>OX387620.1:14953750-19907500 GCA_947568825.1 Sphinx pinastri | reverse complement strand
CCTAACCTAACCTAACCTAACCTAACCTAACCTAACCTAACCTAACCTAACCTAACCTAACCTAACCTAACCTAACCTAACCTAACCTAACCTAACCTAACCTAACCTAACCTAACCTAACCTAACCTAACCTAACCTAACCTAACCTAACCTAACCTAACCTAACCTAACCTAACCTAACCTAACCTAACCTAACCTAACCTAACCTAACCTAACCTAACCTAACCTAACCTAACCTAACCTAACCTAACCTAACCTAACCTAACCTAACCTAACCTAACCTAACCTAACCTAACCTAACCTAACCTAACCTAACCTAACCTAACCTAACCTAACCTAACCTAACCTAACCTAACCTAACCTAACCTAACCTAACCTAACCTAACCTAACCTAACCTAACCTAACCTAACCTAACCTAACCTAACCTAACCTAACCTAACCTAACCTAACCTAACCTAACCTAACCTAACCTAACCTAACCTAACCTAACCTAACCTAACCTAACCTAACCTAACCTAACCTAACCTAACCTAACCTAACCTAACCTAACCTAACCTAACCTAACCTAACCTAACCTAACCTAACCTAACCTAACCTAACCTAACCTAACCTAACCTAACCTAACCTAACCTAACCTAACCTAACCTAACCTAACCTAACCTAACCTAACCTAACCTAACCTAACCTAACCTAACCTAACCTAACCTAACCTAACCTAACCTAACCTAACCTAACCTAACCTAACCTAACCTAACCTAACCTAACCTAACCTAACCTAACCTAACCTAACCTAACCTAACCTAACCTAACCTAACCTAACCTAACCTAACCTAACCTAACCTAACCTAACCTAACCTAACCTAACCTAACCTAACCTAACCTAACCTAACCTAACCTAACCTAACCTAACCTAACCTAACCTAACCTAACCTAACCTAACCTAACCTAACCTAACCTAACCTAACCTAACCTAACCTAACCTAACCTAACCTAACCTAACCTAACCTAACCTAACCTAACCTAACCTAACCTAACCTAACCTAACCTAACCTAACCTAACCTAACCTAACCTAACCTAACCTAACCTAACCTAACCTAACCTAACCTAACCTAACCTAACCTAACCTAACCTAACCTAACCTAACCTAACCTAACCTAACCTAACCTAACCTAACCTAACCTAACCTAACCTAACCTAACCTAACCTAACCTAACCTAACCTAACCTAACCTAACCTAACCTAACCTAACCTAACCTAACCTAACCTAACCTAACCTAACCTAACCTAACCTAACCTAACCTAACCTAACCTAACCTAACCTAACCTAACCTAACCTAACCTAACCTAACCTAACCTAACCTAACCTAACCTAACCTAACCTAACCTAACCTAACCTAACCTAACCTAACCTAACCTAACCTAACCTAACCTAACCTAACCTAACCTAACCTAACCTAACCTAACCTAACCTAACCTAACCTAACCTAACCTAACCTAACCTAACCTAACCTAACCTAACCTAACCTAACCTAACCTAACCTAACCTAACCTAACCTAACCTAACCTAACCTAACCTAACCTAACCTAACCTAACCTAACCTAACCTAACCTAACCTAACCTAACCTAACCTAACCTAACCTAACCTAACCTAACCTAACCTAACCTAACCTAACCTAACCTAACCTAACCTAACCTAACCTAACCTAACCTAACCTAACCTAACCTAACCTAACCTAACCTAACCTAACCTAACCTAACCTAACCTAACCTAACCTAACCTAACCTAACCTAACCTAACCTAACCTAACCTAACCTAACCTAACCTAACCTAACCTAACCTAACCTAACCTAACCTAACCTAACCTAACCTAACCTAACCTAACCTAACCTAACCTAACCTAACCTAACCTAACCTAACCTAACCTAACCTAACCTAACCTAACCTAACCTAACCTAACCTAACCTAACCTAACCTAACCTAACCTAACCTAACCTAACCTAACCTAACCTAACCTAACCTAACCTAACCTAACCTAACCTAACCTAACCTAACCTAACCTAACCTAACCTAACCTAACCTAACCTAACCTAACCTAACCTAACCTAACCTAACCTAACCTAACCTAACCTAACCTAACCTAACCTAACCTAACCTAACCTAACCTAACCTAACCTAACCTAACCTAACCTAACCTAACCTAACCTAACCTAACCTAACCTAACCTAACCTAACCTAACCTAACCTAACCTAACCTAACCTAACCTAACCTAACCTAACCTAACCTAACCTAACCTAACCTAACCTAACCTAACCTAACCTAACCTAACCTAACCTAACCTAACCTAACCTAACCTAACCTAACCTAACCTAACCTAACCTAACCTAACCTAACCTAACCTAACCTAACCTAACCTAACCTAACCTAACCTAACCTAACCTAACCTAACCTAACCTAACCTAACCTAACCTAACCTAACCTAACCTAACCTAACCTAACCTAACCTAACCTAACCTAACCTAACCTAACCTAACCTAACCTAACCTAACCTAACCTAACCTAACCTAACCTAACCTAACCTAACCTAACCTAACCTAACCTAACCTAACCTAACCTAACCTAACCTAACCTAACCTAACCTAACCTAACCTAACCTAACCTAACCTAACCTAACCTAACCTAACCTAACCTAACCTAACCTAACCTAACCTAACCTAACCTAACCTAACCTAACCTAACCTAACCTAACCTAACCTAACCTAACCTAACCTAACCTAACCTAACCTAACCTAACCTAACCTAACCTAACCTAACCTAACCTAACCTAACCTAACCTAACCTAACCTAACCTAACCTAACCTAACCTAACCTAACCTAACCTAACCTAACCTAACCTAACCTAACCTAACCTAACCTAACCTAACCTAACCTAACCTAACCTAACCTAACCTAACCTAACCTAACCTAACCTAACCTAACCTAACCTAACCTAACCTAACCTAACCTAACCTAACCTAACCTAACCTAACCTAACCTAACCTAACCTAACCTAACCTAACCTAACCTAACCTAACCTAACCTAACCTAACCTAACCTAACCTAACCTAACCTAACCTAACCTAACCTAACCTAACCTAACCTAACCTAACCTAACCTAACCTAACCTAACCTAACCTAACCTAACCTAACCTAACCTAACCTAACCTAACCTAACCTAACCTAACCTAACCTAACCTAACCTAACCTAACCTAACCTAACCTAACCTAACCTAACCTAACCTAACCTAACCTAACCTAACCTAACCTAACCTAACCTAACCTAACCTAACCTAACCTAACCTAACCTAACCTAACCTAACCTAACCTAACCTAACCTAACCTAACCTAACCTAACCTAACCTAACCTAACCTAACCTAACCTAACCTAACCTAACCTAACCTAACCTAACCTAACCTAACCTAACCTAACCTAACCTAACCTAACCTAACCTAACCTAACCTAACCTAACCTAACCTAACCTAACCTAACCTAACCTAACCTAACCTAACCTAACCTAACCTAACCTAACCTAACCTAACCTAACCTAACCTAACCTAACCTAACCTAACCTAACCTAACCTAACCTAACCTAACCTAACCTAACCTAACCTAACCTAACCTAACCTAACCTAACCTAACCTAACCTAACCTAACCTAACCTAACCTAACCTAACCTAACCTAACCTAACCTAACCTAACCTAACCTAACCTAACCTAACCTAACCTAACCTAACCTAACCTAACCTAACCTAACCTAACCTAACCTAACCTAACCTAACCTAACCTAACCTAACCTAACCTAACCTAACCTAACCTAACCTAACCTAACCTAACCTAACCTAACCTAACCTAACCTAACCTAACCTAACCTAACCTAACCTAACCTAACCTAACCTAACCTAACCTAACCTAACCTAACCTAACCTAACCTAACCTAACCTAACCTAACCTAACCTAACCTAACCTAACCTAACCTAACCTAACCTAACCTAACCTAACCTAACCTAACCTAACCTAACCTAACCTAACCTAACCTAACCTAACCTAACCTAACCTAACCTAACCTAACCTAACCTAACCTAACCTAACCTAACCTAACCTAACCTAACCTAACCTAACCTAACCTAACCTAACCTAACCTAACCTAACCTAACCTAACCTAACCTAACCTAACCTAACCTAACCTAACCTAACCTAACCTAACCTAACCTAACCTAACCTAACCTAACCTAACCTAACCTAACCTAACCTAACCTAACCTAACCTAACCTAACCTAACCTAACCTAACCTAACCTAACCTAACCTAACCTAACCTAACCTAACCTAACCTAACCTAACCTAACCTAACCTAACCTAACCTAACCTAACCTAACCTAACCTAACCTAACCTAACCTAACCTAACCTAACCTAACCTAACCTAACCTAACCTAACCTAACCTAACCTAACCTAACCTAACCTAACCTAACCTAACCTAACCTAACCTAACCTAACCTAACCTAACCTAACCTAACCTAACCTAACCTAACCTAACCTAACCTAACCTAACCTAACCTAACCTAACCTAACCTAACCTAACCTAACCTAACCTAACCTAACCTAACCTAACCTAACCTAACCTAACCTAACCTAACCTAACCTAACCTAACCTAACCTAACCTAACCTAACCTAACCTAACCTAACCTAACCTAACCTAACCTAACCTAACCTAACCTAACCTAACCTAACCTAACCTAACCTAACCTAACCTAACCTAACCTAACCTAACCTAACCTAACCTAACCTAACCTAACCTAACCTAACCTAACCTAACCTAACCTAACCTAACCTAACCTAACCTAACCTAACCTAACCTAACCTAACCTAACCTAACCTAACCTAACCTAACCTAACCTAACCTAACCTAACCTAACCTAACCTAACCTAACCTAACCTAACCTAACCTAACCTAACCTAACCTAACCTAACCTAACCTAACCTAACCTAACCTAACCTAACCTAACCTAACCTAACCTAACCTAACCTAACCTAACCTAACCTAACCTAACCTAACCTAACCTAACCTAACCTAACCTAACCTAACCTAACCTAACCTAACCTAACCTAACCTAACCTAACCTAACCTAACCTAACCTAACCTAACCTAACCTAACCTAACCTAACCTAACCTAACCTAACCTAACCTAACCTAACCTAACCTAACCTAACCTAACCTAACCTAACCTAACCTAACCTAACCTAACCTAACCTAACCTAACCTAACCTAACCTAACCTAACCTAACCTAACCTAACCTAACCTAACCTAACCTAACCTAACCTAACCTAACCTAACCTAACCTAACCTAACCTAACCTAACCTAACCTAACCTAACCTAACCTAACCTAACCTAACCTAACCTAACCTAACCTAACCTAACCTAACCTAACCTAACCTAACCTAACCTAACCTAACCTAACCTAACCTAACCTAACCTAACCTAACCTAACCTAACCTAACCTAACCTAACCTAACCTAACCTAACCTAACCTAACCTAACCTAACCTAACCTAACCTAACCTAACCTAACCTAACCTAACCTAACCTAACCTAACCTAACCTAACCTAACCTAACCTAACCTAACCTAACCTAACCTAACCTAACCTAACCTAACCTAACCTAACCTAACCTAACCTAACCTAACCTAACCTAACCTAACCTAACCTAACCTAACCTAACCTAACCTAACCTAACCTAACCTAACCTAACCTAACCTAACCTAACCTAACCTAACCTAACCTAACCTAACCTAACCTAACCTAACCTAACCTAACCTAACCTAACCTAACCTAACCTAACCTAACCTAACCTAACCTAACCTAACCTAACCTAACCTAACCTAACCTAACCTAACCTAACCTAACCTAACCTAACCTAACCTAACCTAACCTAACCTAACCTAACCTAACCTAACCTAACCTAACCTAACCTAACCTAACCTAACCTAACCTAACCTAACCTAACCTAACCTAACCTAACCTAACCTAACCTAACCTAACCTAACCTAACCTAACCTAACCTAACCTAACCTAACCTAACCTAACCTAACCTAACCTAACCTAACCTAACCTAACCTAACCTAACCTAACCTAACCTAACCTAACCTAACCTAACCTAACCTAACCTAACCTAACCTAACCTAACCTAACCTAACCTAACCTAACCTAACCTAACCTAACCTAACCTAACCTAACCTAACCTAACCTAACCTAACCTAACCTAACCTAACCTAACCTAACCTAACCTAACCTAACCTAACCTAACCTAACCTAACCTAACCTAACCTAACCTAACCTAACCTAACCTAACCTAACCTAACCTAACCTAACCTAACCTAACCTAACCTAACCTAACCTAACCTAACCTAACCTAACCTAACCTAACCTAACCTAACCTAACCTAACCTAACCTAACCTAACCTAACCTAACCTAACCTAACCTAACCTAACCTAACCTAACCTAGACCTAACCTAACCTAACCTAACCTAACCTAACCTAACCTAACCTAACCTAACCTAACCTAACCTAACCTAACCTAACCTAACCTAACCTAACCTAACCTAACCTAACCTAACCTAACCTAACCTAACCTAACCTAACCTAACCTAACCTAACCTAACCTAACCTAACCTAACCTAACCTAACCTAACCTAACCTAACCTAACCTAACCTAACCTAACCTAACCTAACCTAACCTAACCTAACCTAACCTAACCTAACCTAACCTAACCTAACCTAACCTAACCTAACCTAACCTAACCTAACCTAACCTAACCTAACCTAACCTAACCTAACCTAACCTAACCTAACCTAACCTAACCTAACCTAACCTAACCTAACCTAACCTAACCTAACCTAACCTAACCTAACCTAACCTAACCTAACCTAACCTAACCTAACCTAACCTAACCTAACCTAACCTAACCTAACCTAACCTAACCTAACCTAACCTAACCTAACCTAACCTAACCTAACCTAACCTAACCTAACCTAACCTAACCTAACCTAACCTAACCTAACCTAACCTAACCTAACCTAACCTAACCTAACCTAACCTAACCTAACCTAACCTAACCTAACCTAACCTAACCTAACCTAACCTAACCTAACCTAACCTAACCTAACCTAACCTAACCTAACCTAACCTAACCTAACCTAACCTAACCTAACCTAACCTAACCTAACCTAACCTAACCTAACCTAACCTAACCTAACCTAACCTAACCTAACCTAACCTAACCTAACCTAACCTAACCTAACCTAACCTAACCTAACCTAACCTAACCTAACCTAACCTAACCTAACCTAACCTAACCTAACCTAACCTAACCTAACCTAACCTAACCTAACCTAACCTAACCTAACCTAACCTAACCTAACCTAACCTAACCTAACCTAACCTAACCTAACCTAACCTAACCTAACCTAACCTAACCTAACCTAACCTAACCTAACCTAACCTAACCTAACCTAACCTAACCTAACCTAACCTAACCTAACCTAACCTAACCTAACCTAACCTAACCTAACCTAACCTAACCTAACCTAACCTAACCTAACCTAACCTAACCTAACCTAACCTAACCTAACCTAACCTAACCTAACCTAACCTAACCTAACCTAACCTAACCTAACCTAACCTAACCTAACCTAACCTAACCTAACCTAACCTAACCTAACCTAACCTAACCTAACCTAACCTAACCTAACCTAACCTAACCTAACCTAACCTAACCTAACCTAACCTAACCTAACCTAACCTAACCTAACCAGTACCAGTGACGCAGTATATAAAGAAATCAACGTGGTAAAGTGTTTGCAGAAATAAAGTTTGTCTTAGTTTGTCTGATTTCTTAGAAAATTTGTATGAAAACTATCTAGTGTGGCACATCGTTGTGTAGCATTTTGTTGTTACTTACCGTTTAATATATTTTTGTCATCCCCACCACTAAATTTTTTCCAAATTTTTAACTTTTACACTGTTTTGCTGACGGTTGCAAATTTTTGTATCAACCGTACATAGTCTGCTTATATACTGTTGAAGTACTCGCCGAGACGCGTCCAACGGCGTATCGCACGTCGCGCTCCGGCGAAAAATTGCCCCCCACACCCACCCTTTTGTCTTTTTTGACCAAGTAAGGTGAGGCTATACCGTGACGAGAGCCAAGAAATTTTTCTCCAAAAATTGTTTTTCAAATTGTTCAAATTTTAATTTCTTATTGGTTTTATAAATAATTCTTGTTATCATACGAGCCTAAATATTACGGTAGGCATACTTACCTTACCCGACACGCTGCGGAACAGCTGCACCTGAAATAAAAAGAAGAAATCAAGCATTATTATTTTATTATTTAAAACTTAATAAAGACAAATATATACATACGAATATTTATAAAATATAACAATACGTAATACTAACTTATGTATACACAATTTTGACTTATATTAAATATATATATATTATAACTGACATATATACAAAGTATTGACGTTGTTGATTTTGCAGATATACTTACAAAAATCGGTACAGACTATATATAATATTTTGAATATTGTTCTGTACTGACTGCAGTGATCGGTAACCGGAGTACCGAAATTTAAAAAATCGGACAGCGACCTCTTCGTGGACCCTTTACATCCACGAGGGATTTTATACATTGTGACGAGGACCCCCTATCTAACACAAACATGCCGAGCTTCCACACGCCCGTCAAGAAGCCTCTCTCCCCACCTAAGCGTGACGCCGACGCAGGAGCCCCTGTAGGTGCGGGCCCCTCTCGGAGCCAGTCAGTGGCCCAGGTGAGGCGCAGCATCGAGTCAAGGCTCGATGCAGCGCCCGAAACCCGGGCCGCTCCACACACCACTGTGCCGAAGAAGACTACCGCAGCACCGATGACCTCAGAAGCACCGACATCTGCAGCATCCGCAGCACCAGTAGAGCGGAGGGGCACCGCCAAGAGCCAGCCCATGCCGGAGACTGGTTCGGGTAGGCAGGACTCTCCCAAAAAGGGAAGTACTGCCTACCTAAACAGAACGGCTGAGGCTAAGGCGTGCCTCCTGAAGGCCCGGCTGCAAATTAATAACAGCCGGAACCTTAAAACGGAAATCAAGGTTGAGGTCATCGATGCAGCGGAACGACTCTACAGGCTAGTGAAGGACGCCGAGGAGGGCAAGCCTTACAGAGGGCGAACCGCAGGAAAGGAAAAGGATTTGGACAGGGAGGAGGCATCGAAGACGGTTGTGATGGACACAGAAAGGAAGGGATCAGGGAAAGAAGACCGGGACAAACTGGAAATGGAACTCCTCCAAAGGTTAGAGGAACATGGAAAAATGTTGCAAGAAAGCAAGGAGGAGATGAAGAGGATGACCGAAGAGGTAAAGAAACACAGAGAAGAGATAGAAAAGACCAGAACGTATGCGAGTGTAGCTGCCGGTCCACACAAAAACACAGCAGAGGTGACTACGGCGCTACACTCCATAGTAATATCGTCACAGGATGAGGAAGAAACAGGAGACCAAGTGGTGGACAGGATACGGAAGGCTGTTAATGCGAAAGAGGAGGGAATAAAAGTAGACCGATTAAGAAAAGCAAAGGAAAGGAAAGTTATAATGGGATTTGAGGACAAGGAAGAAATGGCAAAAGTTAAGGAGAGATTGAGAAAAGAGGGCAAAATAAATGTTACGGACATAAAGAATAAGGACCCCTTGGTCATAGTCAAGGATCTCCTAAAGTCCCATTCCGACGAAGAGATTCTGGGCGCAATCAGGGCCCAGAATAAGCATCTTCTTGCTCTTATCGGAAAGGACTCAGACCGGATGGAGATATGCTACAAGAGGAGAGCCCGGAACCCACTGATGGCGCATGTCATTCTCCGAGTGTCGCCACAGATCTGGAGAAAGTTCACAGAGGCTGGCGCGATCCACATTGACATCCAGAGGGTCAAGGTAGAGGACCAGTCTCCCCTGGTCCAATGCTCAAGGTGTTTGGGCTACGGCCATGGGAGGCGGTTCTGCCGAGGCTCTCTGGATGCCTGTAGCCACTGCGGCGGGCCGCACCTGAGGGCGGAGTGTCCCGACTGGATGGCAGCTGCAGCACCAACGTGCTGCAACTGCCTTAAGGCGAAGATCGCCGAGACGGGGCACAACGCCTTTAGTGTGGACTGCCCAGTAAGGAAGCGATGGGACGCGCTAGCCAGATCCGCCATAGCCTATTGCTAAGGTGGTCCCCAACGCCCCGGGCCCGGCGCCTACAGACGCAGCCTCCGGCGCACGGCCATACCTGGTGGCGCAGGCCAATCTCCAAAGAAGTGCCACCGCGACCAACGAATTCATGTTGATGGCATCCAAGAGGAGATTGGCCTTCGCATTGATCCAGGAGCCGTATGTCGGGGGTACCGGCCGGGTGAAGAACTACGGGGCCGCCAGGATCTTCCAGTGCGCGGAACGGGAAGGGGGGCGGGCCAAGGCAGCCATTGTTGTCTACGACGTAGACTTGGATGCCTTGATTTGCCCCCAATTCACCACGACAAATATTGTAGTGGTGAAAATCCGTACCAGCGCCTGGGAGGTGGTGGTGGTCTCGTATTACTTCGAACCCGATAAGCCGGTAGAACCATACCTTGATCACCTGAGGGGCGTCTGCCGGGGCCTGGGCCCGAGGCGCCTGCTAATAGGAGGGGACACCAACGCAAAGAGCCTATGGTGGAGCCGGGAGATCGATCGAAGGGGAGAGGAGGTGTCCGGTTGGCTGGACGAGGCCAGCCTCCACGTGTTGAACGAAGGCGATACGCCGACGTTCTTCACCGTGCGAGGAGATAGGGCCTACTCCAGCCAGGTGGATGTCACCGCCTGTTCGGTCGATCTCTTAGAACTAATCCGGAGCTGGACAGTGGAAGAGGACCTGACGAGCTCCGATCACAACACAATAACGTTCAACATAGCGTTGAAAAAGGGACAGGGAATCGCAATTAAAAATACAACCAGGATATATAATACTAAAAAAGCAAGATGGGCACAGTTTGGCAATACATTTAAGAATCTAATTAATATACATAAAATAAACAAAACAGAAATAGAAAACATATACAATACGGACAGACTAGAAGAACAAATAGTAAAATATTCAAAATTAGTAATAGAAACAAGTAACGACAAAATTCCTAAAAAGAAGCAAAACACTAAGCATGCGATTCCCTGGTGGTCAAAGGAGCTCGAAAGGTCCAAACGCGAGATGATGCGGCGGAAACGCCGCATCCGATGGGCGGCACCCGTGAGGAAGGCGTGTGTCATCCGGGCGTATAAAGAGGCCAAGGAGGAATATGAGATGCTGACAAGAAACGCCCAGACCCAGAGCTGGAAGGAGTTCTGCGGTAAACAAAGCAAGGAGGGGCTGTGGGATGGGATTTATCGGGTAATGGGCAGGCTGACCAAGCGACACGAAGATGCGCCACTCGTGAGGGACGGGCAAATTCTGGGTCAGGAGGAATCGGCAAGATTCCTTGCCGAGACCTTCTACCCGGACGACCCTCACGAGGAGGATAATGAGGATCATCAGCGCACCAGGGAGCTCGCCTCACGCGTGAACGATTGGGTCCATGGTGAGGTACATGACCCACCGTTCACGCTGGGGGAGCTCACGGCGGCGCTGGTGACCTTCAATCCTAAGAAGGCGCCCGGGTCGGACGGCCTGACCTCCGATATCTGTTCGCAGGCGATCGCCCAAGATCCGGAGTCTTTCCTAGCACTGGCTAACAAGTGCCTAGAGCTGGCCTATTTTCCAAGGATTTGGAAAGAGGCCACGGTCGTTGTGCTGCGGAAGCCGGGTAAGGATGATTACTCGGTTCCCAAGGCGCATCGGCCGATAGGACTGTTGCCAGTGATGGGAAAGATCCTGGAAAAGATGCTGGTGGGTCGGCTGAAATGGCACATCCTTCCGAGGATGAGCCACCGCCAATACGGCTTTATGCCACAAAGGGGCACCGAGGACTCCCTCTATGATCTGATGAGTCATATTAGGACAAAACTTGTTGACAAGAAAGTCATAATTATGATATCGTTAGACATAGAGGGAGCCTTCGATAGCGCCTGGTGGCCGGCCATAAAAGTCCGATTGGCGGAAGAACGCTGCCCACCAAACATCAGAAGGATGGTCGCCAGCTATCTGGATGATCGGATGGTCAGGGTCCGATACGCGGGCGCCGAGTCAGCGCGCAGGACTGTTAAAGGCTGCGTTCAAGGATCTATTGGGGGGCCAATCCTGTGGAATCTCCTCCTAGACCCTCTTTTACAGGGGCTCGAGCGCCGGGGCGACTATTGTCAAGCTTTTGCTGACGATGTCGTCCTGGTGTTTGATGGGGGTTCCACAGGAGAAGCTCAGAAGCAGGCCAATGCGGCACTAGCCTATGTGCGGGATTGGGGTGTCCGAAACAAGCTGAAGTTTGCGCCACACAAGACCCAGGCAATGGTGATTACCAACAAGCTTAAGTACGACACCCCGATCCTGCACATGGGCGGAGTTGACATTGGTCTGTCAAATGAGATAAAGCTGCTTGGCCTTACAATAGACCGAAAACTGACCTTTAACAGTCACGTGACGCAGGCGTGCGCGAAGGCCATAAGCCTGTTTAAAGTGCTCGCGAGGTCAGCCAAGGTCCAGTGGGGGTTGGGACCCGAAGTGATCAGGACGATCTACACGGCTGCGGTGGAGCCCGTGATCTTGTATGCAGCAAGCGCATGGGCTCCAGCAAGCCGGAAGTTGGGTGTAAGGAAGCAGCTCGGAGCCATCCAGCGTAGTTTCGCGCAGAAGATGACGAAGGCCTACAGGACTGTCTCTCTCAACTCGGCTCTGCTCCTGGCGGGGGTGCTTCCTCTTGACATAAGAGTGCGGGAAACCGCACTCCTTTATGAGGTCAAGAAGGGGCACTCTCGCGAGGTAGTAGGAGACCGGGACGTGGAGACTCCTGTGGCCTTCGTCAACTTGGAGCACCCGGCGGAACGGGGGAACGGGACGTTCCAATGCCTGGCGGACGGGGCAGAACTGGCCCAGCACGTCGGTGAGGGTCTTAGTATCTTCACCGACGGAAGCAAGATTGACGGGAAAGTCGGAGCGGCGCTGTCCATTTGGAACGGCACCGCCGAGACAAGTACCCGAAAGTTGCGGCTGGAGCCGTACTGCTCCGTCTACCAGGCGGAACTCCTCGCCCTCCGGGAAGCCGTGGTGGAGGTGCTCCGTAGCGGGCTTCCTGCGTGCGGCATCTTCAGTGACGCAAGGTCCGCCCTTGAAGTCGTCACCAGAGGTGATTCCCTCCACCCCCTAGCGTTTGAAATACAGAAATCAATAAAAATCGCCGAGAAACGCGCCCAGAAAATTGGACTTTTCTGGGTCAAGGCGCACGTGGGGTTGGAGGGAAACGAGAGGGCTGATCGGCTCGCTAAAGATGCCGCACAACACCTAAAGACCCGTGCGCACTACGACAAGTGTCCGGTTTCATTCGTCAAGCGACAGATCCGACAGGACTCGATTGACGAATGGAGCCGGAGATACGCGGACGGAGAGACGGCTTCGGTGACGAAGCTGTTCTTTCCGGACGCTGTCGAGGCGCACAGGGTCGTAAGGCGGATCGTCCTGGATCCGATACTGACGCAGGTGTTCACGGGGCACGGCGGTTTCTCCGAGTACTTGCATCGTTTCAAGTGCAAGGAGAGCCCGGCGTGCCAATGTGACCCTGACGTTCAGGAGACGGTCCCACATCTCCTACTCGAATGTCCCATCCACGCAGTGGATAGATATAATTTAGAGAATAAAATAGACTGTAAGATAGATAAGGAAAACATACAAAAAATTATAAAAAACAAATTAGTAATAGGTGATTTTATAACGTATTGTAAGAAAATAGCTAGTAAGACAGTAAATAATAACAAGTAGAAATAAGGATTACTAGATATATAATAGTTATTATATACTCTTAGTAATTAAGGTAGTAATAAATAGTATGTAAGGATGAATAGAGTTAGATAAATAGATTTGTGTATGTTTAGGATATTTATAAGTGTTAATATAGAGATAATATTTAAGATAAGTAGACTATAAATAAAAGAAAATAAATTAAAATCCCAAAAAATATCCCTTGTCCTGGATAGGGGGAACGAGAGTGGGACGCAGAGTCCCACAAAAAAAAAAAAAAAAAAAAAAAAAAAAACCTAACCTAACCTAACCTAACCTAACCTAACCTAACCTAACCTAACCTAACCTAACCTAACCTAACCTAACCTAACCTAACCTAACCTAACCTAACCTAACCTAACCTAACCTAACCTAACCTAACCTAACCTAACCTAACCTAACCTAACCTAACCTAACCTAACCTAACCTAACCTTTTTTTTTTTTTTTTGGTTTCGCGGAGAAAGTGCTTTACCACTACCGCCCGGCCTTCTTGGGGGGCGACCGAGCGGTTATGTTGGGTTCACCGTGCCTTACGACCCGGCGTTGAGCCGCCCGGAGAGATGGAAAACGTCGGGCGACCGCCGGGCCGAGTCCCTAACCTATGTACAACGCACGGCATACCAACTAAAACTCCGCGGTGGCCATCTTCGGCGCATTTGGGACGGCTGCGGGCTTCCTCTGACTAATGTCTAAGTTGTCGTCCGCAACCGCCCCTGCGCGGTGCCGCCTGGTGCGGCCCGTCTCCTGTTGTGGGGGGGGCTCAGAAGCCCCCGCGCACCGAAGGACGCTCTCAGCGTATACGGCAGCGTGAGGCCTACCTTCCACGCTGCCGTCCATCACGGGGGTCGCTACAATGTGCTAAAAGGAACACAAAACTTAAGACGGACGGCCCCCTGCCGCCCGCCCGCGACCCCCGGTGGCCCCTATTAGTCGCCTTTTACGACAGGCAGGGGATACCGTGGTGGAATTCTCCAAACGCCCCCAATCCACAGGGCGGGAGACGCCGGTCAGTCGTCCACCCGGCGCCTCCTTCGTCTCCTCTGGCGGCGGGAGGGATCATCTCGCTCCCGATCCCTCTCGGCACTCTCCTTCTGCGAGAGGACCATCTCGCAGAAGTGGGCCACCGCACGCCAGGCCTCCTGACTGCCGACCATGGAAGCGACCACGGCCGGCAGCGAGAGGTCTCCTCCGACGACTGCTCTGAGAGCGCTGCGCTCCTCGTCCCAGGCTGGGCAAAACTCCAGTGTATGCTGGGCCGTATCCAGCGGGCAGTTGTCACAATGGTGACACACGGCCGACACCTCTGTGCCTACGATACGACACAGATACTCACCGAAGCAACCATGCCCGGTGAGTACCTGTGTCAATCGAAACGTAGCCGGGCCGTGGCGCCTGTCTAGCCACTCGGCAAAGACCGGGCGCACTGCCGCTACGGCCCTGAGCCCCGCTGACGGGGTCTCCAGCCTGAGACGCCACTCCTCCACGGCGGCTCGCCGTAAGGAGGCCCTCATGGCCTCCACCTCCTTCAACGCCGGACGCTGCCCGCGACTGAACGCCTCCTCCCGCCAATAAAAGGCATCGGACAGGGATTCGGCGTCCAGATCCCAGGGCAGAAATCCGGCCAACATGCAAGCCGCCTCGTACGAGACCGTGCGGTACGCCCTGATCGCCCGCTGCGCAACTACACGTTGAGGATTGCGCAAGAGCGCGGCGCAGCGGTCGCTCAGGGAGTAAGCCCAAACAGGACTGCCATACAGGGCCATGGACCGCACGACTCCGTGGTATAACCTTCGGCAAGGGATACCAGGACCTTCCAGGTTGGGCAGCAGGCTAGAAAGAGCGCCCGCTGCCCGGGACAGTTTTGTCCGCATTTTCTCGAAATGGGTACGGAATTCCCATCGGCTATCCAAAACTAACCCTAAATACTTTATATTCTTGCCGATGGGAATCCGCACCCCCTCAACAACGATGTGGGCACCGGCCGGTGGCCCTTTCCGAGGCCCGTGAAAACAGATGGCCTCGGTCTTTTCAAGGGCCACCTTCAAACCTAAACGTCGAATACGACCTACAACATGGCCGGTGCCCTCCGCCGCCAAAATTGCGGCATCCTGGAAGGTCCCCGAAGTCGCTGTGACTAGCGTGTCGTCGGCGTAACATGTCACGCCGACGCCCCGGAGATTGGCACCACGGAGCACCCAGTCGTACCCGATGTTCCACAAGAGAGGGCCTAGAACCGAGCCCTGTGGAACACCGCACGACATCGCTCTTCGGTGCCACCCGTTGGCGCCCGGATACACCACGTCCCTGTCAGACAGGTACGCGTGCACCAGACGCCGGAGATAGGGCGGCACCACGTGGTACCGCAGTGCCTCGTGGATGCAGGGCCAGGGCAGCGAGTTGAAAGCGTTGGATATGTCCAACGAGACAGCAATAACAACTTCGCCCCTGGCCACTGCATCCTCCGCCTGTGCCTTCACCCGCAGAATCGCGTGGACGGTGGAACGTCCCCTCCTAAATCCGTATTGATTGTCGGCCAGGTTCGGACCGACCCTCTCGAGGTGCTCGACGAGGCGAGCATGAACGATGCGCTCGAAAAGTTTGGCGACCTCGTCGAGCAACACGATGGGCCGGTAGGCCGACGGCGACTCTGCGGGTCGTCCTTCCTTCTTCAGCAGGACGAGCTTCCCGGTTTTCCAACGTGCCGGGAAGACGCCCTGCTCCAAACAGGCGGAGAACAAACTGCGGAGCCTCGGACCCAGGTGCTCGAGGGCTTGCACCCAGGCTCTTCCGGGGATGCCATCGAGCCCTGGGGCCGTGTTTTTGCTCCGCAGCCGAAGCACTGCCACCCGCATTTCAGCGGGTGAAACCTCCGGGATATCCCTTGCCGAAGTCTCGTACGACGACGACGCCACGTCCGGTGGCGCCATCGGTGGAGGAGTGGTCTCCACGGTGGCCGGAAACAAGGCCGCGACGACGTTGGCCAGCAAGTCTGGCCGGAGACTCTGCGACAGCGGGGGCGCCGCTGGGCGAAGCTTGTTCATCACCAAGCGATAGGGGCGCCCCCACGGGTCACCGTCGAGAGTCTCCAGGAACTCCTTCCTCGCCGCGACCTTGGCCCTGTGAACGGCCACCCGCAGCGCTCTCTTCGCCTCCTTATAGAGGCCGTAGAGCTGCCGCTCCTGGTCTGCGTGATCCTGACTTCTAATTCGGCGACGGCGATGCCTGGCGTATCGACGGCGCGCAGCAACGCAAGACGCGCGCAACTGCGCTAGCTCCGCCGACCACCAGTACACCTGCCGCCGCGGCGAACGGCGGAGGGCCCGGGGCATGGCGGCGTCGCAAACGTCCGACATTGCCACCCCGAACCACTCCGCCTCCTGCTCGACCCGTACCGGCCCGTCCGGCACGGGGAGCCACGACACGACCAGAGCGGCCAACACTAGGGCCTCTTTGTTGAGGCGACGTAAAACCCACCGCGGGCCGTCCTGTTTCGGGGCACTCGGTTCACCACTGGGCTGCACTCTCGCGGACGCGGAGACGTCGAACCTGATATAACGATGGTCCGACAACGTCTCCACGCCCACGAGGACTCTCCAGCCCCGGACACGACGTGCGACGGCAGGGCTCACAAACGACAAGTCAACAATGGACCCGCCGTTGTGCCGCACGCACGTGTCCACCGACCCCCTATTCAGGACGACCAGGCCGACAGAGATCGCCCAGTCCTCCAGGACCTCACCGCAAACGTCGGTCGCCGGCGAACCCCAGACCACGGATTTGGCGTTGAAGTCACCGGCGACGATCGCCGGGTGAGGTTGGCCTTGCTGCACCAGGGCCCCCAGTCGAACGAGAAAAGACTCGAACTCGTAGAGGGGTCTGTTGGGAGAGAAATAAACTCCTACAACCCATACGTCTCCCAACAGAGCCGCGACGCATCCCTGGCCCTTCGCTACCTTTTCGAAGGGCGGGGAGCCAGCGGCACCCTGGGTGATGATGGCCACCGAACCGTCGAGGTCCCCGGCCCAGTTATCTCTGGGCGGGACGAAATATGGCTCGGCGACCACGGCCACTTGCACCGACCACTGCGCCAGGCTTTGGGACAACAGGTCTTGGGCGCGGGCGCAGTGGTTGATGTTCGCCTGGAGGAACTTTAGGTCCATTATTGGGCGATCTCTTCTATTCCCTCCATCTCGGCCTCACCTTGCGGTGGGTTCCCAGCAGGTCTTCTACGTGAACGTCGCCGGACATTGCGGGAGGAGGCGGAACACGCCTTCCCCCCAAGTTGGTGTCCGGCGGGCTTACCAGCTGCGGCACATACGACGCAGTTTGGTGTATCCTTACACTGACGGGCTTTATGGCCCGGCTTGCCGCAGCGATAACAAAGGTCACTGCGATCCGGCCCTCCGTCACAGTTGTTTTGCGCATGACCGCGCTCGAGGCAACGGTAGCAGCGCATCGGGCGCCCCTCGAGTACGGTAACTCGAACCACGGTCCACCCAACTTTCAAGCGGCCCCCCTTGATCTTTTGGGCCGCCTTGACTGGCACCTTGGCCCAAACCGAGCCCAGGCCAGAGCGATCGGACCGGATTTCCCCCACCTTAACAGCCTCTGCGGCACACTCACCGGCACTGCAGAGGGCCGCTGTGACCGTCTCGGGAGTGGCTGCGGGATCAAGATCTGACAGCCGCAGCTCCGTACATTTGGTGGGCCGGGAGACTCTGACATCTTCCGTCCCACCAAAACACTCCCTCAGCCTTGCGGCGAGGGAATCGGCCCTCTGCTCCGACTCCGCTCCGGGCACCTCATATAACATGGCACCCGCAGCGGAAACTTTCGGCTTTAGCCTGTCTATGTTCAGGCCGGTAAGACTCACGCGTTGCTGTGCATCCGTCAGCACCTTCGCGTACGTTAGCCCCTTGGCAACCGCAGCCGGCGTCAACGATATGACGATCGCTGCGGAGCGTGGCGGACGCAGTTTTGGCTCAGGCCGACGGGGCTGCCGCTGATTATTTGTAGCGGGCGTCGCGGCGGGCTTGGGCTTTTTCTTTTTGCCCACAACCATGGTCCACCCCACGTCCATAGACGCTGGGGCCGGTGGTAGTGGGCGAGGCTCTGGAGCACCTTGCACCGTGGGTGCTGGTCCTTTCTTCTTGCCCTTTTGGGGCTTATGCACCTGCGCTGTCTGTCCAGGTTGGGCAGCTCTCTGCTTGCCTTTTCCGATAGTTGCAGCATTGGCCGGTACCTTAGACGGCCCAGCGATGGCCTGTGGTGGGGCTGTGGAGGGCCCGGCCACAGGCGCGGATATAAGGGGAGCGGGCTGGACTGAACTCTTCCCCTTTCCTTTCCCTTTTCCCTTGGTTGAAGTGGGCTGAGGTGCTCCTCCCACGAATCCACCCTGCACGGGGAGTTGTGTATCCCCGGGAGTGGACTTCTTCTCATGGGCCAGTGGTGGCCTAGGAGCCGGACCCAAAAGTACTGACTCCATCCTAGCGTGCAACCTCTTTTCTATCAGCTCCAGTACCTCCTCCGTGGGGCGCTTATTTGCGGCCGCCTCTAGGTCTTCTAGACGCCGGCGGAGAGAGGTGTTCTCTTCCTGGAGCATCTTCAGTGACGACTCGAGGTGGGCACTATGCTCCTTCCATTTCTTAGCCTCATATTCGAGGCGAACCATGACAGAGGACTCTTGCTGGCCAACATACTTAATAATGGTGTCAGTCACAAAATTCAGGGCCTTTTGCGAGGTCCCCTTAAGGTTGCCTGACTTCTTCACTATCTGCTGCACCACTTGCCCGCAATGCAACAGGTCCTCCTTGAGGACAATGCGAACTTCGTCGATCTGCATTTCCTCTTCGGTCGCCGTGGATTTTCGATAGTGGAGCTTTGCCTGAAGCTCCTCCTCCATGTTTTTACGGGCCAACTCCCGCTTTTGGCTATCCAGCTCCTTTTGGGCCTTTTTCAGGCTCTTATATTGTGTGGGAGGACGACCCCTACCTCGGCCATCAGTTGTTAAGGCCTTTGGAGCCGGCTCATCTGTTTCGCTCGTTAAGTAGGTCTCCTTCGAGCGAGAGTGTCTCCTCCAGAGCTTTTTACTCCTTACAGATGAGACGCTCTCGCTTGACTCTGAGTCAATACCGACATTACTGAGAGGTCGAACAAATTCAGCCACAACCTCTGTGGGCTTCTCGCCCGTACTCCCTTCCACGATGTTACCATCAGTGAGCTTGCGCTCCCCGATCTCCGCCTCTCCTACCCCAGAATCTGAGGCAGGAGGAGGCAACTTCGTCAATCGAATAATTGGGTTTTTGTTTAAAAAGGATTCCATTTTTGTTCCCACGAGTGTGGGGGAAATAAATAGTCCGCCCAGGCAGTGCCCCCTGTACCTGGGTAAGCCTAACGTAACCCGCCAAGAGGGTCGGCCGGTACTCTGGCGGGGGTCGCACTCGGGACCGAACTACCCATCGGCCATGCATCCCCTCGCGGTGCGCCGCCGCTTGGGATTTGGGGTAACTTTTTATAGAGGTTTTCTCCCTCACGGTCCGGGCGGTTAAGCCAAGACCCTCGGTCCGGCAGGAGCGCGAGACATATCCACGGACCTCCATACCGGATTACGATCTACGACGGCGACAGCGGGAGAGAAAGGTTCCCCCTCACTGCCTGCTCGGGGCGGGGTGAGCGCACACCGAGCCCGTCGACACCCCCAGGACAGAACCGGGGGTCGCCCGATGAACGGGCCCACCGAAACGAGACGAGACGACGGCCTCCGCAAGAGACGACGACCGCCAACCAACTGTTGTCAGGATATTAGCCGTCGCGCCGATCAACGTGATCGACGCGCCGTTGCCCAGGGTGCACCGCGTGGAGGTTTCCTGACTTCGCACCCCAACCTAACCTAACCTAACCTAACCTAACCTAACCTAACCTAACCTAACCTAACCTAACCTAACCTAACCTAACCTAACCTAACCTAACCTAACCTAACCTAACCTAACCTAACCTAACCTAACCTAACCTAACCTAACCTAACCTAACCTAACCTAACCTAACCTAACCTAACCTAACCTAACCTAACCTAACCTAACCTAACCTAACCTAACCTAACCTAACCTAACCTAACCTAACCTAACCTAACCTAACCTAACCTAACCTAACCTAACCTAACCTAACCTAACCTAACCTAACCTAACCTAACCTAACCTAACCTAACCTAACCTTTTTTTTTTTTTTTTTTTTTTTTTTTTTTTGGTTTCGCGGAGAAAGTGCGTTACCACTACCGCCCGGCCTTCGTGGGGGGCGACCGAGCGGTTATGTTGGGTTCACCGTGCCTTACGACCCGGCGTTGAGCCGCCCGGAGAGATGGAAAACGTCGGGCGACCGCCGGGCCGAGTCCCTAACCTATGTACAACGCACGGTATACCAACTAAAACTCCGCGGTGGCCATCTTCGGCGCATTAGGGACGGCTGCGGGCTTCCTCTGACTAATGTCTAAGTTGTCGTCCGCAACCGCCCCTGCGCGGTGCCGCCTGGTGCGGCCCGTCTCCTGTTGTGGGGGGGCTCAGAAGCCCCCGCGCACCGAAGGACGCTCTCAGCGTCAACGGCAGCGTGAGGCCTACCTGCCACGCTGCCGTCCATCACGGGGGTCGCAACAATGTGCTAAAATAAACACAAAACTAAAGACGGACGGCCCCCTGCCGCCCGCCCGCGACCCCCGGTGGCCCCTATTAGTCGCCTCTTACGACAGGCAGGGGATACCGTGGTGGAATTCTCCAAACGCCCCCAATCCACAGGGCGGGAGACGCCGGTCAGTCGTCCACCCGGCGCCTCCTTCGTCTCCTCTGGCGGCGGGAGGGATCATCTCGCTCCCGATCCCTCTCGGCACTCTCCTTCTGCGAGAGGACCACCTCGCAGAAGTGGGCCACCGCACGCCAGGCCTCCCGACTGCCGACCATGGAAGCGACCACGGCCGGCAGCGAGAGGTCTCCTCCGACGACTGCTCTGAGAGCGCTGCGCTCCTCGTCCCAGGCTGGGCAAAACTCCAATGTATGTTGGGCCGTATCCAGCGGGCAGTTGTCACAATGGTGACACACGGCCGACACCTCTGTGCCTACGATACGACACAGATACTCACCGAAGCAACCATGCCCGGTGAGTACCTGTGTCAACCGAAACGTAGCTGGGCCGTGGCGCCTGTCCAGCCACTCGGCAAAGACCGGGCGCACTGCCGCTACGACCCTGAGCCCCGCTGACGGGGTCTCCAGCCTGAGACGCCACTCCTCCACGGCGGCTCGCCGTAAGGAGGCCCTCATGGCCTCCACCTCCTTCAGGGCCGGACGCTGCCCGTGACTGAACGCCTCCTCCCGCCAATGAAAAGCATCGGACAGGGATTGGGCGTCCAGATCCCAAGGCAGGAATCCGGCCAACATGCAAGCCGCCTCGTACGAAACCGTGCGGTATGCCCTGATCGCCCGCTGCGCCACTACACGCTGAGGATTGCGCAAGAGCGCGACGCAACGGTTGCTCAGGGAATCAGCCCAAACTGGACTGCCATACAGGGCCATGGACCGCACGACTCCGTGGTATAACCTTCGGCAAGGGATACCAGGACCTTCCAGGTTGGGCAGCAGGCTAGAAAGAGCGCCCGCTGCCCGGGACAGTTTCGTCCTCATCTTCTCAAAATGGGTGCGAAATTCCCATCGGCTATCCAAAATCAAACCCAAATACTTCATGTTCTTGCCGATGGGAATCCGCACCCCCTCAACAACGATGTGGGCACCGGCCGGTGGCCCTTTCCGAAGCCTGTGAAAACAAATGGCCTCGGTTTTCTCAAGGGCCACCTTCAACCCTAGACGTCGGATTCTATTCACGACGTCGCCGGTGCCCGCCGCCGCCAGAATTGCGGCATCCTGGAAGGTCCCAGAAGTCGCTGTAACTAGCGTGTCGTCGGCGTAACATGTCACGCCGACGCCCCGGAGATTGGTACCACGGAGCACCCAGTCGTACCCGATGTTCCACAAGAGAGGGCCTAAAACCGAGCCCTGTGGAACACCGCACGACATCGCTCTTCGGTGCCACCCGTTGGCGCCCGGATACACCACGTCCCTGTCAGACAGGTACGCGTGCACCAGACGCCGGAGATAGGGCGGCACAACGTGGTACCGCAGTGCCTCGTGAATGCAGGGCCAGGGCAGCGAGTTGAAAGCGTTGGATATGTCCAACGAGACAGCCATAACAACTTCGCCCCTGGCCACTGCATCCTCCGCCTGTGCCTTCACCCGCAGAATCGCGTGGACGGTGGATCGTCCCCTCCTAAAACCAAACTGTTCGTCGGCCAAATTTGGTCCGACCCTCTCGAGGTGCTCGACGAGGCGAGCATGAATGATGCGCTCGAAAAGTTTGGCGACCTCGTCGAGCAACACGATGGGCCGGTAGGCCGACGGCGACTCTGCGGGTCGTCCTTCTTTCTTCAGCAGGACGAGCTTCCCGGTTTTCCATCGCGCCGGGAAGACGCCCTGCTCCAAACAGGCGGAGAACAAACTGCGGAGCCTCGGACCCAGGTACTCGAGAGCTAACACCCAGGCCCTCCCGGGGATGCCATCGAGCCCTGGGGCCGTGTTTTTGCTCCGCAGCCGAAGCACTGCCACCCGCATTTCAGCGGGCGAAACCTCCGGGATATCCCTTGCCGAAGTATCGTACGACGATGACGCCACGTCCGGTAGCGCCATCGGTGGAGGAGTGGTCTCCACGGTGGCCGGAAACAAGGCCGCGACGACGTTGGCCAGCAAGTCTGGCCGGAGACTCTGCGACAGCGGGGGCGCCGCTGGGCGAAGCTTGTTCATCACCAAGCGATAGGGGCGCCCCCACGGGTCACCGTCGAGAGTCTCCAGGAACTCCTTCCTCGCCGCGACCTTGGCCCTGTGAACGGCCACCCGCAGCGCTCTCTTCGCCTCCTTATAGAGGCCGTAGAGCTGCCGCTCCTGGTCTGCGTGATCATCTGCCCTCAATCGGCGACGGCGATGCCTGGCGTATCGACGGCGCGCAGCTACGCAAGACGCGCGCAACTGCGCTAGCTCCGCCGACCACCAGTACACCTGCCGCCGCGGCGAACGGCGGAGGGCACGGGGCATGGCGGCGTCGCAAACGTCCGACATTGCCACCCCGAACCACTCCGCCTCCTGCTCGACCCGTACCGGCCCGTCCGGCACGGGGAGCCACGATACGACCAGAGCGGCCAACACTAGGGCCTCTTTATCGAGGCGACGTAAGACCCACCGCGGGCCGTCCTGATTCGGGGCACTCGGTACACCACTGGGCTGGACACTCGAGGACGCGGAGACGTCGAACCTGATGTAACGATGGTCCGACAACGTCTCCACGCCCACGAGGACTCTCCAGCCCCGGACACGACGTGCGACGGCGGGGCTCGCAAACGACAGATCCACAATAGACCCGCCGTTGTGCCGCACGCACGTGTCCACCGACCCCCTATTCAGGACGACCAGGCCGACAGAGATCGCCCAGTCCTCCAGGACCTCACCGCGAACGTCGGTCGCCGGCGAACCCCAGACCACGGATTTGGCGTTGAAGTCGCCGGCGACGATCACTGGGTGAGGTTGGCCTTGCTGCACCAGGGCCCCCAATCGAACTAGAAAAGACTCGAACTCATAGAGGGGTCTGTTGGGAGAGAAATAAACTCCTACAACCCATACGTCTCCCAACAGAGCCGCGACGCATCCCTGGCCCTTCGCTACTTTTTCGAAGGGCGGGGAGCCAGCGGCACCCTGGGTGATGATGGCCACCGAACCGTCGAGGTCCCCGGCCCAGTTATCTCTGGGCGGGACGAAATACGGCTCGGCGACCACGGCCACTTGCACCGACCACTGCGCCAGGCTTTGGGACAACAGGTCCTGGGCGCGGGCGCAGTGGTTGATGTTCGCCTGGAGGAACTTTAGGTCCATTACTGGGCGATCTCTTCTACTACGTCCATCTCGGCCACCTGTTGCGGTGGGCTCACCGAGTGCGGCTGGGCCGTAGCCTCAGCGGCAGCTGGTCTTCTGCGCGGACGCCGCCGGGATTTGTGGGAGGAGACAGGACACGCCTTCCCCCCAAGCTGATGCCCGGCGGGCTTGCCAGCTGCTGCACACACTACGCAGCTTGGTGCATCTTTGCACTGGCGGGCTTTGTGGCCCGGCTTGCCGCAGCGATAACAGAGATCGCTGCGATCCGGCCCTCCATCGCAGTTATTCTGCGCATGACCGTGCTCGAGGCAACGGTAACAGCGCATCGGGCGCGCCTCGAGCACGGTCACTCTGACCACGGTCCACCCGACTATCAGGCGGCCCGCCTTGATTTTCTGGGCCGCCTTGACCGGCACCCTGGCCCAAACTGAGCCCAGACCTGAGCGGTCGGGCCGGATTTGCCCCACCTTTACTGCCTCTGAGGCACACTCACCGGCACTGCAGAGGGCCGCTGCGACCGACTCGGGAGATGCTGCGGGATCCAGGTCTGACAGCCGCAGCTCCGTACACTTGGTGGGCCGGGAGACTCTGACATCTTCCGTCCCACCAAAACACTCCCTCAGCCTTGCGGCGAACGAATCGGCCCTCTGTTCCGACTCCACTCCGGGCACCTCATACAACATGGCGCCCGCAGCCGAAACTTTCGGCTTCAGTCTGTCAATGTTCAGCCCGGTGAGATTGACGCGCTGCTGAGCATCCGTCAGCACCTTGGCGTACGTCAGGCCCTTGGCAACCGCCGCTGGCGTCAGGGAAATGACGACTGCCGCGGAGCGCGGTGGCCGCAGTTTGGGTTCCACCCGGCGTGCCGGATTCTGCGGCTGCGGATTCGCAGTTGACGCTGCAGTGTGCTTGGCTTTCCTTGTCCTCCTGCTGGCTACTACAACCCAAGGTGTTTCGGTTGATGTTGGGACTGGCGGGAGTGGACGGGGCTCCGGAGCGGGTTGCGCTGTGGGTGCCGGTACATTCTTTTTGCCCTTTGGAGGCTTTGGGGCAGACACCACCATCTTCTTTTTTAATTGGCCCTTCTTAACTGAAGCAGTAGCGACAGTCACCGCTGCCGAAGAAGGACCTGCGATGGCTTGCGGCGATGCGTTGGAGGGCCCGGCTACGGCAGTGGGGTCAGGGGGAACGGGTTGGACTGTCCTCTTCCCCTTTCCTTTTCCTTTCTCTTTGGAGGTGGGATGGGATGTTCCTCCCACATATCCACCCTGCACGGGGAGTGGGATGTCCCCGGGAGTGGATTTCCTCTCATGTGCCAGTGGAGGCCTCTGGGCTGGTCCAGCGAGGAAAGATTCCATCCTCGCCTGGACACGCGCCTCTACCAACTTTAACATCTCCTCAGTCTGACGTTGGCTTGCGGATGCCTCCAGGTCTTCGAGGCGGCGCCGGAGAGAGGAGTTCTCCTCTTGAAGCTGCTTCATAGCAGCTTCAACGCGGGCACTATTCTCCCGCCACTTCTTTACCTCACTTTCGAGGCGGGAGACCATGGTGGACTCAGGTTGGCCCACATATTGTGTGATGACGTCCGTCACGTAGTTAAGGGCCTTCTGTGAGGTCCCTTTGAGGTTACCTGACTTCTTAACGACGGACGTCACAATTTGCCCGCAGTTCCGGAGGTCGTCGCGCAGAATAACCCTGACACCCGCCTCAGCCGTTTTGGAAAGTGCCGGCGACTCGATGGAACGGAGCTGCTCCATCAAATCCATTTCCGTCTTTTTGCGGGCCTCTCCGCGCTTTAGGAAGTCGCGCTGTCTTTGCGCCTTCCTGAGGACAACGACATCGCTGACCGATGGTGGACCCCCTCTTCCACGACCGTCAATCGCTTGCGATTTCGGCGCTGGCTCATCAGTGTCGCTAGTAAGAAGCGAGCGACTGTCTCTGGAGCGCTGGGAGTGTCTTCTCCAGAGCTTTTTACTGCGCAGTGACGAGCAACTCTCACTCGACTCGGAGTCGACACACATCTCTTGGGGCCGGATGAACTCGGCCTCCACCTCTGTGGGCTTCGCACCCACACTCTCTACCACAACATCGCCATCGTCGGGCTTATGCCCTCCGATCTCCGCCTTTCCTACCCCAGAATCTGAAGCAGGAAGAGGCAACTTCGTCAACAGAATTTTTGGTGATTTAATAAAGGATTCCATTTTAGTCCCACGAGTATGGGGGAAATAAAAGTCCGCCCAGGCAGTGCCCCCTGTACCTGGGTAAGCCTAACGTAACCCGCCAAGAGGGTCGGCAGGTACTCTGGCGGGGGTCGCACTCGAGACCGAACTACCCATCGGCCATGCATCCCCTCGCGGTGCGCCGCCGCTTGGGATTCGGGGTAACTTTTTATAGAGGTTTTCTCCCTCGCGGTCCGGGCGGTTAAGCCAAGACCCTCGGTCCGGCAGGAGCGCGAGACATATCCACGGACCTCCATACCGGATTACGATCTGCGACGGCGACAGCAAGAGAGAAAGGTTCCCCCCCACTGCCTGCTCGGGGCGGGGTAAGCGCACACCGAACCCGTCGACACCCCCAGGACAGAACTGGGAGTCGCCCGATGAATAGGCCCACAAAAACAAGACGACGGTCGCCGCAAGAGACGACGACCGCCAACCAACTGTTGTCAGGATATTAGCCGTCGCGCCGATCAACGTGATCGACGCGCCGTTGCCCAGGGTGCACCGCGTGGAGGTTTCCTGACTTCGCACCCCAACCTAACCTAACCTAACCTAACCTAACCTAACCTAACCTAACCTAACCTAACCTAACCTAACCTAACCTAACCTAACCTAACCTAACCTAACCTAACCTAACCTAACCTAACCTAACCTAACCTAACCTAACCTAACCTAACCTAACCTAACCTAACCTAACCTAACCTAACCTAACCTAACCTAACCTAACCTAACCTAACCTAACCTAACCTAACCTAACCTAACCTAACCTAACCTAACCTAACCTAACCTAACCTAACCTAACCTAACCTAACCTAACCTAACCTAACCTAACCTAACCTAACCTAACCTAACCTAACCTAACCTAACCTAACCTAACCTAACCTAACCTAACCTAACCTAACCTAACCTAACCTAACCTAACCTAACCTAACCTAACCTAACCTAACCTAACCTTTTTTTTTTTTTTTTTGGTTTCGCGGAGAAAGTGCGTTACCACTACCGCCCGGCCCTCGTGGGGGGCGACCGAGCGGTTATGTTGGGTTCACCGTGCCTTACGACCCGGCGTTGAGCCGCCCGGAGAGATGGAAAACGTCGGGCGACCGCCGGGCCGAGTCCCTAACCTATGTACAACGCACGGCATACCAACTAAAACTCCGCGGTGGCCATCTTCGGCGCATTAGGGACGGCTGCGGGCTTCCTCGGACGAAAAGTATCTAAGTTGTCGTCCGCAGCCGCCCCTGCGCGGTGCCGCCTGGTGCGGCCCGTCTCCTGTTGTGGGGGGGGCTCAGAAGCCCCCGCGCACCGAAGGACGCTCTCAGCGTCTACGGCAGCGTGAGGCCTACCTTCCACGCTGCCGTCCATCACGGGGGTCGCAACAATGTGCTAAAAGGAACACAAAACTAAAGACGGACAGCCCCCTGCCGCCCGCCCGCGACCCCCGGTGGCCCCTATTAGTCGCCTTTTACGACAGGCAGGGGATACCGTGGTGGAATTCTCCAAACGCCCCCAATCCACAGGGCGGGAGACGCCGGTCAGTCGTCCACCCGGCGCCTCCTTCGTCTCCTCTGGCGGCGGGAAGGATCATCTCGCTCCCGATCCCTCTCGGCACTCTCCTTCTGCGAGAGGACCACCTCGCAGAAGTGGGCCACCGCACGCCAGGCCTCCCGACTGCCGACCATGGAAGCGACCACGGCCGGCAGCGAGAGGTCTCCTCCGACGACTGCTCTGAGAGCGCTGCGCTCCTCGTCCCAGGCTGGGCAAAACTCCAGTGTATGCTGGGCCGTATCCAGCGGGCAGTTGTCACAATGGTGACACACGGCCGACACCTCTGTACCTACGATACGACACAGATACTCACCGAAGCAACCATGCCCGGTGAGTACCTGTGTCAATCGAAACGTAGCCGGGCCGTGGCGCCTGTCTAGCCACTCGGCAAAGACCGGGCGCACTGCCGCTACGGCCCTGAGCCCCGCTGACGGGGTCTCCAGCCTGAGACGCCACTCCTCCACGGCGGCTCGCCGTAAGGAGGCCCTCATGGCCTCCACCTCCTTCAACGCCGGACGTTGCCCGCGACTGAACGCCTCCTCCCGCCAATAAAAGGCATCGGACAGGGATTCGGCGTCCAGATCCCAGGGCAGAAATCCGGCCAACATGCAAGCCGCCTCGTACGAGACCGTGCGGTACGCCCTGATCGCCCGCTGCGCAACTACACGTTGAGGATTGCGCAAGAGCGCGGCGCAGAACCTAACCTAACCTAACCTAACCTAACCTAACCTTTTTTTTTTTTTTTTTTTTTTTTTGGTTTCGCGGAGAAAGTGCTTTACCACTACCGCCCGGCCTTCATGGGGGGCGACCGAGCGGTTATGTTGGGTTCACCGTGCCTTACGACCCGGCGTTGAGCCGCCCGGAGAGATGGAAAACGTCGGGCGACCGCCGGGCCGAGTCCCTAACCTATGTACAACGCACGGCATACCAACTAAAACTCCGCGGTGGCCATCTTCGGCGCATTAGGGACGGCTGCGGGCTTCCTCTGACTAATGTCTAAGTTGTCGTCCGCAACCGCCCCTGCGCGGTGCCGCCTGGTGCGGCCCGTCTCCTGTTGTGGGGGGGGCTCAGAAGCCCCCACGCACCGAAGGACGCTCTCAGCGTCAACGGCAGCGTGAGGCCTACCTTCCACGCTGCCGTCCATCACGGGGGTCGCAACAATGTGCTAAAAAAGATACACAAAACTATAGACGGACGGCCCCCTGCCGCCCGCCCGCGACCCCCGGTGGCCCCTATTAGTCGCCTCTTACGACAGGCAGGGGATACCGTGGTGGAATTCTCCAAACGCCCCCAATCCACAGGGCGGGAGACGCCAGTCAGTCGTCCACCCGGCGCCTCCTTCGTCTCCTCTGGCGGCGGGAGGGATCATCACGCTCCCGATCCCTCTCGGCACTCTCCTTCTGCGAGAGGACCACCTCGCAGAAGTGGGCCACCGCACGCCAGGCCTCCCGACTGCCGACCATGGAAGCGACCACGGCCGGCAGCGAGAGGTCTCCTCCGACGACTGATCTGAGAGCGCTGCGCTCCTCGTCCCAGGCTGGGCAAAACTCAAGTGTGTGCTGGGCCGTATCCAGCGGGCAGTTGTCACAATGGTGACACACGGCCGACACCTCTGTGCCTACAATACGACACAGATACTCACCGAAGCAACCATGCCCGGTGAGTACCTGTGTCAATCGAAACGTAGCCGGGCCGTGGCGCCTGTCCAGCCACTCGGCAAAGACCGGGCGCACTGCCGCTACGACCCTTAGCCCCGCTGACGGGGCCTCCAGCCTGAGACGCCACTCCTCCACGGCGGCTCGCCGTAAGGAGGCCCTCATGGCCTCCACCTCCTTCAGGGCCGGACGCTGCCCGCGACTGAACGCCTCCTCCCGCCAATGAAATGCATCGGACAGGGATTGGGCGTCCAGATCCCAAGGCAGGAATCCGGCCAACATGCAAGCCGCCTCGTACGAAACCGTGCGGTATGCCCTGATCGCCCGCTGCGCCACTACACGCTGAGGATTGCGCAAGAGCGCGACGCAACGGTTGCTCAGGGAATCAGCCCAAACTGGACTGCCATACAGGGCCATGGACCGCACGACTCCGTGGTATAACCTTCGACAAGGGATACCAGGACCTTCCAGGTTGGGCAGCAGGCTAGAAAGAGCGCCCGCTGCCCGGGACAGTTTCGTCCTCATCTTCTCAAAATGGGTGCGAAATTCCCATCGGCTATCCAAAATCAAACCCAGATACTTCATACTCTTGCCGATGGGAATCCGCACCCCCTCAACAATGATGTGGGCACCGGCTGGTGGCCCTTTCCGAGGCCTGTGAAAGCAAATAGCCTCGGTTTTCTCAAGGGCCACCTTCAACCCTAGACGACGGATTCTATTCACGACGTCGCCGGTGCCCGCCGCCGCCAGAATTGCGGCGTCCTGGAAGGTCCCAGAAGTCGCTGTCACCAGCGTGTCGTCGGCGTAACATGTCACGCCGACGTCCCGGAGATTGGCACCACGGAGCACCCAGTCGTAGCCGATGTTCCACAAGAGAGGGCCTAAAACCGAGCCCTGTGGAACACCGCACGACATCGCTCTTCGGTGCCACCCGTTGGCACCCGGATACACCACGTCCCTGTCAGACAGGTACGCGTGCACCAGGCGCCGGAGATAGGGCGGCACCACGTGGTACCGCAGTGCCTCGTGGATGCAGGGCCAGGGCAGCGAATTAAAGGCGTTAGAAATATCTAACGATATGGCAATCACTACACTGCCTCTGGCCACTGCATCCTCCGCCTGTGCCTTCACCCGCAGAATCGCGTGGACGGTGGAACGTCCCCTACGGAAACCGAACTGACTGTCGGCCAAGTCTGGTCCGACCCTCTCGAGGTGCTCGACGAGGCGAGCATGAACGATGCGCTCGAAAAGTTTGGCGACCTCGTCGAGCAACACGATGGGCCGGTAGGCCGACGGCGACTCTGCGGGTCGTCCTTCTTTCTTCAGCAGGACGAGCTTCCCGGTTTTCCAACGCGCCGGGAAGACGCCCTGCTCCAAACAGGCGGAGAACAAACTGCGGAGCCTCGGACCCAGGTACTCGAGAGCTAGCACCCAGGCCCTCCCGGGGATGCCATCGAGCCCTGGGGCCGTGTTTTTGCTCCGCAGCCGAAGCACTGCCACCCGCATTTCAGCGGGCGAAACCTCCGGGATATCCCTTGCCGAAGTATCGTACGACGATGACGCCACGTCCGGTGGCGCCATCGGTGGAGGAGTGGTCTCCACGGTGGCCGGAAACAAGGCCGCGACGACGTTGGCCAGCAAGTCTGGCCGGAGACTCTGCGACAGCGGGGGCGCCGCTGGGCGAAGCTTGTTCATCACCAAGCGATAGGGGCGCCCCCACGGGTCACCGTCGAGAGTCTCCAGGAACTCTTTCCTCGCCGCGACCTTGGCCCTGTGAACGGCCACCCGCAGCGCTCTCTTCGCCTCCTTATAGAGGCCGTAGAGCTGCCGCTCCTGGTCTGCGTGATCATCTGCCCTCAATCGGCGACGGCGATGCCTGGCGTATCGACGGCGCGCAGCTACGCAAGACGCGCGCAACTGTGCTAGCTCCGCCGACCACCAGTACACCTGCCGCCGCGACGGACGGCGGAGGGCCCGGGGCATGGCGGCGTCGCAAACGTCCGACATAGCCACCCCGAACCACTCCGCCTCCTGCTCGACCCGTACCGGCCCATCCGGCACGGGGAGCCACGACACGACCAGAGCGGCCAACACTAGGGCCTCTTTATCGAGGCGACGTAACACCCACCGCGGGCCGTCCTGATTCGGGGCACTCGGTACGCCACTGGGCTGGACACTCGAGGACGCGGAGACGTCGAACCTGATGTAACGATGGTCCGACAACGTCTCCACGCCCACGAGGACTCTCCAGCCCCGGACACGACGTGCGACGGCGGGGCTCGCAAACGACAAGTCAACAATAGACCCGCCGTTGTGCCGCACGCACGTGTCCACCGACCCCCTATTCAGGACGACCAGGCCGACATAGATCGCCCAGTCCTCCAGGACCTCACCGCGAACGTCGGTCGCCGGCGAACCCCATACCATGGATTTGGCGTTGAAGTCGCCGGCGACGATCGCCGGGTGAGGTTGACCTTGCTGCACCAGGGCCCCCAGTCGAACGAGAAAAGACTCGAACTCGTAGAGGGGTCTGTTGGGAGAGAAATAAACTCCTACAACCCATACGTCTCCCAACAGAGCCGCGACGCATCCCTGGCCCTTCGCTACTTTTTCGAAGGGCGGGGAGCCAGCGGCACCCTGGGTGATGATGGCCACCGAACCGTCGAGGTCCCCGGCCCAGTTATCCCTGGGCGGGACGAAATACGGCTCGGCAACCACGGCCACTTGCACCGACCACTGCGCCAGGCTTTGAGACAACAGGTCCTGGGCGCGGGCGCAGTGGTTGATGTTCGCCTGGAGGAACTTTAGGTCCATTACTGGGCGATCTCTTCTACTACGTCCATCACGGCCACTTCTTGCGGTGGGTTCGCTGTCTGAGGCTGGGTTGAAGCCACAGCGTCAGTAGCACGTCTACGCGAGGGGCGACGTCTGTTGCGGCGGGAGGAGGCAGGACATGCCTTCCCTCCGAGTTGGTGCCCAGCGGGCTCTCCGGAAGCCGCGCAGACCACGCAGTTTGGCATGGCGTTACACTCGCGGGCCTTGTGGCCCGCTTGACCGCAGCGGTAGCATAACGTACTGCGGTCCAATGCGCAGTCACAGCGCTCCCGGACATGCCCGGACTCCAGACACCGGAAGCACCGCATGGGCCTCGCCTCGAGCACCGTCACTCGAGGCACCGTCCACCCTATACGAAGGCGGCCCGCCTTGACCTTCTGAGCCGCCTTGATGGGCATTTTCACCCACGCTGTGCCCACACCCGATCGGTCGGGACGAATTTGCCCGACCTTTACAACTTCTACGGCGCACTCACCGGCCTTAGAGAGGGCCGCTGCGACTGATTCAGGAGTGGCTGTATAGTCCAGCTCTGTCAGCCGCAGTTCCGCGGTTTTTGTGGGCCGGGATATTCGGACGTCCTCCGACCCACTGAAACACTCCCTCAGCCTATTGGCGAGGGAGTCGGCCCTCTCTTCAGAGTTGGCCCCGGGTACCTCGTACATAGGGGCACCCGTGGCCGCAAACTTTGGCTTGAGTCTTGAAATCTCAAGGCCGGTAAGGTCAACTATTCCCTGCGCCTCTGTCAGGACTTTGGCGTATGTAAGCCCTTTTGCTACAGCCGCCGGCGTCAGAGAAATTATGACGGCCGCAGAGCGTGGTGGGCGGAGCTTGGGCTCAGCCCGGCGCGGTGGTGGCTGTGAACTAGCCGCCGGTGTCGTCCCGGACCTGGGCTTCTTTTTCTTTCCCACCACAACCGTCCATTCTGTGTCCATGGACACTGGGGCTGGCGGCAATGGGCGGGGCTCTGGTGCAGCTTTCGCTGTGTGTACTGACCCTTTCTTAGCACTCTTCTGGTGCTTTGACATGCGTCTTGTCTGTGCTGGTTGTGCAGCTCTCTGCTTGTCTTCCCTGGCAAGCATAGAAGACGCAGTAGTCGACTCCTTTGAAGACCCAGCGGTGACCTGTGGTTGTGCAGCAGAGGGCCCAGCCACGGGAGCGGGAATGGAGGGGGTGGACTGGAGCAAACTCTTCCCCTTCCCCTTACCTTTCCCCTTAACAGAGGTAGGTTGGGGAGCTCCACCCACAAATCCACCCTGTACTGGAAGGGAGATATCCCCAGGAGTGGGTCGTCGCTCATGCGCCAACGGCGGCCTCGGAGCTGGCCCTTGCAGCACCGACTCCAGCCTGGCCTGCCATCTTGCCTCCATAACTGCGAGCATTTCTTCTGTTGGGCGTTTGCTCGCAGCTGCCTCTAGCTCATCCACACGAAGACGGAGGGAGGCGTTCTCCTCCTGCAGTTGTTTAACTGCAGTCTCAAGGCGGGAACTGTTTTCCCGCCACTTCTTCACCTCCCCTTCGAGGCATGTGACCATGGCGGACTCAGGCTGTTCGACATATTTGGCTATGGTATCTGTAACAACGTTAAGGGCTTTCTGACTAGTGCCCTTTAAATTGCCAGACTTTTTCACCACGGACTTGACAATCTGTCCGCACTGTCGTAGATCCTCTCGGAGTACTGGACGGGAAATATCCATCTCCACCAATACAGGTTTCGAGGGCGATGCGTCATTTATAAAGCAGAGTTGCTTCGCCAGTTCTTTTTCCGCCTTTTGGCGTGCCTCATCGCGCTTTACCTTATCGCGCTCTCTCTGCGACTTCTTTAAGCCAACAGAATTGCCAGCTGGGAGCGGACGACCCCTACCACGACCATCGGTCGTCTGCAACTTAGACGCTGGCTCGTCTGTGTCACTCGTGAGGAGCAAACAGCTATCTCGGGAGCGCTGAGAGTGTCTCCTCCAGAGCCGTTTGCTCCGTACCGACGAACCACTTTCGCTCGATTCTGAGTCAATCAGCATATTATCTAGTGGCCGAGTGAATTCGGCCTCTACCACTGTGGGTTTCGCACCCACACTCTTCTCCACACAAACATCGTCAGGCTTGCGCCCTCCGAACTCCGCCTCTCCTACCCCAGAGTCTGAAACAGGAGGAGGCAACTTCGTCAGAAGAATAATTGGTTTTTTATTTATATTTGAATCCATTTTGATTCCCACGAGTATGGGGGAAATAAAAGTCCGCCCAGGCAGTGCCCCCTGTACCTGGGTAAGCCTAACGTAACCCGCCAAGAGGGTCGGCAGGTACTCTGGCGGGGGTCGCACTCGAGACCGAACTACCCATCGGCCATGCATCCCCTCGCGGTGCGCCGCCGCTTGGGATTCGGGGTAACTTTTTATAGAGGTTTTCTCCCTCGCGGTCCGGGCGGTTAAGCCAAGACCCTCGGTCCGGCAGGAGCGCGAGACATATCCACGGACCTCCATACCGGATTACGATCTGCGACGGCGACAGCGGGAGAGAAAGGTTCCCCCCCACTGCCTGCTCGGGTCGGGGTGAGCGCACACCGAGCCCGTCGACACCCCCAGGACAGAACCGGGAGTCGCCCGATAAACGGGCCCACCGAAACAAGACGACGGCCGCCGCAAGAGACGACGACCGCCAACCAACTGTTGTCAGGATATTAGCCGTCGCGCCGATCAACGTGATCGACGCGCCGTTGCCCAGGGTGCACCGCGTGGAGGTTTCCTGACTTCGCACCCCAACCTAACCTTTTTTTTTTTTTTTTTTTTGGTTTCGCGGAGAAAGTGCGTTACCACTACCGCCCGGCCTTCGTGGGGGGCGACCGAGCGGTTATGTTGGGTTCACCGTGCCTTACGACCCGGCGTTGAGCCGCCCGGAGAGATGGAAAACGTCGGGCGACCGCCGGGCCGAGTCCCTAACCTATGTACAACGCACGGCATACCAACTAAAACTCCGCGGTGGCCATCTTCGGCGCATTAGGGACGGCTGCGGGCTTCCTCTGACTAATGTCTAAGTTGTCGTCCGCAACCGCCCCTGCGCGGTGCCGCCTGGTGCGGCCCGTCTCCTGTTGTGGGGGGGCTCAGAAGCCCCCGCGCACCGAAGGACGCTCTCAGCGTCTACGGCAGCGTGAGGCCTACCTTCCACGCTGCCGTCCATCACGGGGGTCGCAACAATGTGCTAAAAAGATACACAAAACTATAGACGGACGGCCCCCTGCCGCCCGCCCGCGACCCCCGGTGGCCCCTATTAGTCGCCTCTTACGACAGGCAGGGGATACCGTGGTGGAATTCTCCAAACGCCCCCAATCCACAGGGCGGGAGACGCCGGTCAGTCGTCCACCCGGCGCCTCCTTCGTCTCCTCTGGCGGCGGGAGGGATCTTCACGCTCCCGATCCCTCTCGGCACTCTCCTTCTGCGAGAGGACCACCTCGCAGAAGTGGGCCACCGCACGCCAGGCCTCTCGACTGTCGACCATGGAAGCGACCACGGCCGGCAGCGAGAGGTCTCCTCCGACGACTGCTCTGAGAGCGCTGCGCTCCTCGTCCCAGGCTGGGCAAAACTCCAGTGTGTGCTGGGCCGTATCCAGCGGGCAGTTGTCACAATGGTGACACACGGCCGACACCTCTGTGCCTACAATACGACACAGATACTCACCGAAGCAACCATGCCCGGTGAGTACCTGTGTCAACCGAAACGTAGCCGGGCCGTGGCGCCTGTCCAGCCACTCGGCAAAGACCGGGCGCACTGCCGCTACGACCCTGAGCCCCGCTGACGGGGCCTCCAGCCTGAGACGCCACTCCTCCACGGCGGCTCGCCGTAAGGAGGCCCTCATGGCCTCCACCTCCTTCAGGGCCGGACGCTGCCCGCGACTGAACGCCTCCTCCCGCCAATGAAAAGCATCGGACAGGGATTGGGCGTCCAGATCCCAAGGCAGGAATCCGGCCAACATACAAGCCGCCTCGTACGAAACCGTGCGGTATGCCCTGATCGCCCGCTGCGCCACTACACGCTGAGGATTGCGCAAGAGCGCGACGCAGCGGTTGCTCAGGGAATCAGCCCAAACTGGACTGCCATACAGGGCCATGGACCGCACGACTCCGTGGTATAACCTTCGGCAAGGGACACCAGGACCTTCCAGGTTGGGCAGCAGGCTAGAAAGAGCGCCCGCTGCCCGGGACAGTTTTGTCCGCATCTTTTCGAAATGGGTACGGAATTCCCATCGGCTATCCAAAACTAACCCTAAATACTTTATATTCTTGCCGATGGGAATCCGCACCCCCTCAACGATGATGTGGGCACCGGCCGGTGGCCCTTTCCGAGGCCTGTGAAAACAAATGGCCTCGGTTTTCTCAAGGGCCACCTTCAACCCTAGACGTCGGATTCTATTCACGACGTCGCCGGTGCCCGCCGCCGCCAGAATTGCGGCATCCTGGAAGGTCCCAGAAGTCGCTGTCACTAGCGTGTCGTCGGCGTAACATGTCACGCCGACGCCCCGGAGATTGGTACCACGGAGCACCCAGTCGTACCCGATGTTCCACAAGAGAGGGCCTAAAACCGAGCCCTGTGGAACACCGCACGACATCGCTCTTCGGTGCCACCCGTTGGCGCCCGGATACACCACGTCCCTGTCAGACAGGTACGCGTGCACCAGACGCCGGAGATAGGGCGGCACCACGTGGTACCGCAGTGCCTCGTGGATGCAGGGCCAGGGCAGCGAATTAAAAGCATTAGAAATATCTAAAGAGATAGCTATAACTACGCTGCCTCCGGCCACTGCTTCCTCCGCCTGTGCCTTCACCCGCAGAATCGCGTGGACGGTGGAACGTCCCCTCCTAAATCCAAACTGCTCGTCGGCCAAATTCGGTCCGACCCTCTCGAGGTGCTCGACGAGGCGAGCATGAATGATGCGCTCAAAAAGTTTGGCGACCTCGTCGAGCAACACGATGGGCCGGTAGGCCGACGGCGACTCTGCGGGTCGTCCTTCTTTCTTCAGCAGGACGAGCTTCCCGGTTTTCCATCGCGCCGGGAAGACGCCCTGCTCCAAACAGGCGGAGAACAAACTGCGGAGCCTCGGACCCAGGTACTCGAGAGCTAACACCCAGGCCCTCCCGGGGATGCCATCGAGCCCTGGGGCCGTGTTTTTTTGCTCCGCAGCCGAAGCACTGCCACCCGCATTTCAGCGGGTGAAACCTCCGGGATATCCCTTGCCGAAGTATCGTACGACGATGACGCCACGTCCGGTGGCGCCATCGGTGGAGGAGTGGTCTCCACGGTGGCCGGAAACAAGGCCGCGACGACGTTGGCCAGCAAGTCTGGCCGGAGACTCTGCGACAGCGGGGGCGCCGCTGGGCGAAGCTTGTTCATCACCAAGCGATAGGGGCGCCCCCACGGGTCACCGTCGAGAGTCTCCAGGAACTCCTTCCTCGCCGCGACCTTGGCCCTGTGAACGGCCACCCGCAGCGCTCTCTTCGCCTCCTTATAGAGGCCGTAGAGCTGCCGCTCCTGGTCTGCGTGATCATCTACCCTCAATCGGCGACGGCGATGCCTGGCGTATCGACGGCGCGCAGCTACGCAAGACGCGCGCAACTGCGCTAGCTCCGCCGACCACCAGTACACCTGCCGCCGCGACGGACGGCGGAGGGCCCGGGGCATGGCGGCGTCGCAAACGTCCGACATTGCCACCCCGAACCACTCCGCCTCCTGCTCGACCCGTACCGGCCCGTCCGGCACGGGGAGCCACGACACGACCAGAGCGGCCAACACTAGGGCCTCTTTGTTGAGGCGACGTAAAACCCACCGCGGGCCGTCCTGATTCGGGGCACTCGGTTCACCACTGGGCTGGACTCTCGCGGACGCGGAGACGTCGAACCTGATATAACGATGGTCCGACAACGTCTCCACGCCCACGAGGACTCTCCAGCCCCGGACACGACGTGCGACGGCAGGGCTCACAAACGACAAGTCAACAATGGACCCGCCGTTGTGCCGCACGCACGTGTCCACCGACCCCCTATTCAGGACGAACCCCAACCTTTTTTTTTTTTTTTTTTTTTTTTTTTGGTTTCGCGGAGAAAGTGCGTTACCACTACCGCCCGGCCTTCGTGGGGGGCGACCGAGCGGTTATGTTGGGTTCACCGTGCCTTACGACCCGGCGTTGAGCCGCCCGGAGAGATGGAAAACGTCGGGCGACCGCCGGGCCGAGTCCCTAACCTATGTACAACGCACGGCATACCAACTAAAACTCCGCGGTGGCCATCTTCGGCGCATTAGGGACGGCTGCGGGCTTCCTCGGACGAAAAGTATCTAAGTTGTCGTCCGCAGCCGCCCCTGCGCGGTGCCGCCTGGTGCGGCCCGTCTCCTGTTGTGGGGGGGGCTCAGAAGCCCCCGCGCACCGAAGGACGCTCTCAGCGTCTACGGCAGCGTGAGGCCTACCTTCCACGCTGCCGTCCATCACGGGGGTCGCAACAATGTGCTAAAAGGAACACAAAACTTAAGACGGACGGCCCCCTGCCGCCCGCCCGCGACCCCCGGTGGCCCCTATTAGTCGCCTTTTACGACAGGCAGGGGATACCGTGGTGGAATTCTCCAAACGCCCCCAATCCACAGGGCGGGAGACGCCGGTCAGTCGTCCACCCGGCGCCTCCTTCGTCTCCTCTGGCGGCGGGAGGGATCCTCGCGCTCCCGATCCCTCTCGGCACTCTCCTTCTGCGAGAGGACCACCTCGCAGAAGTGGGCCACCGCACGCCAGGCCTCCCGACTGTCGACCATGGAAGCGACCACGGCCGGCAGCGAGAGATCTCCTCCGACGACTGCTCTGAGAGCGCTGCGCTCCTCGTCCCAGGCTGGGCAAAACTCCAATGTATGTTGGGCCGTATCCAGCGGGCAGTTGTCACAATGGTGACACACGGCCGACACCTCTGTGCCTACGATACGACACAGATACTCACCGAAGCAACCATGCCCGGTGAGTACCTGTGTCAACCGAAACGTAGCCGGGCCGTGGCGCCTGTCCAGCCACTCGGCAAAGACCGGGCGCACTGCCGCTACGACCCTGAGCCCCGCTGACGGGGCCTCCAGCCTGAGACGCCACTCCTCCACGGCGGCTCGCCGTAAGGAGGCCCTCATGGCCTCCACCTCCTTCAGGGCCGGACGCTGCCCGCGACTGAACGCCTCCTCCCGCCAATAAAAGGCATCGGACAGGGATTCGGCGTCCAGATCCCAGGGCAGAAATCCGGCCAACATACAAGCCGCCTCGTACGAAACCGTGCGGTATGCCCTGATCGCCCGCTGCGCCACTACACGCTGAGGATTGCGCAAGAGCGCGACGCAGCGGTTGCTCAGGGAATCAGCCCAAACTGGACTGCCATACAGGGCCATGGACCGCACGACTCCGTGGTATAACCTTCGGCAAGGGACACCAGGACCTTCCAGGTTGGGCAGCAGGCTAGAAAGAGCGCCCGCTGCCCGGGACAGTTTTGTCCGCATCTTTTCAAAATGGGTGCGAAATTCCCATCGGCTATCCAGAATCAAACCCAAATACTTCATGTTCTTGCCGATGGGAATCCGCACCCCCTCAACAACGATGTGGGCACCGGCCGGTGGCCCTTTCCGAGGCCTGTGAAAACAAATGGCCTCGGTTTTCTCAAGGGCCACCTTCAACCCTAGACGTCGGATGCGACTCACGACGTCGCCGGTGCCCGCCGCCGCCAGAATTGCGGCATCCTGGAAGGTCCCAGAAGTCGCTGTAACTAGCGTGTCGTCGGCGTAACATGTCACGCCGACGCCCCGGAGATTGGTACCACGGAGGACCCAGTCGTACCCGATGTTCCACAAGAGAGGGCCTAAGACCGAGCCCTGTGGAACACCGCACGACATCGCTCTTCGGTGCCACCCATCGGCACCCGGATACACCACGTCCCTGTCAGAAAGGTACGCGTGCACCAGACGCCGGAGATAGGGCGGCACCACGTGGTACCGCAGTGCCTCGTGGATGCAGGGCCAGGGCAGCGAGTTGAAAGCGTTGGAGATATCCAACGATACAGCAATAACTACGCTGCCTCCGGCCACTGCTTCCTCCGCCTGTGCCTTCACCCGCAGAATCGCGTGGACGGTAGAACGTCCCCTCCTAAATCCAAACTGTTCGTCGGCCAAATTTGGTCCGACCCTCTCAAGGTGCTCGACGAGGCGAGCATGAAGGATGCGCTCGAAAAGTTTGGCGACCTCGTCGAGCAACACGATGGGCCGGTAGGCCGACGGCGACTCTGCGGGTCGTCCTTCTTTCTTCAGCAGGACGAGCTTCCCGGTTTTCCAACGTGCCGGGAAGACGCCCTGCTCCAAACAGGCGGAGAACAAACTGCGGAGCCTCGGACCCAGGTGCTCGAGGGCTAGCACCCAGGCTCTTCCGGGGATGCCATCGAGCCCTGGGGCCGTGTTTTTGCTCCGCAGCCGAAGCACTGCCGCCCGCATTTCCGCGGGCGAAACCTCCGGGATATCCCTTGCCGAAGTCTCGTACGACGATGACGCCACGTCCGGTGGCGCCATCGGTGGAGGAGTGGTCTCCACGGTGGCCGGAAACAAGGCCGCGACGACGTTGGCCAGCAAGTCTGGCCGGAGACTCTGCGACAGTGGGGGCGCCGCTGGGCGAAGCTTGTTCATCACCAAGCGATAGGGGCGCCCCCACGGGTCACCGTCGAGAGTCTCCAGGAACTCCTTCCTCGCCGCGACCTTGGCCCTGTGAACGGCCACCCGCAGCGCTCTCTTCGCCTCCTTATAGAGGCCATAGAGCTGCCGCTCCTGGTCTGCGTGATCTTCACTTCTTATTCGGCGACGGCGATGCCTGGCGTATCGACGGCGCGCAGCAACGCAAGACTCGCGCAACTGCGCAAGCTCCGCCGACCACCAGTACACCTGCCGCCGCGGCGAACGGCGGAGGGCCCGGGGCATGGCGGCGTCGCAAACGTCCGACATTGCCACCCCGAACCACTCCGCCTCCTGCTCGACCCGTACCGGCCCGTCCGGCACGGGGAGCCACGACACGACCAGAGCGGCCAACACTAGGGCCTCTTTGTTGAGGCGACGTAAAACCCACCGCGGGCCGTCCTGATTCGGGGCACTCGGTACACCACTGGGCTGGACACTCGAAGACGCGGAGACGTCGAACCTGATGTAGCGATGGTCCGACAACGTCTCCACGCCCACGAGGACTCTCCAGCCCCGGACACGACGTGCGACGGCGGGGCTCGCAAACGACAGATCCACAATAGACCCGCCGTTGTGCCGCACACACGTATCCACCGACCCCCTGTTCAGGACGACCAGGCCGACAGAGATCGCCCAGTCCTCCAGGACCTCACCGCGAACGTCTGTCGCCGGCGAACCCCAGACCACGGATTTGGCGTTGAAGTCGCCGGCAACTATCGCCGGGTGAGGTTGGCCTTGCTCCACCAGGGCCCCCAGTCGAACGAGAAAAGACTCGAACTCGTAGAGGGGTCTGTTGGGAGAGAAATAAACTCCTACAACCCATACGTCTCCCAACAGAGCCGCGACGCATCCCTGGCCCTTCGCTACTTTTTCGAAGGGCGGGGAGCCAGCGGCACCCTGGGTGATGATGGCCACCGAACCGTCGAGGTCCCCAGCCCAGTTATCCCTGGGCGGGACGAAATACGGCTCGGCAACCACGGCCACTTGCACCGACCACTGCGCCAGGCTTTGAGACAACAGGTCCTGGGCGCGGGCGCAGTGGTTGATGTTCGCCTGGAGGAACTTTAGGTCCATTACTGGGCGATCTCTTCTACTACGTCCATCACGGCCACTTCTTGCGGTGGGTTCGCTGTCTGAGGCTGGGTTGAAGCCACAGCGTCAGTAGCACGTCTACGCGAGGGGCGACGTCGGTTGCGGCGGGAGGAGGCAGGACATGCCTTCCCTCCGAGTTGGTGCCCAGCGGGCTTTCCGGAAGCCACGCAGACCACGCAGTTTGGCATGGCGTTACACTCGCGGGCCTTGTGGCCCGCGTGACCGCAGCGGTAGCATAACGTACTGCGGTCCACTGCGCAGTCACAGCGCTCCCGGACGTGCCCGGACTCCAGACACCGGAAGCACCGCATGGGCCTCGCCTCGAGCACCGTCACTCGAGGCACCGTCCACCCTATACGAAGGCGGCCCGCCTTGACCTTCTGAGCCGCCTTGATGGGCATTTTCACCCACGCTGTGCCCACACCCGATCGGTCGGGACGAATTTGCCCGACCTTTACAACTTCTACGGCGCACTCACCGGCCTTAGAGAGGGCCGCTGCGACTGATTCAGGAGTGGCTGTATAGTCCAGCTCTGTCAGCCGCAGTTCCGCGGTTTTTGTGGGCCGGGATATTCGGACGTCCTCCGACCCACTGAAACACTCCCTCAGCCTATTGGCGAGGGAGTCGGCCCTCTCTTCAGAGTTGGCCCCGGGTACCTCGTACATAGGGGCACCCGTGGCCGCAAACTTTGGCTTGAGTCTTGAAATCTCAAGGCCGGTAAGGTCAACTTTTCCCTGCGCCTCTGTCAGGACTTTGGCGTATGTAAGCCCTTTTGCTACAGCCGCCGGCGTCAGAGAAATTATGACGGCCGCAGAGCGTGGTGGGCGGAGCTTGGGCTCAGCCCGGCGCGGTGGTAGCTGTGAACTAGCCGCCGGTGTCGTCCCGGACCTGGGCTTCTTTTTCTTTCCCACCACAACCGTCCATTCTGTGTCCATGGACACTGGGGCTGGCGGCAATGGGCGGGGCTCTGGTGCAGCTTTCGCTGTGTGTACTGACCCTTTCTTAGCACTCTTCTGGTGCTTTGACATGCGTCTTGTCTGTGCTGGTTGTGCAGCTCTCTGCTTGTCTTCCCTGGCAAGCATAGAAGACGCAGTAGTCGACTCTTTTGAAGACCCAGCGATGACCTGTGGTTGTGCAGTAGAGGGCCCAGCCACGGGAGCGGGAATGGAGGGGGTGGACTGGGCCGAACTCTTCCCCTTCCCCTTACCTTTCCCCTTAACAGAGGTAGGTTGGGGAGCTCCACCCACAAATCCACCCTGTACTGGGAGGGAGATATCCCCAGGAGTAGGCCGTCGCTCATGCGCCAACGGCGGCCTTGGAGCTGGCCCTTGCAGCACCGACTCCAGCCTGGCCTGCCATCTTGCCTCCATAACTGCGAGCATTTCTTCTGTTGGGCGTTTGCTCGCAGCTGCCTCTAGCTCATCCACACGAAGACGGAGGGAGGCGTTCTCCTCCTGCAGTTGTTTAACTGCAGTCTCAAGGCGGGAACTGTTTTCCCGCCACTTCTTCACCTCCCCTTCGAGGCATGTGACCATGGCGGACTCAGGCTGTTCGACATATTTGGCTATGGTATCTGTAACAACGTTAAGGGCTTTCTGACTAGTGCCCTTTAAATTGCCAGACTTTTTCACCACGGACTTGACAATCTGTCCGCACTGTCGTAAATCCTCTCGGAGTACTGGACGGGAAACATCCATCTCCACCAACACAGGTTTCGAGGGCGTTGCGTCATTTATAAAGCAGATTTGCTTCGCCAATTCTTTTTCCGCCTTTTGGCGTGCCTCTTCGCGCTTTAATTTATCGCGCTCTCTCTGAGTCTTCTTTATGCCGACGTAATTGGCAACTGGGAGCGGACGACCCCTACCACGACCGTCGGTCGTCTGCAACTTAGACGCTGGCTCGTCTGTGTCGCTGGTGAGGAGCGAACAGCTGTCCCGGGAGCGCTGAGAGTGTCTCCTCCAGAGCCTTTTGCTCCGTACCGATGAACCGCTTTCGCTCGACTCTGAGTCGATAATCATATCAAGTGGCCGAGTGAATTCGACCTCCACCTCTGTGGGCTTCGAGCCCATATTCTCCTCCACCGCATAACCATCGTCGGGCTTGCACCCTTCGATCTCCGCCGCTCCTACCCCAGAATCTGAAGCAGGAGGAGGCAACTTCGTCAAAAGTATAATAGGTTGTTGTATAATTGATTCCATTATGGTTCCCACGAGTATGGGGGAAATAAAAGTCCACCCAGGCAGTGCCCCCTGTACCTGGGTAAGCCTAACGTAACCCGCCAAGAGGGTCGGCAGGTACTCTGGCGGGGGTCGCACTCGAGACCGAACTACCCATCGGCCATGCATCCCCTCGCGGTGCGCCGCCGCTTGGGATTCGGGGTAACTTTTTATAGAGGTTTTCTCCCTCACGGTCCGGGCGGTTAAGCCAAGACCCTCGGTCCGGCAGGAGCGCGAGACATAACCACGGACCTCCATACCGGATTACGATCTGCGACGGCGACAGCGGGAGAGAAAGGTTCCCCCCCACTGCCTGCTCGGGGCGGGGTGAGCGCACACCGAGCCCGTCGACACCCCCAGGACAGAACCGGGAGTCGCCCGATGAACAGGCCCACCAAAAACAAGACGACGGCCGCCGCAAGAGACGACGACCGCCAACCAACTGTTGTCAGGATATCAGCCGTCGCGCCGATCAACGTGATCGACGCGCCGTTGCCCAGGGTGCACCGCGTGGAGGTTTCCTGACTTCGCACCCCAACCTAACCTAACCTAACCTTTTTTTTTTTTTTTTTTTTTTGGTTTCGCGGAGAAAGTGCGTTACCACTACCGCCCGGCCTTCGTGGGGGGCGACCGAGCGGTTATGTTGGGTTCACCGTGCCTTACGACCCGGCGTTGAGCCGCCCGGAGAGATGGAAAACGTCGGGCGACCGCCGAGCCGAGTCCCTAACCTATGTACAACGCACGGCATACCAACTAAAACTCCGCGGTGGCCATCTTCGGCGCATTAGGGACGGCTGCGGGCTTCCTCTGACTAATGTCTAAGTTGTCGTCCGCAACCGCCCCTGCGCGGTGCCGCCTGGTGCGGCCCGTCTCCTGTTGTGGGGGGGGCTCAGAAGCCCCCGCGCACCGAAGGACGCTCTCAGCGTCAACGGCAGCGTGAGGCCTACCTGCCACGCTGCCGTCCATCACGGGGGTCGCAACAATGTGCTAAAACACACAAAACTAAAGACGGACGGCCCCCTGCCGCCCGCCCGCGACCCCCGGTGGCCCCTATTAGTCGCCTTTTACGACAGGCAGGGGATACCGTGGTGGAATTCTCCAAACGCCCCCAATCCACAGGGCGGGAGACGCCGGTCAGTCGTCCACCCGGCGCCTCCTTCGTCTCCTCTGGCGGCGGGAGGGATCCTCGCGCTCCCGATCCCTCTCGGCACTCTCCTTCTGCGAGAGGACCACCTCGCAGAAGTGGGCCACCGCACGCCAGGCCTCCCGACTGTCGACCATGGAAGCGACCACGGCCGGCAGCGAGAGGTCTCCTCCGACGACTGCTCTGAGAGCGCTGCGCTCCTCGTCCCAGGCTGGGCAAAACTCCAATGTATGTTGGGCCGTATCCAGCGGGCAGTTGTCACAATGGTGACACACGGCCGACACCTCTGTGCCTACGATACGACACAGATACTCACCGAAGCAACCATGCCCGGTGAGTACCTGTGTCAACCGAAACGTAGCTGGGCCGTGGCGCCTGTCCAGCCACTCGGCAAAGACCGGGCGCACTGCCGCTACGACCCTGAGCCCCGCTGACGGGGTCTCCAGCCTGAGACGCCACTCCTCCACGGCGGCTCGCCGTAAGGAGGCCCTCATGGCCTCCACCTCCTTCAGGGCCGGACGCTGCCCGCGACTGAACGCCTCCTCCCGCCAATGAAATGCATCGGACAGGGATTGGGCGTCCAGATCCCAAGGCAGGAATCCGGCCAACATGCAAGCCGCCTCGTACGAAACCGTGCGGTATGCCCTGATCGCCCGCTGCGCCACTACACGCTGAGGATTGCGTAAGAGCGCGACGCAACGGTTGCTCAGGGAATCAGCCCAAACTGGACTGCCATACAGGGCCATGGACCGCACGACTCCGTGGTATAACCTTCGGCAAGGGATACCAGGACCTTCCAGGTTGGGCAGCAGGCTAGAAAGAGCGCCCGCTGCCCGGGACAATTTCGTCCTCATCTTCTCAAAATGGGTGCGAAATTCCCATCGGCTATCCAAAATCAAACCCAGATACTTCATACTCTTGCCGATGGGAATCCGCACCCCCTCAACGATGATGTGGGCACCGGCCGGTGGCCCTTTCCGAGGCCTGTGAAAACAAATGGCCTCGGTTTTCTCAAGGGCCACCTTCAACCCTAGTCGTCGGATGCGACTCACGACGTCGCCGGTGCCCGCCGCCGCCAGAATTGCGGCATCCTGGAAGGTCCCAGAAGTCGCTGTGACTAGCGTGTCGTCGGCGTAACATGTCACGCCGACGCCCCGGAGATTGGTACCACGGAGCACCCAGTCGTACCCGATGTTCCACAAGAGAGGGCCTAAAACCGAGCCCTGTGGAACACCGCACGACATCGCTCTTCGGTGCCACCCGTTGGCGCCCGGATACACCACGTCCCTGTCAGACAGGTACGCGTGCACCAGACGCCGGAGATAGGGCGGCACCACGTGGTACCGCAGTGCCTCGTGAATGCAGGGCCAGGGCAGCGAGTTGAAAGCGTTGGATATGTCCAACGAGACAGCAATAACAACTTCGCCCCTGGCCACTGCATCCTCCGCCTGTGCCTTCACCCGCAGAATCGCGTGGACGGTGGAACGTCCCCTCCTAAAACCGAACTGCTCGTCGGCCAAGTTTGGTCCGACCCTCTCGAGGTGCTCGACGAGGCGAGCATGAACTATGCGCTCGAAAAGTTTGGCGACCTCGTCGAGCAACACGATGGGCCGGTAGGCCGACGGCGACTCTGCGGGCCGTCCTTCTTTCTTCAGCAGGACGAGCTTCCCGGTTTTCCAACGCGCCGGGAAGACGCCCTGCTCCAAACAGGCGGAGAACAAACTGCGGAGCCTCGGACCCAGGTACTCGAGAGCTAGCACCCAGGCCCTCCCGGGGATGCCATCGAGCCCTGGGGCCGTGTTTTTGCTCCGCAGCCGAAGCACTGCCACCCGCATTTCAGCGGGCGAAACCTCCGGGATATCCCTTGCCGAAGTATCGTACGACGATGACGCCACGTCCGGTGGCGCCATCGGTGGAGGAGTGGTCTCCACGGTGGCCGGAAACAAGGCCGCGACGACGTTGGCCAGCAAGTCTGGCCGGAGACTCTGCGACAGCGGGGGCGCCGCTGGGCGAAGCTTGTTCATCACCAAGCGATAGGGGCGCCCCCACGGGTCACCATCGAGAGTCTCCAGGAACTCCTTCCTCGCCGCGACCTTGGCCCTGTGAACGGCCACCCGCAGCGCTCTCTTCGCCTCCTTATAGAGGCCGTAGAGCTGCCGCTCCTGGTCTGCGTGATCTTCACTTCTTATTCGGCGACGGCGATGTCTGGCGTATCGACGGCGCGCAGCAACGCAAGACGCGCGCAACTGCGCTAGCTCCGCCGACCACCAGTACACCTGCCGCCGCGGCGAACGGCGGAGGGCCCGGGGCATGGCGGCGTCGCAAACGTCCGACATTGCCACCCCGAACCACTCCGCCTCCTGCTCGACCCGTACCGGCCCGTCCGGCACGGGGAGCCACGACACGACCAGAGCGGCCAACACTAGGGCCTCTTTATCGAGGCGACGTAAGACCCACCGCGGGCCGTCCTGATTCGGGGCACTCGGTACACCACTGGGCTGGACACTCGAGGACGCGGAGACGTCGAACCTGATGTAACGATGGTCCGACAACGTCTCCACGCCCACGAGGACTCTCCAGCCCCGGACACGACGTGCGACGGCGGGGCTCGCAAACGACAGATCCACAATAGACCCGCCGTTGTGCCGCACGCACGTGTCCACCGACCCCCTATTCAGGACGACCAGGCCGACAGAGATCGCCCAGTCCTCCAGGACCTCACCACGAACGTCGGTCGCCGGCGAACCCCAGACCACGGATTTGGCGTTGAAGTCGCCGGCGACGATCACTGGGTGAGGTTGGCCTTGCTGCACCAGGGCCCCCAGTCGAACGAGAAAAGACTCGAACTCATAGAGGGGTCTGTTGGGAGAGAAATAAACTCCTACAAACCATACGTCTCCCAACAGAGCCGCGACGCATCCCTGGCCCTTCGCTACTTTTTCGAAGGGCGGGGAGCCAGCGGCACCCTGGGTGATGATGGCCACCGAACCGTCGAGGTCCCCAGCCCAGTTATCTCTGGGCGGGACGAAATACGGCTCGGCGACCACGGCCACTTGCACCGACCACTGCGCCAGGCTTTGGGACAACAGGTCCTGGGCGCGGGCGCAGTGGTTGATGTTCGCCTGGAGGAACTTCAGGTCCATTACTGGGCGATCTCTTCTACTCCTTCCATTGCGGCCTCTCCTTGCGGTGGGCTCACCGACTGCAGCTGGGCCGTAGCCTCAGCGGCAGCCGGTCTTCTACGCGGGCGACGGCGGTTGCGGCGTGAGGAGGCGGGACACGCCTTCCCTCCGAGTTGGTGCCCAGCGGGCTTACCGGAAGCCGCGCAGACTACACAGTTTGCCACGGCGTTACACTCGCGGGCCTTGTGGCCCGCTTGACCGCAGCGGTAGCATAACGCGCTGCGGTCCACTGCGCAGTCACAGCGCTCCCGGACATGCCCGGACTCCAAACACCGGAAGCACCGCATGGGCCTCGCCTCGAGCACCGTCACTCGAGGCACAGTCCACCCTATACGAAGGCGGCCCGCCTTGACCTTCTGGGCCGCCTTGATAGGCATCTTCACCCATGCTGTGCCTACACCCGAAACCTAACCTAACCTAACCTAACCTAACCTAACCTGACCTTTTTTTTTTTTTTTTTTTTTTTTTTTTTTTTTTTTTTTTTTTTTTTTTTTTTTTTTTTTTTTTTTTTTCGCGGAGAAAGTGCTTTACCACTACCGCCCGGCCTTCGTGGGGGGCGACCGAGCGGTTATGTTGGGTTCACCGTGCCTTACGACCCGGCGTTGAGCCGCCCGGAGAGATGGAAAACGTCGGGCGGCCGCCGGGCCGAGTCCCTAACCTATGTACAACGCACGGCATACCAACTAAAACTCCGCGGTGGCCATCTTCGGCGCATTAGGGACGGCTGCGGGCTTCCTCTGACTAATGTCTAAGTTGTCGTCCGCAACCGCCCCTGCGCGGTGCCGCCTGGTGCGGCCCGTCTCCTGTTGTGGGGGGGGGCTCAGAAGCCCCCACGCACCGAAGGACGCTCTCAGCGTCTACGGCAGCGTGAGGCCTACCTTCCACGCTGCCGTCCATCACGGGGGTCGCAACAATGTGCTTAAAGGAACACAAAACTAAGGACGGACGGCCCCCTGCCGCCCGCCCGCGACCCCCGGTGGCCCCTATAAGTCGCCTTTTACGACAGGCAGGGGATACCGTGGTGGAATTCTCCAAACGCCCCCAATCCACAGGGCGGGAGACGCCGGTCAGTCGTCCACCCGGCGCCTCCTTCGTCTCCTCTGGCGGCGGGAGGGATCATCTCGCTCCCGATCCCTCTCGGCACTCTCCTTCTGCGAGAGGACCACCTCGCAGAAGTGGGCCACCGCACGCCAGGCCTCTCGACTGTCGACCATGGAAGCGACCACGGCCGGCAGCGAGAGGTCTTCTCCGACGACTGCTCTGAGAGCGCTGCGCTCCTCGTCCCAGGCTGGGCAAAACTCCAGTGTGTGCTGGGCCGTATCCAGCGGGCAGTTGTCACAATGGTGACACACGGCCGACACCTCTGTGCCTACGATACGACACAGATACTCACCGAAGCAACCATGCCCGGTGAGTACCTGTGTCAACCGAAACGTAGCTGGGCCGTGGCGCCTGTCCAGCCACTCGGCAAAGACCGGGCGCACTGCCGCTACGACCCTGAGCCCCGCTGACGGGGTCTCCAGCCTGAGACGCCACTCCTCCACGGCGGCTCGCCGTAAGGAGGCCCTCATGGCCTCCACCTCCTTCAACGCCGGACGCTGCCCGCGACTGAACGCCTCCTCCCGCCAATAAAAGGCATCGGACAGGGATTCGGCGTCCAGATCCCAGGGCAGAAATCCGGCCAACATGCAAGCCGCCTCGTACGAGACCGTGCGGTACGCCCTGATCGCCCGCTGCGCAACTACACGTTGAGGATTGCGCAAGAGCGCGGCGCAGCGGTCGCTCAGGGAGTAAGCCCAAACAGGACTGCCATACAGGGCCATGGACCGCACGACTCCGTGGTATAACCTTCGGCAAGGGATACCAGGACCTTCCAGGTTGGGCAGCAGGCTAGAAAGAGCGCCCGCTGCCCGGGACAGTTTTGTCCGCATTTTCTCGAAATGGGTACGGAATTCCCATCGGCTATCCAAAACTAACCCTAAATACTTTATATTCTTGCCGATGGGAATCCGCACCCCCTCAACAACGATGTGGGCACCGGCCGGTGGCCCTTTCCGAGGCCCGTGAAAACAGATGGCCTCGGTCTTTTCAAGGGCCACCTTCAACCCTAGACGTCGGATGCGTCTCACGACGTCGCCGGTGCCCGCCGCCGCCAGAATTGCGGCGTCCTGGAAGGTCCCAGAAGTCGCTGTCACTAGCGTGTCGTCGGCGTAACATGTCACGCCGACGCCCCGGAGATTGGCACCACGGAGCACCCAGTCGTACCCGATGTTCCACAGGAGAGGGCCCAAAACCGAGCCCTGTGGAACACCGCACGACATCGCTCTTCGGTGCCACCCATTGGCGCCCGGATACACCACGTCCCTGTCAGACAGATACGCGTGCACCAGACGCCGGAGATAGGGCGGCACCACATGGTACCGCAGTGCCTCGTGGATGCAGGGCCAGGGCAGCGAATTAAAGGCGTTAGAAATATCTAACGATATAGCAATAACTACGCTGCCTCCGGCCACTGCTTCCTCCGCCTGTGCCTTCACCCGCAGAATCGCGTGGACGGTGGAACGTCCCCTCCTAAATCCAAACTGTTCGTCGGCCAAATTTGGTCCGACCCTCTCGAGGTGCTCGACGAGGCGAGCATGAACGATGCGCTCGAAAAGTTTGGCGACCTCGTCGAGCAACACGATGGGCCGGTAGGCCGACGGCGACTCTGCGGGTCGTCCTTCTTTCTTCAGCAGGACGAGCTTCCCGGTTTTCCATCGCGCCGGGAAGACGCCCTGCTCCAAACAGGCGGAGAACAAACTGCGGAGCCTCGGACCCAGGTACTCGAGAACTAACACCCAGGCCCTCCCGGGGATGCCATCGAGCCCTGGGGCCGTGTTTTTGCTCCGCAGCCGAAGCACTGCCACCCGCATTTCAGCGGGTGAAACCTCCGGGATATCCCTTGCCGAAGTATCGTACGACGATGACGCCACGTCTGGTGGCGCCATCGGTGGAGGAGTGGTCTCCACGGTGGCCGGAAACAAGGCCGCGACGACGTTGGCCAGCAAGTCTGGCCGGAGACTCTGCGACAGCGGGGGCGCCGCTGGGCGAAGCTTGTTCATGACCAAGCGATAGGGGCGCCCCCACGGGTCACCATCGAGAGTCTCCAGGAACTCCTTCCTCGCCGCGACCTTGGCCCTGTGAACGGCCACCCGCAGCGCTCTCTTCGCCTCCTTATAGAGGCCGTAGAGCTGCCGCTCCTGGTCTGCGTGATCCTGACTTCTAATTCGGCGACGGCGATGCCTGGCGTATCGACGGCGCGCAGCAACGCAAGACGCGCGCAACTGCGCTAACTCCGCCGACCACCAGTACACCTGCCGCCGCGACGGACGGCGGAGGGCCCGGGGCATGGCGGCGTCGCAAACGTCCGACATTGCCACCCCGAACCACTCCGCCTCCTGCTCGACCCGTACCGGCCCGTCCGGCACGGGGAGCCACGACACGACCAGAGCGGCCAACACTAGGGCCTCTTTATCGAGGCGACGTAACACCCACCGCGGGCCGTCCTGATTCGGGGCACTCGGTACGCCACTGGGCTGGACACTCGAGGACGCGGAGACGTCGAACCTGATGTAACGATGGTCCGACAACGTCTCCACGCCCACGAGGACTCTCCAGCCCCGGACACGACGTGCGACGGCGGGGCTCGCAAACGACAAGTCAACAATAGACCCGCCGTTGTGCCGCACGCACGTGTCCACCGACCCCCTATTCAGGACGACCAGGCCGACAGAGATCGCCCAGTCCTCCAGGACCTCACCGCGAACGTCGGTCGCCGGCGAACCCCAGACCACGGATTTGGCGTTGAAGTCGCCGGCGACGATCGCCGGGTGAGGTTGGCCTTGCTGCACCAGGGCCCCCAGTCGAACGAGAAAAGACTCGAACTCGTAGAGGGGTCTGTTGGGAGAGAAATAGACTCCTACAACCCATACGTCTCCCAACAGAGCCGCGACGCATCCCTGGCCCTTCGCTACCTTTTCGAAGGGCGGGGAGCCAGCGGCACCCTGGGTGATGATGGCCACCGAACCGTCGAGGTCCCCGGCCCAGTTATCCCTGGGTGGGACGAAATACGGCTCGGCGACCACGGCCACTTGCACCGACCACTGCGCCAGGCTTTGGGACAACAGGTCCTGGGCGCGGGCGCAGTGGTTGATGTTCGCCTGGAGGAACTTCAGGTCCATTACTGGGCGATCTCTTCTACTACTTCCATCTCGGCCACTTCTTGCGGTGGGCTCGCTGACTGCGGCAAGGCCGTAGCCTCAGCGGCAGCTGGTCTTCTTCGTGGACGGCGCCGGGTTTTGCGGGAGGAGACGGGACACGTCTTCCCCCCAAGCTGATGCCCGGCGGGCTTGCCAGCTGCGGCACATAAGGCACAGCTGGGTGCGTCTTCACACTGGCGGGCCTTGTGACCAGGCTTGCCGCAGCGATAGCAGAAATCGCTGCGGTCTACGGGACAGTCACATGTATCCCGCACATGCCCATGCTCGAGGCAGCGATAACATCGCATAGGGCGCGTCTCGAGCACGGTCACTCGGGCCACGGTCCACCCTATACGCAGACGGCCCGCCTTAATCTTCTGGGCCCCCTTGACCGGCACCTTGGCCCAAACCGAGCCTAAGCCCGAGCGATCGGGGCGAATTTGCCCCACTTTTATTGCGTCTGCGGCACACTCACCGGCTACGCAGAGGGCCGCCGCGACTGTCTCGGGAGTAGCTGCAGGGTCCAATTCGGACAGTCGCAGCTCCGCAAATTTGGTTGGCCGGGTAACTCGGACGTCTTCCGACCCCTTAAAATATTCCCTAAGCCTTACGGCAAGGGAGTCTGCCCTCCGCTCAGATTCAGCCCCGGGTACCTCATAAATCATGGCACCCGTGGCTGCAAATTTAGGCTTAAGCCGGTCAATATTTAAGCCTTCTAGGCTTACCCTTTGCTGGGCATTTGTTAGGACCCCAGCATATGTGAGGCCCTTTTTCACAGCCGCTGGAGTCAGTGAGATTATGACCGCTGCTGACTTTGGTGGGCGGAGTTTTGGCTCAGCCTTCTTTTTGCTCGACGTATTAGCTGGAGCCGCGCTGGTCTTGACCTTCTTCTTATTTTTTCCCACCACCACAGTCCACTCGGTGTCCATGGACACTGGGGCCGGCGGCAATGGGCGGGGCTCTCGGGGAGCGTGCTGCGCTGGGTTTTTTCCTTTGCCGGAAATGGACGGCGCTGAAACGGATTTTTTCCCTGTTCCTTTACCTTTTTTGGGCACATTGGGGGTGGTTGTTTGGACCCCAGATGGCCCAGCAGCGACAACACGGGATGGGGCGATGGATTCTTCCGGCAGCACAGTGGAAGGTCCTGCAACGGCGACGGGAATTGCAGGAGCGGCAGGCTGGATGGCTCCCTTCCCCTTCCCCTTACCTTTCCCCTTAGCTGAGGTAGGCTGGGGAGCTCCACCCACAAATCCACCCTGTACCGGAAGGGAGATATCCCCAGGAGTGGGCCGTCTTTCATGCGCTAACGGCGGCCTCGGAGCCGGCCCTTGAAGCACCGACTCCAGCCTGGCTTGCCATCTTGCCTCCATAACTGCGAGCATTTCTTCGGTTGGGCGTTTGCTCGCGGCTGCTTCTAGGTCGTCCAAACGAAGACGGAGGGAGGCGTTTTCCTCCTGCAATTGTTTTACTGCAGCCTCCAGGCGGGAACTGTTTTCCCGCCATTTATTCACCTCCCCTTCGAGGCATGTGACCATGGCGGACTCAGGCTGGTCGACATACTTAGTGATGGTTTCTGTTACCACGTTAAGGGCTTTCTGACTAGTGCCCTTTAAATTGCCAGACTTTTTCACGACGGACTTGACAATTTGTCCGCATTGTCTTAAATCTTCTCTAAGTATTGGACGGGAAACATCCATCTCCACCAATACTGATTTTGAGGACGTTGCGTCCTTTACAAAGCTGAGTTGCTTTGCCAATTCTTTTTCTGCCTTTTGGCGTCCCTCCTCGCGCTTTTGTTTATCGCGCTCTATCTGCGTCCTCTTCAAGCTGACATACTTGCTAGCTGAGAGCGGACGACCCCTACCACGACCGTCAGTCGTCTGTAACTTAGACGCTGGCTCGTCTGTGTCGCTTGTGAGGAGCGGGCAGCTGTCCCGGGAGCGCTGGGAGTGTCTCCTCCAGAGCCGTCTGCTTCGGACTGACGAACCGCTTTCACTCGATTCTGAGTCGATCAGCATATCGAGTGGCCGAGTGAATTCGGCCTCCACCTCTGTGGGCTTCACACCCACACTCTCCACTAGACAACCATCGTCGGGCTTGCGCCCTCCGAACTCCGCCTCTCCTACCCCAGAATCTGAAGCAGGAGGAGGCAACTTCGTCAAGATTATTAAAGGTGTTTTGTTTAAATTTGAATCCATTTTGGTTCCCACGAGTATGGGGGAAATAAAAGTCCACCCAGGCAGTGCCCCCTGTACCTGGGTAAGCCTAAAGTAACCCGCCAAGAGGGTCGGCAGGTACTCTGGCGGGGGTCGCACTCGAGACCGAACTACCCATCGGCCATGCATCCCCTCGCGGTGCGCCGCCGCTTGGGATTCGGGGTAACTTTTTATAGAGGTTTTCTCCCTCGCGGTCCGGGCGGTTAAGCCAAGACCCTCGGTCCGGCCGGAGCGCGAGACATAACCACGGACCTCCATACCGGATTACGATCTGCGACGGCGACAGCGGGAGAGAAAGGTTCCCCCCCACTGCCTGCTCGGGGCGGGGTGAGCGCACACCGAGCCCGTCGACACCCCCAGGACAGAACCGGGAGTCGCCCGATGAACAGGCCCACCAAAAACAAGACGACGGCCGCCGCAAGAGACGACGACCGCCAACCAACTGTTGTCAGGATATTAGCCGTCGCGCCGATCAATCGTGATCGACGCGCCGTTGCCCAGGGTGCACCGCGTGGAGGTTTCCTGACTTCGCACCCCAACCTAACCTAACCTAACCTAACCTAACCTAACCTAACCTAATCTAACCAGTCGCAGCCCGAGCGCGGTCATGTAAGCAGCGAAAACGCAACGCTCCGTCTATTAAAATTCAAAGTACCGGTCAGTGAATCAAAACCTACTAGTGTGATATATCAAATTATGCGCGCTGCGGCGACCTACTCATTGCCGTTTAAATCATAAAAATCGGACCATAATTGGATTTTTAATTAACAAAACAGTGAAGTGCAAAAATTTATTCCTCCGACCAAAGTGCGTGCGGCATCAGATTTGTCGGCCTAACACCCTGTTTTTGGACTGTACGTCTGTGCGCAAAGCCTTTACCCATCTCCCTGCCAAAACTGAGATTTTTACCATTGATACTTACAAAGTTACAAAGTGATAAGTGCCAAAACGCTAAACTTACTCGCAACCTCTTGCTCACTGTAGCTGTAATATATAGTGTGGACCGCAGTGTTTTGTGCTGAAGTGTGCACCAAGATACGTTACACACGCTCACCAAGTTTCCGGGATTTCCACCAAAAACCCTGGTCAGTATAAGACATTATATCAGTGACAACAAGTGTTCTACGGGAATCCTCACCTTTGACGCGTCCCCATCGGTTTGGGTTCCAGCGCGATGTCTGTTTTCTGGTGTCTCTAGACGCGCGTGACTCTTCTCCATCCATAGACACTATAACCAACCCTGTGCAGCCTTCCAGTGAGCCGCAATCGTGCCGGAAACATCGGGAGTGCTATACATACCGCGCCGCGCCGATTCGGGGCGCCCCCCTGCCCCCGGGTCTGACTTCGATCTCTGTTCTATCACCCCTTCGGATGCGCTATATCCTAACAAACATACTTACATATAAATGAACCCTGTGCGACTCGTAATCAATCTACAATTCGACACGGAAAACTGACGGACCTGAAAACTCACGCGGGAAAAAACGGGTGACTTTCGAGGGCTCCCCTACTTCAAGGACTGGCTCCCTGCTAAATCAGGCCGTGCTTCCTTACGCGCCGGTTCCTCCCAAAGCGAACGACACCTCAATCACGTCTGTGAGGGCCCCACGAGCGTGGCTCAGAGTAACATTCCACAGCGCGGTGTTTCGGCGAAACAACATTCAACTATCGGTCTTACGACAACTTAGCGGGGCTCCCCCTACTTCGAGGACTGATCCCTTGCTGAAGCGGGCCACGCCTCCCGACGCGCTGGTTCTTCCCGAAGCCAACGACACCACAACAACGTCAGTACGAGCTCTACAAACGTGGCTCATAGCAACATTCCACAGCGCGGAGTTTCAGCGGAACAACAATCCACAATCGGCGGCATTACTCGGCAGGGCTCCAGTGCTCCGCTGCGGTCCCCTGCCTGAGGGCGCCTTCTGAGCCGTCCCGGCTGGAAGCCTCTTGGGACTCGATTCATGCGAATAGAAGACCCTGGTAAGTGGGTGCCACTCAGGGGATCTAGGAGAATTATAATATAATATAGACTGTAGTGTACACCCATAGTGATAAATATATTCTATAAGGCAATACTAATAGAGTCCATAATCCCATAAACTCTATATTTTTATACAACGGCCGGGTGGCGAGTGATATACCTACCGTGCACGATTTTAGCATCTTAAAATATTTGAGTTTTATAACGGGTGACGTCACACAGAACACTCATTCATTCTTATTTTAACTTAAGAGCACCGACAGCGTCCTGCTGAGCGGCTCGGCCGGACGGGAGTCGGTCTGTGACGTCACACACAAAAATTATATTCTTGCTGATAAATATAGTCCCCCTGATAATTTGCTTATTTGTACTAGGACGCCGGCACACTCATAGGACTCCGCCTGCGGAGGATCATCTTTCATTCCAACACCCAACCCTCACCCCCTCTCCCCTTGCCCCCCTTCGCGACATCACCCAAAACGGGCCTCCGCGGCGGCTGCGGTGTGCTGCAGAGGACTCAATACTTTAAGTCACTGCAAATAGAGTCCATAATTCCATAAACTTAATATTTTCATTTAACGGCCGGGCGGCGTGTGACATACCTACCGTGCACGATTTTAGCATTTTTTTAAAAAATACGTGAGTTTTAAAACGAGTGACGTCACACAGAACACTTATTTTTATTTTTATTTAAGAGCACCGACAGCATCCTGCTGAGCGGCTCGACCGGGGCTTCAGTACACGGCTGGGCGTGAGTCGGTCTGTGACGTCACACACAAAATAACATTTTGCCGATAAATATAATCTCTCTGATAATTTGCTCATTAGTGCCAGGACGCCGGCACCCACATAGGACTCCGCTTCCGGAGGATCATCTTCCACCCCAGAACCCAACCATCACCCCCCCCCCCCCCGCACCCCCTTCGCGACACCACCCGCAACGCGCCTCCGCGGTTGCAGTGTGCCGCAGAGGATTTCATACTTTAACTCACTGCAAATAGAGTCCATAATTCCATAAACTCAATATTTTCACTCAACGGCCGGGCGGTGTGTGACATACCTACCGTGCACGATTTTAGCATTTTTAAAATACGCGAGTTTTATTACGAGTGACGTCACACAGAACACTTATTCTTATTTTAACTTAAGAGCACCGACAGCGTCCTGCTGAGCGGCTCGGCCGGACGGGAGTCGGTCTGTGACGTCACACACAAAAAGTATATTCTGGCTGATAAATATAATCCCTCTGATAATTTGCCCATTAGTGCCAGGACGCCGGCACCCACATAGGACTCCGCTTGCGGAGGATCATCTTCCACCCCAGAACCCAACCATCACCCCTCCCCTCCCCCCCCCCCGACCCCCCTTCGCGACACCACCCGCAACGCGCCCCCGCGGTTGCGGTGTGCCGCAGAGGACTCCATACTTTAACTCACTGCAAATAGAGTCCATAACTCCATAAACTCAATATTTTTAACAAAAATATATTCTCGCTGATAAATATAAATATAGTTCCCCTGATAATTTGCTTATTTGTACTAGGACGCCGGCACACTCATAGGACTCCGCTTGCGGAGGATCATCTTTCATTTCAACACCCATCCCTCACCCCCTCTCCCCCTGCCCCCCTTCGCGACATCACCCAAAACGTGCCTCCGCGGCGGCTTCGGTGTGCGGCATAGGATTCAATACTTTAACTCACTGCAAATAGAGTCCATAATTCCATAAACTTAATATTTTCATTTAGCGGCCGGGCGGCGTGTGACATACCTACCGTGCACGATTTCAGCATTTTTAAAATACGTGAGTTTTAAAACGAGTGACGTCACACAGAACACTTACTCTTATTTCAATTTGGGAGCACCGACAGCGTCCTGCGGAGCGGCTCGACCGGGGCTTCAGTACATAGCTGGGCGTGAGTCGGTCTGTGACGTCACACACAAAATTACATTCTTGCTGATAATATAATCTCTCTGATAATCTGCTCATTAGTGCCAGGACGCCGGCACTCGCATAGGACTCCGCTTGCGGAGGATCATCTTCCACCCCAGCACCCAACCCACACCCCTCTCCCCCCGACCCTCCTTTGCGACACCACCCACAACGCGCCCTCGCGGTTGCAGTGTGCCGCAGAGGATTCCATACCTTAACTTACTGCAAATAGAGTCCATAATTCCATAAACTTAATACTTTCATTTAATATTTCATTTAATATTTTCATTTAACGGCCGGGCGGTGTGTGACATACCTACCGTGCACGATTTTAGCATTTTTAAAATACGTGAGTTTTAAAACGAGTGACGTCACACAGAACACTTATTCTTATTTCAATATAAGAGCACCGACAGCATCCTGCTGAGCGGCTCGACCGGGACTTTAGTACACGGCTGGGTGTGAGTCGGTCTGTGACGTCACACACAAAATTACATTCTTGCTGATAAATATACTCTCTTTGATCTGGCACCACCCGCGCCCCTTTTGGACGTCGGGAAGTCGGTGAACGGTTTGCCGAACCCTCATTTTTGGGGAGCTGGCTGCTGATGCTTGCTGTCTCCAGTCTCTTGAGGCCCTGCTCTCTGTGACCGGTTAGATCTTTCTAATCGGACCACCGAAAGTGGAGAACCAGACCCATTTGCGGTTAAAAATTAATTTACAAATAGTTAGAATCCCGTAATATTAAATTTTTGTACTGACCCCCCAACGTCTTTTTGCATTTTTAAATAGTTCCACCGCTTCTCGTTGGAGACAGAAGGTTTGGAATTTTTCCAACCTAAATTAAATTTATTAAAATTTTTTCTGCAAAATCGGGCGAAATCGCCATAACCTGATAACGTGGTTTTCCCGTTTCCGGCCAAACCTGAGGAGCTAGAGCGTTTCTGAGCGATTTTTGGTTGACTGAGCGTCAAACGATCTTAGGGGTCACCCATCTTATAGAACCCCCACCAGCGCTCTGACTCCTGGTTTTTACCTTCAGTCTAGGATATCTCGCTGACTCGTGGGGAGTGGGGATACTTGAGTAGACTTTCTGTCTCTGCTGGACTTGCCCTAACATCTGGCACCATCCGCGCCCCTTTTGGACGTCGGCAAGTTGGTGAATGGTCGGCCGAACCCTCATTTTCGAGGAGTTGGTTGCTGCCGCTTGCTTTTCTCCAGCCTCTTGAGGCCCTGCTCACCGCGACCGGTGAGAACTTTCTAATCGGACCACCGGAAGTGGCTAAACTGGGCCATCTGCCAAAAAGTTAAAATCAAAAATTAAAATCTTTGCTCTTTAAATCGATTATGGGATCGAATGTGGACGCCACGGCCTTGCCTGGCGATCAAGACTTGTTCTTTGAGGCCACCAACGAGGACAACGCTATCACACCTGCGGAATCAACACACACACAACACATTTCACAAACACACACACAACACACCTCACAAACACACACACAACACACCTCACAAACACACACACCTGCGACTACGACTCCCACACCTGCACCCTCTCGCACTGCGACGACCTGCCTGGCTGAGATCCAACAACTGGCACGCCGTATAAACACCCTGATCAACACCGGCAAAAGCGTTACCTCCGAGAACAAGCGGGCGGTGACGCAAATTGCCGCTGAAATAGAAGCCCTTGCCAAGGAAGTCAACGTGACCCAAACCACTAAAACCACACTGCTGGAGATCAGAGACGATATCAAGGCAACGATCAGAGAGGAAATTCGCAGCGCACCTTGGAAGGAAAAGACGTACGCGGAGGCGGCGACCGCGAGCGCCGGCACAGCTGCCCCTAAGTCTGGCCGTCAGCCGGCCACCAGAGCACCTGCTAGTAACCTTGGAGATCGACCCGGCGGTGGACGCCCCATCATCTCCCCAGCCACAGCGCCTGTGACACGTCCCGCGATAGTCGTTGCTGCCACTGGCGCGCCTACCACCAGGAAGGAGGCCTTGGATAGCTTCAAGAAGGAGATCTCATTCAGAGGCACCGGATACGCCCCAACTCGACTGGTACCACTCTCCAACAACAAATTACGCATCGAGTTCGAGACGCCGACCCACCGTGACAATACACTAAACCAACTAAAAGACAACCACAAATTTGTGGCTGAACCCTCCCGCAATTTGAGGCCCATGGTGATGCTTAAGGGCATCAGCAAAGAAATCAAGTCGGAAGAACTGCCGGAAATTATCCTGGGCCAGAACCCCGCAGTACGTGACGCCTGCACCAACACCAACACCAAGGAGGAACTCTCTGTGCGATTCTTACGTAACAACCGTAACCCCAATCTATACAACGCCGCGCTTATTACGTCACCCAAGGTGTGGCGTGCCATCACCAGCACCGATCGCATCTGCGTCGACTACCAGAGAGTTCACACCGAAAACTTTTGCCCATTCCTGCAGTGCTTCGCGTGCTTGCGGTTCGGACACACAGCTAGACACTGCACCACACAGGAGAAAGTTTGTAGACACTGCGCATCTAGAGAACACACTATTACGGACTGCCCCACCATAAACTGCCAAGAAACTATCAAGTGCTACAACTGCGTGGCACATAACACCCGTAACAAACTTAATACACAAACCGACCACTCGCCCACTTCCGATCGGTGCCCGCTGGTCTGTAAGGCACGAGAGAGAGTAGCCGCCAACGTAGATTATGGGCAGCCGTAAGAAAAACTGCACCATCAAGATCTTGCAAGGCAACCTAGATCGCAGCTACAAAAGTCAGCACGAATATCTCCACCATTTTCTCAACAATAACTATGATGTCGGTATTATTAGCGAACCCTATGTCGGAAACAATCTCTCAATCAAGAGCATACATGGCGTCGAAATCCATCAATTTCCCAGCGACGAAAGAGTCAAGGCGGCCGTCATCACCAGAAAACAACTTGGAGCCACTCTGGGACTAAGCCAATACTCGACCACTAACCTTTGTGTGGTACAGCTGACAACAGGTGGAAAAAAGGTATACATCAGCAGTGTCTACGTGGAACCAGACACTGACAACTACCACACCATGCACAAACTTAGATACCTCCTCGACAACACCAGTGATTCTCAACATGTAGTGGCAGGTGATTTCAATGGCTGGCACAGAACCTGGGGCTCGAGGAGCAACAACAAACGTGGGAAGGAAATTCATGACATCATAACCTCATACGATCTTCATATTGTCAACCTTGGCGACTCACCTACCTTCGAAACATATACACACGGCGCCCCCAGATCCTCTATAATCGATCTCACACTAGTATCAGGAAGATTCTCCGACCATATCACTGACTGGAAAATCATGCAAGAGGCCATACCGACATCTCAACACCATGCACTACATTACCTAGTTACATTACAGCAACCCCCTAATAAAACCCGAGGCCAAACAACTTTCAAATATTGTACCACCAATGCCAATTGGGATAATTTCAAGGAAGAAATAGTCAAGCAAATGCAACTTGCGCGCCTTGTAAATATTGACATCCATAACATGACAGCTGAAGCACTGGACCTGTACGTGAACCAAATCACACGAGTCACTCAAGTGGCCTGCGAAAATAAGTTACCCAAAAAACGTGGTATCAAACCCAAAACCCCGTGGTGGTCACAAGAACTAGAAGACATGAAGCATAAGCTGATACAACTCCACCACCGCATCAGTGCGTTAAAAAAGAAAGGGTCACCTCTTCAGGATACCCTTACGGAACGCGCTGCTTTAGCCGAACAATACTCGGCCCTTATTATGAAAACCTCTACTGAAAACTTCCGCGAATTTTGCTCCAAACAAGACAAGGAAAACGTCTGGTCTCTAACTAACCGCCTACTCAAGAATGCACCAAAACCAAAGCCCCCGACCACTCTGCGCATAGGCAACACACACACAAAGACCACTCAGGAAACCGCCGATGCACTGCTGCAAAAATTCTATCCCGACGACACCACAGACGACTGCCACCAGTGTGAAGTCAGAAGGGAATCTACTCTACCCCCCGAAACAGAGGAGGATCTTCCATTCACTGAATGTGAAGTACTCGCCTGCCTACACTCAATGAACCCTAAGAAAGCACCGGGCACCGACCACCTAACCTCCGACATATGTCTTGCGCTCACACAACAATACCCGAATATCATCACAGCCATCATGAACCGCTGCCTCACCCTGGCCTTCATACCCAGCGTGTGGAAAACAGCGCTAGTGAAAATACTCCCTAAGCCTGGCAAGCCTAGCTATACGGACACATCTGCCTTCCGACCCATCGGACTAATAAATGTATTGGGTAAGACACTTGAAAAGCTCGTCGCAAAGCGCATCACCTACCATCTAGGGATCACTGATCAGCTGACACCACAACAGTACGGATTCAGGGAGCAAAAAAGTACCATTGATGCACTGCATACGGCCATCAACGTTATCAGGGATGGTAAGAGGCAAGGAAACCATGTCCTCGCCGTATCATTAGACATACAATCTGCGTTTGATAACGCTTGGTGGCCGGCCATATTACAGCGACTCAAACAAATTGCATGCCCCAAGAACTTATACACGCTTATACAAAACTACCTCACTGACCGGTCGGTCACATTAAATTACGCCGACATAAATGTCATAAAAACAACTAATAGGGGATGCATACAGGGATCCGTATTGGGCCCCTTGTTTTGGAACCTAATCCTGGATAGCCTTCTCAACACAGACCTACCGGACGGGTGCCACATCCAAGCATTCGCGGACGACATATTCTTAGTGATTCAAGCCAAAAAGGTGAATGAACTCCAGACCATTGCCAACACGGCCCTGGACATGATCGCCGCCTGGGGGAACCGGGTCAAACTGAGATTCGGCCCCGACAAAACCCAACTCACCCCCTTCACACCTAAGGCCAGGCGGGCGATCGTCCAGATGCAACAAAAACCACTCCAGTTTCAGAACGAGCTTAAGCTGCTTGGAGTAGTCATTGATAAAAATCTCAAATTTATTAGCCACGTACACTATGCGCTACAAAAAGCTCAACGTATCTACACCAGCCTGTGTAAATTCGTGAGGCCGACCTGGGGCATACACTCTGAGAACATCAGAATTATCTATAAGCACGTGATAGAACCGGTCATTACCTATGCAGCTGGAATCTGGCACCAAGCCACCAACTTTAAACACATACGGGACAAACTAAAAGCACACCAGCGAGGGTTCGCCATCAAGGCCATACGTGGCTTTAAAACAATTTCGGGCACGGCGTCGATCGCCCTGGCAGCGTTCACACCACTACACCTTAAGATACGCGAAGTCGCCAGCGTGGAATCGGCCCGACTGACACTGACGACCAGCACATTACCTCACGACATCACGCTGGAAAAACGCACACTGCCACATGAATTACTGCACCCCGCTCAACGCGAAGCCATAGTGATACCTCCTGCATATACACAGGAAGATGTGGACCAACTCACAACAAACACAACCACAAAAATATACACGGACGGCAGCAAGGATGACCACCATGTCGGTGCTGCCTTCGTGGCTTTTAGAGCCAACGGTAACAAAACTACCAAGAAATACAAGTTGCACGCCAGCTGCTCAGTCTTTCAGGCTGAACTGCTGGCCATCACCAGGGCGTGCGAGTGGGCGGCGCAGAGCGCATTGCTTGAAACCACAATAATAACAGACTCCATGAGTGCGATCATGGAGATTGCTAACACCAACAGCACGAATCCTTTCGTTGCTCGAATTCACCGGATCTGTTACAACATGAAGCTTCGGAGCAACAAAATCAACTTTGTTTGGGTTAAGGCGCATGTGGGGATCGCCGGTAACGAGGAAGCTGACGTGGCCGCCAAGGCGGCCGCCCACTCCCACAGATCATACGACTACACACACTTCCCCATAAGTCACGTCAGACACACATCCAAGAAAAATAATCACAATGACAGTAACACCACATACCTCACCGGCGAACAGGGACAACACACACGCAACATACTTCCCAATCTTGAAGCAATCACAAAACTCAGGAACACCATTAATATAGATTTCTCATGGACTCAAATACTAACCGGTCACGGATACTGCCGCCAATACTTGCACCGTTTCAGGATTGCACCTACGGACAAGTGCCCGTGCAGTCCTGATACGGTGCAAAACTTCGAACACCTACTTCGGTCCTGTCCCCGCTTTGCTGCCGATCGCCAGCGCCACGAGGCCGTGTGCCACCATTTTAATACTAACCCATATAATATTGTGAGCGTGGTTGAGAAAGAGAAATGTGCACAGTCACTTGACAAATTGGTGCACGCCGTGGTGCTGCAACTGAAGGAGTATAACTCTTCATAAACAATAGTTGCAGCACGGCGGTGTCACCACCGCGCACTTGAATAGTGCAACTACCTATATTTTTATGTATATACTAGATAAGGATGTTCATTAGATAATAACTTAGCTTAATACGGGTACTGTGCTACCCCCACTCTTGAGCGTGGTTCGTGCTTTTCTGTGACAGCACGTGTTATATTAATAATTATATAAGATAAGAGCATAAATATATGAGCATAATATAAAAGAACATAATTATAAGCGACCAAAAAAAAAAAAAAAAAAAAAAAAAAAAAAAAAAAAAAAAAAAAAAGTAATAAGACTATAAATCACATTGCCAATAAGTCTCATAAATATGTTAAACTTACTAATCTAATTGTAATTATGTAAATACCTGTGTATAACACTGGCGCTCAAATGTAATATATAAATACCAGTGTACAACAATAGTGTCATGTCATGGGCTCATGACCGTCACGACCAGCAGCCCAGTTTGGTGGCTGGACTGCTGATCGAACAGAATGGCTCACACGCATAAAATAGCTCTAACTGTACAAATGTAAATATCTCACTACCTATAACTCAACCAACCCGTGCGAGGGTTGACTGGCCAATGCTGCGACATGGTCACATGGCCCTCTCGACCAGCGGCCCAGTTCGGGTGGCTGGACTGCTGATCGAGAGGGATATACCTCACATAAACAAAACCAAAAATTTTACCAATTGTACAAATTACAAATGTAAATAACTGTGTTCAACATAGTGCTCAACTAGTCCGTATGAGGGCTTACTGGCCAATGCTGCGACATGGCCACGTGGCCCTCTCGAACAGCGGCCCAGCCTAAGTGGCTGGACCGCTGGTCGAGCGGCATGTCACTCACGTTTTAACAACCTTTTTAAGCTTAAGAGTCAAATGTTAATAACAACAGTGTATAACACTTATGGGTCCTTGCTGCGACACCATATGGCCTCCCCGATTGTCAGCCCAATTAGTGTGATTCGGCTGCCAACCGAGAAGGCCTCACAATTTATAACTCACTACATTCATCACTTTACTTAACCACATTGGTAGAGATCTGGGGGGGTACCAGTATACCGTTAGCAGGTGCCCCCCTGGCTGACCAAGGTGGGGAAAAAAAAAAAAAAAAAAAAAAAAAAAAACCTAACCTAACCTAACCTTTTTTTTTTTTTTTTTTTTTTTTTTTTTTTTGGTTTCGCGGAGAAAGTGCGTTACCACTACCGCCCGGCCTTCGTGGGGGGCGACCGAGCGGTTATGTTGGGTTCACCGTGCCTTACGACCCGGCGTTGAGCCGCCCGGAGAGATGGAAAACGTCGGGCGACCGCCGGGCCGAGTCCCTACCTATGTACAACGCACGGCATACCAACTAAAACTCCGCGGTGGCCATCTTCGGCGCATTAGGGACGGCTGCGGGCTTCCTCTGACTAATGTCTAAGTTGTCGTCCGCAACCGCCCCTGCGCGGTGCCGCCTGGTGCGGCCCGTCTGCTGTTGTGGGGGGGGGCTCAGAAGCCCCCGCGCACCGAAGGACGCTCTCAGCGTCAACAGCAGCGTGAGGCCTACCTTCCACGCTGCCGTCCATCACGGGGGTCGCAACAATGTGCTAAAAAGATACACAAAACTATAGACGGACGGCCCCCTGCCGCCCGCCCGCGACCCCCGGTGGCCCCTATTAGTCGCCTCTTACGACAGGCAGGGGATACCGTGGTGGAATTCTCCAAACGCCCCCAATCCACAGGGCGGGAGACGCCGGTCAGTCGTCCACCCGGCGCCTCCTTCGTCTCCTCTGGCGGCGGGAGGGATCATCTCGCTCCCGATCCCTCTCGGCACTCTCCTTCTGCGAGAGGACCACCTCGCAGAAGTGGGCCACCGCACGCCAGGCCTCCCGACTGTCGACCATGGAAGCGACCACGGCCGGCAGCGAGAGGTCTCCTCCGACGACTGATCTGAGAGCGCTGCGCTCCTCGTCCCAGGCTGGGCAAAACTCCAATGTATGTTGGGCCGTATCCAGCGGGCAGTTGTCACAATGGTGACACACGGCCGACACCTCTGTGCCTACGATACGACACAGATACTCACCGAAGCAACCATGCCCGGTGAGTACCTGTGTCAACCGAAACGTAGCTGGGCCGTGGCGCCTGTCCAGCCACTCGGCAAAGACCGGGCGCACTGCCGCTACGACCCTAACCTAACCTAACCTAACCTAACCTTTTTTTTTTTTTTTTTTTGGTTTCGCGGAGAAAGTGCGTTACCACTACCGCCCGGCCTTCGTGGGGGGCGACCGAGCGGTTATGTTGGGTTCACCGTGCCTTACGACCCGGCGTTGAGCCGCCCGGAGAGATGGAAAACGTCGGGCGACCGCCGGGCCGAGTCCCTAACCTATGTACAACGCACGGCATACCAACTAAAACTCCGCGGTGGCCATCTTCGGCGCATTAGGGACGGCTGCGGGCTTCCTCTGACTAATGTCTAAGTCGTCGTCCGCAACCGCCCCTGCGCGGTGCCGCCTGGTGCGGCCCGTCTCCTGTTGTGGGGGGGGCTCAGAAGCCCCCGCGCACCGAAGGACGCTCTCAGCGTCAACGGCAGCGTGAGGCCTACCTTCCACGCTGCCGTCCATCACGGGGGTCGCAACAATGTGCTAAAAATATACACAAAACTATAGACGGACGGCCCCCTGCCGCCCGCCCGCGACCCCCGGTGGCCCCTATTAGTCGCCTCTTACGACAGGCAGGGGATACCGTGGTGGAATTCTCCAAACGCCCCCAATCCACAGGGCGGGAGACGCCGGTCAGTCGTCCACCCGGCGCCTCCTTCGTCTCCTCTGGCGGCGGGAGGGATCATCTCGCTCCCGATCCCTCTCGGCACTCTCCTTCTGCGAGAGGACCACCTCGCAGAAGTGGGCCACCGCACGCCAGGCCTCCCGACTGTCGACCATGGAAGCGACCACGGCCGGCAGCGAGAGGTCTCCTCCGACGACTGCTCTGAGAGCGCTGCGCTCCTCGTCCCAGGCTGGGCAAAACTCCAGTGTATGCTGGGCCGTATCCAGCGGGCAGTTGTCACAATGGTGACACACGGCCGACACCTCTGTGCCTACGATACGACACAGATACTCACCGAAGCAACCATGCCCGGTGAGTACCTGTGTCAATCGAAACGTAGCCGGGCCGTGGCGCCTGTCTAGCCACTCGGCAAAGACCGGGCGCACTGCCGCTACGGCCCTGAGCCCCGCTGACGGGGTCTCCAGCCTGAGACGCCACTCCTCCACGGCGGCTCGCCGTAAGGAGGCCCTCATGGCCTCCACCTCCTTCAACGCCGGACGCTGCCCGCGACTGAACGCCTCCTCCCGCCAATAAAAGGCATCGGACAGGGATTCGGCGTCCAGATCCCAGGGCAGAAATCCGGCCAACATGCAAGCCGCCTCGTACGAGACCGTGCGGTACGCCCTGATCGCCCGCTGCGCAACTACACGTTGAGGATTGCGCAAGAGCGCGGTGCAGCGGTCGCTCAGGGAGTAAGCCCAAACAGGACTGCCATACAGGGCCATGGACCGCACGACTCCGTGGTATAACCTTCGGCAAGGGATACCAGGACCTTCCAGGTTGGGCAGCAGGCTAGAAAGAGCGCCCGCTGCCCGGGACAGTTTTGTCCGCATTTTCACGAAATGGGTACGGAATTCCCATCGGCTATCCAAAACTAACCCTAAATACTTTATATTCTTGCCGATGGGAATCCGCACCCCCTCAACAACGATGTGGGCACCGGCCGGTGGCCCTTTCCGAGGCCCGTGAAAACAGATGGCCTCGGTCTTTTCAAGGGCCACCTTCAAACCTAAACGTCGAATACGACCTACAACATGGCCGGTGCCCTCCGCCGCCAAAATTGCGGCATCCTGGAAGGTCCCCGAAGTCGCTGTGACTAGCGTGTCGTCGGCGTAACATGTCACGCCGACGCCCCGGAGATTGGCACCACGGAGCACCCAGTCGTACCCGATGTTCCACAAGAGAGGGCCTAAAACCGAGCCCTGTGGAACACCGCACGACATCGCTCTTCGGTGCCACCCGTTGGCGCCCGGATACACCACGTCCCTGTCAGACAGGTACGCGTGCACCAGACGCCGGAGATAGGGCGGCACCACGTGGTACCGCAGTGCCTCGTGGATGCAGGGCCAGGGCAGCGAGTTGAAAGCGTTGGATATGTCCAACGAGACAGCAATAACAACTTCGCCCCTGGCCACTGCATCCTCCGCCTGTGCCTTCACCCGCAGAATCGCGTGGACGGTGGAACGTCCCCTCCTAAATCCATATTGATTGTCGGCCAAGTTCGGACCGACCCTATCGAGGTGCTCGACGAGGCGAGCATGAACGATGCGCTCGAAAAGTTTGGCGACCTCGTCGAGCAACACGATGGGCCGGTAGGCCGACGGCGACTCTGCGGGTCGTCCTTCTTTCTTCAGCAGGACGAGCTTCCCGGTTTTCCAACGCGCCGGGAAGACGCCCTGCTCCAAACAGGCGGAGAACAAACTGCGGAGCCTCGGACCCAGGTACTCGAGAGCTAGCACCCAGGCCCTCCCGGGGATGCCATCGAGCCCTGGGGCCGTGTTTTTGCTCCGCAGCCGAAGCACTGCCGCCCGCATTTCAGCGGGCGAAACCTCCGGGATATCCCTTGCCGAAGTATCGTACGACGATGACGCCACGTCCGGTGGCGCCATCGGTGGAGGAGTGGTCTCCACGGTGGCCGGAAACAAGGCCGCGACGACGTTGGCCAGCAAGTCTGGCCGGAGACTCTGCGACAGCGGGGGCGCCGCTGGGCGAAGCTTGTTCATCACCAAGCGATAGGGGCGCCCCCACGGGTCACCGTCGAGAGTCTCCAGGAACTCCTTCCTCGCCGCGACCTTGGCCCTGTGAACGGCCACCCGCAGCGCTCTCTTCGCCTCCTTATAGAGGCCGTAGAGCTGCCGCTCCTGGTCTGCGTGATCATCTGCCCTCAATCGGCGACGGCGATGCCTGGCGTATCGACGGCGCGCAGCTACGCAAGACGCGCGCAACTGTGCTAGCTCCGCCGACCACCAGTACACCTGCCGCCGCGACGGACGGCGGAGGGCCCGGGGCATGGCGGCGTCGCAAACGTCCGACATAGCCACCCCGAACCACTCCGCCTCCTGCTCGACCCGTACCGGCCCATCCGGCACGGGGAGCCACGACACGACCAGAGCGGCCAACACTAGGGCCTCTTTATCGAGGCGACGTAACACCCACCGCGGGCCGTCCTGATTCGGGGCACTCGGTACGCCACTGGGCTGGACACTCGAGGACGCGGAGACGTCGAACCTGATGTAACGATGGTCCGACAACGTCTCCACGCCCACGAGGACTCTCCAGCCCTGGACACGACGTGCGACGGCGGGGCTCGCAAACGACAAGTCAACAATAGACCCGCCGTTGTGCCGCACGCACGTGTCCACCGACCCCCTATTCAGGACGACCAGGCCGACAGAGATCGCCCAGTCCTCCAGGACCTCACCGCGAACGTCGGTCGCCGGCGAACCCCAGACCATGGATTTGGCGTTGAAGTCGCCGGCAACGATCGCCGGGTGAGGTTGACCTTGCTGCACCAGGGCCCCCAGTCGAACGAGAAAAGACTCGAACTCGTAGAGGGGTCTGTTGGGAGAGAAATAAACTCCTACAACCCATACGTCTCCCAACAGAGCCGCGACGCATCCCTGGCCCTTCGCTACCTTTTCGAAGGGCGGGGAGCCAGCGGCACCCTGGGTGATGATGGCCACCGAACCGTCGAGGTCCCCAGCCCAGTTATCCCTGGGTGGGACGAAATACGGCTCGGCGACCACGGCCACTTGCACCGACCACTGCGCCAGGCTTTGGGACAACAAGTCCTGGGCCCGGGCGCAGTGGTTGATGTTCGCCTGGAGGAACTTCAGGTCCATTACTGGGCGATCTCTTCTACTACTTCCATCTCGGCCACTTCTTGCGGTGGGCTCACCGACTGCGGCTGGGCCTTAGCCTCAGCGGCAGCTGGTTTCCTGCGCGGACGCCGCCGGGTTTTGCGGGGGGAGACGGGACACGCCTTCCCCCCGAGTTGGTGCCCGGCGGGCTTACCAGCTGCGGCACATAAAGCACAGCTGGGTGTATCTTGACATTGGCGGGCCTTGTGACCCGCCTTGCCGCAGCGATAGCAGAGATCGCTGCGGTCTACGGGACAATCGCAGGCGTCCCGCACGTGCCCTTGCTCGAGGCAGCGATAACATCGCATAGGGCGCGTCTCGAGCACGGTCACTCGGGCCACGGTCCACCCTATACGCAGACGGCCTGCCTTAATCTTCTGTGCCGCCTTAACCGGCACCTTAGCCCAGACCGAGCCTAGACCCGAGCGATTGGGGCGAATTTGCCCCACTTTTATTGTTTCGGCGGCACACTCACCGGCTGCGCAAAGGGCCGCCGCGACTGTCTCGGTTGTAGCTGCAGGGTCCAATTCGGACAGTCGCAGCTCCGCGAATTTGGTTGGCCGAGTAACTCGTACATCTTCCGACTCTTTAAAATATTCCCTCAGCCTTACGGCAAGGGAGTCGGCCCTCTGCTCAGATTCAGCCCCGGGTACCTCATAGATCATGGCACCCGTGGCTGCAAATTTAGGCTTAAGCCGGTCAATATTAAGGCCTTCTAGGCTAACTCTTTGCTGTGCATTTGTTAGGACCCCAGCATATGTGAGGCCCTTTTTCACAGCCGCTGGAGTCAGTGAAATTATCACCGCTGCTGACTTCGGTGGGCGGAGTTTCGGCTCAGGCTTCTTTTTGATCAGCGTATTAGCTGGAGCCGCGCTGGTCTTGGCCTTCTTCTTATTTTTCCCCACCACCACAGTCCACTCGGTGTCCATGGACACTGGGGCCGGTGGTAATGGGCGGGGCTCTCGGGGAGCGTGCCGCGCAGGGTTTTTTCCTTTGCCGGAAATGGACGGCGCTGTAACGGATTTCTTCCCCGTCCCTTTACTTTTTTTGAGCGCATTGGGGGTGGTTGTTGGAACCCCAGATGGCCCAGCAGTGACAACACGGGATGGGGCGGTGGATTCTTCCGGCAGTGCAGTAGAAGGTCCTGCAACGGCGACGGAAATTGCAGGAGCGGCAGGCTGGATGAGTCCCTTCCCCTTTCCCTTACCTTTCCCCTTCGCAGAGGTAGGTTGGGGAGCTCCACCCACAAATCCACCCTGTACTGGGAGGGAGATATCCCCAGGAGTGGGCCGTTTCTCATGCGCCAACGGCGGCCTCGGAGCCGGCCCTTGTAGCACCGACTCCAGCCTGGCCTGCCATCTTGCCTCCATAACTGCGAGCATTTCTTCTGTTGGCTGTTTGCTCGCGGCTGCCTCTAGCTCGTCCAAACGAAGACGGAGAGAGGCGTTCTCCTCCTGCAATTGTTTCACTGCAGCCTCGAGGCGGGAACTGTTTTCTCGCCACTTTTTCACCTCCCCTTCGAGGCATGTGACCATGGCGGACTCCAGCTGGTTAACATACTTGGTGATGGTATCTGTTACGACGTTAAGGGCTTTCTGACTAGTGCCCTTTAGATTGCCAGACTTTTTCACCACCGACTTGACAATTTGCCCGCATTGTCTTAGATCCTCTCGAAGAACGGGACGGGAAACATCCATCTCCACCAATACGGATTTCGGGGACGTTGCGTCATTTACAAAGCGGAGTTGCTTTGCCAGTTCTGCTTCCGCCTTTTGGCGTCCCTCCTCGCGCTTTTGCTTATCGCGCTCTATCTGCGTCCTCTTCAAGCTGACATACTTGCTAGCTGAGAGCGGACGACCCCTACCACGACCGTCAGTCGTCTGTAACTTAGACGCCGGCTCGTCTGTGTCACTTGTGAGGAGCGGGCAGCTGTCCCGGGAGCGCTGAGAGTGTCTCCTCCAGAGCCGTCTGCTTCGGACTGACGAACCGCTTTCACTCGATTCTGAGTCGATCAGCATATCGAGTGGCCGAGTGAATTCGGCCTCCACCTCTGTGGGCTTCACACCCACACTCTCCACTACACAACCATCGTCGGGCTTGCGCCCTCCGAACTCCGCCTCTCCTACCCCAGAATCTGAAGCAGGAGGAGGCAACTTCGTCAAGATAATTAAAGGTGTTTTGTTTAAATTTGAATCCATTTTGGTTCCCACGAGTATGGGGGAAATAAAAGTCCGCCCAGGCAGTGCCCCCTGTACCTGGGTAAGCCTAACGTAACCCGCCAAGAGGGTCGGCAGGTACTCTGGCGGGGGTCGCACTCGAGACCGAACTACCCATCGGCCATGCATCCCCTCGCGGTGCGCCGCCGCTTGGGATTCGGGGTAACTTTTTATAGAGGTTTTCTCCCTCGTGGTCCGGGCGGTTAAGCCAAGACCCTCGGTCCGGCAGGAGCGCGAGACATAACCACGGACCTCCATACCGGATTACGATCTGCGACGGCGACAGCGGGATAGAAAAGTTCCCCCCCACTGCCTGCTCGGGGCGGGGTGAGCGCACACCGAGCCCGTCGACACCCCCAGGACAGAACCGGGAGTCGCCCGATGAACGGGCCCACCAAAACAAGACGACGGCCGCCGCAATAGACGACGACCGCCAACCAACTGTTGTCAGGATATTAGCCGTCGCGCCGATCAACGTGATCGACGCGCCGTTGCCCAGGGTGCACCGCGTGGAGGTTTCCTGACTTCGCACCCCAACCTAACCTAACCTAACCTAACCTAACCGGTCTGATTTGTCTAATTTCATAAACAATCTGTATGAAAACTATATAGTGTGGCATATCGTTTTGTAGCTTTTTGTGGATACTTACCGGTTTATATACTTACGTTATCCCCACTCTTCAAATTTTTCCAAATTTCTAACATTTACTCTGTTTTGCTGACGGTTGCAATTTTTTGTATCAACCGTACATTGTTTGTTTATATACCGTTAAAGTACTCGCCGAGACGCGTCTTACGACGTATCGCACGTCGCGCTCCGGCAAAGTTTAATTTTTGATTGTCACTCAATGTATGGAAGTTCACCTGAGTAATCGACACAAGAATAGATTCTGTTTGATTTCCAAAAATTTTCGTATGGTAACATTTGACTGTGGCACATCAATTGTTTTCGTTTAGCTAATACTGACCGTTTTTGTTGTTTTCGACACATCCCCACCTAAATTTTTCCAAATTTTCTTCATTTTCCATTGTTTTGCTGACCATCACAAATTTTTGTACCAACCGTACCTCACTTTATTTCATATTGTTGAAGTACTCGCCGAGACGCGTCTTACGACGTATCGCACGTCGCGCTCCGGCAAAGTTTAATTTTTGATTGTCACTCAATGTATGGAAGTTCACCTGAGTAATCGACACAAGAATAGATTCTGTTTGATTTCCAAAAATTTTCGTATGGTAACATTTGACTGTGGCACATCAATTGTTTTCGTTTAGCTAATACTCACCGTTTTTGTTGTTTTCGACACATCCCCACCTAAATTTTTCCAAATTTCCTTCATTTTCCATTGTTTTGCTGACCATCACAAATTTTTGTACCAACCGTACCTCACTTTATTTCATATTGTTGAAGTACTCGCCGAGACGCGTCTTACGACGTATCGCACGTCGCGCTCCGGCAAAGTTTAATTTTTGATTGTCACTCAATGTATGGAAGTTCACCTGCGTAATCGACACAAGAATAGATTCTGTTTGATTTCCAAAAATTTTCGTATGGTAACATTTGACTGTGGCACATCAATTGTTTTCGTTTAGCTAATACTCACCGTTTTTGTTGTTTTCGACACATCCCCACCTAAATTTTTCCAAATTTTCTTCATTTTCCATTGTTTTGCTGACCATCACAAATTTTTGTACCAACCGTACCTCACTTTATTTCATATTGTTGAAGTACTCGCCGAGACGCGTCTTACGACGTATCGCACGTCGCGCTCCGGCAAAGTTTAATTTTTGATTGTCACTCAATGTATGGAAGTTCACCTGAGTAATCGACACAAGAATAGATTCTGTTTGATTTCCAAAAATTTTCGTATGGTAACATTTGACTGTGGCACATCAATTGTTTTCGTTTAGCTAATACTCACCGTTTTTGTTGTTTTCGACACATCCCCACCTAAATTTTTCCAAATTTTCTTCATTTTCCATTGTTTTGCTGACCATCACAAATTTTTGTACCAACCGTACCTCACTTTATTTCATATTGTTGAAGTACTCGCCGAGACGCGTCTTACGACGTATCGCACGTCGCGCTCCGGCAAAGTTTAATTTTTGATTGTCACTCAATGTATGGAAGTTCACCTGAGTAATCGACACAAGAATAGATTCTGTTTGATTTCCAAAAATTTTCGTATGGTAACATTTGACTGTGGCACATCAATTGTTTTCGTTTAGCTAATACTGACCGTTTTTGTTGTTTTCGACACATCCCCACCTAAATTTTTCCAAATTTTCTTCATTTTCCATTGTTTTGCTGACCATCACAAATTTTTGTACCAACCGTACCTCACTTTATTTCATATTGTTGAAGTACTCGCCGAGACGCGTCTTACGACGTATCGCACGTCGCGCTCCGGCAAAGTTTAATTTTTGATTGTCACTCAATGTATGGAAGTTCACCTGAGTAATCGACACAAGAATAGATTCTGTTTGATTTCCAAAAATTTTCGTATGGTAACATTTGACTGTGGCACATCAATTGTTTTCGTTTAGCTAATACTGACCGTTTTTGTTGTTTTCGACACATCCCCACCTAAATTTTTCCAAATTTTCTTCATTTTCCATTGTTTTGCTGACCATCACAAATTTTTGTACCAACCGTACCTCACTTTATTTCATATTGTTGAAGTACTCGCCGAGACGCGTCTTACGACGTATCGCACGTCGCGCTCCGGCAAAGTTTAATTTTTGATTGTCACTCAATGTATGGAAGTTCACCTGAGTAATCGACACAAGAATAGATTCTGTTTGATTTCCAAAAATTTTCGTATGGTAACATTTGACTGTGGCACATCAATTGTTTTCGTTTAGCTAATACTCACCGTTTTTGTTGTTTTCGACACATCCCCACCTAAATTTTTCCAAATTTTCTTCATTTTCCATTGTTTTGCTGACCATCACAAATTTTTGTACCAACCGTACCTCACTTTATTTCATATTGTTGAAGTACTCGCCGAGACGCGTCTTACGACGTATCGCACGTCGCGCTCCGGCAAAGTTTAATTTTTGATTGTCACTCAATGTATGGAAGTTCACCTGAGTAATCGACACAAGAATAGATTCTGTTTGATTTCCAAAAATTTTCGTATGGTAACATTTGACTGTGGCACATCAATTGTTTTCGTTTAGCTAATACTCACCGTTTTTGTTGTTTTCGACACATCCCCACCTAAATTTTTCCAAATTTTCTTCATTTTCCATTGTTTTGCTGACCATTACAAATTTTTGTACCAACCGTACCTCACTTTATTTCATATTGTTGAAGTACTCGCCGAGACGCGTCTTACGACGTATCGCACGTCGCGCTCCGGCAAAGTTTAATTTTTGATTGTCACTCAATGTATGGAAGTTCACCTGAGTAATCGACACAAGAATAGATTCTGTTTGATTTCCAAAAATTTTCGTATGGTAACATTTGACTGTGGCACATCAATTGTTTTCGTTTAGCTAATACTCACCGTTTTTGTTGTTTTCGACACATCCCCACCTAAATTTTTCCAAATTTTCTTCATTTTCCATTGTTTTGCTGACCATCACAAATTTTTGTACCAACCGTACCTCACTTTATTTCATATTGTTGAAGTACTCGCCGAGACGCGTCTTACGACGTATCGCACGTCGCGCTCCGGCAAAGTTTAATTTTTGATTGTCACTCAATGTATGGAAGTTCACCTGAGTAATCGACACAAGAATAGATTCTGTTTGATTTCCAAAAATTTTATGGGTTTGGAAACATCTGCGATCGTAAAGCTCCACGTAAATACACGTCTGAGTCCCAAGTTCAGATGTAGCTGCAGTGGTCCGTATGTATGTATCACAGTATTGTTGGCGGCTACAAGGTCATAATTAGTTCGAGCGCAGGGCGTCTTAACTGCCGACCGTGGGAAAACACACAAGTCTGAACCAGTGTCCACCAGGAACTGCATTTTCGATGCACGGTCCATAACAAATAGACGGCCTGTAGATGAAGGGCAGTCGTTGGCCGCTACTTGCGACCGCCCTGAGAGTTTACCGAGTTGTATGTGCAGGGCTGCCTACATTTCGACGCCTTAGACCCGTAATTAAAATGATAAAAGCAGTGCGGGTGATCGGGTGGCGGTTGCCGTGATTTCGAACGGCTACGCGACCGTTGGTACCTTCTCGACCTTGAACTTGCTCGGGTGCGTCCCCTATTTCCTTGTTGAGCGGTGAGTAGAGCAACTTGCCGGGTGAGTTCGCTTATTTGCCTGGCCATGTCATCGTAGCTCGATGGTTCTGTTGAGGATGTACTGGCTACCTGAGGAGTTGAAGGTGCAATTTCATAAACCTTATCAGCTAGTTCGGCAAGTTTTTCCAAAGGCAACTCCATATGGGGGGCAATCACGGATTGTACATTTTGTGGCAAACGGCTAGACCACAATGTATTTAAAAAATCCCTTGGACACGAAGGACCGGCTAAGCCCATTAAATGGCGCAAAAACTGGGATGGCTTACGATCGCCAAGCTCCTCGTGCATCAGTAATTGTTTCAGGCGGTTCTCTTGAGATATAGAGAGACGTTTAATCAATTCGGCCTTGAGTTTATCGTATTTACCAGTTGCAGGAGGATTAGATACAACGTCCTTAATCTCGAATGCATATCGAGGCTCTAGTTGGGCCAGTATGTAGTAATATTTGGTCTCGTCAGTCGTGACCTTGGAAAGTGCAAACTGGGCTTCCATTTGCGCGAACCATAAAGCGGGTTCTTCAGGCCAAAATGGGAGTACTCGGATCCCAACTCGATGCACTTCCTCCTTGGAATCGATAGCGGACGCTGTCTCACTCATCCTCGAAATTTAAAAAAAATATAACGGCTCACCTCAAATCTGGCCTTACGGTTATAGCCTTGTTATATACCAACGATGTTATATAAATGATGTCAGCGTTTCCACGAAGTTCTGGAAGCTCTTGATCACGTCGGGGTCACCAATTTGTGGAGTATATGCTGACTCGATGTAGTGATGCAAAGGCGTAGCGGTGAAGTATATAGCACAGTGATGTAGAGAGATAAGGATAGTATGTTTGAAGTAAGAACAGTAAGGTAGAAGACTCAGAATAAAGAATAGGTATAGTAAAAAGTATATAATGAATATAACGTACAGTACAACTATAATATAGGAAAACGCGCGCGATCGTAGCTCAATGCCGATTGTCGTGGTCAGCTGTTGGATGCCGTTATATCCCCCATCAGCTGGAGCGCCGACGCAGCATGAATGAGCGGCAGTGGGGCAGCGACGACCAATGACGGCGCGGCTCCGGGCAAGCGGCGCGACGACAGGCTGAGGCGTTGTCCAATCAGCATACCGTCGCGAGCGCAGACGAATCCCGATGCGGTCTTGCGTGTCGGAAACTGCCGAACATCGCCGAAGTGCGATGACGTAGTTCGAGGCGTTGGCAAACCACGATCCGTCCTTGGGTGAAGGCCGTTGCCGACAGGTGCCGAACATCTCCGAGGCGCGATGACGCGCCGGGGGCATTGACCCGTCCGCGCACCGACTCGTGCGCTGTGACGTTAGCCGTCAGTCGTTGGCGGAGAGTACCGAACGATGCCGAAGCGTAGCGACGCGAACCAATCGCGTCGCGGCATTGAGCGCTGGCCAATCAGCGCGCAGCATCCGCAGACTTCAGCGCCGTCTGCAGGTGGGAAGCTGTACCAGCACGCGTCACGTGACCCGCGCATGCGTAAGGCGGCTGCAGCTAACTTCAAGTGGCGATGAGCCGCCACAGGGACGGCTGCGGGCTTCCTCTGACTAATGTCTAAGTTGTCGTCCGCAACCGCCCCTGCGCGGTGCCGCCTGGTGCGGCCCGTCTCCTGTTGTGGGGGGGCTCAGAAGCCCCCGCGCACCGAAGGACGCTCTCAGCGTCAACGGCAGCGTGAGGCCTACCATCCACGCTGCCGTCCATCACGGGGGTCGCAACAATGTGCTAAAAAGATACACAAAACTATAGACGGACGGCCCCCTGCCGCCCGCCCGCGACCCCCGGTGGCCCCTATTAGTCGCCTTTTACGACAGGCAGGGGATACCGTGGTGGAATTCTCCAAACGCCCCCAATCCACAGGGCGGGAGACGCCGGTCAGTCGTCCACCCGGCGCCTCCTTCGTCTCCTCTGGCGGCGGGAGGGATCATCTCGCTCCCGATCCCTCTCGGCACTCTCCTTCTGCGAGAGGACCACCTCGCAGAAGTGGGCCACCGCACGCCAGGCCTCCCGACTGTCGACCATGGAAGCGACCACGGCCGGCAGCGAGAGGTCTCCTCCGACGACTGATCTGAGAGCGCTGCGCTCCTCGTCCCAGGCTGGGCAAAACTCCAATGTATGTTGGGCCGTATCCAGCGGGCAGTTGTCACAATGGTGACACACGGCCGACACCTCTGTGCCTACGATACGACACAGATACTCACCGAAGCAACCATGCCCGGTGAGTACCTGTGTCAACCGAAACGTAGCTGGGCCGTGGCGCCTGTCCAGCCACTCGGCAAAGACCGGGCGCACTGCCGCTACGACCCTGAGCCCCGCTGACGGGGTCTCCAGCCTGAGACGCCACTCCTCCACGGCGGCTCGCCGTAAGGAGGCCCTCATGGCCTCCACCTCCTTCAGGGCCGGACGCTGCCCGTGACTGAACGCCTCCTCCCGCCAATGAAAAGCATCGGACAGGGATTGGGCGTCCAGATCCCAAGGCAGGAATCCGGCCAACATGCAAGCCGCCTCGTACGAAACCGTGCGGTATGCCCTGATCGCCCGCTGCGCCACTACACGCTGAGGATTGCGCAAGAGCGCGACGCAACGGTTGCTCAGGGAATCAGCCCAAACTGGACTGCCATACAGGGCCATGGACCGCACGACTCCGTGGTATAACCTTCGGCAAGGGATACCAGGACCTTCCAGGTTGGGCAGCAGGCTAGAAAGAGCGCCCGCTGCCCGGGACAGTTTCGTCCTCATCTTCTCAAAATGGGTGCGAAATTCCCATCGGCTATCCAAAATCAAACCCAAATACTTCATGTTCTTGCCGATGGGAATCCGCACCCCCTCAACAACGATGTGGGCACCGGCCGGTGGCCCTTTCCGAGGCCTGTGAAAACAAATGGCCTCGTTTTTCTCAAGGGCCACCTTCAGCCCTAGACGTCGGATTCTATTCACGACGTCGCCGGTGCCCGCCGCCGCCAGAATTGCGGCATCCTGAAAGGTCCCAGAAGTCGCTGTAACTAGCGTGTCGTCGGCGTAACATGTCACGCCGACGCCCCGGAGATTGGTACCACGGAGCACCCAGTCGTACCCGATGTTCCACAAGAGAGGGCCTAAAACCGAGCCCTGTGGAACACCGCACGACATCGCTTTTCGGTGCCACCCGTTGGCGCCCGGATACACCACGTCCCTGTCAGACAGGTACGCGTGCACCAGACGCCGGAGATAGGGCGGCACCACGTGGTACCGCAGTGCCTCGTGAATGCAGGGCCAGGGCAGCGAGTTGAAAGCGTTGGATATGTCCAACGAGACAGCCATAACAACTTCGCCCCTGGCCACTGCATCCTCCGCCTGTGCCTTCACCCGCAGAATCGCGTGGACGGTGGATCGTCCCCTCCTAAAACCAAACTGTTCGTCGGCCAAATTTGGTCCGACCCTCTCGAGGTGCTCGACGAGGCGAGCATGAATGATGCGCTCGAAAAGTTTGGCGACCTCGTCGAGCAACACGATGGGCCGGTAGGCCGACGGCGACTCTGCGGGTCGTCCTTCTTTCTTCAGCAGGACGAGCTTCCCGGTTTTCCATCGCGCCGGGAAGACGCCCTGCTCCAAACAGGCGGAGAACAAACTGCGGAGCCTCGGACCCAAGTACTCGAGAGCTAACACCCAGGCCCTCCCGGGGATGCCATCGAGCCCTGGGGCCGTGTTTTTGCTCCGCAGCCGAAGCACTGCCACCCGCATTTCAGCGGGCGAAACCTCCGGGATATCCCTTGCCGAAGTATCGTACGACGATGACGCCACGTCCGGTAGCGCCATCGGTGGAGGAGTGGTCTCCACGGTGGCCGGAAACAAGGCCGCGACGACGTTGGCCAGCAAGTCTGGCCGGAGACTCTGCGACAGCGGGGGCGCCGCTGGGCGAAGCTTGTTCATCACCAAGCGATAGGGGCGCCCCCACGGGTCACCGTCGAGAGTCTCCAGGAACTCCTTCCTCGCCGCGACCTTGGCCCTGTGAACGGCCACCCGCAGCGCTCTCTTCGCCTCCTTATAGAGGCCGTAGAGCTGCCGCTCCTGGTCTGCGTGATCATCTGCCCTCAATCGGCGACGGCGATGCCTGGCGTATCGACGGCGCGCAGCAACGCAAGACGCGCGCAACTGCGCTAGCTCCGCCGACCACCAGTACACCTGCCGCCGAGGCGAACGGCGGAGGGCCCGGGGCATGGCGGCGTCGCAAACGTCCGACATTGCCACCCCGAACCACTCCGCCTCCTGCTCGACCCGTACCGGCCCGTCCGGCACGGGGAGCCACGACACGACCAGAGCGGCCAACACTAGGGCCTCTTTATCGAGGCGACGTAAGACCCACCGCGGGCCGTCCTGATTCGGGGCACTCGGTACACCACTGGGCTGGACACTCGAGGACGCGGAGACGTCGAACCTGATGTAACGATGGTCCGACAACGTCTCCACGCCCACGAGGACTCTCCAGCCCCGGACACGACGTGCGACGGCGGGGCTCGCAAACGACAGATCCACAATAGACCCGCCGTTGTACCGCACGCAGGGCGGGGAGCCAGCGGCACCCTGGGTGATGATGGCCACCGAACCGTCGAGGTCCCCAGCCCAGTTATCTCTGGGCGGGACGAAATACGGCTCGGCGACCACGGCCACTTGCACCGACCACTGCGCCAGGCTTTGGGACAACAGGTCCTGGGCGCGGGCGCAGTGGTTGATGTTCGCCTGGAGGAACTTCAGGTCCATTACTGGGCGATCTCTTCTACTACGTCCATCTCGGCCACTTCTGGCGGTGGGCTCACCGACTGTGGCTGGGCCGTAGCCTCAGCGGCAGCTGGTCTTCTGCGCGGACGCCGCCGGGTTTTGCGGGAGGAGACGGGACACGCCTTCCCCCCGAGTTGGTGCCTGGCGGGCTTGCCAGCTGCAGCACATAAGGCACAGTTGGGTGTAGCTTCACATTGGCGGGCCTTGTGACCCGCCTTGCCGCAGCGATAGCAGAGATCACTGCGGTCTACGGGACAATCGCAAGCATCCCTCACGTGCCCTTGCTCGAGGCAGCGATAACACCGCATAGGGCGTCTCTCAAGCACCGTCACTCGAGGCACAGTCCACCCTATACGAAGTCGGCCCGCCTTAATTTTCTGTGCCGCCTTGACCGGCACCTTAGTCCAAACCGAGCCTAAACCCGAGCGATCGAGGCGAATTAGTCCCACCTTTATTTGCTCCGTGGCACACTCACCGGCAGTGCTGAGAGCCGCTGCGACCGTTTCAGGAGTGGCTGTAGGGTCCAGTTCTGACAGTCGCAGCTCTGCAAATTTGATGGGCCGGGAGATTCTAACGTCTTCCGACCCCTTAAAATGCTCACTCAGCCTTACGGCAAGGGAGTCGGCCTTCTGCTCTGATTCAGCCCCGGGTACCTCATAAATCATGGCACCCGTGGCTGCAAATTTTGGCTTAAGCCGGTCTATATTTAAGCCGTCTAGGCTTACCCCTTGCTGCGCATTCGTCAGGACCCCAGCATATGTGAGGCCCTTTTTAACAGCTGCTGGGGTCAGTGCGATTACTACCGCTGCTGACCTCGGTGGGCGGAGCTTCGGCTCGGACTTCTTTTTTGTAGCCAAGACTGCACCGGTCTTGGCTTTCTTCTTTTTGCCCACCACCACGGTCCATTCAGTGTCCATAGACACTGGGGCCGGTGGTAATGGGCGGGGCTCCTGGGGAGTGTGTTGCGCAGTGGGGGGAGTTGCTTTATTTCCCCCCGCCTTGCTCTTGGGCTTTGGAGGGACTGCGGCGTTCCGTGGTGTTGGGGCAGGGGCAGAAAGGGTTCCTTTTCTTGTTACTTTGCCCTTATTTAGCACTGCCGCCTGCCCCAAGGATAACCCAGAGACGGGCGGAGTGCTGGAGGGACCGGCAATTGAGGTCGCGATCAGATTAATGGGTTGGGCAGCTCCTTTGCCCTTCCCTTTTCCCTTGCCCTTGCCAGTTAAGAGCTGGGGTTGTCCGCCTACAAAACCACCCTGCACGGGGAGTGCAATGTCCCCAGGGGTGGTCCTCCTCTCATGGGCCAGCGATGGCCTCTGGGCCGGACCTGCAAGCGCCGACTCCAGTCGAGCCTGCCACCTGGCCTCGATTCGCTCCAGCAACTCCTCTGTGCGCCTGCTGGCAGCCGCCTCCGCCTCCTCGAAGCTACGACGGAAGGACGCGTTTTCTTCTTGCAGCCCTTTCAATGCTGCCTCGAGGCGGGAACTATTTTCCCGCCATTTCTTCGCCTCGTCTTCAAGGCGAACAACCAATGAGGACTGGGGTTGGTTCACATATTGCGCGATCACGTCTGAAACATAATTCAGCGCCTTTTGTGAGGTCCCTTTGAGGTTTCCGGATTTCCTCACGATGGACCTCACAATATCCTCACAGTTCCGGAGGTCATCGCGCAATATGACACCGATCTCTTTCGCCTTGAGCGCCTTGGAAGACGTTGGCGACTTATGCTGTTCCACCTTTTGGCAGGCCTCCTGGCGCTTAAACAGGTCGCGCTGCCTTTGGGCCTTCTCTAAGCCAACATCACTGTCGACCGGAGGCGGGCCCCCTCTTCCGTGACCCTTCGTCGCGCGTGACTTCGGCCTCGGCTCATCTGTGTCACTCTCAAGAGGCGAGTGACTACTTCTCGAGGGGTGTGAACGTCTCTTCCATAGTCTTTTGCTCCTAACAGAAGAGACACTTTCACTCGTAACCGAGTCGACACACAAGTCAATCGGCCGAATGAATTCGGCCGTAACCTTCGTGGGCTTTTCACCCACTCTCGCTCCACCATCTACAAACTCCGCCTCTCCAGCAGGAACTGGAGTAGGCAATCTCGTCAAAATAATTTTAGGGTACAAGTTTTCCATATTGATCCCACGAGTATGGGGGAAATAACGAGTCCACCCAGGCAGTGCCCCCTGTACCTGGGTAAGCCTAGCGTAACCCGCCAAGAGGGTCGGCAGGTACTCTGGCGGGGGTCGCACTCGAGACCGAACTACCCATCGGCCATGCATCCCCTCGCGGTGCGCCGCCGCTTGGGATTCGGGGTAACTTTTTATAGAGGTTTTCTCCCTCGCGGTCCGGGCGGTTAAGCCAAGACCCTCGGTCCGGCAGGAGCGCGAGACATAACCACGGACCTCCATACCGGATTACGATCTGCGACGGTGACAGCGGGAGAGAAAGGTTCCCCCCCACTGCCTGCTCGGGGCGGGGTGAGCGCACACCGAGCCCGTCGACACCCCCGGGACAGAACCGGGAGTCGCCCGATGAACGGGCCCACCAAAACAAGACGACGGCCGCCGCAAGAGACGACGACCGCCAACCAACTGTTGTCAGGATATTAGCCGTCGCGCCGATCAACGTGACCGACGCGCCGTTGCCCAGGGTGCACCGCGTTTTCTCCCCCCTCAATTTCTTCCAAATTTCTTTAATTCCCATACTTTTGCTGACGGTGAAAATTTTTTGTACCAACCGTACCTAACATTATTCGATATTTGTGAAGTACTCGCCGAGACGCGTCTTTCGACGTACTGCACGTCGCGCTCCGGCGAAATTTATTTTATTCTCTTCATACATTGTCGCGGTATAGGTATTACGAAATCCACGTAGTAAAGTGTTTGCAAAACTAAAGTTCTAAAGCAAAATGATCACCTATCCAAAAAAAAAAAAAAAAAAAAAAAAAAAAAAAAAAAAAAAAAAAAAAAAAAAAAACCTAACCTAACCTAACCTAACCTAACCTACTAACCTAACCTAATCGTCGAATTTTGTGAAATTTTTGTATGAAAACTATTTAGTGTGGCACATTGTTTGATAGCGTTTTATAAATACTTACCGTTGCGTATAATTTTGATTTTCTCCCCCCTTTGACACCCGGATGGAACGAAGTTCCTTTCGATTAATTAGTGAAGGAATTGTAATAATTTTTTTTTTTTTTATTGCCTTCGAAGGCAGACGAGCTAACGGCCCACCTGATGGTAAGTGGTTACCGTCGCCCATGGACGTCAGCAATGCCAAGGGCACAGCTAAGCCGCTGCCTACCGTAAAAAAAAAAAAAAAAAAAAAATTTTTTTTTTTTTTTTTTTTTTTTTAAGCCTCGTTTGAAGAAGGATAAGTCATAGCGCTGAGGAAACACCGTGGGAGGAAGTTCATTCCAGAGTGAACACGTACGAGGAAGAAATGATCTCTGGAAACGCACAGTGCTGGCAGCGGGCGTTACCAGGTGGAACGGATGAACTTTCCTCCGAGAACGGGTAGTCCGGTGGTAAAAAAAAAAAAGATGACGGTGTCATCTCGAACAGTTCCTCAGAGCACTCCCCGTGGAAGAGCCGATAGAGTACGCAAAGAGACCCAATGTCTCTTCGCATGCCCAACGGTTCCAGACCGTCCGAGAGCTTAGGATCGTCTATGATTCGAGCAGCACGCCTCTGTAAGGAGTCAAGTGGAAGCAATTGGTACTTGGGTGCCCCAGCCCATAGGTGCGAGCAGTACTCCACTACAGGCCGGATTTGTGCTTTGTAAAGCAATAGTCTTTGTCCTGGCGTGAAGTACCGCTTACCTCTATTAAGGACACCCAGTTTCCTTGAGGCTAATTTAGCCTTACTTTCCACGTGACTCCCAAACTGGACACCGCTCGAGATCCTGACTCCAAGTATCTCGAGACTCTCGGAGATCTGCATAGGAACTCCTTGGAACTGTGGCGCCATGACAAAAGGATCCTTCTTCGCGGTGAACGCGCACACCTGTGTCTTAGTGGGGTTGAACTTAACCAGGTTCAGACTACCCCATTCGGAGACCCGCCCCAAGGAAGTCTCGACTTGAGACACAAGTTTAGATCGCCTTTCCTGCAGTTCACTCCGTGGGATATTCTGGCGGCCGGTATAGCGCGCTCCTCCCGTACTATCATCCGCATAGCAATGTATGTCATATGTATATGATGAAAAGCGTGGGGGAGAGCACCGAGCCTTGAGGAACGCCAGCATTAATGGTCTGGCGGAAACCGTATTGATGGTCGCTAATCAGCTGGTGCTCCTCAAGGTACCTCAAAAGCTGGGTGTTAACTACCCGCTCCATAACTTTGGAGAGCAAGGATGTGATCGCGATAGGCCTATAGTTCGAATGGTCCGACCGGTCACCCTTTTTGGGGATCGGGTGCACCTGAGCAATCTTCCACAAATTTGGAACCCTATTGGTATCATAAGAAAGGCGATATAGGCGCGTAAGTACAGGAGTCAACTCAGGGGCGCATGTCTTGAGGACCACTGCAGGGATGCCGTCCGGCCCATTCGATTTATGGACGTTAAGAGACTTGAGTTCCCGCCTGACTGCACGCTGGGTAATGCGTATGTCAGGCATGGAACTCTCACACCTTGGGATGGTCGGTGGTACTGCTCCCTCATCGTCCATAGTCGAATTTGAGGCGAAGAGTTTGGCCAAGAGATCAGCTTTCTCTTTCGCACTGTGGGCCAAATCACCTTCCGGTTTGTGCAGTGGTGGAAGGCTAGACCGGCAGAAATTTAGCTCAGCAGCTTTGGCAAGCGACCAGAATGCGCGGCTTCCACTGGGATAGCGCGTCAATCGCTCGCCAACTCTGCCGACGTGATCGACCTTTGCCCTAGCGATAACCCTTTTGCTGAACCTGGAGGCAGAGTTAAATATCTTTCTCTCCCTATCAGCGACTGGATCCTGATGCCTTCTTGCATCACTCCACGCTGCATATGCGGACCTTTTGAGACGTGCAGCTTCCGCACTGGCTTTGTTGTACCAGGGGAAACTACGGCCTCCGACAGGTACCTGGGAATGCGGGATGAAAGCTTGCATTCCTTGAAGCACCACGTCGGTCACAAGGCCCGCGCAGGTATCCACATCGCCGGAAGAGAAGCAGAGCTGCCTCCATGGGTAGGACGCAAAAAATTCGCGCAGTCCATCCCAATCTGCTGACTTGTAACGCCAGACTGTGCGAGACCCATTCGTTGACGACCGAATTGGGCTCAGTATGGGCGAAGCAGTTTGCACCAAGCAATGGTCAGACGATCCGAGTGGAGCGCCGACCACCACTCGGTACCCTGCTGGGCGTGTAGTCAGCAGTAGGTCCAACAGGGAAGGGCTATGACTCTCGATATCTGGGACACGGGTGGGCTGTGTCACCAATTGCGAGAAGCCATAAGCCAGGGCAAAATCGTATGCAGTCCGTCCCGTGAGGATAGTGGTCCGCGATCCCAACCATTCCTGGTGATGGGCATTAAAATCACCAAGGATCACCACCTCCGCGGACGGATACTGCGCGATTACATGGTCAGTCCCCGCTCGGACATGATCCAGAATCGGAGTAGATCCTGTGTCACCGCTATGGGACCTGTACAGACCGGCATAGATACGGGTGAGTCCCCCATAGTCTACGCGCAGCCACAGGATGGACAAGTCCCGATGTTCGAGGCCCCGAAGGCGGTGATAACAGACATCATCCCGTATGAACACGCACACACCGGCTTTACGTAGGAAAACATACTCCAATGAATAGCCGGGGTAGTTGAGGTATGATATATCATCCGGGGTAGATATCTGTGTCTCCGTCAAAAAAAGTAAGGCAGGCCGCGTCGTCTCAAGGTGATGGTGGACGTCGTCGAGATTGCTGTGTAGTCCCCTGACATTGCAGAAATCCACATTAAAAGTGGAAGGGATGTCCGCCGTGATAACCTTAATGTTTTTTTTCCTTCGGGTCATTTTGTTTATAAGGATGAAGAGGGGGAAATAGTGAGGGTGAGGTCATGACGCCAATCGGAGAACGGGGGATGCTTGTCATCAAACAGGAGCGCGGGACGCCTAGAGAGCTGGCGCGGGGCACGGAAGGGCCCCCGGTCCCCCCTGCGTGTAGCTGCCGGGTCCCACTCCGGTCTCCTACTCCGGCACGACAACCGCACAACAGGATTTTTCGCCAGTTGGCGGGACAGCTTCCCGGGGCGGAGCTTAAAGTAATCCCCAGGTTCAGGTCCCCAACTATCTGGCGGGCGGCCGACGGAAGACCGTTTCACCGGGTCTCCCTGGGCCCCGCGCCAACCCCACAAACCCCATCGGCCCTACCAGATGTTACAGCATCGCAGATTCCGACACTCGTCATGACCCACAGTCACGTTCGGGAATAGGGGAAAGGATGGGGAATAGTTTTGGCTCTCCAACCCAACCGCCGGAACACAGCAGAGCTGCTTGGCGGCGGACTCTAGTTGGAGGGTGGTCGCCAGCCAGTCGGAGAATGTCCCACCACCGATTAATTTTGGTACCCGTTTAGCACCACCCAGGGGTCACTTGTAGGGTCTCGAGGGTAAGTCCTACGGAAGCGGGATACATCAACCCCCAATCAATTTATATAACAGAGTGTGTATATATATAAATATATAAATATTTTCCTATTTCCGTTCCAATACATAAGTTTCTAGAGAAAAAAACAAATAAATACGTGTAGCACTCGGAGACTGCCGCGGTAAAGCTATTGCATAACATTTTTATCACAAATTTTGATTGACTAAACACAAATTCGATCTTACGCTTACCACATAAAGTAGATTTTTAAACGCGAGCAAAGCACGTTTAGTCTTGTTATTGATAAATGTCAGTAACCAAAGTAGAATAAATCAACAAAATTTTAAAAAAGAATGTTACGTTCGATTCTTTTGTACTCGTGCCGTGCCAACGCTGGGGAAATAGCTTCTACGCAATGTATTTAAGGTTCATATTAGATTAGTAAGAAATGGTGTATCGTCCTACCTAATCATTCTCAATTTAATTCAACTTCAAATTCAATAATGTGTGCTGCATCGGGATTCCGTTACTGGGTCCGTATCTGTCTATCACGAACCGTCGCCAGAGGGCGCACCTAACCTCGAACTCCGCGAGGAATCGGTTACCATCGGCTAAGCTGAAGGACTTCTACCAATGCGATGCGCTCGCGGTAGGCGATAGGTTTTTTGGGAAAAAACCGTTGCGACACTTCGATTTCGATCGTGTGACAAGAAACCGTTGGTGAATCCTCTGCTGTGGACTAGAGCATTTAACATTAAATTGTACTGTCTTAGACGTTCTTTAATTGTGTGCAAGAGTGTTGCTGTTGAAGCTGCGCGATCTGCAATAGCTGGTGAAGCCGGAAAGCATCGGTAAGTGGTAGTCGATAAGTTCTCAGTACCGGATCTTACCGTTTCTCTGCAGCACACATTTTGTTTGAAAATCTGTTGGATATAACCCCTCGGCAGCTGAAAACTTCAGCTGAACATCTTGTCCAGACTTCGTGCTGGTACAAATGGTTTTAATGACTTTAATAAATTCTTTGCTTGTTACAGTTTTTTATATAAATTAATTGTAGATGTACTCACTAATATTATTATCATACTCACTTCCACCCATTTCACACAAACATACATACTCACTTACAATACAATACCTTTCCTATCACCACTAATCATTATTTATATTACAATATCACTCACTTGGACATTATCGTCTAGATTCAAAGTGCTAGCTCCTAAAATATTTTTTGTCTCTAATGGACTGTGCTACATAATTCGATCATCTGTAATAATTATCTATCCAGGATGCATAACAACGAAAGTACCATAACTGAGGATATGGAACATATTTGCACCTCAGAATCATTTTATTGTTCCCCTGAACATGTTAGCAAGCATCTTCTGGGTAATGGTAATCAACTTTCTGTTTTTCATGTGAACATCAGAAGCATTTCTTGTAATTTTGATGGTCTGCTGGTTCTATTGGCACGAGTGACTGTCACTATCGACATTGTCATCCTTTCAGAATGTTGGCTAAAAAAATCCACTTCCATTCCTGCTATTGATGGATATTCGGTCAATAGTTCTAAGCATACTAACCAGAATGACGGCATTGTAATATATCGACGGTAAAAAGCGATTTTGTCGTATCTCGAAATATCCAACTTTACACCAGAGCCAAAAAACGATTTAAAAAATTCATAACTCGTAAATTTATGAATTTAGAAAGTTGAGATTTGGAACATATTTCCAAAAATCTAAACCTTACTTTCCACGGTTAACCGAAATATCCTAAAGTTACTACTTCATTGATTTTGTACTAGTTACAGCAGTCGATGTTTTAATGTCGAGCAGCAGAAATGTTTTATCTATGAGATGAAATGTATGACCAACTAAGATACATAAAGATTTCGATGCGACGGATCTGCTGTATCTCAAATAAAAACCATGCGAATCATGTTTATTTTGCTGTATATGATTTAATCGAACTAGTTTATGAAAAAAAACACATCTTACATACAAGCAGTATCATAAAAGTTATAAAAATAAAATGCTTTATCTTTTACTAAACGCTTTTATTTTCTTTTTAAGAATGTAAGGACAAAAAAAACAAATAAATAAACAAAATAAACAGTAATTTTTCTATTCAACTCTAACTATATTCGTCTCCTGTTGTTGGGGGGAGGGGGGGGGGGGGGCTCAGAATCCCCCAAGTATCGAACTACGCTTTCGGCATCAATCGCAGTGACTATCCCGCCCTCACGCCCGCCACTGCAACTCTTGTAAGCCAGGATCAGCAGTGGCACGCATTTTATGGTACCGAGCGGTGAAGCTCGGCGAATCTCAGGGAACACTAATCTATCTTTAACCCGCAATGAAATCAATCAAATAGAAACATAGGGAGGAGTTGGAAAAAATCGGCGTCAAGGGCAGCGTGAGACCTACTTTCCACGCTATCTTCCATCACTGAGATCGCAACATTGTACTAAAAGATAATACAACATTAAAGACGAACTACCCTGCTTGAAGCGGCGATAGCCTAGTTAGCGATAGCTAGGGAATGGAACGGACTGTCGAGACAAATGTCCGCAAGTTCCAAACCCAAGGGTTCTGACCAAACCCACTTATGACTTTTCTAAAAAAGTTATGTGTGTTTTAGTTCTAAATTATCGCTCGCTTTAACGGTGAAGGAAAACATCGTGAGGAAACCTGCATACCTGAGAAGTTCTCTGAATTTCGAAGGTATGTGAAGTCCGCCAACCCCCATTAGGCCAGCGTGGTGGACTAAGGCCTAAACCCTCTCAGTTGTAGAGGAGGCCCGTGCTCAACAGAGGGCAGTATATAATACAGGGCTGATATGGTATGGTATAGTACCCCCTGCCGCCCGCCCGCCACCCCCGGTGGCCCCTATTAGTCGTCTTTTACGACAGGCACCATACCGTACCGTGGTGGACTTCTCCAAACGCCCCCAATCCATACGGTGGGAGATGCCGGTCAGTCCTCCACCTAGCGTCTTCTACGTCTCCTCTGGTGGCGGGAGGTAACTTCGCGCTCCTGATCCCTCTCGGCACTCTCCTTCTGCTAGAGGACCACCTCGCAGAAGTGGGCCATCACACGCCATGACCTCTGGCTGCCGACCATGGAACCGGCCACGGCCGGTAGTCAGAGGTCTCCTCCGACGACTGCTCTGAGAGCGCTGCGCTCCTCGTCCCAGACTGACCAAAACTCCAATGTGTGCTGATCCGTATCCAGCGGGCAGTTGTCACAATGATGACAAACAGCCGAAACCTCTGCGCCTACTATTCGACACAGTTACTCACCGAAGCAGCTATGCCCGGTAAGTATCTGTATCAAGTGAAACGTGGCCGGGCCATGGCGCCTGTCCAGCCACGCAGTAAACCGGGCGCACTACCGCGACAACCCTGAACCCCGCTGTCAGGGCCTCCCGCCTGACACGCCACTCCTCCACGTCAGCTCGACGTAGGGAAGCCTTCATGGTCTCCACCTTCTTCAGGGCCGGATGCTGCCCATGTCCGGATGCCTCCTCCCACCAATGAAAAGCATCGAAGAGGGCGACCAGATCTCAAAGCAAGAAACCGATCAACAAGCAAGCCGCCTCGAAAGAAACTGTGCGGTACACCCTGATCACCCGCTACGCCAAAACTATGGGTTTAGCAAGAGAACGATGCAGCGGTCGCTCAAGAAGTGCTTTGGAAGTCGAGAAGCTGGTTCGGAATGGCGTAGGTAAGGTACACGCTGGGATAGGAGCGAAGTGACGGGAGCGGGTCTGGCTAGAATGATATATTGACAAAGTATTAATCACTGTACAAAAAAACAATACTCTGTTCCTATGACGTAAGTGTGATTTTTGCTATCGATTCAATGTTTGAAATGTAGTAACTTTTCAATAATTATACGCACATCTAATAATAATAATAATAATAATAAAACATTTATTGCACACAAAACACCACATATACAATTAAAAAGTAAGAATAGATTAAAAAGAGAAAAAAAAAAAAACACATGGGAACAAAAAAAAAAAAACTAAAAATACAATCTATGGCTAAATCGCCACAGTGCCGAGTGAGTCGGGGCACCGCACAGCTATATATATTGTAAACAAATATAAAAATATTAAGTGCATTGTTCCGAATGTCGTGGTGTGTGTGCAAGCGGACCTATTCAGCATGGGGCCGCGGGGCCCGGAGGAGCCGCGGCGCGCTGGTCTTCCATATGGCCCGTTGTATCGAGCGCGCACGGTCGTGCAACGTTAGTCCGAAAAAAAAAAAATATATGAAAAATTTACACATTTAAAATCTTAAATAATTATTGTTATGAATTATAAAAATTGGTGGAAACGTAGAATATAAATAAACAAAATATGAAGATTACAATTGCAATTAATTATGAGATTATTATGTTAAAGAAAATATTTTATAATACCCAAGTCAAAGTCAAAGAGTACCTACATTATATTATTATATTATTCGCCGCATCCCATGACGATGAAACACACCGCCGCGCTATATGTCTACAACCAAGCAGGTAAGATAATTTTTGCTTAATTTTTATTGTGATTTTTTTGTATTGCCAAAAATATTTCTTTAAGCTTCGATCTAAATAAATTAATTGATTGCAGATCACGCAGAGGCGGCAACAATACGTTCCAGCATCGGGATGCGGCGAACCTGAAGCTGCCTCGGAACGCAACGACACGAGCACGCGGCACCACCAACGCCCAGCTGGATGCACGGGTGTGATGTCCGTCGCGCGCGTCGCTCTGCCACTGCAGTTTGTCGACGAGATACGGAGGAGTGCGGTATTTCACCAGGTTGAACATAAGGCAAGCCATGTGCAAATCCTGGCGGGCCCTCATTTTTAATATGTTTGCGTCGATTAAATATGGGGTTACGTGAGTGCGTGGCGGTATGGCAAAGCAAAATCTTGCGCATGCATTTTGGACTCGCTGTATAAGCTTCTGTGAGCGAACTAATAGGCGAGGTCCATAAACCACGTCCATGTAATTAAACTTTGATAAGACTAGCGACTCGGTTAGTTTAATGCGCATTGGGATGCTCAATGAATTTCTTATTTGGTATAATACCTTAAGTCTATAAAAACAATTGCTGGCGACGCTAATGATGTGAGACTCAAAACGTAGTTCTTCATCTATAATTAAACCTAAATTTTTAGTCTCGTGAACCCTTTCCAACGGGACTCCCTTGATCGTCAGACGCACTCCTTTGTTGACGATTTTTGTGACCTGCTTTCTTGTGCCTAATATTATGTACTTGGATTTATTTCCGTTTAACACTAGTGAATTAGCTTCCGCCCAATTTGCTATCCTATCCAAATCGCAATTCATTTGATCCACTGCAGAATGCATGTCGTTTGGATTGCCTGCTTTATATATTTGAATGTCGTCGGCGTATAAGTGAAACTTACAGTGGCGAATATGCGATGTAATATCCGCACTGTAAATAACAAATAGGCTCTGGCAACGTAAAATTTTGGGCCGACAGAAATGCTGTATCTCCGAAAATCAATCTCCACAATTGAAAAATAATGTTGTAACAATTATTTACACTGCGCGTATTGTTGTATCTCTTTTATTTTCAAAAGTAACATTTTTTTCTCTATTTACAGCAATTTTTTGTATAAACTGTACAGAAACTAGAAAAAAATCGATGGCGTATCTTAATTTTTTTTCGTCGTAAGAAGACGAGACCTAGACCATTCGATGCGGCTTTTTTTTCTGATCAATAATATAGTAATAAGTCATTTTGGCCATTTTCCGAGATACGACATTTCCGCTTTCTACCGTCGATATATTAAAAACTCACTAAATTATATTTACAAAGAACCAGAATTCTATGATGCTAACTGCCTCATTCTTAAACTATCTAATGAAATTGCGATTGTTACCATATACCGTTCTCCATCTCAAAGAAACATATCAAACTTTCTAACAAGTCTTGATAAAATCTTATGTCTACTAAAGTCCTTTAAAACTATAGCTGTTATAGGGGATATGAATATTAATATTATATTAAATTGTGATACAACAATCTCAGATGAATATTTAAATCTACTTGCATCCCATGAACTACTACCTGCTCATCGTTTCCCTACCAGAAATACCAATTGTCTTGATCATGTTATTCTTAAGACTAATAAGTTCGCCATAACTTTGGTTCTTGACTCCCCTGTGAACGATCATGCACCTGCAATTTTATGCTGCAATTATAAATCACAAACTAAACCCCAGGTATCAACCAACAAACACATAAATGTCCCAGCTATTGTATCCACATTGGAAAACACAGATTTTACTGAACTAAGAACACTACAAGATGCTGAAATGGCAGCGACTCTGTTTGTGGATATTATTTCCTCTGCAATACTGAAGCACACAATACTGTTAACTGTTCCCTCACGAAAAAGGATAATAAAACCATGGATTACTCCTGGCCTCTTACGCTGTATTCGTAATCGAGACAAACTATACAAAAAATCAAAAAAAGAACCCAATAATGCTGTCGCAAAAGTTATTTACACAAGGTATAAAACTTTCTGCAATAATCTTCTTAAAAATATTAAAATAAATTTCGAGAAAGCTAAGCTGCAGGCGTCGAGTGGTAATCCTAGGGTGATGTGGAAAACAATTAAAGAAATTGCGAACATTAAGTCCAAGGATTCTGAAGCAACTAAATTGCTAGATGTTCATGATCCTTTGACTTCTGTTAACCGTGTTAATCACTTCTTTGCAAATATCGGTAATAATCTTGCTCAAAAAATCTTAACATCTACCCCTCCGCGAAATCAAACCCCTAAAAAATATTTAGTTTCTCCTCAGGGCTCCCTAAAGAGTGACCCATTGCCATACTAACTACCTTTTCTAAAATATTTGAAAAAAATTTAAACAACAGATTAAATAAATTCCTCAATAGATTTGACATTATTGCACAAAATCAATATGGTTTCCAATGTGGGAAATCTACCGAAGATACAGTCATCACCCTGACTGACGGAATTGCCTCTAATATTGACAGTCAAGTCAAGACATTGGCAGTCTTCTTAGATTTATCCAAGGCTTTCGACACTGTGTCCGTTTCCATCTTACTCAATAAGCTTGAGAATATTGGCATTAGAGGCATTGCGCTGGATCTCTTCAAAAGTTATCTCTGTGACCGCTCCCAGCAGGTTAAAATTGACAATTTTATAAGCAATGAGCAGATTGTCTCCTATGGTGTACCACAAGGTATTGTCTTAGGACCTACATTATTTCTTATTTATGTTAACGACCTCTGTAATATATCTCTTCCTCATTGTAAAATATTAGCATATGCTGACGACACTGCTCTTTTAATTGAAGGCACTACATGGAGTGAAGCTAAATTTAATGCCGAATGTGCTTTAATCACTATAATGAATTGGTTAAAAACCAATTTACTTACCCTTAACCTAGAAAAAACTAAATTTATTGCTTTTGGAGCCAGAAAATCTTCCCTTCCTCCTTATTCATTTACTATAAAAGCACATAAATACCAACAACCCTGCGCATCTAGCCACTTATGCAGTTGTTCTGATATCACCCGAACGGATCATATTAAATATTTAGGAGTTATTATTGACAGTACGTTCACTTGGAGTTACCACATTGACCTCGTTGTTTCTCGACTTCGAAAATTGATTTTTGTTTTCAAGAAGCTTAGTAAAAGTGCGGACTACCCCACACTTAAAACTGTTTATTACGCCTTAGTCCAGTCAATTCTATGTTATTGTATCGCTGTCTGGGGTAGTGCTGCTAAAACATCTCTCCTGCGTGCAGAGATAGCCCAAAGAGGCTTATTGAAGATTATCTCTAGCAAACCCATCCGCTTTTCTACATATGACTTGTACTCTTTGTGCGAAGTTCTTTCTGTCAGACAGCTCTTTATATATCATGTGATACTTCGCAAACATAAAACCTTATTACTTGATCCTACTCTCGATAAAACTAAGCGTAGAGCCTTTTCAGTATGTCCTACGAATCCAAGTAGATTTGTTATTACTTCACGCCAATTCCTCTTCATAAGTTCCATGTTATATAACAGAATATATAAAGAATTGACTATTTACCCTCTTACAGTGTACGAATGCAAAGCTCGCATCTTTGGATGGCTTAGAACCCTCACCTATGATGACACTGAAAAACTTATACTCTACAATCAATATCCTTTCTTTACATAAATAAAGTAAATACATATAACACCATACACACACAAGATCTATGAGTAAATATAAACTGTAACTGCACTTAATTACTAATTGGAACGAAGTTCCTTATCGCGCGTTGTGAAAGGAGGCTGGACGGAAAGTTGTCACGACACTTTTTTCTATTATCTTACTAATATGAACCTTAAATACAATGCGTAGAAGCTATAATTCTTGAAACGAGTATATTTTTATTTATTTTATTCATTAAAGTCATTAAAACCATTTCTTACCAATCTAATATGAACCTTAAATACATTGCGTAGAAGCTATTTCCCCAGCGTTGGCACGGCACGAGTACAAAAGAAATGAACGTAACATTCTTTTTTAAAATTTTGTTGATTTATTCTACTTTACTACTACTGACATTTATCAATAACAAGACTAAACGTGCTTTGCTCGCGTTTAAAAATCTACTTTATGTGGTAAGCGTAAGATCGAATTTGTGTTTAGTCAATCAAAATTTATGATAAAAATGCTATGCAATAGCTTTACCGCGGTAGTCTCCGAGTGGCACACGTATTTATTTGTTTTTTTTCTCTAGAAACTTATGTATTGGAACGGAAATAGGAAAATATTTATATATTTATATATATACACACTCTGTTATATAAATAAAATTTTATTAAAATTCCTTCACTAATTAATCGAAAGGAACTTCGTTCCATCCGGGTGTCCCTTGACACCTCTCATTATTTTTTTATTATTTATTTATTTTTAATATTTGTATTTTTTTTTATATATATACAGCGTGTAAAAGACAGCCTACCGAATTTTTTTAAGTAAAATAGCATTATATGCCTATATTAAAATAAAGATGTCCGCGGGTACCGGACATGTGTGCATAACAATTTCGTAATTCTAGGGCCAGAAATGTATGTGATCCATTGCGTAGTTATCGAAATCTACCTACACTCTACAGTAGCCGGCGCGGGGTACCGCGCGAATACGTTCTTAGGTTAAAGCACCGCGGTGTGATACGAGGACTAACACAACTCAACTCGACAAAATAATATCACATGGGTCTTCCAGACCCTTCTTGTCTGGGTACTACCGGCTGGTTATCCAAAGTACGTTGATACGCCCGAGTTATTACACGCTTATCAATTGGGTGCCGATTATAAGGATACTTTTCTCCATAAAGTCGAAGAGCTTGTTGCTCTTTGCCTCGAGCTTCACCGTAACACATTATCATTTGTCCATATTCACGTGCACTGAAACTGTCAAGGTATTTCACTATTCCGCTCCCGAGACATTAAAAAAACACTTGTTCTTCCTGGAAATCCTGAGAAAAGAACAAACCCATAAACCACAAATCCTCATTAATAAGAACGTCACGAAAAAATACGATCCGCACAAGACGAAAGGTGCGTCGGAACTAACAAACAAACCGCCGCGCCACCCGCCAGGGGCCAAAAGTAGACCTACTTGCGAGTCGCACGCGTCGCTCAAAGAAATTACCTAGACTTATAACATTTGGATCGGTCATTTTCATTAAATTTATTTGCGTCTTGAAGTACCTAATAACGAATAATTTGCCGGATCCATAGTTGGGCATTTATATAAATAAGATTCCCTGTTTCGTCACAAATGAAAAGATTTTATTGCTTAGTGCACCCAAGTTTTGTAATGATGTGGTAAGTATGGTAGTTGATCACATTTACGACTTTTGGAAAATTGTGATATTCCTTCACCGTTAATACTAGCTAACAAAGATTTTTTTTTTAAACTCCTACAACTGATATTGTAAATACTTTTTAATGTTAAATAAAAAAATAATTAAAAGTAGGCTTACTTTAGCACTAATAAAAAACGTTATTTCATTATTATTTCATAAAAAACACAACTTCGCGTTCATAGTTAATGAATTGAGGAGTGAAATTAAATAAGTCCAATCCACATTTTCTATAATCCGAAATTCGCAACGCTCGTCGCTCGTAGTCAAAGGACGCCGCGCGCGTCGGCGCGCCTTTGGGCCGGCGCGGCGGCCGGCCGCCCGGCGCGGCGCAGCGAGGCCATTGCACGCGGCGCGCGTGGCGCTGTATACCTATTTCAAAACAGCTGACTGGGGGCGCGTGCGTACATTTTATCTTTTCTACATACATTTCTGTTATTATGAAAATAATGTACTTCTTGTTATTTTAATGAAAGTGGGGTTGTGTTAGTGAATAGTATCGATTTTATTGCGTTATCATTGAAAAAAAATTACAAAAATTCATGAAAAGACCGACGAAAAATTCAAACGCAGGGGGTATCAGAATCATGTACTGAACACCTGGTATCATTTTTCGGTAGGCTGTCTTTTACACCCTTTATATATAATTATGTATTTGTATATTTTTTTTTTATTTCGGCTATTATTTCAACTGAACTTTACAAGGATCATTTTTCTTTTTTATAATCAAGTCTTGTGGTGGGCCTAATAACTGCGATACAGTTTATACTAATGCAGTTATTATGGTTACTATTGTTTAATATTGTAAACTTGTGAACTTGTTCTAAATAAATTATTTTCATTTTCATTTTTCATACTTCTTTTTTGTGTGTCTTCGGGTGGATTCGAGAATGGTTTAGATTTACAATTCGGTCCGGGAAAATGTACCTATAGCGGGACTTTTGTCCAGGAAAAAACCTTTCGTGCGGGCGAAGCCGCGGGCATATAAATAAAGCACACATTTGGTCTTGATTTAGTTTTATTATTATTAGAGTAGAAAATTATGCTGAGGCTGTGTTAATATAGCCAAATTATATTCATACAGGCATACAGACATCCCCTACAATCATATCGACACGTTCTAAATTAATAAATAAATCACCGCGTGCCAGAAACAAGTACAACAGGTAACTTTGACACAGCTTATTTCTAAGAATATCTATTTATTCGTTATAAATAAATAAATACTCATTCTAATCTACATAGAGCGGACACGAGCAATTCTGACAGTAGGTACCTCATCGCATCTTCAGACTTGTCCAACCACTATTTTATTATTATCTTCGAATAAACAAACCCACAGAAATGACTTAGCACGTCGCTGAGAGTGGTGCGCTACGCCAATTGGCCGATATCGCATTTTTAACGGGCGAGCGGTCGTTCCGCCGTCACAGCCGGCGCGGGAGGCCTGCCGCCTGCGGTCAGCGAGCGCGCTTGTCGGTGCGCGGCGGCGAGTGGTGCGAGTGGTGCGAGTGGTGCGAGTGCGGCGCGCGTGCGCACAGGCGGCGGCGCGCGGCGTACAGCGCGGCCGCCAGCGCCGCCAGCAGCAGCGCGCCCGCCGCACAGCCCGCCGCCACGCTGCGCAGGCGCGCGTACTCCGGCACGTGCAGCGCCGCACCGCCCCGCGCGCCCGTGCCGCACTGCACGCGCGCCCAGTAGTGAGCGCCCTCCCTCACCTCGCCCACTGCACACAGGTTACAATGAACACAAGCACAAGGTTTGTCGAAGCGCCTCAGGTGCCTGACACCGTACACTCACCGAGTGCATAATCCTGATGCGTGTGGGCGGTGAGGAGGAGGCGCGCGTCCGGCGCCTCGTCCTCGTACCAGCGTAACGTGCAGCGTGATTCGTCCTGGGGGTCTCGCTGCCAGCGCACCAGTGCTCCTTCGTCGATGAGTCGGATGGTCACCTCCAGTTCCTCGCCATCATCGTCGACCGCGGTTTCAGTCTCAGTGGTGGCCGCTGCGTAGGCGACCTCGCCTCCGCTACTGAGTTCTGGATCTAAAACATAATAGAACGGCATGAATATACTTCACTGGAGTGTAAATTGTGATTGTTGTCTGGTATGATGACAATATACCCAGGGTGCGGATGAAGATCGGTTTACTGAACAGCCCGTCGCCGATAAGGTCCTGTGAGAGCACGCCTATTTCGTATTCAGTAGCGGGCTGCAGACCCACCAGCGTAGCTTCTGTCACACCTCGAGTCAAAATTTTCATAGTGCGCCATTCGCTCACTGTACGTTCTCGATACCAAACGTTGTAATCGACCTCGACACCGTTGTGACCTGTCAACATACACCACGCTCATTTATAATATTTACTGCTGAATCTCGTACTTAGTAATATACAGGGTGTCCAGTAAATGAAGGATATCCCTATAACTGCGGATAGGTCACATCATATTCTACTATATGACAAAATTTTACCTCAGTAAAAGTCCCACCGTTTAAAGATATTATTATTACCTAATATTTTTTTTTAAATTCGACTTAGTTTAATTCATGCCATTTCTACAAATGATGAATTTTATGCTCTTTTTTTTTTACACATAGATGTATGAGTTATCTAAAAAAATCTCTTTTTTTTTAACACGCTTTTATTAGCTTCATAAATCATACGTATGTATGTATGTATGTAACGGAAACTTTGAACATGATTTTGACCCCCTACATAACGTCGGATTAAATCGAAATTTTGCATACTTATCAAGGACCGATGACAATTCAATATTTTAAATTAAAAACACGTTTTTATAGAAAATCCAATTTAAAAAATTAATAAATAATAATTTATTTATTTAATGCCATCTGTTGGACTATAGTAGAACTCAGTGGCAAAGCGTCCATACAACCCGATTCCTTTCAACTTCCTTTTTAGGTTTTGGGTGAAACTTAACAATGTATTTGAAAAGTAAATTATAAATTTAGAAAATACTTGACTATGAACAATAATATTATTTTAAAAAAAATTACAATAACAGAACTTAGGGCCGTATACGAAATTTCAACTATTTCAGTCAACTTTTCATCGTGATTATTCAAAAAATAAACTGATCTGATTAATTTCTAATACATCATCGGAAAGACTATTTCAACACTAATAAAATACACGAGCCACATTTTTCATATCTTTCTTCAATTTCTATCTATCCAACAAGTTCCAACGTCTGTTTCAGAAATTTTGTTGTACGGATACTCAAACATGTTGCCGTTTTCAATCAAAATCGTGCTTTAAACTGACTAACGAAAGTTACTGTTTATTAGTATAAAAGTCGCCTGAATTATGAAAGAGACAATTTCTGTTTTTCAATGTAAAATACAAAATGAAAGTGATTTTTAACACTTTCATTTTGTATGTTTTTTTTTTTTTTTTTTTAATAATCACGATGAAAAGTTGCCTGAAATAGTTGAAATTTCGTATACGGCCTCTTAAGACTTTAAGTGCCGCGAATGCCCTTGAGCGTCGAGGGCGTACAGTTGTACTATAACGCTCACAAGATGGCAGTAGGCGTACCTACACGGTGTTTTGCGTTTATATTATTCTTGGTTGTCGCAATATTAGGTATGTCGGCGCCTCGACGGTGTAGTAACTATATTACCGTACGGCTGCAGTGCTGAGGTCTCTTGTTCGATCCCCGGGTTGGCCAAACTGATATTGGGTTAGTAATAGCTATAATAATTATTATATAAAGGTAAAAATTCGTTGAAACGTTCGCGTTTATTATAATACAATATGCGGTCGGGCCATTTTCTGCAAAATGTATAAAAACGGACATCTATAGTTGTTCTTTCGTGCAATTTCTAAAAATATTACTCATTTTAGATTCATTTTTTTTACTTACCATTGGATGCATAATCTTGATCGAATGTTAAAATTAGTAAAAGTCTCCGCCATTTTGAATTTCTTTGTTTTAAGGCCTATCGACCACAAAGTTTGCGATATCCATGGCTTAAATACTAGAAGCAAAAATAATCTAGTTAATCATAAAACAAGGCTCCAAAAAATCAGCAAATCTTTTAAGGGTTACTGTATACATTTTTATAACAAAGTTCCCACTGAAATTAAGTGTTTAAACATTGGTAAATTCCAAACAACTATTAAGCGAAAGTTATGTTATAAAGCTTATTACAAGATTTCAGAATACATAGAGGATAAAAAAGCCTGGGATTAATGTTTTTTCATGTGATTTTCTTTGGAATCATGTCTTTCGTTTCAATAAAGTTTCTTTGTTCCATCTGTGAGCGGCTTGGGTATGACATACTCCTTAACTGTCTGTGCCTGCGGCGGCTTCGTGTGCCGGCCGGTGTGTCGGCCACTTCCCTGTAATATGGTTGAGGAGGCCGATGGTTGGCACATGCGTCATACTCGTGAACGGGTGCTGCTTGTGTGGACTAGTCTGCCCTTTTCGCTTACTATATCTAAGTATTAGGGGTATATCTTGAACTTAGATTAATAACGACATCTTGAAGATTTCAGATCAAATTATTACATGATTCCTGAGATAGTTATGCACTAGTGTTGGAATTTAAAATTTATTACCTATTTTGCGAGTATATAAATGAACTGCTCTAAACAAAAGTAAACAAATACTGAATTGTATTTTTTTTTTCTCTACATAATGCATTGTATTTTATACCTTGAACTGATTTTGAAAAGAGCAACACTAGAGCTTCTTGCCCGTTCTTCTCTAGTGAGAACTGCTTTCCGAACTGGTGGTAGAGTTAATATTGACGGAATCTAAATAATATATAACATTTTATGGGTTCGAATAAATTATTTCATTTCATTTCAAATCGATATCTGGAAATAACTTTGGTTACCATAGCCTTATTCAGTGCCAGAATCGAAAAAAGTGGCCACCATTTTGAATTTCTTTGTTTTAAGGCTAATCGACCTCAAAACCGATATCCGAGTACAACTTTGGTTATCAAAGACTGATCCAATGTCATAATTGACAAATGTGGCCGACATTTTGTATTTCATTGTCTTAAGGCGAATAGACCTAAAATTTGATATCTAGGTATAATTTTGGATACCAAAGACTGGTCCAACGTCAGAATTGTAAAAAGTGGCCGCCATTTTGAATTTCTTTGTTTTATGGCCAATTGACCTCAAAATAGATTCCTGGGTATAACTTTAATTACCAAAGCCTGAATCAGCCTTCGTCAAGATCTTGCATACAACGCCAAGCCAAAAATAGCGAAAGAAGAACTGTATGTACTAGTGGTGTAACCAATATTCGCGTTCGCGAATATTCTCATCTTTTTGAATATTCGCATTCGCATTCGCAAGAAATCATGCAAATATTTTGCGAATATTTTGGCTATAACATGTGAAAATAATTTATAAAATAACACTGCAACAGATTATTTTTACAGTGTATTAATAATAATTTTGTGTTTATTTATAGTACTCATACAATATAAAAAATATATATTTTGATAACAATAAACTTCCAACTTTCTAAACGCACTTAAGTACTTTAATTTTTTTTTACCGAGATCTCAACGTCATAGGATTTATATTGTTATTCATACGAGATTTGTCTATACTTAATCTATTATTTGTTCATAAAATTATTGGAAAATATTATATGAATATAATGAAAATATTAAAATCTTTTAAATTATTGATGTTTTTCCTTCAATATACCTTGAAGAAAAACATCAATAATCTCCTTTAATGCATGCAATGTATGCCTTTTAATTCCTTTAATTACACATATGACTCACTATTTTCTTAACCCGAATGGGCTGGTTATATTTTTTTTACCACAATTAGTGTTTTTTTCTTAAATTGAAATGATTAAGTTATCAACGTCGATATATGGCGTTGCAGTTTTTGGAGGACGCTGAAGCATATCGGAAGCTCGATTGGCAGACTGGGAAATCTGACACGACTTCCGTGCTTACAATGTTGAAAGCATCAAGGAGACGATCGAGCGTAACAAAAGCTCCAAAGTGTTCGCAAAAGGACTGTCTATCGGGTAAAGCCAAATGGCCAAGGTGAAGACGGAAGACGGCAATGTAATGTCGACGAAGGCAGTGATATTGCTCTCAATAGCTTGAGAGGTTCTACAACAAGGGAGCAAGCAAGGAAGAATCACTACAGAACTTCTGTATGCGGGCGGTGCGCCGATACTAAAAGTCCTTCGAAGGCTTTTTCCTTCCGCGCTGCTCGAGGGTGTAACGCGGAACAAGAGTATGGTGCTGTTCTTCAAGAAAGGTCATAAAGAATTATCGGCCCATCGCACTTCTAAGCCATGTTTATAAACTATTCTCCAGGATTATCACGAATCGTCTCAAGTTCAAGCTAGATAACTTCCAGCCTCCCGAGCAAGCCGGATTCCGAATAGGCTATAGTACCATAGATGACATTCATACAATGTTATACATATAGGAAAACTGAGAAATATAACTTGCCACTTTACTTAGCATTTGTGGACTATGAGAAGGACTTTAATTCGATCGACACCTGGGCTATATTGCAGTTCCTCCAGAGGGTCACATTGACTGTCGGTACATTAAAGGGCTGAGGTGCTTGTACAACAACGCCATCATGTCAGTCCAAGTACAAGAGCAGAGCACGAAGGATATTCCACTACAAAGAGATCTCCGAAATTAGTCACTACCGCGTTGGACGACATCTTCAAGCTTTTTGATTAGAAAGGATTTGGAATTAGCTTCAATGACGAGTACATTACTCACCTTTGATTTGCCGCAATATTATTGTCTTATCAGAACCATTTGGGGACCATACCATTATGCTCATTTGCTCAAAAACCCCAACCGAGTTTCCCACCTGATAGGCCTTAAAATGAACAAGACCAAAATCTTGTTCAATGCTCATTTTGTGCATATGCCGGTTAGTGTTGAGAACGTAACTCACGAAGTTGTCGACGAATCTGTCTATCTAAGAAAAGTGGTAATATGAGTGTTACCAGTGATGACGTACGGCTTTGAGACGTGCCTCTGACTATGGGCTACCCAAGACGGCTCACAGTCACTAAGCGAGCTATGAAGATGCACGGTGTTTCTCTGCGCAATCTAATTGGAAATGAAGAGATTCGTAAGAGAACGAATGTCACTGACATATTTCAAACAAGCCACTCTATCTGGGCTTCACGACGCTTACTATCAGGTGCAGTGGGGTCACTTTGCAGCTAATTTCACGTAACGTACGATAAAATCTTTTGGTGCCAAATAAAAATCCCATATTCGCATTCACATTCGTGAATATTGGAGTCAAATATTCGCATTTGCATTCGCGAATGTTGGAAATTGGATATTCGTTACATCACTAGTATGTACGCTCCCGGCACGCGAGGGCTTAATGGATACCAAAAATCTTTAGTATGGAAGACTAAGGCATTATATAATAATATAAATTAGACGAGGTTCAAATCACAGGGTAATTTTTTAAAAGCTTTTATTTAGCTTGCAATGTATGTATGTTTGTTCGGGTGGAATCTTGCGAGTCAATTTTAAAGCAGTTACCCTCAACCGATTGTGTTGAAATTTTGCATACACGTTATGTTTGTGTGACAATGCATTGTTAGCAAGTGATGTCCTTTGAATCCAATATGGCGGTTGGCTCAAGATGATGGACTAGTTATATTTTGTGCACGTCCATAATATGGATATCAAATGAAAAGGTTTGCTGAGAAGAATACAAAAAATAAAATGACCTCTCTAAATCCAATATGGCGCACGACCCTGGATAGCGGGCTAGTTATTTTTTACGTACTCCTATAATATGGCTATCAAATAAAAGGGCTTGCTGAGAATAACTTGTAGAATAACTAAAAAATAAATAAAAAGTATATTTTTTAAAAAGAAACAAGCTTTTATTTAAATGCTCTAAATAGAAAAAATATAACTTTAAATTGAGTCAAACTTTGTTTAATACTATGTAGAGATAAAAGCTTGCCACGAGATTCTTTCACTAATAGGAGGTTAGATTACTCCAGACTTGACTGCCTCGGTGGCGTGGTTGTATTACGGTGTGACTGCAATGCCGAGGTCGTGGGTTCCATTCCCGGGTCGGGCTAAGTGATATTGGGTTTTTTAAATTCAATATCAGCCCGAAGTCTAGTATTTGTGCCCGATATGGCGATAGGCTCGCCCCCTATCACATCATGCGACGGAATACACACGGCGAAAAGTGGGTGCACTAGTTGCGCCTCTGCCTACCCCTTCGGGGATAAAACGTGTGTGTGTGTGTGTGTGTGATCTTGACAAAAGTAAATCTCGCGACAAGCTTTTATCTCTACATAGTATTAAACAAAGTTTGATTTAATTTAAAGCTTTTTTTTCTTCTTTTTAGAGCACTTAAATAAAAGCTTGTTTTTACTTTATTTTTTAACTTTTTATTTAGTATCATTTAATTTTAGATTTTATATTTATAATAAATAAATGTAAGTAACATTTTAGAATATTTTATATTTATTAGTACCAATACACATTCTAGATAATAATATGACGTCGACATTAGTGGGTGAAAACGCCTGAATGCGTGTTGGAGCAAATGTTGCTATTACTATAAACTGTTCTTTGAGTAGGTGTTTTAGGAAATTAAATATTTTGTTATATATAACGATATTTAAAAAACGATCTTTTTTTAAAATAGAGGAATTATTAAGTCATAGTACAGTAAAATTTATTTATTTATTTATTTAAGCACTTCATATACAAATGTATAAAGGCGGACTTAATGCCGTAGGCATTCTCTCCCAGTCAACCTTAGGGTGGTGCAGAGATTAACAAGGTAGGTGCATCAGAGGTAGATAATTCGAGATAATATCTTAATATATATAAATCTCGTGTCACAATGTTTGTCCTCAATGGACTCCTAAACCACTTAACCGATTATAATAAAATTCGCACACCATGTGCAGTTCGATCCAACTTGAGAGATAGGATAGTTTAAATCTCAAATTATACTCGCAATTTTAATTTATTGCTAATTATTTGTCTGTTATTATTTGACAGTCACAATTATCTGTTAACTCCAAATGATTCTAACAGATGTCGATACCTTTCGACTGGGTTGAGTAAGTAATCAATAGATGGCGCTGCTATGGTAAATCTACGAACGTGTCATATAAGCTACGGGTAGATTATGTATACTTTTTATACCGGGAAAATATAAAGCGGGACTTTTATACCGGGAAAACTCATTCACGCGGGCGGAGCCGCGGGCAATAAACTTATAAATACACATACATAAATATTGATCCATATTATGATAAGTATAATGCATACACATAATCATTAATAATAAGTACGGACAACCATAAAATACATAATAAATATATATCTATATATATACACATATATATATGTATGTAAAATATTAACGAATCAATGTGGTGATTCTTCCTCTTCATTCAGCAGTAACCGTCGTACCTTCATTTTGAAGGCAAACCGAGTGGTAGACGTTCTGATTTCTTTGGGGGAGGCCTATGTTCAGCAGTGGACGTCATGTGGCTGATGATGATGATGATGATAGATTGGATAGCGAAAGAAGAGTGAGTAAAGTCAGAGGTGTGAGGGGGACACTTGAGCAGAAGATTGCTGGATGAACGTAAGTTCCTATCGTGGCTATCGCAAAGGTATTGGAAATTAGCAGATAAGTAAGTCGGAGGGGTAGGGGAGGTAAGCAAAGAGTACAGAGTGGTAAGTGCACGTAAAGATCGCCGCTGTCGTAAAGGTAGCCATTTTAATTGTTGTCGATAGTCAGAAATGTGATCATATTTTCGAAGATTAAATACGAATCGAATGCAGTTATTAAGAAGACGGTCAAGTTTGTTCAGTGGTCTGCATTCATATCAAAATAGCACACATCACCATAGTCGATTATAGGAAGGATTAAGGCTTGCACAAGCATAGTCTTGGTCTTAGGCGGGAGGAAGTTCTGTAGACGGCAAAGAGCGCGAAGAGTACCGTTGACTCTCTGACATACAGAGGTTACCTGCGGCCTCCAGCTCAGGGTGGAGTCGATGTGCAGACCAAGATCTCTGACATTAGTGCTCCAAGGAATGTGAGTGCCGTTAAATATAACAGATGGAATGATCGAGTTATCTAACCTGCTAATCATCCTTGAACTGCCTATAATTATGGCCTGACATTTCGCGGGATTTACAGATAAGCCGAAATTGTCGGACCATAATTTAATTTGAGCTAAGTCCCTGTTCACTCTGTTCACGGCTGCGGATACACAATCTATTCCATCCTGAGAATACATTTGCAAGTCATCGGCATACAGATGGTACGCACATTGAAGGTCTTGAGTAAGGAGGTTAATAAAAATAGAAAACAATAATGGGGAGAGTATGCCGCCTTGAGGGGCTCCAGAGTCGATATCGCATCAACTGGACGAGGAATCGCCGAGTCGCACCAACTGTTGGCGTCCCTGAAGATAAGACGAGAACCAATCCAGTGCCGCCGGAGAGACCAAAAGGTGGGAGAGGATGGCTAGAAGAATGTCGTGACTGACCGTACTAAATGCGTTCGAGAAATCGACCAAAGCCAAAACCGTGACTTTGGTGTCTTCCATGCCCGCCCTAATATCGCCAGTCACTTTGAGTAGCGCGGTAGTAGTGCTGCGGCCAGGCCTGAAACCAGATTGCAGCGGGCACAACATGTTGTTTAGGTGCACAAAATTAGACAGCTGCTTATGGGCACAGGCCTCGAGCACTTTGGAGAGGAAAAGAAGGATAGATATAGGACGGAAATGATTCACGAGAGAAGGGTTAGGGATTGTGGGAAGAGGGATTACAATAGCTTTCCGCAATAGAGACGGGAACATACCAGAGCTAAAGGAGCTATTAATGATATGAGAAATAGCTGGAAGAAGGTGGTCTAGGATAGGGATTATCATATGACGACTGATGCTATCGCAACCAGTCGCATTAGATTTAATGGAAAAGATAACCTTTTTGATCTCACCCAGCGAAACTGGAGACAACTGAAAAGGCTTGATGTTAGGTCTGGGGAGACCAGTTAGGAAACCTATGGTACGACGCATGATTTGGCGATCAATTAGGTTAGAGGAAGAGAAATGACGATTAATATCATCCAAATCAATAGTCACCCCACAGGAATCTAGGCTTTTATTTTTGCCAATACCTAGAGTCCTGAGGAACGTCCAGATACTGGCCGGAGTAGATAAAGATATAGCGCTGAGAATATGACGGCGTTTAGCGATACGCACCACCTGGTTACACCGATTCCTTGCAATCTTGAAGAGGCACCAGTTCTCCTCCGAACGGTCCCTCTTGTACTTACGGAAAGCCCGATCCCTTCGTCTCATTGCCATCCGAATCCCTCGAGTCATTCACGGTGTAGGTGGACGCTTTAATTTGACTTTTGTTATAGGTGCATGAATGTCGTAGAGAGCATTAACAGACTGATTGAATATCTCAACTTTTTCATTTATCGAGGTGGCTGTAAATAAATGATCCAAATTACAGTTGGCAGCATCTTTGTTCAGCTTCTCTGCACCAATGCAACCAAAACTACGCAAGTGCAACACCTTGTAGGGGAATTTGGGGGTTTTAAGGGCGTAGGTCATGTATATGAGATCGTGGTGAGAGAAGCCAGGAGCCGGAAGTTTTTTTTTTTTGGGTAGGCGACCCTGCAGTCAACACCGGGGGAAACCTGCGAATGGGATACTGGAGTCCCCCGGCTTAGCGACTGCAGGGGCCTGGGAGGGGAGTGGAGGAGGAATATGGAAGGGAAGGTGGGGGGAAGGGAGGAAGGTTCCCAGGATGGGCGGAAAGAGAGGGTGCCAGGAAATGTTCGCGGGCCCCTTTTAGCCCTCAATGTGATTTACAACCAAGAGGTATACATACTGACTGTGTGCCTCGGCCCGCGACTAATGTCCCCCCGCGCATGGGCGTGCATTGGGTGTGAAGACCCAGCGCACAAGAATTGCCACGGGGGGCGAGGAGCCGGAAGTTGACCGTGTGAGGAAACAAGGGAAGGAACAGAGGTCAGGATAATGTCGAGCCAAGTGTCATGTCCATCCAAATTATGGTGGAGAAGTAGTCAAGATATGGGGGACAGTAAATAACACCAAGTAAGGTTTTCACTCCCTTGACCCAAAATGTTCAGAAACGCAGTCGGAGGCATCTGCTCACTCCGAGATTTTGTTGTTCTACTTATATCACCAACCAAATTATGAGAAGTGAGCGTTCTATGCCTCCGACAGCGTTTGTGAACACTGTCAACTAAGATTATTCAAAACCAAAATAAAATATTCAAATTAAAATCTTGTTTCTATCTTTTCAGTACTTCAATGAATTTAATAAAGATGGCAGAAATAGACGCAGTCGTGTTTTTTGTTTTTCTTAATTTTATTGTAGTGTGCATAAAATCGTATTTTACGTAACTTAAGCTCTTAAGTTATTGTTCGAACTTATAGCCATTGTTTTTAATACATGGGTGGATAAACGTTTCCAATGTTGTTCTGCATTCAACATTACAATATTATTGATTAAGTTTAGTATATTTATCAAAAACGATCAACAAGTAGGTAACAGAAGAAAATTTAAAAGGTATTTGGGAATGAGCCCCTTCATAAGTAAACTAGAGGTTTGCCATATGTTATTACCTACCAGGATTTGAATCTTATTGGCGACACTGTCGATTAGTGTAATGATACAGTGTGTTCTGTTTTTGTCATAATCAACGAGTACGACTCCAAGCTAATATTCCTTTTTTGAAAATCCAATGATACAGTTTTAGTGTTCATCAAAATCGGCCCTGAGACTCTCTTGAGCATTTTTCGCTATTCACTTGAAAAATTCACCTGTGTATTATCCTACCCGCAGTTATTAATTTTAACAGCAATGGATAGAATTCTACGAATTCATGGTTAAACTATTCCAAACAATGAAAAAGATTGGCATTGGAACTTCATTTCGATAAAACTTTAATTTTATTAAAGTCCAAAATCGACCTTCGTGCATTAAAATTACCATTAAAAAGTAATTGTAAAAGAAACCTTAAACCATTGTGCCGTTTTGAAATTGGCAGTAACTAAGCAATATTTAATAATATATATTATTAAAGCAAGTTTTTAAAGTAATTGGAACGATCCCTTAGTACATACATACTTTTTTACACCACAGGTTATCAAAGTCAGCCGTTTGAATAAACTTGTATATTTTTTTTACATTAAGATTTAAAGAAGATTGTTGATTTCTCATACACCCATGTGTAAATTAAAAAAAATACAGGCCTTAAAAAGTCATCATTTGTAGAAATGGTATGAATTAAACTTAACAAAGACAAATTTTTCAAAAAATATTAATAATAATCATATCTCTGAAATGGTGTGACTTTTAGCGATGTAAAATTTTGTCATATAGTAGGATATGATACCACCTATCCATAGTTACAGTAATATCCTTCATTTACTGGACACCCAGTATATCATGAAGCGGTAGAAAACATAATGACACCGCTCAGAATGGAGTAACCTTTCGAGCTCACCGGGAACCCAGGACAGATGCAGCGAGTTGTAGGAAGGCGTCGCGGACAGGTTGTAGGGCGCACGAGGCGGTACGTTCTCCACCAGCAGCTCCGTCTCGACGTTGACGGCGGCGGCCTCGTTGCTCACGGTACAGACGTACACGCCGCGGTCTTCCTCTGACACATCTACGATAGTCAAATTACCATCGTCGAGAGAGTGTCGTCCCATTGGCAATTCACTTCCGTCTTTCTGTAAATAATATAAAAATGCAAGTGTTCGAAGAGCCCTCGACACGAACGCGGCGTTGTGAAACTCACCCTTGTCCAACGTACGACGGGCGGGTCGTGATGCGCGTGCGCCACGACACAGGGCATCGCCAGCGTGGCGCCGAGCCGCGCCACGTACAGCGGCTGTGGGCGCGCCGCCAACACGGGTGGCCGCTGCACCGACACGCGCACGCCCGGCGACGCGCCCTCCGACCCCAGCGCATTGTACGGCGTGCATGAGTACACACCCTCATGCGACTCGTCCACCTGACATTCACCATCTTGCTAAATGTGCTCTATTTCTTTTCTTATTTATAAATACACACAATATCAAGCCTTTATCGCCGAAGGGGTAGACAGAGGGGCAATTAGGGCATCTACTTTTCGCCGCGTGTTCCGTCCCATTTTGTGATAGGAAGCGAGCCTATAGCTATATCGGGCATAAATTCTAATACGTTAAAATTACACGTAAACGTAATAAAATTCTCTCTTCCTTCAACATAGAGGGCCCACTACTACAGGAACAGGGAGTTATTCGCGATTTGGGTCTTTATGTTGACAGTCAGCTTCGATTCACAGAACATTTTCATCGAATAATATAAATACGGCATATAAGGCGCTGGGGTTCGTCCTCCGGTCTACTAGGGAATTTAAAAAGCTTTCGACTGTTTTACTATTGTACAGCAGTTTAGTGAGGAGCCGACTTTAATATTGCAGCCCGTTCTAGAATCCGCCTTATCAAGTCCACATGGTCAGGAGCGGGAATGTGCAAAAAAATGGTACGTAATTTAGCGGCACGGACAAAACACATTAAGTTATAAGTACACAAACAGTCGCGAGTGCGCCGCAGTGACGAACGAACGGTGTGATGGTATTGTAAGCAGTAAGCGAGCATTTTGTGAATATTTGAATTAAATAAGTACAAGTACTAACTCAATATGGCAAAGAGCAATTATAGACTATATTGTGCTGTTTTTGGTTGCTTGAATTCTTGTCCATTTTTCGCAAAAGTACATTTAATTAAACTTTTTATCCGAATGCGGATTTTTTATACTATTACATTTAACAATAAAGCTTTTCGTACGTCTCAGTCGAGGCGCAAATATTTTTCAGTCGCAAATTTATAAAGGTGATTTTTATTTTTATTAAATCTACTACTCAAAAAAGACAACATGTATTTTAATCGAACACTTCTTATTTCGTTCACAAACAATTGCATTTTTTAAATAATATCTTTTACAATCTCTAAACTTGACTGCCTCGGTGATGTAGTTGTATTACGGTACGACTGCAATGCTGAGATCTCGGGTTCGATGGCCGTGTCGGGCAAAATTATATTGGATTTTTCAGTATCAGCCCGGAGTCTGGAATTTGTGTCCGATATGGTGATAGGCTCGCCACCGTCACATCATGGCACGGAATACGCACGGCGAAAAATGGGTGCACTAGTTGCGCCTGTGCCTACCCTTTCGGGGATAAAAAGCGTGAGTGTGTATGCACAATCTCAAACCTAGAAAGAAGGTTCACTGGTGGTAGGTCTCTCATATGTGAGAGTCCGTCTGGATGGGTACCACCGCAAGTCTATTTCTACCGCCAAGCACAAGTGTGCATGCACTGTTGTGTTTCGCTTTGTAGGATATTGTAGCCAGTGTAACTACTGGACATAATGAGACTTACATCTTATGTCTCAGGATGACGAGCGCCGTGGAATGCCAAACAGTACTTTGTAAGTCAAGGTGCTGGATGGTGTTGCTACTGTTTATGGATGGTCGTATCGCTTACCATCAGGCGAACGACATGAACGTCTCGTCATTCAATCCATTAAAAAAAAAAAAGTATCTTAGACTTCTTATATTTACGCGAATGTTAGACATTGAAATAAAACTATTTTGCGGATTTTATCGCGGTTTTTTAATTATTATTTTCTCCCGACGTTTCGAAGGCTTTGCAGCACTTCGCGGTCACGGGGCGGACTGAGGTGTTGGTGGTCCGAGAAGTTAATGTTACAATATCTACCTTCATTTTTTAATTATAAATTGTAACATTAACTTTTCGGACCACCAACACCTCAGTCCGCCCCGTGACCGCGAAGTGCTGCAAAGCCTTCGAAACGTCGGGAGAAAATAATAATTAAAAAACCGCGATAAAATCCGCAAAATAGTTTTATTTCAAAGTATCGTAGATTAAATTAAAATACTGTAGACGGGCAGCCCTATAGCGTGTTTACGTACCGCGCGGCTGTACGTAATTATTTCAAGGACACGGCCGAGTGAGACTACTTTTAGATAAGTTTACTATGACTGTACTGTTGTCTGCATCTATACTATATATATTATATCGATACTAATATTTTAAAGCTGAAGAGTTTGTTGGTTTTTTTGGTTGATTGAACGCGCTAATCTCACGAACTACTGGTTCTAGTTGAAAAAATATTTTTGTGTTGCATAGTCCATTTGTCGAGGAAGGATATAGGCTATACTAGCATCACGCTACGACAAATAGGCGCGTAGCATTATTGTAAAATGTTGCAGAAACAGGAAAAATATTCGTTTTGAAAGCTTCCGTTGCGTGCGCTGCCTAAACGGTTAAGCTTACGCAAAAATTATGTATGAAAGAATTATTCCCCCTTTAAAAGTTAAACAAGTAAAACAGTTACAGTGTACAGTAGTGCAGTTAAAGTAAAACAAGATTTTAATTTGAATATTTTATTTTGGTTTTGAATAATCTTAGTTGACAGTGTTCACAAGCGCAGTCATTAACTTAATTTTAGATGCACATTGTTTTGTACCATATTTTTTTTATGTTATCCAGTAATTAATTCTAGTTTTATCTTTTTTTGAGAATTTATAATAAGTAAATTAATTAATTAAATTTTAGACTCTGGGCTGGAACTGAGAAGAAAACCCAATATCACTGCCTGGCTCTAGATTCGAACCCGAGACCATAGAGCGGAAGTCGTACCGCGTACGCACAGAGCAATACATCCACTTACCGAGGCATTCTTACCATATTATGTCATTTCAGTAAAACAAAGCGGCATGCAGGAACTAACCACGCACCTGATTAAAAAGAAGACTGCCGTTTCGACTATAGAACACGCCTGGAACATTGTATGGGTCGAATAAGAATCCATCTTTCTCCCATCGAAGGTTTGTCAGGGGAGGATTGGCGCTGAAGTGACAGTCGAGACTTGCAGGTTTGCCATACGGCAGATGCCGTTCCTTCGGCGCGTACACCACCTTCGCTTTGTCTGCAACATAAATATATATATTGTTCCTTATGTGATCGTTGCATCAGAAAATAATATCAGAAACTCAAATGAAGTACGGCAGTCTCACATTGCACGTCGAGAAAGGCGCTGGCGCTCTGCAAAGTGTCGTCGGGCGAGCGCACGCGGCATTCGAACTCTCCGGGGTCAGTGCTAGAGGCGCGCCGCACCACCAGGCTGCCATTCGGCGCCACCTCGGATCGAAGGGTCAGCTCCGGCAACTCCGACAGCGGTGACCCTTCCCTGTACCATTGCACAATCGACTCGGGGTTCTTGGGCATACATTCCAGCTCCGCTCGTTCTCCCTCCAGCACGGTCACGTTCATGGGTGGCGTGACGATGAGATTCCCTCCTGCAACGATCGGCACGTTAAGAGTAACCCGCGAGCTCGCCCTCAGTCTAAAGAAATGAGCTGCAGCCACTCACCATCCACTTCTAAATAATAAAAGGTGCCGTTGTTCCTGGAGGGAGGCGTGCGGTTAGGGAAGGTAACCCGGCAGCGGTAGAGGCCGGCGTCGGTCTCGCGCACAGCGCTCACGTTGATGGAGCCACGGCCGAGTCCGTGGCGGCCCTCGCCGAGCCGCCGCACGCGGCCGCCCCATCGGTCTGCAGTCCAAGCCCGCCCTTCCAGGCTATACCATGAGAAGATCGTCTCTCCCTGTAGAACAAATGTCAAACGCTTTGGCTATAGGTCATAATAGTAAATACCCACAGTTGCCAGGTAAAATTAGTCAAGAACTTTAGGTACCTACATGTAATTGTAATTAGAAACGAGGTTTTGCTCGCCAACTAGTAATTTCTGGAATAAAAGTCCCACTGTGCACATTTCTAGGATCCAAAGTAGACTTACTCTATTTGAGTGTATAATTTAATCAAAGTCAATTGGGCGTTTTTTTTTTTTTTATGGCACTTTTTGGAACTAAGTTCGTTATCTCGCGTTGTGAAAGGGGGCTGGACGGAAAAAATTCTCATGAATAGTCGTCACGACACTTTTTGCTATTATCTTACTAATATGAACCTTAAACACAATGCGTAGAAGCTATAATTCTTGAAACGAGTATATTTTTATTTATTTTATTCATTAAAGTCATTAAAACCATTTCTTATTAATCTAATATGAACCTTAAATATATTGCGTAGAAGCTATTTCCCCAGCGTTGGCACGGCACGAGTACAAAAGAATCGAACGTAACATTCTTTTTTCAAATTTTGTTGATTTATTTTACTTTGGTTACTGACATTTATTAATAACAAGACTAAACGTGCTTTGCTCGCGTTTAAAAATCTACTTTATGTGGTAAGCGTAAGATCGAATTTGTGTTTAGTCAATCAAAATTTGTGATAAAAATGCTATGCAATAGCTTTACCGCGGCAGTCTCCGAGTGCCACACGTATTTATTTGTTTTTTTCTCTAGAAACTTATGTATTATATATATTTATTTATTTCAGGTATCAGAGACCCATATTACAACAAAATTACAAAATTACAACAATAAGTCACATTACATGTCATAAATATAAATTTAAAATAAACGTACACTTCGATATAAACACACAATTAAAATGTCAAAAGCGAGCAATGTGTAACCCACAACAATGTCTAATGATGGGGCAGTCAAACCTTGCTGCCAGCACAGCCAGTAGACTGCTAGGGCTCCCTCGCACTCGCCGCACTAGGCTAGCACATCTCTTGCGTATAATTGCGTAGAAGCAATCTACTCGCGCTTCAGCAAACATTGTCGAAGCGCTACAAAAGCGAGGGAGCCCCAACAACATCCTAAACGCGTTATTAAACTGGACCCGAAGGGCGTCATATGCTTTTTTGGTGTAATTAGTCCATAAACTACATGTGTAGAATGTAGTACAGTAAGCTCTAAATAGCGTTATTTTGACATCCTTTGAGCAACGTGCAAACCTGCGGATCACCATATTGGCTCTAACAGATAACGCCCTTCGTTCCCTTTCCATGTCCGCATCGTCGCTCAAGGCAGGTGTAACTGAATGGCCCAGATATTTAAAAGCCTCTACTCTTTCTAAAGATTTACCATCCAGCATTATAGGTGGCATTACTGATACTTTTCTAGGCCCGCCCTGAAAAACCATACATTGGCTTTTTTTCGCATTATAAAGCAGCCCATGATCAGCTGCATATCCCTCACAAACAGCTAACAGCCTTCTCAACCCACAGACCGAGGCGCTCAGTAACACCATATCGTCCGCGTAGCTAATGTTATTGAAACATACGCCATCTATATAACAACCTATATGTTGACTACTGAGCGCCCCGATAAGCCCGTTAACATACAGGTTAAAAATGGTGGGGGAGCTCAATCCTCCCTGCCTCACTCCACATTCCAGTTTATATGAGTCCGACAACGTGCCCGCCCATTTTACGTTATTCACCTGGTTTCCATACCAGTACCTAAAGATATTAACTATTTCTGTAGGTATATGGGACAATCTCATTTTTTCCCATAAGATGTCGTATGATACTAGGTCAAAGGCTTTGGAAAGATCGAGGAAGCAAGCATACACAGAGGTATTTCTGTCAGTATAGTATCTAACAGCGCTCTTAAGACACAATATTGCCGACTCTGTAGACATTCCCGGCCGAAAGCCAAACTGGTTATTGTGCAAATTAATGAATTTATTTAATTGTGTATTAAGAACGCTATCAAACACCTTTGCAACTATTGTTGCCAAGGAAATGGGTCTATAATTGGATATTTCAGATAGATCCCCCGCTTTGTTTTTTACCACAGGCACTACAATAGTCCTCATCATGTCCGCCGGCAAATAAGAGTGTGAGATGCAAAAATTATAAAACATGGCCAACACTCTGAACATATCTGGCCCAGCATGCTGTAAATGCTCTATATTTAAGCCGTCGTGACCAGGGGATTTGCCTTTTGAAATAGATTTTACTGCCCTTAATACTTCCATGGACGTGATTCTAGTGTCAATATATTTACCACCAACACCAATATTCTCGTGTGAAGAAGAGGGTCCTAATAGCGACCTAACGTATTAAACGTAACGACATAAGTATTGGAACGGAAATAGGAAAATATTTATATATTTATATAAAGGGTGTAAAAGACAGCCTACCGAAAAATGATACCAGGTGTTCAGTACATGATTCTGATACCCCCTGCGTTTGAATTTTTCGTCGGTCTTTTCATGAATTTTTGTAATTTTTTTTCAATGATAACGCAATAAAATCGATACTATTCACTAACACAACCCCACTTTCATTAAAATAACAAGAAGTACATTATTTTCATAATAACAGAAATGTATGTAGAAAAGATAAAATGTACGCACGCGCCCCCAGTCAGCTGTTTTGAAATAGGTATACAGCGCCACGCGCGCCGCGTGCAATGGCCTCGCTGCGCCGCGCCGGGCGGCCGGCCGCCGCGCCGGCCCAAAGGCGCGCCGACGCGCGCGGCGTCCTTTGACTACGAGCGACGAGCGTTGCGAATTTCGGATTATAGAAAATGTGGATTGGACTTATTTAATTTCACTCCTCAATTCATTAACTATGAACGCGAAGTTGTGTTTTTTATGAAATAATAATGAAATAACGTTTTTTATTAGTGCTAAAGTAAGCCTACTTTTAATTATTTTTTTATTTAACATTAAAAAGTATTTACAATATCAGTTGTAGGAGTTTAAAAAAAAAATCTTTGTTAGCTAGTATTAACGGTGAAGGAATATCACAATTTTCCAAAAGTCGTAAATGTGATCAACTACCATACTTACCACATCATTACAAAACTTGGGTGCACTAAGCAATAAAATCTTTTCATTTGTGACGAAACAGGGAATCTTATTTATATAAATGCCCAACTATGGATCCGGCAAATTATTCGTTATTAGGTACTTCAAGACGCAAATAAATTTAATGAAAATGACCGATCCAAATGTTATAAGTCTAGGTAATTTCTTTGAGCGACGCGTGCGACTCGCAAGTAGGTCTACTTTTGGCCCCTGGCGGGTGGCGCGGCGGTTTGTTTGTTAGTTCCGACGCACCTTTCGTCTTGTGCGGATCGTATTTTTTCGTGACGTTCTTATTAATGAGGATTTGTGGTTTATGGGTTTGTTCTTTTCTCAGGATTTCCAGGAAGAACAAGTGTTTTTTTAATGTCTCGGGAGCGGAATAGTGAAATACCTTGACAGTTTCAGTGCACGTGAATATGGACAAATGATAATGTGTTACGGTGAAGCTCGAGGCAAAGAGCAACAAGCTCTTCGACTTTATGGAGAAAAGTATCCTTATAATCGGCACCCAATTGATAAGCGTGTAATAACTCGGGCGTATCAACGTACTTTGGATAACCAGCCGGTAGTACCCAGACAAGAAGGGTCTGGAAGACCCATGTGATATTATTTTGTCGAGTTGAGTTGTGTTAGTCCTCGTATCACACCGCGGTGCTTTAACCTAAGAACGTATTCGCGCGGTACCCCGCGCCGGCTACTGTAGAGTGTAGGTAGATTTCGATAACTACGCAATGGATCACATACATTTCTGGCCCAAGAATTACGAAATTGTTATGCACACATGTCCGGTACCCGCGGACATCTTTATTTTAATATAGGCATATAATGCTATTTTACTTAAAAAAATTCGGTAGGCTGTCTTTTACACGCTGTATATACACACTCTGTTATATAAATAAAATTTTATTACAATTCCTTCACTAATTAATCGAAAGGAACTTCGTTCCATCCGGGTGTCCCTTGACACCTCTCATTGCTTTTTTTTTTTATTATTATTATGGCATTTGTGTTCACATTTTGCCAATGTCAAGTTTGGTTTGTATATTTTATTATCTGTAGTATGTCGAAGTAAAGCAGTGGCTGCCTTACCAAGACTTTATCGAGGAGTTTTGGCGGCAACAGAAACAACACTTGATTAGCACAATTATTTCAATTCACTTCATTTGAGCTCTTTAATAGAACTATATTGGATAATAAGTATCACCAAAATAATGAATTAAAACAAGAGCACCTCATGACACTTCCAAGTTCCCGCCAAAACTCCTTTATGGCACTTGTGTTCACATTTTGCCAATGTCAAGTTTGGGTTGTTTTTTTTTATTATCTGTAGAGATCTGTAGTATGTCGAAGTAAAGCAGTGGTTACCTTACCAAGACTTTATCGAGGAGTTTTGGCGGCAACAAAAAAAAACACTTGATTAGCACGATTATTTCAATTCACTTCATTTGAGCACTTTAATAGAACTATATTGGATAATAAGTATCACGAAAATAATGAATTAAAACAAGAGTACCTCATGACACTTCCAAGTTCGCGCCAAAACTCTGCGATTTATTTGTTTCTTTCGCAAATGATCGATAGGTCATTCGGCCTAAAAGTACGCACTTTTTTTTTATCGTCTACACAGTCAAAAATATAGTGTCTTGAAAAAGAAAAGTTACTGGTGGTAGGTCTCTCATTATGTAAGAGGCCGTCTGGGTGGGTACCACCGCAATGTCTATTTCTACCGCCAAGCAACAGTGTGCATGCACTGTTGTGTTTCGGTTTGAAGGACATTGTAGCCAGTATAACTACTGGACATAATGAGACTTAACATCTTATGTCTCAGGGTGACGAGCGCAGTGGAATGCCACACAGTACTTTGTAAGTCAAGGTGCTGGATGGTGTTGCTACTGTTTATGGGTGGTCGTATCGCTTACCATCAGGCGAACGGCATGCTCGTCTCGTCATTAAATGCAATAAAAAAAAAAAAAAAACGTTTTAACAATCTATGTAAAGTAAATTTATTCTTCTTTCATTATTTAATGTTTTTTTGTACATTGCTTTTTTTTTGCAATACATGTTCAAATTCAAATTCAAATCATTTATTAAGTAATTAGGGCAAGGGCATTTTTACACGTCATTTTTACAATTTTTTATCATCTAGAAATTCTACCAGTGCTTCGGAAAAGCCCACTGACCTGAGAAGAAGCACCAAGAAACTCAGCGTAGGTCTTTAATTGTTGTATTTTTTTTATATATATATATATATTTTACAAATTGCATGTAACAATATAAATTCAAATTTCAAAGATGGATATTAAATGCGAAAATTAACGGAGAGTACCTAAGTCAAATAACCAGCTACATGTTTAATTTTAAGTAAACAATAGAGTCAACCATCAAACAGAGCAGACCAGTCCACGCAAGCAGCACCCGTTCACGAATATGACGCATGTGCCAGCTGGTTCCGCCATAATGATTCCACATTTAACAATAAAACGCAATTATTGGTTGGCAGCCCAATCCTTGTCCTTAGTTCCCTTTTCCGCACCTCTTTCTCCCTTACTCTTGCACGCCTACCTATCTGTGTCTCGCGCGCACCGCGCCGAACAAGCTGCGCGAGTGCCACACTACACTTCCGTAAACGCCGCCGCCGCAGCCGCATTAATGGCTGTCTAATAATTCGCTAATCCGCTTTAATTTGGTGCATAACTCGCATAAAAAGCACATGTAACGCTAATTGAACTGCTGAACGCTAGTGCTTGGTGTTGGTGACGTTATTTCGTGTGTGAATCAGGCCCCCTTTGCGTGCGCGTCGTATATCTACAGCGACGCCATCGCCGGGACCGCGTGCGCCGCCTGATGCAGAATCGTCAAGGTAAGGCGTGTAAATTTACCCACCGAAATTTCCTTATACGGCTGCCAACCCAACTACTCCTCCGCGAACCAGCCCCTCCGAAGGGGATCCCTAAAAATACAGTCCACAAACGCCAGGGTCATTGTTGGCCCAACGCACCGAGGCTTAGGACTCGGCCGGGACAGTTTCGACTGTCCCATTTAATTCCCCCGCTTCTCCTTCTCTTCTCCCTTTGTATTTCGGAGGCCCATTACGTGGCGCCTCCACCAGCCATCCATGTTTAAGTGCATCGGGAGAAATTCGTACTATTGACCCGTTATGTGGGTAAAACTACGCAGAGTGTTTAATGAGAATTTTTATTTCTGTATAAGGTCTAAAAATTTTTACAAGTAATATTCGACTTAATTGCAGCTTAAAGAAGAAAAAACCGTGCGGTCATTGTAATGAAGTTATAACAGGGTGCGTACTATTAACCTCGTACTCTTACCCAAACAGGGAATATTTTAAACAATCACACGTTAGTTGAGACGCATTTATTTTCTAGGACAGAATAATAACTAAAATAAATACTATAATAATCATGTAAACTTAAAATAATTAACGGACTTTTGTAAACTGATGCATCATCTAGCCATACACTTTTTTCCCAGCACAAAATATTGGTAACTAATCATCAAAATCACGATAACAAGATCACCGTTTTTCGCTAAACAAGTGAGGCTTGGTAAAATAGCTTGTTGCTTTGACATCGTCCCTGACGCGCCCCTGATCTAGCCGAAAAAGGTGTCTGAGCCCCCTCAATAGGTTCCGAGATATGGACCATGCGAACTTTTACATACTGCGTGCTGTTGCCCCGAATGACCTATATATAATATATATTATGGCATTGAATGACGAGCCGAGCATGCCGTTCGCCTGATGATAAGCGATATGACCGCCCATAAACAGTAGCAAAACCATACAGCATCTTAAATTACAAAGTACTGTGTTGCATTCCACTGCGCTCGTCATCCTGAGACATAAGATTTTTTTTATGTAGGCGTTCCTGAAGTCAACACCGGGGGAAACCTGCGAATGGGATACTGGAGTCCCCCGGCTTGACGACTGCAGGCGCCTGGGAAGGAAGTGGAAAAGGATGATGCAAGGAAAGGTGGGGAATGGAGAGAGGTTCTCAGGATGGGTGGAAAGGAAAAGGGTGCCAGGAAATGTTCGCGGGCCCTTTTAGGCCTCAATGTGTTATACAACCAAGACGTATACACACTGAACTGTGTGCCTCGGCCCGCGACTAATGTCCCACCGAACATGGGCGTGCATTGGGTGTGAAGACCCAGCGCACAAGAATTGCCTCGGGGGGCAGACATAAGATGTTAAGTCTCATTATAACCAGTAGTTACACTGGCTACAATGTCCTTCAAACCGAAACACAACAGCGCTTGCACACTGCTGCTTGGCGGTAGAAATATACATTGCGGTGGTACCCACCCAGACGGACTCTTACATATGAAAGACCTACCACCAGTTTGAATGTGATTCAGATCAGTGAAATCTTATTCGTAATATTTTTTTATTATATATAAGTATATGTCACGCTCAAGGACCGAAAACCCTCATTGAGCGAATAATAGGGAAGATGCAAATTTTTATTTTTGCTTTCATTTGAATGAATTTCATGTAGAATAGATCACGAGTATATTAAAAAATTAAAATACTATAATTTATTGCTAAAAATTGCGGTTTGAAAATTACAGTTTACATTTTCGCGCGCAAACGGAGCTACACGCTGACTGACGTCACACCGCTCATATTTGTTCGCCGGTGGCATTCATAAATGCATAAGTTTGGACTTTCGATATGTTTTTTGAATAAATAAGTACATCAATGTTACTATGAACACACACACACACGCGCGCGCTTATTTGTCCCCGAAGGGATAGGCAGAGGCGCAACTAAGTGCACCCAATTTTCGCGGTGCGTTAGTTTAGATTTGGATTGGATGAAATAGAAATAAAAGTCCCACTATGATTAGTTCGTAGTAGTTTAGTTCCTTTTTATTTCTACACTTGAAAACTCTGTACTTTCAACAACAAAAATTGACAACCATGTGAACATTAATTTTTGGTAGATTTCTGGATTCCTCTTTAATGAACTCAAGTTCCATTTTGATTCGAAAACCTATTAATTTTCGCAATTAAAGAATGTTTACCTTTACAATTCTAACCTTAAAGAAGTTGTCATTGCAGGTGTGATATCACTAGAGGTAGATTGATGTACTATAACACGTTCCTTTTCACGTTACTTTCAATTCGTAATTATTGTTAAAAATCGATATGAATTAAAATAAAAACACTGCAGTGGCCCTGCAGTGCCAGGCCCTTCTTTTATGCTTTTTTAACATTTTAGCCACAAAATATTGATAAATATTATTTTTGCATCTTCCCTATTGGCACACAACGCGTTGTCATCCACATCGCGAAATTTGTGTTATGGCTCTTATTGGAACGCTCGCAACGCGTTGTGGACTGAAAGACCACAAAGCGAACCTATTGCTATGCGACTCAGTTCTGGCACTAGAGTTTCTGGGTGCTCTTAAAAAATAATAATGCGGCTGCCACAACACGAATTTCGGTTTGTGGTCTGTCTGTGATTGCCGCAACGCGTCGTGAGCGTTTTGATAGGAGCCATAACACGAATTTTGTGGTGTTGATGTTTTACAGTGACCACAACGCGTTGTGAGCTGATTATTTGCTCAATGAGCGTTTTCGGTCTTTGAGCGTATTATAGGTATTAGGTATATTATAACACCATGAACACAAAGTATATAGATTATAGACGGATTTAATGCCATGGGCTTTTCTCCCAGTCAGCCTTAGGGCGGTGTAGAGGGAGACGAAGACACATAACGCGCATACTCACGCCTTGTATCCCCGAAGGGGTAGGCAGAGGCGCAACTAGTGCACCCACTGTTCGCCGTGTGTATTCCGTCCCATGACGTGATTGGGGGCGAGCCTATCGCCACAAACTTCAGACTCCGAGCTGAAACTGAATAGAAAAACCCAATATCACTTTGCCTGACCCGGGAATCGAACCCGAGACCTTATAAGCTTTGCAGTCGTACCGTAATACAACTACGCCACCGAGGCAGTCAGACGAAGACAAATAAAAGTAATAATAAAACAAATTAATGCAAAATAATGTAATATTAACCCGGAGAGAGTGTATGTATGCGGGGTATGTCATACCCACCATGTTAGTTATTTGGGTATATTTTTGCGCGTGACCTTCAAAATTATAGTACCTTTGAGTAGCTGGAGTTACAGGGTTACGGGAGAGGATAGTGGCATGCAGTGTTGCCAGATTAGGTGACTTTTCGCCATTTAGGCTACTTCGGAGGGTGTCGGGGCGACCAAATATTGTGAATGGCGACTGGTCGCCGTTTAGGCTACGCGAATGGCACTCAGTCACCAATTTATAAACCTTGTTTTTGTCGGATTTGAGGATATTTTTAGCTTTGAGAGTACAAAACATGACAGAAATTGGAATTGGGGACCTTTTTTTTTTAGCTCTTCGCGTCGGGGGCTGGGAGCTTTTTTTTTTTTTTGCTCCTTTGCCTCTCCATATTCGGTGCGGCGACTTGAGGCGACTTCATCCGTCATACATCTGGCAACACTGGTGGCATGATCGCAGTGTTGCGGCAGCCTGCGCTCGAGTTACACGCTTGCAAACTGTGTTCGGATATGTGATACACAGCCACATAGCTAGTGTATATATTTCATGACAAATAAATGTCAGTAACCAAAGTAGAATAAATAAACAAAATTTGAAAAAAGAATGTTACGTTCGATTCTTTTGTACTCGTGCCGTGCCAACGCTGGGGAAATAGCTTCTACGCAATGTATTTAAGGTTCATATTAGATTAGTAAGAAATGGTTTTAATGACTTTAATAAATAAAAATATACTCGTTTCAAGAACTATAGCTTCTACGCATTGTATTTAAGGTTCATTGTATTAATTAGTAAGATAATAGCAAAAAGTGTCGTGACAACTTTTCATGAGAATTTTTTCCGTCCAGCCCCCTTTCACAACGCGCGATAAGGAACTTCGTTCTAAAACTAACATTAATTTTTCTGCTATTTTCTTTATTTAATCGTAGATTTTAATAGAAAATGGACGTTGACAGTTCACAAAACTCACGTTGGTCCATGCTAGAAGATGTACTAGAAAATACTTCCGATGAGGCGAGCTCTGAAGAAGAATCTGACCACTGCTCTGAACATATTCTGCAATCTGATACTAAGCAAGAGGTTTCCGATCACGACGAAGCGGAGACGAATGCAAATAGGGCTATTATAATTCCGATGTTTCAGAAGACAATATCCCGACAACACCCCTCACGCATGTAGGTATGACGATAAATGAAATGCTTTTCGCATTCAGGGGGCGATGTGGGTTTCGCATTTACATCCCCAGCAAACCTGCCAAGTACGGCATCAAAGTCCAAGCTCTTGTTGATGCAAAATCTGTCTACACAGTAAATCTGGAGGTATTTGCAGGAAAACGACATACAGGCCAGTATTCTGTAAGCAAGAAGGCTTATGATGTTGTAAAAAGACTAGACCAGCCCGTATCACGCACGAATCGAAATATAACGTTTGATACCTTTGATATAAAATGGCGCGGTTGTTTTATTTCCAATGCGTTATAATATTATTTATTTATTTTTTAAGGACAGCCAGTAGTGGTTACAATAAAACTTATACTAACGATTAAAAGACATTTTACAAAATATATAAGTGTACCACTTGTTTAAGGCAGTCACAACATCCACCATTCGTGATACAATAAAAAACGAAAAAAACTAATTAACTAACTAAACTAAAAAACTCTGCTTACCAAACTAGAACACAACTAAAAAGAAATTAAATTATTAAAAATTTGGAAATACAAAATTGGAAAAAAAAAACAGAAAAATAAATTAAAATGAAAACATAAACTGGTGGTAGGTCTCTCATATGTAAGAGACCGTCTGGGTGGGTACCACCGCAATGTCTATTTCTACCGCCAAGCAGCAGTGTGCATGCACTGTTGTGTTTCGGTTTGAAGGACATTGTAGCCAGTGTCACTACTGGACATAATGAGACTTAACATCTTATGTCTCAGGATGACGAGCGCAGTGGAATGCCACACAGTACTTTGTAACTCAAGGTGCTGTATGGTGCTACTACTGTTTATGGGCGGTCGTATCGCTTACCATCAGGCGAACGGCATGCTCGTCTCGTCATTCAATGCCATAAAAAAAAAAAAAAAAAAAAAAAAAAAAATAAACATGAAACTTGTTTCAATATATTATTATTGTTTAATATTGTCTTATTACACCAAAAAATCTATACTAATATTATACAGCTGAAGAGTTTGTTTGTTTGTTTGAACGCGCTAATCTCAGGAACTACTGGACCGATTATGAAAATTCTTTCACTAATAGGAAGGTACATTACTCCTGAGTGCTATAGGCTACTTTTTATCCCGGAATAACTTTTTCACGCGGGCGGAGCCGCGCGCAATGCTAGTGAATAATATAATACTTTTTCATAAACAAGTTTTATAGGCAATTTTGTTAACGGGTATGTCATACTACTGATGGTTTACTGGTGGTAGGTCTCTCATATGTAACAGACCATCTGGCAGTGTGCATGCACTGTTGTGTTTCGGTTTGAAGGACATTGTAGCCAGTGTCACTACAGGACATAGTGAGACTTAACATCTTGTGTCTCAGGATGACGAGCGCAGTGGAGTGCCACACAGTGCTTTGTAACTCAAGGTGCTGGATGGTGTTGCTAGTGATTATGGGTGGTCGTATTGCTTACCATCAGGCGAACGGCATTCTCGTCTTGTCATTCAATGCCATAAAAAAAACCCTGCCACATACTCCTTGTTAAATTTTTTCACCACACTCTCGCCAGGTTAATTATAATATTCTGAATAGGGAAGAATAAAAAGGATAAATAAAATGTGTAATTTTCATAAAATTAATCCATAGCCACCGGATTACAGTGATGACACGTTTCCTTAATCTGGACTACACTTACAGGACTTTTTAGAAGGCTAAATTATCGCTAAGTGCTTTGAAGTTTGAATAAATTTCTATCCCGAGAATGAACTTTTATTCCTGAGTACGCACTTTGACGCTAGTGAAGCCGTGGGAAAAGCTAGTAGCGTTATAATCTTCGCTGTGATGAGTCGTAACATTATCTGCGCACTAAAGAGGGAAATGTGATGAGTATTAGTTTTGACACATTACCATAGGGAGGTGAAATCTCAATTCGTTATCGAAAAAAATATACTAGCCACAATCCTATAAGTTACGATCTATTATAGTAGGGACAAACTAATATGGCCGGTATGACATGACACGGTTTTGAATTTTTTGGGTAGACGTTCTCACAGAGTTATCGCGTCAGGAAAAAAAATGAATTGTCATACCGGCCAGCTTAGTTTGTCCGAACTATAGATTGATTTTTTTTAGAATGTCCAATTTCGAAAAACAAATGCCGTGTTGTGTTGTAAAATTATACATAACTATAAATTTTATTGACAAGAATGTACAGGAATTAGCTCCTTCAACGTAGTTATGAATTAATAAGAAACTTTATGAGCGGGCAAACATCAAAATTGCCATCATAGCGTGCCGGTACTATAATGTACAACAGAGGCAGGTGAGTGGTGACTGGTGATCAGGGGCACAGCACGCACATTTAGCTTCGTCCAAGAGCACGTGGCGCGATGGGAGCTCTAATAGCACCAACTGTTTACGCACAAGGCGTGTCTGTGTGAGAGAGGGTCGATTGGTGGTTCTCGAATCTTGTCGCGGCAAGGAGTGTCGCATCAAGTGACCAATTGTCGCTCCCACGCGGCTGCGGCTGTCGCAGTTCTCACGGTAGCGACGTTCCAACCACCCGCCGGTGCGATAACACCAAGAAAAGTCTGATTCCTTTTTAAACGTTTCCTAGCATTGTGGGTGTCTATGAGCGGAGACGATCACTTCCCACCCGGTGACCCACTTGCTTGTTTGTCGGCCTTCTGATATATTATTGTGCGGTTTTGCGATGCGCGGTCGCGTGGAGCGGCAGGTGGCGCGAGATATTATGGCTAATTAAACGGATTATCGTCACTCAGCCAACGAGCACATAGCATCAACGAAAATGGAGCGAAGTGACGCTTGCCTCATAATTCATAATTCCGAGAGGCGCACGTACCTACGGCGTGGGCCGGATTCTAGGTTGTTCCTTAAGGACGGTCTAATCACCGCGTGCACGTGCCATGTGGTGCGCCCGGCCCGCTCTCTATACATTATGAATACTCGCATGTAACTGGGTCAACGTTATTTAATACAATGCAGGACCGACTCAAGCGGCCAACAATCATCAGTGTCTGCCGAGGTTTACTGCTCGACGACTCCCATGGGCCATATATCCCTTTCACGGGGAGACGAGTTTTAGCATTACTCGATCGACACACTCAGTTTTTTAACCGACTTCACAAAAGGAGGTTCTGTATTCGACCCGTATGTATATAATATAATAGCATGTATGTATGTAAGTGTGTATGTCCGCGATTTTCTCAAAAACTACTGATCCGGTATGGATGGGGTACTCGTGATTCAAATGTATATTTTTCAGGGAAGGTTTTAGTATATAATTTCGTTTATTTGTTCCTGTATTTGCTTAGCTTAGCTGGCAATTTAAATTAGGCACCGACTGCAAATATACTGTTACGTGCTGGGGTTCGGTATAAACAATTAAAATGCCAATTTTACGATAAAAAAGCACCAATTAGGACTTTATTAGCACTAGAAGTTAGAACACTAATAAACTAATAAAATCACTGCACTAGATACTGCAATATTGAAACACTCCAATATACTTATTATAATCACTCACTACACGTGCACACACAATTCACAATATTCGCTTCGATATCGCTTGGTTATCGCTCGTAGTCCGCTTATCGCTAGCACTTGATCGCGTCGTAAACAAGACTGAATGCGCGGCAGCGGCCGCGGCCCGCGTGCCGTCCTTATACCCGGCCGCAAGTACCATCGTTGTTTGTGGAATGTTCTCGAAAGATCCGGAATTGTCGGGAACTCTCTCGTAAATATAGGTCAGTTATCGCGTTTCCAGGACATTTTGGAGACATCGAAATCTTTCGAGAACGTTCCTTCGCCGAACCTTCCATATTCGAATAGTCCCGCTTCTCGCAAATAAATCATACCATATAGTACGTATATAAAGTTAAATTATTTATTGGTTCGTAGTGGTTTTGAAGTCGGGTTTACTTTTGGTTAAAAAGTTTTTATTTATGGCTTTTTTGTTAGTTAATGATGGAATAGTGTAAACAAAACATCATAGATATAAGATTGCAGCATTCGCGGGTCATCTGCTGTTAGTTTTTGAAGAGTTCCATTGTCTATCTCCGAAGATCTTCATCAGATCCTAATAAATTATATACTAAAACCTTCCCTGAAAAATACACATTTGAATAACGAAAACCCCGTCCAAATCGGATCAGTAGTTTTTGAGAAAATCACTGTGCACTCGCTATTCCTTCACTCTCATAGTCCGATGAGACGGCAATCCGACATGACCGGAGAGAGATCAGGCGCAGGACCAACGGCTTTACGTGCTTTCTGAGGCACGGGGGTATCACGCCGCTAACTTCCTGACTCCAAGCTGCGACTGAGTAATTTTTAAAATGGAAAAACCCAGGCACAATGTTTTTGGCTCGATCCGGGATTCGAACGCAGAACCTCAGCACGAATACTATGTATGTATGTATGTATCTCTGACACGATATCTTTGTTTATGTTTATAACATCTATAGGTATAAGATTTTGTAATTTTTTTTTGTAAATTAGTGTAGGTTGCGCGGCTAAGGTGCGCTAGAGGCAAGGTCGGTGCGGCAGGTGCGCCGCCGCCACTATTGTTGCGCTTTGTACTGGATACTTGGCTACCTCATGCGTGCCACTCCCATAGCCTCACAAACACATGTTCGCCCGCGAGTCAGAGGCGAGTTGATATCATATTTCACCTTTAGAACTACGATACGTAGTTACATGGGCGCCAGAGGTGGGTGCAAGGGAGTTACTTTGCTATCCTCTGCCTAGAAATAAAGTAAAAAAAAAAACAAAAATACTAAGCTACTGAATAAATCTGTGACTATGCGAGTTATCGATCCCAGTGCACAACAAGCACAAGCATAATATTCAAATACCCGTGCGATTTGAAATTCATATTGATGATACTACTTATGGGACCTTTCAAGTTTTACGTAAGCTCCAAAGGTGCATGTTTTGCTTATTTTGGATGACATGGCGGACGGGGGGTCTCAAGAGCGATTACGTCAGCAATATGTATTGTTTTTTTTTATAAGTAAATAAATAACAGTAAAGGCATTTGAACAGATTTTGTAAATATTATACCTATACTAACCTAAGCATAAGGTGGGGGTAAGAACTTTGCTTACTTTTGCTGACAAGGAGGGCGGGGGATTAGAAAATACTAAAATTCTGCTTACGTAATACGTGAACGGCCCCTATGTAGATGCAGATGCACCTCCTTATAAGTAATCTTGGCGCGCTCGCTTCTTTTTTTTTCAGGCGTAGTTACATGCAATTTACAGTATACACAGTACAAGTTGATTTCAGCTAATAGTTGTATGTGCGGAGTGCACATACAACAAACTAATGCAGGGCCGGCTTTAACTTATTCAGAGCCCCGGGCGTAAAGTTGTTTGGTGCACCCTTTTTTCCGACACTTTTTTTTTAATAACACTAACGCATTATGTCCACATTGAAACTAGCCTGTACCTCTGGCGCCACCTAAAGCCTCTTCGCCCTCCCTAATACTCGGTGCCTTTGGCGGCAGCCCAGCCCGACCCATTTAAAGCCCGTAATGTAGTAGTGTTATTCTCTAGGCCTAATGTGCAGCATTAAACTACTTACCTGTAAAAAAATATCAATGAAGTTTGCTTATTTTTGTTATGTTAGTAGTTTGAGCTAAATAATTGTGGCTTTTTACTTGCCACCTTCTGCAAGGACGCGGTGGTCAGCCTTTTGCGGTGCAGTGTGCAAACACAAACAGAGTGGGGTTTACACTGTTGGGCGTTGTAACTAAGTCCAAACAAAAAAATAGACGCGTCAGGTAAAGTCTCAACTCACGTCTTTATCCCACTGCAAATGATATGGTATCTCGTTGCCGAAAGGAAAATCCAGGTGACAGTTCATAACGGCATATCCACCGACGCCTGCACGCAGTCGTTCGGCGTCGAGGGGCAATAGCGAGCCCGCGGCGGCGGCCGCCCACGCCACTGCCACCGCCCACGGCACAGCTCGCACCTGCCTGTCAGTTCGCATCTCGGCTCGGTGATCGCGACTCACACAACGCTCGCGCACGCAGCACGACTCGCGACTGGAGCTCCGCGACGCCCGCGCCGGTCGCAGCACCGCCGCCACACCGCCGCCGCCGCCCCGCTGCAACCGCGCCTGGCGCCCGCACTAAGACGCAACGCGAGCGGGAAACGTCTCTAATGTGCGCGCGTCCTCACCGCCTCCTGCGACCTCTTTCCGTTCTTTACAAGCGGCTCATTTAATTTAAATGGCTGTTCTTAACTAGCATCTTCGCGTCAGCCGGAAGCCTCTCTGAGCACTTGACGGCGACGAATGTCGCGACCTGCGTGGCAGCAGATCTTAAACATTCCCTACGTATTCGCAGATACGTAAGCCATAAGTCCACAAGATATAAATAACGAGATAAGTATAGATATAGTTTGCAATTATGACCACTAACTAGGTACTTACTAGACTGGAAGCAGTGCGACTTGCGACGGGAGCTAACTGCTGCGTGGCAGCAATATAGCATGTCTGCGTGACTGCGACTCTGCGACCGACAGGGCGCCGCGTGAGTGCGATGGCGTGGCATGGCGCGAGTAGGACCGGACGTCCTTTCAAACCGCGGCCATTTCAATGATTACGTATATCTTGCCTGCACGATGCACCTACGTTATTAAAACCAGCTCCCCACGCGATGTTGTGCTCGTGTAACGTGTGTTAAAGCGATCCTGTAAACAATGTAAAGTAAAAATGTTCTAATACCTGCATCATGGTGAACAATTAAATCCAAACAGAAATGTAATGTCCGTTTAAGACCGTGTGGTGTTATTGATGGAACACACGGAATTTCTTTTAGGGCCGGCTCTAGAAGTTTTGGTTAACATTAATTATGACCTAATAGTACATACCCTGCCCCCCGAGGCAATTCTTGTGCTTTGGGTCTTCACACCCAATGCACGCCCATGCGCGGGGGAACATTAGTCGCGGGCCGAGGCACACAGTCAGTGTGTATACCTCTTGGTTGCATAACACATTGAGGCCTAAAAGGGCCCGCGAACATTTCCTGGCACCCTTTTCCTTTCCGCCCATCCTGAGAACCTTTCTCCACTCCCCACCTTTCCTTCCATCATCCTTTCCCGCTTCCTTCCCAGGCCCCTGCAGTCGTCAAGCCGGGGGACTCCAGTATCCCATTCGCAGGTTTCCCCAGGTGTTGACTGCAGGATCGCCTACCGAAAAAAAAAAAAAAAATAGTACATACCCGCCCCCCGAGGCATTTCTTGTGCGCTGGGTCTTCACACCCAATGCACGCCCATGCGCGGGGGGACACTCGCGAATGCGAATATTGGATTTTTATTTGGCACCAAAAGATTTTATCGTGCAAAGTGACCGCACTGAACCTGATAGTAAGCGTCGTGAAGTCCAGAGTGTCTTTGAAATATGTCAGCGATATTCGTACTGTTACGAATCTCCTCATTGCCAATTTGATTGCGCAGAGAAACACCGACCATCTTCAAGCTCGCTGAGGGACTGTGATCCGTCTTGGGTGGCCCATAGTCAGAGGCCACGTTTCAAAGCCGTACGTCATCACTGGTAACACTCATCGATTGAAGATTTTTGTCTTTAAGCACTAAGGTATTTTAGATGACAGGACCTCGCCTAGTTTCCCGAACGCTGCTCAACCGAGCTAGTTTTGACCTCTATCTTGGAGTTGGACTTGCCTAACTTGACCACTTTTCTTAGATAGACAGATTCGTCGACAACTTCGAGAGTTGCGTTCTGAACACTAATTGGCATTTGCACAAAATGAGCATTGGACAAGATTTTGGTCTTGTTCATTTTAAGGCTTACCAGATGGGACACTCGGTTGAGGTCTTTGGGCAAATGAGCATAATGCTATGGTCCTCAAATGATTCTGACAAGACGACAATATTGCGGCAAATCAAAGGTGAGTAATGTACTCGTCATTGAAGCTAATTCCAAATCCTTTCTCATCAAAAAGCTTGAAGATGTCATCCAACGCGGCAGTGACTAATTTCGGAGAAATAACATCTCCCTGTCTCACGTCTGTGTAGTGGAATAGCCTTCGTGTTCTGCTCTTGTACTTGGACTGACATGGCGGCGTTGGTGTACAAGCACCTCAGCACTTTAATGTACCAATAGTCAATGTGGCCCTCAACTCTTTGGAGGCTTTGTTCCGCTCGATCGTCTTCTTGATGCTTTCAATATTGTAAGTACGGACGTCGTGTCAGGAGGGTTTCCCTGCCTGTCAATCGAGCTTCCGATATGCTTCAGCGTCCTCCGAAGACTGCAACGCCAGATATCGATGTTGGTAACTTAATCATTTCAATTTCAGAAAAAAGCACTAATTGTTGTAAAAAAACAATATAACTAGTCCATTCGGGTTAATTAAATAGTGAGTCATCAGTGCAACTAAAGGATTTAAAAGGCATACAGACATTGAAGGAAAAACATCAATAATTTATAATATTTTAAAAGATTTTAATGTGTTCGTTATATTCTCATAATATTTTAATTAATTTTATAAACTAATATTAGATTAAATATAGAAAAATCTCGTATAAATAACATCGTAAATCCTATCACGTTGTGATCTCGGTAAAAAAATAATTTAAAGTGCTTAAGTGCGTTTAGAAAGATGGCAGTTTATTGTAATATATAATTATTATTTTTTATGAGTACTATATATACTAACAAAATTATTATTTATACATTGTAAACATAGTTCGTTGCAATGTTATTTTATACATTATCGTCACATGTCATAGCCAAAAATATTCGCATAATTTATTGCGAATGCGAATGCAAGAGAACTTTTGAAAGTGTCATTTGTATATGCGCGCGATCGTGTACGGCGCGTATCGGTTGTCGCTAAGAGAGGACAGCCGTCTGACGTTTTTATGATTTTGCCTCAATTTTAAGTAGATATCTGAGGTAGATATGGTGAGTTTTTTTTACAAATAAATAGACTTTTATTATTTAAATAACATTTATTTTTGTAATAAATATATTTATGTTGCATTATTATGTATTACAATATGTTAATAATAATTCCAATTCTACCTATTCTCTCCGTATACTTTTTTGCCGGTTGAGGCTAATCCTGACCTACCCTTTTTGGAGAATTTATTTCATAAATGCACGCTCTCCTTGGGTGCCCTCTTCCAGCCGTACCATCCACATTAGCTGGAAAGCTTACGAAAGGTATTTAACCTTTCGTGACCTGTCTTGAATCCATCCTCTCCACGTGCCCAGACCTCTTTCTATCACAACCACTTTTGTCTTGCTCACATTAATTTTCATTCCTTTCTCTTTAAAGACACCATTCACATATTTTTTCGTGCCTTGCAGCTCCCCCGTCGATGTTCTAGTACAGAGACTTCAAAGTCCTCACCAGGTGACTCTCAATCCCATATATTAAAGACAATGTTAACAACAGTTCATTCCTCAGCATACGATCATAAGCCTTTTCCAAGTTTACGAAGGTATAAAAGACTTTTTTGGACTTAGCCAAATGTTCCTTCGCTATGCACCTTATGTAAAAGACTTGATGTGTATAACCCATTCCTCTTCTAAAACCTGCTTGGACATTCCACACTCTTTTTTCAGTCTCATTAATCACTCTCTTAATGAGGACCTTGGCATTCAATTTACTGGCAGCACAGGGAAGGCTTATTCTGCGGTAGTTTTTATATTCCTGCTGTGACCCTTTCTCCTTGAAAATGGGTATAATGATGGTTTTGCACCACATATTAAAAAGTAGCCATAAAAATTTTGCGACTACGCCTTTGCCGTATCTCAGCATTTTAACGGTTACACCCAGCAGCCTTGCCTAACCTCATACTTTTCAGCGCATTCACTATTCCATTTTCCGTAATCTCATTATTAGTCTCGTTTTGTACCTAAGCCTTGATAATATACTGCTGTTAATAGTCTAATGATAATAATATGCACTGAATTGTATTGTCCACGTTGCTAAAAGTTCCGAAAAGTCAGTATTATTATTGTATTATTAACCCATAATTAAGGGGGTAAATGGGGGAGAAATTAAACCATTGAACCGATTATAATTAAATTTAGTATGGGAATATCTTAAGCCTGGAAAATAAATATAGCATGCTAATTCTTGTCTTTTAGTCCTGAATCCTGACTAAAGGGGATAAAAAGAGGGAGAAACTAAACTCCTGGATTGATTGTAATGAAATTTGGTATGGGGATATCTATACCTAACCTTAAAGATAACTATGGGATATTATTTGTTTTGAACCCTTAAGTAAGGGGTTAAAAGAGGGGAGAAAATACTGTTGCTCCGATTGTATTGCACAGTATGGGGATTGGGTAATCTTGAACCTTGAAAATTAATGAGATATAAGTTTTTCACAAACCCCATAATGAGGGGTAAAAGGGGAGATAAATTAAACCGCTAAACCAATTCTATTTAAATTTGGTTTGGGGATTTCTTGAAACTGAAATAAAACTATTTTGCGGATTTTATCGCGGTTTTTTAATTAATATTTTCTCCCGACGTTTCGAAGGCTTAGCAGCACTTCATGGTCACGGCCATCCGTAATCCCGATCAGTCTTTAAGCCACTGAAAAACTGCCACCGTCTCAGCTAAACCGTCTTTTATTAGCCAGTTTACCACCGATATCAAATATATCAAAGGGGAGGACAATGTCGTGGCTGACGCGATGTCGCGCGTCGACGCTATTGCCCTCGAACAAGACTACGAAGGCCTTGCAAAAGCACAGGAAACTGATAAGAAGTTAGCTGAGCTTCTTCTCCAAGACTCTAGCCTCAAGTTGTCTAAAGTCGTCATTCCTGGCACTAACATCTTCGTCACCTGTGATGTGTCTACCGGCAAGCCTCGTCTCTATTTAACTCCTACCTTTCGCAGACCAGCCTTCAACAAATTACATAACTTGAGCCACCCTGGCGCTCGTGCTACAACCCATCTCGTGACCGAGCGTTTTGTGTGGCCCTCTGTCAAAAAGGATTGCAAGGAGTGGGCTCGCACTTGTGAGGCGTGTCAACGCGCTAAAGTGTCACGCCACAACTCTGCTCCGCCTGGCAAGTTCGACCTTCCACCTGGTCGCTTCAGACACGTCCACATCGACATCGTCGGTCCCTTGCCAGTTTGCAATGATTTCCGCTATTGCTTAACTGCTATTGACAGAGGTACCAGATGGCCCGAGGTGTGGCTGATGCGTTCCATCACCGCCGAGGAAGTGGCCGAGACTTTCACTAGAGAATGGATCTCCCGCTTTGGCGTACCTTCAGTTATAACAACTGACCAAGGTACTCAGTTCGAGTCGGACCTTTTCCGCCGGCTCTTGATACAGTTCGCCACCAAGCGCATTAGGACAACTTCCTATCACCCCTGTGCCAACGGCATGATAGAACGCGTTCATCGCCAACTTAAAGCTGCACTTATGTGCCACCAGGATTCTTGGGTCCGATCTCTCCCTTTCGTCCTCCTTGGCATGCGATCTGCTTTCAAAGAAGATCTTAAGTGCACAGCTGCCGAAATGGTCTATGGAGAAACTCTCCGCCTACCTGGAGAAATTTTAATTTCAGAGCCTGGAGCTGTTGGTATCGAGGACTCCGCAGATTTCGTCGTGCAATTGCGACGCAAAATGTCGACTGTACGCCCCATTCCTGCTTCCAGTCACTCCAAACCTTCCACCTTCATCTTCAAGGAGCTTTCATCGGCGACACACGTTTTTCTTCGGGATGATACTGTAAGACGCCCCCTACAACCACCGTACACCGGTCCGTACCGAGTCATAGACCGTGCTGAAGACGGCAAGACTATGACACTGGACATCAAGGGAAAGCGCGTCGTTGTCAGCGACCAGCGTGGATCGGCTCAAACCGGCTTTCATTGACCACACCAACCTTAGCTCTACCGATCCTAGCTCGCCTGAGCCGCCTATGAAACTTCCAATTGTTCCAGCCCATTCTGTTCTTCCTAATCCTTCACCTTCTGTACCACCACGACCACCACTAACTTGCCCTACACTACTAGATCTGGTAGGCGCGTCAAATTCAAGGATTTCCCTGATTATTGTTAACCTTTTATCCTTCTCCGTGGGGGGGTGGTGTGGCGTTTCCGAACGCCACTTATTGTGTCTATGGACAATACGTCTGGCAACACTTATAGTCTATGACAAGATAACTTTTGTACAGTACGCACGCTATGTAACAGTTTTAAACTTTTAATTTTGTAACCCAATGCAAATTGTAATTGTAAGGTGATAATTAAATCTCTGCAACACAAGACGGTGTTTCCATTACGGCCGGCTTCAAGACGGTGCTCCCAAAATTAAACCTGCATCAAGCGATCCCAAAAGTTTAAAATGTTGCAGTCTATTTTCATATGATCTCAGAGAGTTATTAATTTTCATTCTAAAGGCCAGGTTCCTAGCGAATCTCTTTTGTACCCCTCGATTCTCGCCGCATGTACCTCATAGGTAGGGTTCCAAACAGTACTACAATACTCAAGACGACTTCTTACAAAGGTGTTAAACAATAATACTGCAGTAGTTGGTTCCCTAAATTCTTTTGAGTTTCTTAGAACAAACCCAAGCGCCTTATATGCAACTCTGACCGTTATATCTATGTGCAATGTGAAACGTAGTTGGGTATCCAAATGTACACCTAGATCTCGGATATTGTTCAGTTCTGACAGGACATTCGCTTCAATATGATAAGTAGATTTAAACTTATTTCGTTTTCGGCTAAACTTAATATGATAACATTTTGAGCTGTTCAAATACATTCTGTTTCGTGAACACCATTGGCTCAAATTATCGATATCTGCCTGTAGCAGCCACATGGCTGAGGTATTATTAATAATGAGAGTCAGTTTCAGATCATCAGCATAATGATATGCTTTGGAATATTGGAAAACATTGCTTATGTCGTCTACAAATATGTTGAAAAATAGAGGCCCCAAATTAGACCCCTGCGGAATACCAGAAGTAGCTAAAAAAGTGTTGGACTCCATACCATCTACAACCACTGGTGACTGCCTTATTTCCAAATAAGACCTGCACCAGTTTAATGTATCGTTGTTTATGCCGAATGATTTCAACTTTACAATGAGGATGCTATGGTTTACTTTGTCAAAAGCCTTAGAAAAATCTGTGTATATGGCATCGACTTCAAGGCCCTGGTCTACAGCAGTAGTTAAATCGGAAACATCGCTCGTTAGATTAGTGTTGGTAGATTTTTTAATTATGAAACCATGCTGATTGCTGGACAGGTATTTCCTTGAGTGATTATATATTTTTGTGTAGACTAATGACTCAAAAACCTTAAAAAATGTGGAAAGAATTGAAATTGGTCTATAATTAGAAACCAGGTCACGCTTGCCACTCTTAAAGATGGGGACAATCCTAGCTTTTTTCCAAATATTTGGAAATATTCCTGATTTAAGTGACATATTATATATATTTGTTAAAGGAACAGATAATAAACGAGCGCAACGAGAAACGAAAATAGGGGGTATATTGTCAGGACCGGCAGTTTTAGAACAATCCAGTTGAGACAATTTGATACGAACACTATCAGATGTGATTGAAAATTCGTCCATTTCAGGAATTGCTTTGCTATCTTCATAGTCAATAGATATATCATGAGTTTGGAGAGGTGGGTCATATACGGAGCAAAATTGTTTTGCGAACAAATTGGAAATATCTAAGGCTTTGTTTACGGTTTTGTTATTGAGGGATATCTGTGATGGATAATTAGATTTTCCTTTTCAGCGATTCTTAATGTGGGTCCAAAAATATTTAGGGTGTCTCTTTATAGCATTTTCAACATTAGATATATATCTGTGATAACAGTTCTTTAATAATAAACTGCACTCTTTTCGAATGTACTCAAATTCAACAACATCTAAGGGATTGTTATATTTTTTTACTCTAGTATGTAACTTTAATTTAAGCTTAAGAGTTTTTTTCAGTTGGTTAGAGTACCATGCTGGGTATTTGCCACGACTGTATATATAATATTTTGGTACATACTTTCGAATTATAACGTTTATTATAGCATAAAATTTATCTAACATTTCATTGACATCACTACATGAGCCAAATTCCTCGTTCCAATTTATTTTGTCTAGTACTTCCAATATTGAATAATAATCTGCCTTAAAAAAGTTATACTTCGCAGTGGAGTTTGGTCTTACTTTTTGTTTAATCGGAATACAGGGTGTAAATTCAATTGCAGGGTGATATTTATCTATTGACTTAATTGTGTAAGGAGATTCACTGATTTCTATACGTTCAAGATCTGAGAGAACCAGATCTAGGGTCTTGTTTTGAAAGTTGTTTACCCAGTTGTACTGCCTTAACTGCTTTAGTGCAATAAAATCTAATAGTGAGTTTTTAGCTTTACAAATATTGTCACTGGCAACTGGTACACAGTGTTCATTGGTATCATCGAAAACCCAATTGATGTAAACTAAGTTGAAATCTCCAAGGATTATAGTGGAGTCACAGGTGTTATGCTCAATTGTTTTATTACAATTAAGTAAGAAGTACTGAAGAGTTTCACTATGCACTGGTGGTGGTAGGTAAACTGCACATAAGTTAATCGATCTGGTCCTATTATTCTTTTCTAATTCTATTTTAACCCACAAATCCTCGCATTCACTTTCCCACTCGGACATGCGGACTGAATTAAATTTAGTTGACACCGCAATTAAGATACCGCCTCCAGTTTTTCTATGTTTATAAAAATTAGATGATTCACGGTCTCTTCTGTATACGTTAAATGCATTATCGAATATTTCCTCGTCAAATACTCCGCTACAAAGCCAAGTTTCGGTAAAAACATAGACATCATACACACTATTACAGATTTGCTGACGCACATTTGCTATGCTGCTGCGCAGACCCCTAATATTTTGGTAATACCATTTAATAACATCGAATTTAAACTATTATATTACAAAATATCAATCACTAAAATTCTGGTTAGTGTCTTAAAATTAACCTATAGATTTCAACTTCTCTAGACTATTAATGATTACCGTCTCCGATGTTTCATCTTTCTTCATCAGGATCTTTCCGAAACGAATCCATACGTATTTGAAACCCAACTCCTTAGCACGATTTCGGGCGGCCGCATGAATGGACTTGTTCTCAGCAGACAGATGTTCAACCACATAGACCGGAGTAGGATTCTCAGTGCCTATACCCAAATGACTTGTATCTAATTTGTTTTTCGGGTTATTTTTGTTATATTTGATAGTAGCAGCCAGGAACGTATCACGAAGCCGGGCGTTAATAAATTTAATCAGAATAGATCTGGGTCTCTTGCTTTGAGTATCCTTTTGTGCCATTCTCGTGCAGAGTGTTATATCATTATCTTTTACATCACAGCCAACAACTTTACCTAGCTGATGGACAGTGGTGACCAGGTTTTCCGACCGATGTTCTGGTACGCATTGTAATTCAACATTGGCAGCCCTAGCATGCTGCTCCATTAAGTTCATGCGCTTAGTGAGATCATTTACACAATTGCGAAGACAGATGTTATCGTTTTCCAATGTTCGTATTATAGCATTTTTTTCCGTTACAGTTGCTTTCAGGTTTTCATATTGTTCGTTGAAGAAGCTTAGCGATTGTTGGAAGTCAGTAACTAACTCATGGATTTTATTTAATTGCTCATTCACTAAAACGTTCACCGAGTCTTGAATGACGCGCTCAAATTCTTTCCGTATTAATTCCCTAAGTGTTCCACTGGTAATATTGCATAACATCGTGTCATTTGCAACGTCCGGCTTAGTAGGAATAGGTTTTTTGGCACGCAAAGTAACATGAGCATTAGTTGGTGGAGAGGGACTACGAAAATTTGAGTGTATTGCGCTATCATGCATATTTGATCGGGCTGGCGTATGGTATTGTCACCTTTCCTAGAATGTTTATTGACACACTCAGGACATTTCCAAACATGCTTGGGATCAATATTCATTGCTTTTAATAGGACTATTGTCCTATTGCTACCTGAAAGCTTTTCGGGCTATACCGCGTCCTTCTCAGGACAGGGTTTCGCCCAAACTACACGTCTAAGTATTTATTGCCCCTTCAGGGCTAGCTCGGTGGTTAACCTACCGGTGTAAACAAGCCGAGCTAGCGGTGACCCGGCCACGCGCTGAGCCCCTTCAGGGCAAAGCAAAGCCGGACGGGTATGGGTTTGGAGGCTGTGGAGACACACCACAGTTTCCACCGCATATCGCCTTCCCTACCTTACCCTTCCCTGAAATCCATCCCGTGTATCGGTTGAGCGTGCGGTCCTCGGACCAATACCGCTTACGGTACACGGATAGATAGGGACCCTTTTGCACAAGATTGGCAAAAGGGAGTACAAGCTTAGGGCACACCTATTTATAAGTACAACCCCCCCTCGCCTATACCCGGCGAGGAGGGCCACACACGCATTCAACCCCGGGCACTCCCACCCGGGGACTTAGTCAATCTTTTCCGCGTCCGCGATCCGCGACTGAACGTTTATGTGATAGCCGCCTGGTTTCTTGTGCGTTCTTTGACAGGCGGAACACACCCGGGGATAGTGAAAGCCCACGCGGTCCTCAAATAATTAACCATGGACGTGGACCCAGCCACAAAAATGGCCGGTTCCACGTCCATTGAACCCCAATCAGAACCCTTCATCGCTCCCGGCATCACGCTGACAGCGATTAAGGCCGCGGTACGTAGTTTAGTTGTCCTGGACTCAGAGTTCAGAGACTATATGTCCATGTTGCTCCACAACGTAAGGGAGCAACTGTCTGAAACCCCGTCCCAACTGGTGTCGTCCGGGGCCCCGGCCGTTAGCCAAGCGACCGAGACCGCGGACGACTCTGAGATGGAGACCACCACGACGGGCTCCCTCAAACGTCCCGTCCCTTCTTCTTCTTCCTCCTGCGAATCACAGGCGGAAGCATCGGCATCGGAACCCGATGACGAAGGCTTCACGGCTGTGAAGCGTGGGAGAAAGAAGAAAAGGGCTGTCTCTCAAAGCTCCACCGACATTGTCCCCGCGCCTCCAGCGCCCCTCGCATCGGCGTCGACGTCGTCACCACCACCGCCACCAACCCAACCTAAGGGAAACAAAAAACCCCCGCGACTGAACCTTCAGTTGCCCGCCAACATGACCATTAGGGACATCTTCGATGAGCTGCGCCGGCAGCACATCAACATCGCGTCCAATTCGTGGAATAAAATCCACAAACTTCTTGCTCTGCAGCCCTCCTCAATCGCGGACCACAGAGCGCTGACCAAATTCCTGGATTCCAGGATATACCATTATTTCACTTTCGCTCTCCCGGACGAACGTCGCTTCCGCTACGTCATCCGGGGGATTCCCGTTCAGATATCTGCCCAAGAGGTCAAAGAGGGCCTCCTTGAAAAGGGCATTTCCGTCTTAGAGGTGCACAGGATGCACCGACAATCCCGTGCCTCCCGGCCGGGCATTCAATACGAGATGGTTCTCGCCATCTTGCAATCCCCAGACGACGTTAAACGTCTGTTCGAGATTAAAGACATCTCAGGGCTAGGCGGCTTCACCGTCGAAACCCCACACAAATCTGGACAGGTAGGGCAGTGTCACAACTGCCAGAAATACGGCCACAACTCCCGTGGCTGTCGCCTCCCCGCCAGGTGCGTCAAGTGCCTCGGTGAACATGGCACATTAGAGTGCCCCCGCCCTAAAGACAGGACTCAGTGCACCGAGCCACCCTCGTGCACCAACTGCAGACAAACGGGTCACCCCGCGAAGCACCACCAGCCTTCAGGCTGGCACCTGCTCCGGTGCGAAACCCGTGGTTCCCACCCACGGCACGCTCCGACCCCCGTCTTGAGGCCCGCAGCGGAGTCACTCCCGCCACCCCGGCCACAAATCAAACACTCCCTCCCCCGTCCTCTTCGGCTACCGCGGCTGCCTCTTCGGAGGCAGTCCAGCCAAAACAGTAAAAACCCAAACCTCAACTTCCAGCCCGTCAGGTGGCGACGACGCCGGCGTCGGTCAACTCAGCCGAAACTGTTTCCTCCTTATTATGCTCTCCGGAGATCATGCGTCTCCACGGCAAAATAGCCGAACTCTCCGCTCTCCTCTCCCGCTCTGGGGACGAAAAGCACATAATCTTTGCTGAAATATATCAGACCCAGAACAAAATATACTGGGCCATCAACAACGCCGTGCGCCTCCCGTCGTCATCATAAATGGCGAACAACAGCGCAGTGCATCCCCCTAAGCGGACCAAACCTCGCTCCCTCAGAGTGGGGTTTTTCAACATTAATGGTATCAACGGCCAGCGAGCCGAACTCTCTGATTTTGTCCGCACAAATAACTTAGACGTTTTCCTCATCCAGGAAACGTTTCTCAAACCCGCCCAGCGCAGTCCCAATATCCCCAATTTCAACCTGGTACGCAACGATCGTACCAGTGGCCCGCTCGGAGGCACCCTCATTTACTACAAAAGGTCCCTGCATTGCATACCCCTAGACCCACCAGATAGCTTGAGGAACATTGAGACTTCGGTTTGCAGGCTAGCTATGACAGGACATCTGCCGATCACGATCATATCGGCCTATCTCTCGCCCTGAAAGGAGCTTCACTCCGATGAGCTTAAGACCCTACTAGAAATGGGGGACACCGTCATTCTGGCGGGTGACCTCAATGCCAAGAACACTCTCTGGGGCTGCAACTCGACTCGGGAAAGGTGCCGCTCTGGAGAGTTGTCTTGACATAGTAGAAATGAGTATCCTGGTTCCTTCTGAACCAACCCACTACTGTTCTACCGTCAATCACCGACCCGACATACTCGACATAGCGCTCGTAAGGAACGTAAGCCTTCGCGTGCGTTCCATGCAAGTGCTACAAGAGTTAGACTCTGACCACAGACCTGTGATCCTAGATCTAGTCCCCCAAAACTGTCCAACAGACACAGGTCCTAGCGTCCCGATGAAGGTGAAAACGAATTGGCGCCTTCTGGGCACCAAGCTCGCGGACACCTCATCCACAGATCTTTCCGCGATTCCGACCAACATCGGACTCCTGAGGAAACGACTGGCGCGATACGCTCCTTCACCAACCACCTTCAAAACGTCTTGAGCGAAAGCTCCGAGAAGGTGCCTGAGACTGTTCACAGTCAATGGCAACTTCCCGACGACGTGCGATGGGTGGTAAGGTTGCGTAACTCCACGCTCCGAGCCTGCGCGACGAGCCCCACCCCGGAACGACGACATCTTGCGCGCTACCTCCAACGTGAGGTTAGACGTCGCATAAAAGAGGTCGTCGATTCGAGATGGGAAACTCGCCTAGCCGAACTCGACCCGACACACCAGGTCTTCTGGCAGCTGTGTCGTTCCTTCAGGAGAAACGATGTGACTTCCATGCCTCCGCTCAATCGTCCGAATCAACGGCCGGCGTTTGATGACGACGAGAAAGCGGAACTGCTGGCCTGCAGTCTGGAGTCTCAATGCTCCCTCTCTCAACAATACCCGTACACGACGATCATCTTGTTGCGGTAAATTCTTTAGTCGAAAGTAGGAACGCGGTCCGGCCACCGCCGATCTCTAATTCGCGACCGACAAACGAGAACGTCAACGTCAACCCGGACGTCGACCCGCCGCCGCCCGATCCCCTTGCACCGGTGACAATCGAAGAAGTCATCGACCTGATCAAGGCACTCAAACGTCGTAAGGCCCCCGGGGGCGATAGTATCACCTCCCGCATGATCAAGATGCTCCCGGAGCATCTAGTCAAAATCCTTACCGCGATCTACAACGCCGCGTTTTCTAAGTGCCTCTTCCCAGAGGTCGCCGGGAAAACCCGCATCCGAACCATCTTCCTACAGGCCAATCAGCCTGCTCAGCACGCTGGGCAAACTTTACGAGCGGATCCTCCTCGAGCGCCTCAAGATAGTCGCCCACAATCCGATCCCTCCGGAACAATTTGGCTTTCGCACCAGGCACAGTTGTGTCAATCAGGTGCTCCGCATCACGGAGCACGTTCATGATAGATACCGTGTCGGCAAGCCTACCGGTGCTCTCTTTTTCGATATCGAAAAAGCATTCGACAGGGTGTGGCACAACGGCGTGCTTTTCAAGCTGTACACCCTCAACGTGCCCACTCATCTCGTGCACATCATACGAGAATTCCTGTCGAATCACGGATTCAAATATCGCGTGGAGGGAACTCTTTCCTCCCGTCACTCCATTACGGCCAGAGTCCCGCAAGGCTCCACCCTCTCACCCTTTCTTTACTCGCTGTACACCAGCGACATCCCGAAACCGAAGAACGCCCATCTGGCGCTCTTCGCGGACGACACTGCCATCTACACCTCACGAAGAGACCCTGACCAAGTGATGCGCACTTTGCACACCGCCGCCGACCAGCTCGGTGAGTTGTTTCGCAAATGGCGAATCACCGTCAACCCCACCAAGAGCCAGGCGATCCTTTTCACTCGGAAAAGGAAAACCCATGTACCTCACACCTGAGTCCGCGTGTCCGACCAGTCATCCCCTGGAAGGACAAAGCCAAATATTTAGGAGTGACCCTTGATCAGAGGTTGACCTTCGTGCCACACGTCAACGCGGTACGCGCGCGAGCCGCATTCGCGATGAGTCAATTGCATTGGCTCACAAACAAAAAAATCAAAATGTCCATCCGCAACAAGATTGGGATATATACCGCATGCATCAGGCCCATAATGATGTACGCGACACCCGTTTTCACCCATATACCGCCCGCTCGACTTGAGCGTATGCAGGTGTTGCATAACAAATTTCTTAGATACGCTCTTGGTGCCCCGTGGTACGTTCGCAATCGCAACTTCCACGTGGAAACCAACATGCCGACCATCAGGCATTTCATGCAAAACGCCAGCAAACGCTACTTCGATCGGGCGGAAAAACATCCAAACACGCTCATCCGTAAAGCGTCGATATACACTCCATTTGACCGCGCCAAATGGAGACGGCCGCGTTCCGTGTTAACCGATCCAGAGGACGACATCACTCTGGCCATCCGTAGAAAGAACGAGTTTATCAAACTCCTACACTCTACACGACCGCAGTTCCGTCCTCACCGTCGAGGACCTCGCCGCGTTCCCCGTCGCCCTCCCGACCCACATGACAGTTCCGGCCCGGGTGCCGATGTAAACAACCCGAACTGATAGGATTAGGTCAAAAAACCTTCCCCCCACTAATCGTTGAATGTCTCATTCTCCCCTCATTGACCGTCCTGAGCCGAGGTTCGTAACCCGTTAGTGGGTTGCCCTCAGCATGGTCACTTAACTCAGGGTTGCGAGCGCGTCAGCGTTCACCGTAAAGTCCGGTGTGGCCAGAAAAGCCGACCCTCGTCAGGCTACTGGCAGAAGTCAGGGCAAAAAATAAAAAATAGTACACTCTCTCACAAACTGTTTTCGTATACACTTGCATTACTCCGTATTCAGTCCAATACATCACATTAGCCGCACGCACTATCCTACCACAGCTAAATAAGAAGGTTAAAAGGGGAATGAAAATAAACCGTTGAACCGATTATGGTGAAATTTTATATAGATGTATCTTGAGTATAAATATGGGATATTCATATTTAATAATACTTAGGCCAGCTAAAGGGGGGAGAAACTAAATAGAGAAACATATTATTAAGACCACATATAAAAACCAGCACATAATTGATCATTCAGTACCATACCACTTATAATACCTATAAACGATACGGCCAACCACAACAAATTGGAATTAGATTGGATCATTAAATACCTATATTCTATTGATTGCTAAGCAACATACACATAAATAATTGTATACGATAATATTACATTATGATACAGGTGAATTTTTCAAGTGGGCGTGGATGGCGATATCAGAACCTATGAGGAATAGCGATAATGCTCAAAAGATACTCGGGGCTGATTTTGATGAAAACTAAAACTGTACCATAATATTTTTAAAAATCATTATTCGTAGCCAGGTATCGAAATCGCTGATTTTGTCAGGGTTTGTGAGATAGCTTTTGGCACAAATGGGGACCACAATTAAACAGGTGTGCCGGTACATTTAAAGAAATGAGATAAAAAGAAAGGGGGTGACTAAAGAAGAGTAATGGAACACAAATCAGCGATTTTTGTAATTCTTTTCTGTCTGTCTGTTTTTCTGTTTGTTTGTTACTGCACATCTCCAAAATTACTTCACTGGTGGTAGGTCTCTCATTATGTAAGAGGCCGTCTGGGTGGGTACCACCGCAATGTCTATTTCTACCGCCAAGCAACAGTGTGCATGCACTGTTGTGTTTCGGTTTGAAGGACATTGTAGCCAGTATAACTACTGGACATAATGAGACTTAACATCTTATGTCTCAGGGTGACGAGCGCAGTGGAATGCCACACAGTACTTTGTTAGTCAAGGTGCTGGATGGTGTTGCTACTGTTTATGGGTGGTCGTATCGCTTACCATCAGGCGAACGGCATGCTCGTCTCGTCATTAAATGCAATAAAAAAAATAAAAAAAAAAAAAAAAAATTACTGAACGGATTTCGATGAAATTTGACATAAGGGTAGATCATATCCTGGATTAACAAATAAGCTACTTTTTATCGCGGAAAAATATAAAGCGGGACTTTTATCCCGAAAAAGCTTTTTGACGCGGGTGGAGCCGCGAGCAAAAGCTAGTTAAAAGATAAACTCAAACATGTGACACTCGTTTATTTTATGACAAATAGTAGAGGGTGTTATACAATATACCCCTAATTTATAATTATTATTTTGGATACATTAATACTATAACCTTGGAATCATAATATTGCTATACTATATGACTACCTTAATCCTAGCATTACCATCCCCAACACCCCCCCACCCCGCCCGCTGCTCGCCGCCTGCTCTGGGTACAGGCTGGTACAGGCTGGACGTATGTGCGGTGTATAAAGGCTTGCTTTGATGCTAGTGTTAATTATGAAAAGACACTTATAGTCTAGCCAGTTTTTATTGAATACGAACACTAGTCAGACAGATTCAAAGCACGGGCGGGGCGAGGACGCGGCGCCGGATGCGACGTCACGTCCGTGTGATGATGTCAAACCACATACCAATCAGTAAGTACAATTTAACAAGTTACGTGCTTCAATACAATATAGCGAATGGAATATTATTAGCGGATGAGGGAGGCGACGCGGCGCTTCAGCCTTGCATGATGAGGTGCACGAAGTTCTCGTAGTTGATGTTACCCTGCGAGTCCTCCTGCCCCTGCAGCAACTGTTCCACCTGCACACACATTATACTCAACAATCAACATAACCATTCAAATACACTATACTATAGTACTGCCATGTAATTAAGAAAATGCGAGCATGGCTTGATAGTTGATACAATTTATTAAATGACTAATAAATTAGGCGATTTGCAAGCTACTGCCGCTACCTACTGTATTACATAATATTTATATATCACAAGTATATGTTGTATCCCTCATAATATATTTTGTGGGGCATTCCATTTGACAGAGGAAAATCACCAAGTTATTAAACTTCCATATATTAACTATAATTTAGTGCGGATTAATAAAATATGGTTGTTTACTTATAAACCAATAAGTAAACAACCATATTTTATTAATCCGTTTAAAAAAGGATTAATAATATTTTTGTACCTGCTTTAATAATAATAATACTAAACCAAACCAAAAGCAAAAAATATACTATGAAACATCTCTAGATCACATTGTAATCCTTGGACGCCCGCGGTGGACACCGGTGTCCATTTATATAAGGAAATTAGCTTATAGCTATATATAAGCAGGCGTTGACGGGTTAAGGAGACAACTTCATAAATTATACCCTGTAAAATATGTAAGTTTTCTAATACGTAATATAACATAAATCTAAAAATTTACAATATTATCAAAGACAATTAAATAAATGGGTATTTAAAATTATAACTATAGATATTCTCATTACATGGCCAGACGTGGTGATGATGATGATGATGATGGTGTTCTTAAGTGTGATTAGTATCTATTGTAAGACTTGATTAGGCCATACCTCATCATCACTGAGCTTCTCGCCCAGCGTAGAGAGCAAGTGGCGCAGTTCCGCTGATGATATAAATCCATTGCCATCCTTGTCAAAGTGGCGGAGGCCTTCAATAAAATCGTTGGCGGTGTCTCCGCTGCGCGCCTTCGATATGGCCTGTGTATAGTGCAAGCATGAGCTCATGAGTCATAAAACCAAAAATATTTAACCATGGCTACCAATCATTGTTGAGTTTTCAAATAAGCAAAATTCAAGAAAACCATAACATATAGGTGAAAGTGACAAGTGATTGCTGAAGTTTTAGTATACTAATGTCAGGAGTTTATCTTAGTAAAAAAGAAAATGAACTGTCTACTTTTTGCTTGACATGTTAACACATCTACAAAAACAAAGGAGTATCCTTAGATTATTTACATATAAATACAGTGATTAATTTGCTTCCAAATCATACAGTCCTAACTCAAATCCCAATGCTTTGTTACAACCTCTGGTAATCAAGCCACTAGCCAGCATTTACCGGACTGCCTAAAGTATATATTATATACATGATGTTGATTTAGGCCTAATTTCATCATGTTCTGTAGTTACTTTAACACCATAATAAATCTCTTCATGGACTGTCAAGGTTTTTGAGTGCCCTATCATGCCCTAACAGGTTCCCTAACGAGGCGTTACCTATATTTAATGACCACTATAAAGGTCTGTAAAGTTAATAACGGATGGTTATTAACATCAAAGTGGATGTCACATACACAAATAATTATTTTTAAAGATGAAGATGTTATGCAAAATATTTTTGACAAGTAATAAATATATATTTTTACTGCAAGTGCAAGCACATCTTAAATCTACAAAACAAAAAGAAGTGTATACAGATATGTACTTATTTAAAAATGTATTCATAATTTAAATTGTCAGTTTACCTGCAACTTTTTTTCAAAATCTGTGAATGCGGATCTTAAAATAAAAAAAAATTATGGACAGTCTCCTAAGAAAGATTTCTAGTAGCTATAACGGTTAAGCTACTCTTGCTGCCATCTCAAAAATCCACCCTGTGTATCTAATATTACAATATAGATATATTATATGAATCACTGAAGCTTTCCCCTTTGTGATGACATAGCATCAGGCATGGGTACATAGAAAGAAACAAAAGTAATTTATTTGTCACGAACAGACATGCATAGGTACCTACAACATTTATAAGAAAAAATATAGATGCTTACTTGATATATTGGCAGGAACACTTCAAAGGATATCCTCTCATCCGGCTTCAGGTGTAAGGTGCACTTCTTCACATCTGACTCAGTGGGGTTCTGGCCGAGGGCACGCAGCGCGTCCCCGATCTGCGCCACATGGATCTTACCGTCACCGCGTGAGTCGAACAGCTGGAACGCCTCCTGAAACTCTGTAATACAGGGTACACTGCAGGCGCGGCTCAACGCCGGCTCGCACCGTGCCTTGCCGCCCCTCGTATTTACCTTCCACCGAGGTGAGCTTCAGCTTTGACGGCGGGTCGAACATGAACATTTTGCAAAAGGCGACGATGCACTGCGGCCAGCGGCGCACTCGCCGACCTACCACCTGGTTCGTTTAAAATAACATCCATATATAGTAAGTAGGGCGCTCACAAGTTGCGCCGACCGCTTTCGGTAGGACGGTGAGTGACATGAGTCACGGCCGTGCCGCGCCCTCGCCGCGCGCCGCCGTCGCCTGCATCATTCGACGGTTAGGTTCCATTACAAGTGCGTAGTCAACGTTCTGCTTAACACTTGTCCCTTGTCATAACCAGCGTCCACATTCTGACCTTCCGATAATGTTAATTATTACTAATTACAATTTAACGACAGTGACAACTCACCCGCTAGTTGATCTTCTGAATATCCCGCCTGTAAAGGAAGCAAACAGTTAAATTTAATATTTAATATTTGAATTATACATTCCTCCATCAAATCATTTTTTATTTACCATGTCTTCGTTCCAAGTCCAAGCAAATATTTTTATATAAATAAAAAAACACAGCAAACTTGCACACAAAGAATACTTGTTGATAAATGATGACACAGCCTGATGACGTTTGTAATCAAATTGTTTAAACTTTGTTTCTACACTTCGCAAATTTATAAAAACCAGAGACAATTAGTATTATAATGCTCTTTGATATAAACTAGATAAATAAAAACATCTTTAGAATGAATCAAAGAGAATGAATAGTCTACTGCGATAGCTTATGCGTATCAGAGACAAATAAACTAGATGCGTATGCCTTATGATATTTGTCTGACTGTTCACTGTAGTAAAGGATAGAGATTATTCGTAAATCGTAATGTCCATGTCAACAGTCAAAGTGATTTCGAATGACGTTTGTACAGTGTACTTTGTACACATTCGGCGAAACGAAAAAAAATCAGTACTACCAACTGCCAGCGACAGTATCGCCAACATTTCAAAGGAGATGTCCGCTTTTTGTATCGGTGTTGGGCCTCAAAATCTAACCAGACTCAAACTAGGAAAATTAAAGTGGCAAAATATGGAACTTAGATCCATTAAAAAAATATTTTTAAACCTCTCCATTCATAACTAACTTTTTAAAAACATTCATAGTAAGTGTAGTTTTCAAGCCAAACAAAATTACATAAATCTCAAAATCGGAGGTCTTTAAAATTCAACGAATTATTGCAAAAGGATAGTTTTCAGGAGTTCTATCCAAATATATATCAATTGTTTTGTTTAGAACTTCAGGCCCGTTTTTGGACATGGCCTTTGAACCCCTAAAAGCAACTCAAAAAACCCCTAAAACCCCCTAAACAAAGAAAATACACGGAAGCAAAAAAAAACGGTATTCGCGCTGCCAATAGGGTAGTTGACTACTTTTTTAAAATATATTTATCAAAAATTAATGTCTTCTAAAATCTAGAGGAAAAAGATTTTTTAAAATACAAGAGGCAATAAATGAGTTATAAAGCTTTGAAGTTTAATGGAAGGGGCATCTGTCAGATAATAGAAACAGAAGAATGTGACGTAACTGAATGTCGCCAGCTATAGCACTGCGTGCGTCCGAAAGAGATGACGCAATATCCCCACTACGCCCCCACTTTTGCTCACAACAATATTTCGAACATGAATAACTGCTTTAGTTTTCAACCAATTTTGATTGTGATTTTACAGAAGAATTTATTTTTCGTATTATTTTATAATACTTTGGAACAAGAAGTTGGTGGCATAACACGCTCACTACTCATAATTTAGTTGTTGATATAGGCAGAACAACAAAATCTCGGAGTGAGCAGATGCCTCCGAGTTCCGACTGCGTTTGTGAACACTGTCAACTAAGATTATTCAAAACCAAAACAAAATATTCAAATTAAAATCTTGTTTCCATCTTTTCAGTTCTTCAATGAATTTAATAAAGATGGCAGATATAGACGCAGTCGGGTTTTATGTTTTTCTTAAATATATTTTTTTATTTCCATCTTTTTAGTTCTCAATCACCTTTATTAGCATTTCCTATTCCAAACTTCAATAAAAAAACATATACGTTATATCTTAATATATATAAATCTCGTGTCACAATGTTTGTCCTCAATGGACTCTAAACCACTTAACCGATTATAATAAAATTCGCACACCATGTGCAGTTCGATCCAACTTGAGAGATAGGATAGTTTAAATCTCAAATTATACTCGCAATTTTAATTTATTGCTAATTATTTGTCTGTTATTATTTGACAGTCACAATTATCTGTTAACTCCAAATGATTCTAACAGATGTCGATACCTTTCGACTGGGTTGAGTAAGTAATCAATAGATGGCGCTGCTATGGTAAATCTACGAACGTGTCATATAAGCTACGGGTAGATTATGTATACTTTTTATACCGGGAAAATATAAAGCGGGACTTTTATACCGGGAAAACTCATTCACGCGGGCGGAGCCGCGGGCAAAAGCTAGTGTATATATATATATAACGTAACGATTATCGATTGTTGTTCACCTAGAACTTAGAATTGATAGTACATATTAATATGCTTTGGAAGTACCTACCTACCTAGAAAAAAAAAAAAAAAAAAATTGCGTGACCTGTCAGGATTGTCATCCTAGGTGTAACAAGGTACATTGTTTGTGCCTTTGGCGCCCGTGACATCACAAAGCGGCCCAACGGAAGACCAGCGCTGGTTTTTATCAGCTTATGCTGAGTTGGGGTCGTTTTTGTAACGAGCAATTTTAATTTTAAGTGTGTAATTATTATCTTTTAATCTAGCTTGTTACAAATAAATATAATTCTTTCTTCTTTCTTTCTAACGTATATCTGTAATATATATCTAAGTATTAGGGGTATATCTTGAACTTAGATTAATAACGACAGCTTGAAGATTTCAGATCAAATTATTACATGATTCCTGAGACAGTTAGGCACTCGTGTTGGAATTTAAAATTTATTACCTATTTTGCGAGTAGGTATATAAATGAACTGCTCTAAACAAAAGTAAACAAATACTGAATTGTATTTTTTTTTCTTTATCATGCATTGTATTTTATATCATCAACTGATTTTGAAAAGAGCAACACTAGAGTTTCTTGCCCGTTCTTCTCTAGTGGGAACTGCTCTCCGAACTGGTGGTAGAGTTAATATTGACGGAATCTAAATAAATGTATAACATTTTATGGGTTCGAATAAATTATTTCATTTCATTTCATTATTTCATTTCATTACTAACTATAGGCCTATAAGCCTACTCTCATGTATCTACAAACAGGCCTATAAACAACAGCCCAAACCCAAACCCCCAGTCCGCCAGGTGGCGACGACGCCGGCGTCGGACAACTCGGCGGAAACAGTATCCGCCCTTCTATGCTCACCGGAGATCATGCGTCTCCACGGAAAAATAGCCGAACTCTCCGCTCTCCTCTCCCGCTCTGGGGACGAAGAGCACATTATCCTTGCCGAGATTTACCAGACCCAGAACAAAATATACTGGGCTATCAACAACGCCGTGCGCCTCCCGTCGTCATCATAAATGGCGAACAACAGTGCATCCCCCTAAGCGGACCAAACCTCGCTCCCTCAGAGTGGGGTTTTTCAACATTAATGGAATTCACGGCCAGCGAGCCGTACTCTCTGATTTTGTCCGCACAAATAACTTAGACGTTTTCCTCATCCAGGAAACGTTTCTCAAACCCGCCCAGCGCAGTCCCAATATCCCCAATTTCAACCTGGTACGCAACGATCGTACCAGTGGCCCGTTAGGAGGCACCCTCATTTACTTCAAAAGGTCCCTGCACTGCATACCCCTAGACCCACCCGATAGCTTGAGGAATATTGAGGCTTCGGTTTGCAGGCTAGCTATGAAAGGACATCTGCCGATCACGATCATATCGGCTTATCTCTCGCCCTTAAAGGAGCTTCACTCCGACGAGCTCAAGACCCTAATGGAAATGGGGGATTCCGTCATTTTGGCGGGAGACCTCAATGCCAAGAACACTCTCTGGGGCTGCAACTCGACCAGTGGGAGAGGTGCCGCCCTGGAGAGCTGTCTCGAAACAATATATATGAGCGTACTGGTTTCTTCTGAACCAACCCACTATAGCTCTACTGACAATCACCGACCCGACATACTCGACATAGCGCTTGTAAGGAACGTAAGCCTTCGCGTACGATCCATGCAAGTGTTACAAAGAGTTAGACTCCGACCACAGACCTGTGATCCTAGACCTAGTACCCCAACACGGCCCATCAGACACAGGTCCTAATGTACCAATGAAGGTGAAAACGAATTGGCGCCTCTTAGGCACCAAGCTCGCAGACACCTCATCCGCAGATCTTTCCGCGATCCCGACCAACATCGTTACTCCTGAGGGAACGACCGGCGCGATACGCTCCTTCACAAACCACCTTCAAAACGTCTTGATCGAAAGCTCCGAGAAGGTGCCAGAGACTGTTCCCAGTCAATGGCAAATTCCCGACGACGTGCGGTGGGTGGTGAGGAGGCGTAACGCCACGCTCAGAGCCTGCGCGACGAGCCCCACCCCGGAACGACGACATCTTGCGCGCTACCTCCAACGTGAGGCTAGACGTCGCATAAAAGAGGTCGTCGATTCGAGATGGGAAACTCGCCTATCCGAACTCGACCCGACACACCAGGCCTTCTGGCAGCTGTGTCGTTCCTTCAGGAGAAACGATGTGACCTCCATGCCCCCGCTCAATCGTCCGAATCAACGGCCGGCGTTTGATGACGACGAGAAAGCGGGACTGCTTGACGACGAGAAAGCGGGACTGCTGGCCTGCAGTCTGGAGTCTCAATGTTCTCTCTCAACAATCCCCGTAGACACGGATCATCTTGTTGCGGTTAATTCCTTAGTCGAAAGTAGGAACGCAGTCCGGCCACCGCCGATCTCTAATTCGAGACCGACAAACGAAAACGTTAACGTCGACCCGGACATCGACCCGCCGCCGCCCGATCCCCCTTGCACCGGTGACAATCGAAGAAGTCATCGATCTGATCAAGGCACTCAAACGTCGCAAGGCCCCCGGGGGCGATAGGATCCCCACTCGCATGATCAAGATGCTCCCGGAGCATCTTGTCAAAATTCTCACCGCGATCTATAACGCCGCGTTTCTTAACTGCCTCTTCCCAGAGGACTGGAAGGAGGCAGTTGTGATAAGCATCCATAAGCCGGGAAAACCCGCATCTGAGCCATCTTCTTACAGGCCTATCAGCCTGCTTAGCACTCTGGGTAAACTCTACGAGCGTATCGTCCTCGACCGCTTCAAAATTGTCGCCCATAATAACAATTTGATCCCTCCGGAACAGTTCGGTTTTCGCACCAGGCACAGTTGTGTCCATCAGGTGCTCCGCATCACGGAGCACGTTCATGATAGATTCCGCATCGGCATGCCTACCGGTGCTCTCTTTTTGGATATTGACAAAATTAGATATTGAAAAGTATTTGACAGGGTGTGGCACAACGGCTTGCTCTTCAAGCTGTACTCTCTCAACGTGCCCACTCATCTCGTGCACATCATACGAGAATTCCTGTCGAATCACGGATTCCAATATCGCGTAGAGGGAACTCTTTCTTCCCGACACCCCATCACGGCCGGAGTCCCGCAAGGCTCCGCCCTCTCCCCCTTTCTTTTCTCGCTGTACACCAGCGACATCCCGAAACCGAAGAACGCCCATCTGGCGCTCTTCGCTGACGATACAGCAATCAACGCCTCACGTAGAGACCCTGACCAAGTGGTGCGCACTTTGCAGACCGCCGCCGACCAGCTCGGTGAGTGGTTTCGCAAATGGCGAATCACCGTCAACCCCACCAAGGGCCAGGCAATCCTTTTCGCTCGGAAAACGAGGGTCCAAGTGCCTCACACCTCAGTCCGCATGTCCGACCAGGTCATACCCTGGAAGGACAAAGCCAAATATTTAGGAGTGATCCTTGATCAGAAGTTGACCATCTTGCCACACGTCAACGCGGTACGCGCGCGAGCCGCATTCGCGATGAGCCAATTGCACTGGCTCACAAACAAAAAAAGCAAAATGTCCATCCAACAAGATTAGGATATATACCTCATGCATTAGGCCCATAATGACGTACGCGTCAGCCGTATTCGCTCATATGCCGACCGCTCGACTTAAGCGTATGCAGGTGTTGCAGAACAAATTTCTCAGATACGCTCTCTTGTAGCCCCGTGGTACGTTCGAAATCGCAACCTCCACGTGGACACCAACATGCCGACCATCAGGCATTTCATGCATAACATCAGCAAGCTACTTCGATCGGGCGGAAAAACATCCGAACACGCTAATCCGCAAAGCGTCGATTTACACTCCTTTTGACCGCGCCAAATGGAGACGGCCGCGATCAGTTTTAACCGATCCAGAGGACGAAATCACTCTGGCGATTCGTAGGAAAAACGAGTTTATAAAACTCTTACACTCCACAAGACCGCAGTTCCGTCCTCGCCGTCGAGGACTTCGCCGCGTTCCCCGTCGCTCTCCCGACCCCCATGACAGTCCCGGCCCGGGTGCCGATGTAAATAATAGGAACTGATAGGATTAGGTCAATAAAACCTTCCCCACTAATCGTTGAATGTCTCATTCTCCCCTCAGTGACCGTCCTAAGCCGAGATTCGTAACCCGTTAGTGGGTTGCCCTCAGCATGGTCACTTAAATTCAGGGTTGCGAGCGCGTCAGCGTTCACCCTTAAGTCCGGTGTGGCCAGAAAAGCCGACCCTCGTCAGGCTACTGGCAGATTAGTCAGGTCAAAAAAAAAAAGTCCTCGGCTCAGTCATCATAGATATCCGTTAAGAAAGAAACCTAGTGTATTCACAGTGAATTAAAGTGTATCAATCAGTGAATAGTGTGTATTCTTTCAAGTCAGAAGTGAAATTAGCTGAATTTATTTTTCGGTTTGAACCGACGCGGCCGTTATTGGAAGAAGTTTTTTTTTTTTTATAATGGCATTTGTATTCACAATTTGCCAATGTCAAGTTTGGTTTGTCTATTTTATTATCTGTAGTATGTCGATAAAAAGCAGTGGCTACCTTACCAAGACTTTATCGAGGAGTTTTGGCGGCAACAAAACAAACACTTGACTAGCACAGTTATTTCAATTCACTTCATTTTAGCCCTTTAATAGAACTATATTGGATAATATACCACCATAATTATGCAATATAACACTAAATATCACCAACATAATGAATTAAAACAAGAGCACCTCATGACACTTCCAAGTTCCCGCCAAAACTCTTGGAAAAATTGTTAAGCTCTCCGGCTGCCTGCGCAGTGCGCACTGCGCACCTACTTATCGTGTCGTGTGTTTGCGACAAAAGCTGCAGGGGCCTTACCACCATCTCTTATAGCAGTAATATTATAACCTTACTTAGAATGAATGATGGCAAGTTTCCATACAACGTTTTACCTGATATCGATTTGACGCGTCTTGGAATGAAAAAATGTAAGAAGCATAGAATATACTTATCCTGAACCAAATCAAAAAGATTTTTTCTATTAGGAGGCCACAAAAAAATCTTATTCGTTATTTAACATTTTCATACTTAGAGGTTATCTGTCAATGAGATATGACAGCAGATATAGACTGTATTTAATTAATACCATATAATATATCTTAAAAATGAATACTTAACTACTTAATGATTTTTCTAATCAAAACAATATGTAGGTGTATATTTTATTAAACTATTTTGAGGGTGGGCTACTCTACTCCCACTGCTAGGTCACAGACTTTGAACACTCAAACATACTATGATTCTGTTACTAATTAGAAATTGGATGTTTATTAGAACACAGCTTTAATTGTTACTAAAATAAAATAAGTTTTCATGTGTACTAATTATTTGAATCATGGTTACTTGACATACAAATACTAATAATATTTAATAGCTGAGTTCTACAATGTTAAACTACACCCAGACCTTAATTTCTGAAATAGTGATCTCCATCACAATAAATCATAAATATCTATGTATGTATTATATTTATTTGTCATGGTCCATCTCAGGTAAAAAAAATGGAATTCCATTGATAGATAGGCTTTCGGTTTAATAAAATAAGCTTTAGATTTATTGACAATTTATTTATTCCTCATCATTTTCGAAATCTAATGTAGGGTTGAATGCATTCACAAATTAAAAAATGTGTTGCACTTGATCAACAATAAATACATTAATGCTATTTTCTGATTAATATAATTCATCCCATGAACTCCTAAACAAATGGACTCCACAGACACGGGCCAATTGTGGCACATAAAACATATTATTACATAATTTGATGGCTCATAGTTTATCAGTCACACTCTGTAAAGTACCAACAGTTGGGCAGTCAGGAAAAAGACAGTGGTTACCGGTGTTGGCCGCTCTCCTTTAGTTTTTTTTTTTTTTTTTTGTAGGCGATCCTGCAGTCAACACCGGGGGAAACCTGCGAATGGGATACTGGAGTCCCCCGGCTTGACGACTGCAGGGGCCTGGAAAGGAAGCGGAAAAGGATGATGGAAGGAAAGGTGGGGAGTGGAGAAAGGTTCTCAGGATGGGCGGAAAGGAAAAGGGTGCCAGGAAATGTTCGCGGGCCCTTTTAGGCCTCAATGTGTTATGCAACCAAGAGGTATACACACTGACTGTGTGCCTCGGCCCGCGACTAATGTTCCCCCGCGCATGGGCGTGCATTGGGTGTGAAGACCCAAAGCACAAGAATTGGCTCTCCTTTAGTTAGGTAATAATATTGTTCTGGACTCCATATTCTGTGATCCTTATGCCCTGGCATCATCAACAACATGAGAGTCCTCACTGGGTTGGTTCTATTTTATTGAACTTCCTGCATTCAGCCCGGAGATATGTTCCTCATCGTCAACATCTTCATGTTGATCTATTGCTCCATCGCGTAATCTTAATTCGGTAGCCTGAATATTACGGACAGCTTCACTTTTGGTATGCAACCAACAACATGGCATACTTAGTCTGTAGATGTTATCTGTGTGACAGAAATAAGATGTATAATTCTGATACAAAATCCAGTCCTAGATAAAGGAAATATTTTAAAACAAACGTCCTTAGTAATAAACAAAATTACAGTTATGTAATGTAACCCATTGAACAAAACATACCAGGTTAAATAAAAATGGAAATCCTAAAAGCCCAATAACTACTACACATAATATTATATCATAAAGTAATCTTTTAGACTTTTAAATTAAATGGAACTACACACCTGTTGTGGTTCTTTCTGGCTTTGAATTATCAGAATAATAGTCTGCTGCAAGTCAGTGGGATTATCCTTCAATACTTTATCACTTTGCCGTCGTGCAAGTGAACAGCCACACAAAATACAAACATTAGTATAGCCTAGTTGGCCTGTTCCAGCTTGTGGAGTATTAGTATTTGCTGAAGATTTTGATTTACTGCAGCCATTGCGATTTCCAAACATGTTTCGCAAACACAAACAGTAATAAACAGTATAAACGTCATAATGTTACGCTCGCTGTCATCGGCTGGGTTGCTATTACTTTTTTATAATTACCTTAGTAGGTTGGGTAATGGAACAATCTTTTATGCGAACTTGACACTTAATAGCAAAAAGGCGATTGGTGTTTATTTTATTACATTATTAGTATTTAAAAATAATTATTACATATTATTACCACTTCTTTACTATTAAAATAAAACATAAATATATCTACCGCGTTCAGCCGCTTTTATTCTCAAGTGGCAACATTTTTTATATATCACTACAAATCACAAATAATGTAACCGGAAGTACAAATGATTAACTTTTAATTATAAACATTACTTTGTGGCCTTTAACAGTAAAACTAAAACTGTGATAAATATTAGCTATTTAAATTATATTTGTTTTTACATATCTTAATCTTAGACGCTTACTGAAACAATCAGGTATAAACTTGCCATCATTATTTCATACCATGACGAGCTTAAAACCATCATGTTTTATCACTGACCTCTATTATACTAGTACGCTGGACTGGACATTTGAATCGTCAAAGTGTGCCTATTTGATTTTCGCCATATTGGCGGTGATAGCAGTAGCGAGTGTCCATGGAACTAACGATAGAGTTGGGACATGGAACAGCTGATATATCGATAATGATACGAAACAGTCGATGGTTTATAAATTTTAAATATAACTAGAAATTAGTTAATATTAATAATTGAAAATATAATTCAAGCATTTTATCGGAACAATGATTATAACGGCAATTGGATGTACGACAGACAAATCTGTCGTTACTTATTTATTGTAGGAATAATAGCGGTTTAACCCACGTTACCATGGAATAAATGTAGTCATGTCTTTTTCAAAGTTATAAGCTATAATATGAAAAAAGGAGTGTCTTATTTCAGTTTGTAAGTTACCACCACACCAAATTCAAATTCGATTCTGCAATTAGAACGGGAACCGGTAAAAACAAATATACGTACGAACACATTGTATTAATGGAAGGGATAAGAAAAAAAAGACAGTTTGACGGTTGACCAAGTTACATTTTATACGTCACTGACGTGCCCAAATTATATTCCGCGACAAATAATTTCGTATATTAACACCTGTAATATTAAGGGAGTTATTTTTTGTTGCTGCATATAGACGAATGTCTATATATTTCGTAATAATTTGTTTTAATAATATATGCAGGTGACTATTGATGTATGGAAAAAATAAAATTAAAAACCGCGATAAAAATCATTATAATAGTTTAATTCCAATGTCTAACATTCGCGTAAACGTAAGGAATCATTATGAAACACTAATATTCAATCTTTTCACATGTTGAGATAAAGTTTTGACACGAGCCTGAGAACTTCTTAAAGCTTTTTGTATTCTTTGCATAACCATTTTAGATGACCTAGGAGTGGGTCGTATCGGTGATCATAATTGATATTTTCACAGATTTCGGTGTAAGACCTCTTCCTTTTCAGGGTTTCATTTAGTTTCTTGTTGTAACTTGTGTTGGGTTCTGTGAAGAATATAAGAAAATATTCAATTTGATTTCGATAAGAAACAAAATGTAGTTTCACATTAAATGAAGCAACAGTCAACTGTAAGACAGAAGAAAAAAAATCTAGTTGAGACAGTAATAATAAAAAAAAAAACATAAAAAGAAATTACATGAAAAATAAATAAATTGAAGATGTTGATGCCTCAAAACGGTTACCAAATAAACTTTACTTGCTAAAGGTGTAAATAAAATATAATGTGGAATAATTATAAACCAGATTAATTAATAACATGTCAGTTACAAACTAATAATGAACCTTATAAATAGAATAGAATTAAAATGTAAAAAACGGTAATTTTATTTTTGTAAATAGGTGCATTGACTTTATGTATAAATGAAACACCTTAAACTACCTTTAAAATAATCTGAAAACCTATAAGTCTTATTTATTTATAATTTCAACTGCCTTTTTTCACAAATATATTTGTCACTTTACCTTACATTGTTTCTAAATTCATGCCATCAACTTGGTTTTCTACGCATCCATAATTCATTAAATCAGCTTCTCCCTCTCTATTTTCCATATGGCATAATACCTAAATCTGCAATAAAAACATCACCTTTGCAAAACATGTTACAATATACTATATGTACAAAATGCGCAATACAATAATATAAATTATTATACCCACCAGAAAATATTGTGGGCACACTGTCCTTTTTTTACTGGGTTCATGAAACATGTCTTATAAAACAATCTTCCGTAAAATGTTTAAAACATAGATGACTATTGATATTCGGAAACCAATTTCCAAATTTCATGTTTCTAAGCCATAGTTTTTGTGTAGTTGAGTCAGTTGGAAATCTGTAACAATAAGTACAACATTTATAATGACATTTTTATGATTTTAAATTGATCTTGCCTCTCCTGGAGTAGACAGACTACATTATTTATAGAATAATACATTCCTAACCTTATTTTATTATCAATCCTAATTAATGATTTTATAAAGGCACAGTATAAAAGTATAAATGCTAATAGAGCCAAAGTCCACTCTAAAAAATTATCGATATGCATTGTCGATATGAAACTTGGACAACCCTTTTTTTTTTTTTTTTTTTTTTTTTTTTTTTATGCATTTAATGACGAGACGAGCATGCCGTTCGCCTGATGGTAAGCGATACGACCACCCATAAACAGTAGCAACACCATCCAGCACCTTGACTAACAAAGTACTGTGTGGCATTCCACTGCGCTCGTCACCCTGAGACATAAGATGTTAAGTCTCATTATGTCCAGTAGTTATACTGGCTACAATGTCCTTCAAACCGAAACACAACAGTGCATGCACACTGTTGCTTGGCGGTAGAAATAGACATTGCGGTGGTACCCACCCAGACGGCCTCTTACATAATGAGAGACCTACCACCAGTGATCCCTAGTGACCCTATCAAGATATACGTGCTTTATAAATTAGCTGGAGTTTTGGCGGGAACTTGGAAGTGTCATGAGGTGCTCTTGTTTTAATTCATTATTTTGGTGATATTTAGTGTTACATTGCATAATTATGGTGGTATATTATCCAATATAGTTCTATTAAAGAGCTCAAATGAAGTGAATTGAAATAATTGTGCTAATCAAGTGTTTTTTCTGTTGCCGCCAAAACTCCTCGATAAAGTCTTGGTAAGGTAGCCACTGCTTGACTTCGACATACTACAGATAATAAAATATACAAACCAAACTTGACATTGGCAAAATGTGAACACAAATGCCATTATATATAAAAAAAAAAAATTAGCTATTTGAGAACAAATAATCGTATAAATACGTTTAATTTGAGTTATTATTTACTTTTAAATGATAATTTGATCTTTACAGTAACTAAAGAATGATGGCAAGTTTCCATACAACGTTTTACCTGATATCGATTTGACGCGTCTTGGAATGAAAAAATGTAAGAACCATAGAATATACTTATCCTGAACCAAATCAAAAAGAATTTTTCTATTAGGAGGCCACAAAAAAATCTTATTCGTTATTTAACATTTTCATACTTAGAGGTTATCTGTCAATGAGATATGACAGCAGATATAGACTGTATTTAATTAATACCATATAATATATTTAAAAAATGAATACTTAACTACTTAATGATTTTTCTAATCAAAACAATATGTAATAAAACAATTTTATTAAACTATTTTGACGGTGGGCTACTCTACTCCCACTGCTAGGTCACTGACTTTGAACACTCAAACATACTATGATTCTGTTACTAATTAGAAATTGGATGTTTATTAGAACACATCTTTAATTGTTACTAAAATAGAATAAGTTTTCATGTGTACTAATTATTTGAATCATGGTTACTTGACATACAAATACTAATAATATTTAATAGCTGAGTTCTATAATGTTAAACTACACCCAGACCTTAATTTCTGAAATAGTGATCTACATCACAATAAATCATAAATATCTATGTATGTATTATATTTATTTGTCATGGTCCATCTCAGGTAAAAAAATGGAATTCCATTGATAGATAGGCTTTCGGTTAAATAAAACAAGCTTTAGATTTATTGACAATTTATTTATTCCTCATCATTTTCGAAATCTAATGTAGGGTTGAATGCATTCACAAATTAAAAAATGTGTTACACTTGATCAACAATAAATACATTAATGCTATTTTCTGATTAATATAATTCGTCCCATGAACTCCTAAACAAATGGACTCCACAGACACGGGCCAATTGTGGCACATAAAACATATTATTACATAATTTGATGGCTCACAGTTTATCAGTCACACTCTGTAAAGTACCAACAGTTGGGCAGTCAGGAAAAAGACAGTGGTTACCGGTGTTGGCCGCTCTCCTGTAGTTAAGAAATAATATTGTTCTGGACTCCATATTCTGTGATCCTTATGCCCTGGCATCATCAACAACATGAGAGTCCTCACTGGGTTGGTTCTATTTTATTGAACTCCCTGCATTCAGCCCGGAGATATGTTCCTCATCGTCAACATCTTCATGTTGATATATTGCTCCATCGCGTAATCTTAATTCGGTAGCCTGAATATTACGGACAGCTTCACTTTTGGTATGCAACCAACAACATGGCATACTTAGTCTGTAGATGTTATCTGTGTGACAGAAATAAGATGTATAATTCTGATACAAAATACAGTCCTAGATAATGGAAATATTTTAAAACAAACGTCCATAGTAATAAACAAAATTACAGTTATGTAATGTAACCCATTGAATAAAACATACCAGGTTAAATAAAAATGGAAATCCTAAAAGCCCAATAACTACTTCACATAATATTATATCATAAAGTAATCTTTTAGACTTTTAAATTAAATGGAACTACACACCTGTTGTGGTTCTTTCTGGCTTTGAATTATCAGAATAATAGTCTGCTGCAAGTCAGTGGGATTATCCTTCAATACTTTATCACTTTGCCGTCGTGCAAGTGAACAGCCACACAAAATACAAACATTAGTATAGCCTAGTTGGCCTGTTCCAGCTTGTGGAGTATTAGTATTTGCTGAAGATTTTGATTTACTGCAGCCATTGCGATTTCCAAACATGTTTCGCAAACACAAACAGTAATAAACAGTATAAACGTCATAATGTTACGCTCGCTGTCATCGGCTGGGTTGCTATTTCCTTTTTTATAATTAACTTAGTAGGTTGGGTAATGGAACAATCTTTTATGCGAACTTGACATTTAATAGCAAAAAGCCGATTGGTGTTTATTTTATTACATTATTAGTATTTAAAAATAATTATTACATATTATTACCACTTCTTTACTATTAAAATAAAACATAAATATATCTACCGCGTTCAGCCGCTTTTATTCTCAAGTGGCAACATTTTTTATATATCACTACAAATCACAAATAACGTAACCGGAAGTACAAATGATTAACTTTTAATTATAAACATTACTTTGTGGCCTTTAACAGTAAAACTAAAACTGTGATAAATATTAGCTAATTAAATTATATTTGTTTTTACATATCTTAATCTTAGACGCTTACTGAAACAATCAGGTATAAACTTGCCATCATTCTTTAATATAAATAGCTAAAAGATGATGTACATGTACTTACTTGTGAAATTTTACTCCACTACCTGTTTGGTAACGGGTTTTACAATAGACACAAACTCTCATGGTGGATTACTAAAAACCACAAACAAATAACAGTTTAAAAACACGTTTCACCGTAATATTTCGTTAAAATACACTGACAAAACAGAGACATTCAAAACAATACGACGGCCATATGCATTATATGTCAAATTTAGTTCCCTAGACGCTCGAGAGGGGCGTTTCAAATCGGCACAAAATTTAGCTGTCATTTTGTATGGTAATTAATCCTGTCCAGCGTACTAGTATAATAGAGGTCAGTGTGTTTTCTAGTTTATTTGTCTCTGGTGTGTTTTATCTAGCAGTTTTGTGTGACGTCATCGCAAATCATTCATTCTAACCGTACCATGCAGCAAGTTATATTGTTTTTATGTCAAATTTAGCAGTCTTAAAAAAGTTGCTCTTTCACAACTTTTTTAACATTATTATTCGATTTTATTTGATATATTATATGAAAAGTAATTGAAAACAGTTACGAAATTATTTTAAATACTAATGATGTGTGATATAAAGGCATGTGGCCCAAAAATGGTCAAGTATTTAATATGAATGTGATGTGATTTAAGCAATTATGAAATCTTCGAATTTGTTGTGGATAATTCTGCGCTAAACCCTCAAGCAAGATACAACTAAGGTGACTACGTGAGAATTGTGATCTATCCAACATAGATGACTCTGAATTCATTACAACTTAGATATGATCTAAGACTTAAGATGTCTGGTAGCAAAGCTCGCGCAAAATCTTTGAGATTTACTATATACCCAAGACCTTAGTTTAAAATACCTAGAAGACCTACAGATTTTTTCGTAGAAAAGAAAGGTACGGTATTGTACACACAATTGTTTTAATAAAATACAGGTACTTAACTAATAATTACTTAGAACACATCCAAATGGATGTTTTACTTTAGAGGAATATTACTTATAGTAATGCATAGGCACACAAATGATAAAAGACAATATTCAATGAAATAATACTTATATTTACCTCTTAATAAAGCAGAGAATATATTGCTTAAAAAGTTTTATAACAACAACAATACATCAATAATCCTACATTCAGTCTCATTTCATTTCACCGCCATTTATGACGCAGCCTTTCGCAACTGCCTCTTTCCACAAGAATGGAAAGAGGCAGTTGTGATTGGCATCCACAAACCGGGTAAACCCGCGTCCGAACCCTCTTCTTACCGACCCATCAGTCTACTCAGCACTATGGGAAAGGTATATGAGCGAATCGTCCTCGATCGTCTCAAAATAGTCGCCCATCAAAACAACCTGATCCCCGCGGAGCAGTTTGGCTTCCGGTCTAGGCATAGCTGCCTTCACCAAATCCTCCGCATCACGGAGCACATCCACTCTAAATTCTACCTAAAAATGCCTATCGGTGCCCTATTTTTCGATGTAGAGAAAGCGTTCGACAAAGTTTGGCACAACGGCTTGCTTTTCAAGCTGTACACTCTCAACGTGCCCACTCAGCTCGTGCACATCATACGAGATTTCTTGTCGAATCACGGCTTTCGTTATCGAGTGGAGGGAACCTTGTCTTCCCGACACCCCATCACAGCCGGAGTCCCGCAAGGCTCCGCACTATCCCCGTTTCTTTTCTCGCTTTACACTAGCGATATTCCAAAGCCGAAGAATACCAATCTGGCACTCTTCGCTGACGATACTGCCATCTACGCTTCACGTAGAGATAAAACACAGTTGATTCGCCTTTTGCAGAACGCTGCCGACAAACTCGGCGAGTGGTTCAGCAAATGGCGAATCACCATTAATCCCACCAAAAGCCAGGCCATCCTTTTCACTAGGAGTAGGATTGCACCCCCAGTGCCTAACGCTACTGTCACAATGTTCTCGCAGTCCATCCCATGGACCAATACAGTCAAATATTTAGGAGTGATCCTTGATCGGAATCTGTCCTTCATCCCACATGTTAATGCGGTACGCGCGCGAGCCGCATTCGCGAAAAGTCAGCTCCACTGGCTCGTTAACAAAAAGAGTAAGCTCTCTATCCGCAACAAGATACGTATCTTTACGACATGTATTAGGCCGATCATGACATACGCAGCACCCGCGTTCGCTCACATACCACCCGGTCGGATTGAGCGCCTGCAGGTTGTCCAGAATAAATTTCTACGACAAATACTCGATGCCCCGTGGTACGAGCGTAATCGCAACCTCCACGTGGACACCGACATGCCGACCATCAGGCACTTTATTCAGACGCTTAGCAGGCGCTACTTCGATCGCGCGGTTAATCATCATAATCCGCTCATCCGAAACTCATCCATTTATACTCCATTTGACCGCGCGAAATGGAGACGTCCCCGTTCAGTCCTGACCGATCCAGATGATGCCATCACTCTGGCCATCCAAAGAAAGCACGAGTTATTGAAACTCTCACACTCCTCAAGACCGCTGTACCGTCCTCGCCGTCGAGGACCTCGCCGTGTCCCCCGATGTCCCGACCCAGTTAGCAGTTCCGGCCCGCGTGCCGATGAAAACAATGGATAGATTGGTGTATTACACCGCTAAAAATCCCCTAATCGCTGATGTCTCAATCATCTTCCAACGACTGCCCTGAGCCGAGGCTCGTACCCCACTTAGGGGGTGCCCTCAGCGTGGTCGTTTAAATGTAAAGGGTTGGAGCGTCTAAAGCGTTCGCCCGAAAGTCCGGTGTGGTCAGAAAAGCCGACTCGCGTCAGGCTACCGACCGTAATGTCAATAACAAAAAAAAAAAAAAAAAACATTTCATTTCAGATATGTTGTGATGCAAACATGTATATACATACAAGACTGTAAATGCAAGCCGTGATGGTGCTATTCATGACTCCTTTAAAGGTCTAATAATACATTTAGGACTCACTTGGAAGATTAGGGGGCCTACCATTATCTCTTATTCCGACTGAATACAGGACCTAAACTAAACTGGTTCGCTATTTCGTACTATGATGTCGTCAAACTCGACCAATATACGTCACCGCCTAATCAAGTCCAATATTGAATCGGAATCTATTTTCATTCGTTCTTTATCGTACCATGACCTACCAATTGGTCCTAAACTGAGTCGGCTATCTGTCAAAATAAGCGATTCAAAACAGGTAAATATTTTTATACCTGGATTGATCTTGTTTGTTATTAAACACAAAAATGTACGAATTTCTGTTTAAAACAGGAATAGTGTTGCAGCATGTGTGCTCTTAAAAAGTATAAGTGGGCACTTATGACTTGCGTTCGGGCAAAAACACTCGAAAATATCACCGCGAAAAAAGTGCAAAAAAAGTTGTACTTAAGATATTTTATGGGAATGCAGAAACGTCGACTGCTTTATCTTTAGAATTTAGAATTTTGTCGTGTTAAGTTGTCGAGCTTCGTTATCTATTTTAAATAAAGGTAAATAAATTCGTCATAATATTTTGTTTGATATTCTGGTAATATAATAAGTGTTTTCATATAAATAATTGATTATTACCTATATTTTTAGATGTCGGACGAATTAATTTTGTTAGAATTATTAGAAAGTGATGAATTAAAATCGACGCGGCGTCAAAGACGGCGCGTTATAAGGGAGCACTCAGATCCTTTCGATGTGGAAGAAGGAGAATTCATCAAACGTTATCGACTTTCTAAAGAATTAGTGATGCATCTGTGTAGTGAGATAAAGCCAGTTTTTAGAAAGCCAAGAAGATCTACTGATCTATCAGTTGAGACAAAGGTATTTAAAATATTTTCAGCACTCAATTTATACCGTCAGCTTAAATGACTCACAAATTAATAAATTCCCTATAATCTCTCGTATGCGAGGGGCCGTCTGGGTAGGTACCACCGCAATGTCTATTTCTACCGCCAAGCAGCAGCATGCAAAGTTGTGTTCCGGTTTGAAGGACATTGTGACCAGCGTAATTACTGAGCTTTATGAGACTTAAAGATATAATAAAACATGTTTGGTTGTGCATTTGACTATTGTCGTTCAACGTTTTAATTTGAATGTTATTTTATAATTATATGTTTTACATTATGTTTGCATATTTAATGTTTATCAATTTTAAGAATATTAAAATAAGAATTAATGTATGATTAGTTGATCGATTGACTCGACAATTTTTAAAAAGATAAGAAGATTGTTTCCGACGGTAGGTAGTCGATTTTATTCTGTTCTCTGCAGACATGAGATCATTCTTTGGAGAGTTGTCGATCGACTAACAAGTGGAATAGCAAATTTGTGGAGTGGTGATTAAAAATAGTGACTGTATACTTGGAGTGTATAATTTAATCACACAAGATAATTTCAATACTATTATGTGCAAACATTGTACAATACTATTTAAATTATTTATTTCACCACTTTCACACATTTTATAAACTTTTAAACTTTGATTATATACTTTTGAACCGCGGCGGCCGCGAACTTGCGTTGAGGAATGGCATCAGTAAAACCGTTCCGTTCCCGTCGCACTCACGAAAAAACACTCCCGAGTTTGTAAATTTTCGCTCAAAAGGCAATGAGTATACTTAAATTTTTACAGTGTACTCTTCTTTTACATAATTCACTTATAAAACTAAGTTAAAATTATATTATTTCGACTCCAAAATTTATTAAAAAATTTCGGTTTATGCGTGACTTGGAACGTAAAAAAAATATTAGCAATCTTAAATTAGGGAATAGACAATCATTCGTTCTTTTCCATCACTATTCAGGGGCCTAGACAAAAACCAAGCGTGGCGTGCAAAGAGCATTGTGGCGTGAGTATCGCAGGCACAGAATATCGCAGGAGTAAAACAATATTGTTTTATAAGGTCGTAATACGAATCTGAGTAATATTACTTTAATCTTGAAATAAAACGTTCCTGCAATATGATGGTTTTGTAAAAGATGGTGGTAGGGCCCCTGGTGCAGTGTTACTACTGAGTTCTCGTGTTCTCGTTACTGAGTTCTCGTGGGCAAATACCAGATGCTATAGAAGTAGCTGTGCTTGTCGAAGTAGATCCATCATTTGCTGGCGTGGTGCTTGTTGGAGTTGATTTATCAATAGTTGACATTGTGCTCGATTGTGCTTCAGTACTTGGTGCAATAGGCATTGTTTGTGGATAATAAGGTGGCGTATAATTCATAGGTGGATAGGCATAGTAAGGAGAATAGTAGGGCGGTGGTGGTGGTGGTGGTGGGTAATAAAATGATGGGAGATAATATGGATAATATGGTGGGTATGTATAAGGCTGTTGATTGGAAGTTGCTTTGTCGCTAATATTCGAAGGCTGATTCTGGTCTCCATCTCCAGCCTTAGCTGTAAAAAGTTTAACTTCGTTGTAGTATTAATATGAACAGTATAATAAAACATAATAAATATGAGTGTAACTTACTAAAGTTAAACAGTGGTATTATTATTAAAAATAATTTAAGTAACAACATCATTTTGCTGTTTACACATTAGACACGTAAAGTATACTGCGATGGAGGCTATTGTGATGGCACTTTTAAGTGATTATCGATAAGTGCTTATCATTAGTATAATAGATGATAGCTTGTTTATTCTCATTTATTGATCATTAGATAATTGATATTTAATTTTAAGATGCATTAACATTTTGGAAACAGTTACATTTGGTCGATTCTTATAATTGTATGATATTGATAATGTTATTTATATTTAATATTGTTGCATTTTATTTCCATGATTGAATGCAAGTGGAAAAAATTACACAGAATGTAACTTAGGATTTTTTAACATGGTCATTTTAAGTCAATAATAATAAAGAATATGGCAATAGTTGTACTTACTGTACTGCAAAGCGTAGTGCCAAGTTTTTTTGCGGTATTTCGTCTAGTATTACAGTACATAGTCCTGCAATTCAAAGACTATTTTTCATGTAGAAATAATTATTTTTATGCCATGAGCTACATTTTACGTACTTATAAGGCTATATCCAGAAGAAATATACGAATATTAAGCGTTGCTTGCGGCTTCGCTCGCGTGAAAAGCCTTTCCCACTACAAAAATCCCTTAATCACTGTAGCGGTCCATAGTGCTATAGATACGACGACAGGGCCATCTACTTAAAAAATCAGATTAAAGTTCACATATTTCCCACGGGAGCAAATTGTCGGTACAAAGAGTAGCCCTAAGCCTACGAGTCTTACTTATAAAAAAAATCGCTGAGCTATGCTTAGTTGCGTCTTTACTAGCCTGCTCTTAATCAGTGCATACATTTTGTTTTTTACACATCAATGCTTTTGACAGTATTTAACCGATCAGCTGTAATTCAAAACCCGCCATCTTGCCTTTTATGTAGGTTTAAACTAGGCCACGGCGATGTTTAATTTTGACAGTTAGGTATTTAATTAAACCTGAGGTTCGACCTCAGAATAATGCTTTATTTATTCTGTGGGTTCGACGCTTTGGACGACACGCTATCGCTAACGCTCCATTCCACGTGCGGAATACAAAATTTTGTCTACCAAGTTTTGCAGCAGTCACGTGACTTGTCTGGAGCATGTGTCACTCCCATACATTTTGATCTTTCCGTAAGTGTAAACGCTAACAGAAAAGGGTCTTTGTCTAGACTCTAGACCCCCATGTGCGTCGAACGGAAAAAAAATCATATAAATGGTAGACAAGTGTCATTTTTGACAGCCGAAACTGTTCTTTAGCGACACTGTGTTGCACTGTGTCACGCTTTCTTTATCAACACTTCTCGATCTCACGCTATGGCTATTAGTATTTTTAATAAGATATTTAGTGATAATTATTGCTTTTTACATAATTAAACATAGTTTAAGAACACTGTGAGCCACTAATAACAAAATATCATTGGAAAGACGTCGAACAAGAATATATTGCTATGAAATGGAAACAATTTCAGAGATGCAGGAATCGGAGTTTATTAGTAGTTTTAGAATAAGTAAATAATGTTTTAGGCGTCTTGTGATGATCTTCGGCGTTAACAACGTTAAAAGAAACCCAAGAAATAAGTTTAATTGAAGAGGAAATTTGGAAAACGAAGACTTTCAGGCGCAATAGCGGATATATACTGTACACATATTGTGGCAATCATTAGGCCATCCAAAGATGAGCACCTATTTTGCAATTTAAAAAGGTCATCCTTCCTTGAATTTGCTAGTAATAAATTTACATAATTTACAATGCCTAAAACATGGACTAGTGATATCAAACAAAATATGTAAGTAATTAGTATGCTTATACTAATCATTTTCCTTATTACACTCATCTGACAGTAACTTAAAATAATGAGAATCCTAAGTTTGATGCAGCCACTCGTGATTCTTTTCTTTTGGCTTCCGATAGTAGGTGGAATCATTTCTAAGAGACTTAAATGGCGAGGGGGTTTGTGCATTAGTTATATATGAATATATCAAGTACCATTTATATTATATGGATCCATAATGTTAATAATTATAAAGTTACCACACAAACAATTTTTCACATGTTTTACAAAGCTTACTCACGCTTAAAGAATGATGGCAAGTTTATACCTGAGTGTTTCAGTAAGCGTCTAAGATTAAGATATGTAAAAACAAATATAATTTAAATAGCTAATATTTTTCACAGTTTTAGTTTTACTGTTAAAGGCCACAAAGTAATGTTTATAATTAAAAGTTAATCAATTGTACTTCCGGCTTCGTTATTTGTAGTGATATATAAAAAGTGTTGCCACTTGAGAATAAAAGCGGCTGAACGCGGTACATATATTTATATATATATACTATATTTTAATAGTAAAGAAGTGGTAATTATATGTAATAACTATTTTTTAATACTAATAATGTAATAAAATAAACAACACCAATCGCTTTTTTGCTATTAAGCGTCAAGTTCGCATAAAAGATTGTTCCATTACCCAACCTACTAAGGTAATTATAAAAAAAGTAATAGCAACCCAGCCGATGACAGCGAGCGTAACATTATGACGTTTATACTGTTTATTACTGTTTGTGTTTGCGAAACATGTTTGGAAATCGCAATGGCTGCAGTAAATCAAAATCTTCAGCAAATACTAATACTCTACAAGCTGGAACAAGCTAACTAGGCCATACTAATGTTTGTTTTTTGTGTGGCTGTTCACTTGCACGACGGCAAAGTGATAAAGTATTGAAGGATAATCCCATTGACTTGCAGCAGACTATTGTTCAGATAATTCAAAGCCAGAAAGAACCACAACAGGTGTGTAGTTCCATTTAATTTAAAAGTCTAAAAGATTACTTTATGTTATAATATTATGTGTAGGAGTTATTGGGCTTTTAGGATTTTCATTTTTATTTAACCTGTTATGTTTTGTTCAATGGGTTACATTACATAACTGTAATTTTGTTTATTACTATGGACGCTTGTTTTAAAATATTTCCTTTATCTAGGACTGGATTTTGTACCAGATTTATACATTTTATTTCTGTCACACAGATAACATCTACAGACTAAGTATGCCATGCTTGTTGGTTGCATACCAAAAGGGAAGCTGTCCGTAATATTCAGGCTACCAAATTAAGATTACGCGATAGAGCAATAGATTAACATGAAGATGTTGATCATCTCCGGGCTGGATGCAGGGAGTTCAATAAAATAGAACCAACCCAGTGAGGACTCTTATGTTGTTGATGATGCCAGGGCTTCAAGATCACATAATGTGGAGTCCAAAACAATATTATTACCAAACTGCAGAAGAGCGGCCAACACCGGTAACCACTGTCTATTTCCTGGCTGCCCAACTTCTGGTATTTTACAGAGTGTGACTGATAAATTATGAGCCATTTGTTTAGGAGTTCATGGGATGAATTATATTAATCAGAAAATAGCACTAATGTATTTATTGTTGATCAAGTGCAACACATTTTTTAATTTGTGAATGCATTCAACCCTACATTAGATTTCGCAAAATGATGAGGAATAAATAAATTGTCAATAAATCTAGAGCTTGTTTTATTTGACCCAAAGCCTATCTATCAATGGAATTCCATTCATTTTTTTTTACCTGAGATGGACCATGATAAATAAATATAATACATACATAGATATTTATGATTTATTGTGATGTAGATCACTATTTCAGAAATAAAGGTCTGGGTGTAGTTTAACATTGTAGAACTCAGCTATTAAATATTATTAGTATTTTTATGTCAAGTAACCATGATTCAAATAATTAGTACACATGAAAACTTATTCTATTTTAGTAACAATTAAAGCTGTGTTCAAATAAACATTCAATTTCCAATTAGTAACAGAATCATAGTATGTTTGAGTGTTCAAAGTCAGTGACCTAGCAGTGGGAGTAGAGTAGCCCACCCTGAGTTACCAAAGAGCACTATACCTAATAGGACATCTGATGGAGCATGACATCCAATAAATAAAGTAGGCAAGTAAGTGCCTACTAGTATAAACATATACCTTGAACTCGATAAATGTGTTATAAATATACGAAAAGAAGTACTAAAAAACACTCTTTCCATTGTTGTCATTTTTTCACATGACTCATGAGTGGACACCCTTTGATATCCTTTTGGGGCATAGATTTGTTATACTAAGCTATATTTCCGGGTATTATCAGCGCTATGTGTAATGTGACTGCTCAAAATAGTTTAATAAAATATGCACCTACATATTGTTTTCATTAGAAAAATCATTAAGTATTCATTTTTAAGATATATTATATAGTATTAAATAAATACAGTCTATATCTGCTGTCATATCTCATTGACAGATAACCTCTAACTATGAAAATGTTAAATAACGAATAAGATTTTTTTGTGGCCTCCTAATAGAAAAATTCTTTTTGATTTGGTTCAGGATAAGTATATACTATAATTCTTACATTTTTTCATTCCAAGACGCGTCAAATCGATATCAGGTAAAACGTTGTATGGAAACTTGCCATCATTCTTTAAGACTACAACCCTAGAAAAAAAAATATAATTATTCTATTTACATAATTAATAAATTTGCAGGTAATTCTCTATATCACCTGGGACTGATGATATGCTAATGACATCTTTATTGAATGCTACTTCTGGATCTGCTGACAATATGACTGACTCATCTACATTTACTAACTGGAAATTTATAAAGTGCTGCTTTGGTTTATTCACATCATGTTTAAGATGCTTACTGGAACATAGAGCTTTGTATTAACCTTTCTTAATAGATGAGAACATGATCATTGTTTTGTGAAAGTGTTCCAAATATTGTTATGTAGAATGAATTACCCCCAGGCAGAGCTATGATAAATAGGCTTTTATTGAGATATTATGGTGATTGATAAATTAAAATATGTTTTTGTTTTGTATTTTGTTATATTATTTTGCTGTAAATAACATTACAGCAAATATTTTACAAGTATACAGTAAGTTTTATTGTACATATTTTATTAAATAAATATTATAATTGACAATATGTTATAAAGAAATAAGTTACTTTAGTTTAATGTTTAATCCCTGCAGTATTTAAGTGTAATGTATTAGTGCATTAAATTTACTTTTCTATAATCATTATATAATTCTTTTCATTTGTGTCCTTAAAAATATACTAGTATTAAAACAACATTTTAAAAATATGTTTTATTTGGTTTCTATAAAAATACAGGAAACTCTAAAAAGTGCACATAACATATTACATAATATACAATACATTGACATAGGTATCCATACACAATAATAATAAAAACAAAGTTCTCATAATTGTAAATGAAACTCTTTCTCTAAGTCCGTATGCCACACATCTATTTGAATGCGCTTATACTCGATATGGAAATGTTTTGCCTGCAAGTCAATGAATCATATATCCCTTTCTTGTTCCAACTGCAAATAACCTTCAACAGCCACAAATTCACTTATGGCCAATAAAAGATTGCTGCCTTCTTCTGCATTGTATAATACAAGAGTGACTTTGACTTGACAAGCAGGATGTAGGAGCCTTTGAAACTGAAAAATATTTTATAAGAATTAAAATAACAGTAAGTTAGATTTATGTTGTATTGTTAGACTAAGTACTTATATTCAAATAGAAACCTCACAGGCTGACTCATGTGTGTATAAAAAAACGAGATATAACGTTAAGTGTTTTATATCCCTCGATGTATATGTATATATGTAGAATTTTTTTTACAATAAAATACATTTTTTTTCTTATTTACACTATTCTTAATTCAAATTTATGTTCAAATTTTTTGTTGAATTTGCTATAAAGCGTGTTTTTTAGTTGTTTTAAACTATTATTTATTTTTCATTTTTTGTTCTGTTCTACTATTGTCCAACAGATGTCACTAAATAAACGAAAGCGCCATCTTGTGACAAGTAGGATTTTTAACGCATAAGAGTGGCCAGTTTAGTTGTAATTCTACTATGGTCCAACAGATGTCCCTAAAAATAAAAAAAATATAAATTTTCAAAAATCTCATTTTGCAAATTTAATAATGGCATAATCTTATCAAATTAGTGTATTGTTATTGGTCCTCGACAAACCTACAAAGTTTGAATAAAATCTGACCGTTTAAAGTGGGTCAAAATCGCGCCCAAAGGCGTCGGTTACAAACATACAAACAGACATACAAGTGAAGCTAATATAAAGCAAGTTAAAAAAACACAAAGTATGCGTCTGAAGGATTTGTATCTATGGACTAGAATAAATTATAAAAAAATGTGAGTAAAGCCTCAGAATAATAACTAAAGCCATCAATCAAAGAGAATTATAATACTACTGGCCATCAATAACGAGGCTACTGACATGTGGGATGTGGACTCCACAATTATTGTTGCGATTTCCGTTTCTGCACATGGATTGATACCAAAGAGCCTTGACCAACAACTTAGGAGGCTCTCAATTGGTCATTGGGTCAAGAGCCAGATGCAGAAGGCAGTACTGTTGGACACGGCACGAATTATGAGGAGATTCCTCACTTTGAATCCCTAACCATCGGTGGCTTGGGTCTTGAGCCTCAGCATCGGAGGGTGATTAATTTTTTTGAAGTTATACTTCTTGTGGCGCGTTATGGAAAAATGATGAGAGTTAATTTTTACGATGCGCGCGCACACCGTCATGAAAAACCGACGCCCTGAAGTTTTAGTTTTGAATTTTGAATGTAGACTAAGGCGAAAGATATTGAAGTTATGCTTCTTTTGGCGCGTTATTTAAAAAGATTTTTATCTTGTTATGCCAAAGAAGTATAACTTCTAACACGTGTACATAAGTACACGCACACTTTTTTTATATTTTTATATGTATTTTTATAACATACTAGCTTTTCCCCGCGGCTCCACCCAAGTGAATGAGTTTTCCCGGGATAAAAGTTCCGCTTTATATCTTCCTAGGATAGAAAGTATGTATTAATCCAGGACAATCTACTCGTGTGCCAAATTTCATCGAAATCGGTTCAGTAGTTTTTGCGTGAAAGAGTAACAAACATCCATACATCCAGACATCGATAATTACAAACTTTCGCGTTTAAATATTATAGTAGGATATATAAAAATGTAAAAAAAGATAACTTTAAGAATAAAGGATTGTTACTAAAGCCATTATTATTCTCAGAGGCAAGCATCCGTTTTCAGATTCTGAATTAGGTTTCTGGATTCAGAATGTGATTCCGGGTGTAAAAGCCCTTGCTACAACAACTTTTGCATTGCAGATCATGTCCTGCTTGCAGGATTAAAAATATAAAACAAGCACAGTCAACTAAGTAACAAAATATTCAATTTGGAAAAGATTGAAACGTAAACAAAATATTATTATAAAATATATACAAAATAATTCAATTTTGTGTGTGTGTGTGTGTGTGTGTGTGTGTGTAAAAAAAAGATAAATGTATACTTAATTTTGTTCTACCGTATTTTTTTTATTCGATTTCAGAACGGTGGTATCGTCAGCTCATGTAATCATCCACCAGTGTAGCCAACTTAGGGGGCTGTACCCAAATTTAGGGGAAAAAATGGCTATGGGGTTTTTAGGAGGAAATATGTGTACGGGTTTTTTAGGGGTTTTTAAATTTATTTAAGTGACAATAAAATAAGATCTAAGTTTAGTATTTTCCTATGACTGTCGATATTGGAAAATGCATATATAAGTGTTTAAATATTTACACTATACTCTCTAGTGTATAATCTGTATTCTGTCTCCATATACTGCTCACTTAAGCGGGGTTTACATTAGCAAGAAAACTTGCAGAAGTTATGTTGCGCAAGCTATTTTTACCGTGTAAACAGTCACGGCAAGCTGACTTCTGCAACATTTTGAAACTTGCAGGACTTCTGGCAAGTCGCATGTGTAAACACCATTTGTGCAACTTGCAGTTTATTCTGCGTGCAGATAAAAGTTTCAAGTTTGCTGAGCTAGTAGCTAACGTTTTTTTTATTTGTTCCATTCTGAAGCTGCTAAGGTCTCAAAGACTATACTCCCAAGTTATAAGTTTGTAGTTTGACCGATATGTCTATTTGTGCCGTCCAGCAGTAGTATACATGTACTATTGTCTTCCTGTTTGAAGGACATTGTAGCCAACGTAATTACTGGGCATCATAAGACTTAACATTTTATGACTCAGGATGATAAACACAGTGCTTTATAATTCATAATTCTGTTTCATGTTGGTACTTTTAAGACGATTATTTTATTTACAATCATCATCCAAACAACATTATATTAGATTCATAAAATTTAGGCAAAAGGATAGTCTGCCTTGTCATTCAATTTTATGAAAAAAAAAAACATGGCAAGCAATAAATATTCCTCAAGTAATGTAAACAGTTTTGCAAGAAGTTGCGCAAGTTAACTTGGTGGACCACTTGCAAAAGCGTGTTGCTAAAGAAATATTGCCGCTAGTGTAAACGCATCTGAAAGTTATTGCGCAACATATTGCTGAGAGAACTTGCTAGTCTAAACTCAGCATTAGAGTGTACATAAGCTTTCTTGCACTGCGTCTAAATGGACGTAACCTTAAAATGTCACACTGTTCATACTTGTGCTTACGTCTCATACGGGGCTAGAAGCGCTCTGTAGCTTATGTATACTCTAAGGCTGCTCAGCTCTGATCACAGATTACTAAGGCCCTGTTTTTCAACGGTTGTCAAATCAATGTTACATTTCTTCAATTTAACATTTGTTAGGTGAGGATTTGTTAAATACGTTTTTTCAACTAATATTATCACTACAGTCAAAAGTAAACATTTGTTAATTTATTGCTAGTATAATAAAGCGGGGGAAAAATATTTTCTTTGGGGATGTTTCATATGTGTCAATGTTGGACTCAAAGGACTTGTAGCCGAAGCCGTATAATGTGAATTAAAAACACATTTTTGACTATTTTATGATTACATAAAATTATAATTATTATACTGGAGTTTTGGCGGGAACTTGGAGGTGTCATGAGGTGCTCTTGTTTTAATTCATTATTTTGGTGATCTTAGTGTTATATTGCATAATTATGGTGGTATATTATCCAATATAGTTCTATTAAAGAGCTCAAATGAAGTGAATTGAAATAATTGTGCTAATCAAGTGTTTTTTTGATGCCGCCAAAACTCCTCGATATAGTCTTGGTAAGGTAGCCACTGTTTTACTTTGATATACTACAGATAATAAAATAAATAAACCAAACTTGACATTGGCAAAATGTGAACACAAATGCCATTATAAAAAAAATAAAAAAAAAAATAAAAAAAAAAATATTATACTATTATGAAATATGAATTCCCTTCAGATCTTTTCACACTTGCTAAACCCCGTCTTTTTGAAAAATGGAACAATATTTGGCTCAGGTCTAAAACTGTTAAGGGTAAACATTATGGTAGTATACAAATAGAAGTCCCAGTTAGACCGTGGTTTTTCAAATATCGCAATGCCAGCAGGTGGGTTACTTCCACCATTATTCGTCTCCGTTTGGGTCAAGTTTGTTCGCCTGTTTTTCTGGCTAAAATAAGGATTAGGGACCATTCGTTGTGTGAATGTGGGTTGGAGGATGGTACTATTGACCATATTTTCTTTAATTGCCCAAATTTATCTGTTTCCCTGTATGATTTAACCCCCCCTTATATTCCACGCCCTACAAACTCTATCTGTTTGCTTTCTCGAGTTCACTCCCCATTTATTGAAATTTTATCAAAATTTATCCTTATTAATAACATAAAATTATAGTATTTTATACTTTTATTTCTTGAGCCCCACCCCCTTTCCCTTTTTCTCTCTGTCTCTCCTTATCTTATTCTCTTGACCTTTTTGTAATTTTAGTTGTTCGTCTACAAAGCCATTAAACAGTTATAGTCTTAGAACTCTTTGTTCATCTTTCTGCATCTTGTTTGAATGTTGTTTTTTCTCAGTGTTTTTGTTTCTGTTTCGTCTGGTCATCTGGCGTAGTACTTTTTTTATTTCTTCTGTACATGTATCCGCCTCACTTGACATTGGCAAAATTTTCCTAAGGGACAGAGCCAGATAGGGAAAAAAAAAAAGGAATTTGAAAAATATTGTATCGTTTGTGCGTAATATTCGAATATTATAATGCGTTTGTGTTACATGGCGGGATGCGTTGGCCTGAACAAACTCCGCCAAGCGGCCGCTGGACTTTGGAATCACGACTCGCAGTAGCGGCATGCGCCAGCATACACCCGGGCTCGTGCGCGTTATTATTATGATTGTAATAATACTATAAGCACAATTTAATTTCGGCGTGCGCCGTATTAATATGAGTACTTTAAATAGTACATTTTCGGGTACATCGAATTATGTTTCTTGTCTTCATCACCTCGCTTAGAATTGCCAAAGTTGTTAAAACTCAGTACACAAGAATCGGAAGAAACAAGTGTGTGGATTGTTACATGATTGTGAAACGAAAATCCAATGTATTATGTAGTAGATATTCACTACAGGGAACACATGACTTCAAAGCGTAGTCATTGGCATGGGTCATGAAGGAATGTTTACGCCACAAGCTTCAGGGCGGCATACTACGGGCTCTTGCGTGCCACCGTACATAATAATTGTAGTGCCGTGTATTATGTACATTTTTTAAAATTTTAAAGTGTAGATATGATGTATTTGATCTTTTAGTAAATAATTATCAAGAATGTTGTACTATTTCTTTTCACCACATAGTTCAGAACTTTTAGACTGTTATTAAATAAAATTATAGAGATATTAACAATGATGTGTTGATCACTTTTACTGTAATTGAAAACGAAATAAGTGCGAGTTATTTATATTCTCACTGTGTTATTACAAATCTGTGTTACAAATACAGAGTAATTAAAATTATGCTATTCTTCAGACCAAAAATGTTAGTTCAATGACCTTGAAATCTAACCTAAAACTTTGTACTAATGTCTGTAAATAATATTTTCACGATTCACAAGTTGATAACGGATTATTACATGAGATAGATGGAACTTCTTAAATAAGTAGGAGAACAGGCGAGTAAAATTATAATTGTATATATTTACTATATTTTGAGAAGTGTTTGCTTACTCCCAGTTTTTGTAATATTATTATAAAAATAATATGTAGGCTATAATAATAATTATATTATTCCATAGCCCTGTTTAAAAAAAGTCATAGCGTGGTTCAAATGTACAGAAATAATTTACTTATGACTTAGCAGCATGGTCTTTCACCTTAGCCGGTTCTTTGGACAACAAATTTAAAAAAATGTACAGAAATAGAAAACTGACATTACCGAAAACAGCTGATCGCACGGGGGTTAATCAGCCGCCATCTTGCTATTAAATATTATTTACAGACATAAGTACAAAGTTTTAGGTTAGATTTTAAGGTCATTGAACTAACATTTTTGGTCTGAAGAATAGCATAATTTTAATTACTCTGTATTTGTAATAACATAGTGAGAATATAAATAACTCGCACTTATTTTGTTTTCAATTACAGTAAAAGTGATCAACACATCATTGTTAATATCTCTATAATTTTATTTAATAACAGTCTAAAAGTTCTGAATTATGTGGTGAAAAGAAATAGTACAACATTCTTGATAATTATTTACTAAAAGATCAAACACATCATATCTACACTTTAAAATTTAAAAAAATGTACATAATACACGGCACTACAATTATTATGTACGGTAGCACGCAATAGCCCGTAGTATGCCGCCCTGAAGCTTGTGGCGTAAACATTCCTTCATGACTCATGTCAATGAATACGGTTTGAAGTCATGTGTTCTCTGTAGTGAATATCTACTACATAATACATTGGATTTTCGTTTCACAATCACGTAACAGTCTACACACTTGTTTCTTCCGATTATTTTGTACTGCGTTTTAACAAATTTGGCAATTCTTAGCGACGTGATGAAGACAAGAAACATAATTCGATGTACCTGAAAATGTACTATTTAAAGTACTCATATTAATACGGCGCACATCGAAATTAAATTGTGATTGTAGTATTATTACAATCATAATATTAACGCGAACGAGCCCGGGTGAATGCTGGTGCATGCCGCTACTGCGAGTTGGGATTCCAAAATCCAGCAGCCGCTTGGCGGAGTTTGTTCAGGCCGCCGCATCCCGCCATGTAACACGAACGCATTATAATATTTGAATATTACGCACAAACGATACAATATTTTTCATATTTCATAATATTATAATATATTTTTTTTTATTTATAATGGCATTTGTGTTCACATTTTGCCAATGTCAAGTTTGGTTCGTCTATTTTATTATCTGTAGTGTCAAGTATGTCGAAGTAAAGCAGTGGCTACCTTACCAATACTTGATACGAGGAGTTTTGGCGGCAACAAAAAAAACACTTGATTAGCACAATTATTTCAATTCACTTCATTTGAGCTCTTTAATAGAACTATATTGGATAATATACCACCATAATTATGCAATATAACACTAAGTATCACCAAAATAATGAATTAAAACAAGAGCACCTCATGACGCTTCCAAGTTCCCGCCAAAACTCCATTATAATAATTATATATATATATATTTTTTTTTTTAATGGCATTTGTGTTCACATTTTGAATTATAATTTTATGTAATTATAAACTTGTCAAAGATATTTTCTTAAATCATATTATACGGCTTCGGATACAAGTCCTTTGAGTCAAACATTGACACATATGAAACATCCCCAAAGAAAATATTTTTCCCCCGCTTTATTATACTGGCAATAAATTAACAAATGTTCACCTTTGACTACAGTGATAACATTAGTTGAAAAAAAATGTATTTGACAAATCCTCACCTAACAAATGTTAAATTGAAGAAATGTAACATTGATTTGACAAACGTTGAGAAAACGGGGCCTTAGAGAAGCTACGCATGCTTTATAAGCCCGTTTTTTAATATGTCCTTTAAAGAAGTATGTAATTGGTGGATCCCGTAGGGTTTCGTCGGTAAAAAAATAGTGCGTGGAGTCCCTCCACACGGAAGAAGTGAAACTTCGTAATGTGGAAAAGACCTAACAATCAATTGATATTCACAAGAGTCGTACCTTGACATAACCTTAAATCCGTCGCATTGTCCCTGGGATTGTTTTCACTCAATTTTTACAATTCTTATCCACTAAATCTGAAAATAAATACTGGAAATAACGAATACTGGAAGGTTAACGTTGTGCATTTTTGGATATTTTTGGAATGATAAGGGAACAATTTCGCACGAATTGCTTTATTTATCAGTATAAAATTACTAGCATTTATGTGGTTAAATACAATATTTGTTTATTGCGCTATCGTCATTGATGTATTAAAAAACCCAATATGCACAGTTTCTTGCAAATAACACATCAATAAGTGTCGTCGACAAGTCAAACTAAAATTACCTCCTCCTTTTGGAAGTTGGTTAAAAAGAAACAAACAATTACAAATTTTGATTGACTAAACACAAATTCGATCTTACACCTACCACATAAAGTAGATTTTTAATCGCGAGCAACGCACGTTTAATCTGGTTTTTAATAAATGTCAGAAATGCAATGGAAATACAACCAAAGTAGAATAAATCAAAATTTGAAAAATGAATGTAACGTTCGATTCTTTTGTACTTGTGCCGTGCCAACGCTGGGGAAATAGCTTCTACGCAATGTATTTAAGGTTTATATTAGATTAGTAAGGGCTGGTTTTAATGACGTTAATAAATAAATGGTACCGTTAAACGTTTACCGCAACCTTGTTGTCACAAGTTTCACTTCAAAAATAAATCAACCAGACACGTAACGAACGTTGAAGCAAGTTAAATTGCAAAGAAAAACTTGAGAATACCGCGAATACTTTTTTTATTTCGCGTATTTACTTTGTTTAGGGGGTTTTAGGGTTATTTTTGAGTTGCCTTTAGGGGGTTCAAATTTGAAATGTTGGCGACACTGTCAGCCACATTCATTACTCAGCCGCCATCATTGATCTCGCTCACCCAAAAATGTCGGTACTGAAAATTGCTGCCGCCAACGTCGAATGCTTGCCGGCTGGTTATAGAATACAAAAGTCTGCATATTTTGTTTAATTGCAGATGCATACTGGCAAATTAAAGTGACGACGTAATCGATTGCGCTTATATTTTTATTGTCTGCGAGTCGGAATACGAGCGAACGTTGAACAGGCGGCAGAAAAAAGAAAGATGGCAAAATGGTGCGGTCCATCGATCTCCAGTAAGGTTAGTATCTATCAACATCTGTTAGACCTTGAAACTGAGATGTAATAGTTATTTGTAGTAATTTTATTCCGTGTATATTACTATCGCAATACCGGTGAAGGCGGCGAGCTGTCGCCGTCGTTCGCTTTGTTCAGTCGGCTCCACGTGCCTTCCGCCATTTAGAATCTCTACGTAGTGTAATATCTTAATATTTACAAATATTTCGGCTTAAAAATATGCGGTCAAGTTAAGAAAGCATCTTTCGCTGAATTTTCTAAGTATTCTGAATAGTGCAGTGTGGCCGCGCCGCCGGCTCGAACAGTAGGCAACCATGGAACACGAGGTGACTGTTGCAGGGCACGTTGGCAGCCGCTAACTACTGATGGCGGAGTTCGTGGAGGGATGGCTGGTGGCGCAGGTGCTGGGTGAGGGAGCCTATGGCGAGTGAGTATTCTGTTAACGTGGGCACGAGTTGTATGCTCCCTGGGATTGGTAGGGACAGGCAGTGATTGTAGCGGACCATGCCACACATTTCCTGTAGTGCTTTTACATGTATGACCCATAGCATAGTATGTGGACAGCTGACTGGCAACGTTCAATGTGGGCACCATTCGAGGAATGATCACACCACATTACACAATATTTTACAGAATATTCAAACTACAGTTCAAGCTTAAGGATGAATGTTTATTATAAGTGAAACAATGTTTATTGAGCAAAGTAAGGTTATGTTAATGAATTAGGTACATCCAGAACAGTTGTATTGCCACAAGCTGCTGAGGAACTCGGTTATCTCTCATTCAGACAGCATCGCTGCTTGGGAAATAAAATATTGTTGTCTCCTGTCCTTACTTACTCATGTATTTTGTGAGATAAGAGTTTCTTTTTGTCTATGAAACAAACCAAAAAGTACAATTAATAAAAGCAAAAACTAATAAAATGTGTGGGAAATGTTCTCTGTCATTGTGATTGTAAGGTGCTGCACCAAGTTATCTCATATTTAATGTTATTCTTTTTGTGCATAAATTAATTTCAATCTCAATTTCATATTAAAGGTAACATGGTTTTGTAAGATTTTACTGTGACAAGGTCATGTAATAAATAAATTAATTAGAGTTACAGTTTCTTCATCAAATATAGTGCAGTTGTTGACACTGAAAAATAAGAAACATTAGGGAAAATCAGTTTATAATACTATAATATAATATGAAAACTGGGGATGAAATCGCAAGACAAGAGGCTCACGGGTCGGCGCGAATGCGGAACTGGCTTGCGGCGGCCGCGCGCTGCACTCAACAAAAAACGCGCCGCGGCCGCTGCAGCCTTGAAAGTTTAACCACCCGCGGCGTGGTCGCGGTGCGGTATGTGGAGGGTGGAGGGTGGAGGGGCGTGGTAGTGACTAGTGACGGGCGGCGGGTGCAGGGTCCGGCTGCTGGTGCACGCGCGGTCGGGCGCGGCGGTGGCGCTGAAGGTGGCGCGCGGCGGCGAGGGCGCGCGCGAGGCGGCGCTGCAGCGCGCGCTGCGACACCCGCACGTGCTGCGCTGCCTCGGCGAGCGCACACATCTGCAACACCACTACATGTTCCTCGAGTACGCACAAGGCGGCGAGCTCTTCGACAAGATCGGTGAGTGTCAACAACTACAACTACTAAACTAAAGCATACCTCACTTCAATTAATGTCTCACTAAAACTTAAAAGTAAAGTTTTTTTTCCAATATTACTTGAGCTATGCTAATCCTATAAAAATAAAATCGTTTCAATTACAATTAATAGGTCAATGAATTTACACTTTGCATGAATTATGATGGCCCATTTACACTCTCGCCTCGTGGCTCGTATCGTGTTCGCCTTGCAGCTCACGTGGTTCGAGTTTCTGTTTATAATCTCGCGCTGGGTTCATTTGTTTCAGGCGAGCTCCGCGCCGCGAGTCGCGAGCGCACTGTTTACACTCTCGTATCGTGGTTCGCATCGCGACTCGTCTCGTCGCTCGCACGAGAGTGTAAATGAGCCATGACGTGTTGAATTGCATTGTCTTATGTCGGACGGTCGTGATGGAAATATGTAAGTAATCAAATTAGAGAGATCAATAAAAAGTACCTCGTAAACCTTATTTAGCGCGACAAACTAATGATTATCCGATTCGCCGCAACAGGCTGATTTTTTTAGAACAGGTACAAGTTTTTTCGGATTAAGGTATTTCAAGAAATGTAATAGATATAGAGCTGACAGACATTTTTCGGAAGGCGTTTTTAAGGCAATGTAAAACATTGTCAAAAAAGAACGGGTTGCACTCCGGAAGTGCCGGCAGAAGTAAAAACTTGAACATTAACATTGTGCATTTCTGAATATTCCGGAATGGTTAGGGAAAAATTTCGCACGAATTGTTTTATTTATCAGTATAAAAGTACTAGCATCACTTTAAAAAAAAAACGATTTCCTTTGCCCATTGAAAAAACAAAACTGAATGAGCGGCTGTTATTGCGACATCGATACTTCATTAACCGATACGTGATTCATTGCTTATAAATCAAAATTTGAAAAAAGAATATTACGCTCTTTTCTACTCGTGCCGTACCAACGCTGGGGAAATACATAAAAATGTACTCGTTTAAAAATTATAGCTTCTATGCATTGTATTTAAGGTTCATATTAATAAGGGATGGTAAAACCTCCTACACATTTTTTATCAGGGTCACTTGATCCTGAGGCGAGTTTAAATATCTCCATATACCTATACAACTAAACTTCTAATCCGTATTAGTTAATTTGTAGAAGACAGTTCAGGGTTCCTAGTAATGTAGTCTAGTTAAATTTTACACACACATCACGCACCATTTTATATCCATCCCAAAAAGTGCTCAACGCCACTAAAGAAGTTTTCACTTCAAAAACATTTTCTACTTATACCTGAATACGATCTCGCAGACCTTGCCAAAATCTAGTGAGGCAATTTAAAAAAAATCAACATTAGGAATTAGAAAGAAAGAAAGAAAGAAACGTATCTTATTGGTCACAGACACAACTGACGTACAATGGTATCAATTATAAACTAAGAAACAATAACACATTTATAACTATAGGTTATAATACAATTATGTTTTTCTTAAACTATAACACACACCCAATAATAATATTATGCTGCATGTCGTGGCTGTGTCACGTGCGTATTCCGTGCCATGATGTGATAGGGGGCGAGCCTCTCGCCATATCGGGCACAAATTCCAGACTCCGGGCTGATACTGAATATAAAAATCCAATATGGCTTTGCCCGACCCGGGGATCGAACCCGAGACGTCAGCATTGCAGTCGTACCGTAATAAAACTACGCCACCGAGGCAGTCAATACTAAATAATACGCATGCTCACGCCTTTTATCCCCGAAGGGGTAGGCAGAGGCGCAACTAGTGCACCCACTTTTCGCCAAGCGTATTCCGTCCCATGATGTGATAGGGGGCGAGCCTATCGCCATATCGGGCACAAATTCCAGACTCCGGGCTGATACTGAATAGAAAAATCCAATATCACTTGGCCGACCCGGGAATCGAACCCGAGACCTCAGCCTTGCAGTCGTACCGTAATACAACTACGCCACCGAAGCAGTCTAAGTCTAATAAATAATATGATTTTAAAATAATGTTTTGATTGATATTAACTGGTTCGAAAAGTACTGTTCTTGAGCCATACAGTGCACGGATAGCGTATACGCTCTTAACCCTTAACTACCCGGTATGCGTTTGTAACGTAACTGACCAATAGTGTCCGGCGGACACACTAAAAAGATAAAATAGAAAAACGGCGTTAAAATCCGAAAACTAGTTTTATTTCGATGTGTTATATTCCGTAAACATAAGAGACCATTATTTAGTGATTTTACCTTTTTTATTACTTTTTTAGAACAGATCTTACACAACATAATATTTAATACCCCACCCCACGCTTTTTTGTACCATAAAATACACTTTCTTATTTACACTATTCTTAATTCAAATTTAGTTTAAATTTTTTAGTTGGATTTTCTATAAAGCGTGTTTTTTAGTTTTCAACTATTATTTATTTATATTTTTTTAGTTCTGTTCTACTATTGTCCAACAGATGTCACTAAAAACGAAAGCGCCATCTTGTGACAAGTAGGATTTTTTTACGCATAAGAGTAGCCAGTTTAGTTGTAATTCTACTATGGTCCAACAGATGTCACAAAAAATAAATCGCGCCCAAAGGAATTACAAACATACAAACATACAAGTGAAGCTAATATAAAGCGTGTAAAAAAGGAACCGTTATAGGATCACTTTGTTTTCCGTCTGTCTGTTAAGACCCTTTTTCTCAGGAGCGCGTAGAGATATCAAGTTGAAATTTATATCAAATACTTGAGTCTACATTCTCTTTCAGCTGTAAAAAATCAAACTTGTAAGTGGAAGCGATATGACCGCTTGTGTCGCATGTTTTGCAATTTCGCAAGAAATCAAATCCTACAGGGTAGGTACTCCCCGTTGACCTAGAATCATGAAATTTGGCAAGCAGCAGGGTCTTACAGCACATGTTAAGGAAAAATATAAAAACTAAATATATACTTTAATAACGAAGAAAAGCGAATTTAAATTCTTCAAATTTGATTAATATATTATTAAATTTTGGCGAACTATTGAACTTATATTATTTAGATACTTTACCTACACGTTTGTGGGAACACTCGGTACGCGAGTCCAACTCACATTTGTCCGGTTTTTTTTAAACATTAATCAAAAAAACTATCGCAACATCTAACGGAAAAAGATTTTTCTAAATTAGCGCAATAATATGTAAGTTATAAAACTCTAAAATTTGGTGGAAGGGGAAGTTGTCAAATAACAGTAATATCAGACTGTGCCGTCACCGACCATAACGCTGCTTGCGTGCGAAAGAGATAGTGCGATATCACCGCCACGCACCCCTACTTTTGCTCACAACAATATTTTAAATATGTATGACTGCTTTATTTTTCAACCAATTTCGATGCTGATTTCAAACAATAATAGTAAATATAAAATAATGTACGAAATCAAACCTAAGAAACTAACCTATTGAAGGCAGCTATTGTAATATTAACTTTTTGGACAACTTACACCTTGGGCCGCAAAATAGTATGAGTAACAATAATATTTGGTAAATATTACGAAATAATAAGTTATTTTCAGGCTTTTACGGCAATTTTGACTTGCTTACTATTTACACATAGACCACATGATTTAAATGAAGTAGAATGTGCTATGATATTTTACGCAATTTCCGATAAATAAAGAAATGTGTTGGTAAAAGAAGCTAATTTTATGACCTATCAAAATACTTAAATTACTAATATGACTGTCAATTTAGCAGACAATAATATTTAAATATATTTAAATAAATAATAATAAACCATCCAACACATTACAGGTGCCTGTAGATCAATAGTCCAGACCGATTACAAATTCAGACATGATCAGGTAGCAAATATAATTCATCAGAAACTAGCCACAAAATACAAACTTATAGCGAAACCAAAGACACCTACTCCATATTATAAGTACATACCAGAAACAGTGCTGGAAAATAGTAACCACAAACTTTACTATGATAGAGCTATTCTTACTGACAAGACAGTGCATTACAATAGACCCGATATGACTCTTGTTGATAAAAGTAATAAATCTGCATTTATCATCGACATAGCCATACCGAACACACACAACCTGCAAAACACAATAGCTGAAAAACTCACAAAATACACTGACCTAAAGGAGGAAATAACTCGTATGTGGCATTTACAAAAAGTGTTCATAATCCCGATAGTATTATCCACCACTGGAATTATTCCTAAACAGTTAGCACACTCATTAACACTTTTAGACCTACCAGCACAAACCTATATTCAACTGCAAAAGGCAGTGGTTTTAAATACATGCCGAATTGTCAGAAAATTTCTGCAGACGGAAACATCCCCCCTACCAAACCCTATTACAGCCACGAACCCTGACACTCACTTGGCTTAGGCCCGTGAATGTTAGCTCATACCGGTTCATACGGACCGAGAAGGAAAATGATGAAACACAAAATAATAATAATGTTACCGTATTAATGGAATACAATAATTATTATAAGAACAGTGAAAAAAAATAATTGATTTAAAATGTTTCACTTCATATTACGTATGTGGGTGTTTCTCTGTAAACTGGGCAACTCATTGTCTCAGGCCAATAATTAAAAAATAATAACATATCATACAGGTTTCGTTGATAATTATGAAAGATAATAACCTAATCTACTTTGGCTCAACATTCAATATCTATTAAAATAAACTTTATTGGGTCAAAATCGCCTTTATAGTCCTCAAAAACCAGTCCCCTGGCGTGTCACCAAAGCAGAATAGGCTCTTCAAGCTTAATTAATTAAGACAATAACTATTGGAATCTATAAAATTGTTTTATTATTCAAACAATATTGTTTCATTACTAATGGGACCTGTTTATTTTTTATTAATATTATGTTAAGAAATAAAAAAAGTCAATTAAAGTTTGTCTCCGCATTTTGTGAACAGTTCCCCTGTCTATATTTAAGATTACGCGCCACGTAGTTTAAAGGTTAAACAACGGCATTTTTGAGTGTAACGTAAAGCAAACAATCTGAAGTTTGCACCGTTGCTGTCACTACGGCTTGAATGCCATTTTATTTAGTGCTGCATGAGCGTCCTTCCTTGGAAGTCACATCGTAACCTGAGAGCCAACAGTCCTCTGGTAAGGATTATTTTTATTTCTTTTTATGTATTTTAATGATGGCCTAAAAAGTTTAAATCATTGTAATAGATAAATATTTCCTATGCACAGTAAAATAACATGGATCGATTACATTTTGTGCTACCTTTCAATGAAGTCGATCTAAACAGTCCCCTGGCAACAGTCCCCTGTCCCTCAACATGACAGGGAACTGTTTCAGTCTCCAGGGGACTGTTTTTATATTATTTTTGTTATTGTTTTAGGTACATGTGTGTTTTGAGTACGGCGCCAAGGAAGACAAAAAAATCTAAGAAAGATACTTTACAAAGAAAAAGGAAAGCTGAGCGAAAGAGATATGATTATATTAAAAACAATCTGCAGAAAAGCTAAGAGCTTAGAGAAAAAGAAAAGAACGCTTGAAATATCTTAAGAAAAAAGAACTAGGAAGCTTGTTGAAAATATGACTCCACGAGAACACCGGAACGCAAAGAAGAAGTGGAAAAAGCACTGCACCTAGTATCGCAATAAGAAAAAAGTATTAGCAAATATTACTAACTCGTTCATGAGAGAAAATACTCCATATTCTAATTTATTTATCTAGTGCAACTAAACTGCTTACACTTGAACTTGCTGACATAATTAATAAATAACAATAATAAAGAGAAAATGCTAAGATATAAAATAAAGCAGAAAACGAATGAAGAAATTATAGTCCTGAAGAAGAAAGTATTGAAGTATGTAACACCTCATACAAAAGAGTAGTCCCATCACGTCGCCGAGAGATGGCGCTGCTGCGGCGCTGCTACGGATACGTACAAATTATGAATCGCGATATCAAGATTCTCCGGCGAAACATGACCTGCGGAGGATTTTTGTGACTCAGTGTGGTTAAAGGTGGTTGATAGTGGTTAATGCATAGATATTCCTTGATATACAAATTACGATTCCGGCTTCCGAACTTAGCTTCCACTGCGTGGGACTATTTTTGGGACCGACGTGTAGTTTAGTAGTAGTGAACGCTTCCACGTCGTGGGACGTTGTACCTATAGTAGTTTATCCACACAACACTGTAAATATTCTAATCTACAGTTTGAACACGAATAAACGTTCTTGGAACCCGAGACTGTGTTTTCACCATCACCAACCTCAGCCCGTTACATCTGGCTACCAACGTGCGGGCAAATCAAAATCCACAAGATCGTTACAAGTACAAGAAACGACTATCGCGATAAAATAAAATAAAACAGAGCCTAAAGATATACTAAATACTAAGTTACAGAACATGGAAAATACTCCAGAACTTACAAAAAATCTTGTCAAAAAACACTATTCGGTGAAGTATTTAAAAAAACAATTAAAGAAAATTTGTCACAGCTGAAAATAATAAGTCAAAAAGGACTTGTAGCAAAAATAGTTACAGGAAAGATAGTTGATTAATATAAGTTATAGCGAATGGAAAATATAGCTGTGATAGCCTACAATAGAATAAAAAAGGAAAAAAAACGGCACATCGACTGGTAAGAAAAAACAAAATTTCAGATGAATGTGAAATAGCAGTTGTAAATTTCTATGAACATGATTCTAATAGTAGATTCGGAACGGGAAAGATAGAATTCATATAGAGAAAACTAGAACGGAAACAAAGTGATAAATGCTTAATTCATTGCTGGGGTTATACAAGAAGTTCAAATACCAAAAATAAAAGAGTTATCACACCTTTTGTAGATTGCAACCTTTTTGGACTATCATGGCCAGAGTTGATGAACGTGATACTTGTTTGTGCGTGAACCACTCAAATATAGACTTAAAACTATAAGTATGCTTTATTCAGTGGAAAAATTTAAATTATAACCATCAGAAATTGCTTCAGGAACTGTGTTGTGACCGCTATAATGAGAAATGTTTGTCTACAGAATGTCAGAAGCGTGTTAATAAGACTCCTGCATACAAGGGAATCGATGACAGAATACAAATCATTTGTAAGAAATGGATATCCGAAATAATTGATTTCATAGACCCAAAATCCAAAAAGACTTGTCGAATAACTAAATACATCAAGAAGTTTATTATTGTGAATTTGTTTATTGTTCAGTTACATAATTCTTAAGCTACAAACTTTAATGAAAATAAAAAAACTTAATTTTAGTACTGAAATTGTATTTTTCATTTAAGGTTCACAGTCCCCTGACATAGACAACAGTCCCCTGTATAGATTTTTCAGAAAATGCTCAATATTTTCTAAAGTCATGGAAATATTTTTGGTTCATCTGTTATATATTAATAAAGAGATGGATATTTATTCCTTGAATAAGATTTATTAAATATATAAGCAAAAAAGTTGCCTAGACAATTTTCTTACATAAGTTGCCCAGTTTACTGAGAAACGCCCATGTACATTAATACACACACATACACACACACACACTTTTATTTAATATAAAAGCCTATTTTCGTAGAACAAAGTTTTACCCGAGTACAATAGAGATAAAGGGTCTCGCTTTATCGTAACTGCTAAGATTTACAAAAATATTTAATTTAAACTAAGACACACATTCCTTAATTTAATGTCGCTTACGTCAATTAGCCCACCAACCGTCGATATGTTAAGTTTTTTATGGTAGGCGCTTTTTCAAGTTTTTGATCTTTTTATTATATATTCAAGTGGACGATAGCCTAGTTGGGAATGGAACGGTCTGCCGAGACAATGTCCGGAGGTTCAAACCCAAGGCACACACCTCTGGCTTTTCGTAGTTACGTGATCGTTCGCTTTAACGGTGAAGGAAAACGTCGTGAGGAAACCTACATACCTCAAAAGTTCTCTGAATTTCGAAGGTATGTGAAGTCCGCCAACCCGCACTAGGCCAGCGTGGTGGACTAAGGCCTAAAACCCTCTCGGTAGTAGAGGAGGTCCGTGCTCAGCAGTGGGCAGTATACAGCGTGTAAAAGACAGCCTACCGAATTTTTTTAAGTAAAATAGCATTATATGCCTATATTAAAATAAAGATGTCCGCGGGTACCGGACATGTGTGCATAACAATTTCGTAATTCTTGGGCCAGAAATGTATGTGATCCATTGCGTAGTTATCGAAATCTACCTACACTCTACAGTAGCCGGCGCGGGGTACCGCGCGAATACGTTCTTAGGTTAAAGCACCGCGGCGTGATACGAGGACTAACACAACTCAACTCGACAAAATAATATCACATGGGTCTTCCAGACCCTTCTTGTCTGGGTACTACCGGCTGGTTATCCAAAGTACGTTGATACGCCCGAGTTATTACACGCTTATCAATTGGGTGCCGATTATAAGGATACTTTTCTCCATAAAGTCGAAGAGCTTGTTGCTCTTTGCCTCGAGCTTCACCGTAACACATTATCATTTGTCCATATTCACGTGCACTGAAACTGTCAAGGTATTTCACTATTCCGCTCCCGAGACATTAAAAAAACACTTGTTCTTCCTGGAAATCCTGAGAAAAGAACAAACCCATAAACCACAAATCCTCATTAATAAGAACGTCACGAAAAAATACGATCCGCACAAGACGAAAGGTGCGTCGGAACTAACAAACAAACCGCCGCGCCACCCGCCAGGGGCCAAAAGTAGACCTACTTGCGAGTCGCACGCGTCGCTCAAAGAAATTACCTAGACTTATAACATTTGGATCGGTCATTTTCATTAAATTTATTTGCGTCTTGAAGTACCTAATAACGAATAATTTGCCGGATCCATAGTTGGGCATTTATATAAATAAGATTCCCTGTTTCGTCACAAATGAAAAGATTTTAGTGCTTAGTGCACCCAAGTTTTGTAATGATGTGGTAAGTATGGTAGTTGATCACATTTACGAGTTTTGGAAAATTGTGATATTCCTTCACCGTTAATACTAGCTAACAAAGATTTTTTTTTTAAACTCCTACAACTGATATTGTAAATACTTTTTAATGTTAAATAAAAAAATAATTAAAAGAAGGCTTACTTTAGCACTAATAAAAAACGTTATTTCATTATTATTTCATAAAAAACACAACTTCGCGTTCATAGTTAATGAATTGAGGAGTGAAATTAAATAAGTCCAATCCACATTTTCTATAATCCGAAATTCGCAACGCTCGTCGCTCGTAGTCAAAGGACGCCGCGCGCGTCGGCGCGCCTTTGGGCCGGCGCGGCGGCCGGCCGCCCGGCGCGGCGCAGCGAGGCCATTGCACGCGGCGCGCGTGGCGCTGTATACCTATTTCAAAACAGCTGACTGGGGGCGCGTGCGTACATTTTATCTTTTCTACATACATTTCTGTTATTATGAAAATAATGTACTTCTTGTTATTTTAATGAAAGTGGGGTTGTGTTAGTGAATAGTATCGATTTTATTGCGTTATCATTGAAAAAAAATTACAAAAATTCATGAAAAGACCGACGAAAAATTTAAACGCAGGGGGTATCAGAATCATGTACTGAACACCTGGTATCATTTTTCGGTAGGCTGTCTTTTACACCCTTTATAATACAGGGCTGATTGCATTGCATTGCATTATATATTGCACGACTGCCTCGGTGGCGTAGTTGTATTACGGTACGACTGCAAGGCTGAGGTCTCGGGTTCGATCCCCGGGTCGGGCAAAGTGATATTGGATTTTTCTATTCAGTATCAGCCCGGAGTCTGGAATTTGTGCCCGATATGGCGATAGGCTCGCCCCCTATCACATCATGGGACGGAATACGCTTGGTGAAAAGTGGGTGCACTAGTTGCGCCTCTGCCTACCCCTTCGGGGATAAAAGGCGTGAGCATGCATTATATAATTCAAAATTTTGAACGGGATTTTTATAAACCTATTAAGTGAGGAACACGCGTGTTTTACTCTTGCGTTTGTCTCCGAAATTGTGATGACGCCATATGAGGTCAAAAAAAATACAGTGCGACGTATAATATTCATAGGTATAGAGAGTGGATTTTTCAGATGGGACAGCAAAGTCAATATTGCATATTATCAACCAAAGTTCAAACGTTAAATTAGTAAACAAATATATAAATATACACATTTTTATATATTAGGACAAAATATATACTATTTAATTTTTATAATAAAGCAATTTCAGATATTGAAGTTGATTTTTTATAAATTTGATTTAAGTACTTAAGTATAACAACTTACATAAATTTTATAAGCTCTCAAACTATTAATATCATAAAGATCATTTGCAAAAACGGGCTTAAAATTCTAACCAATATATTAATGACTAGCATTGCTCGCGGCTCCGCCCGCGTGGACAAGTTTTTCCGGGATAAAAAGTAGCCTATAGCACTCAGGAGTAATGTAGCTTCCTATTAGTGAAAGAATTTTCAAAATCGGTCCAGTAGTTCCTGAGATTAGCGCGTTCAAACAAACAAACAAACAAACTCTTCAGCTTTATATATTAGTATGGATTTCTTATATTTACGCTTTACGCGACTGTTAGACATTGAAATACCTAAAACTATTTTTCGGATATTGCAGATTTCTAAGTTATATTTCCTCCCGACTTCAAAACACTGTGAGCTCATACTGCGTAGATCGGACCGTCAACGACTTTACGACTAAGCCTTTGCAATAAATCGTTTAATTTTAAAGTCCTCCGATTTGAGATATATGTAATTATATTTTGCTTAAAAACTACATTTAAAATAAGTTAGTTATAAATGGAGGGGTCTATAAATATTTTTTAATGGATCCAACAACCATATTTTTGCCCGTTTAATATCCATAAAGTTTGAGCCGGGTTAGATTTTGCGGACATCTTTCGTAAATCAAACTGTTTCACTATTGTTGAATTGTTTATTGTGACGTAGTCTCGGCTGAGCGGTGTCGAGCGAGTTCATGTGAAGTACAACATCGCGGCACCCGCTGCGTCGGGAGGTAGATAGCGATAAATGCCTACAACGCTCATGATTCCTGGCCTTAAACTGAACAATTCTGAAAATGTATGCCGATGATACAGTTTTATTGTTTCATCATAAGGATTGGAGAGCATGTTACAAAAGTACGACAGAAGGTGTAACAGTCGTGTCCGATTGGTTAGAACATAATCTCTTGACGTTAAATAAAAGTACATCTAGCAATTGTAATTGCTTGCGAATCAGAGGAAGGCTCAGATGTACAGTTGAAAGCGAGGTATTATCACTTGAATGAACATTATCAGGATGCCAATCGGGTGATAGTGAGTGGGTTCGTAGACAGACTGGAAGAACGTGGAAAAGAGGTTGCATATCTCTGAGAGGTCACTCGAAGATTCATTTTTGTAAAACATACATATTAGTTGATAACTGACAATACCGCAAACGCCATCTAAAAATAAAGTATAAAAATACGATTATAATATATTTGAAAACTAACTTCAAAACCACTACAAACAAGAAAAAAGTGTTTGTGTACTTATGTACACGCGTTAGAAGTTATACTTCTTTGGCATAACAAGATAAAAATCTTTTTAAAAATTTTATCCTTCGTTTTATTCTACGTTCAAAATTCAAAACTAAAATGTTGACTATAGCTAACTTCAGGGTGTCGATTTTTCGTGACACGCATCGTAAAAATTTACTCATCATTTTTCCCTAACGCGCCAAAAGAAGTATAACTTCAAAAAAAGTATGTGTGTACTTATGTACACGCGTTAGAAGTTATACTTCTTTGGCGTAACAAGATAAAAATCTTTTTAAATAACGCGCCAAAGAAGTATAACTTCATTATCTTTCTACGTTCAAAATTTAAAACTAAAATGTTGACTATAGCTAACTTCAGGGTGTCGATTATTCGTGACGCGCATCGTAAAAATTTACTCATCATTTTTCCCTAACGCGCCAAAAGAAGTATAACTTCAAAAAAAGTATGTGTGTACTTATGTACACGCGTTAGAAGTTATACTTCTTTGGCGTAAAAAGATAAAAATCTTTTTAAATAACGCGCCAAAGAAGTATAACTTCATTATCTTTCGCCTTATTCTACGTTCAAAATTTAAAACTAAAATGTTGACTATAGCTAACTTCAGGGTGTCGATTATTCGTGACGCGCATCGTAAAAATTTACTCATCATTTTTCCCTAACGCGCCAAAAGAAGTATAACTTCAATTTAACTATATATACGTATATTTGGGGGCGATGCCTAATTTAAATTGAACATTGTTTTCGTATATTTGTTCGTGTATTTCTTAGCTTAGTCCAAATATACGTATATAAAGTTAAATTATTATTTTGATTTGTAGTGGTTTTGAAGTCGGTTTTATTTTTTGCTAAAAAGTTTTTATTTATTGTTTTTTTGTTAGTTAATTATGTAATGGTGTAAACAATACATCATCGATATACGATTGCAGCATTCGCGGGTCATCTGCTGATAGTTATTGAAGAGTTCCATTGTCTATCTCCGAAGATCTTCATCAGATCCTAATAAATTATATACTATAACCTTCCCTGAAAAATATACATTTGAGTAATGAAATTCCAATCCAAAGCGGGTCAGTAGTTTTAGAGAAAATCGCGGCCATACAAACTTACATACATACATACAAACAAACATACAATCGAATACATGACCTCCTTTTTTGAAGTCTGTTAAAAATCACTTTGAACGAATTGGCTTATGACGTATCATTAATTAATTGTGTTTCATTACCTAAATTGGCCCTTTCTTGGCATCTGGATTTATTTACCTATCTGTATAATTATAATTGTGTAAACGGTTTATCGGTTGGTCACAGAGCCCGACGTGGGCATGCCGGAGAGTGCGGCGCGGCGCTACTGGCGACAGACGCTGGCCGGCCTCGAGTACCTGCACGCGCGGGGCGTCGCACACCGAGACATCAAACCCGAGAACCTGCTGCTCGACCATCACGACGACGTGAAGATCTCCGACTTCGGCATGGCGACGGTGTTCCGACACGGGTCGCGCGAGCGGGCCCTGTCGCGCGTGTGCGGCACGCTGCCCTACGCCGCGCCCGAGGTGCTGCGCGCCGAGCGACACCCCTACCGCGCGCCGCCCGCCGACCTGTGGGCCGCCGCGCTCGTGCTGCTCGCCATGCTCGCCGGCGGTGAGTCGCACACTCTACACACACCGCAGCTCACGACGCGCCGCCGAGCTTCGCGACGCCAAGTCCCGCCAAGTCCCGCCGCGGCCCGTCTCTTTGGTATCCTAGCTGTAGGCGTCCCGTGAGCCCTAAAGTTATGGTACCGAAGTTACGAGTCGCGTCGCATGCATCGGCTCCGTCCAGACGTCAGTAGGAGATAGGGTAAGCGTTGTTTGTTGATGTCGAGTAGTGTGTAGTGTGTAGTAGTGTAGTAGTGTAGACTAGTAATGAGTGGTGCCTGGTGCAGAGCTGCCGTGGGAGCGCGCGGCGGAGGCGGACGCGCGGTTCGCGGCGTGGCGCGCGTGGGCGGCTGCAGGCGGCGCGGCGCCGGCGGGTCCGTGGCGCAAGGTGTCGCGCGGCGCGCGGGCGCTGCTGCGGGCGGCGCTGCGGCCGGAGCCGGCGGCGCGCGCCTCGCTCGCGGCGCTGCTCAGCCACGCGTGGACGCAGGACGACCCGCATGCAGGTCGGTGCTGTGCTCTGTGCACTCCTACTCCTCCAGTTACCGATGTTGGTTTCAGTGCGTCCTGCTGCGGGCCCGGGAACACGCGGCGTGACCGCCTCAGGTACTAGGTGACTCTGAGTGGCGTCGATCTCAGAGCCGCCTCGTGCCTCAGCGCGGAACGCGACGCCGGCGCCCCGAGTCGACGCACCGAGCCGCGATTTGACGCAGACGAGCGCGATGCGACGCTTTGGCGATTTAGCTCCGTGACGTGAAGCATACTCATAAAGCTAGATTACCAAAGCACCGCGTCCCGCCGCACATCGGTGGAGAAGCGGCGACCCACGAAGCCGTCGGACATCTTGGCGTAGCGATGCATCTATTGTGCTTTCCTTATTGTATGTGTGTGTGTTTGTAATTTGTATTAGATCCTCACATATGAAATTGGCGTTTTGTCGTACTGGCCACTTTGATCTGAAATATCTCCTCTTTGGTTAAGAATTCCAAATTCAAATTTATAAATGTATTTAATGTACCGGACATTAGATTTTAGAAAATAGTTATTTATTTGTTTATTCCAGTGGGCTTAGAATGTGACACGAAGACGCAACTCGTAAAACGATGTCGTTTAATTTTGATGTTTGTGATTGATCGAGAGACCAATACGTCAGTCAAATGTTAGTCTCTCAACCAATCCCAATAAGACGAAACGGAGACGTGACGTGTTTTTTTGTCACATTCTAAGCCCACAATGGGCTAACACGTCACGTCTCCGTTTCGTCTTATTGGGATTGGTTGAGAGACTAACATTTGACTGACGTATTGGTCTCTCGATCAATCACAAACATCAAAATTAAACGACATCGTTTTACGAGTTACGTCTTCGTGTCACATTCTAAGCCCACTGATTAGTTTTTTCTTTGGCGTCTTTCATGTCGCGCAATGGAAAACATGAAATACCACTATATTTACGAGTATGAGTTTCACCGTGGCACCAGTTCTGCCGAAACAGTTCGAAAGATTAACGATGTGTATGGCGTAGGTGTCGCAAAAGAAAACACGGTACATTTTTGGTTCCAACGTTTTCGTTCTGGACATTTCGACCTTCAAAACAAGTCCCGTGGACGGCCGAAGACCAAGGTGGATAATGAGGAATTAAAGGCTATTATGGAAGCGGATCCATCGCAAACCACTTCAGAGTTAGCTGCAGGCTTCAGTGTGAGTGGTAAAATGTTTTAATCCACTTGAAGCAAATCGGGAAAAAGTAAAAAGGCTTGAAAGGTGTGTACCTCATGAATTGAGTGAATCAAACCAGCAAACACGCGTCGAATGCTGCGTTACATAGCTCAACCGACACAATAATGAAGGGATTTTTAAACGAATCATTACCTGTGATGAAAAGTGGATCCTGTACGATAATTGGAAGCGCTCGTCGCAATGGCTGAATCCTGGAAAACCAGCTAAATCATGCCCCAAGTGAAAATTGACTAAAAAAACATTACTTGTGAGTGTTTGTTGGACTAATGCCGGTGTCGTTCACTACAGCATTCTAAAAACTTGGCCAAACGATTACGGCAGATATCTATTGACAGCAACTGCAAATCATGATGGAGGAACTAGCTGCTAAACAACCGAGGCTGGTCAATCGTTCTAGGCCACTGCTACTTCAGGACTTCAGGACCACACATTGCACAACAGACGGCCGCTAAACTAGAGGAGCTGCGATTGGAATTTCTGGAACATCCACTGTACTCCCCGGACCTTGCTCTAACAAATTACCATTTTTTCCGTAATTTGGATAACTTTTTACAAGGAAAAAAAAATCAACTCCGATGTGGCTGTCCAAACCGCCTTCAGAGAGTTTACTCATTCTCACCCCATGGTTTTTTTTAGTAAAGGGATCAATGAACTCCCTATAATATGACTAAAAGTGCATAGATAACAATGGTGCATACTTTGATTAATTAATTATACTTTACAAAAAAAAAATCTACTTTGTTTTCCTCCGATATAAAACGCCAATTTTATATGTAAGGACCTAAAATTAACATGCTTTGTGTTCCATTATGACATGTATTGTGATCACCATCCTTTATTATAATCAAGTGATTTAAAGGTGTTGAAGACATAATTATAGTGATTGCCGCGATGTTTCATAAATAATACCATCTCGTCTTGTGTAAAAATGTGACGCCCCCGACTCCTGCCCCTCTGCTAATTCATCGTCCTCCCGACGCGGCAGAAGGGTTAGTATTCTCGCCAAATCTCAAAATCGGAGGTCTTTAAAATTGTATGATATAAACTATCTTGGTTAGAATTTTATGCTCGTTTTTGGACATTTCGTTTACATTCTGTTTGTTTATACTTTCAAAACTGGTTTTTATAATAATAACAATTTTCTATGTAATTTGTTTATAAAAAGTTACTCTAAAAACCGTTTGTAGTCTTTCTTTTTATCATACAATTATTTTATTTATTGGAAATTAGTAAAACATTGGTATATTATTATTTGACTTAACCACCATAGTGGCGACTGGTCGGAGGCGCTGCTGTCGTGCACATAGGCGCTACACAATAACAACTGCCGGCTCTGAACGCGTACAGACGCGTACGGACGTGTACAGACGTGTACAGACGCGGACAGACGCGCACAGACGTGTACAGACGCGCACAGACTCGTACAGACGCGTACAGACGTGTACAGACGCGCACAGACGCGTACTGACGCGCACAGACGTGTACAGACGCGCACAGACGCGCACAGACGTGTACAGACGCGGACAGACGCGTACAGACTTGTACAGACGTGCACAGACGCGTACAGACGCGCACAGACGCGTACAGACGTGTACAGACGCGCACAGACGCGTACAGACGTGTACAGACGCGTACTGACACACACAGACGTGTACAGACGCGCGGACAGCTCTACAAAACTCGTATATTTAATGTATTGGCCGCTCGCATTGTTTTACTACAAAATTAGCACATTCCTTTTATCAAATTGCCCGACGCTCGCATCAAGGCCCTAAGCTCGGCCAACATGTATTGCCCGAAAAAATGTGCGTACATATCGGCATGGATCATATCTCTATTTTTTATGACTACTATTAAAACTGTGTCTTCGCTACTTAAATGCTGAACAATAAGAATTTAAAAAATCAGTTAATTCTTAAGAAATAAGAAACCTATAATATGTAATGCATGTAGTTTATAATTATTATACCTAATATGTAATAATTATTAAAGGCTCTTTAACTGTGGTGCTCTCTTGATGCAACACATGTTTTAGGGTTATATATTTATACACTGCCTCGGGGGCATAGTTGTAATACGGTACGACGGCAATGCTGAGGTGTCGGGTTTGATCCCCGGTTCGGGCAGATTTGTAATTTTCTATCCAGCATCAGCCCGGAGTCTGGAATTTATGTCCGATATGGCGATAGGCTCGCCGCCAATTGCACCATGGGACGGAATACGCACGGCGAACAGTGGGTGCATTAATTGCGCCCCTGCCTACCCTTCTGGGATAAAAGGCGTGAGTGAGTGTGTATATTTATTGTAAATATGTTTTTTATAGTAGTTAGTAGTAGTAGTTTTTTTTTTAGTTACAGTCCTAATGTGCATACCGAGTGTTCGTGCAATGATATTCCTGACAGTATAGATTCGCCATTACTATGCACAATCTGAAGACCTGAAACTATTCCACTTGGGACGCTTGCATAATACGCGTACTTTTCAAATACTAGGTGTTATTATCTTTGTATGCAATGTACTGCTTTATAATATACGAGCGTTCAATGTAGTAAATGTAAAGGAATGGTGGTAGGTCTCATATGTAAGAGGCCGTCTGGGTGGGTACCATCACAATGTCTATTTCTATCGCCAAGCAGCAGTGTGCATGCACTATTGTGTTTCGGTTTGAAGGACATTGTAGCCAGTGTAACTACTGGACATAATGAGACTTAACATCTTATGTCTCAGGATGACGAGCGCTGTGGAATGCCACACAGTACTTTGCAACTCAAGCTGCTGGATGGTGTTGCTACTGTTTATGGATGGTCGTATTACCATCAGACGAACGGAAGCTCGTCTCGTGATTCAATTCAATAATAAAAAAAGGAATATCATGTACTTACGTGTATACGGAACATTGTTTTCGTTTGATATTTTAGGGTATATCGTATCTATACTTGTTGAATATCCGCATAATCCGCGCGCAATCAGAATGGGATGCGACCTTACGGAACTGATACCGCTCGGTGGCATCAGCAAACTCACGCTTAATGATCGAGAGATACAAATTAAATAAATACGAAGATTTTTTGGATATATAACTGTAATTACGAATGTAATTGTGCGTATTTTATACACATACACATGTATAGGAGAAAGTCTGCGGTAAATACCACATCTTTTGGTTTTACAAAACAATAATAAAAAATAGAACAAGAAAATTTAACTAATGAATTTAAATTCTGAAATTTATGAACGCTACTTTGCTTGGGGATTTCCATTTTTTATTTATTTCTACAAGGACCCATCCCATTCTCACTGCGCGGATTATACGTGCACGTATTGTAAATATAATATTATTACATAGCGTGAGCGTACATACAAAGCATAGCATTAGGGAGTAGGCCACCTCGGCGTGCCGTAGACCGTTATGGTGCCCTCGTTTAAAATTACAAACTCTGTTTTGCCCGATACGCTAATGCCTCCCACACCACAAAAAATCCTCACGTTATTACATTAATATGCGACGAGCATCACAAAAAAAAATTACTGCACTCATCTGAAATAAGTAATAAGTTCGAACCCTCAGGTTCCAATCCAGATGCTGCCTTGCAAAAGTTTATTACGATATATTGCACGATGAGCACTTGTCAGTGGAATCTTCACTAATCGTCTTCTGGAGAACTGTTGGTCTTCATAACGATTTCAAATGTTTTGATCACTAACCCGAGTTTCTGTATGTATTAGCTTTTTTTTGTTATTAAAGTACGTATTTACGGTTTGTATATTTTTCCTTTACGTGTGCTGTAAGACCTTGCTTCTTGCTCTCTGCTAAATTTCATGATTCTAGGTCATCGAAAAGTACCCTATGGGTTTTAATTCCTTTGCGAAATCGCAAAATATGCGACATAAATGGTCATATTTTTTGATCGCGTTGACTTACAAGTTTGATGCTTCTACAGCTGAAAGAGACCGTATACCCGAGTATTAGGTATAAACTTAATCTCTTCCTGAGAAAAGGGGCTTGACAGACAGACGGACAATAAAGTGATCCTATAAGGGTTCCTTTTGAGGTTCGGAATCGTAAACACTATAAGTTACACCCCCTTAAGCAAGTATTTTATGGACTTTCTGGAAATGAGTTCATTAACACTAAAGAAAACAGACCTATAGATTTTAACCCTTACTTTTACTTAATTAGCTATAAATCAGTCAAAATATAAAAAATAACCACTGTCTCTTATTTTCTTCTTAGTATAATTATAGACGCTTGTTTTACATAATAATGTTTTTAATGCGGTATCTTGTCTAAAGTTGACGCCGGAACCTTGTAAGCTAGCATATTGCACAATGAGTTAGTTGTGTATCGTGTCACTGTGTGTAACAGAAGGTTCGGCGCGGGAGTGGCGCTCGCAGCCCGCCGCCGCGGACGCGCGCTCCTCGCCGGGCCTCTCCCTCGCCGACATGGACGCGCTGCTCACGCACTCGCAGCCCGCGCGCCACTCCGACCTGCTGCTCGCGTCGCAGCCCGGGCCCACCCTCGCCTCGCGCCTCGTGCGGCGCCTCACGCGCGTGTGGCTGCGCTGCGACGAGTCGCACGCGCTGCGGGCGCTCGGCGACGCGCTGCGGGCGCGCGGGCACACGTGGCGCCGCCTGCACCCGCGCCTGCTGGCCGTGGAGTGCGGCGCGGAGGTGCGCATGCGCGCGTGGGTGGTGCGGTGTGGGGAGGGCGCGGGTGGTGCGGGTGGCGGGGAGGCGCGGTCGCTGTTAGAGTTCCGGCGGTCGCGCGGCTGCGGGCTGCAGTTCAAGCGTCGGTTCCTGGAGCTGCGCGCGGCGCTGGGCGCGCTGTCGGTCGCGCCGCCGCCTGACGCCGAGCTGCTCGCCGCGCCGCTCGCCGAGCCTCTGCTCGACCAACACGAAACGCTTTGCGCGTGAACCGGTCGCATACAAACTGATGAAAACTTTTCACGTCTACGTACATGATGCAACAAAATGAATAAGACTGTTAATTGACCAAAGTCGATACATTCAATAAGGAAACAATTGAAAACTATCACATTATTATATTCCACGGAATGCTTTAATTTTTATAGTAAAAAGACCACATTCCACATATCGTTCGTGTGCCGCGCAGGTGGCACTATGGTCACGCAAGTTTGCTTCAGCTATTCAGAAATTTAACTAACAGAAATTCACTTCATGTCACAGTCGCTCCTTTAAACCCTAGACGACCGATCTTTGTTCGATTTTCATTTAAAATAAAAAGTATTGTATAGTTTCCCTGACGAAAACAAAGTCGTATATATATATATCTTATTTAAACTTGGCCTTTTCCTTCGAGGTTACTGTTTAGGATTGTTAATTTATAGGGTGAACATCCTTTAAGGCCTATTAGTCAGTTGTGTCGCGTAAGCAGTATGGCTGAATAGTGTTAGTAGTGGACTTGGTGCTAATGTGGAACTAGAATATTCGGTGTAGTGGCGGCGGTCATGCAAGTTGAAACTAAACTCGCCAACCTTCAGACTCGTCACCGACGGACAGCGGCTAGCGTAATTGTATTACGGTACGACTGCAATGCTGAGGTCCCGGGTTCGATCCCCGGGTCGCGCAAAGTGATTTGGGTTTTTATAATCAATATCAGCCCGTAGTCTGGAATTTGTGCCCGACTTGGCGATAAGTTCGCCCCCTATCACATCATGGGACGAAATACGCACGGCGTAAAGTGGGTGCATTTTTTGCGCGTCTGCCTACCCCTTCAGGGATGTGAGTTTGTGTGTATGCCTAGAAGGAACCATATGCTTATGTAACTGCAGACTCCAGTCTATTGATTTATAATTTTAAATATCTAATTGGTCATTATTATAATCTCAACTCGCATTGGCGCACCTAGCTTTTAGTCCATGAGGAGGGCGAGGGACGGGAGGATGGCACAACAGTGCAAGGACCGCTGCCACAATTGCCTCCGCCCGCCTTCCCCTCGTACGCCCATATCAACTTGTGTGCCTTAACTGTTAGAAACGATGCATCTTAATTTGCTGAGTGTAAAATAAGTGTTTTAATAAATTATTTTGTTTTTTAATATACTTTTTCATTTTTATAACTCATTCCAAAATGCAAGTTTTTCGTTTGTATCCTGAAATTACACCATAAGGTAGACCGTCTTGGCAGCCAACCCAGGGCCGCTGCGTTAATACTAAATCAAAGTTCTTTCTCAGCGGTTTAAGAAATTAAAAACAACACAATTCTAGTAAAATGATTTATTATAAAAGTGACAACCGTGACTTGAATGCGACCGTGGCCCGATACAAAGACCTCAAGCTCCTGCGGGCTGTTCAATCGCTTGTTGTATCCGAGCCTGGTTTACACTACACTGTGTACCAACCCCAAATTTCAAAACCTAGGATTGGAAGTTGGAACATCCAGGACAATTTAGTGTAAAAACAGAACGCAGTGATACGAGTAGCAATAGTTAAATTAATACGACTTGAAAATAGGTTAATGAAATGAAATTTAAAATACATGACTATCAGGACATATCCTGGGATGTTTCCCAGGATATGTCCTGATAGTCATGTATTTTAAATTTCAAATTGGGTTGGCACTTGGCATCCCTAGTTTGTACACTAATGTCTCGAAAGACGCGCAATTTTTCTCCCACAGATTTAGTGTTAATAGATTAGTTCCACGAATACGTTTCTATGCAATAAATCTCGTCGATACCAAGCCGAGTAGGTACAGCCACCAGATAATGGCGCGGCTAATGCCCGATTTCTGAAGTGCTATTGACGGCAGTTTATCTATCCGTTAGCGCTATTGGTTCGATAACCCATAAAATTGCGTTTCTGAACCACGCCCTGCAAGATAAACTCAGTTTAAACTTACTTTAACTGGCCATTTTTTGTTATAAATTCTCAAAATCTAAATAAAACGACATAAAACACAAATTAGCAAACTAGTGCTAGCATGACATAAGACATTTTGTTGAACTGTTTGACTTTTTTTTAATTCGGCAATGATGTCATTCATCAGCCAGAGACAAATAACAAATTACCACAAAATAAAATTAAAATAATGTTTAGGCGTTGATCTATGTTAAAATAAGCTATTTTTGTATATAAAATAATTATTGGTTACGAATTTTAGTAATAAAATCCATTTTAAAGTCGACTGCTAAAAAGAGCCACCTAGTAGCAAAATAAGGAACTGGTTGTCGGCTTCATAGTTATCGAATGCTTCATTCATATGTTCAGAAACACAGTGAAAGTCAACCGACGTTTATCTTAAGTTTATTTTTAATGGATCAATAGTTATTAAAAGTTTAACTGGGAGATTCAGAAATCGGGCATTAGAACTTATAAAATGGAAATAAAATATAGCTTACCTATAACAATTACAAATTACATATTATGTATCTACTTGAACCGTGCTCGGAGTGAAAACAGTTTTTTTATAGTAGTTAATTTTAAAAATCAATTTTAGGTGAGTTTTAGATAAATTTATATTGTAAATTAGGAATTTCCTAATATGTTTGTACTGTAAATCCAGAGCCCTGGTGATGTAGGGGTAGTTATACGGTTCGCAATAAAAATACAACAGATAGTCACAGAGATGCGGCGTTGCGACGTACACCGCGTAACAAGTCACTGAGAATTCACAAAACCTAGATTAATCCCTAAGACTCGGGTCAACACTAGAAGAGGTTGAGGCACCGACCCGCATCACACCTACGCGTTACAACTACCACTGACTTATTTTGACATAATTGTATACTTACACAAGCCCTAAAACCATTTTTGGCGATTGCTCACGCCCGTGTCGCTCCATCATTATAAGCTAACTTTACAACATACAAAGAATCACAATATGACTCGTTTGGCGAGACCGCGCCGCGCCGCCAGGCCCGTGTACTGTGGAGACTGGAGAGGTAGTCCGACGCTCAGCCGCGCGGTTTGCAGACTGCCCTTTCTGAGATTTGGTTCCGCCGTTCCATAATCTACAATGTTTTCGCCTTTTCTAATAACTCGTTGATGAATTTCTGAAATGATAAGGGTTATAGTCTTACTCGAAAGTAATAATGTAAATATGATTTGATTAAAATACCTATTTTGATCTTTGATGACCAAACATATAGCTGCTGTGGCAGAAAGACTCGATAATAACTGGACATAATGGGAAGATGATTCGTACCTAGCTTGTTTTGTAAATAAAAAAATCATCATTAATTATTATCATTCGCTTTAACGGTGATTTAACATAAAAAAGCTTCATTTTTTTAAATATCAAGATAACGGATGCAAATCTATACTAATATATTATAAAGCTGAAGAGTTTGTTTGTTTGTTTGAACGCGCTAATCTCAGGAACTACTGGACCGATTTTGAAAATTCTTTCACTAATAGGAAGCTACATTACTCCTGAGTGCTATAGGCTACTTTTTATCCCGTGAAAACTTTCCACGCGGGCGGAGCCGCGCGCAACCAATAATATAATGAGTGAGTTTTATGTTACACACGTTACGGCGTACCAACTAACTTTTCGTAAACCGACACACAGAAAAAGTTTAAAAATGTTGTTTTACGTCCTAATGCTGAAATGAAATAAAATAATTTATTGGAACTCATAAAATGTTATACATTACTTAGATTCCGCCAATATTAATTCTACCACCAGCTTGTAAAGCAGTCATTAGATAAGAACCGGCAAGAAACTAGCGTTGCTCTTTTCAAAATTAGTTCAAGGTACAAAGTATAAAAGTCCACTATAAGATGCATGATACTGAAAAAAAAATACAACTTTGCTGATTATTTTGTTTAAAGCAGTTCATTCAGTTTATTTCAAAATTGGCGCAATAGTAAGCAAGTTATAAAGCTTTGAAATTTGGTGTAAGGGGTAGCTGTGAAATAACAGCCATACTAGGCTATGAAGTCACCAAGCGCCGTCGGCCATAACGCTGCCTGCGTGCGAAAGAGATAGCGCGATATCTCCGCCACGCCCCCACTTTTGATCACAAGAATATTTCAAAATTGAATAACTGCTTTATTTTTCAATCGATTTTGATGCTGATCTCACAGAATAATTTCTTTATCGTATTATTATCTGTTACAACTAAAATAATGAACAAAATCAAACATAGGAAACTACCATTCCCATACGAGTGCACAACCCTCTCAGGAATCATGAAATAATTTGGTCTGAAATTCTTTCATGCTTCTATTTGCTTCTTCCAAACGTTTTCAAATTATTTAATTTTACAAGGATAGTTATTGTTCAGACACGGAATATGTAGGTACGCATGCTCACGCCTTTTATCCCCGAAGGGGTAGGCAGAGGCGCAACTAGTGCACCCACTTTTCGCCAAGCGTATTCCATCCCATGATGTGATAGGGGGGCGAGCCTATCGCCATATCGGGCACAAATTCCAGATTCCAGGCTGATACTGAATAGAAAAATCCAATATCACTTTGCCCGACCCGGGAATCGAACCCGAGAAGACCTCAGCCTTGCAGTCGTACCGTAATACAACTACGCCACCGAGGCAGTCCCTACGGTTCCATAATAATATGTATCTTAAGTTGCAAAGATCTTAAGTCACCAAAACATGCTTAGTGCTAGTCGAAACTCGAAACATGCTGGTTGGTGAATCAAACCGTCAACATTCGGTTTGAAAGTCAAGCGTTCCGACAACGTGTAAAAAGTTTACATCCATACCCGCGGATACAGACTTTTAACGATCCGTCATCCGGTACAGCACTAGCAGCGTTGCCAACTTAACGGATTTCCCTTCATATCTAGCGAATTTGGATACGTTGAAAACGGGAAAAATAATTTCTAACGGCTAACGGAATATCTAACGGAAAATGTACCATCAGCGAAATATGGCCTTTTACATTTCTGAAATGTAAAAGACATGTGGTGGTACACGTGAATCATTTGATGAAAGGGAGGTTTTTTAGGCGGTAAGAACCCACGCTACGCACCCCCGATGTGAAAGCAATATCTACGCCCGTGTACATAGAACTTTAGACATTTTAGGGCTATTATTGACGAATAAAAATTTTAACGGAATTTTGACGGGATTTTCAACACTGAGCACTAGTAGATAACTACCAGCCGAGTACCGAGTTAAACTAACGCTCTGCCCCCTTATTCTCAATGACACGCGTTATTTCCACCGCTCGTAACAAGCGCATAACTTAAATCATCGCGTTTATCACTAGCTATGGAAATTGGCCCGGTCTGCTGCTTTATGCATCCAGTCGCTGAAATTGGCATACATAATACCATTTCACGCCAATAACACGAAGTTAGCGTAACATGGCCGCGTTAAGAATTTTAATATAATTTTTCTAATTTTAAGCATTTTGAAATATTGTATAAAATTTAAGTTACTGTAAGCCGTCTATTCTTGTTTTGTTTATTTTAACACAAAACTAAATTTTACGTCAATGTTTTTCTTTTGACTCCCATAGGACAGGCTTAGCCTAGTTTGGGAGTCATTGTAAAATAATGTCATTGTATACAACGTTTCTATTTTAACAATAAATTTATTTCTTTCTTATTTCTTAAGAGTTAACACTGTCAGAGAATAAGGGGGCAGGTTTGAGGGTAAGTGAGCGATGGAGAGCAAGCAAAGACATGTGTCCGAGAGTCGGGTAAGATTAAGTTGTGTGTCCATAGGAGATGGGATGAGGAATAGTGAAAATAAAGAACTTACATGTACATCTTTTTGAGGTTTTTTGGCATCCGCTAGTAAGGTCTGAAAAATTAACATTCTTATTAAATAATATTATTAATTAAGACGAGTAATATAATAGTAATGAAATAGCACAATCCACAGGATTGAATTGACGCCGCCGAGGTGGTGACTGGTGGACAACGGATGTAAACTACTTGGCAGTTATGCCGTCGCTGTTCGTACTTTTGTAAACAAACAGATAATGCCGTTAACCCCGAAGGGTTAGGCAAAGGTGCCACCAGGGCACTCACTTTTCGCCACGTGTGTTTAGTCCCATGGTGTATTAGGGGTCGAGTCTATCACCATATCGGACACTAAATTCCAGCCTGATACTGAACAGATAAACTCAATATCACTTTGCCCAACCCAGGAATTGAACCGGGACCGCTGAGAAACTGAGGCAGTTACACTAACAGTTTTACGGCTGTAAAAACTGAAAAGTAATCTCGAAAATTAATAAACTACTCTTCACCTGTCAAACAGCATAGTACCTTAACGGAAACAATGCAACGGCAATATTCCATTCATATGGCTTACGGGTATTTATTGGTATAGCCGACGTGCTATAAGAATTTTGTACTAATAAAAAGATGTGTGAGCATAGCGACTGGCGCTGAGATACGTACGGTCAGGTGGCGGCGGCGCAGGTCGTCCGTATCCATGTCCAGCAGCTCGTCGATGTCAACCTCCACTTCCTGTGACGATGCGCATGCGCCGCCATCCTTCTACAAGCGCACAATCATGAGCCTTAAATGAGTTAACCATTTAAACATTTGATAAGAGTTAAGACACGAAAAGGTAAGTAGGTACTTAAGTTGATTATTTATTTATTTATTTAATGAAAGTTTACAGCACTTGGCCAAAACACTTACATCTAACAATATAATCTACCTTCGAAGCTACCTTCATATGGAATCCCCGTGGGACTCTGCAAGTGGATCGCCAGCTTTCTGGATGGTCGGAGCATAAAAGTCGTCGTTGATGGCAGTATCTCCGAGACCAAGACCATTAACGCTGGCGTTCCTCAAGGCTCGGTGCTCTCCCCCACGCTTTTCATCCTGCATATCAATGATATGTTATCAATCGAGGACATACATTGCTATGCGGATGATAGTACGGGAGGAGCGCGCTATACCGGCCGCCAGAATATCCCACGGAGTGAACTGCAGGAAAGGCGATCTAAAGTTGTGTCTCAAGTCGAGACTTCCTTGGGGCGGGTCTCCGAATGGGGTAGTCTGAACCTGGTTAAGTTCAACCCCACTAAGACACAGGTGTGCGCGTTCACCGCGAAGAAGGATCCTTTTGTCATGGCGCCACAGTTCCAAGGAGTTCCTATGCAGATCTCCGAGAGTCTCGAGATACTTGGAGTCAGGATCTCGAGCGGTGTCCAGTTTGGGAGTCACGTGGAAAGTAAGGCTAAATTAGCCTCAAGGAAACTGGGTGTCCTTAATAGAGCTAAGCGGTACTTCACGCCAGGACAAAGACTATTGCTTTACAAAGCACAAATCCGGCCTGTAGTGGAGTACTGCTCGCACCTATGGGCTGGGGCACCCAAGTACCAATTGCTTCCACTTGACTCCTTACAGAGGCGTGCTGCTCGAATCATAGACGATCCTAAGCTCTCGGACGGTCTGGAACCGTTGGGCATGCGAAGAGACATTGGGTCTCTTTGCGTACTCTATCGGCTCTTCCACGGGGAGTGCTCTGAGGAACTGTTCGAGATGACACCGTCATCTCCTTTTTACCACCGGACTACCCGTTCTCGGAGGAAAGTTCATCCGTTCCACCTGGTAACGCCCACTGCCAGCACTGTGCGTTTCCAGAGATCATTTCTTCCTCGTACGTTTTCACTCTGGAATGAACTTCCTCCCACGGTGTTTCCTCAGCGCTATGACTTATCCTTCTTCAAACGAGGCTTAAAAAAAGTTTTTTACGGTAGGCAGCGGCTTAGCTGTGCCCTTGGCATTGCTGACGTCCATGGGCGACGGTAACCACTTACCATCAGGTGGGCCGTTAGCTCGTCTGCCTTCGAAGGCAATAAAAAAAAATGTAAGTATAATAATCTAATAACAATAAAAAAGTTTTTTTTTTTTTTTTTTTTTTTGGCGGGAACTTGGTGGTGTCATGAGGTGCTCTTGTTTTAATTCATTATTTTGGTGATACTTAGTGTTATATTGCATAATTATGGTGGTATATTATCCAATATAGTTCTATTAAAGGGCTCAAATGAAGTGAATTGAAATAACTGTGCTAGTCAAGTGTTTGTTTTGTTGCCGCCAAAACTCCTCGATAAAGTCTTGGTAAGGTAGCCACTGCTTTACTTCGACATAGTACTACTACTACTGAGGATAACAAAGAAACAATATTATATATGTAACTTCCAAAAACTTTGACACTGGCAGATGCGCAAACCGCGCCTTGCCAAAGAGAAAAAAAAAAAAAAAAAACAAAAAATTTTATTGCCACAAACAAAAAAAAAAACAATAAAATTTTAACAAATAACAAGATAACTAAAACTATTTCTAATACTTAATTAAAGTAAGCAATATTTTACAGCGTTTCTAAAAATAACTTAATCCTATTGTAAACATGGCAAGGTTTATCATAAAATATATCTAGATCTGTGTGATGAGCGTGCACGGCATTGAGAAGTGTGACCGCCCGGGCGGTAGGTGCTGACTCGGCGCGGCGTGTCAAAAACCGAGCTGGAGTGCACGCAATACCAATCCGCTCGAGTGTTGCAGGGTTGTCTACTTTGTTGGTAAGGAGATGATAGTAGTGTATCAAGAGCAACAGGTTGCGTCGGTACTCCAAAGTGTTTAATCCTACCATACCCGTCACATACATAGATGGATATAAATATGGGTAATATCCATACATGCGTTTGAATAAATATCGAGCGAATTTTCTCTGAATTCGCTCGATTAACAAGGTATACATACTCTGGTACGGGTTCCACACTATCGCGTTGTATTCGAGTATACTACGCACATACGCTTTGTATAGTGTTATTACTGCTCTACAACCGTTAAAAGCAGAACAAACCCTCATAACAAAGCCCAGAATTTTATTGGCCCTTTCGCAGGTTGACAAAATATGTTGTTGAAAGTTCAATCGAGAGTCCAATATTACTCCTAAATCTTTAATTTTTTCAACCCGATCTATCAATTTACCCCCAATATGATAGCCAAATTGTAACGGTTTGCGCTTTCGAGAAAATGTTATAGCTTTACATTTAGCTATATTAAAATTAAGCCGATTTTCCACACTCCAATCAAAAACTGCATCTATATCATTTTTCATGGCTATGCAGTATATATATATAAATAGGTTAACATTCATTTATTATAAAACTTATATCCTTCAAATTGAGGAAACAGGGTGTGGTGGTCTCTATTGTGTAAAGTCACTAACCGGAATGTCGTACAGCTTCTGCAACTCGTCGTACAGCCACATCTCGACGGCGAGGCGCTTGCGGATTAGCGCCATCTGGTGGGTGCCGTACTTAGCCGTCAGGAACTTCTCCCGCCTCTCCTTCACCTATGTACGGTACATATTTCAAATAAATAAAATAATTAATAAAAGTCAATACCATATAGAAAAGACACGCCATGTGGTTATTGCAGGGAACAATAAACTCTTGTCACTTTCAATGTAACTAAGTACCTACTACATAGAAATTGCAACACACATAGGTACTGGTTACTGGTGGTAGGTCTCTCATATGTAAGAGTCCGTCTGGGTGGGTACCACCGCAATGTCTATTTCTACCGCCAAGCAGCAGTGTGCATGCACTGTTGTGTTTCGGTTTGAAGGACATTGTAGCCAGTGTAACTACTGGACATAACAAGACTTAACATCTTATGTCTCAGGATGACGAGCGCAGTGGAATGCCACACAGTACTTTGCAACTCAAGGTGCTGTATGGTGTTACTACTGTTTATGGGCGGTCGTATAGCTTACCATCAGGGGAACGGCATGCTCGTCTCGTCATTCAATACCATACAAAAAAAAATGGTACATAAGTTAGTACTTATGTGTGTACACGCTACACTACTACAGTTACCAGTAGTGTAGCGTGGGTGCTTGCCACCCGGGGCGGACACACTTGTACAACACTAACCTCTCCCTTGTCGCTAAAGTTGACGTGCAAGCCGGTCTTGGCGGGCGAGCGTTCGGTGGGCGAGAGCGCGGGGTGCGCCGGTGCGGGGGGCACGCGCGGGGGGTGCGCGCCCGCCGCCGCGGTGAACCCCCCCGCCGCCACGCCGCACTCCATGCCGCCGCCGCCGCCGCCGCTGCGGCTCTGCACACACGTAAATTTCAAACTGAAGTTTTAGGTATAGCTTTTACATGGTAAAATACTACATCCTACCATTGTTTCACGTACTAGTCAATATATTTTCCCAAAAGTAATAATTAATAGGGGGGGGGGGGGGGGGGGGGAGCTGGTGACGCCCTTGCTAAGCTGCGTAAAATCGGACGCTTTTTTAAGGTGTTAAACAATGTTTGTGAATATATTTTTTACACGAATTCTATAGAGAATATCATAATAAATCTACTTGTTTATGTATTATTAAACATACTAAACGATGTATATTTTTATTTTTTTAAATAATAACCTGAAGAATTTCCTTCCGACCAAGACCAAGATTATGCTTGTGCAATGCTTAATCCTCCCAATAATCGACTATGGCGATGTGTGCTATTTTGATCTGAATGCAGACTTGCTTAATAAACTTGACCGCTTGACCTTCTTAATAACTGCATTCGATTCGTTTTTAATCTCCGCAAGTACGATCACATTTCTTCTTACCGATCGCAGTTAAAGTGGCTTCCCATTCGCCAGCGCCGTTCGTTGCGTGCGCTTACTACTCTCTTTTCTTTTCTTACTTCTCCTACCCCTCCTACTTATCTATCTTCCAACTTTGTTTACCTTTGCGATGGACATGATAGGAACCTGCGTTCCTCCAGCAATCTCCTCCTGAAATGTCCTCCGCATAGCTCTGATTTTGTTCACTCTTCCTTCGCTATCCAATCCACCCTTCTTTGGAACGCACACCCGCTTGAAATCAGGTCGTCCTCAACACGGCTGGCTTTTAAAATGAGAGTTCGGCAATTATTGCTGGCTGAAGTAGCAGTTTCTCCTCGTTAGCTTATTAGTGTATTTATATATTTATGTATACCTACTTATATATATATATATATATATATATATATATATATATATATATATATATATATATATACTAGCTGACCCGGCAAACGTTGTTTTGCCATATAAATTCTTTTTAGAGATTAATTTAGTAGAAAAAATTGAATAATTAATCAGTTACCGACCGGGGTTAAAAGTTATTAAATTACTAATATCACTATTAAGAAATAGGGGGTGATGGAAGAAGGTAGAAAATTTAGGGTTGTATGTATTTTTTAATGCCACATCATAAAAGAAATCTGTGTGAAAAATAATAAAAAAAGTTTTGAAGTGAGCCACCCTTATATATATAAAATCGGTTCAGCCGGTTCGGAAGAGTATGGTAACAAACACTGTGACACGAAATTTTTATATAGGGTGTAAAAGACAGCCTACCGAAAAATGATACCAGGTGTTCAGTACATGATTCTGATACCCCCTGCGTTTGAATTTTTCGTCGGTCTTATCATGAATTTTTGTAATTTTTTTTCAATGATAACGCAATAAAATCGATACTATTCACTAACACAACCCCACTTTCATTAAAATAACAAGAAGTACATTATTTTCATAATAACAGAAATGTATGTAGAAAAGATAAAATGTACGCACGCGCCCCCAGTCAGCTGTTTTGAAATAGGTATACAGCGCCACGCGCGCCGCGTGCAATGGCCTCGCTGCGCCGCGCCGGGCGGCCGGCCGCCGCGCCGGCCCAAAGGCGCGCCGACGCGCGCGGCGTCCTTTGACTACGAGCGACGAGCGTTGCGAATTTCGGATTATAGAAAATGTGGATTGGACTTATTTAATTTCACTCCTCAATTCATTAACTATGAACGCGAAGTTGTGTTTTTTATGAAATAATAATGAAATAACGTTTTTTATTAGTGCTAAAGTAAGCCTTCTTTTAATTATTTTTTTATTTAACATTAAAAAGTATTTACAATATCAGTTGTAGGAGTTTAAAAAAAAATCTTTGTTAGCTAGTATTAACGGTGAAGGAATATCACAATTTTCCAAAACTCGTAAATGTGATCAACTACCATACTTACCACATCATTACAAAACTTGGGTGCACTAAGCAATAAAATCTTTTCATTTGTGACGAAACAGGGAATCTTATTTATATAAATGCCCATCTATGGATCCGGCAAATTATTCGTTATTAGGTACTTCAAGACGCAAATAAATTTAATGAAAATGACCGATCCAAATGTTATAAGTCTAGGTAATTTCTTTGAGCGACGCGTGCGACTCGCAAGTAGGTCTACTTTTGGCCCCTGGCGGGTGGCGCGGCGGTTTGTTTGTTAGTTCCGACGCACCTTTCGTCTTGTGCGGATCGTATTTTTTCGTGACGTTCTTATTAATGAGGATTTGTGGTTTATGGGTTTGTTCTTTTCTCAGGATTTCCAGGAAGAACAAGTGTTTTTTTAATGTCTCGGGAGCGGAATAGTGAAATACCTTGACAGTTTCAGTGCACGTGAATATGGACAAATGATAATGTGTTACGGTGAAGCTCGAGGCAAAGAGCAACAAGCTCTTCGACTTTATGGAGAAAAGTATCCTTATAATCGGCACCCAATTGATAAGCGTGTAATAACTCGGGCGTATCAACGTACTTTGGATAACCAGCCGGTAGTACCCAGACAAGAAGGGTCTGGAAGACCCATGTGATATTATTTTGTCGAGTTGAGTTGTGTTAGTCCTCGTATCACGCCGCGGTGCTTTAACCTAAGAACGTATTCGCGCGGTACCCCGCGCCGGCTACTGTAGAGTGTAGGTAGATTTCGATAACTACGCAATGGATCACATACATTTCTGGCCCAAGAATTACGAAATTGTTATGCACACATGTCCGGTACCCGCGGACATCTTTATTTTAATATAGGCATATAATGCTATTTTACTTTAAAAAAATCGGTAGGCTGTCTTTTACACGCTGTAAATATAGCGGACCCGACAGACGTTGTCCTGCCCTAAAAAAGAAATAAAATCCTAGAACCTGAGTACAGCGCCACCTACCGGATCCAATTGTTAATCTAAACCATTCTCGAAGACACAAAAAAATGTTGTCCTGCCCTAAAAAGGAAATAAAATCCTAGAACCCGAGTACAGCGCCAACTACCGGATCCAATTGTTAATCTAAACCATTCTCGAATCCATCTGAAGACACACAAAAAATGTTGTCCTGCCTTAAAAAGGAAATAAAATCTTAGAATCCGAGTACAGCGCCACCTACCGGATCCAGTTGTTAATCTAATCCATTCACGAATTCACCTAAAGACACAAAACAATGTTGTCCTGCCCTAAATAGGAAATAAAATCCTGGAACCCGAGTACAGCGCTACCTACCGAATCCAAGTGTTAATCTAAACCATTCTCGAATCCACCTGAACACACACAAAAAAAAAACATTAAAATCGGTCCGGCCGTTTAGGAGTTCAGTGACATACACACGCAAAGAAGAATTATATATACAGCCTCTTTGACGATATTTGCAGCACGCATTATGTCAATGATATGTCAAACGCCATAAGATAGAATTAAAAAAGTTTATATTGTCAAAGGTTGTAAAGTTACATTTTTAATATGGTGGTTATGTATTCTTAAATTTTCTAATTTTCCGCGAAATTTTCTTATTTTTTTCTTTCATTAGAACCTTCTCCTGACAATAACAAACACATAAAAAAAATGAAATCGGTCCAGCCGTTCACGCGTGATGCCATGACCCAGGGATAGCTGACCCCGCAAACGTTGTTTAGCCATCAGTTACCGACCGGGTTTAAAATGTATTAAAAAAATAGGGGTTGATCGTAGAGGGTTGAAAATTTAGGGTTGTACCTATGTATTTTTTAATGATGTATCATAAAAAAATAAAAACAATTTTTTTTATCAAAACATTTAAAAAAAATAGGGCTGGACTACCCTTAACATTTAGGGGGATGAAAAACAGATATTTTTCGATTCTCAGACCTACCCGATATGCACACAAAATTTCATGAGAATCGGTTGAGCCGTTTCGGAGGAGTTTAACTACAAACACCGTGACACGAGAATTTTATATATTAGATGTATTTATCTACTAGCTTAATTATATACTTAATTCAAATTATATAGTTATGTAATTTGTTTAAGTGTCATAGTTTTTATGTGGAACCTCACACTAAAACGAGCTTGTCAGTGGCAGAGCTAGGGTTGCCAACCGTACTTGTATATAGTATTGTACTGTATTTCGGGACTCCGTACTATATACCGTTGAAGAAATATATAGTACGCGAAAATACTATATTTCAGTACAATAGATCAATATTTATATTTTGCAACATTAAAACTAATAAAATTGACTTGTCTAGTCTCGTTTCTTTGACTTGACTAGAAGACGATTCGAAGAATAAAACTAAAAAAAAACCGAGCAAGTATATCTTTAATACCAATGAGCTTTTGATTTATATTAATTTAAAAATTGACAACGATAAAGCGATAAGCCAGTTTTATTCAAGACAAAAAATTGTTAAAGAAGTGCAAAAAAATATAGTTTTTATACAAAATGAATGAGTAATAAATATACTTTTTATTCTTCCTATAAAATACTATATTTTTTTAAGCGTACTATATATTTTATAGCTTTTTTAAAAAAATACTATATTCAGGCAAAAAAATGTTGGCAACCCTAGGCAGAGCCCACGCGACTCACGCTATTAGCATCGGGGGCCCAAAGAATCAAAACTCGAAACACACAGATCACAATACTATCGTAAAAGGCCGGCAGAACATGTACGACTTTTCTAGCCTAGTAGGCGGTGTTAAATTATTATCTGGGACCTAGTTGTGTGAGTGTCGTATACCAGCTGGTATAAAACAGTATATTATGTGAGGCGAGTGTGCCCCTCGCACAGTGCCACGTGCCGCCGCGTTCAGTCAGGTGCCGGTATTGTGTCTGGCTGTCGGCTGTTTGTGCTTCATGAATACTACAGCACCTCGGCCCTCGCCGCCACCGCCCGTAACTTAAGGGTTCTCCTCGGACAAAACGCTAACACCTGTGTATACACGCCCTCCCACTCGGCTCCCGTCTCCACTGAGAAATTATGCGCTTTTATCTATACCTACGGCTATCACAGCTATCCGTCCATAAGAGCGCCCATAATTGCAATAAGACGGATTCACCCCGTAGACGGAATAGGGCCCCTGGCCTTATATTAATCGTAAGATTATGGAATCGCTTCAATAATGGTGAAAGAATTATTTGAATATCTAGAATAATGTCGTCGTTATTCAACTTTGAATGTGCCGAATTATAAAAATCCGCCTATCCGCCATCTTGGGCGTAACACGCTCACTTCTCATAAGTTGGTTGATGATATAGGTAAAGCAACAAAATCTCGAAGTGAGGCATCTAGCCTCCGACTGCGTTTGTGAACACTGTCAACTAAGATTATTTAAAACCAAAATAAAATATTCAAATTAAAATCTTGTTTCCATCGTTTCAGTTCTTCAATGAATTTAATAAAGATGGCAGATATAGACGCAGTCGGGTTTTATGTTCTTTATTTTGATACCACACAACATTTCATGATGAACACCCTCACGATCATTTACCTGTGGCAGGTGATTTTAATATATCGTGTCTGAATTAGACATCTGGACAACCCGTAATACTTAAAAAAGGATGAGATTTGATATCATCATAAAGCATCAGATTTGATATCACATTTTTCTTTTATAGGCCTTTCACAATATAATGTGCTCAGAAATAGCAATAATAATACCCTAGATTTAGTCTTTTCTGATTTCCCTGTAAACGTTCAGAGGTCGAACTCGGCGCTTGTACCTGAAGATCCTTATCATCCATCCCTTTACATCACTGCCACAGACATCTTAGTGCCTTTTCTTAAACCGTGCTCAAAAATGAAATACCAATTTAGACGAGGAGACTATCTTAGTATTGTTAGCTTACTTTCTAAACAAGATTGGAGCTTTATCTCAGATGATCGCTATTTGGATATTGTCTTAGAAAATTTTTACTCAATCATAAATAATGTAATTAACAAGTTTATCCCGAAAGTTCGCTGTGGTGGTACTTATTCCTACCCAATATGGTACAGCAGAGCACTTATTAATTTAATGAAAGAAAAAAGGAAATTGCACGCAACTTGGAAAAAACACAAAAATCCGCTTGACTATGAACTTTTTTTGGAGCTAAGGAGCAGAAAAAAGAAATTACAAGAAGAATTTTATGTATCACTAGCATTGCGCGCGGCTCCGCCCGCGTGGAAAAGTTTTTCCGGGATAAAAAGTAGCCTATAGCACTCAGGAGTAATGTAGCTTTTAATTAAGAATTTTCAAAATCGGTCCAGTAGTTCCTGAGATTAGCGCGCTCAAACAAACAAACTCTTCAGCTTTATATATTAGTATAGATATACAAAGTTTGCTCAAGAAACAATTAAATACAACCCTAAATTCTTTTGGAATTATGTAAAGTCAAAGCGCAAAAAATCCTCCAATTTCCCCCAACAAATGACTTATGGTGACACACAAATTAATAACCCAGTAGATATATTTTGTTCCGCATTTAATTAATTTTTCAAAAGAAACTTTAGTTTACGTTCACAAAATTATTCATCACCTTTTAATAATATCGACAGTTTACATTTGAATATAAATACACGACATCTTAATTAGTCCAGAAGAAGTTCAAAATCAAATAAGCAATCTTCATATAAACAAGGGTGCCGGTTGTGACATTCTACCTCCTATATTTTTCATAAAGTGTGCCAAGGCATTATTATTAAATGATGGATATTTTCCGAATGCCTGGAAAAAGGCCCATGTTATTTAAACTTACAAAAAAGGTCTTAAAACTTTGATCGAAAACTACCGGCCAATATCTATATTCTATACTTAATGTTCTCAGTAAATTGTTAGTTATTTTTTTTTTATGGCATTGAATGACTAGACGAGCATGCCGTTCGCCTGATGGTAAGCGATACGACCACCCATAAACAGTAGCAACACCATCCAGCACCTTGAGTTACAAAGTACTGTGTGGCATTCCACTGCGCTCGTCACCCTGAGGCATAAGATGTTAAGTCTCACTATGTCCTGTAGTTACACTGGCTACAATGTCCTTCAAACCGAAACACAACAGTGCATGCACACTGCTGCTTGGCGGTAGAAATAGACATTGCGGTGGTACCCACCCAGACGGACTCTCACATATGAGAGACCTACCACCAGTAAATTGTCCAAATTGTCCACGTAAAAGTATATCCTGTAATATCAATCTCAATTCCTCCCGAGCAACATGGATTTATAAAGGGAAGGTCAACAGCAACTAACCTAGGTACCTTTATTGACTACGTCGCTACTAACATGGACGGTGGGTCTCAGGTTGACGTGGTCTACACCGATTTTGAGAAAGCCTTTGATCGTGTAGATCACGTTATACTACTACGTAAGCTTTATGAGCTAGGTTTTCGGGGGAATCTGCTGAGATGGATGGAGTCATATCTGCATAAACGATCTCAGGCAGTCATTATGAGGCCGTATCTAAAATTTCAACTATTTCAGTCAACTTTTCATCGCGATTATTCAAAAAATAAACTGGTCTGATTAATTTCTAATCAACTTTCATATCTTTCTTTAATTTCAATCTATCCACCAAGTTCCAACGTCTGTTTCAGAAATTTTGTTGTACGGAGACTCAAACATGTTGCCGTTTTCAATCAAAATCATGCTTTAAAGTAACTAACGAAATTTACTGTTTATTGCTATAAAAGTCGCCTTAATTATGAAAGAGACAATTTCAGTATTTTCAATCTAAAATCATACAAAATGAAGGAGACTTTTTTTCGATAAAAAAGTTTCCCTAAGTTTTTTTTTTTTTTTTTTTTTTTTTTTTTATGAATGGCAATTAGTGCCGATGTCGACAATTCTGCCAATGTCAAAAGTGCAGTGAGAACTCGTGTGTGTTGGTTGGTAGCAAAGAGTTGTAGTCACATATGAGACTACTTGATTCCGTTGGTTTACTCAACAATGTGTGTTGAATCAACAATGAACTAAATGCATTAGATAGCGGCAACGTGGTTATTCCCTAAGTTAACACTTTCATTTTGTAACTTTGACTTTACGTCAGACGTTTGACGTAACGGAAAACATTGTGAGGAAACCTACATACTTGAGAATTCTCCATAAGCATCTCGAGAGTATGTGAAGTCTGCCAACCCTCACTAGGCCAGCGTGGTGGACTAAGGCCTAACCCCTCTCAGTACTGGAGGAGGTCCGTGCTCAGCAGTGGGCAGTATATAATACAGGGCTGATTGCATTGCGTTGCATTTAAACTTATATATTATTCTTTTTATGTTTTAGTTTTCCTCGTGACCCAATAAGATTTCAAGAATGGACATCAATCGTCTCCCAACAAAGATGTGAAGATTTTTTTAAGCCAAATAAATCAAGCATCGTTTGTTCGGTACATTTTTCTGACGAATACGAGTATGTCACTACAAAAGTACAGTGCAACTCGTGTAGTCACAGTTAGGGCGAGCAAGGGTAGCTTCGTGCTTCCTGTGGTTCAGCTGTACCTGCTACCCACTCAATAAATACTTATAACCCACGATTGCTCGTAGGCCTAGGATACCTAACGGCTTTGGATACTAGATTCACAGCCGATGCCGGGAGCCCCGTGGGCGTAGTTCTTTGTCTAATTTGCATATATCGTTTAATTTCGCTCAACGCGCTCATGAATGCCAGATAGGACAGGAGGTAGGCGTAACTCGCTTGATTCTTTTTCTCTTAATAGTAGATTTGCTTTAATGGTGAAAAAAAAAAACATCGTGAGGAAACCTGCATACTTCAGAAGTTCTCCATAAGAATTTCAAAGGTATGTGGAAGTTTGCCAACCCGCACTAAATATTGTTGTTGACAACGACATTGCTATAGGCATAAGGGTCGATATTCAATGATTATTGCAAAATACCGAAATTCGTGTTTGTTTAGTTTTTAACACGCTTTTATCAGCTTCAGACATATGTGTGTATGTAGGTAACGGAAACTTTGAACATGATTTTGACCCAATGAAACCTGGTTAAGTGAGTCATCAAAGGACCTGCAATGTTGGTTCACTTATAGAGGTATTCCACTTACCCAGTGTCTCAGATATCCAGGTATAAATAAATATCTGTCTCATTTACAAAGGGTTCCATTAATAATATGCTTTGGTCACCAATTGATGTCATTTCAAAATAATTAGTTTTCCTTTCCTTCAGAACATTGTAATTGAATATTATCTTTACTCTGAATTATTCTACAAAGAGTAGATTTTGGTACATTAAATTCGACACAAACTTCATCGCGTGTCTTCCCACTTTCATAAACGGATATTAACTTCAGTTTTTCATGTACTGATAAAGATTGCAGCTTTCATTTTGTCATTTTTCAAATAAACATCCGTATGATAGTAAAGCGAAACTAAAACTGGAGGTCATTGAGGCTCAAAATTACTTACGTAGTAAAGTGCGGAATTTGCGGGTAGAATAAGAATAAGTAAATAAAGAAACAAAACAATGTTATCTCAGTTACAAAGGTTTATGCATATAAAATTCACTCACTGTCTCAGTTACAGAGGTAACTATGATGATAAATCGAAAGAATGAATCCCAAATATAGAGGTTTGCTTCGTCCCACTAACAGAAGTAATTCAGTGCCAAAGTGTTGGGACCTCAGCATGAGTTCCAGTTATGGAGGTTTCTCACTTATCCAGGTCCCACTTAACCAAGTTTCACTGTATTTATAACTATTGACACCATGCACCCCACTCTTTTATTACAATAAAAAAAATATTTTCTTATTTACTCATGTTGTAAAACAGACAAGTGTTTAAGATTTATTTATAAGTGCGTTCATAACGAAATGGTATTGAATGTAATCAATGGTATAGTATAATGTGTGTTGCACTTCATATGTAGTAGTTACGCAATTCTACATATGAAGTGCAATTAAGCACACGTCCCGCCTACATAGTCTAAGCCTACTTCTTGTACGAAACTAACTTTAAAATAAACATGAAAATTTTTATTGTACGAAAACCCGTCAACAAACGGAATTATATTTTATGTGAAAGTCCGTTATTCCTTCTCGTTTGTGTGTAATTTTTATTATACAAAATTAAATTATTGGGGCTCCCATACACAGATGGGCATTGTTCTTTGCATTTGAATTTTATTTAAGTCCTTAATTTTGTTTTGTGACTACCACAATTACACAATTATCAGTAATAAATATTCTCAATATTGACAGAACAAATAAAAAATCTAGAAACTTTACGGCGATATTATAACCTTATTTTAGTGCATAAATAAAATAAATATAAAAACTATTCGACTCCGTAAAATTCTTGTTCTATTTTGGTTGTGATGACCATTGCATTTCTGACATTTATGAAAAACCAGACTAAACGTGCGTTGCTCGCGTTTAAAAATCTACTTTATGTGGTAGGCGTAAGATCGAATTTGTGTTTAGTCAATCAAAATTTGTAATTGTTCGTTTCTTTTTTTAGTTTGACTTATCGACGACACTGTCTTATTTGCATGGAACTGTGCATCTTGGGTTTTTTAATACATCAATGGCCGGAACACATGTTTTATCATTTTTGTCATATTAAAAGAATATATAAAAAAATATTGTTCTAGTTCTAGTTTCTTTTTTTATCCACCTGTGGCTCTTGTGTCGATTTTGTGCTGCCCCCTATAGTTCGTGCACGCTCCCTATTGATACTATAGTTCAAAAATCAAATAAAAGCCTTGGATTTATCTTGCGAGTAAGTAAACCTTTTACAAACACACTTGAGTTGTTTAAAATTACTTTATAACTCATACGTAAAAAGCATTCTTGAATACTGCAGTATTGTCTGGAACCCACATTATATAACGTACATCAGTAGTGTTGAAAGCATACAGCACAAATTTGTAAAACATCTTAATTATAGGAAACACAGATATTTTAACAATTATATAGATTCCTGTCGTTATCATAGACTCACTAGCCTTGAACACAGACGCACATCAATAGATATGGCTTTCTTACATGGTGTGTGCAATGGATACATGACATAGACTGCCTTTCTCTCACAAGTAAAATACTACGTTTTTGCAATCCAAGACATCTCACACGAAACCCGAGCCTATTTGCTGTTCCTTACTCGTTTACTAATTACGCGCAAAATTCCATAGTAAGCCGACTACAAGGAGTATACAATAAGAGGTTTCTCGCAGCTGATATTTTTAATACTAGCAAAAATAAATTTAAACATGATGTTTTAAAAATCCGTCACGAAGACAATGTATAAATAAATATATATGTGGTGTTTATATGTATATGTATGTGTGTATATACATATAAACATACACATTTTATTTTATTTTATTTTATTTTTTTACATATTCACATACATACATGCGCTCACACACGCTCTTCAAAAATACTCTCTCACTTTTGACTGCCTGTTATTTAATTGCGCCTAAATCCGTTATTGGCCGTAAGATATGTGTATCAGTTTGTATCACTCTAGTATTAAGGGCTGTGGATTTTAATAAATAAATAAATTTCTTTAAGTATAAATAGCGTATTGTGAGAAGTATTTCATAAACGAGTGTTTAGATGATTTTGACACATAGGATGACAACAAATTTTTGGATACTTTTGTTGTGTAAATGTTTTTGGTTACCTTAAGCGTGTACAAATATTTAAGTACATAGTGCACTCCTATATATCTGCTGCTGACTGTACCGATTTTGCTTGTGGCTATTAAGATGCGTCTCAGCACTCTGAAGGGAACGTTGCATTATAGCGGCAACAATTTAGCCGCTTGTTTAAAATTAGCGATGTGAGGCGCGCGGGATGAGAATAATAGGCTAGTGTGGGCTGCGCGGTGGCCGGTGGGGGACAAATGAAAATATTTAAATTTTTCTTGACTAGCTCCGCGATTTTTCGTCATCCGAATCTTTTTTTTTTTTTTTTTTTTATAATGGCATTTTTGTTCACGTTTTGCCAATGTCAAGTTTGGTTTGTCTATTATATTATCTGTAGTATGTCGCATAGATTAAGTAATACTACGTGTATGTTGAAGTAAAGCAGTGGCTACCTTACCAAGACTTTTTCGAGGAGTATTTTGGCAGCAACAAAAAAAACACTTGATTAGCACAATTATTTCAATTCACTTCATTTGAGCTCTTTAATAGAACTATATTGGATAATATACCACCATAATTATGCAATATAACACTAAATATCACAGAAATAATGAATTAAAACAAGAGCACCTCATTACACTTCCCGAGTTGCCGCCAAAACTCATCCGAATCTTTAAAAGCTACAAGTACACACATCAAAAAAAGTCCGCGGTCACAGAAAAAAGGTCTATAGTAGGGACAAACTAATATGGCCGGTATGACATGACACGGTTTGTTACAATAATCCTCCGAAACGGCTGAACCGATTTGAAGAAATTTTATATTCACGCTTGGTAGGTCTGAGAATAGGTTGTTATCAATTTTTCATCCCCCAAAGTGATAAGGGTGGCCCAACCCAAAAAAAAAACATTTTTCGGACCGATTTTCTTTTGTGATGTGGCATTAAAAAATACATACAACCCTAAATTTTGTACCTTCTTCCATCATCCCCTATTTTTTAATAGCGATAGTAGTAATTTAATAACTTTAACCCCGGTCGGTGACTGATCGGTATTGTTATCTCTGATCAGTTATTCCCGCTATGCGTCTCCCGGTGTCACTTCTCATTCAGTAAACAGCTTGGAGTAGGGATGAGACCGAAGCGCCGGTCACCTGTCTCTCTTACACAATAAGCCCTCTCTCACTCCCTTTACTGTTTTCGGTCATTGCTATTGTTTAAGAGTGGAGGCGGCAAACTTGGGGTTAAAAATTATTACCCGGAAAACCCAAGAGATGCGATCTGGTGTGACAAACACAACACCGTTGCTGATTGGCACAGAGGTAGTGGAACGAGTCCACAAGTTCACATACCTCGGTAGCGTCGTGTCGGAAACAGGAGGAGCAGAGGAGGACATTACCTCACGGATTGCCAAGGCTCGAGCAACCTTTGCGCAACTGCGGCCCGTATGGAAATCACGAAAGTTGGCCCGTAGAGTTAAGCTCAGGATTTTCGGGACCAACGTAAAGTCAGTGCTACTATACGGGTGCGAAACGTGGAAGGTAACTAAAGCCATCTCGCATCAGCTCCAGGTATTTGTAAACCGATGCCTTCGCTAAATCCTCGGTATTCACTGGCCTGAGAAAATCTCGAACGGCCACCTACGAGAAATCTGCCATGAAACACCAATCAACCAGCAGATCAGACGCCGCAAGTGGAAATGGATTGGCCACACCCTCCGAAGAGGTCCCAATCATATACCTAAACAGGCAATGGATTGGAATCCCCAAGGAAAGCGAAAGCGTGGACGTCCCAAACAAACCTGGCGGCGCACTGTGATCGACGAAGCGAAAAGTATTGGGAAGACTTGGAGCGAAATCAAACGCGGAACTCAAGACCGATCGAAATGGAGAGTCACGGTGGAAGTCCTCTGCCCCATCCAGGGATATCCCCATAGGACCTTAATGAATGATGATGATGTTTCGTTATTTTTATATTCCGTCATCGTTTACAGCGCTCCATGCTTCTTCCACTCGTACACTACATCCTCACGTACTTACAATATTATTTTTTTTCTACTAAAATAATCTCTAAAAAGAATTTAAGTATATGGCAAAACAACGTTTGCCGGGTCGGCTGCTAATACTATAGAAAGACTCTCGTATCTTTCTGGGGCGGAATAATGATTGGAGCTGGAACGCCTTTGATCCCGTACCAAGGCTCTATGGCAGCTAATTTGTACAAGACAGTTGTTTGTCGATGGAATCATCAGACCATTCACGATAAACTATGGTAACCAATTCGTGTTGGTCGACCATAATGCGCCGGCACATCGAGCTCAACAAGTGAATGTTGCTCTCCGGAATTACGAAATCACGCGTTTAGACTGGCCTGCGGGCTCTCCGGACTTAAACTCAATCGAGCACGCATGGGACGCTGTCAAGCAAGCTGTTTGCAGTCGACAACCACCTCCAGGAACTCTGTCAGAGATCAAGGAAGCCGCCATTCAAGAATGGGACAAGTTACAAGAACTATTGGATAACTTGATCAACAGCCACTTGCCTAAAAGGATATCCGCATGCGTTTGATCCACGGAGGAGTTATTTTGTATTAAGGTAAATAAAAGCAAGTAAAAATGAATAAGATTATTTATATATGTATAATACCAGTCCTGGTTTATATACTGTCCCACTGCTGGGCACGGGCCTTCTCTACAGACTACAACTGAGACAGTTTAGGCCTTAATCCACCAAACTGGCCTAGTGCGCGTTGGTAGTCTTCACATACCTTCGAAATTCATATACGGAGTTTCTTAGGTATGCAGGTTTCTTTATGTTTTCCTTCATCGTTAAAGCAAGCGATAATTCATAAAGAATACACACATAACTTATAGAAAAAAAAAGTGAGAGGTGCGTGCCCTTGGGTTTGCGGACATTCGTCTCGGCAGTCCCTTCCACTCCCAACTAGGCTATCGTCAGATTTAAAAAATATTTACGTACTTTGACTAAATCTTCGCATTTCTTTAAATTAAAATTTCCCAGAGACTGAACTATTTTTTTTTTCAAGAAAGAAAAAACGAATATTGTAGTTTTGACGTAAATGTAAAACCAACAAATAATCAATTCATCTATACTAATATTATAAAGAACAAAGATTTGTAGATTTGTAACGAATAAACTCAAACTCAAAAACGATTGGACCGATTTGAAAAATTCTTTCACCAATATAAAGTTACAGCATCACCGAGTAACATAATAATAATATAAGCTTTTATTGCTGTTAAACAAACATAATGATGTAACATCTAATTATGCCAAAGTAGTACTCAAGTTTCAAACTATATAAAAATTGTATTACAAGAAAGTACTATCGCCAAGTGGTTATTAACATTATACAGCTTGTCTTATTCAAATTCAAATCATTTATTCAGTAATTAGGCCCCTAAGGGCACTTTTACACGTCATTTTTTACATTATTTTTATCATCTAAAAGATTCTACCAGTGCTTCGGAAAAGCCCACTGACCTGAGAAGAAGCACCAAGAAACTCAGCGTAGGTCTTTTATTGTTATATTTTTTTAATATATATATATATATATATATATATTACAAATTGCAAGTAACAATATAAATTCAATTATTACTTATGTCAAAAAAAAACAAAACAAAACAATATATAACATATAAACAATCAAATTATAAAACATGAGTGAATCCGAGCAACTTAATCCCAAGCATTTGTATCCTCCAGATAATCGCAAATACGATAGTAAGCTTTTTTACAGAGGCGGTCTTTTATAGTGATTTTAATTTTTTTTATTGGTAGATTTACAATATGCTTAGGAAATTTATTGAAGAAGCGTACACATTGACCAACAAAAGTATTACTAATTTTATGGAGACGAGTAGCATGTATCACATATTTATGTTTATTCCTAGTATTTATATTATGAATATCGCATATTTGATCAAAATTTGAGATATTTTTCCTCATATACAATAGATTTTCATAAATGTATTGCGATATTACGGTAAGAATGTTTATCTCTTTAAACTTTTCTCTAAGAGAAACACGGGGTCCAAGACAATAAATAGCTCTAATAGCTCTCTTTTGTAACACAAATACTGAATTAATGTCTGCAGCATTTCCCCAAAGAAGAATCCCATACGACAAAATGCTATGAAAATAACTGAAATAAACAATTCTTGCCGTTTCTACATCAGTCAGACGCCTTATTTATCAAATAAGATCTCAGAAGATTGAGAGCCGTGTTTCGCACGCCATAATGGTGTAATTTCCTGACTAGAGTGTCATGATTTACACAGTCAAATGCCTTAGACAAGTCGCAGAAGACGCCAAGAGCATCATGCGACTCCTCCCAGGCCTCAAATATATTTTTCAAGAGATCAACCCCAGCATCAATGGTGGATCGACCCCTTGTAAATCCAAACTGCTTCCTGTGAAGTAAGTTATTGTTGTCAAAATGTCTCAATAGCTGATTAAGAATATTTTTTTAAAATAACTTACTCAATGTGGGTAATACCGAGACAGGTCGGAAGTTCGAAGGATCCGCCATATCACCAGCCTTGAAGAGCGGTATAACCCTGCTTTGTTTCATCAAGTCAGGAAATACACCTGTTGCGACGCAACCATTAAAAACCGCAGCTAGGTGGGGTGCAATTACTTCAATAATAGACGATACGTTTTTAACTGAAATTCCCCATAGATCAGCGGTCTTTTTCTGGTTAATACATTCAAATGTCTTTAATATATCTTGCGCACTGATAGGTGTAAAATGAAAAAGTATGTCGCATTGAGTTACATTACCTTTAAGCAGCAACTCAGCTGACGTGGAAGAAGACTGAAGATGTAACGCTACGTCAGTGAAAAAATTTTCAAAAGCAGTTGCTACTTCCAGGTCTGCTGTTACATGTTCAGAATTAATATTAAGATTAAATTCCTGGTTGCGTGCCTTTTGCCTACCTGATTCTGTATTTATAATGTTCCAGGTGGTCTGAATCTTATTTGTAGCTGATTTAATTTTATTTCTTATATATAATGACTTAGCAGCGGAACAGGCTCTTTTAAAAATCTTAGAATATTTTTTTACATGTTCTTTGAAAGAGGGCCGTTGCTTGTAAGCTCTTTCCGAATATAAACTATATAGTTTATTTCTACTCTTAATAATACCAGCGGTTACCCATTCGTTAAAAACATGTCTATTATTAATTACTAATTTCTTACTAGTGAAGATTTTTTCAAATTCACACTTTATCAAATCAAAAAGGAAAGTGTATAATTTGTTTGGATCATTTTGTAAGGGCAACCCAGGTAGACATATTATCATGTTTCTCTTAAAACGGTTCATGCGGCTTATATTACAAGGAACAAATTGAATATGTTTTCCTTGCACCTTGTTTTTATTACTAGTAAATGATATTAATTGGCCACAATGGTCAGAATCTATTAAATTTATTACTGCCTTGTATTTTATTGTATGGTTAGTAAAAATATTATCAATACATGTAGCACTAGTTGCAGTAATCCTAGTCGGCTCAAGGAATACATTATACAAGTTATAGGATTGAAAAAGATTAATAAAATTAACCTTTAGCTGCGACTCTTCCAATAAGTTAATATTAAAACCTCCACATACAATAATTATTTTATTTGCATAACAGATTTTATGCAAAATGTCTTCAATTATGCTCAAAAACTCAATGTGGGATGCACATGGTGGTCTATATACACTCAAAACAACAAATTGCTCAAATTCAATACATGAAATCTCTGATACTCGTTCAACAGACAGACTAACAATATCAATCCTTTCCTTAAATTTAATTGATTTTTTTACTATTATCAAGGAGCCGCCATGTATCATATTTACTCTGCTGAACGAGCTAGCAACCTGGGGATTATTGAAGTTGAACATAATCTGATGGCTTTTAAGCCAATGTTCAGTTAAGCATAAAATATCAATATTACTATTGTTCATGAACAACTCCAATTCTAATTCTTTATTAGCGAGACCTTGAATATTTTGATGCACCAAGTTAAAAACAGGTTTCTTGTGATGGACATTTAATTCTTGGTAATTTAAATGAATATAGCTAGAGGGTGGCTCTATTGTCTTAACATTTAATTTAAATACTTCAATGTAAAATTTTTCAGATTGCTATAACCTGAGTCATTATTATTAATTAACTGCTCAATAGGAGCAGTAGTACAAGTAGCCAAATTCTTCGCTGTTATAAAAAAATAATAAGATAGCGCATCAGCTATCTGTCTCTTATAATATATTGGCAGATAATATTTATCTTTAGTCAATGTATAGTTTTTGCTAACATAATTCTTCCGACAAAGGCCTCCTCTAAATATTTCCATTTTATTCTGTCTTTTGCTATTCGAGTCCACATTGGCCCCGCAACTTTTTTGAAATCATCTTCCCATCTTTTTGTCTGTCTACCTCTACATCTTTTCCCATCTCTTGGGTACCATTCAGATACTATCTAGTCCATTTTTCTTGTTCTCCTCTCAACATATGACCTGCCCATCGCCACTTTAGTTGTTTATAGATTATTTATACGTTCCTAAATTTTGTTTTACTTTTGATTGTATTTAATTTCACTCTATCCCTTCTATAGACTCCTATTACGCTTCTTTCTATGCCATTCTGGCAGACTTTTATTTTGTTTATTAATTGCTCTGTCAGTGACCATGTCTGGCAGCCATAAGTTAAACATGGCAAAATGCACTTATCAAATATTGTTCTTTTGTTTTTTAGAGGCATCTCTTTATTCTTCATAACTTCGCGAAGTGACCAGTAACGTTTCCAAGTATTAGCTATGCTCCTTTGTATCTCTTTCTGCATACAATCTTTTGGAGATATTAATTGCCCTAAATAAATGTACTCTTGCACGTATTCTATTTGCTCGTTATTCACCTTGGTAATCGTTGTTTGTGTCGAATTTGTCATTATTTTTGTTTTCTTTGTGTTCATTGACAAGCCCGCCTTAGCGATTTCGCTAGATAATTGATGAAACATCCTCTCTAGAGACTTAGGGCATTCGGAAAACAAGATTAGGTCATCAGCGAAACGCAGGTGGCTTAGGTTTTCACCATTTATATTCAGACTGTTTGAAGTCCAATCTAAGTTCCTAATAATCATTTCCACCGCAGCTTAAAATAATTTGTGTGAGACAGTGACGAACACCTCCTTCGATCGGAAATTCGTCGCCGGTATGTTCCAGCTTAATTTGTGTGCAAAAATAGTAGGGACCCGCGTAAAAGAACATAATGTTGCTGACGTTTAACACTGACGCTCTACGAAGTTTGCAGTTGCTGAACATTTATGTCATTCGACAAACCACGACTCCTTGCCAAAGAACACCAATTCCTACCTAGGATGATTCGCGAGGCTATTGAAATTTTAGAAAAAGCTTACACATGCCACGGATCCAGCTATACTTCTTATTAAATCGGAGCCTAAAAGAACAACTGCCAGACGTCAAGACACTGAGATCCTTCTGCGTCAATAACAATTGTTTTTTAAGATTGTAATCAAAAAATGAAGGTAGATATTGTATCATTAACTTTTCGGGCGACCAACACGATAGTTAGCCACTTGACCATGAAGGCTGTAAAGTCTTTGAAACGTCGGGAGTACTTGAATTAACAACTTTATCGCGAATAAATCCGTTGAGTAGTTTTATTTCAATGTCGAACATTCGCGCAAACATAAGAAATCATTATTGTCTCCGTGTTTTGTGATTTCATGGAAATAAAATAATGTCAATACAAATTGATAAAACTAAAGATAATTACTTATATAGCTAGAACTTAATCTACATAATATATATAATTATGTAAAGAAAATCCTTTGAACCCCGTTTTAAACACATAGCGCGCAAGGAGGAATGTGAGATTTGACATCATTAAAATTCATATACAGAAGAAGTGCATAAAATAATGTGTGTAAGATTTGTTATAAAATATATTATATATTTTTTTAATAATTGCTTATAAAGCACATATTTAAGATTTTAATTATTAAAAAACTATTTTAATAGGTTGAACATTGAATATTTAGATGATTATTATTGTAGAATGACTATGAAGAGGTGGGACGATATTTTCTTGAAGTTAGTAGGACCGGACTGGATGACGAAGGCAAGGAATAGGAAGCTGTGGAAATTGATGGGGGAGGCCTACGCTGAGGAGGCGACTACTACGTGAAGGCTTATGTAAAGAATTTTTTTCACATCTATGTAGTAGAAATAAAGGCTTATTTATTTATTTATTATTTATTATTGTAGAGAAGTATACGTAGAAATTACAAAGACTGATTTTAGACAATTTTCATAATAAATTATTAGAAGATTGGTTTTAACTTTTAGTTTATTAATATTATTTCATTTAGAGGACCACAAAGGATGTCTAGTGTTGAATAACTTTGGTATTAAAATAAGGATTTTAATGTGTCTGGCTAATGTCATAGGATATTTCCTAATAGTACTCTTAATTATACCTATAAATTTTAATGGTGTATACAAAGACATTAAATAGTATAATTATAGATCGGACATCAGGCCCAAATTTTTCGTCCAAAAGTTATTACCCATTGGTAATAAGTCGCTGTCTTATCTGACACGTCCATGTGACAAGATGTATCGGCATGCTTATATTTTGTAAAGAAAACAATTTTTGTAAGAAAATATACTTACCAATTTGCACATTAAGATCATGTCGAAGTGTGTTTAATAATGCATTTTACATAGGTTTTTTGGCTATTTCACAGTAGATTGAATCACTGATGAACAGGCTCAAAATTTTTGTATGACAATTTTCCCAATTTCCGCTTTATATAATCTTAGAAATCTTTGTGTGTATACAATATTATCGACTATCGGCTATAGAGTATCGTAGACGCGGCACGGCAACGTTCTGCGCTGACTAGTTATATATACTTCTAGGTATTTTGTCTCATCGAAAACCAGTCACACGAATGTGCCGTTAAAAGCATTAAATATATCTCATTACGGTAAACATTCTGTAAGCTGTTACCTTGGCCACACGGCACGCGGCTCGAAACTGCTCACTGCTCCAAGTCGCAACTCGCAACTGATGCGTGCGATACGCATATGCACGGACAGGAGTGTCGCATTATATCATTGTCAGGCGCCTGGATAATCACTGATATGTTTAGTTTTTAGTCATTCTCCGCCACATAAAACTTGTTTCTTAACCTTCGCAAATAGATGTGAACGGATACCACTATCTCCCATAATTAACATGCTTATGAAAGATCGTTCAGCTTGACTACTTTAAAGTCTTGACTCTGGGTTGCAGACTGATGCAGTGTATACTAATTTCAGCAGCGCGTTTAACAGAGTGGATCATTCAATATTAATACGGAAATTAGAATACAGCTTTGGAATTATGGGTGACTTGCTGTCATGGTTTCGATCCTATTTGTCCAACAGATCTCAAGTAGTGGTTAAGGATGGTCACATTTCTAACCCATATTTTGCGACCTCTGGGGTACCCCAGGGGTCACATTTAGGTCCCATTCTATTTCTTTTATTTATAGACGACATAGTTAAACAAGTAAAATATTCCAAATGCTTACTTTACGCTGATGATTTAAAACTATACCGTACTATTCGATCTCCTGAAGACTCACATCTTTTACAGGCCGATTTGTCTAGCGTTAAGGATTGGTGTGCTTTGAATAACATGACGCTTAACGCTAGCAAATGTTTCCACATAAAATTCACTAAAAAGCGTAATCCCTATGATTCTACTTACACTTTAAATACTATAAATTTAACTGAAGTCAATAAAATAAGAGATCTGGGGGTTATTCTCGATAGTAAATTAAACTTCATAAGTCATATAGATCACATCTCTCAGTCCAGTAATAAGATGCTCGGATTCATCAAAAGAGTTGGTAAGCCTTTCAAAAGAACTAAGCCGTTAAAAACACTTTATTGTGCTCTAGTTCGTAGCCGGCTCGAATATTGCAGTCAAGTGTGGAACCCGTGCTACCAAGTTCACATTGACTGATTAGAAAAAATACAGAGATCCTTCACACGATTTTTAGCCCATAAATCAAAATGCAATAAAGATACGAACATTATCCAACACGCTGACTATGCTACTAGACTCGAGAATTTTAAAATGAATTCGTTGCAAGAGAGAAGATCGCTGCTTGACATGACCTTCCTCCACAAACTCATCAGTGGTGCTGTATCAGAACCATCTCTCTTGGGGGAGCTTAATTTTAATATCCCTAAACTTAACTGCAGGTCGAGTCGCATTGATAGGGACACATTCCGTACGCGCCGTCATAGATCCAATGTGGGAAAGTTTTCGCCGCTCAATAGGATCCAGAGTTCCTATAATGACATCCAGACTACTTTTTCTGTTGATGACTTTTCGAATTCCACTGCATATTTCAGAAGACAAATGCTGCAATCATGCTTATCGGACAATTGATTTGATTTGTGACTTTTAAGCTGTGTTTTGAGTAGTTTCTTTTGGTATTACTCTGTAATTATGTAATTGTTTTTTAGTTTATGTTTGTTATGTCAGATTCTTTTAATTGTATTGTAAATTTTGATTTGATCTTATTGCATTTCTTTAAATTTATTATTTTTATATAAATGCTGTCTCACACCTGTAATTAGTGAGTAGACTAGTCCATAAGTATGTAATTTTAATTAAGCTTTCTCAGTCTATTAACTGTTGGTGTGTCATTAAATAAATAAATAAATAAGTCAGTATTTCTTTTTCTAGATTTGGCAAGGCTGGCTGATGCCCGCGTGCGTAATGCGTACCAATGGCAGTACTCGTTGATACAATGCGATTCGTTATCTTCTGTAGATATGATAACGATAATTACAACAAAAGCATTGTAAGTATTTTCTATTTATCGGTAATTTAGATTTTAAATCTAATCAACACTCAGGCGCATGTAAAATCCATGACGAACTGGAGTGAACTAAGTAATTATTTCGATAAACCTAGACGCGTGATGTGCGGCAGTAGCGTCCCGAACTCCAGAGTCCGGACTTTACAGAGAAGTGTCGAGGTGTCCGGGCCCCAAGGCAACGGTTGCCCACTGGGCCACTAGTATTGTGCAAGTTGTTATCAAAATAATTACAATAGCATGCGCAATCGAATATCGATCCAGGAGCCGCGGCGGCGCGGACGCAGCCGCATATAGCGCAAGACCGCGGTGCGGTACAGTGAGGCCGGTGTGCAGTAGTGCTGCTACTGAACGAGGCTGGGTGTAGGGTTGATGATTATTAATAGTACTTTTGGACCCAATCATCATAACTGTTATTATGATCGGGTCCAAAAGTGTATTGAAATAATTATCTAGTGAGGCTTTGTGAAAGTTCGTGAATCAATTAATATTTTATAAACATAATTTCTTTGCTGTCGTAGCTGGTGTGTTTAAAACTAATCCGTAACCGATTAAAAGAGTAACAATAACTAAAAACCCATATGAGGATGAACTGGAAAGTTGATCTTTTGATTTAAGGGCCTACTAACAGTGGCAACACTACCCAGATGAGAGGAGCGTGAAGTGTGAACTGTGAACGTTAGGTATTTACGCTCGCAAGCTATTTACTTAGTCGACGCGACGTATACGCGGCACGTGATCCTCTTTAATTAGGTTATTATCGGTATTCAATCTAGTTGCGTCACATGATATCGATACGTGAAATATGAACTAAAACGCTCCTAATATAAACAGTGGACCATTACTGGAGTGCAGTAGCCGCGGGCAAAGCGATAGGATTCTAAGATGAAAATCCGCCGTCAAGTAGACGAGAGTGTGAATCCTGCCGCTTTGTTCCCGTGGCGACGCCCGCAGTTGGCTCGGGACGAACGAGCGCGGAGCGGGCCCGGCCGCGTCACGGGCGACCGTGTGCCGCCGCTGCGTCTTTTGCTCCGTACCGAGATCTCGTCGGCGGTCAGTGCCCCCGCCGGAGGGCGCGACCGCTCCGTCGCGCACCGCGATCAAACAGCCTCCGTGAACTTGCGAACTCACTCTGCGGGACACTATCGGCACTTTAATCTGAACAGTACACACAGATCTGCACAATACAATCCAAAACGGGGCGATCACAGGTGCCTGGCGAAGATGACGAACGCGATACGCATGCGGCACGTCACCGGCCGCGAGAACACTGCCGAGTCTGCCGAGTGGCGAGAGGCGCGCCCGGGCCGCGGGCCCGAGGGCGGCGGCGGGCGGCGGCGGCGAGCGGCGAGACGCGGGCGGGGGAGAGCGTCGCGTCGGCGTAACCGGGCGCCGCGCTACTGCTTCTGCACCTCTGGGCCCTCTGGCTCCGCACATCTGATCATACACTGATATTACAAAGCTGACGACACGATGCGCCGAGATTTCAGACGCCCGCGGCGCTGACACACACGACAGTCCACAGTCTTTAATTACTTACGTGTCAAGCTCTTATGATGAACTGAAGTACCTACCTACGTCATTATTTAAACTTAAAACAAAAAGTTATAACTTATAACTTTAAAATGTACCTCGCAAAGGAGTTATTTACTTATATGTTTATTTTTTTTATCTCTGGTGCTCGCCGCGAATCGCTCGGCTCGCACATCCGATTTCAGTGTTCAGTCTGTGAATCACAGTTCCAACCTAACCTAACCGATCTTAGGATTACTATGACGTAACTTATAAAATGAAAATATAAGTACACAGTGTGTGTGTTTATAGTTGACATTAGCACGTCTCTACGATAAAGTCAGCAATATAAAGCTTCTTATTTATTAGATAATTAAATATAAATTAATGATTTTATTTATATAGTCAATTACAAATTATTGTTTTTAATTATTCTTTGTATAATTTTTAATTTGAGTAATGCATGCTGTGTCTCCTTACTATTAAAGATGCACAAGGCTTGTATGTAATGTTAATTGGAACGAAGTTCCTTATCGCGCGTTGTGAAAGGGGGCTGGACGGAAAAGTTGTCACGACACTTTTTGCTATTGTCTTACTAATATGAACCTTAAATACAATGCGTAGAAGCTATAATTCTTGAAACGAGTATATTTTTATTTATTTTATTTATTAAAGTTATTAAAACCATTTCTTACTAATCTAATATGAACCTTAAATACATTGCGTAGAAGCTATTTCCCCAGCGTTGGCACGGCACGAGTACAAAAGAATCGAACGTAACATTCTTTTTTAAAATTTTGTTGATTTATTCTACTTTGGTTACTGACATTTATCAATAACAAGACTAACGTGCTTTGCTCGCGTTTAAAAATCTACTTTATGTGGTAAGCATAAGACCGAATTTGTGTTTTACATATATACACACTCTGTTATATAAATAAAATTTTATTACAATTCCTTCACTAATTAATCGAAAGGAACTTCGTTCCATCCGGGTGTCCCTTGACACCTCTCATTGCTTTTTTTTGTCCAATGTATCATTTATATATTATGTGTAATCTTTATTTGGAGAACTTGAATAAATAAATAAATACAGTCATGTTGGTCATTGGTCGAGCTTAGGGCAACGCGAGTGTAGGCAAAATGATACAAGACAAGTGCTATACCGCCACGATAGCTTAGTTGGGATTGGACAGAACCTAGGGCGGTATTAATAAATCATAAGTACATAGTTCAATACATTACTTCTACTTGAGATGGAACTCAAACTTGAGATTGATTTATTAATTGGTCAAGGGCATACTTTATAGGGCCAAGAGATCGGTGAATACTAACTTACTAACACTTGTGGAATACCTCTCAAAGCATTTAGACTAAAGGCGACAAATTTTATTACATTTAATAGGGTCGACAACGATCATATTGCTAACAAAACTTTCGTCCATAGGATTTTCTCCAGGTCTTCTTAAACTGATTGCTGATTATCTGCGCGATCGCCAGCAGTACGACAAGCTGAGAATCTACAAATCCGCTTCTTATCATACACGATCGGGCGTCAGTCAACGCTCTATCTTAGGGCCTCTACTGTTTATAATAATGGTTAACCACTTGCTTAACGTTCTTCGTCACGCCAAATGTCTTCTCTATGCTGATGACTTAAAGTTTTATAGAGCCGTAAATTCAACAGCTGATTGTTTGTCTCTTCAATAACATATTGATGCAGTGTGTCGATGGAGCGATACTGACAAAATAGAATTTAATGCTTCCAAACTTTGAGTATTTAACCAATTCCTAATGTTTCGTAATGGCTTTCGGACGAATGCGGAATCTTATAACCTATTTATACAAAATGAATGAGAACAAAATTACTCGGTCCATACTGATGACAGATCTAGGTCACATTCGACTGCAAACTCAATTTTCATGAACATATTGCTGCTGTTGTCAGATAATCATATCAGAGGCTAAAAAAAGTCTCGTGATTCTCATTATAGCAAAGTTATACGACTTCTTTTTGATACATTGGCTAGAAGTAAACTTGAGGCTAGCTTATATATATGACATCAACACAAGTTGGATTCGCTGCAAAAGGAATTCCTCCGTTTTTTATACATGTGAGTGAGTATGTCTGTCACGGTCTGCCGATATCCGCAGAGTGAGAAAACCTACATACCTGAAAATTTCGGAGGCCTCAATAGTAGGGGAGGCCCGTGCTAAGCAGTGGGCTGTATATACCTAATACAGGTCTTGAATTATTATAACACAATACCGACTTCCGAATATTCGGCGGGCTTCCCACCCGAACAGTCAAATATTAGGCAATAATATTCGGCCAGCGCGTTGTGTAACTTATACCGATGAACGATTGAATGCAAGAAACAAATGTACGTCACATTTGTTTCTTGCTACAAAGCGCCCAAAACGAGTAAACTAGGTACCATAAAAAAGTCTTTTAGCGTTAAAGTCTTTGAACCTCTAAATGGTACAAATCTAACAGCCGTTTTCACACACACTACGATTAGGATTGAGGACGCACAGTGTGCCCGAACGGTCGCGAAAGCATAGTGTCAGCAATTTTATTAGTTTTCTTTGATTACGTTCAGCATTGTTAAATTGAGAGCGAACTGAAGGAAAGTTTATTTATTGATTTGGGAAACTAACACAACAAATTACGACTAAAAAGATGAATAAAAATTAAGGTTCTTAATCCAATACAGAATCCATGTTCTATGTTGTTTCTCAATATTAGCCAATCACAGCGCCTCTATGCTTAAGCACTGCGAAGTCTGTTTTTCCGTATGCAATGGGTAACAGGCTTATTGTTATAGTAATGCTCCGCTAGGGTTTTTTAAGAACCGGGATTTTCGGTACTTTCGGTACTTTTGGTTTTTTAGTGTGTACAAGTCAGTTTTGTTTACTTTTACTTCAGAAATATTTGTTTTTCCTGTATACATCGGAAACCTAGGCGTTACCATTTTTATGTGATGTCCATTGCTCATAAACACACAAAATAATGGTTGTGTTGGTGACCATATTGGAATTGAATAGATGCGGGAAGAATGAAGGTGTTTTGGTTTCCAGAAATCTCATTAAAGTAGAAAAAAGTAATATTTTACTAAGATTATAAATTCAACAGTTTCAGTAGTTTTGAGGGTTTAGATATTTGTTGGAAGTTATATTGATTATGATATAAATATTATATAATCACATTATATTAATCCATTATTGCATATCCATTGCTATGTAAATGATATTAATCCAGGGCTCTGTTGTGGTACCAAAGTATAACTCAATCAAGGGTATTCCATATAAAAAACAAGTAGATATGTCATCAACACGCGCAACCTGAAGACTCAAAAGTAACCCAATTGGGATGGTTTTATACGGCTACACTTAAATGACAAACACCACTGGTTTAAATACGTCCACTCTTTCACATACGTAATGTCAAGAATGTGCGTGCGGAACACTTTTTCGTTTCATTTGTTAGGGTATGCATATTTATACTTTTCAAAAATCGTTGATCCCAATACGTTTAGCGTCGTTCCACAAAGTGTCGATGGGGGCAGAGTATTTTTTGAAGTTATACATCTTTTAGCGCGTTAGGTTAGGTTTTGTTCTTTAAAAAGATTTTTATCTTGTTACGCCAAAGAAGTATAATTTCTAACGCGTGTACATAAGTACACTTTGCGTTGCACGTGCAAGTGCACGTTGCTGGCCAATTGGCTTTGTCCTCCAAATGACTCCTAAACTGGACGTCACTCGCAATATTGAGGAAGATTAAGAGGTTCTCAGGCAGTTTTACACCATACTTCCCAAAGCTGCCAACAGCTCGTCCACAGACCCAAGAGCCAAACTGGTCCGATACTACGTGTAGATATCCCAAACATTATCCTCTGCGAGATTATGATGGCACTTGAATAACTCAAAAACAAGGTGGCCGGCAAGAACGGAATCACAACAGAGCTTATAAAAACGGGTGGTGCACCGATCCTCAAAGCATGTAACATAACTAACCCACTGCATAGAGGCATGAGACAAGGACATGTTATTTCTCCGAAACTGTTCACTACGGCGTTAAAAGATACCTTCAAGCAATTGGATTGAGTAGCATTTAGCATCACCATCAATGGTGAACATTTCATATTTGATGTGACGGCAACAATGTTGTCTTGCAGAATCGCTGGAGGGCCTTAGCACTGTGCTCAAAGACTTTAAGCCTCAACCACGTTTCCTAACTTTAAAATGAAATGGACAAGATTAAATTTTTGTCGAATGTTCATACCTATGCCAATTACTCTTGAAAACTCAACTTTCAATGTTATCCACGAATACATATCTCTACGACACGTGGTCCAGTTTGGCAGGTGCAACTTTGAAAGAGAGGTCAATCGTCGAATCCAGCTCGGTTGGGCAACACTAGGAAATTAGGATAAGTCTTCTCGTCTAAAATAAGCCGTGACTGGAGACAAAAGCATTCAAGCAATGTGTGTTACCAGTGACGACATGTGGCCTTTCCACGCGGTTTCTGATTGTGGGCGCCTCAGGTGGCTCAAGTCATTCAGTGAGCTATAGAGAGAGCTATGCTAGATGAAGGTATTTCTACGCGATCAAATCAGAAATCAGACATCCGTAGAAGAACGAAAGTCGCCGACATAGCCAAGTAGATTAGCAAGCTAAAGTGGTTCTGGACAATGCACATAGCATGTAGAACCATATACCGGCAAGCGCAGCGTTGGACGTCCCCTCACATGGCGAATTGAGGACCTGGTAAAGGTAGCAGGAAGTTAAGGGATACCTATGTTCAGCAGGGGCCTCCCAAAGGCTAAAGATGATGATGATGATGACGATGATTACGTTCAGGGGTTTCGGCGGTTAATATAAACATCAAAATACTCATAGCTCCAAAGGTGGACAAATTCATACTTCCAAAGTTATATATTCGTAAGGTTATATATTGGTAATTCACCGATTATTATACGCTTTATAAACTCGACACACTGCAATTACAAAATGAGTATGAAATAAAGAATAAAAGTGAAATTAAACCGCATTATAAACATTTTTTAAGGCGATATCGGGTACCGAAAGTACCGAAAGAACCGGGAATCAAATTTTAAAATCCCGATACTTTTACACCATCAAAAGAACCGGGAAATCGCGGGATTTTCGGGATCAGGATTTCCCGGTTCTTAACCCTACTCCGTACTTAGCTAAGAAACGTTTGAGAATACGGGCCTAAGGCAGACATTTCTCTATGTACTACAACTTTGGTGATTACAAGAAACGCATATTTTAAATTACATAATAGCACACCTGAATCTTAATCTAACCATCTGTAGCTAGCTAGGCTCTTCCTGAACTGATATTTATTAACCTTCACTAATCACTTTACGCAATGCAACACTAGAGATTCTTGCCCGTTCTTCTCCGGTGGAAACTGCTTTCCGAATTTGTGATAGAGTAAAAATTGTCTGAATCTATGTAATGTTTAACATTTTATGGATACGAACAAATTATTTAATTTCATATGCACTTGACCATGTATGTAGACCTATTTGAATTTAGAGTTTGTAGCATAATCCGTTTGATTATAATCAAAGCATAATCCATCACCGCCGCCACTGCTGGCATCCACTATCCGCTGGCACTTGCCGAGACACCAGTCATAGTAAGGTACTTGATTGCCTTCAAAGACTAGGTATCATATATTATATAAATGAAATTGCAGGCGTAGGTATAAGTCTTGGTTTTAATTTGTTTTGAATAAATGAATCGGCAGTCGCAGCATGTGTGAACAGATGTACGGCGGTGGCGACGCAGGCGGTGGCGGTGGCGGCAGGGGTGGTGTGGCTACTCACGTTGCTCCGGAACTTGAAGAACAGCGACATGAGCGGTAGGCGCGCTGTGGGCTGCGGCTGGCGTCGCGCCGACACTGCCGCGCGCACGCTCGCGCCGCACCCCGCGTCGCCTCGTGACACCCCGCGATGCACAGCGACGCCGCGCAACACCGTGCGGCACTCTCCAAGCATACGAAACAATTCTGCTGGAGTGAGCTGTGCTAGCCTCTGAGGTAGTTAGTTAAGCTATGACTTTCATGTGATATGATGTTTTTACCATGAAATTCGAGTCGATCTGGGCTCTGCTTTTAACACTGAGCAGGCGGGCCGTGGGGTATGTGCGCGCAGGTGTTGTGTGGCCCTACACAGAGGTTTCTTGGGATTTATACAAAATCTGCGCAGTGCCATTAATTTGCACCCAAGCGTATCGACTAAAACCCGGCAGTAACCTTCGTCGATGCATTAGAGGCGGTTCCGGGGTACCATAACGCATTACCTCAGATCGCTACCGGAACAGCCTTTGCAAAATACTGTGTAAACAGTCCATCGGTGCATGGAACCCAACTGGCGTCCAGAACAGCGGCGACGTGTGCACAACATTCCATTTCAGGGTCACTTCTAACGAATGTAGGTACAGCCCTGAATATATGTAGTAATGGGTCCCAGTAGTAGCCTATTATAACAGGTACAGTTGAATGTGGCGGTATTCTTCCAGTGAGGCCCCCGTGCACAGGGCTGATGAAGACGTGTTCTGCGCGTGTCTTATGTGGCTCGCGATGCAATGTGTTTATGATTACGAGCTTCCGATCGTCTTTGTGACATATGGGATAGCTTGTGGAATTAGCCTGAATCGAAACGAAACGGGTAAGAAAGTGGGAAAGATGCTCCACACAGCTGGTTATGAATAGCACATCATGTAATTTATTAGGCGGGAGATACAGCGCCGCCTGCCAGTGAGTCTCACTTTCATCACCTACAACCGAGCTCACTCGCGATTATCGGTTGCCAGGTCAGGTTTCAGTAAGTCGAGTTAGATTTTATAGTCTCTTTCACTAAGCTTGAGCCAGGAAGTTGAGTTTGAGACTGAAGATATTTACTTTCTCTTTTCTTATTTCTTTTGAAAAATCAAATTAGCAGTATGTGTTTATGGATATTGTTTTGAATAATAAAACTGATGTGATACGAATAGCTTATCCACGAAACAGTGGCTGAAGGTCGCGGAGTAGTGCGCAGCCGCGCCAGTATCGAGCGGCGGCTGGTGCGGCAGGTACGGCGAGCGCGGCGCGGGGAGCGGCGGCGCGCAGTGCCGACACAGGAGTCGACAGAGTCGCACGATGATGTCGCGCGCGTGGGCTTGGTGGGTGGCGCTGGTGGCAGCGGCGGGCGCCCGCGAGCTCGACCCCGCCGCCTGCGCCTCACGGTTCGACGTGCAGCGCGACAAGATCATCCGCACGGAAGAGTCGCGCGAGATGGGCGCACGGTACCTCTCCGAGCTGGACGTGGGTGCGCGCCACGAGTGCCTGCGCCTCTGCTGCGAGACCGACGCCTGCGACGTGTTCGTCTATGAAGAGAAGGTGCGGCGACGGGTCGCCGGTGACGCGGCACCACGATGCCGTGCTGACCTCCGATCGATACATTACTTGTCCCCGGTCTCGCCGATATAATAATGTCACCTTTATCGCCATTTTAATACTTCCTACACCCTCCAGAATTGTAACAATCGCCATATTTCCCGTGTCACTTCTTTTATGTAAAAATTATGTCGACTCATGTATTGTTGTCTTGACGGTTAAATCAATTAGCAACAGTCAAGTGTCCCATTGTACGTAGTGGAAGTGTGACCGTGGCTGGTGGTGCGCAGGGCCCGGGCAGCTGTTACCTGTTCAACTGCGGACCGCCGGAGGACTTCCGCTGCAAGTTCACGGCTCACAGCAACTTCAGTAGTGGCGTCTTAGCTCTGAGCCGCCGCCTCGCCGAGCTGCAAGACCAGGAGCAGCGCGTGCACCACGAGCGGGAGTTGGCCAGCCTCAGGTGAGGTTCCAACACACTCAACACCCACAAGTCACAACAGACAAGCCGTGTATTCCTTGGTGTGGTGTAGAGACAGGGCGGTCGGGCGTGTTATTTTTTACAAATAACGACCGACTTAATATTGGACTGACGTACGTTTCATGCCAGTGATACGGTAAGGGGAAGATAAGGTGGTGCACTCTGGTAAGCTGCCAAGTACCTTCTGTACCTTAGTCTTGTCTACCTTTTAACACCATTTGACACAGATGCCATTGCCTCTGGCAAATTTCATTCTTCCAAAATGACTAGCTTATATACCCACACACAAATATTCATCGCCCGTCTAATCCTTTCAGCGAACGAATTACTAAAAATCCGACACTGTATGCAATTTCGCATGCTTTCAGAGCATTCATGTATGAAAACACCCAATACATCAATGTTTCAGAGTCAATATTTTACGATTTCTGACAGTCAGATACTGAGAATGTTATAGAGTGAAGCATATGCAATACGTATAAGTATTATAACAAAATGTGCTAGTATCAGGCAAAGTGGCAATTCATAGTCTCTGCCTACCCCTATAGGATATATTACTTATGTGTTATATTATGTATGCATGTATTTTAGTATTACATAAATTATAATTAATCATAAGATTTGTCAGATTCGACTGCTTATACCAGCCTACCCAGTACTGACAGCAACCATGCACCTACATCTAAAACAAAGGATATGTCCAAAAGCGGACTTAAAATTCTAACCAAGATAATTTCTTGTTAGGATTTTAGTTAAATTTACTTTTAAAATTAGTTTAAAGATACCAAATTGTTAACAAAAACCATAAATTGCACTTGATAGAAATAACTATCAAAGAGTAGGTCACAAAATATCAACAGAACACTAAATTCCCATGATGATGTTCACACGCGCACGTCTGCCAACTGAATGTTCTGACCAGTGCTGCCAACCCCAGGAAACAAAAAAGCAACAGTTCACTAATAAAAAAACAGGAGAAAACAGTATTATTGGGGATTTTGAGCGAGGAGCAACAAAAACAAAAAAAAAGGTCCTCGATTTCGATGTTTCCCTCGTTAACATCTAAGAAGTAAGGGAAGGTGGATAGGGTAGTGACCTAAAAAAAAGCTCCTGCAGCATTTTTGTATATAGTCATTTACTAACCTCTGCACAAAATCCGTGAAGACGCATATAAAATAAAAAACAGTAAAATTCCGACTTTAAAATCCTTGTTCATATTTTGAAGTCATAATATTATGCACCTAACGTTAGTAATGAATATGCGATGGCTATATTACACATGTGTCTACTTTTGTTCACGTTGTAGTCTAGTTCTTATTCCGATATTACTCAGCGCAATTTTATTGTTTTACGTAAATTTCGGGTAGTCAAATATCTCCATCGTACCATGTATTCCACATAGCGTACCTACATATGTAGTGAGCACAATCAATTTCTGTGGGCATTGATTGTGAATCCCACTTCTGATGTTCGGATTTTAGTTAAATTTACTTTAAAAAAATAATCAAAATTAGTTAAAAGATACTAAATGTTAATAAAAAACCCATAAATTGCACTTGATAGAAATAACTTTCAAAGAGTAGGTCACAAAATATCAACAGAACACTAAATTCCCATGATGATGTTCACGCGCGCACGTCTGCCAACTGAATACCCTGACAGTTTTTTTTTAACCTGACTATCGTTTGTTAGACTGACAAGGTTCGGCTTATACAAACACACCGGACTTTAGGGTGAGCGCTTTAGGCACTCGCAACCCTTTAATTTAAGTGACCACGCTGAGGGCAACCCACTAACGGGTTACGGACCTCGGCTCAGGACGGTCACTGGGAGAGGATGAGACATCAACGATTAGTCAGATTTCCACTCCTTTTATAGGGATTTCGTCGGTGCTTTCAGTGATTACTACCCTCAATAAATAAATTGACAGCTAACATTATAATATATATTTGGATAGTACTCCCAAAAACTAGACCTTCGCAATAAATAGTATAATTTACAGTCCTCTGATTTTGAGAATTATCTAATTTTATTTTGCTTAAATACTACACTTAGTATGAACGTTTTTAAAAAAGTTTTTTTATAAATGGAGGAGTCTAAAATATTTTTTTTAATGGATCCAAGATCGATATTTTTGCCTTTTCAATATCCATAAAGTTTGAGCCTGGTTAAATTATGAGGCCGAGCACCCATAAAAAAGCGGACATCTGTGATTCTCAGTTCTATATTCGAGTTTCAAAACGAATAACATATTTGTTTTTATAGGCCTTTACCTTCGAAATTGCCGTTTAGTACACCGAAAGTTAATCATCTTTTTATAAATATTTTTTATTTCTATTAATCAAAATTGAACCCATGGTAGGTATCAATGCATCTCTGCCAGCGCAGTGGTCATTTTTTAATGCTCTTCTTGAAGAAGTCAGGTGTACGGGCGCCAACAAAGTCTTCAAAGGCATTTTGTACTGCCTCTCAGGTATTCAATTTTTTTCCTGCCAAAAAGATCCGAGATGGACGACAATATGGGTGGTTAGGGGATGATGGTGACCGTAGACACCGATAGCGTCCTTCTGTATGCAGGGGCTTTTGTGCCCCCTATTAATCCTAGACAGGTCGCTAGAGGGAGGCATCATGCAGGGACAGTAGGCACAATGCAAGAAGAATTCGTAGCCATCCTAATACGCTGAAGAAAAACACCGCAGGATTTCAGTTGGAACGCTGGTATAGGGTGTATAATACACCCTAACAATATAACAGCGGACGCCAGATATCTACCATGTCTATGAGTGGCTTAACGCTAGGTCGTCAGGCCGTAAAATGAAATAAACAAATACTACTGCGATGGAATGCTCCGTCTCGGTATCGAAATATTTTTTTTTATTACATAATAGGGAACTGATAATAAAATTTAAAAAATGGTTTTAAAATAATCCGCCTAATTATTTCTGTAGTTTACGCGAACGAAGTCGCGGGCAACCACTCCGCCCTATGGTATGAGGGCATTTATGAAATTCCGTCATGGTATCTCCTGCCTGTCGTAAGCGCCGACTAAAAGGGTGCTATTGGGAGCTGAAGTTAACGCGAACGAAGTTCCGGGCAAGCGCTAGTATAATACAAAGAATACTGTGAAATTCTGGACTCAAAACATCCAACTGTCGCTTTTTGCAGAGGCGGTGTCACCACGGCAGCTAGCAGCACGATGTCGCCACCGACGTCACCGGCACCCGCACCGGCGCCCGCGCACCACCCTGCGCAGCCTCCTGTGCCGGCGCCTGCGCCCGCGCACCCCGCACGCATGCCACACGCGCTAGATGTTCCACCACCACCGCCGCCGCGTACGTATTGAGCACACAGTATAGTGCTGATGACTTGTTTCCATCTCAAAGAAAGTAGTCTAAAGAAATGAGATAAGATATGATGTTCTCAATTTTAATGAACGCTGCAAGCGCCTGGCACTTGGTATGGGTGCCGCAGGCATTATCACAGCTTCCAATGAGAGGAAAAGATAGTAGAAGGTAGTCCTCTATGGAAGGGGAGGATGAGCAGGCAGGCGAGTAGGTATAGAGTGGGCGACCGCTGACCCAGCTATCACAGTCTAAGGCGCCCATTAGACACTACGTTTTGCTGTCAGTTTTACCACAGTCACGACTGTGAGTGACGAATAATCTATCGTCTAATGTGGTGATTGATGGTTGAATGGTGGTGATTGACGAATATCTGGATTTTTTTATTTGCGCGTCATGCAACCATCAATCATGACTTGCGCGATCGTCTAATGGCATTTCGTCCGGCAAACGTCAGTCAGCGCGTGGACAGCGGTGGAGTCGGACATGTATTGAGTCGGAGAGGCGCCCGCGCACCCGCGCGGCCAGTCACCTTCTCCGAACTAACATTATGCTACAGTCGGAGAAAGAGTTTATTTTAAGTATTAAAACAATCCCTGAGTTGTGGTATATACCACGAATCTTTAATAGTTAGTAAGATAATAAAGAAAATAGTTGTCATAGACCTTATCTTCTTTTGTACCTCGTATATCAGGCTAAATTAATCTATGCTAATATTATAAATGCGAAAATTTGATGTTTTTTACTCAATCACACCAGAACAGCTAAACATCCAAATCGGATGTTAGGCTCAGAGATAGATTATAGTATAGAATAACACATAGGCTACTTTATCCCGGGAAAATATACAGCGGGACTTTTATCCCGAAATAACTTTTCACGCGGGCGTAACCTCTATAAAAAGCTGGGTAAAACAAAAGTATGGCTATAAAACTTTCTTTTTTACAGCGAATATTTTACCAAACGCTTTCTTATTACACGTTTTTTGCTCTAAATTCCAATTTATTTTATAACTATTCATACTAAGACGATTGAAAACGTGTGTTCTCCGTGAAATCTTCAGTATGACTGAAGGTGATTTTGAGTGATCGTGTAATGCCAATTTGTTTTCATCAGTCACCATTATTCACTCTTCAATCATGAGTGATGGAATTGAATGCCGGTTATGTGAGCGTGTAATGGACGCCTAAAGATATAACAAGTGAATGCATGTAGGGTGGGAATTGTTGCGGGGCCTACCTTCACGCTCTTTTCTCGTTACGGGGTCGTGTGGAACTAACTGTACCTAAATGCAGGCTTGCAGGTTATATCCCAACACTAGGTTTTTTATGACACGTTACCTAATACCAATAAGGAAGATGCATGGAATTATTATGTACGTAGGTACAACTCAGCTCACTGGGAAGATGCTATAGTACTGCTCAAACTGACACCTAAACAATCACAGTTATAAATTATTAAGTAATTGTTATGCAAGTTATCCACTAAGATTATCCATAACAACTTCTTATTAATTTTCTGGTTGACGAGACGCGCTGATCCGGTTGCTCGCGTGATAGATACCTCCATTTTTATAGCAAAGGGAGATCAGACGAGTTATCGAGTAACTTGACAGTAAGAGGATCATCATTACCCATGATCACGCGCAGAAGGTTACCAGAGGAACGTTGGGTGAAAACGAATTTTCAAAAGAATACTAAAGCCTTAAAATTGTAGTGCAGTGGTAATATTACGGCGGCAGGTCGGTGCAGTCGCTACCAGTTCGAGTGCCGGCGCGGCGGAGAGTGTATCGCGGTGTACAATGCGTGCGACGGCGTGCCGCAGTGCGCGGACGGCAGTGACGAGGCACCCGAGCTGGGCTGCCCTTCCCCGCCGCCGCCACCGCCCCCGCCCTTCCCCGCCACGGCGCTGCCCGTACCCCAGCTACCCATGAAGACACTTCAGGTGATAAGTAGCCGCGCGCTACATTCTCAACTTGAACCCCTCCTGGTAGTACTCTTGGATTTTTTTTCAGATCATAAATGAAATGAAATGAATGAAATCATTTATTCGAATCCATAAAATGTTACACATTACTTAGATTCAGTCAATTTTTACTCTACCACCAGCTCGGAAAGCAGTTTCCACCAGAGAATAACGGGCAGGAAACTCTAGGGTTGCTCTTTTCAAAATCAGTTCAAAGGTAGGTAAATTAGGTACAGTGTATAAAACAAAAATAAATATGTACAGATTTTTATTTTGTTTAGTTCGTATATTTACTTGCATAATATTAAATTCTCAATTCCCATCCGAGTGTACAATCCTCTCAGGAATCACGAAATAATTAGACAATCTATACTTGTCCAATACAGGTATTAACAACATAGGCCGCCTGTACTGTCTAGCGAGCGTACTCTCGCATCGGGTGGAAGCGCAAACAACAAAGTGTGTTATGACGCGTAGGTATAGGTGCGCCTTGAGAACAATCGCAAATCTGGGGCTTAACAAAAGGCCCGTCGCCGTTACAAAAACTGTGGTAGGTGCACTGAACTATACGAGTGACATCATCAACAACTTAATACATACCTACCGCTACCTACTTGCTGCGTCATGAGTCAGCGGGGCCTAACCCGGGCTTTCGTCCTGAGCCACCAGCGAGCTACTTATCTAAATTCACGGGCTTCTTAACCAACAAGTCAATGGCGTAGCGTGGGTTCTTCCGCTAATGTCCTGTAATGAACTGGGAAGATATCTGTTAGCTGCATTTTCTTTGCAGTAAAAAGGCCCATCCGATAAATTAGCCACGAGACTCAACGACATAGGTAGGCCATTGAAAGGAGATTACTTAGTTCGTCGTATTTTTTCAATATTATTCAGCCTTCGTTTTTATTTATATGTACGTGCTTACATAAAATACCCGGCCGAGCAGCGGTGAGCGGTTATCCGCAGAAGGCCATATCACACCTTATCGCGACGAACGACGTACGAAACGAAGTATCACCTGAGGCCAGTACATCAGAAAATAGCCTGGGCCATAGATTAAGGCTATAAATTTAAGTAATGTAATTTAATTAAGCTGCGATAGCCTAGTTGGGAGTGGAACGGACTGCCGAGATCAATGTCCGCAGGTTCAGAAACCAAGGAGTAGTAAGGGATTCACCGATACTGGAGCAGGTTCGACGGCCGGTCCGCGGCGCTCCGGCGGCTAATGGTCGACGTTTTCGATTGCTCCAGATTCGGCCCGCGGCACCCGCGAATAAATTGGCGGATTACTTTAATACCTACCGCGAATTAATTTGATACCTACCGCGGATTAATTTGATACCTACCGCGGATTAACTTGATACCTACCGCGGATTAATTTGATATCGACCGCGGATTACTTTGATAACACCCGCGAATAAAAATTATATCGTCCGCGGAATCCGTTTCATATCACCCGCGAGGTAGGTATGAACCACGAATTTGTTCATGGTCTACGGTTCCCTTAAGCTTGTACTTTTTTCCTGTTCGTTGTGCTTTTAACTTTCTACTTTCTATCGGCGATCCTTTTTTTTATTTGAAGGATGCAAAGGTCTTTGTCGCGTATTTCTATTAACTCGTGTTTCTACGCAAAAGCCGTTTAAAATTACTTAATAGTTACCCTTTACGCATTACGAGCATTGTTTATGATAGATAAAGCAACATTTTCCCTGTTTCGTTGTGTTATTGACTTTCTACTTTCTATCGGCGACCCTTTTTTATTTGAAGGATGCAAAGGTCTTTGTCTCGTATTTCTATTAACTCGTGTTTCTACGTAAAAGCCGTTTAAAATTACTTAATAGTCACCCTTTACGCATTACGGGCATTGTTTATTATAGATAAAGCAATCGTTACAATACACCATACCTTTCTCAAATTCTAGGTAAAACCCTTTGGGTCTTCTCATTGTCATAATAATTACGGTTCCCATTATTCACATTACCTGATATTACGTATTCAACGGAACATTTAAGGTGAAAGTCGAAACATGTTGGATCTTGTCTGCAAGGAAACAATACTCCCTCTCCATATAAAAGACCGACGCAAAATCACATGGTATCGTATTCCACTCTGTGCTCTGCTCGAAGTGTGATCTCCAGTTGTTTGTAACAGTGAAGTGATAGTAAAATTGTGAAATAGTTAAATAGTGAAAGTGTTATAAAAATGAATGTAAGTACCTTTATATACTTTGATCTAAAAGTGTTGTAACCAGATGTTTCATTAATTGTTTATGCCATGTGTTGTCCACCAGGTTAATACATTTTAGCTATCTTTGATGTCTTATTAATTTATCATTGTTACTAATGTGTACATGTATACTTCGCATATCTATAAGTATTTATCATACAGTACTTACTTAACCGATAATTAAAACAGTTTCATTTCATTTTGTTACAGTTTTCTGAAAATACTTTCAAAAACTACTATTATGCTGAAGAAATCGACGAACCTAGTGATGAAGAAGGTACACTCGCCTTTAAAGTCAAAAAAGCGATATTAGCAAATAAAAGACCGATCGAATGCAACAGCATTGATGAGTTCTTCGAAAAACCAAAAAAGAAGAAGACAACAACAAGAAAGTCATCCAGTGTTGGTCGATCGACGAGCGGTGGTGTTTCATACATCCGATCAAACAGCGATGACAACAGTTCTGCATCACATCTCATAAAAATTGAGGTGTATGAAGTGAATAAAATAAAAAACATCGCACCGACGGAACATTGGAAACACGCTGATGTGCGAGTTAAATATTACGCGGAAAACGACAGTGATAAGAACTTGCAAAGTGTCAAGGACACTATGTACAATATAACCAAACAGTTGGCTAGTAAGGACGATTGTGTGAAATATTTTATAGACACAGACAAATGAACAAAAGTGCCAGTGCGTGTCAATGTTTTAATATCATAACTTTAATCATATGCTTTGTACTACTATTATTGAAATAAGAAACTATTATTGTATTAACTGTACTTAAGAATCTACCTGTTTAAATTTAACTTACATTGTATTGTATTTAAACTTTGTACTCTTTTAAGTTACATACTTAATAGATTAATTTGTTTTTGATTCTAGAACTCTTTGTGAATTGTGTTATTGCTAAGTATTATTGTAAATAGTTATAAGTCTTTTTAGTGTTTTTTCATGCTCATGCTTACGATTGTAAAGTTATTGGGAACATTCATAAATTGTTTGGAAGAATTATAAGTATTGTATGGGGTTATTAATTTTCAATAAAGAAAAATCATTCATTAATTTTCATATTTCATTTATTCACCTCAAAACATGTTTTAAATAAACCATTTAAAAACACATCATTGCATATTGTATTATCACTAAATAATACTTGAAAATCTTTGAGACTCTTACCATAGTATTTATAATACAGATACATTAAACAGTACTCTCCACAAACTATAGTAAAGTCATTTTGAATTCGACTTGTATTGTAATTCCACATTCTAGAATTTCTCGCTAAAAACATTCGGTGGTATCCTTGAGGTGGTCGACCGTATGAATCAAAGTACTGTCCAAAACCATTCTTATCTATGTGTATGGCGACCCAGTGAGAACCTGGTTTGTTATCAGAGTCTAAGTTGCTAACTACGTATGTAGGAGTTACCACATATATTGGTAGACGATTGGCTGCATATACATTATATTCAATACTTGGATCAATTTTCTTTAAGTAATTCTGTATTTCTATTGTATTCATTTTTATTCACCGTATCGCTGCAGAATCTTATCAGGTCGAATGATAAAGTGGTAATGTCTTATATAAGGTTAACAAGACACTATTATGGTACTTATCAGCCAAGTTGACTCTTGTTGTGGGGTTGCAAGGATTATAGTAAAACAAAGAACTTAATATTTTATGAATTCGTTTTATTGGTAACTTAAATCTAACAACAAATCTGAATTACATTATTCACACTTAATCTAATCTTAAACAGTTAATTTTGTGTTCTTAACTACTATAATCTACTGAAATATTGCGGTTTTTATCTATTTCAATAACATTATCAAACTCCGCATAAACAATGCAATTAATAGTTTGTGATAAAGCTGTTTCAAAACGCACTTCTAATCTCACACTACCATGCTTTACAAGATTCCAATGACTTGCAGAGTTTGCTGATAAATCAGGTGTCAAATCAAACGCTAACATACAATACCCTTCAGCGTATTGTTCTCGGGATATCCCATTACCTTCATTGAGAAAGTGTATACCTGTTCCAGAAAACAATGTATGATATACTGAAGTAAAAATTTTGTTCTCAAATGAGGGTTGTAAAGCCTTTGATGGTATTTGTTGACCGTCTATATATAAACTAAAAGTATTGATGTCGTAATTTTGAAAGTTAAATGGGTTCTTAGTGAGGTTTCCATTGAAAGCAGCGTTATTTACAAATCCCACTATACACCTTTTAGGTAATTGTCCTAAGAAAATGTTATCTAGAGTTTTTCCTTGAACACCTGATGGTATTGTTAAAACTTTAACTTCAGCTCGAGTAATGGGGTATTTAGCTGTGGTAGAAGCTAAGACCTTTTGATGAGCAAGTAACACGCTGGGATTGATTCGTGCTCTACGAATAATCAAAGATGCATCCGTAATAGATACCTTTAATTTAAGGTCACCTGTAGAGGCCATGAGATTGAAATTTTCTCTAGAACGAATTAACTTAACACATATATCAACACCATTGATTAAAAATTTTTCTTGATTGAATAAATCACCATGTAAGTGACCAATCATTTCCATTTCTTTACTTTCACTAGATAATTCTTGCCTCTTAGTAAATCCTTTATTAGTATCATCGGTGGAATCCATTTTTCCAGCTGTATCTTCATACCATAAACCACAGGTGAGGTGAGATTTTTTAGCTGCAGGAGCATAGTTCAATAAGTTTTCTATATACGCACGATAAGCATATGTGTTATTGGGTGGTGATACAAGTTTTTGATTTAAGTAGACATCAAGTTGACTGAAGAGTGAGTGCAACCAATTATTCACCGGAGCAACGACTGTAGATGCGGTTAGTTTGGTGTTATCTTGATTTACTATTTTCGCTTTCAAGTGAAGTAACGTATGAGATAAATCTATGTAGTCATCTCCTGCTCCAGGAATTTGAAATTCTATAGGACCATCATCGGCAAGAGATGAAATTGGTTTATAATGGATCCAAATTCCACTTTCAATGCTAGTTTGAGTTGACGGCAATGCAAACAAATCCAATTCGGACTTTATACATTCACAGGAATGACTATGTAAAAAAGACATTTTGATTAATTGTTAGAAAATATGTCCTTGATTTGTTTTTGAGTAATTTTTGATTTTTTTAGAGCTTTCACTTTCGCGGTCAACGACGGACTGACTCCAGGTAGACGTTTTCGTTTTGTTATATATCCGGATCCAGACATATTGATTTTATCTATTTTTTCATCAGCCTTGCGTTTCAAGTTGGAACCAACTTCTTTAAGACGTGCTTTTATTGAATCTTCCATTGGTCGCGCACTAACCATATCTGTCAATAGACCAACACCAGCGCTCAATGCCTCTTTACCAACAGCTCGAACACCGCTAGATAATAATGGTAAAACTGACCTAAACAATCCCCCAAGAAAACTACCAATTCCATGTCCTTTTTGATAAGGCGCCCCTTTATATACCACCCCTATACCTGAACCAGCCTGATGAGAATAATAGCGTTGATAAGGACATATCATGTTGGAGCGTTCAAAATGCATTATAATTTTTTAAAATGTAGTTTAACACACACCGTTCCAAATTGAAATGGTATCTTTTGTCCGGTGCTTGACCTTATATCTATTTCAATGGTATCGAATTCTCTTCGCATTACCGATAAGTAATGAGGAGGTGAAAATACATGCATTTTATTGGCACCATAGATGTATTTTGAAGGATCTAATGGTATTACTCTTAGAAGAGGTGTCATTACATCACCTACAATTTGAGGTTCAACTATATCACAGTAAACGAATAGTTGAGATGGTAACCCTAAATGTAAATTAGCTGGACATTTAGCTAAATTCTTTTCAACGAGGTTTCTGTTTGGTTCAAATCCCAACTGTAAGCCTAGTTTAGGAGATAATGTTACAGATTTTATTGATTCGTCTAACACAGAAACAGAAACGAATTTAGATATATTATCGTAGCGGAATTTGATTTTTTCTCTTATATTATTTAATGCTGATAAAATATGGTTAATATTATCATAGTTTGTGGCAGGTATGTGGGTCTTATAATAAACTGTAGATAGTTTGTCTTCATTGGGCATTTTCATGATTTTTGTTATGTAAATAACATTCTCATGATCTTGAACAGTAAACATGGTGCATGGATATTGGAATTCAACGATTCCTACACACCATTCTCCTTCCAATATTATGGGTTTGGGTAATTTTGTTGAAAAAATTGATGTTTTGTTCTCAGGAAAATATTCCATTGAACTATTGCTAAGTAAAGTTAAATAAAAATCTTTAATCATATTTTTTTTAAACTGGAAGCTAAAATCCAACTATTAAATTTGTTTGGATAACCTTTCCACTTAACTAACACTTGTTGTCTGCTGCCAGAGTAACGAGAGCGAATTATTTTATCAATCTTGTGTTCAATGGTGGGGTCATAAATGACCTTTTGTAATTCTCGTTCATAAAACGTTCCTACTATCTCCTCACCATCTAAATCTTTTATAGTATAAACGGGCCACGGAGTACGTTCTATTATAGAAGAAATCACAAATATTTCATCGCTCCAATTAGATTCATAACCTTTTTGGAATACATGTTTATATTTAGTTATTCTGACATGGTCACCGACATGAAACATAGGTAGTATAGTTTTTGATGATTTTTCAGATTTTTCATATAAATTACTCCAAACTGTCATTATATTATTAGAATTAACATCTGAAGGACACATTTTAATACTAGAATGGAAACTATGATTATAAGAGTGTATCAAATTCTGCAAAATATCAATATATTTATGTGTATTCTTGTGTGTAAAATAGCGCCACATCTTCATTTTTAGCGTTCTTTGAAATCTTTCTACAATGCTTGCTTTGATGTCTGGATTATTTGTCGTATAGTAATTTATGTTTTTTGTTTTAAAGTATCTTTGAACATCTTTCGATACAAATTCAGTGCCTTTATCAGATTGAATGTGAGTGGGTGTAGTATTAGCTTCATTAAATATACTGTCGAAACACTTTTTTACGGTTTCTGAATTTTTCTTTTTCAAGGGTCTAGCATATGCATATTTACTAAAAACATCAATAACACAAAGAATGTAGTTGAAACCTTTATTATCTTTAGAATAAGTCCGCATGTCGCTTAAGTCAGCTTGCCAAAGTTCATTGAGATTAGAGAGAACGTATTTGTTCCGAGGGAATTTTCTATGTACTGGTTTGTGGAGTGTATACGTAGATTGGGATTGCAACCAGTTTTTAACTTCTTCCTTTTTTATTTTACCTTTCATAGCTTTTGATAATTTGTCGATATTGCTATATCCAGCTGGGTGTGATACATCATAATAAATTTGATCTAATTCTAATAAGGGGTCCATTTTTCCCAATCAATCTTTTTCTTAATTTTATTTGCGTGTTTATCTTCGCTCGTTGGCGTCAAATATACCTCTGTGTTTTGTGGCGGTTGTTCTTCGATGGCGTTTTGAAGTCGAGCTATGTACTCACGTCTTTTTGGATTGCCAATATATGTTAAAGGTACTTTTAAATCCTTTAACGCTTTAGCAAATTTTTCCCAACCAGGTGGGTCGTTGTTTTTTAATGGTCGCAGTGTATCGCTTACTAAATCGATAATGTTACTGTTAGGAATCACTTCATTATCTACAATCACTGTGCCAGCATCATTCCAATAAATTTTGTTTTTATTTAGTGACACCGAATTCAATAACAACTCACCTTTTTTTACATATGTTTTTGGTATTAAATTTAAAATTTGTTTTGTTGAGTAGGAAGGTTTTTTTTCGAGTGTAAAACTTTCTTGTTGCTTCTCTTCATCACTCAGTGTCTGACTGACAACTACATCTTTATTCTTGATATCATTATTTATATTAAAAAATTTCCAGCTTTCAGATGTGGGTTTAATGTTATCGTCATTTGAAATTATTATAGGGAGTTCAATGGGACGACGATCTTCTTCCATAAAGTGAAGATATCTTTGTAAAATTTGTAAGTATAATTTACACTTTTTTCGATCATCCATATTACTGTCGAGTATTTTTTCCATTTCACTATCTAAACGAGAGGTAGGATTTTCATTTCTTTTTTGATTTAACTTATCTATTAAGCTTGGATCAACTAACAGCATTTTTTTGGCGTGTTCCATTTTTAAACTAGTCCACTTATCAATCCACTCAAAATAGAACCCAATATAATCGGAAGAAATGCACCACCTTTTTGAACTATAATATTCTTTCTTATTTTATTTGTACTTTTACGTACCAATTTTCGTAGTAGATTTTTATACTTTTTTAGTTTACTCTTTGATTTTTCTTCAAGTTTTATATTTCCTTGTAAAACGTTATGAATACATTCACATATAAAATTAATTTCGTTTTCGTTACAGACTTTTAAAAGAGCTTGTTGATGTTTTGGTTTAAGTTTATAAAGAGCATTTAATAAGTGTTCATGCGTCTTTAAGCGTCGATCCATCATTTGTAAATGACGGGTATTGGTTGGTTCTTGACATATTTAAACTCTTTTGTGGGAATGTACACTGTAGAATGACCATCAGATGGAAATATCTTTGATTTAATTCGACACATGTCGAAAGTGTCTTGTTTTAGATCTATCATCAAATAGCCATGTGCTTCTATTGTAGCATCTCTGTAAGCATCTTCTATGAATTTGCTATTTTCTGGTGATACTTGTCGTGCTAAGTAACGTATTTGAGTTTTATCACGTGGGTTTTTAAAATAAATTATGTAGTTTGAATTCAAAGAAATGTCTCTTTGTCCTTTACCTTGATGAAATAAATTTTGAGTAATGTAAAATACACTCAAGTTCCTATGATGACTACCTTTGGTAAATATGTCAACAATGCGACCATCAGATTCCCTCATGAGATCATCGATAATAATAAGGTTAGCTTCCTTTCCATCAAACATATGCAAATCTGGTATACCCTGATAATAGTTTACATTTGGTAAATTATATAAAGGCTGCATTTCATCAAAACACCAAGTAATTTGATGAAAATTTGTGTTGCACACCTCATTAATATGTTTAATAAAGTTTGTTACAAAATTAGACTTTCCACATCCACTTGGACCTGCAACTATGGCAGTAAAAGGATGATAAAAATGAAACATTTTTAAATGCACGTGTGATCTCGAAAAGCGTTTCGGAATGAATAAAACTAGAAGTTACGATTGAATGTATTATATTTGATTTTGTTTTATATACAAAGATTACATACACAAATACTTTGAAAAATGATCACATACAGTTCATAGCTGTTTTGAAAAATATTACAGTAAGAAAATTATTATAAAATAAAGTTAAATCAGGTATAACAAATAACTAACTACATACATTAAAATTTACATCTAATTTTTCATGATATTATACAAAACAGTTGTCATAGTAAAAAAAAAAAAAAAAAAGATAGTACATAATAAAGACAGAACTTTAAGTTATTAAAAACCACAATTAAAACCCACACACACATTAACATACATATTTTCGTTGTACAGAAATCGTTGATAAAATCAAATGTCCTTTATTTTATAATGACCCCATGCAAGAGTATCTGTTGAATTTTCTATTAAATAACGTTTTGTGTCATTGTGTGATAAAGATATTTTATTAATTTTTTGTGTATATATAGCATGTTTAATTGATTTAAATCTTATCATTTCACTGTATTGCGTTTTCTTTTCATATAAACATGATTTATAATCGGTAAGACAAAATTTTTTTGTTACACTTTTGTTAATCCCTTTTGCTTTACATATACATTTATTCTGCACATCCATTGCATACATTTTAGAGCGAAGACCTACAAACTCTTTAAGAATTTTACCGTTATTTTCGTCTTTAAAAAAACCTAACCGTTTTTTATTCAATAATGGTAAACCATATTGATTATTTGGTGGATAGTCGGACGTATCAAAGTAGTTGACTAAATCAAGTTTTATATCAGCATAATAATTTTGCGTAAATATTTGATATATTAAGCTATCGGTATCAGTATATAGTAACTTAATATTATCTTGATATTTTATTTTCATATAATCGTAATGGAAATCGTATAGTAATGTTTTAGATATATCTAAAATACAAAAACCGAGGTAAATTGGTTTATTATATAAAACGTTAGTTTTATTTAATTGTATTGCAACTAAGCTCTCTGAGAATATAGATAAACTATGGAATTCTGGTCTTGCTATCAAAGATTGAGCACCTTGAGTTTTGCCACGATTTAACCAATGATTAATTAATTTGACATTAACTCGTTTTCTTACATTTTCCATTGTTTTACCAAAAACAGAATTATTCATAAGTTTAAAAAAATCTTTCTCAAAATCTGAAGTGGCTAATGAACGCATATGAGTATTCAAGTCTATGTAACTTTTCAACCACGCGGATTGTTCAAATTTTAAAATTCTATGTACTTTAACCAATCGGAGACCATTTTTTAAACATTGCTTAAGGTTTCTATAATGAATGACGTAATTTTTTTTATTTTTTAAATTTGGGATCAGTTTCCTGTCTTTGCTGTTTCCTAAACATACGTTTTCTGGACAAAATGGAAAATCTGAATGAAAATCATGTAAATTTTTTGAATATTCTAAATCTACTTCCAAAATTAAACCATGTTTGGCATCATCGGCTATATTAAAATCTGTATTTATATCGACCCATTCAAATTTGCCTGTTGGGAGACATTGGGACATAGCCCAACCATAAAGGTTATTTGCGTCTAAGTACATCAAAAATGAAGATGGTTTATCTGAATCGTATTCCGACATAAACATGTTATTTGCCACTGCATGTCTATTGCTGCATTGTGATATACCCCCCCGAATATTATTCGCTATAAACGTAACCTTGTCGATATCTGTTAAAAGTTCCAAATTTATTTTGGTAAAATTTAACATAGCATCCCAACTTAAACCAGGTGCTGTATAATAGTGGGCAGGATCTAAACCGTATGTTTTAAGACAGACATCCCTAAAGTTTTCAAATATATCTGCTAACAACAATACATCTGTTTTTAAATACAGGTCTGAATATTCACCCATGTTTTTACAATTAAAATGATTCCACACGTCTTGAGCATGATGGTATTCACTTTCTGTAATGTGACTATCATTTAAAGAACTATAAAATTGATCGCGAGTGGGAAGAGAAGTTATTTTTAAAGAATCAAATGTCGTCATGTATTCGTATGGATAAACACCTTTTCTTATTAAACGTTTAAAATCTTCTTCACATGGATATTTTAATTTGAGTTCACGAAATTGTTCAAGTAATAAGTTCTGAGCTAATTTGTTAAGGCTACTTGACATAAATTTAAAAGAATCAAGAAATCGTAATTTTATAACTCTGTTATTGATTTGTAAAAGTTTAGAAAAAGAAATATATTTTTCCTTGTTCTCAGGAATAAGTTCAATGTCACCTTTCTCGAAATCAAGACCATGCACTATGAAATGAGCGTCATAATTACTTAAATTATGTAAAAACACTGGCACAAAATTAGGAGCTTTGTATTTCTGAGAGCATACTCTATGAGCTACACCTTCATATGCACCAGTATGCCAATTATAAGATATTGTTCTATCCACGTTTAATTTAGTAGCACAAATGTAACAAGACTCACTTTGATTGATATTTATTTTATTTTCTTCAGTTAACGGTAATGGTGATTTGACAAAAGAATTCTTTTTACAAATATTTTCTAAATCTGCGTAAATGAATTGCATAAATTTTAGCGCACAATCTTGCCCTGTATAAGACCTATATACTGAGAGATTATCATCATAAGAACATTTAACATAATACCCAAAACTATACGTTTCATGTTTTTGAATATTAACAGTTGATGATTGATTTGGATTGTTAGAACAACTCTCTATTGGTTTTAAAAATGCTTCAAAGTCAGCATACACAACGAATGGAACTCTTAATTTACGTTCATAGTTGTTAAATGAAATGTGGTTTGATGGTATTAATTCATTAAACCAGTTTCTTTTTCTATCGTTTTCCGATGGTAAATTTGTGCACACATTGAAACAGTCATTTTCTTGGTGTCGTTTTAAATTATCTAATGACGTGAAATTTAATAAACACCCATCACAAATATGAACTGCATGTTCAGAAGTCGATAACTGTTTAGATAATAATCTCGAGAGGTTTTTAATATAACAGAAATGACCTTTAGAACCTTGAGATATATACAATAAGTTTAAGTGAGTATTTTTACGGTGTTTCGTAAAGTGTAATGGACCCACAACTTTATTTGATTTGCTTATTGAATCATATTGTAATCCAAAAACATTAATACTTATACTATTTAATTTTTCAAACTTATGGATGTCATTAATTTTTATAGGAAACGATAGGTTATCAAATTTTAGTTTGTTTTTGTGTATTACATAAGATGATACCCTATTGGAACTATGAGTAGCTGGAAATAATCCTGACAAAACTGCCCAACGAAAGCATTCGTGATCGTTATTTTGAACATTGATTACAGCTTTCTTATGTTTTATATCTAACGGTAGGTCTATGTATGAAGATCCACGCAATGGGTTAAATTTGTTGATATTCATATCCAAGTGATTTATTTTAACTAAACTCCATCCACTACCTTTTTTTTGGAAATTGGTCATTTTGTTTGTTATTTCGGTAATTATAGATGAGAAAATAATATCTTTGTCATCACCTTGACAAACAAGATAGTTTGAAATTTGAAAATCAAAAACATTGTGTAGATTTTTTGTTTCTTGTGTGAAATCCGCATTGAGAATAAAATTAACTTTTACAACAGAATATTCTAAGATAGATCGTTCTAGTAATGTATAAATTATTTTTTTAATATTTTGTAAAAATAATTCAGGTGATTCAAGCTGTGTATCAGAAACTAAACTAGATTTCACTCGATATGTAATAATTCTATTACCGAAAGCACTATCAATGAATTGAACATTAGGTAGATTATTATCTCTTCTAATTAAATTATTTTTATGTTTATTGCTCTTATAGTGACTGGTCATATATTTTTTTGATACATATATGTGACACTCAGGACATTCAATTTTATCATTATGCTGTTCTGTACTTACATTTAAAATGTTATCCAGCGACGATGTAGATGTCGAAGGAGCTTCAAGATGAATATTTTTTCTTCTCTTTAATGGATCCTCTTCAAACAATTCAGTTGGCGCTAATCTTTTCCTGCTGCCTTCTCCATTCTGCATAGATCTGATGGATAAGAAAACTGTTAAAAAAATGTTATCTCACGAAATAAATATGCTACTATGTTTCTATTATTTAAATAGATACTAACATTATTTGTTATTTACACTGCAAACAATATGCTTTCATTGATAATACACCATCAATATCATCCTCATCGGAATGAGTTTGTTTTGAGATTTTATGTCCACTACATGGTGTATAATAAGGAGAAATATCAGGATCTCCCAACATTGATTCTGGCAAAACATTTAATATATACCAAAACCGTATGAAACGATGATATTTATGTAAAATTATCTTTTTATCGAAACTTGCAATCTCACTCTGAGATAAACTAGAAATATCAAGTGAGTGGTACATTTTGGTTGCACTTCAATGTTAAAAATATAAACGGAAGAAACAAGTTGAATGATTGTGCAAGATGTTCGAACCATTATAAATACTTTAAGTGTATCCCCTCTTCATGGATTCCCAAAACATGTTGCAACTAGTCTTAAAATAATAAAAAATGTTTTACTCACGTTTCAACTTGTCTTTGTTCCATTTTATCACAGAGCTCGTACAGTTCTTTGTCGTATTGCGATGACATCAGATCCATTGATTCGATATTTTCGAGAAGTGCGACGAGTTCCATGTTGTATAAATCACAGCTTGTATCCATGGTAAGGAATGTCTCAGTATTTTTAAAAGTTATTTCAACGCTTATATACTACCCAAAACAATGTAATTACATTCTAAGCTATCCACTTTTTTCCAAACAATTTATGAATGTTCCCAATAACTTTACAATCGTAAGCATGAGCATGAAAAAACACTAAAAAGACTTATAACTATTTACAATAATACTTAGCAATAACACAATTCACAAAGAGTTCTAGAATCAAAAACAAATTAATCTATTAAGTATGTAACTTAAAAGAGTACAAAGTTTAAATACAATACAATGTAAGTTAAATTTAAACAGGTAGATTCTTAAGTACAGTTAATACAATAATAGTTTCTTATTTCAATAATAGTAGTACAAAGCATATGATTAAAGTTATGATATTAAAACATTGACACGCACTGGCACTTTTGTTCATTTGTCTGTGTCTATAAAATATTTCACACAATCGTCCTTACTAGCCAACTGTTTGGTTATATTGTATATAGTGTCCTTGACACTTTGCAAGTTCTTATCACTGTCGTTTTCCGCGTAATATTTAACTCGCACATCAGCGTGTTTCCAATGTTCCGTCGGTGCGATGTTTTTTATTTTATTCACTTCATACACCTCAATTTTTATGAGATGTGATGCAGAACTGTTGTCATCGCTGTTTGATCGGATGTATGAAACACCACCGCTCGTCGATCGACCAACACTGGATGACTTTCTTGTTGTTGTCTTCTTCTTTTTTGGTTTTTCGAAGAACTCATCAATGCTGTTGCATTCGATCGGTCTTTTATTTGCTAATATCGCTTTTTTGACTTTAAAGGCGAGTGTACCTTCTTCATCACTAGGTTCGTCGATTTCTTCAGCATAATAGTAGTTTTTGAAAGTATTTTCAGAAAACTGTAACAAAATGAAATGAAACTGTTTTAATTATCGGTTAAGTAAGTACTGTATGATAAATACTTATAGATATGCGAAGTATACATGTACACATTAGTAACAATGATAAATTAATAAGACATCAAAGATAGCTAAAATGTATTAACCTGGTGGACAACACATGGCATAAACAATTAATGAAACATCTGGTTACAACACTTTTAGATCAAAGTATATAAAGGTACTTACATTCATTTTTATAACACTTTCACTATTTAACTATTTCACAATTTTACTATCACTTCACTGTTACAAACAACTGGAGATCACACTTCGAGCAGAGCACAGAGTGGAATACGATACCATGTGATTTTGCGTCGGTCTTTTATATGGAGAGGGAGTATTGTTTCCTTGCAGACAAGATCCAACATGTTTCGACTTTCACCTTAAATGTTCCGTTGAATACGTAATATCAGGTAATGTGAATAATGGGAACCGTAATTATTATGACAATGAGAAGACCCAAAGGGTTTTACCTAGAATTTGAGAAAGGTATGGTGTATTGTAACGATTGCTTTATCTATAATAAACAATGCCCGTAATGCGTAAAGGGTGACTATTAAGTAATTTTAAACGGCTTTTACGTAGAAACACGAGTTAATAGAAATACGAGACAAAGACCTTTGCATCCTTCAAATAAAAAAGGGTCGCCGATAGAAAGTAGAAAGTCAATAACACAACGAAACAGGGAAAATGTTGCTTTATCTATCATAAACAATGCTCGTAATGCGTAAAGGGTAACTATTAAGTAATTTTAAACGGCTTTTGCGTAGAAACACGAGTTAATAGAAATACGCGACAAAGACCTTTGCATCCTTCAAAAAAAAAAAAGGATCGCCGATAGAAAGTAGAAAGTTAAAAGCACAACGAACAGGAAAAAAGTACAAGCTTAAGGGAACCGTAGACCATGAACAAATTCGTGGTTCATACCTACCTCGCGGGTGATATGAAACGGATTCCGCGGACGATATAATTTTTATTCGCGGGTGTTATCAAAGTAATCCGCGGTCGATATCAAATTAATCCGCGGTAGGTATCAAGTTAATCCGCGGTAGGTATCAAATTAATCCGCGGTAGGTATCAAATTAATTCGCGGTAGGTATTAAAGTAATCCGCGAATTTATTCGCGGGTGCCGCGGGCCGAATCTGGAGCAATCGAAAACGTCGACCATTAGCCGCCGGAGCGCCGCGGACCGGCCGTCGAACCTGCTCCAGTATCGGTGAATCCCTTACTACTCCAAGGGCACGCACCTGCGACTTTTCTAAAAAAAAAGTTATGTGTGTATTCTTTGTGAATTATCGCTCGCTTTAACGGTGAAAGAAACATGGTGAGGAAACCTGCATATCTGAGAAGTTCTCTATAGGAACTTCGAAGGTAGGTGAAGTCTGCCAATCCGCACAAGGCCAGCGTGGTGGACTAAGGCCTAAACCCTCTCAGTTGTAGAGAAGGCCCGTGCTCATCAGTGGGCAGTATATAATATAGGGCTGGTATTGACTGCCTCGGTGGCGTAGTTGTATTGCGTACGCGTTACGAGTACGATTTGTGCGTTGAGGTCCTGGGTTCGAATCCCGGGTTGATCCAAAAACATTGTGACTGGGTTTTCCATCTAAAAAATAGTCAATCGCAGCTCGAAGTTAGGAAATTGGCGGTGTGATACCCCCGTGCCTCAGAAAGCACTTAAAGCCGTTTGTCCTGCGCCTGATCTCTCTCCAGTCATGTCGGATTTCCGTCTCACCGGACTATGAGAGTGAAGGAATAGCGAGTGCACCTGTGTATTGCGCACACACTTGTGCACTATAATATCTCCTGCGTACCTGGCTGATCTCCGTTGAGATTGGCCGCCGTAGCCGAAACTGGCTAGGAGGATTAGGGCTGGTATTATTATTTATCTATATATATATAAAAATGAATCCCTATTTTCCTTGGTCACGGCATCACGCGTAAACGGCTGGACCGATTTAGTTTTTTTTTTTATTTGTTTGTTATTGTCAGGAGAAGGTTGCCTTATGGCGTTTGACATAACGTTGACAGAATGCGTGCTGCAAATATCGTCAAAGCGGTTATATATATTATAATTCTTCTGTGCGTGTGTATGTCACTGAACTCCTCCTAAACGGCTGGACCGATTTTAGTGAATTTTTTGTGTGATTCTAGGATTTTATTTCCTTTTTAGGGCAGGACAACATTCTTTTTGTGTCTTTAGATGGATTCGAGAATGGTTTAGATTAACAATTGGATCCGGTAGGTGGCGCTGTACTCGGATTCTAGGATTTTATTTCCTTTTTAGGACACGACAACATTCTTTTTTTGTGTCTTTAGGTGGATTCGAGAATGGTTTAGATTAAGAATTGGGTCCGGTAGGTGGCGCTGTACTCGGATTCTAGGATTTTATTTCCTTTTTAGGGCAGGACAACGTCTGTCGGGTCCGCTAGTTATTTATATAAACCAGTATGTAAACCAATGATTACAGGACAGCGCCGAGGTGATGGCGGAGGCGGGTGCGGGGTTGGGTGCGGGCGCGGAGGGCGCAGGGTCGCTGCCGGACGCGCCGCCAGAGCGCTGGCCGCACCGCCTCGCGCAAGCGCAGCCGCCGCATAGATACTCTGGTGAGGCGTACACTCCATTTTGTGTAAAAAAAAACTCGACTGCTCATTTTCCGCTTCGTTTGATGCTATTTTTGAAGTGAATGTTATTAACCAAAATAAAATTACAATTTACATAAATCTCAAAATCGGAAGACTTCAAAATGATAAAATTATTGCAAAGGCCTTGTTTTTGGGAGTACCTGCTATTGAAATGTTATATAAAGTCTCTTGGTTAGAATTTGAAGCCCGTTTTTGGTTTTGCTCGGTTAACACAAGTAGTGCGTTGCGCATGCGTCAGGTGCGGAGGGCGCACCCAGCTCACACATCTTCAGTCACAAGGGCGGGCTGCTGCAGGAGGTGCAGGAGGCGGGAGCGGCCGCGCCCTACGCGCCCTTCGAGCCGCCCTGGCCGCGCCGCCCGTGGCCGCAGCCTGGTGAGACACCTCGCTACTCACAACCACTTCTACAAGCACTAGCCTTTAAGTTCCTTATATCCTAAAAATATACTCCAAGGGCAATGAGAGTAAGGTGACGTGGTGTAACCTTGTCCAGTAAATGAAAAATGACAATTCCCGAGCGAAGTAGCGTTCGTAAATTTCTGAATTAAAATCTTTCTTGTTCTTCTGAGTTTTTTATATATATTAATATTCTTTTTGATTATTGTTTTGTGATGATGTTCCCTCTCAGGTACATTCACGTGTACAAAGTACGCATGTTTGTGTAACGTAGTAGTCATGCCACTACTTAATTATTTCTATTTTCGTAGAACGTGTGGATTTCTATGTAAGCTTTCGATTTATACATAACATACTTGTTATAGCTTTAACACAACTTATTTACAAAAAACTGTCTTCTGTAAAATTTTAACTGGCGCATACGTTCTTTTGCCATTTAAGGGACAATATGTAGTATGTACTACATTCTACCGGGACCTTTATCTTGGAAAAAAATGTTCATGCGGGCGAAGCCGCGAGCAAAAGTTGGTTTATAATATTTATAGCTGATGATCCTTTTTTTATTTTAGTTAAATTACAGCATCAAACGTGACATGATCACCTTTAGTATTGGACGAGCAGGGAAAGCCTAGCTGAGGGCCGCACTGTCTGGCGAAAAACTATCTTTGATGGCGTAGTCTCACACTATAATGCTTGGCATAAAGACCTAGCCGAGAGTGGCCGACTTTGCCTTTCTCGTATTGGTCACTACAACCATCAAAGAATGTGCCTCAGAACAACCTCCAACAGTTGACGCTGTTTAAATCACATACAATGAAATGACGAGCATACAGCTCGCCTATACACGTAAACAGTAGTACGCGCCGCACAGAACTTAGAATTATATACTCCACTCTGCCACCCTGAGATATAAGATGGTCTCATAATACGCAGAAATTACGCCAGCTACAATGTCCTTCAAATCGAACCACAACAGTGCATGCACATTGCACACTGTTGCTTGGCGGTACAAATAGAAATTCCTGTAGTACCTACCTACCCAGACGGACCTTCGGCCCTCAAATACGAGAGACCAGAAATAATCTCATTAATGCAACATGTAAACTTAATTAGGTACTATTGTACAAAAGTACGTAGTCAAACAAAATCGTTCATCTGAAGACTTTACGCCCCTGAAAATGATTATGGAATGTTTGCGCTGAGTCAGTGGCGTAACTATATCATCTGAGGCCCGTGGCAAATTCATTGGATGGGGCCCCAGTAAAAATTGTTACGTTCACGGGCGTAGCTATAGCCTCGCATAGGACCCCCTATGTCACGTATACACCCCCCCCCTCCTCTCCCGCCCCCCGCGCCCCGCGCCGCCGCCGCATCAAAATTGTATGTAATATCTGAGCTTGCGGCCTTTCGAGTCGGGGCGACCGGGGGCCCGTGGCATTTTGCCACCTCTGCCACCCTATAGTTACGCCACTGCGCTGAGTGGTGAGTGATCTTGAGATAATTTCAGGCGCAGACAGCATGACTGGCGAGCGCGGGTGGAACGGCGGCGGCGCGGCGGGCGGGGCGGCGGGCGGGGGGGCGGTCGGCGGGTACACGCGGCTCGAGTGGCCTGACCCGGACCCGCGCCGCGCCTGGCCCGTGCCGCAGCACCGGCCCGACCCGGTTACTATGTTATACATTATGTACATAACCAACACACAAACGCGTTACTATGCTATTATTACCTACTAATAAAAAGTCCGTAGTCGTTAAGGAGACTGCTGACCTCCATTGGGGCCAAGGGCGTAGCCCACTTTTAATTTTGGGGGGCAATATCTTTAATTTAGATCATGGGAGACGGGGTAGAGCAAATATATGTAGGTAACCCAATAGTTTAATACAAGTAGGTAGAAAGTAGTTAGTTTAATACAAAAGTCTTTACTTGGGTTCGATCCAGGGGTGGCAGCGCCGCACCTGCTTATTGCTTATGCCCTTGATTGGGATATACTAAGCGTGTCCTTAAATCGCCATGTAGCTATAAAATAACTCCTACTTGGAGATAGCTCTTCTAGAACTAAGTTAAAGTATTTTCGAATGGTGTTGTTTTCTCGCCGTTTAAAATAATACCTATTATTTTTAGGGTTCCAAACCTCGAAAGGAACCCTTTAAATAAAGATCACTTTGTTGTACGTCTGTTTGTCTGTCAAAACCCTTTTTCTCACGAACTCGTAGAGGTATCAAGTTGAACTGTATAATGTATATCAAATACTCGAGTCTACAGTCTCTTTCAGCTGTGAAATCAAACTTGTAAGTGAACGCGAGCAAGAGATATGACCATTTCTGTAGCATATTTTCCAATTTCGCAACGGAATCAAAACTTATAGGGTAGATACTTCCCGTTGACCTAGAATCATGAAATTTGGCAGAACTAAAAATCTGAAAGCCGTAAATATGTACTTTAACACACACACTTACGCCTTTTATACCCGAAGGGATAGGCAGAGGCGCAACTAGTGCATCCACTGAAATGAAATGAAATAATTTATTCGAACCCATAAAATGTTATACATTATTTAGATTCCGTCAATATTAACTCTACCACCAGTTCGGAAAGCAGTTCTCACTAGAGAAGAACGGGCAAGAAACTCTAGTGTTGCTCTTTTCAAAATCAGTTCAAGGTATAAAATACAATGCATTATGTAGCGAAAAAAAATATACAATTCAGTATTTGTTTACTTATGTTTAGAGCAGTTCATTTATATACTCGCAAAATAGGTAATAAATTTTTAAATTCCAACACTAGTGCATAACTATCTCAGGAATCATGTAATAATTTGATATGAAATGTTCAAGATGTCGCTATTAATCTAAGTTCAAGATATACCCCTAATACTTAGATATAGTATTCATTTTTCCATGATGTGATAGAAGGCGAGACTATCGCCATATCGGGCACAAATTCCAGACTCGGGGCTGATACTGGAGAGAAAAACCCAATATCACTTTGCCCGACCCGGATATCGAACCCAAGATCACAGCATTGCAGTTGTACCGTAATACAACTACGCCACCGAGGCAGCTATTTGCGGTTGGCGCAGTTGTTGCTGGCAGATACCTATTTATTCACGAAGTCTGACTGCTTGTGTAATTAACAGGATATGTCAGTGTACCTCCCGCCCAAGACGATGCCTGAAGTTCCAATGGTGTATTCGAGCCAGCAGCAGACGCTGCGGGATAGCCCAAAAAAAGGGTTCGAGTTGAACAAGAAACCGGAGGGCACCGCGCCCCCTCCCCCTGCCCCGCGCCCGCGCCCGCCCCCGCCGCCGCCCGCCGCGCCACCCGTGCCCCGCGCGCCACTCCGCCACGAGGAGACACCCCCCAAGGACAAGGTACCATTGACAAGCAAATATCTGTGTAACAATCATTATAATATTATTATATAAGCATACCGGAAACATACGGTACAGTCACGGTCCACAGGGATGTTCAATAGGCATAGCCCGATAGCCTCATAGGTAATAATTAATAACCATATACATATGAACAACGTACAATTTTCCAAAAGGTTAGTCTTCCTATCAATTATTTAATATTATAAACGCAAAAGGTTTTGACAATGTTTGGATGTTTGTATGTAAACGCATTGTTAAAAGTAAACGCATAAACTATGGAACGCATTTGGATGAAATTTGGCACATGGTACCTAGATCTTATAAGGAACGTGCATGACGTAAGCTCTGCCATCTGGTGGCACAATCTGAATCTTTTTCAGCCCATCGATACTTGGCATTGTCGTAAAATATTCATATTAAAAGGATGAAAAATAACATTTAATTTGTTGATAATGTATTGTTGTGTATCTGGATGCTCCAAAACATAAAAATAAACAAATCAAATGGTGTGAAATTATATTATGTTCCCAAGTACTTAATAGTACCTAAGTACTTACATTCCATGGTTATATGAAAATCGTCAAAAATAATAAAAGCTGTAAAAAACATACCTACATAATCATGAGTTCCAAAAGCATTTAGAAATGTCTCATTACCTAATATTTAAAAATAAAGATGTTTTGAAGATAATATTCAATACAAACAAATCTGTAATTAAGGGAACATAAGCTCCTAATTTTGCTTCAATAACATCAAAATAACTAGCTCCCATCTAAAAAAAAGCCTATTCTGGCCACGCTGGGTATCAATAAAATTCAGCCGGAACCCATATTTTATCATTCTTGACATATTAAAAGAATATAAGTATAAATAAATTATTGTTCTAAAAGGTTTATTTTTTTTACACGCTTTATATTAGCTTCACTTGTATGTATGTTTGTACCCGACTCCTTTGGGCGCGATTTTAACCCACTTTAAACGGTCAGATTTTACTCAAACTTTGTAGATTTGTCGAGGACCGATGACAATACACTAATTTGATAAGATTATGCCATTATTCAATTTGCAAAATGAGATTTTTTGTCAACTTATATATATTATTAGTGACATCTGTTGGACCATAGTAGAATTACAACTAAACTGACTACTCTTATGCGTAAAAATTTCCTACTTGTCACAAGATGGCGCTTTCGTTTATTTTTTAGTGACATCTGTTGGACAATAGTAGAACAGAACTAAAAAATTAAAAATAAATAATAGTTTAAAACAACTAAAAAACACGCTTTGAAAAAAAAAATGTATTTTATTGTAAAAAAAGCGTCTTATTTACACTATTCTTAATTCAAATTAATTTTCTATTTTTTAGTTGGATTTTCTATAAAGCGCGTTTTTTAGTTGTTTTTTTTTATCCACATGTGGCTCTTGTGTCGATTTTCTACCGACTTCAAAAAAGGAGGAGGTACTCAATTCGTCTGTATTTAGTTTTAATGTTTGTTACCTCAGAACTCCGTCATTTATTAACCGATTTGAAAAAATATTTTTTCATTACAAAGAATATACTTAAATATTTCATCCATTTAATATGAATATTTTACGCCAATGCCAAGTATCGATGGGCTGAAAAAGAGTCAGATTGCGCCACCAGATGGCAGAGCTTACGACGTGCGCGTTCCCTATAGGTCGACAAGGAACGTGGCCAAAATCGGAGCTTACGCCCGCCATCATGCGAAATGTTACAGTTGACATAAAAAAAATTGTCTACGTCAGTACATAGTCATAATATCCTAGAACTCTTTGTAATATCCCTTTTTTTTTTTTTTTTTTTTTTTTTTTTTCGCGGGATAAAAACGCGTTATCGCTACCACCACTGGGGGGTCAGTGGAACGGTTATGTTGGTTTCACCGGTCTTACAGTCCAATGTCGACACTTGGGAGTATAGCATCATCCAAGCGAGCATTGGACCGAGTCCCTAGCCCTATGTACACCCTACACCGGCATACCAACCAAAACCCGCGGTGGCCTTCTTCGGCGCATGCGGAACGGCCCCGGGGTATCTTGTTGCACTAAGATAGCTGCTCAGAGCCGTTCCTGCGCGATGCCGCATTGCGGCCCCTCTCTAAACAAGGGGGCTAAGATGCCCCCGAACTCTAAAGAACGCCTGTTTGGCGTCTACGACAGCGGGAGACCGACCACCCGCATTGTCGTCCACCTCGGAGTCACTTAAATTGGAGTGAGCAGACCCCCACTGCTCGCCCCGCGACTTTTTCCAAGCCCCATTTAGTCGCCTCTTACGACAGGCAGGGGATGCCGTGGCGGAATTCTCTAGATGCCCCCGGACCACAGGGCATGAGGCGCCGGTCAGTCGTCCACCCGACGCCTCCGTCGTCTCCTCTGGCTGCGGGCGGGATCGTTCTGCTCACGATCCCGCTCGGCGCTCTCCTTCCGCGAGATGACGCACTCGCAGAAGGAGGCCATTGCTCGCCATGACCTCCAGCCGCTGACCATGGCGGACACCACGGCCGGCAGCGAGAGGTCTCCTCCGACGACTGCTCTAAGAGCGCTGCGTTGTAGATCCCAGGCTGGGCATTCCTCGAGAGTTTGTAATATCCCTAGGTATTCTCGTATGCAGATTGTTGTTTATTTTTGCTGGAAAACCAAGTCATAACATTTCTTGTAATCAAAGACATTCAACAGTTGAACACTTTCTCTTATGATAATACCAATAGATAAGACTCAAAAATATGCTTTTTATGTGTAAATTGTTCCCTTTAGGGCCAAAACTCATAAATCACATCCAGTTTTAGGAACTTTGGTAAATATTAGGTAGGTACCTGTCTTTTTATTTTTTTCGAATGATATACTCAAGTTCCATATAACTGGGTTCTATTTATTATAAATGTTGTAACACTGTTCAGTACTCAGGAGCGACTAGCGCCCTTCGTCAGCTGTCAATCACGAAAGAGCTTTCCCGGAATACAGTTAAAATAGTTTTAACAAACATCCAGATATCTTCATAAATGTTCACAATTCTAATATTATTAAGATTTATGTTTTCACAGCCTTCAGACTCGAGCAAATCATTGGGCGAAGAGAGTGAGATACCGCTGAGCGGGACTAGCGAAGAGAAGAAGCCAGGCGCCCCCTCCGCGCACCAGCACTACGCGGCCGAGGAGCCGGACGGGCTCAGCGAGCGGCCGCCCGCCGCCGTGCTGCTGCTCGTGCTGGGTGAGACTCACTTACACCATTACACCTTGCCCTCCCACAGCACGTCACCACGCGGCTTCATACTGCCAGGTACCACTGCACCTTCCACTGCAGAGACTATCCCGCCCTCACACCCGCCACTGCAACTCCTGTAAGCCAGGATCAGAAGTGGCACGCATTTTATGACACCGAGCGGTGAAGCTCGGCGAGTCTCAGGGAACACTAATCTGTCTTTAACCCGCAACGAAATTAATCAAATAGAATGATAGGGAGGAGTTGGAAATATTTATTGTCCACTTCCCTCCATAGCAAACCGGGCGACAAAAAATAATGAACTAAGGAGGTGTTTTAACCTCAAGTTTAGAGACGTTTACAACTAGAAAAGCCAGTTGTAAAGCACCACGGATAAAAATTAATGAAAGGGTCCTATAATATGAGCTGTCAAATTTGATTCCAATAATAGGCATGGCAAAAACGCCGGAAAGCACGGAAATTCCGTCTAGTCTCTACAAGGTCCATGTAGTATACAACCCTAGATGTTATTTGCATACTATCCAACATAATTGCGCTCATCATGCCGAAGCCCACGCTCCCAAAGTACGTGATGTGCAGATTGTTCATATACGTAACCAGGTGTAGAGCATGGGCACACAGGCGATCGCGAACGCACGGAAAGTATTTATATAAATGACGCCCTTTCGATGATACATCCCACCTATATTGCCATTCGTTTTACAGCTCATTATGTACATCAGTGTGCGGTTTAAATAATCTATTGATTCTTAAGAGCTCACGCGCCGTAAGAAACCGTTTGTCCATATCCTCTCTGGTGGAGTAATACATAGCGGCACGACGCTGTACCCCCAAATCGTCTGAGAGTACGCCCGCAAAGACAGGCAAAGCTTCCGTACCAACAGTTCTATACGCCTTACACAAGAATATCAACGCCAGACTTGGACTCTGGAGCAGTTTTCTGCGCACAGCACCGATAGTAGCCCTATCGGCCCATACAGGTGACCCGTATGTAATACATGCTAAGTAAGTCGCTCCATAAATGACTTTGAGTTTAGTGCAACATAGTCCCCACGTAGAAGTCGATATCCTTTTCAAAGCGTAAAAGTTCCTTTTTGATTTTTCCCCAACGTTTGTTATATGTTCCAAAAAAGAAAAAATTCTCTCTTAGATAACAAACCGATTCTTTTCTTTTGACAGTGATATTATTAAATTTAATTCGTGGCGGAGATTTTAATATAGTACCTTTTAAAAGCAGTTGGAACGTTTTCTGCGGTGCGAAGGTAAGGCGATTTCTTTCACCTCATTCAGATATTAATTGTAAACACGTCACCGCCAAACTTTCTAACCCCGATCTACTATTTGACTCTATGAGTAATAGGCCCTCATCTGCATATCCGGTTAAACTACACCCCACGGGTAAAGGAATCGAAAGAAAATCATCGAAGCCCAAATTCCATAAATAAGGACCTACAACCGAACCTTGTGGACATCACATCGTCAGCGGCTTCGACACGGTGTGGTGGCAAAGTTTCAGTTTGGTTGTTCCGTACGAGAAGCAAGTGTAGATAAGGGAATATATATTCCTATAGCAACCTCTTATTTTTTACTTGAGAAGTATCATAGGCTACCAAACATTATCGAAGGCACCGGAGATGTCTAGGAAGATACCGAGTACATATTTATGTTCCGATGTAGGTACTCACCGTTTTTCTAACGGATATAGCCGCGTCATTAGTCGACCTACCTATTGTAAAACCGAATTGGTTTTTGTGGAAAACTGGTCCGCCCGGTAAGAGACGAGGGATGATAAGACGTTCTAGAAGTTTACCTAAAGATGGTAACAGCGTTATATAGGTCTGTATGACTTGGGATCATCGGGAGACTTGTCGCCAATTTTATGTATTATTCGAATTTAACCAGAACGCCATATTCGCGGAAATATACCTTCAGCAATACATCGGTTAAAGACAGTTAGTAACGCCTCACCGGCTGATTTACACGCTTCTTTAATCATCTTATTGGATAATTTGTCCTCACCGGAGGCTTTGTTTAGCGGTAAAGATGTCAAGATGCTAATAGGTAAATTCATCAAACGTTGCGAGGTTTGAGACAGGAGAGTTTGGCAGTTCCGCGGCCCACATACATAATATATAATACACCACTGCAGTGGCAAAGGCAACTAGTTTGAACAGGTTGTTTGGTAAGTGATCACCACCACTCATTAACATTCACAATGCTACAAAATAAGATGCCGGGGCCGGGCGGTCCGCGCCGCAGCACAGCAACCCTGAGTGATCAACTACCTATCACGGCCTTGACATGCAGTCTAAAATATATTCATTATTTTTCATTATAAAACCTTCCCTGAAAAATATACACTTGAATAACGAAAACCCCATCCAAATCGGATCAGAAGTGTTTGAGAAAATTGCGGCCATACAAACTTACATACACACATAAGAGTCGAATACAGAACCACCTTTTTTGAAGTTGGTTAAAAATGTAGCTATAGGTACAGCTGATTTTTGAGATGGTACAATAAAGTCAACTACCTTAACCGTTGTAGCTATAAGCAAACTTTCTTAGGAGACTGTCTATCTATTTTGAAGACATAACGAGTCTGAAACTTTTTTTATTATTTTTTGTGAAACCAATATAATACCCAGTTTCAGTTTATCATCATCATCATCATCATCAGCTACACAACGTTCACTGCTGAACATAGGCCTCCCCTAAAGATTTCCAGACGGACCTATCAGTTATTCTACTTATAAAACGACTTCCTGTATAGCCAGTTATAGTATGTCCTCTTGAACATATTTCAAACTTCTTGCTTTATACACAACGAAGTTACAGGGGGATTAAACGTGCCGTGAATTGCTTCGAGAAAAGGATGATACGGCTGTGCTCAACTTGGCGGCGGTACCCCCAGATATCTGCTATCTGCATATACCTACACAGATCAGACTTTTTTTTATTGCACTGAATGACGAGACGAACATGCCGTTCGCCTGATGTTAAGCGATACGACCACCCATAAACAGTAGCAGCACCTTCCAGCACCTTGAGTTACAAAGTACCTACTGTGTGGCATTCCACTGCGCTCGTCTTTCTTTTTTTTTTTTAGACATAAGATGTTAAGTCTCATTATGTCCAGTAGTTACACTGGCTACAATGTTCTTCAAACCAAAACACAACAGTGCATGCACACTGCTGCTTGGCGGTAGAAATAGACATTGCAGTGGTACCCACCCAGACGGACCTTACATATGAATTATATATATATATATATACCCTTTCTAGCCGATTTCGGCCACGGCGGCCAATCTCAACAGAGATCAGCCAGATACGCAGAAGATATTATAATGCACAAGTGTGTGCGCAATACACAAGCGCACTCACTATTCCTTCACTCTCATAGTCCGGTGAGACGGCAATCCGACATGACCGGAGAGAGATCAGGCGCAGGACCAACGGCTTTACGTGCTTTCCGAGGCACGGGGGTATCACACCGCCAACTTCCTGACTCCGAGCTGCGACTGAGTAATTTTTAAGATGGAAAAACCCAGTCACAATGTTTTTGGCCCGACCCAGGCTTCGAACCCAGGACCTCAGCGCGCAAATTGTACTCGTAACGCGTACGCAATACAACTACGCCACCGAGGCAGTCAAACATATGAATATACTACAACAATAATAACAATACTCTCTCAAAAATAGTGCATTGGTTCAGCGTTAACAATTTATTATTAAACAGTGAAAAAACAAAATGTATAAAATTCGTCACACCTAATGTCAAAAAAGTTAATGCTAACATTTTCATAAATAGTGACGAGTTGAGCCTTGTGGATACAACCAAATTCTTGGGTATCATATTGGACTCTAAACTTCAGTGGGGTCCTCATATATCTGTGCTAGCTAAAAAGCTGAGCGCCGCAGTTTTTGCAGTGAGCAGGATACGCCAATTAACTGACATTGAAACAGCAAAATTGGTATATTTTGCTTACTTTCATAGTTTGATGAGTTATGGAATTTTGCTGTGGGGTGGTGCTGCTGACATTAATACTATATTTGTTCTTCAAAAGCGAGCTATAAGATCTATCTACTCCCTAAGCTCTAGATGTTCTCTAAGAGAAAAATTCAAAGAAACAAATATAATGACAGTAGCATCACAATTTATATTCGCTAATTTAATGTACGTACATAAGAATATAGAACACTTTCCAAAAGTTTGCGATATCCATGTCTTAAATACTAGAAGCAAAAATAATCTAGTTAATCATAAAACAAGGCTCCAAAAAATCAGCAAATCTTTTAAGGGTTACTGTATACATTTTTATAACAAAGTTCCCACTGAAATTAAGTGTTTAAACATTGGTAAATTCCAAACAACTATTAAGCGAAAGTTATGTAATAAAGCTTATTACAAGATTTCAGAATACATAGAGGATAAAAAAGCCTGGGATTAAATTTTTTCATGTGATTTTCTTTGGAATCATGTCTTTCGTTTCAATAAAGTTTCTTTGTTTCCATCTGTGAGCGGCTTGGGTATGACATACTCCTTAACTGTCTGTGCCTGCGGCGGCGTCGTGTGCCGAGTCGGCCACTTCCCTGTAATATGGTTGAGGAGGCCGATGGCTGGCACATGCGTCATACTCGTGAACTAGTGCTGCTTGTGTGGACTGGTCTGCCCTTTTCGCTTACTATATCTAAGTATTAGGGGTATATCTTGAACTTAGATTAATAGCGACATCTTGAACATTTCAGATTAAATTATTACATGATTCCTGAGATAGTTATGCACTAGTGTTGGAATTTTAAAATTTATTACCTATTTTGCGAGTATATAAATGAACTGCTCTAAACAAAAGTTAACAAATACTGAATTGTATTTTTTTTTCTCTACATAATGCATTGTATTTTATACCTTGAACTGATTTTGAAAAGAGCAACACTAGAGTTTCTTGCCCGTTCTTCTCTAGTGAGAACTGCTTTCCGAACTGGTGGTAGAGTTAATATTGACGGAATCTAAATAATGTAGGTATAACATTTTATGGGTTCGAATAAATTATTTCATTTCATTTCATTTCATATGAGAGACCTACCAGTTACCACCAGTAAAACAAGTCAAAAGAAAAAATAAATGATTTTTGTTCTGACCGTCGTATTAGCTGTTAGAATCCATTTGAAATTATTACACAATAATTGTATTTGTGCATTTTCAGATCCTGAAACGGTTGTATTCGTATTTGTAGATCATATGGCGCGCATTTGCTACAAAATTTATGGAGAGTTTTTTTGGAAATTCTACACAAACCTCTCATTGTCTGATAGAGATTTGTGATGTTTATAAGCAACGGGATCGATTGGCATCAGATCTTTTTACATAAATAGAACTTTTTTGCTGTGTAAATTGATTTTTAAAAATGTTTGAATACAGATCATGTCTTCAAAAATGATGTAGGTACAATATCCTAAGTAAGTTTTGTTGTAGCAGTGGTTTAGGTAGCTGCTCTTACTGCCCTATCTTCATTATCCACCGACCACCGACCACCTGTATACAGTATGGTAATGTACTAGACGGCAGACGCTAGTGATGCGTGCGGTGGGTTGCAGGCGTGCTGATGACGGCGGCGATGGGCGCCATGCTGGGGTGTCGCGCGCGAGCGGCGCGGCGGCGGCTGCGGCGCGGCAAGTCGCCCTTCGCGCACGACGCCGACTACCTCGTCAACGGCATGTACCTGTAGTGCCGACACGCGACACGCCATCTCACACCCACAACACGGCCAACACCACACGTGACGTGGCCAAGGAGTTTTTAACATCTTTCATTATAATTTAATGTGTTACTTTTAAATTAACCTTAGCGTGAGTACATGGTTGATACTGTTACAAAGTTTCGTTCAAGCCTCGGGCTGAATTTTTGTTGACGCGCACGCAACGCAATCCAAAACAGAATTTAGTACCTACGCGCGACCACAGCGCGCGACGATACTCAAAGGCGACGATGGATAACCCATGACACATTAACAATTGACATTTAATCTTAAAAGCGATGTTGCTGTATTGCGTCATCATAAATATAAAACAATTTAAGCAGCATCAATAAAATAATATGTTATTAATTAAGAATTACATGTTTTAACAACTCCTTAGCCGTCCCGTCGTGCGGCGTGCCCTATATTATCGACGAGGCCATGTAACCCTTCGCGCCATCGCCTCGGGCCCAGCGAATGTCCGTTAATAACCATAATTATTATTCGTACTCTTATTATAACACACGTTTACTTTACCAGGTTGTTTTCAATAAAAGTTTTATTAATAATGTTTTTGATATTTCGATTATCATCCACTGTCGCTGTAATATTACCGTGTTCTGCTGCCGCTCCGTGGCGTGAGGAGTGACGCGCCGCGCCGGTGGGCATTCGAGGGTTGGCTAGCTGCCACTTGCCTTGCCAACTATATTATACAAATTTCACGTTCCAATTAAATTTGAATTATGTTTCCTGAGACTTCTGGAGTCCATTATGAGAGAGCACATCGTTTCTCGCTAGGTCTCGCCAGTTTCCCTACATTTACGCCAACCTAAGCTCCCTCTGCTGGCTTATCTGAGAAAAAACACCACGATACATGACACCGAGATTTTGCGTCATTGTTGGGCTCATAAATACCCTTTCTAGCCGATTTCGGCCACGGCGGCCAATCTCAACAGAGATCAGCCAGATACGCAGGAGATATTATAGTGCACAAGTGTGTGCGCAATACACAGGGTGCACTCGCTATTCCTTTACTCTCATAGTCCGGTGAGACGGCAATCCGACATGACCGGAGAGAGATCAGGCGCAGGACCAACGGCTTTATGTGCTTTCCGAGGCACGGGGGTATCACACCGCCAACTTCCTGACTCCGAGCTGCGACTGAGTAATTTTAAAGATGGAAAAACCCAGTCACAATGTTTTTTTGGCCCGACCCAGGATTCGAACCCAGGACCTCAGCGCACAAATTGTACTCGTAACGCGTACGCAATACAACTACGCCACCGAGGCAGTTGGGCTCATTATAAATAGTATGATGATATCCATCAGGAAGACATTACGTCTACTTCAGACGTATGAGAAAACTGAAAACCTTATAAGTATTATGATTGGAAGGTAATCTTTTTATATTACCTATGTATTGCGTTTGACGTCTGAAGTCCATTATGAGATTTGTTTCTTATCTCGATAATATCTCCTATTGAATTGTTAACAAGAATACAATATACCTAGTGATATACCAAAATGCAAATTGAAAAGATGACCTAAGGAATTAATTTAGGTATCAGCTATGAATCCATTATTTACCTAAATGTAACAAAAAATATTTTTGTTATTCAGTACCTACTAGCTTTTGCCCGCGACTCCGCCCGCGTGAATGAGTTTACCCGGGATAAAAGTTCCGCTTTATATTTTACTGGGATAAAAAGTAACCTATGTGTTAATCCAGGACATAATCTACCCGTGTGCCAAATTTCATCGAAATCCGTTCAGTAGTTTTAGCGCGAAAAAGTAACAAACATCCATACTTACAAACTTTCGCGTTTATAATATTAGTAGGATAACCAAATTATACTTGAAGTTAAATGCAATGTTGCAGTGGCGTAGCGTGGGTTTTTGGCGCCCGGGGCGGACATAATGTGTTTGCCGCTACAGAGAACCGGGCAAGAAGCGATCCGGGCGCTCCGAACGAAAAAAAATAATTTCGTGTCCCATTTTTCCGGCGATCTTTTGTTTAAACTCTTATTTTACGCATTTTGCCGCCCCCCAAAAAGTGCCGCCTGGGCAGGGGATCCCCACCCCTCGTCCCAACTACGCCACGCCACTGCATTGTTACCAATCTTACCAAAAAGCGTAAAAAGCAGTAGTAAACAATAAAATCGGGGATATCGGGGGAGAAATAAACAAGTCCCTGTTTTCGATCTATTCGGTAACTACCATAGTTGGGGTGGTGACCTAAAAAAGGTCTTGCAAAGCTGGCCGCCTTGAAGTCGTATGTATGTTTTGTGGGGATGTATGCAGTCGCACAGACGGGTGATCGCCACATTGGAATTATTTCACCCTTAGTCCCAGTTTGGGTGGCGCTGTCACTTTCAATTTGGGTAGGCCCGCTCCGCCGGTATCATGCCCAGAGGTTGCATTCACCATAGGGAGTTTCGGCTGTGTTTCAGCTAGACCTTAGAGGCATCGTGGCTCCCTTCCAGGTGTGTACCTTTCAGGTTGCCGATCTCTGCCCAGCACTGCCCTCCACTGAGGCCTTGAACTTACTACCCCACTGCACGAAGCCCGCAGTGTTGCCAGATGTATGATGGTTGAAGTCGCCGAAAAATCATTATGAAGTAGCCTCAAGTCGCCTCATTGTATATGGAGAGGCGAAGGAGCAAAAAAAAACCTCCTAGTCCCCCAATATCGTGTGCGCGTGGGGACGCGAAGAGCTAAAAAAAAAAGTTTCCCAGTTTTCCAATTTGTATCAAGTTTTGTACCCTCAAAGCTAAAAATATCCTCAAATCCGAGAAAATCAAGGTTTGTAACACAATTTTTCCAAGGTAGTCTAAATTGGCGACTGAGTGCCATTCGCAAAGCCTAAACGGCGACCAGTCGCCATTCGCAATTTTTGGTCGCACCCTCCGAGATAGCCTAGATGGCGAAAAGTCGCCTAATCTGGCACCACTGGAAGCCCGTGATATGACACATGCAAAAAATCTGTATAGGAAACGTGCATATGGGCGCAAATTAATATTTTGTGATTATATTATTATGAAAATGTCTAGAATATTTAAGATTGATATTTAAATAGTTATTTACAACCACAATGCTGCTACTTATCAAATTTCAGAATAAGTTAGTAACTGTATTTACTATTTGAGTGTTTGGAAAACGTTGGATATTTATTTAATTCATTATGTAATGATTTATATAACTTAAACGTCTAAAAAAAATCAATTAGAATTATTAATATTATCTTGATTACTATCTCTTTATTTTAACCTATAGGGAGCGTGCACGAACTATAGAGGGCAGCACAAAATCGACACAAGAGCCACAGGTGGATAAAAAAAGAAACTAGAACTAGAACAATAATTTGTTTATATAGTCTTTTAATAGGACAAAAATGATAAAATATATGTTCCGGCCATTGATGTAATCGATGGTTCCAGCCGAATGTTATTGATACCCAGCGTATCCAGAATATGTTTTTTTAGATGGAAGCTAGTTATTTAAGCAAAATTAGGAGGTTATGTTCCCTTAATTACAGATTTTTTGTATTGAATATTATCTTCAAAACATACTTATTTTTATAGATTACGTAACGAAACATTTCTAAATGCTTTTGGAACTCATAATTATGTATGTTTTACACAGCTTTTATTATTTTTGATGATTTTCACATAAACAGGGAATGTAAGTACTTAGGTACTATTCTTGGGAACATTATATAATTTCACACCATTTGATTTGTTTATTTTTATGTTTTGGAGCATCCAGATACACAGCGATACATTATCAACAAATTAAATGTTATTTTTCATCCTTTTAATGAATATTGTACGTCAATGCCAAGTATCGATGGGCTGAAAATGAGTCAGATTGCGCCACTAGATGGCAGTGCTTACGACGTGCACGTTCCCTATAGTTCGTGCACGATACTTTTTATCCCGGAAATACGTTTCCACGCGGGCGGAGCCACGCGCAATGCTAGTCTTATATATTACTAGTATTGCTCGCGGCTCCGCCCGCGTGAAAAAGTTTTTCTGGGACAAAAAGCCTTTAGCAATCAGGAGTAAGGTGCGTTGGGGTAAACTCGGACGGTTTTTAAGGAGTTAAACAGTGTTTGTGTATATGTTTTTACACGAATTCTATAGACAATATCATAATAAATCTTTGACTTGCTTATGTATTAGTACCTGGGTGACCGAGCCTTGCTCGAGTGATTTTTTAATACCTACTATACATGGTACTTATTACTTTAAAGTAGGTCCTAATAATATTTTACATTTTAAGAAAATATTCACGACTGAAGTCAAATGAGTACCTACAGTTAAAAACCTTACTAATTTAAAAAAAATCGGTTCCTTAGCGGTTCAGATTTTAAATTAAATCTCATGTTTTATAAGGTGCGTTGGGGTAAAATCGGACACTTTTTAAGGTGTAAAACAGTGTTTGTGAATATTTTTTTTACACGAATTCTATAGACAATATCATAATAAATATTTGACTTGTTTATGTATTATTAAACATACTAAACGATGTATATTTTTTATTTTATTATATAATAACGGTTAATGTTCTACGAGGCTTTGAAAGGCTACCATACTTTTTTAAATGTGCGGGAAAGAGAGGACCTTCACAGGTATAGTTCGGACTACCTTCTAAAACCTTAATTCTTAAGGGGATTCTAAAATTAATGGAAGGAGTACATTCCGAGCGTTAACTTAATTGATACAAATTCGAAATATTAAATAAATACCTTAAAATATTTTTGGTAGCAAAGTTTGTTTGTTAAAAAGTTCTAAGCATCCGATCTTACCCCTCACAAGCAAAATTGCATACATTTTGGTTCCAAATTGGTCTATATGAGGTGTATAGTCCGTTCTTTAACGGTATATAATTTAACGGGTTAAGATAGGATCTCAGCAACCAGACGTGTTACGACAAGTTAATAATAAATAATAATAAACAAACCCCAAGTTTATTTACTGTATAGTACCATATAGTTCGAAAATCTATTAAAAACCGTAAATACTCATTTAAAATTAAACAAATTCTTGCATGGGGACAGTTCGGATCTTCACGGGAACGGCGAATTATAGTTGTTCTTCTTATTGGCACCTAAAACACGTCCTACTTGTCAACAACAAAAATCATACATAATAGCAAGTTATCGATTTATACGATGTTATCCCTCCTACGATCTTACCCCAACGCTCCTTAATGTAACTTCATATTAGTGAAAGAATTCTCAAAATCGGTTTAGTAGTTCCTGAGATTAGCGTGTTCAACCAAAAAACAAACTCTTCAGCTGTATCTATGTAATCAACAAATTAAATGTTATTTTTCATCGTTTTAATATGAATATGCCGACACCCTAACAGGGTATTTAGGGCTTTATTATTGAATAAATCTAAATGAATATTTTACGTCAATGCCAAGTCGATAGGCTGATTCAGATTGCGTCACTAGATGGCAGAGCTATGACGTGCACGTTCTCTATAAAAATCAAAAGATTATAGAACCATCCGAGTTTTTGGTAATTTAATGGTCAGCAATAGCTGAAATATTTTCCATACAACATTTTGTAGGAAACGAGACTATTAATTTTCTTTTGAAATGTGACAAAGAAACAGTTTTCAATTTAGTAATAATGAGGAAAACTATTATAATATTTATTCAACGCTTTAATAATCACTTGAATGTACAATGTATTAACACAAACAGTGGGCGGCCGGTCCTCGTGCGCTCTACTCTCAATACACATTACTCGCGCTACCAACATGTTAAGTGGATTGTTTATATAGCTCGACGGTTTCTTAAAACATTATTGAACTCAAACTCAACGGACATTCGTGAGAAAGTATTTGATAATACATATTTATTATCTACATATTTCTTATTATAAAGTTTTGTTTTCGATTAACATACAAGTGGAAGTTTGCTTTATCCATTTCAGCCGAAATCGTCAGTGTCGTGTGTCAGCTCCGGCTGGCGAGAGCGTCGTTATCAGAGTACATAGCACGAGTAAGGTGTATGCCGGGCGTCTTGCGAAGCCGGGCGTCCTGCAAAGCCGGGCGTCCTGCGGACCGGCGCGTGTAGGGCGGACGAGGCGCGCCGGCCGCGGGATTGTCTCCTACTAATCTATTAGGCAACAATGTGGAACGTCACTTACAACTTAACTAACGAATCGATTATGGATCACAATTGATTGAAGTTTAGGCTTAATGGCCCACGCAGCCCACGCGGCCCACGCGGCGCACGCGGCCCACGCGGCCCACGCGGCCCACGCGGCCCACCCGGCCCACGCGGCGCACGCGGCTAGCCGCTGAGCAGCCGGCGCCGGAGCCGAGGCGACGCGACGCGACGGAAGGCACTTCGTGATTCGTCAACATTGGTCCCGCGACTCCTCGCACGTACGGCGTACACAGTTACACACGCACACACGAACAGACCGACACACTATAAGTGCACTCATAAATACCTTCCAGTTAAATTCAATATTATATTTAAAAAAATATTATTTACAAAAGTAGTGTAGTTGGTGATCAGTCGTGGGGCGGTCTCGCGCGCGGCGCCACACTCGCCCGACATAAAAACAATAACATTATCAGCTAAATGCAACGATAAGTGAACACAACACATGTGACTTCGTTGAATTTTAAGGACAAATCGGCGATGCCGTAACGATATAGTTGGGACTGATGTAACCTACTGTTCCAGGCAACGTGCAGTTATGTGATATGATAAAGCCCCGCTCCTCCTTCCCCCCCCCCCCACCCCCCGGCCAACGACTCCACTAGCAGGGAGCGCACATTTTCTTTTAAAATTTTAATAATATAATATTATGCACAGACTTTAAGCCTCCATAAATTACACATATTTTATATAAAAACACAACCGCTCCGGGATATTGGGTTTTGCTTAGTATTAGCCATTAGTCAGGAATTTTTGTCCGATATTACGTTACGCAACTCCTTACTTATCACATTATGGTACGAAATACACACGGAGAAAGTGCGTGCAATAAACACGAGCGCAATATATGGATATGGGGCTACAGCGGAACTGGTCGAATCGGTTATGTTAAAAACAAGACAACAATTGTGAAAAACGTTGACAGCGTAAAGCTCGCCTTCGGAATATAACAGTAGGCACAGAGTTGCACCTTCACAAGATGGAACCGACACTTGTATACACAAGAGTCTGTAAAGGTTACAGCTCTATTCCACAAATTACATTTTTAATATTATGTACTTAAATCAAGCCTGAATTAAGTAAAGGGAGTGCGCGAACTAACGCGACGGTGTTGAAGCTTGGTGTTGGTGCGGCGTGGCGTATGAACGAACCTCAGGTGCCGTCACACCTGCGTATTAACTAATATTTATGACTACCGTCACGGGACACGAACACCGATAAACGCAAGGTAAAATAAACACTATTACAATGAAATTATCCTATGTCGTTGAAGGCACTTTATATAATATAGTTCAATGTGATATTGCAATTAAAAAATGTCATGGATCGTGCATATTGCGTAGGGTCGGTCACACAGCGCGAGGTGCAGGCGCGTGTCATGGCATGCACTCATACCTGTACAGTGTACATTCATATACTGATATACATAGTCTTTTGAATATGTTATGAATTGGCCACCTCGCGCCGTGTCGCGAGCCAATACACGAATGAGGATACACACCATATCACACCGTGGTGGGTACAGTCTCCACCACGCACACATACAAATAGATATGTCGTCGTAAATAAATGTCTTTTAAACGAAATCACAGTTAATGTTCGCGCGTCGTTCGGAGCACACCGCAGCCACTCGACCGGCACACTTCACTCGAGGGTCGTCGGAACAACTGTATGTTCTTACGCACGAGGCTTGTGGCACACGAACTATGTACCTACGTGATATTATGAGTTCTGTCATAACTAACTTGGCGCCAATAATTGTAATATTTTTCTATATAAATAGTAATTGTTACTAGTATTCAATATTATATCTGGCATCATCAGTATAGATTGTCTCGACGGCAAGTCAGTCGTGATAGAGTGAGGGCCTCGGTGCGTAATAGCTGTTGAGGTGGTTCGCGGTGCAGCGGTGCAGCGGTGCAGCGGTGCAGCGGTGTCGCGTCACAGCTGGTGGCGGTGCGCCAGGTGGCAGTTCTCGACGTAGAGGTCCTTGACGAGCAGGTCGGCGGCGGCGAGGCGCGCGTGCAGGCGCCGCACCGCTGCCTCCGCCCGCGCCGTGCGCGCGCGCAGCTCCCGCACCTCGCCCGCCCCCGCCCCCACCGCCCCTGTCGCCCCCACCGCCCCCGTCGCCCCCAGCGCCCCGCCTCGTCGCCACCACGCGCTCGCACCGCTGCCGCCCGCGCCGCCCGCTCCGCCCGCGCCGCCCCCCACGCGCTGTAACATTACACACTGAACAGCTTACCATACTACTCGATACTTATACATTGTGGATTTTCGAGACGGGGCAAGTTAGTTGCCTTAACCGCTATAGATACTAGTAAACTTTCATACGAGACTGTTGAATTATTTTTCAGACATTAAATTAGAAGATTAGGACAATTATCTTTATGATCGGCGTAAAAATAATTCTTACATAAATTGCCAATTTTCTTGCTGACTACATACCTATTTAATAAAATCTATGAATGCAGATCCTAATCTCCAGAATGAGTGTCTTTCAAGAATGATAGACAGTCTCCAAAGAAAATGTTCTTGTACCTACAGCAGTTAGCCCTTGCTGCTCCAGGTCAAAAACTCACCTGTATATTTACTAATCCAATAACACTTATAGATTTTTGTCGTTGAACTAAGAAATCGGTTCAAAACCTCAGTTTACAGACATTATTTTTTCTTTGAGTAAACTTAATCTGAAGTAATAATAATAACAGCTGAGTGCAGATTGGCAGACTTCATTTACTGGCGGGAGGATATATTTAGTATCCGCCCGAGTAGCGACCACCGTACATAAGGTGGTAAACCCGCCATAGTGGCCCACGTAAGTCTAAACCGGGGTCAGCCAGTGTATCCGGTTCAAACAGGTCGGCATAACTGTCTCAACAGCGTGTCACTATCGTGGCGTAGTGGGCGAAACAATTGATTTTGCACAAAATCAGTTGCCTCTATTATTAGGTAATGTACCAGAAGAGTTGAGAGAATCAATGTAGTTGCAAAATAATGGCTGCCCCGCTCACTGTTACAGTTACTGTAGACAGTTTTTTTTATTTATTGCATTGAATGACGAGACGAGCATGCGGTTCGCCTGATGGTAAGTGATACGACTACCCATAAACAGTAGCAACACCAACTAGCACCTTGACTTACAAAATCGATACCTGGGTATAACTTTGGTTACCAAAGACTGATACAAAGTTATACCCAGATATCGATTTTGAGGTCGATTGGCCATTCGAAAGAGAAAGAAAAAGAAAGAAATTCCAAATGGCGGCCACTTTTTCAATTCTGATATTGGATCAGCCTTTGGTAACCAAAGTTATACCCAGATATAATTTTTTAGGTCAACTGGCTTCAAAATTTGGAAATTCAAATTAGCGGCCGTGTATACCAACGCTAACATTGGTTCTGAATATTTTAGTGACTATTGATCCATAATAAATATATAAATAAGTAATATAAAAATGAATAATATATGTACTAAAATAATTTTATGGTGTACAAATTTGAACACCTTTACACCCAAAATCCGTTTTTTTTTTCAAATGTATGTACGCAAGCATCATTTACGCAAAATGGGCCCAGCATTCCAGATGTTAATATTAGAAAAAGTTGTCCAGGATTAAAGTCCCGCTTTGTATTTTTCCGGGTTAAAAGTAACCTAAAACCTTCCCTGGGTCCCAAACTATCTGCATACCAAATTTCATAAAAATCCCTTCGATAGTTTTCGAGTTTATCGCGTTCAGACAGACAGACAGACGCGGCTGAGGGACTTTATTTTATAATATGTAAGGAAGGAAGATTTACTATCTCTATAGAAGTATTTTTGGGATTTTCAAAAGCCCTTGCATCTATTTCTTTATCCGTGCACATCATTTCCGTCGGAGTGCACCGACGATAAAAAAATTACCGGGTCCGCCCCGGGCGTCAAGAACCCACGCTACGCCATTAAAAATACGTACCATACGTATACTTAACAAATATTTATTTCCAATCATAAAAAATATTTAACTTGTGGTTTTAAACGACGAAAATAAATTGACCATTTAGGCAAAAAAACATTTACTTCGGATCCATTTTTCATTTTTTTTAGGATAAGTTGATTCCATAAACTAGCATCCAATAAAAATTGGGAACTCTTATCAATTTCCTTTTCCCACTATTTTATTTATCTATTTATATTTATTCATATTTTACAATCAATCCGTGAGTCACTATTCTTCTAGTGAGGGTTCCAGTTGAAAACCTCGAGTGGGTATCTCGATACAAAGCTACCCACCAAAGTTGTAATTACCAACATTTTAATTGTACTTGCTCAAAATATGATTTTGCTGTTTGTATTATTGTGTTATGTGTAATTGTTAATGTTAGGTAAGTAATGAAACAAAATGTATTAATTTAAATTTGTGTAACTGTTAATGTCAACTTAACGAAATGTATTTTTGTCTTCTGAAATGTACTTACATTCTTTATAATATGCTCGCCCATATTAAGAAATAATTGTGTAAAATAGTTTTCTCAGTAAGTGATTAATTTATAATCTTATGAGAAATAAATAATTCTTAAACCTTAAACCAGCGCCAGGCACACCTTGCCTGGCATTTTATGCTGAATTGGATTCTTTTCGACAGTATCATGGGATGCACGTTGCCCACATGCGTTATGTAATATGTATTACCTTTTTTGTTAATTGTTTGTGTGCGTCCCAGTATATTGTGCGAATAAATGTTTCTTTCTTTCAATTTATTTAATGAAATATGTCAACAGGCTTATTTTGCAAGAAGTAACTAGTTATAAATAATGTAACTTACCAGTGATAGGTGACACTATTTATTGTTTTACATCAACCCTTGTAGTTTTTTCTCACTTGAAACACACAAACCGACATTTTCGAATAATATAAATCTGCGTAACAACGTGAGCGAACGCCATGACAGTTCGAAGCGTACTAAGCGCGGGAAAATTATATAAAAGCGGACAGTTCGCCTTTATTGTAATCGACGCGTTTGAAGCGTCCAGAGTCAATCAAGATATATTATTAATTAAAGGCATCGACCATATAACCCTGACCTTATACCTTCAGATTACCACCTGTTTCGGTCTCTTCAGAAGTCTTTAGGCAGTGTCACATTAACATCAAGAGAGGATTGCCAAAACTACTTGTTGCGTTTTTTTGTTCAGAAGTCCCAAAATTTTTACAGCAACGGGATTATAGCACTATCTACAAGATGGCAGAAAGTCATCGAACAAAATGCCACATACATCTTAATATATATAAATCTCGTGTCACAATGTTTGTCCTCAATGGACTCCTAAACCACTTAACCGATTATAATAAAATTCGCACACCATGTGCAGTTCGATCCAACTTGAGAGATAGGATAGTTTAAATCTCAAATTATAGTCGCAATTTTAATTTATTGCTAATTATTTGTCTGTTATTATTTGACAGTCACAATTATCTGTTAACTCCAAATGATTCTAACAGATGTCGATACCTTTCGACTGGGTTGAGTAAGTAATCAATAGATGGCGCTGCTATGGTAATGATAACAGATGTTGATACCTTTCGACTGGGTTGAGTAAGTAATCAATAGATGGCGCTGCTATGGTAAATCTACGAACGTGTCATATAAGCTACGGGTAGATTATGTATACTTTTTATACCGGGAAAATATAAAGCGGGACTTTTATACCGGGAAAACTCATTCACGCGGGCGGAGCCGCGGGCAAAAGCTAGTACTGTAATAAAATGTAAATAAACTTTGAAAAAAGAATTGAAGCTAATACAACGTTGGTGACGTACCGGCGCGTGTGTAGTGACGTGTGCGGTGACGTGCGAGACGCGGCGCCACTCAGTCTCGGCCGCGCGGAGCCGCTCGAGCTCGCGGTCGCGCTCGGCGAGCTCGGCCTCCTTGGCGCGCTTGTACTGCACGAACTCCTCCTCCAGGTCGGTCACCTGCCGACGCGCGACGTGAACACACTGCTTATTAATGTTCCTTTATTATTCATTGACCATTGTTATTTCCATTCATACTTGCCATAATTCAGTACAAGCTACAAGAGACTTGCAGATTCAATCAGCATCAGGCTTGTTTTAATGAAATCCATTAAAAATAACTCTAGTACACTATACACCAGAAAGAGCCACAATGGGAGTATTTTCATAGTAGTCATTAAACACGAGGTCTTGAAGAGTGCACATTACGATCGAACACATGCAAATTGTACGCATATAACCACTTCGCTACTCAGATGACTCTGAAGTCCCAGAGGTGTCTATACTAAACACTATTATTAATACACCATTTACTGATAAGCCTGTAATCCTACTAATATTATAAACGCGAAAGTTTCTAAGAATGTTTGTAACTCTTTCACGCAAAAACTACTGAACGGATTTCGATGAAATTTGGCACACGGGTTGATCATGTCCTGAATTAACACATAGGCATGTGCATTTTTGAATATTTTGGAATGGTTAGGAAATAATTTCGCACGAATGGCTTTATTTATCAGTATAAAAGTACTAGCATTTATGTGGTTAATACAATATTTATTTATTGAGCTATCGTACACAAAAATGACAATTTCACTATTTCTTCGTCACTTTTAAAAAATATATATAAAAAAACGATTTCCTTTGCCCATTTAAAAAAAAACTGAATGAGCGGCTGTTATTGCGACATCGATACTTCATTAACTGATACACGATACATTGCTTATAAATCAAAATTTGAAAAAAGAATATTACGCTCTTTTGTACTCGTGCCGTACCAACGCTGGGAAAATAAATAAAAATGTACTCGTTTAAGAATTATAGCTTCTACGCATTGTATTTAAGGTTCATATTAGTAAGGGATGGTTTTAATGAAGTAAATAAATAAAAATGTACTCGTTTAAGAATTATAGCTTCTACACATTGTGTTTAAGGTTCATATTAGTAAGGGATGGTTTTAATGAAGTAAATAAATAAAAATGTACTCGTTTAAGAATTATAGCTTCTACACATTGTGTTTAAGGTTCATATTAGTAAGGGATGGTTTTAATGAAGAAAATAAATTAAAATGTACTCGTTTAAGAATGATAGCTTCTACACATTGTATTTAAGGTTCATATTAGTAAGGGATGGTAAAACCTCCTACGCATTTTCGATGAGGGTCACGTAATCCTGACGCGAGTTTAACATTTTATACCCATCCCAAAAAGTGCTCAACGCCGCTAAAAAAGCTTTCACTTCAAAAATTGCGAGATTAAAATGTCTTTCTCAGGGTTCCAAAATCTCTTCATGCCAAATTTCATCGATATCCATTCAGTAGTTTCGGAGATTTGTGCTAACAAACAAACAAAAACAGTCAGACAGACAGACAAGCAGACAGAAGTGAATTCTAAAAATCGGTGATGTTTGTTCTATTACTCTTCGTTTGTCATACCTTTAATTTTTTTATTTTTTTCTTTCAATGCAGACACACCGGGTCTACTGCTTTATTATATGTATAGATTTACGTCACATAAACTCTAACACAGTAAGAATAATTAAAATTCGGTCAAAGAACAACAAGTTCTACGCCTCTGAATTCCGGGAGTAGGGCTAAGTGGCAAGAGACGAGAAAAGAGGCGCAATACACGCACGTGACGTCATCGGGGATAACGATGCGTGCGAAAAAAGAGATGAATCGATAACCGCACTACGCGCCCACTCCTGCACACTGATCAATTTTAATGTAGTTTTCACAAAAGGGCTTAAAACACTAGGCTTTTAACACAGGCAAAGCCACAGTTAACACTTAGTTTATAATATTAATAAGAACTATGATTAGATGCGAAAGATTGATCTCTTTTGATCATTGTTCCTTCCTCTCCAAAACAAAGTATTGTTATAACCCCGATTGTTCACAGGTGGAAGGTTGTTTGATTTATATTTATGAGAGGGTAAGTGTATGTAGTGTCGTGTGGTATGTGTGCATGTAGAGACCTGCGCCTCGAGGCTGTGCCGCTCGTCGATGGTGGGCAGCGCGGCGGCGCCGGCGAACTGTCGCTCGTACTCGTGGATCTTGCCGACGAGTTCCGCGAGCCGCTCGTCGCCGGCGCGCTGCTCCTCGCTGTAGTGTGTAGTGTGTAGTATGTAGTATGTAAGCACCTGCGCCTCGAGGCTGTGCCGCTCGTCGATGGTGGGCAGCGCGGCGGCGCCGGCGAACTGTCGCTCGTACTCGTGGATCTTGCCGACGAGTTCCGCGAGCCGCTCGTCGCCGGCGCGCTGCTCCTCGCTGTAGTGTGTAGTGTGTAGTATGTAGTATGTAAGCACCTGCGCCTCGAGGCTGTGCCGCTCGTCGATGGTGGGCAGCGCGGCGGCGCCGGCGAACTGTCGCTCGTACTCGTGGATCTTGCCGACGAGTTCCGCGAGCCGCTCGTCGCCGGCGCGCTGCTCCTCGCTGTAGTGTGTAGTGTGTAGTATGTAGTATGTAAGCACCTGCGCCTCGAGGCTGTGCCGCTCGTCGATGGTGGGCAGCGCGGCGGCGCCGGCGAACTGTCGCTCGTACTCGTGGATCTTGCCGACGAGTTCCGCGAGCCGCTCGTCGCCGGCGCGCTGCTCCTCGCTGTAGTGTGTAGTGTGTAGTATGTAGTATGTAAGCACCTGCGCCTCGAGGCTGTGCCGCTCGTCGATGGTGGGCAGCGCGGCGGCGCCGGCGAACTGTCGCTCGTACTCGTGGATCTTGCCGACGAGTTCCGCGAGCCGCTCGTCGCCGGCGCGCTGCTCCTCGCTGTAGTGTGTAGTGTGTAGTATGTAGTATGTAAGCACCTGCGCCTCGAGGCTGTGCCGCTCGTCGATGGTGGGCAGCGCGGCGGCGCCGGCGAACTGTCGCTCGTACTCGTGGATCTTGCCGACGAGTTCCGCGAGCCGCTCGTCGCCGGCGCGCTGCTCCTCGCTGTAGTGTGTAGTGTGTAGTATGTAGTATGTAAGCACCTGCGCCTCGAGGCTGTGCCGCTCGTCGATGGTGGGCAGCGCGGCGGCGCCGGCGAACTGTCGCTCGTACTCGTGGATCTTGCCGACGAGTTCCGCGAGCCGCTCGTCGCCGGCGCGCTGCTCCTCGCTGTAGTGTGTAGTGTGTAGTATGTAGTATGTAAGCACCTGCGCCTCGAGGCTGTGCCGCTCGTCGATGGTGGGCAGCGCGGCGGCGCCGGCGAACTGTCGCTCGTACTCGTGGATCTTGCCGACGAGTTCCGCGAGCCGCTCGTCGCCGGCGCGCTGCTCCTCGCTGTAGTGTGTAGTGTGTAGTATGTAGTATGTAAGCACCTGCGCCTCGAGGCTGTGCCGCTCGTCGATGGTGGGCAGCGCGGCGGCGCCGGCGAACTGTCGCTCGTACTCGTGGATCTTGCCGACGAGTTCCGCGAGCCGCTCGTCGCCGGCGCGCTGCTCCTCGCTGTAGTGTGTAGTGTGTAGTATGTAGTATGTAAGCACCTGCGCCTCGAGGCTGTGCCGCTCGTCGATGGTGGGCAGCGCGGCGGCGCCGGCGAACTGTCGCTCGTACTCGTGGATCTTGCCGACGAGTTCCGCGAGCCGCTCGTCGCCGGCGCGCTGCTCCTCGCTGTAGTGTGTAGTGTGTAGTGTGTAGTATGTAGTATGTAAGCACCTGCGCCTCGAGGCTGTGCCGCTCGTCGATGGTGGGCAGCGCGGCGGCGCCGGCGAACTGTCGCTCGTACTCGTGGATCTTGCCGACGAGTTCCGCGAGCCGCTCGTCGCCGGCGCGCTGCTCCTCGCTGTAGTGTGTAGTGTGTAGTGTGTAGTATGTAGTATGTAAGCACCTGCGCCTCGAGGCTGTGCCGCTCGTCGATGGTGGGCAGCGCGGCGGCGCCGGCGAACTGTCGCTCGTACTCGTGGATCTTGCCGACGAGTTCCGCGAGCCGCTCGTCGCCGGCGCGCTGCTCCTCGCTGTAGTGTGTAGTGTGTAGTGTGTAGTATGTAGTATGTAAGCACCTGCGCCTCGAGGCTGTGCCGCTCGTCGATGGTGGGCAGCGCGGCGGCGCCGGCGAACTGTCGCTCGTACTCGTGGATCTTGCCGACGAGTTCCGCGAGCCGCTCGTCGCCGGCGCGCTGCTCCTCGCCGTAGATGGCGCGCTCCTCCTCCAGCTTGTTGCTCCAGTACTCCTCGCATCGGTCGTACTCGCTCTTCATCTGTTCCAAACTCGTCTCGAGCTCTCTGGAACATAAACATAATTATACATTAATCATTCTGGAGATACGACACAGTATGCTGGTTAAGTAATATTCCGTCTTAATATTTGTTTCAGTCGTCACTTTGGGACATGCGTCGCTTTTTGTGAGACTCACTTTACGAGAGTTTCGAGACGTTGTTTTTCTTGTAGATGCCGCTGGTCGGCGTTGCCGTCGGTGTGGGTGGTGTGGGTGGTGTGGGTGGTGTGGGTGGTGTCGGAGCGTGCGGGCGGTTCGGGTGGCTCGGGCAGGATGACGGCGTCGCAGAGGTCGCGCACGCGGTCTCGCAGCGCGCCACACGCGGCACACGCGCTCGCCGGGATGCGCTGCACGTCGTCCAACATCTCGCGCAGCCTTGTCACCGCCTCCACATGCCCCAGTACTTTCTGATCCAAGCTCACCGGCGACGAGTCACATTCCTGCCGAGTTAATAGTATCTACAACTAATAAATATATAACTAATAATATATATAAATATATATTAAGAGTCTAAATATTCTACAACTATTTAGATCCTTTCTAAAATGAGGATAGTAACTGTACATGTATAATGAAGTGGACGAACTATAGGTAGCAGCACAAAATCGACACGAGAGCCACATGTGGATAAAAAAGAAAACTTTTAGAACAATAATTTATTTGTATATTCTACATATGTATATATGTCATATATGACATAAATGCGTTCAAACAAACAAACAAACTCTTCAGCTTTATAATATTACTATAGATTAGTATAGATTTTGCTGGTATTGACCAAAAGATAATTTTATTTTGCTATTCTCACTCCAACTGCACAAGAACTAGAGAGTGTTGCTGTCGTAAGGATTACTTGCACAATCAAGTCGCGAAAATTGCCAAATGGGTAATAACCAAAAATACATAAATGCATAAAGAATGGTGCAAGCAATTTAATGGCACTTGCCAGGCATAAGGTATGAAGCAAAGACTATTATTATTGATTATGTATATTGTATGATTGGCCGAAAGTGGTAGTAGCTTTTTTATATTGGCACAGCAATGTGTCCCCACTACACCAGATAGTAAGCAGAGAGGTCAAGATAGAGTATCGCCTGACAAGCGACGAATATCCTTCGTCAGTCAATATAATTTTAATGGTGGTACGTCTCTCATATGTAAGAGATCGTCTGGGTGGGTACCACCGCAATGTCTATTTCTACCGCCAAGCTGCAGTATGCATGCACTGTTGTGTTTCGGTTTGAAGGACATTGTAGCCAGTGTAACTACAGGACAACGTGAGACTTAACATCTTATGTCTCAGGATGACGAGCGCAGTGGAATACCACACAGTACTTTGTTACTCAAGGTGCTGAATGATGTTGCTACTGTTTATGGGTGGTCGTCCTCGCTTACCATCTGGCGAACGGCATGCTCGTCTCGTCATTCAATGCCATAAAAAAAAAAAAAAACACTTATGCCGGCCTATTTGAACTGGTCTGGTATATAGTGAGTAGTGACACAATACACCAAGTTGCACATACTATACTTAAAGTAGTTGTTTCATTGAGTGATGAATAAGGGAATAAATAATATAACTTATTTGAAGTGATCAATTAATAATATGTATAATATAATGTATGGAGGTGTCGCTCACCTCGGCGCGGTGCGGTGCTAGTAGCGAGCCGAGCTCGGCAGACAGGTCGCCGGCGGCACGGCCCGGTGATCCTTCACCCCCACCCGAGCCCCCTGTACGCCGCTCGCTCGCCTCCAGTGCCGCGCACAGCTCGTCGTTGCGGTCGCGCAGCAGCTTGTTTTCTTGCTGCAGCTCGGACAGACGCGCCGCAAGTTCACCTCCCGTTCTGCGCGCACCCTCCTCGGCGCCTTCACCCTCGCGGCGCGCCGTTCGGGCCTCTGCTGCTAGTCGCGCCCGCTCCCTCTCAGCGACCGCAAGCTGTTCCTCGGCGGCCTGAGCTCGTCCTTCTGTCTCCTCCAGTCGGTTTCGCAACTCGTTCACCTCGCCCTTCAGTCGCGCCTCTGTTTCAAGCCGACGCGCCAACTCGGCATCCAGGCGCGCGGCCACGGCAGCGGCTCGCTCGCGCTCTGCAGCTGCTTCCGCGGCTGCAGCGCGTGTAGTTTCAGCGTGGCGAAGCTCGGCACGACGCAGGCTCGCCTTCAGTTCGGTTTCCAATCTTGCGTGACTCTCATCCACCTCCTGGGCGAGAAGACGTGCTCGAGCATTGGCCTCGGCGACGTCGGCGCGCAGTTTGTCGCGTTCGGCGGTGACGGCGTCGGCGCGGCGGCGTGCGAGACAGGCCCGCAGGCGCGCCACCTCGAGGGCGGCGATCAGCAGCAGCGCTCGCTCGGGCGCGGCAGCGGGCAGCGCTCGTAGCTCGTCGTCCAGTGCGCGCTCCAGCTCCGCGGGCCTCAACGTCGTATCGTCGAAGCCGAGTTCGTGGAGAAGCGCGCGGCCGCGCGGCACCCCGGCGCGCTCCCAAGCTTCCGCCACTAGCTCGGCTGGCGCGCCAGCGCCGTTCTCCTCGTCTGCGACGACACTACCCACCGTCTCGTCACGTGCCGCTTCTATGGTGGTCGCGAGCGCAGAGTTCAGTTGCCCGAAGAATTCACCGACAGTGGTATCGGAAGACGAGGCCTCCTCGAATATTCTATCAACGAGACCATCAACCCCGTCCATGCTGAGGCCCCGGCATAGCGCGAGAGCCTGGTCACGGTCTATCCGTCGCGCAGGATCAAGGGTGGGCGGCTCGGAGGGCGCGACATCGGCCTCGCGATTGACGTCGCGCGCTTCCATCGCGGACGCGCTGCGACCAAATCCGTTGCGGTTCCGTTGAGGACGGTCGTCGGTGTCGAGCCGCGAGGCGGAAGCAGCTCGTGGCCCGGGAGACGCCTCAGAGTTGCGCTGAGGGCGCGAGCGGCGGCCGTACTTCTTGGAGCCGAAGACGATCTGCGGTGCGACCTCGCAGCCGGAGGAGTCCTCGTCGCTGTGCGACGGTTCGGGCGGGTGTTGTGGCGGCGGGACGGCGCAATGGGCGGCCGGGTCGGCGCCGAGCACGGTCAACAGCCCGTTGCGGAACTGCGTGAAGGTGACGCGGTCGGCGCGCCGCTCGAACAGCGTGTCGACGAGGGCGGCACCGCGGTCTTCCAGCTGCAACGAGTTGCACAGCGCGTGAACGGCCGACCTGTCGAGCGCCTCCGCGTTATCGACGTCGAACGTTTTGAACACGGTGTACAGCTGTTTCTCGTAGTGGTTCATGGTCGCGCCGTCCATGGCCGACGCCCCCGCGCGGGGACTGCGGCCCAATATGCCGCACTAAATGTGACGTTCGTTCTGATTCACTTTACATATTGTGAAATATATTCTTTATTAAAACTATGCATATTTGTTGAGATATAATAGGATTTTTATGTCACTCTGTCATTGTCAATGTCAAAGCTGGCATATTATATTTTTTTTGTTTGGTTCATAAGGAACCGGCTAAGGTCAAAGACCATGCTGCCAAGTCCCTAATTATTCTGTCAAGTGCGTTTACGAAGTTGTTTAGTCTAAAATACACTTGAAGAAACATTATTGAAGTTATACTTCTTTTGGCGCGTTAGGGAAAAATGATGAGTAAATTTTTACGATGCGCGCGCACACGGTCACGAAAAACCGACACTCTGAAGTTAGCTATAGTCAACATTTTAGTTTTGAATTTTGAACGTAAAATAAGGCGAAAGATATTGAAGTTATACTTCTTTTGGCGCGTACACACACACTTTTTTTATTTTATGATAAATGAATATATAGAAAAAGCATTTTGAATACTATTCTGGTTTGTTTGGCTTTTTATTTTATTATATTAAGCAAAGGACATGGAGTAAGCGTGTTCTGGAGTGGAGACCGCGTCTTGGCAAACGTAGCGTGGGACGCCCTCTGACCAGATGGCGGGAGGACTTGCACAAGAGGGCCGGCAGCGACTGGATGCATAAAGCAGCAGACCGGGCTCTGTGGCGTATCTTTGGAGAGGACTGCAACGGGCTGATAACGATGATGATGAAAGGACATGTCAAATTTTGTATGGGTGCTGTGCCCTGTTTATCAAACATTACAAGTCTACAAGCTCACAAGTTACATGTTAAAGATTTTTTTTACAAGTTCTTGTAAATTATGTTTATTAAATATTTTACAAGATCTGTAGATTGTATCAACTTGTGGTGGTGACGTAGTTGTATTATGGTACGACTGCAATGCTGAGGTCTCGGGTTCGATTCCCTGGGTCGGGCAATATGATACTGGGTTTTTCTATTCAGTATTAGCCCGGAGTCTGGAATTTGTGCCCGATATGGCGGTAGGCTCGCCCCCTATCATATCATGGGACGGAGTATGCACGGCGCAAAGTGGGTGCCTAGTGCAACCACTTTGCGCCTCTGCCTACCACTTCGGGGATAAAAGGCGTGAGTGTGTATGTATGTATCAACTTGTATTTTAAATTTACAAGACTTTTTAGGCTACATGGCAAAATAATGTTTCTATCGTTTTTATATGTCGGTAATATAGAAATTACGGTAAAATAACTAGTCAAGTTAGTGTTAAAAATAAAACATTTTGCAATAATTAGATTTTTGTGCGTAAATAACCTATTATAACTCCTTTTTTATTAATTCCATGAATTATGATTTATGGTTAGAACTTTAATGTTCGTTTATACGCGACTTTAAATTTTGAAAACAAAATATGGTCTATTGCTGACCCATGTACTTTAAAAGCTTTCTTGGAGACAAATAACATGGCAGCAAATCAATCCCGCCAGTCGATGACTTTGTTACTCTTCGACTTACACTTCTTCAATTAAATCGTGATAAAAAGATTTTTTTACTTATTTATTTTATTACGATACACCAACAGCATATTATATATTAATAAAATAAACATTAATTGTGTCCGTCAGATGTATTATTATATATACCCCTTTGATTAATTATATACCTAGATAGAGTGACACGCTAAAAGGAAACTAAAACATACAGGCAAACTTTTCTTAAGCTAGTATGCGTGACAGCTGTGTCATACGCTATCGCTGCATCATTCTGCGTATCCTTGTGTGTGCGCATAATGATCCCAGTTATTACATGGTTTCTATTAAAACGGGGAGAAGATTATAACCATGAAAAAAAAACAAAAATTAATTCACTCGAACTCATTTAGTGAGGAACAGTTTGCCTCTATTTTTTTCGACGCGTTTGTAACGTTCAGTGTCTATCTAGGTATATAATTAAATTAATCAAAGATATACCCATTACAGGTATACTCAGCTATTATATCAAAATTACATAAGAATAAATTATAATATGTTAAGGTATTTTATTTGACGCATTTACCGACAAACTATATAAAGACCAAAAAAATTGCAAAGAAGAAAAATATAGTATTGGCTTCTATATAATTGCACTGTTTATTAAACGTTACGACTTACGAGGCTTGTATTACAAGAATGCATTCATCAAAACTACATGAATAAATTCTACAAGCTACAAGTGATATCACTTGTATTATAAGTACTGTTTACACTTGTATTTCTGTTTCTGTTTATCAAATATGTCTTTGTAACTTGTAGCTTGTAACTTGTGACGAAAAAGTTGAAGAGTTATTGTTGATTCGTAATACCTATATGTTACAAGCCAATAGTATCTCTTTCTACTCTGTTATTATTTGGTTTTTCGGTAGTTTATAGGCAAATTCATTACAGGTTTGTAATTTCCGAATCGGATTTCGACATTTTTGAGGTATAAGTAATGCAAGAAGTAGCAAATCAATTAATGGCGGGAATCTAAGGCGGGAATGATTTGCTGCCATATTATTATTCTCCAAGTTTTTTTTAAGTACTTTGTAGGTCGTCAATAGACCACTATTTTTTCCAAACTTTAAATCGTGCATAAAAGATGGTTCATAATCATAATTCGTAATCATAATTCAAATAACTAATAAAATGAGTTTTAATGTGGTTTTAAAATATATTTTTTCATACATGACAAAATCAAACTATGTACTAGTTATTGTCAATGGTTATTGTACCGTGATTTCTACTTTACCAACACAATATCGCCTCATTGCTTCAATAACCTCACGTCTACAAGATTCCATATTTAAATAACACATTACTGAAGCAAAGAGGCGATATAATACGATAGATATTTTTATACATATCAAAAATAAAACATGTTTTGTAAATTAAAAATACAAGTATATACAGTCTACAAGTCTTGTGAAATTATTTGATAAACGTAATTTACATAATCTTGTAAAAAATTTCTTGTATCTTGTAACTTGCGGGGTTTTAGACACGTATTTTCTATAAACGCATTTTACAAGAACTTGTAAAATGTTTTTGTAACTTGTGAGCTGCCAGACTTCTATCATTTGATAAAAGGGCATTTTGCCCTGTTTTTTCAAACTTTACAACTTTTTTGAAACAAGTTCCATCTAGAAAGGCATTTATTATAAACAAAACTACAAATACAACTGTGACAAAGAACTTGTAATGCAAGTGACATTACTCGTAGTTTTGATGAACGCATTTTTGTAAAATGGACTAATTTACAAGAGAAAACGCTTATAATACAAGGCTTGTAACGTTTGATAAACAGGGCACTGGTCCTCAAAATCTAACGACGCTCAAAATGGGTATTAAAAGGCCAAAATATGGATCTTGGATCCATTAAAAAAAAATTTAAGACCCTTCCATTTATTACTAACTTTTTTACAAACGTTCATTTTAAATGTAATTGTTAAGCAAAATCTTAATATATATAAATCTCGTGTCACAATGTTTGTCCTCAATGGACTCCTAAACCACTTAACCGATTATAATAAAATTCGCACACCATGTGCAGTTCGATCCAACTTGAGAGATAGGATAGTTTAAATCTCAAATTATAGTCGCAATTTTAATTTATTGCTAATTATTTGTCTGTTATTATTTGACAGTCACAATTATCTGTTAACTCCAAATGATTCTAACAGATGTCGATACCTTTCGACTGGGTTGAGTAAGTAATCAATAGATGGCGCTGCTATGGTAAATCTACGAACGTGTCATATAAGCTACGGGTAGATTATGTATACTTTTTATACCGGGAAAATATAAAGCGGGACTTTTATACCGGGAAAACTCATTCACGCGGGCGGAGCCGCGGGCAAAAGCTAGTAAAATTATATAAATCTCAGCATTGCGTCGGAGGCTCAGAATAATAACTGGCTTTAGTTATTATTCTTAAGTCGGAGGATTTTAATATTATACGATTTATTGCAAAGGCCTAGTTTTTTGGAGTACTATCCAAATATATATAAAGTAAATTGATTAGAATTTTAGGCCCGTTTTTGGACATGTCCTTTAAAAAATCTGTCAATTACTCCGTGGTGACTATTTACTTTATCTATGCATAGATTATGCGTTGTTTCTTGTTGATATCGTGGAACATAAATAACATTCAATTCACCAGCTATAATTAAGTTTGAAAAGTCATAAAATGACTTTTTTTAGGGATATTTCATAGCAAGATTATCAATTTTAGGGGTTTTTGCTTTAGGGTAAATATTTTTGGGAGCTGGTAGCACTGCAAACTGACATGACATTTGACAACGTCATGTCATCAGTCATAGTTTTGACAATTGATATAATATTTTGTAATTTGTTTACGTTGAATCATGAATGTTGTCAAATGTCAATGTTTGAAGAATCAAAGAGAATTTATGTTGATTCTAGTAGTAAATTAAATTATTGAAGATTAACTTACTATTGGCTATGATTTTACAAACAACTCTTGAACACAGAAAATATAACGCGTTAGTAATTAAGTACCTTGTCGGAGCTGAGTGCATGACTTTGTACCTTGATAAGATTATTTAATTGGTGTTCAATTAAGATTATTTAATTATTATATCCTTTGTTTGTAAGTAAACAAGGGCATTATTGGAAACGCGATCGCGATGGGCGTACGTAGCGTCGCCGACCCATTCTATAATCTTGTGGAGTCAGTGCAACAGGGTGCGCATACGCCACGCAGCAAAGCATATTGGCGGGGCGCGCGTGTGCAGTGTCTATGCGCATGCATCACTATAGCATTCTTCTTGTTAACCATCGGGCTGTACAAAGTGAGTCAGTCACTGGAGTCTGATGAAGCACCATCACCATATGACCTGCAGAAGATTGCTTATCGAGCGCGCGTTTACTCACAGTTGGCAGCGGAGAGCATTGAAGAGCCGCCGCCGCAGACGACGACACCGCGACTTGCATCTATTGCTAACGGAGAAGTGGTTGTTTCATGTTACTACAACACACCCAGCAGTGGTGAGAGCAGGCAGTTGTTGCCCTCTAATGTGCATCCACATTTGTGTACGCACATCAATGTTGCCTTTGCCCGTGTACTGAACAAGGAGATTTATTTGGACATTTCCCAATATGAAACATTGCGAGAAATAGTGACACTGAAAAATCAAAATCCGAAACTGAAAATATTACTTTCAGTTGGTGGTGCAGGCGGTGACATTGGTTTCTCTGAGATGGTTGTTAACCATGCTGCTCGTAAAGTATTTATAAGATCTATTAAAGCTATTTTAAAAAACTATACTTTGGATGGAATAGACCTGGATTGGGAATTTCCAGCGATGTACCAGAGGTCTATAGAAGGGTCTGGGCACCGTGAGCGCCAACACTTCTCTCAGCTTCTGAGAGAGATCAGGATGGAGTACATTAGAGAGAAACGCAATTACTTGCTCACAGTGGCGGTGCCTGCCCCAGAAACACTAGTAGATGTATCATATGATGTGGATCAGCTCAACCTGTATGTGGACTATGTGAATATCATGACTTATGATTTCCATTATTATACTAAGTATACCCCCTTCACAGGACTCAACTCTCCCTTGTACCCTAGGCCTATGGAACAATTATACTTGGCAACACTTAACATCAACTACACTGTCCATATGTACTTGAATAAAGGACTTGACAAAAGTAAGATTGTGGTGGGAATCCCTACATATGGACACACTTTCATGCTAGTTAATCCAGATAATCCCAGCATTGGTAGTCCTGCATCAGGGTTTGGATCTCTAGGCCAGATGGGTTTTGTCAACTACCCAGATGTGTGCATGTATCTCAGAGGCTCTGGAGGCGATGCCCAAGTAGTGTTCGATAATGCGACGCGCGTGCCCTACTTGTACAAGCACAGGGAGTGGGTCTCGTACGACACGCCACAGAGCGTTATGTACAAAGCGAACTACATCAAGGAGAATGGTTTACGTGGCGCCATGATATATTCCCTCAATGCAGACGACTACGAAGGCGTGTGCCGGGAAGGGCGATGGCAGGGGGATCCCAAGTTTCCACTTTCGCAGTCCGTTAAAAACACTTTGATCTACAACAGCACTCACGAGTCGCGCGACCGCTCGCCGGACTAGAGAAGAAAGCGACCACACACCGGTCAAGTGGCGATAGCCGATATAGACCATATTCCGCAAGCATTTAACATTGTTCATTTTACCTGCTTTTTTTTGGCGACATAAGTTATTTTATACATGGTACAGTTTTTCATTGTTGGTCTCCGTAGGCACTAGGCAGGCGCGGTCAGTGGACACAGCGACACTGAGTTCGGGACGGGTGTCGGACGGCAGCGGACGGCCGTGGAGCGCCCACGCCGATGCTGGCGCGGGCTCGCCTCGCCTCGCACTGCGCGCCGAGCTCACACTGCTCACCCACACGGAACCGCACGCGCGCATTCATTACGATACCTAATTAACTTTTACAGTTGGAAAATAATACTATGTAAGAATGTTGGCGCTGCTACAGTGGGGGCCGAGAGGGGGTTTCCACTCCAGCGGCTCCAACCACCTCGTTCCCAGTTTCTTATATTCGCGAGCGCCTGAATAGTCAAAGATATAGACTCGGTGTGCTATTGCAGATGATGACCAGTTGTCATACTACCTTATCGAGATCCCGTGCACTGTAAAGGGCCTTAGAGTGTACGAAAGTAGATTAGATGTAAATACTTACACATACATTGTTGTCTATAAACGTAATATCAGTCAACATTGGTTGGGCACAATAAAAGAGCGGCCGCAGTGAGTGGGCGCATGGCGGCATGCAAACCTTCCTGCACACTGCTATGTTGAGGTTTGATTTCTCTGTTTTTGACGCCTACTGCCAAGGATATATTATTATTATAATTAATTTGAATGGTTCTCGTGCTATATTTATATTATTATACTCTGACGAATGTGATGACGCATGTAACGTTCCAAGTGCTTATCTCACTTCTTGTAATCGCAGATAATTAGCACTGTTTAGCTTTCACTAGAGTTACATAGACAAGGCTATGGGTAGAAGTACCAGCCTAATGCACCATCAGTGTATCGATACGAGTTATGACTAACCAAAGTACAATCATTATATTGTGATAAGTTCATTTAAGTATTACTAAAAATATAAATATTATATTTTACTGTTATGTCCACTATTCTGTGTTTAATTTGTGATGATAGGGTCGTGGGCGACTCTTAATACAGTTGACCCGCGGTAATCCGGCCCCTGGCTAATTCGGCGCCCTTTATAATCCGACAAGCCTATGACAGACATCTTAGTCAATTCACAATTATATGTATTTAACACATAGGTACAGTCTTTTTTATAAGTTTTGTTTAAGTTTGTCGGATTACAAGGTTCTTTTTCTAAAAAGTTTCGAATTATAGGGGTCGGTGGCCATCTTGCAAAACGTTTGTCGGATTACCGCGGGTCTACTGTATTAATTATGTATTTTGTTGTTTACACTGGTAGTGTGATAAGGTAATTCTGTCTTCCAATACTTTTTCTTATAGCAACTGAGACATTACTTATATTGCGATTTCGTATCTCATAACATTTCTTAAGATAGCAAAGGCGTAGAGTCTGTCCTTTATAATAATAATGGTACTTTATATCAAAAAACACGTGTAAGTATATATTTCTAGTTGCTATTCCTGAACTTAAAGGCATTATTTATTATCAGCTCCACGTAGTTCTTTCTTTAGGTAAGGTCAATGGGGCAAAGACCGTCTGTCGGGTAAGACCATATAATTAGAATCACGACAAATTCTGAATGGCTACAATGATGGCAGCCGTAACGAAATTGTAAATCTTTTTTACCTCTTATATAATTATACAGATAGCATTGTTTATGGTACACAGAAAAAAATTACGTTTGAAATTTTGTCGGGATTTCTACTCGATTTTGATGGCACCCCGTTGGCAAAAATTTTGTATGAAGTTGATTTTTGTACTATTTACTCGAGTCTGTTGAAGCAAGGTTATTGATTATAAATTTCTTTACACGATGATGTAACCAATTTACAACGAAACACATTTTTCTCAAAGTTACAACAGTTTAAAATAATATAACCTAAATAAGCAGTAGTGGCAAACTCCGGCTAGGCTTTCGAAGTTAAGATCGGATTTTTTTTTCGGGTACGACAAAGTGACTGCACCTCACCTAATGGTAAGCGCGACGCCGTCCAGATAGAGTATCGAATGGCAGCAGATGGTTATCTCATGCCACAATTATTCTAGCCTGCTGAGCTGCTTCTTCACGCTACGGCGGAAGGACCCAGGATTATAGGTAGGAGGGAATACGTGCGCCGGTAAACTATTCCAAAGCCTGATGCTGCGGCAAAGAAAAGATTTGGCGAACCTATTGGTTCGGGCCGAGATGGTTTTAACCATCAAGCTGTGGCTTCGCATGCCAGCACGCGTGGTGCTGCTGAGGAAAGAAGAGGAGGGGATCAGATTAAACGATTCCTCAGAGCATTCGCTATGATACAGACGGTAGAACACGCTTAGAGAAGGGACATATGCCGCTATTCGTCGATTTCAGAAATTGTTAACATTTTCGGCCCAGCCCTATTTTTTTATTTTGTTATCATAAGCATTTCAAAGCTATAATGAACCCAACACAAAAAAAATATGACATCTTATTTGATTTCTGATTGAAGTTGAAGGTTCGATGTCAATAAAATTTATTTGAGACCACTATGAAGCTATGTTAAATACAAAACAAAAATATTTTTTAAATAAAATAGGTTTAGAATTGGCAGAGATTACGCGTAACACAATTTGAAAAAAAACAGTCGAATTAAGAACCTCCTCCTTTTTTTAAGTCGGTTAAAATGTAATTTACCCCTGAATGACGTAATATGCCGAACTTACCCGATAAACGGTTCTTTTTGCATTCCAATGCCGTTCGGAGCCTTTTATTTAAGTATGACAGTATACATTGAATCGGCGATAAAAGATTCTATTTACAGATCTTTGCCTATTTGACGGTCTTAGCCGACATGGTAGAGAAATCCGTCTAAATGACCATATTACAAAATTAATATTTTTTTCATTACTCCATCATGTCCACGTGTTTTTGATATTTTTATTTAATAGTCAACTAAATATTTTATATCAAATTTTAAAATTCGTTAAAATCATTACCGAAACGCCCGAAAATTGACGTTGAACTTTTTTAAAATAAAGTATGCCGGTCTTCGCCACATTGACCTTACTTTAGCTAATTTAACACCGCCTCTCTTAAAAGTCGAAACTCGCAAAAGTTTTTGCAGACTTGCAACGTCAGATTAGGTTAGGTAGTTTTTGTTGTACTGTGGTCGGTACTCGGTATACCTTCGCTTGGATTTGCCAAGAACAGAGATAAATCATAATGTATAGACACTATAGTGGGTAGGCAATTATACCTCCATATCATGAATTTGAGGATAAGATATAATAAAAGATTAATTAAAAATAGACAGGAAGCTCTTTTAATATGGCACTACCTTAAAGTACCTAAGCGTTATTTTTAACACTACATACGTCGTAGAAGGCATCACTGGCCGCTTCCGGCGCGTATTTTGATCTCTGAAATGTAAAAATGGCGCTCTACTACGTTTATTGTTTACCAACGATTTTCGTTTGTATTCATTTTGTTTACGTGATACTGTAGTACTTTTTATTATAATGTAATGAATAAGTGGGCATCTGATGGTAAAGGACCACCGCTCGCCATGAATAACTTGTTGATTTAGGAAAGGAAAGGTAGTTCCGATAATTATGACTTTGAAACAAGCTTGATTTATTTTATGTGTTCGAGTTCAAAATACGCGCCGTCACATCATTTATATATAACATTCTTAAAATCGTCTGTAAGTGAGACAACAGTATTTAAAATTTTCGTACAATGTACGAAATCCGTACTAGATCCCTCTCCTAGACGTGGCTGCCGACTTCCGCTCATCACTCTGATAGCTGCCAGAGTTGCAACGTCGTACCAACTCTACATAAGCACCGCCGGCGTGTTTTCCATACACAAAATACCGATCAGCAATAGAACAAACCGACAGGACCTTCGTATTTACTGTAAGTAAATATTTTCTGTTGCTTGCATAGATACTATGCAAATAATACATTGTATTTTTTCTACTATATTCGGTAATATTATGCTTCTTATCACGCACAACTTATCCACCTTGTATATTATATGATATAAAATAACAAAGAATTATGCGCTTCATACATAGAAGCTATAATGTAAAAATGTACATTACAGCACGATATATTTTAATACATCTTTCCATAGAAATCGCCAGGAGACCACACACGATAGCTATAATATATTTTTACATCTTCATATCATAAGATACAGAGCGATACGAAAATATACATTTACATCTCGATACAAGTGCGTAGAACGAGACGTATACCAATGGAATGAAGGGAAAGATACATTACATTACCTGCTGTGTGTGTGATACTGATAATGTAAAGCTATAGATCCGTAATAATGTAATATACATTATAAGTGCCGTGTGTAGTGGCCTTAAACATGGTCCTGTGCACTCTTATTCACTAGAGCAACGAACGCTTCAGATATGTACCGTGTAATGTTTTTTACCAAATTGTACACCGGCGCGCATCTCTGCGGTTGGTTCTTATAACTTCTCGCTGTTGCAGAGTATGTTGAGCTTTAAATATTGCCTAGTGAAATCGAGGCTGAAGACGTCAATTTTAATACAAAACTATTGATAAAACAGTGAGTGTTTGAGCGTGCACCTACGTGTCCTATGGCAGCCTGAATTAGAGCCATCTACTAGCTTACAACTAAAGTAAAACTATAACTATATGGCTGTCGCATTCGCAATAACGTACGCGTATTACCTACACCATCTATAGGCACTGGTTACATAATATATACCTCTAACGCGTCAGCGCGCCGCCGTCGGCAACGCCAGCACCGAGGCACGTGCCGCCGGCGACCGCGCACCGTAAAACAGATAAGCAAAAAAAGCGAACGATATAAACAAATACTCAATTATAAACTAAACTTACGTTATAATAATGTGACCAGCTGAACACCTGATGGACTAATAACCATAACCATAAGTAATAAGTAAGGTCAATGTGGCGAAGACCGTCTGTCGGGAAAGACCATATAATAAGAATTACGAAAAATTCTGAATGGCTACAAAGATGGCAGCTCGTTGCCTAAAATTTCGTGTGAAGTTGACTTTTGTAATATTAACCCGAATCTGTTGAAGCAAGGTTATCGATTATAAAATTCTTTACACGATTATGAAACCAGCTTACAATAAAACACATTTTACACCAAGCTACAACAGTTGAAAACAATATAACCTACATAAGCAGTAGTGGCAAAGTCCGGCTAGGCTTTCGAGGTTAAGATCGGCATAATATGCCGGTCTTCGTCGATTTCAGAAATTGTCAACATTTTTTCCGCCCAACCCAATTTTTAATCTGTTCAATTTAATTTAAGTTCAAGGTCTATCATCAATAATCTTGTTATCATAAGCATTTTAAAACTATATTGAACCAAACACAAAAAATAATCACTCTAATTCTATTTGATTTCTGATTGAAGTCGAAGGTCCGATGCCATACAATTTATATGGGACCACTATGAAGCTATACCAATCACAATACAATTCTTTTTTTTAAATAGGCTTATAATTGGCGGAGATACCGCGTAACATATATAAAAAACAGTTGAATTAAGAACCTCCTCCTTTTTTGAAGCTGGTTAAAAATGTTTTTTTTACCCCTGAATGACGTATTATTACACTGACTACAGTGTCCTTCAAACCGAAACCCATCAGTTCATGCACACTGCTGCTTGACGGTAGAAATAGACATTGCGGTGATACCCACCCAGATGGTGATACCCACTCTTACATGTGAGAGGCCTACCACAAGTGGAATAATATGCCGAACTTAACCGATAAACGGTTCTTTTTGCATTCTAATGCCGCTCGGAGCCTTTTATTTAAGCTCGGAGCTTTTTATATGACAGCACACATTGAATCGGATATAAAAGATTCACACATACATAATGTCTATGTTCTTGTAAAAAGTCTATTTACAGATCTTTGCCTGTTTGACGGTCTTAGCCAACATTGTGGAGAAACGAGTCTAAATTACCATTTTATAAAATTGATATTTTTTCATTACCCCATCATATCCATAGTCCACGACGATTTTATCATATCAAATTTTAAAATTTGTTTAAACCATTACCGTAACCTCCAAAATTACTCATTGAACTTTTAAAAAATAAAGTATGCTATTCTTTGCCACATTGACCTTAGGTACATGTACTTAGTGTTTCAAATCAACACATACGTAATATAAAAACAAACGCAAACAATAGTGATCAAGAGACAAGAGAGCCATGGATAACAGAGTATTCTTTCAATAAATGCATTCATTGTTTACCAGTGTACACAGTCTTCGAGAGATGATTTAGACATCTGTATTAAAAATTAACAGCCAAAATGTTATGCCAATAAACAGTTACTTGAACTAAATTCAGCATAAGGAATGTTGTACTAGATTAACAATAAACAAACGACATTTGATTTAGAAGCTGGCCGCAGAAGCACAGCCCCTCCGAGACGAGAGTGGCTGTGACCCGCGTACCTCACAACTTACATTACACCTTACTTACAACTACATTGTAGATTTCACACAAAATGTAAATTCATTCATATCACAAACTATACGTAGAATATAATAATACTCTATACTTCTCATATGCTTCATATATAGATATATAACATATATAATGTATAATAGTTGAGTATCTAAATATTAGGATATGGCAACTTAACAACTTATTGTCTATTGGAATATTGTATCAACTAGTGGTGGCGACTGGCGAGCCCTGGCTGGCGTCACCTTCTGTCCAGGAGCATTGTAACAGATCCAACTGGACAGCTCTCGCTCTACTGCTTACAGTATGCATACAATTTTACTTTTTGCAACACAAACATTTCAACAAAGTTTTTCAAACTTGGGATGCCATCATATAATAGTAATTCACTACAAAGTGGATCAGATGTAACAGCATTTAAAGTAAAATAATATCTAATCAGAGCAAGTATCAACATGTCTAAAGCAGTGGCGTGGCTGCTATAGACCAGGAGAGATAGTGCAATATGATGCCAGAGCTCCATTCATAAATTCCATTTTTACATATAACATACCCAAAAGAGATCTCACTTCAGTAACATATCCTATAGTATAGGACCTATACAATTGGACCCCCCCAATAACTTAATTTACCACTAGCTTAATAAAAATCATAGAGAGGCACCAAAGTATTTTAGAGAAGGGGCCCAGCTGGCACTTTTTAGAGTGATGTTGGTCTTGCTTGGAGACACCAACCTACGCCACTGATTTAAGTACCTGATGTATAGCAAAACCTGGAGTCAAGATGTCCCATGTTATATGTAAATTTATGCAATTGATATGACTCTACTGCAGCATGTGTCCGATACCTTTCATTGCCAAGCTCAAAGTGAGTTCCAAGTATGCCTAGTTTAATGCTACCAGCCTAAACACCCTGATCCATTGTTATGTACATGGATATAATTAAAGTTAATCTAATTTAATCAGATTAAAATTATAGCAGGACGGTTCTGTCAACATGTGACATAGTGAATACATATTGTGACACATGTGCTGATATGTGCAACACGAGCACCCTCCCCACAGCTCCAATGGCACAATGTTCATCTCCAGACGTGCATCCTATTACAATTATAATTTTGAAGAGACAACTAATGATATGAGCCAATACTAATGTGGTACCTGTAACATGGGGACAGACGGGGGAGGGGATGTTACGTCTGCAGCCAGTGGAACATGAGGCTGTGCACGGTAGGGTAGTCGAGCTCAGCATTCGGTGAGGTGAGGAATTCGCGTAGCGTAAGCGACACGTCGCCCGACACGGCCGGCTCCTTCAGCTCGGCGGCAGATTGCGCCGAGTTGTCGTCGGACGCGCAGTCCGAGGACGCTTCCCGCCACTTATCGTCGTAGCTGAGGTCGCACAGCGTGGGCGGCTCGTCACCGTCGCTCAGCTCCTCCTCCGCTAGCAGCGTGCGTGACTTGGCGCGCGGTGCGTCGCCGTCCACGCTCTCGCGTCCTCCGCTGCCCTCGTTTTGTCGCCGCGCATTCTTCAATGCTCGATAGCGGCGTGAACGTTCGCGCTGCAATCGCCGCTTTCTCTCGTCAGCGCGCTCGAGCTCCTCTGGCGTCTTCTTTAGAGCATTTTTTCCGAAGAAATACCTCATAAACGACTCGTCACAATTCCGTTTGGACAGGTAACTGGCCATCAATTTATAATAATACTGATTGTCCATCGTGATGATATGTTTGCTGCTCAAATTTTTGAGCGTTCTACTGTTAAAAAGACACAATTATGCAGATATTCTTGTAGTTGCGAAATAAAAATAATGAGAACGCGACAATCGCTGACGTGACGTCACTGTGTCACTGGTGTCACTGACATTTGTAGCATTTCGTTTCACGTAAGAAAAACCAAAGTACAGTAAATAATTAATTAACTTACTTCTTCTTTTATTGGTTAAATAGTCACTCAATGTTTACTACATAACATTTCCATGATAAATTTTATCGTTTTAAAATTATGAGAGTATTACCATAAAATAGTAATAAAAGCTTACATGGCTGCTCAGCTTTTTTTTTTTTTTTTTTTTTTGTGCTGACTATTCTGCCAGTAGCCTGACGAGAGTCGGCTTTTCTGGCCACACCGGACTTTAGGGTGAGCGCTTTAAGCACTCGCAACCCTTTAATTTAAGTGACCACGCTGAGGGCAACCCATTAACGGGCTACGGACCTCGGCTCAGGACGGTCACTGGGAGAGGATGAGACATCAACGATTAGTGATCTGCTGCTCAGCTCTAGGCCCGGCGCTTTATATACTATATACCTACCCCCGGCGGTCATACTGCGCTGCGGCCCCCGCGGCCCGCGGGCTCGCGTAGTATTTTCACATGGCCCGTGCCCCGTGCATTTTGTAAGCAAGTACAAAAAAATCCTACAAAGATGAAAATAAATTAAAGGTAAAAAAAAAACAACGGGTTTTTTTTTTATTTTTTTTGTTTTGGGCCTAACGGCCAGTAGCCGGACGCGAGTCGGCTTTTCCGGCCACACCGGACTTTCGGGTGAACGCTTTAGGCGCTCGCAACCCTTGATTTAAGTAACCATGCTGAGGGCAACCCACTAACGGGTTACGAACCTCGGCTCAGGACGGTCACTGGGAGAGGATGAGACATCAACGATTAGTGGGGAAGGTTGGTGTTTAACCTAATCCTATCCATTTATTTCGTCGGCACGCGGGCCCGAACTGTTAGGAGGGTCGGGGGGGGCGACGGGGAACGCGGCGAGGACGGAACTGCGGTCGTGTGGAGTGTAGGAGTTTTAGGAACTCGTTCTTACTGCGAATGGCCAGAGTGATATCGTCCTCTGGATCGGTTAGGACTGAACGCGGCCGTCTCCATTTGGCGCGGTCGAATGGAGTGTATATTGACGCTTTGCGGACTAACGTATTTGGGTGTTTAACCGCCCGGTCGAAGTAGCGTTTGCTGGTCATTTGCATGAAATGCCTGATGGTCGGCATGTTAGTATCCACGTGGAGGTTGCGATTGCGAACGTACCACGGGGCACCAAGAGCGTGTCGAAGAAAAATGTTTTGCAATACCTGCATACGCTTAAGACGAGCAGGCGGTATATGGGCGAACACGGGCGACGCGTTTGTCATGATCGGTCTAATACACGTGGTAAAGATCCTAATCTTGTTGCGGATGGACATTTTGCTTTTCCTATTTATGAGCCAATGCAGTTGGCTCATCGCGAATGCGGCTCGCGCGCGTACCGCATTTACGTGTGGGATGAAGGTCAACTTCTGATCAAGGGTCACTCCTAAATATTTGGCTTTGTCCGTCCAGGGGATTACCTGGTTAGACATGCGGACTGAGTTGTGAGGCACATGGACTCTCCTTTTCAAAGTGAACAGGATAGCCTGGCTCTTTGTGGGATTGACGGTGATTCGCCATTTGCGGAACCACTCACTGAGCTTGTCGGCGGCGGCCTGCAAGGTGCGCACCACATTGTCGGGGTCTCTACGTGAGGCGTAGATTGCGGTGTCATCAGCAAAGAGCGCCAGATGGGCGTTTTTCGGTTTAGGGATATCGCTGGTGTACAGCGAGAAAAGAAAAGGTGAGAGGGCGGAGCCTTGCGGGACTCCAGCCGTGATGGCGTGACGAGAAGAGAGAGTACCCTCCACGCGATATTTGAAACCGCGATTCGACAAAAAATCTCGTATGATGTGCACGAGTTGAGTGGGCACGTTGAGAGTGTACAGCTTGTAAAGCAAGCCGTTGTGCCACACCCTGTCGAATGCTTTTTCAATATCGAAGAAGAGAGCACCGAGAGCCTATCTTGAATTTGTCGTAAACGTGCTCCGTGATGCGGAGCACCTGATTTACTCAACTGTGCCTAGCACGAAAACCAAACTGTTCGGGAGGGATCAGATTGTTGTTGTGAGCGACTATTTTGAGGCGGTCGAGGACGATCCGCTCGTAAATTTTGCCCAGAGTACTGAGCAGACTGATTGGCCTATAAGAGGACGGTTCGGATGCGGGTTTCCCCGGCTTATGGATACCTATCACAACTGCCTCCTTCCAGACCTCTGGGAAGAGGCAGTTTTGAAAAGCAGCATTGAATATCGCGGTGAGCGTTAGGACCAGATGCTCCGGAAGCATCTTAATCATACGGGTAGGGATCCTGTCGCCCCCGGGGGCTTTTCGTCTTTTGAGCGCCTTGATCAGAGCGATGACTTCTTCGATCGTCACCGGTGCAAGGGGATCGGGCGGCAAACAACGGGTTGCACTCCGGGAGTGCCGGCAAAAGTAAAAACTTGAACATTATCGTTGTGCATTTTTGAATATTTTGGAATGGTTAGAGAATAATTTCGCACGAATTGCTTTATTTATCAGTATAAAAGTACTAGCATTTATGTGGTTAAATACAATATTTATTTATTGCGCTATCGTACACAAAAATGACAACCTCTGTATTACGAATTTTCGACCAGGCCACGTGTCCTGACGCGAATTTAACATTTTATACCCATCCCAAGAAAAGTGCTCAACGCCGCTAAAGAAGTTTTCACTTCATAAAAGGGGGTCAAAATGTGTTTGAATTGAAATGAATTCAGCCCCGCTGCCGCCGATCTTGCGACCGGTTCCCGTCGACCCGGAAGTCGACCCTCCGCCCGACCCTCTCGCACCGGTGACGGTCGAAGAGGTCATCGATCTGATCAAGGCACTCAAAAAACGCAAAGCCCCCGGGGGCGACGGCATTTCTAATCGCGTCCTCAAAATGCTCCCTGAGCATCTAGTCAAGACCCTCACCGCCATTTATGACGCAGCCTCTCGCAACTGCTTCTTTCCACAAGAATGGAAAGAGGCAGTTGTGATTGGCATCCACAAACCGGGTAAACCGCGCCGAACCCTCTTCTTACCGACCCATCAGTCTACTCAGCACTATGGGAAAGGTATATGAGCGGTATCGTCCTCGATCGTCTCATAATAGTCGCCCATCAAAACAACCTGATCCCCGCGGAGCAGTTTGGCTTCCGGTCTAGGCATAATTGCCATCACCAAATCCTCCGCATCACGGAGCACATCCACTCTAAATTCTACCTAAAAATGCCTACCGGTGCCCTATTTTTCGATGTAGAGAAAGCGTTCGACAAAGTGTGGCACAACGGCTTGCTCTTCAAGCTGTACACTCTCAACGTGCCCACTCAGCTCGTGCACATCATACGAGATTTCTTGTCGAATCGCGGCTTTCGTTATCGAGTGGAGGGAACCTTGTCTTCCCGACACCCCATCACAGCCGGAGTCCCGCAAGGCTCCGCACTATCCCCGTTTCTTTTCTCGCTTTACACTAGCGATATTCCAAAGCCGAAGAATACCAATCTGGCACTCTTCGCTGACGATACTGCCATCTACGCTTCACGTAGAGATAAAAATGTAGATGGCGCCAGTGCCACGATAACATAAGCTCCGTAATAAATAAATGTGTATTAAAGTAATTATTGATAAAATTCGAGTTAAAAGTGATAAATAAATAGTTTATTATCAATTCCTCAAGTGACAATGTTATCTAAGTGTAAAGTGATAAAATAAAGCTAAAAAAGTGAATTTTAACAAAGTGAATAAACTGCAATATTAAATAACAAAAACCTATAAAAACTATACAAAATCAGTTAACTCATAAAAAAGGGAGTGTATGGAAATCAAAAGTGCACTATAATAAAAGCGAAAAACAATATTGCAAACACTTATGAGAAAACTACGACCGTTACTGTATTTAAATTCGTAAGTGGACTTTGATCTTAAGAAACAACATTTGAACAAAATGCCATCTATCGGAACTATCCACTAACGTACTATTAAATAGCTGAGAACCAAATACAAAACCGATAAGCATCGCAACATCTAGCTTAATAAATAAAAATAACGTAATGATTGATAACAGTAACGTATAAAACCAAGTACCTACTTCAATAAAACGACAACAGAAGGCGCTCTAAGCAAAAAAATACATTATTATATTATAATCAAAAATATAAAGAGGAAAAATAATCGTAATAATTTAATTGGAATAAAAATGGAAAATAATAATATAACGATCAGGCGGAAGTTACGGAAAACAAATTCTGACTTAAACTTAAGCATTAAAAATAGTACAGTCTACAATTCAACTTTCTTAGACGACACTGTACACAGCCTTCCAGCGGATACTGATATAAACAATATATCTTCATTAGAAGAGCTAAAGTCCCAAATAGAAGAAATGACAACAGAATTAGTGAGCGCACATAAAGAAATTGAGAACCAAGCTTATGAAATCAATAACCTAAAGAAAATAATTTCTGAACAAACAATGCAAATAAATTTTCTAAAAAAAATTACTTCGCAACAAACCACTCCTCGAAGAAATTTTATAAATAATTCGCCCAGAAATGTACAAAACACAATCAGAACTTTAGCTAATTCAGGCGATGCAATACAGAATTCTCCTGTTGTATATAACCAAAAGGAAACAGACACAAATTTTAATGCACAAAAAAGTCAACAGCTTTCCAACTCACGCGGTAGCAACGATATAAATATATGCGACATCAACACACCAACGAAAGATGTTCAGCAAACAGTAGAAATTAAGAATCCAGCAACAAAAACCAAAACAAAACCAAAAATTATGATCCTGGGAGATGAACAGATCAGAGGTCTGGCAGCAGATATATTAGAAAGCAAATATAACAAAAGTCGAAACGACTATATACTAACTTCTTAAGTAAAACCACAAGCTGACAGCACATATATACTAAATAGTTGTAAAAATACCATCTCATCATTAAATGAAAAAGATATTATAATCTTGGGAATGGGATCCCACGACAACAGACCTTACACATTATATAATACATTGAATAGTTTCATACAAATATTACAACAACAAAAAAGTTGAAATCTACATAATACAAGTCCAAAAAAAATTTTCATTTGGATACTCGTAGACTTAATCAAAATATAAAAAACCAATTGCATGAAAACCATAAAAATTTTACATACTTAGATATTGAGTATTTAAATCATAACCAAGAATTTATTATAAAAAAGCTATCCTTTAAATTATTAGTTGAACTAGAGTATCTAAGATATAATACGAAAAAGAGCAGAGATGTTCAAGATACTTCATAAAAGTATCTGAAATACAAGTTACAAGATACTTGTAAATAAAGGATTTGAGATACCAGATACAAGATACTTTTGAAAATGGTATCTAAGTACTAGATACAAAATACGTATCTTCTAAATACTTTTTTCAAATAAGATACCTTTTGAAATTATTTCTTTATAGCCTTGAATGACGAGACGAGCGTGCCGTCCGCCTGATGGTAAGCGATACGACCACCCATAAACGGTAGCAACAACATCCAGCACCTTGAGTTACAAAGTACTGTGTGGCATTCCACTGCGCTCGTCATCCTGAGACATAAGATGTTAAGTCTCATTATGTCCCGTAGTTACACTGGCTACAATGTCCTTTAAACCGAAACACAACAGTGCATGCAAACTGCTGCTTGGCGGTAGAAATAGACATTGCGGTGGTGGTCTCTCATATGTAAGAGTCCGTCTGGGTGGTCCGTCATACAATGCCATAAAAAAAAATACGTGTGGCACTCGGACTCTGCCGCGGTAAAGCTATTGCATAGCATTTTTATCACAAATTTTGATTGACTAAACACAAATTCGATCTTACGCTTACCACATAAAGTAGATTTTTAAACGCGAGCAACGCACGTTTAGTCTTGTTATTGATAAATGTCAGAAATGCAATGGTCATCACAACCAAAGTAGAATAAATCAAAATTTGAAAAAAGAATGTTACGTTCGATTCTTTTGTACTCGTGCCGTGCCAACGCTGGGGAAATAGCTTCTACGCAATGTATTTAAGGTTCATATTAGATTAGTAAGAAATGGTTTTAATGACTTTAATAAATAAAATAAATAAAAATATACTCGTTTCAAGAATTATAGCTTCTACGCATTGTATTTAAGGTTCATATTAGTAAGATAAAAAAGATGTCAGGTTATTTTCGTTACGGAATTTCTGGATTCAGTCTCCACGCTCAAGGCCCGCGATAGAAGCTATGCAATAGCTTAAAAATTCAAATGTTGAACGTTTTAGATTTTAGAAGCTACTGTGTTTATAAAAAATATGAGTAAAAAGTATTAAAATTAGGTTCTGCTGATTTAATAAAGTTCATTGAGATTTATCGGAATCAGGAGACACACTGAAAATCAAAATTATAAGACTCAATGCCCTCATGTTTTCAAAAGAAGACAGAAACCAGTTGAATACAATGTTTGATTAACCAATTATAGCATGTGCTTTTTACACAAACAAATCAAGAATGTTACGTGTTGATTATTTAAACCATGCAAGTCATATATTGCTTCTATTTAATTGTATGCAACAGGCAAGAAACTTGCAACGTGTACAAGGGCCTTAAATGAGCCGTTAATGTAAAAAATGCATAGATAATTAGTAAAAGTATCTTAGCAAATTAAGTATTTATAAAATACTAAGATACTAAAAAATTGTATCTAAATACAAGATACAAAATAAAAATTGAAAAAGTATCTTAGATACAAGATACTAAATACGTATTTTGTATCTTGTATCTGTATTTCAGATACTTGTATCTAGATAAATCACATCTCTGAAAAAGAGAAACACATTTATTCACAATAACTCAAATTATAAGAAAGATAGCTATTTAACTAAAACACTTACTAACAACAAAGGTAATAACGAACTTAATCGGCCTATATACAATAAGATAAATTCAGTCACATTATCCTCAGACGATGATAAAAATCTTAAAACCTTTTTTCGTGAATAAAAGTATTAAAATAAACGTAATCCACCAAAATATTGCAGGCGTCCTAAACAAACTAGATCTGTTGGAAATAACTCTATTACAGCTTGAGAACCAAGTTGGTTCTATTGATATTGTATGTCTTTGTGAAACTTTCCTTAAGAGTGGTACGGAATGCAACCTAATCATGAAAAACTATACAACAGCAGCTTTTTACTCCAGGATGAATGAACGTAGAGGTGGTTCTTGCATTCTCATAAAACTAGGAATAGATTACAAACGAATACCAATAGATTGTGCAATACCATACTGCTTCGAGTGTTGTTGTATAGAGTTAAACGACTTAAACACTATAATTGCATGCATATATAGAACACCATCATCAAAAATAGACTTATTTTTTAAGACACTAAATATACTACTAAACAAATTAACACGTAACGTAAAAAGAAACATTATAATATGCGGTGACTGGAATATTGATATACTAAAACATAATAAATATTCACAAGAACTAGAATCGATTTTAAAAAATTATAATCTTAGTAATCACATTGTACTGCCAACAAGAAAGTTATCTTGTATTGATTTAATAGTAAGCAATCTAACAGATATACAATCAGGCATACATTATGTGGCGCTCTCGGATCACGAAACTTGTCAAAGTGTATCGTTGACTTTAGAATATGCATTGAACACAAACACAAAACTGCCTAAGACATGGTATGAAAGAAAACGCGATTTTAATAGAGACAACATGCGAAAATTTAGGAATTGCATTTCGGCTTTATCATACTCTAATGTTTTGTCTGAACCAAATGCCGATACAGCTTTCAAATTATTTCACGAAGATTTAATATTATTTTATGATCTTTGCTTTCCCGAAATTAATGTAAAAATAGTACGAAAACCAGCTCGAAGTAAATGGCTCACAAAAAATCTTAAATTATGTTGTGTTAAAAAACGAATACTATATATAAAGTATCACCTTTGTAAAGCGAACAAAACACAGAATAAGCACAGATACGATAAATATAGTAAAATACTCAAACGATGTATATTTAAAGCCCAACAACTAGATAACACAAAATATATATTAAAAAGCGAAAATAAATGCAGAGCAACATGGAACATAATAAAAGAAACCACTGCTAACAAAACTCAATCAGGGGAAATTAATCAAATAACTAGTAATAATATTATACTGACCCACAAATAATTACTAATATTTTCAACAATCACTATATTCAAAAAATTCACTATATTTCAAAAAGGGCGAAAATGACAAAATAAACAATTACAGACCTGTTGCATTGATTCCAGTACTCTCCAAAATATATGAAAAAATAATTTATGATAAAATATACAATTTCATTACATTAAATAAAATATTAAAAAATGAACAATACGGATTTAGGAAAAATTGTTCAACGGTGCTAGCGTGCTTCAATTTAATTAAAACCGTAACAGAGTCTTTAAATGTAGGTGATTTCGTGGTCTCACTCTTCTTGGATATGAGCAAAGCATTTGATTTTGTCTCACATGACATATTACTAAGTAAATTATATAACTATGGACTCAGAGGAAAAATACTAGATTGGCTTTATAGTTATTTAAAGGGCCGGGAACAATGCGTAGAAATAACCAAGCTGACAAATAAACATATCACAAAATATAGATCACAGTATGAACAAATTCAATATGGAGTTCCACAGGGCAGTGTATTGGGACCTCTACTCTTTTTACTTTATATTAATGATCTCCCAAATGCAACTGAACATGACTGCATTTTATTTGCCGATGACACTACAGTAATAATAAAAGGTAAAGATAAAAATGACATTGAAGAAAGATTAAATATAGCTCTTAAAAATATTATAACATGGCTTAGAAGTAACAACTTAAACATAAATATTGACAAAACAAAAATTATAAATTTTAAAAATTATAACAGCAAAACAATTGACATTAATATTCAATTTGAAAATAAGAAGATAGAACAAACAAATGAAGCAATATTTTTGGGATTAAAAATCGATAATCATCTCAATTGGAAATCACATATTGAACAGTTATGCAGCAAACTAAATAGATTTGTGTTTGCATTACGTAGATTAAGAAACATTGTCTCGATGGAAGCTGCTCTATTGTCATATCATGGATATGTCGTTTCATCACTGAGATACGGTCTTCCTCTGTGGGGAAACTCGGTAGATATCCAAAAAGCATTTATAGTACAAAAAAAATGTGTAAGGGCCCTTTGTAATACCTATGATACAATGGAAAGCTGTAAACCTATGTTTAAAAAAATAAAAATATTACCCCTTCCGTGCCTATACATATATGAAACATCACTTATTGTAAAAAAGCACCCATCCCTATTTCCCACAATGGCGGATATGGGTTGCAAAAGAGAAAGGCTAAAAAACAGACTATATGTACAGTCAGAAGCATAAATATCTGTACAAAATCAACATTTCAAATCGCCTTTATACGCGTTAAGTTAAACCTACACCTTTTTTTCTTGGTTTGAAGTAAAGTAAATCTCTTTTATTTTATTTTTGTGAAGAGAAAAAAAAGATTAGTAAGAACATAAAAGTATGTAGGCGATTTGAAACTTTGAATTTGTTCAGCTACTTTTGCTGCTGACTGTACCTCTACAAAGGCGTAATGTTTTTATAAAAAATGCGTACTGTATGGCAATAAAAATTTACAATAATTTGCCCGAGGAATTAAAACAATGTACATTAAATGAATTTAAAAATAAATTAACTCAACTGCTTATAAACAAACTATATTACAACTAGCTTTTGCCCGCGGCTCCGCCCGCGTGAATGAGTTTTCCCGGTATAAAAGTCCCGCTTAAAATGTAGCTTATATGACACGTTCGTAGATTTACCATAGCAGCGCCATCTATTGATTACTTACTCAACCCAGTCGAAAGGTATCGACATCTGTTAGAATCATTCATAGCAGCGCCATCTATTGATTACTTACTCAACCCAGTCGAAAGGTATCGACATCTGTTAGAATCATTTGGAGTTAAGATAATTGTGACTGTCAAATAATAACAGACAAATAATTAGCAATAAATTAAAATTGCGACTATAATTTGAGATTTAAACTATCCTATCTCTCAAGTTGGATCGAACTGCACATGGTGTGCGAATTTTATTATAATCGGTTAAGTGGTTTAGGAGTCCATTGAGGACTGTAGGAAGAGGTGTATAGATGTCTTGAGCGCAGTAGGCAGAAATGAACGAAACAAAGTCCACACGTAAATAGTTTATTATAGCACGAAGTAAAGTCAAGACACAAGAGTAGAATTCCACACAAGATAATAGAAGGAGAGAAATAAAGAAAGAGTCTACAGCGAAGTGAAAGCAATAAAAACTAAAATCGGCTTTTAACAGTAATGAGCGTAAGCGCCAGCGAGTTACAAATTCGCGTCGCATGCGTCAGCTGACTAACTACCTGCGGCCGGCCGGGAACATAGTGATAGGCGGAGCTTGTGTGCCCCGCTCCGACCGGTTTATGTGACGTAGGCCAGTGCTAGCTGCTCGCTATATACAACGATTGTTGTACCGTTTGTACATTTAAATTATTTTAATTGTAATATGTTAGTAAATTTATTGTGACTTAATTTAAGATTAGTTTTACAATAGTTTTTAGTATTTGATTACTTTATTATTAGTTTTAAGTTTTTCTTTATAAATTTTAAATACTAGTTTAAATACTATTTCCTACGTTGTATTGATAGTGCGGATAAAACCGCCACATCACCCCCCCCTTGAGACCGTCCTACGGGCGATAATAGTTAGGTAGGCGTACAGATCGACCTGACCTGGTTCTCGTAACGCACTGTTTCTTGGCTTCAAGGTCACTGGGAGTCTGTAGTGGTTGGGGTGTGTTTTGTGGCATATTTGGTGTATGTTTGTTTGTGTGTGTGTCTGTATGTATGTTTGTGTGTGTGTTGGTTGTGTGTGGGTCACGCAGTATATAAGCCGGCTTAACGCGGTCTATGGATACTGTGACCGACTTACCATTCAGGAGAATAGTGATCACCTTATCGCTTCTCTTGAGTACCTGATGAGGACCAGTATAAGCAGGTTGAAGGCGACCGCGGTTAATTTCCTCCCTAAGAAAGACATGCGATGCCGTCGCTAGATCTTTAAACACAAAGACACTACGGTTCCCGTGACGTGATACTGGCGTCGGCCGGATCTTACTCGCAAACGACCGAATCCTAGATAAATAATCCGTCACGTCACTGGAGTTGTCAGGTGGGGAGTGGAAGAATTCTCCCGGTAACCTAAGTAGCTCGCCGTAAACGAGCTCTGCTGAAGAAGCTTGTAAGTCTTCTTTATATGCCGACCGGATACCTAGCAGGACTAGTGGGAGAGATTCCACCCAGTGGTCATTGCCATGGCAAGTTATAGCAGTTTTCAACTGCCTGTGGAACCTCTCCACTAACCCGTTGCATGCAGGATGATATGCAGTTGTTCGTCTATGACGGAAACCAACCAGGTCTGACAGGCGTTTAAACAGCGCAGACTCAAACTGCATGCCACGGTCAGTGACAATATCTGTGGGGCATCCGAAGCGGGCTATCCACCCAGTTACCAACGCATTGGCTACGGTCTCGGCTGTAATGTCGCGCAATGGCATTACCTCAGGCCAACGAGTAAACCTATCGACGGCAGTGAGGCAATACCTATATCCATGAGACAGTGGTAATGGACCAACTAGGTCTATATGGATGTGCGCGAACCTTGACCCTGGCAATTTGAAAGTGCCGACGGGTGACGATACGTGGCGTGATATCTTGGCTTTTTGACAAGCCAGACAAGCTTGCGCCCAAGTTCTGCAGTCCTTCCTTATGCCTGGCCAAACAAACCTTTCACCAAATATGCCACAAAACACACCCCAACCACTACAGACTCCCAGTGACCTTGAAGCCAAGAAACAGTGCGTTACGAGAACCAGGTCAGGTCGATCTGTACGCCTACCTAACTATTATCGCCCGTAGGACGGTCTCAAGGGGGGGGTGATGTGGCGTAGGCCAGTGCTAGCTGCTCGCTATATACAACGATTGTTGTACCGTTTGTACATTTAAATTATTTTAATTGTAATATGTTAGTAAATTTATTGTGACTTAATTTAAGATTAGTTTTACAATAGTTTTTAGTATTTGATTACTTTATTATTAGTTTTAAGTTTTTCTTTATAAATTTTAAATACTAGTTTAAATACTATTTCCTACGTTGTATTGATAGTGCGGATAAAACCGCCACAAGGACAAACATTGTGACACGAGATTTATATATATTAAGATATAAATGACTTTTTAAATGACATAAATATTAATAAATAATAGAAATGACATACCTAATATTGTAAATTTTAATTATAATGTATACTAATGACTAACATTTGGATTATTACCTATAGATACTTAAATACTACTAAGATAAATCTAAAATCACTATTGATATAACTATCCTTTTTTTTTCTCCTTGAAATTATTACTATCATAATAAATAATAATAACTATAAAAACTATCATAAATATTTGCACGTCAAAAATGACAGATTGTGAGACACTGATTATTGAATTCTGTAATTATATTATGCTATCTGTATATACAACCATAATCATGCAAATAAAATTTCATTTCATTTCAAAACACAGTTGATTCGCCTTTTGCAGAACGCTGCCGACAAACTCGGCGAGTGGTTCAACAAATGGCGAATCACCATTAATCCCACCAAAAGCCAGGCCATCCTTTTCACTAGGAATAGGATCGCACCCCCAATGCCTAACGCTACTGTCACAATGTTCTCGCAGTCCATCCCATGGACCAATACAGTCAAATATTTAGGAGTGATCCTTGATCGGAATAAAATATTAAATAAAATATTATATATTAAATAAATAAATATAATATATTAAACAAAAGGAGTAAGCTCTCTATCCGCAACAAGATACGTATCTTTACGACATGTATTAGGCCGATCATGACATACGCAGCACCCGCGTTCGCTCACATACCACCCGGTCGGATTGAGCGCCTGCAGGTTGTCCAGAATAAATTTCTACGACAAATACTCGATGCCCCGTGGTACGTGCGTAATCGCAACCTCCACGTGGACACCGACATGCCGATCATCAGGCACTTTATTCAGACGCTTAGCAGGCGCTACTTTGACCGCGCGGTTAATCATCATAATCCGCTCATCCGAAACTCATCCATTTATACTCCATTTGACCGCGCGAAATGGAGACGTCCCCGTTCAGTCCTGACCGATCCAGATGATGCCATCACTCTGGCCATCCAAAGAAAGCACGAGTTATTGAAACTCTCACACTCCTCAAGACCGCTGTACCGTCCTCGCCGTCGAGGACCTCGCCGCGTCCCCCGATGTCGCGACCCAGTTAGCAGTTCCGGCCCGCGTGCCGATGAAAACAATGGATAGATTGGTAAAAAATGGTGTAATAAATGATGTGTAAAAGTGCCCTTAAGGGCCTAGTTACTTAATAAATGATTTGAATTTGATGTAACTTGATCTTGACAAAAGTAAATCTCGCGACAAGCTTTTATCTCTACATAGTATTAAACAAAGTCTGATTCTATTTAAAGTTATTTTTTTTTATTTTCGGAGCATTTAAATAAAAGCTTGTTTTTAAAGATTTATTTTACTCTTCATTTATTATACAATATAAATCCGCGTAACAAGTAAGCGAACGCCATGACATGACAGCTCGAAGCGTACTGACCGTGTGGAATTGATTTAGAGGTGAACTGTTGACCTCTATTTCTTCGAAGTGTTCGAAACGTTCAGTGTCTATCTAGACATTTTCGAATAGGCAGTGGCGTAGCTTGCCATAAAGGGGCCGTATATCAATATTATGTTGGGGGCCTTACCAGCCTTTCAACGCCAGATTTATGCTTTCTTTAAGTACAGGCCACTTAGTTTGTGCCACCCCGCATGTCACGCGCGGCGTCAGCAGGCCTATTATGTGGCTCAACTAGTGCACCCACTTTTCGCCGTACGTTTTCCGTCCCATGATGTGATAGGGGGCGAGCCCATCGCCATAGCAGGCACAAATCCCAGACTTCGGGCTGATACTGAATACAAAAATCCAATATCACTTTGCCCAACCCGGGGATCGAACCCGAGACCTCAGCATTGCAGTCGTAGCGTAATACAACTACGCCACCGAGGCAGCTCACGTAATCCAACTTACTATTTTTCAATTTCATGTCGTGGCGTGTGTATGAGACGCGTTTGTGTTTAAAGCTCGCTATGACGTTACCGCGTCTGCGGTGTGATATCGCATGTGGCATAGCGAATCAGCATCCTGTACACCTAGATAGAGGTAAAATAACTGCTAAGAAGCCCCCGCGCACCGAAGGACGCTCTGGGCGTCAACGGCAGCGTGAGGACTACCTACCACTCTGCCGTCGATCACGGAAGTGTGTCGAGACTACGCGGAGACATGTGGAAATTACAGGATCTTACTGGGCGCTTTAACAACATTAGCCCCCTCTGTTTCTCTTTTTTTTCATTGTGGTAGAAACTGGTCTTATTAATACTTATCTACCTACTTTACGCAGGATGTATCTAATATCTATCAACTGCCCCCCGAGGCAATTCTTGTGCGCTGGGTTTTCACACCCAATGCACGCCCATGCGCGGGGGGACATTAGTCGCGGGCCGAGGCACACAGTTCAGTGTGTATAGGTATACCTCTTGGTTGGATAACACATTGAGGCCTAAAAGGGCCCGTGAACATTTCCTGGCACCCTCTCTTTCCGCCCATCCTGGGAACTTTCCTCTCTTCCCCCCACCTTCCCTTCCATATTCCTCCTCCACTCCTCTCCCTGCAGTCGTCAAGCCGGGGGACTCCAGTATCCCATTCGCAGGTTTCCCCCGGTGTTGACTGCAGGATCGCCTACCTAAAAAAACAAAAAAAAATCTATCAACTAGCGATGTGCAATGTGCATCATCCACAGGTGAGGTTACCTTGAATCCCGAACATGTTTGTAGGCGATGTAGGGCCCATAAATCCTACCGCTAATCGAGCAAAATAAAACATAAAATGTAAAAAAAAGTTTATTTTTACAATGGTACCTAGTATTTACAAAATATAATTACAAGGCCTCATTTGGACGATGCAATAACATACGATTTTAATGTTTATGACACGGCTGTTGGATCTAATTCTAATTTTGTGTAAGTCTTTGGGAGTGCCTCTCGCGGCCCATGACCAGCCAACGATTTTCACTGTGCTTTATACGTTTTTTTACTAGGCCTTGCATATGCTTGTGCTCGTCAAACACGCGAGTCGACAATAAACACTAGTGGTGGTAGGTCTCTTGTATATAATGCGAGCCTGGCTGGGTGGGTAGTACCACTGCACCGTTGTGTTCATTTCTGCTACCAAGGAATGTAGTGCAAGCACTGTTGTATCCTGGTTTTGAAGGACATTGTAGCCAGTGTAATTACTGGGTATTATAAGATTTACTTAACATTTAATGTTTCAGGGGGATGAGCGCAGCTGCACAGAGTAATATTGTTGTTGTTACTGTTTATGAGTAGTCGTGTTTCTTACTATCTGGGAAGTGTCTTGCTGGTATCAATTCTCATAATTCATCTTAATATATATAAATCTCGTGTCACAATGTTTGTCCTCAATGGACTCCTAAACCACTTAACCGATTATAATAAAATTCGCACACCATGTGCAGTTCGATCCAACTTGAGAGATAGGATAGTTTAAATCTCAAATTATAGTCGCAATTTTAATTTATTGCTAATTATTTGTCTGTTATTATTTGACAGTCACAATTATCTTAACTCCAAATGATTCTAACAGATGTCGATACCTTTCGACTGGGTTGAGTAAGTAATCAATAGATGGCGCTGCTATGAATGATTCTAACAGATGTCGATACCTTTCGACTGGGTTGAGTAAGTAATCAATAGATGGCGCTGCTATGGTAAATCTACGAACGTGTCATATAAGCTACATTTTAAGCGGGACTTTTATACCGGGAAAACTCATTCACGCGGGCGGAGCCGCGGGCAAAAGCTAGTTTATATATAAAAAATCAATAATACAAGTGGGACGTTACACACATGGTTTTTGACGTCTGCATTATAGCTTTAGTACCTATTCTAAAACATAGCGAATCAATTTGAAACAGCGCCGTCTAAATGAGGACGAGTCAACGCAGTCGGACGTAATGGTTGCGAAATTGTAACACAACCTCATAATATTGTTATCCATCTACATAAAACTAGTATTGACATGATGCAAGACACAAGCGACGGTAAGTGTTGTTTTTACAATGCAATATGAATGGTAACTGGTATGTGTGAGCGATCAGAAGACGGCGATGTCGGTGCGCTTGACGGCGGCGAGCCCGTCGTCCCACGTGAGCAGAGCGTTGAACGTGAAGTACAGCGCCACGGCCGACAGCATGTGCCACAGGTCGTGCGAGTCGTAGAACTGCAGCACGCGACACTCGTGGTTGCGATGCCGAGACTGCGCCGGCGTCGCCGACCAGTCCGTGCTGCCTGCACAACACCACGACCACAACCACATACATTATATTAACGTGATAAAATCATCTCCTTACCGGATAACAGTTAACTGGATGAACCATAAAACTTGTGTTTGACGATCACTTCCTATCAGTGCTCATATCTCAAATCGTATGATTACGTTTTGCTACAAAAGCACACCAGTATAGTCTATACTATCAAGATCCTCTTTGCTTATTTCTCATTGACAAGGCATTAAAGTAATATCATTTCACTGTATCAACAATATCATAATATGTATACCATATAAATTATGACACGCGTGTTAAATCATAAAAGTATGGAAAGCGATGCGTACCCGAAGTGAAGAAGTAGAGAGCGGGCACCCACGCGGCCGTGGCGCCGGCCAGGAACAGCCACGAGTACCAGCGCGGCCGCTCGCCGTGCAGCAGCTTCATCACCAGGTAGAAGACGATGTACAGCAGCGTGTTGCACAGCAGCACGCTCAGCAGGTGCGACGCGATGTCCGCTGTCTGCGTGAACAGCCTGCGAGGGACGATTACTTGTATCAACCGTAGCTGTAACCGTACAACTGAAACTTACGTCTCCACCTATAGGTATTAGGTAGCTACTAGAAGGCTGTAACACCTGACTATAACTTTGAATAACTAAACCTTTAATTCACCGATTTACAATGTTTTACGAAAGAGCGGCTGAGCCCTTGTAAATCCAATCATTCCTAGCCCGTAGGCGCAGCATTACATCAAAGAAAAAGCCTTATAGCTTTTTTGAACGTGTTCTAATCCGGACAGGAACATAAAGTGCAGACCCGTATAGCGCGAAACCCCAGTTGACGGCGTTGGCGATGAGCAGCATGACGAGGCGCGCCGTGTAGAGCGGCCGCACGCCGCGCGCCGGCAGCGAGCGCAGCTCCCGCGCCGCCACCGCCAGGCTCTCCTTCTCTGTGGGCAGGCGGTGTTCACTGTAAGAATGCTGCGTGGGGTAACGATCGCCGGACAGTGGTAATTCCCTCGGTACAATGCTCGTACTTAACATTTTTCTGAATTAAAAAAAGAGTAGAAGGAAGAGCGCGAGAGGGTCGTTACCGAGGCGGAACTGTCCCACGTAGTAGATGCGCAGCGAGAGCAGCAGGAAGGTGAAGACGTGCAACACCGTGAACATGCTCCAGAACAGCGGCCCGCCGCCGAGCACGCCCCACACCACTGCCAACACGAGACACAACGGCGTTAACTATACCGCATCTCTGGTCCCTGGTTTTAATGATTTTGTCTAGCTTAATCAAAGCAAATGGTAGTAGCTCCACTCATGGTGGTGAGGTGCAGTCTGTGTGCGATATACTGTGGGGTGGGGTGGGGTGTGGTGTGTGCGGTGTGTGCGGTGTGTGCGGTGTGTGCGGTGTGTGTGGTGTGTGTGGTGTGTGCGGTGTGTGCGGTGTGTGCGGTGTGTGTGGTGTGTGTGGTGTGTGTGGTGTGTGTGGTGTGTGCGGTGTGTGTGGTGTGTGTGGTGTGTGCGGTGTGTGCGGTGGGTGCGGTGTGTGTGGTGTGTGCGGTGTGTGTGGTGTGTGCGGTGTGTGCGGGGTGTGCGGTGCGTGCGGTGTGTGTGGTGTGTGTGGTGTGTGCGGTGTGTGTGGTGTGTGCGGTGTGTGCGGTGGGTGCGGTGTGTGCGGTGTGTGTGGTGTGTGTTTGTGTGTGCGGGGTGTGCGGTGCGTGCGGTGTGTGCGGTGTGTGTGGTGTGTGCGGTGTGTGCGGTGTGTGTAGTGTGTGTGGTGTGTGCGGTGTGTGTGGTGTGTGCGGTTTGTGCGGTGGGTGCGGTGTGTGCGGTGTGTGTGGTGTGTGCGGTGTGTGTGGTGTGTGCGGTGTGTGCGGGGTGTGCGGTGCGTGCGATGTGTGCGATGAGTTACCGAGCGCGATGAGCACGGCGAGCACGCCGAAGGTGGCGTGGGCGCGCGCGTTGATGTCGGGGTGCCGCGACTGGTAGATCTTCACCATGCTCAGCACCGCCAGCACGTACATGAACGCCGTGTCTGACAACACACACACTTACTCCGTTACTACTAAATGCCACACATCAATCACTGTATTATGTTCACTAATACAATAATATTAAGTACGTATAAATAAAATTGTACTAACATATCTGCTTGACAGAACAGAACCCTTTTCATACGTTCCTACGGCGGTGCCACTGGTGTCGTAGAGGGCATTTTTATTAATTAAGCCAATATTTTTTTTTATTTCATTTTATTTTTGGCACATGTAATGGGGCGAAATTATACAGTCAAGCAAATTAGTACGAATAGGATTAGTATAAGGATGTTTGTAGGCATACCGAACTGAAAGTTGAGCCGATTAGGGCAAATGTGGTAGGTTGCGGAGAGTAGAGCTACCACCATCATGCCGGCGCCCAGCGATGACAGCAGCCCATAGTGGGCCGGGATACCGTACTCCTGCGCGGGAACAGACTTTTATCATGGGATCGGTGCCACAGATATCCATAATCCTTGAATTTTAGCATTAATTTATTCATCACCATCCTCAAGAAAATGGAGCTTACAGAGTAGTCCCTGAGAGAAAAGCCAATTCGACAAAGAGCCACTTTTAAGAAAGCTAACAGATATTTCTTAGAAATTATATATTTATGTATATTATTATAATGTATTCATTATAACAATAAATAGTAATTGGTCTCTGTGCAACATTTGAATCTATTTAAAGCGATTTTTGCGTAATAGGTTAGGAGATGTTCAAAACATAATGTTTTATTTTGAGAATGTTGTAATGAGCAATAGGTGGAGTGTATCGCACCTCGTCGCGCGGCGCCCTCTTGCGATTCCACTGGCGGCGGCGCAGCTGCAACATGAACAGCGCGCCGAGCAGCAAGTAGCCGAGGTTCGAGAACACGTGGTTGAAGTCCGACAGCCCGCCCGCCGGGTGCGCGCACAGGAAGTTGTAGTAGCACATGTCCAGCGACCCGGAGATGTTCAGTATCTGCACAGTGCACAGTGGTCACCATACACAATACAACCTATATTCTACGTCTATACCATTCACTTTATATTAGGAACGGGTGTAAGACATCGTAGAGATTTATTAAATACTAGACTTCTGCTCGCGGCTCCGCCCGCGTGAAAAAGATTTTCCGGGATAAAAATATTTTCCCGCGACGAAAAGTAAGTAGCTTATTGCACTCAGAAGTAATGTAGTACTAATAGGAATTAGTGAATGAATTTTCAAAATCGGTCCAGTATTTTTTGATTTTATCCATTACAAACAAATAAAAAATCAAATTTTCCTCTTTATAATATTAATAGTATAGAAGAATGAATGAATGTGTTAGGAATAACAAAAGAAGTTGTCGGTTTATTTGACCGTCGCATAGTCTTGGCGACCGAGTAAGAAAGAGAGGGTGTTGAAACTCACCACTTGGAAGGCGACGACGAACTGCACGACGGGCAGCGCGTAGAACACGGCGACCGTGTACAGCGTGTAGAGGTACCGGTCCGACCGCGCCCGCAGCACGCGCCCGCGCCGCCGCGCCAGCGCCGCCACGCGCAGCCGCGCCGGCAGACCGAACGGGCGGGCGCCTGTCTGTCTCTGCACACGCATTACTTTTTAATTAAAAGTTCTGTATGATGTTGCTACTGTTTAAGGGCGATCGTAACACTTACCATCGTCGCGTCATTCAGAAGCAATAAAAAATATAAATTTGAATTTCATAAATTAAGCCAGTTTTTCAATATGAGTCGCGGCACAGAGCGGTGGTATTACTATTATACGCATTCATGAACTAAAACTTGACCTTTAAAGTTAATACATACTCTCCACAAGATGGTTAAGTGCAACGACGGCAGCGGACGCTAGTCATCGGCCACCGCACGTACCTGAGTAGTATCTGGCTCTGTGTCGACGGGCGGCGCGCCGCTGGTTCGCGCGGAGTCTTCATTAAGCGCGGGCGCAGGGCTGATGGTCTCATCGATAGTAGCCACCGTGGGGGCGGCGGCCTGGGAAGGTGAAGTGGCTTCACCGCTAGTTGGAGTGGTCGCCTCTTCCTCTGAATCCGTATCACTGATGTCGCTGCTGTCGAATGTCGCGTCTGCACAATGTACGTATATCATAATCGTGATGCTAAAGTCCAGTAGTGTAGTGCTAGTCCAATTCTAGCCAGATGATATCTCCGAGGACCTTCTTATATCATAACTCCATTGCATTCAGCTAGTAGGTATTAGAATTGCTGTATTTAAAATATATCTTTATAATATAAATATATTGTAACGTTCAGGTTCACAGATATTGCTGAGAGGGACTGTGCAGTGTACAGTGTTTGAACTCACCGGAGCCCCGGCGGCGGCGACGCGGCGAGGTGGTGGCGACGGTGCTGTCCCCCTCCGACACCGCACCGTTCTCTGATTCTGTAAAGTGCATCCACTCGGTCCACATCATTTGCTCATCGCGAGATTTAGTAGTGTGCATTTTTATAATAGGAAAATAAGAAAGAAGATATTATAAAAGTATAGCTCAACATAATATTATTTACGTTTTAACCAGACACAGTGTCTGTAATCTGTATACTTTTACTAAACACAGCATAAAGCTTACAAACACCCCTGCATAGGTACTTAGAGGCAGCAGGTTTTAATGTGAGTAATTTATACCCAAAATCCGCACGCGAGCTCAGTAAAATCATATGGGATGTTGACGTAATGAATTAATATCTATTACTTACATAGGTAAAGAATTATTTATAATATCACTGTATTAACGCATTAGGTAGACGATCCATAAGATTCTCGAAGCTCTATACTACTACAAGGACTATAAGGTTCTAAAGTAAGTTGGAGTGAGTGTGTAGTGTATAGTGCGTACTGTTGTTGTCGGCGAGCACGGCGCGCGGACGCGTGAGGCGCGCCCAGGGCGGCCAGCGCTGCGCCAGCACCAGCGCGCCGAACGCCACGTAGAACGACAGGAACAGCGCCACCGTCACGCTCACGCCGATCACGTACTGCGTGCGGGACAGCGACGCCTGCGCACACGCACGCACACACATCGCCAACACGCTCAGAGCTTTTGCACATTTATCATCGTTATAATAGATATTTTTTAATTATATTTATTAGAAAATCAAATTTAATTTACATAGAATGCAGTATAGTATACGCACTGTTATTTATTATTTTAAGAGTTCATGATCATAAGAACCGAAAATTTGATTCAGTGCGGTGTACTATGTAATTTATGGCAATACTCTATGTAGAGTTTGGTGGAATCACGAAGTATAGTGACGTTATAGTTACCTTGACGGTGAGCGTGAGTGTTTTGTCGCGCGCGGAGACGAGCATGGGGCGCTGCACGGCGACGGGCCACATGACCGCGTCCAACAGCCAGTCGTCCGGCACGTGATCCTCGCCGGTGCACGGCTGGTCCGTGTCGCGCACCAGCGTCACCACGTAGAACCCGCGCGGGTACCGGCTCCGCTGTCGACACCACCAATAGGCTAGTTGACTACTTGTTTTTAAAACATTTATTAAAAAGGGGTAATTGTCAAATAACAGGAATATCAGACTGTGACGTCACCGAGTGTAACGCTGGGTGCGTGTGAAAGAGATAACGCGATATCCCCACCACGCCCCCACTTTTACTCACGATAATATTTCAAATGTGAATAACTGCTTTATTTTTCCACCAATTTTGATGCTGATTTCACGGAAGAATTTCTTTTTCGTATTATTTTGTGTTAGGTACATATAAAATAATGTACAAAATAAAACACAGGGAACTACCCTATTAAACCAATTACTCACTCATATTTATATACTTAATAACAAACAATTAAATAAAGAAATTAATACAGCCATCGACACAGGATTTGTACGTTAAGAACATCTGAGGCCGTACTCCGTAGCCAAGATACCTTCCTATTCGTAACGCTCAGGTTATATTTGAGAGTAACATATTGTAGAGATAAACTTTTCGATACGATATCTCATTCCCATACATTTATTCTGTTTTCTGTTAGCGTTAAAGATTGTAGAAAGGCATGTTTGCTATTGCCCCAGATAAGAATTAAAGTCACACAAGTGCATACGCTCTGTATTACTTATCAACTAATTGCCTGCACTGTCGCTCACCGACTTGACAACAGACTTCAACATTGTTTCTACGAAGTAGTTTCAGCACTCAGCTACAGATTATAGGCTGTAAACTCAGCGTTGACATGGGATTTATATACCTATTACCTACCTACCCTTAAAATAGAATTACAATATCTTAAGGCCATCAGAGAGACGGCACAGTGCATGATAGAGACGTTACCGAGAGCTGCGCGCCGCCGGAGCGTTGCACCGTCATCCTGAGGCTCGACGCCTCCACATCTTCTATTGTTTCCGCTATCGGACACTGTAATGTAAACGATAACAATGAATGCTAGCGACTACTAAGACTTCTTGATTACAATTTAGTAAGTAGTAAGAGTGGGTCGCACCGTGTAGTTCTGTACCGAGATGGTGGCGCACACGTCGTCCTCCGAGTGCACCACGAGCCGCACGCTCTCCTGCTCTGGTTCGAACGCATAGTAGTGGACGCCGGGCGCCGTCTGTGATTCACATTCACACGTCGATTGACAATTACAATAATGCATGATATAATATGATATGAGAATGGGTGTTAATCGTTGTGCCCTTCCATTTGATAACTCAGGGTAAGAAGCTTAGGGAAGAGTCATAATATATGAGACCAGCCACAGCATATAATCACAGCGAAGAATTTACTTACTTCAATCGTGGGTTGTTATCAGTTTAGAATAGCGAGAACCTGTGAGGCGGCGACAACGGTGGGCGTTTCGAAGGCGAGCTTCCAGTCCCTGGCGGGCACGGCGCGCAGGTTCACAAGGAAGGTCGCGGCACAGGCGGTGGCGAGGTGCAGCTGGAACTCGCCGCGGGCGGCGGGCTGGTCGACGCAGTCCGTAGGCGCGGCGCCGTCCGGCTCGTCGAAGCACAGCGTGCGCTGCAGCGAGTGCGCCAGCCGCTCGCCCGAGTAGTACGGCAGCTGCCACGTCACCGCACCTGCCAACAGACACCGCGCCGCGCCGTTCTATCACTCAATATTCTTGAGTAATTAAGTACTTACATTTTCAATCACCAACCATGATGTCACGGTAAGTATATATTATATATTTAACGTGATGATGTTGATATATCAGATATTATAAAGCACTAAAAATATAATGAATCACAAGTAGATGTAGATAGTGTTTTTTTTATGGTACAGTATGGGGAAAATCAAAACCATAGGAGATACAAGGAAACTGTTTTATGAACCATTAACTAAGTCTTTTTTTTGTAAACAATTTTGGCATACCTATAGTATTTATAAATATCTAAACAAATAAATATTCAATGTGTGTTTTTGATGTCGGTTTTTCAGACTAAATAATCGCAACTTTATAAGCTTTCTGAGGGGATATACACGAGTAAGTAGTTTTAATTAAAAAACGGAGTGGCTAATTTAGACACGATACATCATTGTAACTGTGCTAAGAGAAATTATTTTATAAGTACATCAATAAATAAATAACTTAGCGATAATTATTATCGCTAAGTTATTTCATGTCAAAACTTCACCAAACTGAAAGTAAACTTATGTAGATACACATTAAAAGGACGAGAGTTTGCATTGCGATTGATGAACAAAGACACATGCCACACTATGAAATAAGTCGGATATTGTATGCTGACCGGTGCTGTGGCGCGCGGTGATGAGCAGCGGGCGCGAGGTGTCGCCGCCGTCGCTTTGCACCCACAGCCGGCTCGGCCACGCGCCCTGGTCACCGCTCTACGCACACACACCACACTTGTAACACTAAACAATAAGCATACTACACACAACAGGTACCACTGATTAATGTACATAGAGCTGATATTATAAGAAGAAACGTAGGCGCATAGGTAGACAGTAGGCACATCTTCTCGAATCTCGCCTTAATCCCTATCGCCTTAATAGAACTATATCTAACCAGAATACCGACGCGACGTTTCCGCGAGTTCATTTACGAGGCTGAATATTGTTTCATCCAGATTGTTGGCTAACTTGGAAACTGAAGCCAGAACGACTGCATTGCGAACAGTTCGCAATGCAATTAGGCTGATCTACCAATGAAGCAAGAATTTAGCTAAGATACCAGGCCATCCTCGGCTCGTGCCCAGCCCACCCGTTTATATAAAAAAAAATCGTTTCATTATCCTAAGAAGCCCACGCTTTATTGAACCTTTGTTATATTAATTAATTGTATGACAACGTATCTCGCAACTTAAGCAAAGCTATCAAATAAACGGTCAAGCCCAGCAGATAGCAGCCGACCTTTGTGACCGAGGAGTTTTTACCACTTCCTTATCAATACTTTAATTTGCAGTAGGTATTATATGATATATCTCCATTTGATATTTTTTGGGATTCCTCTGTGACGGCCATAATGTTATGAATTATGATTTTATAGTGGGGGAGCTGGGGGCTTGTCGCAACAAGGGTGAGTAGCAATACGGATTTATTATCGAGTTTAACTTTATAGGTAACATTTTTATTATTAGGTAATCCATTTTTTTATACCACGTCACGTCACATGTTTTCGTAGTAGTACCTACCCCGCCAGGGGACACTGGCACGCAGAGTTTTTTTTTTAGGTAGGCGATCCTGCATCCACCCCGGGGGAAACCTGCCAATGGGATACTGGAGTCCCCCGGCTTAACGACTGCAGGGGCCTGGGGGGGACGTGGGAGAGGAATATGGAGGGGAAGGTTGGGGAAGGGAGGAAGGTTCCCAGGATGGGCGGAAAGAGAGGGTGCCAGGAAATGTTCGCGGGCCCTTTTAGGCCTCAATGTGAATTACAACCAAGAGGTATACACACTGACTGTGTGCCTCGGCCCGCGACTAATGTCCCCCCGCGCATGGGCGAGCATTGGGTGTGAAGACCCAGCGCACAAGAATTGCCTCGGGGGGATGGCACGCAGAGTTGCCAGATGGATGTTTGTTCAAATCGGCAAAAAATCATCATGAAGTAATCTAAAGTCGCCTAATCGTATAGAAAGGCGAGGGGGAGCAAAAAAGGTCCCCAATTTTCATATTATGGATAGTGGTCTAAATCGCCTATAACTTGAAGTAGCCTAAACCACAAAAAAATTGCGGGGGCACGCGAAGAGCAAAAAACAAGCTTTCCAAATCGGTGTATAAGGTGATCTCTGTACATCTTTTATACCTTAAAAGCTAAAAATGACCTCCAATTCCTAAAAAAACAAGGATTATAACGCGAGCTTTTCGAGATAGCCTAAATGGCGATTGGTCGCCAATCGCACTAGCCTAAATGCCAACGCAACTTTGTACGCCCCGAGTCTCGACACCCTACGAGATATCCTAAATAGCGAAAAAAAAAAAAATTAGAGCTAACGTAAAATTATACTTACGTTCGTAATTTATTGGTTGAAGTTACATATGCACCAATTAAATTTTTTGTGCATCTTATATGCATGTGAGTAATCAATAATATTGTGTAAAAAATTCACTGTCACCCTCTTCATTAACCGACTTCTTTAATAGTTAAGTACGTAGTAGTTAAGTATTTGTAACGAATAGCCCCGGTCTTTTATCAATTAAGTATACTTTAATAAGATGTAATTTGATTATGAGAAAATATACGAAGAAAACAGAAAAACAAAATCAAACGGTAAACAAATTAGTGAAAACTAAAAACTAATCAAAAAGCTAGTTAAAATTACAGGCTGGTAAGATTTTTTTACTATGAAAATACTAAATAATAATACCTAACGAGAGTTCAACAACACCTAGGTACTTGCTGTAGTTATCCTATGATTTTAAGGTTCGTTTTAACTAATGAAGCGAGGAAAAAGAGTGGAAGCTTTGAATTGTTCATTTAATTATTTTATAAATATTTCTAGGTAAGTTTATTTATTTCATAATAAGTTTGTCATTGAGTATAAATATATAGCAGAGCTGTATCGTTTTTTGTGTGAGCTGTTATTTTTACTCCTTGCCCCGTTAGGTGTCATAACAAGCCACAAGCCCCAAGAGGTTAGTTGTAACATGGCTCATTTTTTTATAAATATGTTATTTGTATAATAAATACAAATTGCTTTGCTGTTTTTTCCTCACGAGTGTATACAAGAAGAGTATATATAGTATAATAGTAGTTAATCTATCCTAATATTACCTATAAAGAGGAAAGATTTGTATGTTTGTATTTGTGTATGCTTGTAACGAATAAACTCAAATAAGAGTGCTCACCTCCCGGTAGGCAACGACTTGACTGTGCCCCTGGCATTGCTACAGTCCATGGACGGCGGATGCTGCTTACCATCAGGGGGACCGCTTGCTCGTTTGCCTACATAGGCAATAAAAAAAAAAAGCAATGAGAGGTGTCAAGAGACACCCGGATGGAACGAAGATCCTTTCGATTAATTAGTGAAGGAATTGTAATAAAATTTTATTTATATAACAGAGTGTGTATATATATAATTATATAAATATTTTCCTATTTCCGTTCCAATACATAAGTTTCTAGAGAAAAAAACAAACAAATACGTGTGGCACTCGGAGACTGCCGCGGTAAAGCTATTGCATAGCATTTTTATCACAAATTTTGATTGACTAAACACAAATTCAATCTTACGCTTACCACATAAAGTAGATTTTTAAACGCGAGCAAAGCACGTTTAGTCTTGTTATTGATAAATGTCAGTAACCAAAGTAGAATAAATCAACAAAATTTGAAAAAAGAATGTTACGTTCGATTCTTTTGTACTCGTGCCGTGCCAACGCTGGGGAAATAGCTTCTACGCAATGTTTTTAAGGTTCATATTAGATTAGTAAGAAACGGTTTTAATGAGTTTAATAAATAAAAATATACTCATTTCAAGAATTATAGCTTCTACGCATTGTATTTAAGGTTCATATTAGTAAGATAATAGCAAAAAGTGTCGTGACAACTTTTTATGAGATTTTTTTCCGTCCAGCCATGGGCGTGCATTGGGTGTGAAGACCCAGCGCACAAGAATTGCCTCGGGGGGCGAATGTAAGTACTTAGGTACTATTCTTGGGAACATTATATTATTTCACACCATTTGATTTGTTTATTTTTATGTTTTGGAGCATCGAGATACACAGCGATGCATTATCAACAAATTAAATGTTATTTTTCATCCTTTTAATATGTTTTTTTTTTATAGCATAGAATAACGAGACGAGCATGCCGTTCGCCTGATGGTAAGCGATACGACCGCCCATAAACAGTAGTAATACCATACAGCACCTTGAGTTACAAAATACTGTGTGGCATTCCACTGCGCTCGTCATCCTGAGACATAAGATGTTAAGCCTCATTATGTCCAGTAGTTATACTGGCTACAATGTCCTTCAAACCGAAACACAACAGTGCATGCACACTGCTGCTTGGCGGTAGAAATAGACATTGCGGTGGTACCCACCCAGACGGACTCTTACATAATTATGAGAGACCTACCACCAGTGTCTTACATATGAGAGACCTACCACCAGTGATGAATACCTAACTGTGTTAATAGCCCCCCGAGGCAATTCTTGTGCTTTGGGTCTTCACACCCAATGCACGCCCATGCGCGGGGGAACATTAGTCGCGGGCCGAGGCACACAGTCAGTGTGTATACCTCTTGGTTGCATAACACATTGAGGCCTAAAAGGGCCCGCGAACATTTCCTGGCACCCTTTTCCTTTCCGCCCATCCTGAGAACCTTTCTCCACTCCCCACCTTTCCTTCCATCATCCTTTTCCGCTTCCTTCCCAGGCCCCTGCAGTCGTCAAGCCGGGGGACTCCAGTATCCCATTCGCAGGTTTCCCCCGGTGTTGACTGCAGGATCGCCTACCGGAAAAAAAAAAAACTGTGTTAATAGTTTCACAAAAAAAATGCAAGGGTGTTAGTTCACGTATCTAACCCCACGACAACAAGACTCACCATGTTGGCGCTGTCCTGCCGTGAATCCATTCTCTACACATTTTACATGAACATTGCTTCTACAAAGCTCTATCAACATAGTCATGTTGACGTTTTGTAGTCACAAAACGTGGCGTCTTTCAACGGTTGCTACAGTTATCTACCTATAGGCCTATCTGCGTTCCTGGATGAACACCGGTGGACCCGGAACGCGGCTTGGCGCATATGTTTTTGTTTCACAGGTGTATACCGCGCTCGAGATAGTACCTACGTTTACTCAGTGCGTCACTTGGGACATAATCTGACGCCACCGGCCCGGTGGAGTGTGATATGGGTGCGGCGCCCTCGGCAGCCTGTGTGACCGCCGGAGGTACTTACCGGCACGAACTGCAGCATATATTCGATGGTGGGGTCCATGGTGAGCGTGTAGTTCTCCTCCAGGTTCAACCTACGAACACAATCACATATAGGCATCCGCGCTCTCCACATCACGCATCTCTGGCGAACAGCGTCCGGCACAGGTACTTACTGCTTCCGAACTACAGAGACGTCGTTGAGCGCCAGCGCCAGCGGCAGCAGCAGCAGTTCCGCGCGCATCCTGTATCTGACTACACTACACTGCGACTACACTAGCACATGTCGCGGCGTCTCACCACGAGCGTACCCGGACGTGCGAAGCCCCTGCGCGAACACGACTGGCCGAGTTATCAGTGATACCGGCCGCTCCTATCAGGTGTGTCATGACGATAAGGAGATATCGATGTGACTCAATCACCAGTCAATCTTGACGATATTGAAATGTGTACTAGATTTTGATTTAGGATTTAACGTGAGGAACATTCGGCCGTGGCGAGGCGGGCTCGCGAACTAACCGACCCATATAGGCGCGTGCGCACGTGGCCATCGCGCACCACATTCGCGTATTATCTTCGGTCAGTGTAAACACAGCGTGGGCGCAATCTGTTGCCGAATATGAAAACAAGCGCGATCGGGCGCGTGTCAAGGTCCGCAGACACCAGCGGTTTACTGTCGCAGTTTGGTTGCAGTAAGGCGTCAGTGCCGCCGTTGCACATCGACAGATTTGCACTTGACAGACTACGCGCATGGGTTTACTTATCTACACTTTAATATTTTTGTAGTCATCTTGCTGCTCCTATGTACGAGTAGGTATTATTTTCGTGAAACTGTGTTGTGAAGCTTGCGCGTATTTGCGTGCGCGAATTGGTGATCAAATATAAGGATAATCTTAATAATGTGTGGTTGTGTATGACTGATTGCTTCATGCGCGTAGTGATAACTACGTTATAAAATATTTCGTGCCGAGTTTTTGTTACTTCTTCAGGCTCGTAAACATTTCTGAAGCACTTGCAGTTTCATATTACCATACATAATAACTGCATAATGCGACAAAAATATGTGTAAGGGCGCCCTTAGTCCAATTAGTCTAATCAATGGATAAATAATAATTTATTTGGTTTTAATAGTGTGAATCGGTTGATAATCCACGGAAATATACGCGTCTGACTATTCATTGTGTGACGTCACTTATAGCTGGTGCCGTCGTATCACATTATTTATTTATACCATTTCCTGTAACTACATTTAATAAAGAACTGATTATAATTTACATTGAATAGTAACACAATACCGATCTTAAGTGTACCAGGGCAAATGTTTAGTTCTGTAGACATATATTTAAGTGGACGACTGGAGCGACTTAGTCGTAATAGGTATAGGTACGACAAAGCTAATAAGAATTTAAAAAAATGTACATAACGATCTCTTTTGCAAGTTTAACAGCATCGTCTACATGGGGGTTTAGAGTGCAATAGACAGCTTCACTCAAACAGCCTCATCTCACAGTGTTAACATAAGTATTATAAATATTCATCGTGCGCAGCGGCCTTTGCACGGGCGTAGCTATAGCTTTCACATACGGGGGGGTTGTTTAAGGATACCAAAATGGGTTCTTGCCACCTCATGACCCAAAAATAACCTTTCACCAATTACATATGTCACGTACCTACACACTATACACCCCCCTCCTCAAAAGTTTGTGTTTTGGTGTAAGCTAAGGGGGGCGTCCGGACCCTCAAAACACCCTCCTTATATACGCCCATGGGACTTTGGTTTTGGTTAAATACTCAAAGGCAGCGACCGATGAGCTGAATATGAATCGAAAAGCCACGGCTTCAATCCCGCCCGACACATACTTCATTATTACTCTGATCGGCAAATTGTTTCAGTTTGTGTGCTGTGGGGACAGAAATCCACGTAAGTAGTGATATCACTCGTGTGGGGTGAGGATTACGTGGCTGTTGAGTGTATTTGATATTACATTTTTACGCCTGTGTCCAGTAGCTATTTTTTTTTTTTTTTTTTTTTATTGCATTGAATGACGAGACGAGCATGCCGTCCGCCTGATGGTAAGCGATACGACCACCCATAAACAGTAGCTACAGCATCCAGCACCTTGACTTACAAAGTACTGTGTGGCATTCCACTGCGCTGGTCATCCTGAGACATAAGATGTTAAGTCTCATTATGTCCAGTAGTTATACTGGCTACAATGTCCTTCAAACCGAAACACAACAGTACATGCACACTGTTGCTTGGCGGTAGAAATAGACATTGCGGTGGTACCCACCCAGACGGCCTCTTACATAATGAGAGACCTACCACCAGTAAAAGTGTAAATTTTCAAAGTGGCAGAAATCTAACACCGTAAACGGTTATGGCCTGGGTTTCCAAGAAGGAAATTGTTTTATTTTATTCGATTTAACACGCTTTATATTGGAATTTGTGCCGGACGGGGAATAAGAGCGATGAAGCGATGTTAAATAATAGTTGCGACCCAGCCTACCCCGTTTGGATTAAGCGTGTCTTATGTTAATACTGGTGTCAGAAACGTACACTAAGTAGGTACACGCGCTCGGTCGGCCGCGTTGGCGTCCATTCATTACGTATTCCATTAATTTGTTTATCAACGCTGTTATCTCGTGACAATACCTACTGCGCGCAGCCACTCGCGAACTAGGAGTAACCTAAAACAGGTTACTCCTAGTTCTATATAATAATAATACCAGCCCTGTATTATATACTGCCTACTGCTGAGCACGGGCCACCTCTACTAATGAGAGGATTTAGGCCTACTTAGTCTACCACGCTAGTCTGGTGCAGGTTGGCAGACTGCATACCCTCGAAATTGTTTTTTGAGAATTGTCAAGTAAGTATGTTGGCTTCCTTGCGATGTTTTCCTTCATCGTTAAAGTAAACGATATTGATTAATAATACAAACTCAATTTTGAAGTCAGCTGCGTTACTTAGGTTTTGAACTTGCGGATATTCGTCTCGGTAGACCGTTTCATTCCCAGCTAGGCTATTGGTCACTCAGTTCAAAATAATTATACCTACGTACCGTAGTATATATTATGCTCTTTGGTACTTACGTTCGCTAATAACTATAAATCCCCTTTTTTCCTGCTCACATGACACCCTAATGTGTGGTCGGGGCATGGTCGATAGGTATTTTGTTAAGTTCCATGCTCCAAAATGCATTAAGTCTAGTTCTTAACACCAGCTACCGGTCTCATTTCAACCACTTCAGGAATCTTCCAGAAGTGGTTATAATGAACCCGGCGCTTGACCCGGTATTGGATCCCTGATTCCGAGTCAACTAAGGATGTCAGGAAAACTCAAAGTGCCCATGTGGGATCCAAACCCAGGACATCTCCTTCCCCAGTTTACAGCCTAGTGCTACTAGACAAGGATATCGAGGACGATAAATAAAAAACTGATATCAGATTATCTTATTTATTAACCATATTCGCTTTGTAATGTATGGCGTAACAAATGTTCAACACAGGGAAGTCCCCCCCCCCCCTCGCACCCCGCCACAAGGACACATCATAGATACGAGAATAAAATACATGATAATGTTCAATTACACAATTCAATTCAACAGATAGTAGGCACCTATTTATTGTCAGTTAAGATATAGTTTAGTGAGTTAATATCGATCACGGATGATGCACACTTCAAGTGACGCGGAATTTTGTGCGGTGAATTAACCCGCGCAAGAAAAGAGAGTTCCTTATATATACCTGAAGGGCGAAGGTATGAAGTCTGTAGATCCAGACTGGGTCAGCGTGATGGACGACAGTCGCAATGAATGACGCTAATTCCGAATAAAAATGTAGAAATAAATATTTAATTAACAATGTGCATATAGAAGTGTGTCATCGCTCCATATTTCTAGATTCGCCCACGTCTCCGCTTCCTGAAGTAGGAAGGCACATTACCATAAAAGACGGTATAACTGATTACATTACTTATTTCGAACTCGGGGTTGTGCGCATATCTGCAAAATATCAATCGTGTAGTCTAATAGACAGGTGACGAGTAGAAGTAGAGTTAAGGTCATAAATGATTACCGTAATAAATTGTGACGGGGCAGAGGGGATGAAGCGACCTCACAACATACGATTACCCTGGCTATGTAGATGGGCGCGGCGGGGCGGAGGGGCGGCGGGGCGGAGGGGCGGCGGGGCGGAGGGGCGGCGGGGCGGAGGGGCGGAGGGCCGGGAACGCTCACAGCTCAACTCCGGGCACGTACACCTCGCGGGCACGACATTCGTGTCTTTAATAAATGCATCTTCTGAATCATCACTAAACAACTTTTTCACCGCGAAGGGGGCTGAGCGAGCAGCGGGGCTTTCTACAGTGAAACTATATTAGTTTGGAGGTATTTTTGGAACAATATTTAAGGCATGCAGTATCTATACAGGATACTGCATGCCTTAAATAACATATTATGTTTTTTTTTATAGATAAAGCTATAGTAAAGTATGAGTGCTCTATGTAAGAGACTTACTTGTCTAATCTCTTACGTGTATGTCTTTGAGTATTTAACCAATGTATGTACATAAGCAGCTCTATACATTGTCATATCTTATATATTTAGCTGTGTGCGGTTCGTGCCTCAGTATTCGCGTAAAGCTACGTATACTCTTTAACCAAACCCGACAGGGCGTGAGCCGACCCCCTGCGTTGCGACGGCGGAATGATACGACGGTGGGTGGGAGAAAATAATTTATTGAGTAAAAGTCCGTATAAGGTACAGAGGTAGTGCGGCTAGTGTGTCGTGGAGGGGGGTGGTGGGGGCGGCACGGGCGGCAGGCGCGAGTAGCGCAGCCCGAGCTCGTCCGCGACGGCGCCGAGCGCGCGCACGCACGCGTCGAGGTGCGCGCGCGAGTGCGACGCCGAGAGGCAGAACCTGCAACACACACGCATTACTACACAACACTGCACAACACACATTTGCACATATGCTACACGTTTTATTTCAGTATGAATAGCCCGGCAGAAATGTTTTATATTAGCCAAAATGGTGGTAATTGAACGAACACATCACCTAGTACTGTTAATAAAAACAAATACTAAATAATTAAAGTATCCATTATTTATGAAAAATTAAAAAAAATAATATAAATTATGAACTACCAATTGCAACACATAAAAACTACCAATTCATGCGGGTTTTCTTTAGTAGTAACACCTCAATCTAGCGAACATCTACATTCTGAACACGCATATACATAAATGATGACAGAGCTATTTCCTCAACAATTGAAAAGAAAAGTAATAAAGATAACAAATAATTGCCTATGTTATTGGGCAAGGTAATCAAGCAAATTATAAGCATTGATATCTAATCTGTGTAGGTGATGCACCGTGTAATATATCGTTTTTAGTCAGTCTAGAACGAGAGATTGTTCATGATTTCAAGGTAATATACCATCCGACAAACCACCTATATATCTCTTCGTTCAATTGTATAATTATAAAAAATAAAAAATTACACTTTTTATAATTCAAACACAAAATTTGTGTGGCATAGTCAGAAGTACCAGATATCGACAACTAAAGTAATAAAATTGTAATAGATATACTAGTATTGCTCGCGAATCCGCCCGCGTGAAAAAGCTTTTCCGGGATAAAAAAACCTAGCCTATAGCACTCAGGAATAATGTAGCTTCCTATTAGTGAAATAATTTTCAAAATCGGTCCAGTAGTGCCTGAGATTAGCGCGTCCAACCAAACAAACAAACAAATTCTTCAGCTTTACAATATTATAAGTATAGATATAGATTTATGAACACATCAACGCATAGATTTCTTTGTTCATATAAAAAATTTGGTTATTTTATTGACATAACTGACACTGGGGTATAAAATTATAATAATTATAATAATATTGTGTTTTGGTTGTTGCGTACCTGATGCGCGCCTTGTTGAGCGGCGTGGCGGGGAAGCCGACGCCCACGGTGGCCACGCCCAGCGCCGTCAGCCGCTCCACCGTCGCCGCCATCTTGCTGAATGTGTACACCAGCATCGGCACCACCGGCGACTCCGGGTGCCCGAACGTCACCACTCCCATCTCGCGCAGCCTGCACACGTGCGAACATGTTGTTACTATGGATGGCGCTAACCGTAGTGCGTGTGGTGCGTGTGTGGTGCGTACCTGCGTCGGAAGTAGAGCGCGTTGTCCCGCAGCGCGTGCACGCGAGCGGCGCCGGCGGGCGTGTCGAGCGCGCGCATGGCGCCGAGCACCTGCGCGGCCACGGCGGGCGACATCGCGTGCGCGTACGAGTGCGCGTGCCCCGCCATCCGCACGCGGTTGATCAACGCCGCAGACCCTGCCACACCACATTACACATCTATCCACATTTATAGTGCTCGTTGTAGACCGTTCCCCCCTAAAATTCGTGCAGTAGCCATTTCATGAAAACTTTTCACCTAATACAATGACATCCTTAATTTCCTAAATCAGATTTCTGTTGCTAATATTGTCGCCATTTTGACTAAAGATGCATATTATCGTAGACAAACGGGCTCGGTGTAGAGACAGTGTTGTCTGTGGTAGCGAGCATGCGTCCGGAGCGTCAGATCCGCCGCGCGCGAGATGTAAGCGGCGGAGGGTCGAGCACCGCTGCACCGGCTTGGCTCGCGGTATTCATTATTTGTCAACAACATCAGTGGATTTGTAGGATAACATTGTGATAATTTTTGACGATATCTGCATTTATTGTAAAACGCTTGTATACCCGCAATATCAGTAAATATAGATAAACGACAGATATTAAATAAAGAATGCGATGAGTAACGTGTTACCTATTTAATATTTTAAGTAGGACTATCGCATCAATTATAATCTACTGTCCGTGTAATTGGGTTTTGGAATTAGGTTTTAGGAAATTTAAATATTATGACTTTTTCAAATAAAGTTCACCGTATACGACGAGACCCTCTTAGTAATAGAGGATGTCCGAGTCCACCAATGACAAACTAAGTAATAAAATAAATAACTTATTGATTTTATACTGCTTTTTAATCGATCTTTTTTTGTTAGAATTTATGTGAGATAAAGATTTGATGAACTTAAAGAACAACTGAGTACCCTATTATTGTAAAGTGTAAGTGTGTGAGTTGTAGCGTATATTCAGGTTGTATATTCTCAGGTAGGAATATTATATTCACAAATCGCAACCAGCCGTATTAGTAATGTCATATGACTCAGCTATGCTACTATTGAAAAAACCTTCTAAAATGGAAACTTATCACGATTCAGATATATAATAAACTTCTTGCTGATACGAAAATAAATAGATATTCGACTGCCTCGGTGGCGTAGCTGTATTGCGTCCGCGTTACGAGTACGATTTGCGCGCTGAGGTCCTGGGTTCGAATCCTGTGACTGGGTTTTTCCATCTTAAAAATTACTCAGTCGCAGCTTGGAGTCAGGAAGTTGTCGGTGTGATACCCCCGTGCCTCGGAAAGCACGTAAAGCCGTTGGTCCTGCGCCTGATCTCTCTCCGGTCATGTCGGATTGCCGTCTCACCGGACTATGAGAGTGAAGGAATAGCGAGTGCACCTGTGTATTGCGCACACACTTGTGCACTATAATATCTCCTGCGCACCTGGCTGATCTCCGTTGAGATTGGCCGCCGTGGCCGAAATCGGCTAGGTAGGTTTTTTTTGAAACATGAAAATTTTAACGCTTCCTTCGATATATGTGTATGAAGCGTCTCTTTTGGTTAGATCTGACATTAAAAACTATAAAACTCTAAGAAGCACTAGACATAAAACTCAGTTATCTACCCTAAAAACTAGAACAAAACTCTATAAAGATAGTATATTTAGTATGGGGATCCAAATTTACAATAAGTTACCATCAACAATTAAAGAAACAGGCTCACCTTATGTGTTCAAAAATAGACTAAGAATTCTTTTGCTAGATAAGACCTATTACTCAATAAAAGAATTTCTTGATGACAAAATTTAAGAGGAAATAAATTATATCATATACTATTAGAATAATTATAATAAAATAACTCATTGACATTCTTAACATTTTGACATTTTAATTTTAGAATATTGTATGTAAGTACTGCATAATGCATAAAAAAGGTTATAATGGAATTGTATCACTTTCTTAATAGACTAGGTTAATGAATGTAATAAATGTCTCTGCTCACTCATTTGCATGCCCAGTAAGGGTTGAATACGGTGAGACTTTTTATCACTACATAACATCTGTAACATGCATGTAACCTGTATTCTGCAAATAAAATGATTTGATTTGATTTGATTTGATCAGTGATGACAAAGTACGATATATAAATAGATATGTAAGATAAATATTTTGTTATATCATAACTTCACACTATTCTAGTTATTAGTCTGCCGGCACTCCCGGAGTGCAACCCGTTAATTTTTTTTATTTTCTATTGTTTAAAAGTTGTTATAAACAAATGCGTTGTTTATAAGATATTTTTTATTTTTTTTGGAAGCAAATTATTTTCTACTTTGAATGTAGGTATGTTTGTTGACTGCCTCTGTGGCGTAAACAACTACACCTGTATACTATTATTTTATTACTATGTATAAAAATATAGTTTGATCTTGGGTCGGTGTAAGTGATATGGAGATTTTTTGCTCAAATAGACATATTATAAACTCCCTGAAAAAAACAACGATATCACTAAAAAATATTGGAACGTAGTTCCTTATTGCGCGTTGTGAAAGGGGGCTGGACGGAAAGTTGTTACGACACTTTTTTCTATTATCTTACTAAAATGAACCTTAAATACAATGCGTAGAAGCTATTTCCCCAGCGTTGGCACGGCACGAGTACAAAAGAATCGAACGTAACATTCTTTTTTCAAATTTTGTTGATTTATTCTACTTTGGTTACTGACATTTATCAATAACAAGACTAAACGTGCTTTGCTCGCGTTTAAAAATCTACTTTATGTGGTAAGCGTAAGATCGAATTTGTGTTTAGTCAATCAAAATTTGTGATAAAAATGCTATGCAATAGCTTTACCGCGGCAGTCTCCGAGTGCCACACGTATTTATTTGTTTTTTTCTCTAGAAACTTATGTATTGGAACGGAAATAGGAAAATATTTATATATTTATATATATACACACTCTGTTATATAAATAAAATTTTATTACAATTCCTTCACTAATTAATCGAAAGGAACTTCGTTCCATCCGGGTGTCCCTTGACACCTCTCAAGTTTTTTTTTTTGAATCACCGATTTTTTGTTCCCTTTCCTATACATAGTATAACGTGGTGTGTGGCGTACTGACCGGCGATGTACCCGCCGGCGGCGCCGAAGCTCTTGGTGAAGGTGCCCATGAGCACGTCGACGTCGGCGGGCGGCACGGCGGCGAGGTCGGTGACGCCGCGGCCCCTCGCCCCCATGGCGCCCACGCTATGCGCCTCGTCCAGGTACAGGCGCAGGCCGAGGCGCCGCTTCAGCGCCACCAGCGCGCGCAGCGGCGCGACGGAGCCCTCCATGCTGTACACGCCCTCGACCACGAGCACGATGTTGCGCCAGCCGCCCTCGCGGATGGCGTGTCGCGCGAGCCGCTCGGCGTGTCGCACGTCGTTGTGTCGGAACACGCGCACGGTCACCTGCGCGAGCCGCAGCCCGAGGATGAGCGAGGCGTGGTTGTTCTCGTCGCTGAGCACCAACGTGCCCGGCCCGAACAGGCCCGGCAGCCCCAGCGAGTTCGTCGCGAACCCCATGCCGAACACTATCGCCGCCTGCCAAACAAACATAACATACTATCTAAATAATTGGTTTTTAATTATGCGAGAATAATATTTATATTTTGTTTATAATAAAAGTGGTATTATTTTTTCTACTATCAATTATTTCTTAAAAACTATGAGTGAGCAATACATGGTTGTGTTCTTACAAACTACGCTATGCAACTTCAAAATGAATATTTGAAAATCCTTTCAGCAGGCGATCATCATTTTCATTTTATTGTTAATATGAATAAATTTGTAGGTATATCATGCAAATCTGGTGGTAGGTCTCTCATATGTAAGAGACCGTCTGGGTGGGTACCACCGCAATGTCTATTTCTACCGCCAAACAGCAGTGTGCATGCACTGTTGTGTTTCGGTTTGAAGGACATTGTAGCCAGTGTAACTACTGGACATAATGAGACTTAACATCTTATGTCTCAGGATGACGAGCGCAGTGGAATGCCACACAGTACTCCGTAACTCTAGGTGCTGGATGGTGTTGCTACTGTTTATGGGTGGTCGTATCGCTTACCATCAGGCGAATGGAATGCTCGTCTCGTCATTCAATGCAATAAAAAAAATGTGAAATATTGAAATTCCTTAAAACAAATAATGTAAATAGATTTATCATCACAAGGCGATCAACATTCGGCCGCTTTATAGCAAAGAATAGGTTGGGCGTGCGTCACCTCAACCCCAAGGAATTTGGCGGTGGCGGCCTCGAGGTCGGCGTGCAGGCGCGTGGAGCCGAGCTCGGCGCGCGGCGAGCACAGCGCCAGCCCGTAGCGGCGCACGGCGGCCGACACGCGCGCCTCCGTCACCGAGCCCGCGCCCTCCGCGAACCCCAGGTAGTTGTACGAGCCCAGGTTGATGCAGCGCCGCTCCGTGCCCGTGAACCTGCCGTGCCCGTGAACAAACAACACTCTTCCTAAACATATTGTCTCAAAGGATTCACTTCAAACTTCATTTGCTTGCAGTTAAGACTATAGAAAGGCCGGCTTGCTCTTAATGATGCCTAAGCTAAGAATAACAGTTTAGTTGTTACGTATAGGAAGTACTTACGTAAGATTTCCCGTGAGGCCAACGCCCCTCAACTTGCAATTCCTACCCTAATTTGCAGTAAGGTTATTAGAACCATTTTGTTTTGTTACTTTTTCAAATGTTTACGTCATATAAATTATAACACAGAAAGAAATATTAAAATCCGGTCAAAAATCAACAAGTTAAAAGCCTTTGAATTCCGGTAGCAGGGCTAAATGGCAAGAGACGAGGAAAGAGGCGTAATACACGCACGTGACGTCATCGAGAATAACGATGCGTGCGAAACAAAAAAAGAGATAAAGCGTTAACCGCACTACGCGCCCACTGTACATTGCAATATTTGAAATATGAATTACTGCCTCATTTCTTAAACAATTTTATTGCAATTTTCACAGAAGCGCTTCTTTTTCGTACTAATTGCCGTTACATATAGAATAGTGTACAAAATCCAACATAGAAAAATACCCTGGTGAACATTTACAAAATAATTTTAGTTTGTGACGTTACCCCACTCCATGTGGCATCTATAATTTGGAAGGGTGACAGATAAAGCGAGTAAACTTGCAACATGAGCTTAATTGCTGATCTTCTCTATGAGAGTGCAGTACCTGAATGTAAAATTGTGGTCGGTGCTCTCGCGCTCCTTGAGCGTGAGCTCGGCGCCGGGCGCGGAGCAGATGGGCCGGTTGAAGCAGTGCTGCACGCGCCTGTACACGTACCGTGAGAAGAACTGCTCGAACGGGTCGTACAGCGGCGCGTACCCCTGCAACCAACACAACACACAACCCACTCACACATCATGCTCACACCGCAGCGATAGTGCCTCGGTACTCGTACCACACAGCGTCCTTCACAACGAAAATAAACATATTTTATTATATCAATAAAATGCAACAGATTATTTCGATTTCGAGAAAACTCTTTGAGAAAAGAGAAGTTTCAAAACCGATGGCGTACTTTAGCATGGCTTCTTCGAGAGCCAGTTAAATATACCGGGCAGCTATCGTTTGCTTGTAAATATGCCCGCGTAAGCTTAAGTGGGGTTTACATTAGCAAGAAAACTTACAGAAGTTATGTTGCGCAAGCTATTTTTACCGTGTAAAGTCACGGCAAGCTGACTTCTGCAACATTTTGAAGCTTGCAGGACTTCCGGCAAGTCGCATGTGTAAACATCATTTGTACAACTTGCGCAAGAACTTGCAGTTTATTCTGCGTGCAGATTAAAGTTTTAACTTGCTGAGCTAGTTGATTACTTTTCTTTTTAATTTGTTTCATACGGAATGGGCTAAGGTCAAGGACCATGCTGCCAAGTTTTAAGTTTGTAGTTGGACCGATATGTCTATTTTTGCCGCCCACCAGTAGTATACTATTGTCTTCCTGTTTGAAGGACATTGTTGCCAACGTAATTACTGGGCATCATAAGACTTAACATCTTATGACTCAGGATGATAAGCGCAGTGGAATGAAACGCAGTGCTTTATAATTCATAATTCTGTTTCATGTTGGTAATTTTTATGCGATTATTTTATTTACAATAGCTGTTGCCCGCGGCTCCGCCCGCGTGAATGAGTTTTCCCAGGATAAAAGTCAGACAGACGGACAGACAGACAAAAATTGTAAAAAAAATTATTTTGGTGAATGTACCGTATATATATTCATATACATGCAGTAAAAAACGGTTATTTCAATATTACAAACAGACACTCCAATTTTATTTATATGTATAGATCATCAACGAAAGAACATTATGTTAGATTCATAAAATTTTGGCGAAAAGATTGCGTGCCTTGTCATTCAATTTCATGAAAAAAAAATGGCAAGTAATAAATATTCCTCGAGTAATGTAAACAGTTTTGCTAGAAGTTGCGAAAGTTAACTTGGTGGAGCACTTGCAAAAGCGTGTTGCTAAAGAAATATTGCCGCTAGTGTAAACGCATCCGAAAGTTATTGCGCAATGTATTTCTGAGAGAACTTGCTAGTCTAAACTTAGCTTTACATAGCCCGTTCCCGGAATAGCAAAGGAATAATAAGAATTAGTGGCACAATTTGTAGAGATTGAGCAGTTATTCCATATATGAGCGCTTTGTAATCTTAGCAGTGACATAGGTATAAGCGTACAAGCTGCCCGTTCCTGAAGGGGCACGCAAAGGCGTACATACACATGGTACGAGTTTATAATATTCGTTATATGTATATACTACCTTTTGCTCGCGGCTCTGCCCGCGTGAAATAGTTTTTCCGGGATAAAACTCCCGCTTTATATGTTCCCGGGATAAAAGTAGCCTATGTCCTTTCTAGGGTCTCAATCTATCTCCATACCAAATTCCATCGAAATCGGTTCAGTACTTTCAGAGATGTGCAGTAACAAACAAACAGAAAAACAGACAGACAGAAAAGAATTATAAAAATCGCCGATTTGTTTTCTGTTACTCTTCTTTAGTCACCCCCTTTCTTTTTTATCACATTTCTTTCAATGTACAGACAAACCGGGATCTACTGCTTTATTATAGTACTAGCTGTTGCCCGCGGCTCCGCCCGCGTGAATGAGTTTTCCCGGGATAAAAGTCCCGCATTATATTTTCCCGGGATAAAAAGTAGCCTTAGTTACTCCTTATTACATCAGCTACCTGCCAATAAAAGTCCCGTCAAAATCGGTCCAGCCATTTCAGAGATTAGCCGGAACAAACAGACAGACAGACAAAAATTGTGAAAAATGTTATTTAGGTGTATGTACCGTATATATATTCATATACATGTAGTAAAAAACGGTTATTTCAATATTACAAACAGACACTCCAATTTTATTATATGTATGTATAGATCATCAACGAAAGAACATTATGTTAGATTCATAAAATTTTGGCGAAAAGATTGCGTGCCTTGTCATTCAATTTCATGAAAAAAAAATGGCAAGTAATAAATATTCCTCGAGTAATGTAAACAGTTTTGCTAGAAGTTGCGAAAGTTAACTTGGTGGAGCACTTGCAAAAGCGTGTTGCTAAAGAAATATTGCCGCTAGTGTAAACGCATCCGAAAGTTATTGCGCAATGTATTTCTGAGAGAACTTGCTAGTCTAAACTTAGCTTTACATAGCCCGTTCCCGGAATAGCAAAGGAATAATAAGAATTAGTGGCACAATTTGTAGAGATTGAGCAGTTATTCCATATATGAGCGCTTTGTAATCTTAGCAGTGACATAGGTATAAGCGTACAAGCTGCCCGTTCCTGAAGGGGCACGCAAAGGCGTACATACACATGGTACGAGTTTATAATATTCGTTATATGTATATACTACCTTTTGCTCGCGGCTCTGCCCGCGTGAAATAGTTTTTCCGGGATAAAACTCCCGCTTTATATGTTCCCGGGATAAAAGTAGCCTATGTCCTTTCTAGGGTCTCAATCTATCTCCATACCAAATTCCATCGAAATCGGTTCAGTACTTTCAGAGATGTGCAGTAACAAACAAACAGAAAAACAGACAGACAGAAAAGAATTATAAAAATCGCCGATTTGTTTTCTGTTACTCTTCTTTAGTCACCCCCTTTCTTTTTTATCACATTTCTTTCAATGTACAGACAAACCGGGATCTACTGCTTTATTATAGTACTAGCTGTTGCCCGCGGCTCCGCCCGCGTGAATGAGTTTTCCCGGGATAAAAGTCCCGCATTATATTTTCCCGGGATAAAAAGTAGCCTTAGTTACTCCTTATTACATCAGCTACCTGCCAATAAAAGTCCCGTCAAAATCGGTCCAGCCATTTCAGAGATTAGCCGGAACAAACAGACAGACAGACAAAAATTGTGAAAAATGTTATTTAGGTGTATGTACCGTATATATATTCATATACATGTAGTAAAAAACGGTTATTTCAATATTACAAACAGACACTCCAATTTTATTTATATGTATAGATGTATAGATTACCTTATATATAAAATTCTCGTGTCACAATGTTCGTTCCCGTACTCCTCCGAAACGGCTGAACCGATTTTGGTGAAATTTTATATTCACACTTGGTAGGTCTGAGAATAGGTTGTTATCTATTTTTCATCCCCCTAAGTGATAAGGGTTGTTCACCCTTAACATTTTTTTTTTAATTTTTGGACAAAACTTTTATTTTTATTTTTCTATAATAGGGCATTAAAAAATACATACAACCCTAAATTTTCAACCCTCTGCGATCAACCCCTATTTTTTAATAGCCATTTTAGTAATTTAATAACTTTTCGATTTCGATGAAATTTGGCACACGGGCAGATTATGTCCTGGATTAACATAAAGCGGGACTTTTATACCGGGAAAACTCATTCACGCGGGCGGAGCCGCGGGCAACAGCTAGTTATATGTATAGATAAATAGATAGATGATGTGACTGGGGGTGGGGAACTATTCGGAACTAAATAATTAATTAGAAGGTTTAAGACAGCTATTCATTCCAATACCGTACTGACCGTAGCTCGTCACGTGGTACCTTAGTCATGTTAATCTGTAAATAGTAAGGCATCGATGGGTAGTTAGTGGGAAACGTATGAGTAATATATAATATGATAACACTCACTATGAGCCAGGGAGAGCCAACGCACTTGTTGAACATCAATGGGAAATATATCTATGGTACGACCGGCCATAAACCATAGACATACAATTGAGAACGATAAGCGTCATTTTTGAATGAACTGAATAACAAGACGAGCAGGTCATTGACGAAATGTGGCGCCAAGCCTGCCTGTAAACAGCAGCGAGTCCTGAAATTTGAAATATCAAGTACAGCACGGCAATACTGAAACTAGCTGCAATATCCATTAGATCAGAACACCACAGCTGCTAGTAGTAGAGATTTAACCAAGCCTTTATCAAACAATAATTCAAAAATTTTATAGACGCCATTATATCAAAATGTTGCCAAAAAAAAGAAAATTGATACCCCAAATGTTGATGTTCATATTCTAAAATTAATATATTTCTAAATTTAACTTATTTAATTGGTACCTTTGCATGCTTTAGAATTGTGTTGCCAGTATTATGAAAATAATATTTTTCTGTTGACTTGATTTTAATTGACATTTCAAATTTTAACAAGGTTATATTATTAATTTAAATGAAAATAGTTCTAAAATAAGGACACCTGTTCTTCTTAGAAATTATTCTGTTTCTTTTTTAGAAATTATGAAGTTATCATTTATAATTTTAACTTTTAATTTCGTCTTTTTTTCAGCAGACGTAAGCACTAAGCTTCAAATGACGTCAATTATACGGTTGAATGGTGAATGGTGATGCTGCCTTTTTTACTATGATTCGCAAAAGAACCGTAATAAAATAGAACCAGATACATTTGACATTATTGACATAAATAAAGGCATTCATTCATATCATCATCATAAAACTAGAATGGAGGCAAAGGTAAATACCACATTCAACCGTTTAATTCACGTCATCAACGTAATTTGTTTTTAATTTGGTACTGTTTTGGTCATTCTAAGGGATTTATTTTATTATTTTTTATTTCAGATTTTTAACATTATAATTAAGGATAAAGTAATCCCTTACTGTGAACAATAATAATAATTCCATAATTAAATAATCCTAATTAAATAATGACTTAAGGTTTTGGGGAAAATCCGATACCACTAGCAACATTATTTGCACCCTTGTGTGCGTGTGGCAGAACGTCAATACGTGTGGCCTACGCCTACATCAATGAGTTTTATGCTTCACACTTGACAGTTTTTTGATATGAAACTATCATTCTTGGCGTTATTATTCTATGGGTATAGGTATATTTATTCATTTTCCAGAAAAGTACAAAACACTTACATAGGTGTTAAGTCTAAAATACAATAAACATTGTTGTACTATTATTAAATCATTACCGGCGAACTTTGCACTAGGCTCAGGGCCTGTATCGCAAAGATCGATGAGTGGAGACTGACTGGATTGTTCAATTTGTTTTTTTTTTCCTTTACTCGTTGTATTGTACTGTAAACTGGGAAAACGTAAATTTTTTTTTTTTTTTAGCCTCAACCTATGAGTGAGTGGAGTGTGTTTGTGAGTTGTGATTATGTGTGTATGTGTGTGCGTGTGTGTGTGTGTGTGTGTGTCTATTTTATGTTTAGTTTTGTATGTTTGTGAAGATTTTTTCTGTTTCATCATATCCCACGCCGTACAGCCATTTTTTAATCCTAAATTTGGCCATGCTATTGGTCATAGTTTTAATGTTACATTCACGACAGATTTTATTGTAGATATTGGGATGTTGGTAAAGAGGTAGACGTCTTGCGAAAGAGGTGCGAACCGCCGGCATCGGAATAGAGTAAATTATTTTTTGGAGTAAGTCATAATAAAGTTTAAGTGAGCCGTGAGAGCGCACTCCTCACAGATAAGATACACCGGTGAGTTGTCACGCCATCGGAGATATGCGCTCATCACTGACGAGAGATATTCACGAATACGTCAACTATTTACACAATTATGATGCTGATTGCGTTTTTAAAACTTAACATTCTATCAATAGGGAGCACTCTTAGCTCATACGTGGGTGATCAGTGGGGTATTAAAAAATCACGAAAATCATCCTTACGTTATTAATGAATGGCCCTTCAGCCCTTACTTTTACCATTATTATTTTCATTTTATGTTGCATGCAGACCGACACGTGTAAGAGTTGCCATTGCAAATACTGTTATGAATAGGTGTTTCTTATATCTTTATTGTATTTGTACAGTTCAGTGAACACCTGGCCTTTTCCCATTAACTTCATCAGAATTCATTAATCATTTACGCCAGTCCGTCGGTTCCGTGGTAAATAACTAGTACGTTTACATTTTTCTTTTGAAAACGTTTTGTTATAACCGTATTTTAATAAAAATAAATTTAATACTATTTAACAGTAACCGTAATTGGCCATAATATCATGAAGAAACAAATGCATGTACAGGACGTAAACTAGAAAGAAAGAAAACCATATTTATTAGTTACAGCTTATGACGACGTACAAATGACATAAAAATGTATATTAAATAATATATTACAAAAAAAATAGAATAAGGTTTGTACGTCGCTTCGTGGCTGTGACAAGTAGATGACCACTCAGCATAATGTTGTACTGCGGCGTAACCCACAGCACAACGCTGATTTTCAGTGGTCATCTTGGGTGACGTGCGGACGCTAGCTGTCTTTAGGATACTCAATAGGATCACTGGTGGTAGGTCTCTCATATGTAAGAGACTGTCTGGGTGGGTACCACCGCAATGTCTATTTCTACCGCCAAGCAGCAGTGTGCATGCACTGTTGTGTTTCGATTTGAAGGATATTGTAGCCAGTGTAACTACTGGACATAATGAGACATAACATCTTATGTCTCAGGATGACGAGCGCAGTGGAATGGCACACAGTACTTTGTAACTCGAGGTGCTGTATGGTGTTACTACTGTTTATGGGCGGTTGTATCGCTTACCATCAGGCGAACGGCATGCTCGTCTCGTCATTCAGTGCAATAAAAAAAAATAAAAAAAAATAAAAAAATGAACGTGGACCGGTCGCTACTCGCTCGACTCGATAAGTTTCGACTCGACCTTGCCATGCGCCAATCGGCCGGGTCTAAATATAGCTCATGTGAATCTGATGGACATGGAGCAGAACCATGTTATACTAACCATCATCAGTTTCTGACAGCCGCCTTGTCCGCGTAAAGATCTCTTCTCGAGATAAAAGTAGCATAATATGGCACTTAGGGATAATGCAGCTGTAACTTTCTCTTAGAGAAATGTTTTACTAAATCTGAAATGTAGTTCCAGAGTGTAGCGAGTTCAATATAATCATCAAACCATCTATGTACATCAGTATTGAACTAAGTATAAATTTATATAGCTTCAGCTCATTATTCAATATATTGTACTCAATTTCAAGGTGAATTTTACCTTAATCTGCAAACTCTATGCGACGGTCATTTACAATCATTGTATCAGTATTAACGTGTTAAAACCAACACGTCCTGTGGACAGAGTGTATACTGTAGACGTACAAGGGTATGAGTAGACCGCGCGCGCATCACACCGCGCCGGCTTCATCATAGTTTACTACTACCCGGCCGAACCGGTCCGCGCTGCCTGGCGTGTGTCTTATCACATTATGGTAATTATCCACCGCTTATGCGTTATTACATTCGAGCGCGTAATACTGACCTTCACACGTTCCTATGCTAGCTGCTCGATGGACAAATTCTGTATTATCAAGTATCAACTCTATGTAGAGTTAGAGAAAACGCAAGTTATGGTTTAAGGCTTCTGTTAGCGTGTATTTCTGTATTCATAAGGTAGTAAATACGAGAAACGCTGCGAATTTAAATCAGTAAGGCGTGGGTTTGGTCTATGTTTTCATAAGGACTGAGGAGCTTATCTAAGTCGGAGTATTCAAAGTTTTCTTTTTAACTCTGAAATTATTTGCTGTAAAGAAGAAAGAGTAAAATCAGTGATTAGACTAACTGAAGATGGCCGGGTTTAGCAACAGCCATACCATACCAGCCCTGTATTATTATTATTATTTTTATTAAATAAAAATACTAATAACCTTCACAGCTCTGATAGCGGATTGTGATCATATAAAATATTATAGTATGCACTTATTTTTAGCTCCTATCTCTGAAAGTATATGATGGTGCCCCTGGTACACTCATTATAAAGTACGTTAGGTTCCCTAAATACAAAGTCTTAGTATAGTGATAATATGCGCAAGGCCCTAGATTGATCCACATAAACAGAAATTCTTCATTATTGGACCAAAACCGGGGTCTTTCATAAAACTACATGCCGCAGCACAATCAATACTGCAGTACACCTTTTCGACAAGAGCCAGGGTGCTACTTCACCTCACTCATAATTATGCCGAACACGTCACTTCATTATGCTAATGACGACGCTAGCTGTGCATAAGTTTCATAAATAGTGTTTCGGAAGGAACTGTTGCGGGACTGGTCGTTGGTAAATCTATACGTACTCTCTAACCATGAGAGGAGGGAGAACTCTTCAACTAGCAGATGGACATTGAATGTCTACTTCACAATCATGGGCCAGATACGAACCGGGATTGCGATCGAATTGTGCAATATAGGCGACGGGCGTGCACTCGTCAGGTCCCGCGCGGGAAGTAAACCAGGCCGCGCGTAATGAGGCGCCAATTAGTGCCACTTCACCGGACATAACTACACTACAGTTATTTCAGTAGATGTAATTTGAATATTATGGATTGGTTCAGATTACTGTATATCATAACAAACTATTTTTGTTTAAGCATTCCGAATTTAAAGCTGTAAATGAAGCCCCTTACCTGTTGTTCAGCGTACTTCTTCTGTGTTTTATTTTATTTATTCACTCTTTTTTGCACACGAGTGTAATAATACAAAAAACCTGACAAGTGCGAGTTAAACTCGCGTACCGAGAGTTCCGAACAAACTTGTAGGTAAGGTATCTAAGTATATAAGTTCAATATTTCGCCAAAATTAATTATCAAACTAAACAAATTAAAAAAAAATGTAAATTCGCTTTTTTCTTATTAAAGTACATATTTACAGATTTCATACAATTTTTTTCCTTTACATGTGCTGTAAGACCTTGCTTCTTGCTAAATTTCATGATTCTAGGTCAACGGAAAGTACCCTGTAGGTTTTTATTCCCTTGCGAAATCGCAAAATATGCAAATACATGCGACGTAAACGTTCATATATTTTGATCGCGTTGACGTACAGGTTTGATATTTCCACAGCTGAAAGAGACCGTAAACCCGAGTATTTGATATAAATTTCAACTTTAAACTTATATATGCGTTCCTGAGAAAAAGGGTCTTGACAGACAGACAGACGGACGGACAACAAAGTGATCCTTTAAAGGTTCCTTTTGAGGCCTGGAACTCTAAAAATACATACATACATACATACATAGTATCACGCCTCTATCCCATAGGGGTAGGCAGAGACCATGGATTGCCACTTTGCTCGATTCTGGCACACCAGTTTCGCTTCCTCTACCTTCATCAATCTTTTCATGCATTCCCGCCGGTTCAGGGTACTTTTGACCTGGCCCTTACTTAGAATGTCGAGTGAATAAAATAATAGCAATAAGTACAAATGGCGGTCTTAATAATCTTATCGCCCTGGGCAACATCTTCCAGACAACCATGGAATGGATGTAAGAAACGGAGAAAAAGTAGGCAGTCTAGTGAATAGAATAATAATAAATAAAATTATTTCAATAAATAAACAATAATATTGACTGCCTCGGTGGCGTAGTTGTATTACGGTACGACTGCAAGACTGAGGTCTCAGGTTCGATCCCCGGGTCACGACCAAAGTGATTTTTCTATTCAGTATCAGCCCGGAGTCTGGAATTTGTGCCCGATATGGCGATAGGCTCGCCCCCTATCACATCATGGGACGGAATACGCTTGGCGAAAAGTGGGTACACTAGTTGCGCCTCTGCCTACCCCTTCGGGGATAAAAGGCGTGAGCATGCGTAAACAATAATATGTAGATAAATACAGACATAATATATTTACATATTACATGCCCACGTTGACAGAGGCGTGAGACAGGGAGATGTTATCTTTCCGAAACTGTTCACTGCCGCGTTGGAAGATACCTACAAGCTCTTGGATTGGAAAGGATTCGGCATCAACATCAATGGCGAATACATCACACACCTTCGTTTTGCCGATGATATCGTTGTATTGGCAGAATCATAGTCTCATTAGAAGTTTTATTTCAATAACTTATTAGTCATAAGGCTAGATTGTTATCAAAATGATGTATTGCTCATAGTCGGTACATCATAAAAAAAAACAGAATCGCTGGAAGATCTCAGCATAATGCTCAGTGACCTCAATCGAGTTTCTCAACTGGTGGGCCTCAGGATGAACATGGACAAGACCAAGATCCTGTCGAATGTTCATGTTGTGCCTACCACGATTACCGTTGGGAGCTCAACTCTCAAAGTTGTGGACGAATACGTCTATTTAGGGAAAGGAGTCCAACTGGGCAAGTCCAACTTTGAGAAAGAGGTCAACCGTCGAATCCAGCTCGGTTGGGCAGCATTCGGGAAACTAAGCAAGGTCTTCTCGTCCAAAATACCTCAGTGCCTGAAGACAAAAGTCTTCAATCAATGTGCCGTATGTCATCACCGGTAGTGATGACATACGGCACTGAGACGTGGCCTCTGACTATGGGCCGCCTAAGACGGGCTCACGGTCACTCAGCGAGCTATGGAGAGGGCTATGCTAGGTGTTTCTCTACGCGATCGAATCAGAAATGAGGAGATCCGCAGAAGAACGAAAGTCACTGACAGTCCAGCGGATTAGCAAGCTGAAGTGGCAGTGGGCAGGGCACATAGTTCGAAGAACTGACGGCAGATGGGGCAAAAAAGTTCTCGAGTGGACATCACGTACTGGCAAGCGCAACGTCGGCGGTCCACCTGCAAGGTGGACAGACGACTTGATAAAGGTCGCAGAAACACGCTGGATGCAGGCCGCTTTTGACAGGTCCATCTGGAAATCTTTGGGGGAGGCCTATGTTCAGTAGTGGACGTCATATGGCTGATGATGATGATGATGATGCCCACGTTGTACCTCTAAAGACAATATTTTAACCGAATATGTATACCTATTGTATGGTTCTGACAGATATTCCAAGAAGAAACAAAGAGTATAGTAAACATCAAACTATAAATAGAAAAAAAAATTTACAATAGTGTAGATAAGAATAAAATGTATTTAACTTTCAAACAAATTTCAACTTCCAAACAAAAAAAAAGCATCGAATTCGTTCCATTAGTATCGGTGCTACGATGCCACAGACAGACACACAGATACACACCTTAAACTTATAACACTCCTTCTTTCCGTCGGGGTTAAAAAGGAAAATTATAATACGTACAAGTTTTTTTTTCTTAAATATCTTATTTGCTCTGCGGTTATTCACTCAAGTTTTCAAACAAGAAATAATTGTTAAAACAGGCATTGTGGTACGGAATTGTCGGTGCACAAATCAGACACGAACTTGACCTGATTTTTTTGTTAAATGCCATAATTGGGTAGAGTGGCACGTGCACGCACTACCCAGACCCCCACACAATCTTTGGGACAAAACAATTTTGTAATTAAGCTTTAATAAAATTAGCTTAAATCCACAAAACAAAGCCTCTAAATAATAATATCGCTTATTTTTACAAAAATCGATTTGCATTTAAGGTAACTGCATCCACATTATGTTTAGTCAAGCATGAATATCGATTTTTTGCGGTGGTTTCAGAACGCCGCCTTTCGGTGACTAAACTGATTGCTGCCATCTACACTAATGAGGTAATTGTTTGTAAGTTTGGATGTAAGTGCTAATTTCAGTTATTATTCATCATTCCAAATATTATTTAACTGATATATACCTACCTTATCCTTGAGTGCTATAAACTACTTTTATCCAGGGAAGTGACTGAAACAGGTGAAGCATACACATTACAAGGGAAAAGCAAGGGTAATGTCAGTAGTTACCTTTTTTATTGGGATCCTTAGTTCTTATTCAGCGAAGCATTCAGAAATGCACCACTAAACTTTGATTATGATACAAATATTAAGTAAAAGTGAGACAGGGCGACCCAATGTCCTCAACACTGTTCATTGCTATCCTAGAACATATAATAAGAAAGCTGGACTGGAAACAATGTGGCCTATATATTGAGGGAAAGTAGCTAAGCCATCTCCGCTTCGCAGACGACGTGGTTCTTTTGTCAGAATCAAGCTCTCAACTCCAGTTCATGCTACAGTCACTGAACGAACATAGTAAACAAGTAGGCTTAGAGATGAACCTAACTAAAACGATGCTGATGACAAACAACATAGAGAAAACTAAAATTTGGCAACGAAACACTCAATTATACAGATATATATCTAGCTAAGCAAATCAGCTTTGACAGGAAAAATAACGAGCAACAAGTGGAACGCCGAATACAGCTCGCTTGGATTAAATACTGGGCTCTGAAGGAAGTATTTAAAAGCAATATGGTAATACAAATTAAAACAAAATTCATGCCATCGTGTCTTTTTCCTCGCTAACTTACGCCTGTCAAACTGGGAAGTTCACTTCAAAAATAAAGAACAAAATCTCTATATGCCAACGAGGCATGGAACGCAGTATGCTCAACATAAGAAATACACAAAAAATAAGACACACTAATATTAGACGCACAACGAAAGCTACTGACGTTTTACACCATGCTCTGAAACTCAAATGGAAGTGGGCAGGGCATGTGGCACGGCTGCAGGACGGGAGATTGACAAAGAGAGTGACGTCATGGAGCGGCCCTCTGGAAAAGCGCTGCAGAGGAACACCGCTTACGAAATGGCAAGCCGAGATTATAAAGTCGGCTGGTCATGCTTGGATACAGAAAGCCCAAGATAGGGAACTATGGAAATCCTTGGAGGAGGCCTTCACCCGAGGAGGGGTTCTGGAAAAATAAACTTAGATCCAACAGAATTTGTATACAAATTAAATTAGTGTATAAAAACATAAAATATATTTAGTTAAAGCAAAACTAGGTAGAATTAGTATCTCATTCATTGATAAGTTTCAGCTAAAAATTTGCATGAAATATTAGGCTTCTTTATTTTTATTTTATTTTATTTATTAAGTAAAAACAATAAGTTAAATATGATCTATGGGACGGAAAGTGTTTGCCAATGGCCTGTGTCAGTACATTTATAGAACCAGCCAATCCAAACTAGGCTACTATTACCCTGGTTGTGGCAGGAAGCGTTATGATGCATACCGAATGCTATGATTAGGTATGTATATAGAAAATCAAAGTAGAAGAAACATCACACGTCATCGGTGGAAATAAGAAGTTACATATTTGTAACATTCCAACTCGAAAAGCCACCTACTCCTATACCGAACCCACACATTTAATTAAATAATGGTTGTATCTTCAAGTCCTTGTTCTTAAGACTGCTATTTCGTAATGATAACGAGGTAAATAACGTTCATTCTATAAATAAAGTCGTCAGTCACATGAGGACGGCCGACGCAATGAAAACAACTATCCCGACGCGACCGCGACCGCGCGATGGAACTATCACGCGCCCTAATACTTTGGAACGCCCTCACTCTTACCCAGGTTAATGATTCAGGTGAACATACATAAGCTCACGCCTTTGTTCCCGCAGAAGTAGGCAGAGGTGTGAGTAGTGCTACTAGTGCACTAACGCTTCGCTGAGTTTGAAAGCCTCATGAGATAACTGATGGCACTCCTAATTCCCTATCGTCTTATATATTGATGGTTCGGGTAAATACCACTGCTAGATCTCTTGTTTTACCATTTGCAGAACTTAGAAGGCAGGGTAAGAAGGCAGTGTCGCTACTGTTTATAAACGAAATTATCGTTTACAATCGTTTGAGGGACCAGTTCGTCCCGTTATTGATTAGCTTAAAAATATATTATACCAGATACCTACTATACTAACTACTTGTTATTATTTTATTAAAACCTTTTATAAACCGACTGCCTTGTTTTCAGAATTATTTATTTTGTTTCCTCTTGGTGCTCCATGCCAGTTTATTAAAATTATAATGAAGTAATGTTTATTTATTTTTTGTTTTCAATGTCCTCAATTTAAGTTGCAAATCAATTTTCTTATGTGTGTGACATCATACATGCACCAATGCATTTAGCAAGGTAACAGATAACCTTAGCCGTACACTGTAGTTGTACAAGCACGGGCGCGGCGCATCGAACGCGTGGTATGTCCCAGGACCACTGCACCGTTGTTTACAGATAATGACAAATCTGTGGTATCTCCCGAAATGTCTTACAAGCTTTTGATTGCAAAAGCTAAGCAAGACACCTCGTCAATATTTACCTTATTACGAGGGCACAATTAAGGAGGTTCAGAGTTAGTCTTTATGCTGTTGTTTAGTGGTGCCATTACTGTGCCGTTCACGGTCGTAGTTTTTGTACCAAAGCCGACTGGTGAAACGGTGCGTAACGCTCGCGGCTCTGTGCGAACGGACGATTTAAAGCTGCTCTTCGACGCCATAGGGCCGCGGAGACAGGGTTGACTATATATTTTGGACTAGCAAAACATATGGGATGTGGTAGGATATCGTTAATAGATATTTGCACCATACTGGATAGCGACTGCAGACTTGGTGAAGAATCCGCCGCCACTCGTGTAGATTCTGGGAAGCGACTGACATATTGATGGGGGCAACGAATACATATATTTCGTGTTTTTATTGTTGACTTGATATATTTTTGTTATTTATTTAGTACTAGCTTTTGCTCGCTGCTCTGCCCGCGTGAAAAAGTTTTTCCCGGATAAAAGTCCCGCTTTATATTTTTCCCGGGATAAAAAGTAGCCATGTCCTTTCTAGGGTTTCAAATTATCTCCATACCAAATATCACCGAAATCCGTTTAGTAGTTTCGGAGATGTGCAGTGACAAACACAGAGAAAAACAGACAGAAAAAAAATATATCACTGATTTGTTTTCCATTACAGAGTGGATCGGAGACACAAGCTTGAGTGTTAATAGTTGCCACCTAGCTCGGGGTCTGCAGCCAGCATCCATAGTTGCTGACCCTAATGGCGCAACAATGAGATGATACAGAACGTAATGACGGTAATCGACACGCGAAAGGCCTGCACCGGATACTATTGTGATGATAGCTCCAAAAATAAATATTATTTATTATCCATTGAATAATTTTCTTGCAGTAGCATATTTTTTTTTGTAAATTGCCATCCCTAGCTGTAGTGTTGGGCAACACGCTTGTTTTCATACAGCCAATAAAAACATTGAGCACTCGTTAACTGACACGTGCTTTTCATTAACGTTCAGAACTCGAGTTAATTGTGTTGAAAAACAAATTGTTCTGAATCACATTAAAACTGATGCTATTGAATAACGCGCTGCAACAACTGATAGCTGAACATCAGGTCAGCCCTCTACTACTGAGAGGGTTTAGGCCTTAGTCCACCACGCTGGCCTAGTGCGGGTTGGTAGACTTCACATACCTTCGAAAATCCTATAGAGAACTTCTCAGATATGCAGGTTTCCTCACGATGTTTTCCTTCACCGTTAAAGCGAGTGATAATTCACAAAGACTATACACATAACTTTTTTTAGAAAAGTCAGAGGTGCGTGTCCTTGGGTTTTGAACCTGCGGACATTCTTCTCGGCAGTCCGTTCCACTCCCAACTAGGCTATCGCCGCATTTAATATGAATCCATTAAAAAGATATTTTAGACCCCTCCATTAATAACAAACTTTTTAAAAACGTTAATTCTAAGTGTAGTTTTTAAGCAAAATAAAATTACACAAATCTCAAAATCGGAGCACTTAAAAATTATACGATTTATTGCAAAGGCCAAGTTTTTCGGAGTACTAACCAAGTATATTATGTAAAGTATCTTGGTTAGAATTTTATGCCCGTTTTTGGACATGGCCTTTGGAGAGTGCTTTGCTCGATAAAGTGAAGACTAAATATACGACCTATAGACGACGTTGCATTTCTTGACTGTCACCCGGAGTATGCTAATTTACCTTACTGATTTACAATGCCTCAGACTGAAAATGGCTAAGAACTCCTGTTTGACGCTATTTACACCATAACAATTTTGAAAGACACCCGTACCAAGCAACTGGACAGTGTACAATACTGGACATATTTCCAGTATTCCGTTATTAGCCATGTAAACATTGTAAGCACTTGAGATCGCAGAGTTGTAGTGAGAGCTGGCCGGCATCGGGCCACGAGCCACGGCTCGTGTATACCGCGGTGCATTGTCCGAGCCGAGTGAAAGTTTGCACTACGACCGCATTGGCGCTGCAGCGTATTCGGTTACGCAGAGGGAGAAACTCAATTAACCTTTGTGGTGATTCTAATGATTGGAAACAGGACGCTACATTATAAGTAACTATGAGGTTTTGCTTTTGCCATTTCTATGGGCTCGTAGTACAGACTGTAGATACCATAACCTCGTTTTGTCAACCCAAACATCTGTCAGAGGAATTTTGGCTTTGCATCAGAAAACCGTGAAACCTCGGACATAATTTAACGTTTTGATATAATGTATTATCAGCAAAGGGTTTATTGCCTCGCTCTTGTTTTATGAGTACAATGTAATATTTTAGACACAGCACGTTGATCGTGTTTATTGGCAGCTTAGTAACATACGTTAAGATTTTGTTTCAAAATCTATAAATAAACTTTTACAAAGCATATCACAAATAACTAGACAAAAGGACACACCTAACAGTCACTCAAATTGTGTAGTCCCAAGGTCCATTAATTTGAGATACAAGTCTTGTGTACAGTGTAATAGGAATTAAAAATTACAAGCTGTAATTCCCAAATATTAAAACTTCAAGAAAAAGTTTGGTGATTATACGTGCATTTATCCGTGTGCGGCAGGCTTACACTGACAAATTCACCGAGACTTTCGGTTTCACAGTTAATACGCTATGGATAAGACTGCGGGCTAAGATACATAAAACACACAAACACACGAATTGAGACCATCCTCCTTTTTTGGAAGTCGGTTAAAAAGCCCTGCGCCTGCGCAGACATTAATTTATGTAGCAATCGTGTTGCGACTTACCTCTCTATTTTTCTCGGTGGTGGCTTTTGGTTTAAAGAGCAGCTGGTTGACGAAGCCGAGGAACATGAGTATGTAGAGGCCGATGTGCGTGAGCACTGCGGTGAGCAGCGAGCATTTCTCGAACGAGCCGGGGAACGTGTCGTACTGCGACCAGTCCATGCGCGGGATCGCGCCCGAGCCCGACCATGGCTGCGGCTGGAAACACAACGCCACTTATATTAACAATAACATTTCAGTTTCAGCCCGCCTCGCAACCACGAAGTGCTGCAAAGCCTTCGAAACATCGGTAGAAAATACAATTGAATGAAAATACAATTAATATGAGAAGTATAAAACAACGGATCTTCATAAACGCTGACAACAAATAAATGGTATAAGTATGACCAAAGACTGACTCGGTGGCGTAGTTATATTACGGTAAGACTGCAATGCTGAAGTCTCGGATTCGATTCCCGGGTCGGGCAAAGTGATATTGGATTTTTCTATTCAGTATCAGCCCGGAGTTTGGAATTTGTGCCCGATATGGCGATAGGCTCGCTCCCTATCACATCATGGGACGGAATACGCACGGCGAAAACTGGGTTCACTAGTTGCGTCTGTGCCTATCCCTTCGGGGACAAAAAGGCGTGAGTATGCGTATGCGTATACCCACCAACTACTCTATACTGGCGGAATCCATAGCAATGACATGTCAACAGGTGTGGTGCAGACTCCGTTGTAGGACTTGTATCTGGTCTACGGAGAAAACTCCAAGATTTCCGTTTAAAGATTACCATTCCGTTCTTTATTTAAACAAATGTTATTATTGTAATATTTTCGTAAATTGGGCTTAGTTTAGAAGGAGGCAAATAAATAAATGGATCATATTGTGAATGAATTAGCCCTACAAGGAAATTAAGTATAAGTTCTTTAATGACTATTGAGAAAAGGACAGGAATGGGCAAGGAATTTTGTGCAATCATACGCTACTGGTACTTTATTACTGCTCGAGGCTTGTTGCTCATCAACCATATCCATCGTATTGGCGCTTTTGTTGGAAATGTGTGTCTGTCGCCTGCAAGCTCGGCATGACTTGTTAAATGTTACCAGCCGTATCATGGACAGACTTTTCTACAGATCTTGGCGTATATTTACAGGCAAGTATAACCAGAGCCAAATAAATATAAATAAATAAAAAATAGCATCCCTGTATTCTATACTGTCCAGTGCCCACTGCTGAGCACAGGCCTCCTCTACTCCCGAGAAGGTTAAACAGATTAAATACAAGTATCAGTATTTTACAAGACCAAAATAATATAATATTATGTAATTTATTTCATTTTAGAAATACATAGCTTCATAGTATAATTTGGAACATACTGATTAAATGCGTTTTCCTTGTTATCTATAAAATAAGTATAGCATACTACGTCATATTGTCATACCAACTATGATCAATAGATAGACTTTTTCTCGCGCAAATTGTTATCGAGATCATCACGAGCGATTGAGCACCGACATTCAGATAGACTTTCACGCTGTTGGGATGCGACACGCGATTCTAAAGAAACATGGAAATATTATCGTGAAAGCAAAAATATTGTGTCTTTACCTATGAAATTGTCGTTTAGTATACAGAAAGTTAAAGTCATCTTTTTATAAATATTTTTTATTACTATCAATCAAAATATGCACCCATGCTATGGATGGATCTCTGCCAGCGCAGTGGTAATTTTTCAATGCCCTTCTTGAAGAAGTCGGGTGTACGGGAGCCTACAAACTCTTCAAAGGCATTGAAATTAAACTATTATAACGGATTTTATCACATCGCAAGCACTTCGTGTCTTCAGTCCGCCCCGTGACCACGAAGTACTGCAAAGCCTTCGAAACGTCGGGAGAAAATAAAACAAAAAACCGCGATAAAAAACGCCAGTTTCATAGGTAAAGACCCTTATATTAAATTTCGACGTATTGGTTCATAGGCCAGTGACAGATTTCCATGACCAAGTTCCTCTCAAACGATAATTGGTGAGACGCAACAGAGAAGTGTATCATAAAGCCTCGTTAAAGTCAGCTGCGGTTCCGTGGGAGCGATGAGTGGTGGTAGCCTCCCAAACACGTAGAAAAAAAAAATATATTCAGTCATTTCCTCCCAACTAAACACTATTTTAAATTGTAGCTAACCCGATACCTTGAAGAAGAAAAGATCAGCTGACTGTAACTTGGGGCATTATGCGTCAGCTGGTCGATCAAACACGTAAAAAAAATATATCATTTCAGTGATTTCCTCTCAACTAAAAATTTTTCTGATGATAGCTTATACGCAACTATGAATAAATGTATATGTCAGCTGGCTGTATGCCGGGGCTAAAACCGTTAGCTGATGCCTTGAAAGCTATAACGCAGGTGTTAGACGAGAGATTCTATTACATATTTAAATGCATCAGCCGACAATGTTTCCTTCGACTTACTGACAGCAGATTCTTTTTATTAATTGCAGCATTATATTAACAATCTATACATATAAAATGCTTTGTCCTGAATGACTGACTGACGGTAAAACGCACAGCCTAAACCTCTGATCGTAGAGACCTGAAACTTGGAGGGTGTGTTCTTTGTATGACCTAGACATCCGATAATAAAGGATTTTCCGAAATTCTACCCCTAAGGGGGTGAAAAACGGAGGCAAAGTTTGTATGGGACAACGTGATTCCTTGGTCCAATCTTGATTGTTAAAATTTTGATTAAACTTTTTTTAACAGAATTGACGGAAGACGTGTTTCGTATTTTATTGAAGCTCATCCCCTAATCTATATTATAAAAACGAAAGGTCACTCAATAATAAACCAACATCTTCATAAACCTTCCCATTTATATTAAAAGGATAAGTCCAAAATAGTCACATTGTCAGCTTTATAAACAACTGGGGTCCTTATAGATATCATAATGTTATTGTTATCCTAGGATAACCAAGACGGCATTCACAGATATAATTTATTAAAATGTGGAACAAGCCCGTGCAGTCGGAGCACACTAAATGTTACGAGTTATGATTTATAACACTTGTATAAGCATTCATATCAGTGAAAAAATAGATAATTAAATAAATTAAAATAACTATCAACTAAAAATATACTAGAGAAGCCACTTTTTTAAACAAGGAATTTAGCGTCACAGCAGGTTTTCATTGAAAACAAATTTATCAAAATATATTAATGTTAAGCGAGTATTTAAATGAGGGGACAAAGTCAAGTTTTGTACCTACAGTCAAATTTAGTATCAGTCATTAATAATGGGCACAAATATAATAAAGGGAATCCTTACCAAACACTTCATAAGTTGATACCCACTGTGTGTTAACAGCGTAGTATTTTGCTTAATAAGTTGTCGGAGAAAAGAGATGCAAAATGAAGATAGCTATGAGAACGATACTATAGATAAAAATTACATTTTAAAATGCACGGCTTCTCTTTAACGGCTCTGTCTAAAATAAAATTCGGTCAACGAGAACATATTAAGCTTAAACATCAATTCCCCAATTTAAAATTATTGTTAAATCTGCCATTTGACAAAGGAAGATCTTCCAGACAGACGGACGTAATGGCTCGCGGGGCTCGGTCGCTGGTAATTACGTGTATGTACATATTTATAAGCGCCACGCGATCGTTGATGCAATAGGCGACGCTGCAGCTTTGACATGTTTGACGTCATCGTAAACCGATGCAGTAAGCGTATAATACCACTAAAGTTCGTTTAGACTGTGATGTTCAAAATCACATTAGACATAAAAAAACCGGACAAGTGCAAGTTGGATTCGCGTACCAAGGGTTCCGTACAAACTTGTAGGTAAGGTATCTAAGTACCTATATCAGTTCAATAGTTCACCAAAATTAATTAATAAATTAATCAAATATAATAAGATTGTAATATTAAATTCGTTTTTTTGTTGTTAATGTACATATTTATGGTTTTCAGATCTTTTCCTTCACATGTGCTGTAATACCTTGCTTCTTGCCAAATTTCATGATTCTAGGTCACTGAGAAAACGATAGCGATATAAACGGTAATATCTTTTGAACGTTGACTTATATGTTTGAATTTTTTTATAGATGAAAGAGACCGTAGAGCCGAGTATCTTTACTGACAGCAATTAAATATTTTTGTGAGGGTATTTGTGGCGTGAGTCGTGACCGGCATAATTTGCTATAAAAGCACAGAGTGTCGTGACAGATCGAGGCAGTCGAGCATTGCCACTAGTACAGTTCGGTTGGTTGGTGATATCTTTATTTAAGTATTTCTCTAAAATCAGTGGTAGATCTTTTTTATTTAAATCAAAATCGCTTCTGTTTCTAACAACACTAATATTATAAAGCTGAGGAGTTTGTTTGGTTGAACGCGCTAATCTCAGGAACTACTGAACGGATTTTGAAAATTCGTTCACTAATAGGAACTTGCTTAGCTAAAAAAAAACTGCTGCCGGAAAAACTTTTTCACGCGGGCGGAGCCGCGAGCATCACCTAGATTGATATAAATTTCAACTTTATACCTCTACGCGTTTGCGAGACAAAGGGTCTTGACAGACAAACAGACAAGACAGACGGACAACAAAACGATCCTATAAGGGTTCCTTTTTTCCTTTCGAGCTTCGGAACCCTAAAAACGAAGAGATGGGCGTAGACACGCGTAACGTCACGGACGTAATAATTCTAGAATGAGAAAGAGATGGCGGGATATCCCTTATTTCCTACTACCCTTATTTTCCTAGTCGGTAGTGCCATTAACCCGTGTCAAAGTGAACCCATGGCAGAGTATATTCGTATGTACTTCTTACTAACTCAGTAAAACTTAACGTTGATACTTGATTCGAAACAAACCATACTTCAACTAAACCCTGGACGAGCGCAACCGGGCACTGCCCACTGGGCATTAGCCGGTGACACGACGCTTACGCTGACAGCGTACTCGCCCCATCTGTTCCCGAAACATTGCTATTTGGCACACATTAATCAAATCTATCATGATTCATTAGCTTTGTTTATATTTAGATATAGCGCGTGTGAGCTGTAATGCGCGCGATACACCGCTTATTACTCGCCGAGATAACAGCAGTTATCAACACTGAATTGTCCGCTCACCTGATGTGGTTTCTCTCTTTTTAATTGGCGGTTGATATGTCCGTATAGCCGGTGGCGTTCTGTTGCTGATAACAGCGAGCCTTGAACGACTTGTCAACGAGGCGCGGACTTACATTCAATATTGTTTTATTTCAATGAAATAGCATACTAAAATTCCACATTGTGTCCAGTTTAATTACAGAGGCATCGCAGGTTTAGGAGTGACGGGCGCAATACGGTGTCGTGCCCTACATTGCTATATGAAGTATTATTACCCGTGGCGTTGCTTGCGTCGGCGTGTCTTCCAACTTTTACTGTTGGTAGGTCTCTCATATGTGAGAGTCCGTCTGTGTGGGTACCACCGCAATGTCTATTTCTACCGTCAAGCAGCAGTGTGCATGCACTGTTGTGTTTCGGTTTGAAGGACATTGTAGCCAGTATACCTACTGGACATAATGAGACTTAACATCTTATGTCTCAGGATGACGAGCGCAGTGGAATGCCACACAGTACTTTGTTAGTTAAGGTGCTGGATGGTGTTGCTACTGTTTATGGGTGATCGTATCGCTTACCATCAGGCGAACGGCATGCTCGTCTCGTCATTCAATGCAATAAAAAAAAACCAAGGCATACATTTCTGACTTTTCGAAGTTACGTGTGTATTGTTTATCAATTATTATAATCGTTCACTTTAACGGTGAAGGAAAACATCGTGCGGAAACCGACATACCTGAGAATTCTCCATAAGAATCTCGAGGGGTATGTGAAGTCTGCCAACCCGCACTAGGCCAGCGTGGTGGACTAAGGCCTAACCCGTCTCTGTAGCAGAGGAGGCCCGTGCTCAGCAGCGGGCAGTATATAATACATAGTTCGAAAATAAAACATTCAAACATTCTTCTCTTTTGGAGGAGTTTGAAAATTGCCTAATGTGAAATGCTCTGAAGAAATAACGTTGGTTGTTGTTAATTTTCATATATCGTTTTATTACAGCATTCCAAACACATTTTTTTTACATAATATTGATTTTTAGGAAACCTGTGAAAAATTGTAAAATACCTTGAAATATTTGTTTTGAATATTATTAAAAAATTAAACTAAATATTATTTATTTACATAATACTTTCACATAATTCATGTATTATCAGAAAGTTCGTTCAATTAGTTCTTCATTTACGTGTCCCTGCACTACAAGTCCGTTACTATGATAGGAATATCCGTTTAGCGAAACAAAATTATTGCTCTTGACACCTATCTGTGTCAAAATCGGTCGGTCATTAATATTAGGATTGTATAAAGTTTTTTTTTTCTTTTTATTTATTGGGGGTTTTGTCAAAAGTGACGATGTCATCCCCCGTAAAATCATTTTACAAAATTCTTACTCTAATTAAAATTGCGATGTTTTTATAAATTAAAGACATTAATGGGCTTCGTAATCATCTATTAATCACTCAATATAATTATTTGATTTTTAGACAAGACTCAAATTATACAATCATTGCATAGAATAAGGGGTAGTTTACAATATCACAAATATAACAATAGAAAGTAATTAAATTTAAAAGCTACACATGCCAATTACGTTATATTAGTGTTTCTATCACGCATACGAGTGAGGTATATCTTGCACAGTTTACTTGCATTTTCAGATTTTGGATGACCCAAAACGCTGTTACAGAGGCCAACATTAAAATCGTTGGAAGACCATAATTCTCGGCGATGTGTTTCATTCTGGACACATTCCGTCAGAACATGTAGAACATCGTCTATGGTTCCACATTGAGTACAAGTCGGGGAATCGGTTTTACTCATTAAGAATGAGAACTTGTTTGAGGGAATGTGTCCAGAACGCAATCTCATTAACGTCACCGCATGCAGCCTATCCATTTCACCATCTTCAAACCATGGGCAACGAAGAGGTTTACACTGTATAGTCCTGTGATTGTATAAAGTTACGATCACAACTCACAAAAATAATGCTTATAGGTACATGATAGAAAAGACCATGTTCTTGTAAATTTAAAGCTTCACTGGTCGCCTTTTACACAATAACACAGCAAAAGTCAAAAATTTTGCGAAGCACTGCTTAATGCCATTATCGTATAATGTAATGACAGCGATCGCAAGTCATATAGGTTTTAATAAAAGTTTATGACCAACTGCGCATTTATGACCAACGAAGGGTACGCCTGGTCATGCCATCTCCTGTTGTTAAATGCTATAAATGAGAGGTTGTGAGGTTGTCATCGCTGACACGCATACGCATACTCACGCCTTTTATACCCGAAGGCCCCGAAGGGGTAGGCAGAGGCGCAACTAGTGCACCCACTTTTCGCCATGCGTATTCCGTCCCATGATGTGATAGGGGGCGAGCCTATCGCCATATCGGGCACAAATTTCAGACTCCGGGCTTATACTGAATAGAAAAATCCATAATCACTTTGCCCGACTCAGGGATCAAACCCGAGACCTTAGTATTGCAGTCGTACCGTAATACAACTACGCCACCGAGGCAGTCACATGTCATGCATGTCATGGCATGTCAGTTGACACATTCGACTATAACTTAAAAAGTTAGTACACCGCGTCTTGGGGTAAGCATATTGCAGTCCAACTACAATTTCTTAAAACGAGTCACCTGCCATAATTCAAGGGTCGCCATAATTCCTTCATAATAAATGTTGTCTACCTTAATTCCTTCTAAAAATACTTCATACTTCCCAAGGTTGCCTCCGATTACTGCCTTTCATAATTCACATGTTTAACGCATTGCGCAATAACATCTCGCAGCGAACTGTTTTCGTCACTAATGTTTAACGTTTTTTATTCATCTGGATAACGAGACGAGCAGGTCAGCTGATAAACGCCACGCGTCCCTATCGACCCTAACGAGTTAGCTGATTACTTACAAGTTACAAATACGGTCATTGACATGTCACTCTGGTAAACGCGTCTCATAATGCCGGTAATTCGACTAGCTACTTCAATCAAATTGAACAATCCACATCGCTAAGTACAAAACTTGTAAATGTTGTAAATATTTTTCTTACAAATATATCTAGAACCTACATTAACATGGATTGAAACAATCTGCACAAAACAGCAAATGTACTCATATTGATGACTAGAATTCATGAGCGATTTTTTGAACAGATGATTGGAAAACGAGCAAATGAGTCACTTAATGGGAAGTACTTAGTTACTTGTTATTACCCTCGTCAGATCGTATGAATAGAGTACTTTATTCCCGTAGTCACTATATTATTATAATACTGCAAGACTGCTGATTGGCGCGGGTAACCCACGACACTAACGCTACACCCACACATCGAACATAATATTATCTATTCGTGCGGTAGACAAGACTACGAATGAAATGGAATTTATGTATGAGCTCGTAATGCAACTCTCACGCACATCTATCGGAAAATTCTAAGGCAAATAATTAATAAGTTAATTAACGAACTAGTAAATGTTAGGCAATGTCTAATAACCGGTAATTGGTAGAGATCGGCCGAGTGAGCGCAGTCGGTGCCACCAACTTATAACTGCTGCGAACTGGAAGCGATGTTAGCGCTCAGCGCTCACAGCTGGGAAGGACCTGACGCGTGGAAAGTGGCCACAAGGTTCACGCAGTGTTTGCTGGGCTTATAGGATCTGAGGCGCGACATTCGTAATTGTTACCGCTTTGTAACTATACACCAAGCGAACTGCGAAGAATTGGGAATTCGTAGAGGAGCGGACCAGTATCCGGCTGCGAACCATGAGGCTACTCTGCTTGTGTGGACTGGTGTGCCCTTTTCGCTTACTATATATAAGTATTGGGTGTATATCTTAAACTTAAATTAATAACGACATCTTGAAGATTTCAGATCAAATTATTACATGATTCCTGAGATAGTTATGCACTCGTGTTGGAATTTAAATTTTTATTACCTATTTTGCGAGTATATAAATGAACTGCTCTAAACATAAGTAAACAAATACTGAATTGTATATTTTTTTTCGCTACATAATGCATTGTATTTTATACCTTGAGCTGATTTTGAAAAGAGCAACACTAGAGTGTCTTGCCTGTTCTTCTCTAGTGAGAACTGCTTTCCGAACTGGTGGTAGAGTTAATATTGACGGAATCTAAATAATGTATAACATTTTATGGGTTCGAATAAATTATTTCATTTCATTTCACACATTCGATACCCACGTCATACTAATTATTTGCCTCCTTGTAACCTATATCCATATCACAAGACTTGTATTTTATCTTGGTTAGAAGCTATAGTTATTGAGCGCTTTAATATTTCAAAGTAAACTAATAATCATAAAATTGAGAAGCCTATTACTTTGGTAATAGCCAACTCATGTTGTTTGCTTTGAAATGTATATATCAAGTAATTAGTATTGTGAACTCTCAGCTTGATGGCGCAGGCACGGAGTAGTCTTATATTACAATAATATAATAGGTGCTACAGATTCGTCTATACTCTATGCTAATTAATAGGGCAGAGTTTGTTAAGCAAAGTAGCAAGAGAGAAACTTGCTTTACATAGTAGACATGTTATAAATAAAATATTCATTGCTGAGGCAGTAAGTGAAGAACAGGTGAGTACCTATCATACAACAATTTAGCTAGATATAAATAACATTGAGCAAACATTATGAACATAACGACAATTGTATTTTTATTTTTCATTTTCATTAAACTTCCTCAATTATTGGACAGGATATGATACAACTCGATACAAAATTAGAAATTATTGCATATTTGTTGATTTCTCCCCTATCATAGCATCAGAATATGATTATAATTATTATGAGAATAGTTTATAGTCATGAGCGTAACATAGAATACATTTTAGCCTAAAAATGCATAGGTCCTGTAAATATTATTTAAAGAAAATATTCCACCAGCAAGAAATAAAACATAAGCTAATGAATAATATGTGAATATAACAATGAAACAATCATAATTATGTCATCATTTATCAACATAACTTATTTTGGTACATATCACTATGGACCTTATTCATACACACATACACACACACTCACACCTTATATCCCCGAAGGGGTAGGCAGAGGCAAAACTAGTGCACCCACTGCTCGCCGTGCGTATTCCATCCCATGATGTGATAGGTCTAGCTAGTCTATCGCCATATCCGGCACAAAATCCAGACTCCGGGCTGATACTGAATAGAAAAATCGAATACCACTTTGCCCAACCCGGGGATTGAACCCGAGACCTCAGTAATTGCAGTTGTACCATAATACAACTACGCCACCAAGGCAGTCATTCAAACTCCATTCAAAATCTGTTTGAAGAAGACAAAACATTTGATATCTAAAGTAGGTTTATAAACTGTTTATGAATAAGGCTGTATGTCTTATATACCTCATTATGAATTAAATTTTGTTATAATAATTCTTATTAAATACTAGCTTATGCCTGCGGCTCCACCCATGTGACAAAGTTTTTCTGGGATTACGGTCCTGCTTTATATTTGCCCAGGATAAAAATTAGCCTATGTTACTCACTGAAAATGTAGCTTTATATTGGTAAAAGAATTTTTAAAGTTGGGCCAGCAGTTTTTGAATTTTTCCATTACAAACAAACTAACAAACAAAAAATCAAATCTTTCCTGTTTATAATATTAGTATAGAATTCTAGTATAATTGGAATAAGAAATTGGTTAGGGTATAATCTTGTATTCGGCTTCAATGATGTATAACATTAAGCAATAGGTACAATAAGCTATAATTTCAAATGATTATATTACTATAAACATCATTGTTGTTTAATATTTGTATGAGTGCAGTGCCTATGTGTTGTGTTTACCAGCTTTAATGCTCGGCGTGAGACTACTCTAAGTGGTAAGCGTCTGTAATCACAGCGTGGGGCCAGATCAGCCTTGGCATCGGAATTTAATTTTTCAATTGGCGTAAGGTCGTGGTCGACGTGCCTATTTGTACACCGGCCACTGACCACTGGGTTAGTGGGCCACGCAACCTACAGCGACCCTGTAACTGTCGACCCTGTAAAGGCCCTACCGCCACTTCGTATGACGTTTGTCGCCCGTCGGGGAATGTCACCGGGAAACCACCGGCATATTACATACGAGTATGACTAACTTTTCAAGAGGTTATAAAAATAAGTGAAAATCTACTTACCGTCACCCCGTTACTGATATGTGTGGATTTCACAAAACCGTTTTTATGTTCACTGAGTTTTCCATTTAATAACTTTTCTTCTTTGCCGTTGCATTCTTGCAGTTTTTTATTCGAATTTATTTCGACATTGCTGATACGACCATTCGTTACTGCCGCCGCCATCCTTATGATTTTTTGTCGACACTCGACAGCACGCAATCATGCAGCACAACAAGCGCAAAGTGTGATGATTGAGTAAATTTTGTTTTTAGACGCGCTCTATTCTAAAGTTGCTAAAAGCGCTTAAATATACTTATTACATAGTGAACTGCTTTAGCGATTAGCGATCTTTAATTATGTCACTATGACAGGATTGACAGGATTGTTTTTTTTTAATATATTTTTTTAATGGCAATTGTGTGAACATTTTGCCAATTTCAAGTTAGGGACAGCTTGGGACAGCCAAGGAACTTATACCCAAATGGAATGCTTACGACAATCTCTATTCCGTTCCGAAGAGTATACCCCCGAAGGACCTTGCTATCTCTTTCTAGTAGTGTAACCATTATGTTGTCAGGACATTTTTATTTGTTACTATATATTGCACGTAATATTCGTATTTGTGAATAACAATTTATGTGTATAATGTGTACATACTTAATTTTTGCGTACAATTTTAATCTGAAGGTATATCAAATAATAGGTTACAGTCTATTTTAAGATTTAAAAAAGTGGTATAGACAATAATAATTCGGGTCGTATTGAATTTTTTACGTAATATCCAATATTAGCCCAGTCAAGATTTTGTGTCCGATGTGGATAGGTTCGAAATGTGGATTTATTACCCTATTAGTTTAGGATAAAATGTAGATTTACACCATGCATCTTTTAAAAAAATGATTTTAAAATAATTAATGATTCTTGAGAAAAAAAATCAAATTATAAAGGATAAAATAATAACATTATGGAAAGTAATTCAACAATAAAACACTGCACTACTAAAAAATATATTTATTTTAAACACATTGCTAAACAAACCAGTTTTGTGTAATCGTTGTCTTAGTGTCGTACGTTGTCCAAGCAATAAATATCGGTTTGGTAGTCGGGACCATCCAATTCTACAAAGAAAACATGGTTACCGTACGCAAAAAATTGTAAACAAATTCATGAACTCACCTAAAAAAGGAAATTTCACAACAAAAGTATCTCTCATTGCTACAACCCACTACACAACACGTTCTTACCATTTTAGAAGGAAGTTTTATCTTATTAATAAAGAAGAGCACACGAAAATAACAATAACACGCATTACAGCTTCGGCCATATTGTTAGTAGAAACTTCGATTTCATTGCCATCTACAAATAGTAAATTTCTACCAATTCCTACCATTAAAAAATATTAGTTAATTGTAAATGAATTATTTATATTTTTCAGTACTGCGATAAATATCATGCTGCTTTTTGATAATTAATTAGCTATGACATTGGAAATACTTGAAACTAAGCAAAATAACCGCGAAATAAACAAGATAAAGAAAGTACCATCGTTTTGTATATTTTTGGTATGACAGTCACAAGAAAGGGACAGAGCTCCCTCTAAAAGCTCTCTCGCTCGGAACGGAATTTCAACTACGTATAATGTACGCAAATATAAACCCTAACACTCAAGAAATAAGGTTGACTTTCTATTGTGTTGGAATCATTCGTAATCAATCCATTTTGGGTATAAGATCCTTGGGGACAGCAAGCTGTATCTGACATTGATCGAAGGTTTACGTTCGGAAACTTATCTATATTACCATACTAATATTGTAAAGAGGAAAGACTTTGTTTCTTTGTGATGGATAAACTCAAAACATATTGAACTGGTTTTGAAAATTCTTTCACTAATAGGAAGCTACATTACTCCTGAGTGCTATAGGCTACTTTTTATCCCGGGAAAATAATTTTATCCCAGAAAAACTTTTTCACGCGGGCGTGGCGGGGCCGCGTGCAGATGTTTAGTAGTAGATATGGCGGCACATTTACCATCTTAGAACAATAACTAAAGCAAGTTATTGTTCTGAGTTTTTACCATACACCGCTACCTATCAACGTGGCTGGGAACTACTAGATAAAGTTGTTAGTTAGGAGACCCGACACTCCTACATAAGACATCGAAGTGGTAGAGTGCGTTTCAACCAAAAAGCTTTTAGATGTATAAGCTTCTTGGTTTCAACTTATACTTCCGATGGCGTGATATTGGCACCCATCTTAATATATATAAATCTCGTGTCACAATGTTTGTGCTCAAAGGACTCCTAAACCACTTAACCGATTATAATAAAATTCGCACACCATGTGCAGTTCGATCCAACTTGAGAGATAGGATAGTTTAAATCTCAAATTATAGTCGCAATTTTAATTTATTGCTAATTATTTGTCTGTTATTATTTGACAGTCACAATTATCTTAACTCCAAATGATTCTAACAGATGTCGATACCTTTTTTTTTTTTTTTTTTTTCTCTTTGGCAAGGCGCGGTTTGCGCATCTGCCAGTGTCAAAGTTTTTAGAAGTTACATACTATATATTATTGTTTCTTTGTTATCCTCAGTAGTAGTAGTACTATGTCGAAGTAAAGCAGTGGCTACCTTACCAAGACTTTATCGAGGAGTTTTGGCGGCAACAAAACAAACACTTGACTAGCACAGTTATTTCAATTCACTTCATTTGAGCCCTTTAATAGAACTATATTGGATAATATACCACCATAATTATGCAATATAACACTAAGTATCACCAAAATAATGAATTAAAACAAGAGCACCTCATGACACTACCAAGTTCCCGCCAAAACCTGTCGATACCTTTCGACTGGGTTGAGTAAGTAATCAATAGATGGCGCTGCTATGGTAAATCTACGAACGTGTCATATAAGCTACATTTTAAGCGGGACTTTTATACCGGGAAAACTCATTCACGCGGGCGGAGCCGCGGGCAAAAGCTATTAAGTATAGATTAGCTTATAGCTATATATACGCGGGCGTTGACGGGCTAATAACTTTTAACCCCGGTCGGTAACTGATCAATTATTCATTTTTTTTCTACTAAAATAATATCTAAAAAGATCTTATATGGCAAAACAACGTTTGCCGGGTCAGCTAGTAGAATAATAACGCCAAGAATGATAGTTTCATACTGTGGTTTCATATCAAAAAACTATCAAGTGTGAAGCATAAAACTCATTGACAGTGTTGCCAGATGTTTGACGGATGAAGTCGCCGAAAAATCATTATGAAGTCGCCTCAAGTCGCCGCACCGTATATGGACAGGCGAAGGAGCAAAAAAAACCACCCAGCCGCCGACGCGAAGAGCTAAAAAAAAAGGTCCCCAATTCCACTTTCTGTCATGTTTTGTACTCTCAAAGCTGCTAAAAATATCCTCAAAATCCGACAAAAACAAGGTTTATAACACAAATTTTCCAGAGTAGCCCAAATTGGCGCCTGAGTGCCATTCGCGTAGCCTAAACGGCGACCAGTCGCCATTCACAATTTTTGGTCGCCCCGACACCCTCCGAGGTAGCCTAAATGGCGAAAAGTCGCCTAATCTGGCAACACTGCTCATTGATGTAGGCGAAAGCCACACGTATTGACGTTCTGCCACACGCACAAGAGTGCAAATAATGTTGCTAGTGGTATCAGATTTTCCCCAAAACCTTAAGTCATTATTTAGGATTATGGAATTATTATTATTGTCCACAGTAAGGGATTACTTTGTTCTTAAATTTAATGATAAAAATCTGAAATAAAAAATAATAAAATAAATCCCTTCTTACGAAACGAATGTTTTTAAGCGGGGTATCCCTTAGAATGACCAAAACAGTACCAAATCAAAAACAAATTACATTAATGACGTGAATTAATCGGTTGAATACGGTATTTATCTTTATCAATATATGCTTTGAAGAGGCAATATTTCCAAATAGTCTAAAAGTATCCATTATTAAGCCAATATATAAAAAAGGCGATAAAACCTCTTTAGGTAACTACAGACCAGTGGCATTAATACCAATATTTGCTAAGATTATTGAAAAAATTATACAAAGCCGATTATATAACTTTCTTGAAAATAAAAATGTATTGATTGAGGAACAAAAAGGATTCAGAAGGAGTAAATCTATTAATGTCGCAATATTTGATTTTCTTAAGAACATTATGAATAGTATAGATAACAGAGTGCCTATTTGTGCCCTTTACATGGATATGACTAAGGCCTTCGACTACGTTGATCATGAAATATTGCTTCATAAACTAGAAAGATATGGTATACGTGGCAAAGGACTAGTATTAATCTCTTCTTATTTAAGTAACCGACAACAATGTACAGAAATTACCAACATTGATATTGTTCATAAAATAGAAATAAAATACCGGTCAAAATTAAGGAATGTAAAATATGGAGTTCCTCAGGGCAGTGTCTTGGGTCCACTATTGTTCTTGGTTTACATTAATGATCTACCAAATAATATTAATCACCCAACCGTACTGTTTGCCGACGACAGCACAATAGTTATAAAATCTGATAAATCATACAATTATGAAGACGAAATAAATAATACCTTAAAACAATCAATTAAATGGTTAGAACACAACAATTTACGTATAAATTTAGAGAAAACTCAATTTATGCAATTTAGTCAGAGGCAAATACATCAACAATTAAACATAAACTATAAGGGGGCATCATTGATTGAAACAAATAACACAAAATTTTTAGGGTTAATAATAGACAGCAAATTAAAATGAAAGCAGCAAATTGAAGCATTATGTAAAAAAATTAATAGTTTTGCTTACGCTTTATATAAATTGTCTAGAGTTGTGGATCGTGATGCGGTTCTTACAGCATATCATGGTTACGTAGAGTCAATTTTAAGATATGGTATAATCTTCTGGGGTAACTCAACAGATAAGAAGGATGTATTTATTGCTCAAAAGAAGTGTATACGTGCTATATGTAACTTACCTCCTAGAGATAGTTGCGAACCCTTTTTCAAAACACTAAAAATTCTTACATTTCCGTCTTTGTATATTTATGAGGTAGCAGTGTTTGTTAAAACCCACGCCCATTTATTTGAAGTGAGACCTCCAGTGGATCCAAGGTTACGAATAAGGGACTCTAATACTTTATCTTTAGGAAGGAGTAAGACAGCGCTTTTACGGAAAAGCATTTATCGCATGGGACCAACTATATACAATAAACTTAGTCCGGACATAAGAGATATAGATAATGTAATTTTATTCAAAAAGAAACTAAAAAAATTCCTCATCCATAAATGCTTTTACTCTATTGATGAATTCTTGGAGTCATAAATTTTAAATATTAGAACAAGGTTTAGAATATGGTTTAGTATCTTTTATTTAATTTAAAACCCTAAATTTGTATACTTGTATATTAAGTAAAATGTAGCGGACTAAATTTAACTATACCATCTATTGTAAATATGTACCTACATTTACAAATAAATGATTTGATTTGATTTGCCTCGATTCTAGTTTTATGATGATGATATGAATGAATGCCTTTTTTTATGTCAATAATTTTAGTATATGTTTTATGTTTAGTAATATAAGGTGAAACCAAGTTTAAAAGCTTCTTAAACAAGTCTTCACTCATTCTAAAATAATTGACGTAATTTTTTTTTATTTTATAACATTGAATGACGAGTCGAGCATGCCGTTCGCCTGATGGTAAGCGATACGACCACCCATAAACAGTAGCAACACCGTCCAGCACCTTGACTTACAAAGTACTGTGTGGCATTCCACTGCGCTCGTCATCCTGAGACACAAGATGTTAAGTCTCATTATGTCCAGTAGATATACTGGCTACAATGTCCTTCAAACCGAAACACAACAGTGCATGCACACTGTTGCTTTGCGGTAAAAATAGACATTGCGGTGGTACCCACCCAGACGGCTTCTTACATAATGAGAGACCTACCACCAGTAATCGTTCAAATCATCATCCAAGAGCATTTCTTGAGTGATGTTCAAATTAGTGTATTGGTTTCGTTTTAAAATCCAGTCTTCTGTCTGTCACCCAACGCTTTCTACGACGTTTACTTTCAACGCAAAAAAACTGCCTTTCATCTATTATCCATGATTTCAGAAACACAACCATACTCCAGTAAAGTCAACGGCATACTGAAGTGGAAATATTAATGATAATATTGGTAAGTGTAATAGCCCACTTCAGTATTTGAGATCTTGTGATAATATCGCGATTCCAGTATCACGATATTATATGTTCACGTAGTCTAAGTCAGTATCATTTTTGCCACACGCACACAAGGGTGCAAATAATGTTGCTAGTGGTATCGGATTTTTAATTAGGATTATTTAATTATGGAATTATTATTATTGTTCACAGTAAGGGATTACTTTATCCTTAATTATAATGATAAAAATCTAAAATAAAAAATAATAAAATAAATCCCTTGAATGACCAAAACAGTACCAAATTAAAAACAAATTACGTTGATGACGTGAATTAAACGGTTGAATGCGGTATTTACCTTTGCCTCCATTCTAGTTTTATGAATGAATGAAAGAAAGAAAAGTAAGAAAAATGCCTGAATGAATGCCTTTATTTTTATTTTATTTATTTTTTTATTTATTTATTTGGGAAACATACAATATTTTAATTCTTATAAGCTAGGTAAGATAATTTAAATACAAAAATCAATAAAGTTTCCACTTATAGCAAGCTATTATACAGTACAGTAGTCTATGCTATTGGTAAATCTAAAAGTGACTAAACATAAAAAAATAAAATAAAAAAAAAGAATATTTGTAAAATTTATGTCAATAATGTCAAATGTATCTTGTTCTATTGTGTTGCGGTTCTTTTGCGAATCATAGTAAAAAAGGCAGCATCACCATTCACCATTCAACCGTATAGTTGACGTCATTTGAAGCTTAGTGCTTACGTCTGCTGAAAATAAGACGAAATTAAAAGTTAAAATTAATAATTATAAATGAAAACTTCATAACTACGAAAAAAGAAAATTTACAGGTGTTCTTATTTTAGAACTATTTTCATTTAAAATAATAATATTAGCTTGTTACATTTTGAAATGTCAATTAAAATCAAATCAACAGAAAAATAATATTTTCATAATACAGGCAATACAATGTCAAAGCATGCAAAAGTACCAATTAAATAACTTAACTTTAGAAATATATTAATTTTAGAAATATATATGAACATCAACATTTGGGGTCCCAATTTTTTTTTTGGCAACATTTTGATATAATTTAATTTTCTATAAAAAAATATATTAGATTAATCGTAATAATTGCATGTGAAATGTTATGTTACAATGTTTCTTAAGATTATCCGAGATACTGTAACATCAGTTTATTGCACAAACCATCATTTTAAAATAAAATATCGAGAGCTGCTAGCGCTACGATTCGGCCTTGAGCACTTACGCGGACTGTTCGGTGACTAAGCTAAATGGCTTAGTTTTACTCACTGATCTGTACTATTTACCACTGGATAGGCTGTTCCATACGTTTGACAGCAAATTCTTTGTGCCTATTTGAAGCGCCACTAGCGAGTGTACAGAGAAATAATTTTGACGTAAATTGCAAATGGCGCGTGAGCAGTGGACAGTACTGTGAAGTATTTTTGCATTTTTAATTAATTTAGTTAGAATTCAGTGTTATTCTTGTTATAAGAATTATATAAAAGTTATTAAAAATGAGGTCATGTGTATATTGTAAGCGGCGCTACAATAAAGGCAGTGAAATATCATTCCACAGGTATGTACTTTATTTAGTCATATTTTTCATCCAAAATGTTCATTTTACTTAGAATGCAATCATGTCATAGTTTCAATCATGTCTTATTTTAAATTTAAAACATGCATTTAATGAAATTCCGCTGAATAAAGTTTATTTTTATTTACAATTTTCAACTAGTGATCGCATTATATCGATAGTTTTATTATCGATAGTTGTAACACGTTTTTCTGATTGATGTTGTTTTTTGATATTGACCTATTTCAGTTTGTGTAGTCAATTTATTTTCTCGAACACGATATTAACGCATATGAAATGTCCAACCTTAATTGGATACGCCAAATCAGACTTACGACATTAGAAATTTTCTTTTCCAGATTTCCAAAAGATTTAGAGAGAAAAGTTTGGCTTCAGAATATGAAAACTAGCAACTGGACTCGTAAAATGTTTGCAACAACGAAAAATTACTCTTTGTCGATTACAGGTCAAAGTATACGACATTTTTTAACCCGTCAAATAATTTGGGCACGTCAGTAATTAAAAATATAAATAAAATATATAAAACGTGTATTATTTTACCTTTTTGACTTTGTTACTGTATTTATTATTCCACGGCTTCTCGAACCCAAACGTCAAAAATCTTTCGACATGTTAATCAAGGTTTCATCATTATCTAACATTGTGCCAAACAACTGAATTTAATTACCTAGTTAAGAGTGGAAAAGTCATCCATCTAAACTATCGCATTTTAAAATCAATCTGATTGAGACAAAAGTTAATAAATAAATTAAATCATGTCTTTTTTTATTGTAAGAAGCCACCAAGAGCTATCGATATATGTTTCACTGAGGTCGACATCACTAGTTTTAGTACCGTAGACACTCACTACGGCCGACAGCGCCAAAATGGCGAATATCAAACGGGCACAAAAGCACTGTTAACAGCCGCCAGTCCAGTGGTATATAGAGGTCAGTGGTTTTACTTGTCTCACTAAGCGTGCATGTTCACGGTTTCTATGTGTTATTATTCTAAGCATTTCTTCTTATATTTAGCCGTATAAACAACTAAAACAAATCTATAGACTCTTTTACTTAACGGAGGTACGATATTCTATCCTTTTTTAATGTTCTTGAGGTACAATTTTAAAATGATCCTTTTCGCATTTTTAACGTTCGTGCAGTGACACGAGCGACGCGATACTAATTTTGAAAATTGTGAGGTCTTTTTTTGCGGACGTTTTTGAGAAGCTGATTATGTATCTTAGGTTTTCTATACATCAATGGGTGTTGCTCATGAATTCGCCCCCATGAAAAGCCTAGTAGCACGCTACAAAAATCCCTAAAGCAAATTTGCTATCCACACCACTAACAAAGTTAACTAAACATACGAAAATAAACTACATTCGATATCATTTCATTCATGTTATTTCTGAATATTTTATACTTTCCTTACTGTAGGGTATAATATATCAGTATTCGCCGCAAAGTAACTGTTTATTTACAGTGGCAGCACCAACACTTACTGTCAAGAGCGTTCAATATTTTACCGTCATTTGTCATTTGACGTTCGGTTCTGTCATCTGTGTGACTTTCTACATGTAACATGTCAGTGCAGTAGAAGCCGGTCGTAGTGTCGGTAAAACAGTACATCCAGTGCGCCGCCCGCAAATTAGGTTTGTATGGAAAGTCAATAATTTTTTAATTTTGTTTTACTTCCTGCAATTTTTTTAGACATAAATTATTAAAGCCTTTATTGAGTTATCAGCTTTGATCTAAAATTGATAAAAAAAATGTAAATTTGGTGAATTTGTTAATATGTATAATATTTATTGGTGCTGCACGGTTGCGGGCTGGCACTGGCGCGAGGCCCCCGCGGTGCACCGGAGGCTGCGTGCCGGCGCCGGCGGGGTAGGCATGAGTAATAGTTACCGTTGTGGTGGTGAGTGACGTGCACCGGCGGAGTGGCGGCGCGGCGGTGCGCGCTCGGCCGCCCGCCGCCCGCCGCAGTGCCCCGAGCCACCTCGCGCCGATCGCCGGCCGCACCCGCCCTGCGCACAGCACCTTCGCACAGCACCCTCGCACGCGTGCTTGCACCGCACCCTATCGATTCTTACAAAACTTTGTTTTTCGTGAAGAAACATGGAGAGTGCCGACGCCATGCTGGGAGGTCACGCCGGCGGCGACCCCGCGCCCGCCGCGGAATTGCCGCACATAGACTCTGCCATGAAACGCGATCAGGACTCGATGGATGACTTCGAGCACCTCGACCGCGAAGGCAAGCAAGAGGCTGGCGAGTCGCCGCAGCATCACCACCGCGCCGCCACGCAAAGCTTCCTTGAGATGGAGCGCGGACCGCTGGCGGAGCCGCCGCGCGCGCCCTTCGTCACCGACAAGCTGGCCGACCACATTGCGGATCATATCGCCGACCACATCGCCGATAAGTTCACCGACAGCGAATCGGACGCTGACACGGCCGGCGAATCGCCTCTACACAGGCCCGAGCCGCCCAAGCCGAGCGCTCCCGCGCCTGAGCCCGTGCACGACCCGACGCCCGTGCTGGCCCCGACGCCGGCTCCCGCACCGGCCCCGGCTCTCGTGGCCGCGCCCGCCGCGTTGCCGCCCGTGGAGAAGCCGGTAGAGCCCGAAGCTAAGCCACCAGCACCTGCGCCCGTGCGCGAGCCAAGCCCGGAACCACCCGTGCCACAGCCGAAGCAGGAGCCGGCGCCGCCGCCGCGGCCTGCGCCCGCCGAGCCCGAGCGGTCGCGCGCGCCCACAGCGCACGTCATCGAGGCGGAGGTCATCTTCTGCCAGATGGGACTCGGTGAGTACCAATTATGACATAATATTACCTACATACTGGAGCACTGATAAATCCGCCAGCATGTAGCAACATGCTGGCGGATGGCTTCGTAGCAACGAGCCGCGTTTATTTCGCTGCTCAAATAGTTTTTTTCGTATCTAGTCGTAATATTAATAAGCGACGTACGCTATTTACACGGCGTGATTTCATCGTTCCGCGGCTGGAATCTGCTGTGTCGACGGCGGTCGTGTTGAATTCAGTGAGGCACATTGTATCCTGTCCCGGCGCAGATGAAGGCGAGCGCTCGGCGCGCCGTGGAGCGTGACCGGTCACGTCTGCAGGTGAACAATGAGCGTGCGCCTCGACGGGTCGGACGGCGCGACGAGCGGGCTGCTCTAGCCACCGGCACGTTTCCTAGGGTTGTCTCTATTCGTCAATACCATTATTATTATCAAAATATCCTTCGCCCAGTCATACCGTAGCGGGCGGGTTTGGTTCACCAAATTACCTCGACGTCCTCACTCAGACAAGTGTTTGTGTGACCCACAAACAGTTTTGGGTCTGGCTGTTGCGGGTTCTAATGTCCCCTGTAATTCTTGATACCTGCAACTGTTGGTGTGGGATTATGATTTTCTGTATGATGTAACATTCGTTCCCCACAAAGTGGCGACTCCATTCAATTTGAACGAAAACGAATATCTGTCGGAAATCAATAGACAGTGTGTAACGACAGTCGTACGAGAGATAATCGGAGTTGTGACGAGAGATGTCCATGTCTCGCTTGGCGTGCGAGGTGCCCAGTGCCGTTAGCCGCTGCATCGCGCCGCCGCGGTCATCGCTCTTACCGCTCGGCCACCTCTACGACCCCCATGGCCCGTCCTGCCTACTGGAATCCACACACCCTCCCCGATTTGTCAGCATCACTGTTTCCAGTTGCCCACATCCTAGGCCTAGATGCATACTGTGTATCGCTAAGTAGGAACCCACGGTCCACTGAATATCCATGCATCGAAACAAAATTGATTCCAAATTCAATGGGTCTTGAGGCCGGGACGAACACTATTCTTCTTGCTACAAAGCTGGCTCGCACACGGCTACGCTATAGGAGCTGTCTAGTTAATAAGCTTTGGACCAATGATCTGGCACCTTTCCTTCCACCATTCCTCCGCGGGATTCTTTGTTGCTACATTTTACATAATAAATACTCCGAGGCCGCGAGCTAAATAAAACAGCGATAATGAACAAACTTGCGGCCCGCCTCGGATCCGCTGCACTTCCATGAACCGCGTGACTCATCACTACATACCGTTCGGATACAACGTTTAGATAAGTAAATAAATTCTCAAAGAGGGGAAGATAATTCCAAATATAGCACATTTTTAAAATACCTAATATTATGTATTAGTGCGATCCTTTAAATGCTACAACGTACGTTAGATTTGTTAAAAAAACAGATTTATTGATTTTATGTTCCTGGTTCCTATATCACGTTCACGGTTTCAACTACGCCGTAGTAGGTAGGTAGGTACCTACGTTTGATCCTCTAAGGATGAGTATATACGTGGAGCACGCCCTTGACATTTCTAGTTGACGCTGATAATGTTATCACGCGCCATGTGTGCTATGCTGTGTGACGGCCAGTAGCATGTAGGCAACATGGTGTTTGCGTCCACTCTCCGCGCCAATAGCACGTAGTGGTGCAGTCAGCGGTGTAGGCGCGCGAGTCGGCTATATTTAGCGCGGCGCGGCACGGGAGCGCGAGCGCGCCGGATCACAAGCGTCGCTCCCGCCGCGCGTTCACCACGCCGCCTCGCGTCTGCGCACTGATATGTTCCGTGCCATTAGCTCATTACTCTAGTTCAACACTGTGTGATTGTGACTCGTACAAGGAACCATGAGCGCCAGCGACGTCACACGTGAGTACTCTTCACATTTAGCGGGTGTTTCTATGGGTTGTCCCGGCTGCCGGGGGTGGATGGCGGTTATGTCACACATATAAACGCGCGTGATGCTGCCACCATCCATCATAGCGCAGTGACGTCAACACTGCGACACGCTCTACCGGCTCTTCGTAGTGTTAGGTCTGTAGGGAACAGGTTAATACATACGGTACAACAAATATCCCAAGGGATGCGCTACACCGCGGTGCGTGTCCGCTTGTCGTATTATTTTTGTTCCGAATCGAGCCGTTCGACCGAGTCGACCTCGACACGAAGCTGATGCACCGCTGCAGTGACTACATATTTTGTTCAGCGTTTTTTACTTAATACGTAATACACGATTCTCGATCGTAAAAAGGAACACTATTTAGAACATTAGTCAGTTGAAGGAAACGTCCATTACCGCCACTGAAACCATTACAAATGCACACATTTTTTGCATTTTTTAAACTCTCACGTTTCCTTTAATATGTTTGTAAAATCATATCAATTATCAACGATTTCTTTTTCAAAGTTAGGAGTGAACATTAAGACATACCTCCCGCAACTTTTAAAATAAGATTGATAATCCTACTTAATGCTTATGGACTGGTTGGCTACTTGAAGAACTCTTAGCATTAGGTATTAATATTATCTATAGATCATCTACGATAACATGGCTCGCGCCTCCAAAATTGAAAACGTTGAGTATTTGTGAAAGTATTTAAAAAGCCCCACCAAGACTCACAATGCATACAGTGCGTGCCGAGTCACGAGTGGGCCGTCAATAAGAAAAATAAATCCAAGGGTTTGTTGCACGATTAGCGGTGTCACTAATATCAAATTATCGCCGAGCCATGTTATCGTAGTTCATTTATAACTGATTTTGACATCAATTTAAAACTTGCTTATCTTATTGACAAAATACATTTTTAGAAGTTTAATTTGATAGAGTCGTAATGTATTTTAATAAGTTTTAGGAAATGCCTGAGTCATGCGAGTTTTTAGGGTTCTGTGCCTCCAAAGGAAAAAAAGCTTTTTTTTATGCCATTGAATGACGAGACGAGCATGCAGTTCGCCTGATGGTAAGCGATACGACCACCCATAAATAGTAGCAACACCATCAAGCACCATGAGTTACAAAGTACTGTATGGGATTCCACTGCGCTCGTCATCCTGAGACATAAGATGTTAAGTCTCACTGTGTCCTGTAGTTACACTGGCTACAATGTCCTTCAAACCGAAACACAACAGTGCATGCACACTGCTGCTTGGCGGTAGAAATAGACAATGCGGTGGTACCCACCCAGACGGACTCTTACATATGAGAGACCTTCCACCAGTCAAATCCTTGTAGGATCACTTTGTTGTCCGACTGTCTGTCTGTCAAGACCCTTTTTCTTTGGATCGCGTCTCTACGCGATACCTTATATCAAGTTGAAATTTATATCAAATACTCGGATCTACGGTCTCGATCAGCTGTGAAAAATCAATGTTTTAAGTCAACGTGATCAAAACTTATGACCGTTTATGTAGCATATTTTGTGATTTATACTGTTATATTTATTGTGTTATATATACTTGCCATTGACCAAGAATCATGAAATTTGGCAAGTAGCAAAGTCTTACAGCTAATGTAAAGGAAAAAGTCTGAAAACCGTAAATATGTACTTTAATGACTAAAAAAAATCGAATTTACTATATTACAAACATTTTAAATTTGATGAATATTAATTAATTTTGGCGAACTATTGAACTTATATACTAAGATGCCTTACCTACAAGTTTGTACGGAACCCTCGTTACGCGAGTCCAACTCGCACTTGTCCGATTTTTTTTAATATACTATTTTACATAAACGTAAAACCAGCTTCCAGAACTTCAAACGATAATGAAATTCAAATGTCAGTAGCCACTGGTCTACGTTCGTCATTTTGATAAATTTCATGATTGGCCTCGTAATGCCCAATATAATTATAAGGCGACGCTAACTACAGTATCCCTTAAACCAACACACCGCTACACTGCACGTGCATTGTGTGAACAGACTTCAAGAATATCGTTTACCGCATGCATTCGATGTAGGCGTGTTCAGTGCATGTAATCCCTTCTGCGCCGGGTCGGCTACGACTAGTTAATAGAACCGACTAATACCGAAACATTTCACTGATCCAGTTCTTTGTCTGTCGGGTATTAACGCTAACAACCGTATCAATGAGTCGGTTCCGTGTTTTGCATACTCCACTTTCGTAACAAGCGGAACATAGAATGTTTTATTTGGTCCACACTCCGTTACGAAACGTCGGAAATGAACGGGGTATCGCGGTACTTGTGAAACTTCCCGCATGTTATGTCTGCCATTACCGTTGCCGGACAAAATCATCACAAATCACGGACATTTACATGGAATGCTTTCCACTGAAATGTAATGCAAAAGAAGCATTCGTTTAGCAGGAGTGGTATGTTCTGCTAAGAGTGGAGAGGGAATACATTTGCAATCCCACCCCTTTCTAACTTTGAAGTTACTTGACGTATAGTCAAAGTTGTGTTGCTATAACCACGCATTAGCAAAGGCGGATCCAGCTTTCAACTTAGGGGGGGTCATATAGTCAACTTCGAGGTCTAGTTAGGACTAAATCCAAATCGATTATAAAAAATGATCAGTAGTCACCTAGACCCAGACTACGGGGGTGGTCATGACCCCAATGAACCCCCCCCCCCCTCTGGATCCGCCCTTGCGCAGTAGTTACTCTCATTCCGTCCTTAAGGTGAGCAGGTGGGCACACTTTCTCGTTAGTAGTGAACTTCATGTCCAGCAGTATAACAAATTAATACATAGTTTACATTTATAAAGGTCTTTCTGCAATCTGCATATTTTGTTAACTCTGGTAAATGCAGGGAAACTCTCAAAAAGCCACTCTAGTTTCATGTAACAATACAGCAGGCGGGTCGGTCTAGTTCCGCAGGCCGTCCGATCAATACTTAGACAGTTAGACATGTCTGTGACATTGGGTTGAGTGTCGGGTGATAGCCGTCTCTGAGTCTCCGTCGGCACTTGACGACTCTCTCGAGTGCTCGATCGTATAGCGTTGACCTAGTTAATATTCGCGTTGGATGCTTCTAGCCTAAATCTGCTATCAGATGAACACTGTAAGTCCGCAATCGATCCGCACTAAATTATTTGTAGATGAATAAACATCAAACAAATCTATGCGCAGTCGTACTGAACTACTAAAAATATCTCGTAGTTGATTTACTCAATTGCACAAAAACTGCAGTACGGTAATATAATATAATCATAATAATATATCACGTATTTTTCGCGTTGTGTCGGCATCATGGTACAGCAGTTGGTTTCAGTTTTCACTCGACAGCGTGAACTCACAAATATAATGTGCAGTTCGTAATCAGTCGCAGTTCACAGCACTCTTAGCTTTTACATAGTCAGATAGCTTGGTGAAGCAGGCTCCTCGTGGTTGTCTCTGTAAGAAATGATGACGTCACTACACCATCAGCTCTTCTTTGTTTTCACCTTAATGACAGGTTTACAAAGAGCAGCCCCTAAAACATCGCGACGCAGTTCTCACTTAGCTGCTAATGTTTTTCCTTTTGAAAACACTCTAGATCTACTCTACAAATCATTTAAAAGTACTTGAAAGCAACCATGTTGCAGCTAAACACGTGCGTTCAGTTTTTATTGAAATTATCTCTATCTTAGTTATTTAAAGAAAAATGTTGATGATGGTTGCATGAACCCTACCCGCTCTCAATTATAGATCGGCCTGTATTCAGCAATCGGTTATAATTCTTTCACGTTTGATGTTATTTCATGTTTAAAATTACATAAAATACTTTACATGGCGATGGTAGTGTTTAAGGAAACCTAAAAATTTATTGTATGTCCAATTTTCCTCCTTGTTGTAGCTAATAATAAAATGAAAACGCCCTGGCAACACTCCATCCAATTCCCATTCCTTGTGTCAAAAGCCACCAAACTTTCCTTCATACCACTAACTGTGGTCTGACGTTGCCGAGCTTTACAATACTATACTATAGTCAGTATTAAAATAGTTTTAGCTTTAGTAAAGTATGAAGTTAACCGCTAAGAATCGATCGCATTTAACGTTACGGTGTAAAATTAAATCCTTTCATAACTCTCTGCCAAGGTAAGACAATCTGGTGTCGGCAATCGGCACTTGTTCTGCTTCGTGCACTCTATTGTAATAAAAGGGATTTGATTATTTTACTGCAGTTTATAGGAAAACTACAGTGAACTGTATATTGAATACAATCTCATGTTGAACTGAGAATATTATCACAAATAAGAGTGATTAGACAAAAAATTACTTACCCAGTGACACCTCACTTCCTTATTAAGATAAGTTGTACAACTAATGAGATGTTTCCTGCTAAATATTAAAATCTTGTTTCTCTAAAGATTAGCAGATAATTTCATTTATTTTGTCGGTTTTAGCAAAATTCTGTTATTGCACAACGCGACCATACATTTTCCAGACCTTTTAACCAGAATTTTAATGGAAGTAAATTCAATATCTTTTATGATTATTGATGGTCTTGCTCCTTGTGCTTGTGGCAGCATAGCATATACGGGCTGTGAACCGAAGAGGCCCTGGATTCGGTTGCTAGCTTGGCACTACTTTTTACTCTGTATGAGTTCTAACAATTTGCCTTGGAATGGTTCACCACGAGAACGATGATTTAATAAAAAAAAAAATATTTATGTCTATACTAATAGTATAAAGAGGATAGATTTGTATTTTTTGTATGTTTGTAACGAATAAACACAAAAACTACTGGACCGATTTCAAAAATTCTTTCTCCATTCGAATGCTATATTATCCCTGGGTAACATAGGCTACTTTAAGTTATCATCATAAGTTCAAACCTGACTTTTACCCGGTGTTTTTTTTTCTAGCGAGTGGAGCCGTCACGGACAAACCACTGAACCGATTTCGATGAAATTTGGTAGGGAGATAGTTTAAGACCCTGGGAAGGACATAGGCTACCTTTTATTCTGGAAAAAAATAAACTAGGACTTTTATCCCGGAAAGTATTTTCTTGCCCGTGGAACCGCGAGAGAATAAGTATGGAGATAGTTTGAGATCCAGGGAAGGACAGGCTACCTTTTATCTTTTTATTTCTAAGGACATGTCCTTACATCACTCCACGTTATAAAACAAAGTCCCCCCATCGCATCTGTTTGTCTGAACGCGATAAACTCAAAACTACCGAACGGATTTGCATACGTTTTTCACCAATGGACGAAGTGATTCAAGAAGAAGGTTTACGTGTATCATTCATAGATATTTTGTACGACAGAAAAATAAATGTAGGCATATAATATTATGCCTTGCTACCTTAGCGAAGCCGGTGCGGGCCGCTAGTACAGTATAAAATGCGAAGAATGTTTCTTTTAGACGCCAAATGTGTATAACTTTTTCTACACCAGTGCGCTTTCCTGTTCATCTTGCGCCTTTCTTTAAAGCATGCATGAGCAATCATAGCGTATGTGCTTAAACTACTTCTCCAACAGCGCATGCCCCTAGAGCACACTGACCCGGCACCGATGAAATCACCTTCAACATTTGGTGCATTTTTAACTTTTGAGACTTCTAGTAGCATAGATGATTTCATCTAGATTCTAGGTTTGCTTTGAGACTTTAACCTTTAAGTATGGACGTGGAGTCTCACAGGCTACTCGATGTTTACGTTTTCTTAGTTTCACATACTTCCCCCCACTCCCCGCGATTGAGCAGCTCAGTACCTTTTGTTTTAGTTGTAAAACTACCAACGAGGGAGAAAATAGCGTCTTCCGATGAATATCATAATGACCATCAAAATATTGACCGGAGCCTGTCAGGCTACACGTCCATTTTTGACCTATGATATATTTCAGATTTTGTAGTACAAAATGTCAAAAAACAATAAAGCAGGGAGTTCTAAGTCAAAACGACCATCTAGGAGTTCTGTTCAGGGGCTTTTTGTGCAGGAGATCTATCTTTCGAACAAGAAGTGATTGAGTTGTTGTTAGCTTCGGATCAATCTGACAATGAAGTGAATATTGATTTTTTTATATTGGAGTCCGAATTGATACAAAATCATGAAATTGACAATGATGAAGATCAGGACCAAGATCAGGACCAGGACTAGGACCTAGGAGAAGAATCGGGTCTCCAATGTTCTAGACCTTTGTGCACTGACTGCCAATAAATTTACGTTATTAGACTGTTGTCAAATTTTTTTATATTTGTTACCTGAAGCAGGTGTTTTGTGTTTTTGGTTTCTTATATATTATATTTTGAGAAAAAAAGACTTATTTTGTTATAGGAATAAGTTTGGCTGTTTTTAATACCTAAAAATGTAACCTAAGTAGATTTAGACTGAAAAGTGCCATAATTTATTATTTCTACATTTTTTTAAATAAAAGTTGACTATATAAGCACATTATTTTATTGCTAAATCCTATAACTTTAATATTTAATCAGTTTTAAAGCAATCTTATATCAATTTCCCCAAAAAAAATGTGTGTGCATATAGGAGCCTGTGAGACTACACGTCCACAGTAGTGTTAAGAAAAAATGACGTCCATACTTAAAGGTTAAACAGATACCTACACCAGGGACATAAATGCTTTTTTGGCTCCACTATTTTCAAAATCTTTTGTAAGCTTGTTGTTGTTGTGTGTTGGCTTTAGGATGTCATTGTTTAGCTCTACATTTTTAAATATTGTTTTATTCCAAATTTATTTTTCAATTAATATTTCATCCAGATTCTCCTTCACTCGCGTTTTTTTTTCCTTGCAATTAACATTGAATATGTCGCAATGATAGCTTCAAGTTCCGCGGCCATCGTGATGACTTACCGAGGCGAGTGAGGTGTCTGATAAGCTACATACGACAGCGGCACACGTGTAGACGGTATACTGTATGTATCTTATGGCGCACCATATAATGCAAGACGAATTGAAAAATGAAATGCAAGATGAACATGAAAGCGCAATTTAAAGCACCGGTGTAGACATAGTTTATGGACCCTGAAAGCACGTCGGAGTGAAATAATTGAATAAAGATGATGGTGGTAGCGCCATAATCACACGAGTCTTCGTAAACTGCGTTTCTACAGAATATGATCGCGGGGCGACGGGAAAACCCGCAGGAATATATTATATAGACCAAGGAGAATGTAATGATTAATGACATATAAAATTTTTTTTCCGCTTTTTTTTAAACTGACATCTCTTTATAAACCTAAATTCCTGTCTTTTCGAAGACGAGTGTTTGGTCTTGTTCGTCTTCGCGGCACCGCCTCGCAGCTCGCGCGTCTTTATTGGTAAATCCGAACGGTGTCTAAATATAGGTGTTCGCGCGAGATTTATTGCCACTCGAGCGAATCCACGAGATCCATCACTCTGGGCTTGTTCAATTAACTTTTTAAAATATTTGCGTTGCTTTATTGCTTTCAATTTATAATATAATATTTTGCCAAGAGGCAGACTTATAGCCACATTACGAGATATACTATCTATGTAACGTAGAGTCGACTACGTAATGAGAAATCGTGACTCTACCACACAAGGTATTACCTCCATAATAAAATAATATTATGTGACACCAATATCGACTACAGTGGTCTAGAAATCTAGAAATAAAGTTGGGTTTAGAGTTAACACTATTCTCAACAACTGTTTCACTGTATGACTACAATCATTGGGGTGGGAACTTTTCATTCATTTCCATTTCGACACGAATACGAAGCATGCCTTTTAAGTTTTGTCGTTTGAAGAAAAAAAAACACAACTAGAACCTTATAGTACTTTTATTGTTTTTCAAAGTATTCACCACGTAGCTTAATACACTTTTCCATTCACTCAAACCAGTTATTATAACATTTATTCCACTCTAAAGTGGGGGTGTTCAAAATGGCTAACTTGAAAGCGTCGACTGCTTCTTCACCGGACTGGAACCTTTGACCACGAAGACTTTTCTTAATGTTAGGAAATGTAAAGAAATCGTTAGGGTTTAGGTCAGGACTGTATGGAGGATGGTCAAGAATTTCTACTTTTGCCTGCTTCAAATACTCAATCGTTTGACGAGCGCTGTGTGAGCTTGCGTTGTCGTGGTGCAGGATGATGCGTCGCTTTGAGTTAAATTTTCGAAGTTCGGCGAAGACTTGTGGTAAACAAACTGTGGTATACCACTCTGCGTTAACCGTTCTACGATCTTCAAGTGCAATAGTCGCAACATGACCGGTTTTTCCAACGAACATGGCCACCATCTTCTTTGAAGTGCTTCGAGAACGAACAACTTTATTCAGCTTTGGCTCGTCTTGAAAGACCCAGATTGTAGATTGTTGTTTGGAATCAGGATCGTAGGCATAGATCCAAGATTCGTCACCACTGATGATGTCGTAGACGTGATTTGACTCTCCTCGGTTGAACCTTTGCAGAGTTTTACACCATCTGACGCGGGCCGCCTTGCGATTGTCGGAAAGCAGATGCGGTATCCAACGGCAAACTAGCTTTCTCCACCAAGCGCTTCATGCAAGATCTTCTGAATGGTTGTCCCTGAGATGTCTAATAGAGCCTCTATCTCTCGATACGTCACATGACGATCTTCGAGAGTTAGTTGTCTCACAGCAATGATGTTATCTTCAGTGAAGGCGGATTTTGGGCGTCCTTCGCGAGATTTGTCACTAACACTAGTATGTCCACCCTGGAATTCTAAATACCAGCGTTCGACAGTCCGGAGACATGGGGCTTCATCACTGAACACAGATATTAGCTCTTCAAAATACTGAAGCCGTGTCAGGCCTCTTCTAAAGTTGTAGAAAATTAATGCACGAACATTTTCCTTACAAAGATTCATTTTCGTACGTAACCTGACAGATTCCAATCGACGCTGTGACTAAACAATAGCATTAATCCTAATACTTTCAAATGTTTTGAGATTCAAAATTTAAACACATTCGAATATAGAACAGTTCCAAATTCAAAATTGCCGGGAAATATGGAAACGACAGAACTTAACCTTTTCTTTTAACGTAACATAAGCTCGTGAGTCGTGACCGTTCCCAATGAGGTAGACAGTGGTGCAAATAGTAGGTACCTAAGCTAGGGTCACCGAGCTCGTTCGTGTTCCAAATTTCCAGTATATATCAAGGACCAAGTTACTATTTTCGGCACAAAAGCTTATTCCCCACAATTTACGTGTATTTTTAAGACGAAAATGTAAAATATTATTTATTGCCCGCCCCGGGGATCACGTCGGAGTTCCGATCTCACGGTCTACAATTTATTTTCCCATCATAATAGTATTAAATTAATGTAGGTAGTCACTTATTACACGAAGCAGCAAGTTTGGTGTATGGAACAGGTGTCCAGGCGAGACAGTGGAATGGTGTTTTGACATGGAACACCAGACGCCTAGTTTTACTAATAACTGTACAAACATATTCCGAATCTGCCGTGTTCAAATCCCTCTCTCTACCAAACAGACTGTTGGAGCAGAGTTGAGAGGGGGACGGGGTTTTCGAGGTTATATTGCAAGTGAAATTACTGCAGAGTGTAGCAGCTTCGCATGAATATTTTACGAGTGGTCGATGCAGTAAGTCCTGGATGTGGAAAAACCCAGACGCTAGTGTAATAAAGGCTAGGCTGGGCGGGGTGCGGCGGGGGCCGCGGAGCGCCGGTGGCCGGGGTAAATCGATAGCTGCGCACCACCGCCGCACGAACGCACTGTCTGCTGGCTGTAAACGGATCATGCCGTTGCTAACCGGCCCACTGTCGACCGATAAAATATATAACTGATTAGGATATCAGATGAGGAACGAAATCACGCGATGGTTCACCTGCTTCAACCTGGAATCATTGCATAGAACGGCACTGCGCCCGTTAATGTACTATAATATTTAATCCCATAATTACACAAGCTGGCTGCAATGTACTTTGTAGGAACAACAGTTGCACACTGCTTTGAACCCTGCTTATAGACATAGCTGTGATGTCTATCTAAATGGAGTCTCAATTGAAAGAACATAATAGAAAAGAAATCATCGGGAACTGTCGATCTCGGCTTACAGTAGTTGCAATGTTGGTTTTCATGGCGGGATTGCATCTGACACTTGAGCATTGCCTATTCCGTTGTGGAATAGACAGCGCCCGTAACCAATTTATTACTGTAATATTCATGGCAACTTCTTAACAAGATGAGTAAACACATCTTGGACGTGGCAAAATAAACACAAAGATCAATAGCCAATATGAGTAAATACTTTATAATATTGAGATGAAACTATGAGGTGGTGTTTCGCCCATTATTACACCGAACATCGCTTCAAAAGATCTTAAACAGAAAACTTCGAGCTTTGAAAAACGTCACTTCAAAGGTCGATGCTAAATCCTGTAAGATTTTGATTGTAGCTAGTGCAATTTTTGGCCCTAGTGGGAGCGCAGTAAAATGCTATGCAGTAATTCATTCATAATTCTGTATGGTGTTGCTATTGTTCTGTAGCAGGCGCCAAATGATCGCGTACCATGAGGCGGGCGACTCGCGCGTCTCGTTATTAAGTTAAATATAACAAAACATGTATAAAAAGAGTTAATGCCTCTACAACAGACAGTCTCGAATTTAAATTATAAGTAGATTACTTAAGTATAAGTAGATTTCTTTTTTCATTCTGTAATCGGACATCCGTCTTAGATAATAAGCCCCAAATGTTGAATAGTTGAAGGTTTTAAGAAAAAGGGTTTAAAAGTTCTGTAATGCGTTAAAAAGTTGTGATACAATCGGTCAGTCACATTAAACCTTACCAGCCTGTATATTTATGAGGTTGATTTACAGCCCCGTCATCTACGAAGGGTCGGTGGAAGGCGCCGTGACTCACGGGGATCCACGCTGTCACGCCGGCCCTGCTGAAGTCAGGAGGGTGCATATTTTATTGCAGGGAGTCATGTAATAGCTAGTACTCTTTTACTACACCGAAATGTTTAAAAAATCTGGCAATCGATGTAACTTAAAGCTATAAGATATTGCGGAGATTTTAATTTTATTTTTTAGTTTTTTTTTTTATTTCAGTTTATCATAATATTATTTGTCAGTAAGTGTTACAACTGCTTACTGTATGAACATCCAGAACTTTGAGTTGCTCGACGACTTTTAAAATGTTAAGTGATAAGTTTAATATTAAATTCCTAGTACTGACTTATTTTTTACAACTCCCTTTCGTTAATGCAACCATCTGTTGCCAATAAATTTACTGGTGGTAGGTCTCTCATATGTAAGAGTCCGTCTGGGTGGGTACTACCGCAATGTCTATTTCTACCACCAAGCAGCAGTGTGCATGCACTGTTGTGTTTCGGTTTGAAGGGCATTGTAGCCAGTGTAAGTACCGGACATAACGAGACTAACATCTTATCTTAGGATGACGAGCGCAGTGGAATGCCACACAGTACTTTGTAACTCAAGGTGCTGGATGGTGTTGCTACTGTTCATGGGCGGTCGTATCGCTTACCGTCAGGCGAACGGCATGATCGTCTCGTCATTCAAAGCCATAAAAAAAATCATTTACGCTAATATGTAGTAGGTACACTTCCTCTGGGGGCCCGTTTCTTTTTCCCGACGATAAAATTGAATAATTTTGTTATTTTGGTATCCCAGTTATAAGGCTAAGGCATCTTTTGCAGTATTGGGTGCGTGTACAGCGCAGGCCTGGCCCGTGACGTGACGTGTTTTTAACCACGCGACCTCTCACCTTGTCCATCACTCGTTGATAGAAACACGCTGTGTTTTATAGCACTACACCTGGGCCTAAGTAGCCGGGGTTGGGTCTGCTGTATCTGCTGTATCAGAAATAGATATGATGTAAAAGTTTTGCTGCTGCGTTTCTGATAGCTTGTAAGTTTATCGAAAGTCTAAAAACAAGTTCTCATTTCTTCTGAAACACAACGACGAGTCGTCTAGCGTTGTGTGTTTTAACTGTTCACAGGCATTTGTGATCACACAGTCTCATTTGCTCATTTTTGAGCCATCTGCTATAAAAACCTCGTTGCTTTAAAGTTAAGGGTCTGCACTCGCGAATGCATGATGGGAGACAGGTGAAAGGTTTCTCACCGACGCCAACCCATTCATACAAGTTGGAAGCGATGTGCTCTAATAATTCGGCACGGTCAGTGAATTGCTTTCTAGTTTGGATTCAGTTTTGTTAATTAGCTTGTAAAATATGGTTTACTGCGTGTTTCGTCTCAGATGAACGAAATGAAGGTCTCGACAAAGAAGGCAATAAATAAGACCTTGGATTCTTCAGAATCTATTTTAATGGTTCAATATACAATAATTGAATATAACTAGCGCGCACACCGATCCCGGAAAGTGAAGTGAAGTCTTGCCCTCTTACGCGGGTGGTGGTAAAAAAAAACTTATTCATACAATTGTTCGTACGATGAAGCTACAATTCACCAGAAAGCAACAGATTGCCGCTTTAATGCGATTAGGCGCGTTAACATCTTCCCCTCGTTGAAAGATCCTCTTCAACTCAGCAGTCGTCACTATCAGGTGCAAGCAATGGGCAGATGCGCGTAGCAGGTCTTCTAAGACATCCTCGGGTTGTTTGAACGTCCACAATACGTGATATGCCGTCTGATCCAGGAAATAGACGGCTCACTCGTCCCATGCGCCAGCATAAGGGAGGCACGTTGTCTTCATGCAGCAGGACTAAGTCTCCAACGCGTAGATTATCTGTATTTGTTCGCCATTTGGATCGCTGTTGGAGCTCGCCGATGTATTCCTTTTGCCAACGTTGCCAAAAGTGTAACTGAATTTGTTGGAGCCTCAAATAGCGCTGAAGATTGTAACACTTATAGTTGTCCAGCGATGGGCTAGGCAAAGCATTCAATGGACGTCCTATCAGAAAATGCCCGGGAGAAAGGAAATGAAAGTCATTAGGTGATGATGAAAGAGGACATAGGGGTCGGCTGTTTAATATGGCTTCTACTTGTGCAAAGAGCGTAGAAATCTCTTCGAACGTTAAGTGGGTATTTCCCATAACACGCTTAATGTGATATTTCGCGGATTTAACTCCGGCCTCCCAAAGACCACCGAAGTGCGGAGTGTAAGCAGGAGAAAACACGAATTTTATACCTTCGTTCTCTGCAAAGTCGCTAACAGGTTCTTGTGTATTTTTTATAAATACGCCAATTTCTTTGGATGCTGCCACAAAATTTCGTCCATTATCGCAAAATATTTCCGTTGGCTTGCCTCGTCTAGCAACAAATCTACGTAATGTTAGTATGAACGCATCCTTCGACAAATCGCTAACAGCTTCGAGGTGTAGGCATTTATATCTAAAACACACGAATAAGCATAGATAGGTTTTGGTCACTCTAGCGCCTCGGCCCTTTTTATTGATTGTGTAGAAGGGTCCTGCAAAATCTACACCAACAGTGCGAAAAGGGAAGTCTGGTGTGATGCGTTGCATAGGCAAGCTTCCCATCATAGGATTCATTAATTTTCCTTGTAAGCGACGACATGTAAGGCAGTTGTATACTGTACGTCGGGCTAAATGCCTTCCATTGATTGGCCACATAGTTTCTCTGACACATGCTAGGAGCAATTGAGGTCCTGCATGCATATTATAGAAATGTTGATATTTAAAATATAATTTGGTTAAGTGATGTGAGGCATGCATAAGAATAGGGTGCCTCTTAGAATAATCGTAGCTGGAGAGGTCAATTCTGCCACCAACTCGGATTACCTTGTCGTTGTCTAAGAAGGGAGCTAATGACAAGATAGGTGACTTAGAGCCGAGGGATTTATTTTTAATTAGAATGTCATACTCATTTCCGAAAGACTCTTGTTGTGCTGTTCTACATAATATTGTAAACGCTTTATGCATCTCATCTAATGTGAGCCTACTAGTAATTTTACCTTTAGAATAACGTGTATTGTGAATAAATCTCAAAACATATGCAAAAGAACGTCTAAGTTTGTTAAATGAAGAGAATTTGTTAAAAAAATTATTGCTTTCCTTAACAATGGCAGAACTTGATTTAATTTCAGGAAGATCAGGCTCATCAATCAGATCCTGAGACTTAGGCCAATCACTTTCAGCTTTCATGAGAAAATCTGGGCCTGACCACCATAGATCCTTATTGCTGATTTGGTCTGGGTCCACACCTCTTGAAATCAAATCTGCTGGATTCTGATCAGTAGGAACATAATGCCAAGAAGTACTATTAGTAATTTCACAAATTTCGACAACTCTGTTGGAAACAAAGGTTTTTAATCTCCTAGTATTACCTTGAAGCCAACTGAGTACAACGCAAGAATCGCACCAATGAACTGCTCTACTAACTTTATATCTTAATGAACTGATAACTGTTTTACATAGTTTTGCAGCTAACAATGCAGCACAAAGCTCTAGACGTGGTATAGTAACAGACTTCAAAGGACATACCTTGGATTTAGCACATAATAATTTGACTTCCAATTCACCAAGTGAATTAAAAGAGCGCATATAAATGCACGCACCAAGAGCTACCTGTGAGGCGTCACTGAACGTGTGAATTTCCACAATATCTGGAGACGTGCATAGAACTCGTCTTGGAATGTGTAGGCTTGATAAACACTCAAGATTATTAATAAACTTATTCCAAGATTTTTGGATAGATGAATTCACTGGTTCATCCCAGTCAGCCTTGCTGAGCCATAGAGATTGTAGTAATATTTTAGGTAATATAATGCAAGGACTGAGAAGGCCTAATGGGTCAAAGATTTTAAATGATGTAGAAAGTATCAATCGTTTTGTAATTTTTTGACTATGATTGGAAGAGAAAATTGGGATGTGGAGTGTATCTGTTTTAGGGTTCCAACTCAAACCTAATGTGCTTGATGATTCACTTATTATTACATTTTGATCTTTACCGTCTCGGACTGAATTTAATATACTGAATAAATTAGATTTGTATTTGCGTAAGTTAAAGCAGGCCGAAGCCAAGGTTGATGATACCGTATGTTGTATATGGAGTAATTCTGACTTATTATCTGAGCCGGTTATTAAATCGTCAACATAAAAATCATCCTTGATGATGGTACTAATAAGAGGATCACTACAATGTTCGCCAAGTGTACTTAAGCACTTTGTGCTTAAATATGCTGCACTTGCAAGACCGTACGTAACGGTTTTGAGGCGAAGTGTTTCGATGGGCCTTGTTTCGTCTTCTCTCCATAGAATTAATTGCAAGTTGCGATCTCGCTCGTCTAACTCTATCTGACGGTACATCTTCTCGATGTCTCCAGTTAGTAGGTATTTGTATTGACGTGCTCGAATCAGGATGGAGAAAAGAGAACTCTGTACGTTGGGACCTATCAATTGTAGGTCATTGAGAGAAAACCCAGAAGTTGTTCTTGCGGACCCATCAAAAACAACGCGAATTTTTGTGGTTTCACTATTTTGTTTAAAAACTGCATGGTGACATAAAAAGTATGAGGGTATTGGATTCTTGATAGGGCATTTTTCCAAATGACCCAAATCCATATACTCCTTTATAAAATTTACATATTGCAATTTTAATTCTGAATTTTTTCGAAAACGACATTCTAGAGCCAATAATCGCCTTTTAGCCATACCGTAAGAGTCACCCAAACAGTCCGGTGTGTCTATCAAAGGAAGTCGAACACAGAACCTTCCTGTTTTGAGACGATAAGTGTTAGAATAAAAATGATTTTCGCATAGTTTTTCGGTTTTACATAAATATGGATTGTGGGGAACTTCTTCAAGTTCCCAAAATTTGGTTAATTGGTTCTGAATGGAATCTTGATCATTACTTGTGACTACTATGTTGCAATGAACAGCATTTAGTGGCATGTCACCCATATAAGGAGACACTACACGACCTGCAATGAGCCAACCTAACCTTGAACCTCGAAGTTTTGGCAAATTGGAACCTAAGGAAATTTCATTACGCCCCAATACATCCCAAAATAAGTCAACCCCTATTAGAATATCTATAGAAGCAGGATGACTAAAATTAGGATCAGCGAGTTTTATGCCCTTTGGTAATTTCAAATGCTTGATGTCAATGTAGCGATTGGGAATTGTGCCTGTTAATTGATTGAGTACATAAAATGATTGGATTACTTTGTAATTATTGTCAGTCAATGAACTTAACTGAGCAACACAGCTTTGGTTTACCTTTTCAGTTAGATTGTTACCAATGCCAATAATATTAATAGCATTAATGGGGGTGGAGTCAAGAGAAAGCTTGTTCATGAGTGACTGGGTTATAAATGACGATTGACTACCACAGTCTAAGAGAGCACGAGCAATTACATTTTTCTTAGTACGAGGATTTGTCATTCTGACCATAGCAGTCGATAAGAGAACTTGATTTGCATTGCTATCTTGTTTTACTAAGCTACTATGAGCAGATATATTTTCATTGGTGATATTAGCCTTAGTCTCATTTGTATTTGAGTTAGGTGAATGCAAAAGGGTGTTGTGTTTGCGTTTACATTCACGGCAAGGACCTAATCTGCAAGTACGAACATTGTGTCCTTCTCGTAAGCAATTGGAGCACAAGTTAAGCTTATGTACTTCTGCCCTTCGCTCCTGAACACCTTTCGATTTAAAAGTAGGGCAGTCATAAATCCTATGATTCTGGTTGCAGATGACACATAGACGGATAGATTGAGATGTAGCATTTTGATATGTTTGCGTGACAGGTTTCATAGAGTGTGAAGCACTACTTGACTGTCGCGCATGAGGTTGATCTGCCTTGAGTTTCTCAAGCTTACCTAAGTACATATTTTCTAAAACATCAGCGCGGTCAATCAGAAATTTCTTAAATTGGCCTAAGGTGGGCATTTTGGAGCCTTTTCGAAATTCTTCCCACTTTAATGCAGTGTGGTTATCTAACTTTGAGGCGACTAGATAAACAATTAATGTGTCCCAATGCTCAGTGGGCTGACCCAAGTTAGCTAATGCTCGTAGGTTCTTTGTGACGTGATCAACCAAAGAACGAAGTGATTTGTCGGATGCTCTTGTTAACGAAGCGATATTGAATAAAGAAGCAAGATGATGGTGGAGCAATTGATCTTTGTTATCGAAGCGATCACATAAAAGTTCCCATGCTATCTTATAATTGGCTTCAGATATTTCTAGATTAGAAACAACACGCGCTGCCTCGCCTTCTAAGTAGGAGATTAAATAAGTGAACTTATGGACTGGTTTGATTCTCTCATTGTTATGAATCAGAGACAAGTAAGTATCGCGAAAGGCAAGCCAACGAAAATATGCGCCATCGAATTTAGCTATTTGTATTTCCGGTAATTTAAATTCCGAATCATGGCAACTTAAGGAACAGTCATGATGATGAGATACATTATGCGAATTAGAATGATTGTTGTCGTTATTGTGCTTGCTTAGTATATCCTGAGCAAGCGCAAGATGTGATGCAAAAATTTGTTCGATATCATCACGGTCATTTATCTCACTTTCTAAATTTTCACAATTAATGACTTCAATTTGACTCTGAAGTTCATCAAATTTAATGGACATATCGCGAACCTTTTGAGTATTAATATTTAGTTCTTTAACTTGCACGCTTGATAACTTTAAAGGGCAGATAATATCTAAATATTTCCTAAATTTTGTCAAGCGTCCCTTAATTGAGCTACGTTTAACATATAAATCTTTCAATTGTTTTACATTGCTGTCATCATTTGTAGCCATTATTAAAATGTGACTATGACAACTTAAGACAACTAATAAAATATAATATATTGAGCGTTAATATGGACAGCGCCTATATTATAAATAAGTTGGTAAGCACTGAATAGAACCGTTAATTGACTGAATGCAGAAAAGAACGGAATAAAATTAATGCCGAATAATAATATAAATTGTCTTAGCTGTTACTCCTCGTCGGTGACACTCGGAGGCCGGATAACAGTGCAGTAAGCGCAGGAACTAAGCATTGACGCTTTGAGTTGCGTATCAACTTAGCAAAGCCATGCAGACTTGCAACATCGTACCACACTGAAATAGTCGGCAAAACGATTATAAGTATTTCGTAATAACTAATGAGAGCACTTGTTAGGGATTTGCCTTCACTACTCGCGAGATAGCGTGATGAATCTTATTTAAATATAGGTATTTTTAGTATTCTGAATCGAAGTTAGCAAACAAATGTATGTTTTAGCAAACAAAAGCATTAAATATTACGAAGTTAATTAACATTTAGTAATGTTGAGGGTAATTAATAAAAACTTTTTCGTGATTCCACTTTTAAAGCTTAGGATTTTAACGTAATAATCTTATTACTTGTTATTTTGTTATGAACTTGTCGTATATATAAATTGGTTAAATGCAATTTTTAATATTGTAATACGAATTGATATGATTGCACAAGCAGAATAGGTAACGGTACAATGCACGACGATCTTAGTACCTAATTTAAGTACATGGGATATTAATTGGGTAATGGATAAGGAAGGGCACTTATCTGAATGACGTAATGCTGCCTTCGATCCCTTTAAGTCCAAATTGATTTTAGTTGTTGGCAGTATTTGCTTCAGCTGGATAGACAGTGGTTGGTAGACGGGTTGACGCAGTATCTTGAATCTTGACGTAGGTGCTAAGGCTGGCACGGTGCTTCTGATGCTGACCGACCTGGCTGGCTTAGTCGTCGGATGTGGATGATGCGTCCCGTTGACCTCTAGTTCACATTGACGTGAGTACGTGTCTTCGTATCCAACGGATTTGTATAATTCGTATTTGTCCTGTCACGGTCGCCAATGTTTCGTCTCAGATGAACGAAATGAAGGTCTCGACAAAGAAGGCAATAAATAAGACCTTGGATTCTTCAGAATCTATTTTAATGGTTCAATATACAATAATTGAATATAACTAGCGCGCACACCGATCCCGGAAAGTGAAGTGAAGTCTTGCCCTCTTACGCGGGTGGTGGTAAAAAAAAACTTATTCATACAATTGTTCGTACGATGAAGCTACAATTCACCAGAAAGCAACAGATTGCCGCTTTAATGCGATTAGGCGCGTTAACACTGCGATTTTTTAAAATAAATTCTACTAATAAAATTATTTTACGGATTTTATCGCGGTTTTTTAATTTATATTTTCTCCCGACGTTTCGAATCTTTACAGCCTTCGTGGTCACGGGGCAGACCGGAGAAAATATAAATTAAAAAACCGCGATAAAATCCGTAAAATAGTTTTATTTCAATGGCTTACATTCGCTTAAATATAAGAAATCATTAAAAAAATCTACTATTATCTTGGTTTTACTTATCCAGGGATAGATCAGCAAATTTCATAAGAAATTGTATCAAAATTATGTTGTCTAGAAGGATTTTTAACCTGAAATTATATTTGATATTACATACATTATAATACCGTATTCCACCATCCCTTGCTATGGGTCGATGTCGGTGTAGCATAATATCTATAAAACTTCTTGCTGATTAGTTTTATTGCTGTCCGTCTGCCTTTAGTGGGGGTGGGGGTGCGCCCGCCTGCCCGTAAGAAGCAGCAACGCCACCTAAAACTTTACATAGTTTGTCTACAACTTCTGCATCAATTAGCATTGTTTAAAAGCGTTATGAACGTAGTTTTTCATTGGAATCATTAACATCTCCTAATGCGATTCTCACTTCCGTTTCAAAGATTGACTAACGCAATAAATCATATGAAAGCAAGAATTACATGATACGTTTTCGAATAAGAATTTTTAGTTTCTTATAACATTTTTGTCTATGTCGCGCGTAAAAATATTGTGTAAATCAGGCTTTAACCTTATCTGTAGTGTTAGCAGTGAGTGATTGCTGTCACCAGGGTCGCTATAGAAATTTACATTCCACAAAGGCTTGTTTGTATCGGATAAATTGCATCATTAGACATAACGTAATAAAACATAATAGATCTATGTTGAATTAAGGATCAATAGCCAGAACTGCTTTCCCAGTGTGGTTGCTTGTTTCGAAACCGCGCTAGTCACATGGTTTATGTTAGATAATTACCGCTCAGGTAGCTCGCCTCATTGTTTCCACTGTGACTAAACGTCTCGAAATAGCGGACACGTCATAATGTGCTCACCTATCGTTAAGGCATCAACATCCTTTTGGAACTATTCCGATGGAAAACTAATCAGTTTGTTCAGTTAAGCGGCGCCGGTGAAGGTGACCTTCGCAAAGCGTATACTTAGATACCATGTCAAGGTGTGGGTTAAAGGGATCTCAAGTCCTGCAGTTAATGTCGGGTTTGGGATAGAGTAGAATATTATTATGTAAGTATGTATAGTTATTGTACAAGTCGCGCTGCTCTAATACAATATCAGTGAAATACAAACTTTATTGTTCTCAACATTAGTCATTTTGAATATGTATTGCACAAAAAATAATTTGCTGTCGTCATGGTACATGTTATCAGTAAGCGTGTCTTTAACCGGTGCGCCGCGCTGCCGGTGGTGCATCCGATAGGCAGATAATCCTACTAATCCTACTAATATTATAAACGCGAAAGTTTGTAAACACGCAAAAATTACTGAATGGATTTCGATGAATTTTGGCACACGGGTAGATCATGTCCTGGATTTACACATAGGCTACTTTTATCCCGGGAAAATATAAAGCGGGACTTTATCCCGGATAAACTTTTTAACGCGGGCGGAGCCGCGGGCTAAAGTTTGTATTGAATATTTTACGGTATCGTTAAAATGTTAAACTTTATTCAATCGCAGCACGGGCCGGGATTGTAGCTAATGGCGAAACGTGGACTCATTAGTTGCATCTCTACTAGGATATTCATTACAAGGATACAGGCTAGAACTGTGAAAGTTTTCATTTTGATAGCAGTGCAGCTCAAAATCCTATTTCATTTATTGTCTACCCTTTAAGTGGGTCAAAATGTATGTGAGCAATTAATCAAATTATGTCATAATACAATTTGTAAGTGTTGGGTTAGAATAGGCTTCGTGTTCGTGTCGAGAGTCGAGTCCGCTGACTCACCTGTCACCTTTCGTGGCAGACTCCAGTCTAATGTAGCGTGCGCACGCTTGGCGTCAGAGCGGCCGCTAGCGTGCGTTGATACACTTATTGTCGACTCAGTTATACCTAAGCTCAGTGTAGTGTCGACGGACTCCGCCTGCCTGTTGACACGCTCGAACACCGTGATTATTGAGTGAGTAATTGTTTTTCAATTTAAAATTTGGCTCCACGCGTGCAGGATTGCTGGTTATGCGCTCTTAGGAAATAAACACAATATCGCATACGTTATATACGAGCGCTATCGTACACGGTGCGCCTCCACCGCCCGGACCCTGCGTCTGTTCTCTAAAATGTGGGCGACAGTAACCAACGTTGCTAGTTACCTACCAATTTTTATTTAGTTTTTTGGTCTGTGGCTTAGTCATTCTATTGCTGTATCTCACACTGGTACACGATTTGATTAAGAGAGAACGTATAGATAGAAATTGTATCCTTTTTAATATTACAAAGTTGTCAATAAATTCGGAAAAACCTCGTGTTCATCTTCAAAGTAGATGGATAATATTATGAGGTATATATAATGAAATTGGTAAAGACGTCATGACGCCATACTTTAATATGGTTTGATGGCTGTACGTTTACCAAGGAAACCTGTAAAATGAACTCTTAGAAGTTTCCTTAGTTCTAAACCGGTACTTACTGTAAATGTTTTTTATCAGAAAAATTCAATTTCTATTTCAGTATTTGGTTTATTGTGTTCGTTTTTGGCGTAACTTATTACTTTTAGTTCGTCATTTAACATTCATTCACTATAATTCGTATGATAAAATTATTCATCATTGATCAACACCCTTTATTTGAAGTTTCATATCTTCAATTTCTCCGACAAAATCCACAAAAACTACCTTTTTGCTCGTAAAATATTTAAATATCCTCCGGGTCTTTGTCGGGAGTGTATTATTCCGCGTGTATTATCCTAAACCATTTTGATATATTAAGGCGCTATGCCTAGTCAAAATAGGCTTAATTGAACAGTTTTTTAGCCAAATCAGTACATTTTAGAGCAGCCAAAAAAATATATGTTAATCTTGGTCATATTTATGAGGGAACCTCTGAAATCAAAACACGTTTTCGTTAAATTTTCTCGATAGAAAAAAATCATAAAGTTACCATTAATATTGAAATTGTAGCAATTATAACTCTATTATTTATAAACAAATCTTGATAAAATTAATAACAGTGGTGTATTTTATAATAATAAAGGGAACTATTGTTTTTATTTTTCGATTGAAGTACAATATTTGTAAAGATTCATAAATTATTAAATAACTCGAACGAGTTGAATCAAACAAAGCGTCATGGCGGCGTTCGTGAGCTTCTCTTTCATTATTTTCTACGCGGAGTGACAGTGACCGCTGAGGCGCGCTGCTTGATGGACCTATGTCATTTTGTTCCGCATGCCGCTGAGACATCATTTTCGTATTTCGCATTTCTATTTCTTGTTGAAAGCTGTTTATATTTTATATTGTTATTAGTTTTTTTCCTAGGTTAGGTTATTTTTGTTCGGTTGCGGTCCTAGGGATAAGTTGCGTAAATAAATATTTGGTTTTTCTAAATTGTGCTGTAAGATGACATTATAAAAATATGGGCAGCAAAAAAAATAAACGGCGGGCAATAAAGAGATCTTATTCTATGAAACAAAAACACTTGTTGGAAGTTGTAAAGTACCTACCTTGTTGTGTAAACCTAATTTAGTTTGTATAAATTATTTATAGATAGATAATTTTGTCACTTAAGCTCATAGTTCAATTGGTCTAAAGGTCTTGTGCAACAGAATTGACTACGCATGAGTGATATACCCGAGTTCAAAACCTGCAACATATCTTTATACTTTTCGATGATTTTCTTATTTTTTTTTTTTTAAATAATTATTATTTTACTTTTGTAGTTTTTTTTTATTTACGTAAATCTATTGTTTTTTATTTTTTGTTATACTAAAAAGAAACGGTTGGCGTGCAATCCAGATGAACCTTCGGATAAAACTTTTCATGAGTAAGCATATACATGGTGTTACGGAATATTATGGTAATTATTATTGAGAAAGAAGGTTTTACTACGGCTCCAACACTAAAATCGCGATACAAAATCGGCGTCTCTTTTTTTCACGAAGAAAGTGATCTACGATTACAGCGTCCTGGAATGTCCTGGCACTAGCTGTGACCAGTGTGTCATCGGCGTATCTGATAGATTCTAAAAAAGGCTTAATTAAAAAAAAAGCTTTTTTTTATTGCCATTTGCAAATTACTCAAAATGACCAATTGTTGAAATTTCTCGTTTTCTCAAAAAAATCACATGTAATAAAAATGTATGATATAATCATGTATTTCAATTTAAAAACTTATTAGTTTAAATTTTAGATTACAAAAGAACTCTGAACACGAATACCCTGGGACATTACTTTCAATTGCAACAGCTGAAACTTCAGGAGCCAATCAAAAATCTAATTATGATGAGTAAGTATCAACAGATGGGCGAAGGTCGTCACACAATGGGAGCTGACGGATAGCCGCGATACTCCGCGATCGACTCTCCCAAAGAGGTGTCGAACTTCGCAACTTCCAGCCCAATTGTTCTGAATCAATAACACTTATTGTAGATAGCTGTCCAAATGGGCGTATATAGAGGGGGTGTGGGGGGTTAACCCAACGCAAAAACAAAATATAACTATATAATATAATATAACTGAGGAATATAACTTGCCACTTTGCTTAGCGTTTGTGGACTATGAGAAGGCTTTTGATTCGATCGAGACCTGGGCTGTGCTGCAGTCCCTCCAGCGGTGCCACATAGACTATCGGTACATTGAAGTGCTGAGACGCTTGTACAATAACGCCACCATGTCGGTCCGAGTACAAGACCAGAGCACGAAGGCTATTCCACTACACAGAGGCGTGAGACACGGAGATGTTATTTCTCCGAAACTGTTCACTGCCGCGCTGGAAGATACCTTCAAGCTCTTGGATTGGAAAGGATTTGGCATCAACATTAATGGCGAGTACATGACTCACCTTCGATTTGCCGACGACATTGTTGTCTTGGCAGAATCGCTGGAGGACCTCAGCACTATGCTCAATGACCTCAACCGAGTTTCTCAACTGGTGGGCCTTAAAATAAACATGGACAAGACCAAAATCTTGTCTAATGTTCATGTTGCGCATATGCCAATTACTGTTGGGAGCTCAACTCTCGAAGTTGTCGACGAATATGTCTATCTAGGGCAAGTCGTCCAGTTAGGCAGGTCCAACTTTGAGAGAATGGTCAATCGTCGAATCCAGCTTGGCTGGGCAGCGTTCGGGAAACTAGGCAAGGTATTCTCGTCCAAAATACCGCAGTGCCTAAAGACAAAAGTCTTTAACCAATGTGTGTTACCAGTGATGACATACGGCTCTGAAACGTGGCCTCTGACTATGGGCCGCCTAAGACGGCTCACGGTCACTCAGCGAGCTATGGAAAGGGCTATGCTAGGTGTTTCTCTACGCGATCGAATCAGAAATGAGGAGATCCGCAGAAGAACGAAAGTCACTGACATAGCCCAGCGGATTAGCAAGCTGAAGTGGCAGTGGGCAGGGCACATAGTTCGAAGAACTGACGGCAGATGGGACAAAAAAGTTCTCGAGTGGAGACCACGTACTGGCAAGCGCAGCGTCGGCCGTCCACCTGCAAGGTGGACAAACGACTTGATAAGGGTCGCAGGAACACGCTGGATGCAGGCCGCTTTTGACAGGTCCGTCTGGAAATCTTTGGGGGAGGCCTATGTTCAGCAGTGGACGTCATGTGGCTGATGATGATGAAAATTTTGGTGACAGGGGGGGGGGGGATTATATACGTGAAATTTTGGCACAAGAACCCGCGCTACGCCATTTACATTTTAGTATCCTCGAACCCCCCTATGTGAAAGCTATAGCTACGCCCGTGGCTGTCCACCCACTTGTACGTCCGTGTATTGTATTCGTACACACCGCGTAATTGCCATGATTTGGAATTATTTTGTTGTTGTATGTTTATAATAAAACTAGTATCGCTCGCGGCTCCGCCCTCGTGAAAATGTTTTTCCGGGATAAAAATATTTTCCCGGGATAAAAAGTAGCCTATAGCACTCAGGAGTAATGTAGCTTCCTATTAGTGAAAGAATTTTCAAAATCGGTCCAGTAGTTCCTGAGATTAGCGCGTTCAAACAAACAAACACACTCTTCAGCTTTATATATTAGTATAGGTAAATAACACTTTTTTTTTAATTTATTACAGAGAAATCAATGACGATGTGCTATTTATTGAACCGTCAAACAAAGAAGATAATACATACCCAGTTCATGGTCGAAGAGTCGTTGATATAATGCATTTCATCCAGCAGCTGCAAACTATATCCGGCCATAATTCTTTATTCCATTGTAATTTCTCACAAATGTCCCTTATAGGAATCATCATTAGTAGTCACAACAAGTGACGACAACAAAGAAAACGTTCCTTGTTGTAGTAGAAGCCTAAATTTTCAAGAATTGTGACAAGTAATTTTTCTTTCCTCAATTTATATACTTACTAGCGGCCTACCCTGGTAGCAAAGCATCATCACTACATAGTATAAAACAAACTCGCTTCTCGTCTGTCTGTCCCTATGTATGCTTAGATCTTTAAACTACGCAACGGATTCTGAAGCAGTTTTTTTTAATAAATAGATTGATTCAAGAGGAAGGTTTATATGTATAATACATGCATAATATCGTAGAAAATTATAAGTAACTTTTTTAAAAATGTCATTTGCTCGCGGTTTAACTCGCGAGAAACGATTTTCCGGGATAAAAGTACCGGTTTATATTTTTCCGGGACAAGAAGTAGCCTAGTTTATTCCCAGGACCTTAAATCATCTCTCCCCAAATTTCATCGAAATCGGTTCAGTGGATTGGCCGTGACGGCCCCACTCGCAAGAAAAAAAATCCGGGATATAATTCCCGGTTTAGGTTTTTCCTGGATAAAAGTAGCCTTTGTCTTCCTCTGGATCTCAAACTATCTCCATACTTCTTTTCTTGCGGTTCGAAATCGGTCTAGTAGTTTTTGAGTTTATTCGTTACAAACTTACAAAAATACAAATCTTTCCTCTTTATAATATTAGTATTGATTTAGATTTAGCTCAGTAGGTATGCATAAATACATCAGTATCCTTTCTGTTCATACATCTATCGATCACTTTTTTATTGGTCACTACAATGACCTCCTTTGGTAGTATGTATCAATACACTCTTTTGAAACACACTGTATATTATTTTTCTCCGGAATCAACCGTCAAGCTTGGTTGACATTTTTATTTTTTTGGTCTTTATTCTGAAGAAAAATATATCTATAGGAATTAGAAATAAAATGACTCGTTTTTATAAATTTTCACAATTATGACAATTTTCCGTTTTGAGAATAGGCTATTTCTAGAATTGAGCATTTTACATCTAAGCGAATTGTTACAAAATTTCTCGATAACCTTTTCTAGAAAATAAAAATATAAAAATAAATATAGGTAATTATCGGTATAATAAAATAAATAAGATAAATAAAAAATAAAAAAGTCTGTGAGACTCGATCCTAGTGGCTGCCGCATTAGAGCGATTTGACGACGATCAGCACCGCACTGCGCCAAACGTACATTAATTTAGGGATGCGAAATTATGTTTTTACACTAAAATGCCCGTCGCGCGTCTGTCAAATGCGCGCGGTGTACCTACAATTGTGCCTACAATAGACGGTCCCCCGCAATCTCCCACTTCATCTGCTTCACCCCCTCAAATACATGAAAGTCGTCTATTCACAGCGCCTTAATGTGGCATTGCAATACTAACGGGCCCGAGTTCTTGCCATAAAATACGAGTTCGATTTGTGCGTCGACATAAATGTTTGTGTTAAATTTGCATTTTTTTTCCACTTCATTATTTTGGACTGAAAGTGACCGAAAGTTGCTTCTAATTTCTGATTCAGGACATGTCTTAGTGCGAGTGTACTAAAACACATAAATAAAATGTAGGTATCACATAGCATAGGTATAATTATGTCGATTTCGTAAACCAACGATTCTTAGAAATGACATGCAACAACTCAATTTTAGTTTAGTGTCAATAATCTGAGCGTTGTGTGCATTCATTTTCCGGTGGTCTGGCAGCCCTATACGATGCGTAACTGCGTTGCTGGAAGTGGCCTTGGCAAGGACTTGAGTCCCCGCGGCAGCCTCGGTGCGTCACGGCTCAAAATGCGCCGTGGGCGCCGCACCACGTGACCCGTGACTCATGGCTCATGAGCGAGCGTCTCATGGCTGCGTCAAGTCGACTCGATGGCTCGTCGCGCACTTTCTTTACCATTTGTGTACGGTTGTATTGTAGCTTGTTGGTGTAACACACAGTTATTTATTTTCGAAGTAAATAAATGTACTGCATTCACGAATCCTTCTTTGTAATTGAACAGATATTCCTATTTTTGCTGGAGTATTGACAATTCATCCAATCTTGGAATGTAAGATTTAATTAACATAATATTTCGGTGACAAACATGATTTGCTGCAGCAGTTTTGTACAAAGAACAATACGCTAAAAGTTGTTACCCTAGCGACTTCTAGGTCGTTTGTAATGGATAAGCTCCAAAACTAGTGAACCGATTTTTAAAATTCTTTCACTAATAGGAAGCTACATTACTCCTGAGTGCTATAATCTACTTTTTATCCCGGAAAAACTTTTTCACTCGGGCGGAGCCACGAACAGAAGTCTATTATTTATAAACTGTAAAGTTTTTTGGAACTATTTTCCTGAGTTTCAATCTCATTATTCTCAATTCTCATTGCTGGTCCCGTCAGACGCGCGTGCGCTGATGAGCAGTTCGCGCGTGTTTTATGATGATCTGCAGCCATGACGTAAATTTTGTCGCGAACCCCCTACGGCGTATTCGCGAGCTCGAGTTTCAGTAGTTTAACCCTGTTGTAGATAAAAGCTATTTCGGAATTTTGATGCCTTTGGTGAAAAAAAAATATTCGAATGCGCTGTTCAAGGGCATTGTTACAAAGTTAATGCATTGCTCCTTTCTATACTAATATTATAAAGAGGAAAAATTTGATTGTTTGTTTGCAATGGATAACCTCAAAAACTAATGGACCAATTTTGAAAATTCTTTCACTAATAGGAAGCTACATTACTCTCGAGTGTTATAGGCTACTTTTTCCCGGAAAAACTTTATCGCGCGGGCGGAGCCGCGAGCAGAAATCTAGTCTGCCAATAAGAATAAGCTTACGTAATTTCAGTAAGTACTTGCAATGCAATGCAATCAGTCCTGTATTATTATTATACTGCCCACTGCTGAGCCCGGGCCTCCTCTACTGAGACTTCACATACCCTCGAAATTCCGGCATTAAGTCCACCTTTACATAACTATGTATAAAGTGCAAATAAATAAACAACTTTGCATAGTAAAAGAGGTACGTATACAGTAAGCTCAGCAAAGTCTGGCCATAAACTTGGTGCGTTCTGGGATATTAAAGGATCTCCTGTACTTTTAGAAGATCATGGCGTTAAGTTTATTATTCTTGTCGGTTTATTTTGAAATTAATAGAGACCATGTGGAGCCCGTACATTCATGGTAGAGTCTAGATTCTAGTTTGACTATAGACAATACTTCGGGGTAGACACTAGACTACTTGTTACTATTATATTACTGTGGAGTCACGCCATTCTGATTGCCTGGTGGAGACTGTGCCGCCCCCTCCCGCCCCCAGCACACCTGTTTTTTTACGTGTTTCGATGATGCGTGAAGTCGGCTCAATGCCACTTGCGTTACTAACTGAACAGGCACTGATTGCTCCTTCCGACTTACCTTTGTTATAAATGTAGGTACTGACTACTGAGTTAAGTATTGTACCAGGCATACTGCATACACGGAATGGTATACTGCCACTTAAGGTCCTATCAAACTTTACCACGTATATAAATCTATGGTTATGTTAAATATTTCAGACATTACCAAGTTATTTTAGCAACATTTTACATTGAAACGGTATTTATTAGATAAATATAGATCCGTTTTTGACCACCGTTCCCTCAGCGAGGAGGTGTTTGAGCCTTAATTTTTTTCAAAACAAGTTCTCTTAATCGATTATAGGATTAGTAATAGTAATGGTAACTGCGCTTTTTTATTATTGTTATTTTTTTCATAATCTGCACTAAATTAGTACTCGGCCTGTAAAGCTGTAGCTGATTTGCAAACTTTTCTGTAGAAAGACATATCGGCAGCGGCTCCTTATTATATTCAATATTTACAACCTGTTACTATAAGTGAAGACTTGTAATTGGCTTTTAGTTAACTATACTATTGTTTTAAATAATTACTTATAGCTGTTAGTCTTCCAAACAAACAAATAAATAAATAAATAAATAAATAAATAAATAAATATGTAAACTGATCAACGCTGAAGCTTTGGCCAAGGTTACCCTATTACCATTTTCCACTGTACCTAATTTGCAGTAGAATGACACTACAAATAGATATGCCGTGCACTGCGTCACTACGTCATAGCATACGATAGAGCTGGCTTCACTTAGGCTTGAAATCATGCTTGCACGGTTACTGCAGTCAAGCGCTCATCCAGTTTGATACTCAATTATGTTTCCAAGGTTGCCAGTGTCCAAATTGTTTTCCAATTACTAAAAAACGTCAATTTACATCATAGTGTTTATAGAATTGTCGTCTTTGTGGAAATTATTATAAAAGTACCTATATATCCCACACCGGAGTTCCCTTGCTGCGAATGACTCGTCAGTGCTAGTTCATTTAAATTAACACCGCCCAGTCACTATCAGTGCCCTCACGGCTATATTACGCAGGTATATTATTAATCAAAGCGCAGCTCTACAGATTTTCTACGTCTCTATTATGCGATAAGTTATCATTATCACACGCTTATTTACAACCAATACTACGAGGACTCAAAGTGCGCCCCATCGCATAGGGCCAGCAATTTCATAGTTTTCTTTAACGTTGGATAAAGTCGTATCTCAACATTAACCAATGACAGAGCTCTATTCTATCCTATACCAATGCACTGCGGGGGCTATCATGCTGAAAGCATTGAGAAACACTTTTTATCATGGCATTGCTCTGTACTTAACTAAGTATCGTTTGTTAATATTGGGTTTAGAATAAAAGAAAGTTCAATATTCCTCTTATATATTTGTGTAAGATTTCTATGTTCCGAAAGCTACCGTATTTATGCTGATGACAAGTCTTGTATCGTATTAAGTCAGAACTATATTATGTCACGCTTGAGTTAAATTTATTTATTCCTCAGTAAATGAAGTTCGTTAGATACATAGTAGGAGGGAGGGTGTCCCCTTCTTGCGCGCAGTGCGCAGTGTCGCGGCCCGGCGGTCCCGCGGGAGCTGCTGCACGTTCCAATCACAATAAACAGCGAGTGCAGGGGCCAGGGACGCGTCGCACTCCTCGCAAATGTGATTACATGCCGTACTGACAGATGTATGACCTGGAATTGACTGCCTCGGTGGCGTAGTTGTATACAATTTGCGCGCTGAGGTCCTGGGTTCGAATCCTGGGTCGGGCCAAAAACATAGTGACTGAGTTTTTCCATCTTAAAAATTACTCAGTCGCAGCTCGGAGTCAGGAAGTTGGCGGTGTGATACCCCCGTGCCTCGGAAAGCACGTAAAGCCGTTGGTCCTGCACCTGATCTCTCTCCGGTCATGTCGGATTGCCGTCTCACCGGACTATGAGAGTGAAGGAATAGTGAGTGCACTTGTGTATTGCGTACACACTTGTGCACTATAATATCTCCTGCGCACCTGGCTGATCTCCGTTGAGATTGGCCGCCGTGGCCGAAATCGGCTAGGAAGGGATTATTATTATTATAAGCAAGTGTCAGTTAGTCGGGCATTCAAATTAACGCGAATGTTAAAGTATCGCGTGTCCTATGAAAGAACGTCTAGTTAAGGAAGATAATCACCTGTTAGGGCATGGTGGGACTCTCAAAAACCTTGACAGTTCGCTAAGACAGTTAACAGGCTGTTAAAGTAACTATCACTGAAACTAGCACGGTGAAATTAGGCCTAAGGAATCAAAAAGCCTATATATATTATGTCTAACTTCATTTGGACTTCTGGTGAACCTAACTTTATCGTAGTGATTATGCTAATGTTTAATCGCTCAAAGTACCTACTCGAAACGCTCCAGGCGCTTCTTGTTCTCGACGCGACACCGCTAAGGCGCTGATGCAGGTGGCGTCATCTCGCAGCGGCGCCACGCTATCGCCACGTGATCGGTCGCTTCCCCACATCAATGATCCATACGGAACATATTGTCTTATTGCCCTTTGTATTTTGTAATATTGTAGTACTCGGACGTGCCTCCTACACACACGCGTGTATGAAGGCTGTGCTAATTGTTATGGATGCGATTTATGTTCGATGTAAACATTTTAAAATAATTTCATACTACAATTTGGATTGTCAGGCACTGATCGGACGTAGTGTGTATGTTGCATAGTTAAATATCGAAAAGTGGTCTATGGAAGATTGGCGTCGTAATTTAGGCACGTCGACATCGTAAATCGTTTTGCGGCAAATGCGAGAGCCTCCTTGTAATATTCTTTAGAAAAAAATTTAATTGCCAAAATATCCACAACCTCATATGAAATAACGTGGACGCGATAATTTGTGATACTGTATGTTTTTTTATTACATAAGCTTATGTTTATAATTTATATTATTTGGGTTTTTATATATCAATGTATTTACCTAATAAACAATTGTTTATATTTTTTTATACCCGAAATGTGTTGAACAGTGAACGTGTATTTCTCGAGGTGGGAATGGAGACGAATGCGTTTTTCAGGTGAGTGCAGCTCTACGGCTCGGCGCGGCGCTGCGATTTAGGGAGCGCCGTGACCCGCGACCTGCAGCGCTCGCTTATCTCTCTGTGCCTCTTTATCTATCCTGTACTAACACACTAACTGCACTCTAAGACTCGCGGCACCAGGGCTCGCGACCTGTCACATAATATGCATGCGGTGACGGCGCTGCTGCCGGTGGTGGTGGTGGTGGTGGCGGCGCGGTGGAGCTCGCGCATGCGCCAGGCGGACTGGTGAGGGGGGTCGCGCGCGGCGTGGTGCGGGGCGGGGGCGGTCCGAGCCGCCAGTATCGACGCGAGAGTCGGGCGCGGCGCGCGCTCCGTCCGCCGCCTAGTGATATCCTCGCGCAGCGCGCTCCTCTAGTTACGTAAAGTGCCACCATGCCGGAATCTGGTCCCTCATTGTGCAGCGTCCTCAACCCCCGTAAGTGGCCCCGCGCCACTCCGCTTGGCTCGCTTTTTCTCTGACTGTCGCGACTAACCCGCTAACGCGCCGCCTTCTCTTGCAGATGCCTGGTTCGACCCGCAGCGGCTGCACCCTGAAGGTGAGTGTTGTAGCGGGGGCGGCGGTGGCGGCGGCGGCGGGCGAGGCGCCAAGCGGGCCGCCCGGGCGAGGCGCCTCGCGCCCTGCGGCCCTGCCGTCTGCCGCCTGCCGCCGGCCGCCTCACCCGTTCTCTGCTGTATTTAACCCGGTGCTTGTGCTAGCTCACGGCGGAACTAACAAAAGTCTCTGTATCGATCGCGACACACGCGACTACTGCTAGGTCGTCTCGGCGACGATTCTGTGGCGACTTGACGGCGGCTGGCAATTGCGCGCGATTAAATCACAGTATTTATTACGAGGACCGGTGACAGCGGAACAATAATAACTTTTTGTGTGGAGTCAAGGTCCACGGCGGCATCGCTGGCGCAAGGGTGCGTACGTCGAAGTCCACTTGACGCGGCCGCGCCAGTGCTACGTGAATCATTAACACTCGACCACCAGGTCGGTAGTTGAAAAATTCCGCTGCACCGGGTCGTGTATTTATAACTCACGCAACAAAAACTGTAGTAACGGCAGTGCGTGCCGGCGTGCTGCTTGCATCGCCCGCATGTATTAAACCTGCTGAAGGAGCGCAACAGTCCGCTTAGGCTGGTCACCAGGCCGGCACGATCACGACGAGGTCGCAAGTCACGACGCGCCTGCGCGCTCGTAATTCGCAGTCCTCTCCGTTGCCAACATCAGATTAGAATCAACTGACATTGAAGAGCGCACTCGTTTTTGTCCCTCGCACCGTCTCGAGTATTTTTTGCGCGTAAAGGCGCGCGTCGCCAGTGTCAAGCGCGTTCATCTAGTCGGCAACGTTAGTTTCCTGCCATTTAGCATCAATAGAGTTCGACGAGGCGTCCGTCACCGCGGTGACCCAGCCCGCAGGTCCACTCCACTGGCCAGTCGGTCAGCGACAGTGAGCGCAGACGCTCGTCGCCAATGCGACAATAATTTGATTAGGTGCTTACGGAGGACACTGCAGGTAACACGCCGGGTTGCGTTACAGAGGCCGAGGACGGTAGAAGTTTCCTTGTGCGCTGTCGGGTAATCTGATCGACTTCTGAAGGCCAGTGTGCTCGGCGGCGCACAATGCGCGGGGTCATGTATACGTACCTACCAGCCACAATGATATAACTATAGGTTTCAATACAACGATGTGACATTTAACTAAATATTTCTCCTTTTGTCACATCAATAAACTTGAAAATGGTTCATTTCAATTCTCTTTATCACTCTAACCCACTTAACCTACTTTTACTGGTGGTAGGTCTCTCATTATGTAAGAGGCCGTCTGGGTGGGTACCATCGCAATGTCTATTTCTACCGCCAAGCAACAGTGCATGCACTGTTGTGTTTCGGTTTGAAGGACATTGTAGCCAGTATAACTACTGGACATAATGAGACTTAACATCTTATGTCTCAGGATGACGAGCGCAGTGGAATGCCACACAGTACTTTGTAAGTCAAGGTGCTGGATGGTGTTGCTACTGTTTATGGGTGGTCGTAACGCTTACCATCAGGCGAACGGCATGCTAGTCTCGTCATTCTATGATATAAAAAAAAAAACTTAAAGATGAAAGAGGAGAGGCAACGGGGTGAGGATGCCTGTTAGATGCATTTTGTAATCCTAACTGAATACGATACCAAGACGAAAATCTCCTCACGCTGGCTCTTTGATCGAGTCACGTCCTAAGTCGCCAGGCGTACATCTAGTAAGGGCGGTATTAATAAATCAATCTCAAGTTTGAGTTACATCTCAAGTAGAATATAATGTATTGAACTATCAATACTTGAGATGTAACTCAAACTTGAGATTGATTTATTAATACCGCTTTAAGAGTAAAAAAGCCGGTAATATTCTGGCGACCGCGGAGAGGCTGACTTCCTCAAAATCCCAATTTAGTCCCATTGTAGGCAGTATTGCGAAATGTGGTATACTAGAATATGAGATCGGCAGTCGAGGCTCGACCCTGCCCGGCGCGGCGCGGCGCCTCGTCTGCGCCACTACGCTCATTACGCCCGCGCCGCGCCTCATTCAAGGAACCACTCGTCGCTATGCACAATATCATTAGTGGAATGATAAATGCAATTTTCGTTATGATAAAAACTGTGCCGGTTGGTTTTCTGTGAGTTTCGCAGCTGTCTTTTTGAGTTATATACTTTAAATATACACAAATATGAGCTACTAGTGAGTAGTGACACATATCCCCGTAAAATTATAAAATTGTGTGGTTCACACAAACTTTTGCATATGTGAGGGAACCGAACAGAATCCATCTGCTTTACAGTTGTATATTGTTCTCTAATCTGTAGACTTAAAAAGATACAAATATTTCCTGCAGTTGAGAATCGGCACATTAAGATGTTTGGGGACTATTTGAGGCCGATGAAGATAAGCAGGCGCTTGAGATATAATGTCGTCGGTATGCGATAGCGTATGACTCTCCACCACTCGCCCACTAATGCTTTTATCTAAAGCTGTGGTACTGAACCAGTGGCTGCGGCGTCGGTAGGAGTAGTCCAAAACGCTGTGAGGAAATCCCTGGTGCGCAATTTGTACTTTATTAGTAATACTATTTTCTATATCTGTACATATTCCAATAAAACTTTAACTATTACCCAAGGCCACAAATTCGTTCACCCAAATCTCGATTTTTCCATAAAAGGTCGGCAACGTACATTTCCTCTATTTCTTCTCGTGTTTATAATCGCCGATTACTTCCCATCACGTAATCACTTGTTCGTTAATCGACTTTCTGATATAAATAATAACATAATGCTAAATAATGCAGCACGATAAAATTGTGCTATATGGTTCCTCGTAATAAAAAGGTTATGAATCCCTGGTGTCAAGGAACGCGTTTGGTGCGCATTGCGTGCGGTCCCTGCCTCACCTGTCCCAGGGCTCGGATTTAGGTCAAGTGCCTGTGTCGTTTCGATTCTCGGGCGCGTGTCGCGTACAATTTTAGACGCATCTAGAAATACGTCGCTATTGTGGTTAATCCAGAACTATTTTAGTCAATACATACAGGAAAAGTATGTAGAAGTAAATTGGGGTGGGTTTACTCGTGGGATATTTCTTGATATATTTTTATTTGACTAGATTTTAGCGGAAATATCGCAATAGCATGTCGAGTAACGCAAAACGCAATAGCCTCAAATCATCCTTCCTTAGTAGACATATTTGGATTACGCTGTGCGTAACGTTATAATAAATATGTAGTATATTTCGTTATAATAGGATAAAAACTACTGCATCATTATTCATTAGCACCTTACGCCAATGCGCATTCATATCGACCCTTACATGATTGCATTTGCACACATCAGTTTTACTTGTAGATGTAAAGGCCGGCATAATTGTGTCGAGACTGGCGAAGGTTAATCATTTATCATTAGTCTACATTCTATCTGGACCCTTCTCATTTTCCATTCGGCGCAGTGGGCTCACCTTACCGTGTCCGTGCAAAAAATATATAGCTAAGATACTACTGTTATTGCGTTGTACTTCTGTTTGCCTCTTTAAAATATGGACTTGACTCGCGGCTCACCAATAGACTTGGCTCGCGAGTTGAGCCTTTCGTCCATATTCCATATCGATAAAGAAATTAGGAATAACCTCACAAAGTTGGCCACTCAGTAAAATTACCAAGGTATTGTGACGCTCCTTCTCGTCTCTTTTCTATAAGTCTTAATCTGAATACTAGAAAAATGTTTATTATAATTAGCGGCGAGGTCGATTAATTTCTCTCACACTTTTTGACAATATTCCGTTGCCAGATCGATAGGAAAACATAATCCTCTAGAGATGTAATATCATTTAATTATATGAAAAATATAGCAAAACTTCCCTAACCTCGACCAAGTGGTAGATGTCTATAGGTCGCGGACTATCATTGCAGCTGGATTCGTCATCAACCATAATGGTCTAGATGTGAATTGTTTTCGTCTAGTTATTCTAGTTATCGGTAATTATGCTGTTTATTGCAACAAGGCTGTTCCTGTTAGCAGACGTATCGCTTCACTACACTTAGGTCATTTACAAGTTGTACCGTCATCGTACATGTACATCATTACAATGTTAACAGGTATTTTATAATAGAAGATGCCATTAAAATGAAAAAACAAATGCAGAACACGATGGCCAGTATAATAACATCGCGTTGTAGCCTTAACCAGTAGCGTAGCTTGCCATAGACGGGCCGTATATCTAAATTTTATTGGGGGCCCTTCCAGCGGCTGATTTATACTTTCCTTAAAGACAGAAAACTTAGTTGGTGCCGTCCGTATCATTGATACAGCTGATACAGCGGTAGCTACGCCCCTGGACTTAAACTGCCTCTCCATCAGAGATGCAATACGTTGCCATGGTACAGATGCGTTTCCTACCCACTAGGTATCCTTTACGTCTAATGTCCTAAGGTTTCATGTGTGCTACTGTGTAATGTGTGGTACTTAGTACATCAAATTTCCGGGTGCCTGCTGTGTATGGGCAGGAGCTCACCATAAAACGAGCAGTGTTTATCTTACCATTCAATATATTATAAACAAGTCATAAAGGCGTCATTAAATTTGACTTTAGTAGTTAGGTATATCCTCCGTGTTGCAGGCGGATGTGCCATATCGCGGTTGTGTTGGATAACATCACCGCGGCCTGCACCGTGTCTTCTATTTAAGGGCGATGGGTTTCTAGTACATTTCCCGTGACCTCTGCACTACACTGATACCGTTTATTATGAACTTTATCGGCCATCGGTAGCGCTGCTCGCGTTATCTCCCGCCGCCGCGCGGGTCCATTACAGCTCATTCAATGCGTCAATGATTGTATTACATCGCGCTGCTTTCAAACGCGTGCATCCTGGGGAGGGGAGGCATACGGGAGCTCTTGATACTGGTAGAGAAAACCGAAATACATAATAATAACCTGTAATGACTCGTAGGTGAGTATCGCGCTCGTCCTTTTGGATATATATCACCGCATTGTTTGTTTCTACCGCCACGTAGCAATGTACTTCGTCCATTTTGTTCTGGCTTGCAGGATGTTGCAGCCAGTGTCATTATTAGAAATTATGAGACTAAACATCTCATGTCTCACTATGGCGAGTGATTGAAGTGCGAGCGACTTACACCACTTGTCATAAAAATTATATTTGGAATCCAGAATAGCTTTTCTATTCATTCGTTGTTATCCTTTTTGGACAATTTCATAATTTTTATGGATAATTCTCAAATGTTACTTAAATATTGTCGCAAAAACAAAGATAATAAGGCGTCAGGAGCAGCATGCGTGTCAAAGGACTAGGTCGGGCCAGTAGTCATTCAGACCAAGTGCTAGCTTATCGACCCAGCTGCTGGCGCCGTTTTTGTACAACAGGTTAGTCATACTGGCGAGATTGTCGAGTCTCTTACGCATTAACTGTTTAATGTGTAAGAGAGTCGATCAGCCCTGTGGCTGATCGCGTAACTTTATGTTTATATCGGGTAGACATTATGGTTAATCAAATTATGTTCGTATTAAGATTAATACGTGTACTTGTACAGTTTATATCAGTTTACGTCCAGGACAGTAAATTAAGACGGATGTCATTTCCTTCATCTTGGATTCCCTATCCTAAAATTAATATGTTTATCCTAAAATTGCCACAAAATCTAGATGAACGTGCGGCAGTTATGTGTTTCGAGAAGAAAATCCAGTCAAACTGCTATTTAGTTCCTAATAATTAGTCCCCAAACTACAGGTTAATTGTGTAAAAAATCTTCATAAAACTCCTAACAGTTGTATGTCAGCGGGTTTTTTATATATCAATGTTGTCAGCCAATAATTTTAGCATGCAACGTAATGTTCAGTTCGTTGAAATAAATAAAGTACTTTTATTTTCTATGAATACATCAGTTTTGTTTTATCTATATTATTAAAAAAATATATATTTAATGACAATGTAGGCACTTATTATCGTCATTTGTCGACTCGAGTCAATTGTATCAAATAAATTTCGTATAGGTATAAACTAAGAGTGTTATCATGTTATCAGAATACGTCGGTACGTGTTATACATATTCGCTATCTTAATAAACAAATTTGCACTCTCATTCTCCTCGAGTAAAATAACCGATTAGTATTTTGCACCTAGGAAACATTTGACAAATAGGTATCTTCTAGACTGCGGTTGCTAGAAGATTGAAGACATCATCATCATCATCATTGGCCTAATACATCTATTGTAGATGATTTAAACAGCGTCAACTGTTGGAAGTTGTTCTGAGACACTATCTTTGATGGCTGTAGAGACCAATACGAGAAAGACAAAATCGGCCACGCGACGTACAGACATTATATTCAGCGTTCGTCCCTGGATGATAAGGAGTTGCTAGCGCGTTCGTGTCGTTTTCCGCGTTTCTCGGCTAGGTCTTCAAGCCAAGCATTGTCGTGTGAGGTTACGCCATCAAAGATAGTTTTTCGTAGATTGAAGACAATACATACTTTAATAAGATGAAAACATGGGATTTTCGTAATTCCACTTTGGAAGGAATCATGATTTGCTATGCTGAAAGTTATACGGGGTCATTTTGCAGTCTTTTCTTTAACTTGCAATGTATGTATGTATGTATGTAACTATGTTTGTTCGGGTGGAATCTCGCAAGTCAATTTTGAAGCAGTTAGCCTCAACCGATTGTGTTGAAATATTTCATACACGTTTAGTTTGGGTGACAATGCATTGTTAGCTAAGTGACGTCATTCTGAATCTAATATGGCGGACGGCCCAAGATGATGGACTAATTTTTATTTTTGCACGTCCATAATATGGGTTTGCTGAGAATAACTCGAAAAATATCTAAAAAGTAAAAAAAAAAACCTTCATAGCAATCCTTTATTTAAATGCTCCACATAGAAACAAATAGTTTGTTTAATACTATATAAAGACAAAAGATTATCGCGAGATTTACTTGTGTAGATAATACAATAATTATGACAAGCTTATATATCTACATAGTATTAAAAAAAGGTTTGATTCAATTTAAAGTTTTTTTTGTTTCTTTTTAGAGCATTTATTTAAATCGCGTTACTAAATGAAACCACATATTCGACTTTATCTTTGCTAACATCTTGCCAAAAATCATCCATGGATAACGAATAATTTCGCCAAAAATCCCGGTTGTAGTTTTCCAATTTATTGATAATTTTGTAGTTTAGTGCAAATATGGTGTGTGCGTTAGTGTATTGTGTATTTCTGACTGACAGTGTAATGTTGCTGTTGCGACAAAATCTCTTACATCAGTGGTAGTGGCATTAGGGCGTGTAATCTTAAAGTTACTTTAATCTAATATTTATGTTGTTCGAAACTAACATTTTTTTTATTTTATATCTATGTCTAAAATAACTTAATGGAAAGCGTTATTTTTCAACGAGATAAGTACATGTGGTTTCATTTATTACCGCAATGTTAAAATGACCGTGTCTTATACAATTAGTACAGTCACCAGCATAAGTAGCTGAACAAATTCAAAATTTCAAATCGCCTACATACTTTTTTGTTCTTACTAATCTTTTTTTTCTCTTCACAAAAATAAAATAAAAGATTTATTTTACTTCAAACAAAGAAAAATAGCTTTAGGTTTAACTTAACGCGTATAAAGGCGATTTGAAATGTTGATTTTGTACAGATATTCAAGGTGGTATGGTATGTACAGTCAGAAGCATAAGCTTCTGACTGTACATACCACCTATTACATACTCATAATAGTCCGATACTTTATAAATGCACATAACCGCGACTTACGGCAACATCAAGTGGACAATATCATAATTTCGAGCTGTTACCGTGTTCAGGGCTCAGGTCCGCTGTCAGGGCCGTTCTAAGTTCATATAATAATGTATTATATTCATTCAAATAAATAATTTCGTTTACCATTGTCTTATGTTTATTAAATTTTTATTAATTTCTCAGCACCTATATTTCTAGAATAAAAACCAAGGAAAAAGAAATACACAGAAAAATTAAACTGCTTAGCGATTTAATCACTTGTGCTAAAGTAAATAATAATGTTCCTGAGTTCGTGGCTAACACAAACAGCTCGTTGTGCTCTTATCGAGTGGTTCTGTAGGTAGCTCGGTTCAACCAAAGTATAGTTATAGCTATGTATACTGTGGTTCAACATTGACACTACGCTGCTTCTATAGACTAATTTATAAATAAATCCAAAAAGTATCTTGCGCGTTCAATTTGTATATTCGGTGTGACATTCCAGCTGAAGTATAACTATTTTGCCAGTTAGGGCGTCGGAATAGCTAGTGGAATTTCAGTGTTGTTGTGTGCTTAGTGATTAGTAGCGTGTCGCCGGTACAATTCCGCTCGGAAACCGCAAGTGTGACGTTATTTTTACCGCATTGTGACGGCGCGAGGAGCGCCACCGGCCAGCGCTGCCCGACACGACACCCGCCGCCCGCCGCCGCTCGCAGACGTCTTATTTCTGTTACATGTCATTTATTTCCATCCCGGCACCTGGCGCTTTTTTCATTCATGAAATTCATTATATTCCAAGAATTATCCAATAGTTTAATGTCAGACCTATCTTGGTGGTATTTGATCGGAAGCCAAATATGTAGGTGAAGATGCTGACCGATATTGCTCTCGTGTAATGTCGCCTTTCAAATCGGCTGACAAGGGCCGGCAGTCGGCCGCTTATCTTTTATCTACTTGCGCAACTGTCTTCATTCGTCTGGTACAGAATATAGATTTATAGCATGTGCTAACGCTTGAAAATGTTTGACGTCACAGAGACTTCGTCAAGGTTAGATTTTTTGTTACAATTGTTCTTTTACGAACCTCACCCTATTATCATACATTACATAGCTTTTTGCAATCGTCATTCACGTCTATTCTATCGCGAATGTCCCACAACAGCCATTGAAAGTTTTAGCAATTCAAGACAGTAAAGTCTAATTATAACTGGTTGCTAATAGAATCACCTTCGCTAATGAATGCAGGCATGACGACTGGGTCCCAGATACGACGGAGCTATGAGTGGTGTCTGCCGCCGCGCGCGTCTCATTAAAACTAACGAGTGCAGTGGTCGGCGCCGACCGCAGCGCCCGCCGCGCCCTAGTAATCCGCAATCACTGCACGCAGCGCACATGCGTTAATATTGTATGCTCGGTTACCTGCAATTCATTATTTCAGAGATGATTTGATAGTTTGAAACATAAAAGGCTAAACCGACCACGTGACACTAGCGGACATCTAATTGATCCATCGGAACTTCGGTTACGCGTATTGTGCCTTCCAAATTCCAATAAAATCTTTACAGTGACACCTTTGATTAATTATATATCATGACATACAATTAATCAAAGACTGACATTGAAAAGAAAAAAAGAAAGAAAGAAAAACATATTTATTGGTCACAGCTTATGACGACGTACAAATGACATAAATATATATATATATATATATATAAAATGTTACAAAAAAAGAAAAGTAAATAAAGATTGCACGTCGCGTCGTGGCTGTGACAAGTAGGTGACCACTCAGCATAAACATTGTTGATATTTTTTTTCTGAGAGCAAAGATTCAATTATTGGCCCCTGCATTATTGCAGCTAATAGTTAAAATACATAATATCATTTCATGATTAATAATCATACGTAAAAAAATTGGTTAGAAAGAAACAGATAGATTCTTTAAAAGTTTAAATCAACATTTTTTTGATCCTCTGTTGATGACAGTAATCGCAGGTCCGTGCCTGTTGTAGTTTCACGGTGTATGCGTAAGAACAGGAGCCGTGCATTGCTGGCGCTGAACGAGGCGGCACTTTGCATTCCCTGACGAGTGACGCGATAATTGGTTTACTCGTCGATCGTCACACGCGAACAGGGAAAGTGTAGAAACTGTTTGCTCGACAAATATATCGCGGCTTCTATTAATACCATTAACGCAAAGGACCGAAATAGACTTATTTGATTCAATAAATGCGAGTAAATAAATTCCAAAATGATGGAAAAAAATATATGATAAATGTGAACATGCTGGAAGCAATCGATATACTTAATATGTATCACCAATATTCGGGGACAACAAATGTTGATTTGATCCAGTATTTAAAGTTTTAATCCGGTAGGTTTCTATATATAACGGAAGTTTTATGTCTACATAAGCCTTCTGCATGGGCATAGCTTCAGGGGGTGGTTAAAGTATGTATAATTGACGCCCCAGGTACTATTACGTCATTACCATGGATTTATGGACCACTCTGGCCTGCTTTTGTCTATATTCTGTACGTATGCCAAATGTCATAATCTATACCAATATTATAAAACTGAAGAGTTTGTTTGTTTGGTTGAACGCGCTAATCTCAGGAACTACCGAACCGATTTAGAAAATTCTTTCACTAATAGGAAGCTATATTACTCCTGAGTGCTATAGGCTACTTTTTTTTAACCCGGAAAAACATTTTCACGCTGGCGGAGCCGCGAGCAATATATTGTTGAATAAATTATCGTTAGTGTATTCCTGAGTTCCGTCGTAAGTAGCACCGTTGCATGAGCGGTGTATTGATCGCGCTGCACTCACGAGTCACGTGGCGCCGCGCGGTGCTCGGGTCGATTGCGGGGGTTTTGCGTCTATGGATCTACCCGATTTACGTAATCCTCTTAACGCTGTGAGATTAGGGCGTGTGCTACCGTGCCCAATCAATGCCTGAGCCGTGTTCTCGTTAGCGTTTCAGGTTTGTACACAGGCTCATACAGCTATGCAAAATCCGGGACTGTGTGTTTAGGAACTAGGAAGAGAACATTATTGATTCATCTCATATTATTATATTATTTTGCTCGCGGCCCCGCTTGCGTGAAAGAGTTTTTGTAAAAGTAGCGTATTCCCTTCCCAGGGTCTCAGATATCTCGATACCAAATTCCATCGAAATCCGTTCAGCAGTTTCGGAGATGTGCGCTAACAAACAGACAGAAAAGAATTCTAAGTACCGGTGATTTGTGTTCTATTACTCTTCTTTAGTCATCCTCTTACTTTTTTATTATTTTTCTTCCAATGTACAGCTGTACACACCGTGCTTTATTATATGTATAGATGAATTTTACCGGGTAATTCTGACTTCCTAATAAAAATAACGAAAGTAGACAATTAAAATATTATATTATTAAGTATTTGTATTGTTGCTTCGACAAGTTTATTTCAACCTAGTAGGTAATTCTATTTCCGGTCGGCGTCGCGACACGAAGCCCAAGGAATCCCCAATCGGCATACTTGAAGTTTATAATAAGCTCACGAGGAAAGGCTTTTGCTATGTAAAAGGGTTGTCACTTGTCGAATAGTCGGAGTTTTTAACTAACCTGGCTGGACATTTTAGTGCTGATATCTTACAAACTTGGTCCGACGACAATGTTTACAAATAATTGATGATAAGTCTGATGAATGCCTCGGTGACGTCGTGGTATTGCGTGCGAGGTATGATTATCGCTCTGAGGTCTCATGTCGGGTACAGTGATATTGGGATTTTCTACTCAATATCAGCCTAGAGTCTGGAATTTGTGGCCGATGGGTATGGCAACAGGCTCGCCCCTTATCACATGATGGGAAGGAACATACATGACGAAAAAAGTATGTCCTAGTTGCTCGTCGCCAATGAAGCCGTGATATGTGCAATGTTTTGATTATAACTTATAAGTTAAGTAGGACTAAGTTCTGCTATTCCATGTGTCCCCGTAGTCTTATAATTGGACACGTATTGATTTTTGAAACTAGAATAAAGAAAGCCAAATCTTTGTTGCGATACAAAATAACAAGTGGTGCCCTTGACAGATGTGAATATTATAATATCGTCTGCTTACTAGTAAAACAAGATAAATGCATTTTTTTAGTAAATCGATTTAATAGTGCAATATGTAATTTTTTATTATCTATGTACTGGTAAAATCGAATAAATCTCAAAAGAAGGGTAGTTAACCCAACTTTTTGCTTTAACAGTGTTTTAATTAATGAGTTTGAAACAGATCAAATTACAACGTATACTTTATAAACTTATTTACTTGAATTGACACTAACTACACTTATTACTTTTTACCCGTAAGCAGACGATATGCTAAGTCAAAATATTTGTGCCTGAACCAGACCCTTCGTTGTAATTCTTGGCAACCCTAATCTGTGTTAGCTCTGTATCGATCGCAGTTGCAATTGTATCTTGCGGCGTGGATGGATCGATCGTCGGCGGGCGCCGCGTATCGATTTGACCCCGCGCTCGGGTCACTTGTCGAAGCCTTCGGGCCCCTCACCCTCGCACCCTACTCGCTTCCCCCTCCCGACTTTGTATTCGACGTATGTGTCATAAATTGATTTCCTGGCACTCGTTACCAGGTTTAGTTTTTATCCGTTGTTAGGTTTCTAATTACCGGAGCTATATTTTTCACCTGTTCAATAGAGGTCATTGACCAGGTACAATCTATTAAATATTTTATTTAAAGACAAAATCTTTTGAATACGAAGAAGAAAACAATCTAAAACAAGTTAAGTAATTCTTTATTTTGTAAGTAATCAAATAAAGCAACGTTTTCTACATGAAGTCCTGTAATGAAAAATATAAGTTGGAGGTTATCTCAGCTTGAAGGAATTTTCCTGTAGCTTGAAGGAACTAACGGGCGGCCGAAACGGTGTGTTGTTAGGTCCACCCAGGAAACTCAGTTTTAATTTGATCTCGTATATTTGTGAGCTTTCTATAACAGTTTGAAATGTATTTAAAGTTTACCAACCTCCCTTACAACGGCGCGGTCGACAAAAGAGCAGATTCTCTCAATCATGGAGGCTGCTCGTGTTCAGTATTGGGATAGTATACAATACAGACCTGATATTATTTAGTACCAATGTAACCTAGAATATCCTACATGTATTAAATATTATATTATGTCATGTGTTATTGAAACTCATATACATTTACATACAATCGGAACACGACTCGCAACTACAATAAGCTTTATATAGGTCTGCACTCTGCAGGTCACCGCATATAACTTGCTACTCATATAATACAGACCGAAACAACGAGCGTACTGAAACGCGCCAATTACTACTGTGTTATTATTGTGACACAATGATGTTTACTTTGTTATTCAAAATTTTGGGTTGCGATGCTACTGTTTATTTGCGGTCTATTCGTAGCGCTTGTTATCAGGCGAGCGACTGGCGCTTTTCAATATAAAAATGCGCAAATCAAGTTTGAAGTCTTGTGTCACGAGCTGATGAAAATACTGGACATTACTGTGCAGGGCAGTGCTATGTCATACAGTGAGTATTAATATAAAGTTCTGTGTTGCGTTGCTATTGTTAATGGATAGGCGTCAGAGTTATCATGATTCATGAAACGGATGACCCGCTCTTGTTTAGTTGATTGTTTAAATAAATGATGATTATAATGAATACCGTTGATAGTGTCTTTAACCATGCAATTAAAATGTGGTCTGAAATTCTTAGCTATAAGTGAATGTAGAAACTTCTACGAAAGTATCGCAGTTACTAGTTAGTAAAGCGGCTCCATCTGTCGCGGCCAGACGTAAACGTACGTTACGCAAGGCAAAGCCCAACGCAGATGACAGTGATGCGAGCCGCCCGCGACGTGCTCTCGTTTATTGACCAATCTATTGCGAAGGTCACCGCGGCGTCTAGATATCGAAGAGCCTGTGACGTCACTAGTGGATATGCTTTTCGAAATTTGAACATTTTCGTATATTATAATACTTATGGTTCGTGTTAAATAAAACATTTTAATCAGTTAATGACACCGAAAATTCCATGTCGCTATCTGACCGTTGGCATTGGAGCATAGTGACGTCACACGTTCTTAGAACACCACGATATCTTACGTATGACGTTCAAATACTTATAGCACAGAATACTGAATAGTACTACGTACTTATAGTAGTAATTCAATTATCTACGTTGCAATGCCTGACATGTAACGTAGAAGTGACTTGCGTATGTAACGTAAATATATATAATGTATGTATACCTAAAGGATGGCGCAGAAAAACCACTGAGGTAGGTAATGCATGTGGCATTCGTGGCGGTAATTTTCTGTGATGAACATTTGGGAATTTAAAAGCTTAATTCAACATGTCAGTAAAGAATTCCTGGTTAATATGCGATAATTATTTTTTGTTACACGATGTGACGTTCTTTGTAGGTTATAAACATTATTTGTGGAATGTTAATTTTCATAGAAAATAATGGACTGTAATTACTGATTGGCTACAAATGTAGTCATGATATCGACGTGCATTAGTCCTACATTAATAGTAAATTATTGAACATAATTATTATAATTTATAATATTTTCTAGAATACTAATTACTTGCAAATAACTTAAACTGTGTAAAGTTATGGACTTCTGTTCATCCTATTACAGTTTTCCTTAAGCTAGTCAAAAACCTTGTCAGAATACGTAACTTATATCGACTTATTTTCACCAACCCCTCTTGAGTTAAGCAGAGATTGGTGATGGTCCTTTGTAGTATACGCTTAAACCGCGAGATGCCTGTCTGGATTGAGTCAAGGAATGTTCACTTATACCATTTTCTTAATATTTACACTTAATTTAACTATTTTACGAGACGTAATTTTATTCGTACGTAGAATATAATGTCACTAAGGGCTATAGCATAGACTCCTGGAACCTGCTGGGTAACCGTCAATGCTTCACCCACCGACCTCTGATCACATCACACTGATAATACTGAACTTGGAGAACTTGACAGTTGTACTACATTTATATCATATTGAATTTAGTTAAAAAAAAATATACTTTCACTCGCAAAACGTGGTTTATAATTGAGATTTCAATTACAACACACCTATAATTTTTTATTAATTATTGTTCGAAACATAACCGGTAAGACAGAAGTAATGTCGATACTATCGTATTTTTATATAATTCATAACAAAGTGGCGTCACTGCACCTGATGGAAAGTGAAGTGAAGTCCAAAAACATATGGACCGGCAAGAGATAAACATCTCCGGACGGTCGGTACAGTTATGCCGGCCTGCTTAATTGCTTCTTCACGCTCTGCTTAAAGGACCTCAAGTTGTAGAAAGGAGGAGGCACGTATGCTGGCAAACTGTTCCACAGCTAAATATGTATTACAAAACCTTTTAGTTGGAGCCGCGATGGAAGAGGCCACGAAGCTGTGGTTTCGTAAGCCAGCACGCGTGTTTCTGTTAAGGAAAGAAGAGGTTCGGATGAGGTTAAGCAGTTCTTTTAACCTATTTTATATATATAGTTGAAAAGAAATACAATTATAGCGTGGGCTCATTTTGCACGAAATTGATAGCGTTACAGGGCGATATTTATTTTATTGTATTATTATTTTATCGTAATACAGGAAACAAACAGTAGAATATACACAAATAAATTAATACAAAGTAGCAACACATAATACCAAAAAAGTTTCCAACATCTATAAACCATACCATACCATAGGTATTATAATTTTTTTTTTATTACATAGAATGACGAGACGAGCATGCCGTTCGCCTGATGGTAAGCGATATGACCACCCATAAACAGTAGCAATACCTTCCAGCACCTTGACTTACAAAGTACTGTGTGGCATTCCACTGCGCTCGTCATCCTGAGACAAAGATGTTCAGCGTCATTATGTCCAGTAGTTACACTGGCTACAATCTCCTTCAAACCGAAACATAACAGTGCATACACACTGCTGCTTGGCGGTAGAAATAGACATTGCGGTGGGACCCACCCAGACGGACTCTAACATATGAGAGACCTACCAACAGTACACGTTTTAAAATTATTGTATAATATTTATCGAAGAAATATAAAAAAATCAGATAGCCAGGAAAATTATACACTGTCTAGTATCTAACGTTTGGATACAACTATTGTGCCATTTTATTCCTATACGATAAGATACGGTCGAATAGATAATATATTACTTATAGTTATTTTCTGTATTTAACTCATGAGTCATGAATCCTATACTTGACGCACTCTTTGACGTGTTGTCGCCCCGTTACATTTAAGTCTCACGTTAAAGACATGACATAGATTTTCTGTAAAATGTTTGCTACTCTGAAAGGATCAATTGTAGTCATATAAGAAAACCTGAATACATTTTCCAACTTGTACTAGCCGGCACCTACTTCGTTCAATGTACCATGCCGAATCCCCACAAATGGCATTACTTACAGTGCTGTCGGACACGATCTGTCCGCGCAGCTATAGCCTGATACGGGTTTGATCTAAATGTCAACGCGAGGAGTGGCCCACGACTCAGGTTCGTTGTGAATGTTGGCAGTTGCATTAAAGCTGTAATACTAAAATTTATAAATTTTAGTCTCGGTACGAAGGGACGTTGTACTTTCGACCAAATTATGCCAGATATGTATGTCCGATAGTCACTACCCATTAGCGTGCTTGATGTATCGGGTATATCCTTTAATTTATTTCATTAGGATTTAATGTATATTATTAACATATTGACTCAATAATTTTATTAGTTCTGAAGACGCTACACCTATAAACTGGGTCCGGCACCGGCCGTGTGAATTTGTATTTCAAATACATGCGCAATCAAACTAATATTAAAGGTAACATTTTGTATCGATTCAATGTACATTTTAGCCACATAAAACTTTATTCTAATATCTAAGTCTTAAGTTAATTAGTGAGAATATTATGTTGATTTAGCAACAATGTTGATTAGGATCGGTATTGGATGTGGAACACACGTGCGCACGCGTGTTGTGTGGGGCGGGCTGCGGAGGGGGCTGGAGAGGGGAGGAGGGCATCTGTTATCGCGCGCAAGGACGCGGTGACCATGAATCCCCGAGATCAGTATTTAGAATTATTTAATCGCGGTCATCGACCCCGCTACTGTGCCCTCTACAATTTACATGTCTATGACTCATCGTCTTACACCATGTAATACAAGTACACATGCACACATGCAACATAATCATTGGATAGATTTTTTTTCCATGGTTGCAACATTAGACTATGCCTATTTTATCTAATTCCCGTTGCGTAACATCAGTTGCCAGTTTCAATTTCATTCAAACTCTTCCAAAAATCTGAAACTGAAAACTAACTTTGAAAATTCAATTCGTCTGTCCCGTCCATTACCGACTTACAGCCCGCAGATGCCTTTAGGGTCCGAGAGATTATGATTTTAAAACACATTTGACATAAAACAGAAACATTTTCTCGAAGCTTTGGTTGTCGTTGTTACCTATTCATTATTCGGAGCGCGCTCGCTGTAGATGGCTCCAGACCTGATTTGCATGTTGTTGTGCTCGACAGACTCCGGTTTGATATTACTTTTATTCAAATAAATATTAAATGTTATATTCAAATCTTTTTCCGTTGTGTATCATCCGATTTTTGTTATTTTAGTGTACTCCGTCTTTTAATGTTATCTATAAAGTTCAAAAACTGCCATTTCAATATCAATCCACGTATTATTATGATTATATCTATTATCTGTATGGAAACGTTTGATATTCTAAATCTATAGCCTATAAAAAATAATACTACTTGGATAAAGTGTGTTTAAAATCAAGTAAATAAATAAACATGATTGCGGCCCTGGGATTAAGACAATGTCGTGAAATTATCAGCGTCGCGCCGCTTCGCTGTCCGAGTTCAGTGTCTTTGACCACCGCCCCCTCGATAACAGCCGACAGTCGATGTACCTCTTTCATTCGATTAATCGATTGCACCGTCTCACTGACCCCAGATAAGCTACAGTGTTGCTGTGGTGTAAATATGTTGCTAAGGGTTCCGGTTTATGCCATACATATTATTAGCGTGACTGTTCCGTCCTGTGCGCTTGAACTGTATCTCCTCTTCAAAATATAATTATATCACTGTGTCAGACTTTTTTCGGAATTCTGTGCAAAAATTTTTCGTCTGCATGGTTTGTCACAGTTTGGTATTGTGATCGCAGATCGGTAAATATCTTCAGCAGTATAAAATACTACCAATTGGAAAACTTGATTTCCATCCGGTGTACAGGTCATTTGGTAGAAAAGACTGGTGTAGAAATCGTGACGCATTCGATGCGAAGGTTAAAAGCTACGTGCGTTTAAAAAGGCTAGCCGTGTCCGGCTTTATACTGAAGCCTGGCAACCCTAAATAAATCGATGGTGTGGCACAATCGATAGTGCGCGGCCTCAGCGTCGTGGCCGCGCTGCCGCGCCGCGCCGGTGACGTGTGTAGAAAGGCTGCCATCGTGGCGGCGCGCGCGCACCTCGCTCACTCCGCCACCATGGCCCGTCCCAGACAGTCGCCGCGACACGCCGCACAATACGTGGAGCTGCCGCCTCGCGGTCCAGGTAACCTGCGCGACATTGACATTACCCGTGTGCTCCCGTTACGGCGCGACTCTTGAACCCGTCGAGCGCTCGCGCCGACGTGGACGCACCCGCTGCGTCAACGCATATCCTATCATCGACATTTTTCAACATATTGTGAATTAAAACTTTTGTATTTGACTTCATAAATTAAATTTACGTTGGTGTTGTGTGATGATATATTAACCGAGTGCAGTAATAGTGTCGGAAGCCGCTCCTCCGTGTCCTATGACCAGTCGCGACTCGCGAGTCGCCCGTCGTTCGTGCGTTAACGCGCTGTATGCATATTGCTTTTATTATTTTTATGACTTAACTTGTCCACATCGTCGGAACTTTCACGTGCTGCTCGTAAATAGGAGTGATTGTAAAGCTCGTGTCACGTACGGCGGGTCTCAAAGCTGGCGCTTGAGGCCTGCGCGACGCGGGCTGTGTCACACCGCACACCCTCCCTGCACTATAACTATCAATGATCTAACATCCGCAGCGGTGTGCAGGGAGCCCGATCTACCTTACCTAGTGCACCAGGCCCAGTTTTCACTTATCTTCCTACAATATGCTGTTCATTTTCATCAATTTTATTCAAGATATATACCTATTACCACATATCGAAATGTGTTATTATTAGTAATGTGAATGAGAAAATGTGCACAAGGCATATAATATAAAGTTGCTAATTAATTTTTTTCATAATATTATTTCATTCGTAAAATGATAATATGTATAGTAGGTAGGCAGTATCGCGTGTCGGATAGTGTATCGATAGTTCCGTCAGCACTCACCCCGGGCCCGAGTTCACCGTAGTGCAGAGCGCTTTGTTTATCCGCGCCACCACTTTCTCCTCGAGCGGACATTAAAACCAGTTGTCACTCGCTTTGACGCATCAGAACTTGTTCCCTGAGCTTGCACATCGCCCACTACATTCCCAAACAAATTTATCGCAAAGGTATTGTAAACAAACTGATCAACGGTTTTATTAGTGCAGTTTCGGATTAAGGGTATAAGTTTTACATGACGTATTAAACCATGGGTGTATATAAGAGGGGGGGGGGGGTTCGGCGGGTCCAGACCCCCCTTAGGTTGCAAAAAAATTATCCGGGCCACAATACATATATACACATTATAATGCCTATGTGCACTTCTAAGAATGTTTTCACAAACTTTCGCATTTATAATAAGATAAAATAGACCCGTAAAATAAAATGTTGTAATTTTGATGACGCAGGGGGGGGGTATCCTACGACCCCCTCTAAGTGAAAGCCATGGCTACGCCCGTGTATTAAACCTATGTTGATCTACTATAAAAGCTCGTTGTGAAATGTTGAGTAATATTTTTTGCACTGTTTTTAGAGCGTTTGACCGTACAACCATGGCTGTTGGTAGGTTCAACAGCCATGGTTCTGGTTCATGGTTAAACAGTTTCTCATGAACATCCACATTGCACACGCTATCTTGGGGTGTTACGGAAAATAGATGAATTGAGGAAAAAATTTGGACCGGGTATATTTTTTTGACCTTCCGTGATCTTGGTGATCAAAGAAATAGCATCAAAGCTGCTCTCGACGGTATTATAGGCGCTAATACGGTCGAGCCATGATGTAGATAAGTGAATGATTTATAATTGTTTTGTACATGTATGTGACGATGGTGTTGTTGTGTTGCAGTGGAGTCGTTGATATACTGGCGGTCGGCCGGGCGGTCGGGCGCGGCGCTGGGCGCGGGCCTGGCGCTGCTGGTGGCGCTGGCGTGCTGCTCGGTGGTGTCGGTGCTCGCGTACGCCTCGCTGCTGGCGCTCTCCGCCGCCGTCGCCTTCCGCATATACAAGAACGTGCTGCAGGCCGTGCAGAAAACTAACGACGGACATCCATTCAAGTAAGCATACCTAGCAGTTTGACATTCCGAGACGGGGAAAACGAACAGGTGACAACTGACAAGTTGGAAATGATCATCGTCTCCCATGGATGTTGCTTTAATATTGATACAATCGTGAGTGAGTTATATTTAAGGGACGTTGTGGGGACGACGACTATTAATTTAGGCTTCATACCGTAGTACATTTTACCAAAAGTAAATACGTATATTTTGCATGTATCATATATTAACGGACATTTCATGGATTAGTAGCGCTATTGAGTATTGACCGAACCACACTTATAACTTATTACTATAATATACCTAAATTATTACAGCCAACAGTCCACACATACTGATCCCACACCACGATACATCATACAACTCTTGAGCCTAAATACACCCAGATAGTGGCATCATTTTATAAGTGCGGGAATCGAACCTTGAATCCCTCGATTCAAAGCTGGCTCATCATGCGCCGTACCGCTGAGGCTGAAGTTTTTTTATTATAATAGTACCGTTATTTATAAGCGGCTTGTTTCCTTTCACAAATTTATTGTACATTATACTAGTTTCTAAATCTGCGCTCGGCTGATTGTGCGCGGCGTACGCTGATCAAGACGTACACACTACACAGGTGACTTTCACTGGACTCATAAACATTGTTTCCTGATTTAGATTGATCTTTACGTGGGAAAATCCATCATGAGACAATATGTTATCAGCTATCCGCCTCTTGGCTTAAACTTTCGCAACGTTTTGACCGAAAATAAATATCCAGAGTATTTTTATGAAGATGTTTTTAATCTCATTTATTACTCCAATTTTATTTAAATAAAAATAAGATTTTGAAGATGTGCAAGAACTCCTGCATCATAATATAGATGCAGAACTTAGCCACCATTTCCTCCTAGAACGTCGTTGTTATTATTTTCTGAAGTTGTGTGTTGTAATAATTTTTAGAAAATGACGTAGGTATCGACGAAACACTGAACACTGGAGATATTTGTTTGCAGTATTCATTAGTGATTTTATATTCAATTTACATATTAACGAAATTAAGTCCATCCTTATAAGATATACATGGAAAGTATTTATATCAAGTATTATAACAGTCACAATGTTACAATCTGCTGAAAAGGTCAAAATAAAACTGTTGTAAAATAGTTATTCTTGTTTACTATCATTGTAACTTATTGCAACATTATGTGCAAAATGCAAATCAATAAAATTAACATGTAGCTGGCCAAAACAAAATTACGGCCATTTTCATATTCACGATGAATCTACATAATAAATCGTATATTTAGTGTCTAGATAGCATTTTTTGAGAAGAGAGATTATAGGGAATGGTTGGGGTGAGGACGTTCTCGATTAGTGGACTTTACTCACACTTGTGTGCGTAATCACGGTAGTTATGTACATACTGTGAACAGACGCGCCCAATAAGTCAGCAGTGAGAGTGACGCGACAGGAGAAGCCATACATTTATTTTATTGATCTACCTGCATTGGTTCATGTTTTTCAATGGAAATTGGACAGTTAAGTATTATAAACTAGCATTTGCCCGCGGCTCCGCCCGCTTGAATGAGTTTTCCCGGGATAAAAAGTAGCCTATGTGTTAATCCAGGGTATAATCTACCCGTGTGCCAAATTTCATCGAAATCCGTTCAGTAGTTTTTGCGTGAAAGAGTAACAAACATCCATACATCCATACTTACAAACTTTCGCGTTTATATTATATTAGTAGGATTAGTAGGATTATAGCCAGTTTACAAACGAAAAATATTTTATCCTTTTCGGAGTTGCGAATAAATACGATATATAAACAGAAAAATAAAATTATAGTAGAACTTACTACAGATGTTGTTTCAAACAATAACGTGAGGGTGCCCAGATCACGGTGATGCTTAATAGCTCCTAAAATATTTGGAACATCCTTGCACGATGCGGGGGACGGTGCTCGTGATTGGCACGTTGGATATTAAGGATGACAGCTTCTCAAATGTTTGCCGAGCTGAGACGGAGCGTAAACAAACACTGGCTCTGCTGTGAGCCCCGTCTCACGGCGTAAATACAGCACACGCTGACAAAAACTATGACATCGTAGGATGTATATAATCTGTTCTTCTAAATTGCGGCGTAACATGCACTCAGCTCGCAAGGGCTCGCTTACAGCCGCGAGCGGCGAGTGTTCTCAGTTCTCCTGCCCCGGTCGCTCGGGCTTTGTTGCTTGTTGTTGTACAAAGTGGAGGTGCGAGCGAGATGTATTGAATATGTATCTCGCTCGCAATATTCTTATTATGAGATTTTTTAACATGCGCATTTTTCCTTTTGGTTGATTGTTATCTCATAGCATGTATATTTTATTTATTCGGCACACTGACTTAATGTCCGTTATGTCACCTTGGGTCCCCCATTGAAAATCAGCGCAGCGGTATTGCTTAGACTATACTGCAGCAATAAGCTGAATGAGGGTTCCCGTTGTTGGCTTCAAAACTTGAATTTTGTAACTTTTATATATATATTCTTTATTAATTGTGTTTTGTGTAAGTTGTTCCAACAATAAATCATCTTTCTTTCTTTCTTTCTTTCTTTCTATTGTATTATTACACGTAGGGTCTTATTATAATTACCACATTGAAATTAAACTATTATAACGGATTTTATCGCGGTTTTTTATTTGTTTTTTAATTGTAAATTGAAGGTAGATTTGTAACACTAACTTTTCGGACCAACAACACCTTAGTCCGCCCCGTGACCACGAAGTGCTGCAAAGCCTTCGAAACGTCGGGAGAAAAATTTAATACAAAACCGCGATAAAATCCGTTATAATAGTTCAATTTCAATGTCTAACATTCGCGTAAACATAAGGAAGATTTTCATGCGTGTACTTTGGATATATGTAAACATCTGTTTTAGATTGCCCGTGGCATGAAAAAAACTCTAAAGTTTTTTTTGTTAACTATTCATATTGGGCAATTCAAAGCGTCGCGGCTCGCAATATTTTCATCCGGCTGTATGTGATAAGATGTAAGGTTTAACCTTTATTGATAAGTAAATTTCGTATCTTTCCGACCATCTCGCCCGCAGGCGCTGAGGTCACTTCTAATATTTTAGTCTTATCATAGTAACAAAATGTTCAATATGGGCGAACATCGATTTCTTGAGATGACGCAATAAGCAGTGTAACGATGATTTCGGCTTGATGTATTGTTATGCTTTGAGAATTTTTAAATTGTAATGGGAGCATCCGTCTTACTGCCAAAAGCTCGGATCGACAAGTGTTCTGACTTGTCATTAAATATTTTATTATTTTGTCTAACTCACTACAGGCCTGTTCACAAGTTACAAGTAAATTTTATTTGGCAGTTGTATTAAACAGCTAATATATAGAATAGTACTCAAGTGCTTACTAATTTTTTTACCATTTTTTGTGCTCACGTTTGTCCGCTATCCGCCTGATGTTAACCTGATGTAAACCATATATTTGGCAGCATAGATTAGAGTGCGACTTTTGTATTTGGTCGGCTTATACATTTATGGGAAGAGTAGCATTAACTTAGAAGTTATGAAACAGGTTCTTAATACTGATACGCAGAGCCATAATGTTACGTTAGTGGCACAGTGGGACAGGACTGACTACAGGGGGTGTATTTCTAAATAATAACATTGATATCATTGATATGTAAAAAAACCCATTGATTTAAATGAAAGTTCCATTTATATCTGACACTTGATTGACAGGCCGTATTGGATGTATTCGGACACCTAGCAATTTCATACCTTTTGGTGCGGCGGCACTTTATATTTTTTATGGTCGGATCGTGTTACAAAATAGATGTCAATTGTTGTTGCGTTAGCCTCGTGTGTAGTGGACACCCATTTCTTTAGTACATTTTTCATAGAGTTAGTTGCTGTCGACATTAATAATGCGAAATTTCCATACTTACGTGTAGGTACACAGATATCACATGGTTCTTTCGTTTCGTATTGAAAGCCAATCGTGATTATCTCTATAGACAGTAGCTTTAAGTTGGAGTAATTTATCCAAAGTTAATCTGCCGTTACACTGAGTGATGGTCAGTGACACCGTGTGGGCGGAGTGGCCGACACCGCCGCTGCGCCCGACAACGCTGATACATGTGATTGACAATGTTGAGTTCGGTGACGCATCACAAAAATAAATCTGTTTATAGCTGATACTTAAAAGCAAGCATTTCTTTTTAATAAATAAATGTGTTTGGTATATTGAGGAAGGTATTGCATGGTTATTTTGGAAAATGTCTTGATAAACGTCGTCAATATATTGTAAATCACCACTTACGCCAGCCTTCCTTCAATCCAAATAGCGTATTAAAATATCACCTAAACTTTTAAAGCATGCACCTCACACTTTTTAGCAAAGACAATATTTTTTATTAAAATATACCGTATACGAGACATTTAAGGTGCATATTTTAATACCCTATTTAAAATCAAGATATAGGTACAAGTTGGATATTAACGTGTGTGTGTTGTGGGTATTGCAGATGGTTGTTGGAGAAGGAGGTGAGCGTGTCGGCGGAGCGCGCGCAGTCGCTGGCGGCCGCCGCCACCGCGCATCTCAACGCCGCTGTCGCCGAGCTGCGCAGGTACACACCACACGCTACACACCACACACTACACACTACACACTACACACCACACACTACACACTACATACCACACACTACACACTACAGTCATTCACTCATTCATTAACGATAATGCTGACTTGACTTTAGTCTTTTTATGCGCATGACAATGTAACCCCACTGTATCTGATGGTAAGTGAAGTAGAGTTAAGATAGAGAGTCAACTGAAGACAGATGATTTCCTCTCGCCAGTCGACACAGTTATGCCGGGGCTTCAAGCATCACGTCGGAGGCGAATTGTACTTCCTCGGCTATGATGTCATTATTAAAGATATGGAGACATTACAAATAATATTGGATAGCTTAAGCGAATACCAGTGCTAGTCCAGTATATATAGGACTGGCGCTAGTAAACTATAAATTACATGTACTTAGTAAAAAGCCTAATCCTTAGCTTTAGTTAAATACCTAATCGACATGGTTTACTCTGGTCCGCCGGTGTACTCTATAACTCGGTGAGGTAAGCTGGTATGCTGGCGACTATCGAGAAACTCAGTCTGGCATTAGCAAATATTTTACTGAGACAGCACTGTAATTACAAATCACTGTTTAGCTCAGTATAACGTTGCAAATAAAAAAAAATAACGTCACACGGTTTTATTTTCGTGTTTTAAATCAATTTAATTTCTTTAGAGGACGGTAAAAAATAAGCATTTCAAAAATTCAAAGTTTATACTTTGTACATACATACATTTAAAACGCCAAGGAGATCGCTGGCGCCTGTCCCGGAGTCCGGACACTAGTAGTGTGGTGGTGTAATGTGTTGTTCGGTGCCGGCAGACTGTTCCTGGTGGAGGACCTGGTGGACTCGCTGAAGTTCGGCGTGCTGCTGTGGTGCCTCACGTACGTGGGCGCCTGCTTCAACGGCATCACGCTCATCATACTCGGTACGTACTACATGACACCTCTCATCTGGAATTATGTTCATACTTCATAGTCAATTATTATAATACTCGGTCGGACTGCCTCGGTGCCGTAGTTGTATTGCGGTACAACTGCAATGCTGGTCTCGGGTTCGATCCCCGGGTCGGGCAAAGTGATATTGGGTTTTTCTACTCAGTATCGGCCCCGAGTCTGAAATTTTATCCCAATATGACGTTAGACTTGCGCCCTATCACACCATGGGATAGAATACGCACGGCGAAAAGTGGGTGCACTAGTTGCGCCTCTGCCTACCCCTTCGGGCATAAAACGCGTGAGTGTGAATTATTATAATATCCTTTGTGAGAAAAACATTGGTGGGCTAGCTAACACCACACATGAACTCTGAAAACTTATTCTGCCTGAGGATTGACGAGCACGTTGCCCATCTGATGAGAGTTATGACAGTTGAGAATAGATTTTTTTGCAGTGGTGTCACCCGACAGAGCCGGCCTAGTCTAGCGGCTATCTACAGCATGGCTCTTTCAATTCATAGCATATTCCTAAATATTAATATGTTTTCAGAAAACTACCAGTATTACTGTAAGCATAATATTAACGCGCGTTGTCATATGTTGCAGGGTGGATAGCGCTGTTCACTCTTCCCAAAGCGTACGAGATGAACAAGGCGCAAGTGGACGCGAACCTTGAACTGGCTCGCGCCAAGATCAACGAGATCTCAGCTAAGTGAGTATTTACCAGTTACGAATGTCCAACGACAATTCCCTACTTTTATACTAACATGCAAAGAGTTAGGGAAGACTTGAAAATATCTGTAATAACTGAAGGTTTTTGAGTAAGTTTAAAATTATAATCAATCTTACAATATTTCTATCGTCAAGCAGCAGAGTGCAAGCACTGTCGTGTTCCGGTGTGAAGCATATAGTAGCCAGCGTAATTACTGGACCTTATGAGACTTAACATCTGATGTCTCAGGATGACAAGCGCAGAACTCTGTTGTTCAGAGTTCTTTGCGGTGTTGCTAGTGTTTATGGACGGTCGTATCGTTTACCATCAGGCGAGTGGCATGCTCGTCTCGTCATTCAGTAGCAATTTAAAAAAAACTCACAATAATGTTATTTTGTTATAAGTTCCATGTTACCTAAATGTCAGAGTCTTGTAGGTTACTTTTCTTTATGTTAATAATTTATATTTGGACATACATCGTGCCCGTACATTTTAGTTTGAGCTAACATTTCATATAACAAGTGATCTTGGATACTGTTAAATTTACTGACACTCGGTAATAATGGTTAAATGGAATAAATACACCGAAAATATAATCGCTGCGTTTCGATCGATAGCGAAATTGGACCATAAAGCATAAAGTATTTTCGAGATGCATACACATTATTTATTGTCATAAGATTTTTTCGTGCTCGGCGAAGTGACCCCGCTGCATCTGATGGTCAGCGGAGAGGATCCGGGTAAGAGTGGCGACTGACGAGCGATGATCGTACTTCGTCAGTCGACCGATATACACAGGCTGATCCCGGAACGCGGCACACTTACGTAGGCCATTATGGCGTGTTTTAACACCTTATACGGTGGTCGTTACTGGGCGGATACAAGACATCCAACCACCAGCAGGTGCATTGATGCCATCAATCCGAAGTTAAGGATTCATATGAAATGAGATCCTTTTTCGCACAACGAAGATGTCACTATTAAACTTAGAATTTGATATCTAATAACCTCTGTTAGGCCTGATTATTTAATCACCAGATAAATTTTATTCAATAGGATAAAACCTCGATTTCTGCAGATGTATAATGTAGGGGTATAATTTAGGTACTTTAATGTTTTTTCGTATGGTAACTGATGATCTATCTGTCGGAGACCCGTATGGAGCTATCACATGAAAGTACGTTGGTAATGTGGTAACGAGCGAGCGCGACGTATGCGCGAGTTTTTTTTATTTGCTTTGAATGACGAGACGAGTATGCCATTCGCCTGATGGTAAGCGATTCGACCACCCATAAACAGTAGCAATACCATCCAGCACCTAGAGTTACGGAGTACTGTGTGGCATTCCACTGCGCTCGTCATCCTGAGACATAAGATTTCCGACGGGTAGTGTCCCTCGACTGCAACGCTGTTGTATGTTGTGTGTTGTATGTTGTATGATGTACTGAGGTGTGTCGTGTGTCGTGTGTCGCGCAGGGTGCGCGCGGCCGTGCCGCTGGGCGCGCTGGGCCGGAAGGCGGAGAGCGACAAGGAGAAGTAGGCGCTACACCTCGCCGACGCTGGAGTACTGCACTCGCTGTTTGTTATATTTATTAATGTACCATTAAATAATACCACTTACGTGTAAAGCTTTATGAGACGAATCATGCGGAGATTATTGTATTGCTTTTTGAAATTTTAAATTAAAATAACTGTCGAACCGATCTCCACCATTGTTTTATTGTACACTGAACACAAACCCCTCGTTGTTAGTGAATAGGAATGCCGTTGATGTGCGTCACACAAATTACGGAATTGAACATTAGATTACTAGTATAATAATTAGTAATAAGGCAAGCGTACAATGGCAACTATTAAGTTTTGATACATCTCTCTTCAATAAGTTACACTCACATCATGTCCTGAGGAATTATTGTGGCTTCTGTACCGGCTGTGAACATCTAGCAGTTTTGTCGGACTTCAAATGACCTCACATCTATGAGATCAGAGAAGTCATTGCCGTTAAGGTGTGTATGAGCCATGGAGATATCGAGGTATGCCTACGCCTTGTGCTTGTACTCATCTTACAAGAACTTATTAATTCGTGACGTTGTTTTCACACTTGTAGGTTTATGTATGTGTTATTTATATAAAAGTTATGTAAAATACCAAATTTTCTTAAAATAACCATTATTAACCTCTGGAATGCCGGACCTATTTTGCGTAAATGATGATTCTGTGCCGCCATACATTTGAAAAATTCGGATTTTGGGTGTAAAGGCTTTGATATATAAAAACTGTAAAATTAAAAATATTTTAGTATGAATTCTGTTATTATTTATTTATCCCTTAAACAAATACGAGCCGGTATGTAAAAATAAAGAAAAAAAATAGGGGATGGGGTAGTTTTTCCGGTGGTAAATAATTTGCCATTTTCCGTTCATGACTACAACATTTTAGATGTTGGTGGTAAAATAGTTACCATTCTCCGTTTCGGTTTAATTTTTGTTTCTTGACTAGTGTTTCCTCTTGGTTCTACCTATATTTTATTATGCGTTTTGGGAACGAAATACAATATATTTTTTATAAAAAAATATGTTTATTAGTAATAGTATTTATAATATAAATGAAAAATCTTAAATATAAAACAAATTACGTATTGCAAAAAATTAAAAAAAAAAAATTAGAAAAAAAAAAACCCGACTGCGTCTATATCTGCCATCTTTATTAAATTCATTGAAGAACTGAGAAGATAGAAACAAGATTTTAATTTGAATTTTTTGTTTTGGTTTTGAATAATCTTAGTTGTCAGTGTTCACAAACGCTGTCGGAGGCATAACACGCTAACTTCTCGTAATATTTTGGTTGGTGATGTACAGTCAGCAGCATAAATATCTGTACAAAATCAAAATTTCAAATCGCCTATATACGCGTTAAGTTAAACTGAAACATTTTTTTTCTTCGTTTGAAGTAAAGTAAATCTCTTTTATTTGATTTTTGTGAAGAGAAGAAAAAGATTAGTAAGAACACAAAAGTGTGTAGGCAATTTGAAGTTTTGAATTTGTTCATCTACTTATGCTGCTGACTGTACGTAGAGCAACATAATCTCGGAGTGAGCAGATGCCTCCGACTGCGTTTGTGAACACTGTCAACTAAGATTATTGAAAACCAAAATAAAATATTCAAATTAAAATCTTGTTTCTATCTTTTCAGTTCTTCAATGAATTTAATAAAGATGGCAGATGATGACGCAGTCCGGTTTTTTGTTTATTTTTAATATTTTGTTTTATTTTCATTATTTTTCATTCTTCATCTTGAATTGTACTTTTTTCATATATTTTATAATTTTCGCCTTCTTTGTTCATTTCTCAATTTATTCATCTTCATAAAAAAATATTCTTCCTATTCTCATTCTATATTAATTATTTTCTTGATAAAATTTTTCAATTTATAAATCTTCATATTTTGTTCTTTAAAATATTTTAATTAGTCATCACAATTCACAACACGCCGCGCGCTAGCGCTGGGCCGCTGACGCGACTGGCAGGGTCGCCATGTAATGTTAAAAGGATAGAATGTACACGTGTGTATGGTATTAGATCCTTTATTAGACTGTTACTTAAACTGACTTACAATACATCACATCTACTTATATACTACACCACAGGCTCTTACACCCGAAAACACTGCATCCTACCATTGTTACACGTAGGTACCAGTCGAAGTATTTTTCTAAAAACAATAATTAGCACTATTATTTATCACTCAAAAACACCAGCACTTTCTACTTTCGTTATTGTTTTTTAAAACTCATAACTTGAAATGACAGTTTCTACTTTTAGATTATGAAAGTTAAAATGATACCGGAGTGTACGCCGTATCTATGACACAGGGCCCCGACAAGTGTTATCAAAAATCTGTTGTAGATATTTTTTTTTTATGTAGGCGATCCTGATATCAACACCGGGGGAAACCTGCGAATGGGATACTGGAGTCCCCCGGCTTGACGACTGCAGGGGCCTGGGAAGGAAATTGAAAAGGATGATGCAAGGAAAGGTGGGGAATGGGGAAAGGTTCTCAGGATGGGTGGAAAGGAAAAGGGTGCTAGGAAATGTTCGCGGGCCCTTTGTTGTAGGTATTTTTTTTTTTTTGATTAGGCGATCCTGCCGTCGACACCGGGGGAAACCTGCTAATGGGATACTGGAGTCCCCCGGCTTGACGACAGCAGGGGCCTGGGAAGGAAGTGGAGAGGAGTATGGATGGGAAGGTGGGGGAAGGGAGGAAGATTCGCAGGATGGGCGGAAAGAGAGGGTGCCAGGAAATGTTCGCGGGCCGTTTTAGGCCTCAATGTGTTTTACAACCAAGAGGTATACACACTGAACTGTGTGCCTCGGCCCGCGACTAATGTCCCCCCGCGCATGGGCGTGCATTGGGTGTGAAGACCCAAAGCACAAGAATTGCCTCGGGGGGCTTGTTGTAGGTATTGATGCTGTGCGGTGTGCCTCTGAAGGGCCTTACAACTTTGATACAGGTCCCTCTGGGCCTCTAGGGCAAACTACGGCACTGGGCTACTAAGTAAATGTTCATAATTTAAATTGATCTTTTGATGATAAGTCCTAAACTACCTAGTAATGTCCTAAGCTAACTTCGAAGAAGGGTACTTTAGGAAGATATTCTCGGTACATATTATATTAATTTTGATTTTTCTTAAACACATAGTCTTTTTGATACTTACATACCTATAGCACATTTTAACGAAAAAAAAATGCATTTTTGTTGTAAACAATATCCAATAGTGCCTCTCCCTTGTTCTTTGATTAAGAAGTAATGGCTGTATTTATTCTCAGAATATGAAACAAATGCTGTATACTTTTAATATGATTTTACAGGTATTTTACGACTACATGAAGCTGAGGTGTACATAGGGAAGCTTAGACCATAAATAAAATAGGTACTTATTTTTAAAAGCAATTCTACCAAAATCCGCAATAACACTGTTTCCGTAAGAATGTTTTCTGAATGAAAATTACGCATACGCATACTCACGCCTTTTATCCCCGAAGGGGTAGGCAGAGGCGCAACTAGTGCACCCACTTTTCGCCAAGCGTATTCTGTCCCATGATGTGATAGGGGGCGAGCCTATCGCCATACCGGGCACAAATTCCAGACTCCGGGCTGATACTGAATAGAAAAATCCAATATCACTTTGCCCGACCCGGGGATCGAACCCGAGACCTCAGCCTTGCAGTCGTACCGTAATACAACTACGCCACCGAGGCAGCACGTGAATGAAAATTAGGAGTCCGTTTTCAGGTTTTCTGTAATGTACGTGTTGTAACCTAAGTTCCATGAATAACTGATGTCTATCACTCTACCCCATAGCTCTATCCCATTTCCTTTGATTAATTTAATTTATTTTTATTTTATTATTTTTAGTTTTATTTTTTAATAATAATATTGTTACACAAAGCCCGTTTAATCACGGTTATGGCTTTTTGTGAATTGTTGCTGAGCTTATATTACATATAGGATACTGGATAATGCGTAGCTAGTATCATCAATAGGTAAAATGAGGGTAATATTACAATTCAAAACTCTCAATACTTACTAACATTTTAGTATAGTTACTAACTTGTAGTTTTGGTACTACACTTGTTGGCCTTGAAAAAACCGGAACGCACTGCGGAACGGTAATAGTACTATTCTATTTCTTTCTTTGATAACCAATCCATACCTTTATAGTATCATCTCTTTCTGTAGGACTGAATGGGACATAGATATAGAATTATATAGACTATCTATACCTATTACCTACCTATACACCATAATGCTACCACAAAAAGACTTTTACCAAACATACGGGAGATTTTGTTCAACGAATATCCTGTTCTTTGTATAAATTTTTTTATTCATTTCTCAAAAATCCACAGCTCTCTAATGTAAAATAATACAAACAAGTATGACACATCTTACAGCCAAATTGGGATTTACATTATATAACAAAATTTAATGCCTATATAATATTATTTTTATTATTGAGATATTTTAACATTAATTTTCATATTTGTACATTTTATAAAACTATACCTATTACCTAGAACATACTTACATTCCCGCACCATAAGTTGAGACGAATATTTGAATATAAATATGATCACGTTTTTCCCATTGACGATGCTCAATAGGGAACGTGTACGTCGTAAGCTCTGCCAACTGTCGTTGCAATCTGAATCTTTCACCCTATCGATACTTGGCATTGACGTAAAATATAATTATTAAATGATGAAAAATAACATTTAATTTGTTGATAATGTATTGCTGCATATCTGAGTACTTCAAAACATAAAAATAAACAAATCAAATGGTGTAAAACTCTATTATGTTCCTAAGAACAGAACCTAAATAGTTACATTCCATAAGTATGGAAAAATAGTCAAAAATAATAAAAGCCATATAAAACATACATAAGTATGAATTCCAAAAGCATCTAGAAATGTCTCATTATGTAATGAATAAAAATAAAGAAGTTTTGATGATTATATTAAATACAAACAAATCTGTAATAACCTCTTAATTTTGATTCAATAGCATTAAAATTTCTAGCCTCCATCTAAAAAATCAACAATAATCGGCTAGAACTAATATTTCATCTTATTTGTCATATTAAAATAATATATAAATAAATTATAGGTCCGAAAAGTTTAATTTTTTATCCACATGTGGCTCTTGTGTCGATTTTGTGCTGCCACCTATAGTTCGTGCACGTTCCCTATAGTCGCATTAGTATGAATGCATTATAATATGTTCACGTAGTCAGTATCATTAATAGGTAAAGTTAGGGTAATGCTTCAATCTAAAAATTGCAACACAAAATATGAGGAACTAAAGTTTCTGGCCTTGAAAAAGCCGACACGCACTGCGGGACGGCAATAGTACCATTCTATTCCTTTCTCTCATATTTAATACCTCTATAGTACCATCCCTTTCTGTGGGACTGAATAGAAGCTATACAGCAATCTATACTTCCTCTATCTACGGAACGGAAGCTAATTTAATATATCCTACCAGCGACTATATAACCCCTAGACTCCTAATAACAGACGATCCGCTTCGGGCAACACATCTGACAAGAAGATCCAATGTAGCTTACCGTTCAAAATCTTCAAGTCAGTTGCGCCCACAACTGTGAGCCGTAAATACTTCCGTGTTGGCGAATGAATAAATATTGCAATGGCCCCATGCACAATACGATGGTGTGGTAAAAATAGCCATAATTCAAATTTTCAAAAAAATGTCATTACATTTCACAGGTACGTCAATAATGACACATAATCATATTTTATTTAAAATTTTACGGAGTTCATCTTATACCGGCCAGTATTGAGGCCCGCGCCATCTTATTATATTTGCATCTCTTTCCGACGAAAGTACTTTTAAATTTTCTATTTCGTTTTGTTGTTGAACATTATAAGTAAGTGATGCACCAAAAGGATTTGTCGATAGTTATATTGATAAAATTAATGTTATTAGGATTATTTTTTATTTTATTGTTTGTTGATTTTACCGATTGTTTTTAATAACTTTATTTGTGTTATTCCTACAACCCAGCCCAAATATTCTTGTTAATATCGATGAGGCTTACTTAGCGCCATCTGTCATTCGACAACATAAATAACTTCGTATCTTTTGAAATACGAACGATAGTTAAATTATTTGGATATTGTTCATATAATAATACTAAAATCGCGATAAAAAAATGGGAGAGTGAAAGTAGGAGGGTGAAAATTTGGGAAATAGGTATTTAAATATTTAAAAAAAACACTGGATAGGGATACCCTAATCACCTAGCGACCAACGACCAATTCCCATACCTACAAAATTTATATAAAAAAAATCATAAATATCGATCGAGTCGGAGGCGTGCGACAAACACCGTGACACGAGATTTTTATATATTAGATTAACTTTATTATACTTGATATTGGCATACATCATAGAATAAACAAAAAATAAGAAGAAGAATGCCATCAGTATTTATTTTAATTAAATAAGTACCTTGACAGATTTTTTATTTCTTTTGTGCTTTAACAGAATTATTTTTAGATTATAATATGTTACCTACTTTGAGTAAAAAGACGTTTAATAAATAATTATATTACTATAAAACCTTATTAAATAAAAGTAATATCGATAAAAAAATCGTATTTAATTTAACTTGTTCCATCCCTAAGCTATGTTTCCAACCAATCGTAATGCAGTACCCCGCTTCCTCATACCTCAGGTAGTTGACAGAATTAATTTGAAGAGAAATATTGAACATAGGAGTCTACGGGTTATATAGTCGCTGTATCCTACTATAATATAGTATAGCACTATATGCATCATAGGCAGTATTGTATTCGTATTGGAGTTTGGAGGACTTTTGGCGGAAACTTGGAAATGCCATGTGGTGCTCTTGTTTTAATTCATAATTTTGGTGATATTTCTAACTTGAAATTGGCAAAATGTTCATACAATTGCCACAAAAAAAAAGGTTTCTCCTGATATCCTTACTTTATATAATCAAAGAAATCGGTGACAAGTGACAGTTGAGTTTGACAGTTGACACTTGACAGTAGGACTTTGAACACCATTGACAGTGGACGTCTAACGTCGCACATTATGATAAATTCGTAACACATAAGTTATTTATTTTAATTATTTATTATGTACAAATGTTTATAAGACTAACTAATTATTAAGTATTTTTATGCACGAAACCAATGGTCTCGTGTATAGTGAAATTTTGATGTTGAGGTGATGTAAATAGGATTTGCAAATAAAATATCACCAAATGCGAGTGTCCGAGAATATACCAAGAATCTGAAGATAAAAGTTCACGTGTCTTCGCCAAACACAATGGCAGACGTTGCAAGGTCAGTTGATTTATTTAATTTTTAATAAACAAAATGCTTTTATCTACACTGGTACTGACCTACATCTCACATTAAACTAATATTATGGTAAGTATTTCATCAACTATAACATAAATTATTATGTCGCTTAACTATCTACATGCAGGTACAGTTTCTTCCTTATGTTGTATAATACATGGCAATGAATTTGTAAGTGACTCTAAGAACCAAAGATGACTAATCAAAATATTAGTATCATTATTATGCCATATGTGCAAATGTTGATAAAATGTACTAATAAGTTCTATATAAACATATTTAGTTACTTACAATTAATTATAATTTCTATGTAATGAACATCTAAATGTAGTAGAATAGTTATGCAATCACAGTATTAAATAAGCTTAATGTTGTTTTAATTTGTAACATAGATTGAATTTCGATGATGTAATTTGGTGAATTTACCAGGGATTTGATGAAAGTGTATTGTTAAGAATTGTCCTAATATATTTAAATACAGTTAGTTGGAAAACTTGATGTTACTGAGCTCGGTAGCAAGGTCTACCTCTTGTGAGAGGTAACAACTCTTATCTGATTAGACTATAAGAATCAAAAAATTTACAAGGAACAATTTTTTTTATATCATTGTATGACGAGACGAGCATGCCATTCGCCTGATGGTAAGCGATACAACCACCCATAAACAGTAGCAACACCTTCCAGCACCTCGAGTTATAAAGTACTGTGTGGCATTCCACTGTGCTCATCATCCTGAGACATAAGGTGTTAAGTCTCACTATGTCATGTAGTTACACTGGTTACAATGTCCTTCAAACCGAAACACAACAGTGCATGCACACTGCTGCTTGGTGGTAGAAATAGACATTGCAGTGGTACCCACCCAGATAGACTGTCACATATGAGAGACCTACCACCATCAGTATTTGATACATACATTTGACAACATAATATTATATTTTATAAATAATTGCTATTAAATATTGTGTGAGGAAACCTACTTCCCTTAGAATTCTCTATAAGAATTTCGAGGGTGTGTGAAGTCTACCAACCCACACTAGGCCAGCGTGGTGGACTAAGGCCTAACCCCTCTCAGTAGTAGAGGAGGCCCGTGCTCAGCAGTGGGCAGTATATAATACAGGGCTGATTGCACTGCATTGCATTGCAAATATTTCACAGACACAACCTTTACTATGACATAATTTTGTCAACAATCAGCATGAAAATATATTAAATTTAGTAAGTATGATTTCTTTATAACTCGCAATTAATGTGTGGGGTTTTTCTCTCTACACTAATTTTATGAAGTTGTATGGGAGATGTATGATTATTTAATATGCTTTTCCTGCTTTTTTTTGGCTGAAAACAGTTACTTCCAAAATCAAATTGTCATCAAATATTTAGTTAAACTACATAACAAGACTATATTTAAATTGGTTGCATAATATGGCGCGCTTTCATCGCGTCGCAGTCACGTGGCTGTGAATACACCTTGGACTGGGACCATGAAATTTATACGAAACGCGCGCGGCTCCGCCTGCGTGAAAAGTTTTTCCGGGATAAAAAGTAGCCTATAGCACTCGGGAGTAATGTAGCTTCCTATTAGTGAAAGAATTTTCAAAATCAGTCCAGTAGTTCCTGAGATTAGCGCGTTCAAACAAACAAACAAACTCTTCAGCTTTATAATATTAGTATAGATTATAAAATCATTGCCGCGCTGCTGCCACTTGATATTTTGCGTCTAATTTGAATGTACCCTGAACTCAGTGGAGTAGCGTCGTTGAGGCGGCACTTCTGGGGGGCGGCAAAATGCGTAAAATAAATCTTTTAAAAAGTTTAGCGACAAAATGCGTTAAATAAAACGCGTGCACCCGTGACTTGTTTGTTGAAATAACCTTTTTTATTGTGCCCTGGGGCGGCAAATTTTGGGTCCTCCCTGGGCGGCAAGAACCCACTACGACACAGCCTAAACTATATTAAACACTGGGCATACATCGCACCTTTAGGACGAAAACGACGCAATTCAGAAAAATCAAAAGTTGGGTAATCGTCATAAAATTACTTAAAACTGGTCCCTTTTTTATGAAAATATACTAAAAAAGGGACCGATATAATAGTTTTGTCCTTTTCCCGCTTGAATATGGCGGTGTTTGAACTATTGTTGTATTGAAAAGTTCGTTTTAAGTAAATTTATGACGATAACTCAATTTTCGATTTTTTTGAATAGTGTCGTTTTCGTCCTAAAGGTGCGATATGTGACACATCATGCCTATTTCTCTAGGCGATTATATCGGCATCACGCCGCCACACACTACTTGGTGCTCTCAAGTGCCTATCCATAACCTAACCTAACTGCTATCTAAATCCGAATACGCGACGTGGTTGCAAATGCCTGTAGAGATGAGCAAGCGCTGCGCAGGACCAGCATGACGCTAGTGCCCGGTGCACTGCGACACAGCGCGACGTAGGAAAATGGTCTAGCAAGTGATGCGTATTTGATGGCCACAGTCCAAAAACTGATCTAATGCAAGCACAATAATGGGATAGTACTTCAATATTCTTTTATAAAAAATAATATACCTAAGTAACCTCTGACACGCAGTATCGTATGAACGAAGGGCAAGCAAGCGCCTGTCTCTTTTGCCAAACCACGCAAGGAAACCATACGCTGATCCCCATGTTTAAATTTGTGATTGGCAAGGCCTGTGCAAGCGTGTGGTTCCGGCAGTTTAACGAAAAGGATAGGAGGTGGAGGCCATGAGGGCCTCCTTACGGCGAGCCGCCGTGGAGGAGTGGCGTCTCAGGCTGGAGACCCCGTCAGCGGGGCTCAGGGCCGTAGCGGCAGTGCGCCCGGTCTTTGCCGAGTGGCTGGACAGGCGCCACGGCCCGGCTACGTTTCGATTGACACAGGTACTCACCGGGCATGGTAGCTTCGGTGACTATCTGTGTCGTATCGTAGGCACAGAGGTGTCGGCCGTGTGTCACCATTGTGACAACTGCCCGCTGGATACGGCCCAGCACACGTTGGAGTTTTGCCCAGCCTGGGACGAGGAGCGCAGCGCTCTCAGAGCAGTCGTCGGAGGAGACCTCTCGCTGCCGGCCGTGGTCGCTTCCATGGTCGACAGTCGGGAGGCCTGGCGTGCGGTGGCCCACTTCTGCGAGGTGGTCATCTCGCAGAAGGAGAGTGCCGAGAGGGATCGGGAGCGAGATGATCCCTCCCGCCGCCAGAGGAGACGAAGGAGGCGCCGGGTGGACGACTGATCGGCGTCTCCCGCCCTGTGGATTGGGGGCGTTTGGAGAATTCCACCACGGTATCCCCTGCCTGTCGTAAAAGGCGACTAATAGGGGCCACCGGGGGTCGCGGGCGGGCGGCAGGGGGCTGTCCGTCCTTAGTTTTGTGTGTTTAAGCACATCGATGTGACCCCCGTGATGGACGGCAGCGTGGCAGGTAGGCCTCACGCTGCCGTTGACGCTGAGAGCGTCCTTCGGTGCGCGGGGGCTTCTGAGCCCCCCCACAACAGGAGACGGGCCGCACCAGGCGGCACCGCGCAGGGGCGGTTGCGGACGACAACTTAGACATTAGTCAGAGGAAGCCCGCAGCCGTCCCTAATGCGCCGAAGATGGCCACCGCGGAGTTTTAGTTGGTATGCCGTGCGTTGCACATAGGTTAGGGACTCGGCCCGGCGGTCGCCCGACGTTTTCCATCTCTCCGGGCGGCTCAACGCCGGGTCGTAAGGCACGGTGAACCCAACATAACCGCTCGGTCGCCCCCCATGAAGGCCGGGCGGTAGTGGTAACGCACATTCTCCGCGAAACAAAAAAAAAAAAAAAAGTTTAACGAAAAGGATCCATTACTTAGATTATAAAATTTTAAGTTGGTCATAAATAAGCTACGCACTAATGTACTGCCTCGGTAGCGTAGTTGTATAATGTATTACGGTACTACTGCAATGCTGAGGTCTCGGGTTGGATCCCCGGGTCGGGGAGTAATATGGGTTTTTCTAATCGGTATCAGCTCGGAGTCTGGGATTTGTGCCCGATATATGGCGATAGGCTCGCCCCCTATCACATCATGGGACGGCACTAAATTAGCCGGCATCAATATAAAAATATATGGATTTTAAACACCAACAACACCAAAATATTTAATTATTTTGGTTTATTTTACTAAGCGATTGAAAATAGCATTATTTGAGTAAATAATCTACTATTAGATATTTCGTAGTGTAGTGAGTGTAGTATAGTGTGCTTTGCATGCTGAGTGCAGTTTGTGCTTGATCAAATTTTATGATTTGCAGGTGCAAGATGCTAACCTGAAGGACTGTGGCACAGTAATCAGTATGTAACTATTGTGTGTTACTACTAACAAAATAACATTAAATCATAATAATTTACTGATGGCTTTGTTTTTGGAAACCCATTGTCTGTTTTTGATCGGTTTACATAATACAATAACATTCACATAAGAGAGCGGCATGCATTTAAGACGGTTTCGCGAGCCGAAAGTGCTTAACCTATTTTGAACGGCAGTTCCAATAACTTTCAGAAAGCAAACAAGGCTAAATTTTACCCCGTAACGCTATACATACTGATATGCCAGTAATTTATGATTTTATTGAATGTTCCGTTTTTAGCGTATCTATAATTACTTTCGTTTTACTCTAAATTGTCCAGTTTTAAAACCGCGTCTCTCCGTGCAATATCTGCACGCAAAAAAGGTTTGCTTAATAAATAATTTGTTACATAGCATTCTTATTACAAGAAAAGAAAATAACATTATGAATTCATTAAAAATGAGACCTACACCATATTTATGATTTGATATGAATTCAAAAAAGTCATATCATGCATATTAAATTCTGATTTAACTGACGTTTTGAAAACTTTACAATCTTCATGGTCACGGGGCAGACTGAGGTGGCTGACAGCTCAAGTAGTTTTATTTCAATGTCGAACATTCGCGTTAACATAAGAAATCATTGATACATATTGTGTCAAAAAACCCGAACGAGGAAATGCAAAACCTGAGAATCAATCCGAGATTTTTCAAGTTCCAACACCCATACCAGCGACGGGGTTATATAGTCGCTGACCCATACACATTGTCAATATTAATTACACCAACTATTAATGACGCCATAAACAGAATAACCAATCAAAACAAAATACGAACTCGGCTGATAAAGTTTGAAGATAATAATATAAGCGTTTGAAATATTTTGATCGTGAACCTTCCATGTGTTTCAGAAATACAGAAATATACAGGCTTCGTGTTATAACAGATTGAAGTGCGAGGCCATCGATAGGGTCCGCTGCGCCGAGCGTATCTAGTAACTAATCTTTGTTCACATCTTGATATCTTTGTCATCTTTAAATCTTATATTTACTATGTTGTTCCTACATTTTATAACATCATTGGTTGTAGTATATACTTAAATAATAATTAAATATTACTAACAACTTCATTGTTTCTGACGTATGCCTATATTGTTACTTCAGTTCACACTAATTCTTGTTTAGACCTGTTATCTTTGTTCTGTGGTTTAGAATATTAAGTTATGACTTATGAAAGCAATTATGAGGTGCTTTGTTCTAACTTATCACTCGGGCAAGATATTACGAACAATTTAAATTATTGGTTGTGAAGTGAGTCGTTATTGACGTGCATAATATAAAGAGAAATTGATTATTAAACATTTATTGGTTATTTAACCTTCAGAGATCTTGCATCAACTGTGAAATTAAAATGTGGTCGGTGGTTCAAATCGTCGTATCGACCGAGACATAGTTTCGATGGTTAAATGCCCTGAATGTACAATATCTCGTTCTTACATAGTTTACAGGAATGACGTCAGTAAATTGTGTACCGGGGTTGCTAGACCAAACTTGTATCGTAAATCTTTAATTATTTAATATTTTAAGGATGTAAGTATGTATTTAGTGGAGGCCTATGTTCAGCAGTGGACTTCATGTAGCTGATGATTATGAAGTGTTTCTTACAAATTGCATGGATTCTCTTAACGTTCAAAACGAGCAGTAAGTCATACAGAACTTGCTGTATATTAGGTCTCATAAGTCAGAAAATACCGATGCGTATCGAAAGTAGTTCCTTCCGAAGCCGGTATTTATTCACGTCGTGATCGCACGTCATAGAGGTAAAACGGTGTAAAGTCCGCTACGGTGACGTCAAGTGCCTTAACAGCTCAGCAGATGCTAATGCCGCACTCTATATATAAGCTAATCATATGAAAATAAGTTTACGATATAAATATTTACTTCCAAAATACTATTTTAAGAAAGGGGCGGTTAGAAATAGTTACTTGTTATATATGAAATCTCTATTTTTGATCGTGATACTATATGTAGGCGCAACAGTGCTATCTTAACGCACAGGGTCACCGGAATTATCCCGGTCTGTCTTACTGGATGTCAATCGCCTGTACCTGGATCTTACCCAAGGGCGTATTTCACAATGTATGTTGTTGTAAAGTCCGGTTGCTGCACTAGTTTCACTGCGTTGCGGTTTGCTGTCGGCTGTACTTTAAACAATTCATTTCATTGCGTACCAATTGACTCAATTGGCACGTCTCATCTTTCAATCGTTTAGATACAAAGTAAATTGAAAATGTCGCGCGCACTACGATGTAGAGAATTGGTGTCCTTTATAGAAAACTTATTTTCCTAGACATAATCCAAAGTAGGCTTGGTTGCAATGTTAAAAGCTATAAGAATAACATTTTATTTACTTATTTTTACATGGGAAACTTACAGCCTAACATAATAAGTTTCAATGCTATAAATATACACCAGGGCCAAAAACAAGTTTCCTTATTTAAAAATCTTATTTAGTTTACCTATGAAGTAGGTAGAGAGGGTAATGTAATATAGATTGACAAGTAAACATAACAAAATACGGATTATGTAAATGCACACTACATGTCCCACTACTTTTGATGAATAACCAAACCTCTGCGTTTATTTTTCTTCTGCTATTATCATTGATGTATTGGGTTTTTTAATACATCAATGGCTATTATCCATTTATTTTTATATGATTCTATACAAAACTAACAAATATAATAAAAATAATATTGAATATAATATCCACAACGCAAGATCTTCTATAGAGGGAAATTACCCATTCAATTCATGGCAACCCAGGTTGAGGTTTGGTGTTTCAAGTTTCAACATTTTCAAGAATTATACCTATAAAGAGTGTCTGTATTGTTATCTTTGCCCATCGTTCCTCTGATAAGTGATCCTTTGACACTTTTAGAGCGACCTATTCTTAACGTTTCACGCAATGGCATTCTTTTACTTCACGGGATTTCGTAATCACATTGCTACGGGCACGCAAGTCGCGAGTCGCGACAGCGGCACTCGTTGCTAAGGTTTTGCGTTCCAAATAGTACTGACATGATTAATTCATATCCAGAGTAGGTATAAAAAATAACAGTTATGTATCGTATCTACCTGTGATAAGGAATAGATACCATTTATTTTTATATGATTCTATACAAAACTAACAAATATAATAAAAATAATATTGAATATAATATCCACAACGCAAGATCTTCTATAGAGGGAAATTACCCATTCAATTCATGGCAACCCAGGTTGAGGTTTGGTGTTTCAAGTTTCAACATTTTCAAGAATTATACCTATAAAGAGTGTCTGTATTGTTATCTTTGCCCATCGTTCCTCTGATAAGTGATCCTTTGACACTTTTAGAGCGACCTATTCTTAACGTTTCACGCAATGGCATTCTTTTACTTCACGGGATTTCGTAATCACATTGCTACGGGCACGCAAGTCGCGAGTCGCGACAGCGGCACTCGTTGCTAAGGTTTTGCGTTCCAAATAGTACTGACATGATTAATTCATATCCAGAGTAGGTATAAAAAATAACAGTTATGTATCGTATCTACCTGTGATAAGGAATAGATACTCGTGACACATTTCTGTGATGGAGACCTTTTTTAAAGCGTTTCTATGGTCTCATGAGATGCATTCTTATTGACGTTGTTTTGCAATGACGCGTTCGTGTCGCGTAATTGGGGTATATCACAATCAATAATATCGCGCAATACTCGTATTATAACGATAATATTGATGCGTATCCCATTGAGGTAGGTCGGAACTCGGAACATATATCGGCTGTATATTTAGACGTTTTTCATGCATATCCCCATACATATTTCGGGTTTTTTAAGTTGCCTATAGTCCGGTCTCTAGTTGTGTCTTTCCGTTTTATAAATCATATTCATGTAAGGTAGTTATAATTTTTTACGTCAATACGTTTCATGACCTACAAAATAATCGATAGCTCGGCGCTGACTAGCCAGCGTAAAGAAAAAGCTTATCCTCATAAATAATACTATGGTTATAAAAATGTGAGACGGCTATAATCCTTGACTGCGTTCGCGTGCAAGGGCCATGCCTTGACATAATGCTTGTGCTTATAACGAATTATATTTTTTTAATTAATTGTTGCTGCCTATGACTTTTTTTTTATTTTCATAATGCTTAACCCTCTCAGTTGTAGAGGAGGTCCGTGCTCAGCAGTGGGCAGTATATAATACAGGGCTGGTATGGAATGCTTTGACATAATACGATTGCCTAATAGCAGTAAACTTTCAGCAACCGGAATAAAGAATACAATAGCGATTTCATTCACTTTTTTACCTACTCTTATTTTAATTAAAAAATATTTTTCATTATAATAAGGTTATTACCTTAACATATCTAACATGTCTATTCCACCAAGCTGGCATGTTCAAGCTCTTTAGCCAGTTTTATTACTGGGCCTAACGAGGCATGAAACCTATGGTCTCAGGGTGTCGAGGGACATGTAGTCTCAGTTGTCACAAGTACTATGTGGCAGTTCTATTTGTTTACTCGTCTCGTCACTCAGTTGTATAAATAATAAAATATAGTCTCTGAATTTGGCATCGCATCGCTGGCATCCATAACAAGCGGACAAGGTCAAAAACCGCACCACCAGGCAAAAAGACGGCGCAAAGCTCAGAAGAGGAGTGTGCGGGGAAGGTGATTTTTTTGTCTTGCTGAGTGCTGCAATACTTTAGATACAGGCTTATGATAATTGAAAAACGATTGCAACGACCGGGCGGGGGGCACGCGTTGAAAAATTACGGACTGTTTCAGACCGCACTTCTAACACACCAACACCACAACGACAGACTCGCCGCCTTACTCGCCGCGCTATTCATATCGCAAACTAAGCGGTTTGTGTACATACAATACATGATGTATTGATGACAATTATTTTATTTAGATCCATGGCTCTCATGGGATGTTTAATAATCAAAATTCAGCTAAGCCACAGAATACTGAAAAGTACTACGTAGTTAAGCTCTTGGGGTAATATTCAAAAATCCTGCCTTAGTGACCAATGGTAATGTACGATATCTATGTATATACAGTGAAACCTGGTTAAGCGGGACCTGGATAAGTAAGAAACCTCTATTATTGAGAATTCCAATAAGGTCCCGGGACTTTGTCAACGAATTACCTCTGATAATGGGACTTTTCGAACCTGGTTAAATGAGATTTTTTCAATGTTTACCTCTATAATTGGGACTCAGTATCGCAATTCCCTGTATAAGTGAGACATTTTATCAGGTTGAGACTTAATTCATAACACCAAAAATACGCATTTTTACTAACATTTCCACCTCTATAAATGGAATAACGGTACATTTCGACCTCTATAAGCGGGGGCCACTGTAAATGAGACAACTATAATTTTAAACCTGTCTAATTGGGAAACTGGATAAATGAAAACCTTCTTAAATGGTACAAAATCCTTGGTCCCTTGAGATCCCACTTAACCAGGTTTCACTGTATATAAAAATTTCGTGTTACAGTGTTTGTTACCATACTCCTCCGAAACGGCTTAACCGATTTTGATTAAATTTTATATTCACACTTGGTAGGTCTGAGAATAGTTTGTACCTATTTTTCATCCCCCTAAGTGATATGGGTGGCCCACGCCAAAAAAAAAAAATATTTTTCCGACCAAATTATTTTTTATGATGTGGCATTAAAAAAATCATAAAACCCTAAATTTTCTACCTTCTCCCATCATCCCCTATTTTTTAATAGTGATATTAGTAATTAAAGCGACGATAGCCAAGTTGGGAATGGAACGGTCTGCCGAGACAATGTCCGCAGGTTCAAACCCAAGGCACACACCTCTGAATTTTCGAAGTTACGTGTGTATTGTTTATCAATTATCGTTCGCTTTAACGGTGAAGGAAAACATCGTGAGGAAACCTACATACCTGAGAATTCTCCATAAGAATCTCGAGGGTATGTGAAGTCTGCCAACCCGCACTAGGCCAGCGTGGTGGACTAAGGCCTAACCCCTCTCAGTAGTAGAGGAGGCCTGTGCTCAGCATTGGGCAATATATAATACAGGGCTGATGATGATGATGATGATGATATTAGTAATTTAATAAATTTTAACCCCGGTCGGTAACTGGATCAATTATTCATATTTTTCTACTAAAATAATCTCTAACAAGAATTTATACGGCATAACAAAGTTTGCCGGGTCAGCTAGTAATAGTATAATTATATAATGGAATATGTCTGCAAAAGTCGAACTCAAAATATTTAACGCAGTACCCGCCACCACCTTCCTTGCCATGAGTGTTGTTGAAATTCTTCCATACACGTATGTCACATTCGAAACTCATCCCTACCTCAGTAGCATAAAGGTGTAAGTTATATGAGTTTTTTTTTTTAATTTAATTTTGTGTGCTTTTAATTTGTTTGTCATGGTGTTGTGCGAATAAATGTTTTGTATTTGTATAAATGAACACAACTTACGCCATTTCTCCGTGAGTGTGTGATGTCGCCACGCGCCACGACACCGTCTACCAGTTATCAGTATTTGTTCAGTCACTGCGCTGGTGGCTGCTCTAATTTTTTGTAAATAAAGTTTGGTATGATTTATGGCATTGTAACGGTGCCCATAGTCTGTTAGTTATGAGGATTGCTTATTGTATTTAAAGTTTTATAAATCCTCTAATGAAACGTACTTCTGACTACGCTAGGATTATAATTTTGCGTTGTAATTGCATGGCAATTAAGCTCCCACAATAGAACACAAAATATGTGCAGACCATAAGGATGGTTCGCTGCCTTGATCGACTTTGATCGGTAACATAGGTACATTTGCGGCTCTCACACATGTCTCCGTGGTGGGTGCAAACTCTGCTTATCAAGCTGAATGTGTATTGTATTCACACTGAAGTCAATACACGTAGCGAGGCATCGAGCCAGTTATAGAGCTGCTTTTAATATAGTTTAACGTGTGGCACTAAAAATTAGAACATGTATTGGTATCCGCTATCTCTTTAGAAAAAAATGCACGAAGGGGTAGTCAAAGTGGCAACTGGGGCACCCACTTATCGTCAAGTGTGTTCCGACACATGACGTGATAGGGGGCGAGCCTTTCACCATATCGGGCTCAAATTCCAGACTCCGGGCTGATACTGAGCAGAAAACCCTAATATCACTTTGCCCGACCCGGGATTTGAACCGGGACCTCACTATTCAGAATTATACTCGTCCGGGAGTTCCGGGACACATAAAAACAGATGAGTTAAAGATAGAGCGATTAATTGCGATGCAAAGTGTATTGGGAGTATAGCGCGGGTACCGATCTTTTAAAATGTTTTTCACATAATAAATTAATTCATATCAGTCGTGTTATGTGTGTACACAGACGCCAGAATATCGATTTGTTTTATTTAAAAATTCGACAGCAGAGAGCAGCAATAATCATGTTTACGTAGGTGTGTATCGAGACACCGAACTGTTCACTGATGGCGAGGTATCTTGTAATGTACAATTTGCTGTAATAATACAGTTACCGCCATACAAACCCTATTACTGGTCTGAGCCGCTTTACTCTCCGTCATCAAATCGTAACCAACAGGCCGGCCAAGATAGTATAGTCAATGTAAATGAGTGCTGTACCTACAATCACTTGTAATTGCTAGTTACACCTTATGCTATAACAGTATAACAATAAATTTACCATACATTTATATTTTCGATGTTTTAGTTCAATATAGCGGTACCGAAGGTACCACGATGGAAAAACTACACATGTTTTATTCTCGAACCTCTGAGAACATAGATGCCTGTCGATAGCACCAGGTTATCCAAATATCCTACTAATCCTACTATAATAATATTATAAACGCGAAAGTTTGTAAGTATGGATGTTTGTTACTCTTTCACGCAAAATCTACTGAACGGATTTCGATGAAATTTGGAACACGGGTAGATTATGTCCTGGATTAACACATAGGCTACTTTTTATCCCGGGAAAATATAAAGCGGGACTTTTATCCCGGGTAAACTCATTCACGCGGGCGGAGCTGCGGGAAAAAGCTAGTAAATCATATAAAATAAAATTTTGACACTAAATTAGTCGGTAGTGTTGGCGGCTAGTCGCATCATGTATCTGGTCACAACCTAAGTAGCTAATCATGCCATGTTTTGACATGCTGTCCATGGCATGTTATACTATAGCCCCGGAAGCAGTATTGACAAGTAGACAATATCAACTTGATATGGACTTTAAAGACCTTGGTCACGTGATCATAACATATTATGTTAAGAATCTGGTATTTTTTTTTGAAACGCTTTAATTTTGTGAAACGCCCTATGAATTTGTCGTTTTTGTAGATATAACTGTTTCTTATCGGAAATATATGCAAATTATATTTAAAGTACGCCGTACCGATGAACAGTGGCCAGTGTATTGGAACGACGTACAAAGTCGGGTGAGGTCGTGGCGATAACCCCGCGCAGGATAGATCTCGTGTAATTTATCATAAATCATTATATAATATTATATACCACAAGCACTCTGCCGCCATCGCTCTCCAAAGCACCACCACACTGGAGAGCCATGGATGCCGGTCCCAAGCCCGGGCAAAAGAGGAGGGAACAGGCTCGCAATACAACTCCTCTCAAGAAGAATTGTATTGCGAACCACAAATATAAAATACTATAAGTATATACATATATATAATACATACAAAATATATTTATATAACCCCCCCCCCCCCTTAAAATCATGCAAGACAAAGACGACTTTTTATTACCCCAGGAGGGTACCAGCGCCCAAGGCGTTGGAGAATCCCTCCCTGGCGTCGCCGAGTCCCTTCGGGACGAGGCGATGCCAGGCTGTTCCTCGTATTCTGGGGGGAGCAATCTTGCGCAACAGAACCTCGAAGAGGTTATAAAAGGTGTGAAAGAATTGCTGGAGTCGCCTTCGAAACCGAAGGGTGTCGAAGGCGACAACACGGGAAGAAGTACGCCACAACCGAAAGGAAGTGGAGGAAACTGCCCGTTACTAGCAACGCCACAACCAGATGGAAGTGGCGAAGCTGGTTTCAGCAAAGTCCTTTCTAAAAGCCAAAAGAGAAGGCAAAAAAGAAAGACGAAGGTCTTGGCTGCGCCAGCCGAGAAGTCGAATCCTGAAAAGGAAACGACTACGGCAAGACGGGCCAAGACAAAGAGACAAAGTACAGACCCTGAGGAGCAGACGCAGCAACGTCCCTCAAAGCGCCCCTACCTGGGATCGACGGAAGGGCCGCGGAGTTCCGCCAAGGAACAAAGCGACCTGGCCCTGATGATCCACAAGATGGATGGCGCCCAGATGGGCGAGGCATGCGCTGCCGCCATCAGGAAAAAGATCTCCGAGTTCGTGGGCGTTGGAGTGAAGAACAGAATCGGTGGAAGGAAGATGTCCTTCGCCACGTCGGGGTTGGTGTCAGAAGGATTCTTCCTGGTGACGCCGATGACGATTGAGGCGAGGGACTGGCTCCTGGAACACGATTTTGGGTTTCACGACGACGTCCCACTAGGAATCAGAAAACTGGATAGGACCAGAGCCTCCATTTGGTTGCCCGGGAAAAGAGAGGAACATCCCGACGACCCTATGGAATACGTAAGAGCTCAAAACGATCACAGAGAGGACCTGAAGGTGGACAGCTGGACTCTCATCACCAGGGACTCTCTCCCCGCAGGAGAGAGACTGACGGTGGGAGTCCCGCAGGACATCTTCGATGAGCACAGGGACCATGCGTGGATCAATTTTGAAGCCACGCAGGTCCAGGTGAGAGTCATTAGGCCCACACACACAAAGGTACAAGACACCAGGCGTACGGTGGCGGAATGCGCTATCCAGAACGCGCCAGGCAAACCCGCTCAGAGGGTGCCGGCTGCGGGGAGCGCGCAGACTACCACCCGAGCCAACCAGACTGCACAAGACACCAGGCGTACGGTGGAGGAATGCGCCATCCGGAACGCGCCAGGCAAACCCGACCAGAGGGTGCCGGCTGCGGGGAGCGCGCGGACTACCACCCGAGCCAAGAACACACCGGCTACCGAACGGCCCCAATCGGACGCCCCGACGGGATTCAAGGCAAGAGATTGCATGGATCTCGAGGGGTGAAAGAGTCGGGGACAGTAAGGTTGCTGCAGGCACAAACACAAACACACATACACACACAACGCAATGGACACACACGACACACAAACAAATACACAAAACAAAAACACACAAACACTAAGGATAATACAGCTAAATATGCACCACTGCAAAGTGGCTACGGCCGAATTTTGCGAATATGTGGTGTCAAAGAACATAGATCTGGCTCTTCTGCAGGAGCCATACGTGCACAACAAACGTGTGGCGGGGCTAGGATGCCTGGGAGGAGACCTAATATACTACCACGGTGAGGAGAATCCCAGAACATGCATCTTCGCCAGCAGAAGAATCAGATCTCTAGGTATTATAACATGCGAATGTTTCAGAGATTTAGTGGTAGTACAACTTGTACTACCTATGAAAGACAACTTAAAGAAAAGGCTCGTGCTGATGTCAGCTTATATACCAAGCGAATCAGGTTTCGAGCCACCTACTACAGAACTTGAGGAAGCAACAAGTAAGTACACAAGCGGGGGCATCCCCTTCATAGTAGGCTGTGATGCAAACTCTCACCACGAGGTGTGGGGCAGCACAGACTGCAATGTGAAGGGGGAGCTCCTGCTAGAATATATAGTAAGCTATAATCTAGACATTCTAAATATAGGCGACACACCGACCTTCGTGACCAGAGCCAGACAGGAGGTCCTGGACATCACTCTGGCCTCAAAGGAGATAAGCACATACGTAAAGAACTGGAAGGTTGACACAAATGACTCTTTCTCGGATCATCGTAGAATCACCTTCCAGATAGAAAGCAACATAGAAAACCACAAGGTACGAAATGCCCGGAAAACGGACTGGGTGCTATTCCACAATGAAATTGGAAAATACACTCAAATGCCGGTTGAGGGCAACATTAGTACAGAAGATATAGAGAGCAGAGCAGTAAAGCTGGAAACAGCACTGCAAGAAGCGTACCACAAAGCATGCCCCCTCCGAGAGGTGACAAACGGTAAGGGACAGGCATGGTGGACAAAAGCATTAAGCAAGGACAGGAAGAAAACAAGACGTGCCCTCAGAGTGGCGCTAAAAAAGAACGACGACGCCACCTGGGATCTATACAGGGCACAAAGAAACAAAATGCGCAATAAGTGCAGGAAGGAAAGCAAGCAAAGCTGGAACACCTACTGCGCTGCCATTACGGAGTATCCGGAAGCAGCAAGGTTGGTAAAAGCCTTAGCCAGCGACAAGACATGCAAACTGGGGAGTTTGAAAATAGACAACGAACTGATAACGGATCCCCACGTGGTGCTGAGAACAATGATGAGCACCCACTTCCCTGAGAGCACGGAACCCACAAAGAGTGAAGTGACGGGGGGGCCCAGTATTGTTCTCGGTGATGCCACGAAATCTGTTGTTAGTGAAGAGCTAATAAGATGGAGCATCTCGTCGTTCGCGCCATACAAGGCAGCAGGACCGGATGGGATCTTTCCCAAGATGCTACAACATGCACTCAAGTATATCAAGGAGGACCTTCTAGCAATCTACATGGGATGTCTAATAATTGGATATATACCAGAAAGCTGGAGGAAAGTAAGAGCTGTCTTTCTACCCAAGCCAGGTAAGAAGACATATCAAGATCCTAAATCATTTAGATGCATTAGTCTCTCGTCGTTCTTATTAAAGGCGCTAGAGAAACTAATAGATAGACACATACGAGAAGAAATAGGAAGAGGTAGCAAGCCACTGCATGCAAATCAGCATGCATACATGGAGAACAAGTCCACGGAGACAGCTCTCCACAACCTGGTGGCTACAATCGAGAACACATTGGAGAGGAAAGAATCAGCAATTGGGTGTTTCTTTGACGTAGAGGGCGCCTTTGACAAAGCGACATCATACGCGATAGAATCCTCACTAAATAGAGAAGGCATCAATCCTCTAATAAAAAAATGGATTATGAATATGCTGAATCAAAGATTAATAACAGCCGAACTAGGTGACATAACGTACACGGTTAGGGCAAACAGGGGCTTTCCGCAAGGGGGCTGCCTGTCTCCCCTGATGTGGTGCCTGCTGCTGGATGACCTCATCAAGGAAATAAATCGCAGGCACATATACATGCAGGCGTATTCCGATGATGGGGTTATCCTAGTAGTGGGACAGGACCTCAATATGTTGTGCAGTAGACTAAATATGGCAATTAGAATAGCCTTACAGTGGTGTAGGGAGCGAGGCCTAAACCTCAATCCAGACAAAACTAAGGTGGTTCTGTTTACCAAAAAGAGGAAGAACAAAGATCTGTTACCAATTGTAATAGATGGCAGAAATTTAGAAATAGTTAAAGAAATCAAATATTTAGGAGTAGTGCTGGATGACAAACTACTGTTCAATTCGCACATAAGCCAGCAATGCACTAAAGCTAAAATAGCGATGATGCAATGCAATAGAGCGATAGGCAAGACTTGGGGTATGAAGCCGAATATAACCTACTGGATATACAAGGCCATCATACTCCCAAGACTGCTGTACGGAGCCTTGGTATGGTGGCATAGGGCGACCATAAAGGCAAATTACAAGAAACTAGCCCAGGTACAGAGACTCGCTGGGCTTATGACTACAGGTGCACTAAGAACTACTCCAACCGCGGCACTAGACATCATTTTAGGATTTATACCGCTGGATCTGGAGGCTAAAAAGAGAGCATTAGAACAATGTTACAGATTAAAGTCCTATGGACTATGGAAAACTACTTCCACAAACAAAGGACACAAAGATGTAATCAATACAATTCAAGGAAAAATGTCGATGATCTTGGGAAACAATGATCTAATTCAGAAACAAAAGATCTTCGACAAAAAATACAGAATACATATAGGACAAAGAGAAAACTGGGAACTTCCACACGACCATGATAAGTCGGTGGAATGTTTCACAGATGGATCTAGGAAGGAATCAACAGGATTGTCGGGGGCAGGAATATTTATAACCACGCCACCCAACACAGAAGAAACCACAATAAAGCTAGGCAGATATGCGAGCGTATTCCAGGCAGAAATAATGGCCATTCTGGAATGCGCTGATCGCACTAAGCAAATAACCAATAAGGAAATCAGCACAATACTGATTTATAGTGATAGTCAAGCAGCCTTAAAGGCACTTGACAAACCAGAGACAACGTCGGCTCTAGTGAAAGAATGCAAAAGCAAACTGAACACACTAGCAGCCGACAAAGAGGTCATCGTCGCCTGGGTACCTGGCCATCAAGGAACCACAGGAAATGAGAAGGCCGATGAGCTAGCGAGAGAGGGAGCTGATGAAACATTCATAGGACCGGAGCCGTACTTGCCTATACCGGCAAAAGTCACGAAGGGAGTAATCAGCAGGAAGATAGCTACAGAAACAAACGTCAGATGGAGAGACATGAAGGGCTGTCGCCAATCTAAAATCTTCATCAAGACGCTAGACAAGAAGAAAACAAGAAGCCTACTCCAATTCAGGAAGGAGGACATAAGAACCATTATAGGAATCATGACTGGACACGGTACGCTGAACAGGCACTTAAAAATAATAGGTAAGACCGAAGACGCCTCGTGTCCAGAATGCGGAGAAGAGGAGACCAGCATCCACTTTCTGGCAGAGTGCTCAATGTACTCTCTGCCAAGATGGGAGATACTGGGAACAGACAGACTGGAAATAGCACAACTACAGGAGGTAAAGCTAGGAGACATAATAAGGTACAGTAAGGCAACAAAAAGGTTTGTAAGAGTAGAAGGGGGCATACTGCAGGAGCACCAGTAAAACCAGTGCTTCAGGATGGAGACTGTCACGAATAGCCAAGGAAAGGGGAGCGACGCTATGTCGGACTGGGGGACGCCGCCTGGGGGGTGGGAGAGTATGTGGGCAGACTGGGCCTGGCAGCTTGTGTGGCCCTCACCGCATAGGCTGAGCGCTGCCCCCTGTTGGCTCCTGCTACAATGATCATTCAAGGTCAAAGTGGCGGGACCCTCAGTGGAAGGCGGTGCTGGGCAGAGATCGGTAACCTGGAAGGTTCACACCTGGAAGGAAGCCACGATGCCTCCAAGGTCTAGCTGTGCCACAGCCGAAACTCCCTATGGTGAATGCGGCCCCTGGGAATGATACCTGCGAAGCGAACCGAACCAAAGCGAAAATGGCAGCTCCACCCAAACTGGGACTAAGGGTGAAATAGTTCCCAAGGAAGTGAACTGATCACCCGTCTGTGCGACTGCATACGTCCCCATTAGACATACATACATACATACATACCACAAGCACTCCGATTGTGTAATGTTGTTAGAGAACTTCTGATGGGAAGCCTTCATCAGCAATGGCAAGGCAATACGTACCTTTAAATATTGTAACCTTATATATTCACTGGAAATTAATAAGACGCTGAGTATTATAAGTCAGGGAGCGACACCCATGATAATTTAGCAAATAACTGTCGGAAAATTGCGGTTTGATTTCCGCGTTGAAATCACACTACATATTATAGATTTTATCCAGTGGAACAGTCTACGCAGTATTACAGTCATGTATATATGAAATTCACTTTGTACTGTAACTAACTCCAGAGCACCCACTCCGTCCATAAAACCATTAACTGACTGTCGCCCTACGCATCGTAATATGTGGAAGTTGTTGAAATTAGTCCGTTCTCGGAGACGTCGCAGATCAAATAAGATACAGCGCGCGTCGCGAGCACGGCGTTTCACCCAGTATACCATTGTCTGTGCCGATCCACGCCTGCTCCATCCGCGGCTCACAAATGTACGTATTATCAATATTATTAAAAACAACTTTACATTTAATATACACTGTAATTAAACGCTTCGGTGTTAACTAATGTCAGCTGTTTATAGGCAGTTGCCTTATCGGTTTGATTTTCCGTGGCTCAGAGGTTGTCAAGTCAAGCGTGAAATGCGAGTACGCGTGTCCGATCAAACGAAGTTTGTTCAGGGTGTGGGCGTTGAGTTTCTGATATCCGTGATACAAGATCATTGTATCTCATTACCAGGTTATATCTGACTGTTGGCTGTTATTAGTCTAATAGATATATGGACGAAACTGGATGGATATTATCCGATGTTTAGGTCAAGAAATTATTTATTTTGTGATATTGATTGGGATAGATGCGTCTAGTCATATATAGTACATGGGGCGGCAGTACGCTTGGTGAGCCCTAGGTGAACTGGTTGGACATTCATCAGCTCGTTCTTCAACCTTCGGAGACAGATTTGTAAACTCTTATTTTTACTTTATTTCTTCAAGATTTAAACATTTATAACAATATTATATTTAACATTAAAGACTTCGCTTAATAAATATTAGATTAATTTTAACTTAATATATATTATATCTCATTTTTAAAAATGATTATAAGTAATCGATTTACTTAATTCATACATCAATTATGGATAGTTTGATCTCATTTTGAGGGGTAAATTACGTTTTTTTGTTATAAATTAAGGCAGGCTCTTGAACTTCTACTGATATTCATGTAAAGCTCATAAGTACTGATGTTCACATTCCTTAGACCAACTTTAATTTGACTGACTATTTTGATTTGGCATAAGTACTAAAATATGAGAGTATTTTAATCAATACAAAGTTACATTATGAGTCTTATAGGCTTATTATCATGCTCCTAGATTCTAGAGCGGCTATACTCAACCCGCGGCCCGCCGGGTTTTTCATGCGGCCCACTAAAGTATAAAACTAACTTTTCCCCAGTTAATTTGAGCTCTATGCTATCTATATATGAATAAAATGGCTTTTTTTAAAATTGTGAATACGTTTATTTAAAGTTTAAGTAAAACGTTAAATTTTATTTGCGTTTTCAGAAACTTAGGTCTATGAATTTACGTTGTGGCCCAACGCGTCATAACTTAGAAGTCTTGTGGCCCGGATTTAAAAGGTTGAGTAATCGAAATGCCACGCATTGAGTTATCCACGCATGGTCTCATGACCGAACTGGCATTCCATGCCTGTCGTAAGAGGCGCCTAAATGGGGTAAGCGAGAGTCGCGGGGCGAGCAGGGGGGGTCTGCTCGCTCGACTATAATGTAAGCGACTCCGAGGTGGACGACAATGCTGGTGATCGGTCTCCAGCAGTCGTAGCTGTCAAAGGCGCCCTGTAGAGGGCGAGGGCATCTTAGCCCCCTCATGTCGAGACGGGCCGCAATGCGGTATCGCGCAGGGGCGGTTCCGTGCAGCTATCTTCGTGCAACAAGATACCCCGGCAATCCCGTAGGCGCCGAAGAAGGCCACCGCGGGTTTTGGTTGGTATGCCGATGTAGGGTGTACATAGTGTTAGGGACTCGGTCCAATGCTCGCTCGGATGATGCTATACTCCCGAGTGTCGACATTGGGCCGTAAAATCGGTGAAACCAACATAACCGTCCACTCACCCCCCAGTGGTGGTAGCGATAATGCGTTTTTTCCCCGCGAAAAAAAAAACGCGGCTACAATGCTGCCACTTCACGACTATATTATTGGATATAGTACTTGTGCCATATTGATCGAACTCACCAGACACACTGGCTACTGTATGAGCAACACGTGATGTTTTCGGTAAAGTGATAATAATGCTGTAAAACAATTCACACGATTTTATAATATTTAGCGAGGTCAGTGACCTGATAACGTTATCTAATACTATTTATGTTGCTTCAATCACCTGTCGATCATCACAATGCTGTACGTTACGCTTATACCCCCGAAAGTGTTACAGTGATGCTACGAGCACGTTTTGATAACGTTATTATTATTACATCTTACGATGAAATTTAGGTGAGCCTATTCGGGTATTAGAACTACTAGGCAGGTCTCATATTATATAAGAGCCCGCCTAGGTAGATTCTGCTTTGTTCTGTCGCTAAGCCGGAGCGTGCAGGCACTTATGTGGTTTGAAAGATATTGTGTGGCTAGGACTACTGGGCATTATGATACTTCTAATATCCTAGGATGACAAGCGACTGGCGAGCTGCGTAGTCATGCAGTTATATCGTGATGTTACTACTGATTAGCGACAGTTGCGGGTTACGGCGTTCATCAGGCGAGTGTCTTCTTGGCGTCGTCATTTTGCCGTATAAAACTAGATAGTTATCACTTATCACTGTTGTGTGTCGGACGTTTAGCGTTAGCGAAAGGGCGGTAAAATAATCGCATCGCAAAAAAAAACTTACACGCGCATTAGTAGGTTGCGTATGATTTAATAATACTGCTGGATATAGACTTCCTCTATTACTTAGAGTGTTTTACGCGCTGGCCTAGTACGGGTTGGCAGACTTCACATACCTTCAAAATTATTATGGGGAGTCATAAGCACTAAAAAAATTTGCGTCTTACAACACCTCAGTATACCCCTTAACATTTGTAACAGTTCTTCCACGCAAGTTGAGAAGCTACGTTATTTTTCCTAAACAAGCACTAAGAATATTTTATGTCCTTTTATATACCACGAATCTATGATGCGCAACACTATGATAATAGCTGAACAGGTACAAGGATACTCTTCTGAACAAAATCTGACTTCAAATGTTGTTACAAGAAAAAAAATGTTTCAATAATGTCATAAATGTAAAGAAATAAAATTATTTTTACATTGATTATCATAGTTTATATTGATTCGTCCAACTTATTGAACTAAGACCTAGCTAGACCGTCTCAGTTGTAAAGGAGGCCCGTGCCCAGCAGATAGAGAGAGAGAGAGAGAGTAGATTACAATATAAAACTGGCATAAAGGAAGAGAGAAAGAAAAGAAAGTATGCATTTGCAGCAAGAATTTTTGGAAGCTATAAATTTGAATTGCAGAATGCCATGGTTATTGAACTACTTATACCAAGATAATAAAATCAGTAAATCATTCCGGCTTTGAATGTTTATTGTTTGCGGTAAATTATTTCAAAATTAAGTACTTAGTAACCTACTTGTATTGCTGAGGTGTAGAGTTCCAATGGCCAGTTGCCAGTTAGAGTAGGCACTAGGCATTGAAACTTTCATCACGTGTTGTTAAATACCGACTCTATATAGAATACAAGAGGTTAACTGAATGACTGAATTCTTTATTTGTAAACTTGTTTCAACTATAGACCAATATATGACTTTATTATAACCAATATCCATGTATTTTGTATTGTATTTTTTGATGTAAATAAATATATCAATATTAGATAAACTAATCGGGGCGGAGTAAACATAGCTCACTATTCATCTCGTTATTTAGTTACGTAAAAAAATACTTATTGCCTATACTATATAGGTACATTATAATAATAATGTATGTTTTTAAATATTCATTATCATAAGTATAATATAACTAAGAGCTATACGCGAATAACCATGCAAGATGCTAAACCATAAATTCAGAGCATCAAGTTTTGCCATTGCGGCGTACAATTCTTATTTTTATTTCGGAAAAGTGCCCAGTACCTACGACATATTTCCCGGGAAAGGATTTTCTCGTGGACTGAGCCACGAGCATAACCTAATATTAAATAAATTACCAATTATATCAGATTCTTGTTTTCTTTTAATCCTAGTCATCAAGTGTAGGTAACAAACACTTTGTAACGATTAACGTATTTACAACTAATTACTGAACTCTCCGTCCAGATATTTTTATCTATTTCCATGTGGGTTTACGAAATGCGGTGAAAACTTGTTATTCAAATACGCGCTATCAGTTGTTCCACATATGTTGATCCTCTAGCAGCGTATATTTGTAATGCTAGGTACACTGTACCATTATGTTGCAACAAGATCAGGACTGTCTAAGGCTTACAATTTTTTCGTGATCTCCGCTCCTTATTTTAATGTAGACAAGTGTAGATTTGATAGTCACGCTATAGTTTGATGGATAGAGTTAAAGGGCCTGTTGGGCCTTGATGCCACTTTCTAACAGAAAATTGTCCGCAATAATCTTTAGTCTTTGCGATCAGAATCTAACTCTATCAGGGTCTCTACATTCGCGTTATACCCATTCAAGGTTTGAAATATCCGCACCTATGACTACTAGTCGGTATTATGTGTTGAGGGCTAAGAACTTACAATGAGATGACCCACTAGCGTGTATGGCCATGATGGCCTTTTTTAAATAATACATCTCGTTCAGTATATTTTTTAGTTTTTAAAATGATAATAAGATTCTAAATATTCATTAGAAGGCTAATAAATGTGTATCGCAATAGCGACTACATCTGTTTAAAGTGAATAATACAATTTTATTTTTGTCTGTTATAAAAGGTGTTAAGTAGGTATGGTACAACACATAATCTTTATGGTCGGCGTGAAGTGTGTCCCCGCGGAGTTGTTTAATAGTTGATCTGACTAACTTCAGACCAGCCAAGTTAAATTTTATGTGTTGCAAATGAATCCTTCAATGAAGTGTAGTGGCGTGTTGGCAGGCGCTCGTGTCGTCGGCACTATAAACAAATAACAATTACGTGGCGTTCAGTGTGCATCTTCTGTCGTAACAGAGGTTAATAACAATTACGTGGCGTCCAGTGTGCATCTTCTGTCGTAGCAGAGGTTACTAACAATTACGTGGCGTTCAGTGTGCATCTTCTGTCGTAACAGAGCTTTCGATTTAAAATCTTATTATTCATAATTCATTTTTCCTTATCGTACTTTCCTAACTAAGATATTGTATAGCTTTGTGTTTACTTTTATTCAACCTTGTTATTTATTTATAAACTACTTAATTTGTTAGTATAAAGTTTATAGTGTATTATAGCTAGTGAATTTACTATTCTAGAGATTGTACTAGGTTAGTGGCCTAACTTCTTGTAAGGTAAACGAGACCTACATTCCTGCTCCAGTTTAACTAAATGTTTTAGTTTTTATCAACTAGGTACGAATTTAAAGATTATAATTTGATATCGCGAAAAGATGTGAACTAAAATCACATAATAAACTGTAACATAATTCATTGAGAAATATAATTTATAGTTTAGTAGTATGTTGACGTTTAGTGTTATATTTCTAAATATATTTATGAATTTTGTCGCAGTATTACTAGTCATTTCACACCGTATCTTATCTAATTAATGGCTGGTTTCAATAACTTACAAACATTTAACTAGAGTTTGCTATCTAACTTGAATTTGTTCCCGATATGGCGATAGGCTCGCCCCCTATCACATCATGGGACGGAATACGCACGGCGAAAAGTGGGTGCATTAATTGCGCCTCTGCCTACCCCTGCGGGGATAAAAGGCGTGTGTGTGTGTGTGTGTGCTATCTAACTCGATGAAAAGGTTTCACTAACAGTTACTGCTGTTTTAATATCATAAACTTTGATGTAACTTAGTGAGTGCACCCCGAAGCGTTTTATTTTTTCACAAGTATAAATAATGTTGTTTTAAAAAAAATATTGAGTACTTTTTATGCTTTTAACTACAATTATTATTAATATTTTACATTCGATTTTATGTACCTAAAGCAATTTAAATAACATACTGCATAGATTATTATAACAATGATTAATAGGCTACATCATCATCTTTACAGTAATCATATTCGACCCTCCGATAGATATGATAAGGTAAGGATAATATGGTATTCTTATCTATCTTAGTTTATGGAAACACAAATAACCACCAAAAGTGAGCATTTTAACTGTTTGTTATCTGTTAGTAAGTTATTGAGACTGGCTGTTAGTCGTGGATCGTACTACAGGAGACACTTGTATAGGGCTTCCCAAAAAAGTCCGTTATATCGATATATCGCATCGTAACCGTATCGAAAGCGTTGTATTGATGCGTGATATTATCGTATACTCTTGTATCGATAGATATGTCGTAGCTGTATCATGTTATGCGATTAAATGGATATACGAATTTCACTCTCTCGGTGGCGCAGCATAGTTGTATTACGGCACGATTGCAGTGCTGAAGTCTCGGGTTCGATCGTCGGGTCGGGCAAAGTGATATTGGGTTTTTCTACTCAGTATCAGCCCGGAGTCTGGAAATGTGCCCGGTAAATGGCAATAGGCCCGCCCCCTATTACATGGGACTTAACATAGCTGGCGAAATGTGGGTGGGATACACCTCTGCCTACCCCTGAAAAGGGAAAAAAGCATGATGCTTTATATTTATGTACGAATTTCACTTTGAGACAACTGAGATACTAACTCCGTACGATACTTACACATAATATTACTTTTATTAATCATAACATTAATACGCGGTACTTACTACCAGTCTTTCTAAAATTAAGTATCTAAATATTTCTAAACAAAACCAGCCGAATTTATTCTATAAACAAGTAGGTATGTCTATGGTATTCCATATTCTAATTCTGTTTATACATGTTAGTTATTATCTAATGTGAATCTCAAGATTATACCAATAAAACACTGTAAAAAAATAATACGATACGTTCATACGATATTTTCGTAAGAATACGATATATCGAAACGTATCGTATGGCCAAAATATCGTATTGAGTATCGATATATCGTATAGTGCTGTATCCGTTTATCGAATCTGATTGGCAAACCTTACACTTGCATGCCCCATGTGTCGATAACTTTAGTTATCTGGTCACGTACCGATTATGAATGATTACAGGTGCCTTTTATTTAGTCACTCGATTCCATCCACACCGGACACACTCAAATTTAACATATGTGTTTTGTTTTAAACCGTTTGTATAGAATCTTAAGATAATTAATTCGCGAAAATAAAATGTAGTATTTATACTAGACAGTAGTGACGATAAATAGACCGACAGCCCCTAGTGCGAGTGCAAGTCAAAGAAGTGCAGGTAAAGTTTATCATACCTATGCATCCATTCATGGGCAACCAATATAAAAATATCATTGTATCCGATATGGGAATAGTACTTTTGTTCAGTGATATGTTTGTACTTGTTTATTTTGGATCCCTGAGTGCGAAATGATTCCCTTAACTTCAGTTTTCCTTTTTCTAGGTTAAACGAAGACAAAGAAGCATCGCTGTGTCTAGCCAAAGAGGAAGGCATCAACATCAGGATGCGGGGCGCGCAGCGGCGGGTGCTGCTCGACGTGCTGATGATGTGCTGGGGCATGGGCACGTGGCTCGGCGTCAACGGCATCTACGTGCAGTTGCCGCTGCTGGTAGAGCGCCTGCCCGAGGGCTGGGCGCTGCCCTCCTCCATGGTTCTGGCCGTGCAGCTCGCCAACGTGGGCCTGCTCGTCTACGGCTTCCTGCAGCGACTACGGCCCAACTCCTTAGATTCATATTACATATATGGACTGTTGACTTTGGGCACACTCGCCCTAGTACTTAATGCGTTCCTGTACGATCAGACTTCTGTGATAGGCGCCTCCGAGCGCTCCGTGGCGTTCCTAACGCTAACGTTCTTCGCGGCACTGGTGGGCTGCACCAGCTCTGTGTTGTTCTACCCGTACTTAAGACATTTCCGTGACGTGTACCTGGCCACATATTTCGTAGGTGAGGGCCTCAGCGGCTTCATACCTAGTATATTAGCGTTAATACAGGGTATCGGCGGCGAGCCCGAGTGTTTGCCTGTCGAGAACTCTACACTTATAGTGGCGCACTACCCGCCCCCGAGGTTTGACTCCACGGCGTTCCTGTTGATGTTGGGCGCACTGTCCGCCGCGAGTCTGGTTAGTTTCCTCACTATCAACAACTACAAAGGGTTCAACTCGGAGAGGGTGACGATGGCTGCCGCCGCCAAGGACGAGGAAGCGACCACGGAGTGGCCCGAGCTGCTAGCACCGCGGTGGGTGATCGTTCTGGCGCTGATGGCGGTGCTGAACGCGCTGCACAACGGCGTGCTGCCCTCCATCCAGTCGTACTCGTGCATGCCGTATGGCACGCAGGCATACCACCTGGCAGTGACGCTGAGCGCTATGGCGAACCCTGCCGCGTGTCTGGCGGGCGTTTGGCTGCGTCCGATGGCTATAAAAACGCTGGTGGCCATGCTGAGCGCGACCTCCGTGCCTCTCATGTACATCCTGGCGACGGCGTTGCTCAGCCCCGCACCGCCGTTACACAGCAGCGGCCTCGGCGAGGCTTTAGTTGTAAGTCACTATTTAAGTATTTTTAGTGGTAAACAAACGAAATATTAACTTATTGCCATTAAATTTGAGTATGCAATGCAATCAGCCCTGTATCATATACTTGCCCACTGCTGAGCACAAGTCTCCTCTAATACTGAGAGGTGTTAGGCCTTAGTCCACCACGCTGGCCTAGTGCGGGTTGGTAGACTTCATATACCCTCGAAATTCTTATAGAAAATTCTCAGATATGTAGGTGTCCTCACGATGTTTTCCTTCACCATTCATTCGTCAAATTTGAGCATCGTCGTCAAATACTGCGCGAATGAATAGAATGGTGGCATTTCATCTGTCTTAAACAATCCCACTGTCCACGGGAAACGAAACAGCCAAGCTGTCTCTTCACGCCAAGTGCGTTCCAGTTGAATCATCCTTATGTAGACAATCTGGCTACAACTGCGTGACTTTAGTACTTATGATTGAAGTCCTCCCCATGAGGATGAGTATAATTTTTTTTTTTGTATATTGCAGGTGATATCGTGGGTGGTGGTGAGTGGCACGGTGTCGTACGCGCGCATGTGGGTGTACGCATGGGCGAGGCGCGGCGGCGCGCGCGGCATGTGGGCGTGCGGCGCGGTCACGCAGCTCGGCTCGGCCGCCGGCTCCGCGCTGCTCTTCCTGCTCGTCAACTACACCCCGCTCTTCACACAGCCAGACGTTTGTCCCGCGTAGAATATACTGACCAACTTATACGCTGTTTTATTTTCCCCCCTTTTTTATAACATCACGCATACCCCCAGAACAGGAATCCGTATATGCATCTATTGACACACCAAGTTTATTTCTCATCCATGGTCCTATTGCGATATTGAGCATAAATTCCATTAAGGCTGAACTTGCTTGTGTTTTTCGAGGGAAAGAATTCACAAATCTTTTATTACCTAGATTCAAGAAATCTGAATACCTTATCTGCCAAGGCAAGCTACTGCTGGGCCATTAGCGTATATTTTTCTATAAAGGCAAATGAGTACCTAATTATGTGGAGGTAATAAGTTTAGATAACCTAGATAAACACTACGTACCTACTAGAACACTGCGTATAATAGGGGTCATAGCCCCGGGCGAGTAAACACCTTCTTCTTCTTCAGCCTTTAGAAGTCCACTGCTGAACATAGGCCTTCCCCAAATATTTTTATGGCATTGAATGACGAGACGAGTATGCCGTTCGCCTGATGGTAAGCGATACGACCACCCATAAACAGTAGCAACACCATCCAGCACCTTGAGTTACAAAGTAATGTGTGGCATTCCACTGCCCTCGTCATCCTGAGACATAAGATGTTAAGTCTCATTATGTCTTGTAATTACACTGGCTACAATGTCCTTCAAACCGAAACACAACAGTGCATGCACACTGCTGCTTGGCGGTAGAAATAGACATTGCGGTGGTACCCACCCAGATGGACTCTTACATATGAGAGACCTACCACTAGTAAAATCCAGACTGGTATGGAATGATCATTTCCAGACCAACCTATCAGAACCGGCCTGCATCCAGCGGGTACCTGAGACCTTAACAAGGTCGTCTGTCCACCTTGTAGGAGGACGTCCCACGCTGCCCTTGCCATACTCATACATTCATATTTAAATTAATAGTCCAACAAGATACACTATCACTTTTTATCTTTGGTAGTTCTAATTAAATACGTTTTATGTTAGGTGTATGTATGAAATAAAAAGTGGACGGAGGTTCATAACCCAACGCACACACTTCTGACTTTTCAATGTTACGTGTGTATTTTTTATCAATTATAATCGTTAGCTTTAACCTTCACGGAAAACATCGTGAGGAAACCTGCATGTGAAGTCTGCCAACCCGCACTAAGCCAGCGTGGTAGTCTAAGGCCTAACCCCTCTCAGTAGTAGAGGAGGCCCGTGCTCAGCACTGGGCAGTATATAATACAGGGCTGGTATATTACGTTTTTATATGTCAGTTATGTTATGTGCTTTGGCTACGCACGATCTACTTAATGCCAAAATTTACTCAACATATTACAATTTTACCAATATTATAATTGTCAAGGCTTGTAAAGATGTTTATTTGAAGTATATATACGTAGAAGCTCTCTCAACCAATTTGGATGAAATTTAGTACACAGGTAGCTGTCTTGGCTTCACATGTCATCACCTTCTTTTTATCTCGTAAAAATACACAAAGGGGTTTTTTTCGGTAATGTTCTTTCATAAATTTTAAGCTATAACAAAGCACCGTTAACGAAACGCTTCAAGCGCAATTAAGTTACCGTGTGTACGCGAGTTCGATTTGAAATGGTATCAACAAGCTGTTATTTACGACCTGAAGTAGCGCGTTGATCGCTCGTTTCGAAAGTGCGCCTCGTCTTTTAGTTTCTAGACCTTAGTTGGTTTTAGTAACGCCTCGCTTATTATATTCTATTGACTCGGTTTAGTATGTCGCTATCGTCAGGTTCATGTAGGTATAGTTTTATTTTAGTCATGTCGAACCTACTTACATAAGGAAACACGGGACATGCTGACTTACTTTATCCCGTATTGACTTTTCGTTATTAGAACCGCGCCTGTTGCTTTATAGAACGACAACTTCCCACCATGCAGTGCCCACTGCTGAGGACCCCGCTGCGCCTCTAGCCAAGAAGCTTTTCTACAAGCGTTAACGCTAATAGAAAACAAAAAAATGTATGCGAATGACATATCCGATCGATGAGTCTGTCGCAAGAATACGTTATTCACATATATTTTTTTGTTTTCTATAAGCGTTAACAATTGTAGGAAAGTATCTTGGCTACCGGCCATGTAGGCGTTAAATCAAAGGTATGGAACTATTGATACATTATGTCTACTTGAGATGTAACTCAAACTTGAGATTGATTTATTAATACCACCCTAAGTTTAAATGAACAAGTTCTCTCAGCAATAAATTGCGCAAAAACTTCCAGATACGTGTACACTTGCGGCAATTTTACTCTTAACTTATCTTAGGTACTTGTTACTAATATTATAAATGCTAAAGTTTGTGGGACTGTTCGGCTGTTTGTTACACGTAAACGCAGAAACCGCTGAATGAATTTGGATGAAATTTTTACACGGTATATACAAATCTCTTGCGAAAGATATCTTCTGTAACTTTACCTGCTAATCTACTTAAACCCCGCTTTACGGTAAATGAATTGTTGTGGTCAGTACTAATTATAACCGGTAATTACCTATATCGGTTATCTATGCATATTAAAACAGTAGAACCCGGTATGTCTGTACATTGAAAGAAAAGTCATAATAAAAAAAGGGCGTTACTGAAGAACAGTAATAAAACAAAAAACGGCAATATTTAGAATCCTTTTCTGTCTCTCTCTGTTTTTACTGTTTATTAGCTATTGATATATAAAATCCCCATATATCAACGTAGTTAGCGCACATCTCCGAAAGTACCTAGGTACTGAACGGATTTTCATGTAGTTTTCTCAGCTGGACAGAGTATTATCGGAAGCAGAATATACTAAGGCTTGATTTCATTAAGATCGGATATCCGAAAAACTTGAATACTTATATTGAATCTTGTTACTAGGATTGCCACATTTTTTATGTAAATAAAGGACATTGGCTGCTTAAAGGTAGAAAAGCACTATTTGCATACTGCAGCGACGCTCGCGTTTATTTTATTCGTCGTAAATATCGGCCTGATTTGTAAGAGGTTTTGAGGGGTCGAGTGTCGTGTCGTCGACGGTTTATTGTCAGTAACGCTGGGTAACATGGCGATCCCTACTGCTTGCCTGGCAGGCATATGTTTAAAGCCGATGCCCGTTAAGATGCTGGCTACAATGCTCACCGTCAACCTGGTGCCTATGGGGTACATCGTCGCCACGGCACTACTCTGCCCTGCACCGCCGCTGCAGCATGAAATCATCGGCGAGATTCTAATTGCAAGTTATTGTTAAAATCAGTTTTTGTCTACAATAATTAATCATAATCCTGGAAAACTTGTAATTAATTCCAGTTTGTAATATATGCATGTTTGTCGGTGACAGGTGCTCAGCTGGACGATGGTGTACGAGGTGGTGTCGTACGGGTGGGCACGACGCGGCGGCGCGCGCGGCATGCGCGTCATCGGTGGCGTCACGCAGCTCGGCGTGGCCTCCGGCTCAGCGCTGACCTTCGTGCTCATCAACTTCACCAATCTGTTCACGCAGCCAGACAGATGTCCTGCTATTAGTAGTTAAATATACTAAACATAGATACTTTTATTGTTTTATTTGCTGTTAACATTTCGTCTCAACTCTAAATTTTTCACGATTAAGGGTACCAGGTTATTTGATATTAGGTATTTTTAAACGACTTCCAAAAGGAGGAGGTTCTCAATTCGTGTGCTTGTATTTTTTTTTCTATAATAAATTTGCAAACTAGTAGCACATCTAGGAAGATTTGTAAAATGGTCTATAGATGTCTATCCGTTAATGAATGGTTAGTGTTTATGCACAGCGGTGGTGATCACTCATTTCGTGTGCCCACATGCACCAATAAAATACAAAGAAAGCAAAGATTGACATGCCAAGCATTTCACTCGGAAAATAAATCCGATGTAGTTTGCCGGTTATTACACTAATAAGAAGCGCTGAGCTTCGATGTTTGTTCAGGTGGAGTGGAGGGCACTGCATTATGTGCAATTATGTGTCCGACCTCCAACACTGGACTTTGTCGCTAATATGACCACTTACTAATTTAACTATATGATTGTTAAAGGGCATAACCGGCGCTGTGCTAATTTGTCCCACTTTCGGATTCGGGACCTCCTCCTTCACGTCGCTGACCTTATACGGGTCGGAAGCCTTCACTAACTGTTCATATTCTTACGTGTAACTCTGCGATACCGGTTCTCCTACGATTTTTTTCCTATTTCGTATAGCTAACAAGATTAATAATGATGTAACTTCCACATTAAATTAAAAGTATTTTTTCGAACTTTATTTATAGTTAAATTTTTAATCCCGTATAGAAGACGTTAGCTAGCATAGCTAGTGGCGTATCGTGATTGGGTTTGTCGTCCCGCCCCTGGAGGAACTTTCTGAGCGGCGACAAAATACGTAAAATAAAACCTTTGCCCGCGTGACTCTTATTTGTTGGAATGCCTTTTTAGGTGCCTTGGGGCGACAAATTGTGAGTCCGCCCCGGGCGGTAAGAACTCACGCTACGCCACTGGTTATAGCCTCGTGGTCACGGGTAGGTCTGACGTGTTGGCCGTCTGATAAGTTATTGTCAAACTACCTTCATTTTATTATTATAGTATAAGGGCTGATTTCACCGTTTGCTGATAAATGCTACTCGTCAAGTTGTCACATAAATGTATAAAAGACATTCTTAAATAACATTGAAATAATTATTTTTTAACATAATTAAGTACGTATTTAGAACAGACTATTACATATTAGGTAATAAGGATTATTCAATACTTAATATGTATCTACCTAATTATCAGACTTATTTTAGCTTTAAAGACTGATCAGATGTCACCGTATTGTTCTCACAATATGGATGTAAGTTCTCACAACAAAGCGTTAGGTGCCGACAGCGTTAATCCGAGTTCTCCGTAAACTAACGCCATTGTCACAAATCACAATTGTTTGATACCTGAGACTAATCAGTTTCTTTGTAATCATTGATGTATTTAAAAACCCAATACATCAATGTTTGTAATGCACTTTGTACGTACTATGTGGAGAAAACAGTTTTGTCTGTAACTTCACCCACTGTATCACCACAATGTCATAGAAAACCACATCAAAAACAACAGTTTGTCATCTTGCGTCAATCATGTTGTGCTATTATCAAGTAAAATTAGATTACGCACGGCTCTATAACTCACTCCTACGTCGAATCACGTTAAAAATAAATTATTAGGTACACGTTGTAGATGTATTGTCTTTTCCTTATGACGTCAAGGAAAAAATATCAATAAACCAAAAATAACTGATCAAAGTTGCGTAATTACTTAGATCGTTCATGATTACCTAAGTAATAGGTATGTAGCAGGAACTTATGTTTACATTATCTATCTGTTCTGTTTCATTTACCTTTTTTTTATTATTTCCTTAGCACTAGCCCTTAACAGTGCACCGTTTGCTTTAAAATGCATGCATGCCCGTCAACGTACATTATTATTTGCTGCGAGAGTTCATAAGCTCAGTTGTTTGTGGCGAGTGGCGCCCGTTAGAACATGGAGGCTTTTCATTTTATTCTCACCTATTTCACTACAAAGAACCTGTCTTTGATTACTGCATTCCTCTGCTGGCCGCCGGGTAAGAAAATGGGTATAACACAATGTCAAGACCTTTTACTCGTCGGTTGATAATATCGACGCGACGCCTGCCTATAATAATAACAATAACAATGAACTGAGCTTTTCACTCTGAGAAGTCCCCTATTGGTCTGTATTCTGTAATAATCTCTACAATTTCTTCACACCGAAAAACAAGAATGCTCGGACATTCTTGGCAGAAACAGATTAAGGTAAGGTTATCCCCAGGCGGAATAGCGATTACTAAAAGAGACCTACCTACTGCTTATTATGACATCTGTCTATGAAAATTGTTTCCGAGCACGATGACAGGCCACGATTTTGATGCTTCTTTAAGTTTTTATAGTGTTCAATGAGTTACATTCCCTAATATAAAATAGGAACAGGAAGATGATTTTGAATCACAGACTATATACCTAATATTATATTTATATTTACCAGGGGATCTCGTGCGATTCTGGCGCATCGGTCAGCAGTACAGCGTGACGATCGACATGCGGTCGGATTTCCAACGGCTGCCCGACCTGCCCGCGTACCACGTGCATCGTGAGGGCGTGGTGGTCGACGTCACATGTCCTGGAGCTGCGCTAGTTCTTCAAAAGGTGTATACCGTTCAAAAATTCATTGTTCAATAGGTAGTAGAGTCCCTGATATCTATATTGGATTTGTTAGCAACCAATTTTGCCATCTAAAAATACCACAATGCTAGTGCAATCACTCACAATTATAGTGAGCACTTTGGAATGGGTATTTTTGGCTTTTTGGAAATTCATTGATGTTCTTGCCAGGCGTCATCAAATCGCGCGTTCATTCACCGATACTCATGGCTGCTTCTCCACAACTCTTCCTACGATCCGAAGATAGTCCAAAGCACCTTGGCTACCACCTCCATCTTACCAGATGCTGATGTTATCTGGTCCTCTCCTGATAACTTGGTAGACGTGTACCGAGTGAGGCCTGACCAGCCACTGATGCTGTCGGCCCTGGGGCTATCAAGAAATTCTTCTTGTGAAGACATGAATAAGCTGTGGCGAGAGTTGCCAACGGCTGCTATGAGGAGGAAAGACCTCAAAAACGTTTACTTGAAAGCTGCTACTATTGTAAGTCACTAATCTACTATTAATTTCCTATGTTTACGCGAATGTTTAACATTGAAATTAAACTACATAACGGATATTCGCGGTTTTATTGTTTATTTTCCTCCCGACGCGACCTTTGGAAGGCTTTACAGTCTTCTTGGTAACGGTATGGACTGTTGGTCGTCCGAAAAGTTAAAGTTCAATATAATATAACTAGCTTTTGCCCGCGGCTTCGCCCGCACGAAAGGTTTTTTCCTAGACAAAAGTCCCGCTTTGCATTTTCCCGGACCAAATTGTAACTGCAAACCATTCTCGAATCCACCTGAAGACACACAAAAAATAAGTATAAAAGTCACTTTATATTGTACCAGGTGACAATAAACTGATACAGATCGAGATATCTTGCAATATGGTCGGTCAGCGACACCTTGGTACAAAGCGCCTTTCCGTCCGGTATAAGTAGATGCCCGACTTTTGTCAGAAAGTCACTCGCAGTCACAATAGAACATATAAATTATTTCTCTACTATATTATGCATGTATTACCTATACATAAAAACCTTCCTCTTCAATCACTCTATCTATTAAAAAAAACCGCCTCAATATCCGTTGCGTAGTTTTAAAGATCTAAGCATACATAATAGATAGAAACATAGGGACAGACAGCGGGAAGCGACTTTGTTTTATACTATGTTAAGATATATATTATATAATAAACAATATTTAAAATAAGACAAAATTTAGTTGTTGTTGATGGTCCAATCTACAAAAAAATATGAGCCCATAATGTCTTGAAGTCTGGTAGCTGGTCTTTTGGGTTCCGTATAACTAGAGCCCAGTGTGAGCTTCCAAACATCTTCTCAATTGAAATTCGGATGTTTTTTAATTTCATACACTCGCGAATCTTCCTAGAAGGGAATCGGTGTTCTTTGGTTTGGTGACTTGTCTAATCTAAGATGTTTGTAACCTCTTCTGAATGTTCAACAACAACAACGAAGACTTACTGAACATTAAGAAGAAAGTTCTATAGGTGCTACCCTAGCTGGACTTACAATAAATTGTTCAGATTAGCCAGCCGCAGTACTTCAAGGGCTGGTCGGAGCTGCGCGACAGGCAGATCGACACCTACCCCAAGCTCACCTACCCCATCATGATGCTGTGCGCCGAGGACCTCAACTTCAGGTGCAGGAAAATTCCACTTTACCCCATACCAGCCCTGTATTATATACTGCCCACTGCTGAGCACGGGCCTTCTCTACAACTAAGAGGGTTAAGGCCTTAGTCCACCACGCTGGCCTAGTGCTGGTTGGCAGACTTCACATACTTCCACTTTTTATTTCATACCTACACCTATCACAAAAAGTATTTAACTAGAACTACCAAAGATAAAAAGTGATAGTGTATCTTGTTGGACTATTAATTTAAGTATGAATGGCAGATTTCACATACCTTCGAAATTCAGAGAACTTCTCAGGTATGCAAGTTTCCTCACGATGTTTTCCTTCAACGTTAAAGCGAGCGGTAATTCACAAAGAATACACACATAACTTTTTAGAAAAGTCAGAGGTGTGCGCCCTTGGGTTTTGAACCTGCGGACATTCGTCTCGGCAGTCCGTTGCACTCCCAACTAGGCTATCGCCGCTTGAACTCTAGTTTAATGATATATAATTCATTTGTAGTTTATTATTCTATAGGTACTTATTTTTTTGTAGGATAAACCAGGAGCAATATCTTCTTTAAAAACTAATAACTGCAAATACTCATTTAAAATATTGCGGGATGCCTAATTACAGGCAACCACAACTTACATCTGATACAATAAAATTAAATAAGACAGAATTCAGTATAACAAAAGAAGTCAACAACAGAAAAAGCAAACGAGAATAGAAACATTAGTTACATAACATAGCATAAAAGGCAAATAATATTGAATAATATAAACAAAAAAATGATTAGTGCAGCCAACAGCAATTAAGTATAATGGCATGAATTATTAACAAAGAGTTAACGTGGGTGCCGGTTAAACTATGGTTGCCAACCGTCCTGTTTTCCGAGATGTCCTGTTTTTTATGGTGGCCTGGGATGTCCTGGATGGTTTTTAAGAAGCATTCTGGATTTTTATGCGCGCTAATAACGACATGTAATTTAAAAATTCTTCTTCAGCCTTTAGAAGTCCACTGTTGAACATAGGCCTTTCCCAAAGATTTCCAGACCAACTTGTTAGAAACGGCCTGCATCCAGCGAGTTCCTGCGACCTTTACAAGGTCGTCTGTCCACTTTGTAGGAGGATGTCCCACGCTACGCTTGCCATTACGTGGTCTCCACTCGAGAACTTTTCTACCCCATATGTTGTCAGTTCTACGAGCTATGTGTCCTGCCCACTGCCATTTTAGCTTGCTAATCTGCTGGGCTATGTCATCGACTTTCGTTCTTCTACGGATCTTCTCATTCCTGATTTGATCGCGTAGAGAAACACCGAGCATTGCCCTCTCCATAGCTCGCCTTTTCATCTCGGCCGGACACCCGAGAGCCAAGCTGGTCCGATACTATAGTGAAAATATCCCGGACATCAGCCTGAGTGAGATTAGGTTGGCCCTTGGACAGCTCAAAAACAATAAGGCGGCGGGCGAGAACGGAATCACTGGAGAGCTTCGGAAAGCGGGCGGTTCGCCGATACTGAAAGTCCTTCAGAGGCTTCAATCCGTTCTGCTCGAGAGGTGACGCCTTAAGCATGGAACATGAGTTTGGTGGTACTGTTCTTCAAGAAAGGTAAGAAAGCTTTATTGAAGAATTATACGCCCATCTCACTCCTGAGCCATGATTATAAACTGTTCTCGTGGGTTATCACGAATCGTCTCGAGCTCAGGACTACTCAGACTAATCTAGATGACTTCCAGTCTCCCGAATAAGCCAGATTCCGAAAATGTTATAGTACCATATGTACGTATATAGTACCATAGACCACATACATACGCCGCGGCAGGTTATACAAAAAACTGAGGAATATAACTTGCCACTTTGCTTAGACTATGAGAAGGCTTTTGATTCGATCGAGACCACATCGACTATCGGTACATTGAAGTTCGGAGACGCTTGTAAAATAACGCCACCGTGTCGGTTCGAGTACAAGAACAGAGCACGAAGGCTATTCCACTACACAGAGGCGTGAGACAGGGAGATGTTATTTCTCCGAAACTGTTCCCTGTCGCGTTGGAAGATACCGTTAAGCTCTTGGATTGGAAAGGATTTGGCATAAACATTAATGGCGAGTACATGACTCACCTTCGATTTGCCAACGATATTGTTGTCTTCGCAGTATCGCTGGAGGACCTTAGCACTATGCTCAAAAACCTCAACCGAGTTTCTCAACCAGTGGGCCTTAAAATAAACATGGACAAGACCAAAATTTTGTCTAATGTTAATGTTGCGCATATGCAAATTACAGTTGAGAACTCAGCTCTCGACGTAGTCGACGAATATGTCTATCTAGAGCAAGTCGTCCAGTTAGGCAGGTCACATTTGAGACAGAGGTCAATCGTCGAATCCAGCTCGATTGGGCAGTAGTTCGGGAAAGTAGGCAAGGTCTTCTCGTCCAACATACTGCAGTGCCTACAGACAAAAGTCTGTAACCTTTAATGTGAGTGATGACATTTAAAATTTCATTTAATTTAATTTATCTCACTAAAAAATATTAATATCAATATTGTTCCTCTATTACTGCATCATATTTTTGAACGGAATGGTCCTGGTATTTTAAACATTAAATCACAGTTTTTGAAATTTACAGCTCTTAGGGTTCCCTAAGTTCCCTCCTTTTTTGATGAAAACCGATTACCCGAACTGTTTCTGGTATGGCTAAGACCTGATTGTAAGTCGGTACCCACATTGCCTACACACAGCGTTAAATGTTGGCCAACGAGAGTGATCCTACAGAGTACAGACTACAGAACTTTTATATCATGTCCTCTGCAGGTACAATCTGAAGCAGGTGGACTTCTACGGTGAAGACAAGAACGGCTCGTTCAACGGGCTAGCGGGGCTGCTGCAGCGTCGCGCCATCGAAGTGGGCGTCACCTCCATGTTCATGCGTGAAGACCGCTGGCGCGTGCTGCACTACTGCGCCGAGACCGTCGAGCTCATGTGCGTGGACATGCCTGAAATAGAAATAGTATAAGGAGCGGGAATTTTGTGAGGAAAAAGTGGCCGCAGGCTCGCGAAATTACTATCACAGAATTTTACGGTCTAAATTATAAGTTTTTCTAGGTCGGCAGAGCTTAAAAACGCCTGTCTCCCCATAGTTGAAAATAACATATAGTACCTATCTAACCAGAAGAATACCCCTTTCTATAAATATACCTAATATTGGTTGCAGCGGTGCGTTCATATTCCGTCAGCCAGCACAGTCAGCGGTGAGCAACGTGTTCGCGCTGCCGTTCAGCCGCGGCGTGTGGGCGGCGAGCGGCGTGGTGTTCCTGGCCGCGGCGCTGCTACTCGCTGCCATCACCTGTCGCCTGCGCCGCGAGGACCACGCGCTACAGCCGCTCTCGGTGCCAGAGTGCTTCACATTCGCCATTGGCACTGTTTGTCAACAAGGTTTCTTCTACCCACCATAATTATTACTCACGCGAAAGTTATACTTAATGAAAACCCACTAGAGTAGCTTCAAAGATTTACTGCATGAATCTAATTCTAGAACTACGTCACCAGAAGTAAATTTTTTCAATCAAGCAGGCTCGCAAATAAATTCGATTTGCTCTGCATATGCGTGCCGTCGAGCAAAATCCTGTTTATCCACCATACTTGCTTTTCTAAAAATGTTATATACTGTATCCATTATTCTTTGATATAGTGGATACTCGTGGTAGCAGGAAGTTAATGTGATTGCTATGGGATTTGGATGCCAAATACCTCACGTCAGTATTCTTCTGGTATGAGGAGGCATCCTGTCTCGGGCGGAGACTGGCTCTGAGGGAGGTCACGGCCCAATTGGCCTCCATCCGCAGCGCAGCAGCGGAGGAGTGACAGACCAGGCTGGAGAGCCCGACTGCGGGGTCTCCAGCCCGTCGCACTGTCGCGGCAGTGCGATCTGTCTTAAGCTGGCTAGACAGGCGTCACGGTGCGTCGACATTCCGTCTGACACAGATGCTGGTGCAGGTGGTCGGGCCACTGGTGTTTCGGCTCGTTTCTGTGTAGGATTGGAATGGAGGAGCCGCCGTGTGCCATCATTGTGGCAACGGCCGCGGGGACACGGTCCAAAACACTCTCGAGGAGTGCCCAGCCTGGGATCTACAACGCAGCGCTCTTAGAGCAGTCGTCGGAGGAAAGCTCTCGCTGCCGGCCGTGGTGTCCGCCATGGTCGGCGGCTGGAGGTCATGGCGAGTTATGGCCTTCTTCTGCGAGTGCCATCTCGCGGAAGGAGAGCACCGAGCGAGATCGTGATCAGAGCAATCCCACCCGCAGCCAGAGGAGACGAAGGAGGCGTCGGGTGAACGACTGACCGGCGCCTTGTGCCCTGTGGTCCGGGGGCATCTAAAGAATTCCGCCACGGCATCCCCTGCCTGTCGTAAGAGGCGACTAAATGGGGTTGGCGAGAGTCACGGGGCGAGCAGTGGAGGTCTTCTCGCTCAACTACTCCAATGTAAGCGACTCCGAGGTGGACGACAATGCGGGTGGTCGGTCTCCTGCAGTCTTAGAGAGTTCGTGCTTTAGAGTTCGGGAGCTTCTTAAGCCCCTCATTTAGCGAGGGGCCACAATGCGGCATCGCGCAGGGACGGTTCTGTGCAGCTATCTTCGTGAACAAGATACCCCGGGGCCGCCCCGTATGCGCCGAATAAGGCCACCGCGGGTTTTGGGTGGTATGCCGGTGTAGGATGCACATAGTGTTAAGAACTCGGTCCAATGTTCGCTTGGGTGATGCTATAACTCCCAAGTGTCGAAATAAGCCGTAAGACTGGTGAAACCAACTTAACCGTTTCACTCACCCCCCAGTTGTGGTAGCGACAATGCGTTTGTTCTCCCCGCGATAAAAAAAGGAAGTAATGTGATCCAATTGCGCAGTTGTCCATTTCTAATAAATTAAAGTAATCTTCTCCTATACTGCAACATTGCATTTATCATCCGCAGGCTTCTACATGTTCCCATCATCAGTGTCGGTGCGTGTGGTGATGGTGTCGACGCTGGTGGCGGCGCTGTTCGCGTTCACGGCGTACTCCGCGAAGGTAGTGGCCATCCTGCAGGCGCCGAGCGACGCGGTGCGCACCATTGCTGACCTGGCGCGTTCGCCCATGGCGCTCGGCGTACAAGAGACCACTTATAAGAGGGTTTACTTTGCTGTGGGTATCGCTAAGATTATTTATGGTTTTTACAAAGCAAAGCTCACCTTTAAGCTTCTAAATATACAATATGCGTTCTATCATGTACGTATTTCAAGCAATTAATTTATGTTACTGCCTCGGCGACGTAGTTATATTGCGGTACGACTGCAATGCTGAGGTCTCGGGTTCGATCCCCGGTTAGGGCAAAGTGATATTGGATTTTTCTATTCAGTATCAGTCAGGAGTCTGGAATTTGTGCCCGATTTGGCGATAGGCTCGCCCCCTATCACATCATGGGACGGAATACGCACGGTGAAAAGTGGGTGCTAATGCACCCACTAACTAATGTTACGCCTCTGCCTACCCGTTCGGTGATAAAAGGCGTGACTGTATGTATGTATGTAATTTATCTTATTTGCATGTTCTTAAGGAGAGTAAGGACCCAGCGACGCAGCACCTGTACCGACGCAAGCTGCTGCCGCTGGGCGACCGCGCGTATCTTAGCGTGATGGACGGCATCGCCAGGATGCGCGCTGGACTCTTCGCCTTCCAGGTCATTTATCACTTACTGGGCACTTCGATTATTGCTGCCGTAGTAGGTACATAGTTCAAGCTAGCAGACGTTTTGTATTTGTAGCCAATATATTGAAAGTTCTTATTCAACATTGCACGTCCCAGTGTGATAAGCACAGTGCCATGCAGACAGTAGAACTTTCGTATTTACAATACTGAGTAATATTTCTATTGTGAACAAGAGCGGCATCAAGCTTCATGTGCCTTACAGACACTGAGTGAGACTGCCACTCACGCTAACGTTGGTATTACGCACTGTAAAGGACAAATCGTCGGAGATAGTGCAAAAGCGCGTATCTAGCATTGGTAAATACCGCGTAAGGTTTTTCTACGAGGGGGATAAAGACAAGTGATTGGGGCGCGCGGATATCTGGCTGGCACTCTAATATTGAGCCTTTGCAATAATTGAGGACAATCTATGTTTTGTCTAAGAAGCTTATACAAGAAAATTAAGACTAGGATTGCTCGACGCTTGCTAAGTGTATCCATTTTGAAATACAAGCCTGGAATGATAAGAATTTAGTTTTTTAACTAGTCCTTCTGAGTATGATAAGTGCCACATAAATCTTTTTTGAATTCGTTCGATTCTTAGACTATGAACCGAAATATGCGGACGCCATACCACACTGCAGTATTCTAATACACTTCTGACAAAGCTATTATACAATAAAATTTTAGTTTTAGATTTACGAAAACATTTTCCATTTCTTATAACGAAGCCTAACATACAAGATGTTTTTTTTATTATATTTTCCATATGTGGTAAGAATGTTAGTTTTCTATCCAAAATTACTCCCAAATCCCTCAAACAATCAACTTCTTGTAATGAGCTACCGTCAACGCTGTAAGATGATTGTATAAAGTTAATCTTACGAGTAAATTTTATGTGAAGACATCTAGTGGCCAAACGTTGATCTATGGCGTTGCAGTCTTCTGATGATGCTAAAGTATATCGGCAGCTCAATAAACAGATATGGAAATCCTTGCGACACGACGTCCGTACTTACAACACTGTAAGGATTAAAGACACGATTGAGCAGAACAAAGGCTCCAAAGAGTTCGCAAAGGACCTGTCTATTGGGCAAAGACAGATGACTAGGCTGAAGACAGAAGATGGTAACATAGCGTCGACGAAGGCTGAAATATTGAGGGAGATCGAGAGGTTCTACGGACAGCTTACACCTCAGTTGCCAAACCCGACACCAGCCAGTGAAGACATCTCGGACATCAGTCTGTGCGAGATTAGGATGGCTCTGGGACAGCTTAGAAACAACAAGGCGCCGGGCGAGGACGGAATTACTGCAGAGCTTCTGAAGACGGGCGGTGGGCCAATACTTAAAGTCCTTCAGAAGCTATTCAACTTCGTTCTGCTCCAGGGTATAACGCCCGAGGCATGGAACAGGAGTGTGGTGGTACTGTTCTTCAAAAAAGGTGATAACACCTTATTGAAGAATTACAGGCCCATCTCACTCCTGAGCCATGTTTACAAGCTGTTCTCAAGAGTTATCACGAATCGTCTCGAGCGCAGGCTAGATGACTTCCAGCCTCCCGAACAAGCCGGATTCCGGAAAGGTTATAGTACCATAGACCACATCCATACGCTGCGGCAAGTTATACAAAAAACTGAGGAGTATAACTTGCCACTTTGCTTAGCGTTCGTGGACTATGAGAAAGCCTTCGATTCGATCGAGACCTGGGCTGTGCTGCAGTCTCTCCAGCGGTGCCACATCGATTATCGGTCTATCGAAGTGTTGAGGTGCTTGTATAACAACGCCACCATGTCGGTCCGAGTACAAGAACAGAGCTCGAAGGCTATTCCACTACACAGAGGCGTGAGACAGGGAGATGTTATCTCTCCGAAACTGTTCACTGCCGCGTTGGAAGATACCTACAAGTTCTTGGATTGGAAAGGATTTGGCATCAACATCAATGGCGAATACATCACACACCTTCGTTTTGCCGATGATATCGTTGTACTGGCAGAATCGCTGGAAGATCTCAGCATAATGCTCAATGACCTCAATCGAGTTTCTCAACTGGTGGGCCTTAGGATGAACATGGACAAGACCAAGATCCTATCGAATGTTCATGTTGTGCCTACCCCGATTACCGTTGGGAGCTCAACTCTCGAAGTTGTGGACGATTACGTCTATTTAGGGCAATGTTGTGTATAGCTATAGGTATGCATAGACAATAAGTGAGTGGCTGCGCCCACTGTGTCTTTACGTATTAAACGTCAGTGCGTAATCAACTGCGAGCTGTTTCACTTGTCCTTGCGTACATAACAGTGGCGACGAGGTACCTACATCTAAAAAAATAAAAATAAAAAATGGCACAAGCATTGTTCGGAGTGATATGCAGTTTTGATCACAATTTGCAAACTTGGCCAGAATATAAAGGTCGTTTGTTGCAATGGTTCATCGCAAACGATATCGACGCGACTAAGGATGCTACCGGCATTAAACGGCGCGCGATTTTGTTGAGCGCACTCAGCGAGCCCACATACAAATTGTTAACGGATTTAGCGCTGCCAAAAGAACTTCCCTCCGTCCCGTTTGAAGACATATTAAGAATTTTGGACGGACATTTTATACCGCAAGTATGTGGATTTCACGAAAGATATAAATTTTTTTCCTCGGCGCAAAGTGAAGGCGAAACCTACCCGCAGTGGGCGGCGAGACTCCGTGGGTTGGCGACTCATTGTAGATTCCTCAACGTCGAGGAAGCGCTACGGGACCATTTCGTCATGGGTATGCTGCCGGGAAGAGAGCGAGAAAAATTGTTCGCTCAAGATCCGAAAACCTTAACGCTGGCAAAAGCAGTGGAGTTAGCTGAGAGCGTGCGGTGCGCACGCGTCGGCGCCGGGACATCGACGGCGCTGGTGGCGGTGGCCCCACCTCGCTCCGATCAGCTGTTCAAGATCGCCACAGAGAAGAGTGCCAGTGAAAAAGTGTCGTGTGCGGTTTGTGGATTTAAAAACCACAATTCCACCCAGTGTCGGTTTGCTAATTACACCTGCAAAAAGTGCAATAAAAAAGGACATTTACGGCGTATGTGCAAAAATATTCAGTTTATAGGAAACGAGAATGTTGATTGTAACGGCGACGACGGTAAGATTTACAACATTCGTACGGTTAACGGTGAACCCATGTTCGAAATAGTTCATGTACGTGGAGTGCAAATGAAGTTTCAAATAGACACGGGGTCAGCTGTTACGGCGATTTCCGAAACGACGTATTTAAAACATTTTTATGATGTGTCATTGTCTCACACTAACAAACGGTTGTTATCGTACACTGGCTATAACATCACCTGTATAGGAATTGTACGTTTGCCGTTTACTTATATAGGTAAAACACATGTATTAGACGTATATATAATTCGAGACGGCGGTCCACCTATTCTAGGTAGGGACTTCCTGTGTATATATAAATTGGAAATGTTGCAGGTAAATTTCTGTGGAAATTCCTTAAATGATATTGAACAATTACAAATACAATACCCTCGAGTTTTTTCGGATGAACTTGGTCAATTTAATAAATTTAAAGTAAAATTAAAATTAAAAAGTGACGCTAAGCCTGTATTTTTCAAACCACGACCCATAGCGTTTGCATTACGAGATAAGATAGATAAAGAGTTAGATCGCTTGGTGCGCGAGGGTATATTAAAACCGGTTGATTATTCTGAGTACGCGTCGCCGATCGTGCCTGTCTTGAAGCGCGACGGCTCGATTCGTTTATGCGCTGATTACTCAGTTACCATTAACAAACAGCTGTTAGTTGACCAGCATCCCTTACCTACTGCGCACGAACTGTTTACTAAATTACACGGGGGACAACAATTTAGTAAACTAGATTTATCTCAAGCCTATGCTCAATGTGTTTTACACGAGGAATCCCAAAAAATTACTTGTATTAACACTCATAAAGGGTTGTTCCAGTACACGCGGTTAGTGTTCGGGCTAGCTAGCGCGCCGGCTATATTTCAGCGTGTGATGGAAGGCGTGTTGTCAGGCATGGACGGAGTGCTATGTATGCTAGATGACGTTTTAGTAACGGGGGTCAGCAGAGAGGTACATTTAAAACGTTTGCATGAAGTACTGCAACGGTTGCAGGATGCAGGGTTGACGCTTCAAAAGTCAAAGTGCACATTTTTTAAGGATGAAGTAGAGTATTTAGGATACATTGTAGATAAGAATGGGTTAAAAAAGTCACCGCAAAAGGTATCGGCTATTTTAAATGCTCCAGTCCCAAAAGACGTATCAAAATTACAATCATTTTTGGGTCTTGTGAACTATTATCGAAATTTTGTACCTAGAGCGTCGTCAATCCTTAGCCCTTTGTATAGTTTGCTCAAAAAAAATTGTAAATGGCAGTGGGATTCGAACCACGACGAAGCATTTAATACAATAAAAAAGTTGTTGGTTTCCGATTCAGTTTTAGCACACTTTGATGCGAATGCTAAAATAATTTTGACAGTGGACGCTTCACCGAGCGGTCTAGGTGCGGTGCTGTCGCAGGACTCGCAGGTCGACCCTAGCGGGGCTGAGCGCCCGGTATCGTATGCTTCGCGCACTTTGAATGCAGCAGAACGGCAGTATTCACAAATCCAAAAAGAAGCTACCGCGATAATATTTGGTGTGCGCCGTTTTCATCAATATCTTTATGGCAGATCCGACCCGTTTGTTCTTAGGACAGATCATAAACCCTTAATCACAATTTTCGGTCCGCATCGAGGTATACCCGAAGTGTCTGCTAACAGATTGCAGCGTTATGCTATGTTTCTGACTGGGTATAACTTTAAAATAGAATATATTCGTAGCAATAATAACTGTGCTGATTATTTGTCGCGCGCCAGCCTGAGCGGTAAAATGGAAGGCCATGAAAAACATTATGACACAACAAGGTTTATTGAAGATAGGGCCTCATACATAAATTTTGTTGTCGACGCTAGTTTACCAGTAACGCTCGACTTGTTACGCGACGCAACACACAGTGATCCGAAGTTATCAAAGGTTATTAGGTATATTTTAAATGGCTGGCCGAGAAAAATAGCCGATCGCAAATTGTTCCCATACTTTTTGTGTAAAAATCAACTTGCTGTAGAAAATGGTATTATCATGCGGGGCCATAAAGTAGTTGTCCCGGAAATATTGCAAAATAAAATTTTGTCCGAGCTTCACAAATCACATTTGGGGATAGTTAAGTGCAAAGCTGACGCACGGAGTAAAGTATGGTTTCCGGGGATTGATAAAGCCATCGAGGATATGATAGGAGATTGTAATATATGTCTGCAGCTCAGACCGTCTCCAGCAAAGGTACCTCTCTCTGTGTGGCCTCTCCCTCAACGTCCGTTCGAAAGAGTGCATATCGATTTTTTGGGCCCGATTAAGGGCCAATCATACCTCGTGATAGTAGACGCTTACTCTAAATGGGTGGAGGTGTACAAAATGAACAGCACTTCTTCGGCCGCCGTTATCTCCAAACTATATGATTTTATGTCAAGGTTCGGTCTTATACACACATTAGTCAGTGACAATGCCACATGCTTTTTATCAGAGGAATTCATAAAATTTTGCAGGTCGAATGGAATATCGCACGTAACATCTCCCGCCTATCACCCAGCTAGTAACGGCCAGGCGGAAAGCTACGTAAAAATTATAAAAAAGGGCATTAAATCTAGTTTAATCATGAGCAATACTTTAAATCAAAATAATGAAAATTTACTAAAATATTTATTCGATTATAGAAACTCATTGCACGGTACTACGGGTTTTTCGCCTGCGCAATTAGTATTTGGTCGGAAACTTCGTTCGCGTTTAGATTTGATAATGCCAAACAAGGTGACGTCTTCGCCGTTCACATCTAACACTCTCGCTGAAACTGTGAAACGTAATCAGTGCTCACAGAGTAAAGCCTATGGTGGAACAAATAAACAAACTTTTAAACCCGGTGACTATGTCATGTATAAACAATTTCTTGTGAACAAAAAGTTCACATGGTACAAGGATGTGGTGATTAAGCGTTTGGGGAACGTAACATACCTAGTGAAGGACTGTAACTCTTCTGTGGAATTTAAAAAACATAAAAACCACCTCATACGCTGCAGAACAGTGTATAATAATAATGATAATCAATGGCATGATGCTGGTGATGATAGCCCTGTGGAGATATCTGACGGGACATCGGAGTTGCTTGCAACTGGTGCGGCCGCTTTGGAAGAGTGTGATACGCCGTGTTATGAAGAAGGGAAGGAAGGAGATCCGGTTACTTCATTGCCGGAAGCCTCGAACACAGTGACTGTGTCACCTGAGGAGACACCAGAGCCTGAAGCTTCTGCAGACATTGAAGGTAATGAAGAAGCGGAACATTCGTGCGAGCAACCCCCTATATCGACATCATCTTCAGATAGGGTTCTGCGGCCGTTACCCCGGGTTAATTATAAGCCGTTTTTTTGTATAAACATATAAGTATTAGCTAAAGAGGGAGGATTGTTGTGTATAGCTATAGGTATGCATAGACAATAAGTGAGTGGCTGCGCCCACTGTGTCTTTACGTATTAAACGTCAGTGCGTAATCAACTGCGAGCTGTTTCACTTGTCCTTGCGTACATAACAGGCAAGTAGTCCAACTAGGCAGGTCCAACTTTGAGAAAGAGGTCAACCGTCGAATCCAGCTCGGTTGGGCAGGATTCGGGAAACTAAGCAAGGTCTTCTCGTCCAAAATACCTCAGTGCCTGAAGACAAAAGTCTTCAATCAATGTGTGTTACCAGTGATGACATACGGCACTGAGACGTGGCCTCTGACTATGGGCCGCTTAAGACGGCTCACGGTCACTCAGCGAACTATGGAGAGGGCTATGCTAGGTGTTTCTCTACGCGATCGAATCAGAAATGAGGAGATCCGCAGAAGAACGAAAGTCACTGACATAGCCCAGCGGATTAGCAAGCTGAAGTGGCAGTGGGCAGGGCACATAATTCGAAGAACTGACGGCAGATGGGGCAAAAAGGTTCTCGAGTGGAGACCACGTACTGGCAAGCGAAGCGTCGGCCGTCCACCTGCAAGGTGGACAGACGACTTGATAAGGGTAGCAGGAGCACGCTGGATGCGGGCCGCTTTTGACAGGTCCGTCTGGAAATCTTTGGGGGAGGCCTATGTTCAGCAGTGGACGTCATGTGGCTGATGATGATGATGATGAAGACATTCTGCAAGATTTAAACACATGTTGTTATTCCTGCACCATTTGTGAACTTCATCTAAATCACACTGTAGCAACTTAACATCATCAAGAGAATTAATGGTCTTAAGGATCTTAAGGTCCTCAGCGTACATGAAAGGTGTGGAATGATGAAAGCAATTGATAATGTCATTGATGAACATGTTAAATAATAAAGGTCCCAAATGGGAGCCCTGTGGCACCCCGGAAGTAATTTGATGAAAATTGGAACTAAAAGCATTAAGAACTACATGGTAAGTGCGACCGCTAAGATAAGATTGAATCCACTCATACATGTGCCCAGAGTATCAATACCCGGATAACTTGCGCAGCAATAGTTCGTGAGAAACTTTGTCAAAAGCCTTACTGAAATCTGTATATACTACATCAGTTTGCATGTTGTTGTCTAAGGCTTCCGAAAGCAACTCTATAAAAGAAACCAAATTAGTGCACGTTGCGCGAGACTTAACAAATCCATGTTGGTGGTCAGATAAAAATTGTTTGAAGTGAGCATTCACATAAGGAAATACTACCGATTCAAAAAAAAATTCCATAGTTGACAAAATAGAAATCGGTCGATACTTGGAAATTAAAATGTTATTACCCGATTTGTGTATCGGCACTACTCTTTTAAGGTTTAAGGTTTTGGTTTAAGTTCTTCTTATGTCAATATTTTATCGCCTATGCTAAACGTTTGACCAACCACTGCATTTAATTTTGCCACTGTTTCCTACACCTGGATGTGAGCAGGTGGAGCAGGGCCCGGGATACGATATCATCAGCAAGACGTTCACAGAGCGTGAAAAGTGCGGCCTGAAGGAGATCCAGGCGTTCAAGCTGCCGATGGTCGCCGTGCCCATCGCCAAGCACTGCGGCTACAGGGAACTCATAGCTTCCAGGTAGATTTCATTTTTAGCACAAAAAATGCTATTGGGGGACAAAGGCACAAATCCATCTCCTTTCTTCAAGTTCTGTGATAATTGTGGAGGGGGTCGGCATTTTACTGCAGCTTAACAATAATAACAGCGGTCGAGGAGCGCGAAGATTTCCATAATGACCGTCAGTTTATTAGCATTACTGTATCTATTTATAATTCGGATTAATTTAAAAAAGTAATGTCAACATGCCGGTATATATATCCTTCCTCTTCCTTCTCTCTCCTTTCTTTTATATTATTATAATAAATAAGATAAAAGAAAGGACAATATCATGACCGTATATTGTTTGTTGCGTCAGACTTCGTTGGCAGCGCGAGATAGGCGTGATGGGTCGGTGGCGGCGGCGCTGGCTGGCGAGCCGGCCGCAGTGCGACTCCGCCGCGGGCGGCTTCCTCAGCGTCGGCATCTCCGACGTGCTGCCCGCCATCGAGGTATTTTCATATCAGAATCAGAATGTTTTATTAGCGTTGTGTGCAGGTAAAAACATAATGTTGATATTAACGGAGTTATTGTAATCCAATTGCATTGTAACTGGTTTCTAAATAAATATAATATACAAGTTCCGATACATTCTGGCAGGTGTCGTGCAAAAGTAATGCTCTCAATGTTTTTTATACTTATGTAGTTACTTAAAACTAAATTAGTTACGAGACAAATAATTTTTTCGCCTGGTGATAACCAGTGAGCGTCAAGGCTGCCCGAACGCCACCCAAATTAATTTTTTTTGCAAATTGCGTGGTACAGTACTAATTTATTTATTTACTTTCAATATTTTAGACTACCACGACATGCTAGCAGGTATAACCGTTGGCTATAATATATTACTTGGCGCTTTGGTCTGTTTTTTATTTTTGTAACTTAAAGGACGCTTTGATGTTCATATTTACAGATTTTAGCGACGGGAATGCTGATCTCTATTATCTTGTTAATGGTAGAAAATGTTCTTCACGCCGCATCAAACCGTAGAGCTCCTCTGCGAAAGGTAGGGTTTACTTTATCTTTACTATCACAAATAAAGAAGCTATTTAAATCACCTTCTTATGAGGGACAAAAACAATAAAAACCGGGTCACACCTAATTCTTTATTTATAATTTCAATCTACCAATGTAATACACTGTTAAACTAATTACTTAATACAATTCCTATAAGGAAAGAAACCTATAAAACTCAGCGACTAGGTCTTAATATGCAAATACTGAAGGACTAAAAATAAAGGCACTCATTTACTTGGAATGCGAGTTGTAACTGCAGGTATTATAAATAATGTCGCGTATTTTTAACAGTAGGATACAGTTATTACGATGCAGTGCCATCACAAAAGAACCTATTCATCTAGAAAGATCTTAAAGGTCGGCAACACGTTGAGGATTTCTTTGGTATTGTGGATGATTATAATTAGTGGCATGCTCCTACCATCGGGGATCCAATTTCTCATTCATCCGCTTTTCAAAAAAAAAAAAAAGTCAAACTTGGTGAGTATCTCAGACCATTAATATTTTACACCTTTCAGCATATTAACTTAACAGAAAGACAAAGAATTGCATATTGTCTTTTAGGGGGAAACGAAATAATGAATAAGGACGTAATTAACGTAAAGATTAAGTTTTACGAGTGGAAAATCCAGGTGTAAATGTATGCGAGGTGTTAAACAATATAAGTGATTCCAATAATAGGTAGTACAAAAGCCGGAACAAGGAATTTCCCCATTTACAACGGTATAAAAGTAGTGACATGACTGGTGGTGAATTCTTAAGGTTTTGCGTAAATATGTTTGATGTGTATGTAATTGTTTTTAAAAAATGAGAAAAATTATATGTTAAATTTAGATAAGAATATCCTTTTTATGCAACTAAGAGGAGCAGCATGAGCGCTCGGTCGTAAGTGAATGTGCCTATAAACAATAACGCCACTCAGGATTTTTGATTACACACCGTGCCACTACAGCTGTAACCCTGGCATCAGATTTTAGCTAATTTCATAGCAGTTTGGTGTTGTAACATTTAAGTGAAGTGGTTGCAGGCTAGAAGAAGTAGACTGCGGCGATGATGAAGCCGGTGAGGTGGAAGAGTGCCAGCAGCGTGCGATCGAGCAGCCGCGCCGACGCCGCCCACGCCGCGCTCTTCTCGCTCGACAGCGTGTCCTGCACAGACCAACGCAATGTAGTTATTGCACGTAGCCATTACGAAAAAAGAGTCATTAGTTTTAATAAAGGACTCGAATTAATTTCTTTTATTTTTGTCATTTCAATATACACACAACGAATTGACAAGTTATATCATTTCCAATCTTTGCATTGGTACCATTTCCAGACTTAAACTGTCCAAAATGTCATCAGAAATATTACTTAATGTCAGTTTTCTATAAGACTACGTTACCTAATACCTACCACCCCGGTAGTGCCGGCACATCCATGTAAGCCAAAATAAAGTATGCCAGAGCTCTACCACTCGCAAAGTAATAAATCTATACTGACCGGGTGTGGCGTCAGATCGCAGAGTCCCGAGACGCGAGAGAGCAGTGCGCGCAGTAGCCGTGGCGGTGCGGCGGAGCAGGTCGCCACGCGCCCCACCAGCGCTGCGCCCGCGCCCAGCACTGCCGCCAGCACGCACGCGCTGCACATCGCCGCCGCCGCTGCTGGACACGAGCCCGCCGCCGCGCCACGGCTGCCCCACCACACCAACCTGCACAAATAAAATACCAAATTACGTGAGAAATGTACTTGTGAACATTGTAATGTTTGAAAGCCAAGAAGAAATCCCCATTCGAAAAAAGCGCAGAATTTACTTATGCAAAATCTGCACCGTATAACATATTATAGTGGATGTAAGATGTTGGATACTTACCAGACAACGGTGAGTAGCGCTGCAGCAGCGGCGAGTGGAGGCCGCTGCAGGGGAGGCAGCGCGGTGGCGCCGGCGAGCATAATCAGTGCAGCTACCAGCACGGCGCTGGTGGCGAGCGCATGCGCGGGCGCCCGCCGCCGCACGTGCACCGTCCACGTCGCCACGCGCAGGTCCACGCCCTCGCGGTTCCACAGCGAGCTCTCGCTGCTCATCGACAGCATCTCCCACGCCCCAGCCTCGAACACCAATGAGTTCTGAATCACAAATAAAACAATTCATTTAGAGTTTGTATTGATTCCATACAAAATTGGATAAATATTTTTTTCACGTGTGATTGTCATCATGTGTTACGAAGAGTTAACACAAAGATAATTATAATACAGACGGAAAAGTTAACATCAAGCAGTACAAAACAAAACCTTAGATGCCTGCTACATTTTAGCACTGAAGTTAAAAAGGCACCAAAGCATGTCATGTGAGTCATGCATACCTAAGTACCTACATCTGGCGCCAAATATTTGTGGCTCATATAAAGTGTTAAGCGCGATAGGTGATTTTAAAATATGACGGCGTAAAGTTAGCATAAGATCAGTGAGTTATAAAATCCGCTTAAATTATAGGCACCTTAACATCTATGATTAAAATATCGAGCTCCTGCACACTGTGCATCCTGGAGCCGAACTTGAAGGTGACGTCCTGCACGTCCCGCGGCCAGTCCCGGAGCTGCAGCTGCACGGGTGCGGTGAGGTCGAGCCGCTTGATCCAGAGCACGGAGCCGTCGCTCTCGAGCCGCGCGCGCAGCGACACGTCCCCGGCGCTGGTGGCGGCCGCGTTCATCACCACAACGTCGGGCAGCCACAGCCGCTCTGCTGGCACCATCCAGCCACTGCAATCCCACTCAGTTGCGTTCCATGACAGCCGAGGGTCTTTCCAACTCTGTAATTTTTGAGAATAATTTGATTTTGAAAAAAGGACTAACGTTGCCTTAAGAACGGGTGATCCTAGGTAAATCGCCCTATGGATTGGGGGCGTTTGGAGAATTCCACCACAGTATCCCCTGGTTGTCGTAAAAGGTCACTAATAGGGGCCACCGGGGGTCGCAGGCGGATGGCACGGGGCTATCCGCCTTTATAAATAATAAATAAAAAAGCTTTATATTTCTTGCCATATTAATTAGGTATATATTACTTAACAAGTTAAACAAAGTTCCATTATATTAACTAAAATTTGATACAATAAATTATAAATCAATATTAACATTTTATGAAAATTATTCCATTAATTATAATTAGATAATAATTTATTTATTTTTAAATTGTCATATTCAATCTTTGATATTTTATGAATAAGCAAGAACCCTCCTTGTCCGCCTTTAGTTATGTATAATCTTTAAGTACATTGTTGCGACCTCCGTGATGGACGGCAGCGTGGCAGGTAGGCCTCTCGCTGCCGTTGAAGCCGAGGGCGTCCTTCAGTGCGTAGGAGCTTCTGACCTCCAACATCAGAAGACGAGGCGCATTAAGCGGCACCGTGCAGGAGAGGTTGCGAACGACAACTTAGACACTTCCGTCAGAGGAAGCCCGCAGCCGTTCCTAATGCGTCGAAGATGGCCACCGCGGAGTTTTGGTTAGTATGCCGTGCGTGGCAAGGCACGGTGAACCCAACTGCTTAGTCGCCCTCCCACGAAGACTAGGCGGTAGAAAAAAAAGTTCCAACGTGAAACCTAAGACAATGTCGTTATATGCTTTCAACTACGTATTTTTTTCTTTTTTCCATAGTATAGTTGAACTAAAGCTAATTACCAGCTTCAAGTCAGCTAGCATGCGAGCGGTGGAGTCAACCTCATTGATGGTGGCATGGCGCACGTCCATGGATGCGTTAACTCGGTGACGCGCGGCGGGCGGCGTCTCGCGGTCATACACGGCCAGCAGCGCGTCGATCTGCAGCGACAGCACCGTCGTGTTGTCGCACTCGCCACGCACGTCTTTTACTGGAAGAAGGAAATGGAAATTATTATCACCAACCCTTCTAATTCATGACAAAAGATGAATATATTCTAAGCAGTCTTCATTTGGAAAATCATTTCACAAACAATAATTCTTTGTCGATTGTCAAATTAGAATAGCGAGAGACACAGCTTGCGACGTCAATCTCCACCGTAGACAGACGACTTGATAAAGGTCGCAGGAACACGCTGGAGGTAGGCCGCTTTTGACAGGTCCGTCTGGAAATCTTTAGGGGAGACCTATATTCATCAGTGGACTTTAAGTGGCTGATAATGATGGTGATGATGAGAGACAAATAATTTCTAATTATATTTTCAGACGGACTTAACGTAGCTACAATTGCGCCTTAATAACTTCAGGACAGGACCCAAATTCCTAAAGCTGCCGTTACAAGACATTGTAGATAGCACTGAGCATATACTTCAGCTTGTCTTATTTGAATGAAAACAAAAAATATTACTGTCACACAGGTACTTCACGTTGTAGGATATGGATCTACTGCCGTTTTATCACTGTCTAACGTCAAATAAGAAGGCCCAAGAACAAAACATTAGGATAAACACTGTATAAAAATATTTATCAGTAAGACCTAGGTATACATCCTAACTTGTAGCCACACAAAAAGCAGTTTCACACTGTTCAGATAAATCCATGTAATTTTCTACTGACCAAGTCTGAACAATCGAAAGAACACTTTTGTGATCACTTATCACCTCAAATCACCATACATACCGAAGGATCATACACATTCTTCAAAAATGAATTTGTCCAAAGTGTCCAGACCCTTAGTATTAGTAGCCCTTAGTACCCACCACAGAGCAATAGCAGCAGCAGCGCGGGATGCACTCGCGGCGACATTTTGCAACGACTGCTGGGGCCAATCGCTTTCCGCGGTACGTGCCATCCGACAGGGGTTGTAAACCTTTTTTATGTATTGACAGAGATATTAGCTAAATACACCTGAATGAAAAGACGAGCAGTTTGCTTTCCTGATGAAAGCGTCATGAGTGCCATCTATAACATAGAGATTGTTTTCCAAAATCTCTTTCCTTCAGGTGGATGAAGAAACGTTGCAACGTTGCAAATTATAGACAAATTAAGCAGTCTGTCGAGAACAAAAAAATAGCATTTTGTCCTCGATCTTTATACTCTCCTTTAAAAGTAAAGCCTTTAAGATAATTTTATCATTGTAGACGTTTATAGATATTTAATTTACGTTTCCTTATCATCGGCTATAGAAAAATCTCTTTGTTTTAATGTTATAATTAAGCTTGTCTGTTGCCGAGTGTTGCGTGCAGCTGGGGCGGCTGGCGCGAAGTCCGCGTGGGCGCGCTATCGGGCCTAGCATCCGGCGCCGCAAGGACATTACTCTGAACGCCACCAACAACAGCTTCGGTGTTTTTATAAACATATGGGAAATTCCCGTTGTTGCTAAATATAATGCACAATATGTTATCTCCATATACGGCAATATTGATGTGGTGACTGGTTTTTCATAGCTATTTCAGTGTCCTAAGGTGTGGGTACCTATTTTTTATTTCTACCGGCAAGCGTCAGTGCGCAAGAACTGTGTTGTTCTATTTTGAAAACATTATAGTCATTGTTATGTTGACTATTGTAAGCAAGAAGCTTATAGACAAAAGTGGAGGCAACACTCTAAATACCGAAGTGAAGGCAACTGTGGTCGAACGCTCTCTTTCTAAATACACACATAAGAAAGAGAACTTGTTGCCTGTATCTTATGTGTGTATTCAGAAAGAGAGTGTCCAACCACAGTCGTCTAAATAGGTACTTTTAGGTATTCAAAGTGTTGCCTCCACTTTTATCTAAGTATAGGGTCATTCGGGGCAACAGCACGCAGTGAGTAAAAGTTCGCATGGTCAATATCTCGGAACCTATTGTGGGGGCTCAGACACTTTTTCGGCTTGATCAGGGGCGCGTCAGGGACGATGTCAGAGCCACAAGCTCTTTTACCAAGCCTCACTTGTTTAGCGAAAAACGGTGATCAACGTGATTTTGTTGATTAGATACCAATATCTTGTGCGGGGAAAAAGTGTATGGCTAGACGGTGCATCAGTTTACAAAAGTCCGTTAATTATGTTAAGTTTACATGATTATTATAGTATTTATTTTAGTTATTAATTCTGTCCCAGAAAATAAATGCGTCTCAACTAACGTGTGATGTTTAAAATATTCCCTGTTTGGGTAAGAGTACGAGGTTAAAAGTACGCACCCTGTTATAACTTCATTACAATGATCGCACGGTTTTTTTTCTTTAAGCTGCAATTAAGTCGAATATTATTTGTAAAAATGTTTAGACCTTATACAGAAAAAAAAATCTCATTAAAAACTTTCGTAGTTTTACCCAAATAACGGGCCAAGAGTAGGAATTTCTCCCGCTGCACTTAAACATGTATTGCAAAAAAAAACAATGAAGCAATGTACAAAAACTCTTTAAATAATGAAAGTAGAATAAATTTACTTTACATGTTAAAACGTTTTTCAGGACATTATATTTTCGACTGTGTAGACGATAGAAAAAAAGTGCTTACTTTTGAGCCGAATGACCTAAGCTTCTTGATTATAAGACTTCTTTTGTGTTTCAGACTGACAACGTCAATGAATTTGTACATCGAACTCCTGGATGGTATTGCTACTACTTCCTACTTACTTCATGGACGATTGTAGTGTTTACCGTCCTTAGATAATATTATTGTCGTACCGTTATCAATTGTATAAAAAAGCTAAACTATTACTGTTTTTTTCGTAGTGACATACAAAACTGATAGTACCTTAAAGTAAAGCGAACTACCAGTGGAATTGTGGGTGTATTCTTAATCTATTAAGGTCAATAGAATTTAGGAAGGGAAACTTAATCTACTGGTCTTCACCATACTCAATGCAATAGTGATATACCAAATATAAATTAATATTAAATAACAAGCAATTGTATTAAACCTTTATTTTGATGAAACAACATATTTACATAATATAAACATTATAATACATTGCTTAATAATAGACAAGTATTGTTGTAGGCACAACTACATAGCTATAGATACGGCTGCAAAGGACAGCACAGCCAGATATGGATAAACCATTACACTTTATATCACTAAAGTTTTACGCAGACTTATAGCATGAAATCGCCTCTAAGTATTGTTATAAAATGGTCTTATTACGCATAATAACCACAAATCAAATAGATAAAACATATTGTCTGGAGATTTGAATTACGAGTAATAACCATAAAGATTAGTTTTTAATTTTATTTGAGGTAGTCAGATTCTCTTGTGATAAGGGTGCGTTAATTATTCGCAAACTCTACTAGTAATTTTAAAATAAAACCTTTAATTTAAGGATAAATTCACATAATCCATTATAAAACAACGAAAACAATCAAGCTATTAATAAAATGGCTTTATTAATAATTATAATAATAAAATAATCTTGTTGCTAATGATTGATGGTTCCTATAAGAATACATTATTGGTTACCTAATTACACAAGTGAAAGCATTACCTACTTAAATACATAAAGATATAACAGGCTACATGAAACGGGTCAAAATACACAGGCGTCCGCGATGCGACCACTATACCCCGCGCAACTCTAATAAAGCGTGCACTTTAAAAAGTCAAAAACAAATGTTCTAATGATTCAATTTATCGTGAGGTCACGCAGCGCCCTGCGTGACCTCATGGGCGTACTGTATCCTTTTACTATAGGTACTTACCTAGTTAAGCCATTTTTTTATCTCACTGGTCACATTTAAGTTTAAATGTATACTGATACATAACTCTTAAAGAACGCATAACAAAATATAATACAAAACAGAACACAACATACAACAAAAATATTTGTAACTAACTAAAACTTAGTATATATCTAACCTATATTATAACGATAAGAAATTAAATATCCGTGCTTGTTATTTCATAATGAGATTTTGTTCGCGGCTTCGCCCGCGTGACAAGCCTTTCTTGCTACAAAAGTCACTGTCAACATCACTATAGGGAACGTGCACGTCGTAAGCACTGCCATCTAGTGGTGCAATTTGACACATTTTCAGCCCATCGATACTTGGCATTGACGTACAATATTCATTAAAAGGATGAAAAATAACATTTAATTTGTTGATAATGTATTGCTGTGTATCTGGATGCTCCAAAACATAAAAATAAACAAATCAAATGGTGTGAAATTATATAATGTTCCCAAGAATATTACCTAAGTACTTACATTCCGATTCCGGTCATCGAAAAGTATGTAGAATATAGAAAACCGCTCTACATAGCTTTTGTGGACTATAAGAAAGCTTTCGACTCTATCTCTCATAATAGCATCTGGGAAGCACTAAACAAACAAAATATAAACGCAAAGTACATAAATATTATCAAAAATATATATGTTAACTGTACTAGTAGAGTCAGGCTAGATAGAGTGGGCACCAAGATCAACATTATAACCGAGGAGTCAGACAAGGCGATCCTATATCACCGAAACTATTTATAGCTGTCCTACAAAATGTAATGGAAGACTTACCGTGGTCAAAGCAAGGAATTAATGTAAATGGGAAATATCTAAGCCACTTACGCTTTGCAGACGATATCGTCGTGTTCTCTGAAAGTCCATATAAGCTCAACACACTGACTAACGAACTTCAGACTGCTAGCGTTCATGCAGATCTGGAAATGAACTTAGAAAAAACAAAAATCATGACTAACAGCGAGATGACACCAGTACTGGTTAACGAAGTGCCACTCGAGTACGTGGAGAGCTACACTTACCTTGGAAAACAAATTTCATTTAGAAAAGACCGAAACATAGAGGAAATAGACAGGAGAGTAGCTATTACATGGAGAAAGTACTGGGCACAAAAGGAGATTCTCAAATCGCAACTACCGATTAAATTGAAAAGGATAATTTTGGATACAACAATTCTACCCTGTCTAACCTATGGCTGCCAAACGTGGATTTATGATCACAAGGCAAGACACAAAATACAGACAACTCAGCGGGCAATGGAAAGGAGCTGTTTAAATATAAAGCTGAGAGATAGAGTAAGAAACATAAAAATTCGGAAAATAACCATGGTAAAGGATGCTCTACACTTCTCTCAAAGTCTCAAATGGAGATGGGCTGGCCATGTTGGGAGATACGATGACAATCGATGGACAATTAACACCACAAAATGGAAAGGACCGCATGGCGTGAGAAGTAGAGGTCGCCCGGGCGCCAGGTGGCAGGACGAGATTGTATCCAACGCAGGAAGAGACTGGATGACCACTGCTAAAGATAGGAAAAAATGGAATTCTTTGGAGGAGGCTTTTACCCTGAGGGGGTCCACATTAGAAGGAGATTAAATTGCACGAGCAGTAGATTTATTATGGTAACTTAGTAATATAATTATTCAATTTCAAATTAATTAATTCTATCTAATCTATCTAATTATTGTGGAATTAAATAAAGCTTTTTATTATTATTGTATCTTTCCTGTGGAATATCACGGCACGAAGGCCGGTCCTTTTGGAAGGCTTGCGTGGGGATACAGATCCAACACGTAGAGGCCCCTTAAAGATACATTAATATAGTTGGGATATGTACACCATGCAGGTACTATCTCTGTCTGCATTTATGGGAGAAATACAACCAAAGACAGCGCCTGCAAGGTGTAAGGACTATTGCAGAGTAGATGGGAATTAATTGGGTCTATGGATGGGATCTAGCTGGACTGGTTGCTGGGCTATTGATTGAGACAACGGGACGCCTGCCAAGTAAAATGTCTCAATCATTTGTATTCAAGGCAGATGGTGACTTGCCCCCCACTAGATGGGCATACCAAAAGCGGCGCATGCCAAGGACGCAACATCGGTGTGGGTGGCTAAAGGGTGTCGAGAGGTGTGCACCGATTTCACCATCGCGGGTCGCTAACGCGTCCCGGAGCGGGTTTCCTCGCTATTACGCAGCTTGAGCACTTCCACCCTGGAGCTTCAGGTTTTAGCTCTTGGGATTTCCACCCCTTGTCAGCCAGTTAAGGCAAGCCAAAGGTCAGGGGGTCTCATTTAGCCCCCACGGAATCGGGGTACGCGGTGTCGCCACTCACCGACGGCTCGCCACAAAGCCGCCCCTGCGGGTTTATTATTATTATTATTACTTACATTCCCTGGTTATGTGAAAATTGACAAAAATAATAAAAGCTGTATAAAACGTACATAATTATGAGTTCTAAAATCATTTAGAAATGTTTCGTTACGTAATTTATAAAAATAAATATGTTTTGAAGATAATATTTAATACAAAAGAATCTGTAATTAAGGGAACATAATTTTGCTTAAATAACTAGCTCCCATCTAAAAAAAAAGCATATTCTGGACACGCTGGGTATCAATAACATTCGGCCGGAACACATATTTTATCATTTTTGTCATATTAAAAGAATATATAAACAAATTATTGTGCTACTTCTAGTTTCTTTTTTTATACACCTGTGGCTCTTTTGTCGATTTTGGCTGCCCTCTATAGTTCGTGCACGCTCCCTATAGCTATCAGTAGCGCCACCTATACGACGCAAGATTTATTTAAAAAAATCAGATGATAATTCATTTTTTCTACGGAAGCAAATTATCGGCATAAAAAGTATCTTAAGTATATTTGCTAATTCAGGATATAAACTATTAGTGTGCCAAAGTTGATCCAAATCCGTGGTTTTTGCGTTTACTATAAAACGTCCAAACGTTTTCACAAACATTCGCATTCATAATAATAGTAAGAAGTAAACGAGGTTACAGGCTTATTTTAACCTAAAAATAAATTACACAATGCATTTTTATCGCCATTTTGTGGTATTTCCTAAACAGCGATAACGTCTAATTATTACTCACAATGCCTTATTTATAGGTAAAGAAGATGTCCGCATTTTGTATGGGTGCTGGGCCTCAAAGTCTAATCAGGCTCAAACTTTAGGGATATTAATGGGGCAAAATATGGATCTTGGATCCATTCAAAAAATATTTTTAAACCCCTCCATTTATAACTAACTAATTTAAAAACTCTGCCTCTGTGGCGTAGTTGTATTACGGTACGACTGCAATGCTGAGGTCTTGGGTTCGATTCCCGGGTCGGGCAAAGTGATATTGGATTTTTCTATTCAGTATCAGCCCGGAGTCTGGATTTTGTGCCCGATATGGCGATAGGTTCGCCCCCTATCACATCATGGGATGGAATACGCACGGTGAAAAGTCGGTGCATTAGTTGCGCCTCTGCCTCTACCCCTTCGGGGATAAAAGGCTTGAGTGTATGTATGTATGTGTATTATTTAAAAATCTTCAATTTAAGTGTAGTTGTTAAGCAAAATAAAATTATATAATTCTCAATATTGAAGTTCTTTTAAAATTAAACGATTTATTGTAAAAGGCTAGTTTTTAGGAGTTCTATCCAGTGCCGGATTAACTACGTAGCAAGAGTAGCAATTGCTACGGGCCCCGCGCGAAAGGGGGCCCCGCATGTTTAAACCCACTCATCTCTGCCTGAGCGTAATTTTTTGAGTGAAACTTGTTAAGATGTGGTACGTTGAATTTTTTTGATGTCACAAAACAAGACACTCGGTACCCGATTATTTCCTTGTCGTAAATAATTTAAATAATATCATACAGTAAACGCACAAGTTCTACAAAAAGTTGCTTGTATAAACATGAAGAATTTCAGTCGGCCTGATAATCAGATCTACAAAAAGTCTGCCGCATATGCAAGCACTCTTACCCGACACTTAGTGTGGATGTGTAGCAGAATTGAAATGGCTCGATTTAAATTGTTAAAATTATCTATTGATTTGTAAAGTTAACAGTCTACATTATTTTTAGTATAATTTAGTAACCATATACCAAAAATCTATTTTCTAGAATATAAGTATACTGAGTTATAGAAGTTATGATTAAAAAAATTTTTTTATTACTTAAAGTGAGATTTCCTCCAATTTAATTTTTCATAAACATTTCGTAATCCTGATATAGTAGGATCATTACCAAATGCATAAAAAGCAATGCATTTAATAAACTATTTCCAGAACAAAAGAAGTTTAAATTCTAGCCGCGAGAGTCTCACGCGTGTATTTTTTTAAACTAATGATAGGTATCCTATCCCTTGTCGGTACAATGGGCACCCGGCCAATGCAAATTATTTGTGATCGAAGTTGGTAACACTGAAAAATTTACCGGGGATTCCCTGACATTGCCATTGAGAATCGTAACAAACAATCCGCCAATTAAAATAGAGTTTTTTTAGCTACCAATAAGAAATTGATGAATATTTTATTTTGTAAGTTTTAATCTTTCTATGTGTAAACATGATGTGAGCCATTTATGAAAGAGGTTCGTTTTAGTTCTGTGTTATTAACCTGTCGATATTCCTGACAGTTCGTTTTTTTGACAGCACTGTAATTTTTTTTATCACTCTATACTTAAGAACCCATAGCAGATCAAGGGCTTTTTGAAAGAATTTGCTACGGGCCCCGCGCTTGCTTAATCCGGCACTGGTTCTATCCAAATATATATAAACTCTTTTGGTTAGAATTTTAGGCCCACTTTTGTACATGTCGTTTTATTTTTGTGTAGAGCATTGTATATTGTATAAAGGGTGACGCAGACTTATCGCTCGGCACAAAACTTAATCTATTTATGTGTAAATATACATATTGTTATCCATTGTTTCCATACTAGTACTTTACGTTGTTGATTCATTATAATGTATTATACAAAACAATATTGTATAACACAAGTACAACGCCAGTTGGTATGTACTAGGTGCCTACCTACTTAAGGGTAGTCTGAGAGTGACTTCAGACTACTGTTTATGTCAGATAGCATAGCTGTGTTAATCTATAATTTTAATTACTAGTCGTTCTGTTTCAATGTTCGTGCACAATAAATCAAGTTTGATGACATAATACACTTATTATCCTTAGTATTGTTGGTACCAATAAAAAAAAACATTGCTAGTTTGTAACTTGTACTTATAATAATGAAAAGAATCTAAATACTATAACGTAGGAACTTATTCGATACAAAAATAATAATGTTTAACACCAAACAAGTGTTAGAATCGAATTATTTTGCAAATTTGCCAACAACACAGTAAATAGTAAAAATATTATGATATTTTAAGTTTAAAATAATATTCTATCTAATAACAGTTCAACTACGACAAATATAATTATGCTAAAATTATAAACTATGTTTTAACCATTTACCAAAAACAACATCCAATTCCTTACAAATATGGTTTGGGATAGTTTGGTATTAGAAAGGTTAAAATAGCTATTACCCTGGGAAATAAAAATCTTACATACCGTATTTCTATCTTATTCTATCTAATAAAAATAGCTACATATTAAAATGAAGCTATAGATAACAAGGATGACAATACGTTTATAAAACCATGTACTGGGGCATCAACAAATTAAAAACTATTACAAAATTGATAGTTACTCCCTTCATCAGATACCTTGACACCATATTAAGAAGTGTGACATAAAAATACAAAAGTATTCTATAACCCGCATAGTGAAGTTTTGTGTTTTGACTGTAAACGGAAAACCATGTAAACTAAGCTATGTATTATGTTAGCTATGCGAACTAAACTAACATATACATAATTAGTTTTTGTTTTATACCGGATTAAAAGTTAAGTAGGTAAAATGTTCTTACCTTCCAAACATGTTTAGTCCCACTAAACTCCTTATTCTAATAATAATAATTCCAAGGATAAATGCAAACAATTTTTATATTTTACTATGAACTCATAAATTCACTATCTCTTAATATTTCGTTTTTACCATACGTTTTTAGTGATTGGGAATAATGAAACTTATATCATGGTGGTTAGGAAAAGGCAGCCTACTACTACTATATATTTTTAAAACGAACTAAATTTTCATATCGACAAGCACACAGAAGTCATTTTATTTTTTAACTCTAGTTCACTGCCCCAAAATATAAGTTCTTTCTTGCCTGAGTTGGTACAAGCCAGATAAACTGCTATTTTGAAAAATAGCCTATGGCAATTTTACACAAGACTTCGTGTTGCTGTATAATTAAAAAATAATATTTTTTAAGAGCAGACAGGTTGAAATAACTGCCTATGTATAGACAGGAAAAAAAGTACTCACAGATTCAATTGTCACCGTTAACTTCTCCATAGAGTGTAAACTTATTCTGTTAACTTCGCGTCAGGCTACTGACCGACAGGGCCAATCAAAAAAAAAATCCGTTAACTTATTCCTAACTGTGATGAGGGTTGCATGTTCACTGCGTGGTGGCGGGTGGCTGCGAGTGTCCGTTGTTGTGGTGCGGCGAGGGGTGGGGTGGCGGTGGCGCGGGAGCCTGCGGTGCGGCGGGAGAGTGCGCGGGGGGCGGTGTCAGGTAGTGCCAGTAGGGCGGCGCGTCGGCCGCCTGAGCCTGACACGCCGCCGTCAGGCCCGCCCAGCTGAACCGATACGCGTACCGCTTGCCGTGCACCTGACATACAGTACTTACAACATAAGCATTGGGTTTGGCTCTTTTATTACACACATTAAGATTTTGCAGATAAGGATATATTTTGACACAAAAACGCCGAATAGGGTTAAGTATTGTTATTTGTGCCGCTCTTGGTCAACAAGGCACATTATACATATTTTTTTCTTACGAAAACGACTGTGGATACTCATATTAAAGGAATAAAAGAAGTCGCTTACAATGAAAGTAGCTCAATCATACCTTGCTCATAATATTCTTGTCGTAATAGTATCGTAACGCTCTGGATAGCTTGTCGTAGTTCATGTTGGGCTTCTGCTTACGTCGGCCCCAGCGTCGAGCCACCTCATCGGGGTCTGACAGTCGGAACTCACCGTCTCCGGGAGGACCCTGGGAAAATTATAATAATCAGCCTTGGGACGTTCTGGGGTAGAGATCTTTCAGTGGGATAGTTTGGAGTTGATGACATTACCATAGTTTAATATAGGTTGTTAGAACCGGTTAAGGTCACGCGGGCTCTGAATGACATTAGTTGGGCATTCTAAATAAACAGAGAATTAAACCACAGGGAACGTTATGAATTTAAAAATTCTTACAATTTACGGGACATTCTTGCTCTCACGGCTCCAAATCTAGGAGAGCTAACACATAGATCTATCCCCCCGAGGCAATTCTTGTGCTTTGGGTCTTCACACCCAATGCACGGCCATGCGCGGGGGAACATTAGTCGCGGGCCGAGGCACACAGTCAGTGTGTATACCTCTTGGTTGCATAACACATTGAGGCCTAAAAGGGCCCGCGAACATTTCCTGGCACCCTTTTCCTTTCCACCCATCCTGAGAACCTTTCTCCATCCCCCACCTTTCCTTCCATCATCCTTTTCCACTTCCTTCCCAGGCCCCTGCAGTCGTCAAGCCGGGGGACTCCAGTATCCCATTCGCAGGTTTCCCCCGGTGTTGACTGCAGGAGATCGCCTACCGGAAAAAAAAACACATAGATCTACATGTACTGGCTTTTGTACCAAATAGACACTCCATTGTTTTGATGAATCATGCGTTGCAAGGAAAGTATTGTTTACAATAATATTATTAATTATATCCGATACGATATCACATATTTAGAATGATAATTGTTACATGAGTCACTGGTGAGTCATGCGTTATCAGCACGCGCTAAAACCTTCTGATATCGGTGATAACAGCGTGTGTTACAACAATATCGATTAAATCTCGGTGACAATTGACAAGTATGATTGCAACACCTGGGAAATCGCTTTTTTCTTTACATAGATACTTGAATGTGTATATTTCTAACTGGTAAATGGCCAGTATTGCTCCCGAACATATCATATCATGGGGTGGTATATGGTGGAATTGTATATTGTTTATTCGTGGATTTTGGATTGCATAAATGAAAATTCTGATTAAGGATGTGAAGAACCTTTAGCGAGTAACTAGAAAATAATTAACTAACTGTATTGCCCTTCTAATTTATTATAACGATTGCCTATTACTTAGGTAGGTAGTAGGTAGGTCATGGGACGGAATAAAAATGGCGAAAAGTGGGTGCACTAGTTGCGCCTCTGCCTACCCCTTCGGGGATAAAAGGCGTGAGTATGCGTATGCGTATTACTTAGGTACAATTACACAATCTACCTAATGAGGAACTCTCTCCAGTATTAATTAATCCCTAAGCCCTGATGACTGTTATCCTTGTTACTCTAGCTATAGTATATTATTTATATACTGACCTCCCAGCAGATCCCGGGCGCCCCCGAGGCCAGCTCCTCCAGCAGGAACTGCCACAGCTGCACCTGCCCACCGCTGGTGCGGGTGCAGCCACTCAGCGCCGTGTACCCATCTGCAGACAATTACATATTGTTATCATGACAGATTATAATTATTATTGGCTATAATTATAATTGAGGGATGGATTGAGTGGACCACAGTATAGTACTACGTAAGTTGGACTGCCTCTTCGTAGTTGTACATGGTGGTATGTTTTCCGTTCTTAGGTCTCTAGTTTGATTCCTGTTTTGGGTAAAGTAATATTGGGTTTCTCAGCTAAGTCTCGGCCTAAAGTATTGAAGAAAGTATAGAAGTAAAGTATAGAAGTTGTGAGTTTGAAAGTCGGAATAACAACTGACATTTATATATATTAAAATACAAATATTCTGATTTTTTTCTCCTAAGCATACCGTGATAGAAGTGTTGGAAGCGCGCGTGCTCTCCGCGACTCAGCCACAGCATCGCGGCGGCTCACGGCAGGACGCGCATATTACACTACAGTCGACACCACGCACGCACTATATTTGTTATTAAGAATTTCAAATATTTCAGATATTTTTGAAATCGGTTTTTTATTTTTGCATTTTATTCTTGTTTGTTATCTTACACCGTATTGTATTTTAGGACTGACACTTTTTCACTGTATTTTCCCCATGGCTTTTTAGTTATTAAAATTAAACTAATATACCCATATTAGTTTAGTTTACAATTTCAATGCGAAAAACTTGCATACTTTTGTTGATTTTAGAACGGCTAAAATTATAGTACAGTTTGCGACGGTCACTTCAAGCCTAATAATTTATTATGTTTTTTTTTAAATACTGAAATTGTCGAGACTGCTCCGGATATGCGGGCGGATACACGACCGGAAGCGGACGAGTGGCGGCGGAAATCGCGTGGCGGACGCACCCCCCCACCCACACCCCGATACCCCGCCCGCAGCCACCGCACAGACTTAGGGACCTGTCGCCGTTTGTCCAATGAACAATGCCCTCATCCCTTTGAAGGAAAACTGCTTCCCGACGCTACACTTTGGCCTTTTAACAATATGTTTTTTATCTTAGTTTCCAATACTGTAATATGTTTTTATACAAAGCATAAACAAATATATTATATTGTCACGTGCTCCGAGGCGTCAGGTCTATCAATAAGTACCTGCAATGGAGATCCAGAACTACTTAAAAAGTACCGCAAACAACAGCAGCAGGCTCGTTTTTTATCATAACATAAAATTCAAACATCGCAAAATGATTACCTACAATTTGCTTATCGTAAATGGTACAACGGGCCTCCTCTACAACTGAGAGGGTTAAGGCCTTAGTCCACCACACTGGCCTAGTGCGGGTTGGCAGACCTTCGAAATTCAGAGAACTTCTCAGGTATGCAGGTTTCCTCACGATGTTTTCCTTCACCGTTAAAGCGAGCAATAATTCACAAAGAATACACACATAACTTTTACGTAACTGTTGGTAGTATATATTGTATATATCCGAGTGGATAGCGACCACCGTAGACAAGGTGTAAAACCCGCCATAGTGGCCCACATAAGTGTGCCGCGTGCCGGGACCAGCCTACATTTATATCAGGTTCCAACAGGCCAGCATACAAGAGACAGTGGAAACATCAAGCACAGTAATAACATCAACACGATCCCCTCACACAGGGGCTTAGCTTGTCTACCGGTTGGAGTTATTGGTGTCACGCGGCGCCGCCCGCCGAGGGTGGCTTACCGATCGGCCCCGCTCGCGGCACCACGCTGGTTGCCGCTGCTAATGCCAAGTATTTGCATAGCCAGGCTTATCTCGTTTTATTAAAATTGAAACTGTTAAATTATTAAACGGAAAATGTTTATTTGCGAATCAAAAAATTCCACTTCGGTGTCTGTTTTGCATTAAAATTCTTAATTCGAGCTCAGGCAAAGACACTTCGTCATAATATTTTCCTTCACGATTAAAACGACCTATGGTGAACTGGTGGTAGGTCTCTCATTATGTAAGAGGCCGTCTGGGTGGGTACCACCGCAATGTCTATTTCTACCGCCAAGCAACAGTGTGCATGCACTGTTGTGTTTCGGTTTGAAGGACATTGTAGCCAGTATAACTACTGGACATAATGAGACTTAACATCTTATGTCTCAGGGTGACGAGCGCAGTGGAATGCCACACAGTACTTTGTTAGTCAAGGTGCTGGATGGTGTTGCTACTGTTTATGGGTGGTCGTATCGCTTACCATCAGGCGAACGGCATGCTCGTCTCGTCATTAAATGCAATAAAAAAAAAAAAAAAAAAAAAAAAAAAACATATTAATGTAAAGGTAAATTTTAAGGTAAAGATGTAAGGTTTGATTATAAGTTTGTTACTAATAATTTAGAGGTAGCCCTTCTGAAGCTACTTGTCCGGTTCTAAAGAAATGCTTCACCTATAGTTAACCAAATTGTCGCTGAGTGTTATAGGTTAATTTTTATTTCAGGAACGCCAAAAACATGTGAAAACACGAGTCAAAACTAGCTAGAAATACACAAGCGACCTCCAGACGCTAGTGACCCTGTCTCTCTTTCATAGAGTTCGATAACTTTCTTATATTTGTAAACAACACACTATTGTTTTTGGTCTACAATAATACTTTCCTCAGACTCCAGCACGCAATGAAACCCGAGATTCCATAATGCATGCGGCATGCATTATTCAGTGTTCCCCGCTGCGAGCGACCCTCGTCGTCACCCGAGGGATGCTATCATAGCTGACACCTATTACACACTTTATCTACCGGATTAGACTTTATTGAATTATTTGATTGTATGATTTTGCCATTTATTGTAACACCGCGGGTATCGACACTTCAGTATTGAGTTTGGTCTGAAAGTAATTATAATTCGATTTGAAAAACGGTAACATTAAAGAAATTGTTTCAACATTCTGCAAGCATCCTGAGTATAATTCAGTCACATAATAAATGCATTAATTTCTAGATCTGGAGAGAACTAAGAATAATTATGTTCATAAACGTAAACTATAAAAAGTACCAAGTAAACAGTACGATTTTATTCGTTTCCTTAATCACAAACGCAATGGAAGTGGGGCGCATTTTAATATAATGCAAATAATCAACATGTGCAAATATCCATTAATATAGTGTCGGCAAGAAACCTCGAAGGTCTCGAATATAATCGATTCTAAGAAGGCTTTATTGAAAACTTGCGATTTCCGATCATGTGGTTACGAGATATCACTTTATCCTTTTAATAAATTATAGGAGGATTATATCAAAAGCTTGGAACCTTGGATACGGCCTTTGGTAAAACCACTATGTGGTTTGCTAGGCCTAAAACGTAAATTAGTTGTCGTACAGAGATGTCTCAACTGAGTATGTATATAGTATCATATAGGGTATATATATATATATATCACTATTGTTTGGTAAATCAGTGCAAATAATACGCCTTCCATTAAGGTAGATATTGTCACAGTAATCTATTAAATTGTCCGTTAGGTATAGGTATACTTTGGTCTATCAAAAATTCAAAGTTTAACGAGTAGGTAACTCTTGTGCAACGTTCGTAATATTATTATATTTAACATGATACTATCGGCCTCGTTATTTAGGTACAAATATAAAAAGTTTGAAAATCTTGACGTTGTTTAAAATTATAAAATCTTTAATTTATGCCAAAACGAGCTTTTGCCCGCGGCTCCGCCCGCGTGAATGAGTTTTCCCGGGATAAAAGTCCCGCTTTATATTTTCCCGGGATAAAAAAATAGCGTATGTGCTAATCCAGGACATAATCTACCCGTGTGCCAAATTTCATCGAATTCCGTTCAGTAGTTTTTGCGTGAAAGAGTAACAAACATCCATACATCCATACTTACAAACTTCCGCGTTTATAATATTAGTAGGATTAAAACAAGATGTATGTTCGGCACATGTGGAAAAATTTCAACTTCATTGCATCCGTTTCGTTCATGAGTAAATACACAAAAGCAGACATTTGCGTCATCTACGTCATTAGCTTTCGAAATTTTCACAAGTTGAAAACCCACGGCCATTTCCCCGAAACTATAAGTCAAAAGGTTTATCGAATTAGTTGTGGGTTCAATTTTATATCATAATAAAGTGTAATTAATTGGCAATGAACGTAAAAGGCTTGGCCGTACAATGGTAGCTCTCTGCGAGGCCCACGTACTGTGAAATATAGCCGTTGCGGCGTGCAGTTCGTGGAAATGGTGTCTGGTACAAAAGCAATGTGGTAGCGGACTAATTATTTAAAAAATAAGTAGGCCAACCTTTTTTAAGTAATAGGTTGGCATATAAAGTCGGTCACCGTACATCAACAATCAACATAGTGATAGAAAAAAGCGGGGTTGAGTTGAGTTGCTGGCGTTTAAGTAGAGATATGATGTTTTTACAATACAAAAAGCTCATCTTACTGTTTTATGTGGTGAAATCATTGATGGTTTTTTAATACATCAATGGGTGAAATGTTAGTTATCAAATTTATTTATCTTATTTCCATTTCACTTAATGTCGTACCAACGTATCTCGAACCATATAACGCAAAGAAAAGATTCCCATATTGATTACCCAGAGTTTTTCACTCGACATGCCATTTATTTCTGTAAAATACAATTTTCCTTGCATACACTTCCAAACAAAAAATCTTACTACGGTGGACACAAGTCGCTTTGCTGCCGTGCTCATGTTTATTTTATCATATCAAAACTCAAGGTAAAAACACACGATCTCTAGCGATACAACAAAATCCTATTAATATTATGAACGCGAAAGTTTGTAAGTATGGATGTATGGATGTCTGGATGTATGGATGTTTGTTACTCTTTCACGCAAAAACTACAGAACGGATTTCGATTAAATTTGGCACACGGTTAGATTACGTCCTGGATTAACATAGGCTAATTTTTATCCCGGGAAAATATAAATCGGGACTTTAATCCCGGGAAAACTCATTCACGCGGGCGGAGCCGCGGACAAAAACTAGTATGGTCATAATTTTATATTTCTTTTTCAAAAAGCTGATAAAACATATTCAATTAAGGCCTTACTCGTGACAATCACATGATTTGCCCACATTTAATATGTATATGGCATAATTGCATGATATTTATGAAGCGATAATATTTATCTTGTTGCCCGCCATCACTAGTAACTTGGCCGGTCGGTTCCCACAAGAGGCGGAGACTTGGGAGGTGTGGCCGAGCGCTCCTCCCACCGAGGGACGGGTGGGCAGGCTCCGGGCTCCTCCAGACACCATCATAGTGAGTGCCATGTAGCTACGAGGAAAACTTACTGTGGAAATTCACAAGGCACTGATAGAGGCTGAGTTAATGCACGAGAATATTTGTAAGTGAAATGTTCTTTTTAATGGTATAGTTAAAATTTAAAATAACTTAAAGTTATCTCCTATAATATTCATGTGACAAATTAATATATAGTATAGAGGCAGCGCTTGGATTGAGAGATGTAGAATCCTGGAATGGACCCTTAAATATGAAAGGCTAATCTCGTCATTCCCATATTTTCTTTCTATTCTATTGGCGTTAACGCTTGTACAAAAGCATCTTGGCTACGGCCGCAGACTTGCGAACGCGTGGTATGGTGCTATAAAGTAGAGGGACTGTTATTCAAAATTGGATACACAAAATTGTGACACAGACTATAATACAAGTAACTTCTTTTCGCACTCGCTAAAAATTATAATAATTTCTGTATAAGTTATGATCCTTTGAGTTGTCTTATTTGAATATATGAGGTTAAACGAAATAGTTAAAAGATTAAACTTATCAAAAAGTTTATCACTGCGGCAAACGCACAATACTTTCTCTAATCAGGTGTCAGAGGGAATCATGAACTCTATTACCTGCTCAATACGATATATATTTACTTAAGTAACTACCTACTTGATTTTTTTAATAAATCATTGCAAATATTTAATCTATTCAGCAAACCATAGGTAATGGCGTCGATTGAAATGTACAATGCAAGCTACAAAGCCACTAACGATGTAAAAACTCTACATTCAATATGAATAATATGTGCAAATTGTGATTAATGCAGTAGGTAAGTACATCGAACGAAGCGATACGAAAAAATGACGTCTTACATTCGAATGTTAAGTTCATTCGGCATTATAGATGCCGAAATGACTCATAAAATATTTTGGCACTGTTTTATTATAATTAAATAAAGAGACGAGCGAGTCGCTCACCTGATGATAAGCATGCGACTGTCCAAATAAAAATACTAATAACACCCAATACTTAAAATTACAAAGTACTGGATAACATTGAATCTGGATTTATATCTTTTAAACCGACAAACAACGGTATTTACCTACACACTGTTGCTTAGGAGATAGACAAAGCTATAGTGTGTTCCGAAAACGAGAAATTCCGGATAGAGAGGCTGACCTCTAGATTGTTTATTATTTTATCGAGAAAAGTTTCCAAACACTGGACAATATATTTGCTCTTTACTGTGCTAACTATAATTAAGAATAAAAAAAAACAACAAGTCCTATAAGTCACAGTAAAAAAATAAATAAATTACAGAGGTTTATTTTTATACGGGCTTGCCAAAGTGACTTGCGATTATCTGGAGGATACAAATGCTTGGGATTAAGTTGCTCGGATTCACTCATGTTTTATAATTTGATTGTTTATATGTTATATATTATAATTTTTTTGACATAAGTAATAATTGAATTTATATTGTCACTTGCAATTTGTAATATATATATAAAAAATATAACAATAAAAGACCTACGCTGAGTTTCTTGGTGCTTCTTCTCAGGTCAGTGGGCTTTTCCGAAGCACTGGTAGAATCTTTTAGATGATAAAAATAATGTAAAAAATGACGTGTAAAAGTGCACTTAGGGGCCTAATTACTGAATAAATGATTTGAATTTGAATTTTACCCCACTGCACCTAATGGTAAGTGGGTAAATAAAGTGGGATCCAGATAGAGTGCTGACTGACGAGATATGATTATCTCTCGCCCGTCGACACTATTATGCGGGCCTGTTAGATCTGGATATACACAGGCTGATCACGCGACACACCTACTTGGCCACTATAGTGGCTTTTAACACCTTCTGTACGGTGATCGCTATCCGGGCGGAGACAAGGTATATCTTAATTCTTACCTTCAGCATACAAAATATGCTATTCTACCACTTAGGAGGTCATTAAAACATCGTTAAATTGCCATCATAATATAGTAAGACCTATAAATGAATATTCTTCAATCGTCGTTTCAGTCTACAAACTCAAAACAGTTTATTCATTCAGACCTTTGCGCGTTTTTATGAATCAGACTCCATCCTACCTCGGAATGTCCGTTCGAAACAAAAAAGTAAGTACTCATTATACATACGTTTACAAGTAGTTTTTAAGTTAAGACGCAAATTTGTAGACTCGCCCAAGGCGTTCTCAATCAATCCAGGCAGGCAGAAAATATAAAAACAGGAGCCACAAACTGTTTCAAACCAAGGCAATTTAATATAGTTAATTGTAGAGCAGTGAAATCCTAGAGATATCTAAACAGCCTACAGAGACGAAGGAATCCGGTTTATTCCCACGACATTTACGATTTTTCGTAGTTACCTGTTATAGTATTTATTGTTCATTATTGTTCGTTTTAACGGAGGAGGAAAACATCGTAGGAAATTAATTAACATACCCCAGAGTGTTCTATAGCGATATGGAAGATATGTGAAGTCTACTAACCCCCAGGCTTGCGTGATGGACTTAAACCTCATAAAACAAGCTCGTGACTAACCATAGGATAGTATAATATAGAAGACCCATATTTATAATCACAAAAATTGACCTCCAACATGACAAATCTACTGTGAAAATAACTAACGGACCTCTCCATTACAAAACTACACATTCAACAACGTGAAAGCGGTGAAGCCTATAATTCATATATAATGTAGTGTGTTCGCACGGCCCCGCGCAGGCACAGGCGGCTTCGGTCGGATTCCTCCTGCATGATTCAGTGGCGAACCATGCGACCGGCCCGCGCACTCGCCGCGTGTTACCGCATAGTTTCATGTGTGTTATATAATACAAAGGTGAGAGACGGATATTTTGCGCATCTTGGGATAAAGAGCGTGTCGAAACTTGTTAAGATTTATCGATTTTGTGCCACTAAATATGTCATAAGAAACCTGCATACCTGAGAAGTTCTCTGTAACAATTCGAAGGTATGTGAAGTCTGCCAACCCGCACTAGGCCAGCGTGATTGACTAAAGCCTAAACCCTCTCAGTTGTAGAGGAAGCCTGTGCTCAGCAGTGGGCAATATATAATAAAACTTGAGAGGTGTCAAGGGACACCCGGATGGAACGAAGTTCCTTTCGATTAATTAGTGAAGGAATTGTAATAAAATTTTATTTATATAACAGAGTGTGTATATATATAAATATATAAATATACAAATATTTTCCTATTTCCGTTCCAATACATAAGTTTCTAGAGAAAAAAACAAATAAATACGTGTGGCACTCGGAGACTACCGCGGTAAAGCTATTGCATAGCATTTTTATCACAAATTTTGATTGACTAAACACAAATTCGATCTTACGCTTACCACATAAAGTAGATTTTTAAACGCGAGCAAAGCACGTTTAGTCTTGTTATTGATAAATGTCAGTAGTAGTAAAGTAGAATAAATCAACAAAATTTGAAAAAAGAATGTTACGTTCAATTCTTTTGTACTCGTGCCGTGCCAACGCTGGGGAAATAGCTTCTACGCAATGTATTTAAGGTTCATATTAGATTAGTAAGAAATGGTTTTAATGACTTTAATAAACAAAATAAATAAAAATATACTCGTTTCAAGAATTATAGCTTCTACGCATTGTATTTAAGGTTCATATTAGTAAGATAATAGAAAAAAATGTCGTGACAACTTTCCGTCCAGCCCCCTTTCACAACGCGCAATAAGGCTGAATAAGGAACTTCGTTCCAATACGGGGATGGTATGGTATAAATATGTAATTGCTAAGAGTCAAGTATGATAAAAATAGTACTGTATTCTCAACCTTTTCATACCCTTAGCCCACTCTACTTTGAGGTCATTAGACATGTTTAGATAGAATTGGCCTAGTTTTCACGACCGTATGCTTGCATGCTTGCATTGCATTGCTTTTATTGCATAATGAAAAATTATAACACCGCCATAAATAATCCTCTGGACTCATATTTATGAAGAGGTGTCATGGAGTGTCAGTTCAAATTCGTATGAGGGGGCATGCCCCCGCCCATTCAGTTCATTCAGTTGCAAATGGCGCCCCCCGTGGTGATAAATGAACTCCGACCCGTCTTGTCTCGGCGTCAAGTGCTTACGGCGTGGGAGGGAGGAAGGATACTTTGTTAGGGTTACGTTACGGGATAGTACTCGGGAACCAGTATGACGTACCTATATTTTTTTTATAAGAACGTCATCGAGATAATGCAATGGTATTTTTTTTTTATTGCTTCCAAATGACGAGACGAGTATGCCGCTCGCCTGATGGTAAGTGCTACGACAGCCCATAAACAGTAGCAATACCATACAGAACTTTTAATTATAAAGTACTACGTGGCACTCCACTGCTCTCGTCATTCTGAGACATTAGATGTTCAGTCTCATAATGCCCAGTAATTACGCTGGCTACAATGTCCTTCAAACCGGAACACAACAGTGCATACACACTGGTGCTTGGCGGTAAAAATAGACACTGCGGTAGTACCTAACCAGACGGCCCCATGCATACGAGAGACCTACCATCAGTAAAACTCACTGTAAATAAATATTATAATATCACAAACGTTTTGAAAATTAACGAAGTACTATATTGCTCTACATGGTGGCTGCGACATTGCATTTAATGTATTTAAACATAACTTTACGCCTTCAGCCTTGGTGGGTTAGCGAAAGGCTCATGTAGTAACTTACACAAAATTTTATGAAGCTTTAATATATGTCCCACGATAATATAGAGCCAACCTATTGCTGTATCGAAATGTTGCTTGATTAGCAAATTGAACAAAAAGCTCAAAAAACAAAGCCTGAGTATGATGCCACTAGACGACCACCAATGACGCGATTACGTTTTAGATGCATAACAATTACTCCGACTATAATGTCCTTCCTGCTGCTTAGCTGCGGAAATAGAAACCAGTTAGTACTTCATACACACTTTAGCCTACGACAGACATGCACAGTAGCGCTCTACATATTTGTCATACAATTGTACGAACACGTCATTTGTGGTAGTTATTGTGAGCACTACACTGTTACATCATTTCCCGTTCAAGCGTAAGACTATTTAAATTATGATAAACGTAATATTAAATCCGATGCTATGTACTATGACGTGTCCAATTAACTCTCTGTGTTTGCCGAGGCTTTGAAAAGTATTAAGACGTAAAAGGAAGAAGTACCAATTACATAATACAAGGAATCTTGTATTATGTGATTGGTGATAGGCGTGGTTTTCATATAATGGGACGGAAATAAAAACTCTGAGAACCTTTGGGTACTCTAGTTGTCGTCTACCTACCCTTATATATAAGGACGTGAGCTCAAGTTGTGTGTGAGATCAAAGATAACCTGGACAGGACAGGAATACAAAAAAAAATTATAAAACACGATAATATTTTATGTACTTATTATATATAAAAGAACGGAGGTTATTGATGACTAATAAGTACCTATATATTAGTCTTGCAGTGGACAGTCTCTCTATAACATGAATCAGGCTATTTAAGAAGGCCTTTAGAAACGTTGCAGCTTCGCTCTTGCTTTTTATACGACCAATCCTTATGTGTTGCAATCCAATATACAACATACTTTTTAAGCCATATTGCAGACAGGATTTGGCCTAACTTTCATGTCCAGCCTGCTTGACGTCAATCCCTTTAAGAAGATCCAGCCAATTGTGTTAGAAAAACTTACACCAAGTTCACTTTCTCTATGAATAGCAACAACGCACCGACGTGACGGCTTTTCATATATTTTTGATCATACATAAATGGCGGTTAGCTTGTATTGATTCACTATCTTGATCCAATTTGAGTTTGTTTCTGATATTAAATGTAATCTTGTCAGTAGTTCAAAAACGATGCTTCTCCTCAATTTCAATCCTTAAACCATACGCCCAAATGTCCTCCAAATTTAAAAATAATGGGCGGTGATTGCTTACTACCAGGTAAAAACTCTTTTGTCGGTCTTCTGTAAAGGAACCAAGATGGCTGCCAACTAACAAATGAAGACAAATAGGAGGCGGAGCTCGAGTCCAACGTTTACCAAATTTAGCACATTGTAATTCGGTTGAAGTGTAATTTATTTGTGGCGACGCTTCGAGGCGCCGCGGCGACGCAAGGACGACCGAGCACCTTCCTAGAAACGTGTCTAGCCTATCACAAGATAATCACTATTTCCAGTTGGTACATTTATCTTTGTGGATCTTGAGAGAATAGAGGATTAGCTAAATTAATAATGTTTAAAAGGTAAACAGGAAGAGGCAGACTGGAAGAATGTTCGCAAAGGCAAGTGAATAAGGTTATTCGTAAATAGTTCTAGCAGTGAAATATGATAGACTTCATATGCCTGAATTATAAAGGCGTCCGGACTACTGACGCCAACCGCAACGCTTGTGTTTAAAATATTGTAGACCATTTATTGGCGAACACAATTAAATAGTCTAAAACAACACGACGGTAAACAAAAACTTATTTATAGGTCCAGTAGCATTTAAGTACTAAAGGTGACCTGACCCGACCTTGCAGAGTATCCTTTAGCACTAATGAAGCAAGATGTGGGTGTGTCCTCGCGCCAGGCATCCAATACCACGTGCGTACAGACCGCCATACATTACACTTGTTTATAGTTATTACATACTGCAAACCGGACCAGTAGGTCGAGTAGGACGTGGTGTGTTCAAAATATTTTTGCTTTAATTAATGCACCTTTAGTAGGATGTGATAAATTGTGAGTAAGAAGGAAGAATCTTACGTTTTTACCCTTCATAACTGTGGTAATGCCACTTATAGTATTGCCACTAAACATTACGAGAGATATTGATACGCGCGATACTTTAACATTCGCGTTAATTGTAATGCCGGATTAATTAACGCCCGTTAAATAAGAAGTTGGTGAAATTGGAACTTAACATTTTATTTCTCGGTGTGCATGGGCATTATAGTGGCACGCAGTACTTGGTATACGGCAACGCGTCTTTATTACTCTATGGTCAGTCAAGGCCATATTGAGTGAAGGTGCTTTTCTCGTCTTTCAGTTGTAAAAAAATTAAAACTAATTATATAATGACGAAATCTCGTTAAATTAAACTTATTGTGTTACATCCAGGATCCAGTCACAGCGTTAGTCAAATAGTTACCGTTAACAGTTGACTCATTGGAACCATTGAGATGCCTCTGGGCTCTGACACATCGATATGAGGCGCCAAGCGTACCTATTCTGCCGCCTGAATTATGAAGCGTTCGTGACGAACATAAGTGTTTTATTTTATAAATGACAGGTAGATAACTCGTCATCTGCTTAATAGTAAGCGCCAGTAAATAGTAAATATCACACAGATCTTTAGATGGCATTATAGCGCATTATAGTACTGGCACGCTATGATGGCCGTTTTGACGTTTGTCCGCTCATCAAGTTTCGTAATAATTCATAACTACATTGAAGCAGCAAATTACTGTACATTATTATTAATAGTGATGTGCAGTAAAATTTATTGGAATGTATAATTTAACGACAAAACTCGGCATTTGTTTAACGAAATTCGAAACATTAAAAAATTTAATCTTGAACGTTCGTCACTTATAGGATCGCTGGCTAGTATATTTTTTTCGATAATGCATTGAGATTTTACCTCTCTATTGTAATCTGTCAAAACGACTATCATAGCGTGCCCCTACAATATTTACCGTGATATATCTAAGGAAATATTTATTGAGGAAAAAGAGCTTTTTATGTCTTCAGTCGTCTGTATGAAACACTTCATCAAAACTGCCACTTCACGAAATTTTCTTCGAAACAGTGGTCAGCGTATCCCGCTTTTATTCATAATAATACCAGGCTTGTGTTATATACCGCCCCACTGCTGAGCATGGGCCTCCTGAACTACGAGGGTTTAATCCTTAGTCCACCACGCTGGGCTAGAGTGAGTTGGCAGACTCCACATACCTTCGAAATTCTTATGGAGAATTTTCAGGTTATCCTTCACCATTAAAATGAACGATAAATGATAAACAATTCACACGGGAGCTCGAAAAGCAAGAGGCGTGTGCATTGGGTTTTGAACCTGCGGACATTGTCTCGGCAGACAATTCCATTCCTAATATTACCCCTATAAAAAATCGGGATAAAATGTGGCTCTACTAGTTGCTTATACGTATCATATATACATGTGGTATGATTGTATCACGACTGGTAACACACGTGCGATGACATCTAAAGATAGCAAGGAGCTCTCCCACGAGGCCTACCGTCGGCGCCAGAGCCGGCGGCTTTACCCAAAATCAAAACCAACTAACGAAGTACATAATAATATATAATACCTAGAGAGATTAATCATTAGAATATTTTCATATTAATTACCTTTTGTCTAAAATTTTATACATACAAGAAATATAAGTATAAAAATCTCGGATAGTGACAATGTACACATTAAAATAATATCATTGAGTACCTTAAGATTATGATATGAATTTATAGCCCGAGAAAATACATTATACGCATTTCATACAGGCTTTCTGAAATAACTTGCACCATTGCTGGACTTGGGTAACGGGACTCTACATTTGCCAAAGCTTTTTGTTGACTACTCTAGGAGTTTGTTTAATCTATGAAGAAATAATTCATTTCACAATTATTGTGATCTCTTTGACGTAGAAAGTTATTTCTTTGGCATAGCCAATTTGTACTCAGTTAGTTATTTCACGGAAAAAAATCAGCATAGAGCGAGATGAATCCGGAATAAAGTGAATCATAGTTCCGAGTAAATATTTGAGTCACTTCCGCACCGTCACGTGTATGCCCAAACTGGCTCGAGAACACTGAGTAATCTCGGTAGAAAGCGCACGTGTGTACTAACTACTACGCGTGTGTACCGCGCGTGCACCACGTGGCGTAATGGATTACTAGCGTTGAGACTAATCAGTTACACGGTCTGTCTACTTTTTATTTGTTTTTATGAGCTATCTCGAAAGGTATCCTTTCCAGATAAAGGTTTAGTCTTACCGATAAAACTACAATGTGATTAATAAACAGTGTAAGAAGAAACAAGAGTAACTTTTGGGTCTCTTAAGCATAACTCCTTATGGATAACGTTTTTAAACTCAAAATATATAAATCGTATGCTTTTAACAGCATTATATTGTAAACTAGAAATTACTTATGTAGATATTATGTCTTCCTCAAATATTTTGATAACAGATAAATCGATCTATTGTTATCGACAGTCGATTTTGCAAATTTTTTTGTTGCAGTGAAAGGTCCTCCAAAGTCAGCAAATCGGTGACGGCCCACTCAATTTATCAATATCAGATCACTGTTGGTCCATACAAGTGAGTAATATGGGCCGTTGTGCCACAGAGTGCCTTTCGTCACATAACAAGCTGCAACTTACGCTTGAGGAAAACCATTATCAATTTACCAGTTGTAAGAGAGTGAAAAAACATTATCACAAATTATCACTTTTTGCTCTCTCTTGTTAGCTCAAATTAAACTTTGTTTTACTTTTATTGGAATTATGTTTGCAAATTGACTTTTACCAAATGCTTTTAACATTTTAATATTGTATAATATCATCTGAAATTATTATGACAAAAAACTTGTTGAACGACCGTCTCTCCGTTTCGTAGATCGCATAATATCTCTGTTTTTCAATCACATTTTTTACGCAAATATTAAAATACAAACAGCCTTGCCATTTCCACATTTACTTCCATTGCATAAATCAATGTGAATAATTATAATCAGAAAAACTTAACCCAAAGGCCAGGAAAATAGCGACTTTGTCATCCGATTATAATAGGTCGACATCGCCTACGCACTAAGCATCCAAAACTAGAGAAATCGTGGGAGATTTTATGACCATAAGGAATGAGATTAGGAGAAGGTATTTTGGATGTCGTGCGATAATTTATCGCACAAACAGTCGAGTGACGAACGCAATGAACATGTTGTTTTCCACGGTTTCCCGCGGGCGTTGCATGCCTCGCGCGTTTGGCGCATCCACAACTGTTACTCAGCCCGCCGGCACGAGCCATCACTGATTCACATTACTGCTGCCAAATTAATGTTCGGACATTTGCTCATTTGCATTCCGTACATTTTTGATGCTGTATTAATTCTCTTGAATTATTATGTAAATGTACTAATAAATAAATATAGCTTATGATGTCAAACATCGTATTATAAACAATACGCAAAATTTGTCATGTTACAGCTATAAATCAGGCACTATTATTGTTGTTTGATTTAAATACATCCATGCATAAGCTTGCGCTTATATAAAGAAGGGAATTGGCAAAGGTGTAAATAGTGCGCCCCCGGTTCGCCTTGTTTATTGCCGCCACGTCTTACGATTAGAGGGAGCCTATTGAAGACATGGAATGCTTCCAGTCATAATTAGATCAAATACATTCTTAGATCGAAAAAAGTCACATAGATTCGACTTGATCAAACTAGGTTTACAATATAATCTACTAGAGAGGCTGAACGATTAAGTAGAAAGTAGAGCACAGAGGTCATCAGTATAGTCATTCGTGAGAGGTTTGTCATCAATAAAAACGCTAGAAAGAATCTATAATTTCCTTTAAAACCAAACAAAACCTCGTGAAAGCTATATTGAAGTCATTAAGTCATTGTTAATCTTCCAATAAAAAAATTTAAAACTACTGTCAAAGAACGTCTTTGCAAAAAAGGTTATTACAGTATAAGAGACTATCTTGAAGATACAAATGCTTGGGATTAGGTTGCTCAGAATTCAGATTCACACATGTTCTATAATTAAATTGTGTATTATATTGTACTTGCAATTTGTAAAAAATATATATAAAAAAAATTATAATAAAAGACCTACGCTGAGTTTCTTGGTGCTTCTTCTCAGGTCAGTGGGCTTTTCCGAAGCACTGGTAGAATCTTTAGATGATAAAAACACTGTAAAAATGACGTGTAAAAGTGCCCTTAGGGACCTAATTACTGAATAAATGATTTGAATTTGAATTTGAATTTGAATAAGATCGGTTTCAGGCTCGCAAATCGCTAAAAATATAGCATCATAGGAGAAGGTTCACTGTACTTATTTTTTTCAACCCAATATGATTTAGGGGGTTTCTTTGGTCTACATGAATGTAGCGTAAATACAATGCAAAATAAATTAATAAAGCTGTTAGTTGGATGCTCATGTCGTTTTTCTAGTACCCATGGACAAATTCAATGCGTCTCTATCGCTTTTAACACGCAGCACAAGATTATTAATTTTGTCTAATTTGCAATTTATGAGGGTTTCTAATTTTCCTTTATCATTCATAGTTAATTATAATATTTCATCTCAGCAGCCGGTTACATTCGCACTGGGCTATCACTACTTTACCTAATGGAGAAATAACATTCTGTATCTACAATAAACCTCTAGTAAAATGTCTTTAGGGTGAAAATCGTAAAATATCTCAAAGATCTCATCGAAGTCAATGCGACTTGTATATAATCTCACTATAATCCTGTCTATTCCCCCGAGTCCCGCCGTGATGGTTCTGCGAAAGTGATTTTGGGGTAATACCATCGTTTTCCAGAGGGCATCGCAGAATATAAAATGAGTCATACATATAAATGGAATATTTATCAGATCGAGTGCTTAATTAAAATAATTATCTATCGGAAAACAATTATTTTAGGATCTACAAGTGTTATCTACAGTAATTTATATTTATATTATATTGCAATGGCAATAATGAGTCATATTTACGATAGGATTTTAATGGTCCGATGTACAAGATAAAAATGTAGCTCGATGTTTTGATTTAAATCATACAAATCACCGAATTCGTCACTAGACTCTTTTTATTACTATGTCGTAATCTAAAGTATAAGTATTTACACAACCTTATAATATAAATAGAATAGAACGTAGCAGGTATATCTCCTGAAAATATTACTATCGACTTGTCATTAAGTAAGTATCAAGTAGGTAATCAAATAATTACATAATATTTTTTATAACATCATTATTTGGTAGTCGGTTCACGATCGGTTGTTTATGCCACATTAACAGAAGTGACAACCTACATTGTAATTACAGGAGGTGAACATCGAACAGTTCCCGCCATGCGGCGCAGCATAGCTGCACGAACGCTGACCCTGCCGACACCAGGGACCGATGCCACGCGGATTACGATTTACGACGTTATCGCATCAAATTTTAGATAGCATTTTTTAAAACATTTTACCATTTTTTTCCTTATATTGCGTATTTTCTTATTGTGATAAGAAAATAAATAAAAAGTAAGTAAATTAAGTGAATGAACTCAAACTGTATCCACCATACTATCTGTAATAATATTATGTCATTCGTGGATATTGAAATGAGATGTTTAAGATTTAATTGATAATTTACCATAACTAAATATTTAAGTACAAAAATTAAAATAAAATGTAATCCTTCAACGCCCGCGGTGAACACCGGTGTCCATTTATATAAGGAAATTAGCTTATAGCTATATATAAGCGGGCGTTGACAAACCCCGACACAAAAACCTCTAAAAAGTAAAAAAATAAAAGTGCCTTTGTCGTTTAAGTAATATTTTGACCCAAGCGTCGTCGCACACTATTATTTTTATACTTTTTAGAGGTTTTTTGTGGCGGGGTTTATTTGAATTTTATTTTATTTTATTTTTTTTTAAATTACTATATTCTCCATCATGGGGCCTTGATAATCTACTATCTAACAACTACTCGTTGAGACCATTCTTATGAGCCCACACGCGCTATATCTGCTTAAAGTTGTTAGAGAGTGTGGTATCCCGCAGACTACTTGATGCTGTAGCATCAGATTAAGGTTAACATGTCTTAAAAATATTGCCAAAGTCACAGTACACCAAATTATAAATCAATCGGAGTTGTGAATGTTGGAAATGAGCTGATAATCTTCAAACGCCTAAACAGATGTCCATAAATTATAGCTAAGAACCATCTCGATCACATCAGCTATCAAACAAAAAAAAACCTCGTCAAAATCGGTCCTTTCGTTTGAGAGCTACGATGCCACAGACAGACATACAGATACACAGATACAAAGACACACAGATACACACCCTAAACTTATAACACCCCTCTTTTTTTGCCGGGGGTTAAAAAGAAAATTTGTTGCAAATGCCAACTGGTAATAATAATATCTCCAGGATAATATCTTATCTAGCGGGTTCAGCTGGCTCATCTATTGTACTGAATTTTCGAGTAAAATATAATCAAAGTCAATTATTCGGTAAAGTGGACACAACGTAAAACGTTATTATCAAAGTTTCATTTCGTAGAAAATTGTTGAGTCAGTAACCGTGAGAGATGAATGGAACGCACGCGGCGCCGCGCCGTGAGGTGACTCATACCGATACCACGCGGCCACGTCCATTGATTAGTTTTGGCGCGTCTTTATGTTTACATTAAACGACGATAGATGGCGCGGTATCGTAACATAAGTTTTATACATATATTTTTTTAATTTATTAACCTCTTAATGTCTATTTTTCTCATATTACGTTTATTTAAATTGTGTGAATATAATTATAATGCTCCAAAATTCATTATAAATTATATTAAAACAGAATTGGAAGATGGATAATATTAAGTCTTGAGATATTTTGTTTAAATAGTAAATCGTTGAATCATAGTGTGATACAGGTCACAATTACTCACACATTGAATTCGAAGAGAACATATTTCACAATACTAACTAGTATAAAGAGTTTTTAAATTTAATAACCAATGTCTACATAGTAAATGGATTTATCATTGGAATTTCATTCACTAAATTACTATAGTATAAAAATAGTACCTAAATACTATTACATTATCAATCGTTTTTATCTAAATCTTTTGGACTAAAGCCGGTATTGGATGGTGATCCTGCCCCGCTGGCCTTACGCCAGTGGCACTGGCGGCGTAAGGGGGCTGTGGGGGCGGTCTGCCAAGGATACCAAGCAGCAGGGAGTGACAACTTTAACTTACTTGTATGGCCAAAGATAATTGGAAGAGCACTGTATGGAAAAAATATTCAAGCTAGATGCATGATAGATTGTAAACTGCCCAGGGTACCCATGCTACGCCGCCACTGGCGACTGGGTCGCCTTCGCCATGTCTGATTATAATCTGCAGCGTGTCCCACACACTAGTGATGTTGAACCACTCGAAATGTATGCTTAGTGAAACCCAAAGAGAATAATATATTGGTGAAACCTTACAGCCTTAGTTATAATTATAATTTTTATTATTAGGTAGGTTAGCTAGGTTAGGGCCTGTAGTGTCCTCACCGGTGAGGATCGTGACGCGTTCCTCCCATTATTTTTTAATAAAATAATCTCTTTTTTATATCCCCTTTCCTGCCAGCCCGAGCTGGCTTTTTTGCTTTTGTTTATTTTACTCCCAATAAAATGTCGTTAGTTATATAAGTGACATTTAGTATTAACAATAATTATTAATATAATCAATTTAATGTATTTTGACTTATCATAAGTGCAACTATGTTCGCTTACGTGATAAACAAAGTTTTTTTATTTTAATGAATTAGTTATAGTTATTTATTCTATATACACATAAATAGGTATAGGTACGACTAATAGGTAAGTAGTTAATTAACAATTTTAAGATTCTAATATGGTTTTGATAGTTATAATATTTTTGTATTCGTCATCATCATCAGATACATAAAGTCCACTGTTGAATTCCTTCCCTAAAGATTTCAAAAGCGGCCTTATTATACTATAGGTATATAATACGTATACTTATCAAAAACCAGTTAAAAACCTTGAGACTGTTGCGTATATACTGAGTAGTACTTAATAATAGAATCTAGTATAAGAAATCTGAGGTGACGAACAAATGAATCAACTGGTTGCGACACCCTGCGCCAGACGCCAGTAGACCAGAACACGCTCGTTATTTCGCGGAACATACCCACACTTAGTTGTTTATTGTATCAAACACATCTCGACTCTTTGAGGTAAATCATACATTTTTATTTTCTACTTGATAAAATAGTTACTGACGACTGACAGAAACGAATAGTTTACCATACCAGCCCTGTATTATACACTGCCCACTACTGAGCACGGCCTCCTCTACAACTCAAATAGTTTCTAAGAGCTTAATCCACCACGCTGGCCGAGTGCGGGTTGGCAGACTTCACATATCATCGAAATTCTTTTAGAGAACTTCTCAGGTATGTAGGTTTCTTCACGATGATTTACCTTCACCGTTACACACATAACTCTTTAGAAAAGTAAGAGGTGCGTGCCTTTGGGTTTTGAACCTGCGGACCTTCGTCTCGGCAGTCCGTTCCACTTCCAACTAGGCTATCGCCGCTTACTATAACGAACTAACGAATAGTGTAACCGGTGGCAAAGAATTACTTACACCACAAAGTTAAAACAGGTGATCCCTAGTTAGGCCTAAAAAGTATTAATTGGAGTTGGAATATCTTTAAAGCAGGCATGAGGAATTTTATGACAGGATTCTGCAAAAAGGCAAATTCTCATAAGAACCGAAGAATCGCACTTCACATCGTGACGAAAAATCTCATTTAAAGGTCTATTGATAATACCACTAAGAAGCTTAATAACTACTCACGGTAGTCAGCGGGTGCGCTGGAGCTGGCCTGGTGCTCGGGCAGCGGCGGCGGCGGCGGCAGGCCCGTGGCGCTGGCGTGCGCGTGCAGCAGGTACGCGTGGTAGATGCGCGCCGCTGCCTCGTCGCCGTTGCACACCTACACACAACACACAACATTACAACCCATGCACTCGACGTTTTTAAACGAGCTGCTGACTAGCTTCAAACGTACGTATGCAGTCGGAGACTATATGCTTGAGCTTGCTAAAAAATATCGTATACGTATTTGACGTCTTTTTCGCAATCGCCCAATCGTGGTTGATTTAATTCATCTAAATGAGCGATGAAGCTGCTCCTGCGTGAGCTGGTGAGGAGTGACCAGTGTAATAGTGACCTGTAGCCAGTTGTCAGCAGTGAGCGTTAGCAGTGCAGCGCCGGAGTCGGGCAGCAGGTGCCGCCGCGGCGCCTGCACGCGGAACGTGCGCGCCACCCACCGCACGCACCGTACCACGTCCGAACGGTCCCATTTCTCAGGATCTACACAAAGAATAATCACATAATTTCATTCAATTATAGTCGCAACAGTGTGCACTAGTATTACGTCCTGGCCTGAAAAAGACTAGGTCAATATGGTCTCTATCTATTTATTAAAGCTAGAATCTATAAGAGGAATCCAATGCAGCTACTAATAAATAAATAAATAGACTTGGGTAACATTACTGCCTATTTACCGATGAGTAGGAGAGTAGTGATGATTGGTTTTCACCGGGGAACAAAAAGATACGATTATCTATAATGTAATTAATACAGTATCACGCATATATGTGTAACACAAATCCCTCATCGCCCAAACCCAGTCTGGATACTAAAATGCGCTTCCAAACATTTGTTTTAGGAAAGGAATCGAATCATGGACATGACATAACAGACGCTATGAGTGTGGTACTTAAAGATATTGTTGCCCAGGAGCTCTAATATAGAGCCTTTTAAACCACTAATATCGATGGTGGAAATTTTAAAAAGGAGCAAACATCGACTTTAAAGGAGAGCCAAAAAACAAAATTGTATATTTTACAACTTTTGCTTTATGTTTCTATTAATTAAGATGCTTTTCAAACAGATACTTTTAAAACTGCCGTGTATAGGTATAGTACCTAAAGTAAAATAAGGTTGTAAACTTTGCATGCAAACTGCACGACTACAGGTTTCCGATTTTTTCATTCACAAAACCAATTTGACATTCTAGCTCCCTCATTTTAAGAGATATCATAGTTTTACATAATTATACACATTGCATCGGTGGAAAATATAATATCCAGATTACTGGTACAAGGAGTTTTCTTACAAGATATCCCTTATGACATTTGAAATTTCCACCGTCGATATCGGTTAGCCACTAGCCACAGCGTTGCCAGCTGATTACATGACTCACTTAGGTAGCGCGTATCACGGCTCTATCTCTATAGATAATGCACAGGTGATTTTTGACCACTCGAGATTACAATTGCGTGAGATTACATTGATATGACTCAGCGATTGTAATTTTGTTAGCAAAATATTCACGAATTTACCAAAAGTTAGATTCACAATAAACCCATTTTCCAAACATACAATAAGATGAAAGATACCAAAATAACAAATTTTATTATGAATTTATTCCTTAACTCTACATAAGGTGTTGCTCGTCTTGAATAACCTTTGTCAGGTAGAGTCGTTTTCTAGTAAGTAATTACATATAGATACCTCGGAAAAGGACTTTTCCATGTCGGAACCAAAAGCAAATATTAATAAAGAATGCAGGTAATACAAAAATATATAATTTTGCTTGTATTTCTAACCAATCTTCCGATATTTGACCACTCGGTTGTAAGTATTAACTTATTTACCTCTTCATAAACATTATCGCAGTGAAGTGTTGAAATCTAAACTTCGTGAAAGCCAGAAATATTTTCTATTATTTATTTGACAAACACAACTAGCCAAATCAATTTCTGTACGAAATATTATCGCTGTTGTTATCTGTTTTGCGCGCCGCACGGGGTATTTTACAAACCCCAACATTTTCCGGGATTAAAATATGACTCATATCGGGATTTTATGGTATTAACGACAAACAAGCTACGATCACAGTCCATGAACAACGCCACAGGAGCGTGGTGCCGACGATTTACGTAAAGGAAAAGTTTTGAATTATCATGCAATAGGTATAGTTAGTGGTAGGTAAGAAACATACCAAATAATCGAAATTTTTAACACCCTTTTTTCGCCGTGGGATAAGCTTAATATATCACTGTTGTGCCAAATTCTCAAACTGCAGAAAATGGTCATGGATCTCATATTCTAATATGCGATTTAATTTATTATCAATCTCGGATTCGTGGCACACAAGAATCAGCAACGATGGTAGCGGGGTAGGGCCACATTAAGTACGATACTTTAGTTTCAGCGATTAGCGATTTGGTCTGTAACTTATTATTTACTTTGTTATATTTTTGTCATTTAAGATATACAAAGCATTATCGAATGTCAATTTAGCCAGTTATTAACCTAATCACTTTGATGCGTCTTACGGTTAGTTTAAAATAAAAAGTGAAACAACTTAAATAATGCTAGCGAGATTAGATGAAATAGGTATTGTCTATTTTATCTACCAATATTTGCTTTGATGTTAACTTATAAAACGCCACAAGCTTTTTTGCGTTCACGGTTAGGAGTCCTCGTAAGATGTAAAGGGCAGAGGGGGTGAAAACGAAGCAATTGATATAATGATGACCTGAAGCTATATGAGAGAGTATTGAATTAAATATATTGGCAGGGCTGGCAAAGTTGATGTCGATCAACGAGAGACATATCTCGACCATCGAATTGCCAGAATCATACAAAGCTAGACAAAGCGACCGAAAGCAAATCATTGGTATACTGCGAACCGCATCGCTCATAGAGTAGTGTGCGCGGTGGCCTTATCGAATTATCATTTTTTGTCGTAAAATAACACATTAAGAGCATTTTTATGTGAAGTTTACATCAAGCTACACTAGACTAATTAAAATACGCATTAAGACGATACAGTTTACGATGGGAGTCAGGCACAGCCTCTGCTTTCATTTAGCGCCTGCTAGATAAAATTTACGTCTTAAAAGTTCGTTTACACCGATTTTAATGTCGTTAAACTTGTTCTACTTAATATGATAACATTCTGCCTGGTGCTAACTCGAGCCATTGTGGGATATGACGACCTAATACAGACCTTTTGCTTTGTCTAGACTAATGAATTATCACAAGAAGAACGTACTTTAATATGAAATACACCGTAATAAATAGAGCAGTCAGAATCTGACTGTCACGGGAACTAAGGATTCTTTATTCGATGTACAATAATTGACTCTGGAAGAACCACCATTACAGGCTTATTATCATCTTACATAGTATAAAACAAAGTCGCCCGTCGCCTCTGTACGTGATAAACTCAAAAACTACCGAACGGATTTCGATAAAATTTGGTATGGAGATGTTTGAAACCCAGGAAAGATTTGATGGTATTTATTATACTGGGAAAATATATAGTAGGACTTTTAGTATATATTCCTATTTCTAATCTCGCATCGTTTGCCTGAGATTGCAATTTATAGGCTTTTATTACAATAATATAATAATATTAGATATAAAGCCGGCAAATGGTAATTTCACCAACCATAATTCCTATGTCTACCTTTTCAAACATATGAGGGTAGACACCTTAAAATATAGAAGGAATAAGCAATTGGAAACGTATAATTACTATTACCTATTCTTAAATCCTTATACGTCCCACTCTATAGATCTACCTATAGAGTGGGACGCAAATTGGGAGATCCTGGTTCCGATTCCTAGACTTGCATGGATTTTCCTGACATGGTAAACCCGACTTTTATTTCTCCACAGGAATTGACGTGGGGCAAGCCAGTCATAAACTAATGCAAACCGATTGTTTAGCTAAGGTACGTTGAAATGATGAAAATACAGGGAACGTGCATGGACTATTGGTGGCAGCACAAAATCGACACAAGAGCCACATGTGGATAAAAAAAGAAACTTTTAGATCTAGAAATTATTTATATATTGTTTTAATATGACAAAAATTATAAAATATGGGTTTTTTTTATTGCATTGAATGACGAGATGGGTGCTATTCTTGGAATACATTATCAACGAATTAAATGTTAATTAAATTTTTATGCTATTAATATGAATATTTTCCGTCAATGCCAAGTATTGATGGGCTGAAAGATTCAGATTGCGCCACCAGATAACAGAACTTACTACGTGCACGTTCCCTATAGTAATCACAGAAGGGTAGAACAATGATTATTCATGGAACCCTTTCGCCCATAAGTGAGTCTACGATTGATATTATAATAAAAAAACTTAATTAAAAAAAACGTACGTGAGGATTGACGGAAACGGAGAAAAAATATTTTTGCTTTTTGCCTATTATGAGCTATATATCGTAGGTTTTATTTGTTTACCATGAGTTAGATACGCATAGCTTTGGTAACATGATCCCGACTCTACATCTAGTACTTTGAACAACATAATGCTTCCTAACTCTTTTTTTTTATTGTTGGCCCTAACTGCCAGTAGCCTGACAAGGGTCGGCTTTTCTGGCCTCACTGGACTTTAGGGTGAACGCTTTAGGCGCTCACAACCCTTAAAATTAAGTGACTATGCTGAGGGCAACCCACCACCTGTATCCATTTGGCGCGGTCGAATGGAAGGACTTCCTAACTCAACCAGATCAAACTATATGGGCAAATATCTACACTTTATAATGGGAGTTTGTGGGTTTCAAATTAATTGTGACTTACTATTAAAATATCAAATTTATATGTCGTTCAATAAAAGTTATTACTATAAAAATAAGCTGCAAATCTATCTTTGTTTTGCGCATTTTGCTACTAACAAGTGATACAACTTAGAAAAATGTATAAGGTTGCTAAACATGCTTCTAACATACTGTTATGTTTACAGATTATTTGGAACAAATCACAATAAGAATCTTAAGAAATGCCTTCCGGTGAAATAGCACAAGCGATTTTGTTTTGTTAATTACTAAGTTAGAGTTAACTAATGAGTAAAACTATAAAACGTGTATACACAAAGTAAATCAGTTTGATTTAACTAGTGGTTTCAGTTCTAAATAGGTCGTGCACGATTGATCACTTGGGTTTCCCAACATTTATGAAAATATGACCGATAAAGGGACATATTCTGAACAAAGATCATTAAGAATTTTTGTACATATAAAATAATTTATAATTGTAATATTGATATGTAGGTAATTCATAATACTCCGAATTTGGATATTAGGCGAATACGTAAATTCAATAACCTGAGTGTTTAGGCCTATCGACTCGCTTGCAAAGTTTTTATAAGTAAACGACATTTACGTAATATTAAATTCCTAACAAAATAAGAGCCCAGGTCATTGTTTCTATAGAATATATTGCACTATTATATTTTGATGCTTATTTACATATTTTATTCACAGCAAGATGGGGCTAAACTTTAACCGGCATAACCTCCACACATAAAACATGATCACGTAACTAATGACCCGTATTGCGTGGTATAAACACTTTCTGTTAGGTATACAAAGTTATACATAGGAGCATGACTATAATCATTGCAATAATTTGACAAAACATATATAGATATGACAAAACATAATAGTCCTATTAAATGAATTATAATATAAACTAGTTTCGTGTCTATTTTTTATCCTGGCAGCGCAAAGATGCTCCTCTGCACCTGATTAGTAAAAAGGATAGTGAACGTCGTGCATAACACAATCCTGGATGCAGCACACGGTGGCACAACACAGATCACATCACAAACACTGCGTACCGGCGGGGACGGTCGCGTCGCCGGAGTCGCCGGAGTCCTCGTCGGAGTCTGCCGGCGAGCGCGACTCCATGCAGGCATCGTGGGGAGCCAGGGTTGTCTCCTCGGTGAAAGACGGAGAGCTACTAGGGCCGGCGCGCCGACACCGCGCTGTTTTTTATTCGCGGGTGCGCGTCATCGGCGTGACGTAGTTATTCGTCAGCGTGCAGCAGGAAAACGCTTTCTGGGAAGCTGCGCATGCTTGCGACACTCGATGCACCGACTGCGCGCAGGCAAGTGCCAGCTGCCTCCTACAACGGGTTTTCAGATGTTGCTCTTGTTTCAATAGTAAAATCCCGGGTATTCTGGGTAATACATTTTAATGTTTTTTTTTGTGCTGTCAGTATGTGTGCGGAATGTTTGCGAATAGTTTGATATTGCGGGTAATCACTCGTAGTTTTTCAGAACTCTTAAGAAATAGTTTGCATATTAGGATACTGTATATCTGCTGAAAACTACGTACCGTGATACTAAGGATTCTAAGGTATAATATTTATTATTATTATTTTTCTTTTACTTTTGCTACATTTTGCTATTTTAATGTTTAAGTTTTCTGTTTTAATGACCGGTGTATTTTATTTCATAACGATCTTATTTATAATATAACGTAACTAATTGATTCAATGTAATTATATGACACTTATTTATTAAAATTTGAAACACAAATGCATTTAACCTGAAACCTGACCGTTAGTAAATAGTAGATATTAGTCTCCTCAAAGCATAATAATATAAAATTTGCATCTCTCTATGAAAAAGGTATTCGTTCTATTTTAGAATTAATAGTTCTTGCTACTTATAATGACTAAAGTTCAATGTCTAAACTACGTCTCATTGATGATTCATAAACTTTTTTTAGGATAATACTCGGAATCCAATATAGCGGTTCTTCCAGAAGTCGGAATTATTACACAACTACAGCGAAACAATGAAGGGTAATGATTTTAAGTTTCAACACCCTATGTAATTAGGTACATCTATCCATTTTATGTGCCACTCTAGCGTTGCTCCTGTTGAACTGATTTTGACAAATGAGGTGTCTATCGATTCGTACCTATTTATTGTGCGATGGTAATAAGCTATATGTTTTTGTAATTCTTAACAATTACTAATAATTGTAATAAATTATTTGTGTTAATAATTCTGAAATGACATTATATTCTATCACAGAGCGAGCGAGTTTTAAACGACTGTCAACGCAGTCGCCAGATGACCCCTATAAATCACCCCAAAACTAAGTGAAGAAGTCTCAAAAAACGGCGTTTTCGCCAAAACGTTGAATGAGAGACCTAAAAAAAGAGCCCCCGAGCTTTCACTATTAAAAATGGATGTTTTGCCAAGAAACACACTATTATATTTTCTGAAAATCCAGCAAATTTCTTCCCCCAAAAGTATGGCATTAAAAAAATCAAATTTCAGGGCAAACCCCCCCATTCGGTTATTAAGAAACAAGGGATTCGTAATTCGTCTTACTAAGTTTGAACGTGGAAGACCGAGAATGTCGCTGTCTAATAAAGTTCGGTGTCTACTCTGTGTCTTGTTTTTTGTTTTTGTTTATTTCTCATCATAGATTTACTCCCAATAAAAATGTCGGTAGTTATATAAGTGACCATTGATATTAATAATAAGTATGAATATAATAAATTTAATGTATCTTGACTTATCATAAGTGCAACTATGTTCGCCTACGTGATGAATAAAGTATTTTATTTTTATTTTTTATGTAAAGAATATAGGAATTTTCTATTTAGAAATTAAAATAACGTAGGTATTAGGGTGGCTTCAAATGTGCCGCGTGGGCGCAGCGCAGGTGCACCGATGCAGCCGAGCTACAAAGAAATTCCATAATATAAAGAAAACAAACAAATAAATAAAATAAACACGCGCAATTGCAGCGCTGCAGCCGAGCTGCCCCGCGTGTCACCTAGCGGCAAATTGAAGGCGCTATGCTTAGGTCTTTAACTTTAGCGTCGTTTGTGATGGACTTACAAGCAGCGCAGCCGTCACTATGCTTCCGTGCGACACTAAGTGGTTAACTTAAAGGCGACCTTATAAATGTAAAACAAACAGGAAAAAAAATTATTGTGAACTGCACCGGAATAAAATCGCACTTCGCACTTTTCCGGGAAAGAGTATGCTACTCTTTCCCGGAAAAGAAAACACGCGGTTCTCTGTATGCCAAAGTTCATCCAAATTTATTAAGCAACTTATACGTTTACGAATATTCTTATATCTTCACAAAATTTCACAGTTCAAGAATAGTAGTATTAGTACGATGATCTCGCATATATCGATAATATGATATTGTTCTCAATACCTAACTATGTATCACATACTGGTGGTAGGTCTCTCATATGTAAGCGTCCGTCTGGGTGGGTTCCACGGCAATGTCTATTTCTACCGCCAAGCAGCAGTGTGCATGCTCTATTGTGTTTCTGTTTGAAGGACATTGTAGCCAGTGTAACTACTGGACATAATGAGACTTAACATCTTGAGTCTCAGGATGACGAGCGCAGTGGAATGCCACACAGTATCTACTTTGTAAATCAAGGTGCTGGATGGTGTTGCTACTGTTTAAAGGTGGTTGTATCGCCTACCATCCGGCGAACGGCATGCTCGTCTCGTCATTCAATGCATAAAAAAATAATCATGCGATTGTACAGTAGTAAGTTAATAAAGCGGTTGGGATACCCAGACAGAGCACGTGTCTCGCTTTGTTCAACGTCATCACAAAAGCGTTCGTCATGGACGTCTAGGAAGAACTGTACCGATTGTCTTCTCTTACTTATAGAACATGTCTGATATTTTTTCCTCCCCCGATAGTGCTAGAACTCTACCGAAACCATAGTATAATCCTTATGGTAATGTACAATATCTATCCAAATGACATAGTGTTGACAGTTACCTGAACATTACCGGATAAGAACGCTATGTACCGGGATGAGCCACTGTGGCAGCTTCAACAGACAATACCAAGATCTAAGAGGTCTTCCGGTCGAATACGAAATATGAGCATTCAGCCTGGGAGGAGTCGCATGATGCTCTTGGCGTCTTCTGCGACTTGTCTAAGGCATTTGACTGTGTAAATCATGACACTCTAGTCAGGAAATTACACCATTATGGCGTGCGAAACACGGCTCTCAATCTTCTGAGATCTTATTTGAATAATAGAATTCAGAGGGTTGATATTAATGGAAAAATCTCAACAGGAGCTGCGGTTACCATGGGAGTTCCGCAGGGTTCAATTCTGGGACCATTTCTATTTCTTGTATAAATAAATGACTTACCTTACTACGTAAGGGATAATCACGAGATTGTATTGTTCGCCGATGATACATCATTAATATTTAAAATCAAAAGAAAGTTACTAAATTATGACGACGTGAACGATGCTCTCCGTAAAGTTGTGCATTGGTTTAATTTAAACAACTTATTATTAAATGCTAAAAAAACTAAATGCATTAAATTTACTATGCCCAATGTAAAAATAGTAAAAACCAATGTACAAATAAATGGTGAAGAGTTGGATCCTGTTGCGTCTACTACCTTTTTGGGCATCACACTAGACGCGAAACTCCAGTGGGGACCGCATATAGCAAAGTTAGCAGGTAGACTAAGTTCAGCGGCTTATGCAGTCAGAAAAATAAGGCGTCTGACTGATGTAGAAACGGCAAGAATTGTTTATTTCAGTTATTTTCATAGCATTTTGTCGTATGGGATTCTTCTTTGGGGAAATGCAGCAGATATTAATTCAGTATTTGTGTTACAAAAGAGAGCTATTAGAGCTATTTATTGTCTTGGACCCCGTGTTTCTCTTAGAGAAAAGTTTAAAGAGATAAACATTCTTACCGTAATATCGCAATACATTTATGAAAATCTATTGTATATGAGGAAAAATATCGCACATTTTGATCAAATATGCGATATTCATAATATAAATACTAGGAATAAACATAAATATGTGATACATGCTACTCGTCTCCATAAAATTAGTAATACTTTTGTTGGTCAATGTGTACGCTTCTTCAATAAACTTCCTAAGCATATTGTAAAACTACCAATAAAAAAATTTAAAATCACTATAAAAGACCGCCTCTGTAAAAAAGCTTACTATCGTATTTGCGATTATCTGGAGGATACAAATGCTTGGGATTAAGTTGCTCGGATTCACTCATGTTTTATAATTTGATTGTTTATATGTTATATATTGTTTTGGTTTTTTTTTTTTTTTTTGACATAAGTAATAATTGAATTTATATTGTTACTTGCAATTTGTAAAATATATATATAAAAAATATAACAATAAAAGACCTACGCTGAGTTTCTTGGTGCTTCTTCTCAGGTCAGTGGGCTTTTCCGAAGCACTGGTAGAATCCTTTAGATGATAAAATATTGTAAAAAAAATGACGTGTAAAAGTGCCCTTAGGGGCCTAATTACTGAATAAACGATTTGAATTGAATTTGAATTTAATTGAATAGAGTACCCTGGCTGAGCGCATCTCTTTTTTGGGGCCAGATTTACTCCTGACGGTCGACAATATCAATTTTAGACTTTAGATGTGTACCGCTGGCTGCCATCGAAATTGTACATATATAATATGTCTAGGACCTAGGTATATCGTCGTATAATAAAAATGTTGAGATCTTCTGATCAAACCCTACGCTGGACTAAGATGTTAAATACCTAAGAGTCAACAAATACTGGCTTTTGGTTTATTTGTTGCTACGCAGTGTCAGTCTCTTAAATAGGTCTCAGACCGCAGGCCTACGTGGGTCTTGTAAAGTGTTCATGCCATCATCATGTTTAAAGCTAGTGTTTATTATAATCATTGGAGGAGACCCTCGCCAAAAAACAATGGGAGCCTAAAAACCAATGTGGTAAAACTACGTCAAACGCAAAACATCTCTAACCAAACGCCAGTTACAAATGCCGATCACGAACCTGCAAGGTTAAATTCATAGCTTTGCATACGCAGTTCTACGTAATTTGCGTTTAGTTCCGAATACAGTGATGCACGATATGACACAGCCTCGAGTACTATCTACCCCAACAGTGAATCATGGGTATTATCCAAAGTATAGTAATCGGAGCCGATTGTGTGGATAGTGTGCACGCGCCATCTAGTGCGATTCTGTATACATTAGTAACTTGCGCGTGCGACACTGCTATTATGAAAGACCCAATATAACCGACAAAAGTTCATATAATTGTAGTAAATCTCCTTTATAGACGTACGGGAGAAACCTATGTTAAAAAAAATCGTCTCATTTTCCGTCACTTTGTAACGTCACGGTGCCGTCTTCTAGGGTCATTATTTCGAAGAGAATCTTGACATCGCGATGCAGTAATTAGGTGAAATTGTACAGAGCCATCTATTGTGGACAAGCGTAAACAGTTTAAATATTATGGTTTGCTACACTTATTGAAATTCATTAAAATAAATAGTGAAACTGAGAGATTATTATTTTATTGTTTTGAAAAATCATCACGTGATTGTGATTTTGCTATTACTTTTATGTTAACCTCACTTTTGATTGTAAGTATTAGTAAATTCGGAAACTCTGCCGCCATTGCTCTCTAACAGCATTACGCCAGGAGAGCCATTGATGCCGGTCCCAAGCCCGGGAAGAAGAGGAGGGCCACAGGCTCGCAATACAATTCCTCTCAGGAAGAATTGTATTGCGAACCATAATATAAAATATTATAATTGTATACATATACATATATATATGATAAACAATAGTATATATATATATATAAAATAAAACCCACCCCCTAAAAAAATGCACAAGATCAAAAAGAATAAACTAGCCCAGGAGGGTACCAGCGCCCAAGGCGTTGGAGAATCCCTCCCTGGTGATGCTGAGTCCCCTAGAAACGAGGTGACACCAGGCTGCTCCACGTATTCTGGGGGGAGCAACCTTGTGCAGCAGAACCTCTAAGAGGTTATCAAGGGAGTGAAGGAATTGCTGGAGTCACCTTCAAAACCAAAGGGCATCGAAGATGACTCCAGCAACATGATTACAAACAAACAAACGAAGTAGAATATTAGTGTTACTTATAAAGTCTATTCTAATACTTAAATATTTATCCTTAATGTTAAAGAAAGTTATTTATTGCTACGCTAAAAACTAGAAAACTATACATGGCGTAATATGCATTGTCTTTCATCCTATATCGATTCATAGGTGGAAAACAAAGAGTTCTAAGATTATATAGAGCGGACATTGGGAAAATTTTCATACAACATTTTTCCCTCTGTTCTTCAGTAACTCAATATACCGTGAAATAGCAAAACATCTATGTAAAATGCATTAGCACATACTTTGACATGATCATAATGCACAAATTAGCACATTTCCTCCCAAAATGTTTTTCTTTAAAAAAATTCAAGCATACCGAGACATCTTGTCACACGGCAGATAAGACGGCAACTTACTACCAATCGGTAATAACTTTTGGATGAAAAATCTGGTCCTGATGACCGGTCTATAACTAACTATACTGTTTAATGTCTTTGGTGGAAAATAACCTAACCTAACCGACTCATGAATCGTGATACAGCCTGTCAGTGGACCAAGTACCTAATGGCATCCCACCAACGCATTGAACAAAAGTGGGCAGTTACCTCATTATAAATTTTAAGAAGCATTCAGCAGCAGCAAGCAGTCCGCAGCATAAGTATCTGTACAAAATGAAAATTTCATATCGCCTATATACGCGTTGAGTTAAACTGAAACATTTTTTTCTTCGTTTAAAGTAAAGTAAATGTCTTTTATTTTACTTTTGTGAAGAGAAAAAAAAGATTGGTAAGAACTCAAAAGTATGTAGGCAATTTGAAATTTTGAATTTGTTCAGCTACTTATGCTGCTGACTGTACATCTTGCTTATCTAGCATATTAGTACCTAGTTCCTCTGATTGTACTAATTCAAAGAAGGGATTGCACCCGCTGTCCAGCCATCGCCCGTAGCTTCACGTTGCACCACAGGCTGGCATAGGCGTATATAGAGGAGGGCCGTGCCCACCAGGATCGCGTGGTGACTAAGGATTTTGAGGCTGTCTACTACTACTTTAAATTTTTAACGAACAAAGTTTTCAAATATGTAACTAGCAGAAGTCATTTTATTATTTTGTTCTAGGACAGTGCCCCTGGAAAAATGACTGGCGGACTACATATCAAATAGTATCAATACCTTATTCGCGGATTATGTTAGTCTATAATGTCCCAATGTTGGGCAAAGGCCTCTCCAAGATCCTTCCATGAATCGCGATCCTGCGTTATGGTGAACCAGTTATTCTCAAATGAATCCCGTACATCCCGCCATCTCTTTGGTCTACCTCGATGCCTACGATACCGCGGATATCTATCACAAATACCCCGTGTAAAGTAATAATAATTAACGATGGTCGTTTGCTAGTTTAGTAAATATAGCTATTTAGTGATATTTACAAAGGTACTCGAAACTCGTACGAATATAAAGTAACTAAGTATAAAGTAAATATCGACGGTAGAAAGCGGAAATGTCGTATCTCGGAAAATGGCCAAAATGACTTATTACTATATTATTGATCAGAAAAAAAAGCCGCATCGAATGGTCTAGGTCTCGTCTTCTTACGACGAAAAAAAATTAAGATACGCCATCGATTTTTTTCTAGTTTTTGTACAGTTTATACAAAAATTTGCTGTAAATAGAGAAAAAAAAGTTACTTTTGAAAATAAAAGAGATACAACAATACGCCCAGTGTAAATAATTGTTACAACTGTAACAAACACAACAAGCAGCGCCACCTTTATTGGTTTTATAGCCAAGTTTATCCCAAGCTACCAATAGATGGCGCCACAATAGAATTGCATCGCGCTATGGTTTACTCCACTGCGATAATATAAGAAGGCATCGATGTCATTTCATCAGTGAGAATTCAGCCATGAGACTTGAGACTCGGAGTAGTTTAGTTCACGGCCCTTCCACCTTAAAGCTTCAGCGTGCGCTTTCCTAACGGAGACACTCGCCGGACTTTACCTTGAAGTTGCCGTTTTTTGTTATAACCCAAAAATATCGTGCTTCCGGATCAGCTTCCACTGCGTGGGACTGCTTTTGGGACGCGACTAATAACAAACTGTTCTTCTCATCAATAAAGTTGATTGTCGCTCACATCTGTGTTTTACCGTCCCGTGACTTGACGTAACCTTCGGACTTCCGTTACACAACATTATTTTTCAATTATGGAGATTGATTTTCGGAGATACAGCATTTCTGTCGGCCCAAAATTTTACGTTGCCAGAGATGTGCGTATAATTATTGAAAAATTACTACATTTCAAACATTGAATCGGATAGCGAAAATCACACTTACGTCATAGGAACAGAGTATTGTTTTTTTGTACAGTGATTAATACTTTGTCAATACGTCACCCTAGCTAGACCCGCTCCCGTCATTTCGCTCCTACCCCAGCGTGTACCTTACCTACGCCATTTCGAACCAGCTTCTCGACTTCCAAAGCACTTCTTGAGTGACCGCTGCATCGCTCTCTTGCTAAACCCATAGTTTTGGCGTAGCGGGTGATCAGGGTGTACCGCACAGTTTCTTTCGAGGCGGCTTGCTTGTTAATCGGTTTCTTGCTTTGGGATCTGATCGCGCTCTTTGATGCTTTTCATTGTTCATTGGTGGGAGGAGGCATCCGGACATGGGCTGCATCCGGCCCTGAAGAAGGTGGAGACCATGAAGGCTTCCCTACGTCGAGCTGACGTGGAGAAGTGGCGTATCAGGCGGGAGGCCCTGACAGCGGGGTTCAGGGTTGTCGCGGTAGTGCGCCCGGTTTACTGCGTGGCTGGACAGGCGCCTGCCGCCATGGCCCGGCTACGTTTCACTTGATACAGATACTTACCGGGCATAGCTGCTTCGGTGAGTAACTGTGTCGAATAGTAGGCGCAGAGGTTTCGGCTGTTTGTCATCATTGTGACAACTGCCCGCTGGATACGGATCAGCACAAATTGGAGTTTTGGCCAGTCTGGGACGAGGAGCGCAGCGCTCTCAGAGCAGTCGTCGGAGGAGACCTTTCACTGCCGGCCGTGGCCGGTTCCATGGTCGGCAGCCAGAGGTCATGGCGTGTGATGGCCCACTTCTGCGAGGTGGTCCTCTAGCAGAAGGAGAGTGCCGAGAGGGATCAGGAGCGCGGAGATACCTCCTGCCACCAGAGGAGACGTAGAAGACGCTAGGTGGAAGACTGACCGGCATCTCCCACCGTATGGATTGAGGGCGTTTGGAGAAGTCCACCACGGTACGGTACGGTGCCTGTCGTAAAAGCCGACTAATAAGGGCCACCGGGGGTGGCGGGAGGGCGGCAGGGGTACTATACCATACCATATCAGCCCTGTATTATATACTGCCCTCTGCTGAGCACGGGCCTCCTCTACAACTGAGAGGGTTTAGGCCTTAGTCCACCACGCTGGCCTAATGGGGGTTGGCGGACTTCACATACCTTCGAAATTCTGAGAACTTCTCAGGTATGCAGGTTTCCTCACGATGTTTTCCTTCACCGTTAAAGCGAGCGATAATTTACAACGAAAACACACATAACATTTTTTAGAAAAGTCAGAAGTGGGTTTGGTCAGAACCCTTGGGTTTGGAACCTGCGGACATTTGTCTCGACAGTCCGTTCCACTCCCAACTAGGCTATCGCCGCTTCAAGCAGGGTAGTTCGTCTTTAATGTTGTATTATCTTTTAGTACAATGTTGGGATCTCAGTGATGGAAGATAGCGTGGAAAGTAGGTCTCACGCTGCCCTTGACGCCGATTTTTTCCAACTCCTCCCTATGTGTCTATTTGATTGATTTCATTGCGGGTTAAAGACAGATTAGTGTTCCCTGAGATTCGCGGAGCTTCACCGCTCGGTATCATAAAATGCGTGCCACTGCTGATCCTGGCTTACAAGAGTTGCAGTGGCGGGCGTGAGGGCGGGATAGTCACTGCTATTGATGCCGAAAGCGTAGTTCGATGCTTGGGGGATTCTGAGACCCCCCTCCCCCCCAACAACAGGAGACGCATATAGTTACAGTTGAATAGAAAAATTACTGTTTATTTTGTTTATTTATTTGTTTTTTTTGTCCTTACATTCTTAAAAGGAAAATAAAAGCGTTTAGTAAAAGACACAGCATTTTATTTTTATAACTTTTATGATACTGCTTGTATGTAAGACGTGGTTTTTTTCATAAACTAGTTCGATTAAATCATATACAGCAAAATAAACATGATTCGCATGGTTTTTATTTGAGATACAGCAGATCCGTCGCATTGAAATCTTTATGTATCTTAGTTGGTCATACATTTCATCTCACAGATAAAACATTTCTGCTGCTCGACATTAAAACATTGACTGCTGTAACTAGTACAAAATCAATGAAGTAGTAACTTTAGGATATTTCGGTTAACCGTGGAAAGTAAGGTTTAGATTTTTGGAAATATATTCCAAATCTCAACTTTCTATCTTCATAAATTTACGAGTTATGAATTTTTTAAATCGTTTTTTGGCTCTGGTGTAAAGTTGGATATTTCGAGATACGACAAAATCGCTTTTTACCGTCGATATCTAGTTTTACTCACATCTCGCGTTAAAAATATACCTAAGTTTACAGGAAAGGTTGGAATTTTTCCTGGATTATTTCTCGCTAACCGTCCAGTCCAATCTTATTAGAAATAAGAGACTCAAACAAAGTACCTACCTAAATTTATACTTAATGAGAATTAATACTTAGTCAATTTTGTTTGCCGATTCATTCTTAGAAATTCGTTAATTTTAATTAGTTAATAGTTATATAATATGAGCAACGCTAAGCAAAAAACAGTCAATGAAACATAAGTACACAAATAGATCTAATGCTGGAAAAGTAGGTAGACCTACTCAATCACAATGAGACTTTAATCCCGGGAAACGTTTTTACGCGGGTGAAACCTCGAGTACCTAATAAATAAAACAAAAATAATATTCAAAGATTTAATTGCAAGTTTTACTTTACCCTAAATTCAAGTTTGCTGGTGGTAGGATATATGTTGTAGCCGCCCAGATAGCGACCACCGTGCATAAGGTGTTCAAGTTGACCTATGAAACCCACCCCCCGAGGCAATTCTTGTGCGCTGGGTCTTCACACCCAATGCACGCCCATGCGCGGGGGGACATTAGTCGCGGGCCGAGGCACACGGTCAGTGTGTATACCTCTTGGTTGTAAATCACATTGAGTCCTAAAAGGGCCCGCGAACATTTCCTGGCGGAAAGAGAGGGTTCTCTTTCCACCCATCCTGGGAACCTTCCTCCCTTCCCCCACCTTCCCTTCCATATTCCTCTCCCACGTCCCCCCCAGGCCCCTGCAGTCGTTAAGCCGGGGACTCCAGTGTCCCATTCGCAGGTTTCCCCCGGTGGTGACTGCAGGATCGCCTACCCAAAAAAAAAAACCTATGAAACCCGCCATAGTGGCCTACGCAAGTGTACCACGTTCCGGGATCACTGATCAGCCTTTGTAACTCCGGCTCAAATAGGCCGGCATAACTGTGTCGACTTACGAGTGACGAGGCATAATCATCGCTCGTCAGTCGGCTCTCTATGTTTTACATAGGGAACGTGCACGTCGTAATCTCTGCCATCTGGTGGCGCAATCTGATATTTTCAGCCAATCGATACTTGGCATAGGGAGCGTGCATATCGTAAGCTCTGCCATCTGGTAGCGCAATCTGACGCTTTTTCAGCCCATCGATACTTGGCGTCGACGTAAAATATTCATATTAAAAGGATGAAAATAACATTAAATTTTTTGACAATGTATTGCTGTGTATCTGGTTGCTCCAAAACAGAAAAATAAACAAAAGCAAATGGTGTGAAATTCTCTTATGTTCCCAAGAATAGTACCTATAAGTACTTACATTTTACATAACTTACATTCCATGGTTATGTGAAAATCGACAAAAATAATAAAGCTGTATAAAACATACATAATAACCTATGAGTTCCAAAAGCATTTAGAAATGTCTCATTACGTAATTTATAAAAATAAAGATGTTTTGAAGATAATATTCAATACAAATAAATCTGTAATTAAGGGAACATAACCTCCTAATTTTGCTTCCATAACATCAAAATAACTAGCTCCCATCTAAAAAAACTTATTCTGGCGACGCTAGTTATCAATGATATTCAGCCGGATCCCATATTTTATCGTTTTTGACCTAATAAAAAAAAATTAAAAATTATAGCTTTGAAAAGCAGTGTTGCAAAAGTTCCCGATTTATCGGGAGATCTACCGATTTTGACTTTAGTCTCCCGATATACCGATTTTACATCTCCCGATTTATTGTGATAGCGATATAATAGTATTGTTACGCGCGCTAATACTCGCGGATAGTAGCGCCATCTATTGGCTAAAAGTGGTACTATCCGAATGTGGAAAGTTCGGCGATGGAACATTCTCGAAAGCTCTCGATGTCTCCACAATGTCGTGGAAACGCGATAACTGACCTATATTTGCGAGAGAGTTCCCGACTATTCCGGATCTTTCGAGAATATTCCACAGACTACGATGGTACTGGTGGCCGGCGGCCGCGGCCTTGTGACCAAGGCCATTAACCGAGTATAAAAGGCGGCGCGCGGCCGCCGCCGGGCCTCCATTCGACCGCGCCAAATGGAGACGGCCGCGTTCAGTTTTAACCGATCCAGAGGACGATATCACTCTGGCCATCCGCCGTAAGAACGAGTTCTTGAAACTCACACACTCCACAAGACCGCAGTTCCGTCCTCGCCGTCGAGGACAAAGAGCATTATAATACTACGGAAATCGAGGACCTCGTCGCGTTCCCCGTTGCCCCCCCGACCCCCCTAACAGTTCCGGCCCGCGTGCCGACGTAAGCAACGGATAGGATAAGGTAAAAACCAATCTTCCCCATTAATCGCTGATGTCTCATCCTCTCCCAGTGACCGTCCTGAGCCGAGGTCCGTAACCCGTTAGTGGGTTGCCCTCAACATGGTCACCTAAATTAAAGGGTTGCGAGTGCCAAAAGCGCTCACCCTAAAGTCCGGTGTGGCCAGAAAAGCCGACTCTCGTCAGGCTACTGGCCGTTAGGTCAGCGTTAAAAAAAAAAAAAAAAAAAAAACCGCCGGGCATTCAGTCTCGTTTACGACGCGATCAAGAGCGAGCGATAAGCGGACTACGAGCGATAACTAGGAGCGACGTCGAAGCGAATTGTTATTTGTGTGTGAACGTGTAAGAGTTGTAGTGAGTGACTATAATAAGTGTATTAATTTTGGGCGGTAGGTGTAAAAAAGTTTAGACGTATTTTAAAACAGCTGTTAATTTTTATTAAAATTTTTCTATTATTAGTACGTTTTCTCACTTTTTTTTATTGTTTTATGTGTTGTACACTTTATTAAAACAGTACATATATATTTTTACACTGTTCAAGTGATTATTTCGAACACCACCTGCCAGTCAAGAACTTGCATACTCAATAATTTACAAACATAAATTATTATAATCACAACCAACTGATATGGCTCAACTGGCTAATATTGTGAGCACCCAAAACAAGCTGGAGGAGTGCTTCACTCAGAAGATGGCGGAGCTTGAAGCTAAGCTGCAGTCTGGTGTACCAGGCAAAGACACCGTGGCGCGGGTTGCTGAGGAGTTTCGTACATTTCGGGAGCTTATTTTTGAAATGCTTCGGCTGCTCAGGAATCAAATCAGCGAATGCTCTCAAATGATAGACGTCATTGAGACTCGTCATCGGCGGAAAGCACTTGTGTTCTTTGGGGTCACAGAATCTGCAGGCGAGAACTGTACAGCTGCTGTTGTGGATACAGTCAACAATACTATGGGCCTGAAGGATATTACAGCCTCTATTGTGACTACTTGCCATAGGATCGGTACACGCAATCAGGAGCATCACCGACCAATCCTGGTATGGTTCTCACAATTTGACCATCGTGTTGCAGTGTGGAGGGCCAAATCAAAACTTAAAGGATCTTCAATATCAGTGAAGGAGTTCTTAACGAAGCCTCGTCAGCTGGTCTTCTCTCAGGCTCGGCAACACTTCGGCATGCGGGCAGTTTGGACTCAGGACGGCGTAGTGGTATTGAAGACCCCGGATGGAGCTCGGATCAAGATCACTACTAGCGATGAGTTGCATCCTTTAATCGCCAAATACCCTAAAGCGCCTGACACCTCCTCAGCGGTTGGACGCAGTGGCAGACCTGCATTGGCTTCAGACTCGAACACAAAGTCGCGTAAGAAGTGCTAGTGTCGTATAATACCGTAGTTAACTGGTTGTACTTTATTATTTTCAGTATAAACTTCTGAATTTGCTACACACTTCATTTGTTCACGTTCAGTCCTAAGATTATTATTTTATAATGTGTACAATTAGTAACTACCTATTTTTTTTTTATAACATTTTTGGATTGTGGAGTAACTACCCATGTTTATTTTCCGTGTTTTTAATGTATACTGTCAAGTAACTGACATTGGGCTTATTGTCTTATGTCATATCTGCCATTATGACAGCGTTAAAGTCGTCCAGAAACCTAATGTTTGTTACACTTTTTTCTTTTTTTTTTTTTTTTTGGAATTGTATACGACCCAATCTATAATGCATAATCTTTTTTATTTCATATTTTTTGTTTTAAGTGTGCAGTTTGGCTGGCGGGTGGTGCAGAGAAAGTATTGCTGCACCATATATTTTGTGGTTTTATATTTAAATAACTTTATATAATATTTTATTTATATTTTTTGTCGTCCCTCATATACATATTAACTTATATATTTTTAATTTGTTAGCTTTTATTATTAATGTTGTCAGATAATGACTCCTACTATTCTGCTGATGAATTTGTAGCTTCGTCTTGTGACGAAAGTTTTTGCTCAGCGACTGATGGGTTGGGTGACTTGGTGCGCCAATCATTTAACCTACCAACTGCTCACAACTTTAACGTTTGCCACATTAATGCACAAAGTGTACCAAGTCACTACAGCGATTTGTTTGATACTTTCACAGGCGCTAACGTACATGCTATCCTGATTTCTGAGAGTTGGCTCAAACCTCACCTTTCTTCTGCCTTGTACCCCATTCCTGGCTTCATTCTGATTAGGAATGATCGAGTCGACAGGAGGGGGGGCGGAGTCGCCATCTACCTCCGCAGTGATTTTAAATATAATATTGTTGTCACTTCTCCTCTCAATTCTGCTTCTGCGGAGTTTCTCTTTCTTGAGGTTTGGGTCAAGGGAGTGAAATCCCTACTTGGTGTAGTATACTGTCCTCCATCTCTTGACTACTTCTCCAGTCTGGAAACAGTTCTGGAATCTTTAGGATCAGAATATGCACACCACATCATTATGGGCGATTTAAATACAGATCTCCTTGCTTGTCAATCTTCTCGGTCCCGCAAACTCCTTTCCATTCTTGATTCTGTCAGCCTCCATGTCTTACCCATGCAAGCCACTCACCATAATATTGATGGTCACGACACTTGGCTTGACGTTATCCTTACCTCTGCTCCTGCCCTCGTTTCCTCTCATGGTCAATATCCCGCCCCTGGCTTCTCTCACCACGACCTCATCTATATATGTTACACCCTTAAACCTCCTAAGCCCCCGCCTAAGGTATTGTACTTGCGTTGTTTTGGTCGAATGGATATGAACAAGCTTGACAAGGACGCTGCTAACCTAAATTGGGACGAACTGTCAAGCGCCACTTCAGTTGATGAGAAAGTTAGCATTTTTAATGACAAAATCATTTATCTTTATGACGTACATGCCCCCATTAAGAAAATTAAAGCGAAGCGTCCTCCTGCGCCGTGGCTGACACGAGGGGTCAGAATGGCGATGAGGCGAAGGGACCGGGCTTTCCGTCAGTACAGAAGGGACCGCTCAGAAGCGAACTGGTGCCTTTTCAAAGCTGCTAGGAATCGGTGCAATCAGATGGTACGTAATGCTAAACGCCGTCATATTCTCAGCAACGTATCTTCGTCGTCTCCCGCCAGTATCTGGAGATTCCTTGGGACTCTAGGTATTGGCAAAGATAAAAATCTAGATCTCCGTGGGGCGACCATTGGTTTGGATGATATTAATCGCCATTTCTCAACCACTGTTTTGATTGATCTTCGAACCAAGCATCGCACCATGGATTTCTTAGCCGGTCTCCCCAAGCTTGAAATAGACCCTTTCCAGTTTTCTCCAGTGTCGCAGGCTGAGGTTAAAAAGGTTATCCTTTCAATTAAATCTAATGCGATTGGCTGTGACAACATCAGTCGTCGTATGTTAATACCTATATTAGACCACCTTCTCCCAACCATTTCACACATTATTAATGTCTCCCTCAGTACAGGTATCTTTCCTTCATTATGGCGGAAAGCTATTGTTATTCCCCTTCCTAAGATCCCTAACCCCTCGCTAGCTAAAGATTTCCGTCCAATATCCATTCTTCCTTTCCTTTCCAAAGTGCTGGAGGCCTGTGCTCATAAGCAACTGTCTCAATATCTGCACTTGAACAACCTTTTGTGTCCACTGCAGTCTGGCTTTAGACCTGGCCACAGCACTGTTACCGCGCTCCTTAAAGTGACTGACGATATTAGGGCCGGCATGGAGGAAACCAAAGTCACAGTTCTGGCTTTGATCGACTTCTCTAACGCCTTTGGTACCGTCAGTCACGACATCCTTCTAGCTATCCTCTCCCACCTTTTGATCTCTCCCTCGGCATTGGATTGGTTCTCGACTTACCTTCAGGGGCGCCAGCAGTCGGTGCGCATTGGCGACTCTTCGTCGGGTTGGTGTGATATTGGCTCTGGGGTCCCTCAAGGCGGCATACTTTCTCCATTATTGTTTTCTATCTTTATTAACCTCATTACTCATAACCTTCAATGTGCGTACCATCTGTATGCTGATGACCTGCAAATATACTCTCAGGATGGAGTGGATTGTATATCCGCAGCTGTAGATAGGGTGAACAGGGACCTCGAATCTATTAAAGGCTGGTCTGATAGTTTTGGCCTATCAGTTAATCCTCAAAAATGTCAGGCCATCATTGTAGGCAGCTCAAGAATGATCAGTAAGTTGGACCCAACGAATATTCCTCCCGTAATTTTTAATGGCACCATCGTTCCTTGGAGCTCTTGCGTTAAAGATCTCGGTCTACATATCGACTCCACCCTGAGCTGGAGGCCCCAGGTAACCTCTGTCTGTCAGAGAGTCACTGGTACTCTCCGCGCTCTGTACCGCCTGAAGAATTTTCTTCCGCCTAAGACCAAGACAATGCTAGTACAAACCTTAATCCTCCCTGTTATTGACTATGGTGATGTGTGCTATTTTGATCTGAATGCAGATCAACTCAATAAACTGGACCGACTTCTTAATAACTGCATTCGATTCGTGTTTAATCTTCGTAAATATGACCACATTTCCTCTTATCGTTTGCAATTAAAATGGCTACCTATTCGTCAACGCCACTCTTTGCGTGCACTTACCACCCTTTTCTCTCTGCTTATGTCTCCTACCCCTCCTACATATTTATCTTCAAACTTCCAATATCTTTGTGGTAGCCATAATAGAAACCTTCGCTCATCTAATAATCATCTTCTCACATGTCCCCCTCATAGCTCTGACTTCACTCATTCCTCTTTCGCTATCCAATCTATTCTCCTATGGAATTCGCTCCCTCTCGAAATCAGGGCGTCTAACACACGGCTAGCGTTCAAAGTGAGAGTTCGGCAACTACTTTTGAATGAAGCGTAAGAGTCACCACTTTAATTATAATATATTATATATTATATGGTATGTATTTTATATACTTATTTATTTTTATTCCTCATATGTGTACCTATATATATTTTTTATACTTATTATGTATTATTGTTTGTGTATGTGTCTTGTATTTATGTTTACATGTCTTATTTATGACGTTAAACACTGTATTTTTAATATACCGTTTGATGCACCTACCATGACTATCTCTGCACCACCTTAAGGTTGACTGGTAGAGAATGCCTACGGCATTAAGTCCGCCTGTACATTAGTTGTATAAAGTGCAATTAAATTAAATTAAAATTAAATATTGTAGTATCCAGTGCAGTGTTTTAGTTAGTTTACTTGTAGTTTTTATGCTAATAAAAACTTAATTGGTGCTTTTATCGCGATACCGGCGTTTAATTGTTTATACCGAACTCCAGCACGTAACAGTATCAAAAATTGTACAACATGAAGTAAAAATGTTTTGTTTTTTTTCAAATTTCTTCGTTGCTTCGCGAGCCTATGACATTAAACTACTTCTTATAATTAGTGTACGGAATATACAGTTTAAAACTTTAAGGAAGGAAAGTAGTGTAGTTTTAAAGTGACTTAACAGACATATGGTCTTCCAAAACTTCAAACTGGAATTATTTAATTCCAAGTTTTATGAAATAGTAAATTTAATATTAGTAAAATAATATGTGACGTTCAACTAAAAAAATTATAATTTTCAGTAGGATGAACAGATTTTCTTAAGTAATAACTCGTAGTTGAGATATTTATAAACCAAATTGCCTTCTTATAACGCCCTTTTGTTTATTGATTGTTACTATTCCATAATTAAATGCGTTTTAGAGGCGCGCCAAAATGTGTAAAATAAAAGCAGTCGTCAGACAGTCGGAAATGGGTGCACGGGTGACTTTTATTTATTGAAATTACCGTTTTTGGTGCCTTGTGGCGGCAAATTTTGGGTTCGCCCCGGGTGGCAAGAACCCACGCTACACCACTGATAATAATAAAAACTATTATTGGTTTTGAACTTCCAAATAAATATCTCCCGATTTTTATGTAGAATTTTTTCCGATTTTTAAAATCTCGTTTTTGCAACACTGTTGAAAAGTTCCTTTTTATCCACATGTGGCTCTTGTGTCGATTTTGTACTGCCCCTTATAGTTCGTGCACGTTCCCTATAGTACCATTCTTTCTTCTATTCCATTATCTTATATTTAATACTTTTATAGTACCATCCCTTTCTGTGGGACTGGGAATAGGAGGTATACAGCAATTTATATTTACTCTATCTACGCTATACTATACCCCGACTCGGGGGTCCCCGAGACCGTGATGGTTTCACCAATGTGCCAGCCACTGTATCAACCGATAGACAGCGTTGTGCCATACAAAGAAAATATTTCTTTGGTTCTTTTCTCTTTTGAGAATAAACGAATAATTATAAAAACATTGTTAAATTAATGACTGAAAAGTATTTTATAAAATTGCAAATAAAATTATTATTCTATCTACCAAACTGAATAAGTTTACTGAGCTACAAATCTAAGTTTTGAACGAAAATTGGGTGGCTTAGAACTGTCATTTGTCAGTGTCATCTTGTCAATATTGATCAAAATAAATGTAAGCGAAAACTACACAAGAAATTGAATTAAAACTATCCAACTATGGTGATATACGGGGTGTACATAGTAAGCAAGTCCGGCGGGCTCATATATAACTATGACCACAACATTCCACGGGTCGAAACGGAGAAGACATTTGGCTTTCCACTGGACATCAAGCTGCAGTATGAAAACAAGAAAGTTGTCGTCGCATTTGGACAGAGAGACAGGATTAACGGTATGATTTAGACTTTCTAAATAGTGACTTGCTTTTTCATCTAAACTATTTACTATTTATGCCCAAAAATCAGTCGTACACACACCACAATTTTTAAACACAATACATTAGTAAGTCTTACCCTCTCACCTTTTATATGGTGATCGAAAAATATAAATTGTTCAAGAAGGCGTATATACAAAGCAAATAATAACAGGGATCTCTTATTAATAAATAAATTCAGAAAATATTTAACATAGTACAGAAAAATTTTAGATCTAGGTTTTTTTTATATACAAATAAATGAGGAGACACTCTGTTGTGATAGGGGGCGAGCCTATCGCTATATCGGGCACAAATTCCAGACTCCGGGCGGATACTGAGCAGAAAAACTCAATATCACTTTGCTCAACCCGTGTTCTTGGAGCCAGTGTTGTACTGTGTGAGGCAGTCAATTACAATTAATAACTTGTCTGTGTTTAATTTTGTAAATTGTTTTAATATGTCACAGAAATATTATGAAGAAGAAGAACTTCTGCATAAACAGCATTAACCCGTCATAGGAAATAGGAATAGTATGGTAGTAGGTAGTATGGTATAGGCATCGTATATAGGAAAATAGGCTTATATCTATATTGACAGTTTAAAATTGATTAAGAAATGAGGCAGAAATCTATAATTCTAATATTGTAATGCACATGAGTGGAGTTGTAGTGGGGATATTGCATCTCATTCTTTCAACTGCATTCTAATTTGTTATGAAATCATATGCCTGTATGGCGACTCTTGTTTCTTGACACTTACCCATTGTACTGAATTTTGAAGGCTTATAACAAGTTGATTTTCTACTGGATTTTACTCATTCTCTCAGTATAGATTTAACAACATTATTTGTATCATAAAAGTAAAAACAAAAATGAGTTAAATACCCTATTATGTTTAATCCATAATTTGATATTTTCCAGTGGGGCATGTGTTACTCTCAGTGAATGGTTCTCCTGTCAACGGCAGGACCACAGAGGATAACAGAGATGTTTTTGATGTCATAGAAGCTAAGGTACTGTGGCCTACAGACTTAAATTATTATGCAGTACATAAATGCCTGCCTCCGTGGCATAGTTGTATTATGGTACAACTGCAATGCTGAGGTCTTGGGTTCAATCCCCAGGTTGGGCAAAGTGATATTGGGTTTTTGTATTCAGTATCAGCCCGGAGTTTGGAATTTGTACCCAATATGGTGATAGGTGATAGACCCCCTATCACATCATGGGATGGAATACGCACAACGAAAAGTGGGTGCAACTAGTTGCGCCTCTGCCTACCCTTTCGGGGATATAAGGAGTGAGTGAGTGAGTGGGTGTGTGTGTTATTTAATAGTCTTGATGTGCTTTCATTAAACAACACTGTTAGAAAGACTATTCGCCAAAATATTGAATTTGAGTGTAAAGGCTTCTAATATTATTACCTTGTAAAGCTGATACAGATACTATTTTGTTCTAAAGAATTTTTCTATCACTAACTGCTAATTTAATAAAATGTTATGCTATAATATTAAATAGACCAATGTACTATCATCAGTAGCGGTCTTAACTAATGTCAGACTTTGAGCAGCAGATCTTTGTGAAGTTTTTTTATCTGATTGCCTTAGAGGGATAATGTTCTTTTCGTTGTTCCCGTTGCAAGCGCGAGACTCTAGGCGGTAGTAATGTGCGTGACCTCCTAAGACAGCCACTATTTATCACACAATCTAAGAACGTTGCAATTGGTTTACAGGAGAACTACCCTCTAAGTCTGAAATTCGGCCGAGCGCGCGCCACTACCAATGAGAAGATAGTGTTGGCCAGTATGTTCTACCCCCTGTTCGCCCTGGCAAGTCAACTCAGCCCAATACCAAAGTCCTCTGGCATTGAGTCACTCACAGCTGACACCTTCAAGTTATCTTGTTTTCAAACACTAACAGGTACAATTTTTAAAGTTGTTTTTTATCATTATGGGACTCCTAGTAGTGGATGTCTACCTGTGTTCACAGATAGACATATGTTCATAAATCATAACTGTAAATGTAAATAATATGATTAAAGGATAATTTTTCAATGATCAAATAAAAGATATCCATCATATTCATTAGAACCTAATTAAATATAAAAAGACTCAATAAAATACTTTATCATTACAACAAATTACTCTTGTTCATGTTATTTTTTACCTACAAATAACTTTTATCTAATGAATATAAAATCAGATCTATGGCATATAATCTGTACGTAAAACTAATAATTTAATGTATATTTACAGGTGTAAAGTTCATCATAGTGACAGACCCAAACATGCAAGGTACTGAGGTGGTACTCAAGCGTATATACGAGCTGTACTCAGATTACGCTCTCAAGAACCCATTCTACTCGCTGGAGATGCCCATCAGATGCGAACTGTTCGACACGTCGCTGCACACGCTGCTCGAGCTTGTCGAGAAATCCGGCACCACTAATTTATAGCTGTAATTTGTAAATAACTTTAATTTAATTCTAAAGAAGCCATCAGTGCAAGAATGGTCTAAAATTTAATCGAGAATTTGTTAGTTCACCCCACTAAGTTCTTAAGTAACAAAAATACTCAAGAGTTGCAAAAAACATAGTTAAGTACCTGTGATTTTTAGAAATAAAGAATAAAGGTATTTGAACAGTAACTAGTTTCCTCCAGTTTCAATTAAGTTCGGATTGTATAGGCCCTTGCTCTCATGGCCTTAAATATACGACTGTTGTTTTGTATGCTTCAATGAGATGTATATTAAGTATAAAATAAAAGAATACCAAGATTTTGGTATATAAGAGGTGTTACAATTATTTTATTCGTTGAGTATTTCAGATTATATTGTGTTGAAATAGATATTTAAAATAGCACAATATCGTTCAGTATTCATATCTAAAGACACATTCAGTGTATCAGTTTCCATGCACTTGCTTATTATTAAATAAAAAAATATATCAATTTAACAATGTAGCAACCGTAAATGCGATGTACTGTTAGCTAGTTGTTGCGGTGCGTTGCATATATTAACAATATGACAACCTAAAACGTGTTATGCATAAAAAATGTGTTCAATTTACGCTATTTTTAAATAAGACTTTCTGTGCAACCACAAACTCTCAAATATGTAAACGACCTATGTTAGTAGAATAAAACGCATGATTAGTTTACAATAAAAAATTTATTGATATAATAACTATTTATTTATAACAAATTCAAACCCGGGCACTGATGCCCGCTCGCTCGTCGACCGCTTACTTCAGTCTGCAGCGACGACAGGTGACACACCGTCAGTCACGCTTGACGTCGATACGCGCCGACAATGAACTCCGGGCAGCTACTGACACCTTATCTACAACATGACGTGCGCTCGTCGACCGTCAAATCTGGTCCAATTCAAATGTCAAATCAATAACTCAAGCTTAGAAATTAAATGAGCAAAGTAAATCAACAACAAACGGGAAAAAAGTTCATTTCAGTACAATCAATATCACGTTATGAGATAAGGTGTCGCGAGACTTATAAAAGCTACTTTTAAATCTAAAATATAATAAAATATCAAAAAGAAAATAATCTAAAATTGCGTTAACATAATTCTCTTGAAGCCGCCGCAGAGTTCGATACTCGGGCTCCCTAACTGTCGACAGACGGTCAAGCCGGACTGAAGGGCTACACGTCGTCGCTTGACCGTCCGGACATGCTATACTGGCCACCACCGATGCAAATTACATCACTCCAAGTATAATCGCAGGTCATAAATATAAACGAGATTGGCCATACATTCGTCCCCAAAGCATATAGAGGATACCATATCTAGTCAAATCAGTTGATGACTAAGTTTACACACACCAATCGAAGGCGTTCAATTATTAGATTTAAGGTCGATATTTGCCGAATCTTTGGCAGTCGCTAGATTCCGTTTAGGTCTGTTGACCGAACCAAAGCCGATGTGACATAAATGCACTTTCAAGTTTGACTGAAACGTCAACATAAACTAAATTTAGATTGATAGTACGGTTCAGTATTTGTTGATCGGATTATTGACAGCTCGGCGTCAGACTTGTCGGCTTGTCGAACTCGAGAGATTCCGGGGTTCGTTAAAAAAATAGAGCTACGCGCGGTCTCCGCTACAAAATATTAAACTCTTTTCGATATAATTAAGTCTTAATTAAGTTAATCGAAGGGACTTAAATAAAGTACTCTAGATTATGTGGATATCGCCTCTGAGTCGTCACGTCTCGTCACCTGAAACAATAGTAGTTACAGAACATTTAGTTATGAATTTGACAAGTATAGTTACTACTCTCAACATCATAATATTGATATTGGTTTGGTCTGTAGTGGTGAGAGGTCAGCAGCTAGTCCTAGTGACTAGTGTGTTGTAGTTGTGTACCTAGTGGAGTCGCGGTGACTAGGAGCGGTGGTCGCGCGGGCCCCACAGGCGCAGCGAGTAGTCGTCGGAGGCGGACACCAGCACGTCGTGGTGCACGGGGTTCCACGACACGGCGTTCACGCACCGCGTGTGCCCTGAGATCACCGCGATCGGCTCCTCGCCGTTTATGTGCCAGATGTACACCTGGAACAGAACAAGTAGTATTTTTAGGTCAATAACATTAAAAATACAAAAGTGGACAGACTTGATAAATATCGCGAGCATACGCTGGATGTAGGCCGCTTTCAACGGGTCCATCCGGAAATATTTAGAGGAGGCCTATGTTCAAGAGGGGACTTCATGTGGCTGATCTTTAGGTGACATCAAATCTATGTAGAATGTTGCATGGCTCTAAAAATACCAATTCATGAGGTGATTTCACACTGGCCTCCCAGTTCGCTCCGCAAGTACCTACGGGACGACACGCCAGGTATGTGACGAACTGGATTATAACTGATTGTTTTGACGTGACTATTTATATTTGATGGTTGTACTTTGTTATCCTCGCTGCCAGAGGCGATGAAGTCCTGGTGCGCGCCGCCGAAGCAGGCGTGTATGGTGAAGTGTCCCTGGCTCAGGCCGCGGAACCGACGCACCAGCGCGCGGGCTCCTGCACACATACAACACGTTGTAACTTGTAGTGCATTTCATCAATAACCACTTGCGTATTAATGTGTATATGGCAGACAAAAGGTTAACCAAAAAGCATTAAAGCAAATAGTTTCCGTGAAGGAAAATTCTAGATACGTCATGCAAACGTAGCCATGTCTGTCATTGCATTAAGCAAAGTATACTCACGTATGTCCCACAGGTGCACGCCCTGGTTGGCCACGTTGAGCAGCAGCAGCGTGTCCGCCTGGTTCAGAGTCATCGCCATCACCGCGTGCTCTTCCTGGATGCTGAAGTCATATACACACAATATTATTCCATAGCTGCTGTTCGAAATAATTATGTCAATGATAAACTTCATAAAAAGTCGGGTGATTTCAGGCTTTTCAATATGACATTAAAACATAAAGAGGAAAATGGTAAAATGAAATATACAATTATTTTATCTTGAGTTACTTGCTGATAACGTATCTTTATATTGGTGATAGATTTTTTGAAATCAGTCCAGCAGTTTTTGGGTTTATCCATTACAAACAAAAATCTAATTCATCCTCATGAGATTAAACAGAAGGCTGTAAGAAATAAGATCAGAAGGAGATTGGTGTAAGGTCGTGTAGTGTGTGTAGTGTGTGTAGTGTGTGTAGTGTGTGTAGTGTGGTCTCACAGGTTGCGGTCGGTGAGGTCGGTGAAGTCGTACTGTCGCACGCGGTGGTGCGTGTCGGCGGCCAGCACGCCGCGCCCGTCCGCGCGACACCACACCGCGTTCACACGCACGCCGTCCCAGCTGTTCAGCAGCGAGCCCTGCACCGCAACACCAACACCCTTACAGAATATCTACCAACTCATGTCAGGCGAGCGTGTGCCGTGTACTGAGTGCTGAGTACTGACGTCGAGGCCGCAGTGGTAGAACTGTCCGCGCGCGCCGCCGCACACGAACTTGTCGGAGGAGGCGTGCCACGCCGCCGCCGTCAGCGAGTCCTCCTGCGAGTGCGTCATCTTCACGTGCAGCTGCTCCGTCTGGAAAACGACACAATTACCATTTAGTCACGTCAAATATACTAATTATACTCAGAAAGAACCTCAACTCCTAATTTTTTATTGTAGAGAAAATAGAAACACACTGACAAAGCTACATACACGAACGGAAACCCAGTTGACGAGCGTATTAATTTGCAGTTTGTTTTATTTGGTGATAATGCTACTGCAGCAGTCTCTTATCCGTCAGCCGAAAAATAAGTTTGCTTCATCAATTTAATTATAAAAAAAATAACTATAATTAAGCTTAAAAAACAAATTGGTGCATGATACTTGCCTCCATATTCCATATCCAGAGGTCGGGGCAGTCCTCGGGCCCAGCCGCGATCAGGTACCGGCCGTCCGGACTCCACGACAAGTATGACACTCCGTATGTGTGACCTTCCAGAGATTTTCTGCAAACATTACAAAATTTTCATTAAATTTATATATTATGATAGAGACATACTGTTGTTATTTGTCAAGAATGAATGGATTCGAGCAAAGTAATAAGAGAGTTCCTCTGATTGTTCTAGATGTTCAATAATGGTACAGTTACCTGAAGGAAAGTCTCTTCGCGCTGGGGTCGTAGTCCCATATCATGACGGTATTATCCTTGGAGCCGGAGGCGAGCCGCGAGCCGTCCGGCGACCACTTGCAGTACCACACCTCGTCGCAGTGCTCGTTGAGCACCTGCAGCGAGTGGATCGGGAAGTTGTCCGCCGAGCAGTGGTGGTCCGCCAGCAGCGTGAAGGGGATCTGGTCGGCGGCGGGCGGCGGCCGCGGCGCGCAGTGGAACCGACACCGCGCCGCCTGCTGCGCCGCCGCCTGCGCCAGCAGCACGCGCAGCCGCTCCGGCGCCATCATCAGCGCCGGCGGCACCACGGCCTGCACGCGGTGCAGCACCGAGGCGCGCGACACCTCGCCGGCGCCGGGCCAGCGCGCACGCGCCTGCAGCTCGCCGGCGGACGCGCACATCATGAGCGCGGACAGGCGATGCACGCGCGCCGTGTCGTGCTGCAGCGGCGTCAGCTCGTTGCGCAGCACGTGCAGCGCGTCCAGCACGCGCCCCGCCTCCAGGTGCTCGAGGTACTTCTGCTCGAGCACCACGAACTTCATCTCGGCGAGATTGTGGGGCTCGACGTGCGGCGAGTCGCGCAGCAGCTCGTGCAGCGCGCGCAGGTCGTGGTCCGCCTTCACCCAGTCGCCGGCGAGCACGTGCTGCCGGAACGTAGCCGCCGCCGGGTGCTCCAGGTGCAACCCTGACTCCTCCATAAGCAGAGCCGCGCTGCGCCTGTATTACAACAAAACATTTATTAAATAAATACATTCTGTCATATATTATCCACATTAAATGAAATGAAATGAAATAATTTATTCGAACCCATAAAATGTTATACATTATTTAGATTCCGTCAATGTTAACTCTACCACCAGTTCGGAAAGCAGTTCTCACTAGAGAAGAACGGGCAAGAAGCTCTAGTATTGCTCTTTTCAAAATCAGTTCAAGGTATAAAATACAATGCATTATGTAGAGAAAAAAAAAACACAATTCAGTATTTGTTTACTTTTGTTTAGAGCAGTTCATTTATATACTCGCAAAATAGGTAATAAATTTTAAATTTCAACACGAGTACATAACTATCTCAGGAATCATGTGATAATTTGATCTGAAATCTTCAAGATGTCGTTATTAATCTAAGTTCAAGATATACTCCTTAGATATAGTAAGCGAAAAGGGCAGACTAGTCCACACAAGCAGCACCCGTTCACGAGTATGACGCATGTGCCAACCATCGGCCTCCTCAACCATATTACAGGGAAGTGGCCGACACACCGGCCGGCACACGACGCCGCCGCAGGCACAGACAGTTAAGGAGTATGTCATACCCAAGCCGCTCACAGATGGAAACAAAGAAACTTTATTGAAACGAAAGACATGACTCCAAAAAAAAACACATGAAAAAATTTAATCCCACGCTTTTTTATCCTCTATGTATTCTGAAATCTTGTAATAAGCTTTATTACATAACTTTCGCTTAATAGTTGTTTGGAATTTACCAATGTTTAAACACTTAATTTCAGTGGGAACTTTGTTATAAAAGTGTATACAGTAACCCTTAAAAGATTTGCTGATTTTTTGGAGCCTTGTTTCATGATTAACTAGATTATTTTTGCTTCTAGTATTTAAGCCATGAATATCGCAAACTTTTGGAAAGTTTTCTATATTATTATGTACGTACATTAAATTAGCGAATATAAATTGTGATGCTACTGTCATTATATTTGTTTCTTTGAATTTTTCTCTTAGAGAACATCTAGAGCTTAGGGAGTAGATAGATCTTATAGCTCGCTTTTGAAGAACAAATATAGTATTAATGTCAGCAGCACCACCCCACAGTAAAATTCCATAACTCATCAAACTATGAAAGTAAGCAAAATAGACCAATTTTGCTGTTTCAATGTCAGTTAATTGGCGTATCCTGCTCACTGCAAAAACTGCGGCGCTCAGCTTTTTAGCTAGTACAGATAAATGAGGACCCCACTGAAGTTTAGAGTCCAATGTGCTACCCAAGAATTTGTTTGTATCCACAAGGCTCAACTCGTCACTATTTATGAAAATTTTAGCGTTAACTTTTTTGACATTAGGTGTGACGAATTTTATACATTTAGTTTTTCACTATTTAATAATAAATTGTTAACGCTGAACCAATGCACTATTTTTGAGAGTATCGCTTACATCGTCAAGAATTGCTTGATGTCGACTTATTTTAAATAATAAGGAAGTATCATCTGCAAACAACACTACTTCACAATTGTCCCTTATGATATAAGGTAAGTCATTTATATAAATTAGAAAAAGAAAAGGTCCAAGAATTGAGCCTTGTGGTACTCCCAAGGTAACAATAGAGCCAGGAGATCGTTTTCCATTGACGTCAACACTTTGTACCCTATTGCTTAAGTATGATTTAAATAAATCAAGGGCAATGCCATTAACCCTATAGTGGCTCAATTTCCTGATAAGAATATCATGGTGAACACAATCAAAAGCTTTCGATAGATCACAGAACACTCCCAAAGCATCCTGTGAATTCTCCCAAGCAGCAAATATATTATGTATAAGCTCAACACCAGCATCTGTGGTGGAGCGACCCCTAGTGAATCCAAATTGTTTACCATGAAGTAGAATATTTTTAGCAAAAAAAAAATTGAATTTGTTAAAGTATAAGTTTTTCAAAAATTTTACTTATAGAAGGCAGGACAGAGATTGGTCTATAATTAGTGGGGTCGTCCGTACTATCAGATTTAAAAAGAGGTATCATTTTACTTAATTTCATTTTATTAGGAAATATCCCACTCATAATACATGTATTAAAAATGATAGCTAACTGGCTAGTACAGATATTACCGGTTTTAATATTTTTGTAGAGATTCCCCATAAGTCGATACCCCACATTAAAATATGAATATGGAAATCATTTATGGTGCCAAAAGTTATGTAGACCTTTACCACAAGACTAGTAATTGACGTCCAATGAAAACTCAAGAAAACATACAAACAATTTAATGCTCTTGTACAAATACCCTGTGTATTTTGGACATTTCAAATATCCCTGAATCCAATAGAAACTAAACCAAGTCTGGGGAAATTAGGATATTTCCTGGTATGCATGATCTAATAAAAATATTTGATGTAAGTATTTTCGAAACTCCCACCAGGCCAGCATCAGCGGTATTTAGACAGCAAAGTATTTACCCTCAGGTGCAATATTCGTATGTATCAGCTTATTTACGAAACTAGCATCATTTTGTAAACGTCCAATTCCGTGAAGCATGCTCAAGAGTCAAGACGTGCCGATACCGCGACTCGCGGCCGTCGCGTCGTCGTGTTCCGATAATTGCAGTGTCGTAGTTGGTCGCGCGGTTGTGCAAGCGTCGCCCACGCGACGGCGCGGCTTGCGACATCGAGTTCACACATTCACGCGCCGGGCCTAAACTAACGTGACGCAGGGCCGCAGTCGGAGACAACATACAAAACATTTACAGATTTAATGTATTGATAAGTGTAGTATACTTCGAAAAGTATTAAAAATGAACTTTTGATAGCATGCACCATTGGCCCGCATTTAAATTTGAGTATGTGAATACAATAGATTCTGGAATAACCTCAAAATACATTCGTCTAACTAATAAGGACTCTTAGATCCCTTACCCGCTGAACATTCACATCAATGTTCAACAAAATAGTGCAATCCTTCCGAGAAGTTGTTAGTTCTTGGCCATAAAATCTAATTACGCTCCTGTACACAGACATTATTAGCGAAGTACAGTTAGAAGTAGTATGTCTGTACACGTATATCTTAAATCCCGTCGTGGTGCCAGAGCAGAGGTCACGCGACACTGCGCGCTCCGGGTTAATGTACCGACTAATCGAAATTTGAATGTCATTATATAGAAGCCCCTAAATAGTCGTTAGCAATAAATACGCAGCACTATGGATAATTATTCCAAAAAATTCGAACAGAGATTAAATAACTACTTGTTTTCATTATCATAATGCAAATTACACTGCACCTGGAAGTGAGATAAGGAAAGACTAAGCTGTTCAGTAGTTGCTAGGATGCCGGCCAGGTCTAAAGACATTGTTGGAAATACGAATGTTGGAGACAGGACATATGAATATCGTGTGGAACTGAAGACACATAGAGTGTCGTAGGTATCCTGAAAAAAAAACAATATAATATATTTCATACAATATGTTGAGCACAAGGAAATGATTTTTATACGATGCCTGCCATTTTGTTTTGCCATATCTGGTAGATTTTTTTTTAATGTCGACTATAATACCATTAGCTTGCTCTGCAAAAACCACGTTGATCCTTTTCTAAGTTACTACGTGAAGGGTAAACACAATCACACTTTTGCAAATAATAATAATGTAGTTAATCAGCTGTAAGAACAGGAAGGCCCGCGATAACGAGCAGTAATCTCAAAAGTCGCGCATCAGTGATAACGATATCGAATATAGGACACCGCCAGTCGCCACGACACTAAATTGAACCACTTTGTCTATATATTTGTTACAGGAACACTAAATAGTACAACTTTGTAGATAAACCCGCATTGTAGCTCTATGGATAAAACATTGTTTCTATAAAGCTTTCTTTTCTTGTAAAGTAATAATAGGCATTGAGACGGCTATCACGCACCCACGTGAAATCGACTCGCTATTGTCAAAAGTAACATAAGTTCCAGTATATTTAATCGAAGATATCGATGCTAAAAAAGAGAGACTTTTACCCAAAATTCCGACTAAATAACCACCGCACTCACGGAATAAAAACACGCACAGTAGGTTCGAATAATCGCGATAGGAGAACAGTCTTTTCATCTTACTACGCCCTAGACTCTAGGGCCTAAAGATTCATATTAGACATTGTACCTATATTTTACCATAATTTATAATAAAATTGTGTAAGTCAACATAGATCCTATAAATAACCTTATTCTGATTCTTAATATGAAAATAATATTCTTCAGCTCTATAAAGAGAGTAATTTCCATTACCACATTAAATATGAACTCCCCAAATTGAAATCGTCCCGTCTGCGTCGGGTCAGCATCGAGAACCGTCTGCCACCTGTCTAGACATCCTACCTTCGAAGCACTTTATTTAATTCGCGTATTCGAACATTCAAGGGGAGCAAAATATAATTACCTAGGCACATTGATGTATTAAAAGAATACATAAATGCCTAGGTAGGACTTTCTTCTCGACGTGTACACAATTATAGTCTTCGATTACAAGACTTCTATATGCTTATTCCAGAAAAATAACAAATATAATTACAAGACAAACAGCGTATAGAAGGCACTATGATAATAAACTAACAACTAAAAAACACGCTTTATAGCAAATCCAACTAAAAAATAGAAAATAAATTTGAATTAAGAATAGTGTAAATAAAAAATATGTATTTTATTGTAAAAAAAGCGTGGGGTGCTTTTTAAGATATTATCAAAATGATATATACTACTTCTACTCATATTATCTGTCAATAAAATATTTATAACTATTGACACCATGCACCCCACGCTTTTTTGTACAATAAAATACATTTTTTCTTATTTACACTATTCTTAATTCAAATTTATTTTCTATTTTTAGGTCGATTTTCTAAAAAGCGTGTTTTTAAGTTGTTTTAAATTAAAATTTATTTCTAATTTTTTAGTTCTGTTCTAATATTGTCCAACAGATGTCACTAAAAACGAAAGCACCATCTTCTGACAAGTAAGATTTTTTACGCATAAGAGTAGCCAGTTTAGTTGTAATTCTACTATGGTCCAACAGATGTCACTAAAAATAAATATAAATTGACAAAAATCTAATTTTGCAAATTGAATAATGGCAAAATCTTAAATTAGTGTATTGCCATCGGTCCTCGACAAATCTACGAAGTTTGAATAAAATCTGACAGTTTAAAGTAGGTCAAAATCGCGCCCAAAGTGGTCGGTTACAAACATACATACAAGTGAAGCTAATATAAAGCGTGTACAAAGGTACATGACTATTAATTTGACACAGAGACTCCGAACAAGTCGAACTCTGGTATATTTGTAGCGTCATGTATTGCAATATATTATATAATTTAAAGTTAACCCTTTACTATTTTTTATTATTTATAAATGATTGCATTTAAAGTGCTCGACTTGTGATACAAACGCTGTAGACAACTGTCTTCAGTTTAAAAGTGAGTTAAATTCCATTGGATTGGTAAAGATAAAATTATCTAAATCCAATAACAACATATTATATTTACAAACAATGTCCATTTCGCAATAAACAGCCGTTTCGCACGCGCCGCCCAAGGCCGCCACATTAGCGTCAAGCACAAGTATATAAAACAAGTTGTGACCGCGACTTTGTTCGCGTGACCTCCTACTTGCGTGCGTGTTTGGTGTAATTTTGATAGGCGAAAGTGGTGGATACGAACTCCTTAACTGCGGCACAGCGCCTAAATTGCCTTCCCACTGTCACAATTTGTTTTTTCGGGTCCTGTACCTAAAGAAACGCTTATTATGAGGCTTACGTCGGTCTGGCCTTTTGAAGAGCTCTATTTAAGTAACCGTAATAACAGGCTTTTTTTCAGAAAATATTGAGTGGTGGGCATTGATATATAAAAAAATATATATGAATGGTGGTGGCGCATATCTTGACAAGTACCTAATGTAAAGAGATTTTTTTTATAAGAAATGAACTCTATACATATTGGGATAGAGACTACATATTGAGCGAGTCCATACTGTACAGATTAAACGGCGGGGATCAGTAATCAGTTGTCTTCAAGTGCTATTATCTAGTTTGAAAAGTCATTGTCCTAAGATGCTCTTATATTTAATTTCAACTAACCCCATCTACTATAAACGAAGTACTACTTTTTTCTATGAAACTCAGTTACCCCACCCTAGTCCGTTGACATCAGCCCCCTTATTCTCTGTGATAGTGTTAACTCGTAACGCGGCCGCGTTACGTTAAATTAGTGCAATTGGCGTTAAATTATATTCTGTACTAGCATTGCGCGCGGCTCCACCCGCGTTGAAAAGTTTTTCCGGGGTAAAAAGGCTATCGTCCACTCTAAAATATATATGAACAAGGTGATGCTCGCGGCTTCGCCCGCGTGAAAAGTTTTCCCGGGATTAAAAGTAGCCTATAGCACTCACGAGTAATGTAGCTTCCTATTAGTGAAAGAATTTTCAAAATCGGTTCAGTAGTGGTTGAGATTAGCGCGTTCAAACAAACAAACTCTTCAGCTTTATATATATTCTGTATTCTGTATGCCAATTTCCATAGTGATAAACGTGTTGAGTTACGTTCCGCGCCTGTTACGAGCGGTGAAAATAACGTGTATCGTTGAGAAGAAGGGGGCAGGTGTACCAGTTACTATAATTGATTATTTACCTAAGTTTAGATATAACCCATCGCCCGTGTATCTCCCCTGTCCCAATTATCTGAAGCACAGTAAGTTAACGGCGAGCAGATATGATTTTTTCTTTAAATGTACTCCTGCTTTATTGCCGGAGTGAATATTTTCGCGGAACCTCCTACGTTTTTTCACTCGTACATTAATTCTCGGAAACGAGATCCATATGAAATATTATCTACTGTTAGCGTCGAAAGTAAAAAATAAAAGTAAATGACCCCTTCGGTCTGGCATGAGATTAGTTCGTGATCTCGAAATACTTGATTCAAAGTTAACGTTTGAACTTATACCACATAGACCGTCTAATGGTCACCTTCATCATCATCATTCATCAGCCCGTTGCAGTTTACTGCTGGACACAGGCCTCTCCTAAGATACGGCACAAAGCCCGGTCTGCCGCTTTATGCATCCAGTCGCTACCGGCTCTTTTGTGCAAGTCGTCCCGCGATCTGGCTAGAGGGCGTCCCACGCTACGTTTGCCAAGACGCGGCCACCGTATTATTAATCTTCTTGGAATGCCTAAACTTAGTTGACTCATCAACGCCCGCGGCGGACGCCGGCGTCCGGGTATATAGCTATATATCTATATATATATATGGGTATTGCAGCTATTGTTATGGGAGATTAAAGTACAGCATAAAACGTAGGAGGTGGTAGGTCTCTCATATGTAAGAGTCCGTCTGGGTGGGTACCACCGCAATGTCTATTTCTACCGCCAAGCAGCAGTGTGCATGCACTGTTGTGTTTCGGTTTGAAGGACATTGTAGCCAGTGTAACTACAGGACATAATGAGACTTAACATCTTATGTCTCAGGATGACGAGCGCAGTGGAATGCCACACAGTACTTTGTAACTCAAGGTGTTGGATGGTGTTGCTACTGTTTATGGGTGGTCGTATCGCTTACCATCAGGCGAACGGCATGCTCGTCTCGTCATTCAATACCGTAAAAAAAATACATAAAATAAGGTAATTAACTTCAAGCTGCATAAAAAAACTGACGACAGGTCTCCCCCACCTCACCGCAGCTGACTAGCAGTTGCGCGTAAATTAGAACACGTGTTCGTAACAAACTTAAATAAAAAATGTAATTGTATTTCCCAGTATTTGCTATTAACTGCAAACAAATGTCATAAAATTTATGCATCACAAATTTCAAGACAATGAATAAGATTGCCAGCAAAATAATATTTTACTAGCGTATATTATTACAGCATAATGCAGGCATGAGGCAATAAGTAAGTGGTTTACTTAATGGTATATGACCAGTGACCACCGACGCTCCTGAACACCGCCATTGCTACAATACTAATCGCTTTCTCGACCTTTCTGGAAGAAAAAGGGTAAGCAATCGGTTCAAGGAAATTCATTGAGCGCTAAGGATGGCAATCCATACACGATTATTGTTGCATTGTGGATGGCCGTGGTCGGTACTTATCACTATTTGATGTACCTACTTGCTCGTGGACGGACTTTCTGCTATAAAAATATATAACCGTGTCTCAAAATTGAATATGAAGGAAACATAAAATCATATCGTCATTGCTTCCGCTAAATGTAAGTACCTACTTATAGTTTCCGTCACACGCGCATTACCTTCGCCGCAGATTTACCTGATGTAGTTCAAATGTACTCCCAATGGTTGTCAGTATACCGGTCTGCCTTATTGTTACCTGCTGACCCCGGAACCAGCATGAGTCACTGGCGTGTTTGTCACCATGTATATTGAGGTCTAAGCACCAGTCTTCCGCAAATCTCGTAGTCACGACACAAGACTGGGGTCAGCAATATTTGTACGACTGTTGGACACCGGTGTCCATTTATATAAGGAAATTAGCTTATAGCTATATATAAGAGGGCGTTGACGGGTTAAATATTACTTTGTATAATTTTTATCAAGGAAATTATGGTTAAATAATTTCCGTTTTTATTTTAACGAATTAATTTATGCTGTGAAATCAGTTATTCGCAACAATGGTCATTAATATTTGTAATTTATTTTATTAAAAACATTGATTGTCTAGGGCCTCATTTACTGCAGACGCAGGCTGCTGCACGCGCCGCCTCTCTATAAACGGAAATATCGCCCGACGCGCCGCGAGACTCCACGCCACACGCGCCGCGCTACGGCCCGCGTCTCCGAAAACTAGGCCTAAGATTGATATTTCTGACCGAAACTGTGACAGACGCGCGTCATGGACGAAAATTGACAACCAATACACTATTTTCACCTCTCAATTACTTAGAGCTGTTCCTCTTATGTATCTATGTTAAATATTCCCTTTATAATTTTCAATTTACAAAATTAAATCCACATAGAAGTCGCCGTAACCAGGTTGTAACATCTAACGTAATAAAATGAATGGAAGTATTTTGGCCGCGCGCCAATTTTTATAATGGCGACATCTCTCCGTACATACTTGAACTATTTCTGCTCGGAATTACGCTCAGTCACGAACTGGCTAATTTCTTCATTAACAATACAAATCTGTTTGTTACTACAATAATGTTTATACTCAAAGGTTTACGTCTTCTTTATTTGTCGGTGTGGATAGCTAAATAAAGCGCGGTATTCCATGCATAATGGTACTTCGTTAATAAATAACAAGTACTCGACGACCGACGTAATACAACTTTTGAAAAGAAGAAGCCTTTGTGAAAGTAAATTTGTTTACTATTTGGTTTTGCAACATTCTTTTAGTATGATTTCGTTTCTGTAATATGAAGTATTTTTGGTGACACTTGGCGTATAACATATAGCATACCAGCCCTATATAATATACTGCCCACAGCTGGGCATGGGCCTCCTCTACAACTGAGAGGGTTTAGGCCTTAGTCCACAACGCTGTCCTAGTGCGGGTTGGCAGACTTTACATACCTTCTAAATTCATATAAAGAACTTCTCAGGTATGCAGGATTCCTCACGATGATTTTCCTTCACCGTCAAAGCGAACGATAAGTCCCAAAGAATACACACATCACTTTTTAGACAAGTCAGCAGTTCCTGACTCCAAATATACGTATATACTAAGCGTATGTAAAATTAAATGATTTTTTTTCAGTGTAGTAGTTTTCAAGACGGTTTAATTTTTTGTTAAAAAGTTTTACAATAAAATACTTCAACATAACGTCGCGTTCCAAGATCACCTGTGTATATCGTGTTTCGAGCAGGCCGGCATTAGTTGTTACTCTATCCTTTTTTTATTCCGGCACGGCAGTGACCCCACTACACCTGATGGTAAGCGGAGAGGTCCAGATAGAGATAGCCATGAATATACCTCGACAGTCGACACAATTATGCCGGCCTGTTTGAACCGGATATACACAGGCTGATCCTGGAACGCGGCACACTTACGTGGGCCACTATGGAAGGGTTTAACACCTTATGTACGGTGGTCGCTATCCGTGCGGATATAATATATGTATTATGTACATATGTATATCCTACCAACAGCAAATCTGAACGCCACTCAACTTACAGAGTCCGTCAATCAGATGCAGTGGATTGTTTTAACGATGAAGGAAAACATCGTGAGAAAAGATACACAGCTGAGAATTCATCCAAAAAAAATTTTTGGTAATATGTGAAGTCTGCCAACCCGCAGTTGGTGGACTAAGACCAAAAACTCTCTCAATAGTAGAGGAGGCCCGTGATCAACAGTGGGCAGTACATAATCAACACATTACTACGCAAATAAAAATAACATACAACAGGTAACCAGTCCTTTTCAAATAATATTTGGTGTTTTTAACGAATGGATGAACAACATCCATCACACGACCGCTTAAGTGAAAGTGTGTAGTGTGTATACTCCATATCACATTATTCTGTCCACGTGTAGTCGTGGGTGTTGCAACTTGCTAGTCGTTACATCGATGACATTTCATATTCATCGCCAGTTTTCAATTAACAAAGGCTTTATTAATTTGCTTCATAGTTTAGTTTTGAGGCACGTAAGTACGGACCGAATTTGCATAATAAACGCTTATAACAAGTAAACTTGCTGTAACATAAAATTCCTTTGATTAATAATATGTTAAATTCCTTATTTACGACAAAACCTAGACTGCATAAACTGTAGATCATTTAAAATGATCTAAACTATGTAACTGGAAAAAGGCTTTATAACAGTAATTTAAACTAATCCCGTTACTCATGAAAGGTTGTGACTTATGTTTTAACAAAATTTTAAACTTTTAGGACCCTGTATTTTGAAAGTATGGATATTATAAGTAATTGTTAAATTGTCAATTTCTCCCTTTAACAACCGTAGCGCATTCTTATTAGTGTCATTCATTGGTAAGTAGATTATAGAATTATATTCTATCTGTCATGAAAAGTTCTAGTTAATTAACCTTCAAACAATTTAACGCTCAACAATTCCTGCTCGTGTAGTAACAATAAAATAACTAATAACGCGTAAATATTATTACATCGATTCCCTACGAGTGGTAAGTGCGGAGAGTGCGGAGTGCGACCTCTCATTAACAACCGATAAACAAAATGTTACATCATTAATGTTATCGATTTAGCACGCTGCCACATCGCGCCTACACCTGACACATCACACACCTTGGAATAAACTTCCAAGATATGGATCAATATTCATATTAGCAAAACTTCTACAACCTGCCCTTTATTAACACTCTAAGCGAGTTCGTTGCGGAATAGATTTTTGACTTAGTTGACTCGGCCGGCCCGGCCATCTGCCTGACGTCAACCACCTCTGGAGGAGCTAGTCCCGTGAAAATTGTGTAAGAAAAATCCACAAAAATGTTTATATAATATAAAATCATTTTTGGAAAGTTTTTGTATGGATAAACCAGTATTGCTTTACACACAAGAACTAAAATAAAGTGGGTCACTTGATGCAGCTATCGCTAGCGCCCATGAATATCCACAATAGGAAATACGGATGACGTACACGAAAGACATCAAAAGAACGCTAGAAGCCTTAACAAAGCATTAAATCAGTTGGTAAGAGAAACTAGGATACAATGTGCTTAGCGCCTACAGGTGACAAGTAATTCCTAGAAGTCAATTAATATTCTAATTAGAAAGGCCAGCGCCATACCAAAGCTGGCCGATACTGCGAAATTGCCACACTACTGTAGGGCAACGTAATTGGTTAACCTATAGGTCTATTTAAAAAAATATACGATATTTTTAGATTTTACTAATTACTGTTTTCATATGAAATAAGAATATTTTGTATAAGAATAAAAATATGTAGAAAACCGGAGGTCTAAATATTGCTTTCATCATCATCATCATCATCATCAGCCTATATTTTAGTCCACTGCTGGACATAGGCCTCCTCCAATACGCGCCATTTTACCCGGTCTTCGGCCTGTCGCATCCAGTTTCTGCCAGTGACCTTTCGCAAATCGTCACTCCACCTGTCCTACACTACGCTTGCCGATTCGCGGTCTCCATATTGCTTTCAAACGTCCCATATAAATCGCGTTGTATTAGGGGCCAATAAGTACCGATGATCAATTATACTTATTAGCTAGTAGAGGGCCTTTAACTATAAAATAAATGTGGAAAATAGAGCATGGATTCTGCATAACGACTTGCTACCCCACTATCGGAACACTCTCTTTATTAATTGATTTAAGACCGTAATCTCACTACGCTAATCCAATACTTAAGAGTTGGTGACCATCATGGTTGATAGTAGGCACAGTGCGCCAGGGACCGGTGGAAGAGTATCGTAGGGATATGTAAAACAGAAGACGGTAAAATATACTTAACAGTCAGCAGGATAGTTCCACCAACGTGATATCAAATATTTTAACTCCCAAAACACCCAGGCCTAGTAAAAATATCCGACACCGAAAATTTTCTGTCTGGAAATCGAACTCCCTACCTCTCGCCTCTCGTTTCACAGCTGACTATTATATTCATTATTAGATATACGACGGATTTATTACTTGATTAATAACAGATCGAGTGGTCTGCCTTTGTGTAATCGATACGTCATAGCGTGTAACGGAACAAAGGAATAGTCTAATGCATTCAGGCCGATAGATAATAGCTTAGACAAAGACTCCCTTGTATGCTACTGGTGCTTACTACATCGTAGTTAGTTTACTGTTCTATATTAGGGCAATAGGCGGAAAAACTAAATTGCTGTTGCTGAAAAAAATCATAGATAGGTAGACATACCTATAATAAATATTCCCTTGGCGCATGTTGATATAAAAAAAAATATTACGTTTATCTGAGTTTATCAAATCAAGTTTTACAAAGTAAAGAGAAATAAAGTTTTACTAAGGATAAAAAAAAACATTCTGGACGCCTGGGATATTCTGAATTATCCGCATAATTAGATATACTGGCGGTTATATATATATATATATATATATATATATATATATATATATATATATATATATAGAAGGTATCCGCTATCCACCCAACACCATTACATTTTATTTGGGTAATTGGTTTTCCGATAATATTTGTGGTTTGATTACACTTAATGTGGTTTTCCTTTACATAATAAATATCATATTATATATAGATATGTAATTCGCAGCGTATTACTACGTAGAACTATTCTGTGGTTATACCAAGAGCAGTCTAAGAAAATTTTATAATAAGTATATCTTCATTATAGACTTCACTGCATCAAGTTTATGGGTGGTACTATAAAAATAAAATAGAAAGACGCCTGAAGAAATTTATGAATTGACAGTGTTTATAAAAAAAAACGCAACGCATGCTCACGCCTTTTATCCCCGAAGGGGTAGGCAGAGGCGCAACTAGTGCACCCACTTTTCGCCAAGCGTATTCCGTCCCATGATGTGATAGGGGGCGAGCCTATCGCCATACCGGGCACAAATTCCAGACTCCGGGCTGATACTGAATAGAAAAATCCAATATCACTTTGCCCGACCCGGGGATCGAACCCGAGACCTCAGCCTTGCAGTCGTACCGTAATACAACTACGCCACCGAGGCAGTCTTACAGTGTTTATAAATTCCTGTTATTCAGGTATATCCACCTACAGAACCGTCAGATAAAGAAAAACGTAAGGAAGTTGAAGAATTCTATACTAAACTAAATAAAACAATAAAGGACCATGCACATGATAACCTTATTGTAATGGGAGATTTTAATGCCTTGATCGGTGCCCGGCAAAAAATCGAAAATATAATCTTAGGAGTTAGGACCCTACACAGACGGCAAGAAAAATAGTAATGATGAGATGTTTCATGTTAGTAAACTTTGCATTCGAAAATAACCTAGTGATCTTGAATACAAAATTCAAGCAATGAAAGAACCGTCGCTGGCCTTGGATATCTCCTAATGGAGAAACACGGAGTGTGATAGACTTCATCTTGACTAATAACCACAAAAGTTTCAAAGCCATAAATGTTATACATAACTTCAACTTTAATTCTGAACATAGAATGGTAAGAGGAAATTTCGAAATCAGACCAAAGAAAAAGCTTCCACGCTTCACAGGAAAAACTTGAGATAGATGACCTAAAAGCAGTTGGTACTAATCTACGGAATCTACTACTTCATTACGAAAGCCAATCGAAACAACTAACGACTCAGGAACGGTACGATTATATAGAACAAGCATTCAAACCTAACCAAAATAAAGTGGACAAACCTAAAGTTACACACACAAACGGATATATTAGCGAGTTACTTGAAGAAGGGAGAAATCTAATAAATGTAAAATACAAAACTAAAGAAATACGAGCGAAGATAGCAATTCTTAGCAAATCAATACGCGCAAGTACGAGAAAAGACACGAAGCACAAAATTTTTCAATTAATAGTAGATCATATATCTAAAACAGGTGGAATAAGAAAAGCTCAAAAAATATGAAAAGATAACAGAGGATGGATTCCAAAACTAAAAAAAAAAAACAAAAAACCCGACTGCGTCAATATCTGCCATCTTTATAAAATTCATTGAAGACCTGAAAAGATAGAAACAAGATTTTAATTTGAATATTTTATTTTGGTGTTGAATCTTAGTTGACAGTGTTCACAAACGCAGTCGGAGGCATCTGTTCACTCCGAGATTTTGTTGCTCTACCTATATCACCAACCAAATTATGAGAAGTAAGCGTGTTATGCCTCCGACAGCGTTTGTGAAGACTGTCAACTAAGATTAGTCGAAATCAAAATAAAATTTTAAAATTAAAATCTTGTTTCTATCTTTTCAGGTCTTCAATGAATTTTATAAAGATGGCAGATATTGACGCAGTCGGGTTTTTTGTTTTTTTTTTTTAGTTTTGGAATCCATCCTCTGTTATCTTTTCATATTTTTTGAGCTTTTCTTATTCCACCTGTTTTAGATATATGATCTACTATTAATTGAAAAATTTTGTGCTTCGTGTCTTTTCTCGTACTTGCGCGTATTGATTTGCTAAGAATTGCTATCTTCGCTCGTATTTCTTTAGTTTTGTATTTTACATTTATTAGATTTCTCCCTTCTTCAAGTAACTCGCTAATATATCCGTTTGTGTGTGTAACTTTAGGTTTGTCCACTTTATTTTGGTTAGGTTTGAATGCTTGTTCTATATAATCGTACCGTTCCTGAGTCGTCTTCTATATATATATATATATATATAGAAGGTATCCGCTATCCACCCAACACCATTACATTTTATTTGGGTAATTGGTTTTCCGATAATATTTGTGGTTTGATTACACTTAATGTGGTTTTCCTTTACATAATAAATATCATATTATATATAGATATGTAATTCGCAGCGTATTACTACGTAGAACTATTCTGTGGTTATACCAAGAGCAGTCTAAGAAAATTTTATAATAAGTATATCTTCATTATAGACTTCACTGCATCAAGTTTATGGGTGGTACTATAAAAATAAAATAGAAAGACGCCTGAAGAAATTTATGAATTGACAGTGTTTATAAAAAAAAACGCAACGCATGCTCACGCCTTTTATCCCCGAAGGGGTAGGCAGAGGCGCAACTAGTGCACCCACTTTTCGCCAAGCGTATTCCGTCCCATGATGTGATAGGGGGCGAGCCTATCGCCATACCGGGCACAAATTCCAGACTCCGGGCTGATACTGAATAGAAAAATCCAATATCACTTTGCCCGACCCGGGGATCGAACCCGAGACCTCAGCCTTGCAGTCGTACCGTAATACAACTACGCCACCGAGGCAGTCTTACAGTGTTTATAAATTCCTGTTATTCAGGTATATCCACCTACAGAACCGTCAGATAAAGAAAAACGTAAGGAAGTTGAAGAATTCTATACTAAACTAAATAAAACAATAAAGGACCATGCACATGATAACCTTATTGTAATGGGAGATTTTAATGCCTTGATCGGTGCCCGGCAAAAAATCGAAAATATAATCTTAGGAGTTAGGACCCTACACAGACGGCAAGAAAAATAGTAATGATGAGATGTTTCATGTTAGTAAACTTTGCATTCGAAAATAACCTAGTGATCTTGAATACAAAATTCAAGCAATGAAAGAACCGTCGCTGGCCTTGGATATCTCCTAATGGAGAAACACGGAGTGTGATAGACTTCATCTTGACTAATAACCACAAAAGTTTCAAAGCCATAAATGTTATACATAACTTCAACTTTAATTCTGAACATAGAATGGTAAGAGGAAATTTCGAAATCAGACCAAAGAAAAAGCTTCCACGCTTCACAGGAAAAACTTGAGATAGATGACCTAAAAGCAGTTGGTACTAATCTACGGAATCTACTACTTCATTACGAAAGCCAATCGAAACAACTAACGACTCAGGAACGGTACGATTATATAGAACAAGCATTCAAACCTAACCAAAATAAAGTGGACAAACCTAAAGTTACACACACAAACGGATATATTAGCGAGTTACTTGAAGAAGGGAGAAATCTAATAAATGTAAAATACAAAACTAAAGAAATACGAGCGAAGATAGCAATTCTTAGCAAATCAATACGCGCAAGTACGAGAAAAGACACGAAGCACAAAATTTTTCAATTAATAGTAGATCATATATCTAAAACAGGTGGAATAAGAAAAGCTCAAAAAATATGAAAAGATAACAGAGGATGGATTCCAAAACTAAAAAAAAAAAACAAAAAACCCGACTGCGTCAATATCTGCCATCTTTATAAAATTCATTGAAGACCTGAAAAGATAGAAACAAGATTTTAATTTGAATATTTTATTTTGGTGTTGAATCTTAGTTGACAGTGTTCACAAACGCAGTCGGAGGCATCTGTTCACTCCGAGATTTTGTTGCTCTACCTATATCACCAACCAAATTATGAGAAGTAAGCGTGTTATGCCTCCGACAGCGTTTGTGAAGACTGTCAACTAAGATTAGTCGAAATCAAAATAAAATTTTAAAATTAAAATCTTGTTTCTATCTTTTCAGTTCTTCAAGAATTTTATAAAGATGGCAGATATTGACACACTCATGTTTTTTGTTTTTTTTTAACATTTTTTTTATTTCCATCTTTTTAGTTTTCAAGCACCTTTATTAGCATTTCCTATTCCAAACTCCAATAAAACATATAAGTTATAGATATCTATATATATTCGTAATCGACGTTAAAAACTCTTTATTTTGATACCACACTCAATGTATTTTGAAAACATTTTTTTTTTTACATTATTTTTTTGTTTTTTTTTTTTATTTCGATGTACCCAGTGTCACTCTCACGACTAAGACGAATCTATTGACACCACTCACATAAAAATACGACAAGCCCTTTAGGCTCTAGGGCGTGCCAAAGAAATATACATACATACATACACTCGAAAATCATAACCCTCCTTCTTTCGCAGTCGGGTAAAATAATAAAATAAAATAAAATAAAATCATTTATTGATCAAGTAGGCTTATAAAAAAGCACTTATGACAAGTCATGACAAGGTAGAGACAATAACAAAGGTACATATACCTATTAAATAATTTAAAGTACCTAGATTAAATAATGAACAACCAGCACGGGCTGATAGGTACAGAGGACACGGACATTGGGGACGGGAATAGGGCTAGGTAAGGAGAAGTGGAGCTGATATAAAAGAAAGGGAAGGAGTATCTTTACATTACGAGGAAAGGAAACGCCACGGTCCTCGCCGGCGAGGATAAAAAGGTCCTAGCCTAGCTAACCTACCAGCCTTTCACTAGCTACCTAAGCGATGACGACCCGAAGAAGAAAGGCAGAAAGAAACTCCGGGCTTAATTTTTTCGTCATCAATTGTCATGATTTTCTTCATTGTTTTTCAAATGTATATTTGACAGTATTATTATTACACAGGTTAATGTATGCATGAATGTAGCCCTAAGATATAAATAAAATACTATTTGGAAGCAACCAAATAGAAATATATTGGCGTTCATGATGCATTAACCCACGTTTACAAGTCATTAATAGTAATAGATACCTATAGATCGGTCGTCACTATAATTAAACAATGTCAAAATGTCTAAAAAAATTGAACTTAAATGTCAAAAAAAAAAAAGTAAAAATATAATATTATGGACATAGCCATATAAATGTCATATTAAAATATATTTTTTTTTCATAGGCGTTCAATGTGAATGCTCAGTGCCTTGGTGCTGTGCCGGCAGGACTGATTCCAAATATCCTTATCGGGTAATAAAAGACAACAGTGGATATGGCAACACAAAAAGAACTGATATACTCACTATAGCTACTGAGTTCTATGAAACTCTTTATAAAAAGCAGAAAGAAGGACCAGATATCAACCTCCACAAGGACATTGAAGATACACCAGAGATACTTGTTATAGAAGTGGAAAGAGCAATTGAGTCTCAAAAGAAAGACAAATCTCCCGGACCCGATAACATAGTAAATGAAGTCCTACTACACAACAAATCAGAAGCTGCAACAGCACTAACAAAAATATTTAGTGATGTTCTAACAACAGAATATATACCTACTCAATGGACTGAAACAAACATTAATTTACTATGTAATCCTTCTCGTATCGTAAGGTGACTCTTAATGGAGAGTCACCTAAACACTACACCCCACCGAGACCACATCTAATTATGGCTAAGAAAGCCGATGGTAGATGGAATAAAATAGGGACAAAAAAAAAAAAAAAAAAAAAAACTATGTAATCCTTCAACATACAAGGTGGACACCGGTGTCGATTTAGAAAAGGAAATTAGCTTATAACTATATATAAGCGGGCGTTGACAGGTTAAAAAAGGAGATTTATATAACATTAACAACTACAGACCTATCAGTCTTATGTCCAACATCTACAAGATATTTTCCAAAATACTCCTACAAAGACTCACGAGGGTATTAGATGAGAAACAACCAATTGAGCAAGTAGGATTTAGAAGTGGATTTTCGGTCATGGATCATATATATACGTAGTGAAGCAGGTCATAGACAAGAACAACAAGTACAATCTGCCACTATATTGCGCCTTCGTGGATTACCACAAAGCCTTTGACTCACTTGAGCATATCTCTATTTGGCAGGCATAAAAAAAACAAGGTGCATCAAACAAATATATAAGGGTTATAAGGAATATATTATATATTCCTATATGTATGTATTATATATCCCTATATGCATATATTATATATTCCTGTATATATGTCAATTGCACAGCAAGAATATGTCTTGAGAAAAAAGGAAAGAGCATTCAAATGGGTAGAGGAGTTTGCCAAGGCGACCCACTATCACCCAAACTTTTCTCAGCAACACTAGAGAAAGTCTTCTGTCGATTGAATTGGGACAATCTTGGAATAATGATAGACGGAAACAGGCTAACACACCTGAGATTTGGGGATGATATGGTCCTTTTTGCAGAATCACCAACAGCACTCAGAAGGATGCTAGAAGAGTTGGCTAAAGAAAATGAGCTGGTGGATTTAACAATGAGCACCAACAAGACTAAACTAATAACTAACCATGACCAAGTGGAGATAGATGAGAATGATAGGAAAATAGACTACCAAGACTAATACATTTATCTAGGGCATCTACTTTTTATCCGAGAAAAATATAAAGCAGGACTTTTATCCTGGAAAAACTCATTCATGCGAGTGGAGCCGCAAGCAAAAGTCTAGTTAAATATATATTTTTCTAGATAATCAGTGTTTTTTTAGCATGAGTTGATCATAATTAAAAAGTATCAAAGACCACATAATCTATACACATTATCACAGTATCAAACCAGGTTTTTTTTGTGGAGAATATTGTAGTTGGTGTTAATTACTAAGCCTTATGTGATGGGTTCCAAAGCTTAGAATGACAGACATGGTTTTGTTATGCAGTAATGAAAACTTCTGGATAGCATTATAGCTATTAATTATCAAGTGAATGACCTGATTGTCTGTTCAGAATAAATATACAAATAGTTGCAGCAACAGGTTCTGCCAGCTGTGTGTTGTTTAAAACTGACAATAATTGGCAGTTCATGAACTTGAACGAGGCTCTATGTTATATTCTTAAAAGCATACATTCACTTGTGTAGTTTAGAATTATGTATTACTAGTTTTATAGCAAATACAAATAGTTATTTATTAATGGAAAATTACACTTGGACACAAAACTTATATTTCTATGAGTCACATGTTACACACATCCTGGATTTGGGTATCAGCTTGATACTGTAAAGAGATATACTCCTGGTAGAGAATAAAGTATGTTTTAACTGGTGCACTGAATTCTGAGTATGATCAATGAATAAAGAAGAATTACTTTTCTACATGTTGCACTTACTATGTTTTTATTATAATCAATGTAAACTTTTTAATCCTTTATGTAAATGACATAGCAATTTTGAACATACATAATTTTACTGCAATATGTGAATGAGCTAAAAAGTACTCAGAAATGTCTGTAGAGACAGCACCAGGACTGATGGATTTCAGGTGTGTTGGCTCAGTTCCAAGCATGTCAACCACTAACAACCATAGACATTAACAATCAATATCAATGTTTCAATGCATATTGCTCATGGAGTCTTTTGGTGATGGCAGGATCATGTCTTATTATGATATTGACAACTCTCTGATACCACCAAAGCCCAGATGACTTATATGAAAAATCATATGCATGTTAATGTTTGCAGTAATTTCATTGTTCCCATCAGTAACACCCTGTCATCATCTAGAACCTGCATGGCTATATGTGTACAAAACATTAATTATGTCAGTGCTAAGTCAAGGTAAACAATGGATGTCCAATAAGTATGGCAATTAAAAAGTGTGAAACTGTGTCATGCCCTTGACAAACATCCATGTTGAGAAGGACTAACAAATTCAAATCATTGCACATTGTATCACCATGGAAAAATAGGCATTCTCTGCAATAGAAGCTCAATGAGCTTAAGCGGGTATGTAATAAACCACCAACCACTATGTGGACAGAATGTAATGTGCAAGTGGTACTCACTCGAGTCCGATGGAGATGAGGTGCTGCCCTATGAGGCGCACGATCTCCTGGTCGGTCTGATCCAGGGCGCGGGCGGGCGGCGGCAGCTCGCCATTGGTCGCGTCGCCGTTGAGGTGGCGCTGCTGCGCGCCGTTGGCGCACGGCTGGTGCATGGCCGCGGGCCGGGCGGGCGGCGACAGCCTGCGGGTCCGCTTGCGCGGCGGCCGGTGCCCTGCGCCCTCGTCCCCCGACTCACTGGAGGCCAGGCTGGCCCGCTGCGCTGCGAGTGCGCGCACCGAGATCACCGGCGCGCCCGCCTCATCGGCCGAGACGCCGCCGCCGACGCCGAGTGACGTCACGCCCGCCACCACCCGAGCTCACTCAACCATCTCCCTTTGTTCGACGCTGCGAAACCGTCGCTTCCTAGATGCCCTCGCGTCCCGACCTTGTGCCCACTTCTCTGATTGTGCGAGTCACGCCGAGTCTCTGGTACCGTAGTGATGCGCTTGGCCAACCTTCACTGAGCGAAGTTCGCGATGCGTACACAAAAATCAGCTGAAAATGATGCGACAGCTGTCTAATGTCTTTCTACGCGAGTCGCCCTTCTTTTCTGTTTCGGGTGACGTTCGTGTTTTGTTCGGTTGCGCATCGGGCGAAATCGTGTTGTAATAGAGTGACCTCAAAATAAATTTATCCGTGCAACTAAAATGGTGCAAGCTTATAATAAAATGTAACTGGTTATTATAAAGTTTAAAACAAAAGCTTTGAAATCGTTAATCACTGCATTTTAACAAACCTAAAAGGTATTAATAATAATTATGTATAGTCTTGACATTAAGAAACTTTCTTAAAAATTTCACCCGTCTGAATTGCAAGAAAATTGCGTAAAACGAAATGCAGGAGGTACTTTACGAATGTTGATATAAATAATTATTAACGTCACTCGAATCTTTTTATAAAATAGTTAAACTGTTAAGTGCTTATAATAAACATTAATCATATAAAATCATAACAGATTTTTTTTTATTATGTAAGAATTTTTCAAAAATTATATACAATAGTAATGTTAAACATCTATCTCGCCCTTTGATCTCTCCATATGTATTATAATTCTCTTTGCATGTATCTGTTTTCCGATTTTCCGTAGTAACAATTTTCCAATGTATATCTATAATACTCTTTGCTGTTTAGTCTTTGATTATAATGCTCTTTGTATCTGTCTCTATAAACATACCACGGGCCACTATTTGTGTCTGCGGGCCACCTGATGTCAAACAGAATGTCAAATAAATACGAAATGTTTCGATAAATTTTTATACCTTTTTTTAATTAAAAAAAGCGATGGTTATATTTATAATTAAGCTTGCATTACTTTATTTATTTATTAGGCCGACCAATTTGCAACTTCTTATAAATGTTAGAAATCAGGTAAATATGAAAACTTTATTGTAAAAATTCCTCGTTTTACGAGGATTAGTATGATTATAATTTCATTTATATTTACAGGGCGGTGATGTTATGCAGGAAAACATAACAGCGAACGTGTCCGAAGATACAGTTGTTCTGGAGTTCATGCGGCTGGATGGTGTATTTGTGTCGCAGCTCGTCGATTTCACCAATGTAAGTAAAGCAAACATTACCCTGTTGTAAAGCCAGCCACTGAAACACTGTAAACTTTGGGCCGTATTAATAGATGCAACTCAATGTCAATCTGAAGTACGATATCAGCTGAGACGCTGTCAAGTTAAGCATCTTAAGATAATCACTAAACCCATATTAACATCAGCTCAAATAACATCTTAAGTTACAATATGTGACGGAACTGAGAAAAATCTCTTAAATGACAGCTTAAGCTTGGTTTATTAAATAGTTGAATACATTAAATTTCTACTTGAGATTTTACTCAAATGTGAGATTGATTTATTAATACCGCCCTAAGATAATTCACAAGCTATCCATATTATGATAACACAGGTGAATAATTTGCAAGCAATTACACCTGATGTTTATTGTGTTGTTACTTCTACAAAAATATGATATGATAATGCATACTTATATGATTGCAATACCAACAGAATAAATGAATAAATACTTAAATAATTAATGTATAGCCTCTATAATTATTTATAGATAATGTTAATAAAAATTTAAACAAAATGTAATTCATACTATTAAATTGCAGGAGGTGGAAGCAGTGAAAGTAATAATACCTGGAGAGGAGGAGCTGGGCCAGAGTGGGCATCAGACACTGTGCTTCCTCACGCATGCTGCACAGGCTGACTTCATCACCCCTGATGCCATGGCCAAGCTGAGACAGGTGACTTTTCTATTATTTAACTGCCTTTAGCTTTAGTTATCTATATTCTATACTAATATTTTAAAGGGACAAGATTTGATTATTTGTTTGTTTGCATTGAATAGGCTCCAAAACTACTGGACCAATTTTAAAAATTCTTTACCAATATAAAGCTACATTATCAGTAAGTATACTGGTGGTAGGTCTCTCACATGTAAGAGTCCGTCTGGGTGGGTACCACCGCAATGTCTATTTCTACCGCCAAGCAGCAGTGTGCATGCACTGTTGTGTTTTGGTTTGAAGGGCATTGTAGCCAGTGTAACTACTGGATATAATGAGGCTTAACATCTTATGTCTCAGGATGACGAGCGGAGTGGAATGCCACACAGTACTTTGTAACTCAAGGTGCTGTGTGGTGTTACTACTGTTTATGGGCGGCCGTATTATCGCTTACTATCAGGCGAACGGCATGCTCGTCTCGTTATACAATAAAATAAAAAAAAAAAAAAAAGAGTAACATAGGCTACTTTTTATCCCAGGAAAATATAAAGCGGGACTTTTATCCCGGAAAAACTTAATCATGAGGGTGGAACCGCGAGCAAAAGTCTAGTCAATGATAATCATGTCCTAATTTTAAAATGCAGTGGTACTATATGAGATAAAACAATACATATTCTGGCTAATACTTTACTATGTCGGAAGCTGGACACACGGTGGCCGATAATGCAAAGCGAATACTTCGCAATAGTCATAATTTAAACGCTATCTCTTCAACTCACTGTTTTATTTCTCATTAATTACATGTTCAGATGACAATCTCTGTCAGGATATATTAGAAACCCACTTGACACTATGTTGAGAGCTAACCCAAAACTAACATAGTAACGACTTTAACAATTAACTGACACTGAACTAGCATAGTAACGTTTTGATTATAGCTAGTTAAACACTCAACTGAATTCAACGATGACTGACCTAAGACTGCACTAAGACTGTTCTACGACTGTTCTAAGACTGACGCTTCAAATGGCGAGGCGCCCTATTTATACTCTCGACTGTCACTCCACCAATAGTTTGACATTTCGACTTGTTTTCTTCAAGATTATTATTTCAAACTACCCGACCATCCGACAACTAGAATAGGGTAGTTGACTACTTTTTTTAAAATACATTTATTAAAAATGTATGTATCCTAAGTTTAACGAAAAGAATTTTCTAAATTGGCACAATAATAAGTAAGTTATAAAACTTGGAAATTTGGTGGAAGAGGTAGTTGTTAAATTACAGTAATAGCAGTCTGTGACTTCACTGGGTATCACCGGCCATAACGCTGTTTGCGTGCGAAAGACGAAAGAGATAGTACGATATCCCTACCAATCCCCCACTTTTGCTTACAACAATATTTCAAATTTGAATAACTGCTTTATTTTTTAAACTTTTTTGATGCTGATTTCACAGAAGAATTTCTTTTTCGAATAATTTTCCGTTAGATACCAAATAATGTACACCCTATTTCTGGGTAAAAAATGTTCATGAATGCCACTTTAATGAGTCATAGCAAAATTTCTATTCAAATCTGTTAAATAGTAGATCATGAATATAAGACGATTTTTTTTTATCTTAACAGAAAAATCCAGGCACGGTTCGCGTAGCGGAGGAGGACAAGGGTTGGCGGCAGACTACGGCGACGTCGTGGGCGGGACGAGCCACACGGCTGCTGTCAGTGGCGGCGGCGCGGCACTGCGCGCAGGCGAGGGACAGGGTGTATCTGCGTGCCGCAGATCTCGCCCGATGGGCACCCAGACCTGGTATTATGAATATTACTACATTATTCTTAATACTGTATGTTATCAACTAACATACAGTGTGCACCAAATAACTAGAACCCGCGCAGGGTTCGATTTATATGTCTGATTGAGGTGAGGTAAGAGCGCGGAGGGTGACGCTACGCGTTGCCATAGATATATGGCCGCGCTTCTACCCGCGCAGTGACTAGTGCTTCATAGACTCTGTCACCGGCGCACGTTCCGCGATCTCCTCCAGTCAATACAAACGAAAAGTTTTATTTAAAATTAAAAATGGCGCCACGGAGGTGTAAGAGTAATACAGTTTTGAAGAGACAAGCAACGCAGTTGTTGTATCATGACCATCAATATTTGGCAAAGGTTAATAATTAATTATACAGACAATACCACTAAAAATAGCGTACAAATACAAAAGTTATCCTAACTGTAAATAAAATATAATATTGTAGTAGGTAAAAGTAAATGATTGTAGTAATAGGTACTATGATTAAAAATCGTCATATGATTTTGTGCTAAGATTTGTGTGCGCGATTACACATGCAAAGTTGCCGCCATCTTGGTTCTAGTTATGTGGCGCGTGCTGTACATAATTTATAATGTCAAACAGGTATGGACCAATCTTCATACATGTCAGCTGTAACTCCATTCCCTGCGCACGCGCTCCTGTCGGATTCCTCAGATGGGAAACCGCCACTGGGAGCGTGCGTGTCTGAAAATGATGGCAGTAAAGAGTGCATCTGTCATTTAGAGGTATGTTGGTAGAGAAGTCTGCATCCAGTAACAAAGAGAATGGGGGTAATGCCGTTGATAGATAAACTACAAGACTGCATGAATTCAAAAGTGGCACATGGGTGCTTGGATATATTATTATGTATATTATATGGATATATATATTATTACAGCCAAATTGTGGAATTCACTACCATCGTGTCTATTTCCGCATAGATATAATTTGGGACTCTTCCAAGTCGCGAGTAAATCGGTTTCTTCTGGGCAAGCGTGCTTCACCTTAGGCCGCATCATTGCTTTACATCAGGCGGATAGCGGAAAAACATGTCAATACCAAAAGACTCAAATACATAAACATATAGTTTGAGTTCAATTATATAAATATTACCTCTTACCTTTTGTTACATACAACTGTACACAACTCATGTAATGCCCCATTTGAAATTACATAATGTATTTTGATTTTTCAGGTATGTGTAAACTGGTATCCATGTGGGCTAAAGTACTGCAAAGGTAAACCACAAGGTGGTCTCAGCTACCGCTGCGGGATCAAGACCTGCCACCGCTGTTACCGCTACCACTTTTACGTGCGCCGGCGCGACGGGTGCCTCAACTACACGTGACGACGCGACCGGCCGCCGCGCCATCTCTGCCTGACCGCACTAGTAATATTTGCTGTACAGTTATATAAATACTGACAGTAGATTTCTACCTCAGCCCATTGGCTTAATTCAAGTGTTCAAAATGCTACATGTGGTTCACGAACATTGCGAGGCGGAGTTTACTTGATGAATCATTGTTGATTAAGAAACAGCATAGACTTTATAGCAGTCAGACATACAGATCCCACAATAAGATATAAACATGTTTTGGGAAACATGACAGTTTATATTTCACAACACTCAGATTAACAATTTTGTGTTGATAAGTATTGAAGCCATGCTCTTGTTTCATTATGTTGTTATATACAATACCATGTTTGTTCATTCTATGCTATTTTTTTATTTTTATTGATTATACATAATTATGCCATTCATCATCATCATCCACATGACGTCCACTGCTGAACATAGGCCTCCCCCAAAGATTTCCAGACGGACCTGTCAAAATTATGCCTTTAGATGTATGGATTTATATACTATTATTCTACTGTACTGAACCCCACATATCCTGCAAGCCCAGGTTGACTGGTAGTGAATGCCTTTGGCATTAATTCTGCCTTTACATAATATGGAAAAAGTACAAATAAAGAAATCTGTTGTTTCTTAAGTAACATGTTGAAAGCTATGACAATATTGTATACTTGTAAAAATTACGCTATATCTTAAATACCTGTGAACATTCTGTTCTTCTATTTAAAAAAAAGGTATAACCAGAAAAAATACAGGTTGTTTATACCTTTTAGTATATTTGATTTGCATGTTTTATAATGAATTAAAGTTTGCATTAAACAATCCCATCAAATAAATTATGTTAAGAATAAAATAAATCTTTTCTAAACTGTATTTATTTACATTTGTATAAGTAAACTATTTCTATATTTCTAAGTTAATAAACAATGTATGAAATGTTTCATTTCTTTTATTTTACATATTACTTGAGTTCTTGCACTTGATGAAGAAAATTAAAGTCCAATATAATGTCCATTGATTTTGATTACTAAGAGACAGCCACCCAATCAGATCAGATTTCGCAATATGTGTTGAATACTACATTTTTTTATCGAGACACTAAAACTTGCTCAAGGAAGATGCATGGGTGGCACAATGATCGGAAATCTCTTATTACATGTGTGCTGATAAAAAAGTCTAAAAAATTCAATGCTTATTATCTGGACAGATATATCTAATTACCTTCAATTTATTAACATTTTTTAAGTTTAATAACATCCTGGGAAAGGTTCATGTCGGTTTTTCCTGAGCACAAATTGTATTTTCCGCTCCATATCTTCATTGTATATAGCCTTGCAGCGCTCATGGTTTACACGCCTTCTGGTCTGTGAAATAAATAATAAATAGTCGTAGCAATTTTCTGTAAATATTATTTTTAAATACATACTGATTTTGATTAAGAAAATCGCGTACTTAGATATTTCTTATCTTATTTTTCCGGAAACATAAATTCAGCCTTTTTTTTACAAATCAAAATCTTAGTTTTGAGCTAATATTAAATGACTTACCTGAAAAGGTTTTTCGTAGTACCTGGTAAGTCTATACTGCTCCAAGATGCCTTCTTTCCCGAGAATTCTATTAACTAATCTGCAAGCAGCATCTACATCGTCGTTCTTCACAAATACTGTACGAGCTATGAAAGATGGGTGTCTGTTGGATAGTAATCTTAATGTTAATAACATGTTTGGTTTTAGTTGCTGGTAAATTAAATTATTCTAAGTTTTACACTTTGCAAGAGGAAGTGAGGTTATTTTGTTACATTCGCATTTGACATTTGACGTTTTTTTTTTTTGGAAGAACGTAGATGGGCAGGCTAAGTTTATATGAACTTACAACCTCATGGTCACATTATGAAATGGTCAATAATGTTCGTATTAAAACAGTCGGTAAAATATTAAAAATATGATACTGCAATATGCAAAATATGTCGCATATTATCCCGCAATCCGTAAATTAGCTGAGTTATTTTAGTGCTGATTTGAAATCTCAGAATAATATTGGATTTAATCCACGCAAAATGAATGGGGTATATTACAAATCAATAATATTGTGATCCTGGAATCGTGATATTATCACAAGATCACTAATACTGAAGTGGGCTATTAGACTTATCAATATTATCATCAATATTTCCACTTCAGTAAGCCGCACAGTGGGTCGAAAAGGCAATTTTAGTGACTTAGGAAATAATTTGGTTTTTTTCATCTTTTTTTGACGCTGATCGTTAGATACTAATTCATTCGTAGTAATTTTTTGTTAAACCTTATAGTTTCGGCTAAAAAATTATTTCTTGTTTGTGATATATGGAAAGCACTATAAAATCCTAAATTTCTGCGAAATCCTGAAAGGTCTTGGTTTGAAACCTTTGTTTTCTTAATTGGTCTGTTCTAGAATACTTGTGCACTTCGAACGTCTGCATGGACCTGCCACTTCTCGAGATATAGCTGAGTCAAAAAAATTATAAAATTCAATATTTTTAAAAACTTTTTTTACAATTATCTTGAACATATTTAACATTAATTAAAAAAATGATGTAATAAACTGATAATTATTAAAGCTAACTAGTATCTTTGGGAAAAAAATCCAATAAATAATTTAATTAAAAAAACCTTATGCCACTATCACTTATTTAGAAAATTTACAAAATACTTCAAAAGTTTTGTGTGAAATTCTGTTCTACTATAACTACTAGGTGGCAGAAATCCAACTGCACATTAGCTCAGTTTATTAGAACAAATGGAGGCTGGCTAGAAAGTGTAATAATTTGGCTTGAATGACAAAGGTTAAACGAACAACACGAAGCACTTGAGGTCATTTGTCCTGAAAATTTGCCCCCATTCACATCCAAAGTTTCTACTGCTATGATTAGTCCTAGAAAACCTTTTGATGATTTGGGCTGCAGATAAGAATGAAGACGAGTAGATCAAATACCATACCATAAATACCAGCCCTGTATTATATCGACGCTTGAAAGGCAATAATATCTAAGCGACATTTAGCAAATTTTTCAGTAGAGCGTTTTAAAGTTTTGATTTTGACAAAAAAAATCATAACTAATTAACCATTTGCTGCATAAAAATAATTGTAACTGTTTTAGGAACCTCTTAATTTTTGATGTTTTTTGAGTTAAATTAACAGCCCTGTAGATTATAAATTAAAAAGTTAACGTCGCTTAGTTAAAAATTACCTAAATTTACAAACAGGTAAAATCATCTAAATGGATCATCTTATGAATACCGTAACAAGTAAATTTAATGAAATACAAATATTTGAAAATGCACAGTTGGTAAAAATCATATAAGGATATCTAAACATAATAATAAAATCAAGTAAAAATATCTATATCTAAATTATTGGGTCACACGATCGTGGAGAAACATAAATACGTGCATAATATTGTAAATCTTGTTATTCCTACAAACATTGAACTATTTAATAATCAGTCAATTTTAATAATAATCAACATTTTATTGTTAGATAAACATACTTACATCCAAAATATAGCATAATGGTATAGAATTTGTTAATAGCCAACACTTATTTCTTTGGAGGGAGTTTCTCGCCTCAAGTATACGATGAGCGGAAGGACATACAAAATTGCCTTATCTGAACATTTACAACGGCTTGCTTAAATATCTCTGTGTAAGCATAACTCGAAAGCAATAATATTATAATTTATTCATTGTGTTGGAAACTCATAATTTTCTCTCTAAATTTATTTTTGCTGAAAGCAAATACATGCGTACACACCCACGCCCTTAACCCACAGGGGTAGAAAAAGACTATTGAGCACCACATTCTACGATCTTGACATACGTCTTCCACAAAGGTTTTTCATAGTACTTCGCAAAGACAAGTAAGTGTGTATAGTGTATACCAAAATGAAAAAGAGAGTTCAGAAAATAGTTGAGCAAAAGAAAGAAAAAGGAACTAGACCACAAACCTTCTCGTGAATCCAAAGCGAACCTTTCACTATTCTGGAAACAAATATGGTTGATCAGGGGAGAGTCGGGGACTTCAAAGATAGGAGTCATCAGAAATGAAGATGGAAGGGTGTTTAGAGATAAAAGGGAAGTATTGCTTGGAAGGCCTACTTCAAAAGACTTTTTAAATGAGGCGATGGGGATGTAGCAGGTGGTTAAGAGGCTATAGACCTGGCTTACTCTCAAAACGAGGCTAATAATGAGATTACGGAAAATGGAATAGTGAATGCGATGAAAAGTATGAGGTTAGGCAAGGCTGCTGGGTGTAACCGTTAAAATGCTGAGATACGGCAAAGGCGTAGTAGCAAAATTGTTATGGCTACTTTTTAATATCTGGTGCAAAACCATTATTATATCCATTTTCAAGAAGAAATTTTCACAGCAAGAATATAAAAGCTACCGCAGAATAAGCCTTCCCTGTGCTGCCAGTAAATTGTATGCCAAGGTCCTCATTAAGAGAGTGATTAATGAGACTGAAAAAAAGTGTGGAATGTCCAAGCAGGTTTTAGAAGAGAAATGGGTTACACACATCAAGTCTTTTATATAAGGTGCATAGCGAAAGAACATTTGGCTAAGTCCAAAAAAGTCTTTTACACCTTCGTAAACTTGGAAAAGGCTTATGATCGTATGCTGAGGAATGAACTGTTGTTAACATTTTTATTTATTTATTTATTTAAGCACTTCATATAGAAATGTATAAAGGCGGACTTAATGCCGTAGGCATTCTCTCCCAGTCAACCTTAGGGTGGTGCAGAGATTGTTAACATTGTTTTTAATATATCGGATTGAGAGTCACCTGGTGAGGACTTTGAAGTCTCTGTACGAGAACATCGACGGGAGAGCTGCAAGGCACGAAAAATTATGTGAATGATGTCTTTAAAGAGAAGGGAATGAAAATTAATGTGAGCAAGATAAAAGTGGTTGTGATAGAAAGAGGTCTGGGCACGTGGAGAGGATGGATTCAAGACAGGTCATGAAAGGTTAAATACCTTTCGTAAGCTTTCGAGCTAATGTGGATGGTACGGCTGGAAGAGGGCACCCTACGAGAGCGTGCATTTATCAAATAAATTATCTCCAAAAAGGGTAGGTCAGGATTAGCCTCAACCGGCAAAAAAGTATACGGAGAGAATAGGGAAAATTGGAATTAAATTATTATTAACATATTGTAATACACAATAATGCAACATAAATATATTTATTACAAAAATAAATGTTATTAAAATTATAAAAGTCTATTTATTTGTAAAAAACTCACCATATCTACGTAAAATTGAGGCAAAATCATAAAAACGTCGGACGGCTGTCCTCTCTTAGCGACAACCAATACGCGCTGTACAGGATCGCGCGCATATACAAATGACACTTTCAAAACACTAGGTGGTTCGCAAGCGGGTGTATTTACTTTATTATGAACAGGTAAATATCTCTTAGCAATAAGTATAACCACCTGAACATACCCGGTAAAATTATCTATGCGACATGACTGAAGTTAAAGGTTGTCAAGTAAAAATATCTAAGTATAAAAAATAGAACTTATATTATTCAGGTAAAATTATCTAACCGACTAATAATTATTCATTTTATTTTAGGTAAAATTGTATAAATGTACTATTAACAAAATATTTTATTAAGCTGAAAATATCTAAGCACATAAATATGGAGAGTATGGGTCCAGGTAAAATTATATCTATGCCAAAGTTATAATTTTTTGTGTAGGTAATAAACAACTAATTAAAGAGCGAGCAGTTTTTTATTTCAAGTAAACATATATTAATGCAAAACAGTAATATCATGATTTCATGTAAAACACACTAAGTTCAAAATCAATTTCCTTAAGCGTACCAACTACTGTAAATCCAAAAAGTCGTAAAAATTTTGGCGGTAAGTGAGAAAAAAAAAGTTAAATTTACCAGAATCATCTAGTATCTAACCGCCAAAAAAGTTGTTGTAGAGCTACGAAACCCGGATCAATCGACGCAGAAAAATCTGGCGATTCCAAATATGTATATAACTCATTTTAGGTATTTTTGTCGCTTAGATATTATTGCCTTTCAAGCGTCGATATATTGCTCACTGCTGAGCACGGGCCTCCTCTACAACTGAGAGGGTTAAGGCCTTAGTCCACCACGCTGGCCTAGTGCGGGATGGCAGACTTCACATACGTTCGAAATTCAGAGAACTTCTCAAGTATGCAGGTTTCCTCACGATGTTTTCCTTCACCGTTAAAGCGAGCGATAATTCACAAAGAATACACACATAACTTTTTTTAGAAAAGTCAGAGGTGTGTGCCCTTCGGTTTTGAACCTGCGGACATTCGTCTCGGCAGACCCTTCCACTCCCAACTAGGCTATCGCCGCATTTTGCCGCCGATTCGACTCGGCATCGTCGGGGCTCAATTCGATAGGCTGCTCACTTCCTTCCGCCATGACTGCTAGTGTGTACTGACAGAAAATATCACGATGCACTTACACTGTCAATAATATTGAAGCCACGCCCCCTTAGTATCGTGGATTGCAAAATATTCGGATAACTTGCGATATTATCGCGATACGCGTCAATATTGCATCAGTATTATCACGATAATACGAGTATCGCATGATATTATTGACTTTGTAATATACTTACCCCAAAGATAATTATAATACTACTGAAAATATATAATAGGTACTCTTTGCCCCTGATATACCCCTTTGATTGTAATTTTTCCATATCTATTATTTGTCAGATTATTCTCTTTAATTGACATTGATTGGTATTTTTATGAGCTGAGGATTTGTGTTAAGTAATTTGTGTTGTAATTTGTACAAACTTTACGTAACACACTTTTATTTTTTATCAACATGGCAAACGACAGTGAAATAAGGTCTTTGATGACCTTATCATCAAAATCAGAAGGCAGTACTGCGCCGCAGACTCGCGCCCGATGGCGGAACGCACCGCTGCACGACCGGTGCACCATTAATGATATGGTCAAGTTAAAGGAAGCTTTCCAAGATGCCTATAGGAATAAACTATTGCCAAATGAATTCAGGAACCTTTTAAGAACGTTACTCAACGTCGAATATGACGATGATGAATATAAAATTATTTTTATGAAGGTCCGGATTATTATTAATCTAAAGAACTATAATATAAAAGTAGGTTTTAACAATACGACTGGTTGTAAGTTAGGAAACCACCCATTGGAGTCTCTATTCGTCCTCTAGTATCTAAAATTAATTACTGCGACGCAACTCTTATTAAAAGGTTTATAACATAAGCAGCCGCTCCGTAAAGTCCGTCGCTGGTAGCTGTTTTATTTTTTAATCTATCTGATTTTCCTTATTAGATAAACACAAACCGTAATGGCGAGATCGAATGGGATGAGCTGGTATCGCACCTTTTACTGGGCTACTTCGGGAACGATGCGGAGAACCAGCGTGAGTCCCTACAGCCACCCATCATGGGCCTTCCTACCGTCATGCGTTCGCAGCACCGCCATCCCGTCTCCAGGATATGCTTCTGTCCTGATGTTGCTAAAGTATGTTTTCAATTATGCTATTTGCTGATAATATAGGTACCTATAAATTATTCCATTCGTTCGTATTATGCACCAAGATTGTGTGATCAGCATGGTGCATTTTCTGCCCTAAAACCTAAATTTGTGCTGTTGAGTATCTTACGGTCTATAAAGTAGAAGATGATCCAAAAATCTCCTCGGTTCTAATTTCCTTAAAAGTTGGCAATGCACTGTCAATTGACAGTGCATAAATACCTAATTAGGTATTTGGGTACCTAGGTATTGTGGGCATGTTCATTGTTCATGAGTGATGATGAATAGTTACTAAGGTAGGTACAGTCAGATGATCTATTACCTTGCTTAGGTAGATATTAGTCTCATGTTATAAGAATGATAAGAACTGCCTGAACTTAACTTCTAGGATCGCAGCACGGATCCGATGCAGGGCGCGTACATTACGGCGAGCCGGGACGGTATGATCAACTGGTGGTCTCTCGACATGATCTTGCTGAGAACTGCCTATTCATCTAGCCGTTAGTTTCCAACTTATATTGGCTTTGTTGTCTGTTTTCCTTAATGAGTCATCTTTCCTCTAATAACTGCTACTTTCGGTGCTACTTGTATCCAGCACACTTGAAGGTGCGTACTACGTGGGTGACGGACATGGTGTGCATGCCCGACGTGAACATTATTGTGACCAGCTCCACGGAGCGCGACCTGCGCTTCTACGACTGCACCGCCAACACCTTCACTCTCAAGATCGTCATTACTAGCTGGGAGTACATGGTGAGGATGCTATTGCCTCACCTAATCCTAACCTTATTTGCCTAATAGTATTGTTTTTGCATAAATGCCGCTGCAAGAGCCTTCTAGTAAAATCTTTTTGGTAAATACGTGTCAAGGAGTGTTAAATTAAATGACACACACTCACGCCTTTTATGCCCGAAGGGGTAGGCAGAGGCACAACTAGTGCACCCACTTTTCGCCGTGCGTATTCCATCCCATGATGTGATAGGGGGTAAGCCTATCGCCATATCGGGCACAAATGCCTCTGGCATGTCCAGGCTGATACTGAATTTAAAATCCAATACCTATTACTTTGACCGACCCGGGATCGAACCCGATATCTCAGCATTGCAGTCATACCATAATACAAATACGCCACCGGGGCAGCGAAAAATGAAATGACAGTCACACAGACATAAATCTGATTACGAGGAAGTACGACAGAGATCGAAATTTTTTGGCAGATCTGCACGATGTACTACCACTTCCACAAAGACGAAAATGAGAGATGCATTCTGATTTGCGGCGACGTGGGCGGCAATGTTCGCGTGCTACTGTTCTCGCCCATCAAACGTGGCCCCTTCAAGAACGAGGCCGGCAGGGCGCTCATACAGTTGAGGCACGTCGACCTGCAGCGAAAGGTAAAAGCTGCAATATAACAGTTGATATTATAGAGAGCAAAGCTGATATGGACAGACTAAACTTTTGGCTTTGACTTCCTTCAATATTATATCCAATCAGCTGCTGCGATCAGTTTCGATTCTGTACCGAACAGTATTTTTTTTAGCCTCGGCTGCTTCCGGAGATGATGCTGGTGGAGTTGACGCGAATGCACTCAGAATGGGTGCGGCAGGTGTCGTTCTACGCGTCGCTGCACTGCGTGGTGTCGTGTGCCACGTGTCCCGACGCTCTGCTCATGTGTGACATCGCCGGCTCCAAGACACACAACGTATTCCACGTGGATAAGGCCAGTCAGATATATATGCTAAATGGTTGCAAATTATAGCGTCTCTAACAAAAATCCTAAATGATCTACTATTGTCTTGAGCTGAGCTAATATATCTATACCTAGGTCGTGTCTTGATGATGAATTTAAATTTATTACTTTTAAACTTCATCATTCCATGATGACGCGCAGGGCATCCAATGCTTCGCCTTCGACGAGGAAGCTCACATCCTGGTGACGGGCGGGCCAGATTGCGCAATCCGTGTTTGGAACCCGTTCGTGCCGGCTAAGGCCAATGTGGTGCTGCATGGACACCACGCTGGGGTCATCTCACTGGTGCTGCAGAACAACGGGCAGACGATCTACTCTCTGTCTCGGGACAGGGTTATTAAAGTCTGGGATTTACAGGGACAGGTGTGCGTACAGGTGGGTCTGATTACAAACTAAATGTACGGTACGTGCTACTGGCGCTGCCGACGGCCAGAACCAACCTCTTGGCCAAGTCGCCTCTCACACTAGCCATTAAAACCATAAATGAGGTGCATGTCAAAACAGATGTTTTGTCATGTTTTGTCTTGCCAGTTGCAATTGGGTATATCCTGTAATGACTGTGAGTGTTGAATAAAGAATAAATAAATAGAAGATAATAGATATTATTATTTAGTGTACATTTTTCATACAGATTCCTCTAATCTCTCTCATAAGACGGTTAGGTAAGTAAAATCAATTTATCTTTGATAGCGTAACGTCACACGATAATGCTTGGCTTAAAGAACTAGCCGAGAAACGCGCAAAACGACACGAACGCGCTAGCAACCCCTTATCATCCAGGGCGAACTCTGATTATAATGTGCACGTCGTGTGGCTGTTTTTGCCTTTCTCGTATTAGTCTCCACAGCCATCAAAGAAAATGTGTCAGAACAACCTCCAACAGTTGACGCTATTTAGATCATCTACAATAGATGTAATAGGCCAATGATGAGTTCAGCATCGTAGGTGTAGTACAAACATACTGATAGTAATAGGCATACTTAGGCGTTGAATGCAAGGAATATAATTCACTTTACGGCAGGCAGAGATTGGCAGTTGGCACAAACTATACCTACTATCCGGCTGTATACAGCAGTTCTCACACAACGAAGGTGGACCGTAGAACTAACTTATCCTAAATCTCTCTCCCTCCCAAGTCCTACATCGACATACCACCGCAAGTGGGCGAGCGAACTCCCATCACGGCGGTGTATAACCCGGCGACTCGCGAGTTCATCCTGGCAGCCATCAAGATTGCCGTGGTGATCCTAGATGAGCAGCTCAACCCGCAGCACACGGACGGTTTCACGCACTCCCGAGCTGTCGCCAAGATTCTCTACAACCCGCTGTTCAAAGTAGTCATCACTTGTGGGATGGACAGCATTATTATTAACTGGGATCCTGTCACTGGTATAACCATTGTCATTGTTCTAAGGAAGCAAGTTAATAGCTATTAGCTACAATCAGTTTAAATTGTCAAATTGTCATAGAGTGCCGTCGCAGACATTACTCAAAATTCAGTATTTTTAAAGATTTGCATCGAATTCGTAATTCCTTCAACATTAATGAAGTGTTTTTGGCGACGTTTATTACTTATCAACACCTCGCAGTTATTTTTCTGCTGTAAAATAATAAAGAATCAGGCAATCAATCATCAAACATCAATCATAGGTAAACGCAACGCAATGGTTCGTGACGCACACACTCGTCTGCTCCACGGAGAACTGATCCCGGTGGAGATTACCGCGGGCTGCTTCGACCCTGGGTACCAGCTGCTGCTTACAGGCGCTAGGAACGGATCACTGAAGGTATTGGTTCAGTGTAATTTAATACAGAACTGTTAATATTATCGCGATAATCTAAAATTTTATGAATATTAATATGTAGGTATCAACTCTTTGAATTGTATTCAGGTATGGAATTTCAATACCGGCTTGTGTCTGAGAACCATGTATATTGAACACATGTGTGAAGTCACCAATTGCTTCTGGGTGGAAGGGAGGTAAATTGGTATAATTCTTGTAGTAATGTATTTACTTTGCTGTATTTTATCTTGAAATACAGCCATGAGCCATGCTGTAGGTAGTTTTATGTAACGATTGGGTCGGAATCGGATTGACCGGCACGATACCGCTAAGTCAAAGTGCATAAAATTACTGTCCATGTGCTAAGCAATCTGCTTACATGACATTTCCTCGTGTTAGGATCCTGGCGGTAGGCTGGAACCGTCATGTGACAGAATTTGAAGACACCGGCACGGCCACCACCGGCAAGAGCTGGGAGACGCGGCACACTGATGATGTACTGGCTGCAGCTGCACGCAGTCCGCTGTCACTTGCCACCGCCAGCTATAACTCGGAGCTCATGCTCTGGAAACTTGAGACTGGTCAGCCTTACAGGTAACGGGAATTGGCAAATATCCCTTTTACGAATTCTCTTCACTTTAGTTTGTTACGATAATAATTTGTGAACTGGCATAGTTTCCACTATGTAGCAATAACGATTTGCTAACGGATAAAACTCCATAGAGTTTCTTCTCTACATTTCTTTATCCGGTGTACATCAATAGCCCGGTGATGGTTGCAGGCGTTTCTCATGCACGGAGCCGATGTTGCGGATCAAGATGCACTACAGCAAACGTGATGCGGCTAAGACGGCTGCTGGGGCGTCAGCCGGTGGAGCAGCTTCCGCTGGAAAGAGATCTTCGACTATTAGGAAGCCAAGGTAGTGTTAGCTGAATTCTGGAAGTTTGTTGCGTTATTTTTGATAACAAATAGGTAAGTATGTGGTATCTATAAGTAACGGTGAGTTTCTGTTTGGTCAGCATGGGCGGGCCGCGCGAGTCGATCAGCTCGTCTCTAGCGATGCGCAAGGCGCGTGCGCGGCGCGTGTCGTCGGTGGCGCTGCCGCTGCGCGCGCAGACCATGCGCCAGCTCGCCGTGCACGCCTGCATCTTCCTGCTCACCAGACCCAACGCCATGAGGGTCGGTCAGTATGCAACTTGAGATCATGTTACAAAACCGACGTAAACTAACAGCTTTTGTGTAGTCACTTACGATATTTTCTTTCTTCAATAATGTTCTAGAATTGTGAAAGGCCTCAGTCATACATAATATAGTGCAGGAAGTTTAATGTCTTATATGTGTGGGCTTTGAAATCATTTGAAGTTCTTCTGTAATTTTTGTTTTTAGATGACTTCTTGTTTCAGCTTCTCTATTGCTATCGCTGGAAAACGGTCAGGTGCAGGGCTGGTCGGACCATCCGGCGGGCGGGTACCAGGGCTCGTTCCAGGCGATCCACACGGCCGGGGACTACGTGTCCGCGTTCGCGACCGACATCGACAACGACTACCTCTTCACCGGCACCACCGTCGGGTACGTGAAGGTGTGGCTCATGAAGAACTACCTCAGGAATGAGGAGGTTAGCACGGACATAAATATTTTTTATTTAACTGATAAAAGGTAAGGTGTAGGGTCTGCCTACTCCTGAGCAGGACTAAATGCGTAATGTATATGTTTATGAAAATCCTCTACCTAAAAACCCTTTCCGAATACTTTGCAAAGTATAACAATGTCAAGGAGATTAAAAAGTGTCAAAGCTGAAAGCACTATACCCTAGCATCCAATGTTTCCATCGAAGGTGCACGTGAACATGCCGCAGCTCCGGCTGGAGTTCCCGTTCCTGTGGCGCGACCGCATCGAGGGCCGCGCCAAGCGCAGCGTGCGCGACCAGCCGCTGCCGCTGCTGCTCAACAGCTACCGCGCGCATCTGCGCTGCATCACCACCATGGCCTACATCGACGAGCTCAAGCTGCTGCTCAGGTTATTTGTCTTCAAACATATTCTTGTGGTAATCCCATCTCAATTATTAACAATATCCTGTGTACACCCGGCGAAGTTTGGAGGTACTCGAGCGTTAACTCTGAGTGAGTGTAGCTATTGCGTGACATTTTCTGTTATAATGCCGTTTTACGTCGCTTTCTTCGGTGTTTCGACGACTTTATGACATGTCCTTCTTAAAACGAGGTTAAAAAAAAGTCTTTACGGTAGGAAGCAGCTTGGCTGTGCCCCTGGCATTGCTCATTGCTGACGTCCATTGACAACGGTAACAAATTACCATCAGGTGGACCATTGGCTATTCTGTCTACGAAGACAAAAAAAAATAGAGGGTTTTAGGTACCTATATATTAGAAAATACAATGACATACCTATAATTTCGGAATGAAATTTTATATGTACAGCGGCAGTGCCGACTACAGCGTGCGCGTTTGGCGCCTGTCGGGCGAGTACCTGCAGACGCTGGGCAGCTTCGTGCCGTGGACACTGGAGCTCACCAGGTTCCCTCCCGACGTCAAGAAGGTAGCCAGCTTCACCACGTTCAAGGTAAGCTGCACTATCATTAGTAAAGGAAAATATGGGCCGAAGTCCACCAAATGACGATAATTATTAGGTATGGCAAAATTATTTAAATTAGGTATGTAGGTACTAGCCTTAATATTTCATAGGATCACAATGAGACGCAGACATCACTCCATGTTTGGCAGGCAACGGATTACTTTTCTGTTCTATTAATGTGCCGTCAATCTTGAATGGCATGTAGATTAGACGTAGACTATGAGATCCAGGTATTGGATAAACGGATGTTGCGTTTTATTGTTAAGGTATGGCGCGGCGGGTACGTGTCGCGCTACGTGCCGGGCCAGGTGGAGGTGGACAAGTTGCGCGACATCACGGAGCAGGAGCTGCGGCACAAGACGTACGGAGACCCGCCCGAGGAGCCGCTGCTCGGCCGCTACTTCAAGCTGCCGCGCCGTCCTGAAGTGCAGGACCCGGTGGTGTTGGATGACTCGCTGCAAACGGTACGTCGTGCTGTCTATATCAGAGTAGGTACTCGCATTCTTTTACAAGTCGTCTTTTATCTTCCAAGGGTTTCACTAGGCAATTGCGTAACGTAACACGTGATTAATTTAGTGCAACTTAATGGCTGATGTAGTGATTTGCTAACAAATAAAGCCCGATTTTGTGAAATGTTGCGAATGTGTACAGCATTGCATGTCCATTTCGTCGCAGGTAGGGTCATTCGGCCTAAAAGTACGCACTTTTTTTTCTATCGTCTACACAGTCAAAAATATAGTATCTTGAAAAACGTTTTAACACTCTATGTAAAGTAAATTTATTCTACTTTCATTATTTAATGAGTTTTTGTACATTGCTTCATTGTTATTTTTGCAATACATGTTTAAGTGCATCGGGAGAAATTCGTACTATTGACCCGTTATGTGGGTAAAATTACGCAGAGTATTTTTTTACTGTATAAGGTCTAAAAATCTTTACAAATCATATTCGACTTGATTGCACCTTAAAGATAAAAAAATCGATTGATCATTGTAACGAAGTTATAATAGCGTGCGTACTTTCAACCTTGTACTCTTACCCAAACAGGGAATATTTTAAAAAATCACACGTTAGTTGAGATGCAATTATTTGCTAGGACAGAATTAATAACTAAAATAAATACTATAATAATCATGTAAACTTAACATAATTAATGGACTTTTGTAAACTGATGCACCGTCTAGCCATACAGTTTTTTCCCAGCACAAAATATTGGTAACTAATCAACAAAATCACGTTGATCACCGTTTTTCGCTAAACAAGTGAGGCTTGGTAAAATACCTTGTGGCTCTGACATCGTCCCTGACGCGCCCCTGATCTAGCCGAAAACGTGTCCGAGCCCCCTCAATAGGTTCCGAGATATTGACCATGCGAACTTTTACCCACTGCGTGCTGTTGCCCCGAATGACCCTATGTTTGTTTTATCAGTAGCAAATATGTTGAAAGTAATTGTGAGGTATTAACATTTAAGTAGATGTATTATAAAGTAGTAATGCGGGAATGTGGTTGTGATCAGATCCCCGTGTACGCGCACTTGCGCACGGCGTCGACGCAGCCGGTGCGGCGCCCCGCCACGCCCGAGCTCGTGCGCGCCACGCGTCTGCAGCGCGCCGCCGCACGACGCGCGCGCTTCCAGTAGCCAACACCACTCCACTCCACACACACCACACACACCACGTCGACGCAGCCGGTGCGGCGCCCCGCCACGCCCGAGCTCGTGCGCGCCACGCGTCTGCAGCGCGCCGCCGCACGACGCGCGCGCTTCCAGTAGCCAACACCACTCCACTCCACACACACCACACACACCACGTCGACGCAGCCGGTGCGGCGCCCCGCCACGCCCGAGCTCGTGCGCGCCACGCGTCTGCAGCGCGCCGCCGCACGACGCGCGCGCTTCCAGTAGCCAACACCACTCCACTCCACACACACCACACACACCACGTCGACGCAGCCGGTGCGGCGCCCCGCCACGCCCGAGCTCGTGCGCGCCACGCGTCTGCAGCGCGCCGCCGCACGACGCGCGCGCTTCCAGTAGCCAACACCACTCCACTCCACACACACCACACACACCACGTCGACGCAGCCGGTGCGGCGCCCCGCCACGCCCGAGCTCGTGCGCGCCACGCGTCTGCAGCGCGCCGCCGCACGACGCGCGCGCTTCCAGTAGCCAACACCACTCCACTCCACACACACCACACACACCACGTCGACGCAGCCGGTGCGGCGCCCCGCCACGCCCGAGCTCGTGCGCGCCACGCGTCTGCAGCGCGCCGCCGCACGACGCGCGCGCTTCCAGTAGCCAACACCACTCCACTCCACACACACCACACACACCACGTCGACGCAGCCGGTGCGGCGCCCCGCCACGCCCGAGCTCGTGCGCGCCACGCGTCTGCAGCGCGCCGCCGCACGACGCGCGCGCTTCCAGTAGCCAACACCACTCCACTCCACACACACCACACACACCACGTCGACGCAGCCGGTGCGGCTACTAATTTCATCATAACTCGTAACACTGTAGCCGCATGTTGAATGTTATCAATTAATCTTGTATATTTCCGCAGTCCGTAACACAAAACACCCAAATATTTTCAACTTTTTAGTGAAAGAATACCTACAGCACTGACGCACCTAGTCGCCACATTACCTACGCTATTGCCTTTTAGTGCGTGCCTATTAGAAATTAATTTGTAGGTACTTACCGCAAGTAAAATCTGCATATTATGCAGAAAAAATATTTGCGGGTAGTAAGGACTGATTCCCATTTTGATCTTGTAACACAGATTACCCCTAAGGAGATAGACCAACTAATCTGTGTGTGATATGAACATAATACTTTGTACAGCGACTGTTACCTTTTTCTTAACTAATTAATAAATCGTAATTTATTTTTATTAGCTTTTTATTAAATCGATGATGATAATTAGGTAATGTTTATTATAACTAAATAAGTAAGTAACATAATAGAATAATAAGTTAAAATATTATTTGATCTAATATTTAAAATACAATATCATAAACATTAGGTAATAATCCAAGAATCTCAATTAGGTATACATACCTACTTATCAATGGACTTATATTATAGCAGTACATAACAATCATTTATTCGCTTCTTTTTCAAGACATGTTTATACTTATTTCTTTAGTATCACAGCATTACATATCAGCGAACAAAAATTACAATCAACATATCGTCGTCCATTACTTGATCCGCGACTTACCGCGTTCCACCCGGCGCGGCGGCTTGGCCATGCGCGCTGCCATGGCCTGCTCCAGCAGCTCGTCGATCATGGAGTACTCGCTGCAGCTGGCTGGCATCCTGTTACCTTCGATGACCACGCGCAGTATCCCCGGGCCCGACTTGCGCACTGTCCTCTGCTGATAGGATAAGACCCGCACCAGCGCCACCACTGTCTCGTAGCCCAAGTTATTGAACGAGAGATTCAAGTAGCAGAATACAGTGTTTCCCAAGGAGAACACTTGCCGGTCCTTGGTGTCGGTCTCGTCGACATTGAACGGGTCGGAGAGCGTGCCCACCAGCTCGTTGGCCATCGTGTCCGCCTTCATCGTGATGGCGTTCATAATGCTCGTGTGACATACGCCCAGCGGGACAGACGTGGTGCTTGATTTTTTCGACCGCCCAGTAGCTGTCTTTCTTCTAACACTTCGGCTGCCGTCGTCAGGAGACTTCTCTTTCATCGCCGCAGACAGTTCTGTCACTAATCTTTGAAAAACGTCTTGCTTCAGCCGCATGTGCTCCATCATGCGCTCCCTCTTCGTCAGCAGTTCTTCGTACGTTAACGCAAACTGCACAAGACTCTGCAGGATGCTCGTCGCGCCGGCATCGTTTATTCTGTTTCCACTGAGATTTAAATACTGTAGCGTTCGATTACTCCGTAACGCTTGAGCCAGCGCGCACGCTCCTTCGTCGGATATTTGATTGGAGGCGAGAGACAGTAAGATTAAAGTGTTGGAGGCCGGCTGCGGGTGCACCAGCCTGGCGGCGATGCAGACGCAGTCGTCGTCGGTGAGCGCACACCGGGAGAGCGTGACGCGCCTGAGGTGCCCAAACTCGAACAGCTGGTAGTAGTTGCGCTGCGGGACGTGCGTATTCTCCAGCAGCACCTCCGTGATGTGCGACTGCGGCAGGAACTTGGCCATCTCGTAGATGATCTCACCTTTGAGCGGCACCCAGCGCATGGTGATCCTGCTCAGGCATGTCTGGTAGGGGATACAGAGCGCGATAACCTTAATTAGCAGGCGCGGCACGGCGACCGTCCTGTTGAACTGCAGCTCGACGAGGCGGCCGCCCAGGTCGAACACCACCGTCACCACCACCTCGTTGGGGTCGCCGAACAGCGCGCCCGCTGTCGTTATCGACTCATCCTCTTTCTCCTGCGAGTCGCGCTGCGCGTGCGACGTTTGATGAGATATCGTCGATCTTCCCCTCGCAGATTTCTTGCTTTTCTCTTCAGTTTTGCTGACGTACTCATCTAGGAATAGTTCATTAAGTTAATATTTTTTCTAAAACTTGGACGTACTGTAGGCCTTTATCCTTCCTAATTAGGATGATCTCTCAGGGCGATGTGTATTGTCGTAGTTAGGTACAATACTTTGTAATGAAAAGACTTGAATAATGCTCTGAATATGTATTGCTTTTGAATAGTTATTAGAGACCATGCTATGGTACAAAAAGCTTGTAACTAATTAACCTTGCAGGAGTTTATGTACGGAGACGCTGAAGGGCGCCTGCAGTTGCACGCACGCGTACGGTATGAACGTGACGAGGTCGGCGGGCGTGGGCCGCGCCTCGCTCACGCGCGCCTCCACTGACGACTCCGTCATTGAGATTACGTACTAATATTACAAATATCGAGCTTATTATTCAGTTACGAAAATTGCTTCAAAAACAGTGTGTGCCAAAGTGGTGTCTTCTTTACAAAAAAAAAACATTGACATTACACATTCCATATTATTATGTCAAATATTTGAAAGAATAGGAAAAAGAACATAGGAACCAAAGAGTATATAACAGTATTAACATGCAAGCCACTCTTTGAGCATTTACAAAGATTACACTGCATTACACAGTACAACAAAGACCATTATATTCATTGATATTTCAAAAATAAATAATATATTTTGATTCATGGAATTATTATGTATTCCCTGATTATATTACTTACGGTTTTAGGGATATGGTCAGTACAATCTCCACGATTTTATATTTCGAATCATAATATAATCTACAATTTTACAATACTTAACAAGTAGTGAGTAGATAAGTTACAATAATTCCGTCCAAACTGTAACTACGGAATGGAACACGACGCAAATCATTGCGATTTTTATTGCATTGTTATATCGTGTAGTTTCGTCGGGATGTGTATAGCATACATTAGGCTTAGGAGGTGATGGTCTATGCAGCAGTCGGTTTTAGCCACACGCTATCAATTTACAATTAGCTTATTACTGTTATTTGCATATAATATTTTGTACATATTTATTCTTTAATAAATAAAACAAACCTTTTACCTAAAATACTTTATTGTTACCTGATACATTACGAAAATATACAATCGAAACGGTATGTGTAGCTAAAGTTTTATAGATTATATTGGGAGCTAATTGAACTCTTTAATATTGGTGTTATAACTACCGACTAAGGCAGGATGGTTATGAATACCACTAGCCATGCATGCAAACTAGTTTGTTACCTCTGACAACATAAAAAAATATTGAAATAAATTACTGCCTCGGTGGCGTAGTTGTCTGCAATGCTGAGGTCTCGGGTTCGATCCCTGGGTCGGGCAAAGTGATATTGGGTTTTTCTATTCAGTATCAGCCCGGAGTATGGAATTTGTGCCAATTGAAATTGTGCAATTTTATTTGGAATTAGGCTCGCCCCCTATCACATCATGGGACGGAATATACCCGGCGAAAAGTAGTTGCGCCTCTGTCTACCCCTTTGGGGATAAAAGACGTGACAGTGTGTATGTTAACTAAATGAGGTATCCTTGCAATTGTCTCGACTCTCGATCCATAGAATAACCTAAATTATATGGTGTCACAGGTAGTTGATTATAGCAATTATTAAGCATTTTTAATCGGTGTTTGTATTCCGCGTATTATTTTATGGATATAAAAACATATGAAATTGCTTGGGGTATCCTAGTAGCTAGTACTATGATGTTCCGTGCATTAAATGGTCACAATTTATATTTTCAATCGGATTATAATAAAGTTTAATTCCTTCTGAAGTGAACCTCAGCAGTTTAAGTAACATGGCAGTACTACGACAGCATAGTCATTTACGACACACATCACATGGGTTTCTTCTTTAAACAAAGTAATTTGATGGCAGTAAGAAAACATACGGTAGTGTAACATGGAAAACTTCAAAGTTAAATGCACTTTAATGTTACTGTATTGCATGTTAGCAGATTCTGGTGTGCGATGTAGTGGTACTGTCTGGTTGGGAGGCGGATTGCTAGGTGTTGGTCTCTCGCTTGGTGCCGCTGAGCACGATGTATGGGGAGTGCGTCTCGCGCTGCTTTTCCTGCAACATCTGCAGCGTGCCGAGCGGCGTGTCCGTGGAGCTCATCTTCTTCATGAGCCCCTCCTGTATCGCCTTCTTGATGCGTTTCTCCTGCTTGTTTTTGCCAGGCCCTTTGCCGTGGAACTTGTGCGAGAGGTAGCGGAAAGCCTCCTTGGGGCAGAGCGCGCGGCCCTCGTCGTCCACGTAGTCCAGCTTCACGCTCGGCCTGAAGTTGCTCTTCTCGCGGAAGTCTTGCAGGGGGCCCGAGTGTCCGCGCTCGCGGCGGCCGTACTTGTCGTCTTCCCTGCGCAGAAATGATTATAAATAATTTAGCGATATATATTTGTTTGATGGTATGTGTATGGTGTGTGGTGTGTGGTGTGTGGTGTGGTGTGTGTAGTTACGCGTAGGTCTTGTCCTCGATGGAGTAGTGCGCGGCGAGCAGATGCGCGCGCGAGGCGGGCGGGTGGTGCGGCGCGGCGCGTGCCAGGTACCCCTTGGAGCGCGCCAGCCGCAGCGCGCCCGCCACGCCCGCGCCCAGCGCCGGCTCCGAGCACAGCGCGCGCGCGCCCTCTGCAACACCAACACCAACATCAATCATCCACACCAACACCAACACCAATTGTTATTACTGCAAGGACCTACGCTACTATTTTACTCAAGTACCAAATCATTTAATAGCTTAACATCTCTACACTAATCTACTTCACTATATTTTCGATGTTCAGACACATTTATAGTCTAAGATCCCGCTGCAAGATTGGTGCGTTCATCGATTTTTTGTTTAAAACCAAATATTTTATGTTTATTTATAATTAGGAGAATATATATTTACTAGGGTGCCTATCAAAATTTGGCCGCCATTATTTTTAATTAAATTATTTTTAATTGATTTTTGGTAAAAAATTTCGTTTATTTCATTTTTAAATAAAATAACGTCTACATCACGGTAATTAATATGAAGATTCTAAAAAATCACGGTTGCCGTTGCGCACCTGGCCGCACCTCTTTGCAGCCAGGTGTAAACAGGTATGATTTCGATAAATTTATACGTTTATAACGTATATTTATTAATTATATGTCAAATTGAAGCTAATTTTTTTCTATTAATTTTCATATAAGGTTGCTTAATTAAATCTGGCCGCAAATAATGGTTACTGGCTGTTAAAGATGATAAATATTTAAGGTAGAGTGAAAGAGAGTTAGCGCGTAACGTCATTTGTCAGACAAGGACAGCGGTTGCCGGCTGTGCGACGCTTTTAAGCCATTGCGCATGCGTCGAATGTTAGTGTTCTCAACTGAACAGATGCGGCATTTTTATTCTAACATAAAAACCACGCTGTTTTGGCGTTCGTAATAAACAACATATTATATTTACATTGTTATTTGTGCATCTAAAAATTATGATATTAATTAACGTAAAATAAAATTGATAAAGATGAAGTCGTGTTTTTTGTGTAACGAAAAAAGCAATGTACTCGACTTTAATAATGTATCATTCCAAAAGTGCTCGCTAATGTTATTGTTTCGTCGTAAAAAAATATAAATATCATGGCCTTTTATTTACAATTGACTCTACTAATGATTTTGGATATCATTCAGAGTGTCTAAAAAAAATGTGGTTCTAAAGCAAAAAGATAAACAAGAATTTGAAGATTTTTGCAAAACACAAACCGTAAGTAAAAGTTGAATTAAATTTAAGAATAATATAGGTTATAGTTGAAATATAAATGACACAGTTCTAACTTTGAGGTTTTTTAATAAAAAAACACTAACATTCGACGCATGCGCAATGGCTTAAAAGCGTCGCACAGCCGGCAACCGCTGTCCTTGTCTGACAAATGACGTTACGCGCTAACTCTCTTTCACTCTACCTTAAATATTTATCATCTTTAACAGCCAGTAACCATTATTTGCGGCCAGATTTAACTAAGCAACCTTATATGAAAATTAATAGAAAAAAATTAGCTTCAATTTGACATATAATTAATAAATATACGTTATAAACGTATAAATTTATCGAAATCATACCTGTTTACACCTGGCTGCAAAGAGGTGCGGCCAGGTGCGCAACGGCAACCGTGATTTTTTAGAATCTTCATATTAATTACCGTGATGTAGACGTTATTTTATTTAAAAATGAAATAAACGAAATTTTTTACCAAAAATCAATTAAAAATAATTTAATTAAAAATAATGGCGGCCAAATTTTGATAGGCACCCTAGTAAATATATATTCTCCTAATTATAAATAAACATAAAAATTTGGTTTTAAACAAAAAATCGATGAACGCACCAATCCTGCAGCGGGATCTCGTACTATTAGTTACTAAATTACTCGGTACTCCACTACAATACTAGCGTAGTCCGAATTAGTCTTAAGATGCATACACATCTGGTGAATGCGCAGCACGCGTGCTTTTACTGCCGCGCACATCTTAACTTAGCGCGAAAAAAACGCGTGCTCTACGAGCGTGAAATATACTCAGCTACTAATATTTAGTTTCTGTCTGTCTGAGAAGAGATTGATTACTATGTTTATGTATCCCGATAACACCCTTAAGAAAAGCGTCATATTATAATTCGGGTGTTTTTAAAAACAGCAATTTTTATATATGGAAATTGGAGAACATGATAAATACTTGTAAATATATTGTTGACTTTTGTATTTTTTAGGTAGACGTTCTCACAAAGTTATTGCGGCGCGAAAATGTGAATTGTTATATCCGCACTCTTATATCGTTCCGACTAGTTGATACAATCTATTCGCACTACTTATGTGCAAAATTACAACAAATAACATACCAGCGGTAAGATCCGGCGGCTTCTCATTGTCGACGTCAACACGGCTCCAGGCGCCCGCGTTGGACTCTGTTTCTGTCTCCATTTCTGGCTCCTGCTCCAACTCCTAAACCAAAGCGTTTCTTTTTATTTACATATGAAGTGCAATGAAACTAGTAAGTAGTCCAATCTCATCTAAGTGTTACAGAAACAAGTCCTGTATGTTTCATAATTTGTAACAGTCATCTTGCCGTGATTGTTTACATGGTAAAAATTAACAGCCAAGTCAACATCTGCGTTTAAAAAAATCGAAACCTTGCAATACAATTTACATACAAAAATAGTGCTGGACGATCTTACAACGCACGGTCCGGCTTATTCACCACGGTAGGTGTTAATAAAACTTCTTGGTAAAGTTCAGTAATAGTTATAGTGCACGTTACCATAGGGTCTCCGAGTTTGTCCCTGTTGCCGGCGAGCCCGTAGGTGGGTATGTCGCCGAGCGTGCGGCAGAACTCCGCCGTTGCGTCGAAAACCATCGCGTCGCCGTCGCCGCCGTCCAGCTCCACCTCGGCCGCTGTCGGCTCCTCTTCGACGCGGTCCAGGATTTCTTCCACCTGGAGATATATGAATAGGGATTTATAAAGGTTGTCACAAATTAAAAGTTGAAAAACACAGATCTTATCTTACTGACATTGTAAATGCGTTTGTTTGTATGTTTAACAGAAGTAAACACAGAACTCACTGAAATTTGGCATATGGATGAAAAACACCTTCATAGTGATTGATCATCAATCAATCTGTGATTATATACTGCTGAAACAATGAGTATATGAAACCAATACGCTACCCTGGGCATCTTCCGGTCGGATGGTCCGGCCCCGGCCCCGGCACCAGCACCAGCCTGCCGCAGACGGCGCGCGCGGGCCAGCGCGGCCTGCAGCTCCGTGTCGGGCTCCGTCTCCTCCTCGTCCACCGCCAGCGACAGCTGCGCCGGCTTCACGTCTGCACAACTCACAACCATAGTAAATGCTTATACATTTGTAAAGCTGGTGAATATGCCAGTTACGGGATTCAGACTTAAATTATCGTTATGCGTAAAATAGATGGAACATTTGTACAGTTATTTATATCTAGAATTTTCAACAAATATACATTAAAATGGAATACATTAAATATTATTATTAGGACTAAATGTCCTTCCAAATCATAGATGATTGCAGCATGCAGAGATATGAGTGACATAATTTTATTTTAATTCAGTGGAGGTCTTATTATCTTAGGTATACTGGTGGTAGGTCTCTCATTATGTAAGAGGTCGTCTGGGTGGGTACCACCGCAATGTCTATTTCTACCGCCAAGCAACAGTGTGCATGCACTTGTTGTGTTTCGGTTTGAAGGACATTGTAGCCAGTATAACTACTGGACATAATGAGACTTAACATCTTATATCTCAGGATGACGAGCGCAGTGGAATGCCACACAGTACTTTGTAACTCAAGGTGCTGGATGGTGTTGCTACTGTTTATGTGTGGTCGTATCGCTTACCATCAGGCGAACGGCATGCTCGTCTCGTCATTAAATGCTATAAAAAAAAAAAAGGTATGCCGAAGTGTTCGTTCCACACCAGATTTTCAATAGCAAATAATACGAAAAAGAAACCCTTCGTAAGAACAGCTTCAATACTGATAACAAACTGGCAGCAGTTATTATTTAGTAATATAGTATAAGTAGATTACCCGTGTCATCGGTATCCAGCGGCGCGTTGCCTGCGTCGTAGTCGTCCACGTCGATGGGCTCCTCTTTCGCCTTCTTACGCATCTTGCCCTGAACAATAATGAAATAAAACCATTCTCTAATATCTCTATTTACTATATTACCTTCCAGAAAGTAAGATTTATGTGTAGAAGTGCAAATAATTTGACCTACGATACTTTACTTGACCTATCCTCTGACTGAATAAAAAATCTATAACATATCTACCATTTCTATATACAAAATGTCATTCACAATACCTTCCTCTTGGGCTTCTTGAACTTGGCGCTGATCTCATGCTCGTCCATGTAGTCAGAGGCGATGCGCAGCTCGGGCAGCTGCAGCGACTCCAGCCGCTTGTCAACACCACCCGCGATCAACTCTTGGCGCTGGTGGGTCAGGCACAACTCAGTTACTAACATTTTTATCAACAGACTTCCAAAACGGAGGTTCTGTATTTGACCCATATATTATACATACGTATATATGTAAGTTTGTATGACCGCGGTTTTTTCAAAGGTTATTCATTCGATTTGGATGTAGTCTTGTAGGTTGTATACTTAAAAAAATTAGAATTAAAATAACGGTATCACCTTTCTGAATATACAAGGTATGACAGTGCGGGTGTATATTTATGCCACATAAATGAGTGAATAATCTCTACATGCCGCCATGCTCACCATCCTATCCCTCATCCTCTTGGCCTCGATGGCGCGTTCGTCTCCGATGGTGAAGCCTCGGTCCTTGTCGGCGCGGCCCTTGTGTATCTCGTCGTCGTACTTGGCGAGGACGGGCCGCTGGAACCCAAGCGCGGCCTGCAGCTCCGCCTCATCGTCGTACGCCTGGTACCCGGCGCGTGCCTTCTTGCGCTCCAGAATGTTCTGTCACATCATTTATTGGTTAAGTGTATAAAATAACGAGAAGCAGCGTGTTCATTATTCATTTCGCAGTCATTCTCACCTGGTGCAGCTGACGCAGTGTACACATATATGCAGGATAGTGTCAATGAAGACTATTATACTATACTATTTATTTGATCTCGTTATGAGCATGTCTATTAAATAATTGACCACTGTATTATTAAATATCTACTATAAACAACACGTATGTTGTCCGTACCTTGTTGTATTTCTCGTTGTCAACGATGTTGACGTTGACAAGCACATCCTCAGCGTCTTCCGCCAGCACGTCCTTGTCGGCGAGGGTCAGGATCGTCTCGCGCTCGTCTCCCAACTGTAGATTATGTGGACAGAATTCAACAAAACTCAATATTTATGGCGATATGGTACTTTCTAAAGTATTTTTGTTTTATTGAGAGAAGTTATTATTATCGTTAATGACGAATAACTATTTATGAATGAATAAATGAAGATAATAGTGATGATGTGTGTACTGACCGCGTCGATGTCGTGTGCGACGCGCAGGCCGCGCAGGTCGGTGGCGGAGTAGCGGTGTGCGCGGGAGTCGCGCTCCTCCTGCGCCACCAGCGCCGACACGCCGAACACAGAGTCCATCTCGTCCAGCATCGCCGCCTGGTACACAGTACACACAATATACATATTAGACTTCTGCTCGCGGCTCCGCCCGCGTCAAAAATATTTAGCCTATACCACTCAGGATAATGTAGCTTCCTATTTGTGAAAGGAAGTTTTTGAGTTTATCCATTACAAAAAACAATTAAATCTTTCCTCTTTATAATATTAGTATAGAAAAAACACTTGTAAAATTATTTAAAGCTTATAATGGTAATAAAAGTTTATACCCTCTTGGCGGCCTCTCGTTTCTGCTTTTCGATTTCGCGGGATCTTTTGACCCACGCCGAAGTGTCATCTTCATCTAATTCATCAGCCAACAATGTTGTTTGAATCCTGTTATAAATGGTACTTATTTTTATCAAAGGTTGAAATTCGTACAAAGAAACTAGTGCAAATTACAAAGTTTTTTTATTGACTTAATGATGCTAGACTAAAAGGTCTACAGAATGTTACAAAGAATAGGTATCATATTAAAATTATACAGATTATCAAAAACTATTCTAATTACCTCTGTTCAATTTTTCTCTTTTCCTTGCGCTCCTCTAATTTTTCCTTCAGTTTCTCTGTCTTTTTCTGTTTGGCGATGTTCGCGGCGGGCTTGTGGTAGAACTCGCCGAGGTCATCCTTGATTTTGCCATCGTCTGCCAGAGTTACATTTATACTTAGTATATGTATAACTAATGTTTTAAACCAAATATTTAGTTTGTAAAATCTATGAATAATTTTATTTGGTATTAAAATGCTAATTTTGATCCATTCGAACTTTTCGTGAGAAGTTAATAGGTCTTTATCCAATATTAGAACATTTACAGCCTAGGAAATTAGGTTTATCAAATATAACAATACACAATTCATATGCATGTTTCGTTGGTTTATTGCACCTCTGTCTACCCTTTCCGAGGATAAAAACGTGGTATGTATGAAAACATTTAACTACCATAGAAGTTCCATGATCCCAAACCTCCAGGCACTCACCGGCGGGCTTCTCATTGACTTCAAGTGGTTTGAGGCCGAGCTTGGCGCGCAGGCGGTTGGTTTCCTCAATGGAGAGGCTCTGCTGCGCCGCGCCGGACGTCATCGCCGGCGACTGCTCGCGCTCGCGCTCCGGCTCGGCCTCGGGCTTGGCCTCGGGCTCGTACGAACGATCCCTGCTATAATTGTACAAATATTGATATTGTTGTTTTGGCGAATTTATATATATTTTTTTAAACGATCACGTCAAAGTTATCCCACTGCACCTGGTGGCAAGCTGATTGCAGTCCAGATAGTCTCGAATGACGAGAGATGTCTATCCCTCACCATTCAGAACAATAATGCCGGCCTGCTTGAAACTGGATATACATTATGTAGACCACCATGGTGGGCTGATAATGGATTTGCTATGAAATAAAAACCTATTTGCTAATATAATATTTCAACTTCATCCTTCATTAAATGTAAAATATTATAGCACCTATAATGTCGTAAAAAAGACAGTATTCTTTTTTTTATTTATCTTAATTTAAAAACATTTTAAAATGAAGCAATGAATACTATAATTTAACACTTTATTTTTGTTTTAAATGTTTCATCTACTTAATTCGTGTTTTAGCCCTATAATCGTCATTTAAAGGTCCAGATCTACTACACTTAGGCATTATTTAAATAACGCCGCGACCAGATATTCCTATACGTAAACACACATTCAGATCATATCTGACATCTTCACGTGTTTTATTTGTATTAAAATAGTTTACATGCTGTTACAGGATTATCTATACATGAAACAGTTGCTAAATACAAATGTAATGCACATTAAAACGTAAAATAATTAAAACTATTGTTCGTCCAGTAGTCGAAATTCGACCGTAGAATTTAATATATTTGTAACACATATTTACAACTTTAATCATCCCAAATCGCACACACCTCCATGCCCTTAGAGATGTTGCGTGCTTCTTTCCTGACATATAACGCGACCGTGTCTTGTGATCGCCATCTTACTCAGAATCACTTGAAGGGTAATTTAAGACCCGCAACTCTTCAGCCAGGTCAGCATTATAGTTTTTTTTTATACCTTATCAGGTTGTGTTTGACCACTATCTCGTCTGATTGTAGATGATGATGTGGTCTACGTTGAAGCATGCTTGCCTAGAAGATACCTATTCACTCATGACTTTAAGATTATCGTATCATATTAAGGTATTACTAGATAAAGATTTTAACAATGTTTTACATTGTGTTAGACACCTTTCCCAAAATGTCTAACAGCTCTCAATTTATTACAAAGCACCCCCATCCATGCATCTTATCAATTATAATTAATCAATAAGTCTATTCCTTATTGCTCATTCTTCCATTAGCAGTTGTTGATATCTAAGTATCCATGTTTGATTTTGTACCGTAAGGTTTATTGGCCAGTGTTTAGCTGTATTGTTACCTGTAGCTGTCAGAGTCGTCATAGTTGCTGCGGTGTCGGTCGCGGCTATGGCGGTCGCGGTCGCGCTCTTCGCTGGCGCTGGTGCTTCGCGAGGCGGCACCGTTGCCATCCCTCAGGTGCGAGTCCACGGGGACCTCCTCCACTGCAACAACGCTGAACATTGTACTTCACCATATTATCTATACTAATATTATAAAGTGGAAAGATTTGATTGTTTGTTTGTTTGTAATGGATAAACTCAAAAACCAGTGATGACATACGGCACTGAGACGTGGCCTCTGACTATGGGCCGCTTAAGACGGCTCACGGTCACTCAGCGAGCTATGGAGAGGGCTATGCTAGGTGTTTCTCTACGCGATCGAATCAGAAATGAGGAGATCCGCAGAAGAACGAAAGTCACTGACATAGCCCAGCGGATTAGCAAGCTGAAGTGGCAGTGGGCAGGGCACATAGTTCGAAGAACTGACGGCAGATGGGGCAAAAAGGTTCTCGAGTGGAGACCACGTACTGGCAAGCGCAGCGTCGGCCGTCCACCTGCAAGGTGGGCAGACGACTTGATAAGGGTAGCAGGAGCACGCTGGATGCGGGCCGCTTTTGACAGGTCCGTCTGGAAATCTTTGGGGGAGGCCTATGTTCAGCAGTGGACGTCATGTGGCTGATGATGATGATGATGATGAAACTCAAAAACTACTGGACCAATTTTGAATTAAAATTCTTTCACTAATAGGAAGCTACATTACTCCTGAGTGCTATAGGCTACTTTTTATCCCAGGAAAATATTTTTGTCTCAGAAAAAAAAAACACTCGGGTGGAGCCACAAGCAGTACTCTAGTATACCATAAAGGTTGAAGGGAACTTGTTGATTAGATATCTTCATAATTGAAGGGATTGCCAGCTAAGCTAAGCAAATATAAGAACAAATATACGAAAACAATGTTCAATTTAAATTAGGCACAGATTCCAAATATACGTATATTTTACTAAGCGTATATATAGAGTTCTGGAAATCTTTAGGGGAGGCCTATGTTCAGCAGTGGACGTCGTGTGGCTGATGATGATGATATAGAGTTAAATTATTTTTTGGTTTGTAGTGGTTTCGAAGTCGGTTTTATTTTTTGTTAAAAAGTTTTTACATCAGAGATCTTGCAAGAAATGTAATCTGCATGAATTGATGTTATTTAAAAATAGTACAATTAGGGATAATACAATACCACCTAAATAGCATTGGTAAATACGAAATAAGTGTCAATTTTTTTTTTTTGTGGGGAGTTAAAACTGTATAAGTCGATTTATCTTTGTATTTTATGTACCAACTAGCTTTTGCCCACGGCTTCACCAGCACGAAAGAGTTTTTCCTGGATAAAAGTCCCGCTATACATTTTCCTGGGATAAAAAGTAGCGTAAAGCCTTCCCAGGGTCTCGAATTATCTCCATACCAAATTTCATCGAAATCCGTAAGGTAGTGTTTTAGCTTATATCATATAAAATTTGCCATCCCTTTTTATCCCCTTAGGGGCTGACTTTCGCAAAATCCCGCCTTACCTACGGCCTACAAGGAACTTGAGAAATTTGAGAAATTGATCTTTTTGAACAAAATTTGAGACTCCTAGCACTTGTAGTTTCTGAGATTTCGTGATGAGTGAGTGATTTGCCTCTTTCTTTTATATATATAGATTTACCAGAGCTAGTCACGCGGTATTGACCTATTTCCAATGGACTATTTCCTGACAGTTTTATTGTTATCGCAAATTTTAATTAAGTGCTAATTAACTTGGCTAATCTTGTTTTAAAGCAAATAGAGATATTATTCTGTGTTGTACTTTTGGCTTTGCTATGTAATATATTGCTATGCATGATGTTACTTTTTAGCTTAGCTTTATCATTTTGTGGCCTATCTCTTGTTGAATTAGACTTGAGATTGACGTTTACTGTATAAAATTAACAAAATATTCATTCCTCTTAATTTGAAGAAGTTTCTATATTTGACATTAATCTATGGTAATATTAACACTTGCCTGAACAGGTATATCATAAAATAAAATAAAAAATATTGCATAGCATTGCACTGCACTTATTAGTCAGAGATATTAGTTGTAAGGTCCATAATAACTCTGGCTACAATATTTAAATGAAACATAACAGTGCTAGCACACTGTTGCTTTGCTATAAAGGTATATCTAAATGTAGTACATATGACAGACTCCTGCATATGGAACTCTTACCACAGGGATTTAATTTATTTATATTTAAGCAGAAGTATGTATAGGAATCAAAGAAGAACCATAGTGTTAAATTTCTTATTAAAGCATTTATCATGAGTATTTTTTCTATAAACTCTGCATTGGTTATATTCTAGAGCTCATATTATGACACATACATGAATATCAGACCATCAGAATATTGAGAGTAGATGATGAAAACTTGTAGCCTAGGACAACTTTGAAGTCTAGGTACTATATTTTTATTAAACTAATTTTGTATAGACAATTTGTGATGGAATACTCAATATCATGCAATGGAAACCAGACTTCTGAACAAAATATTTTCAGAACATTAAACACTTTATATAATTGCACTACTGAAAATTTTTAGTGGTGGTGGTTATTTAATATAAGATCTTTACACAGATATTGCTGGCAAATAACATATTACATTAAATGGATATAATTATGTATACTAATCAATGAAGTGAAAAAATATTGTCCTGAACATGGCACTTGGTGACAATCGTATTATGCAACTGCTGCAGGTAATCAACAGCGGAATGATTTATTGGAGTAGCCAGGAGGCAGCAGTGAAGCATATCTAACACTAGGCTAAAGCAATAGCTTTACAGAACCCACAACGTTCCACCTGATACAGGTGCTTACAGGCAATTCTTGTTGAGAATGTGTGACTTGTAAACAACATAGAAAGAATTTGGCAGTGTATCATTAGGATAACTGACTGCAGTATAAGAACCAATATACAATAAATACATTGGACTATTGCTCAACCTGGGATAAAGAGTACAGCACTATCATGCCAGTCGCTGAAGGAGACTTCAGTAACAAGATTGTTAGTTGTAGTGTCAACCATGGTTTGTAGCCAGATTTTGACAAAGGCACCGAATGGACAACTGATAGTAGTTTCTTGCCATTTGATTGTGGCTTGTAGTTGTGGCCGTGGACTAGGCACACCTAGCCAACAGAACTAAAAGTGGTTCCTGATGTGCCAAGGATGGCCAAATCTAGGCTTTGGTTGATACGCCAGTGTAAGGCGTAAATAACGACCAAGTTAAAGAACACAGTTCAGTGTGGCAGTCACTCAATGCTAACAAACCCTGTAGGTGGCATAATGTCCAAAGAGCGGTGACCACAATGTAACCACATAGTCACATCTGTGTGCCTCTGACAATGGGTGATAGTGGTCATTTTACATTCCCAATGAAATAAAATTAAATATTTTGCCAGTGCAAAGAGCATGGGTCTCAAAGGAAAAATTGCTAAACTCGCAACCTGCTAGGGGTAGATGGGCCAATGGTCTCTCCCTGCACCCACCTGCCTATGCCCATGGCATGATTCCTATTTGAAAATGATTATACAACATTAATATATTTCTCAAACCACATACTAGAAACTCTGCAGCTGATTACTGCAGTACTGTAACAATGTAACAAGTACATCATTATTGTGTCATACTTTCAAAACATGTCTTGGATATGCCGCTTCTCCTCCACAATAGCAGTCTCTCCGTCTAACAATACGGGGAAGGCAGGCTTTAGGTACAATACCTACCTCACAGCAGCACGGGCGTGACGCGGTGGCCCATCCCGAATGCCACCGAGTCTGAAATAATGAGCAAAATATGCCATTATCATGTCAAACGGGGAAACAGCCAGTACCATTGATGATTTCAATTGTTTACATGGTAAATACGTCCCATAACATAATTTGGACGTACTTCGCACTACAAAATCGATCGATATCATCGCACGAAATATGGATCAAAATATTATCTTCCAGAACCGCATGCAAGTAATTATTATACGAAAATCATCATCAGTGACTGGCCTATTTCACAATTAATATCATAAAAATTTACTAACCGTCAGGTGAGCGATCCTTTTTACGATCCTTGTGCTTTCTATGCCTCTTTCGATCGCGCTCCTCATTGTCGAGGGGTGACCGCGACCTGCTCCTGTGTTTTTTCTTTTTCGACTCCTTCTTATGCTTCTTTGAACCCATGATTACGTTACTCGGCAGCTTGGCCTTAAACAATTTACTGTAAGGTTTGTAAACAAAACACTTTTGTCGTATATGCGTAGAAAACAAACACGTTTCTCAATCAATATTTTGCATGATATTTTGTCACGTTCGTCGCCATTTTGTGATTATTGACATTTGACAGTTACAAAATAAGGATAAAACATGCTAAGGAATCCTCGAGTATACAACCATGTCTGCATAATCGATCTGTTAGATTATCTATGTCTAGTCTATGATCTGACACTAAGGCGCCCATTACACGCTCACACAACCGGCATTCAATTCCATTACTCATGATTGACGAGTGAATAATGGTGACTGATGAAAACAAATTAGCGTTGAACAATCACTCAAAATCACCTTCAGTCATACTCAAGATTTCACGGTGAACACACGTTTTCAATCGTCTTAGTATGAATAGTTATAAAATAAATTTGAATTTAGAGAAAAAAACATGTAATAAGAAAGCGTTGGGTAAAACATGCGCTGTAAAAAAGAAAGTTTTATAGCCATACTTTTGTTTTACCCAGCTTTTTATAGCGGGTACGCCCGCGTGAAAAAGTTTTTCCGGGATAAAAGTCCCGCCATATATTTTCCCGGGAAAAGTACCCTATGTGTTATTCTATACTATAATCTATCTCTGTGCCAAACATCCGATCTGGATGTACAGCCGTTCTGGTGTGATTGAGTAACAAACATCAAAGTTTTCGCATTTATAATATTAGTATAGACTATCTTTTGCCCGCGGCTCCGCCCGCGTGAGTAAGTTTTCCCGGGATAAAAGTCCCGCTTTATATTTTCCCGGGGTAAAAAGTAGCCTAAGTTACTCCTTATTACATCAGCTACCTGCCAATAAAAGTCCCGTCAAAACCGGTCCAGCCATTTCAGAGATTAGCCGGGGGTTATTTTAGTTTGACTTATCGACGACACTTATAAATGTGTTATTTAACCACATAAATGCTAGTACTTTTATACTGATAAATAAAGCAATTCGTTCGAAATTATTCCCTATGTGTTAATCCAGGACATGATCTACCCGTGTGCCAAATTTCATCGAAATCCATTCAGTAGTTTTTGCGTGAAAGAGTAACAAATACCCATTATTGGAACGAAGTTCCTTATTGCGCGTTGTGAAAGAGGGCTGGACGGAAAGTTGTCACGACACTTTTTGCTATTATCTTACTAATATGAACCTTAAATACAATGCGTAGAAGCTATAATTCTTGAAACGAGTATATTTTTATTTATTTTATTTATTAAAGTCATTAAAACCATTTCTTATTAATCTAATATGAACCTTAAATACATTGCGTAGAAGCTATTTCCCCAGCGTTGGCACGGCACGAGTACAAAAGAATCGAACGTAACATTCTTTTTTCAAATTTTGTTGATTTATTCTACTTTGGTTACTGACATTTATCAATAACAAGACTAAAGGAGTTTTGGCGGGAATTTGGAAGTGTCATGAGGTGCTCTTTGTTTTAATTCATTATTTTGGTGATATTTAGTTTTATATTGCATAATTATGGTGGTATATTATCCAATATAGTTCTATTAAAGAGCTCAAATGAAGTGAATTGAAAAAATTGTGCTAATCAAGTGTTTTTTTTGTTGCCGCCAAAACTCCTCGATAAAGTCTTGGTAAGGTAGCCACTGCTTTACTTCGATATACTACAGATTATAAAATAGACAAACCAAACTTGACATTGGCAAAATGTGAACACAAATGCCATGTGAACACAAAAAAAAAAAACAAGACTATACGTGCTTTGCTCGTGTTTAAAAATCTACTTTATGTGGTAAGCGTAAGATCGAATTTGTGTTTAGTCAATCAAAATTTGTGATAAAAATGCTATGCAATAGCTTTACCGCGGCAATCTCCGAGTGCCACGCGTATTTATTTGTTTTTTTCTCTAGAAACTTATGTTGAAACCGTTCGCCTGATGGTAAGCGATACGACCACCCATAAACAGTAGCAACACCATCCAGCAACTTGTCTTACAAAGTATTGTGTGGCATTCCACTGCGCTCGTCATCCTGAGACATAAGATGATAAGTCTCATTATGTCCAGTAGTTATACTGGCTACAATGTCCTTCAAACCGAAACACAACAGTGCATGCACTGTTGCTTGGCGGTAGAAATAGACATTGCGGTGGTACCCACCCAGACGGCCTCTTACATAATGAGAGATCTACCACCAGTAATACATCCATACTTACAAACTTTCGCGTTTATAATATTATACTAGGATTAATTTAGTCTAAAATACGAGATACAAAAGTAGATAAGGACTATGACAACAATTTTCTTTATTATCTTACTAACTATTAAAGATTCGTGGTATATACCACAACTCAGGGATTGTTTTAAAACTTAAAATTAACTCTTTCTCCGACTGTAGCATAATGTTAGTTCAGACATCGGAGAAGGTGTTTGCCCGTGCGGGCGCCTCTCCGACGCAATACATGTCCGACTCCACCACTGTCCGCGCGCTGACTGACGTTTGCCGGATGAAATGCCAATAGACGATCGCGCAAAAGTCATGATTAATGTTTGCGTGACGCGCAAATCAAAAAATCCAGATATTCGTCAATCACCGCCATTCAACCATCAATCACCACATTAGACGATAGGTTATTCGTCACTCACAGACGTGACAGTGGTAAAACTGACAGCAAAACGTGCTGTCTAATGGGCGCCTTAACTTCCTTTCTTTTTTTCAGTAGTATTATAATTCTCTTTGTTTTACTTCTAATCAAAGATAATATAACCTTCTAATAAAGATGGCGTAGGTTATTGCACGTTATGTAGTTACTCAATAAAGTTTTTTTCACTGCGCTCATACCCATAGTTCAACATGATCTCCCTACCCCTCATGACCCCTTTCTTTACGGCTCGTAGCTGTTTTGGGGTCGTAAGGCTGGTGATGCCAACGTAGCCATCCAGACGCCGCCAAGTTGCGGGCTGAGGCGTACTTATTATTAACATTAACAACAATAGCGGCCCGCCTTTACTTAATTTTGGCCACTGTTTGGCCCTTCCGTGACAAAAGGTTACCGACCGCTGCTCTAGACGAATAAATATAAACAAAAGAATATATCTAAATCAAATCTATACTAATATGATAAAGGGGAAAGATTTGTATGTAAGTATGTTTGTAACGAATAAACTCAAAAACTACTGAACGGATTTCGATGAAATTTGGCACACGGGTAGATCATGTCCTGGTTTAACACATGGGCTACTTTTTATCCCGGAAAAACTTTTTCACGTGGGCGAACCCGCGAGCAGAAGTCTAGTAAAATATAAAAGTAAATTTCGTAAAATATGAAATGTTGAATAAAAGCTACATTAACATTTTTTTTAATCCTATACAAGTGAAATATACATAAACTGAATATTAACTGAGTGAAAGGGAATGACTTCCGGATCGGAACTAAGTACGGTCGCCAACAGCATTTTTCCGGATCAATCTGAGAAAATTAAGAAAGTTGAAATTTATAGTGCGTTTCATACTGTGGTTCTACACATCACAAATAAGAAATATTTTTTTTAGCCAAAAGTATAAGATTCAACAAAAAATGGCTAAGAATCATTGATGTATTAAAATAAGAATGAATATTATAAGGGTTTTTTTTTTATAATGGTATTTGTGTTCACATTTTGCCAATGTCAACTTTGGCAAAGTTTAGTTTGTCTATTTTATTATCTGTAGTATGTCGAAGTAAAGCAGTGGCTACCTTACCAAGACTTAATCGAGGAGTTTTGGCAGCAACAAAAAAAACACTTGATTAGCACAATTATTTCAATTCACTTCATTTGGGCTCTTTAATAGAACTATATTGGATAATATACCACCATAATTATACAATATAACACCAAATATCACCGAAATAATGAATTAAAACAAGAGCACCTCATGACACTTCCAAGTTCCCGCCAAAACTCATTATAAGGGTTAATAGTAAGTTAGTAACTAAAGATCAGCGTAAAAAAATATGAAAAAATATTTCCTAAGTCACTAAAATTGCCTTTTCGACCCACAGTGCGCCACGCAGTTTTGCATGGGATCTGGAGCGTTCTGGATTTCGATTCTGAACTCAGAAACGGATAAAACATATATTTATAAGTCTGTTTTATCCGTAGGGCTTATAGCCCTGTTTATGAATCTAAAGAAAATGAATTGTGCCATTGTAGACCGTTTCTTTGATTGAAACAGCTGTATTGTAAAATAATCTAAGGTGTTTTTCAATCTAATAAAGATATTAGCAAAAAATACACGCTGTAATTCAAATATTTATTTTAAAAATAAAACAAAGTAGCATATAACAATTTACGGTAAATAAACAGGTTATGCAGTACTAAATACACAAACCAATAAATAATTTCTAGATTTTTCCATCACTTTATTCTGAAGATCGTGGAATTAAACAAACATGTTAAAAACAACAATTTTAATCTTATATTAATAAAAGCATAATAAATTATAATAAGGCGTGAAGCTTTTATGATGAACAATATATGAAATAAAAAAAGGAACTCTAAATAGGTTATATCTAATACATAACTGGAAAATTGCCAGTGGTATTTAATAGCTGCCATAAAACAGTGAGATGCATAACAGAAATTTAATTTATTTATTTATAATTAAATATTCACTTACACTAACAGTATTATAACTAAACATGTAAGCTACTTTAAAAATTAAATTACCGGCCGGCGCTCGGCGGAGAGGCGAGCATAGCCAGGAATAATAAAATACATGTGATGGTAAAGTCTAGAAATAATAAAAATAATTTATTCATAAGACATGACAACGTAGCATAAAATAATAGTCTTTTCAAAGTTACACATAACTAACTAGTGCACTGCGGATACAATCACAATACGTACACCATGGCCGGCTTGAAGTTAGTCACGATTGGCGCCGCTGTTGTGTCAGAACTGAGAACACTGACAATACTTGAAGTTGCTAACTTCAGCCCAGTCGCGGTACATTGCGCGTATTGAAATCTTAATTCAAGAATTGTTTTATTATGCGACGTTATACTAAGTAGGTTATTCGTATTAAAAATATACTTTTCCGTTAGCCATTACTCTTAAAGGCTATTTTTGTCATGGATTGTAAAATACAGTTTTAAAAATAATTTTATTATATTTACAAGTAAAAGAATTTTATTGATTATTAATATCATGGAAAATAATTATCATAAAATTATATGTAGATAACATAGATTGTTTTCTCTTATACTCTCTGTCCGTCAAACCAAAGCGGAGCTGAGGAGCTAGGAAATATTAACCAATAAGACTGCACGGAATACAAGACATTTGTATTTTATACAATCTTAGTGACTGGTGTTGTTTCCTACACTAATTAGCTTTGCTTTCATTCGGACGAGCACCTTTAAGGTCTGTTCAAATATAAGCAATATTCAATGCAATTATGTTGCATATATTCGGCGATATACCGGCATACCAACAGTGCCACCTTTAAGCAAATTAAAATGCACTTGAGCAAAATACAATTTCACAGGAATGTGTTCTTACAAAAATAAGTTTGAATTCCGTTTCGTAGTTCGAACGATATGTATTGCATTAGTTGCCATGGAACTTTACAGTGTACACTCTTAAATACATAATATTAAAAACAAAGCTACACATTAACATTACTTCACGAGAAAAATATACTTCAAAAATATATACATTTGATTGTCGTGAAAACCTTTAGATTGTTTACTTTACCCATCAAAACCAGCTATCGAACTACAAACATTGATCACAATCAGGATAACTTTCGGCCTCGAAATAATATCAAGAGATTTGAGCATTTAGCAGAATATATTATAAATTTATAAAACAATAACATCGAAACAAGTACTATCACATTTATGTAGTATATTATTGTAATTAAATCAAAAGAAATAAGAAAACACACCACATCTCTATGGAACGAATATTATGCTAAATGTTCAAAGTATAAATCATTAATAAACTGTATCATTATATCGGATTCTTGCACATTTCTCAATTACCACTCAATTACTAGTTCCTAATCAGTTATTAAACCTCGAACTTTTTTAACCGAAATGACTGAAATTCATAACTATTGAATCCCAATAGCGAAATGAAAATAAAACGGTGCATTTCTGCATAACAAGTATAACAATGTGATTGGGGATCCGAGTTCCAGTTTCAGCCATTTTTGGCCGCAATATTCAGGTACAAAGACTTAAAACGTGGCCAGGACGTGTATTACAACACATCAGAATTCATTCATCATCTCTCGCATCATCACAACATATTGCTTATCGTTTTCTATTCATTGGCACGAAGGTCATCACAAAATATTCTCTTACGTATAGAGCGGAAGACCATGTTCAAACCACTTGGTTGCATTATATCTACGTGTATATTGCTGTATAATAAAATATATAACTATAGCAAACATTTATAGGTACCGGCATACAATTTGACTGTTAGCATGACATACACATAATTTTTCGAAATTATTTGAGAATGTAACACTTTTGTTCAATTGAGTATATTTTTTGTTTATTTTAACTTTTAACATCGCCTCTTATCCTTGTGTTTATAATTTATTGTATCATTTTTGGTAAATTATGGAGCTGCTTACATTACAGTTAGCACAAGAAGTCGCCGCATCATAAGTGTTCAGATACTCAAAATACTAATTGAAAATAATATAAATTCAATCATACTTGGTTATCAATACGGTTGAAACCTTTCCGACAAAGATGTGGTTTTGTTGTCTCTTCTTGGATTCATATGGTGGAAAGTAGAAGTGTGTGCGTGGTGGTGGTGTGTGGTGTGTGTGTGGTGGTGGTGGTGTTGTGTCAGAGCAGCGCCAACGCGGGCAGCAGGCGCACGGGCGCGCGCGAGGCGCCGCTCTCCCACGCCGCCGCCGTGCCGTCCGCGTAGCACGCGAACAGCACCTGGCTGTCGCTGCTGTACGACAACCTGCACAATACACACATTATTTACTTCTATATTATGTACACACAACACACCACACACCACAACCTACGGGCTACTAGACCTGTACTGAACGACTAATGAGTACAGCAGACAAGTAAAACTTCACAGTATTTTTATTGTTCCAATACACGCAACGTTAACAACAATAAGTTAGAAGGGTTGTAAGCGACAGTTCAAGACAGCTCACAGTTAGAAGTAGAAAGCACAACAAAAAGATAATAACAAAGTAGAGAACAGATTAAGTGAATTAACACAAACTATTGCGTTAGCGAGCGAGTACAAATTGCGTTGAAGCGTATATCATCGCGGGTAGGATCCGACTGGTTATTCCGACTTCGGCGCGGTCGGTTACGCTCGGCAATCGTGCATCGGGCCCCTAACGATGCACCTCGCGTACACTCGGATGCGTGGCGATGCTACCCACACTCATGCGCACATCATGTAGCAGTGCGAACGACCGGCTGAGTCACTCGCGTTGATGACGGATGAAGAGATCGGTCATCAGTTAATGTTTTATTTTGTGTGTAAATAATAAATATGTATGTTTGTATATATGAATGTATGTGTTTATTGTGGGTGAGTGAACACAATACAATAAAGTGAGCTGTTATAAATCTGGCGATTCTCTAAGGATGATAATTGTTTTGTTGTATGTACGCCGTACGATGTGTTAAAGATAACAAGTGTTGTGGTGTAATGTGTATAGAGTATACTGACGTGAGCAGCGGTGCGCCTGCGCCGAGCGGCGGCAGGTAGGCGAGCGGGCGCAGGTCCCAGGAGGAGTAGAGCCGCGCGCCGCCCGACGCCAGCCCCGCCGCCACCACGTTCACGTTAAAGATAACAAGTGTTGTGGTGTAATGTGTATAGAGTATACTGACGTGAGCAGCGGTGCGCCTGCGCCGAGCGGCGGCAGGTAGGCGAGCGGGCGCAGGTCCCAGGAGGAGTAGAGCCGCGCGCCGCCCGACGCCAGCCCCGCCGCCACCACGTTCACGTTAAAGATAACAAGTGTTGTGGTGTAATGTGTATAGAGTATACTGACGTGAGCAGCGGTGCGCCTGCGCCGAGCGGCGGCAGGTAGGCGAGCGGGCGCAGGTCCCAGGAGGAGTAGAGCCGCGCGCCGCCCGACGCCAGCCCCGCCGCCACCACGTTCACGTTAAAGATAACAAGTGTTGTGGTGTAATGTGTATAGAGTATACTGACGTGAGCAGCGGTGCGCCTGCGCCGAGCGGCGGCAGGTAGGCGAGCGGGCGCAGGTCCCAGGAGGAGTAGAGCCGCGCGCCGCCCGACGCCAGCCCCGCCGCCACCACGTTCACGTTAAAGATAACAAGTGTTGTGGTGTAATGTGTATAGAGTATACTGACGTGAGCAGCGGTGCGCCTGCGCCGAGCGGCGGCAGGTAGGCGAGCGGGCGCAGGTCCCAGGAGGAGTAGAGCCGCGCGCCGCCCGACGCCAGCCCCGCCGCCACCACGTTCACGCTCACGCCCTCCGGCGCCAGCGAATAGCACACGCACGTCACGCGTTCTACCACCTTCACGCTCCCTGTAAAAACACATTATTTACTCAAAACAACGCTTGTAGTCTAATATGCTATGCTATTGCCTGTTCAACCATATTGTACCAACCTACGAAGGTGGCGTTGCAAGTGTGCACTCGTATAAGCGACTTGTGTTTGAAGGCAGCGTCCTTTTCGTAATCGTTGGTGTCATGGTCGGACTGGTCGTGTTCATCTTGCGTATGTTCGTGGGAGTGTTCGTGCGCGTGTTCGTCCATGGTGTTGCGGCGCTGCGATAGGTCGTGCACGGACGCGACGTCGCACAGCGTCTCGCTGATGGTCACGTGCGTCACCGGCAACATGTCGCGGTTTGGTAGCGTGCGGATGTACGTCAAACTGCAACAGATTATTTTATTTTAGGTTGTTGTGCTAAAATATGCTATAAAATGCGGATATCTCGCTATGAACTCGAGATGAGACGAGTGACGAAACTATACATGTTTTTTTTGATGGAATAAAGATTTAACTGTAGAAAAATTGCTTTTATGTTACGTCGTAATCTCAATAGTAAAAAATGACAGAAAAAAATTATTTGAAGGCTTTATAATTCCACATGAACTCCTGGGAGTTCACGGTACGTGATTGGATTTATCTAAAATAGACTTAAGAAGTAATTTGTGCGCAACTGACTCGTTGAGGTCCCAGAGCACGATGGTGCCGTCGCGGCTGGCGCTGGCGAGCAGGCCGGCGCGCGCGCACACGCACACGTCGGTGACGCGCGCGCCGTGCGCGTGCAGCGTCCGCGTGCGCACGCGCCGCGCGCCCGCCCCGCCCCACCCGCCCCCGCCCCCGCCCCCCACGCACTCCACGCGCACCGCCAGCACGCGCCCCGACTCGTGCCCCATGAACAGCGGGTACGGACACGTCGCGCTCGCGCACCACGATGACACGGTTGTTATCTGTACCAAAACATATTAACACGAAATACTTTTGGTGTTTGTGTAACTGCACCAAAAACATTTACTGTGCACGAACGATACGGCAATAACATGTGAACCCATTCTATCCTTATACAATTTTATTACAATTACATTATTATTATTTTAGTATTATTGATGGCGATAGGCTCGCCCCCTATCACATCATGGGACGGAATAACGGCGAAAAGTGGGTGCACTAGTTGCGCCTCTGCCTACCCCTTCGGGGATTAAAGGCGTGAGTGTATATGTATATGTATGTATGTATTATTGATCAATTGTCTTTTGAGCAAAAGTACCTGATCGAGCGGCGGTACTTGCAGCAGCATATCGGGCGGTACGTCACGGCGCCGTTTGAGACGTACGATGCCGTCGGAGTGACCCCACGTCACAAGCGCCAGCGCACCGCGAGAATTACCTGAGCTCACGTCACCTGCGGAATCGATTATAATTGATTGTGTAACCAGGTGGTTAAGAAGTGTTATTGAGAGTTGTTGTGATGGTGATGGTGATGGAGTAAGGTACCGTGCAGATGTAGGAGTGCGGCGGCGCGCGGCACGAGCGCGGCTTGCCTGGGCGAGTGCAGCGGCTGGAGGGCGCAGCCCGGGGGGCCGGCGCGCCGGGCCGCCAGCGCGGGCGGCGGCAGCGCGGGCGAGCCGCAGTACCGGCCCCAGCGGGCGCCGCGCACGCCGGCCCACACCGCGGGGGACGACTCGCTCGACTCATTCGTGCCCTATCATATCAATTGCCACATTAAACACCTGTATCATTATTGTTGAAATAGAGAAGTTTACATGTATGAATGGCATTCCGAAGCTGCAGATGGACCTGGTGGGCGCGCAGCAGGTCGGTGTGCGCGCGCGGGTGTGCGTGCCGCAGCAGCTGGCGCGGCGCCTGCCCGTAGGTGCGCACCATGGCCGCGGCCGCCGTGCGCTCCAGCTCGTCGTCCAGCGCACCAGGATCGAACCCGTAGTACGTCTGCACAACATACAATCATATCACACCTCCAACACCTTCAACACCTCCAACCTCTAACCCATACTAGGATAGGTTTTCGCTGCTTTCACTTTATTTATTTATTAAATGGCACACCAACAGTTAATAGACTGAAACTTGTTACATAAACTCGTGTTGTTTCAATACAATAGACTAGTCTAATCACTAATTACAGGTGTAAAACAGCATTCGTAGGAGATAATTAAACATTAATCATTAAATTTATAACAAGAGAAATTAAAAAACAATACAACTAACAATAATAATAATGATGAAAATTAATCTACAAATAATACTTATCTATTGAAATTTTAATAAACACAAAGACTAAAAACACAATGCCTAAAATAAATCCACAAGTGGGAATCGTCGATCAAGGTTGCAGCATTTTTCGTTTCAATTTCTGAATCGAATACATCCATAGATACTGAACTCTGGATGTCATTGTATGATCTTTGGATTCTGTTGAGCGATGAATCTTCCCTAAATTAGATCTATACCGACACATAAGGGATCTAGCCCTATTAATAGGGCTGGGTCTACCGGTGAGTTTTAGGAAGAATAATATAGATGTTTTCTATGATAGTGCTTTAGTTATAAGAAAGCAATTGCTCTCGGACTTTTTTGACTCTGATCTCTAATTTGTAATTACGGTTGACTGGATTTTGGGAACTCGTCGCTCATATTTAAACATAAATGTATTAACCATCGGTGAAAACTTGTTGTTGGCCCTGGAGTATATTTGTAGCACTTAAACTTATTATGTTAAGCTGTAAGTTTTCCATGTAAAAAATAAATAAAAATAAATAAATAAATATTAAAATTTAGTTTTTTTATTTTATTTTATTTTATTGGGACAAAAAACGGTTACATGTTTACAGTATGCAAACTTAGAACTAAAAACACATAAATAAACAAACATATAACCCACACCATTGTCCACGTATTGACATAAATAGAATAAATGAATAAGCGAACAGACTACTTGTTTAATTCATTAAAAAAGAAAAGTAAGGTTTTTTAAAAATGCAAAAATTTTGACATCAAGTTATGGCGAAAAGTATGTTAGAAGCCATTTTTTTAAATTTATGGTTGGAGAGTGAGAAAATATCGACTTCCGTAAAATGTGTGTTATATGTCTCTAAAAGGCGGCGAAGCGGTACACGAGCCCCCGCGTTACTTCTGCATGTATATATGTGAAATAACTGAGGCACACGCACCGCCCGTCTGAACACATTTCTAGGTACCCTAAGACATAATTTGTTTGTAATATCAATACAATCAAATCTATTGTTAACCAAGCCACGCAGCATCATGACATCTAGCAGCCGACGTCTAGATTCTAAACTTAAAATTTTGTACCGTTTTAGCAGCTGTGTGTAGGGAACATTTGAGTAATAGCATCTATAGTTAATCGCTTTTAAGAACTTTTTCTGAACCATTTCAAGCCTGTCAATATACTTATCATACATTGGATTCCATATCTGTACTGCATATTCGAGTTGAGACCGAATTAAAGATTTATATAAAATCAGATAAGTATGAGGCCGCACAAAGTCACATGAAGATCTCATGACGAAACCGTACAACCGAAAGGCCCTATTGACAATATAGTCGACGTGTAAATCAAAGTGTAAGTTTGAGTCTAGTATGACGCCCAAATCACGCACCGAGTTCACCTTCTCCAGGAGTTCAGTATCTAAGTAGTAGTCAAATTTTTGTATATTTTTCTTTTTTGTGAACGTTATAGCATGGCATTTAGGTACATTAAGAAATAATTTATTATTTTGGCAGTATCTAGTTCACCTAGAAGTGGGGGTTCCGATACCGCACCATTCACAATTTTGTAAAGAAAAGACATGTCCAGATACGACCTTCTCTCTTGAAACGAATTAATTTTGAAGTGTTCCAGTCTAACAGCATAGTGAGAACGTTGGAAAATGTTGGTATCATTGTTACATTTGGTTTGTTCTCACCTAAGAATATCACAAATTCGATGTGTTCGAGGTGTGAATGTAAGTTGGTACGTACACAGGCGGGGAAGACGTTGATGGCGTCGAGCGCGGGCTGGCCAGTCTGCTTGTAGCCGAACACGAGGTCGATCCAGTGCGGCAGGTGCTCCGTGACGAGCGGCGACTCCAGCGCCTGGCGGTGCAGCAGCGTGAACAGCCGCGCGTCCGCCGCCCACGCCGGCACCTCCACCGAGTCCACGCCCGCGCCGCACTGCCGCACGCCCAGGTTCAGCCCTAAAGGTGCAGGTGCATCCGCTGAATGTCTTAATACTCGTAACGTTATAGACAACACGCAGATATTATATCAATTTATGACTATAGTTCGGACAAACTAAGCTGGCCGGTATGACAATTAATTTTTTTTCCCGAAGCGATAACTCTGTGAGAACGTCTACCCAAAAAATTCAAAACCGTGTCATGTCATACCGGCCATATTAGTTTGTCCCTACTATAACATGTAAAAAAAAATTTAGAGAAGGGCCACTGCAATTTATTATTTTAATCAATATCGACTTTTAACAATAATTACGAATTGGAAGTAACGTGTAAAGGAACGTGTTATAATCCATCAATCAACCTCTAGTGACATCACATCTGTTATGACAACTTGTTTAAGATTAAAGTTGTAAAGGCAAACATTCTGTAATTGCGCAAATGAATTGGTTTTCGAATAAAAATGGAAGTTGGATTCATAAAAGAAGACTCCAGAAATCTACCGAGGGTTTAACATGGTTGTAATTTTTTGTTTTTGAAAGTAGAAATGAAAGGGACTAAACTACTACGGTATGAACGAATCACAGTGAGACTTTTATTTTTATTCTATTCAGCAGCTTGTACATAGAGCAATAGTCTTATGGCCACAATGCAATCGGTTATATCCAAATCAAAAGAGATGGAGAATTGTATAAAGTTAAAAGTCGAGTTACTCCGGAGCATACAGTTGGTAATGAAGGTTACCGTGTTACAACCATTATGAATGAAACGCAAAGCTTCATTCAGTTCTACCAATGCGATGATTGTGCAGCTTTTTAAGGTTATTTTTAATATACTATAGCACAAATTATTACGATTAAAATTTATCTCCAGGTAGGTGCGCAATGTTGATTGTAATGACTAAGAACAGTCAGAAGCATAAATATCTGTAGAAAATCAACATTTCAAATCGCCTATATACGCGTTAAGTTAAACCTAAACCTTTTTTTCTTTGTTTGAAGTAAAGTAAATCTGTTTTATTTTATTTTTGTGAACAGAAAAAAAAGATTAGTAAGAACAAAAAAGTATGTAGGCGATTTGAAATTTTGAATTTGTTCAGCTACTTATGCTGGTGACTGTACCTGATGTTGATATATTATCCTTTTTTATTAGTTCATAATAACATTGATGTATTTATTCAAAAAACATCTCGTAAGTCCAAACTTATGCATTTATGAATGCCACCGGCGAACAAATATGCCCAGTGACACAGTTGTGACGTCACTGGGCGTGTAGCTCTGTTTGCGCGCGAAAATTTAAACTGTCAGTTTCAAACCACAATTTTTAGCAATAAATTACAGTATTTTATTTTTTTAATATACTCGTGATCTATTCTACATGAAATTAATTCATATGTAAGCAAAATTAAAAATATTGCATCTTCCCTATTGTCAGTTTCATTTTACTGGGTTACGATCAAAAGTTAATAACATTTGATTCAGACGGAAAGGTGAAATTTTAAAATATTACAAAACAAAGGATAGTATAGCGCAGGCAAGACTGTACTATACCTGTCCAATACTTTAAAGAAATTAATACTCATTTCAGACATAATAGAAAAATTTACCTTCGTTATTATGGAACAGTTCTGGCAAGTAAAACAGCTCGGGGATAAGCTCCTTGACGTCTGTGGGCGAGTCGTTGGTGATCAGCCGCCACGTGGTCGCCAGCGAGTGGAATGTGCGGTCCGGCATGTCAAAGTTGTTGTCTGGCCAACATTTAAAATATATCATTTTATGGAAGTACGACACTAATTATACATCTGACAGCAGGCAGAAACTTCTTAGAAAACTCAGCAGCTACTGGCAAAAGTATTGTATGTGTTCGGTTATGGTCAAACCCGAACACGCGACGTATTTTGGTGCCTACGTTGCATATTATTATTGCTTAATTATGCGTACATACTTAATGTAAAAACAGTGCACTACGTACAGCCGCCGCGATCGGGTGCACCACAGTTATCATAACATTTGTAACAACATTTGATTACATTATAACTACTTAACATTTGTATTTAACAGTTATAAGTATGGTTTTAGCCGTATATCTTTTAAGAGTAAATGAAACAATGTAGCCTTTTTCAAATAGCTGATATATATTGAGTTCACTAATGCTAATGATAGATGCGATGCAAACGCGGTTTGATGATGAACTGACTGTATTTTACAAATGAATGAGTGTTGTGATAAATGCTGAGTCATACGGTCGTTTACGTGGGCAGATGTATGTGCGGTACCGAACACATGTGATACATGTATAAATTCAGTACCTTGGTAGTTGAGGAAGAGCTTGGTGAATGGCGGCACGCGCACCAGGTAGTGCAGCACGCCGCCCGAGTTGGAGTACAGCGACGCGTAGTGGTGCGGCTGTCGTGACAGCAGCGGGCTGCAGCCCTCGCGCCGGGCCGCTTTCAGGTCCTGGACGGAGTCCGGGAATATATCATAAAACAGTATCTTCGACATAATATCTATTCGACTGCCTCGGTGGCGTAGTTGTATTGCGTACGCGTTACGAGTACGATTTGCGCGCTGAGGTCCTGGGTTCGAATCCTGGGTCGGGCCAAAAACATTGTGACTGGGTTTTTCCATCTAAAAAATTACTCAGTCGCAGCTCGGAGTCAGGAAGTTGGCGGCATGATACCCCCCGGCCCCGTGCCTCGGAAAGCACGTAAAGCCGTTGGTCCTGCGCCTGATCTCTCTCCGGTTATGTCGGATTGCCGTCTCACCGGACTATGAGAGTGAAGGAATAGCGAGTGCACCTGTGTATTGCGCACACACTTGTGCACTATAATATCTCCTGCGCACCTGGCTGATCTCCGTTGAGATTGGCCACCGTGCTAGGAAAGGGTTGGTTATTATCTATTCATCATCTCGATACATATATTTTTAGAAAAATATATATTTTGACTTTACTACTCACGTTATAAACATTGATATAATGCTGCTCTCTGTTCTTGTTCTGCACCGCCATGGGCTTGCTGAGGTCACGGAATGACGCAGGATCGTTGAGGTCCAGGATCTTGGACGTGTAGTCGGCGATCACGAACGGCAGCACCGGGTACTGCATCAGGTCGTTGTAGGACCGTCCGGCGAGCCCGTTCAGCCGCATCAGGTACTCCCAGTTGGTGATAGTGCCGTTGCGCCATTGGTTCATAGCTTCCGTTAATGAATCGGCTTCAATTCTGTATAAGTAAAATACTGTTACTATAATGGCATTCTTTTTTTAATAAGTAAATCATATTATCATTTTTAAACCATTTAAACCAAAAATAAAATAAATGGTTTAAATTATCATTTTAAATTGGCAAATGGAATAGGGAGATCGTTTGGCAAAATATACATTCTGGCTATCTGGGGAACTGTGACGGGGACTTATGATAATACTAGCAAAGTTACCTAGAAGGTAGATGGCAAGCATTGAGTGCCTTGAGGAAGGCGGCGCGCTCGTGTTCGTCTGCGAAGGCGAGCATGTGCGTATGACCAGAGTTGAGGAACAGCTCGACAGCCAGCTCCTGCAGGCACCATCGGCGCGTCACCACCTGCAGCAGCGCGTCCAGCGGCCACGACTCCGGCGCGGGTCGCTCGTCGGGCGCCGGGGGCGGCGGGGGCGGGTGGCGCGGGTGTCGCGGCGGGTGTGGCGGCGGGTCGGCCGGCTCGTCCGCGTCGTCCGGCACGAAGTGCAGGCAGCGGTCGGTGAGCAGCAGGTCGCCGCGCGTGTCGTGCGCCACGGCGACGCGAGTGACGCGCGCCATGTGGCACACGGGCTCGTCGGGCTGCAGGCGCGCGCTGGCGCCGCCCAGTGTCTCCACCACGCTGCGCACTGGCGACGGCGCGCTCACCGCCTCTGCAATGCATGCAAACAAATACAATCAAACAAACTCAATACCTATTTCACTTTCTACTAATAAAACTTTATCATTATAAATCCAACACTCACCAAGTTTATGTCTGTACTGCGGTTTGAGGAATCTTGGATGGATATTGAGATGCGCGCGTCGAAGTCTCACACGCACACGGCCTGGTGCCTCCGTGGGGTCGAGCTGCCACGATGTGGGGTAGCTGCGCGGGTCGTGCCACACCGCTGTTATAAATAAAAACATGAAAGTAAACGAACGGAAATTTTGCTTAGTGACTCTCATTTTGAATAAATTTCTTACATTGTTTCTTAGCTCCATTCCATAATGTGGTACACAGATAGGAAAAATAGTAGGTTGTGCAACAAATTTCAGCGTGGGTAACATGTGTGTAGCACGCTAAACGTTGAATGAGCGCGTGTACCGTGTTCGTGCGTGAGGTCGTCGAGCAGGCGGCGCCAGCGCGCGGCGCGAGCGGCGACGCGTGCGTTGGCGCTGCGCAGGAGCTCCATGAAGTTCTTGCGCTCGGCGTTCTGCGTCTCCACCACCTGCCGCGTCATCTGCATCGCCGTCTCCGACACCTTCGCCGCCACAGCTTCTTTACTGAACACAGCCCTGGCGGATATAAATATCTGTTACTATACATTTTTAAGCTTGAAAAATGTAAGCAAGAGAAAGAAAACATAGCTATACTAACTTGGCGATGGCCGGTCGTGTTCTAGCAGTAGCCTTGGCCCAGCGTTCCTCGTCAGCGTGCAGCAAGCTTTCCGCCTCCAGCGCCAGGGTCTCGCTGTCGAGGCGGTCTGGCAGGCCGGCTTGGGTCGCCACTGCCCAGCCTCGAGCCCAATCAGTGATCGCCAGCTCCACTGACGGCGGACCATTCTCCGCTTCCGCGTGGATGTGTTTCAGGATCGTAAGCAGGTAAACTGCCAGCTATGAATAAAATCATTTTGTTTTGTTAGTTTAAGATTAGCTTGTCAAATATTCCACAGTAAAGGTTTTTGGAGATAATGTATTTTAAAAGGTTGCGTATATATTTTGTTAAAACTGTATGACATCTGTACTTCAACGATTTAAGCAAATATACTTAAAAAAATGATGTATTAACAGTTTGCAAGTATAAAATATGAATAGTGAAAGTTTGAGTCCCCGGTCCAAGTTTACCTTCCTCTGCGAAGGCGGGTCCGGCGCGAGCAGCAGCAGCGCGGGCGGCGGCGCGGCGTACAGCGCGCGCAGCAGCGCCGGCTGCAGGCGCCGCGCCCCCGCCGCGGGGCTCGCCATCCACCAGAACAGCTCCTGCAGCGGCGAGCACCAGTCCCCGCCGCCCCCGCCCCCCGCCCACCACTTGGGCCGCGACGCGCTCGGCCCGCTCACCGCTGCAAACATGAATACGCACATCACCACCTAAACTAGTTCATTATAGTAATTCCTCACACGCAATGATCATTGGCATGCATAAAGGGGGAGGGGGATGCTCCGTGCCCACTTTAGAATTGCGTGTTGCCCACCCAAAGCATTTTGAGGCAGTTTACTACTACTATAATTTTTTAAAACAAACAAAATATTCAATACTGCACGTACACAAAAGTGAGTTTATTTTTCATGTAGGTCATTGACCGATTTGAAATAATTGTAGTACGCTTAATGAATAGTTGTTTAGTATATTTATAGTTGTGTCAATTTAAGCTTGCCGGTATGACAATTTATTGACACTTCACTTCATACTATGTATAGTGAAGGAACAAAAAATCGGTTGCCCGAAATAATCGATTCTTAAGTGATATCGTTTCTTGTTCAGAGAGTTTATAATCGATAGTCAAAAGGGTAATTTTTATATAAATCACTGTTTTTATATAATTATTATATTCCATTCATCATCATCAACCCGTTACAGTCCACTGCTGGACATAGGCATCTCCCAAGACACGAATTCCCAAGAATTATTGTGACACGTTCGCTGCGTCCAACGGGTAATCGGTGCGACAGTCTTAATGCGTATTCAGTAGCATAAGGTACTCATATTTACTAAAATTACATTAGAAATGCTATATGAATTTTGGTACGCTCAGGTGCATTACAAAAAATGAAAACATTAATTATAATTATTGTCAAAATAAATTATAATTATATCGAATTAACTTTTGCCCGGGGCTCCGCCCGCGTTAAAGGTTTTTCCGGGATAAAATTTACGCTTTATATTTTCCCGGGATAAAAAGTAGCCTAAGTGTTAATCTAGGACATAATCTACTTGTGTGCCAAATTTCATCGAAATCCGTTCAGTAGTTTTTGAGTGAAAGAGTAACAAACATACATCCATCCATACATTCTTACAAACTTTCGCGTTAATAATATTAGTAGGATATATTGTACTTTTATCTAATACATTGTACTAGACTGTTTTAAAAATGCTCTTGAAACATATTTTAATAAATATGTGTACCTAAACAACAACTATTGACCTGCTTCAGTTGAAAACTCTATCGTGATACATCCTGCATATAATTTCCAAATTTCGATTTTTCTCAGTAATCGTTTATATTTCGTTTCCAAACTATTAAAAACTTTCCCACCGCTACGCCCGTGAACTGAAGGATACAACATTGTAAAGGCGTCGCGTTGATTTAAAAGTCAAGATTAAATTCTTTATTTCGGTATATTTTTACAATATTATTTCGAGGTTAGCACATAAATATTATACTCATTGCTATAATTTATGGAGAACGTGGTTAATATTTGCAATTATATAGTTGAATTTTTAACTAGTCTTTCTTTTTTTAACATGTTTGCGTTACGCAATCGACGGAAACAACACGACCTTATGTTTTTATACAGATGTGTTACTGGGTTTTCTCAGTGCAAGCATTTGCTAGAGCGCTTTGGGTTGTCGATACCATACCGGCTGCCTAAACAGCCGCGAACTGAACTCTTCCACCTACCACAAAGCCGAACAAATGTTGGGTATAACTCGCCCATACGTAGAATATCCAATACCTACAATGAAATCTGTGCCAAAGTGCCAAATATTGACATATTTTTTGATTCCCTAAATATTTTCAATAACAAATGTAGACGTTCCTTTAGATCAAAAGTTATAATATTAGACTATTTACCCGTACCTCCTGCGGTTAAGCGCGGTACCGCACCCCAATTTTGTGACGTGTCCGAGATTGCTAAATATCCCCCGTACAAACACAAATTACTGCAAAAATGCCTTCCTCAAAAGAGTCAGCTATCAGTTTAACAATATTGCCGTGTTATAACCTATAATTGCTAAAACTAATTATAGGCGCAATGCCTTCTTACCACGTGCCATCAGTAAATTTAATGAGCTTCCCTCTAATTTAGATATTGACGTATTCTGCACGAGTAGTTCTGTGGTGAGACGAAAACTAAGTGAACAATTTTTTTGTCCTTGAAAATGTTCCAATGAATACTAATTCATAGTATAGGTACTAACCTATACTATAACTCTTATTATGTTAAAACAGTTATGCAGTTATGCATTTATACAGCTGTTCTGGGTGCAAATGTAGTTAATATTTGTGAAAGCTTGTAATTGGCTAATTAATTGTTAATTACGATATTATATTTATTAAGCTATTAGTCTGTAAGCTTTCCTTGTAATAAATAAATAAAAATAAAATAAAATATAATGTATGATATGGACAGATCTTTTTTGCACAAGTATTCCAAAACTTAAAAGAATCATGAGCGATGCATTCTTCCTCTGAGTTCGGTTCTATGCGTTGTTTAACTTAGATAAATATATTTTTGACGGTTGAATTTTATATAATATATAACAAAGAAATTGTATGTGTAGGTACACACCTATAAGTGAAAACTTTCAACTGGCCTTTTGTTGCTATTATAATCTTATATACTATCATTTGTATTAGCTGTAAGTTTTCTACAACCAATAAAATAAAATACTATGATAATTTATATATTTTTTAAGTAATGTTGTGTACATCTGTAATTGGACATGTATTAGTTTTAAGCCTAAGTAAAGTGTATTAGAGTATTAAATATACGTGTACTGTTGATGTACCTTTTTAAATAAATAAATAAATACTTTTTGGGTAGACGTTCTCACAAAGTTATCGCGTCGCGAAAAAATTGAACTGTCATACCGGCAAGCTTAAATTGACACAACTATAGTAGAGTGTAGTGAGTATGGTAGTGTTACCGAGCAGCAGCGTGGAGAGCAGCCGCAGCGCGAGGCCGGCGTGGAGCGCGAGCGAGTGTGTGGGCGCGCGCGCCAGCAGCGAGCACACGGCGCGCGTGGCGCACCCGCACAGCCGCGCCGCCGGGCCCGCGCCCGTCTCCGCCGCGCCCACACCCACCACCACTGCACAGTGTACACACAGGACACAACTTACATATCAACTCATATATTACATCTCCGTCTCAACTCGACTCCGTCTGGGTGGGTACCACCGCAATATCTATTCAAGCAGCAGTGTGCATGCACTGTTGTGTGTCGGTTTGAAGGACATTGTAGCCAGTGTAACTACTGGACATAATGACACTTAACATCTTATGTCTCAAGATGACGAGGTCAGTGGAATGCCACACAGTAAGTTGTAAGTTAAGGTGCTGGATGGTGTTCCTACTGTTTATGGGTGGTGGTATCGCTTACCATCAGGCGAACGGCATGCTCGTCTCGTCATATAATGCCAATGCCATAAAAAAAAAAACTCTTTTTCTTAGTGTAATAAAGCGCAGCGCGTCAGTTCCAGCACGTACTCCAACATTTGCATTTCATCAACCTTTTGTAATATACAATCAAAAATACTTTAACAGTTTACTTTTGCATTTAATTATGCTAGTGAAAGGATATATAATCTTGAATCCGTCTGGATAGCAACCACCGTACATAAGGTGTTAAAACCCGTTATAATGGCACATACAAGTGTGCCGCGTTTCGGGATCAGTCTGTATACATCCGGTTCAAACAGGCCGGCATAAAAAAAAACAATACCTAACAAATGGACTTTCAACTTATAAAAATCAGTAATGTAGAAACCTGTGGCAAAATAGTTAGTGGTCCTGGTACTGGAATAGGAGGCGTGCAGGCGCTCCTCTAGATAGTCGAGCTGTGCGTGGTAGAGCGCCACCTGCGCACGCGCCGCCACCTTGGCCAGCGCCTCGCCACCCTCGCCACCCTCACCACCCTCGCCACCCTCGCCCGACGTAGCCTCCATCTCCACATAGCTCAACATATGATGGATCTCGCACACTGTCTGCAGATACAACACTACATCAACATCATAAATAAATTATGGTGATCGAATTGATATCGATATTATGAGCAATCGTTTTAAACTTAGATATCGATACTCGAAATTATGTTGATCATTGTTATATTATCTTCATAAAGTTGATGATCTTGATAAAAACTAAGTCAATATTATTTATTTCTATGTGTATGATGATGTCAATGGTTGTCGTATACATTTTTGTGTAGATGAAAACAAACCTGCATGCTGTGTTGTGTAGACAGCGCCTTAATGGCGACCTTGTTGAGGAGTTCGTGCAGATCTTCCAGAAGTAGGTCCCGACCTTCGAACTTTGTATCCGGCATCAGACCGATGGCACGGAGAGCGCGTATCACGACCTCCACTACTGACACCTCGTTCAAGACTTTCAAAGATGCCTTTTTGAAAAACATGGATGTTAATATATACTACTCATGTAGTTTATAATTTTGAATGAATCATTATCAGGCGTAGGCGGATCCCAGCTGGAGATTACCTTATCGATGATCCTCCTGATGATGAGCGTGATGTTGTGCGCGAGCGGCACGTCGGCCAGCGCGCACGGCAGCAGCGCCAGCAGCGGCGGGCAGCGGTGCAGCGACTCCTCCGACACGTCCGTCCAGATATCGTCCTGCGGGATCCAAGTAACTAGTTCGTGTCGAATATCATCATATGTCAATCACTCATTAAACATAATTTACTCACATCTAATTGGTCTTCCAGTGGCACGTCACATTTGGTGACGAGAGCGGCGCAGGCAGCTGCCAGCTCCCACGAACCTTCATATAGTGAAATCTGATGGATAGAAATATGGAATAGTGGCAGAGATAGTTTGAAATTAAATACTGACAAAGTTTTGAAGATTATAAAATAATAATAATTACGTAAAGTAAAACCTCTATTATAAAAAGACCACGGTGGTTGGAGTGCATTCTGAATCACTTGGTAGCTTTTTTTGACTCATCAATGCCGGTGGCGGACGCCGGTGTCCGGGTATATAGGGCAACCACGTATATATCTATGTATAAGCGGGCGTTGACGGGTTAATTATTAAAAATCGCTTTAAGGCGTGTGTATTCAATACGGGTTAAGGTGTGTGATGACTTGTGTGTGTGATGTGTGTGTGTGTGTGTGTGTGTGTGTGTGTACCTGGTCGGCGAGGTGCAGGTAGTAGTGGTGTGCCCGCAAGCGCCGTGCCAGCTCGGCGGGCGCGCGGCGCTGCAGCGCACTGAAGGCGCGCACGTGTGTGTGTGTGTGTGTGTGTGTGTGTGTGTGTACCTGGTCGGCGAGGTGCAGGTAGTAGTGGTGTGCCCGCAAGCGCCGTGCCAGGTCGGCGGGCGCGCGGCGCTGCAGCGCACTGAAGGCGCGCACGTGTGTGTGTGTGTGTGTGTGTGTGTACCTGGTCGGCGAGGTGCAGGTAGTAGTGGTGTGCCCGCAAGCGCCGTGCCAGGTCGGCGGGCGCGCGGCGCTGCAGCGCACTGAAGGCGCGCACGTGTGTGTGTGTGTGTGTGTGTGTGTGTGTGTACCTGGTCGGCGAGGTGCAGGTAGTAGTGGTGTGCCCGCAAGCGCCGTGCCAGCTCGGCGGGCGCGCGGCGCTGCAGCGCACTGAAGGCGCGCACGTGTGTGTGTGTGTGTGTGTGTGTGTGTGTGTGTACCTGGTCGGCGAGGTGCAGGTAGTAGTGGTGTGCCCGCAAGCGCCGTGCCAGCTCGGCGGGCGCGCGGCGCTGCAGCGCACTGAAGGCGCGCACGTGTGTGTGTGTGTGTGTGTGTGTGTGTGTGTGTGTGTGTACCTGGTCGGCGAGGTGCAGGTAGTAGTGGTGTGCCCGCAAGCGCCGTGCCAGGTCGGCGGGCGCGCGGCGCTGCAGCGCACTGAAGGCGCGCACGTGTGTGTGTGTGTGTGTGTGTGTGTACCTGGTCGGCGAGGTGCAGGTAGTAGTGGTGTGCCCGCAAGCGCCGTGCCAGGTCGGCGGGCGCGCGGCGCTGCAGCGCACTGAAGGCGCGCACGTGTGTGTGTGTGTGTGTGTGTGTGTGTACCTGGTCGGCGAGGTGCAGGTAGTAGTGGTGTGCCCGCAAGCGCCGTGCCAGGTCGGCGGGCGCGCGGCGCTGCAGCGCACTGAAGGCGCGCACGTGTGTGTGTGTGTGTGTGTGTGTGTACCTGGTCGGCGAGGTGCAGGTAGTAGTGGTGTGCCCGCAAGCGCCGTGCCAGGTCGGCGGGCGCGCGGCGCTGCAGCGCACTGAAGGCGCGCACGTGTGTGTGTGTGTGTGTGTGTGTGTACCTGGTCGGCGAGGTGCAGGTAGTAGTGGTGTGCCCGCAAGCGCCGTGCCAGGTCGGCGGGCGCGCGGCGCTGCAGCGCACTGAAGGCGCGCACGTGTGTGTGTGTGTGTGTGTGTGTGTACCTGGTCGGCGAGGTGCAGGTAGTAGTGGTGTGCCCGCAAGCGCCGTGCCAGGTCGGCGGGCGCGCGGCGCTGCAGCGCACTGAAGGCGCGCACGTGTGTGTGTGTGTGTGTGTGTGTGTACCTGGTCGGCGAGGTGCAGGTAGTAGTGGTGTGCCCGCAAGCGCCGTGCCAGGTCGGCGGGCGCGCGGCGCTGCAGCGCACTGAAGGCGCGCACGAGGGCGGCGCGCACGGACGCCTCGCGATGGTTGCCCAGCACCACCAGCGCCTCCGCCTGCACCGCGCCCGCCACCGCCTGCAAATGTACACATTCTAAACTTATATATAATCTCAGGAATTACTGAACCGGTTTTGAAAATTCTTTCACTAACAGGAAGTTACTTTACTCCTGAATGCTATGGGAAAATATTTTTACCCCGGAAAAACTTTTAGATGCGCGTGCCATACTAGTGATAAATATTTGACCTGCGCTAGCTCATGGTCCGGCAGCACGCCGATGGTGTCTCGCAGCAGCAGCAGCAGTCCCTCGCACGCCGCCCAGCCCGGCGCCGCGCCCGCTCGCACTCGCCGTTGCTACATACATCAAACACACATTCATTACAAAGAGTAACTATATATATATATATATAAACGTTTGAATATAATAATGATTTGTTGACTAGTAGAGATTGCCTGTGGCATGTCCGCCTGTACACTATGTACGAAGTTTAAATAAATTAAACAGTTGATTTTTACAGTACGAACAGGTTAATGAACCTGAATAATTTTCAAATAAAACTAAAGAAACAAAAAGTACAACGAAGTCTAAATATTATAAAGTGAAACATGTTGACTGCCGATTTATACATGTTTTTTTAAAAATATAAACTGTAAATAGATAAGAATACATGTGTGATGTGACTGACCTGGTTGTACAGTCCATGTGGGTACATGTCCACGGTGGTGGTGGTGACGTCGTCGAGGTCTACAACAATGTAATCCGTGAGGTCTGCGGCGCGCGGCTCGCCCTCGCCGCCGCACGCTCCGCTCGCCTCTGCAACCGCCACCACTCACCACTCACCACTCACACCTCACACCTCACTCAACTTAGCTCAGCAGTCGGCACCACACCGCGGGTAACGCATACCAAGCCCTCGAGACGCACACATTGTTACACCACATAATGATGATTATACCAATGTTTTATAAATATTATAAAATAGTACAATGGTTGACTGTTTTTCTTATTGCATTAAATTCAGCGATATTAGTATAGTTGGCTTATATGTCTTTAATTGCTTGCGCAAATGCATTACTTCACTATTCGAATGCGTACTTTTAAACTGAATAATATTATAGCTAACTCCCAATGTAAGGTTAATGGAATAATGGCAAGCTACAATAATTATAATTTAGTGAATACAGACGAATCTGTGAATTATGATGCAGCATGACAGAAGCAAACGTGTTTTATTAGTGTCGGAAGTCTTAAGTTCAATTAATTTTCTTTTCCAGTTACGATATTATAAGTTTTGGTGGTATATAATTAATCAAAGGATATGGTAATAGGCCAGTTGACTACTTTTTTATAAACACATTTATCAAATATGTATACCATCCAAAATATAACGGAAAAATAATTTTCTAAATTGGCGCAATTATAAGTAAGTTATAAAGATTTGAAATTTGGTGGAAGGGGTAATTGTTAAATAGCAGTGATATCAGACTGTGACGTCATCGGGTGTCACCAGCCATAACGCTGCGTGCGCGTGAAAGAGATAGCGCGATATCCCCACCACGCCCCCACTTTTGCTCATAGGAATATTTCAGATCTGAATAACTGGTGATTGAATGAGAGAGTGAATGAGTGTGAGTGTGTGTGTGTGTGTGTGTGTTATACGAAGCTGTAAGCAGAGAAGTCTAATGCGGAACTTACCGGCTGTAGTATCAGAGTTTTCAGACGTTGACGATAAGTTGTGCTTTCTACAACAGAAATCAATATGTATTTTAAAATCTGATTATCGATAAAATATATTAAGAAATTATAGAAGCTTTCATTAGTAAAAGGTAGTCTAAAACACATATTTATTTACAGTGTAAAGAATCTGGTATACCGCAGGCAGCGTACATTCAGTAAAATGGTCCGGCACAATTCTACACTGTATTTACTGCTAGGACAAAAAAGGTGAGATAAACTGACCTCCCCTCTTTGATTTGCATATTAATGATGCCCTTGAGCTGCTTGGTGGACTCGACGCTGCTGTCCATCTTGTCGCTGTCGAGCGTGTGCGTGGACTCCCTCAGGTCCGCGTCCTCGGCGGAGGTACTGGACGCGCTGGGCCTCTCCTCCGACCTGCGCTTGCTGCGGCGAGAGGAGCGACGCTTCACGCTCGTGCTGAACTCGCTCATCTCCTGCGTCTCCGAGGTTAGCAGGAAATAGAAGTTTGCTCGGGAATGTGTGACGAACGTGTCGCTTGCCTAAACAGTGTGCGCATTGGTAAATAATCTCATCTTTGTATTTCATTGTACGGCGATATAACATGTTTTAGATGTAATATCTATGTTAATAAGTAGATGTGTTAGCTACAAACCTGGTGCATGAGCAGTAAGAAGTCGCAGAGCTGCGCGACGCGTTCGAGCGCGGGCGGGGTGCCGATGAGGCCGCGCACCACCTCCACCAGGTTGTTGCTCGCTATCGGGTCCAGCGGGCCGCAGTCTGAGTTCAGGAAACGCTCCTAAATGGTAGATATATTATTATATTTTGTTTTAACGATTTTTGTTCAGTTACCGTATAGTATGTGTGTGTACCTTGCATGCGAGCAGCAAGTGGTGCAGCAGCGCGGCGCGGTTCATCTGGTGGTGGTTGAAGGCGCGGCGCGGGTGTGAGTCGCGCAGCAGCGCACGCGCGCTCCACAGCCACAGCGCCAGCACTGACCCGCGCTGCGGCAACATGCCGGTGCCGTTGCTGTTACCGCCGCCACCACCACCCGAGCCGTAATCAATATCCCAATTCACCTGAACATAGACAATCAATTTTAATTCATTAAGTCTACCAAAAAAGCTTCTGTCAAAACATTCAATACTTACTCCTAAAAATATTGAATAGCAACAATAACCACTGACTTAAAAAGCAAAACTAACTTGCGTGGTGTCGAGATGTCGCCAGGCCTTGAGCAGCAATACGAACAGCGCGGGCTCGAGCAGCACGGCGTCGGTCCTGGCCAGCAGGTGCACGCTGTCGCCGCTCACCGACAGCACCGGGCTGCTGCACGCCTCGTTTAGTACCACCTGCACGAATAATATTAACACTTCGTATCTACTATATTTACTCACGTTTTTTGAAAAGAGCTACCATTGTTTGTATTGTGAAATCTCTCTCTTTTCAGGTTTTTCTTGAGATTCCATTAATAAAAGCTAATAATCATAAAAACATTCTAGACCAAATTTTATCATCACCTATTTTCGACATGGTCCTTCGAGCCAGATGTGTTTTATTATTTGCAGTTTTAATTTGTACCTCTAGTAGATGCTGCGTGACGTGGCACTTGGGTGAAGCGAATATAGTAAGCAGCATTTCGAATGAGTCGTTGCCGTAGAACATCGCGTATAGCCGGTTGTCGACGCGGCACGCCCGCAGCAGGATGCCCAGCGCCATCGCCTGCTCCGCTGGCGTGGCGTCCAGTTCTACTACCTACAATTAAATTATTGCGGAGAAATTTATTTTGGATACACATTTATCATAGCAAATTTTTTAAGTTCAAATCAATAGTGGTACGCATCATTATTAGGTCGATTATTGAAACTAAATGAGTTACAGATAATTAAGAGGGGTTAAAGATATTTATACCTGGAAAGAATTAAAATATTACGGTTAAAATAGACGATATCAGTCATTTAAGATGTTGATGCTTAAAGCTACGATATCAGTGAGTAACATAGGCTACTTTTTATCCCGGGAAAATATAGAGGGACTTTGATCCCGGAAAAGTTTTTCATACGGGCAGAGTCGTGAGTAATATTTGTTAAAGTATTTGTTGAATATAAAATGGTATGTAGTTACCCGTGCGTATAGATAGAGCAGCACGTGCGGCCCGCCGAGCTGCAGCAGCGCGGGCGCGAGCCCCTGGTGCCGCGAGCGCAGCGCCGCGCCCGCCCAGCGCGCGCACAGCGTCTCCGGGATGGACGCGCCCGCCCCCGCGCCCGCACCCGCTCCCGCGCCCGCGCCCGCGCCCGCCCCGCCCACCACGCCCGCCACCGGCACGCGCCCCGAGAACACTGCACACATGCACACAGACCACCAGGCACCATAACATTTATATGTCATCATTCATCATATTCAAAAATACTATAATAAACTATTATCAACTAGTTTATAGTCTCGAGATTCAACAAGCGTTAAACCAACATTTCTATTTAATATTAAGCTTCATTACTTCGCTGTACTGAAATAAAAAAACATTACCTGTCGGCATCGCCACGGTCTGATGGTACAGGTTCATGATGTAAGGCGAGCAAGCGGAGAACGTCAACACCACGTTATCGTGCAGTTCGCGTAACGTCGCTGTCGATATATCGTACACCTGTCAATAAAGTACTACATATTATCAAGATGATATACTCATAGTTAGTGAACATCGTAATCAATTAAAAAAAAATTAGAGGAAACATGTACTAGGTATAATAAGAACTTAATATTTGTGATAATGGGCGGCGATGAAATATTTGAAACACTCACCTGATCCCAGTCGATATTTGAATCTAGGACATTCGGTGTTAGTACGAGAGGGTAATTGGGAGATTCACATTTGATCTGGAACAATATCATTCAATGAATAATTTAGTAATTTAGCATGAGGAATTTAGTTATGTGCAAGTGAGTGTGTATCATGCAGCATGTAGTGTACAGCCAGAAGCATAAGTATCTGTAAAAAATCAAAATTTCAAATCGCCTATATACGCATGAAGTTAAACAGTGGGCTTAGAATGTGACAAAAAAACACGTCACGTCTCCGTTTCGTCTTATTGGGATTGGTTGAGAGACTGACGTATTGGTCTCTCGATCAATCACAAACATCAAAATTAAACGACATCGTTTTAAGAGTTGCGTCTTTGTGTCACATTCTAAGCCCACTGAAAGGTTTTTTCTTCGTTTGATGTAAAGTAAATCTAGTTTATTTTATTTTTGTTAAAAGAAAAAAAGATTAGTAAGAACGCAAAAATATGTCGGCAATTTAAAAATTAGAATTTGTTCAGCTACTTATGCTGCTGACTGTACAAGTGGTGGTACCTGGCAGGAGTGGTCGGGTCCGTGCGCAGCGAGGTGCAGCGCGGTGTGGCGCGTCAGCACGGGCCCGCGGTACACCGCCACGCGCGACAGGTGGTACACGCCACCACCACCGCCACGGGACGCGTGCCCCACCAACACGTTCGTAGGCAGCACCTTGCGCACCATGATGCCTGCGCGACGTACACATTTATATCAACGATAATAGTATTTGACTCCTTTTTAATACCAGTCACACTGACCGAAAAATCCTTTCAGCTAATTATATTAATTACTGGCTAATTAAACTGCTTTTGTATAAAAAATAACTCGGAGACTTCTTACCCTGTAATGGAAGCGCAACGGATTCGCACTCATATCCGTTGACGAATAATGTGACCTGTAATCAAACAGGAAGCTTTAATGTCACATGTGACCATGATGCTATTCCAAAATAGACCACAAATTTTTTCATGCAGATGTTGTTTATAAATCCCAAATGTGATTACAAGGCAGCAACACGCATATTTTATACTATCAGCTATCTAAGTTTATTTAGAATCTCAGTGGGCTTAGAATGTGACAAAAAAACACGTCACGTCTCCGTTTCGTCTTATTGGGATTGGTTGAGAGACTAACAAGTGACTGACGTATTGGTCTCTCGATCAATCACAAACATCAAAATTAAACGACATCGTTTTACGAGTTGCGTCTTCGTGTCACACTCTAAGTCCACAGGTCATCTTTAAAAGCAGCAGTAGTGCGTTAATGAATCAGATCGCACAGTGATATACATTTACCTGTACTAACACACAGAATTATAATATACATTGTGTGTGTGTGTGTGTACCTCTATGAACATGTGCCGCTTGAGCACGCGCTCGCGCACGTTGAGCGCGACATGGTTCCAGTGCGCCTGCGCGGCGCCGCCCCACGCCACGCGCGCGCTGCTCATGACGCGCGGCCCGCTGCTCTCCGGCCGACTCAGCCTCAGGGTGAATACGCCTGCAAACTCAAGGGTATCCTTATATTATTTCATGTTTTTTTGTTACAACTGCTTTTTTCAAGTCGTCGGTTCGTCATGCAGAAGGAGATCCTACACTACGTTTTAGGTTTTTTCATTTAAACTGCTAAATTAAAACGCATTATGAATGAAATACAAGACGCACCGGTGCTGGTTTGTAGCCACAGCTCGAACATGAGCGAGTCGTGTCCGATGGACAGCACATGCGACAGCTCGGTGTGTCGGCCGCGCGGCTCTCGCGTCGGCGACCGCTTCGTCGACTCGTTGTCTGATGACTCGTCGTTAGTCTCCGCTGTGTCGTCTGGATGGGTTAAATACATTTTGAAATAAATATGCAAATCCTAAAGTGGAAATTTAAATATTTAAGAATCAAACTTTTATGTACAGTCAGCAGCATAAATATCTGTACAAAATCAAAGTTTCAAATCGCCTATATATGCGTTAAGTTAAACTGAATTATTTTTTTCTTCGTTTGAAGTGAAGTAAATCTCTTTTATTTTATTTTTGTGAAGAGAAAAAAAAGATTAGTAAGAACACAAAGTATGTAGGCAATTTGAAATTTTGAATTTGTTCAGCTACTTATGCTGCTGACTGTAAATTGTGTTAAAAAATTCAGGGTCATTTTGTCATTACGTTACTAAATGAAACTACATATTTATCTCCATGAAAATAACACTTGAAAAAACGAAGCTTGTAAGTCAACGCAATCAAAAGATATGACCTTTTATGTCGCATATTTTACTATTTCGCAAGAGAATCAAAACCTATAGGGTACTTCCAAGAATCATGAAATTTGACAAGAAGCAAGGCCTTACAGCAAATCTAAAGGAAAAAAGACAAGAAACCGTAAATATGTACTTTAATAGCAAAAAAGTGAATTTACTATTAGAAACTTTTGAAATTTAATTTATGTATTAATTATTTTTGGCAATTTATTGGACTTATATACCTAGATACCTTACCTACAAGTTTGTACGGAACTCTCGGTATGTGAGTCAACTCGCACTTGTCCGGTTTTTTTCATGGCTGATTTTGGTATAATGCTTGCAGCATGTGATTTTATTTATTAGCGCAATGTGATAATAACTCTGTATAACAAAATTCACTGGAGTTTCACATTATTCATGTAGGATCGGAATGCAGTATGATTTATGGCAGATGAGTGGAATGGAATGTAAGACTGATAGAATATATGGAACAGAGATGAGTGAAAGGGATAAAGAAGTGTAATAAGCAGGGAGGAAAGAGAGAGAGAATGAATGTTAAGAATGAGTGAGTGTGGAAGGAAGGAACGAGAGAGTAAGACGACACACGATTAAGACGGCAAGACGTAAAGAAAATATAACTAATTATTATCCAAGAAATCTTTTTATTATTTTGGCCCACATTGAACTAAATCCCACATAATTTTGGGGGCTCGTCCGGGATAGTTCAATATTTTCTATCTTCAGGCCAAAATAAAAGACAGAAAATCAAGACGTAAACCGGCACCAGCCAACAACGAGGAGTTGCCGGCATTTATACTAAGACTAATTTATAAAGAAGAAATATGGGTGGACATGGCAAGGATCGCCGACAAAGCCGCCAGGGCAACTACGAAGAGGACGACGCCGCGCCAGCTTCATCGGTGAAAATCAGGGATCAAGCAATATGGTACGCGGAGAACCTGATTTCGAAATTTAATGGCCACGACAAGACGTCGTCAGTGGCTAGATGGGCCCAAGATATCGACGATAACGCCGAAATATTTCAATGGACGCCCCTACAGACTCTAATTGTAGCGAGAAGGTCTTTAACGGGAACCGCAGGTTTGTGGTTAAAATCGGAAAAACCATTTAAAAGTTGGGATGACCTGAAAGCGGCGTTGCTGAGAGAATTTCCCGATGCAATCGACAGCAAAACTATACATGAGATGATGGCCGCTAGGAAAAAGAAGAAAGACGAAAGGTGCCTAGATTATATGCTAGTCATGAAAGAAATGGGAAAACGCGGCAAAATTCCTGACTATGTCGCCATAAAATACGTCATAGACGGCATAGTCGACTCTGAAGTAAATAAGATGGTGTTATACGGCGCTACGACATATTCGGAACTCAAGGAAAAATTTAAAATTTATGAAACAATAAAAGAAAAGATGGCTGCTAACTATAAAAGAGCTACGAAGTCAGAGTGTAGTGAACATGTTACTATGAGTAAAATAAGGTGTTATAGCTGTGGAGAAATGAATCATCACTCATCGCAGTGTCCTAATAAAGATAAAGGCTTAAAATGTTTCAAATGTAACGAGTTTGGGCATATTTCTACGCAATGCGGTGATAACGGAAACATTCGGTCAAGAACGTATGGAAAAACCAATAAGGAGCGAGAACATCGGAGTGCTATAGAAAAGCCGAACTCTCACGAAGTTAAACGAACGATGTGCGTAGCTGACTTCACTCCGAGCGCAGGCAGTGCCAACCACGACGACTACGACATCCATGACAGCTCATCTGACAGTTGTACCAACATCAGCGGCAACAGTGGTGACAAGATGGCGAACGCGGTGGAGTACGACGCCAACTTCACGGATGTTTACGAGGAAAAGTCAACTACTCAATCTCAAATGCGTTTCGAAAACGCCTGTAAAAGTGTTTGTGTCAATAAGTGTAAAGCGATCGCGTTAATAGACTCTGGAAGTGAACTTAACCTAATGTGTGACGAACTTTACGTCAATATCGGGTCGCCGAAGTGTCTAAATACTGCCACGAATCTTGTAGGATTAGGAGGCAGTATAGTTTCGACGAAAAAATGTACTACTGTAGTATCGGTAGATGGAAATGATTATACTGTTACCTTTTTTGTTGTTCCTAGCCAGGCTATGCCATGTAGCGTTATATTGGGCCAAGACTTCCTTAAAGATGTATTTACGCTCATTTCTAATGGGTCCATATTGATTGCGCCAAATATAAACAATTGGATGTCGAAATTTGCCGGTGTAGTTAGACAGGACCAATTTGTTCTAGGTAGCATTAGGGATAAGCAGGTGCAGCGAGAAATCATTGACTGCGTGAAGAGTTATAAACCTGTGCAATTAAAGGAAGCGCCGATAAAGTTACGCATTGTCCTCAAGGATGACATACCAGTGGCTCAACGTTCAAGACGAATATCTCTAGCTGAGCAACAAATAGTTGAAAAACAGGTAGACGAATGGCTCAAAGATGATATCATTAGGGTAAGTTATTCGGAATATTCCTCTCCTATAGTGTTAGTGAGAAAAAAAGATGGTAGTACAAGGGTCTGCATAGACTACAGGCCAATTAATAAAAAAATAGTTAAGGATGAATTTCCTTTGCCCATTATAGACGATTTAATTGATAAGCTAAAAGATGCAGTTGTATTCAGCGTATTAGATTTAAAAAATGGTTTTTTTCACCTGCGTGTCAGTGAGGAAAGTATAAAATATACTGCGTTTGTTACACACAATGGGCAGTATGAATTCCTAAGGGCTCCTTTTGGATTGTCAGTGTGTCCAAAATATTTCATGCGATTTGTAACTATGGTATTTCAGGACCTTATAGCAAAAGGGATTATAGTCATATTCATGGATGATTTGTTGATACCTGCTGTTGACGAGTACCAAGCATTGCAACGATTAAAGGAAGTATTATCTGTTGCGTCAGAGTATGGCCTACAAATCAATTGGAAAAAAGCTCAACTACTATGCCGACGGATAGAATATCTAGGACACATTATAGATGGTGGACGAGTTCAACCATCACAGGAGAAAACAGATGCCGTAACCAGGTACCCTGAACCAAAGACTTTAAAGCAACTTCACAGTTTCATAGGTTTAACATCATATTTCAGAAAATACATCAAAGATTTTGCATTAATAGCTAAACCCTTAACAGATTTATTAAGAAAAGATGTACACTTTGAATTTAATGATATCCATAAAAATGCATTTAATGTGTTGAAGAATGCCTTAGGTAATGGCCCCGTGCTAAGAATTTATGATCCTCAGTTGTTAACTGAATTGCACACGGATGCCTCTGCCATAGCATACAGCGCTATATTGCTTCAAAGAGACTGTGCGGGTGAGTTACATCCTGTACACTACTACAGCAGAAAAACCAGCGAGGCTGAGAAAAAATATAGCAGCTATGAATTGGAAGCGCTAGCTATTATTGAAGGAGTAAAGAAGTTCAGACATTACTTGTTTGGTAAGCATTTTAAAATTGTAACAGACTGTCAAGCTTTCCAAAAAACCTTAAACAAGAAAGACTTATCAACCAGAGTTGCCAGATGGGTATTGTTGTTAGAAGAATACGATTATGTTATTGAACATCGACCAGGGGGTAAGATGCAACATGTTGATGCTTTGAGCAGGAACCCGTTTGTTGGAGCTATTGAGCTTAGCTTACATGAACAGATCAAGCAAGCACAGTTATTGGATGACAGTGTAAAGGCGGTTATCGAAATCCTTAAACTTCAACCATATGGAGATTATTCCTACAGCGATGGTTTGTTATTTAAGGGTCAGGAAAGAAGGTTGGTGATACCAAAAAATTTAGAGTTAGAGCTATTAAGAAGAATACATAAAAGAGGACACTTTGGGAAAAGGAAGATGAAAGAATTGATAGAACAAGATTATTACATAAGAAATGTTGACAAGAAAATTGAAGAACTTTTATTATCATGTATACCATGTTTACTAGCAACGAAAAAAGAAGGCAAGCAGGAAGGATTTCTAAATTGTATTGATAAAGAAGGCATTCCATTGCATACTATACATTGCGATCACATAGGACCTCTTTCAGAGACAAGGAAAATGTATAATTATATTCTAACCGTTGTAGATGCATTCACAAAGTTTGTATGGTTATTCCCGGTAAAGGGGACTACGAGTAAAGAGACCATAGCTAAGTTAATAATCCATCAACAAACATTTGGTAATCCAGTAAGATTAATTTCAGATCGTGGTACTGCATTTACAAGTAACGAATTCAAAGATTATTGTGAGACTGAGAATATCCAGCACATAACCATAACAACAGGAGTACCCAGAGGAAATGGACAGGTGGAGCGCATACATAGAACCATCATAGCAGTATTGACCAAGCTATGTATCGAAGAACCATCTCAATGGTACAAACAGATAAGCCGTGTACAAAGAGCCCTAAATAGCACATATCAAAGAAGCATTGATACCACTCCATTTGAACTCATGTTGGGTACTAAGATGAACACAAAAGAAGACGTTATAATTTTTGATTTGTTGCAGCAAGAGCATAAGAGTAATTTTGTTCAAAACAGAGAGAACTTAAAGATACAGGCGAAAGAGCAAATAAAAAAAATTCAAGATGAAAATATTAAGACTTATAACAGGAAAAGAAAAGTAAGTCGAAAATATGTTGTAGGAGATATTGTAGCCATCAAGCGGACACAGTTTGGCAGTGGGTTGAAGCTCAAGCCTAAATATTTAGGACCATATAGGATTACTAAAGTTAAAGGGAATGATCGATATGATCTTGAGAAGATAGATCATATGACAGAGGGATCTCGATTGACATCTTCCTCTGCAGACAATATGAAGCCATGGCCATTGTATACTGATGCTCTTGAGCTAGGTGAGTAGCTTTATCTTAGGGTAAATCTTTGGTTAACCTTTAAATATATCTTTGGTTAATCTTGGCCTAATATTCCGTTATGATGTATTTTATTGTTTTGAGTGTGTTAGGTTAAAACATGTCTAATAAATAAAATGATTGTACTAGTACTAAGGTATAGAAATTGAATCTAATGAGTTTTTGTTAACCGATACACACGTAATTCTGTATAAGTTGCATAAAATAAGATGTTTAGAAAAAAAAATTGTATTTAAAATTTTATCTAAGCTATTGTTAATTAAATAGTTAAGCATGTTAGAAAGAATGAAAGGTCTAAATTTTAGTAGTATTGTATTAGATTAGAATGAAAATTGTGCCTGAGTTTAGATTTGACTGCGGACAGTCAAATATCAGAATGGCCGAGTTGTAGGATCGGAATGCAGTATGATTTATGGCAGATGAGTGGAATGGAATGTAAGACTGATAGAATATATGGAACAGAGATGAGTGAAAGGGATAAAGAAGTGTAATAAGCAGGGAGGAAAGAGAGAGAGAATGAATGTTAAGAATGAGTGAGTGTGGAAGGAAGGAACGAGAGAGTAAGACGACACACGATTAAGACGGCAAGACGTAAAGAAAATATAACTAATTATTATCCAAGAAATCTTTTTATTATTTTGGCCCACATTGAACTAAATCCCACATTCATAACGGAAAAATAAGAGTTAAGAATGATGTAGTGTATTTTGGTGTGTGTGTGTGTGAGTAGTGGTGAGTAGTGGTGAGTAGTGGTGAGTAGTGGTGAGTAGTGCTCGCGCTGACCGTGGTGTGCGGGCGCGTGCAGCCACAGCGCGAGCGCGAAGCCCGCCGCCCACGGCGCCCAGCCCGCGCCGCACACGCGCGCGCGCACCGCCGCTGTCGACAACGATCATCTTACACTCACACACAACGACATGCCAGATCTGCCACAGCTATGCGACGGAACATCACAGGTTCAAAACTAAAAATGCATAAAACATACCAGTCTTCAAATGTGAATCCTGGAATATTTTGGCTGATTCATCCAGGCTCGTCTGCGTTATGTTATTCAATCCCAGTTGATTTATTTCTTCGTACATTTCTTGCATACCCTCTGCAACAATTATAAACAGATTTAAATGCAATACTAGTATGTATATTGTACGTAAATTGGTTTGGCGTAAAATATAATGAATGAGTTAACTAAAGAGAAGTATGAGAATAAATGTGTTTAGTATACCGTTGTTGTCGGTGTCGACAGGGAAGGTGAGTATGCAGTCGGGCGTGTGGGCGGGCTGGTGGAGCGCGAGGCGGCGCAGCGCGGGCAGCAGCAGCGCCAGCGGCGGCCGCGGCGCCAGCACCAGCCGCAGCAGCGCCGCCAGCTCCCACGCGCTCACGCTCTGCACCGCCAGCGCCTGCACCAGCTCCAACACGCAACGCTGTAATTCTGGATAACAGAAATCACTATTATTATAATCTCATCACTTTTTACACCATTCTTTACTATTATTCAAATTCAATAAATATCTCGTTAATGATCACAACAACGTATAATGGAATTTTAATAGCTTCAGACGTGATGTATCATATTAAGTACTTTATATCATAAAATGATCTATACCATATTTGAAGAAGGCATAAAGTAAATGTATAGAAATTATAAATTGACATGGAAAGATCTTGGGGAGGTCTTTGCCCAACATTGGGACATTATAGGCTAATATAAACAAACAAATAATAATTATTATATATTGCATACTGCTGAACCGGTGCAACTTTACAACTGAGAGACTTAAGGGCTTAGGCCGCCATGCTGGCCTAGTGCGGTTTGGCAGACTTCACGTACTTTCGAGATGCCATCCATAGCATTGGGTTAATCTTTAGTTATATGAGAAATTAAATAGAGAGAGGAGTGGTAGATGATGAGTGATGAGTTGAGTAATGTGTTACCGTGGAACCTGGGATGGTGTTGTGCGAGCAGGTGGTCGCGGCCGGGCGCGAGCAGGCGCTGCAGCAGCGGCGGAGCCCCCCGGCCCCCCGCGCGCCGCACCGCGCCCCCCACGCCCCCCGCGCCCCCCACGCCCCCCGCCAGCCGCGCGCAGCACGCCCGCGCCAGCTGCGCGCCCACGCGCTCGATGCTCACTGCAGACTCCTCACTGCACTTTGACTCCAGCAGTCTGCATCATCATAGAAAGAAAATGCGTTTATTAGTACGCGCAATCTGCCGAATGCAGTTGAGTGAAGTAGTTACACTACGCGTATGAAATTAATTCACTATATTCAACTATAGATCAATTAGGAAAATACAAGTGTATACCTCACTTATTCATTAACTATATAATCGTATGCTTGCGTATTATATAAACTTAACAAAATCAATTCTTAGTTATGCACTCAGTAAGTATTAACAACGGAAATTCCAAGCAAAAACATTGTAAAAAAAATATGTTTCGCACATTGACATACAATGCATTAACAAACATCTGTAGCCACGAGTTAATTCCAGCAATGAGCGCGGGACACTGGTCGAAGTACAACGGTAATACGTACAATTACGGCCAGGCGTTAAGCCGACTTAGAAACCTTATAGGGGACTTATAAAATCTGGTTCTTTAGCCAGTTCAGTACTAATTACTTTCTGAGTTTCTGTAATACTAAGCTGCAAGTAAACTGCGAGTGAAACAATTTATCAAATTAAAGAAAATGATCATAAGCGATAAATTTCATCATCAAAATTTGAAACGTAATAATAAAAGAGAAAAAGTATAAACTAATTGCTGTACACGGTGATGATCATTTATAGGATTAAGTAAAAAATACAACTTTCACTAAATATGAAATTAACTTACTCGCTCATAACGACGTCACTCGTGCCTCAGCGTTTGGACTAAACCACAAATTATTATGCTAAGAGTAGTCTCCACGAGACTACATCACACCACTTCACTATACACAACTCAAACATATTATACGTAACATTTTATTATTAATAAGTAGTAGACATAGTTAATTTTCAAAAATAGAATATTGCTAAGAGATCGTTGACCAAAACACATTGGAACCGGTCCATTGTAGCATTCTTAAAGATCTAACAAGTAATTAACTTTATTCTTATTAACGTACTAGTATAGTCTTCAACGTCATTGAGCTATTTATAATATTTTTATGTGTATATATATCACTGTAAAATTGAATCTTCCCACATGTTTTTTTTAAATTCTTTCCAATTAATTAATTGATATGAAACTATGTATCATACTATTTGTAAGCATACAACGCAGCAATCATAGTCACTTCAATCACGTCCATCTTGTAGTAGACATAGAGGTCAATTGAATAGAGCGAGAGTGTGGATCCAGCGTTACGCCTACTGGTGAAAAGTGGGACTATACGAATGTGGAAGGTCCAGCGATAGAATTTTATGGAAAAATCCCAAAGTCTCCAGAATGTCCGGAAAACACGATAACGGACCTTTATTTACGGGAAAGTTCCGACTATTCCGGATCTTTCGAGAACTTTCTACTAACTACGCTAGTGCATGACGGCCGCGTATAAAAGGCGGCGCGCGTTTAGTCTTGTATCGGACGCGATCAAGACTATCGATCGATCGAAGCCAACTAGGAGCGAAATCGAAGTGAACGCTGAATTGTGTCTAATTGTGTGGTGAAGTGATTATAATCAAACGTGTTAGAGTGTTTTAGTATCTAGTGCAGTGTTTGTATTAGTGTTTTTATTTGTGGTTTCGTGTCAAATCAAATCGGTACCTATTGTCATTGTTAATCCCGGAACGCTAGCACGTAACAATCAGGGTCTTTGCAGCTAGTACATTTTTTGTTTCTATGAAAATGTTCTACAAAAAGTAGCTTGCTACTTTCTCACTAGATGGCGTTTAACAGCATATTTTGAAAATAAAATTTATTAAACGGCAACACATTCAGGTACATGCCGTTTCATTTTACGCATCTATTATAGAGTTACTCGGTCAAAAATAATAATGGAATCATACGACTCTTTTTCTAAATCATGATAAATAAGTATTTTCTCAACTTGGCTTATTTTTATATTGATGTCGGCACAAAGCCCTATTTTATACAATATAGTTGTATTTATTTCTTAATATAAATCAATCATACCATCATTAATATTGGAACATATTGGAACGTTGACCTGCCATTTTGTGATTTAGCCATCAAAGCAATGTTATGACAAGTTGTCGAAACTGATTCTGTTTCTGTTATTGTAACAACTTATTTTAGATTTCTAGAAATTTATTGTTTTGTATCTGCTAATAAAACTCGATATTGGAGAAACCGTGGAAGACGTAATAAAAGAAGAAGTTACTGGGCGATTCGAAATATTATACTGTTTATGTGAATAATTATTGTGACTTTTACGGACGACCCGGTTACGTTTTATGGATTTTGGTGACCCTGCAATATTTGGTGGACCTGTGCTTTATTATGGATTCTTATAACTGTTTTCGCTTCAAGCCTGGCTACGTTTTACGGACTAAGATCAGTTTGAAAGATTGCAGCAAAAATATATGTGCCTAAAAACGAAAAAATAAATGATATTGTACAATAATTCGAGCATTTTCTTCTATTATCCTAAAAAATAAATAATTAAACCTGTACAGTACACAATATATACATACGTATTATGTACGCTATAGATCAGATAGGTTTTTGTAGGTAGAAACTTTCCTAATAGATGTCGCTGATGATTTAGATGAGCTGATGACTCTATACCCTATATTCAAGTTACTCTATGCGTAACAATTGTATAAGTTAGGAACTACGCGAGTACGCATTTTTATAACACCATTAGATTATTGTATGAAATAAATCGTTTATGTGAAAAATTATCCCGTGGCTCTATGTACAAAATAAACATTGTTTTTGATTTAAGATAATGATGCGTAACTTAGATTTTGGTATATTCAATGCGGTCTAGGTTATGTCACTGTAGGGATTATGAACAGATCGCATAATTATGTCGACTGACGAGGCATACCTAATCATCAATGGCTGGCACAAGCGTCATACTCGTGAACGGGTGCTGCTTGTGTGGACTATGAACTTTAATAATACCTTTATTGGAAAAGTATAGATCATTAAATTATTTCGTGGTTCCTGAGAGGGTTGTACACTGAAAATGTATTATTATGCAAGTAAATATATGAACTGCTCTAAACAAAATAAAAATCTATATGTATTTTTGTTTTTATTATATACTGTACCTAACTGATTTTGAAAAGAGCAACCCTAGAGTTTCTTGCCTGTTCTTATCTGGTGAAAACTGCTTTCCGAACTGGTGGTAGAGTAAAAATTAACTGAATCTAAGTAACGTTTAACATATTATTATGGATTCGAATAAGTGATTTGATTTGATATTGATAGAGAATTGAGTCTACTTGGACACAATTATTTATCAGGGTCTACCGTGCCCGTATAATAGAACGTGTACACTCACCTGTCGATGAGCTGCGTGAGTATGTCGACGACGATGAGACAGAGCTCGGGGTGCGCGAGGCGGGCGAGGTGGGCGTGGTCGGCGTACTCACCGCACTGCACGCGCAGCGCGTCCGTCGGCGGCGACTGCACGCCTGCATCGGACCATCCTTCTTATTCAATATACACAAAATGCATTATAATTAACTAGACAAAACAAACCTGTATCTGAATAAATGCGCTGGAGTCTTTACCCGACTACTTATATTTAAACGTTTTCAATATAATAATATTTTATTGGAAAGACTGGTTGATCTAAAGCTTTGTGAACAAATGTATCTATGTACTTATACGCCTTTCCTTAAGATGTGTAAAAATTGTTGAAAACAGACTGTTTGATGCTTCTAAAGTATTTTTTTTTTCAGAAACTATGTGGATTATATTATTCCTTTAAAGTTTATATACTCTGTATATTATACCTACATTCTTAAACACCCTTCAAATTCCATGTTGATCTAACAACATTTAAACATCTTAGCTAATAAAATAAAAAATGCAGACGGAATTTGAAAAACAAGTTCTCGAAATGGGGCCTAAACCAAACTAATGAACAGTCTGCGTCTACACTCTAGAGCCAATTACAATTTATGATCGTTTTAAAGTCTTTAATAGTGAATTATAAGATACTAAACACAGGTATCCAATAAATAAAAATAATTATATATCTCATCTACAATAATGAGGTGAGCGGTATAAGTTTAGAATCATGTTTTCAAAAAAAAAAAATTTGCATAAGTTTGTAAGTAAAAAACTTTAGAATACTGGAACTATAGTATAGATATAATTTTTAGATTCTAAATATCGCAAGCAAAAAGTAAATTTATACTAATATTGTAAAGAGAAAAGATTTGTATGTTTGTAACGAATAAACTCACAAACTACTGGCCCGATTTCAAAAACTCTTTCACCATTAGAATGCTACATTAACCCTGAGTAACATAGGCTACTTTTTATCTCGAGAAAATATAAAGCTGTACTTTTATCCGGGAAATTTTTTTTCAGGCAGGCGGAGCCGCGAGTAAACGCTAGTACCTTTATAAAATAACCATTTGAAAACATTACAGTCAATACGCTTTTATGCTGCCGTGAATATATCAAGCCAGATTCTGATAAACCCTGTCTCCTTCTCTCATACATATTTTATTACCGAAGTGAGGTTTACATAATACTACGAGGCGCGACATAATTACGAAAGCATTTGTCACCTGAGTCGGAGGTGACGGTGGACATCGAGGTGGACATCTTGCGTGCCTTGTACGACTGTAGTAGCTCCAACTTGCCCACTTCCACATCCGCCTGTAATTATACCATCTTGTTAACATATATCTGTATTATTGATCCACTGGGATGGTACCGCCACCTGAGTTTCTTACGTTAAATTTATTGCTGGAGGGCCAAATTATCTGTTATATTTTGCAATCGACTGGAAATCAGTCCCTTTGACAACTGATAAGGTAGGCAAAATTCTCGAGACTGATAGTGCTACAGTTTATTGTAGTGGCCATCAGATGCAATATAACCTGTATATGTGTGTGTGTGTGTGTGTGTGTGTGTGTGTGTGTGTGTGTGTGTGTGTTGTGTGGTACCTCGTACCCCTCGTCGGGGCGCAGCGCGGGCGGCTCGCTGTGCTCGGAGGCGTACGGCGCGGCGGCGCTCTCCTCACTCGATGAGCACTCCGCCGAGCTGCTGCCTGACGGACACACCAGCGGCGGCACCTGGGGAGTGGGGACACACGTACATAGTACATACTTATGTCTTAATGACAGTTTTACTATTAACAGTAATAGTCAAAGTTATTGTTACTTCTGTCTCCATAGTTATTGTTTCTTTTGCTTTTAATAACTGAACGACATACCCTAAGCCCTTCCATTTTCCCTATGTATTCATTGAAAATTTAATATCTTCAAGGTCCAACGGCTTCCCTGCCTTTGCGTTTCAATAACCTATAAATGACCCTACTAATGCCATAGCAATGTGGTCGGTGATAACATTGAAGGTGACCTCATGTCCGTGTTACTACCGCGTGATATAAAACCTTGTGACAGCTGCGACGTAGTCTATATATTGCGTTTTTTTAGTACAGAAAAGTAAGAGCGGCGTGTGAAAATGCTGGAGAACTTTTAAGACGTAAATTGAATTAAATTCAAACAAAACAGTCTCAGCCTGTCTTAACTTCAAATAATATTTCTAGTGCATTGTTTAGTCTTTGGTTACATAAGATTGGATATCCGGAGACGGTATGATGTAATGTGTAATTTGCAAAAAATACTTATTCACATAAAATTAATTGTTAGTATAGTTCACCTTGATATTGTCACATTAGAATATTTACGGTCGAAAAATACCTACGTTGAATGTGGTCAGTGACGAAACCCCAAAAACGAAAGACCAGCTTAGGTCCGTTTGCGCGTTCTAGAGATAATTTATATAACTCCGACTTAAATAGCAGCGTTATAGAAGTAAGAGTTAACACTAATCCACGGGTTAAATAGTCAACTATAAAACACGATGAAGTTGGTGAGCTAAATTACTAACTCTGTAGACTGACTTTTTGTTTTCTGATAATTTATTTTTTATTTATTTTTATTTTTATTTATTAGGCACAGAAACAATGTACAAAGATACTTAATCATCTAATATACAATATACATAATAAGAATTTTAAATTTGTACACCGATAAAACCCGCGCACAACATTCAAATAGTATCACTAAATTCTAATCAATTAAAGAGATAAAGTTACATAGGAGATATAAAATTTTAAAGTAGTTTTAGATTTTTAATATTTTTTTTAAAGTGGTAAATACTCTGGTGAAATATATCCAACTCCTTACAGTGCTCATTGTAACAATTACACATACGATGTAACGGACTATTATGTGCTACATTTATCGTAGCTGCAGGTACTGAGAACAGATGTTGTCTACGGTTTGATCTAATAGCGGCTCTAAGAAACACCTGGCCCAACAATGTGGTGTCCAATTTCGAATTTACAATTTTATATAAAGTCATAAGATCGTATAGTTTTCGTCTACACTGTAATGTATCTAGTTTAAATTCCTGTAACCCATCCTGATAATTAAGAAGCTTCAAACCAAATCTTGCACTCAACTGTTTGACAAAACGTTTTTGGACCGACTCCAATTTATTTATGTGGACCTTATAATATGGTGACCATATGACACTACCATACTCCAGTATGCTTCGCACTAGGGATATATATAGAGTAAGTAGACTTGAGGGTTGTTTGAAAGGGCGTGTTACTCTGTTTATGAAACCCAGCATTTTTCTGGCTTTCAACACAACTGTTTCATAATGAAGTTTAAAACTGAGCTTAGAATCAACCAGAACGCCCAAGTCCCTTACAACATTTTCACGTTTTAATTGTGAATTTTGAATACAGTATTGAAAGGTTATAGGTTTTAGTTTATTGGTAAATGTTATACACTGACATTTCGCAATATTTAAGGACATATTATTTAATTTACACCAATTATTAAGTTTGTTAATATCAGCCTGAAGCTTATGACAATCATCAAGACTTGCTATAATATTAAAGATTTTTAAATCATCGGCGTAGGCGAGACAGTCACATGAGAATAATTCTAGCAAATCATTTAAAAAGATGTTAAATAATAATGGTCCTAGGTTAGATCCCTGAGGAACACCTGACTTAGCTTCAAAAGGAACAGATTCATAGCCATGTACAGTGACCAGTTGATTGCGGTTAAGAAGATACGACTCTAGCCAACGTAATAGAGAACCATGTATACCCAAGTGTTCAGCTTTTGCACAGAGAATATTGTGATCGACTCTATCAAACGCTTTGGCAAAATCTGTGTAGATGGCATCTACCTGTCCCTTTACACCAAGAACTTTAGAGAGCACATTAGTATACGTAAGGAGATTAGTAGTTGTTGATTTGGAGTTAACAAAACCGTGTTGCTTGATGCTAATTATTTGTTTAAAATGGCAATAGAGATGTTTGTACACTAAAGATTCAAAGATTTTGGCAAAAGAGTTCAAAATACTAATCGGGCGGTAGTTGCAAATATCCTCTTTGCAGCCAGATTTATACACTGGCACTATCTTACATAATTTCCATACGTCTGGAAAATATCCTTCAGCTAGGGACTTGTTAAAAACTATGTTAAGTGGTTTAATAAGTACTTTGGCACACCTTTTTATAACTATAGGGGGTAACTCATCAGGACCAGGACCCTTATTTATTTGAAGCCTGTTTAATGAGTTTTCGATTTCTCTACAAGTTATATGTAATGCTGACATACAATGACTAGTTTTGGGGAGTTCACTTATTTGAGGTTTCAATCTAGTTTGATTATAAACTGTTGCAAAGTGTTTGGCGAATAAATTTGCAATATCTGTACCATTATCGGCGTGCTCATCTTTGTAAAACATATTGGCGGGGTATGAGTTAGTTTCTTTTTTAGATTTCGTATATCGCCAGAAAGACTTAACATCATTATGGAGGCTGTTCTCAATAGAAGAGATATATGTTTTAAAGCACCTATCATATGTCATCTTAGCTCTTCTTCTCAACAAGGAGAAACAGTCATAATCTCGTGGGTTTAAATATTTGACATATTTGGAGTGGTATTTATCTTTTTCTTTAAAAATTTTAATAAGGGATCTCGAAAACCAAAATGGATAAACCTGTCCTTTTCTAGAAGATTTCGGGGTATGTTTATCAATAGTAGTCCATATTAAATTGTAGAATGACTGCAAAAAATCATCACAATTGAAATGTTTATAAGAGTCCCAGTTAATTTGCCCTAGATCTTTGATGCACTCTTCATAATTAGTTTTGTGAAAAACGTATTTTTCTGCAGATTGTAAGCTCAAAGTTGATTCCCTTTCACATTTTAAATAAACACATAAGGGAGGATGATGTAAGTCGAGTTTGCTAATTTCTAATGCTTTTTGAACACAAAGCTTCAGTGTTGGTTGAGCAATAACAAGGTCTAGCATCCTATTATTGTAATTATGGATGTTATTATACTGTAAAAGATTTGTCGACTGTAAAAACTCATTAAAGTAGATGGATTTCTGAGAACGAAAATCAAGAGGAACACTCGGTACATTATCAGGCCATTTTATATCATCTAAATTGAAATCTCCAAGTAAACAAAATTTGTTACCTGCGTAATCCGATGATAATCGCTCACAATTATCAAAAAATTCCACAAAGTGATCGTAGTCCAGATACGACGGTAAGTACACAGTGCATACATACAACCACCCATAGGAAAGCTTAATTCGAACCCATATGTCTTCAACAGTTGAATGCAGATTTGATTTTAGTTCTGATGTAATAGTGTTTTTAATAGCTATGAGTACTCCACCACCGTGGGTTTTGCTGTAACGTTGCTTAAAACTAGATGGTCTATCCCGCCGATAAATATTATAACGTTTATCAAAAATCTCAGCGTACAGGACATCGTCTTCAAGCCAGGTTTCGCAAAGACAAATTACATCATAGTTATTACACAAAACGTTCTTATTTATATTCAAAAGCTTAGATTTCATACCGCGAATGTTTTGGTAGTAAATTGTTAAGGTGTTGTTAGCCATTGTGCTAGAATACTTTTGTGTTTAATACGTATACAGTTTGAGACTATTCTTATGTAAGTGACGCAAGTTGCTGGTCGGATTTAATAAGAATAAATCGAGAGGTTTCATCCTTGCGTATAAAAATTTGACCGTTTTTAACCCAGACAAACCTATAACCAAGTTCTCTGGCTTTAAGACGAGTAGCTGCATGCAGCGTTTTGTTGCATGGTGACAGGTGTTCAGATACATATACAGGAGTTATTTCTCCTGCAATTCCTAGAAGACTAGAGTTTAGTTTAGTCTGTGGGTTAGCTCTATTATATCTTGTCGTGGAGGAGTAAAATTCATCACGGCATCGAGTACTTCTGAGCTTAACGACGATAGCCCGAGGTCTCTTGGCTAGTTTGTTAACACTGGCAACTCTTGAGCAGCTTAGTATATCGTCATCATTAAGTTTGTATGAAACAACTTGAGCTATTTGTTTTATGATACTGACAACATTCTCTGTCTTATGTTCCGGAACACCTTGTATTTCCAAGTTGGAGTTTCTCATGTGCTGTTCGGCTGCATTAAGCCGCGTTTGCAAGTCAGCTAGAGATTTACGTAGAGACTCGCACTCGTGTTGTAATTTCTTGGTTTCCTGATTACTAGTTTGAATTTTCTGAGACAAATCGTCGAACTGGTCACTGGTGAAAGCAGCCGAAGTCTCTATGGCGTTTAATTGCGCCCTGATGGGTGCAAGTTCAGTCTCAAATAATTTTTTAAGCAAAATGGGGATTTCACTTTGAATTGCCAATCGGATTTCACTTCTTATTAGCTGAGACAATTTATCACTGTAATGTGGCTCGTTTACTCCAAGATGCTCTGGTGATTCGCTCTGCACCTTGGTGGTCTTACTGCGAGGCACGCGATGTGTTACATTCAACGATGCTGCATCTGACTGCTTAGTGAGAGCGTCGAAACTCATCAGACTTCGAACCGGAGTGTTGCTGTCGTTGTTCTTCGGTTTCCTATTTTGACATTCTGGACAAGCCCATTTTTGAATTTGGTCGACAGTCATCGAGCGAAATCGTTTTTCAGTAACATTTACACAAGATATGTCATATGTCTTGTTACATTGAGGGCAATCCAGGAAATCTTTACTTTTTATTTCATTACGACATCCAGAACAAACTTTTGAATATTTAGGTGGCATTATGTCGAATACGATGTAATCTTCAACTCTCTTGATGTATTATCCTGCAGCATAAATCGAATGCACTTGGTGAGTATAGTTCTTAATTGTGGTTCACAATTTCGCCGCTGCGCTTCTGTTCACCGCGGACTGGTATCGACGCACGTCGCCTGGCGCGCCGACAGCAGGGAGTTCGAGACCACTGATTCTCCAAATTATAATTTGTTATAAAATTATATTAAAAAAAAATAATTTGGTTACTGCCTCTACGTTGTAGCTTCGAAACTATATGCGTCCTGCTCTTGACACTCCCAGTGGGCGGAGTCAGTCCATTAAAAATGTGTATGCGGAAGCGAGAATTTAAACACACTTGATTTAACCAATGACAGTTAACACAAACAATCAACAACACGAAACAGACTAAATTAGGAGCACACGTCCGTACGCCACGAAATCCAAAACATGAATAATGATCAAGGTAGTTCAGATTTTTTGAATAGGAGAGTTGGGGAACAAATTGACCATTTTAATTTGAAGGGAGACCAAGTAATACATAGATGATTTTGTCTTGAAAAAGAAAAAGTTCTGTATGTATTAAATAAAATTGAGTTAAATAAGTTGAGTTAATTTTGGCAGTTATACTTATTAGTTATTAGGTATTGACATTTTACCATCGATATACTAACCCTGGATTAGTAAACACGAAGTTATGTATTTATCTCTAAATTAACGTGCAAGTGGTCCTTAATTAGATTATATAGTTTTTGTAAGGATACCTGTCGTCAACATCGTATACCATTACTTCAATTTTATAGTGCATTCGTTTTGCCTTTTGAAACTTAAAAATAACCAGACAATTTACACCTCGACCAAGTTTTTTACCAAAAGGTGTCTACTACCATTAAAAACGTACTTAATTCTAAGAGTAAATATAGGCATAAAGGAGTCAATAAGCCATTCATTATCTTTTTTATAGCTATGCCTTTTATATAATCATGCACCACACATGAGTTAGGGCCATTGCTGTCCAGGTGGAGGTCGAGGACGACTTCAATATTTTTAATTGGCTTATGGCCTTGAGAAATTCTCGCCGAGTCGAAAATATTATGATGTTATTGCGTGAAGTGCGGCGTATGTCTAGTCGCCTGTTTAAATTGTACAAGGCTCATAATTATTTAGTAGAAAAAACGGCGCATATTCTAGCATGTAGGCACGCAAAATAACGCCGGGGGACATAAGCGTATTCGCTTAACTGTTCGTGGCATGTTATTTTCAACTATATTGAAATTAGTGTAATGAAGTCCTAGTATTTACAGTAATGTGGACGCGTTGTTTGGTCTTTAACATAAGATATTTTTATAAATATAAAAACCTTTTCTCAGCGAAATAAAATAATGAAAAAAGAAGTCAACAAAAATATAGCATCCCACTATAAAGAGGTATAGAGAATGCCTATAATGGCATTAAGACTGACTTTACACAGTAACAAAATATTAATTTTATGCAGACGGAATTATAGGCAAAATCAAGTATGAGTAATCTGATGGATTAGCTAATAGCTTAGAATTTAGACGAGGAAAAAATATATAAATGCTACACTTGTGTCCACTCGTGTGGGTGAATGACTATGTAGTAAGGTTGACAAAAACTAGCGAGGTGATTGACTTGGCAGTTAGTATGTGTTGAATGTTGCTCCAAACATTTACTTGTTTATTGGCATTATAAAAAATCCGAATACAATAATTTCTCTTCTTGTGTCAACAGACGGTTATGTCTGATTTGAATCTAACATTGGTATTAAATGTTGATTGATTATCACCTAAGTTAGCTCAATTATTAGTTTTTGATACATTTTCCCGTTTCTCCATTAATGCTAGAAACAAACCAATTTATTCATAATATTGCATGACCTATTAGAATCACACGTTTATCTCTAAAAGCAACACGAAATAAAATTTATTACAGAACATGCAAATAAAGTACATAAATGGAATATGTTCCGCTTCTAGAATTTTTGCAAATAGAAATAACGCAGCGACCTACAAACAAGTCTGACATTTATTTAATCAAGTAATGCTATGTAAAATACAGCTTTTTATGTGTTAAATTAGAAGATAAGATGCATATAAAAGATTTTTACATTAAGTTTTATAATCTAATATGGATTTTGGCTTATTTTCAATTCAAATGATCCCGATGACTCACCGAAAATAATATTTAATATGTTATTACCACAATCACGAACGATATTTTTTTTTAAATATTGGACCTGTCAGCAATTGCAGAAATAAAAGTTACAATCAAACCATTATAAATATTTCATAGACGTCCCAAGCGGGTGAGCTGGGTGTTCTGCTGCTTGTTGCTGAGGCACCCAACAAATCAAAATGTTATTAGTTATTAGCAAAATAATTCTGATTGATACAGAAAATATAGGTCTACCAGTTCATTAGCTCTCAAGCTATTGAACTTCATGAGAACTATTAAAATTGAGCTTGTAAAGCCAGCTAGCTTTAAGCTAAAAGCTAGTGAATATTTTTAGAAGACTCGTAACGGCGAAATAATGTATTTAATGGTTTCTACCAAGAGTCCCCTGGAGTAACGCAGGTAATTCGGCATGTCTCGGAGCTTTTTAAGACTATGGCAAACTGTCAAGGTGGTTTGACTCATGGAAAACATTCCTACTCATGGAAAATGGTAAAGCCTTCAAATTATTGCTGAGAAATTATTTTTATGACATAACACAGAAAATACCTGTATAAATTTACTCACATAGTTACTTAATGTTTCCTCCCAAAGCATCGAAGACGCGTGGAAGTGGCACAGACAACTCATTTAATAAACGTACACTAAATACTACGCCTTCCTTTATTGAGGGGTTAGTCCTTGCGTCCAACACACTGGCCTGGTGCGTGTTGAGAGTTCACATACATTAGAAATTTCCTAGAACAAGTACTAACACTAATGATAAATTACTTAATTGTATGTGCAAAAGCGACTCTCTCGTCCGAAAATCGATACTGCACTGGCTTTGATAATGTATTTCTCCAGACACATTTAAGGTAATATTTATTATTAATTTATGTGTGAATTCTCAAACACGTGTTATCTTCAATGTGAATCAAATAAGTTATCGGCAGATACATGTATATTCCTTATGCTTCGAATATATTTGAATGAAAATGTTAAATGAAAAAAAAAAACAAGGCTACTTTGCGTCATAATTACTTCTCGTTTCAAATCTCCGTTTTGCTACCACAAGACCCTTGAATCAATTTTATTTTAGAGGAGAGCGAGGAGTTATGTTATCAAATAACGAAAATAATATAAACACTCACAATAATACACATTAGGAATCATAGGTGGGAGTCGTTGACCTTCACAAAATAATTGGGCTAGAGGGAACTGAGGTGTTGCAAAGTGTGTGTTTATCGACATCGCTTTTGCAAGGTACTATGGTACCACTCCGCTTGAGCAGGTCCATTCGCATTTCATATAGACTAGTTGCGAATCACATAATGAATCTATATGCTTTCGAAGTGGTTTCGATAATATATTAATATTAATGTGACCGGAACTTAACAAAACGTGTAAGTGCTTTTATGTCACTTGTTTGAATTGAAAAATTTGCTTATCTGATGGTAAACGATAGATTCTCTTTAAACCAGAAAAAACAACATGACGAAAGGGTAGAAAATGAGAAACCTGACATATCTGTTAAAGTCTACAAGTTATCAAACGATATGATGATTCATAAATAGGTACAATTTTATTACTTGTTTTAAATATTCGTATACCAACAAAGAACACACACGCAAGAATTCGTTTCCAAACTCGTTAGTTCATGGGTCTGTTTCGTAACCACGGGAAATGTTACGCAATTCACATAATTATGTAGGAAACGGTTAGCAGAGTACACTTGGAGGAGTATAATCTTCTTTTACTATAACAGGTACTGTAAATATAAAAATAAACTATGACACCATTGTCATTTGAGGGTTATTGGTTTTATAGCAATACACAGGTATTTTGCTCGTGGGAGAGTCTAAACTCTGAAGTCAGTACGGAGCTGGATAGGCATATTATGGTGCAGAACAGCCATGGTGGCGTTTTCCAGTGTGTCGGAGTCGGGATTTGTAGTTAAAGGATGCAACTAGGACATGCAATATCGGGAGGTTTTGAGTTCCGGAATTGATTTGGGATATTCGGGACTAGGGTTGCCAGGTTGCCAAACCTAATAGCCGGACAGACCAGCCAGTTTGGCCGGACATTTGGGTAAAATGGCCGGACACCCTAAATTATTATGGATTTTGTGTCTTAGTATTAATACGATTTATTCGCGCACTCTTTTTTCCAGCGACCTTTTTTTTATCTTTAAATGAAAAAGTCGGACACCGTTTGATTTGGCCGGACACAGGTTCAAAAGTCCTAACTGTGTCCGGCTTTATCCGGACGCCTGGCAACCCTATTCGGAACCTAGTTCCGGAATTCCGGAATTGGTTCCGGAACTGATGATCATAAATAAATAACGTTTTTTTATAACATAAAACGAAGAATATATTTTTTACTAAGTGGTTATTCAAAGTTTGACAAATTACAGTTCGTAACTCGAAAATAGCTTCTATGTTCGGCTGGATGTTTTTTTTGTATGTTCCCTGATTTCACCGCAATTGTGGCCCAATGTCTTATTTCCTTCTGGAGCCGATAATTGATATTATGCTAATCCAGAACATGGTCTACCCGTGTGACAAATTTCATCTAAAGCCGTTCAACAGTTTCTGCGTTTACTTCTAACAAACACCCAAACTCCCAAATATTTTCAAAAACTATCTCAATTACGTTAGTAAGATTAGTATGATACCATATGTCCTGACTACAATCGTGCAGCGATTTCATATGCTGGCTTCTTTTGTTACCAAACACGAAGTTTACTCTCCAACGAAACGTGAGACAAAGAGCTCTTAAAGAATTTATAAATTCTCTATTATTTAGCTCTTAAAAAGTTGATAGATTGATCTCAGTTAATTTCCAATTAGCAATTATTTTGTTGTACGTTATTTTACATTTGTATAAGTACAGAAACACTAGATGATACTGGTAATGTAAGTAAATTGACAAAATGATTATTTTTTCGGTTAGTATTTCTATATTATACGTAAAATATATGAATATCGGAATTCCGATATTACGTCTTTTAATTCCGAAATTGAAATATGCGTAAATTTGGTCTGAAATTCCGGAATTACGAAATTTCGGATTGCATTCCGTAGATGCAACGTTTTTGAGGTAACCGCAATACCGTGATATAGACTCATTAAACAACGTGGGATCCTTTTGAATTCAAAAGGTAATAAATCCGTGTACCTTGTAGTCTCCTTCGATTGTAAGTGAACTCCACGACTACCTAGAACAGCAACATCAACATCACCCAGAACTTTATCTATTACTCTTTCATTAATCATCAAATAATTATTTGATGATTATTGAACGAGTAACCAAAAATTGTTATTGTTGATTATAACAGGCCTCTATAGGTACACGCGAATTATATATAATGCGGCGCGTGTACCATATGCGAGTAATAATGAAGCCAAAAACCGGTATGGTCGAAAGCTGGTCGCATAGGCCGATGTCAGAATGCATTATTTTTTATACACGGAGATTTGGAATCATCTAGCTAGAGCATAACATTATTATGGTAATAAATGAGAGAAACGACTATGTTAGGCCATACAATCAGTATATTAGCTCAAAGGTCGGTATCGCATCAATTGTTCTTCTGGGGCCGTAGACAAGTTGCCTTTCTACAACCGTAAAAGATAGCCCCCCGAGGCAATTCTTGTGCGCTGGGTCTTCACACCCAATGCACGCCCATGCGCGGGGGGACATTAGTCGCGGGGCCGAGGCACACAGTTCAGTGTGTATACCTCTTGGTTGGATAACACATTGAGTCCTAAAAGGGCCCGCGAACATTTCCTGGCACCCACTCTTTCCACCCATCCTGGGAACCTTCCTCCCTTCCCCCCACCTTCCCTTCCATATTCCTCCTCCACTCCCCTCCCAGGCCCCTGCAGTCGTTAAGTCGGGGGACTCCAGTATCCCATTCGCAGGTTTCCCCCGGTGTTGACTGAAGGATCGCCTACCTAAAAAAAAAACCGTAAAAGATAAAAGAGAAAACAAAATATATGGGAATGACAAGTTCTAGCGACAGATTAACACTACGATATGTCAAAGCCATATATTTTTTATTTCTGTTAGCGTTTACGATCGTAGTAGGGCATCTTGTCTAAGGCCCTGGTATTGTGGATGTTCATGTGACTTACCACCAGGTGACCCAATTGATCGATTACCACGTCTACGATAAAAAAATATACCTAGCGAGATTATTGGATGGCCAATAAGTTGATTTTCTTTCCAGTATCTATCTTTCTTAATTAAAAATATCATCATACGTATATTCTGGCCGTTTGGCCTCGATGTTCATAAGTAGCGGTAATCTTACTAATATTATAAATGCGAAAGTTTGAGGAAAAGTTTGGACGTTTGTATGTTCGGATGTTTGTTAGAAATAAACGCAGAAACAACTAAACGAACTTTGAATAAATTTGGCACACGGGTAGGTCAGGTCCTGGATTAACACATAGGGTACTTGTTATCCCGGTAATTTGCTCCCATGGGAAATAATAGATATTTTTTATCTGATTCTTTAAGTAGATGGCGCTGGCGTCGTATTGTGTTTTAGGTACTTTTGTAGCGACAAAGGCTTTTCACGCGGGCGAAGCCGCGAGCTACCATTAATAATTGTATTATGTGGTTCTACTAGATTTTTAATTTTAAACGCAATCATCGTCATTGTATATACTAAGGTTATTTCTTTGATAAATCTCATATTAGGTTAGATAAATTATTGTACATTATAGTTCTGAAAATCTTATCTGGCCGGTATGACAATTCAATTTTTGCGCGACGCGATAACTTTGTGAAAACGTCTACCCAAAAAGTATTTATTTATTTGTTTAAAGAGGTACATCAACAGCACCAGTATATTTAATACTCTAATACACTTTACTTAGGCTTAAAACTAATACATGTACCAATTACAGATGTACACAACATTACTTAAAAAACATATAAATTATCCTAGTACCGAGCTTAACCGCAGGAGGTACGGGTAAACAGTCTAATATTATAACTTTTGATCTAAAGGAACGTCTACATTTGTTATTGAAAATATTTAGGGAATCAAAAAATATGTCAATATCTGGCACTTTGGCACAGATTTCATTGTAGGTAGTGGATATTCTACGTATGGGCGAGTTATACCCAACATTTGTTCGGCTTTGTGGTCGGTGGAAGAGTTCAGTTCGCAGCTGTCTAGGCAGCCGGTATGGTATCGACAACCCAAAGCGCTCTAGCAAATGCTCGCACTGAGAAAACCCATTAACACATCTGTATAAAAACATAAGGTCGTGTTGTTTCCGTCGATTGCGTAACGAAAACATGTTAAAAAAAGAAAGACGAGTTAAAAATTCAACTATATAATTGCAAATATTAACCATGTTCTCCATAAATTATAGCAATGAGTATAATATTTATGTACTAACCTTGAATTAATATTGTGAAAATATACTGAAATAAAGAATTTAATAATGACTTTGAAATCAACGCGACGCCTTTACAATGTTGTAGCCTTCAGTTCACGGGCGTAGCGTTGGGAAAGTTTTTAATCGTTTGGAAACTAAATATAAACGATTACTGAGAAAAATCGAAACTTGGAAATTATATACAGAGTGTATCACGATAGAGTGTTCAACTGAAGCAGGTCAATAGACCCTGTTTATGTACATATATTTATTAAAAAATGTTTCAAGAACATTTTAAACCAGTCTAGTACAATGTATTCGATAGATAATTTATTTCGACAATAATTATAATTAATATTTTCATTTTTTTTAATGCATCTGAGCGTAGCAAAATTCATATAGCATTTCAATGTAATTATAAGTACCTAATGCTAATGAATACGCATAAGACTCTCGCACCGAACTCTACTAGGATTTATTACATACTAATTGGCCTAAAAGAGCTGGTTCATAAAATGAATGAAAAATATATATTAATTATTAATTTATAAAAAAAAAAAATACTTTAGGCTGCCTATTGTTTATTAAATTGTTATATAATGTAAATCCGAATTTGGCTGTAAGATGTGTCATACTAATTGTTTGTATTATTATTTATTTTACATTAGAGAGCTGTGGATTTTTGTAAAATAAATAAATAAATTATAACAATGTCATTTAAATTTTAGATGTTTATCCACATCCATCGTCAATGCTCCGCGTATTAGTCACATAATCTCTCAGAATTTTTTGGTTTATGCTTATATTTTTGACTCGGCTAGGCTGTTACTTTTGAACTGATTCAGTTATTTTTGTTTACTTAAGCTTGTTTGTATCGGACTTTGAGTACGCATTACGTGATTTTTAGGTTTCTTGTTTTTATTGTGTTGTAATGTTAGTATAGATGTTAGTTTAAATCTATACTAATATATAACGCTGAAGAGTTTGTTTGTTTGTTTGAACGCGCTAATCTCAGGAACTACTGGACCGATTTTGAAAATTCTTTCACTAATAGGAAGCTACATTACTCCTGAGTGCTATAAGCTACTGTTTATCCCGGAAAACATTGCCACGCGGGCGGAGCCGCGCGCAATGAAGGATAAAGGTGAAATTTTGGGCCGAGATAAAAAAATCAGGACTAAAATCACTGACTACCGTAATAGAAATATTCATTACGTATATTACGATTTAATAAAAAAAATTACCTTGTTGACTATCGATTATAAACACTCTGAACAAGGAATCGATATCACTTAAGAATCGTTTATATGGGGCAACCGATTTTTTGTTCTCTTCCCTACACATAGTATTCTGTGAAGTGTCAATAAATTGTCATACCGGCAAGCTAAAATTGACACAACTATAGGACATAAGATTATGTTAATAATAAATTATAATTTTGCGCTAGCTTTATCTAGGTTTGTAGATATGTATATTAAACTGATGAAGGCTACAAGTTACAAAAACATCTGAGGGAGATGGTTCTAGAACTAATAATTAATTTGATGTAATTTTAGAGTATAGTTTTAAAAATACTTGATTTTATTCGGTGTTTATTCCTATTATAGTTATGAGCTAGGTCACTCAATGGACAACAACAAGCATTGAGTCATTTCCGTGGGCTCTGCCGGTTAGGACTATAAATGATCACAAACGCTGTCGTTGGATACATAGCGGAAATGGACCGATCGGAATAAACTTTATTTGCTATGCTTACAGATGATTCCTTTGCATTGGTTTATTAACACATATTTAGGAATTGGGGAATAAGGTAATTGATTGGAATCGGCCGTAAATCATGAACTTGACAATACCATATAATTATTAGGCCAGTTAACACATTGGATAATACTTTTACTGTTTCGTCAAAAACTCTAAAGATCGGGTTTGGAGTCTGAACGTCCCAGCTTATTCTACGGAGTAATAAATAAAAAAATAAAATGATTTTTATTTCAGGCAATAAACCCATAATACGTACGTACAAAATATATACATATAATTAACCTTAAGATACGCAATAATGTAATCCAGTGATATAATCGTAAAATAGTGTTATCAAAGAAAATACGAGGGTGAAAAGGGGAAAGCCATGGGGCAAATGAAAATACTTAATTCTATCGCAAACCCTTCATCATCATCAGCCACATGACGTCCACTGCTGAACATAGGTCAGATTTCCAGAGGAATCTGTGAAAAGCGGCCTGCATCCAGCGTGTTCCTGAGACCTTTATCAAGTCGTCTGTCCACCTCGCAGGTGGACGGCCGACGCTGCGCTTGCTAGTACGTGGCCTCCACTCGAGAACCTTTTTGCCCCATCTGCTGTCAGTTCTTCGAACTACGTGCCCTGCCCGCTGCCACTTCAGCTTGCTAATTCGCTGGGCTATGTCAGTGACTTTCGTTCTTCTACGGACCTCCTCATTTCTGATTCGATCGCGTAGAGAAACACCCAGCATAGCCCTCTCCATAGCTCGCTGAGTGACCGTGAGCCGTCTTAAGCGGCCCATAGTCAGAGGCCACGTCTCAGTGCCATATGTCATCACTGGTAACACACATTGATTGAAGACTTTTGTCTTCAGGCACTGAGGTATTTTGGACGAGAAGACCTTGCTTAGTTTCCCAAACGCTGCCCAACCGAGCTGGATTCGACGATTGACCTCTTTCTCAAAGTTGGACTTGCCTAGTTGGACTACTTGACCTAAATAGACGTAGTCGTCCACAACTTCGAGAGTTGAGCTCCCAACAGTAAACGCACTTTGCACCAATTAAATGAATAATAATTAAAAATGACCACATTAAGACAAAACCCAAAAATAGTGGCAGGTGGTTCTTACGCAAATTCGAGAAGCATTTATATATGTTGTAATTTTTTATAACAGCAAACTTGTAATTATATTTTTTCCGTTAGTCATAACTAAATAAGGCTCAAATAATGATTTAGTCTGGCTGAAAAATTAGAAATCGCAGTTTGATTTTAAAGTTAAAAGTTTAATATCAAACTTGTTGTTTTTACTCACCAGTGTAAAATATCCTCGACACTGTAGGAAAAACAGTACCTAATAGATTAACTTATCGCTATATAACTTGTCCGATTTTCTCTAATAAACACTCACTTTCTAGTCATCCGTTGTTTTATTCGATATTCTTATCAATATTTTATATTGCACGCCATCACAATCAAAACAACGCATTAAAAAAAAACAGTGTCACAAAAAAGGGGTTCACTTTTTAACATAATCAATAGAAAAATGCAAAGTAACGTGTTCTTCCTTCACGTGGACGACTAGCGTCGAGCCCAGAGTTCCGCGTTATGAGAGTTTTGTTACTGATTATAATTAGGCGTGTGCCGTTATGTTTGACATTGGTTCCGTAAGTAGTTTTTAATTGTATGTATAAGAATTATTGATAGACATCACGAAGTTAAATACCTGTACATTTTACTACTTGACAAAAAACTGCCTGAGTGTTCGACTTAGGGGGATTGAACTTAAACCTATACGATGAGTTAATGATTGTAGACTCACTAGAGCCTTGTCTAATCAGTTAAATGCCTCACATTGAACAGAGCTTATACAAGTTCCGCAGATATTGGTAGGAAACCATACAAATTCAAGACATTCAAGTGGTATGAAAATAATGATTTCTTATGTTTACGCGTATGTTAGACATTTAAATAAAACTATTTTAAGGATTTTATCGCGGTTTTTTAATTTATTTTTTCTCCCGACGTTTGCTTTGCAGCCTTCATGGTCACGGGCGGACTGAGGTGTTGGTTGTCCGAAAAGTAAAAGTAGAAGTAGATATTGTAACTTTTTTTCGAAACGTCGCGTCGGGAGAAAATATAAATTAAAAAACCGCGATAAAATCCGTAAAATAGTTTTATTTAAATGGTATGAAAATGTTTGTATAAACGGCATGCTCCATTGACAAATAGGATAGGCATTTAAATAATTATCTATACTTATATTATAAAAATGAAAGATTAGATTGTTTGTTTGTTTGTAATGGATAAACTGAAAAACTACTGGACCGATTTTGAAAATTCTTCCCCCCATAGGAAGCTACATTACTCCTGAGTGTTATAGGCTACTTTTTATCCCGGATTTTTTTTTATCCCAGAAAAACTTTATTACGCGGGCGGAGTCGTGAGCAGAAGTCTAGTTTACTATAAAACGGCGCATTTATATTTTTTGTGTATCAACAAACATTATATTTACGCTGTGTAATAAAAACAAACAAGTAACGTTGATTCCTAATGAATAGTCCCACGTCGGTGCCACACGAATCGCGACCTTATCATCTTACGACGTTTTTGTCTGAGACAACGGGACCCCAGGAGATTATAGCGTCTATTAACTGCGTGCATAGCCGAAAACCAGTCCGCGAGGCTATATCGACGCGGGCCGCGGAATAAACCATTAAATAAAAATAAAAACAATCACATTAGATACGATACTTTGGAATTTGAATATAAAAAGTGTAGGAATGGTGACACAAATAAATACTTTACGGATGGAACTCAACGCGTTTACTTATTTTTTTTTAATGCTACTGAATAACGAGATGAGCATGCCGCTCGCCTGATGGTAAGCGATACGACCGCCCATAAACAGTTCAACACTATACAGAACTTTTAAGTAGAAAGTACTGCGTGGCACTCCACTGTGCTCGTCACACTGAGACCATGCCCAGTAATTACGCTGGCTACAATGTCCTTCAAACCGGAACACAACAGTGTATGCATACTGCTGCTTGGTGGCAGAAATAGACAATGCGGTGGTACCTGACCAGACGGCCCCTTGCATACGAGACCTACCACCAGTTAAATTATCTTCCATATGTCTGCAAAGACAATGTAGAAAGACTTTAAAAACTGGTAAATGAAAACGTCTAAAGTCACATTGAAGAATTTCAAAAGACCGAACAAACAAGATAGCTAATAAACACCTAGAAATATTGATAGCTAAATAACCACGATATATATTTTATCAGTTAAATTTAAAGATTCGCTTGAGTTTTTATTGCAATAATATCTGGAAAGTCGCATGTCATGTTGTTTTCATTATTAGATTACAGTCCAAGATTCATACAGTTTGTCATATATATCACCTATCTGGAACGCACGCTCTTTAATAACAATGTTTCTACAACCCGCTTTCAATTAGAGGTGATGTCGGCTAATCGACTATATCATCTAATAGACTTCTATAAAAACCAATGTTTGTTCGTATTTTAAGCGCTGCTATACCGATCATCCGATTGAGATACAACTTTGTACTTGCACTTGCGGGATGGTTATAGCCATAATACAATTAACTTACAGTAGGTGAAGGGAAGTGTCGTGTGAAGTAAACGCAGAAACTACTGAACGGATTTAGATGAAATTTGGCACACGGGTAGATCATGTCTTGGATTAAGACATAGGGTACTTTTTATCCCGGTAATTTGATCCCATGGGAAATAATGGATAATTTTTATCTTATTCTTTAAGTAGATGGCGCTAGCGCTGTACTGTGTTTTAGGGACTTTTGTAGCGGGAAAGGCTTCTCACGCGGGCGAAGCCGCGAGCTACCCTTAGTCCCTTAAAAATTGTATTATGTGGTTCTATTAGAAATATGTTTTTAAACGCTGTGTTCGTCATTAGATATACCTCGGTTTTTATATTTAATTATTTTTATTATTTAATTATTATGTCAACCTACGTTTTAGCAACACCTAGTAGCTTCATAAACTATAGCCTTAAAATTTATTCATTCAAATTCATTTTAATTGAATATGGTTTTAAAGGTCAGTGCTGACGTAATAGTGAACGAAAATATAATATTTTTGAGAATTTCATGATATTTTATTTATATTAGTGTCGATAGTCGATTAGTCAATTTTAGAATCGTTTAATGTTTTAGGACCTTATTCATAAACAATTTATAAACCTATTTTAGTTGTATAATGTTTTGTCTTCTTCTTTCAAACTCAGTTTAAAATTTGTTCGAAGAAGACAATACATTCGATACCTAAAATAGGTTTATAAACTGTTTATGAATAAGGCCGTTATTTTTTAATTTATCTCATCTTTGCATCAGTTGAAAGCATACTATTATACTTAATGCATTTATTCAGCTTTAATAAGATAAAATTAATAAAATTACCACATTGGGTTTCAAATTGCCTAATGGTCATTATTATTATAATGCATTAATTTCATGGGCGTATTTGTATAAATTTCGTGTAGTAGGTCAGTTTTATTGCTTTTGGTTTTATTTCATCTTATACAATTTTTAACACTTTGTATACAAATTATCACATTTGTGGAGAAAAAATATTAAATGGAATTAATAGTTGAGCTGCGGTATCACCGCAGCGGTGTTAGGCGGAGTGGCATATTTGGGTAAGAATTTGTCACTTAAGCTGAATAAGCAATAATTTTCATATTTATTAGACTATTTGTTTCTTGTAGTTCCTCTCGCGTGAAAGGCCACGTCCCAATGTGCATTTATTCGGCATAAAAATCGAATATAAAGTAAGTTTTTTTATGGATCAAGTTTACTACGTACCAAATTTCATCAAAATCAATTCAGTCGTTCAATTATGAAAGAGCAACAGGTACACAGTCAGAGTTAGTTATTATAGAGGTACTAGCTGACCCGGCAAACGTTGTTTTGCCATATAAATTCTTTTTAGAGATTATTTTAGTAGAAATAAATAAAGTATTGATCAGTTACCGACCGGGGTAAAAAGTTATTAAAAAAAATAGGGGTTGATCGTAGAAAGGTAAAAAATTAGGGTTGTATGTATTTTTGAATGCTGTATCATAAAAAATAAAACAAAAAGTTTTGTCTAAAAACAAATATAAATTAAGGGTTGGACCACCCTTACCACTTAGGGGTATGAAAAATAGATGTTGACCGATTCTCAGACCTACCCGATATGCACACAAAATTTCATGAAAATCGGTCGAGCCGTGTCGGATTAGTGAAGATCCAAATATAATATTTATCAATATTTTCTGGCTAAAATGTTTAAAAAACATAAAAGAAGGCCCACTGCAACGTTTTTATTTTAATTAATAGATTTTTAACAATAATTACGAATTTATTTATTTATTTATTTATTTATTTATAAAGATACACTAAACAGATAACTGACAACAAAAATCAAAATTACAATACACTGGATCTAATGACTAGTCAGAATCCAAATAGAAGTGTATACAACTTATCCAAATTACGTGACACGTACAAGTTTGATTAACAAAACACACAATTAATTAAGGACGAAAAAAGTAATGATTCTTATTAACTAACTAACTAACTATTATTATTTAGCAGCACAGTTATTATTAAGACACGCGAAAACAATCCTCTTGTACATGCTCAGCCTGCTGTCAAAAATATCTAACTCAGGGTATTTTAAACTTAATTCATTATAGAGCCGGCACATGCGAACAATAGGATTATAATACGACGTGTTGTTTCTATAAACCTTAAGAAAAAATGTTTTAGGCAATCTGATACGGGGTTTAATATTAATATCGATAGTCGCTAAGAGATCTGAGGAATCAATCAAAGAATGCAGCAATTTATGCAAATAAACAAGGAAAATGAAGTTACGTCTTAAATTCAGTGAAGGGACATTGAAGTGTGCAGATCTGCTGTCGTAATCCAACAGCGTTCGGGAGAGATGTGATCGCCAGCTAAGCACTCTGAGAAAGCATTTTTGTACACGTTCCAATCTGTCTTCGTGTACTTTGTAGTATGGTGACCAAATAACGGAGCCATATTCAAGTATGCTTCTTACTAAGCTGTAGTAAAGTAGTAGAGTACTGTTATGTTGTCGGAAATCCTTAGTAATTCGTATGACGAAACCTAATGTTTTACTAGCCTTATGAGCAATGTGGTCATAGTGTGATCGAAATGTGACTTTTTCGTCAAACAGAATGCCCAGGTCTCTAATAGTAACCTTCCTTTCGAGTAATTGATTATTTAGTTTATAATCGTACAGTATCCTATGTTTCTTGGTCGTAAATGATATGACGTTACACTTATTAACATTTAGTTGCATGTCATTGTTATTGCACCATTCAGATATCTCATTCAAATCTCTCTGCAGAATGTCACAGTCCTCAGAATTAGCTACAGTCCTAAAAATTTTCAGGTCGTCAGCGTACATCAGACAGCTACAGCTAAGGTATTTGGTTATGTCATTAATGTACAAAATAAATAGTAGGGGCCCTAAATGTGAGCCCTGGGGCACCCCAGATGGAACTTCCATAACCGTGGATGTATAGCCCCTTAGAGCAACAATCTGAGTACGTCTAGTTAAGTAACTTTCGATCCAACGAAGCAAACTACCATGAATGCCATAAGTTGAAGCTTTACGACATAGTCTTGCGTGGTTGACGCGATCAAAAGCTTTAGAAAAATCGGTGTAGATGGCATCGACTTGACAATTTCTGGCAAAGGCACTACAAATATAATTTTTGTAAGATAATAGATTGCTAATTGTCGAACGTTTCCTAACGAAGCCATGCTGCATAGGAGAAATGGCTCGAATTACATGCTTGTATATTACGTTATAAATAATACTCTCAAAAATCTTAGCGATGCAAGATAATATACTAATCGGACGATAGTTTTCACATTTTGACTTGTCGCCAGTTTTAAAGATAGGTACAACATGTGCCAATTTCCAGAGTGCAGGAAATAGTCCAGTTCGTAGGGACTTATTAAATATCAGATACAATGGGAAAACAAGTTCTTTAGCGCAAGCTTTAATGAGAAATGGAGGTATGCCATCCGGACCAGAACCTTTGTTGGGATCGATATTGGAAAGTTTTTTTAGGATTGAACTTTCTGAGATATATACAGATGAAAGCGACTCGCTTATAAACGACTGATTTTCTATGTTGGTAGGAATTGGCTGTGAATTATCTACTGAGTATACAGAACCAAAAAACCTTAAAAACAAGTTGCATATTCCTTGTCCCGTTGAAGAAGACTCATTACCATATGTCATACGTCGTGGTACCGAGTTAAGTGACTTTTTGTTATTGACGTATCTCCAGAACTTTTTAAGATTATTATGTTTGAGAGAGTCCTCTACATCTGTGAGATAGCTTTTATAGCACTGGTCAATTAGATATTTACTTATTTGTCTAACTTTAGCAAAAGAATCGTAGTCACGAGGGTTACCGTATTTTTTATAACGTTTATGCAACTTGAATTTTTCATTAAGGCATTTCTTTAAAGATTCACTAAACCATAACGGGAATACTCTTTCTTTTTTTTTCTTTTTCGTCAACGGAGTATTTTTAATCAATATACAATTAAATTTATCGTAAAACAACCGTGTGCACTCATCAGCATTCTGTGAATCAAATAATTTACACCAGTCAATCTTTACTAAGTTTTCCTTGACATTTTCAACATTGCATTTACACAAGTTAAGTTTCTCTTTATGTTTATTATGATCAAGGTTAGGTAAGCATACTAAGTTATTTATTTGGATAGATAGTGCAGGATGGTGACTATCCAGCTTAGACAGATGTTCTACGCAGTATACCGACAAGTTTTTTTTTGTAGAGAGCACAAGGTCTAGTATTCTGTTTATGCCATTAACAATATGATTAAATTGACTAAGCTCACACAGTGACATAGTGTCCACAAGAAGAGATGCCTTACAATCTAGAGGATCCTTTGGTGTCAGAGATTGGTCTTTTCCGTGAAACCATGACAAATTCGGAGTATTAAAATCACCTATAATTAAGAACTGGTCACTAGTGTTATTATGATTATAATGTATATGGTTTAGGCAGTTATTATAAAATTTTGATAAAGAAGACGTAGACATGTCCGGAGGCAGATAACATACACATAAGTGGATATTAACAGTAGTCGCTGAAGATATTATTGAAATGGTGACCCATAGGTCTTCGAACTCTGTTTCCCATTCGAATCTCCGCGCAGCAATCATATCCTTTTTCAAAGCGATTAAAACCCCACCACCCTCTATTTTCCTACTATTGGTTAAACAGCGATCTCTGCGAAACACAATATATCTGTCATCGATCAATTCCTCAGAGAACACACCAGTTTTTAAATTAGTCTCGGTTAAACATATTACATCATAGTTCGAATTGAGTACGCCTAAGAATAAGTCTCTTGTTTTAGTTCTTATACCATTAACATTTTGATAAAAAATTAACATGTTAAAATAAAAATGTAAGTACCATCAATATAAAGATCTAAATAAGTTAGTCTAGAGTCAGAGCTAAGGGGATAGCCAAAAGCAGATTACAGTTTTTTTAAGACATCTAGATTTTTAACAACAACAGCCCCACTATTTTCATCTTTGCGCATATAAACACGACCAAACCTGACCCATGTAAACTTGTACGCCTTTTCTTTCGCTACTTTTCTTACTTAACTTACTTAATTGAAAGTAACGTGAAAAGGAACGTGTTATAGTACATCAATCTACCTCCAGTGATATTACACCTGCAATGACAACTTGTTTAAGGTTAGAGTTGTAAATGTAAACATTCTTTAATTGCGAAAATTAATAGGCTTTCGAATCAAAATGGAAGTTGGGTTCATAAAAGAAGAATCCAGAAATCTACCGAAAGTGAATGTTTACATGGTTGTAATTTTTTGTTGTTGAAAGTACAGAGTTTTCAAGTGTAGAAATAAAAAGGGACTAAACTACTATGAATTAATCACAGTGAGACTTTTATTTCTATTTCATTCAGCAGCAAATCTACACATAGCAGTAATTTCAGGTCTTATGGCGACAATGCAATCGGTTATATATCCAAATCTAAAGAGATGGAGAACTGTGTAAAGTTAAAAGTAGAGTTACTCCGGAGCATAAAGTACGCAAAGAAGGTTACCGTGTTACAACTATTATAAATGAAACGCAAAGATTCGTTCAGTCCTGCCAATGCGAAGATTGTGCAGCTTTTGAAGGTTATTTTTAATATATTATAGCACAGATTATTACGATGAAAATCTATCTTCAGGTCGGTGTGCAATGCGCATTGTTATGACTAAGTACCTGATGTTGATATATTGTCCTTTTTTAATTAGTTCATAGTGCCTGCCTCGGTGGCATAGTTGTATTACGGTACGACTGCAATCCTGAGGTCTCTGGTACGATCCCCGGGTCGGGCATAGAGATATTGGATTTTTTTGAATTCAGTATCTGCCCGGAGTCTGGAATTTGCGCCCGATATGGCGATAGGCTCGCCCTCTATCACATCATGGGACGGAATACGCACGGCGAAAAGTGGGTGTAACTAGTTGCGCCTCTGCCTACCCCTTCGGGGATAAAAAGGCGTGAGTGTGTGTGTGTGTGTTCATAGTAAAATTGGTGTATTTATTCAAAAAACATATTGAAAGTCCAAACTTGTGACCAGAGTGACGTCACTGGGCGTGTAGCTCCGTTTGCGCGCGAAAATGTAAACTGTCATTTTCAAACCGCAATTTTAAGCAATAAATTATAGTATTTTAATTTTTTAATATACTCGTGATCTATTTTACATGAAATTCATTCAAATGAAAGCAAAAATAAAAATATTGCATCTTCCCTGATGTATTGCGTTCGTGTTGTTACCTTGGCGTGCGTGAGGCGCGGCATGACGTGCGTGCGGCTGGGCTGCGCCGTGGCCACGCGGATCAGCGCCTCGCACAGCGCGCGCACGTGACCGCCGCCGCCCTCCGCACCGCCAGTACCGCCAGTACCGCCAGTACCGCCAGTACCGCCACCACCGCCACTGCCGCCCGCCAGCGACAGTGCGCGCCGGATCACGCCGCACGACGCCTCCTTCGATGATGAGCACGTCACATCTGGACATCAATACCCTTTTTAGACCCCCAGGCATTATGATATGTAATATTAGGATTTGCGGACGAACAAATTGTTGATGACGTTTAACTATAATGTATTCGAAAAATAACCAAAACAGAATCGAGAAAAAAGTAGTTTTCTGTAAAAAAAAACTTTTTTAAAGTAGGGGTTATTTCACAATCTTCATTGATAAAAAGTGGTAGTAAGCTCTCGATGTGGAGGTGTCTAATGATGTGTAATAATTATAATCAATAACTAAGCTAGGGCCTTGCAAATCTGTCACGTTATAGCACCAACGCAACTTGTATTATACAAAAGACCACCTTAAGAACTAAATCACTTTGTAGTGAATCATTTATATTGTAACATAGGTGTATGGTTTCCGCTCTCGAGCGTTACGTATCAACTTACAAATGTATAATAGATTACATAGAAGATTACGTAACTTCTGCAGGATTTACCTGAAGACATGCATTTTATTTCCAGTGTTTTTCTAATATCGAAACATTATAATTCAAGATCAGATTGTGTAATTACTCAGCATTATAAGAGTTTACATAAAGTGTCTCAGATGCACTATATTTATCATTTGAATGAGCAAGTAATGATCAAAAATCGTACTCACCGGCGACAGCAAACTGCACGGTGAGCAGCGCCTCCACGATCTTAATGAGCAGCCGGGAGTCCTGGGCGTCCTGGGCGTCCTGGGCGTCGCTCTCGGCGGAGACGGAGTACAGCGCCAGTTTCAGCAGCGCGTAGCTGTCCACGAACACGGGCTCGCGCGACACGTACTCCCGGAACAGGGGGCTGTACAGGCACAGGCTCGCGCACGTCTTCCAGAACGTCCAGATATTCTTCAGACTATCTGTGTAGTCACCAATGTCGGTATTCCCATCTTCCGTCTTCGAGTTAGTAATCACCTTGCTATCGGTCTGCGTGAGACCCAACACCGTCCTCTCTTTACTAACATCGCACAACTCTGTGAACTTGTCGACCGGTATCCTCGATTTGTATATCTTATAGAACTTGTCGGTCATGTCTGTCAGTGACTTGAACAGCATCTGCACCGACGGCAGCGTGCTCATCTCTCTGAAGTACGTCATTTCAGAATTCTCCTTCATCAGTTTGTATATCTCCACTATTATCGCTATCTCCAAGATTGAGCAGCATTGGTTCGAAAATTCCGAGAGGGACACCAACTCTAGCACATAACTAAGTCCACCTTTTTGTATAAACTGTTCGGCAAAAGATACGGTGTTTAATAAACTGGCGAAAATATTTAAACAAGAAACCGTGACAAAGTACGCGGACTCCTCTAGGCGTATGATATACCGGTGCTTGGCGACGATGAACGTGGGGTATATGACGCTGAACAGCAGCTCGTATTTCATCTCGGTGCGACACTTCGGCGTGACGCGCAACAGGTGGCCGACCGTCGCGTGCAGCACGTTGTTATGGTTATCCAGCTGCAGTAACGAGTTGTAGTGGATGAGGAAGGACCACACGCTCTTCCTCTCCACCGGGCTCACGTTCAGAGGACAGTACTTCTTACTGTAGTCCCTTCTATCATCGGGCTCGCAAATCGAACAAGGAAGCTGGTCAGTTACTTTTGGTATAAGAATGCTTGCTCCTAAATCTCCATATACAGTATGCTCCAAAACCTGGAGACACAAGGAGGCGACGCCGTTGTGCGTCAACATGAGCCTTACGATGCTCTCCATAAGGATTCCTTGGGAGAAACAGCAGCAGACGCCATAGTTCAACATAACTTTGAGTATTTTATTCCTGAGCACGCTGTGTGCGGACACTTCGTCGTCGATGAGCAGAGAGGTCAGGGTCCCGTATAGAACAGAGACGCAGCAAGCCTCGGCCATGGGCAGGCCGGAGCTGGGCTCGCCCAGCAGGTCGTGGTGGTGATGCATGCCGCCCGCCACGCGCTGCCTGCACACCTTGTGCCTCGAGCGAGGACACGCCGCCGAGTGGATCACTTCACTCCTCACTCTCTTCATCCCGTTGATCAATTTTCCCACGGATTCTATCAATTTCTTAATCAGCGTGATTGTCTCTTCACCAGCTGGCACCGGTATTCTGATCATCAGTTCTATACACTCCTTCAGCAGACCACCTTTGAGGCAATCTCCGTATAGCTTGAACTGTTCGGTGAACTCCCGCAGTTTGTCCACACTGCGGCACTGCATCAGAAGGCAGTGGAAAAACGCTGTGATGGAATAAGCAATGCCGAACACGAACTTAAGTAGATTCACTGATTCAGTCTTTTCGATATCTTTGGCACGATTTTTGCTGCATTTTGATATGACGTCTTCAAGTATTCTGAGTAACATAGGCACTATGCCGTTATTGATAAGTTTAGCACACAAATCTGAGTGGATTAGAACCTTGTCCAGAGACACTATGAGTAACTCTGTCAAGGCTACTTTGATCCTTGACACATCATGGTTATTGACCTCCGAACTAAACTGCAGGGAACAGAGGTTCCGTAGAGAGAAATTGATGCATTGCACCGATATCTGTGACCCCTCCGAGCCGGACAAACTACTCTCAGCCTTACACAGCTCCTGCAGTAGATCCGTTATTATCAAAGTGAATTCGAACGTAGTGATCTCTGAATTGATGATTTCTCTGTGTTTATCGTTCATATAGTCATCTGGTTTGGGTTTAGTTTTCTTTGGCGTGTAATACGGATCGCTGTAGTAGGAGTCATTAGGGTATTCGTTAGAGGAGCGTACGGAAGAGTTGAAGTACTCGAAGTCGTCGACGGGCGAGCACACTTTGATGGCGAGGGAGCGCTTGAGTATCTGCAGGTCGTCGTTGGAGTCGGCCGACTCGGACGACTGCTCGGGATCCTTTATCAACTTCCTCTTCACTTTACTGTCGGTTGAGTCGAATTTTATCAGGCTTGTGTGGCGCGACCTGGGAGACAACAAATTGTGTTTTTATAATTTAACTCGTTTTGAGGAAATTACAAATAGTAACTCGTAAAGCTCCTTATAAAAAAATATTTGAAAGAAGGATTTTATAGATTATTTTGCAATAATATTATTTATTTAATAATCAGAAAACTTAATAAATAAGTTATTAAATTAAATAATTCCGATAAACTGTAAATTTCTATGTAACTAATAGGAACATAATATTTAAAATATCGGAGACAGAATTGTCTATAATTTAAGTAAGGGAATCCCAGTTTATTATCGTCTATTGATATCTAATATCGATACGTTTATAATCTGACGACGCGACGTCTGGACTGGGCTAGACAATAGACACATTAATATAGCTTAAATATAATCCTCATAGACAAAGGCTGCCTGTCTGTTCACACATTAATAGAATGAGTTTGTTTAAATTCAAGGGGCCCGTTATGGAATCTTGTCTTACTTCTTACTAATTTTATAAATGAGAATGTTTGTGAAAATGTTTTATGGTTGTTAGAAGTAAACGCAGCAACCCCTAAACGGATTTAGATGAAATTTGGAACACATGTAGACCATGTTCCAGATTACAATATAATTTTACTCTATATAATAATTTGTTCCCGTGGGAAATATTTGTGTTTTTATCAGATTTTTTAAATAGACGGCGCTATGTATCGCTACACCGTTTTATTGATCGCGGGGGGAAGCCGCACGCAACACCTAGTAAATAAATTTCACTCACCTGGCAGTGACGGAACCTTTCTCGGAAGACGCGGCCGAGTTCACCTTCCCGCTGTGACCGCTCGGCTTCTGTTTAGACCAGATTCTGAAACAAATTTAATAGATTATACTTATGTTTAAGACCGCAAGAGCATTTGCTCTAATAGAAGTGCAGGACATATTCTGTGTGAATTTTATTTCGATGATTGTATGTAGTCTAGCAAACATCTTTCGAAAACCCATGTCATTGGTCTTTGGTGCTAAGAGACGAGGCGATTGTTTTTGCCTACAAAACTATTAATAACATGGATAGTAAATATTGTACTTAGAATATGTAGCGTATGGTCGAACGTACCAGTCAAGACTGACACACGAAATACGCTTTTGGGAGCCGCGGTACATAAAGGACAATTATTGAAGCCCTTTTTGAAGGGAAGGGGCTTCAAAAGAAAGCACGGATGAGTAGACGTTAAAATAGATTGAATTCCAAATATAAAATATTAAATTCCCTAGTTGTATGTAATCAATATTTTAAGCTGGAAGAGTTCTGGGAAGACGTCCACCGGAGGAAGGAATGTAAGCTGCATGAAACTGTACTAAATTATAACAAAAAAAAACACACATCACGCGTTTATCCTGGAAGAGGTAGGCATATCGAGCACAAATACCAAATTCCGGGCTGATACTGACCAGGAAAATCCAAAATAAGTATAAAAATTTACCGATCCGGGATTCCAACCCGGGACCTCAGACCGGGGTCGTACCGCGCCGGCAATACGACTATACCACCAATGCAGTCTACTATATTATAATTAAAGAAAGAAAGAAAGAAAGAAAAGCATATTTATTGGTCACAGCTTATGACGACGTACAGATGACTTAAAAAATATATATATATAAAATGTTACAAAAAAAGTAAATAAAGATTGCACGTCGCATCGTGGCTGTGACAAGTAGGTGACCACTCAGCATAATGTTGTACTGCGGCGTGAGCCACAGCACAACGCTGGTTTTCAGTGGTCACCTTAGATTTTTAATTAGATTAGAAACTACGACTCAATACTATGGACTTAGTGGTGGCAGACTTTTTTCGATTGTCGACGATATTATGTGAACAGTGTAACGTTATGCCACCAGGTGGCGCCCGAGGCCACAAAATGCCAATACATAACACTTTAGTCAATAGGGACGTTTAGAGATATGCAAATTTTTATTTTTTCGTGTCGCTGAAGGGCAGATAAGGTCGGTGGTTGGTACTGCGGGTTATCGCGCGTCGCCACGCTATTTACAATGTTACGTTTGACGTAAACATTTGAACCAAAACCACATTCATGCCCGTTTTCACGAAACTTTGCTTATCTTAAGAGTTAAGACGACTCTAGCGTTCTACGCATATAAAAATAGACAAACGTCATATCTGTGTTGTTATCAGTGTTTTTAGATGTGTGAATTGCTATCTTGATGGGTGGTAGAAATGAAATTAGAATAAGCAAATTTTTATGAAAACTGGCATGATATAGCGTATAGCAATTTGTGACTCGCACGGCACTGGCAAGTGGTTACGAAATTTAATTAAATGTTCTTGCAATGCAATGCAATCAGTCCTGTATTATATACTGTCCACTGCTGAGCACCGGCCTCCTCTACTACTGAGAGGGGTTATGACTTACGCCTTAGTCGATCCGTTTAAGCGAGCGATAATTGATAAACAATACACACGTAATGTCGAAAAGTCAGAGGTGTGTGCCTTGGGCTTTGAATCTGCGGGCATTGTCTCGTCAGACCGATCCATTTCCAATTAGGCTATCGTCCACGACTGTTCGAAACGTTCTTATTTTGAATTAAATTAACATCCTCGCCAGTGAAACAATTCACAGTAAAAGAAAATTCACTTTCAATGTGGAAGCGACAGTTTTACCCTTCTATCGTCTCCCTATCTTCAATTATGATAAATTTTCTAGACTTTTTGAGTCACTAGATAAAATGAGCACTAGCTTGGTATTGTTAAATACGTGCTGCGGATTTCCGCTCACAGCAGTTTCAGTTTAGACAGCAGACTATTCTTGTTATAAATAATCTATCCTAGCTCTTCGAAATGGTTTGATCCTGAGACCGATTCCCACAGCTATACACAGCGATGCAGTATACTTCGGTGTGCGCCGACCCGCATTACGTTCCCGAGTGGGCGCATGTGCTTTTAGTTCACGACCGGGGCGGGTTGACAGGATGCCCTCTCGACTCATCTCTCAACTGGGCATTGTACCTATAAATAACTACATCACACTGCAGTTTTCTTTATATTACGTGGTTCTCGTGAATTGTTTATTTTTACACTTCTTGCGAGTGTGATATTTTTTTTATAAAGGCGACATACCTATTATGTTCACCAACGTTAAGTGAATATCCTCGCCCATAAACATTATAAATACCCATGTACTTACATAATTAGCATTTATGTAATGTGCTTGAAGCTTATAACATCCGGGCAGGAAAATAGATTTACCTCATTAGTGGTATCGTAGAAGGCTACCTACAATATTTTTATCCATAAATTATAATGATAGCGGACGACCATAATTTAGAATTATAAAATACGAGCTTTTGCCAGCGGCTCCGCCCGCGTGAATGAGTTTTCCCGGGATAAAAGTCCCGCTGTATATTTTCCCGGGATAAAAAGTTGCCTATGTGTTAATCCAGGACATAATCTACCCGTGTACCAAATTTCATCGAAATCCGATTAATAGTTTTTGCATGAAAGAGTAACAAACATCCATACATTCAGACATCCATACATCCACGCTTACAAACTTTCGCATTTATAATATTAAGTAGTATTTAAGATGGTGCCTTTTTCCGGTTTTGGCACGGCTTTCCTCATCAAAATCATATATCAAGTGACATAATTTTCGTGTGGGTCACTTCTATACTACGAACTTTATTTTGTATCATTGGGATAGGATGAATTATTTAGAACATGAATCCTTCTAATGATCAGTTTTCCGCGGTCTGCCAGTGTATCTATATCTATACTATTATATAAAGCTGAAGAGTTTGTTTGTTTGTTTGTTTGAACGCGCTAATCTCAGGAACTACTGGACCGATTTACCGATTGATCTTTATATCCCGGGAAAAGATTTTTATCCCGGAAAAACTTTTTAACGTGGGCGGAGCCGCGAGCAAAAGCTAGTCTATAATATATGTATATGGACTAAGTAAAAAGTACACCTTAGTTACTACTAAGTACTTGTGCAAAAAGAGAAACTTACTTGTGTGAGAAGAGTTGGTGTATCGGGGTGGTGGCGGAGGGCGGTGCGCGTGCGCCGACGGGCTCGCGCTCGGCCCCCGCGCCCTCCCCCTCCCCCTGCCCCGCCCCCTGCCCCTCCGCGCGAGCCTCGCTCAGCTCGCCGAACAGCCAGATCAGCACCGAGCTCAGCTGCCGGCAGCACGAGAGGCCCTGTACACAAACACCACTAGTTTCTTAGCAGGGCAAACCTACACGAACTTTAATGGAGGAAATCTCTTTGAGCAAACAATTAGGGTGAAATGGAAAGGTTTCCATTTCACCCTTTGCTAGAAGGGAACGAACCAGTTAGTCACCAATCAATAAGTTATACTGAACTCATGGAAACACTTAGCCAAATGAATTATAAATGCGTTTGATATGTGAAAAAGGAGAGCTTGGAGTGCATAGAGATTAGAGATCTTTATCAAACGGCGTCATGGAAATGGCAGTTCAATTAGTTTTGTTGGCCCAATCAGAACTACAGCATACCGCATGGCTCTACGATAATTCATAGCTTTAATAAAGTAACATGAAACGTGTGGACGTAACATGAAATACATAACGATCTCAAATCATACGAACAGTAATCGCACGCCACAACTAACGGTTATAAATGCGGTTGTGACACAAAATCATGAGATTTGTGGCGGCGTGAGGACCCTGCGGTCGAGGGTCTGCGGCGAATGGTGTCCGCGCGACACTACCGACCGCCTCGAGTTACACGCTTGCTGTACTTGAATAGCTATTGCTTACATCTGTGATATACCAAATAATATGCGAAATAAAACGGGAAGTAGTGACCCACTATAAACATGAAGTAAAAGCTATGAGAGTTCTTCGTTCCAAATTCCAAAGAGTCTTGTTCCAAATTACAATAAGTCCTGTTCCATTATCTGAGAGTACTGCATACAAATTTCGATCTAAGAAAAATCTAAGATACATAATAGACATATAAATTCTTTCAAAACTGATGAAAAGCCTGACCTTTCTTAATCTAGAAAGCCTGAAGCTAGCAGGGATACATATATACATATACATATACACTCACGCCTTTAATCCCCGAAGGGGTAGGCAGAGGCGCAACTAGTGCACCCACTTTTCGCCGTTATTCCGTCCCATGATGTGATAGGGGGCGAGCCTATCGCCATATCGGGCACAAATTCCAGACTCCGGGCTGACACTGAATTTTTAAAAAACCCAATATCACTGCCCGACCCGGGAATCGAACCCAAGACCTCAGCATTGCAGTCATACCGTAATACAACTACGCCACCGAGGCAGTCATCGAGGCTAGCAGGGAGTATGACAAAAATTAGGTATTAGTAAGTGATAAACAATATTTTGCAGTTGTACAATTAATTGGTCCATTACTCATATAAACATGTCTATAAAGCATCAGAATCCGGTTGTTTATTATGATAAACGACAACGAATGTCTTATCAACGTTTCCAAGAAACAGATTTTCCACGAAATTCATGAATGCATCCATAATTGAAGGCAGACGAAATCAAATTAGCTAGACACAGCGTTCCAATTTTAGTTCGACGATATCGCAAGGTTATGTTACGCGAAGCAAGCTAGCGCACGACTTAACCAGGCCAGTCGCTGTAGTAAAACTCGGACGTATTTTTTATCCCGGCACTGCAAGTAGAGTGTCTTATATTGTCTAAGTAACATCTCTGGCATTGCCGACGTGCATGGCCGACCATTTACCATCAGGTGGGCCGTTAGCTCGTTTGCCTTCGGAGGCTATAAAAAAGTCCAGGCTTCGAAAAGCCTCACCTCACACGGCCCAGTAAATTATTTTTTGGTTCCACTCATTCCTGGTAAAAAACTTTACGTCTGTCTAGCAACAATTGTTCATAATAGCTACTTGTCTAACTCTATCCCACATCACTATCTCATGCGCGATGTGTGCGTAGCGTTTCAGCTAACTCAGTAACTCGTACTGCGTAATCAATCGTCAGTCAATACTCGTTGCGCTCTGTCGATTATTTCCTGTGACGTCACGCCACTAACATCACCTACCAATAAGGGAACAATTGCAACTATTATCTGTTCAATACAGATACTGCTATAACTACAAAATATTGCCTTTGATTGGATAATTATATTGTTTTCTATAAAACGGTAATTACCTTCCTAAGACCAAAACTGCACCGATAGTCATTAACAAAAGCCTATGAGGCTATGATACTATTTTAGGACATGCAGAGATTCGTCGGCAATAAATTGTGAAGCTTGCGTTTGATTTGCGTGGAGTAGCATTTATCATGACTTGGTTAACGACAATCAATTTACTGGTGGTAGGTTTCTCATAATATGTAAGAGTCCGTCTGGGTGGGTACTAGGGGTCGCAATACCGGACTACTTTTTCAATACCGGTATTTTCGGTACTGACGTCAGATGAATCCCGGTATACCGGTATTTTCGGTATTTCCGGGATTTGAAGAAATTGTATGTACTATACATTTAAATTAGTAATTAAATAGCGACAAGCTTGTTTCATAACATATTCAGGTGAGAACGCATGGTTACACTGGTTCCCGGTAACCCTTGCCGAGGTTTAAGTATACGCTGGAGTTGTGCTGTCCATGGCCTTATACAGTTGTCCCGTCTAGGCCGAGTCCCTAACTGCTCGATGCGACGCTCTTCTGCGTAAGACGCAGCCTTTGGTAGCGCAGCGACTCATCTGTGGTCATCACACGGTCTCCAACGAGGCGGTCAGTGTCTTTGCTGGTACCTACTCTGCCATGAGAATTGGATGCCAAACATCTCTCTTCAGTATTCTTTTGGTGTGAAGAGGCATCCCGTCTCAGGCGGCGACTGGCCCCGAGGGAGGTGACAGCCCAATTGGCGTCCATCGGCAGTGCCGGCGTGGAGGAGTGGCATACCAGGCTGTAGAGCACGAGTCCTGGCTTATTGATCGTCACGACAGTGCGACCTCTCTTCTTATGTCGGCTTGACTGGCGCCACGGTACACCGACATTCCGTCTGACACAGATGCTGACGGGCCACGACGGCTCGTTTCTGTGGTGGATCGGAAAGAAAGAGTCCGCCGTATGCTGTCATTGTGATAATGGTCGCGAAGTCCAACACAATTTCGAGGAGTGCCCAACCTGGGATCTACAACGCAGCGCTCTTAGAACAGCTGCTGCTGGCCATGATGTTTGCCATGGTTGGCTGCTGGAGGTCAGCCGAGCGATGGCATCCTTCTCCGAGTGCTTTATCTTGCGGAAGGAAGCGAACAGCTTGGCGTGTTCAACCCAGCCGCGTGCGTATTGCGGGGAACTATAACGCCCAGCTAAGCATGACAGTTTCTATGTGGCGTCTCTCATACATTGTCATAGTGATTGGCACGCCAAGACAATGCGACGCGAATGCCACGTCCAGCTCCGCTCCCTGTATGGCGATGCCTTTAGAAAAGGTTATGATAGAATGATAAGGAGTGAACGGTGGTCAGCTTCGCTTAATTTTGAGATGACCGGTAATCTGAATCGAAGACTGGATTCTGGATAATTTATTGTTACTTTGGGACTAAGCACAAGAAAATCAACCAAAATTAAGGTGTTTAAAAGGGACGAAAGTATGACAGAGTTACAGTGAGTAAGAGATTTTGTATATCTGGGATGTATTTTCAACACAATTGATGGTATATAATAAGAAAGTGACATTGATTGCCAAGTGAGTGCGGGTGAATGGGGCATTATACACCTTCATGGACAGTCGGAAGGTGTCCAAATATGCACAAGTGACTGACAGAGTTATTGTCGACTCTTATATGTAGGAGAAGGAACATTAAAATTAAAGCACTGAAAGTTAGAGCGTTAAGAAGCATGTGTGTGTGGGTGACTGTGAATTATCATTCACTGTACTCTATCGAGTACGGAATAGGTAAAGTAATGATGGATCTGTGTAGAGTCAAAGGGGATGTAATGACTAAGAAAAAAAAGTACGTTGTCGTGGTTTGGCCATTTGAAGAGGGTGGATTATGGTAGGCTTACGAATAAGATAGTACTTATATACCAAAGGCTAGCATGGATAGTACCCTAAAGTGGCGATAATACATGATGAGATTAATATCTATAGGTGAAAACAAAGAAGTGTGCCAGAATCGTGCAAAGTAGCAATCCTTAGTCTCTGCCTACCGCATTCAGAGACAATAATATATGTATGCATAATTTAATTTAACTAATTCCGAAAATACCGAAAATCCCGGTTGTTGTAAAATCAATACCGGTATTTATAAGTCCTTTATTTGGTCCGGTATTCCGGTATTTTCGGTATCCGGGATCCCGGTTTGCGACCCCTAGTGGGTACCACCGCAATGTCTAATTCTACCGCCAAGCAGCAGTGTGCATGCACTGTTGTGTTTCGGTTTGAAGGAGATTGTAGCCAGTGTAACTACTGAGACACAATGAGACTTAATATCTTATGTCTCAGGATGACGAGCGCAGTGGAATGCCACACAGTACTTTGTAACTCAAGGTGCTGGATGGTGTTACTACTGTTTATGGGTGGTCATATCGCTTACCATCAGGCGAACGGCATACTCGCCTCCTTATTCAATGCATTAAAAAAAACATGGAATTACACTAAATGTAGCAGACAGAATAAAATAATGTGTACCTAATACCTATATACTTCTGAAACTGGCCGGTACGCTAGACGTAACTACAGCGACCCTCTACCACTATGATATAAAGACCTCCCAAATATAATATACGCATACATAATACCACAAATCACAACTATACTTTATTACCAAAACAATCCAGCAGGTTGCCATTTTATCTCCGCTATTTATACCGCGACCAGCACGTATCGTACAAAGATAACGATAATTAGTATATTTTATGTAATACAATCGTTTTTTACACGAATGTCGACAAATTGCACTCGGCTGTGACCTTTTGTAAAAGATGTAGAAAGCTGTTTATGGTAATGATCATTGTGTAGTGTAGGTACTTAGGGGACTGATCAGTGATATTGTTTATCTCAGCAGTGATTATGCTGGACTTACGGGCAGTTTTTACATTGACAGTTACTAACTGTAAAAGTTAACTCTAACTTTTGCGGTAATTATAAAAGTAATCGTAGCTGCATTAATGTACAGAAAAAAATTCCCACCATGCGGTAGCGTGCTCGAGTTGTTTGCCGGCTATTATACAAGGTTCGTGTAATAAAAAAAAAAAAAAAAAAAAAAAAGGAACTGTATGGCTTTAATGTAGCATTTACCTTTACTGTTCATGAACAATCTGGTTGCATATTAGCATTGGAAGTCCACTGCTGAACATGGACCCCCCCCTAAAGGTTTCCAGACCAACTTATTATGAACCCAGCGAGTTCCTGCGACATTTATCAACGACAGACATAAAATCATTTGTAAGCAATAAAAAATGTGCTGGGTGTATAACAAATATAAAATGAGCTATAACCATACAGCTTAAAGTTTTCTATGCTTGTATTTTGATATGATCTGATATAGGGAGTTAGGACGGCCTTTAAAAGATAGTAGATGCTTAGCTGTATTGTATTCTACTAATCGATATAAATTAAAATCTCTATAAATAACAATCGATAGTATATAGTAATCAACAGACATAATATAACTCTCGTTGGCCTTCAAACTCTTAAATGTACTTTATCGAGCGACAGATAAATATGATGAAAATCGATATTGTAATTTAGAAATGGTTGGAACACGCGCCGCTATGTCACGTATCTCATATGATAATGATTTAAGAGAGCAATGTGGACTACAATAAGTCTTACTTATAAACATGTTTTAGCGTTAAGAGGTGCTTAAGCATTGCTTAATTAAAAAAAAAAAAATTTTAGCTGATCGTGTAAATACTATCAAAAGCATTGATACTGATTTTATGAAAAAAAAACAAAAGTTAATCATTGATTAAGAGCAGACTAGTTGAGACGAATAAGACTGAATATTCCTAAAGATCCAAATATTTTTATAACGCGGCGCGATGTTTGCTCCGAGTGCAGTAAGCTGCGCATACGCACTTATTTGTTGATAGCTATCGATCGTTTCCGTCGGCGGGCGGGGGGCGGCGGCGGGCGGCGGCGCGGGGTGCCGACCTGCGCCAGATAACCAACTAAGCGATCTGCGCGTCCCGCCCTATAGGTACTTACTACTTACACACGTACTGTTCTTAGAGTGAAATGAAATTTGTATCGATCGTGTACCCAAATAACTCCTATGACTATTAATATACATAGTAACAAATTAACAGTAGAACGCGTCTATTATTCTAAAATATGGCGAAATATTTTCAACATCGTCATCAATCAAATCAATGTTGCAGGTGCTCTTAATATAATTTAGTAACCATGAAGGTCGACCTCACCTCGACTCCTAGCGCCCTGAGCAGCACGAGGCATCGCCACGCGACGCCCCCGAGCAGGTACTTCCTGAGGATCTCCTGCGAGGACTGCGCGTTGTTGCGCGTGAACAGGCTCGTCGGCTGGACTTTAACCTCGTCGGCGTTCGGTTCTAGCGATCGTAAAGGTAGGCATTCTCTTGTTTATCGATTTACAATTAATAAGAAGATTATCAGTTACATTGCGCGCGGTATTAAGCCCATATGTATACTCACTTTGATTAAACGCCAAATTAAGCCACATAAACTTTGCAATTTTTAGATAAGTTTATGTTATCGAACCTGTTTCCTCGTCGTGGTTGTGGCGTGCGATGTAGGAGGCGTCGAAGGGCGGCAGCGGCGCGGAGCAGTGCGCCGTGATGGAGGAGGTGACGCGGTGGATGCCGCACAGCAGCTCGCACCCCACCAGCGTCACCACGCCGCTCACTGGACTGGCCACACACCACACATCAACAACGGCAAATCATTATAACTATCCGAAAGTGTTCTCTATACACGGAAATTTGAAATTTCTTCGAAATTAAAGTAATTTTCGGATTTTCTCGAGGTTTTGGTGTAAATTGTTTTCCCGACAGTTCAGCCTGCATGGTCACAGGACGGGCTGATGTTATCTGATACTTTATTCGTGTCACAGCCACTATGTGTGCAAGTTTGCGAATACTCAATTTACCCGCCGCGCCGCCATGGCGGTAAAAAAAACGGATGTCTTTTATTGCTAACTCCTTATTGAAAAATAAAAGCATAATTATTTCGAAACATAAACCCACACAGTGTGTTAAAAGAACAAATATTATGTTCCTATCATAATAATGATATTACAGAGTATCTCCAAAATATTCACAAATAATAAGATCCAAATCTGGAGCACTCGGGCCCGTAGTATGAGTGACCCTAGCTCAGTTCTGCGTAACAGGTCGTATTGTGTTGGTGAGCGAGATAAGCAACTAAAGCTTCATCACTTCATAAATTATACACGATTATAATATTAATTGACTAATAGCGGTACATTATTCGTTTGTCTTGTTTAAAAAAAGTATCCGTATTTTAATATTGAACCTGTCTAGCTATTAGGTACATGCGCACGAGCACGTCAGCGCGTGCACTCTGCGTAGAGTACGCGCGTGCGAGCCTACACAACCGATATTTAGCTAAGCACGGAGCAATGCTAGGACAATAAGTCTGTTTCTCAGTGCTTATGGCATGATAGCCTTCGCAGTGTATAGGTATAGGGGCTTTGTGATTGGCTAATATTGAAATACAACTTTGCTTCAGTTGGCTGTCGGATAAACAAAACTGAACTGCGTTCGGAGGCACTGTGCGTCCTCATAGTATTATTTGTGAATACATGTTTAAATATTGCAAATATACCGAATGGGCAAAAGTCGTAAACGGAGACTAATATTGTAACTATGCACCATTTGGCGAGCTTATTATAAATTATAATTCGTTTAGATACATTATCGGTTGGGAAAATATCACTAATAACAAAATGCAAAGATAGAAAAAGTCGACGGGTCTATTAAATTATCCGTCTGCACGAGGAAAATTATAGATTACATATAAATAATTATATTTAAATTTTAAAATATAACTCCAAGGTCAGCAACATTAACAAGGTTTTTATATACAACCACTTTTTTCGCTACCAGATATGGGTTGAATGAAATAATTATTTACCATAATATATACATAATTATGCGTAGAAGCCGTTGCGAAATCTCCTCTTATTAGTGTTTTTGAGCCATCGTCACTCGAGAGAATTTTTTATATGAATCCTTACCAAAATTTTATCAGCTCCTTGGGATTGGCGCCATCGTTGAGCCGGATCAGAAACTCGGCCAGAAACAAATCCAGCCATGTGGTTTTCTGTACACAAAACAATCATTTAAATCTTACACTAGTGTAATTATAAGCCCTAGGGCCTAGGTATATTCAATTTTATTCCTCTGCTGCGCTCGTCAACGATTCAAGGAACCCTAGGATGCTAGTGTATTCTTCAGCATTGAATTGTTCGAGAACTCTATGCTTCTTGAGAGTATCATAATAACAAGGGAGTATAGTTACCTCATAAGTGCCGGTCTCCGCTTTGAAGAAATGATCCCAGTAGACTTTCAACGTGTCCGTATCTTCTTCCGCCGCCATGGTCGCCGTGCGTCGACCTGTAACAATCGATCAGCCATCAATAAAAATAATGAGAATTTAATTTTTAAATCGGTAAGTTTCTTTTAGTAATCAAGAGCTTGCTATTGAAAGATCAAGAGAATTATTAAAAAAAAGTGTAGTCACGCATAATATTATACTTCAGACGAGTTTCGATAACCGGTTAGATGGAATCTATATGGAAATAGTGTATTAAAACAGCAAATTTTGTATCAAAAAACAAAAATTTTTGAAACAGACGTTGGAACTTGTTGGATAGATTGAAATTAAAGAAAGATATGAAAAATGTGGCTCGTTTATTTTATTAGTGTTGAAATAGTCTTTCCGATGATGTATTAGAAATTAATCAAATCAGTTTATTTTTTGAATAATCAAGATGAAATGTTGACTGAAAAAGTTGAAATTTCGTATATGGCCTCGTTAACACAATTAGTGCTTTTATCTTAAATTTAAATTATTAAGTTACAATCGTCGATATATGGCAAAGAGAATTATAATACTGATATATGGCATTGCAGTCTTCGGAGAACGATGAATTATATCGGCAGCTCGATTGACAGATAGGCCTCTCGATAGTCGTATCGGACGGCACGGATGTCGGTCCGTGCTTAAAATGTTGTGATCATCAAGATCGAGCGGAACAAAGGCCCCAAAGTGTTCACAAAAGACCTGTCTATCAGGTAAAAACAAATGTCTAAGCTGAAGACGGAAGACGGCAACGTAGTGTCGAAGAAGGCAGTGATATTGAGAGGGATTGAGAGGTTCTACAAGGCAGCTCGAGGATGTAATGCATGGAGCAGGAGTATGGTGCTGTTCTTCAAGAAAGGTAATAACGCCTTATTGAAGAATTATAGGCCCACTGCACTCCTGAGCCATGTTTATAAACTGTTCTCGAGGGTTATCACGAATCGTCTAGAACTCAGGCTACATAACTTCCAGCCTCCCGAGCAAGTCGGATTCCGAAAAGGCTATAGTTCCATAAATCACATTCATACATTGCGGCAGGTTATATAGAAAACTGGGGAATATAACTTGCCACTTTATTTAGCGTTTGTGGACTATGAGGAAGACTTTGATTCGATCGAGACCTACGCTATGTTGCAGTTCTTCCAGCGGAGCCACATCTACTATCGGTACATTGAAGGGCTGAGGTGCTTGTACAACAACGCCAGCATCTCAGTCCAAGTAGAGGAGCAGAGCACGAAGGCTATTCCACTACACAGAGGTGTGAGGCAGGGAGATTTTATTTCTCCGAAATTGTTCACTGCCGCGTTGGACGATATCTTCAAGCTTTTTGATTAGAAATAATTTAGCTTCAATGGCGAGTACATTACTCATCTTTGATTTGGCGACGATATTGTTGTCTTGTCAGAATCATTTGAGGACCATAAGATTATGCTCAAAGCCCTCAACCGAGTTTCCCTTCTGGTAGGTCTTGATGATGATGAACAAGTCCAATATCTTATCCAATGCTCATTTTGTGCATACGCCAATTAGTGTTGAGAACGCAACTCTTGAAATTGTCGACGAATCTGTCTATCTAGGACAAGTGGTCCAGTTAGGCAGGTCCAACTTTAAGATAGAGGTCAAATCAGCTCGGTTGAGCAGCGGTCGGGAAACTAGGCAAGGTCTTCTCATCCAAAATACCTCAGTGCTTGAAGACAACAGTCTTCAATTAATGTTGTTACCAGTGATGACCTTCGGCTTTATGACTTGGCCTCTGATTATGGCCCACCCAAGAGGGCTTACAGTCACTCAGCTATGAAGAGGTCCGACTATGCTCGGTGTTTCTCTACGCGATCGCGCAAATGAGGAGATACGTAAGAGAAACAAAGTCGCTGACATATTTCAAACAGGCCATTCTATCTGGACTTCACTACGGTTACTATCAGGTGCAGAGGGATCACTTTGCCGTGCCTGTTTAAAAAAAGTTGATGTAAATCTACATAATCGTAACTTAATAAACCAAATTATTTTTTTAACACACACACACACACTCAGGCCTTTTATCCCGGAAGGGGTAGGCAGAGGCGCAACAAGTGCGCACACTTTTCGCCGTGTGTATTCCGTCCTATGATGTGATAGGGGGCGAGCCTATCGCCATATCGGGCACAAATTACATACGGACCTGACAAAAGTGGCTTGCATCCAGCGTATGCACAATTGTACACTGTACAAGCTTTACGAATTTCATAGTGCGTAATACGTCGAGACTAGAAACCCGTCAATACCTACAATACATTATTATCGTGTTTAAACTTTACAACAACCGCTATTCATTCGGATATAAGATATAATGACAAAATATCAGATATAAAATAATCTTTTATTTAAAATGTATTAAAATTAATGCGTAAGTAACTAATTAAAACATTGCTTTCGACACTATCAGCGGGCAGTGAGTGTAATGTGCAGCTGGATGCTCCACACTTGATCGGATCTGACACGGTGTGTGAGAGTAGACAACACGCATCTTCGCAACGTCACGGCTGAAAACCATTTTCATACAACAGTCTGTACACGATGTGGATAGCGGTTGTGAAATGAATTTTTTTTTTTTCTTATTTACACTATTCTTAATTCAAATTTACTTTCTATTTTTAGTTGGATTTTCTATTAAGCGTGTTTTTTAGTTTTTTTAAACTATTATTTATTTTTAATTTTTTAGTTCTGTTCTACTATTGTCCAACAGATGCCACGAAAAACGAAAGCGCCATCTTGTGACAAGTAGGATTTTTTACGCATAAGAGTAGCCAGTTTTGTTGTAATTCTACTATAGTCCAACAGATGTCACTAAAAATAAAAAATATATAAATTGTCAAAAATCTCATTTTGCAAATTGAATAATGGCATAATCTTATCAAATTAGTGTATTGCCATCGGTCCTCGACAAATCTACAAAGTTTGAATAAAATCTGACCGTTTAAAGTGGGTCAAAATCGCGCCCAAAGTGGTCGGTTACAAACATACAAGTGAAGCTAATATAAAGCGTATAAAAAGAGGGCTGTTATAAGTTTAGGGTGTGTATCTGTGTATCTGTATGTCTGTCTGTGGCATCTTAGCTCCCAAAAAAAAGGAATGGACCGATTTTGACGTGTTTTTTTGTGTGAAAGCTGATGTGATTGAGATAGTTCTTAGCTATAATTTATGAAGATCTGTTCAGGCGTTTGAAGATTATTAGGTCATTTCCAACTTTCACAACTCCGATTGATTTAAAATTTGGTGTACTGTGACTTCGGCAACATTTTTAAGACATATTAACCTTGAGCTGATGCTGCAGCATCAAGTAGTCTGCGGGATACCCAACTCTTTAGCAACTTATAGCAGATATAGCGTGTGTGGGCTCAAAAGGATGGTCTCAACGATTAGGTGTTAGATAGTTGATTATCAAGGCCCCATAATGGAGAATGTAGTAATTTAAAAAGTTTGAAATAAAAAAATAATTAAAATTTAAATAACCACCGACACAAAAAACTACTAAAAAGTAATAAAATAAAATTGTCTTTGTCGTTTAAGTACCAAGAAATATTTTGACCCAAGCGTCCTCGCGTCGGGAGACCGAACTCTGGACCAGGGAGATAAAAATATTTCTTTAGTAGTCCGCTGACGCGACGACGTTTGGGTCAAAATATTACTTGGTACTTAAACGACAAAGACCATTAATTTTTTTTACTTTTTCGATGTTTTTTGTGTCAGGGCTTATTTTTATGTTTGTTAACTCGGACTCCGTAATTTATTAACACATTGAAAGCATATACTTCCAGATTGGTCCCAACTCCCAAACATTGGTTTTCATAATCGATTCAGTAGTTTGGTTTTTAAACCAAAATAACTGGAATAACTAGGTATGTAGTTCATGTAAACTAATTTGTAAATTTTGCTTTCCTATGACTTTTTCAGGGGTGTTTTTAGTTTTTCATTGTCAGTTCAACTGTAGTTATTTCTACGCCTAGTTTACCTAACATGTAAGTTATAACTGGGATTATTGGGGCTCTGCTTGCCCTATATTTTTTATCTCTGCGAAATGTTAATAACATACATGATACAGGTGTTTGTCTATTTTTGTGGGTTTTGTCATATCCGTAATACGACTTGCTATAATAGATATTAGATAAGTAACATGCGTTTGCACAATATTAATTCTAAACCATTCGATATCTGTTATTTGCCGTATGCAAATAACAGATATATATATTTTTTTATTGCATTGAATGACGAGACGAGCATGCCGTTTGCCTGATGGTAAGCGATACGACCACCCATAAACAGTAGCAACGACATCCAGCACCTTGAGTTACAAACTACTGTTTGGCATTCCACTGCGCTCGTCATCCTGAGACATAAGGTGTTAAGTCTCATTATACATATACACTCACGCCTGTTATCTCCGAAGGGGTATGCAGAGGCGCAACTAGGGCACCCACTTTTCGCCAAGCGTATTCCGTCCCATGATGTGATAGGGGGCGAGCCTATCGCCATATCGGGCACAAATTCCAGACTCCGGACTGATACTGAGTAGAAAAACCCAATATCACTTTGCCCGACCCGGGGATCGAACCCGAGACCTCGACATTGCAGTCGTACCGTAATACAACTACGCCATCGAGGCAGTCATATGTCTTATTATGTCCAGTACAATGTCCTTCAAATCGAAACACAACAGTGCATGCACACTGCTGCTTGGCGGTAGAAATAGACATTGCGGTGGTAACCCAGACGGACTCTTACATATGATAGATCTACGACCAGTAAATAATAATTCATAGGCCAATAAGCTAACTGTTGCACGTACACCGAATGTGACGTACCAAACTGTACGCATTACAGCAATCAGGATATGTTTTATTATCTATCTACAACGGTTTTGTAAACTTTACATTCATTCATAACCTCACGCTTGTAGTCACGAGGGGGAAGGGGAGTATAAGGGCCGTATTAATAGATGCAACTCAGTATCGCTCTGAAGTGCGATATCAGCTGAGACGGTCCCAAATTAAGGACAGCATCTTAAGATAGTCGCTATTTAATAAACCCATATTAACATCAACTCAAATGACATCTCAAGTTACAATATGTGATGGATTTTGACAACTAAGTTTTGCATATGTAACAGCGCTTACTAGGCTGACCACAAGCTCTTAAATTACAGCTTAAGTTTGGTTTATAAAAAAGTTCAATACATTAAATGTCTACTTGATTTATTAATACCGCCCAAGGTTGAGAAACCAAGTGATCTAAATATTTACAGTTGAAACAAAATTGTGGATCACACAAACATTTGTTGAAGTGCAAGAAAATGGGGACCTGTCGATGTACAGCCAAGTGCCAACGTACCATCTATGCTATACATACATTTATATATTACTTTTTCAACATACACAAACCGAACTCCTGACCAAGGAGATGAAAATACTTCTTTACCGGTCCCCCGACGCGACGACGCCAGAGTCAAAATATAACTACGGATTAAAACGACAGACACTTTTTTTTTTACTTTTTAGAGGTTTTTTGTGTCGGGGCTTATTTATTTATATATCAATGTATGCATATATACACACAGTCATATGTATGTACATATAATATAGTTTTCTGCAAATATATAATATTGCTTTGAGATAATCATAGAACATTGAATGGGGTTGTCTCGCTAATTCCTTTTTTTTTTTTTTTTTTTTTTTTATTGCTTTGAATGACGAGACGAGCATGCCGTTCGCCTGATGGTAAGCGATACGACCACCCATAAACAGTAGCAACACCATCCAGCACCTTGACTGACAAAATACTAAGTGGCATTCTACTGCGCTCGTCATCCTGAGACATAAGATGTTAAGTCTCATTATGTCCAGTAGTTATACTGGCTACAATATCCTTCAAACCGAAACACAACAGTGCATGCACACTGTTGCTTGGCGGTAGAAATAGACATTGCGGTGGTACCCACCCAGACGGCCTCTTACATAATGAGAGACCTACCACCAGTGAAATGTATTACATTTGTACATATGGCATTTAAATACAATGAAAGTTAAATGCTGATTCCAGTAACAGTCAATTACCTCAACAGCATGGGTTAGCTCAGCCAATGCAAAGTTGATGTTACCAAATACACTAAATATAACACTGAAAATTCTATATACTACATAAAAACTAGTCTGTCTTTAATCCACCACGAGCACTCTCTTTCACTGTCAAAAACTCGGGCACAACAGAGGGCGTGCGCATGCGCACTTCGCGTAAGTGTGTGCGTCGTACCGTACTGGCGCGCGCCATCGGACTGCCTTATCAGTAGTCGCCAGTCGCTACTCGCTAGTCGGAACATTATTTACTGGATAGTGAGAAGTGTTGAGATAAACAATCGTAAATGTGTAACAATGTTATCAACGCGAGATTTTCATGTACTTTAATTGGTTAACAATAACAATTCAATGGAAAAGTAGAATTCATATCTCTACTAGCCTTTGGTCGCCACTTGAGGCGGATAACGCGATGTGGCGGCGGGAAGGAGGCGCAACTTTCTAGTTTCATGTATGTTGATTAACAGACTTAGCAAATTGTTTATCGCCTGAATATAGTTTGAGTTTTCTTATCACAACTGGGTCATTGACCGTTTTCTTAACCAAGCATCTGATATCAAGCAATTGAATATAGAGAAACATCTATTTGCTGTCTATATTTACAGACAGAGTGTTATAAGTTAAGAATTAAAAATTAAAAATGAATCAATCAGCACGGCATTTTTTCTATTTTCCAAAATGACACTACAAGGCCATGGTATTTCCTTATCATGGTTTAGATAGTTTGAATCACAGCATATGAAGCCTGTCCTGACCAAGGGCTAAAAAAACACAGCCATGAATCTTAGGTAGTAAGTTTCTAATTCAGGCAAACAACCTTATTATTTACTGACTTGTGACCAACTATGCTGTGAGCTATTGTTTTGTCAAAAGCACACTCGTTTTATCACCAAAAGGATAGGCAGGTGCACCACCTGCCACTCACACTAAGCATGTTCATTTGTCTGTTCAACTCTCAATTTCTTCGCTTTACTTACTACAATAATTCTTATTAATTTAACTAGGCGTTGTTCGGGACTGTGCCCACATGAAAAGCCATTCCCGCTACAATATGTCCCTAAAACACAGTATGATACCAGCACCATCTAGTTAAAGAATCACATTAAAAATATCCATTGCTTCCCATGGGAGCAAATAACCAGAATAAAAAGTAACCTATGTGTTAATCTAGGATAATATGACGCTACCCTTGTGCCAAATTTCATCCAAATCCATTTAGTTGTTTCTGTGTTTACTTCTAAAAAACATCCAAATATCCAAACATTTTCACAAAATTTTGCAATTATAATATTAGTAAGATTATACTATAAAATTTTTGAAGTTATACTTCTTTTGGCACGTTAGGGAAAAATGATGAGAGTAAATTTTTACGATGCACACGCACACCGTCACAAAAAGCCGACACCATGAAGTTAGCTATAGTCAACATATTAGTTTTGAATTTTGAACGTAGAATAAGGTGAAAGATATTGAAGTTATACTTCTTTTGGCGCATTATTTAAAAAGATTTTTATCTTGTTATGCCAAAGAAGTATAACTTCTAATGCGTGTACAATAATGTGTCTTCTTTTAATAAAATAACCCAGTTGTTACAAATTAATTATAAACATTAGTAGGTTGTTTTATGAAGTCAATTTTTTTTCAGTGGTTTAGTATGTACCTGCCAAGATGTAAAAAAAAATTGACTGGAAATAACTGGTATATTTAAAAAAAACTATTACCGTTATATTTGTAACTGGGTAAAAAACGGCTTCAACATTGTTTTCAATTAGTTTTTTTAGGAGAACACTAATAATAATAAAATTGCAATTTTCTACATTTTTTATCATTATTGCTGCAATACTAGTGGACTATAATTTACAACTATTATCACACTTTTTCATAGGAATTAACTTAAATGTTAGAACCATTAATATGTCAAGTACGTACCTGATTTAAGAAATCAAAATAAACATAAGTACCGAATAATTAATTTACTTACATATGAGTTGACCCCAAACGAGTATACTACTTAATAACTGCTATATGCGTTCAGGTTACTGATCTTATTAGATTCAAGCATTTATATTCTTTACTAATAATTGAAGTATTTTATGTTACAAGTTTATCTACCGTCGCTCATTCGCACAACTTTTTGACAATCAAAGTCATAGGACTCGAGTCGTGTTTTTACTCGAGTGACTCGAGTGAGTTTGTGAAACTCGTACTCGAGTGAAAAAAATATTGACTAGAGTCAATTTGCACTCGGCGCACCGAGTAGACTCTCGCTAAACCTTACTTCACTTATCACCAGAGACAAATAAACTAGTCAAGTGCTTATCACTAGTCAAGTGTCAACGTCACAAACGTCAGTGCTGCCTATTTAGGTAAATATTTTTAATTTTAATACTCGATGAGTGGCGAATGAAGTGAGCAGGGACGTAGTGTGGCTGGGGTAACGCATTTTTTCAAAAATGTAGCATGACAAAATTCAGTTTACCATATACAAATAGCCAGTGTAATGAAACTATGTAGAATATGCTATTTGTTGAAATGTACTACATTTTTTATTTTTTCTGCAATGGCCTCAGGCCTAGTAATCTTAAAAAGTATGAGTTGGCAAGTGGCAACATTGACAAAGAACTGTCATTTGTATTTTTATTTCTTATACAGGGTGTCCCATAAATGGTAGGACAAACTTATAGGGGAGATAGCTTGAATGGTGCTCTACCAGACATGAAAAAATTACCTTTATAAAAGGATTTTAGAAAAGGAAAGGATTTTGTACTTTTTCCGAAAAATTCCCTTTTTTGACCTATGTTTTGTTGCTGTACGCGCAAAAAATCAGATATTTTCTTAATTTTTCAGCAGCAGACTCGGGAGTAGTAGGTCTACCAAAACCCATGATCAGTTAAAATAGCATACAAAAACCTGGAAAAAATTAACACTTTCCCTCACAATTATTTTTGGGAAAAAAATTATTTTACACAACTTTGAACTTCTATAATGAAAAATAATTGTATGGGACTGTTACTGTATATTGCATAAAAAACTTTCTTGTTTAGTAGAGATTTCAAAAAGGTATAATGCTCACAACTTTTATTCTAGAAAACAAAAAGATATTAGCTATTTTTGTGCCAAAGGCGCTGGATGCACGTTTAAAACGCATTTTCAGATTTAAATTAAAATAACACTTTTATGTACACCTGTATATCGCATAATATTATTACTTTTGTTTTGTTTCCGATTATTCCCGAAATTTTATTTATATTTATACTCATAATATTATCACGATTTTGATTTTTAGGTAGGGTTAAATTCTCATAACCGCGTCGAGTTTTATTTCGGTACAGTAGTGAGCATAATATAATTTTTAATTTTATCGTTTTTTTTTGTTAACTTTAGCATTTTTCTGAATCGTAGATAACGAAACGTGGACGTTAACCGTTATTAGTTATCTGTATTCCAAGAGTAGCTTCTCAAGTAATCTGAGTTAATAAAGGTTTTAAAAACTGCTATAAAAAATCTCACTCGAGTTGCATGGCGTGAAAATACAAAATATTTAACTGGAGTGATTCGAAAACTCGAGTACAACTCGAGTAATGTACTGAAATTACTCGAGTGACTCGAGTCATAAAATCCTATTCGAGTCACATCACTAGAGGAGAGTAATATACACAATACATAGAATAATAACCCAAGAATGATAGTTTCATATCAAAAAACTGTCAAGTGTGAAGCATAAAACTCATTGGTGTAGGCGTAGGCCACACGTATTGACGTTCTGCCACACGCACACAAGGGTGCAAATAATGTTGCTAGTGGTATCGGATGTTCCCCAAAACCTTAAGTCATTATTTAATTAGGATTATTTAATTATGGAATTATTATTATTGTTCACAGTAAGGGATTACTTTATCCTTAATTATAATGATAAAAATCTGAAATAAAAAATAATAAAATAAATCCCTTAGAATGACCAAAACAGTACCAAATTAAAAACAAATTACGTCGATGACGTGAATTAAACGGTTGAATGCGGTATTTACCTTTGCCTCCATTCTAGTTTTATGATGATGATATGAATGAATGCCTTTATTTATGTCAATAATATCAAATGTATCTGGTTCTATTTTATTACGGTTTTTTTTGCGAATCATAGTAAAAAAGGCAGCATCACCATTCACCATTCAACCGTATAATTGACGTCATTTGAAGCTTAGTGCTTACGTCTGCTGAAAAAAGGAAAAAAAAAGTTAAAATTATAAACGATAACTTCATAATTTCTAAAAAAGAAAAGATACAGGTGTCCTTATTTTAGAACTATTTTCATTTAAAATAATAATATAAGCTTGTTAAAATTTGAAATGTCAATTAAAATCAACTCAACAGAAAAATATTATTTTCATAATACTGGCAACACAATTCCAAAGCATGCAAAGGTACCAATTAAATAAGTTAATTTTAGAAATATATTAATTTTAGAATATGAACATCAACATTTGGGGTATCAATTTTCTTTTTTTTGGCAACATTTTGATATAATGGCGTCTATAAAATTTTTGAATTATTGTTTTTGCTTTAGCTATTATTTTATGTCAAAATATTAGATAAATCGTAATAATTGCATGTGAAATGTTATGTTACAATGTTTCTTAAAATTATCCGAGATACTGTGACATCAGTTTATTGCACAAACCATCATTTTAAAATAAAATATCGAGAGCTGATAGCGCTACGATTCGGCCTTGAGCACTGACGCGGGATGTTGGTTACTAGGCTAATTTAGCCTAGTTTTACTTGCCTCACTAAGCGTGTATGTTCACGGTTTCTATGTGTTATTATTCTAAGACACAATATACTAGGAATAGAGAACCCACTTACGTGTTTTTTATGCGGACTTCATTTGATGTTTTGATTAGTAAACTGTTACAGAAGACGCTAAGAGATGGCGCTGTTTTTAATTTGTTGCGTATATAGGTATATGTTTATGTCTATACACAGTCGGCCTTATTCATAAAGACTTTATAAACTTATTTTAGTTATAGAATGCTTTTTATTCCTTCAAACTCAATTCAAAATTCGTTCGAAGATAAAACATTCGATAACTAAAATAGGTTTATAAAGTCTTTATGAATAAGGCCGACTAGTATCTATATCATTTTTATTAAACTAAATTAACATACAGGGGGTTTTTTACATCAATGCATACATACTCAAAGATGCATACAGGCGAATACCTCTGTGTGATTACTAAGCGCTAACGTCTTAAGAATATGACAGTTCATATGTGACAGTCATAAGTTGACATTTTACCATTGATAAACGGTGGACTCGTACGACTTTGCAGTTATTGTGACTGTGATTTGTGTTTAAACTACAACTATTATCTCGAATAATAATTACACAACTTCAAAATGTGGGATAATATTATAGAATATTTAAAGGACCCACTGTTAGTTATAAAAGTTCAGAATTTCTTCGGCGTCACATACAAAACTAGTAGACAAGAAAATGATTCATCCGAGGTACTACATTCCGAGAGGCTCGAAGGCGTGGATGAAGACTATGACTTGAAGAAACACAAGAGGATCCCAAGTAACATATCGAGTAGTTCTCAGTCGTCGTACGATACGGATACGTCAGCGGATAGTGGCGGGAAAGACGAGATTGTTTTGTCGATAAACAATCTTTTCTGGTACTACTTGTTCGTACTGGGCACGGAGCTCGGTGACGAGATATTCTACGCGACGTTCATCCCGTTCTGGTTCTGGAACATCGACGGCGCGGTCGGTCGACGAGTGGTGCTCGTGTGGACGGTCGTCATGTACATAGGTAAGCTTATTTACAAACACAGCAGGTATGTGCTGGAATATTCAGCTTCATCGTAATTTTATCATCTTCAAAATTACACAACCAAACCAAGTACTTGTGTAGTATCAATAAAAATTGTTCAAAGCAATGCAGACCACTTTTTTTTGTTAAAGATTGATTAATCAATCAATCTTTAACAAAATACACAATCTCAATTCGGTCTGACCGAAGTTTCGGTTTCGGTGGTAAATCATAGTCTAGTTTCGCTTTCGGCAGAGATCCTGCCGAAACCATATCTGAAACTACTTCATGAATGTTCGCATAGCCTTTCGGCATGATCGGAACATCATTGTGGAGTGGAGAGCGCCAGTTTACGACTAATAGTACATGTAATCATCAGATTATTTCGATAATGGATTTTCATTGTCTTTTTTTCAATAATAACGGATGACTATGCTTTTTAAATCTATACTAATATTATAAAGAGGAAAGATTTGATTGTTTGTTTGTTTGCGAAACTACTGGAGCGATTTAAAAATTCTTTTACCAATATAGAGCTACATTATCAGCAAGTAACATAGACTACTTTTTATCCAGGGGAAATATAAAGCGGGACTTTTATCCCCGAAAAACTCAATCATGCGGGTAGAGCCGCGAGCAGACACCTAGTATCTTATAAAAATTTAAAAACACTAAGAACCATAAAATAACTTGACTTGACACTGATAAACAATTGGAGTTGGTGAGTAATTAAACTTAATTATTATTTCCATATATTTGTTCATGTATTTATATAGCTTAACTAGCAATTTTAATTAGTTAAAAACAGTATTAGTGCCCATAAAATTTGAGGAAAGCCCTTGATTTTCATCCCATTACTTATACCTTCCATCATCAGCTCCTCAATATGAGATAATGATTACCAGGCACAAATATCTGAATTCGCATTAGAAAGTATATAAAAAACATTGTATGTGCCTATAAAAGAGATGTCTGCTTTTTGTATGGGTGCTGGGCCTCAAAATTCAATCAGGCTCAAACTTTATGGATATTAAAGGGCCAAAAATATGGATCTTGGATCCATTAAAAAATATTTTTAGACCCCTCCATTTATAACTAACTTTTAAAAAACTGTTCATATTAAGTGTAGTTTTTAAGGAAAATAAAATTACATAAATCTCAACATCGGAGGACTTTAAAATTATATGATTTATTGCAAAGCCCTATATAGTAACCCTCTCAGTTGTAGAGGAGGCCCATGCTCAGCCATACCCTGTATTATATAATGCCCGTATATAATACAGGGCTGGTATGGTATTTAGTTTTTGTTTTTTTTTTTATTTACTATCTAAATATATATTATATAAGTATCTTGGTTAGAATTTTAGGCCCGTTTTGGACATGTCCTTTGATTTTCCTTGATTTCCCTGGGATCTAGGCTAAAAAACAACAAAAATTGCCATTGAAGTTATTGGTAGGAAACTGAGAAAAAAACTATATTTGGTTTCGGTCGTATAAAGTGGTTTCGGTCAGACACTATTGATTGATTTTATTATTTTATTAAGTATGGATTTATGATTTGTTTTAATTTAGGATTTAAATAAAAATAGTGGTTGTAAAACTACAATAAAATCCTCACATTTTCAACATAGCAAGCAGAATATTTTGATTTACAAACTATTATAATATTATTCCTCACTCTGAGATACTGCATAGTTACATTATCTTTCAAAGTGAAAGAAAAAAAAAATATTTAAAAAAAACTTAAATACACGCTTTTATAGAAAATCCAACTAAAAAATAGTAAATAAATTTGAATTAAGAATAGTGTAATATATATATATATATACACATGTATAGTCTCGGCAAAAGAACGAATATCCTATATTTATTATCATGGTTTAAGATAATTATATCCCCATCAAATTTGGTCTTAATAATATGTTCCATGGTTTAGTTTCTCCCCCCTTTAGCTGCCCTAAGTTGTATGTATGTCTATTGGGGACGTATGCAGTCGCCTCCTCGGAACTATTTCACCCTTAGTCCCAGTTTGGGTGGCGCTGCCACTTTCGCTTTGGTTCGGTTCGCTTCGCGGGTATCATGCCCAGGGTCCGCATTCACCATAAGGAGTTTCGGCTGCGGCTCAGCCAGACCTTGGAGGCATCGTGGCTCCCTTCCAGGTGTGAACCTTCCAGGTTGCCGATCTCTTCCCAGCACAGCCCTCCACTGAGGGTCCCGCCACTTTGACCTTGATTGATTATTGCGGCAGGAGCCAACAGGTTTCACAATACAATTCTTCCTGAGAGGAATTATATTGTGAGCCTATTCCCTCCTCTTTTACCCGGGCTTGGGACCGGCATCCTTGGCTCTCCAGGTGTATTGTTATGAAGAGTGATGGTGACAGAGTTAAGCCCTAAGTTAGTGGTTAATAAATATGAATATCCCATATATATACTGAAGCTACATCAATATCAATTTTCACCATAATCGGTTCAACGGTTTATTTTCGTCCCCTTTCAACCTTCTTATTTAGGGATTATTACAAAAATTAATATGTCATATTTATTTTCAAGTTTCAAGAGATCCCCAAACCAAGTTTAAATACAATTGGTTAAGCGGTATAATTTCTCTCGTCTTTTACCCCTCTCATTTTGGGGTTAGTGAAAAAATTATATCTCATATTAATTTTCAAGGTTCAAGATATCCCCAATCCCCATACTGTGCAATACATGCGGAGCACAAGTATTTTCTCCCCTTTTTAACCCTCTTAGTTAAGGGTTAAAAAAATAATATCCCATAATTATCTTTAAAGTTATAGATATTCCCATACCAAAGCTCATTACAATCAGTTCAGGACTTTAGTTTCTCCCCCTTTTATCCCCTTTAGTCAGGAGTAAAAGAAAAAAATTACAATCCCATATTTATTTTCCAGGCTTAAGATATACCCATACTAAATCTAATTACAATCAGTTCAACGTTCCGTTAATTTATGGGTTAATAAAATAAATAATATCTTATGTTTGTTTTCTAGGTTTGTGATATCCCCATACCAAATTTCTTTACTATTGGTTCAGCGGTTTAGTTTCTCCCTCCTTTTACGCCGTTAAATGGGAGTTAATAATGAATGAAATGAAATGAAATAATTTATTCGAACCCATAAAATGTTATACATTATTTAGATTCCGTCAATATTAACTCTACCACCAGTTCGGAAAGCAGTTCTCATTAGAGAAGAACGGGCAAGAAACTCTAGTGTTGCTCTTTTCAAAATCAGTTCAAGGTATAAAATACATTGCATTATGTAGAGAAAAAAATATATACAATTCAGTATTTGTTTACTTATGTTTAGAGCAGTTCATTTATATACTCGCAAAATAGGTAATAAAAATTTAAATTCCAACACGAGTGCATAACTATCTCAGGAATCATGTAATAATTTGATCTGAAATCTGAAATAAGAATATCCCATATTATCTCCATACCAAATTTCATTACAATCGGTTCAGCGGTTTAGTTTCTCCCTCCTTTACCCCCTTAAATAGGAGTTAACAAAATAAAAGGAATATCCCATATTTGTTTTTCAACGTTCAAGATATCTCCATGCCAAATTTCATTACAATCGGTTCAGCGGTGTACTTTCTCCCTCCTTTTACCCCCCTTAAGTAGGGGTTAATAATTTTTATTTTTTTTATTTTATTGCTTTGAATGACGAGACGAGCGTGCCGTTCGCCTGATGGTTAGCGATACGACCACCCATAAATAGTAGCAACACCATCCAGCACCTTGAGTTACAAAGTACTGTGTGGCATTCCACTGCGCTCGTCATCCTGAGACATAAGATGTTAAGTCGCATTATGTCCAGTAGTTACCGTATTTGTTTTCAACACTCAAGATATCCCCATACCAAATTTCATTACAATCGGTTCAGCTGTTTAGCATCTCCCCCCTTCTAACCCCACAACTTTGGGGTTGATAAAAAAAACTGAATACCCCAATTTCATTTCTAGAACTCATACTATCCAAATCCGAAATTTCATGAAAATCGTTGGAGCCGTTTCTGAGATTCAGATATTTATATATATATATCGACGCTTGAAAGGCAATCATATCTAAGCGACATTTAGCAAATTTTTCAGTAGAGCGTTTTAAAGTTATGATTTTGACAAAAAAAAATCATAACTAATTAACCATTTGCTCCATAAAAATAATTGTAACTGTTTTAAGAACCTCTTAATTTTTGACGTTTTTTAAGTTAAATCAACAGCCCTGACGATTATAAATTAAAAAGTTAACGTCGCTTAGTTAAAAATTATCTAAATTTACAAACAGGTAAAATCATCTAAATGGATCATCTTATGAATACCGTAACAAGTAAATTTAAGGAAATAAAAATATTTTAAAATGCGCAGTTGGTAAAATCATATAAGGATATCTAAACATATTAATAAAATCAAGTTAAAATATCTATAGCTAAACTATTGGGTCACACGATCGTGGAAAAACATAAATACGTGCATAATATTGTAAATCTTGTTATTCCTACAAACATTGAACTATTTAATAACCAATCAAATTTAATAATAATCAACATTTTATTGTTAGCCAAACATACTTACATCCAAAATATAGCATAATGTTGTAGAATTTGTTAATAGCCAACACTTATTTCTTTGGAGGGAGTTTCTCGCCTCAAATATACGATGAGCGGAAGGACATACAAAATTGCCTTATCTAAACATTTACAATGGCTTGCTTAAATATCTCTGTGTAAGCATAACTCGAAAGCAATATTATAATTTATTCATTGTGTTGGAAACTCGTAATTTTCTCTCTAAATTTATTTTTGCTGAAAGCACATACAAACGTACACACCCACGCGGCACGCCCTTAACCCATAGGGATAGATAAAGATTATTGAGCACCACATTCTACGATCTTGACATACGTCTTCCACAAAGGTTTTTCATAGTACTTCGCAAAGACAAGTAAGTGTGTATAGTGTATACCAAAATGAAAAAGAGAGTTTAGGAAATAGTTGAGCAAAAGAAAGAAAAAGGAACTAGACCACAAACTTTCTCTTGAATCCAAAGCGAACCTTTTACTATTCTGGAAACAAATACGGTTGATCAGGGGAGAGTCGGGGACTTCAAAGATAGGAGTCATCGGAAATGAAGATGGAAGGGTGTTTAGAGATAAAAGGGAAGTATTGCTTGGAAGTCCTACTTCAAAAGGCTTTTTAAATAAGGCGGTGGGGATCTAGCAGGTGGTTAAGAGGCTATAGACCTGGCTTACTCGCAAAACGAAGCTAATAATGAGATTACGGAAAATGGAATAGTGAATGCGATGAAAAGTATGAGGTTAGGCAAGGCTGCTGGGTGTAACCGTTAAAATGCTGAGATACGGCAAAGGCGTAGTAGCAAAATTGTCATGGCTACTTTTTAATATGTGGTGCAAAACCATAATTATACCTATTTTCAAGAAGAAAGGGTCACAGCAAGAATATAAAAACTACCGCAGAATAATAAGCCTTCCCTGTCAGTAAATTGTATGACAAGGTCCTCATTCAGAGAGTGATTAATGAGACTGAAAAAAAAGTGTGGAATGTCCAAGCAGGTTTTAGAAGAGGAATGGGTTACACACATCAAGTCTTTTATATAAGGTGCATAGCGAAAGAACATTTGGCTAAGTCCAAAAAAGTCTTTTACACCTTCGTAAATTTTGAAAAGGCTTATGATCGTATGCTGAGGAATGAACTATTGTTACCATTGTCTTTAATATATGGGTTTGAGAGTCACCTGGTGAGGACTTTGAAGTCTCTATACAAGAACATCGACAAGGGAGCTGCAAGGCACGAAAAATTATGTGCATGGTGTCTTTAAAGAGAAGGGAATGAAAATGAATGTGAGTAAGATAAAAGTGGTTGTGATAGAAGGAGGTCTGGGCACGTGGAGAGGATGGATTCAAGACAGGTCACGAAAGGTTAAATACCTTTCGTAAGCTTTCCGGCTAATGTGGATGGTACGGCTGGAAGAGGGCACCCAAGGAGAGCGTGCATTTATCAAATAAATTATCTCCAAAAAGGGTAGGTCAGGATTAGCCTCAACCGGCAAAAAAGTATACGGAGAGAATAGGTAAAATTGGAATTAAATTATTTTTAACATATTGTAATACATAATAATGCAACATAAATATATTTATTACAAAAATAAATGTTATTAAAATCATAAAAGTCTATTCATTTGTAAAAACAAAATCACCATATCTACGTAAAATTGAGGTAAAATCATAAAAACGTCGGACGGCTGTCCTCTCTTAGCGACAACCGATACGCGCCGTACACGATCGCGCCCATATACAAATGACACTTTCAAAACACTAGGTGGTTCGCAAGCGGGTGTATTTACTTTATTATGAACAGGTAAATATCTCTTAGCAATAAGTATAACCACCTGAACATACCCGGTAACATTATCTATGCGACATCACTGAAGTTAAATGTTGTCAAGTAAAAATATCTAAGTATAAAAAATAGAACTTATATTATTCAGGTAAAATTATCTAACCGACTAATAATTATTTATTTTATTTTAGGTAAAATTGTATAAATGTACTATTAACAAAATATTTTATTAAGCTGAAAATATCTAAGCACATAAATATGGAGAGTATGGATCCAGGTAAAATTATATCTATGCCAAAGTTATAATTTTTTGTGTAGGTAATAAACAACTAATTAAAGAGCGAGCAGTTTTTTATTTCAAGTAAACATATATTAATGCAAAACAGTAATATCATGATTTCATGTAAAACAAACTAAGTTCAAAATCAATTTCCTTAAGCGTACCAACTACTGTAAATCCAAAAAGTCGTAAAAATTTTGGCGGTAAGTGAGAAAAAAAAAGTGAAATTTACCGGAATCATCTAGTATCTAACCGCCAAAAAAGTTGTCCTAGAGCTACGAAACCCGGATCAATCGACGCAGAAAAATCTGGCGATTCCAAATATGTATATAACTCATTTTAGGTATTTTTGTCGCTTAGATATTATTGCCTTTCAAGCGTCGATATATATATATATATCGACGCTTGAAAGGCAATAATATCTAAGCGACATTTAGCAAATTTTTCAGTAGAGCGTTTTAAAGTTTTGATTTTGACAAAAAAAATCATAACTAATTAGCCATTTGCTGCATAAAAATAATTGTAACTGTTTTAGGAACCTCTTAATTTTTGACGTTTTTTGAGTTAAATTAACAGCCATGAAGATTATAAATAAAAAAGTTAACGTCGCTTAGTTAAAAATTACCTAAATTTACAAACAGGTAAAATCATCTAAATGGATCATCTTATGAATACCGTAACAAGTAAATTTAATGAAATACAAATATTTGAAAATGCGCTGTTGGTAAAAATCATATAAGGATATCTAAACATATTAATAAAATCGAGTAAAAATATCTATAGCTAAATTATTGGGTCACACGATCGTGGAGAAACATAAATACGTGCATAATATTGTAAATCTTGTTATTCCTACAAACATTGAACTATTTAATAATCAGTCAATTTTAATAATAATCAACATTTTATTGTTAGATAAACATACTTACATCCAAAATATAGCATAATGATATAGAATTTGTTAATAGCCAACACTTATTTCTTTGGAGGGAGTTTCTCGCCTCAAATATACGATGAGCGGAAGGACATACAAAATTGCCTTATCTGAACATTTACAACGGCTTGCTTAAATATCTCTGTGTAAGCATAACTCGAAAGCAATAATATTATAATTTATTCATTGTGTTGGAAACTCATAATTATCTCTCTAAATTTATTTTTGCTGAAAGCAAATACATACGTACACACCCACGCCCTTAACCCACAGGGGTAGAAAAAGACTATTGAGCACCACATTCTACGATCTTGACATACGTCTTCCACAAAGGTTTTTCATAGTACTTCGCAAAGACAAGTAAGTGTGTATAGTGTATACCAAAATGAAAAAGAGAGTTCAGAAAATAGTTGAGCAAAAGAAAGAAAAAGGAACTAGACCACAAACGTCGTGAATCCAAAGCGAACCTTTCACTATTCTGGAAACAAATATGGTTGATCAGGGGAGAGTCGGGGACTTCAAAGATAGGAGTCATCAGAAATGAAGATGGAAGGGTGTTTAGAGATAAAAGGGAAGTATTGCTTGGAAGTCCTACTTCAAAAGACTTTTTAAATGAGGCGATGGGGATGTAGCAGGTGGTTAAGAGGCTATAGACCTGGCTTACTCTCAAAACGAGGCTAATGATGAGATTACGGAAAATGGAATAGTGAATGCGATGAAAAGTATGAGGTTAGGCAAGGCTGCTGGGTGTAACCGTTAAAATGCTGAGATACGGCAAAGGCGTAGTAGCAAAATTGTTATGGCTACTTTTTAATATGTGGTGCAAAACCATTATTATATCCATTTTCAAGAAGAAATTTTCACAGCAAGAATATAAAAGCTACCGCAGAATAAGCCTTCCCTGTGCTGCCAATAAATTGTATGCCTAGGTCCTCATTAAGAGAGTGATTAATGAGACTGAAAAAAAAGTGTGGAATGTCCAAGCAGGTTTTAGAAGAAAAATCTGGCGATTCCAAATATGTATATAACTCATTTTAGGTATTTTTGTCGCTTAGATATTATTGCCTTTCAAGCGTCGATATATATATATATATATATATATATACAAGAATTGCTCGTTTAAATATATTAGATAGATTAGATAACATCTAGCTACATCTATGAGGGACAATATAATGACGCCATTAATATTCATTGTGTGTATTATATAAATTTGTAGAGGTTATTTACGACGTGCCAACAGTCTTATACAGTTTACTACGCAGTGCAGTTTAGATGACATTCAATCTGAATGTGATTATTGATTTAAAAGTATATTCACCCATATATTTTAGTCCTGACCTCGACACTAAAATACAAGTTTAGTGGTGTAGGTATAATATAAACTAATTGGGATCATTTGGCCTCGTAACAACCTGATCTTAAACAAATATTAATATTTGCAAAATGATAAATATGAAATATAATAATATTTAATACAGCTGCATATTTTGTATATCATGCAAACATTTAACTTAGTGACTGTATCGAAAACACAACTTATCATTATACAGCTGACTTGATGTGGTGCACCCACAGACCAGGAACTCTCACAATGCTAGGGTTATTACCAAACTATTAGAACAGAAGAAAAGAAACAGAGGAGGGGGTAGCTTTTGGAAATCTCGGTGACCGTAAGAAACACAATAGCAAGGCTGCACTTCTCATCGTTACTCAGTATGACTTCCCACGAAACGCTTTAAACTCTAAACTATTTTTTGCCTATTGAAAAAAAACTCGACCTTTCGAAGGCTTTGCGGCACTTCGTGATCATTGGACGGACTGAGGTGTTGGTGGTCTGAAATAATAGTTTTATTTCGATGTCTAACATTCGCGTAAACATAAAAAATCATAGTTTTTTTGCGTATTTAATAAATGTTGATCATTTTTATCAGAAGATAACATTTATTAATTAAGTATTGTATTCTGCTAAATTTGCCACAACAACTCATATATTAAAGAAACCATCACCATCATTGGTTCAGGTCAAGGCTTCAAAGACATAATCCGCTGGCCGCGCCCAGGCTACCCAGTAAAGAAGCTGCAGCAGAAGTGGGCGATCGAGTACGGCATGCCGTCCACTCACGCGATGGTGGGCGTGTGTATGCCGTTCTCGGTGCTGTTCTACACCATGGACAGGTACATCTACCCGGCGCACTGGGGAATTCTCGTGGCGGTCTCCTGGTGCGCGCTCATATGCGTCAGCAGGGTGTATCTGGGAATGCATTCAGTTTTGGTGAGTTGAGTTTTGTTTCGTACATTCACACTCATGCCTTTTATCCCCGAAGGGGTAGGCAGAGACGCAACTAATGCACCCACTTTTCTCCTTGCGTTTTCCGTCCCATGATGTGATAGGGGGCGAGCCAATAGGCTCGCTCCCTATATATGTGGCAATAGCCACATCGGGCACAAATTCCAGACTCCGGGCTGATACTGAATAGAAAAAACCCAATATCACTTTGCCCGACCCGGAGATCGAACCCGAGACCTCAGCATCGCACTCGTACCGTAATACAACTACGCCACCTAGGTAGTCTCGGTTGCCGGTTTTGTTTCACTTTTTAATGCTAAAACGTGTTTAAGCGACTATTTGCGCGCGCAAACACAATCTTACAAACATTATAAACGCGAAAGTGTGTAAGAATGTATGCATGGATGTATCTTTGTTACTCTTTCATGCAAAAATTACTGAACGGATTTTGATGAAATTAGGCACACGAGTAGATCATGTCCTGGATTAACACATAGGCTACTTTTTATTCCGGGAAAATATAAAGCGGGACTTTCCCGGGAAAACTTATTCACGTGGGCGGAACCGCGGGCAAAGCTAGTGTGATATAACTTTTAATGACTGTAATATTTAGTGTCTAAGAAATTTAGGGTACAATTATCATTGAAGTTGCTAAGACGTGCTAACATAAAGCGTGTTTTAAAACGGCATTGACTTTAATAATTAGCCTGTTGTACATGACTATTATCAAATGGAGTTAGTACTTACTTCACGAAGAAATTAAGGGACAGCAATTAAACATCGTCTGTAGAGTGTAGACTATGAACTAAATAGCATCTTAACACAAAAAATAAATATGTCGGAGACAAATAGATGGCGCTTCACTAAAATAAAATAAGTTTGTAACAACTGACAACAGATGGCACCACATTCGAATGATTATTAACGGAAACGTCAAGCGAGAAGCTTGAGTGAGGTCGCCACTGGACTAGCCAAACTAGTTTGACAATTGAAATGTCACCTGAGGCCTATATAAGGTCTAGCTCTCAAGAAAAATAGTCAGTGATCGAGCGGGAGCGCAAGAGAGAACATTGGATTGGCCTGTCTCGTGACGAACTCGCTGCGTTATCCGTCCTACGTCATGGAAGAAATATTCCTAGTACCAGCTTTCTTCGACATCAGAATTGGGATAAACAATCAATGCCCACAGAAATGGATTGTGCTCACTACATATGTACGCTATGTGGAATACATCGTACGATGGAGATATTTGACTACCCGCAATTTTCGTGAAGAAAGAAATTGCGCTAATATCTGAATAAGAACTAGCCTACAATGTGAATAAAAGTGGACGCTATGTGTAACATGGCCATCGTCTTCTTAGCTGTGAGGATATTTTCTACCTTAGACAGGGTTGTTGGCAATGGTGTCTATATGTACGGCAATTGGGAAACTAGTGCTGAAACGTTCCTGAAGGCGTGCCGTTTATGGTGTGACAAGCACCGTGGTGTTGATAGTGACAGGACTGACAGGGACATCCGTGATTGCATCAGTAGAGGAAATCTGGTATCGTATTACCCATTACCCTTGTGTGAGGGTTCTGGTTTCTTTTTATTTCTTGGTTTGCAAATAGTGAGATCTTGTTTAACAGGGGGCATGTGCAGACATGGATTAACGAGTAATTCGTGGTTATTGTTGGTATAGAGCCGTCCTTAAACTTAAGGCCTTGGAGAAAGAAAATACCTGTTGTAGTAAACAATGACTGTACATGGCCTTGGTTGACAAAAGTGATCTAGGTGTAGGTATAGTGTTCGGTTTGAAGGAGTGCTGGCCTTCCTTGGTCAAGGCTTCGAATCGCAATACTGCACTGTTCAAAATTTTGGATTAAGAGCGCTACGTGCGATAATTTTGAGGTTGTCATGTTAAGATGACTACTGAATTTCTGCTCAAAGATTGATGTGAGACTTGACTAAAGTCTAGGATAGGGTGAACGGTTTGATGCTGTTGTGATATTTTTGATTGCAGAACTGAAGATCCTTGCAGGTTAGAAAACTGCATAAACTGTGACTACTGAAGAGCCTCTGTTGGATCCGTTGGTGAATCTTAGCTGCGGTGATACAAGATGTTTGGTATCGTATCACCCGTAACCCTGGTTTGAGGGTTCTAGTTTCTATTATTTTCCTGTACCCGTTGCAAGTATTGGAATCTCATTTTACCATTTGGTAAATGACTGGTTCATGACTTGAGAATCGAGATGATGTCCAACTTACATCGCAGGTAGATTTCCCTGTTGTAGCAATGGGATGGCTGTTTAGAAAGTCTGACACGAGTCTTAATGTGAAGTCAGAATGGGCCGAGCCTTGTAATGCTGCTGTGTTTATTTTCTGATTGCAGATATTGGAAATCACTGCTGGCGGTGCCGCGTGTGACATGTCCGTTTCGGTAGGACGGTGTGCGGTGTAATGCAGCTGGTGAGCAGCTTCCGAGAGAAGATCTCCACAGATCGTCAATGACACTCACTTCACTTAAATAACTATTGAGTTGTATTCAGTTTGATCATTTACTGACGGCTGTGTTGCCGAAGAGTTAACCGTCATTTCTTCTCACCACGTGACACTGGGAGGTGATGGTGAGGGGGCATTTTGAGGGTGATGTGTTATCCTTGTAGTGTTGGTGCGCTAGCAAGATGAGCCGTTGGTGCGGCGATGTGTTATCCTTGTTGCGTTGGTGCGCTAGCAAGATGAGCCGTTGGTGCGGCGATGTGTTATCCTTGTTGCGTTGGTGCGCTAGCAAGATGAGCCGTTGGTGCGGCGATGTGTTATCCTTGTTGCGTTGGTGCGCTAGCAAGATGAGCCGTTGGTGCGGCGATGTGTTATCCTTGTTGCGTTGGTGCGCTAGCAAGATGAGCCGTTGTTGCGGCGATGTGTTATCCTTGTCGCGTTAGTGCGCTAGCAAGATGAGCCGTTGGTGCGGCGATGTTTGCATTGGTGTGCAAGCAAAATCAACTGTCGGTGCGGAGATGTTTGCATTGGTGTGCAAGCAAGATGAACCGTTGGTGCGAAGATGTTTGCATTGGTGTGCAAGCAAGATGAACCGTTGGTGCGGAGATCTTTGCATTGGTGTGCAGGCAAGATGAGCCGTTGATGCGGCGGTGTTTGCATTTGTGTTCAAGCAAAATGAACTGTCGGTGCGGAGATGTTTGCATTGGTGTGCAAGCAAGATGAACCGTTGGTGCGAAGATGTTTGCATTGGTGTGCAAGCAAGATGAACCGTTGGTGCGAAGATGTTTGCATTGGTGTGCAAGCAAGATGAACCGCTGGTGCGGAGATGTTTGCATTGGTGTGCAAGCAAGATGAAGCGTTGGTGCAGAGATGTTCACATTTGTGTGCAGGCAAGATCAGCCGTTGGTGCGGAGATGTCTGCATTGGTGTGCAAGCAAGATGAACAGTTGGTGCGGAGATGTTTACATGTGGGTGCAAGCAAGATAAGCCGTTGGTATGGCGGTGTATTATTCTCATTTGCGTAGATGCATAGATGACTTGGGCCGTTCACGCGGTGATGTGTTGTTTGCGTTGGTGCGCAAGGCGAGATGACCTGTTGGTACGATGAAGTGTGTTGAGGTATGGGGGTGACGAGCCGTTGGAGCGGCGCTTAGTGCAGTTATTGTTCTTTGAGTAAATGAGACTAATCGTTGGCAGTATAGTGATCCTTGTTTGTGGAAACAAGATAAGCCATTGGAAAGATTATAATAAGTGTGGTTGTACTCATGAAAACGTGCAACTAATAAAAAATTGGGATAGTAAATTAACTTACTATGGTAACCTGTGCACACGGTCACAGAGTTGACGCGTGGCGCATGTGTCGGTCACAGGGATGACTCTGTTGGCGAGTCAATTATGCTCACAGGAATGATTGTTTTAGTTTTGATTATGGTCACTAGGATGACTATAGAAATAATTTTATATCACGGTAGTAATAAGTGTTAATTGATTTTATTCTTCATGATAAGTGTGGTGACAGTGGCGAGTTCGGTAATAGTGATGAGTGAATTTTGGTTCTGGTAGAAGCTCGGGTAAGGACTCTATCAGCTTTATTTCGCTCGACCGTGCTAATACTATTGTGTAGTCGTGGCCCAGTGGAAATTCGGTGTCTCTCGAGGCAACTCTAATAGTCCGTGGGTTGCGGCTTGCGTTTGGCACTGGTCGAGGCTGTGGTTTGTAGAGATCATACTATATAGTGCTCCACGAGATGGATATGCGTTTGTAAGATGCGATCCACGGGATGGACACGCAAATGGGAGTCACGATCCACTAGAGGGTTATCAAGACAGCAATACGCTGGTTGGCTGCGAGAGTCGTGGCACAAAAATGGAAAACTCGTTGTTGCGTGTCCTAGTGGGGAACGCATGATGGAGGCATATCCCGGGAGACTTGTGCTTGGTGGCACAAGTGGGTAGTAGAACGCCCGATGAAGTCATGTCCTGAGAGGATTGTGCTTGATGAAGGAACAATGTCTGAGCGTTTAGTGACGTTTGAAATTGTCTGGTAAAGTTAGCAAGTGATGATATTGTTGACAGTAGAGCTTGATGCCTAATCGAGACTTAAGTTGAAGATGGACCTTCAGCAATTTTGACATTCTATCAACTGTATTGTAGTGTGTGCCTGGAGTATTCTTTTGAAGATGATTGTGCTTTGTGTCAATCAGAGTAACACACGGGGACGTGTGTGTCGCAGGATGGCCGTGTCGGAGACAAATAGATGGCGCTTCACTAAAATAAAATAAGTTTGTAACAACTGACAACAGATGGCACCACATTCGAATGATTATTAACGGAAACGTCAAGCGAGAAGCTTGAGTGAGGTCGTCACTGGACTAGCCAAACTAGTTTGACAATTGAAATGTCACCTGAGGCCTATATAAGGTCTAGCTCTCAAGAAAAATAGTCAGTGATCGAGCGGGAGCGCAAGAGAGAACATTGGATTGGCCTGTCTCGTGACGAACTCGCTGCGTTATCCGTCCTACGTCATGGAAGAAATATTCCTAGTACCAGCTTTCTTCGACAAATAAATAATCAAATCAACAATGTATACAATATAACAATGTATATTATGTCTCTTTGCTGGCTAACTTTTGTACTAAGAGCAAATTGTCCACCACACCCACCTATTACAGGTTGAGGAACTGTAGATATTATCTTAGGAATGATTATGGAGCGATCCGTGAAGTGCAGGTACTCTCAGCTCTAACAATGTTTTCCTTTATTATTTAAATGTGTGCGTAATATTTTTTTTGCAGCATAAAGTATGTTACTCCTTGAATTCTGCATGACCATTGCCTATGCCTGACCAAAGCTTTCAATGTGTGCAAATGTGAAAATAGCACCAATATTCTGTTAGTTATACTTTTAAAAGGCATTTTTCTTAAACACTGGTTGGTGATGTCATCATCACTCATTATTAAAAGTCTGAAGCAAGACGACACTGATATTAATCTGGGTTACATTGGATTATTGCAGAAGAAATGTATGTTATGCACGAAAAATGTTCACGAAGTTATTTATTATTAAACTTTGTGGTACTTTTATTTTATCTTACTAATATTATAAATGCGAAAATTTGCGAAAGTTTATGAAAATGTTTGGATGTTTGTTAGAAGAAAACGCAGAAACTACTGAACGGATTTGGATAAAATTTGGCTCACGGGTAGGCCATGTCCTGGATTAACACATATGGTATTTTCGTCCCGGTATTGCGCTCCCATGGGAAATAATGACATTTTTAGTCTGATTTTAAAATAGATTGCACAGGCGTCGTACATCGTTTTAGGGACTTAATTAGCGAGAAAGTCTTTTAAGCGGGCGAAGCCGCGAGCAACACCTGGGTTTATATATTTGTTCATTTATAAAACTATTTTTAAATATTTAAAACGTATTGCAGTAAATTGTATTTATGAGCGCATCGCTAGCGTCGTAGAATCTATAAAACCGTCGCAATCGAACACTTATCATGATGTTCTTTAGATTAAAAACAAGACAACTACTTCACTCTTAACTGAAACAAAGAAAAGGAACGATAAATTAACAAATTAGGTACTACAAAGTAGAAATGCCCCGATAATTTTTTTATGTTCTCTATTTACTTACTTTTAATGTCTTATAATAAGTAAACAGATTACAATAATATATTTTTTCCCACACTTTTATATGGTTAATGAGATGTAGAAGTTAAAAAATACAAATGTTTGAGTACTGCTCTGGTACAAATTGTTTTGTATGCAACTTATTAAAGCGTATAAAGGTATTATTCTATCAAGAAAATACAGTTTTCTTTATTCTTACAAACCTTGCTCGACTTGTGAGCCTCTGTTCCTAATACAAGTGGGCATTCTGTGGCGTAATTAACTTTTAGTGTACCTTAGAGACTACATGTGCAATAAGGTAAACTAACTAGAGAGTTTTCTGAAATAAACAGCAATTTTTGTCAAAAACTTTTTTGAATAAAATACTAAATTGATATATCATCATCATTTCAAACTTTTCATAGCTTTTAAATATTTTATTGTTTATTATGAAAGCCTAGAATGTTATTTACTAGAAAACAACCAAAATATCTCAATCCCATTCATTACTTCTTTTATTATTTAATTTTATTTGGTCTTATAAGTGCTTTATCTTAAAATTCAATAAATCTTAAATTGCTCGAAAACTATTGAGTTCCGGATAGGGCTTCATGGGACAAAATCGATTGCTTTTGACCCAATCTACATGCTCTTAACGGGAATACGTTATATTACCATTCACCCTGTATATAGTGTATGTAAGTATTATGTCTGTTAATTTCTCGGTAGTGTACCAACTTCCGCCATGAATTGTGATGCTGTGATGCATGTTGATAAAACAGTTCTCAGTAATGTGCATGTTTAGTTTTCCTCGTAAATCACACAATAAGACTGCCATAAACAATATGGTTTTGATGTAATCTGTTGCTATCATTCGGATGCAACCCATAAAACATATACAAAGTAAACTATTATAACGGATTTTATCGCTGTTTTTTATTTTATTTTCTCCCGACGTTTCGAAGGCTTTGCAGCACTTCGTGGTCACGGGGCGGACTGAGGTGTTGGTGGTCCGAAAAGTTAGTGTTACAAATCTACCTTCAATTTACAATTATACAATTTAAAGATGTTAGTCATTGTTTGCGGTCCGGTCTACGCAGTAAGAGCTCACAATGTCTTGAGGTCTGGCAGCAGGTCTTTTGGGGCCCGATTTAATTAGATGTATGACCGGGTCCCAGGCTTGTGCAAGTTTCCAACCATCTTCTCTATTGAAATTAGGATGTTTTTTGATCTCAATAGCCTCGCGGATCATCCTAGGCAGGAATCGGTGTTCTTTGGCAAGGATTTGTGGCTTGTCGAATCTAAGGTAATGGTTGGAGCCTTCTTCTGAGTGTTCAGCTACTGCAGACTTCGTAGAGCGTCGGTGTTTAACGTCAGCTATATGTTCTTTTACGCGGGTACCTATATGTCTTTTTGTTTGTCCAATATAAGAGAGGCCACAGTCGCAATCTATCTTGTATACGCCCGGTTCTTTTAGAGGTATGTGGCACTTGACAGGTGGTAAAAATTGACTAATCTTCTTAGGCGGCTTAAAATAAGTTTTTATGGAAGCGCGCTTCAGGATGTAGCCAATCTTGTCGGTGACTCCTCTTACATAAGGTAATACAACTGGGACACGATCAACTGTGGCTGGTTTCACTCGGTCTCTGTGACGGCGGCGTGGAATTTGGAGCTTGTTGTCTCGCAGTACTTGCTTGACATGTTGCAGCTCAGCAGCCAGGTGTTTCTCGTCACAGATTCCTTGTGCTCTCTGAAACAAAGATTTGCCCACGGTAGCTAACTGTTTTGGATGGTGATGAGATTCACCGTTCAGGTATTTATCTGTATGGGTCGGTTTCCTATACACAGTGTGGCTTAGGGACTGATCAGGATTACGGATGACTAAAACATCTAAGAAAGCAAGAGAGTTATCCTGTTCCAACTCCATGGTAAATTAATGTAAATAATAATATATTAAATAATTAATGGAGTTGAGATGATTTAAAAACACTAACTTTTCGGACCACCAACACCTCAGCCCGCCCCGTGACCACGAAGTGCTGCAAAGCCTTCGAAACGTCGGGATAAAATAAAATAAAAAACCGCGATAAAATCCGTTATAATAGTTTAATTTCAATGTCTAACATTCGCGTAAACATAAGGAATCAATATACAAAGTAGGTATAAGTTATATAAATTGTGTTGCTCGGTGCATAATAATTATAATTACTGAACTATGTAGTAAGCAATATATTTTACATAAATTATTTGCCATTGTAAAGAAACGAATTTTTGTACATTATATATTTTGATCTGGTATCCATTTAGGTCAACGTTGGTGATCATCATCAGCCCTGTATTATATATTGCCCACTGCTGAGCACAGGCCTCCTCTACTACTGAGAGGGTCGAACGTTGGTGATACTGTGATAAAAATAAAAAATGTTATACATGCCTTAAGCACTAAGAATCAATCCATTATCATTTCAGTTCTACGGGTTAATAGGCCGTCGTATCGCCATCTCGGGTACATATACAATCTTTATACGAGTTTATGTTTTAACCAAATGTAATCCTAGTTATTGCTTGACCTTGAGATAGCAACCAAAAATCCTCAAGATTTAAAAGTTTCACATATGTATAATATGCTGCCACTACACCAAAATTCAGAAGACAAGATCTATATCCAGCAGCTAGCAATCATAGATACTTATAAAGTGGCGCACCGTTCCAGGATATAGCGGCAGGTCTGCTGCTATCCTCCTGGTTATTGCTGGTGCTGATCCCGCTAGTGGACTCGCTGGACGGGTTCCTGCTTACGTCGCAGTTCGCGCCGCTGCTCGTCATCACCGCCTCCATACTTGTAATCGTATACCACCCTAACGCTGACAAGTGGACGCCCACCAGGTAGGTTTTAAAGTTACATTTAGCAATTATACAGTAGGTTTCTTACGAATAAAAGTCTTAGTATTCCCCGATGATTCTTAGATAATTGTTTTTTTTAGTTACCAACGACAATCTCATTAAAATTGATTTCAGATGAAGTAGCCTTTTCAGATTATAATAGAAGAAAATTATGAATAATTAAAATTAAAAAACGCAACCCAATTCAATTTATTAGAAAACTCTATGTTGATAGTTCCACGTTATTGCACTAGATGGCGTGTTATTAAGCTCAAATGTATTTAAATATTACAATAACGTTAAATCACGTTGGAGATCAAATGAAATTATATACCTTCCACAATGAACGTAAAGAGCATATAAATTTTCTACATAAAAGTTAATTAAACTTCACCGTCCCGGCTCCTTACAGAGGCGACACGACAATGATAGTCAGTGTGTGCGCGGGCATCCTGACCGGCTCGTGGACCAACTACCAGCTCGGAAACATGACAGCGAGTCCCCACGGCCCACCCTACCAAATCATCTGGCCCTCAGTCGAGATGCTGGGTTGCACCATCCTGCGAACCATACTGGGATTCTGCGGCGTCCTAGCCACAAGAGCCATAGGAAAATCAGTATCGTACGCTTTCGTATGCGCGCTACTCGGCAAAGACAAGAACGAGCTGCGAAACTCTGAAGACAGTCTCAACAACAAACACAAAATCATAGTGGAGTTGAGTTATAAATACTTTACATACGGTATGATAGGATTTAACACCACGTACGTATTTCCCAACGTGTTCCATTTGCTGCGGATCAACAGGCCGACTTACTACACAGAGATTTAGATCAGTTTTATGATCGCTGCATCTGTTGCGCTATGGACAAATCTAGCGGAGTTCTGCCTGTATCGCGAGAGATGGCGCTGTTTTATTTTCCACGATTTATTGTGTGAAAGTCGCCTCGATTTCCGTTTAGATTTAAAGTAATTAATTAGTGTAGCTATAGGATTGTTATTGTTGCAGAAGTTTTCATAAGTCGCAGTTGCTGAAGAGTAATGTGTTTATAATTATAATGGATTTTGAAACTATAACATTTGAAAAATGAAGTTGTCCTGTCATAAATAATTTATTGACGTACGTATTACGGATTTCTGTTGTAACTAAATGTGTTTTCCAAATTTAAACAATTATTAATTTCTTCTAACGACCAGCTATTTCTACTGGCCAGCGCGTAGTTACCGTGTACAGACGTTTTATATTTTTGGCAATTTCGGAGATTTCATTAAAAAAAAATAACTTCAATATTATTCAAACGTATAGCTACACTTAATATATTGTATAGTCACAATGCCTTTAAAGCCCCAACACGGCATCACGTTATATTATATTTAGACGCACCGCGTGCGAAATGAGTGTTATGAATACTGTATATAATTTATTGTTAAATATTATTATAAGTGTTGTAGAATGTGCCTTATGAAGAAGCACCACGGGAGTAAATGGGTGTAAAGATGGTTAGGCTGGCAACTATAAAGCCGACTTTGATTCAAGCTTGGATTCTGGCTTGTTTAAAAATGATAAAAATGGTTTGGCGTAATTCTTTTTGATATTGTTTTCTAATGTACCTGAACAGATGGAAACCCTAAAAACGCTCCAAAGAGGCAATTCAATATTAGAACAAAAAAGGAGAAACAAAAGCCTGTTATAATCCAAAATTATAATTGGTTTAAATCAGTGGGCAGTTTGTCATGATTATATTATCAATCATATTATGTTTTAGATTTTAAGGTTGAATTTCAATTGTTATATGGTTTATGAACATCTGCTCTAGAGTCTAGTTCCAAATTGTCGATCATATTACGTAAGCTTGTCATTAAGAAACCCTTTGTCGGTGGTTTTCCAAAGTGCGGGTTGGTGCTGGAGTGCCTATTTTTATAATTTATTATGATAAGTTAGTATTACTAAAAATGTTATTACACAATTGTAACAATATGAGTTTGAGGATGTTTTCGTGTAACTCAAAGTCTTCAATATTTCCTATCACGATACATGATTACAGCCAAAAAATTCAAGTACCCGCTCTTGCTCGTGTTTTTGTTATGTTCGTTTTTAGCGTGTCGTGTTTTGTATACGAGACCCGAGCGCTTTTATACGCACGTGCACGCCCGTCATCAACGTGTTTAATCTGTGTCCACCATACCACCAATACGTTAAAAAAATCAAAACGATGTTTCTTACATCTTTGAACATACATTACCTAAAGTGGACGAATTCATAGTCGTATACTTTTGTGCGTAAAAAGCGTGTCCGTATTCGCGAATATGAAAATTATAATATTCTTTACATCACTAGTAATTGTAACAACTGCTAGTTATCTTCTGTATGCGGCAGAGGGGAGTACGCCGGTTATAGCGAATCGCCATTCTTATCCGCTCTGAATATGTTATCTCACAACTCTATACCTTCTGTCACTATTAAATTTATACAGGTGAATTATTCAAGTGGGCGTGGATAGCGAAATCCGAACCTATGAGGAATAGCTAAGGAAATGCCCAAAGGAGTCTCGGGGCCGATTTTGATGAAAACTAAAACTGCATCATTGGATTTTTTTTAAAATCAATTTGCGTAGCCCAGAGTCGAACTCGTTGATTATGACAAAAAAAGAACACACTGTATCATTACCTACACCATTCCATAGTGTCGCTAATAAGGATCAAATCTTGGGAACTAATGGCGTATGGCAAACTAGAGGAAGGGACTCATTTCTAACAAATGCTATTTAAATTTTCTTATGTTCAAAATTCATTCTATATATAAATTAACTGGGAAAGATCAATAGGGATTGTTTAAAAATGTCACTCTCTACGCCTCATACTGCAGGTGACTAGCGTTTGTGCACGAACAAAATAACTATACACATCACTAATTTATTGGATATATTTTAAGTGTTCTTTATGTATGGGTAATATAGCTGGAGACTTTTGCATTCCATACAGCCTCACAAATTACGCATAAATATTCTTATTCCTAAGCTAATTATACTATAAGATATAATCTATCCTTTAAGTAATAAATGTTTTGTCGCTGTCCCTCTTGCGGCTAGGTACGTATTAAATAATTCCGAACAAACTGAGAATGCAGGAACAATCTAGTGTATCTTATAACAGTTATAGTGTTGCTAAGTTTTATTGTAGTACATGCTCGCCTTTCGTATGACGCTGGGAGTCGTAAAGGTCAGACTATCTGGACCGCACTGCGCCAACCAACACATGAAATAATAAAGCACCAATATGTACTGCGCCTGTAACCCTATTACATTCGGCTTTCAACAACATCCTGGCTGCTTACATAACAGTGCTTGCAAATTGTTTGGCGGGACTTCCATACGAACATTTGACTATACAGTACTAATGGACCGTTTTGAGGGAAGGAAAGGTTAATGTGTGCAAACAACTTCTTCCCCTGCCCTTCACCTATTCCAATATAGGGTCGGTGCAACACATTCTCTCAAACATTGCCATTTGTTTATATTTATATTATTAAGGGAATGTTTCCCAAAGTTTAAGTAAACTTTATCAGTTAGATAAAGTATAAGACACTGGTGGCCGATTTCACCGGTTGCTGATAAAACAGTATTCGTCACGTTAATGAATAAGTTTACCAAACATAAACTGTGATCTAGGAGCATAGAAATATACCACCTATAAATATAGTATGTTTGTTTTGAATTGGGAGCATGCCTAATGCATTTGGTCGCTTTCGACGATTATCGTTTACACAGACATCGTGAAACAGGCTCTTAATGGTACTATAGCTCCAGCTTAATGTAAAAAAGGAACTGTCAAATTCTTCTTCTTTGTCGGTATCACTCTTGACAGAGTGGTCGTGGTCATCACTTCAGGTGTTGGTGGCAAGCTTCACAACACGCCGCCACTCTTCTCTGATGGCCACCTTCCTCGTGCATTGAAGTAGTGATGATGAGCCATTTACTGCCGCTTTTATCTGGTCAATCCACCTCATAGGCGTTCTTCCTCGTGGCCTGGTACCCTCAACCCTTCCTTGGACCACAAGTCGCTCAATAGACACCTCCCCTCGGCGGCATACGTGACCAAAAAAGGTGAGGATACGAGACTGTACCAAAGATGATAAACGCTGCTTGATGCCGAGTTCTCGAAGTATAGACTCGTTGGTACGGAATTCAGTCCACGATACTCCGAGCATTCTCCTCCAGCACCACATCTCTAGGGCGTCTATCTTCTTCTTCTCAACTTCTCGCAAGGTCCACGTTTCTGCGGCGTCCAAGAATATGGGGAATACAAGTGTCTGAACTAGCCGGATTTTTGTGGCTCTATATATGTTGCGATTCCTCCATATTTTTTTCAACTTGTCTATCGCAGACCTAGAAATTGCCATACGCCTCTTCACTTCGTCGATACATCCACCGTTGTTCGTAATCAAGGCTCCCAGATAAATGTATGATTGCACCACATCACAATTAGCAATTTGTGTAGTTTCTGGCGAATTGTTATTCATGCGGTCGACAATCATCATTTTTGTTTTGTTCCGGTTTATCTAGTCTGTCAAATACTAGCTAATTAATTTTAATTAAATTAATTAAAACATTGATACAATAAATGGTCAATTGTTCACACATTTTATTGCAATAAATATATTGGTAAATATAATCAACTTAGGATGAGGAAAAATAAACACGTTTGTAATCTACGCTTATTAGGTACTAATGTTGTACCTATATTGTAATGAGATTAGTCTTTACAAACTTTGGATAACAGGAAGTACTGTTAAGCAGTATATTATAAATCATTATAAACATATTTAATGAATGTCCATAAAAGCCGCGAAATGTTTACGCGTTTCTGTGATTTTATTTTGGCTCAATTTTCTTGACTGTCATGTAAGCTGGAAACATGGGTTTGCGCTGCGAAAAATTGAGTTTGGTAGTAGAAACGATGGCTAGTAAAGTTGCAATGATTGATGCGTGATTTTTTGAAAATGTTTAATTTGTATATTTATGATAGACTTCTGCTCGCGGCCCCGCCCGCGTAAATTAGCTTATAGCACTCAAGAGTAATGTAGCTTCCTATTAGTGAAAGAATTTTCAAAATTGGTCCAGTAGTTTTGGAGTTTATCCATTACAAACAAACAAACAAATCTTTCCTCTTTATAATATTAGTATAGATAGGTATCGTAAAAATAATGCTACAGCTGGGTAATCCCCACTAGAACTTTGTAATCTGATTTAATATTAGTGATTCTAGTTTCCTTATTTTGTCATCAAGATACGCGTAGATAGCAAATTGTTTGTGATATATTCATTAATTCGTAGGAGCCCGGTTGTCTACGTTCCGAAGCAATTCCTACAGGCATACTGTACCTAATGCTAAGCAGCGTGGTAATAATAAAGAAAAATAATTCAATTGTGTTGTCTATTCCGCCAAGGAGTTTGCAAGCACCTTTATGTACTGTTTAAAGGACAAACCGAGTGTAATTATAGGGTATAATAATTTAATTAAAAGTATATCTACTGGTTATATTCGTGGATGGCGTTGCTGCCACTATCTACGAGCAGACGTTTACTAGCGGGCTTTGTTATCAAGCGAAATGCGCGTTTCGACATCCAGTTCCATAAAAACTAAGTGCTTCATTTGTATACGATATGGCGGTAAACTTGCTTCGTAACAACAGAATGTGGCTGCATTAGGAGCAACTCTAAACGCCTCGCCTCGCCTAAACTTTTTAGATGAAGGTTCGAGCTTATATATTTATGTATGTAACTTAGCAATATTACGAAACTTAAGAGTGGGTTTTGTGGTTTGTACCCCAATGACATCATATTAAAATAATACGAGTGCAATGTCGAGTAAAATGGAACAGCTCTGAAACAATCAATTACCACAATAGTATGTGCTCATCGGTTTTTTGTAGTGTCGCCTCCATGCGGAACATTGTACATAAAATATTCCTTTGAGTCATTAAAACAAATGTGTACATATCATTCCAATTATAATAAATTATTAATTGTTATGGGTTTATTATTTTTATTGATGTTTTTGTTATTTCATAAGCCAAATGAGCCCTCTGTCAGTGGGTCACCTGATATGAAGTGATTTCCACCGATCATAAACACACAAAATACCCAAAAGAGTCAGCAGGGCTAGCCTTATCTTTTCGGGCGCCCCGGAGTCCGGACGAAGTATTTTAAGGCGCTCTTATTCTGGCGAACTTTTTAGAACCCAACTGTATTTTTGTAATAGCATTACGTCGATGATTCCGTTTTAGCCAGGATCCGTGGCGCCCTCCCTGGGATCTAGCGTCCCGGGCGACCGACCTGCCCGCTGCCCCCGCACTGGGAATCGACGTCGCACCGCCTTGCCGGTTTTGTGGCAGTTATTTGGGTTTCCCTTTCAGAGTTATATTAGTTTAATACGTTTTTATGGGCTCGTGGAAGTGATCCCACTGCACCTGATGATAAATGGAGTAGGGTTCAGTTATAGTCTCAACTCGCCAGTCGACACAATTATGCCGGTATGTTTGTAACCGGAAATATAGAAGAAAGAAAGAAGAAAGAAAGAAATACGTTTATTGCGATAACTCACACTAAACAAAACTTATACCTAAATAAAAATTATATCTAAAATTGAAATTTAAAATTGAGACAAGTAATATTAATAATAAAAATAACAACAATAGGACAATCATAGCCTAACACGAATAACAGGCAAAGTGTACCGTACCTATTGAACAGCTGTGTGAGTCCGCAAAGGGTCCCATCTCAGCTTAAGATGCTGCAACATGAAAGTGTTGCAGCGCTGGTTTTCAGATGGTTACCCTAAGTGATGTCATGATCAGCACAACTTCTTAATAAAATCCATATAATTAAGATGATATAGATATAGATATAGCTACAATACATTCATGGTACACGTGAATACAGCACAATATGATATCCGAAAAAAATATTCAGGTTAAATACATTAAATAAATAAAAAAGAGAAAACTAAAAAGTGAAATCTATAAAATTCGATCAAAATGAATGAATGGTGGAAGTCACAAAACATAAACGGAGCAGTAATATTGAGTGGTTAATGACTTGAATTGAATTGAGTGGATATACAGGCTGATCCCGATGTATCGTGGTCGCTATGCGTGCGGATACATTATACAACTATCTTTCCGCCAGAAGTAATAAAATAACTACACCAATACAAAATACCATTTTACATAAATTATATCTTAGGGAAAAAGATAAATTGTCAAATATGTAGGTAGTTACACAGATTAGGCACCAGTCGGTCGTTAACGGCGCGGCGTGTGTCTGCCTACAGTGGGATTCCCGAGGTTAGGCCGTGCACTATAGTGGGATAACGATATCACGATGTCGGGTCACATTAATCGTGCATTAGACTCGTGTATAGCCGTGTGCCTCACCGCCTTGAACTTGCTCAATTAGTTTTAATATAAAAAATATGGCAAATCCGACGGTAAGTTATGCCTGCACGTGTAGAATTTCTCGTACCAACTGTCAGGTTAGTTTCTAAGAACATGCTGTACATCCCCACGGTACAGTCAGCATCAAAAGTAGCTACACAACTATGGTGTTCATATGGTGCTATACATTTAACGGGACCTTAATATTCTATGCAACTAAAGTAGTCTAAAAGTTGTGAGCATCCAAAGTTGCAATTATATCTGAGCACACAGATTGTCACATGTATCTAAGCAAACTGAAAGTGATTTCTGTATAAATAAGTCAACTGTCAACGGCATTTTAGCAGTGCAGATATTCATAACGAACTTGAAAAAAGAATATATTATCCTATGCCAATTAATTTAGACACAGAATTAATTGAAAAAATCCTTTCGTCTATCTCTTTCATTTCTTGCATGACGTCAGTGACGTGTCTTTTGTTTCCAATTATTTGAAAACTGTCCGAAATAGAATGGTACGGTAATTGCGTTCTTCGTAGTAATACTATGAACTATCCCGCGGACCCGCGCGGGTGAAATTGAAAATCTTGTTATATTACTTCTTTCTTATATTATATTATTATAAATCTGAAAAATTATGAATTGTTTAGACGTTTGTTTTGTTAAAAGTAACCATTAAAACTACTGTACGAATTTGGATGAAATTTTATACACGAAGGTACACTAGATTTCTATCAGTAATTTACTGCGGTAGGATATCTGATTTTATAAACAGATGCGCTGGCGTCGTAAATATTGCGCTATAGATTGCTACTGCTATTGTGATTTAGTTGGGATAGCATATTATATTGATTTGTAAACCAATTGGCCCTAAAACAACGAAATTCAAAATGGCGACCGCACTTTTCAAGTATATTAAAATCAAAGCGGTCACCTTTATCAACAGTTCTAGTATTAGTTCTCTAATCATTGATCCATAATTTCAAAGGAAGAACTAAAATAGTTTGAAGATGGTAAAAATGTTATGACCTTTACACCAAAATTCGATTTTATCAATATTTGATGGCAGTGAAACCTCATTTATGTAAGAAGATGCTATGTGATTATTTGAAAAACCTCACCCGAAAGCAAACGTACCGCCTCATTGGACTCGTGGTAGCGTATTTAGACTGTAAATCCTGCGATCTGCGATCTCATACTATCGTAATTTGTGATCCAGTTTTTCAATTCGAAAATCATACAGAGGTGCTCAAAGTTAGAATTTGTACCCGAAATGGCGAGAGGATAACCATTTATCAATCGAAGCCACGGAGATCAGCTCTGCGAGATATGGGTTCACTAATTCTACCGCTGCCCTTACATCCTGGCGAACACAAGCGTGTGCGGTCCACTAATATTTTTACTTTACATCTATTATGTATGTAAAGTAAAAATAGCTACGAAATATTAATAATATGACTATAATCTATAACATATTTTCAATGCTTAGTTACATTTGATTACCTCAGTTGATCAGTGAATTGCGAAGATAAATTTGTTTAGAAGTATTTGACAAACGTGTGTGTAGATAAATTTGACACATAGGATGCCATCAACTTTTCGAATACTTATGTTGTGTTAAAGTTTTTGGTTTTCTTAGGAGTGTAGAATTATTTGGGTACATAGTGCGCTCCTATATATCTGCTGCTGACTGTACAAGGCAAAAAAAACTTTAGAATCTAATATGTTGAGCATAAGCAGGAACTAATGTCAGTAATTCGAACTTGCCAGTAGCTAGCATACGTGAGAGGTGCTGGCATGTGTACTACGAGCTATATTATGCCGTATCAAATATACTTGGCAATATGAGACAGCATCTAATTTGAAATTTCTCAGAATGACGAATGCTATGGCGCCATACAATAGGTACTTAGTTAATTAATGTTATAGGGTTGTTGATTCTATTTATGGACAAGCGTGTATTACGAAATATTAGCGGTGTACCTGTAGAATACAATCTTCCTAAGTAAGAATTTCCAAAATTGTACTATTTTGAAATGCATGCTTATAAACTAAAAGTTTAGGAATTAGGCTGGTGTTGTCGATTAAATAAAAATTACTTTAAGTTGCGTATCGTACTAAATAGCTAAGTGTTTTCCGCGTACAAGCAAAATACCCTGACGGAAATATAGAGCAAATTAAACAGGGACTTCTGATTTCCCAGGCGCTAATCTGCGGACGTGGGTAAGCTTGCCTAGTTCTTAGATCACTGCTGGGTTATATGTCTAAGGATAGGTTTCTACTGCGTGTTTCGATAAGACCAGTCCAAAAACTAAGAAAATATATATATAAAAAAAATATGTATCAATTTATAGACCAAAATACTTATAAAATTAGGTGTCAATTTTAGGTACGTTTTCCTTATTACGACGCCAGAAATTTAAAAAAAATTATAAGCCGTTTGCATGCAGCGGCTCAGGGATTCCGAGAACTGTAATTTTGCGGTTGTGCGGCGCGGGAAGCTCGTGGACAGTATTTAGCTAATTGGAAACTTCTTTTTGTTGTCTAGAGCACGTGATTGTCACCTGTTCACTCGGATATCAGTATAACTTAATTCTGTTTAAAATGGTCCGTTTTCCAGGTATTGTAAGTTTGAGTTTCCTATGCGATTTTCTTGTTTCCAATTAATGATTTCCTTTACCAATACTAAAAACCACTTGATTCCTTGCAAAGGCTTTCACTTCGAATCGTCGATGATCCCAAATTCAAAGAGAGGTACGGGGAGTGCTCTGAGAAACTGTTTAATTTGGTGCCCGACGCACTATTTTAACACCGCACTACTCGCCATCGCAGCAGAGATTATCCGCACTACGTTGAATCAATCGGTAGTACCACGGTGCGCCTTGAAGTGTCTTTTTTTACCGCCCACGTGCAAACTTTGGAATGAACTCCCTGCATCGGTGTTCCCTCAACGCTATGACCTGTCCTTCTTAATAAGATACATAAAAATAGTGCTCATTTGTCCATGGGAAATCATTTAAATCGTAACATACGGATGCGGTTTTCTTTTTGTTTCAAAAGTTGATGTGATTGAAATGGTTCTTAGCTATAATTTGGAAAGATCTATGTTTGAAGATAATCAGCTAGCATCAAGTTTTCTGCGGAATACCCAACTCCTCATTTACTTAGGTATAGCAGATACAGCGTGTTTGGGCTCATAAGAATATGAGCCTCAATGACTTGATGTTAGATAGATGATCGAGACCCCATGGTGTACAAAATAGTAATTTAAAAATGAAAATAACCCCCGACACAAGAAGTGTGTTAAAAAGTTAAAAATAACAAAAATTTTGAATCTTTTTTGCTCCCGCATAATTGGCCTCTGGACGTGGTACATACATGCGGGGCGGCATAAACTGAGTGGCCTATACTTAGTTACGAAGTGCCCTCAACAAATTTAGATATAGGGCCCCTCTATGGCAAGCTACGCCACTGAGTACTAGAGCATAATAAAGTGAAAGAGACTTACGTCGAAAAGACGTACTGCGGTGGTCAGTGGCCCGAAATCGGCTTAAGCAAATAAAGAAACTCGGCAGCCTTAACTTGTTGCGTTTGAGAAGTACCTGGCTGGCATGGATCATTGAAGTCAGGTGGTCGTGTACACACACTGCCCACGAAAGTTCGCTGTAGCAGCCACCTGAAGCTGATCAACGTTGTCTCCTAGAACAAGACATAAATACAACCTTATGTATTGTGAGTACATACATTATCAGGTTCAGCTAAGCTATAAAATAATTAGGAGTAATAACTTTGTCGTTTGTAAGTACCAGGCTAGCATAAAATTTGAGATTACGATGATTCATGATAGTATGTACCGTGGTTTCTAGGAACTTTATAGTACCATACCATACCAGCCCTGTATTATATACTGCCCACTGCTGAGCACGGGCCTCCTCTATAACTGAGAGGGTTAAGGCCTTACGGACATAATTCAATACATTATGTCTACTTGAGATGTAACTCAAACTTGAGATTGATTTATTAATACCGCCCTTAGTCCACCACGCTGGCCTAGTGCGGGTTGGTGGACTTCACATACCTTTGAAATTCAGAGAACTTCTCGGGTAATCAGGTTTCCTCACGATGTTTTGCTTCTCCGTTATTTTAAAGCGAGCGATAATTCACAAAGAATAAACTTTTAAGAAAAGTCAGAGGTGTGTGCCCTTGGGTTTTGAACCTGAGGACATTCGTCTCGGCAGTCCGTTCCACTCCCAGCTCGGCTATCGCCGCTTTACAGTACGAAAATTTCATTTATTCTATATAAAAATATTAACCCAGGGCCCCCTGTAGGTATAACCCAAGTCTAGCCTAACTCATTCATACAGCTCTCTATTTTAGTATGAACATAATTTAAAAAAGCTGGGATTTTAACAAGCTCAAATAATTTGGAACTATTTTGGCGAGTTTCGATCACATTTCAGCAAGCAGATGATTTATATCTATATCAGATGTGAAAATCGACTCCTACAAAGGTAAGCTGTCGCGAAAGGTAAAAGAAATTTTACCGCTTTGCGTGAGAGTTGAGAACCCCCTACGGTGGATACGCGAACCCCTTACCTACCCCAGTTCGAGTATCCTGCCATACTTCATATGTCCTGTAGTTGTTCGACGTACTTATTTAACTTTTAATTCAAATTAACTTCATTGTACCTATGATATGCAGAACCTCGCGAGTTTGTTTTTACTGCGATTGACTTTATCCTGTTGTAAACGTGTGAAATCCCAATTCCCAGTAGCTATTGTTCCTACAAATGACCGTTACTAGTCGTCACCTGTCGATTACTTTCCTGTACATTGCGCGGTTGTTCCGAGTTGTGACTTTCCGAGTGATCGGGTAAACCGGTAAATGCATTATTCAGGGTTTTGTTGGGTATTCTAGGGTATCCCTGAAGATATCTTGGGTAAATGTATTTCGGATTTATAAATATTCACCAGTATTGTATCAGAAATGTAAACAAATAGAATGTTAGATTTCGGACGACGTAGATTTTTTCTAAAAGTTTTAAAATATATGTTATTTGAACACGCTATTAGAAGGACTTAACATTAGAGTATATTGTTTACACATTTGGTATATGGCTGCTGTTACCATTGACCTTGTTGGCAGCCCGTGTTACTAGCCTACGGCAGCGACGGGATTTCCAAATTAACGTGTAGGTAGGTAATATTGCCATGCCATTCCTCAAAACAGTTGTAAGTTGTTTTCTACACGAGTGTTTAAAAATATGTGCGATTCAGTCAACGTGACGGCTTATTTCATCCTTAGAATATAAAATATTATGATATCTTTTGTAACGTATTAATATATATTTTTGTAACGTCAAAAATTGTTTTTAAATCTTCGTCATAGTATATTAGATTTTTGATAGAATTTCTTTAAACAATTATAATTCTAAAGTTATTAAGTGGAAAATTATCAGGAATTATATAGAAACTTACTTGTAAGCAGTCCTTCTTTAACATAAAATTCAATAAGTTATAGCAATGCTAACTATAATAATTAGTACAGGGCAACTGCGCATGCTTGAATGTGATGCGTACGCTACCGATAGGCATTCGGCAAGTTTGGGGCACTCTAGTAAAATAATGTATGATAGTTCGTAACGTAAACTGTTTTTTAGTTGGCCAAATACTGAAGAACGTTGACACGTATTCTCGTATGTATTGAGGAACACCAATATTTTTTACCAGCTAAATCGTCACTTTTGCCGCGTGTGCGGCTATTAGACAAGATGCTCTGGATTCGGTTGACGGCTCCCAGGATCCGCAAATATTTCTTTCAGAGCTGGTTCTGGACACCACGGTATAAGAATAATATGTATCATAGTTTCAGGTCAGGGGATTGTGTGATTGATGCATTTATGGTGTTCAATATATGGATATGTGTAAACTGTAAAGTTTTAAGGATTCCAATAAAATAAATTGTCATTTCATTTCAGAGGAGGGTGGCGAAAACAAACTAAAAGTTGTCGTATAATGAAATATATTCTAAACTGACACAATGTTAACGCAGTTCAGTCTATACTACCGGAAATATATAAATTATACAAAATAAACCCTATGCTTAATGTTAAACAACGGCACCGCGACTCACAGTCGTTGGGTTCTATTTCTACAACATTTTTACATTTGACTTGTTTTTAGGCGGACCTAATTTTGTTAATTTATTTATGATATATTTGGCTAACTATTGAGTCACGGTACTATTATTTCAACACTATTTATATATACCTATTATATATACTTAGATATGTTTCACCTGCCGAAAATTTTGAGAGCACGGTGTAGTATTATTTTGTAAATAATTGTGTAGAAATTTAGAATTTTGTTAATGGCAAAAGAGACGTTTTTACGTCAAGACGAACATTAAAAACTTAAACGCAACGAAAATTGTGTCGCCTGATATTTGAAACGGTTAGCCCATTGTAACAGATATATCTTCACATGCTTGCAGTTTGTGCAGTGACTTCAGATCCGTTAGTGACCAGCCTTATTTTACGTAGTAGAGTCGATAAGACTACATTTTCCAAGTTTATGGCAGATAGGTTAAAATGATAAAAAAAAATCTCATTGCAGAGCTCCGACTACACTATCAGTGTGACCTCCTAAGTGACCTCCTAATGCGCACGTTCCATATTCGTTAATCGTCAACAACTGACAGCGGAACGGAAACTCAATTTAATTAATAACTTATAATTATTATAAAGCATCATTCCATGTTTGAAATGATGAGCAATATATGACGAAATGTCCCTCACTGTCCCCTATTTCCCTTCCCATATGATAAAAATGCTGTGTAAAATAATCAATAATGCTTTTGATAAATGTAGTCAGCGTTAAATTAGTCCCTAATAATAATGTCCTTAACCGCTGCTTTCTTTTGAAAGTTAGAGCAAGGACAATTTTTATATAACCATTTTTGGTGATATTTGTGGTTTGTCATTTATATTCGTGTATGTAGTGAGTAGTAGTCTGCGGTCATCCACAGAGGTAATGTTATCACGTCATATTTGACGTATTATTCATCATTTAGCGAGGTTGGTTAAATTTGCATATGCAGGAATTTGTTACTAAGCAGATAACATTTATGTGGTTACCAATCGACCCTGATGTAGAGACGAATATGTGAGGGTAGTGTATCTGATTTATATCTGTATTCCGTTCTCAAAACAGAACACTTGTCTCTTATAACATATTTCGTCTCGACATAAACACTCACTTATAAATGTTGTCTCATAGGGTAGTGTAAGAGATAAAGGAAAGTAATTGTGAATTGAAACAAAAAACACTTTAATTTACTTAACTATGACTAAACAATATTTATAAGTAAGCGTAATTGTGACACATCGCGGTATGTACCTACTACATAGTCGCAGTAACATAGGAAGACGTACAACACAGTCTGCTCCCGTCGCCGTCGACATCTCCATGCCGGCGCGAGGGAGCTACACTAAACCGGCTTGTCGACCAACAGCTCAGCTGAGTTACCAAGAGCTAAGCCGACTTAGCTGCAGGCTTAGCCGAGTCAGCTTAGCTCGGGTAACTATGACCATTTTACACAATTATTAGTAGTAACGTCATGTCTACAGTTTCGTAACTGAGCATAGCTCTTGGTCGACACCCGCTTTAGACAACATTCAACAATAACAACTAGCGACAGCCTCGGCTCACAGCAACCACGGCCGCCCTGTCTTACCCGTTTCTTACATGCCGTCAGTATAGCATTAGGGACATTTCAGTTACAACCATTTTGCGACTAGATTTTTTTTATACACAATGTATCGCAAAATGGCGGCTTTATCCCGTAAAATTACATATTTACCGCAGTAGAGCTGCGATGTGCGGACATAAATTCATTTATAAATCGCAAACTAAGGAGTTACGTCCTAGTTAGAGATTATTCTGTTCTTACAATACCATTATTCGTGAAACGTTTATCTATCACGTTTTATATTTGTATATTTGAAACTAGCACAAAACAGTTCCTTAGCTTAGTCCATTAAAAACATCGAAACCGTCTGCAGTTGTCAAAAGTATGTAACTCGGTTTCGTCCCGTTTTGAAGGGACTAAGCGCATCTAGCATACGTCTCAGAGCAGTTGTTGAAGCGATGAACTATATTATATACACATATAAATAATACATACAGTGACAGTTACCACTAGAGATTTCAATAACCTTCCAGGGTCATAAATATATACCTTACATGAAAACATACTATAATTGATGTTAACAGAAAAGATTCTACATAAAGTGAAGACATTTGAGGCCGCGAGAATCACAGTAGACTCGAGATTGTTCTGACATGAAGTTAAATATAAAAAGTAGCGTAGATTTTTGTAAAATATAAAAATGGCAGCATAATGGATTTATTTATACATTTAGTATTAATAGTATTATTATACTAAGTTTATGACTAAAAAAAATTGAGATTTAATTTTAATTACACTTTAAACTGATTCTCGTATTGTAAGTTACAGAAAATTAAGAAATTAGATAAGTATTGTAGTAGATAATTCGATATATATATATGTATGCATCTGAGATATATGAAAGCCATCGCAGCTATGGCGCCTCGTGGATCCTCTGTTACTGTATGGAGGATGCTGCGCACAGGAAACCACTAGACGTGGTATTGATCGCCATAGTAAATAAGTCGTAAATACGTCAGTTTATAAACGGGGAAAACACTCGACGGAGTTACCACTCGATATGGTAATAGGCCCAACCTGAGCGAACCGGTTACACTTCTGCCTACTCCTTATCTAGCCGTGACTCGTGTACGCGTAATGGCGAGGCGGTAGTTGCGATGGCCCGTACATGCCGTGTAATTAGCCTAGGGTGTTGCGGCGGCTCTCAGGCCACGTTGATGGACGTGCTCAGGCTCTCGCGGAGTTTCTCGAACAACGTCTCGCTGTCGCTGTCGTACATCTGCAAAGACGGAGAAATACGTAAGTTATTAATTCCACAATTATTATAAAAACGAGTTAGGTCTACTACGTTGGCATATTATATAGTGTATATTTAGAGCTGGAATGTTTATAATATACTGACATCATCATCCTCGTCTGATTCTGAATCGCTGTCGTCGTTGTCGTCGAAGGCGGCCGCCGCCCTGGTGCGTCGCGCGAGGCGGCGCGGCGTGCGGCCCGCGTAGTCGCGCGGCCGCGGCGCCACGCCGGCGCAGCGCGAGCGCAGGTGCTGCACCACGCGCACGTCGCCGCGCCGCGCCGCGATGTGCAACGCCGTCCAGCCCGCCAGGTTCTCCTGTACCACAACAGATTACATTGTACTCAATTCAGCGGAGAGGAAATACAAAAAATATATTTTTCTATTAAGCGCAATCGTGCAAGTAATTTGATGGTATGTAATAGCAACCTACTACTAAGAGCGTGGCCGACCCTTGAGGAAATGTAAGTGGTTTGTGAAATCTAAATTTTGGTAGCCTAATAGTGCCTACTATTAGGCTACCAAAATTTAGATTCCAAATAATCCTACTAATATTATAAACGCGAAAGTTTGTAAGTATGGATGTATGGATGTTTGTCACTCTTTCTCGCAAAAACTACTGAACGGATTTCAATTAAATTTGGCACACGGATAGATTATGTTCTGGATTAACACATAGGCTACTTTTTATCCCGGGAAAACATAAAGCGGGACTTTTATCCCGGGAAAACTCATTCGCGCGGGCGGAGCCGCGGGCAAAAGCTCGTAAATAATAGATTTAAAAAACTACGACAATAGGTAACTACAGCAGAACTATTTCCTCAACGTTTATTTAATCAATGATGTAACGGCGTACACGTTCACTTTATCTGCAAATCAAACATGAGGACGAGAGGTCTCGATGCGAATTCCCAACTCAAACACGGCTACAGCAAGAATGGCGTTTAAACATTTGCACATACTTATTTGCCTTTGAAACAATATAGCCAGCCATTACGACCGCGAGCGGCGCGAAAAACCCCAAGGTGCGCTATCAACGTTATCAGGTGATTAAGAAGCGGGTTTCCCAGCGCTTGACGCGCCACGCACCTCTCGTTTGACAGCATAATAAATAAGCTTTCTTTAGGTAGATACCACTTTGTCTGTTTTTTTCTGGTAAGTAGTAGTATGTTGTTTGATATGGAATGTAGTCAAATTACTAAGCATTATGACTACATCAGTTTCACTATGACGACGTAATGTAGTGCAGCAGTACTTTGCTTTTCAATGTCCTGAATTTTTAATCACCGTTTACGAGAAATTAGTGCGTTTCAATTCAAAATAATGTCCCAATCTGTACCGTAAATGATTACGGTAAAAACTTTCGCTTGACGCAAAAAAAAACCATTCGTTATTATTTTCAGAAGAGAACTGAATTGAACATTCCCCCGGATCTGACGGGGTTTGACCTTTAAGATTCCACGATCGACGGACGGAAGGCATCGGTCACGGCGCGCGCACTCTACGATAGTCCACACCAATGAGCTTTACAAAAAATATACTATGTATGTTATTGCTATATAATAGCGTAAATAATTACATCATACACCAAGAGAAGGCTCGTAAGCGTTTGTATTATTTTTCCTATTCATAAGCTCACGTTTTTAACTCTTATGTAAATAGCGAGGCAACAAGAGTCAAGGAATTTCCTGTTATGTGATTGTGTCATATCGACACATTATGGTTTTGAAACAAGAAAATGTACCCGAGATTTTCACCGTGAAGTGGCTGTTTGCCGGTTATTTTTTTCATAATGATAACAGTCATATCACGTCAACATAGGGCTTGAGAATTGAGAGTGGTCGTAGGTCTCTCATATGTAAGAGTCCGCCTGGGTGGATACCACCGCAATGTCTATTTTTACCGCCAAGCAGCAGTATGCATGCACTGTTGTGTTTCGGTTTGAAGGACATTGTAGCCAGTGTAACTAGCTGGAAACGTAGATTTAGAATTCCCTATGCATAATCCGGGAAAACGCAATTAGTAGGTTGCGTTCGAATGAAGCGAGGTATTATTGCCGATGGCGTCATGCGCTGGTCGTCGGCCGGGTGCGTTCGATTTTCCCCAGCGAATGCAGCCGCTCCGTGCGGTCATACTGACTCACTGGATCTGTGTGGGATTTCTGTTTTTGTATAGGCTTCGTTTTTCAAGGTCGGCGTGGATTTTAAATTCGTCTTTAAGTTCTAGCTGATTTCCTTAAAATATAGCTATGGTTTAAGTCCTGAGTGGTAGAACCACGCTAGTCACACAGGGGTGATAATTGCATGTTTCCAATTGCCTTTCAGTAACATTATTTTCACTAACCCTATTTTTCCTCAAAGGCCAAACGACGATCCATGAAACGTATGCACGATTCGTCTTGGATTGTGAATGTTAATAATGACCGATCAGATGCCTCACTTACTCGTTTGTTAGTCTTCAACTATATGTTGCATTAGCTAACTTACCCTGGCATTTATATCGGCTCCGTAGTAGACCAGGGTCTGCAGTGTCTCTACGCTACCAAGTGACGCCGCCAGGTGGACACAACACTGACCTAGAACAAGACAATAATATTTATTAGTACAAACGTTCAAAAATAACCCTACAATCAAGATATAAGCCTTAATACTGCAGTCTCAACACTAGCCCTGATTGTAACTGCCAGTCAAAACGTAATGTCAATTGAAATTAAACTATTATAACGGATTTTATCGCGGTTTTTTATTTAATTTTTCTCCCGACGTTTCGAAGGCTTTGCAGCACTTCGTGGTCACGGGGCGGACTGAGGTGTTGGTGGTCCGAAAAGTTAGTGTTACAAATCTACCTTCAATTTACAATTATACAATTTAAAGATGTTAGTCATTGTTTGCGGTCCGGTCTACGCAGTAAGAGCTCACAATGTCTTGAGGTCTGGCAGCAGGTCTTTTGGGGCCCGATTTAATTAGATGTATGACCGGGTCCCAGGCTTGTGCAAGTTTCCAACCATCTTCTCTATTGAAATTAGGATGTTTTTTGATCTCAATAGCCTCGCGGATCATCCTAGGCAGGAATCGGTGTTCTTTGGCAAGGATTTGTGGCTTGTCGAATCTAAGGTAATGGTTGGAGCCTTCTTCTGAGTGTTCAGCTACTGCAGACTTCGTAGAGCGTCGGTGTTTAACATCAGCTATATGTTCTTTTACGCGGGTCCCTATATGTCTTTTTGTTTGTCCAATATAAGAGAGGCCACAGTCGCAATCTATCTTGTATACGCCCGGTTCTTGTAGAGGTATATGGCACTTGACAGGTGGTAAAAATTGACTAATCTTCTTAGGCGGCTTAAAATAAGTTTTTATGGAAGCGCGCTTCAGGATGTAGCCAATCTTGTCGGTGACTCCTCTTACATAAGGTAATACAACTGGGACACGATCAACGTAAACATAAGGAATCATTACGTAATGTCAAGTTATGGAGACCTGTCTAGCTATCATCGGCACCAGATCACATTTTTGGAATGCAGAATGAGCTACTACATCGTGTTTTCTATCATGTTTACAATCATATGCCCTCCACTAGAAGCTACAAAGTTTAAGACACGCAATACCCAGAGTTGAAAACAATATCTAACGTCACAAATGCACGTGTCTACTATATTTATTCAGATCATTTTCCTTCTAAACTACTACGCTTATCAACACCACGATAAGACATTACAAACATTATTAGGCTCATGTCGCACTGCCATACCGCCGTGAAGGCTCAGACCAGTTTGGGGGTCATCGAATGACTGAATAAAGATTATCTACTTATAACTGTAGCTGAATACTATGTAGTAAGCATGTTCTATATTATATTATGTAACGATATAAAGTGTAGTCTGTTTTTACGCTTTGAAATAAATCTTAAAAACACTAGCAATTGGTGTAACGACATCATTATTTCAAAATCTCTACATCATAGCATGCAATGAAACGCGGAAGACATTAGAAAACCAATGAATGCAAAAATAAATAAATAATGACAAATTAGTATACTGATAAGATAGAATGAGGCAATGACCGATATCGAACAAATATTAAGGGTCACAATCAGAGGAAAAGACATGCAAAATTTTTTACAGCATTGTTGAATATTTGTCACGTGGAGGTTGATGAATGCTAGGCTAAAGTGCTCATTGAGGGCTTTAATTAGATATGCTGACGATATTCATGTGGGCAACGCCTTTTGGGAAATATTAATCCGTAACATACTAATTTTCACGATTAGATTTGATATTTAGGTAATTAATTTCGCAGGCGTGTTCATTGCTAAGAATAGCCAGATATCATTTTAAATTATATGTTGTAAAAGTAAAAAAAATCTCTATAAGAATTTCAAAGGTATGTGAATATTAAAAGAAGAATATCTTATAAAAAGAAGAAACTATGATGTAGCTGTTACGAATAAATTCAAAACATCTTTTGCACAGCATCAGTACTTAGGACTGAGCAGCTATCTATATAATAAAATTAATAAAATAATAGAAATTTACCAAAAAACTAATAGAGAATGTAAGAAATCCTTAACTGATTGGCTCATTACTCTCGCATATTATGATGAAACTGAGATAGTTCTAAATCGTGTAACTTAGTTTAATAACAAAAATAAAGGCATATTCACTCATTCACAGACTCAAACGCATCCACGCACAATACACCACACATACTCAATACGCATTTACACTCACACACAAATACACTTTTTTATTGTGTTTAATATTATTATAAGTAAGATAATTTTTTTCTTTTCATATTTCTTTGTTTAATTTAGTAATGGAAGAGGGGGCCTTTTGGCACAGGTATAATGTTACCTAAAAAAGGCCCCTGACAGTACTGTTTGTTAAATAATTTCTTTGTACCAAATAAATTTCTAATTTCGAATGTGAAGTCTGCCAACCCGCACTAGGCCAGCGTGGGGGACTAAGGCCTAAAACCCTCTCAGTTGCAGAGGAGGTCCGTGCTCAGCCGCGGGCAGTATATAATACAGGGCTGGTATGGTATTGTAAAGGTCTCTGTCTCATACGTCCTTTTGGTTCAGAATACCCGTGGTGTCGACAAGTGGAACTAATATTATTATTCTAGCTAAATAGGTAACAATAATTATGATTCATATAAAAACAAAGCTTGTTGTTTCCATTCCGTGTGACATAGTTCATCATTAATCGGGTTTTATAAACATAATTTTCCTGGAGATATTTCTTAAAAATTAAATATATTGAGTTTCCAGAATTTCATTCATTCCGTATTTTTTACAGCATAATATACATAAATAGTTGACTCATATATGTATTAACTAGTATGTTTGTATGTCGTCGTGGATTTGTGTATCTCGTCCCCTTGCAATTGCACAGCATTATTGAACGTGTGTGTAATTCGCATAACTAAACGAGCTGTCGATTTGACGCAGTTACATACAAATTGTTATTATAGACACAAAGGACAAACAAACCTATAACGCTTACCACACAAGTGCATAAATAAATAGTAAATGCAGCTCAAATAGAGAAGGTTACCGCCTATCATACCCTACTGGATAATGATAATAAACAATGAAACAGCGGCAGCGTATCCCAGTCGTAAATATCCCAAATTATGATGTAATTTTTTTCAAGCTAGTTAAATCTTTTTGCGCGATTATTTAATCGGATGACGTGAAATGTTCGCGAGATATTCTGTTGATGAATTATATTGGTATTTTTAAAAACCAATTGTATGGGTTATTTTTTGAATCTGTTTTTAAATAAGTTGCGTCATATATGAAACCCACTGTTTTTGCGTCTTAAAAAAATATGTAAATAAATATTTGTGTAGACTGTAGAATGTAAAAATCTTTACAACCACGGACACGTACAATATCAGTACGAATAACAATAATATGCATAGCACTTATCGTCCATTGACATTGTACAGCTGTCGTATTCTTCAGTGTCGATCGAAATAACTATCCGTCGGTAATACTTGACTCTAGTGGAACGCGCCCATCTTCGTCTCCGCGCTCGTCTTAAGCTTGCGTCACACGCATGATCTTTACGCATACTAAACAGCAAGTAGCTTGTAAACACATCTACGTAAATATAAATATCATCACACATCAGTCATGTGTGATTTTCATGAATACATTTTATGAAACTTTGAATTCAGCTGTCCAGGATAAAGATAATGAAACAGATAAATATATTAATGATAAAGAATTTTAATGAAATTAAGAGTAAAATTATTATACTATTATTTATGAACCTCATAGTCAAATACTGAGTAAGATTTTTGTTTACATTGCACGCAAGATCCATATACAATGTTTTTACTTATTTTATTATTTCGGTTGGAAGCTATTAGCATTGCGATATTTTTAAATCTTCAAAGGAAATTATTTACATGCTAGGGATTTTGACTGTTAATCACCGGGCTGTTTATACAATTCTGTCTTGCATTAAACCAGTGTTTGCCAGTTGGAACACGTCCAAATGTATTTTAATGCCGTTCAAAATAGTACTCCTCCAAAAGCGTTGCGCTTCTTAAAGATCTGGAATTTGGGTTAACGGCTCTAGAATAACTAGACAAAACGAGTTTAATTTTTAAACTGCATACGGATATTCGCTTGTTAGTCATTTTACGTTTGTTCGTCCTGATATTATTACGCTGTTACTGACGATAAGAAAAATGCGGTTTAATTATGCCAACCCACGAGACGTTGGATCTCTCGTTCGCTTGCTTTACCGATTCTACATTATTGTACGCCTAGCACAGCACGTCACGTGATTTGTATAAACCATTCAATATCGAAACGTAATCCACATACAAGAACTAAACACAAGAAAAACAAGCGCGCGGAGAGCTTTCCCGCTTGCTTGTGGGATCAAGTTTCGAGTCTCTACTCGCGTGCAGGTTATACCCGCGGGTTAACTTTACCGCTCCACATGAGACCACAAAGGCGACTTAAATATTTCGCCCTCAGCCTGAGTGCCCTTTGGCATGGATTCTTTCACAAGTGCTCCTTGAAGAACTCGGCTATCGTAGCATGAATCATATGAAAACAAAAAAAGTATAAGGTAATGCTGAATTTGATTAAGTGGTGACTATATTTTTAAATACATTAACAAGTTTTAACTTACGTTTCTGGCCAGGCCGTATGAGTTTGATAATATTAGTTTGTCCACAACATTGACGTTCGTAGAACCAAACTAACCGCGAAATGCCACACAGGCATCTAATTGTTTCAAATAAGCGTGCATTACCATCCAAGGCCTGGTGGGACGTCACTTGTATTTTCCATTACTTTGTACGTCCATTGACGTAAACAGACATAGCATACTGTTACTTGCAAATATTGCATTCATCAATAAGGTGACGAATCGATAACCCTTTTCGATGTGTGTTCCTTAGCATAAGTTATTCTTGGAGCGATAGTGCCTACATAATGGAAGGATTGGAATCATTATCCAAGTGACAATCACACTGGTATGACTGTAAATGAGCCAGATATGAACGAAGGAACTGTGCTCTCTAACCAGATATCAACATGTTGGTGATGCGTAAATATTTGTATCTAATTTAGGCGTTGGAAAATCATTAGAGTTTCTTTATAACGACAAAACAAATTTATAAGTGCAAATAATGAAGAAAACATGACGAGTCGTACAAGATCACAGGGGTGATATTGAATCAAGAGCATTTTATATTTCGTAGTATAATAAATAAATATAACTTCATAGTACAGAGCTGCCGACATTACAGCTCATTAGGACGGCACATCTAAATCGATAACTAATGTGGGAATTCTAACGTGGTCACGAGGCTGTTGCCCGAGCGACGGGTCAGCGGACAAACATCACAGGAAACTACTGATGATTTAGCTGGCTTGTGAAACTATTATATTGCGTGCAAAGGACTCTAAAATTCTGAATAACTAGGTTCCACATACATCGCCTAACACGGGTCAGGTAGGAAGGGGCATATACAAATACACCTTAAACTACGATTATAAAAGCCGATTTAATTTTAATCTTAGCCGCTATTTCCTTAATGTTGTATAGATTATAATAACCTTAATTCTCATCGATTTCTTTCATCCTGTTTTAACTTACCTATAATTCTTTATTAATATTGAACAAGGATAAACTGTCCTAATTTACAAGATGCCTATTAATTTTATCAATATCAATTTTATCATGAAGTTACAATCTTGTGCGAACATTCCAAGGCTTCCGTGAGTCAGCCGTATCTCGAACCATGTGCACAGAATCCTATTTCAGGGAGTTTTCTTTTGTTTATTGTAGGTACAGGTAAAGTGGACGATAGCCTAGTTGGGAATGGAACGGTTTGCCGAGACAATGTCCGCAGGTTCAAAACCCAAGGCACACACCTCTGACTTTTCGAAGTTACGTGTGTATTGTTTATCAAATATCGTTCGCTTTAACAGTGAAGGAAAACATAGTGAGGAAACCTACATACTGGAGTATTCTCCATAAGAATTTCGAGGGTATGTGAAGTCTGCCAACCCGCACTAGGCCAGCGTGGTGGAGGCCTAAACCCTCTCAGTAGTAGCGGAGGCCCGTGCTCAGCAATGGGCAGTATATAATATAAGGTTGATTGCATTGCATTGCACAGGTAAAGTTGTGAGAATAAACTCACCTCTCAAAAATGTACGTATTTCCAAAGCATTACTAAATATCAGAAATCCCGTACTATCGTATTTGTGTTAGTGACTAAGATTTCCGAGGCGCCTCTTTATTAAGTTCTCATTTGTTTTGGTTTAAAACGTCAAGCGTTAATAAATTGCTAATTTGTTAAAATAGTATCACCGGCATTATACTGTAGTGGCTAACTAGTCTAAGCGGTATAAGTAGTGGACGAGTTCGACCAGTAAGATATGCCACCGACGCGACAGCTGTTTTACCATCAGTACTAGCTATGCGACTTCATGTTTACTTGTTCAATATCCGTCCATTCCCATTCCCAAACATCTATCCAAAAAGCTGTTGTCCAGCAGTGGAACAGTGTGGTGGAAATTAAATACGAATGAACGTTTTTCCAATGCGTCCTATATTACTTATTTGTTGAGATGTTTAAATTTCATAATTATCAAAACATGGAGCGTACGCGCTGCGGTTTCGGCACACAAATAGCTTGGTTTTGTGTTTGGGAAATTTGAAGTATCAACAGTTATTCATCAAGACGACACGTCAACGCGTGAAGAGGTGTCCTGCCCGGCAAGAGTAACGTTTCGTCACTGCGGTACACGCGCGACCGGCGGTGAGGTGGCGGGCGCGGGGCAGGGCGGAGCAGCCAGCGGACAGTGCCGTGGCGGAGCGGCGGCATGAGAGGGGAGTGCTAACGTGCCGCAATGGGGTTTTCCCAGCAATGTGGCGATCGGCGTGCGCGCCTCGACTCTCGACCAAATACGGTGTCGCGCTGTTTTCTCTGCTTCCGCGGCGCACTAGCTATTCATTATCATAATATTCAACATTAATATTTGTAACCTACTGTGGGTATATTTACAATCCTGACTGACTCAGTTTTCCAACTGAGACTGTTCTATTCTTAATTAATGTCAATTAAGTAAACTAGATCGCAAATATCAACTGTAAAAATGTTAATTCTGGATGGTGTTATTGCTCATCACCACAGGGCGACTCGCTTGTCACGTCATTCATAAAAAATTACAAATATAGTGATACATGAGTTGGGCTATTAAACAGAATACCAAAATACTTTCAAAGAAACGTGTTTGTATCCAGTGAGATCATCGCTACAAAATTATCGATTTAGCTACGTCAATGGTATTAATTTGGCTGAAGCTCGAAAATAACTTCCTAGGCGTACCTCATGAATGAATAATAAAAAAATAACTGATTTATTGTCTTCGTGAATGGTTATAAAGCTCGTAAATTTTACGCAATAGAGGCCCATTAAATTCTTATTAAGCGGCCTCTTATAATTATTAGTAAAGAAAACATGATTTTGTTTCTATTACGTAATGTATCGTAAACTGAGCTCAAAATTTTCCAATGCAACTTATTCACTTTGTTTTGGACCTCGCCAGCCGTCGCTGAGTTATGTCAAGCGTGTACAATATGACTTACTATTGAATATTGATTACAAAAAGTCATGAAAAAGGAACCCGATTTAGAAACAAAAGCATACTCAAGTATGTACTATCGTTAATGAAAGATTTGTTTAGCATGAGCAGCGTACGTGTATATCGAAACCGGCGGAAAACCCAGCGTTCCGTAATCGTAGCGTGTTTATATCTTTGTCTATTTTTGGCGCAAAATATTGTTGTGTTCCTATTTGAAGGGCATTGTTGCCAATGTAATAACTAGGCTTATACGACTTAATATTTAACGCATCTGCATTCTGCTACGTGCAAGGTATACTATGATACCGTATGCCTTCGTACGCTCGGCCTGTTATTGACTAGTACAAAACAAAACTCGATTTATGCAGCGCAGGTTTAGGTTGGTTTAGTTTTTATATAGCCTGTATTTAGGTAAGCTCGGTTCACAGCCGGTTACACACCCACTGCGCCCCGAACGCTATCTAAGATAACATAGATTGCGTACAAGTAGTGGGAATCCCGTAAACAGTCCTTGTGCTAACAGCGCGAGGTTGTCGCTTACTAATACGATCTGACAGCGTGAGATTCGGTTAAAACTTGGCGGATTCGTCACCACAGAACTGGACCGCGCGTGTTTCCCCAGAAATCCGGTTCATCACACTACGTTTGGGGAGTATGCAAAATTACGGGAGAGATAATCAGCGCGAGCGCACACTTTACGTGATTAGAAAGTGCGCGTGAGAAGGAACGAGCGTGCGGGATTTCCGCGCATACGTAACGCTTCGAGCTGCGCGGACTTTCACGTGGGTATAACCCCATTGTTACGGCAAAAGGCTCCACTGCTCACGGCTCAAAACTGCGGTTTTCCTAGCACAGCCTTACTGTGAACGCTGCAGACAGTGCCTCCGTAATCGTTCATTTGAATTTTTTTTCCTGGATTTCATTTTTGTTCTCCATTTCTGATTATCATGCAACGTGGGAAACAAAATGGAAAATTATATCGGCGCAATTTTTATAAACTAAATGTCCCTGGTACAAGGAAACGAACAGCCGCGAACGCGCTAATTGCGTAGGTACGCCATGAAGATATTCATGAGGTATTAAATTGTCTCCTTAGGAAAAAACCATGTTGCCGCGTCTTAGCATATTCATAATAGTGTTGTAGATTTAGCGAATGCGAGCGTCGACCGGCTGGGGGATCCCAAACGGCTTGTTCGGATCGGTGGACGCTCGAACACGTTCAAAAGTGCTTTCACTTTGGGAGTTAAGACGAGTGGGGGCGGCGGCGGTTGTGCTACGCGACCGGTCGTCGTAACGCTGGAAATACCCAGCCGACGCTCGCTGCTCGACAGCCTCCGACGCGCCGCGCCAGCGGACTCCGCTCCTCGCTCGCACGCTCGTGGCCTCTCTCTGACGCCTTAGTATAATTAGGCTCACAAATTATGTAAGTATATGTGCTCGGGGCGTCTTAACAAGGACGCCCTGTCGGATAAACTCGTATGTAAATATACCACCTAAAAATGATGCGAAATTCTTTTACGAGAGGCGCGGAGCGACCGCCACTCCGCATCGCGCTGCTCCGCCTCGGAAAAACCAGATATAATAAACTCCAAAGATATAATATGTTTTTAATGCACTTTACACGGATAGGGAATTCCGAATTTAAATTATAAATGGCAGACACGTCGGAACATTCTAGACTGGCTGAACGGGTTATATGGCACATGATACGCTTTTTGATCAGGAATATATGTAGCAGCGAGTCGGGAAAAAACAGGGTATTCAATTTATTTAAAACAAATATTTATGTTACTTAACCCTTGCAATATATAGAATCTTATAATTTTTTCACAAATAATCATAAGTTATGGACAAACCAATCAAATCGGGTTAAATGTCAAATGAGAAAAAAAAGGATGCACTGAATACGTGATGTCACTGCCATTACAGTGTACGAGTGCAAGTGAGATGGCGTGATGTTATCAGCATGTACTCAGTACGTCATACAAATATTAATTGCAGTCACATTATAAATTAATTTTGACGCACTTTTCATACTGATTTGTATGTACGAACCCAATCTAATGTATGATAGTAGAAAAGCCTGTACCATGATGACATTGAGCGTCATGGAGACCTCGGCACACGTCATTGGACTCAGTGCGTTCACATGTAAAAATTGCGACGCCTTTGTTTAATAAACTTGTTCTCGTTGACCCTAACAATTAATTCAAGAAAATATCCTAGAGAATCTCCGCATTTTTTGTGCCGCGAGCGTCGTGACGTCGTCGCCGCCTTTGAATGCAGCTTCGTGTCCGAATGGCTGGCTACTGCCTACCACAATGGATGCCCTTACCGCGATCGAATATTCTTATCAACTATTTATCATGTACTTGTTGGAAAGTGTGAAGACACTTCTCTGTTTAGAGGATTTGTCCCAATCTTCACGCTATACTTTTAGAGGACGTAAAAGAATGCTGAGCGCTCACCGATATACCAACTAAATCCATTGTGATAAGTTGACAAATTCGTTTAGTGAAATAGCAAGGATTAATTACAAGTTTAATATTTGAAACCGCTGCGAATGATAACACTTGGTCTGCTGGCCGCAGCTCATCGAAGGTTATCTCGAGGGAGATAAATTATAATTTGGCAGCGGTTCTATCGCGCCACCCGACGGGTCACGAAGGTATCAGATGAGGCCTACCCGTCGTGAAACCAAACTTAGCTAGCCTATTTATGTTTCTTATTTCATCCACTTTGAGTTTATAAAAGGAAATCAGTTCTTCCATCACGTTTCTTAAATTAATTGGTACCTATAGAAGGTAACGTTTGTACCTCGTTTGTTGGTCGGGTAGAGAGTGACGAAAGTTTAGTTACAACCCTGTATACATTTTATTTAAGACATAAGTGCCGTAAACAAGCGGATTGGGAGCACTTACAATCTTTAATCTATTTAAATACAGCAAAAGCGGTTGTTTCCTCTGAGCGATAAATCAATTCAAGATAAACACAATGTCTGCTATACTACGCAGCGGGTTTAATAGCATTATAATATGAATAAATATTTTATGTTGTGAAACGGTACTCTATGTGATGGTGGAAAAACCGTTTTGGATCGGGTTTTTACTACGTGAATCAGAAGGACATACGAGGTTACATGTTGTATTACTGTAATTAAGTATTTATAATTATAAAAAAAACTACACTTAGATGGATGAATTTTCAATTAACATAGTAATTAATATTACTCATTTCTGGACTAGCCGTACTTTATAATACTATAATCATTTCCCCAGGTTTGTGAAACAATATAATTTGTAATATTATAGAGTTTTTTTACAATCCCATAAATTTAAGTGATAATCCAGCACGATTAGACGTATATGTGAGCAACGAAATTTGCTAAATTCAATAGCTGTTTATGACCACACTGATCTGTAAAATAATAAAATCCAAGTTTTGCGTAACAAATTAAATGTCAATGCAACGAAATGGGGAATCATCGATATATTAAGTCATCTGCTGATGTCAACAAGTGAACAAAATCCAATGGAATGACGAGTCCAGCAGAATGCTTGCCCGATGTAGTGCGCCACGCCTGTCCATGTCCAAAATATAAAATGTAATGATGCTTCAACTCACCATTATAGTTCCTCTGGTCGAGTACTGAAGATAATTTCCTATTTGGCTGTTCTGGTACGGGGGCAAGCAGGGCTTTGAGGCATTCCTGGTGTCGCGCTGCGGTCGCCTTGTGCAGAGGCGTCTCTCCCATGAAGTCGCGGATGGCCAGCGAAGCGCCAGCTATCACCAGCATCCTCGTCACCACGGCGTTGCCGCTCATCACCGCGAGGTGGAGGGGCGTGTGGCCGTAGTCGTTGGGCAAGTCCAGCCACTCCTTGTCAGGGCACACCCTGATGATTGTGCTTACTGATTTCTCGCAGCCGTGTACCGATGCAATGTGTAGTTGTCTGCAAGTGAAATGTGATATGATTATTTCGGTAAAACAATATATAAAAGTTATCGTGTCCTTTAATCGACCACGTTGATTTCTTTTTGTTACATTCCGTCATTATTATTAGTTGTGGACCGGTTTCATAGACCAGCATGAATGGAACAAGTGATCATTGTTGTTTGGAGGCATTGTCTACTAGTTACCATGGCACATAAACGAAAATAGAAATACAGTACGTAGGAACGATTTAATGCTGATATAGGGGTAAACACATGTGCAACGGGTGATAGAATGGGCTATGGCTATAGGTGTTTTTAATTTATATGTCTTTAATGCCCTACTTAGAGAACGAACGCAAGACCTCGGCAGTTGATGATAGATCAGAGAATAATGCTTATTAATTTAGTAGATATGGCAACGTCTGGTATCAAAAAATTTGAATCGCCGCGATTTAGTTAGGTTCAGTTGATTACGAATAACATCAAAAAGCTTGTAGACAAGAGTAATTTGGATAGATGGTTTTGCCTCTTTGCCACCGTTTTGAATAAACCATCCCAATCGCTTTTTTCGATTCATCGCAAAAATGGACCAATCAGAACGTTTTTTTGACACGCTTATTAATGACTTATTTTAATTGGATCTAAGATTAAGATTGGGATCGTTCATTGAAATCGGCTGTTAATCTAGCACCCATCGGCACATTTACGGTTTTGTTTTTGTAATAAACTAAGCGTTTGTAACATTAATCCCCAAACACGGCTCCTAGTAACCCTCAAGACATTTGTATAGTTCTTATGAAAGCTTAAAAACATTAGGTTCGCGTTATACCTATTAAAAACAGATCCACGTTCTTAAACTACTATATAAATGGGACCTTGAACTCTAGTCAGCATTTTTTGCAAGTTGCGTAATGAATCCTGTACTATTTTACTGGCGGAAAGTTGACCAACCGCGTCTCTTGCCGCACGGGAATTAATTATGACGTATTTATAGTAGGAAGTCGGTTGTCTAATGTATTACGCGTTTCCGTGAATGTTAACCTATGGCATTTGATAAAGATGGAGTTACTCAGCGATCCAAGTAGTTGGCTGTATACAGAACTGGCGGTGGATTTTTTTACGCAGCTGAGAACATCGAAATGATAATAGTTACTTTTCGCACTAGCATCTCAGTGAATATTGCTGTAGAAACAGAAGTTCCCATGCTTGGTGGCAGCATGTATGGGATTCCAGATTGGGTAGGATTGTTCAAGTTTCCGCTATGATCGGCGGTGGAGGTTGTGGCGAGCGATGAACTCCTGCGAGTGCGTCATCTCGCGGAAGGAGACGACGGAGGCGCCGGGTGGATGACTGACTGGTGCCTCATGCCCTGTGATCCGGGGGCATCTAGAGAATTCCGCCACGGCATCCCCTGCCTGTCGTAAGAGGCGACTAAATCACATCGCGCAGGGGCGGTCCCGTACGCGCCGAAGAAGACCACCGCGGGTTTTGGTTGGTATGCCGGTGTAGGGTGTACATAGGGTTAGGGACTCGGTCCAATGCTCGCTTGGATGATGCTATACTCCCAAGTGTCGACATTGGCCTGTAAGACCAGTGAAACCAACATAAACGTTCCACTGACCCCCCAGTGGTGGTAGCGATAACGCGTTTATTCCCGCGAAAAATAAAATCAAAAAGGATTGTTCAAGTTTCTAACATGACTTGCAAAGTTTAGATTCATCAATAAATGTTTCTATAATGCGCTGCAGTATGTAAATTATTCAAACTCCATAATGATACCAGTACATGTGTTTTATTACCAGACTTGGCAGAATTCCGCACTGAACTGAGTAAACAGTGTCAAATTTTCTTCAACAAGATATACATAATTTAATGACATAGTTTACTACAGGTATTTTGATAAAGAGTTCTGCTTATCATTTGCGAAGCATATTTGGTAAGTCTTGTGAATACTTTTTAAATTACATTCAGATTGATAAGTGATCTTTGTTCAATAAGAAACAAAATAGGTATGCTTAGAAATCTAAGCGTGTGGAAGAAGCGAAAGAGGTGTGTCAAGATTGTAGCATGTGGCGCTCAATAGTCTCTGCCTACCCCTATGGGATAAGGGCGTGAGTGTGTGTGTATGTATGTATGTATGTAGAAATCTAAGGACCATGCACTTTTATTATGTTGTTTTCTTAATTTTTTTCTTTTCATTCTAAATAGCTACTGACAAAAAAGGACCAAAGATTAAAATACTATGCAACAAAACCAGAATTCTTTTTTTGTAGTAATTGCTAGCCATACAGAAAATTTAATATAACAGAAGAATCTGCAGCTTGAGCTTCATTTCAATGTAATAGTACAATGATATATCCAAATGAGTGAATGTTTGCCATGTGATAATGGTATATCACTAAAAGATAACAAACATTATAGAAAGAATTTGTACAAAGATACCTAATTGTAAAAAATCTTTTCAATTATGCCTACTTGATTAAAAATATTTTATTTTCAAAAAATAATAATTTATATATAATTCTATTATAATATTTTACCCAAATGTACCTTTAATGCAAATTGATACTTTTGCTAAGCCAAGTAAGAAAATAATAAATAAGCTGGGTATTTCTAAACATCCATATAAAAACAAATTAGGAATTCCCGCACCATTCAGAGGTCACAGTTGCAAAAGAGGTGCTTGTATTTTTTTCATGCGATGCACAAATGAAACCTTGGGGTTTGCCCGAGATTGATGACATTAATTCAGGCACATTTTCATAAAGGTGTTTGCAGAAAATATGTATGGTAAAACAGATACTTTTTTTTTTTATGGTACACCAACAGCATATTATGACACATTGAAAGTAAACCTGTGTGTAGGTACTGAATAGCTAAATAATGTTTGGACAACTCAAAAATCAGACCTCTTTCTATAAAAAAAAAAGAATGCATAAGTTGCTATTTAATAGAAATGTACACTGTGTGTTCACCTTGGAGTTAATTTTAGACATTATGCTTTTATACCATGATAGGTAAATATAACCACTATTCAGACTAATAAAGAGTTTAGAATTATTCAAAAATGAAAGGTACCTTCTAGCTTTAGCATACATTACCCTTCACATACCAGGAATATAAAGTATAATAAACAAATAAATTGAATAAAACATATCTCATGTTAATATTGGTTATCAGCAGTGTGACCGGAATGTAACTTCGATATGGTGTTTGTTTATGCCTATTTAGTATTGACGATTGCGCGCAATGGATCATTTTTAAGACTATTATGGTCAAAATAAGAGTACGATGAGATTCAGATGGAATACTTACGTATCTCCATCGTTGTCGGGGTGGAACAGGTCCGCTAGTGGTGGGACATCAGGACAGCTCTTCTCCCTCACATTTACACTTTTGAACTTGTCCGTCAATTCCGTCACCTCACTTGGAACCCCTTCGTATTTCTTATCACAATCAATCACGCCCGAATCCACTTCACCAGAAATCTCACAAGATTCCAATTCACCAGACACAATTCCGGAATCCATGTTTTCATCTTCGACAATCTTGGTTTCATATCCTTTTTTGGCACTCATTTTTGGTTCTTTATTGGGACACTTTAAATAAACTTTTAATTTGTTGTACACTAATGTTGTATTATGAATATCATGGATACGAACACATATTATAAAACAAATAAAAAAAATAAGTTTGCTCAACAACCGTCTAGCAACAAAATCGCGTTCGGAATGAATAGTGCGTTCTGTGATGAATGCTATAAAAACTACAGTCTACAATACGTCGCCATCTTGACTACGTCATGGGGCGATCGGATACATCTAACGGGTTTTCCTATTATACACCGAATGATAACAAATTCTTAGAAATTACTTTATTGTACAATATTTTGGTTTACAATCGAAAAATATCCTTTTGTTATAGTTCGTGATTGTTTACTGTATTATGATTTATGCAAATTATGGTTATAAAATTAATGAATATTGTTGTCTTTGATTGTATACTATATTACTTATATTATAACAAAATGTTATCAGCTACAGGATATCGAAAAAAAAATATATTTAAATACTGACGAGGCAGAGGGATAAATTTTTTTTAATGTCGCTGAGTTAGAAAACCCTACTAAAAACTTGCGTTTTTAATTTGTGTTAACTTTCCGAGCACATTTTTTTGTCAAGTGGCATTGCTAGCATAAGGCATTGGTCGGTGCACAGAAGTATCGGTGGACCCTTTATGCTGAGTTTAGACTAGCAAGTTCTCTCAGCAATATGTTGCGCAATAACTTTCAGAAGCGTTTACACTAGCGGCAATATTTCTTTAGCAACACGCTTTTTCAAGTCATCCACCAAGTTAACTTGCGCAAGTTCTTGCAAAACTGTTTACATTACTCGAGGAATATTTATTGCTAGCCATGTTCTTTTTTCATAAAACTGAAAGACAAGGCACGCAATCCTTTTGCCTAATTTTTATGAATCTAATATAAGGCTGTTTGGATGATGATTGTAAACAAAATAATCGCCTTAAAAATACCAACACGAAACAGAGTTTTGAATTAAAAAGTACTGCGTGGCATTTTATTGCACTCGTCATCCTGAGTCATAATATTTTAAGTCTTATAACTTCCATTAATTACGTTGACTACAATGTCCTTAAAACAGGAACACAATAGTGCATGTATACTACAGCTTGGCGGCAAAAATAGACATATCGGTCAAACTACAAACTTATAACTTGGCAGTATAGTCTTTGTGACCTTCGCTGCTTCAGAATGGAACAAATAAAAAAAAACGTTAGCTACTAGACTAGCTCAGCAAGTTGAAACTTTTATCTGCACGCAGAATAAACTGCAAGTTCTCCCGCAAGTTGCACAATAATATGAATTACGTAAACGTTACAAGTTACCCCTGTTACAGTAATACATAGAATTATCTTTTCATAATGTTATGTATTATTATTCTCGTTGGAATTAACCGTGTTTGGTAATCTGTAAAAATTGAAATGTGAATCGCGTTTCCCGCGTAAAATAACCAAGACTCAAGATGCAAAGCTAAGTATTTTAGTGGAAAACTGGAAGTACAAACGAAATAGAATAATAAAGAGTCGTAGGAACATATTGTTCAAGTCCACCCTTTGTCTATAATCCATATTTTATCATTCCTTAACGTACACAATATTAATATGTTCGCGGAAAAAGTTATTGAGTTACTAAAGGAATCTGAACGAAATCCTGATACTATAGATCAATTTAATGTAAGTTTTCAATTATTTTTATTTCCTTATTTGCATAACTATTTTATTCGCTGTTTAAATTGAAACAATAACAGTAGACAGATATGTGTGTAAGCAGTAAGGTTATAATGAAATATAGACTAAAATGTTTGTTTATATTGTTTTCTATACATTATGTATTTGTGACCTATGTTGTTTTACAGGACGACAAAATTCGACAAATATTAGAAGAAATGCATCTCTTGTTTAAAATGAATATGAATGATGCGTAAGTGTTTCAATATTTGATTATGAATTTATACAGATGGCACTACAATTTCTGTTGTTAAGGACACTGAAATTTAGAGCAGCCATAATCAACATGTTTTTATACAAGCACAGACATTTTAGTATTTTTTTTAGTTAAGTTGTCAATTTATTCTGATTACTTGAAATTATTTATTGAATTAATTTGTTTGTAAATTGATACAATATTATATAATTTTTTATCATATCTAATTTTGTTTCAAGTGTAACATTATCCAATCCAATTGTTTCAGAAATGCTACAACAGAGAACAGATCATTATGGACGACAGTCCAGGTGCGTCATTCAGCTCTGGAGAGGAATAAACGGTGTCTCCTTGCTTACCTCTATAACAGAATGAACAAAATCAAGACATTACGCTGGGAGTTTGGCTCCATACTCCCTTCAGATATAAGGGAACTTCTGTCAGATGAAGAATATGAGTGGTTCTCGAAATATTCCACTAATTTAGCTTCATACATGAGGTCTTTGGGTCAAGATATAGGCTATAGTGGTATAGATCTAACGGAGAATTTGAAGCCTCCAAAATCTCTGTACATAGAAGTGTTGTGCTTGCTTGATTATGGCAAGTTGGAACTGGAAGATGGTGATGTTATTATGTTAAAGAAAAACAGTAGACACTTCTTGCCGACTTCTGAATGCCAGACTCTGATTCGCCAAGGTGTTTTGAAGCAGATTACATAGGTAGTCTGTGGTATATTGAGGTATAAATAATTTGCTGCCATGTGTGTTCACTCCCAAAGTGTCAGAATAAAGAATCTTTGTGCGCTGGCTGTTTTGCCCATTAATGCTGTAATGAACTTAAAGCTGGGCTAGAGTTTTAGGTAATAATGCCCAAGTGCCTTTAAGTAATAAACATTGTGATGTTAGGTTTAATTCTTTTTAGAATATTTTAGCACCATTAAATGTATTAAAACCTTATAATTACCTCAGTCTCTTGTTCAAATATTTGCAATCTAACTTTTTTACATAATAATTTAAGTATTTTATGAAACCACAATCATTGGTTCCACATTGCAACATATTGGTGAGTTAGATCAGTCATACTTTGAGAATATTCTGTATTTTGTTCAATAAGGAACTTTCATTCCAGGCAACTCAGCTGCTTTGTTATTTCATAAATTTTCAATGTAACCAAAAGTTCAGTAGTATCACATATATGTAGCTTTCTTTGTCTACGCATATGTATGATGTATATATGGTATTGTATTTTTTTAGAATGACATAACTACTGTCAAGCTAGTAATTTGAAAAAATGATTGCCAAAGTTATTTAATTGTTCTCTAGACATATGTTTATATGTGGGTTTATAAGACCCTAATAACTAATGATCAATTCAGTAAAATAATTAGATTCATTTTATACTTGAATAATCGTTGATGCACTGTTTTTAATGGATTTAGTAAATAAACAGTATTGAAATATCTACTTTTTTTTTGTAAGATTTGAGAAGTGATGCAAATCAAGATCAAGATCACCCAATGTTCAGGCGCCCAATTGCAAGAAAAATAACAATTGTGGTTGCATTGCTGTTTTTAAAGAATGTATTATGTAGATTAGGATGGAATTTTGTGGATCCTTTGCCAGTCTCAAGGGTTACAAAACGCTACCAATGCAAGAAAGGCTTCATGCGGCATGTCGACCGAACCGTAGTGCCAGTCGTGACGCTTTTTTATTAGCATCAGCGACTTTTATGAATCAGTTTAAAAAAATACATACATACACACTCACGCCTTGTATCCCCGAAGGGGTAGGCAGAGGCGCAACTAATGCACCCACTTTGCGTCGTGCGTATTTCGTCCCATGATATGATAGGGGGGCGAGCCTATTGCCATATTGGGCACAAATTCCAGAACCCGGGTTGATACCGAATAGGAAAATCCAATATCCCATTGCCCGACTCGGGGATCAAACCAGAGTCCTCAGCATTGCAGTCGTACCGTAATACAACTACGCCACCGAGGCAGTCACTTAAACTTAATAATACTTGATATTTTATTTTATATTTTTTTAACTACATAGAATATGATTATTTTTTTACTGCCTCGGTGGCGTAGTTGTATTACGGTACGACTGCAATGCTGAAGACTCTGGTTTGATCCCCGGGTCGGGCAAAGTGATATTGGATTTTCTATTCAGTATCGGCACGGAGTCTGGAATTTGTGCCCGATATGGCGATAGGCTCGCCCCCTATCACATCATGGGACGGAATATACACGGCGAAAAGTGGGTGTAACTAGTTGCGCCTCTGCCTACCCCTTCGGGGATATAAGGCGTGAGTGTGTGTGTGTGTGTGTGTGTGTATCAAGTATTATTAGGAAAAAATGTTGATTTATCAGGTAAATGCCGCAAATATATTAATGAGAATTTCGTTAAAACCCTATGTATTAAAAAAAACCCACCGGGTGTTCCCCACGCACCCTCCGAGCTTGGTAATTCCGGCTTGGCTACATTACCATTGAAACTAAAGTGTGTAGCCTCTCCGGAGTTAATTTTATGTAAAAAAAAAAACTTATATTCGTATTAATTATATAAAATAATTATTTTTACCTAAATGCATAGTATATACTTAAGTAGCGGACGACTACAAATACAATATGTTAAATTGGAGTTTGTACGATACTTAATACCTATGGGTTTAATCACGCCTATGTTACTGACGGGGTAAATTAAAAAACAAACAAACACACACATTTATCCCCAAAGAGGTAAGCAGAGGTGCAACCAGGACACCCACTTTTCGCCATGAGTGATCCATCCCATGCTATGATAGGGGGCGAGACTATCGTCATGTCTGGACTTTATGCCAGTATTACTGACCAGGAAAACTCAATTTGCCCGACCCGGGATTCGAACTCAGGACCTCATCCGTGTCGTACCGTCAGTATACACCATAGAATGATGTAAACAAGAGCATGTCGCCTGGGCCTAATATTCCAATTTGTAGCAATTTGAGGCGTAATTGAATAAAAAAAAATTTTTTGGTCTGTTCTGGGAATCAAAACCAAGAGCCAGTCAGTTTTGGTAGACTTACATCAACGAAACAATTATTGTTTCTTTTTTGCATATTTTTACGTCACATTGACGCAATTCATTATTATTTACAACTTGTAACACCTCATACAAAAGAGTAGTCCCATCACGTCGCCGAGAGATGGCGCTGCTGCGGCGCTGCTACGGATACGTACAAATTATGAATCGCGATATCAAGATTCTCCGGCGAAACATGACCTGCGGAGGAATTTTGTGACTCAGTGTGGTTAAAGGTGGTTAAAGGTGATTGATAGTTGTTAATGTATAGATATTCCTTGATTTACAAATTACGATTCCGGCTTCCGAATTTAGCTTCCACTGCGTGGGACTATTTTTGGGACCGACGTGTAGATTAGAAGTAGTGAACGCTTCCACGTCGTGGGACGTTTCACCTTCAGTAGGCTATCCACAACATTTGTATATATCTCGTCTGAATACGAATAAAGACTCTTGGAACCCGAGACTGTGTTTCACCATCACCAGCCCTCAAGACCCTTACAAACTTTGATAACTTGTTATTCATTAGAAGATTGTTTATATTTTGTTAGCTTCTAATTAATTTGAATCGCATGTCTATACTAATAATAAAGAGGAAAGATTTGTTTGTTTGTAATGGATAAACTCAAAAACTACTGGACCGCTTTTGAAAATTCTTTCACTAATAGGAAGCTACATTACTCCTGAGTCCTGAGTGCTATATATAGGCTACTTTTTATCCCGGATAAACTTTTTCACGCGGGCGGAGCCGCGAGCAGAAGTCTAGTTTTTTATATTTATAAACAGAATCATGAGACAAGAAATTAGGAAATCTTACGACTGATAAAAGCTGGAGGTGTGGCTGCCGGTAAAAAAAAAAACCGAAGATATAGGTTTAAAATAATTACAGGGTCATTTCGACATCGCGTTACTAAATGATACCATAGGTAGGTACTCTTCTTTACCTCTGTTAACATTGTGCCAAAAATCATCCATGAATTACGAATATTTTCACCAAAAATGTCCAGCTCTTCTTTTCAGATTTTATACGCGTACTCACGCTATTTATCCCAGGAGGGGTAGGCAGAGGCGCAACTAGTGCACCCACTTTTCGCCGAGCGTATTCCGTTCCATGATGTGATAGGGGACGAGCCTATCGCCATATCGGGCACAAATTCCAGACTCCGAGCTGATACTGAATAGAAAAATCCAATATCACTGCCCGATCCGGGGATCGAACCCGAGACCTCAGCACTGCAGTCGTACCGTAATACAACTACGCCACCGAGGTAGTCTCAGATTTTTTAATCCTTAAAATACTTCAAGTTTTGATCATTTTGTAGTTTAGTGCGATTCTTAGAGTAATAGTAGTGGCTTTAGGGAGTGTAAAATTAAAATTACTTTTTACTGATATTTATTTGGTCTGAAACTTTTTTTGTGTAACATCTACGGTTCGAGTAGTTTATTGTAGTGTTATTTTCAAGAAGATATTAAATACGTGGTATCAGCAACGCAATGTCAAAATTACCCTGCATATAATTGTTAGATATTAGAGGGTAGTTTAAGATTCATTCTCGACAACTGTATAAATACGCGAGCGGCCCGGCCGCATGTTTTGTTGCACCTAATAAATAGTAACGAGTACACCTACGTTTTATTTAACAGTGGCGACGAGGGTAAATTCAAGTTCGGTACGTGTGCAAAATTAGTTCACCATGATAGGCAAAATCGAAGCGTTTGATGTGAAAACGGGTAATTGGGCAGCATATGTGGAGAGAATTGAAATGTATTTTCTCGCAAACAAAATTGAAGACGACGTTAAGCTCCCGACTTTGATTGCCGTAATGGGAGAACATTGTTATGAGTTATTGGCCACGCTGGCAAGTCCGAAGAAACCCGCGACTCTTCCCAACCATTTTGGGCAAAGCGACTAAATTTGAATCTTCTGAGAAATAGATGTTAGTTGCATAAGTTCACACCTTTAGGTTCTCTCAAGGGGTCAGTCAGAGGCTCATTTAATGCGTCTGTATTTCGCTGAGTCCTTTAATAGGGGCCGATCCTGTCCCCTTGTCAGATACAAATTACAACTGAGGGCAACTCGAATTGGTTTTCTAACCGAATAACTTACCCAAACGTGTAACTACTGGACATAATGAGACTTACATCTTATGTATCAGGATGACGAGCGCAGTGGAATGCCACACAGTACTTTGTAACTCAAGGTGCTGTGTGATGTTACTACTGTTTATGGGCGGTCGTATCGCTTAGGTACCATCAGGCGAACGGCATGCTCGTCTCGTCATTCATTGCCATAAAAAAAAAGTATATTACTCGTCGCGGAACTCAAACTCAGAATTTCCCGGTTCACAACTCAAGACCGGTGCAGTGCAACCAACATACGTAATTGCCGTAATTTCACTAGAAGCAATATCCTTCAAATCGGAACATATTGGTTGGATTGCGATTTGCGGCAAAAATAGTCTTATCTACACGGACTTTCAAAGACTAGATGTCGGAAAGCATGTTTGCCTGCTTGACGTCAAACTTCCTTGGAAAATCTGTTTTACTCTCCCTGCGTGTGTGTGTGACTCAGGGTATTGCTTTACACTTGCCCCACTGGGATTCCCAACTCCGCGGGCCACATTTCCCTGAAATGTAATCATATCACATCTTAGGGATTTATTCAAGCGTATTTACAAACGAAGATTAGATAAGGTTATGATTTATTGCATAATAAAAGTGGAAATAACGTTCTGAAATTAATACAAAAAAACCCGACGGGATATAAAAATAAATTCGTGAAACCCCGGACCGGGTGTTCGGTAATTTGGGGCGTTTTGTATGTATGACGCTTTAGTAACGATAATATCTAGTCTGCGGTCAGCGAGAAAACATAAATAATTGTAGTAAAAATGATTTAGAACATTCCTTTGCTGCGCTAATGCTGCAAGTTCTACTATTAATGTTGATTTATGATCCATGTTGTGTATCCCGGTTAATTGGCTGAGGTGTTCTGTTCGGCATAGTAATCGGATTACGGCATTTTTGTGGAAAAATATCGGTAAATTATGTTACGATAAGTTAAATTTTAAAGACCACATTGAATACATGTCCAAAAGAATCAGGAAAACATCTGCAATATTAAAAAAACTTAATAATTCCGCTAGTCATAATATATTAAAAACTATTTACACGGCCATTTGCCAATCCATTATAACTTACTGTATCTCCGTATGGGGTAGCGCTCCAAAAACAACTCTTATAACTGCCGAAAGGGCCCAAAGATCTGTCCTTAAAATTATGCTTAGAAAACCATACAGGCACCCTACAAGAAATCTATATCAGGAAGCTCAAGTCCTAACTGTACGACAACTGTTTATTCTCAGAATGTGTATTAACACCCAAAAACGCCTTTCGTCCTATTATGATTACGAAACACTATTGAAAAAGAGAGTATTCAGATTACCACTTCCCAGAGCAAGAACCCATTTTGGACGTAGATTTGGGGAATTTCTCAGAGCACACACATACAACTCGGTACTAAAACACTGCGACCTGAAAAGCCTCTCAGTTTCTGAAACCAAATCAAAGGTGTCAAAATGGCTGCAGTCATTAGATTATATAGACACCGAAAACATATTAATTTAATGCCAGTGATTAATAATTAAGTAAGATTTAAATAACATAGTTAAAATTAACTTCATAATACAGGTTTTTTATTTAATGCTCATTAAGAAATAATATATAATTATAATTATACTTTATATAAAAATGCATATAAAATTAGAACTACTGTACCTAAGCACAAAGAACTACTGTAACTACATAATATAATTTTTATATAGTATTAGTTTGGAATTTATAATTTGTTGATTAACTTGATAAAAAAATTATGTTAATGAATACATAAAACCACTAAAGTAAAACAAAATGTATAATATTAAGACTAAAACTAAGCGAGATTATAACTAAAACCATTCTGGTCTCCAAGATACAGGCTTTGCCTAGTTTGGGGCCCCCTGTCAAATACAGTTTAATGTTTTTTGTATAAGCAACAACAATTTTATGTCAACCATTGTTTAGAATATTATTGTTAATTCCATGTTGTGCCAAATAAAGATTTTTTATTATTATTATTAAGTACCACCGTTTATGAGTAGCCTAACAATTGAACCGATTAAATATCGGTGTCTTGCACCTGCAAGTCCTGCAAGCATTTGTATACCTGTACAAAGGCATATAAATTTTTCCCTATTTCCATTAGCTGGTCATGTTGATCATGAGTCCCCTTTTTACGTTACACGCAAGGATCCAATTCATGAATTTAACCTAGGGCCGTAAACAAAATGCCTTTCTGTAATCGTTTACGCTAACGTTATGTATGAGAATGACACGGCCTAGCGGTAGACTTAGCGATATAATATGTCATTCCCATGCATTTTTTCAGTTTTCTGTAAGCGTTAACGATTGTAGAAAGGCATGGCTACAGCCTCTGGAGCTATTAAAAGGACGACTCTGTCCAAGATAGGTACTTCAGTTTCTGCCTTATAAAATCTCAGCTCTTTTCTTCTAACACTACTGACCGACTAGATGACCAAAGAAAAATATTAAAAGCCGTTATTTAGAAGTTGGACCCTTATTGCACTCAATTTCAATTGCGCCTATAGGTATCGTTGAATCCTTACCATGAATTGACGTAGATACATACTACATACCTTGTAATAAAGCGTAGGTACCTAAGCATATTTACGTACGTATACTTATAAAATAATACGTATTTTCCAGCCTAAATTTAACATACCTATATTCCTTATATAGATTAGTTGGTTGACACCTATTGCCCTTCAATTAGGTACCTACAGGAAAACGTCAAACTACGGGTAATTCTGAGAAAGGTAACAGGACGTCTAATTCAACATTGTGAATGAAACTCCGCCATCGTCCCTAATTACGTGAACTCACAAAATTATCGTGCCACAAGTTTTGCATCCAGTACAAGAAAATCTCTGTCCCACTAAATACGAGTCGTGAGTAGCTAGAGCGTCGTAGCTAGAGGCCAAGGATCACTACGGTCACATAACCGGGGTTGTCTGCTCGAGCAATAATTTATTTATTTGGCATAACAAACAGCTAATTGTTTTTATAAAATATTCTAAATTATGAGCACTCAGTCCACAAAATTATTAAAAGTTTACTAAAGGACAACAACAAAATTGCCGTGGGTTGATTCCTACTCAATAAAAAAAGAAGACTATAATGTTATCGAAAGAAGGAAATGCCGGTATAAATCTATTGGATTGTATTAATGTATCCAATAGTGTCTGTTTTGCATCGAAGAGGGCCATTTGCACCATGAAAGAAACGACGTTTCATGAGTGAGAAAATTTTCGATTCGCAGTCGTTCGTCGACGGTGGGACAGGCGCCTTAAAGAGATTAAGTACCTGCCTGCGATGCAGGTAGAAATACTTATAAGTATATTATGTAGTGTAGGTAATTTTTTTTTTTATTTATTTGTTTAATTTACATAACCTAATAATTCTTATTCTAGATGATGCAATCATAAATTCAATTGAATTTTACCGTGCATCATTATCATCGACAAAATAAATACTTAGTTATAATTAGTATTGTACAATATTATGACAGTTTAGGGTAGATTACGAATACGTGTATGACTAATTAGAACATCGGTGACTGAGCTGTCCGTCGAAATAACAAACTGGCGGTAGAAGCCCTCGATTACAAGGCGATAATACAGGTTGTTCCCGACATATTAATTATACTTATATATTTTTTTAAGCAATGCACGTACGTAATTGTTGAATGTATTATATTCAATTGTTTGAGTTAAAAATTAATGAATTTATTTATATTTTGCAAGAAATATTGTTTCAACTTGAATTTTATATTTTTATGAGTAATCTCATCCCGTAATGATAAAGTAGTTGATTAATAAGGTAGGGTATTAAATATCGTAATGTTCTTTTGCCGTGTTGATTTATGAACTTTGGAAGTAACAATTTACCACTAATGACACTTCGAGTTAGCACAGTCTTATTATGTATTTTTTTCGTTATCTTAAGTTTATCATTAAATATTCTTCCGTCAAAAGTGTTACTTTAGTTTTTTCATGTATAGGTATTATTTTACAAAACTCAAATAGATTGTGGTAGTCGCTTTCATATTTTTTCTGAAAGTGATCCGGGACGATACGTTTTAGTAACCGTAACTGCAATATATAGATCCTATTGAGTTGAGTTTTATAAGTCTTTCCGTAGCTAGATAGACCATAAGATATCGTCGACTCAACCAATGCTTTATAAAGCATCAACAATGTAGGATATGGAATTTTATATTTTATAATTAAGAACTTAGCCAGAATGCTTCTTAATTTGTCACATACCCCATTAATATGTTCCTTCCAAGTAAATTTACTATCAATAGTTAATTCTAGCTATGTTCGTTTATCTACAAGATCTATAGACTGACAGTTACAATGCATCGCATCCGTATTATTAGAGTCATTATTATGTAGGCATTTATGACATTGAGCTGTTAGTTTTGGTACAATAGAACTTCTATTTTGACTAGTGCTTATATACATTAATTTTGTTCTCAGAAGGCTTCTCAGAAGCCCCCGCACACCGAAGGACGCTCTCAGCGTCAACGGCAACGTGAGGCCTACCAGCCACGCTGCCGTCCATCACAGGGATCGCAACAATGTGCCAATAAGAACACAAAATTAAAGACGGACAGCCCCCTGCCGCCCGCCTGCGACCCCCGGTGGCCCCTATTAGTCGCCTTTTACGACAGGCAGGGGATACCGTGGTGGAATTCTCCAAACGCCCCCAATCCACAGGGCGGAAGATGCCGGTCAGTCGTCCACCCGGCGCCTCCTACGTCTCGTCTGGCGGCGGGAGGGATCTCCGCGCCTCCGATCCCTCTCGGCACTCTCCTTCCGCGAGAGGACCACCTCACAGAAGAAGGCAGGTATCATCTGCGTATTGATAAATTTCTCAATTTTTTATAATATTTGGCAGGCTATTCACATATGTAAGGTAATGTAGGGGTCTTAGTACAGAACCTTGCGCTGTGCCTTCCGTTACCCGGAATGAATTACTAATCGAGTCACAGACTTTAATCATGTACTTTCTCTTATCAAGGTAGTTTTCGCACCAATCCAGCAGTTTTCCTCTAATACCGCTATCTTTTAGGCACTCTATAGGCCTGTCATGTCGGAGTGTATCGAATGCCTTGCTATAATCTATAAATACTACTAAAGCGTGCCGTTTTTCATTGAGGTGATTGTGTATACTATCAATAAACGCAGATAAAAGCATAGTGGTGTTTTTTTTCGGCTGAATAACTCAATATTCAATAGTAAAAACTAAGTACCTAATCGTTATCATTATAATGTATTAGTGTTGCGACAGAGCCGGATTGAGTCACATAAGGACATCATTGATGACAAAATTTAAGAGGAAATAAATTATATTATATACTATTACAATAATTATAATAAAATGACTCATTGACATTTTTAACATTTTGACATTCTAATTTTAGAATATTGTATGTAAGTACTGCGTAATGCATAACCAAAATTATAATGGAATTGTATCACTTTCTAAATAGACTAGGTATACCTACATAATGTAATAAATGTCTCTGCTCACTCATTTGCATGCCCAGTAAGGGTTGAATACGGTGAGACTTTTTATCACTACATAACATCTGTAACACGCATGTAACCTGTATTCAGCAATTAAAATGATTTGATTTGATTTGAAGGACCTCTACGCATGCTCACGCCTTTTATCCCCGAAGGGGTAAGCAGAGGCGCAACTAGTGCACCCACTTTTCGCCAAGCGTATTCCGTCCCATGATGTGATAGGGAGCGAGCCTATCGTCATATCGGGCACAAATTCCAGACTCCGGGCTGATACTGAATAGAAAAATCCAATATTACTTTGTCCGACCCGGGAATCGAACCCGAGACCTCAGCCTTGCAGTCGTACCGTAATACAACTACGCCACCGAGGCAGTTTTGGACCCCTACGAACCCCTCGTTAAGAACACTAAAGGCGTGCAGTCAATGCAACGGTGACTTAATCTTCCTGTCCTGCATTGCGTTCGACATCTGAGTTTGTAGAGATCAAATTGATTACTATATCCTTCAAACTGGAACTTTGTGTGCATATTGCTTAGCGGAAATTTACAAAGCAGTGGTAATCTAAGTATCCAGAGACTCAAATTATCGCATTTTTAAATTATTAATACCAGCCCTGTATTAAACACTGCCCACTGCTGAGCACGGATCTCCTCTACTACTGAGAGGGGTTAGGCCTTAGTCCACCACGCTGGCCTAGTGAAGGTTGGCAGACTTCACATAGGTCATTCGGGGCAACAGCACGCAGTGGCTAAAAGTTCGCATGGTCAATATCTCGGAACCTATTGAGTGGGCTCAGACACTTTTTCGGCTAGATCAGGGGCGCGTCAGGGACGATGTCAGGGCCACAAGCTATTTTGCCAAGCCTCACTTGTTTAGCGAAAAACGGTGATCAACGTGATTTTGTTGATTAGTAACCAACATTTTGTGCTGGGAACAAAGTGTCTGGCTAGACGGTGCATCAGTTTACAAAAGTCCGTTAATTATGTTAAGTTTACATGATTATTATAGTATTTATTTTAGTTACTAATTCTGTCCTAGAAAATAAATGCGTCTCAACTAACGTGTGAATGTTTAAAATATTCCCTGTTTGGGCAAGAGTACGAGGTTAAAAGTACGCACCCTGTTATAACTTCATTACAATGATCGCACGGTTTTCTTCTTTAAGCTGCAATTAAGGCGAATATTATTTGTAAAGATTTTTAGACCTTATACAGAAAAAAAATATTCTCCATAAACACTCTGCGTAGTTTTACCCACATAACGGGTCAATAGTACGAATTTCCCCCGATGCACTTAAACATGTATTCCAAAAAAAACAATGAAGTAATGTACAAAAACTCATTAAATAATAAAAGTAGAATAAATTTACTTTACATAGAGTGTTAAAATGTTTTCCTAGACACTATATTTTTGACTGTGTAGACGATAGAAAAAAAAGTGCGTACTTTTAGGCCGAATGACCCTACCCTCGAGATTCTTATGGAGAATTTTCAGGTATGTAGGTTTCCTCACGATGTTTTCCTTCACCGTTAAAGCGGACGATAGTTGATAAACAATACACACGTAACTTCGAAAAGTCAGAGGTGTATGCCTTGGGTTTTGAACCTACGGACATTGGTTCGGCAGACCGTTCCATTCCCAACGAGGCTATCGTTCACTTTTTTAATTTAATTGTCGCTTATACAAGTAATTGTCGCTTATTTATATAATGTAAATCCGAATTTGGCTGTAAGATGTGTCATACTTGTTTGTATTATTTTACATTAGAGAGCTGTGGATTTTTGTAAAATAAATAAAATAAAAAATAAAATACCTACTTAATCAGTATACCATACTGATTAAGTACATATATGCTTAGGATTGTTAGGATAGTTATGTACCAACCTAACTATCCAGAGAGAATCACTTTTCTCACGTGAGTATCTAACCTGCTTGGTAAGTTGGCAAATTTAGAGGAACATATTTTACCGCAATACCAATAATGGAGACTAATATCCTGTATGATTATGGAAGTTCCGTATGGTTTCTGAGGAAATCAACTAACGTGTGCAAAGAGTGCGTATTGTTTTTGTTCTACAATGGAGACGGGGCTGTACATTTTTTATTTAAAGTAATTAAGAGTAAAATTATCTATATTATAATAACTTGTTTTATGCATTGTAACTTTTTGACGAATTGATTTATAAACACGAAAGGAAAATTTTAATAGGTTGTTTTTTTTGTGATCTACTGGCAGACGACGCGTTGACGTCACTTTAAAGTATAAAAACGCATTAATTCATGAGGAATAACTTAAAAATAAATTATATTGCCTTAGGAGGCAAACGAGCAAGCGGTCCGCCTGATGGTAAGCAGCATCCGCCGCCCATGGACTAAAGCAATGCTAGAGGCACAGCCAAGCCGTTGCCTACAGGAAGGTGGCCACTCTTTTTAAGCCTCGTTTAAAGAAGGACTGGTCATAGGTTAACTTTTAAGAGTCGGTCAGCGAAAGAGTGTTCATAACTATAAAATTCAAAAACGAAGTGTAGGTACCTAGTATCTATAGGTATCCAAAACACAATAATAAAATAGAAAAAGAACAGGAAAAAGTTTGTCTAGGCATTTTAATTTTTTTCTTAATTTTGTGGCTTAGGCCCTAAGCTTAGGCCACTCTTGCGCTGAGCGAATCTTATGAATGTAGGACCAATCCTATAGACGCTATTTGTGAGGCGCTTTTTGACACAGCGACAGAGCAAGTGGAACAGTAGGATAATACAAGGAATAGTTTTTGCATACTTAGATATTACAAAAAATAACAGTTTATAGTTATAGCTTTATTAATGTAACATCAGTGTGTATTGTACAGACTGCGGAACAAAGGTCGATGTAATTCCCATTTTATTTGGTTATAATAACATTTGTGTAACAATTAATTTCTATGCACTATTTTCCTGGCCAGTGGGAATCCCAATATTTTTTTTGTTTCTGTGTAATAATGTTGATAAGTAGGTACGTTTACGATACCATTGTACCGACAAGCTAGTGACCGTGCATACGTGACATGCGTTTCATGCATATTGCACACACGTACAATTACACGCGACACACAAATAGGGTTGCCAATTTTTATTATCGGTAGTTTATATTTTTACGTATGTTTGAGGTTTTCCTCTACTCGTGCTAAGCTCAGCATACTGAGCGCCCGCCCTGAGACCTTCAGGGAAAGGGTGGCCCAGTTTCCCAGTTTTAATTGAAAATGGAGTCCCCTAGTACTTTGCTGACTATTGTTGTTGTATGATATGTATGTTTATGTCTGAATTTAATTTTGTGCAGTATTTTTGTAGAGATTTCCCTACTACTCCTGGGGCTCCTACGACTATGGGAATGATTTCTGTAGATGTATTCCATAACCTGGCTATTTCTAGTTTAAGTGGATGGTATTTACTTAATTTTTCTATTTCTTTTGCACCTATGTTATAGTCTGATGGAACTGTAATATCTATGAGGTATGTTTTATTGACAGTTTTGTTAATATATATTGTATCCGGCCTATTGTGTACTATTGTATTATCTGTTATAGTTTTGCGTTATCATTCTCTTTAGCCTGAGGTTGCGTCAAGTGTTCTTGCCACCACAGATTTGAGACTGGAAATTTGTTTTTTTTAGCTATGGTCCAGAAAATATATTGTACTATATTGTTGTGTCTTTTGGTGTAGTAAGTGCCCGCTAGTTTTTCACAGCCGGAGACAATATGCTGCGTAGTCTCGTCTTTTACTAAACATAGCCGACATTTACCGTCTACTGCTCTTTTTAATATGTCTCGCTCATGTTGTTTAGTCATAACTGCTTGATCCTGAATTGCGAATATGGCTGACTCTAATGCTGGATATACCGGTTGTTTGTGAAGCCACCGAAAAAATTGTGCTTTATCTATATTTTATTTTTGTAAAACGTATTTATAAAACTGTCCATGCAAAGGTTTCGACTTTATTTTGTGTATTCTTGTTTTAACTCTTGCGTGTTTTATTTCTTTATCTGCATATCGACGCTTGAAAGGCAATAATATCTAAGCGACAAAAATACCTAAAATGAGTTATATACATATTTGGAATCGCCAGATTTTTCTGCGTCGATTGATCCGGGTTTCGTAGCTCTAGGACAACTTTTTTGGCGGTTAGATACTAGATGATTCTGGTAAATTTCACTTTTTTTTTCTCACTTACCGCCAAAATTTTTACGACTTTTTGGATTTACAGTAGTTGGTACGCTTAAGGAAATTGATTTTGAACTTAGTGTGTTTTACATGAAATCATGATATTACTGTTTTGCATTAATATATGTTTACTTGAAATAAAAAACTGCTCGCTCTTTAATTAGTTGTTTATTACCTACACAAAAAATTATAACTTTGGCATAGATATAATTTTACCTGGACCCATACTCTCCATATTTATGTGCTTAGATATTTTCAGCTTAATAAAATATTTTGATAATAGTACATTTATACAATTTTACCTAAAATAAAATAAATAATTATTAGTCGGTTAGATAATTTTACCTGAATAATATAAGTTCTATTTTTTATACTTAGATATTTTTACTTGACAACCTTTAACTTCAGTCATGTCGCATAGATAATTTTACCGGGTATGTTCAGGTGGTTATACTTATTGCTAAGAGATATTTACCTGTTCATAATAAAGTAAATACACCTGCTTGCGAACCACCTAGTGTTTTGAAAGTGTCATTTGTATATGCGCGCGATCCTGTACAGCGCGTATTGGTTGTCGCTAAGAGAGGACAGCCGTCCGACGTTTTTATGATTTTGCCTCAATTTTACGTAGATATGGTGAGTTTTTTACAAATAAATAGACTTTTATAATTTTAATAACATTTATTTTTGTAATAAATATATTTATGTTGCATTATTGTGTATTACAATATGTTAATAATAATTTAATTCCAATTTTCCCTATTCTCTCCGTATACTTTTTTGCCGGTTGAGGCTAATCCTGACCTACCCTTTTTGGAGATAATTTATTTGATAAATGCACGCTCTCGTAGGGTGCCCTCTTCCAGCCGTACCATCCACATTAGCTCGAAAGCTTACGAAAGGTATTTAACCTTTCATGACCTGTCTTGAATCCATCCTCTCCACGTGCCCAGACCTCTTTCTATCACAACCACTTTTATCTTGCTCACATTAATTTTCATTCCCTTCTCTTTAAAGACATCATTCACATAATTTTTCGTGCCTTGCAGCTCTCCCGTCGATGTTCTCGTACAGAGACTTCAAAGTCCTCACCAGGTGACTCTCAATCCGATATATTAAAGACAATGTTAACAATCTCCGCACCAGCCTAAGGTTGACTGGGAGAGAATGCCTACGGCATTAAGTCCGCCTTTATACATTTGTATATGAAGTGCTTAAATAAATAAATAAATAACAATGTTAACAACAGTTCATTCCTCAGCATACGATCATAAGCCTTTTCCAAGTTTACGAAGATGTAAAAGACTTTTTTGGACTTAGCCAAATGTTCTTTCGCTATGCACCTTATGTAAAAGACTTGATGTGTGTAACCCATTCCTCTTCTAAAACCTGCTTGGACATTCCACACTTTTTTTCAGTCTCATTAATCACTCTCTTAATGAGGACCTTGGCATACAATTTACTGGCAGCACAGGGAAGGCTTATTCTGCGGTAGCTTTAATATTCTTGCTGTGAAAATTTCTTCTTGGAAATGGATATAATAATGGTTTTGCACCAGATATTAAAAAGTAGCCATAACAATTTTGCTACTACGCCTTTGCCGTATCTCAGCATTTTAACGGTTACACCCAGCAGCCTTGCCTAACCTCATACTTTTCATCGCATTCACTATTCCATTTTCCGTAATCTCATTATTAGCCTCGTTTTGAGAGTAAGCCAGGTCTATAGCCTCTTAACCACCTGCTACATCCCCATCGCCTCATTTAAAAAGTCTTTTGAAGTAGGCCTTCCAAGCAATACTTCCCTTTTATCTCTAAACACCCTTCCATCTTCATTTCTGATGACTCCTATCTTTGAAGTCCCCGACTCTCCCCTGATCAACCATATTTGTTTCCAGAATAGTGAAAGGTTCGCTTTGGATTCACGAGGTTTGTGGTCTAGTTCCTTTTTCTTTCTTTTGCTCAACTATTTTCTGAACTCTCTTTTTCATTTTGGTATACACTATACACACTTACTTGTCTTTGCGAAGTACTATGAAAAACCTTTGTGGAAGACGTATGTCAAGATCGTAGAATGTGGTGCTCAATAGTCTTTTTCTACCCCTGTGGGTTAAGGGCGTGGGTGTGCACGTATGTATTTGCTTTCAGCAAAAATAAATTTAGAGAGAAAATTATGAGTTTCCAACACAATGAATAAATTATAATATTATTGCTTTCGAGTTATGCTTACACAGAGATATTTAAGCAAGCCGTTGTAAATATTCAGATAAGGCAATTTTGTATGTCCTTCCGCTCATCGTATATTTGAGGCGAGAAACTCCCTCCAAAGAAATAAGTGTTGGCTATTAACAAATTCTATATCATTATGCTATATTTTGGATGTAAGTATGTTTATCTAACAATAAAATGTTGATTATTATTAAAATTGACTGATTATTAAATAGTTCAATGTTTGTAGGAATAACAAGATTTACAATATTATGCACGTATTTATGTTTCTCCACGATCGTGTGACCCAATAATTTAGATATAGATATTTTTACTTGATTTTATTAATATGTTTAGATATCCTTATATGATTTTTACCAACTGTGCATTTTCAAATATTAGTATTTCATTAAATTTACTTGTTACGGTATTCATAAGATGATCCATTTAGATGATTTTACCTGTTTGTAAATTTAGGTAATTTTTAACTAAGTGACGTTAACTTTTTAATTTATAATCTTCAGGGCTGTTAATTTAACTCAAAAAACGTCAAAAATTAAGAGGTTCCTCAAACAGTTACAATTATTTTTATGCAGCAAATGGTTAATTAGTTATGATTTTTTTTGTCAAAATCAAAACTTTAAAACGCTCTACTGAAAAATTTGCTAAATGTCGCTTAGATATTATTGCCTTTCAAGCGTCGATATGGTTCATTTTGTCGTAACCCTATATCCTCTAAATTAGATTGCGATTATTTTGTTATAGAGCGTTTATCTTTATTTCTATCGTGTTCTAATATAGCTCTTGATATATAATCCTTTTCTGTTCCTAGGTATGATTTGTATTTAATTATTTGTATCTTGTGTATATTTCTAAACTGGCGAGGCCTCTTTCTCCTTCATGTATTGGTAAGTACAAGCTTTCTACGTCTGCTTTCTGTTGGTGTGCTTTATTCATTGCTAATAATTGCCTGGACGGTTACCTGCCTTACGACGGCAAAACAGCCACGGGCCGCAGGTTGCCAACCGTTGCTCTAGAGTTAGACTCTAGTCTCTACTGTTTAGGGGGAATTTAAAAGGCGTAAGTGACTGCGAGTTACGTCATACTCATTACGCTCACACACGCACTGCGCTAGTGTGATGCGGTTGTCTCATGATGTAATACGTGCGTAGTTGCAGATTTCCTTTACGATAATCTGTGACGCGCATTCCCTTAATATGCATGTGCGTTATCCACATCCAATTTCCAAGAGATTTTTTTATTTTTGTCATTCGAAGTTAATAAATGGGATCTGGTTTACCCATTCTTAACTAAGTTGTAGACAGCTAGGTATGTATACACGTTCTGTTTTTACTAGATTGGATTTAGCGATTACGTTATCAGTAACCGAAACAAAAAAAATCTCAGATAAATCCTAAGTACCTAAAAGAAAACCCAATAATCGACAGGTTAATGCTGATCATAATTCGGCAACAATATATCTATTTATTTTAAAGAAACATACTGTGTTACAAAGAAAAAGTAATCTATAATACATATAATAAAGCAGTAGACTGCCTCGGTGGCGTAGTTGTATTGCGTACGCGTTATGAGTACAATTTACGCGCTGAGGTCCTGGGTTCGAATCCCGGGTCGAGCCAAAAACATTGGACTGGGTTTTTCCATCTTAAAAATTACTGAGTCGCAGCACGGAGTCAGGAAGTTGGCGGTGTGATACCCCCGTGTGTCGGAAAGCACGTAAAGCCGTTGGGCCTGCGCCTGATCTCTCTCCGGTCATGTCGGATTGCCGTCTCCCCGGACATGAGAGTGAAGGAATAGCGAGTGCATCTGTGTATTGCGCACACACTTGTGCACTATAATATCTCCTGCGTACCTGGCCAATCTCCGTTGAGATTGGCCGCCGTGGCCGAAACTGGCTAGAAGGATGACGTAAAGCAGTAGAACCGGTGTGTCAATACATTTAAAGAAGTGTGATAAAAAAGAATTTGTCTCTCTGTCTGTCTGTTTGTTTGTTACTGCACATCTTCAAAATTAGTGAACGGATTTCGATGAAATTTGGCACACGGGTAGATCATGTCCTGGATTAACACATAGGCTACTTTTTATCCTGGATAAATATAAAGCGGGACTTTTATCCCGGAAAAACTTTTTCACGCGGGCGGAGCCGCGAGCAAAAGCTAGTAGTAAATAAAACAACTATACCATAACTATACTAATGACGTGTTTCCACATATAAAAAAAAGTGAGTAGGTATAAAAAGAGATTCTTCTTTTAAAGATTTAAGATAATATTTTTATATTACAATGTACATAATATATACCTAATACACACACACACAGATACTCACGCCTTTTATCCCCGAAGGGGTACGCAGCAAGGTAGCCGCAACTAGTGCACCCACTTTTCGCCGGGCGTATTCCGTCCCATGATGTGATAGGGGGCGCGCCTATCGCCATACACAAATTCCAGACTCCGGACTGATACAGACTAGAAACATCCAATATCACTTTGCCCGATCCGGGGGTTGAGCCCAAGACCTCAACATTGCAGTCGTACCGTAATACAACTACGCCACCGAGGCAGTCATATATACCTTATACAATCGATTAAAACCTATTTGCCTACCTAACAGTTAGAGAATTAAGAACTTGTTATTATTATTATTTTTAATCTGTGGAAGTAAAATCTTTGAGGGAATCACCTAAAACCATTGCTATAGCATATTCAACGAGAAAAATATGAGTTACTCGAAGTGAAATGATCTTCACCGCCCATGAATAACTACAGATCTAGAAATATGGTGCGTTACTGTCGGTAAAGGAATAGAAAGAAGATGATGTTGGCCTTTTGGGGCTTCCAGAAATCTCATTCACATTCCAACGCGAGTTATGACTCTATTTCAGTTTCCTATGAGATAGTAACAACTACTTGGAATGTCTGAAGGAAATCCCATGATTCACTTACTTTCCATCGCCGTTACTCATTGAAAAGAACTTCCAAACACCGTTGTTCTGGCAACTGCACTGAATGCTTCCATGAATAGAATAGTATGGGATACCAAGCTTCATGCCACACTCATCAGCTGTATAACACCTACTAGCTTTTGCGCGCGGCTCCGCCCGCGTGGAAAAGTTTTTCCGGGATAAAAAGTAGCCTATAGCACTCAGGAGTAATGTAGCTTCCTATTAATGAAAGAATATTCAAAATCGGTCCAGTAGTTCCTGTGATTAGCGCATTCAAACAAACAAACAAACTCTTCAGCTTTATAATATTAGTATAGATAATCGTAAGTTATGGGAGGTGTTTACTGATGGTACTGTTTATGGGCAGTCCTCACGGTAACCATAAGACGAATTTTCCGGTCTCGTCATACACTTGTTTATGTTATAGGTACATATGTGAGTTAGCCCAATCCCATCCTAGTCTATTGGCCAATGAGACAAGGCTTAAAATAAAAATAAATAAAAAATAAAATCATTTATTGATCAAGTAGGCTTATAAATAAAATAACCCACGACACAAAAAATCTCTAAAAAGTAAAATAATAAAAGTGTCTTTGTCGTTTAAGTACCTAGTAATATCTGACCCAAGCGTAATTTTAATTTAATTTTTATTTCAAACTTTTTAAATTACTTCATTCGCCATCATGAAGCCTTGATAATCAACCATTTAACACCTACTCGATGAGACCATCCTTATGAGCCCAAACACGCTATATCTGCTATAAGTTGCTAATGAGTTGGGCATCCCACAGATTACTTGATGCTGCAGCATCAGCTCATGTTTAGAAATATTGCCGAAGTCACAGTACACTAAATTTAAATTCAATCGGGCTTTTTAAATTGGAAATGAGCTGATAATCTTTAAACGTCTGAACACATTTTCATAAATTATAGCTAAGAACCATCGCCATCATATCAGCTTTCAAACAAAAAAAAACCGCGTCAAGGTTGGTCCATTCCTTTGAGAGCTACGATGCTATAGACATACAGATACACACCCTAAATAATACAATAACAAAGGTACATAATATACCAATTAAATAATTTAAAGTACCTACATTAAGTAACCAACAACCAGCACGGGCTGATAGGTACAGAGAACACGGACATAGGGAATAGGGCTAGGGAAGGAGAAGTGGAGCTGATATAAAAGAAAGGGAAGGAGTATCTTTACATTACGAGGAAAGGAAACGCCACGGTCGTCGCCGGCGAGGATAAAAAGGTCCTAGCCTAGCTAACCTACCAGTCCTTCACTAGCCCTCTAAGCGATGACGACCTGAAGAAGAACGGCAGAAAGAAACTCTGGGCTTAATTTTTTCGTTATCAATTGTCATGATTTTCTTCCTTTTTTTAAAAAAAAATATTTTACAGTATGATTATACACAGGTTAATATATGCATGGATGTATCCCTAAGATATAAATAAAATACTACTAGGAAGCAACCAAATAAAAATATATTGGCGTTCATGATGCTTAATCAGTGGATGACTTACTGCGCCTTATCGCTACTACGCAGTAGGTGCATGATTAACAAAACAAATATTACGGATTCCTGGAATTCTGAAATTACTGTTGCAGAGGAAAAATATTCGTGAGTGATATGACTGGGATTTTATAAAATATTTATTTGGAATTCTCGTAGTAAACAGTTGTAAAAATGTACTTACATTTTTCCTTAAATAAATAACCAGTATAAATATAGCAGTTATGTTTTTTTAATGAAGCACTGGCCATCGCACGCGGCTCTGCCCGTGCTCATTAGCCACAACTTCAGTATGGCTGTCCGATCTGGGATCAATTGTACAATAAATATGTTAATATTATTGAAAACGTCCAAAATGAATACCTTAAAAGTATGTACTACAAACTGGGCGGTCGTGGACGACTATCACATAACCATCTTCTTAATAAATATAAACAACTTTCTCTACAACGAGACGTATACTTCATCAGGCTATGTTGTTATACAGGGTCATTTTGACATTGCGTTACTAAATGAAACCACATACTTATCTCCTTGAAAATAACACTTTCCATTAATATATTTTAACCATAGACGTAAATTAAAAAAGAGCAAGTTTCGAACAAAATAACTATCAATAAAAAGTAACATTAAGTTTACATGCAATATTGCCACTACTACTACTCTAGAAGGATTCATCGCTGGAGCAACATCATTCTTTCAGATAGAAAAACACTCACCTACACGCCATATTCGCAATAAACTACAAAATTATAAAAACATCTTGAAAGTAAAATTGAGATTTTTGGTGAAAATATTCGTTTCTCATGGATGATTTTTGGCACAATGTTAGCAAAAGCAGAGACGAGTATGTGGTTTCATTTATTAACGCAATGTAAAAATTACCCTGTATAGTAATATCTGTAATAATGAACTCGACTGTATTGACCTGAACAGTCAGTTGGTCGTTTCAGTACCCAACCATTCTCACCAGCGGGGCACTAGAAGCTGCGCAATTCTGCCATACTAACGCTGGTGAAGACGAATCGTCGCATTGTATAATTTATACTTCTCAAATTTAGATTTATTCTCGCTTAACAGGAATAAATACAAAAAGGCAGTGATTGACATGTATTAATCACACGTGAAATGCGACGATAGCCTAGTTGGGAATGGAACGGTCTGCCGAGACAATGTCTGCAGGTTCAAAACCCAAGCCACACACCTCTGACTTTTCTAAGTTACGTGTGTATTGTTATTAACTATCGTTCGCTTTAACGGTGAAGGAAAACATCGTGAGGAAACCTACATACCTGGGAATTCTCGATAAGAATCTCGAAGGTATGTGAAGTCTGCCAACTCGCACTAGGCCAGCGTGGCGGACTAAGGCCTAACCCCTCTCAGTAGTAGAGGAGGCCCGTGCTCAGCAGTGGGCAGTATATAATACAGGGCTGATTGTATTGCATTGCAATCACACGTGATGTAAAAATAGGACATTAGTACCTATACAGAAAGTACAATGTAATTGTGTAATAATTGTACTTGGAGCAAATGAGCATTTTTTTTGTTTATGTATTTATCTTGTCATATTATGTAGGTATTATTTGTTTTTTTTTTTATGTTTCTTTTGTTTTTAATTTGTGTGACAACTTACGGCAACTTGTTGTTTTCTTTTTAGTAAACTTTGAATAATGCTGTGGGCTGCACATATATGTGAAAGTTGATAAATACTATGGTTTGTAAATTTTGTTATGCAGCTGTTTGTTATCCCAAATAAATAAATTAGCTATCTACTTCAGAAGTCTGTTATCTTATATTTATTATGAACCTAATTGACTGAAACAAATACTTTAGTTACCATCTTCTTTCTTTAAATTTTGAAACACTTTCTTCTAACTTTCATTAGCATTTTGGGTTGGATTATAATAAGCAGCCAGTGAATTAGATAATGTGCTATTTAATGCTTAACTTTTTAAATTATATAGCTGTCTATTGCAGCTTCACAATTCAGAACTATACTTAAAAACGCGAAATCAATTGAGCGTATTAAGTGGGCTTGGGTATCTACTATCTACGTAGATAATATAATAATAGTATTATATACTGTCCCACTGCTGGGCACGGGCCTCATCTACCACTGAAAGGGTTTGAATAACTCATTATTCAAACCCTTTCAGTATAGTACTCAGTACTATAATATACTTACCTACTGAGTTTGGAGGTATAATGCGAGGAATTTCTTCGTGATATTTTTCCAAGTATTTTGCGTTCAATGAAAATTACGTTCTTTCTAAATCTTATGCAGAAACAATATAATATAAACAGTGAGCTATTGATGTAAATTTGAAATGAAGTCGGGCTTTAGTTTCTATTATATTAAAAAGTAAGGCAGAGTTAGTAATTGATTAAGGTGACGCCGCGTCGTATGCAGAGACAATCTTCAATAATTTTCTTATAACAGTATGTAAGTGACACACACAAAGTAACAAATAACCAGAGATGTGATTTATCTAGATACAAGTATCTGAAATACAGATACAAGATACAAAATACGTATTTAGTATCTTGTATCTAAGATACTTTTTCAATTTTTATTTAGTATCTTGTATTTAGATACAATTTTTTAGTATCTTAGTATTTTATAAATACTTAATTTGCTAAGATACTTTTACTAATTATATATGCATTTTTTACATTAACGGCTCATTTAAGGCCCATATACACGTTGCAAGTTTCTTGCCTGTTGCATACAATTAAATTGAAGTAATATATGACTTGCATGGTTTAAATAATCAACCCGTAACATTCTTGATTTGTTTGTGTAAAAAGCACATGCTATAATTGGTTAACCAAACATTGTATTGAGCTGGTTTCTGTCTTCTTTTGAAAACATGAGGGCATTGAGTCTTATAATTCTGATTTTCAGTGTGTCTCCTGATTCCGATAAATCTCAATGAACTTTATTAAATCAGCAAAACCTAATTTTAATACTTTTTACTCATATTTTTTAATAAACACAGTAGCTTCTAAAATCTAAAACGTTCAACATTTGATTTTTTTATGGCATTGTATGACGGACCACCTAGACGGACTCTTACATATGAGAGACCACCACCGCAATGTCTATTTCTACCACCAAGCAGCAGTTTGCATGCACTGTTTTGTTTCGGTTTGAAGGACATTGTAGCCAGTGTAACTACGGGACATAATGAGACTTAACAACTTATGTCTCAGGATGACGAGCGCAGTGGAATGCCACACAGTACTTTGTAACTCAAGGTGCTGGATGGTGTTGCTACTGTTTATGGGTGGTCGTATCGCTTACCATCAGGCGGACGGCACGCTCGTCTCGTCATTCAAGGCAATAAAAAAATAATGTCAAAGGTATCTTATTTGAAAAAAGTATTTAGAAGATACGTATTTTGTATCTAGTATTTAGATACCATTTTCAAAAGTATCTTGTATCTGGTATCTCAAATCCTTTATTTACAAGTATCTTGTAACTTGTATTTCAGATACTTTTATGAAGTATCTTGAACATCTCTGCAAATAACATAAGGGGCATTTCACGTGAAGCGGACAACGAAAAAAATGTCAGGTTCCGGATTTTGTTAATAATTGGGTCAATTGGACTTCTATGGGACCTGAATTAATGTACGTCATTATTTTTATTTTTTGTAGCCTAGTTACGAATTAATGCGACTTCAAAGATTTGTAAAAATTTGAGGAACGAATTATTCGATAGCCATTTAGTTAACCAAATGTATTAAACAATAAGTAAACAGTGTTTATTAGAGAATATTAATTGTTTTTATAGAACATTTTGTAGGACAAATATTTTTTCGAATAATTTAGATAATTATCATCAGATTTAACAAAAAGATCCCAGGTAGTAATCATTTTTTGAAAATCATCAAATCAACATATTTTATCCCTGCTACCCCTATTACCTACCACAATCGAGTTTTGGTACAGGAAATTGTTGGGCGTCTCATCAAAATGAAGCTACTCACGGAAAATTGGCTTGATAGTAATCAAGTGCAAAAATGGACCAGGGATCCTGTACTAAAAGCGCTAAGGTGCCGCAAGGCGCATGTACTGGGCGGTTCCTTAGTTTGACTCGCTTCGTAGGATTTATATCGTAACTAATGAAAGTTGGTTAGATAACCATATTTAAACGCTAACAAGTCATACCATGAGCTGTATTTATTATCAAGGCCCCATGATGGAGTATAAAGTAATTTAAAAAGTTTGGAATAAAAATTAAAATAACCCACAACACAAAAAAAAAATTAAAAAGTAAAATAATAAAAGTGTCTTTGTCGTTTAAGTACTTACCTAGTAATATTTTGAGCCAAGCGTCGTAAGGACGTAAGTCGGGGGACCGAATTCCGGACTAGGAAGACGAAAATATTTCTTTAGCGGTCCCCCGACGTGAGGACCCTTGGGTGAAAATATTACTAGGTACTTAAACGACAAAGACACTTTTATTATTTTACTTTTTAGTGATTTTTTGTGTCGGGGGTTATTTTAATTTAATTTAATTCTTAACTAGTGATACCTACGTAAGTCACGCACCTCTGACTTTTGGTAATTAGGTATTATTAAAATGTTTTAGCGCTGAAAGAATACGTCGTAAACATACATGAGATTTTCCTTTAAGCTATTCGATAGTACCTAGTCTTTGTTATCGCTGAAAAGTGTATTGTATCCACGGTGCGTCTTCAGGAATGACTGAGTTGCTAGGTTTGGGTCACCGCCCATGAGTCTTACGAACTAGCGTTAAGCAGTTCTGGGATATGGAGAACGTTGGTTAGAGTTGGGCGTAGTCTAAGGACTATGTTATATCTACATTGTATACTGTACACCAATATACCAACCAAAATCTCGAAGGTATATGTAGTCTGGCTTCATAATACTGCCGCTTGCTGCTCTTAATACAGAACTGAAAGTTTTAAGACAACTTACACTCTTAGCAGTATAAAAACATAATACGCAGGCATATAGCCACTAGACGAGTGCGTCGAGGGTATTATTCAATATAAAATATTAAAAGGACTGTCGGAGGTGGCGGGTGGCTGAAAGCGGGCGTTCCTTAGTCGCGACTTATAAAAATGGCCCATTTCTACTGACCGAACCGTAAAAATGCGCACGTGGCTTCCATACAGAGCCATATACGTTCCGATGGTTGCCTCCGATATTCGTATGTGGTTCAAATGTTTGTATGCTATTACACTGTGCAAAAGGTATATTTTTTACCCAATTACACGTAGAAAATAAAGACATGTTTTTTGGGTGTTTATTTTAATCCTTACAACCGAATAATAACTGTACAAAACGTTTCATCATCATCATCATCATCAGCCACATGACGTCCACTGCTGAACATAGGCCTCCCCCAAAGATTTCCAGACGGACCTGTCAAAAGCGGCCCGCATCCAGCGTGCTCCTGCTACCCTTATCAAGAACAAAACGTTTAATTATATTTTATTATGATCCACAACGAACTATATAAATGGCAGCACCAAAGGTACCTTTGAATTAAAATATTGCATACGTTTGTCGCTGAGATATCATATTAATCTTTCACACACACAAACACCCGTCTTTTATCGCCGAAAGTGTAGGCAAAGGGGCAGTCGTACCGCGCATGCAATACAACAATGCCACCGAGGCCTCGCGTGGCAGTCCTATCATAAAAAAATTACCTACACTCATTTAATACATAACGGTATGGATGCATAACGGATGACATAACATTTGTACACTGCGGTTTATCGGTAGAAATAAATAATGCGACAGTAGGTTCTAGTTAGTAAGTACATATTTAGACGGGACTCATGTGGGATGGATCTACTTCCTAGTGATATTGAATATAGGTAAGTATAAATAATGCTATCCACGATGACGAAAAAATTGGTAGCGTCGTCATGGATGAAATTATCTAGAGTCAAATATTTACATGATATTTTAACTATTATTAATATAATATTATGTGGGTATAGATACGTTTTAAACATCATTTTAAGTATTACAAGAGCGTGAACGCAATCTAATATTCTGCCTCGTTTAAAAAACATTCAGGGACCATACGAAGCTCTCCATTCAGCCGTCCGATACTGCGACGTTTTAACCTGGAGTTCATTTTTTCCGCACGTGGCGTGCGTGTGGCAGGTGACAGCCAAATCGTGTAATCCATTGGTCGTGCAAAGTGTGCGTCCACTAGCTATTTAGTTTCATTTTTGAAGAGTTAAAGTTTTTTTGCAACTGCGAGCTGGCTGACGGCGACAGTTGCTTTGGTAACTTTGTATTAAAAAAAAGAAAACTTACTGCGCATTTCATACTTAACGAAATTCAAAGTTGGAAAGGAAATTGTTTCGTATTTTACTGAATGCGAAATTAAATTTATAAATGTGAATATCCTTTTACGAAATGAACGTTTAATTATAAAAATTAGCATATCCACGCAATGCTATTGTTTGACTGCCTCGGTGGCGTAGTTGTATTACGGTACGACTGCAATGCTGAGGTCTCTGGTTCGATCCCCGTGTCGGGCAAAGTGGTATTGGATTTTTCTATTCAGTATCAGCCCGGAGTCTGGAATTTGTTCCCGATATGGCCATAGGCGGCGATAGCCTAGTTGGGAGTAGAACGGACTGCCGAGACAAATGTCCGGAGGTTCAAAACCCAAGGGCAGGCACCTCTGACTTTTCTAAAAAGTTATGTATGTATTCTTTGTGAATTATCGCTTGCCTTAACGGTGAAGGAAAACATCGTCAGGAAACCTGCATATCTGAGAAGTTCTCTAAAGTGGGTGTACTAGTTGCACCTCTGCCTACCTCTTCGGGAATGAAAGGCGTCAGTGTGAGTGTTTGTGTGTGCAATTGATAGGGACAACGGAAACTTGGAGCGAATGGAACGGCCTGAACATGGAAATCTTAAGTTCCATTCGGCCAAGGCACTATTGAATTTCTAAAATACCCATCTGTGTATTATATACCTAATGTGTATTGATTGTTGATTTTCGCTTTCTATGTGTAAAAGTAAACAATATTAGAAAACTTGTACACTTAATTACTTACACTACTTACTTATGGGCACAATTTAATATCTAAGGGTAGATGTCACTATAATAGTTTGATGTGTGTATTGTTAAAAAATTATGCTATTGTTAAACATCTGTGAGTATTAACACACACAACATCCAAACATTTTCACAAACTTTCTCATTTATAATATTAGTAAGATAAGAGTAAGATAAAAGTATTTTGGCCTCACGACTTGTTATTGTGCAGAGTTCGGATATTATATTTACAGAATAGAGAGAGCAGCTACATATTGTGTTGTGGTAGGTAGGTATATTATGCACTTTATAGAAGTCGATGGAAACGCGAACGTCTACGGCTTTTCGTAAGGCTATTTTACGAGCACTTCCTCAGATACGGTCGTAAAGTTCCTCGCCGTCGAGGACCTCGCCGTGTCCCCCAGTGTCCGACCCAGTTAGCAGCTCCGGCCCGCGTGCCGATGAAAGCAATGGATAGATTGGTGTATTACACCTCTAAAATACCCTAATTGCTGATGTCTCAATCATCTTCCAACGACCGCCCTGAGCCGAGGCTCGTACCCCACTTAGGGGGTGCCCTCAGCGTGGTCGTTTAAATGTAAAGGGTTGGAGCGCCTAAAGCGTTCGCCCGAAAGTCCGGTGTGGCCAGAAAAGCCGACTCGCGTCAGGCTACTGACCGTAAAGTCATGTCAAATAATAAAAAAAAGGTAAAGTAGAGATGCTATTCTTACATTTAAAATCGATTAACGTACAAAACTAACTCGATTTTCAATTCAATTGGGAGGTACAAATTGTTATTCAACGATCTAAGAAAGATGGTGTTTTGTGTGTGCATATTTTTGTTTGGTTGTTCAGTGATTTAATTTCAACTATCAGCTTTAAATATTCGTTCCTAAGCAGTATATTAAACTAACGTAATTATTTCATAATATTATGTCCCGTTTATCTAGCAATTTATAATATTATGTTGGTGATTCAAAATCTAATATTTAGAATTATGTTTTCATTAGTATTCGAATCCTGTATACAAGTAAATTTTGACATTGCGTTACCAAATTAAACCACATACTTATCTCTTTGAAAATAACACTTTCCATTAAGTTATTTTGACGATAGATGTAAAATAAAAAAGTGTAAGTTTCGAACAAAATAAATATCAATAAAACGTAACTTTAAGTTTACACGCCCTAATACCACTACTACTACTCTAAAAGGATTCGTCGCAGGCCGCAGCAGCAACACTTTCAGTTAGAAAAACACTCACGCACACACCATATTCGCACTAAACTACAAAATGATAAAAAATCTGAAAAATAATAATGAGATTTTTGGTGAAAATATTCGTTTCTCATGGATGACTATTTTGTTAGCAGAGGCAAAGACGAGTATATTGTGGTTTCATTTATTAACGCAATGTCAAAAATATTTCTTATAATGTTAAAGTTTATGAACAATCGATTTTTGGTAATCAATCTCAAAACCCTGAACCAAGCCGTATTCCGTGAAATAAAGCTATACAAATTGTAGTAACAGTTGACCGTTAGATATTGTTTGTATGCACATACATTGCGCAGCTGACTTGGGCAAACAGCACTATGCAAACATGTGCACCGAGTAATGTATTGCTTAACCTCGCCGGCTCCTTGCATTGTCTTGGATGCTTGAATTTGGCGTCACAGTTTATCAGCACTCCAGTAACATAACATTTTATGTTTTTTAAAGAAGAATGAAAGCTCAGATATAATTTATAATGTATGTAGTAGACATTTAAGTAATCTGCAAAAAGAGTTATAAATATAACACGTATCGGATTAGTTTCTTAAAAAATTAAAATCCTTCCTGGCTTTCGTATACTTGCCAACGAGCTGTTGCCTCACGCATCCTCGTACAAATATTTGCAATGTCTGTATGTATGTATGTATGTAACTATTTTTCATCATTATCAACATCAGCCACATGACGTCCACTGCTGAACAGAGGCCTCCCCCAAAGATTTCCAGATGCACCTGTCAAAAGCGGCCTGCATTCAGCCTGTTACTGCAACCTTTATCAAGACTATGTTTGTTCGGGTGGAATCTTGCAAGTCAATTTTGAAGCAGTTACCCTCAACCGATTGTGTTGAAATTTTGCATACACGTTCTGATTAAGTGACAATGCATTTTTAGCTAAGTGACGTCATTCTGAATCCAATATGGCGGATGGACCAAGATGATGGACTAGTTATTTTTTGAAATATATGATAAAATATTAAAAACTATTTGTTTATTAAACATAATCTCTTTAATTATTTTGGGCTAGCGTACTTGATCTGGGAACCGTGGGGTTTGTTGTTCGATTCCTGGACGGGATTCAAAAAGACCATAATTACCCAGGACAGGAAAGGAGAATGCCCATTTTTGTATGAAAGTTGGGCTACTCTTGCGTCTTTACAAAATCTTCACTAAAGTATAGGAAATATATACTAAATCTTATACAAATTGAAAACAATAGGATATACAATGGGAGTTCGGAGTAATCTGAATTTTTATTGCTCGGTTATTTTGAGGTTAAGTATGTAGGTACTGCAATAACGTAGGGTAGAAAGTACCTGCGTAGCAAAGATAGCCTGGTTTTGGGCATTCTCCTTTGTGACCAATATTTTAAAAGCAATACAATAATAAGAGTAAACCCATGGACCTATAAAAAAAGGCGGACGGAATTTCGCTACACAAAAAACTGAAGCACCCAAAGTATGTCAGCTTGCCTGTACGCACGAGTATTGCGCACACATTCACACCAAAGTATGTCGATCGGCCGCCATTACGCAACAAACCTCAATTGAATGAAGTCGTTGTAAGAATAAAAATAAATAATTAAAATATGCCGTCTAATGTGGTTAAATGCTGTCAAAATCACAGTGGTTCCAAGAACAAATGTCACGGGATCACATTTCATAGGTAAATTAGTAATGTATCACTTATTTGATCAACATTCATTGATATTTAAAATTATTTATTTTTGTAACACAAAACCTCAGCCTACAATTCCAGTGTTGTCAACTATTTGACGGGTAAATGACCCCGAAGTATAGGAGACGTGATTTTTTTTTGTTTCAAATACGATTTTGTTTTTTAAACTAAATAGGTATAGGTTGTTATTAGGTATATGTTTTTTTTTAGGTTTCCTGCAGGAAATGAAGTATGGAGGAGTGATTTAATTAATATAATAAGAGAGTGTAGATCATAAAATAAATCTTATTAAATATATTGCAGAAAAACATTTAACAATTAGATTTCATCACATATCGAAAGAAGAGGGCATCTCAAAGACCTACACAAGTAAGAGGTAGTTATACATAAAGTTAACGCAAGATAGAGAATTAAAAAAATAGAAATGCAAATTAAAGAAAGTTTAATTATTTACGTTGTTTGATTTAGCCTTTTGACTGCCTCGATGGCGTAGTTGTATTACGGTATGACTGCGATGCTGAGGCCTTGGGTTCGATTTCCGGGTCGGCCAAAGTGATATTGGGTTTTAAATTCAGTACCAGCCCGGAGTATGGAATTCGTGTCCGATATCGCGATAGGCTCGCCCCCTATCATATCACGGGACGGAATACGCCCGGCGAAAACTGGGGGCACTAGTTGCACCTCTGCCTACCCCTTCGGGAATAAAAGGCGTGAGTGAGTGTGTGCGTATGATTTAGCATTAGTTAGGAAACATAATTTTATTGTTTCGGTTTCGAATTTCGATTTCGGAAATGAATTTTACTCATTCATTTCTACACACCTACTAATCACATATGTTTGGCTATTATTTATCACGGTCATTTCAAATAAAGCTAAATAATATATAAATTAATTAATTATAATTACATCTTGCAAAATATAAAATTATTGAAACGACTTTCAATAAAACTAACCTAAAATTGGAAAAATAGTGTAGTGTAAACTAGTGTTAAAAATTGGGGAAATTTTGTTTTTTATGGCAATCATTCATTTACGCACACATAGTTACGCCGCCGCCATTGCTGTGCTTCAGTTTTTGTTTAGCGAGAGTCCGTCCGCCTTTTTTTATACGTCCATGAGTAAACCCAACTCTTATTACATAACTAGTATTGCTCGCGGCTCCGCCCGCGTGAAAAGGATTTTTGGGATCAAACTATTTTCCCGGGATAAAAAGTCGCCTATACCACTCAGGAGTAATATAGCTTCCTATTAGTGAAAGAATTTTCAAAATCGGTTCAGTAGTTCCTGAGATTAGCGCGTTCAGCCAAACAAACAAACTCTTCAGTTTTATAATATTACCAAAATTATATTAGTACCTATAGATTACAGGACACAAGCCAGAATCAGGTACATATGCTTTGCGCCTAAACCGAACACTTAGGTATAAAGGTGTGGGCTTATGCACGTGGCATTAACACCCAATCCACAAGTCTGTATGCTTAACCGATGACAGCAGATTTTTTTATCTCGAGATTTCTAAAGAGTTATGCATTGACCCCTGTGTAGCAATAAAAAGCGAATATATTCCGGGATAAATATTAAACAAATTCGGCGCGGTCAAATCTACATATTCATTTAAATGTTTCGATGTGTTGCTATGCCGATAAATAAATAAGTTTAGATTTTTATTCCTATCTGCATGGATACTGTTTATTTACGGGAACAGGGATTTTTATAGTAAACGAGTTGGTGGGTCAGTAAAGGCATATGAAGTACACACACAATCACGCCATTTATTATCCCCAAAGGGGTAGGCAGAGGCGCAACGAATGCACCAACTTTTCGCCGTACGTATTCCGTCCCATGATGTGATAGGAGGCGATCCTATCGCCATATCGGGCACAAATTCCAGACTCCGGGCTGATACTGAATAGAAAAATCCAATATCACTTTTCCCGACCCGGGACCTGAACATTGTGGTCGTACCGTAATATAACTACGCCATCGAGGCAGTCAGTTAAAGAAATTAACTTAAAGTTAGAAAAGAACATATTCGGTACTTGGAAACTTCCTTAAATGTCATACGGCAGCGAAATCTCCAGTCTCTTATTGAAATTCATAGGAATAAACTTGCAAGGTATCATCGGGGTATGGAGAGAAGTATGTTGGAAATCAAACTAAAAGACAAAATTTGTAATGCAGAAATATGCACCATAAGTAAACTACTTACTCACTGATATAGGTACTTGCTCACATTGACGATCAGAAATGGGGATGGACCGGGCACATGCTATGTAGATACTTTGTGGTTTCCAAGAGAATGCACTAGAAGAAGTGCATGTCTCACAACTTCTTGGCAATAAGAAGATGGTAAGACAAAATTACTCTAACTTTTGGACCATGTTTGACAACTACCAGACAACCAACAAGACAGATACCAGTGGTGAAGAGACACAATTGGAGGAGGCTTGTTCTAAAAGGAACGCTGAATTGAGAGATATAATATAAAATGTATGTGAAAACCTAATGTCCGGAATAAACGGCTATTTAAACTCAATCTTTTCATAAAAAAACAAAACAATAAATTGGGTAGACTGGTCCACACAAGCAGCACCTGTTATCGAGTATGACGTATGTGCCAACCATCGACCTCCTCACCATGTTGTAAGGATGTAACTGACCCGGCATACGACGTCGCGCCGCTAGCATAAACTGTTGCGAGCGTGACGTAACCAAAGTGCTTTTGTAAACATATTTTTTTTATCTGGACCGTAATTTCAAAGGCACAAGTAACAAATATGATGAAATTTAAAATGGAGGTTGAGGGTTATGATGTTCCTAGATACTCTCTTTCATACGCCCTTCATACGCCATACGTCCCTACAGTATGGGGTTGATGTAACACTCTTTTCAAACATTAATCATCTAAATTCCAAACGATTTTTTTTTGCATAAACTTGCGGCCGTTTGTATGACGTAATTTGCTGGAGCCTGCGTTTAAGACGGGTTAGGTTATTTTTCTGTCTAGTGTTCGAGTTATGGACATGAGAATTTATAGTTTTTTTTTGTATATTCTAATGAACACTCTTTAATTTTAGGTTTTACCGATAATAATCTCAATAATGGCGAGTTGAGGTAAACGCTTTCATTTCAGAATCACACATTAGCATTTAGTTATTATATAAATAAAATATAATTTAAGAAGATCTGTTGTTCTTCTGCTATTCCCAGTCACTGCGGCATGCATGTGGCCGATTATATCGACAAATTCTACAGTTTACTGGTCGGACTATACGTTACAACTCTCGGGGTATTTGTACTCTACAAACCCATTGCACTGTGTTTCGGTTATCGGCTCAGTGGTCTAGAAGCTTCATTATATTAAGCATGATAAGATCGGGTGTTAAATCGCCGTTTTAATCCTGCATACCAAGTGACTAAACTTCGGTTGAGCTGGCAAAGTATGTCTACAGAGGTTCTACCACTTAAAAACGTTAGTCAAATGCTGTCATTAGTCAAACATGTGTTTTATATATATCCGGTTTCAAACTGACCGACATAATTGTTTCGACTAGCGAGTGAATATCATCTCTCGTCAGACACTATCTCCAGATACCATGCCGATTGACGAGACACTCATTCCGCGTATCATCAGGTGCAGTGGGGTCACCCTGCAGTGCACGTATAAAAAAAATCGCCATGTATCTAATTAAAATTAATAAATCACTCTGTAGTCTGGTACATAAAAGGTGATTGTTCGCCAAACAGTTCGTTAATATTTAACAATTGAGTCAATTTAATTCTGTGTAGTATGAGTCATAGTCAATATTATTAAATGTCGTAATAGATGCCAGAAATAGACAAGTGAATAATATTTGGATGATAAGTTGTTAATGAAGTTCTCATGTGCCAGAGTCCATGTGTTATCATCGCCTTTTTTGACCCGATCGTCTGTTTTGAAGGTCTTTAACTACTACTAGGTACAAAATAGCAATTTAACCTGCCCTAATGCCAGTGCCGGATTAACTACGTAGCAAGAGTAGCAATTGCTACGGACCCCGCGCGAAAGGGGGCCCCGCATGTTTAAACCCACTCACTCTGCCTGAGCGTAATTTTTTGAGTGAAACTTGTTAAGATGTGGTACGTTGAATTTTTTTGATGTCACAAAACAAGACACTCGGTACCCGATTATTTCCTTGGCGTAAATAATTTAAATAATATCATACAGTAAACGCACAAGTTCTACAAAAAGTTGCTTGTATAAACGTGAAGAATTTCAGTCGGCCTGATAATCAGCTCTACAAAAAGTCTGCCGCATATGCAAGCACTCTTACCCGACACTTAGTGTGGATGTGTAGCAGAATTGAAATGGCTCGATTTAAATTGTTAAAATTATCTATTGATTTGTAAAGTTAACAGTCTACATTATTTTTAGTATAATTTAGTAGCCATATACCAAAAATCTATTTTCTAGAATATAAGTATATTGAGTTATAGAAGTTATGACTAAAAAAAATTTTTATTACTTCAAGAGAGATTCCCTCCAATTTAATTTTTCATAAACATTTCGTAATCCTGATAAAGTAGGATCATTACCAAATGCAAAAAAAGCAATGCATTCAATAAACTATTTCCAGAACAAAAGAAATTCTAGACGCGAGAGTCTCACACGTGTTTTTTTTAAACTAATAATAGGTATCCTATCCCTTGTCAGTACAATGGGCACCCAGCCAATGCAAATTATTTGTGATCGAAGTTGGTAACACTGAAAAATTAACCGGGGATTCCCTGACATTGCCATTGAGAAGGCTTTTTGTAATTGTCCGAGCCTAACAGCACCTATAGTAATTTACTACACTATTCATTACCCACAAAATTGTAACCTATAGATAGTAAATAAATGTATTGAGTATTGAATTGTATTTTTACCACTCTATACTTAAAAACCCATAGCAGATCAAGGGCTTTTTGAAAGAATTTGCTACGGGCCCCGCGCTTGCTTAATCCGGCACTGCCTAATGCTACTCCAATGTGCGGCCGGCGCGACAAACTTTTTTCATGTTGCAGAGATATTTGGTTCAGTTTTCACAATTGCCGGTATAACGTGATCCCTCTAAGAGATTTTAGTTTTTCAATTTGTAATTTAAAACTCATACAGTTTTGCCCGAGCTGCGCTACGAACCAAGGTCTGTCGGTCTACAGCAATATACGTTACCACTAGCCCAAGGATCGCAATTAATATAACTTTATTATATTATATTATAATCTCTGCCTACACCTTCGGGGATAAAAAGCGTGAATAGTGTGTGTTATTATATTTCATTTAAAATTGGTTAAAACGACACGTAATTGAGGTTAATAATCAGCTAATAAGGTCATAATATTATCACCATTGTATTGCGATAAAATGAGTTCAAACAGCTAAACAATAATCCCAATAATGTGAACTAGCTATATTTTTTTCCAAGAATTCATCTGATTCATTGTTGTAATAATATAAAATATATTTTTTTAAATAATGTGACGCATTGTTGTCCACGACTGATGATTTGTCATGAGGTATCCCCACACCTGGAAACCACGTTTTTTTTTGACACAACATAGTGACTACTCTGATAGATCTTTTGTTTGCGAGTCAGCACAGACAACATTGATTCGTGTTTATTTCTGACATTCATGAGAAGGCTCTGCTGTGTTCCGGTTAGGAGGATATTGAATTCGGTGCAGTTTTGAATACATTGAAAGATAAAGTACCTGGATGACCGAGCATTGCTCGGTATTTTTTTGTTTTGGTAAATTGTGTTTTTTCGAAATTATATTTAAATATGAATTACATACTCTAACCTCAAACCAAACACTCATTGGCTTAGTGCTGCTAAACAACGCCATCTACCTGACATTGGTTAAATGTAACTGAACTGCGAAGTCACAAAGAAAAAAAAACAACGCCATCTACTGTTGTGTCGTTAAAGCAGTTAGTTGCTCCCAATTCGATGTCAGGAAGAGTTTTCAGTTTATGTGCTTAACAAAGCCATCTAGTATCATATTTTTCACTTAAGTTGAATTCCTGAAAACACGGATAAAACAAAATTTTCTAAAAATGAATCCTAGCTAGATCGATTTATCGCCCTCGAAAACCCCTGCATACAAAATTTCATGAAAATCGTTGGAGCCGTTCCGAGATTCAGAAATTTATTTATATATATTCATACAAGAATTGCTCGTTTAAATATATTAGATAATATACAATATTGGTGGTAGGTCTCGTGTGCGAGAGGCCGTCTAAGTAGTTACCACCACAATGTCTTTTTCTAGCGCCAAATAGAATTTGCATGCACTGTTGTGTTACTGTTTGAAGGAAATTGTAGCCGGGGTAATTACCGGGTATTATGAGAATTAACATCATATGTTTAAGGGTGGCGAGCGCAGTCGAGTGCCATGCAGTACTTTTTAATTCAAAGTTCTGCATGGTGTTATTATTTAGATATGGAAGTTCGTATTACTTACCATCACTTACATCACGCGAGCGGCATGCTAGTCTCTTCATTCAAATTTATCAAAATTATTTCTTACTATAAATTGCCGTTTAGTCTCGGTATGCTGTAGGTTAGCTCAAAACCCAGTTTGACAGCCACTAGCGCGTGCTAAGTGACTCATTCCGAGGCCGGAAGCGAGCTGGAAGATCTAAGTGCTGCTCTGAATTGAACCTGTCCCAATAATAAAGCTATTCAGCCATTGAGAGTGCAGCCGAGGGACGAGCTTCAAATAGTTAATTGCTGTCGTTTCTAGGCGGTGATGCTGAGTTATGAACAGATTTATCGAGATATCGATACAAGGAATCGCTAGGACACTAAATGTTAGTCATTATTATTATAAATAGCTCCAAAGTTAGCCTTGTAATCTCCATGGCTTACCTACATAATCACCGATTTTTTTTAATAAAATATTAATATAAGTAATCATGTAGTAAATTATCATCATAGATACGTAGTTCTTCTTTTATCCAAAGATAACATAAATAAAATAAAGTATCAACGGTATCTGATGGAAATGAAATGAAATAATTTTATTCGAACCCATAAAATGTTATACATTATTTAGATTCCGTCAATATTAACTCTACCACCAGTTCGCAAAGCAGTTCTCATCAGAGAAGAACGGGCAAGAAACTCTAGTGTTGCTCTTTTCAAAATCAGTTCAAGGTATAAAATACAATGCATGATATAGGAAAAAAAAATACAATTAAGTATTTGTTTGTTTTGTTTGTAGTTCAATTATATTTACTCGCAAAATAGGCAATAAATTTTAAATTCTCAGACAAGTGCACAACCCTCTCAGGAGCATGTAATAATTTGATCTGAAATTCTTCAATTCTTCATTATTTCAAGATTATTATTTATTACTTATGATTCACGTTTTTTTTCCTCGTGGAATCTATATAGACGGAGAGAATTGATGCCTTTGGAAAGGAAATTGTGGCTGTCAATTCTTGCGTCGTGTGTAGTTGTGCCTGGAGCGTGCATTTGAACGAAGCTCTCTGTGTTGCCAATCGCCAGCAAAGGTCACACTTAGCTGTGTGGTACACCTCTCGTATGCGACTGTCCGTCCCTAGGTGTTATCTGGAAATACATTGAGCACTGAGGCACCGCGCAAACAGTTTGCGGACGCCATTATGTATCGCTATCATCATACAATGCCTCGTCCGTCTTGAGTGCCAACAAGTTCCCTAGAGTTTTTAATTTTTATCAATAGGTACTAATGTTATAAGTGTAAAGTTTGTTTGTTACTGACAAATTTTGAAAATCTGGAATCTGGAATTTGGATGTTATATTTGAAACTACTGATCTGATTTCGAATGCTCTTACCCTAACAGGTGGTTCCCCTATTCCGGAATGCAATAGGTTACTTTAGCCCGGCGAACAAAAGTGAGATACATACAAATTGCAATGCTACAGTGAGACCGATGATCGAACTGGTTGAATTAAAAGACATCACGTGGTGAAAGAAGTGAGACTTCCATATGTTTACGAAACTTTGCGGTTTAGGTTATCTAGGGTTAACATTATAAGTCTGGGTAGCCTAAGCATTATAGTAATTTATCAATTATAAATGAGTTTTTATTGCTTTATACCCAATAACTCTAGACCCTAGAGTCGTTGGGTATAAATAGCCAATAGATTTGCACCAGCGCCTTTTCTGCGTGACCCGTGTATACAGTCACATTTTAAATTTGTTCTGCCCCGGCAGGCTTCCCCAGTGATATGAGGTAAGACCGCTGATGACAAGGAAACTAATGGCTTGGGAATGAAATACCAGCTTAAAATAAGTTGACCGGTTTTATATTCATTTTTAAAAAGGAGCACTATAATTTCTCGTTCATTATTTTCTGGTAAATATGTTTTCCGAAATAGCGTTAGAGTGAAAAATCACGGAATATAAAAATCTAACCCTGGACTTCCAAGTCCTCAACCAATAATAATAGCATGGCATAATAAATATTTCACTAGACCAAGGAGGCGATAATAATTTCATTATGTTAATACATTTGATTATAATTATTCATTATAAAATTATCAATATTTTTATCATTATTTGATTCCAAAAAAACTGCATAAAATTTAAAAGGTCCCCACTATAACATCGACAGTATGTGAACTGTACCAATCCGTATCAGGCTAGAATAATAGATCAGAGACTAGCCTTTATCATCTGTAGAGGAATTCCGGGCCCAGCAGTGGGACAGTATAATACAGATTTTAAATTGATAATATGTAGGTATTTATTTTGTAACTGTTTGTTATTCCAAAAAAAAGAGATACTATAGTGATCTGTAAATTGCAATGTAGGTATAATACTAGAAGATTAAATGTGAACCACCTAAAAAGTAGTAATGCTCACAATGCCAGAGATACCGTAGTACCTTACCGCTTATTAGAGATGATTTTCATTATTTTGAGCATCTAGGTAAGTAAGTAATCTTAAACAGTGCTTATAGTCTAGGACCTTGGTAAAACTTAATTCCCTCAGTGGTCGGCAACACACTCCGGATTCCCCTGACATTATGAGTTGTTCACCGGCAGCGATAATCCTCATGTGGCAAGGAACTGGCGCGATTGCTGGGTTTCTACTAGTTGCACAAAATTATTCTATGGGCAGCAAGGTCAACGGGCTTTTGATAGTCAAAGGTCTAATGCCAAAGCAACAGGAAAAAAGAAAGAAAACAGCCGCAAAAACAAACCGCAATCTCACATTGACTTTTAAATACGTTTTTTCCAGTTGCCAACCTTCTGATACTGCTATCACATATTAAATAGATACTACTATCACCTTAAACCGAAGGGCGGGGTGGGAATCCCATATTCATGAAGATACACTATCTCTTGGAGCTACATTTTTTCCTCTTTAATCTTTATTAGGACAATAAATGGTTATAATGACTTGCGGTTTTAATGTTTTGATAACAACTAAACTAAAACAATTAATTAAATTGTATTAGGTATAAATTGCTTCCTTTTAGAAACCTACTTCGTAGGTACCCATAATATGTGCCCTGTGGCCCGGGGGCATCTAGAGAATTCCGCCACGGCATCCCCTGCCTGTCGTAAGAGCCGACTAAATGGGGATTGAGAGAATCGTGGGGCGAGCAGTGGGGGGCTGCTACTCCAATTTATGCGACTCCGAGGTGGACGACATTGCGGGTGGTCAGTCTCCTGCAGTCGTAGACGCCAAAGGCGTGCTTTGGAGGTCGGGGGCTTCTTAGCCCCCTCATTTAGAGGGGCCGTAATACGGCATTGCGCAGGGGCGGTTCCGTGCAGCTATCTTAGTGCAACAAGATAGATACCCCGGGGCCGTCCCGCATGCGCCGTAGAAGGCCACCGCGGGTTTTGGTTGGTATGCCGATGTAGGGTGTACATAGTGTTAGGGACTCGGTCCAATGCTCGTTCGGATGATGTTATACTCCCGAGTGTCGACATTGGGCCGTTAGATCGGTGAAACCAACATAACCATTCCACTCACCCCACAGTGGTGGTAGCGATAACGCGTTTTTCACCGCGATAAAAAAAAGGTACCCATAATATCATAAATGAAATTGTTATTTGATTATATTTCATAAAGAACAAATTCAAATACCAATTCGAGTATAAGTTTTGAACAAGATGCGTCGCTAGTCGTTTTTAATCCAAGGGAATTGAGAGTGCTAATTTTCCATGATTGCAACAAGTTTTTAAAATAGTCTGTTGATTTTTTTACATTGACGGTAATCTTGTTTTTCTTAGAATTTATATTTTTTTTGTAATTTTCTAAACTCTGATGGTAAAGCGATGCGGCTTAGTAGGCAGTATAGGCAGAGTACACAGATATATATTACCATAGACGTAGTATAGTATAGACTTGACATGTGAATAACAATAATAAAGAGAAGAGGATAGATTCATTACAATAATTTCGAGAGGGACAGAGATACACGTGGTATTTTTTGTCACTCTCGGAGTTCCGCTTTTTGTTGTATGGCCTATCTTCAGTTTCGGCCAAACATTCTAAGCGTAAATAAGTTGTACACCAGTAATTGTGAAAATCTGTGAAAATAGACCATTACAAGTTCTGTTTTTGAGGTTACTGTACTATATTTAAGTATTTAAATATGGTTCACTGCAGTGTTATTGGCTGTAAAAGCAGAAGTGAGCGAAAAATGGAAAACATAACCTTTCATTCGTAAGTAGCATTTTCACGTTGTTATTCATTAAAATTCGTAAATATAATTAAAACAACATTGATAATTTACCAATATCAATGTATGTTTTCGTTTAGAAGTAACAGATATCTACGTAAAACTTAATTTAAATATTATAAATTTGACGTATTATGTTGTCGAATTCGGAAGTTAATTCACTTGTATTGTGTGGCCATTTTGAAGCAAACTTTCAATTTGTCCGGTTAATAGGCCTTGCTGAGATACCAACGTTCACGAACCAAAATTACCCTACAGTTGAGGAAAATATAGTCATAGTCCTTATCAAATCACTATTCGGTAGTTCGACAGCTGTCATTTTTTTTTTACTAGTACCTTATGCGCCGCTGCGTAAAAACGATGTCCGCTTAATTGACAGGTGACGTCATGGCCGAATCTGGCCAAGCGAATAATGACCGGTTATACACTGAATATAAAAATGATAATGTACTTATTTATTATGAAGTAGTTGCAAATACCCTTTATTGTAACCATCGTTACAAAAGAAACAGTGTAGAGTAGATAATAGTATACAGTAATCGCAAAATCATTAGACCGCTTGAAGTAGTAACATGACGTTACAGAAAAGGGCACAATATTAAGCAATCTATAATAAATTTACCACTAGCTGACTATATGCCTAAATTTTTTATATTGGCACAATATATACAGGTAGTATTTTGTGCCGACTGCCTCGGTGGCGTAGTTGTATTACGGTATGAATGCAATGCCGAGGTCTTGGGTTCGATTCCCGGGTCGAGCAAAGTGATATTGGGTTTTAAATTCAGTATCAGCTCGGAGTCTGGAAATTGTGCCCGATATGGCGATAGGCTCGCCCCCTATCACATCATGGGACGGAATACGCATGGCGAAAAGTGGGTGCACTAGTTGCGCCTCTGCCTACCCCTTCGGGGATAAAAGGCGCGTATGTTTGTGTGTATTTTATATATTATTAGGTTATATTCAACGATAGTTGCCCTGATTTTTTTTATTTATTGTAGGTTTCCCAGAGAACCGGAGACACGTCAAATTTGGATCCAGGCAACCGGACGATCTAATTGAGAACCAAAAAAATACGACAGCATATGCTCTAAACATTTTATAAGGAGCTGTTTTCGAAAGACTATTAACATATAACAAACCTGAATTGGCAATTAATAAAACGACTGGCCGTAATAAATTAACTTCAGAAGATTTTGACAACATCGACAATAATCTAGAGACAGATATTGTCATATTGCCTCCAGACCATGATTACTTAGCAGACCCGACTAGGTTGACCGAATTTTCAGAAAAAGTTATTATATATATTGCTGGGTTTATTATAAAATCATTGGAAACACAACTAAAATGTGAGCAGTGTTTCGAGGCTCCCTATAACCCAGAGAAAATTGTGAACAGCCTCCAATTTAAAAAAGATAAAGGCGGTTTACGTTATCCGTCGCGTGACCTTATTTATCTTTGTACTATAGCTGAGGAGGTATACAGAAAAAACAAAAATGTATATAAGAAAGATATTATGCATCATCTTCTTCAAGAATGAACGATGTAGTGGTAAAAGGTTATTTTCGGAAGTTCCTCATGACTTTCCAAGGTCTTTTATAAACCACTACACAATGTTAATCAAAAGTGTATGCACGAAATATTTAAATGTCAGATTGCATTAATCTGCTAAATCATACATAGATAAAAAAGATAGTATAAGAAACTTGTATACAAAATTAATTTTGTTTAAGGGCCAATAAATTATGTAAAAACGCAATGTTTTGTTTTTTATGACCTATAAAATGTTTTTATGATAAACCTGTATACATGTATGTTTGTTGACAAATATATCGTGACCCACTGATATATTTATGCAGTTTTCCCTAAACGATAGAGCTCCTCCCCGAAAAGTCCTTGTACCTTGTGGAAAACTTACAAAGTTATAGAAAAACATTGCTTCAATTAATACAAATGATTTTAATTACTTATGTGTACATTTTTAAATTTTTTGATATACAAATCACTACAATAAAATCACACTTCCCATTTTTTTCACTTAATTAAGGTCTTTTTTATAACTGCCACAGAAGTGTAAAATCTTACAAATAATTGATATTTTTGTAAAGTTTATTACATGTCTTATTACATGATAAATAACATGCATTACGCTGTTATGAAAATATTTATGAAAGCTCAAGATTGAATTGCTTTTTATTTTATTGTATCTATAAAATTAATTCAAGAATTGGGTAAAACCAATGTTAGTTGGTAACCCCACGAAGTGCGTTTTATAGGATGTACCTTCTATCTGTCCCTTTCGGGTGTACGCGTTTGCCATATCTACCTAATGCTTTATCTAAGTATATTACCGTGGTATAGGGAACGTGCACGTCGTAAGCACTGCCATCTAGTGGCGCAATCTAACTCATTATCAGCCCATCGATACTTGGCATTGACGTACAATATTCATTAAAAGGATGAAAAATAACATTTAATTTGTTGATAATGTATCGCTGTGTATCTGGATGCTCCAAAACATAAAAATAAACAAATAAAATGATGTGAAATTATATAATGCTCCCAAGCATAGTACCTAAGTACTTACATTCCATGGTTAAGTGAAAATCGACAAAAATAATAAAAGCTGTATAAAACATACATAATTATGAGTTCCAAAAGCATTTAGAAATGTTTCATTACTTTATTTATAAAAATAAATATGTTTTAAAGATAATATTTAATACAAAAAAAAATCGTTTTTTTTTTTGTATTGAATATATAACCTCCTAATTTTGCTTAAATAACTAGCTCCCATCTAAAAAAAACATATTCTGGACATGCTGGGTATAAATAACATTCGCCCGGAACACATATTTTATCATTTTTGTCATATTAAAAGAATATATAAAGTTAGGATAAAAGTTTTGTAACGGTATTTGTAGCGTGCTAACCAGATATGAAAATCAGTCGAAATGTCAAACTAATAGTGGAAGTGTCAGTTGGGTGTATAAAAAGGCTGCCGTATCGATGTGCACTCTCATTGTGGCTCATTCCGGCTCATTCTGCTCATTCGTGTTAAGTCTTAGTAGCAGTTCAGTAAGTTGATCATTGACTTTCATGCTGGTCGGTTAGTTGCTGATATCTTTGTAAAAGTATTTCTGTTAAATGTGTTCATGTAAAACCAGTGATAAATGCGTTAATGTAAAAACAGAAATAAATCGTTTTTATTTAAATCAAAATGGCTTCTGTTTCTAACTTCAGAAGTGGGATAAACAATCAATGCCCACAGAAATAGATTGTGCTCACTACATATGTACGCTATGTGGAATACATCGTACGATGGAGATATTTGACTACCCGCAATTTACGTGAAAAAAGAAATTGCGCTGAGTAATATCGGAATAAGAACAAGACTACAACGTGGATTAAAGTGGACAAGTGTGAAACATAGCCATGTGCATACCGCTTCAAATGAACAAGGATCTGCGTGTGTACCGTGATCAAACTGTTTGTGTACCGCGATCAAACTGTTGGTGTTCAAACGTTCCTATTGGTGTGCAAACGTTCCTGTTGGCGTTCAAACATTCCTGTTGGTGTTCAAACGTTCCTGTTGGTGTTCAAACGTTCCTGTCGGTGTGCAAACGTTCCTGTTGGTGTTCAAACGTTCCTATTGGTGCTCAAGCGTTCCGGTAGATGTGCTGCCTATGGTGTGGTGCAGCTGGTGTTCTGGACAAATTGAGCGGGCTGTCAACTAGCGGTTAAATGCTTACTGCTGCGTGGCATATAATATTCATCGGTGACTGTAGAAGAAGTGTGGTATCGTATGACCCGTAATCCTCGCTTGAGGGTTATGGTTTCCTTTATTTCTTCGTAATCTCCGCAAATGTTGGGATCTCGTTTTACCACGTGGTGGTGACTGGAGATTCTGCCCAAACCGCTTCGCATGTAGATTCACTTGTCTTAGCAATGAGATGGCTGTTCAGAAAGTTTAACGCCAGATTTTAGTTAAGGTCAGAATAGGCCGAACGGTATGTTGCTGTTGTGATTTTTATTTTTGCAGAAATTGGAGATCCATGCAGTGTGTGTGCACTGTCTTCGCAATGCGGAGCGGCGCGGAACTGCGCGCTCGAGCTCGCTTAAAACTGCGCGCTCTTGGCGATGCGGTGCGTTGCTGAACTGCGTGCTCCTAGTGCTGCCGAACTGCGCGCCTGTGGCTGCGCTGCTGAACTGCGCGCTCTTGGCGATGCGGTGCGTTGCTGAACTGCGCGCTCTTGGCGCTGCTAAACTGCGCGCTCTTGGCGCTGCTGAACTGCGCGCTCTTGGCGCTGCTGGACTGCGCGCTCTTGGCGCTGCTGAACTGCGCGCTCTTGGCGCTGCTGAACTGCGCGCTCTTGGCGCTGCTGAACTGCGCGCTCTTGGCGCTGCTGAACTGCGCGCTCTTGGCGCTGCTGAACTGCGCGCTCTTGGCGCTGCTGAACTGCGCGCTCCTGGCACTGCTGAACTGCGCGCTCTTGGCGCTGCTGAACTGCGCGCTCTTGGCGCTGCTGAACTGCGCGCTCTTGGCGCTGCTGAACTGCGCGCTCTTGGCGCTGCTGAACTGCGCGCTCTTGGCGCTGCTGAACTGCGCGCTCTTGGCGCTGCTGAACTGCGCGCTCTTGGCGCTGCTGAACTGCGCGCTCTTGGCGCTGCTGAACTGCGCGCTCTTGGCGCTGCTGAACTGCGCGCTCTTGGCGCTGCTGAACTGCGCGCTCTTGGCGCTGCTGAACTGCGCGCTCTTGGCGCTGCTGAACTGCGCGCTCTTGGCGCTGCTGAACTGCGCGCTCTTGGCGCTGCTGAACTGCGCGCTCTTGGCGCTGCTGAACTGCGCGCTCTTGGCGCTGCTGAACTGCGCGCTCTTGGCGCTGCTGAACTGCGCGCTCTTGGCGCTGCTGAACTGCGCGCTCTTGGCGCTGCTGAACTGCGCGCTCTTGGCGCTGCTGAACTGCGCGCTCTTGGCGCTGCTGAACTGCGCGCTCTTGGCGCTGCTGAACTGCGCGCTCTTGGCGCTGCTGAACTGCGCGCTCTTGGCGCTGCTGAACTGCGCGCTCTTGGCGCTGCTGAACTGCGCGCTCTTGGCGCTGCAGGCTGCGCGAATACGAAACGACACGCTCCACTATGCTTAGAGTGGCACGGATATCAGGTGATTGCGGAAAAACTTATTTGGGTGCTGTCTAATTTTGTATGACTAAAGTTTTTATGGAAATGTTTTTAAAGTTTCTTGAGGGGTAAACACGTTTAAGGGAAGTTTTGTCTTGCGGTCAGTATAGTTTTTGTTTTATGTCAGACATGCTATCCTGATCGACGGATACACTTCAAGTGAGGTATGGTTTCATGTTATTGGATACTGCTTTGGAGTGTGATCGGGCATGTGATCCTAGTACATGGGACGTACTTTGGGTGGTTGTGTTTTATTTGTGTGCTCGGACACTGTCGAGAATTGCTCGGACATGTGGTCCTGGAGCCGTGTAATACGCCGTAGTACATGTCACGAACAGGCCGCTGATGTGTGACGTGTTTGTTTGGCAAACATCGTTTGTCTTATATTGAGAGGTTGGGTTGAAGCATGTTTTTATGTGGGACCGATACACACACGCAAAGCTATGTCTCACGTAAGTACACGTAGACCTCTAACGAGTCGTGAGAGGCACTCCCCCGACGGGTCCTGCCTCAGGTGGTTGGTACAGATATCAAGATGTTTTATATCCGTTGTGCTTAGATTTTATTACGTTGAACTATTGAGTAATTTTTCTCATGTCATACGAGCTGTCTTACTTTATTTTGTTATCTTTTTGGATATGTTTTTGTGCTTTGGTTCTTTTTGTACGCAGATGCAAATGATGAGCTTGAGGAGGCTGGCGCTCCTAGCGACGCAGTCTTCTGAAAACTAAACACCTGGTGGCGTCTGCGAGCATCAACCAAGCACGTCCGGAACGCAGAGTAATGAGCCTGCTGCACCATCCAGCGTCGTGGCGAGTGAAGAAATTTCGGCGACTTCATTGCCAATTCTGGAGACTGATCTTCAGAGCTAGAAGATGGAGCCCGAGGACGGACTCCCGTCAGGAGAGGCCGAGTTAGGATAAAAGTTTTGTAACGGTATTTGTAGCGTGCTAACCAGATATGAAAATCGGTCGAAATGTCAAACTAATAGTGGAAGTGTCAGTTGGGTGTATAAAAAGGCTGCCGTATCGATGTGCACTCTCATTGTGGCTCATTCCGGCTCATTCTGCTCATTCGTGTTAAGTCTTAGTAGCAGTTCAGTAAGTTGATCATTGACTTTCATGCTGGTCGGTTAGTTGCTGATATCTTTGTAAAAGTATTTCTGTTAAATGTGTTCATGTAAAACCAGTGATAAATGCGTTAATGTAAAAACAGAAATAAATCGTTTTTATTTAAATCAAAATGGCTTCTGTTTCTAACTATAAACATATTATTGTTCTAGTTCTAGTTTCTTTTTTATCCACCTGTGGCTCTTGTGTCGATTTTGTGCTGCCCCCTATAGTTCGTGCACGCTCCCTATATAAGTGGGTTAATCGATGCATATTGAGATCCTCTATCGACTGATTCCGTTGGTGCGTCAATCAAGTTAAAATCTTTGTATACCTAGAGCGCTTAATATTATAAACCCGGGCAGAGGCATATAATAAATGTATGATGCGATTTATACAAACCGATAAGTACTCTAAGTTGTAGCAAACGAAAAATACAATGAGCGTCGATTAATTATGTAATGTTTATACAATAATTACCACAAAAAGACAATACCTATTGTAAATTACACTAAGATATTACGTACCATAAAAATATTATTTGTATCATAAAATTACAAAATGGCAGAAATTAGGTACAATAAAATTATAAGATATGATATGCAGTGTAAGTGCCTTGACTTATGTACGAAGTCGCTTGGATCACAATAATAACGACTTATAGATTAAGTTATTGGTGCCTATAGTTATGTTTGACAAGGATAATTAAAATAAGTAAATACCAATTTATTATTATTTACAGTGTAGTTACATATGTAGTAAGAGGTATTGATTTCGCATTCGGTGCTAGCATGTTTTCTATCAAAAAACATTCCGAACTTTTCGAAAAGGTAGGCCAAAATAATAAATACACTACAAGAGATCCAACCAAACTAAAACTAAACTCAATGTCAACCACTTTGTATAAAAGGAACAGCGGTTGTATGACAATTCAAATATATAATAAAATACCGAAAACTTTTCGAGAAATGCCCTTTACCCTATTTATTAAGAAATTAAAGATATGGTTCATAGATAAATGTTTCTATACAATTTAAGAATTTTTATCATGTAAGGATAAATAACTGTAAAGTAAAATATAATTGTAAAGTGCGCATTACCTAGACCATCCCTCTATAGAAATAATAATTATATAAAAGAATTTATGTTAATTGTAAGCAGACACTACTGTCTGCATACCTACCTATAAACATTTTGCATGCCGTTGAAACGGTAAAACATGTTGCACATTATGTATAATACATATATATTATGTTTAACACCTTTGTAACATACCATGTTTATAGCAAAATAAATTGATTTGATTTGATTAGCTAGGTCCTCAGAAAAGCAACACTACTATAAAAAATGATAAAAAAATCACTGATGAAGCAACAGTCAAGTTCATAGTTTATCGACAACTAGACAAAATAAATAATTATAATACAGTTCTAAAATGTAGGCAGTTATTGTAACATTAACGTTTTGTCCGGCAACACCTCAGTCCGCCTCCTGACCATGAAGGCTCCAAAGTCTTCGAAACGTCGCGTCGGGAGAAAAAAATTAAACGAATAAACCGCCATAAAATCCGTGAAGTAGTCATATCTAAAATAAGCGTAAACACAAGAAACCATTACAATTAGATGATAAAGCCTGCCCGCCATCTATTATTTTGTAAAATTGTTATACTATCACTATCCATTCGTTTAATCAGATGCGATGCTAATACTCAATGTCAAAGTCTAACGAAGACACAGCACAAAAAGTCGGGGTTTCGTCGCCTATGTAATAAAATAAAACTTTACATTAGGAAATAATTAAATTAAATTGAAACAAATGGAAATTTTAATACGCAGTGGAATTGCCGGTTGTCAAAAAGTTCCCCATTCCAATCTGCAAGTCTTTCTTAAGAGGTCAGTAACACATTCACAATTCCTCAAGTATTGTGGGTCATGTGAGTCATTTGCTCGTAGTTTTTTTACTATAAAAATGTTACAATACAATAATGATAAGCATTTGGACACGGATTTGGAGTTAGCCATATTTTGTGTAATATTCGGTGATTCATTTAAATTATAACTTATAGGTAATTTCGATTTTCAGCTGGGATACACAGAATAACCGCGGTTTTGTTGTTTCTTCAACATGTTTGTATTATTATATTTGTTATTAAGTAGGTTACTGAATGACGAGTCGAGCAAACCAATGGCTGATAAGCCCGTCGCTAAAAAATAGCAAGACCACCCAGAACTTTAAATCACGTACATACAAGCGTTTTGCAGGACCACACTGCACTTCGACACATTGCACGTTCATTTCATTTCATTTTCATGCCCCGGAAAGCAGCAAAATTAAGCACACCAATGCTTGGCGCAATAGGCAATGCGGTGGTACCTACCCAGATGCACTCAATGAGAGTCGGATAGATGGGGATGGACCTACTATATCTAGGAAGTAAGGTAGGTAAAGAGTAGGAGCAATAGTTGCATGATGCATCTCTTACTACTCTTGGGGATAGATTTTATACAGGAAAAACTCCTTAATGCGGACAAAGCCGCGGGCAAAAGGTAGTAATCAATAAATGATGCACTGGTATTATTATGGTCATGAACGCAACATTTGCGATTATAACAACAACTTCCTTGTTTGTCCTCGTTCTTTATAAAATAAGATTTAATTTAGCTATTCTCTAATTCTGGCATCAAAAACAACATTTTAGGTGATCATTAATCAATTTACAACAGATACGTAAGTTAAGGAAATATTTTTACATGTCGAGTTGATATGTGGTTGGGGTTTACCGGCCATTCGGTTTTAATTAGCAAGACGAGGCGCCTGCCCGGCATTTCCGGAGCGCCGGCATGCGTCTCTGAATTTACCGATGAGTAAAGAAATTACGATCTTGACTCATTATGCACGCGGTTTTGAAATTATTCCGTAAGGAATTCACTGTCCTACTACATTTTCATTAATCACGGATATACTGTTTTTTTATGTTTTCAAGTCTTTGGCGACTTTTTTAATTTCTTCCTTTTTACGTGGGATTGATTTAGTTATCAGTTGGCTTAGTCGTTTGTGGAAGGGTGCATCCAGCTATAATAATACGTTATCAAAGTCTGTATTTTGTAGGTCGTCATAAGACTCTGTTTTTATTTCATAAACCTTGATATTAATAAGAAAAAAAAAGAATTAGAGTCAATGGATTATACTATCAGCATATCATATATTTTTATTAGTTTCTCTTATCGAATATAAGGTGATAAATGGTCGTCCATTAATTACGTGATGTTTTTTAGCAACTTTTTAACCCCTCTGATGATATGTGGTGAGGTTTTCGACTCCCCCCCATCTCAAGATCCCGTGTATTTTTTTAGTACAAAGTATCTTTAATTATTTAGTGTATTATCTTCAAATACAGGTTAGTTTAAGCTAATTTGAATCGCGTGTTCAACGAAAACATGAATACACGATATATCACTACACGCCTGGGGGCATGATATTTCGTGATTTTTGCCGGCCCCTCCCCCTTTCGAATCTCACGTGATTAATGGACGACCCGAAGGAATGGTACTCAAGGGAGGCTTATGTGAATGAGTTTTTGTTACCGGTCCCGCTAGTCTGAGAATACTTTCCTAGAATAATACCCGTTTTCTGGGAGAAAAGATAGACAATATTATGTAAATCCAATCAATGGTTTTTGCGTTAAATTTCAGCAACTATCTCTATTCACTTAATCTACTTAAGAATTATTTATGGTTCATGAGTCTAATGAGCCGAACCGGAGCGACGACAATTATAGAGTCCAGCTACTGCGCTGGCGACAATGATATTTATCATGAAAAAAAGCTACGGATTTTTCGCGATAAATTTTTAGGAGCGGACTTCGTGGAGATACTGCCCCGTGACTATAAAAGCTGCAAATAGTCTTCGAAGTATATAGTTTTATTTCTATGAGGGTATTTAATGAGATGAACGTTCATCACACTGTGGCAATTAGGTGGCGTTTCTGCTGCTTTACTAAATGGTAAATCTCTTGTACGCTGGAATAACTAGGTAAGTACCACCATGATGAAGTAAGGACATTGCAGCCAGTGTAATTAACGAACACTTTTAAACTTGTCTGGGTGAAAAACGCAGTGCATCGCGTTACAGTGCTTTCTAATTCAAAGTTGGGTAACTATCGCTACTCTTGATGAGTAATCGCGCTTACCATGAAGCGACCGGCATGCTCGCTGAGGTATAATATCGGGCTCCTGCTATGAACGATTGCCTATCACAAAATCTCGAAGTGGTTCACCTTAGCGACAATGCTATTGCAAATTATGAGGATAATATAAAACACTCGGTTTTTATCAGATTTAAGGAAAGATAAATGATAAGGACAATCAATCTGGGGCACAGATATGGACATCCGATGTTGGTAAAGCCGTGGTTTTGTTAGTTATTATGACATGCAAAAAATGAGCAGCCAACCAGAACGGAATCATGCGTCTGTACATTAGAATATTAATTATCTTGTCTGCAGTTTATCGTAAAGAAGTTCAGTTTGCTATCATTTATTGGAGAGGGCAGGGTCTTAATCTTTGGAAATTTGGAATAGATTAAATTTGATAATTATTTACAGTAACTTACAAATGTGTATCTGCCGACTTACACTAGGCCAGGATAGTGGACTGGGATAGTATATAAAACAGAGTTCACAAAGACTGCCACTAGACCTATCAGACAATATTTAAATCTAGGTAGTCCTTCATTTTGACACCTTTTCACATAAGTGGCTACATGCCAGTTCAGTGCGTCAATTATGACGTCATTCGTTAGTCGCACACCGAGTGACGCCTTATGACGTGATGCCATGCTACGTCACATAGCGCAAGTGAATTGGTGCTACTAGCCACAAGCGGCAATTTACACGCGGTGCAGAGAAGTCACTTTGTCACGCTAATTATAAAAAAAAGCTTACTTGCTAAGAACTAGCTAACTAGCCGACAACGCCCGTTATAATAACTCATTCGGATGTTTGCAAACATGCAAGCTGTAGCCCAGCGTGCATGTGATTACGATAATACATTTACTAATTAATTGTTCGAAATTTCCTCAGAATGATAATCACACGTCCTTGCGCGCTATCTGATAACGACTGCCGTCATTTCATGACCTACTTGGGGGCATCTATTTATATGCTTCTTTGTTATAATTTTTCGTAAATAGAGTACCACACATCAACATATTTTGCAGAGGCTGCGATTGTTTATTCCACCCTTCTGAATGAAAATGAAATCAAATGAAGATCTTCCTATTTCTTCCTATTTTCCTTCCTATTGTCTACTTAACAATCCTATATAGATCATTTTATTTTGCACAAAGTAAGCTACTTCATCCATTTAACCATTCATTAACGCCATCTATGGACAAGAATAAGAAATGCAATTAACATAGATTTAGCGCGTATAATGCAAATTAGCGCGCTAAACATTTATGTTACTTAATTGCTTTACACTTTTGTTTATTTTTAATTACCAATGGGCTACGGAATCCAGAGTATTGTCTATCACTTCTGCACTAGACGATCGGATAACAGAGCCATGATAAAAATTAAATACCCAGTGCCAGAAAACGTGAATGCCTTTCCAAGCATTACGAAATGGGCATAATATATTATATTGTTCCTCCCAAATCAGTGTGACGAATCAATACACCACACATGCATTATTACCCGACTGCGAAAGAAGGAGGATTATGTTTTTCGAGTGTATGTATGTATGTATGTATCTTTGTATATTTCTTTGGCACGCCCTACAGCCTAAACGGCTTATCGTATTTTTATGTGAGTGGTGTCAATAGATTCGTCTTAGTCGTGAGAGTGACACTGGGTACATCTAAATTTTTTTACATATTTTTTTCCAAACAATCATAAACTCCGGTATCAATTTATTATGATGATAAATTGGTGAAGCGTTGCGCTATCATCTAAATTTCATTGTAAGTGGTAGTTGCGAGAGCTTAGTTCCGGATTCGAAACCCGATTAGGGTAAAATTATATGTATTGGATATTTCTGCTCAGTATCAGCCTGAGCTTTGAGTTTAGAACCGATGCCCGATATGGCGATAGGCTCGCCCGCTATCACACCTTGAGACTGAACACACTTGACAAAAAGTGGTTGCCCTGGTTGCAATTCTGCCTACCCCTTCAGGTATAAAAGCGTGATGTATGTGTTAGGTGCAGACTGTGGACACTTGTTATTATCGATCTAATAAAGAGATTGTTTTGCTTTGTCATTAGACGACACGCTGTGGATTCCCCACTCGTGATGCCGCGTGGTTCAAGAACAAACAATGCTTGACTCATTCGTGTAACGTGATATGATAAACAATGCGTAGTAGTAGTAAATCGTCTTATTGGTTTAGTGGTAGAGTGACGTTCTTGGTTTGATTCTATAGTAGGTACATACATGTATACACACTCACGCCTTTAATCCCCAAAGGGGTAGGCAGAGCCGCAACTAGTACATCCACTTTACACTGTGCTAATTTCGTCCGATGATGTGATAGTGGAGAACCTATCGCCATACCGGGCACAAATTCCAGACTCCGGGCTGATACTGAATAGTAAAATCCAATATCACTTTGCCCGACCCGGGAATCGAACCCGAGACCTCAGCCTTGCAGTCGTACCGTAATACGAATACGCCAACGAGGCAGCCTTGATAGTCAGTATTTTAAATTAGCGCCTATTCAAAAACACACTTGAGTTACTCAAAAGTGGAAGTGTGCCTATGGTAATAGAGTTGACAATTATTACATCATCACTACATAGTATAAAACAAAGTCGCTTCCCGCTGTCTGTCTGTCTGTCACTATGTATGCTTAGGTCTTTAAAACTACGCAACGGATTTTTATACGGTTTTTTTAGTAGATAGAGTGATTCAAGAGGAAAGTTTATATGTACTTTTATCCCGGAAAATCTTATAAACGCGGGCGGAGCCGCGGACAAAGGCTAGTGGTATATAAATCATTTCAGTCGGTCGTAGATGTCTGCCTGCCTTACCTCGCAGCAAGGCGTGACTTCATACTTGTAAGTAAAAATATGAAGTCACCTAGCACGTCATGATTGAAGAAATTTGTATGCGTCATAACTCAGGAATTTAGTATTGTATAATAGTTATAACAAACTACAATATAATAAAAAAGTTCGTTGTTATTCAAACACACGTCAGTGTATGGAAGTTACGTGCAGTTAGAAAACACGGCTTTTCCCACAGGGAAATGCTTATATTTCCGCGTCATCGAGTACTTCTTTCACCTTTACCAAAATCCAATGCGTATAATGCAAATTGCTCAAGTTTCGTGTCTAACTCGCTACGCGTTGTTTAACAGGTGATAATGTTGACTAAATTGATTTTTTTTACCAAGCCCTAGTTGACGAAATATATTTAATTTATTTATAAACATAGTTACGTGTTATTAACAAATGCAATTGACATGAGGGAAAAACGACATGATACTGCACAATAAATTAAATTACTTATATAAAATGCGAAATTTGTGAAGATTCTATCATATTGATAAATATCTGCGTCTATAGAGTGACTCTACGATTAGGGAGAAGAAGAATCTAATTGTAGAGTAGTCGAGTTCGAATCCTGGGTCGGGCACACACATATAGGGGTTTTTTACTTAGTTTCATCCCGAAATAATTCTCATGTAAGATACCTGCACAAAAGTCCTGCATTCAATTTTCAGAATGTTTGCCTTATTTATGCCATTTAAAGTAGCAGACTTTAAAATCTGCCGCCCCGAGCCCGCAGCCTATAAGGCTTGTTGACAAATCTAACACTGGCCCGGAGTCTGGAATTTGTGCTCGACATGACAATAGGCTCGCCCCCATCACATAATGGGACGGAACACACTCGACGAAAAGTGTGTGCCCCGATTGCACCACTGCGTAGTGCCTAGTGATACAGGCGTTATGTATGTTTATTCTTGATTAGGTTAAGTCTAGTAATTAGGTGTGTTCACATGAGTCACCACTCACCGACACAATATTAAATCCGTTGGAATTTTATTGTTGCTCGATTGTTAACTTCTAACGGTATGTGTGGTTTTTCCAAACTAGGGTTGAGCATTTTAAAATGCGTATTATTATAGTTCAGAATATTTCCGCTAAGAATATGCAGTGATTATTTGCGATGTGGCAAATACTGCTGAAGAAGGAATTCTACATACCAAAGTTCTGTTTAGGAACTTTATAAGTATATAGCTTTTGCCCGTGGCTCCGCCCGCGTGAATGAGTTTTCCCGGGATAAAAGTCCCGCTTTATATTTTCCCGGGTTAAAAAGTAGCCTATGTATTAATCCAGAACATAATCTACTCGTGTGCCAAACATCGAAATCCATCCATCAAAATCGGTTCAGCCGTTTCGGAGGAGTATGGTAACAAACACTGTGACACGAAATTTTTATTCTAAGTATATGAAGTCTACCAACAGGGATTAAGATAATATGATAGACAAAAGATCTAAACCCTTCTCTTTGCTTTTAAAAAGCCATCATAAATTACTTTATCTGTATAGGTTTAATTAGCATATTAACGCGTATGATTGGTACAAGCATAATACGGCCCCAATGATGCCCACGATTTCAAGACTCATGCATGTGCTGCTGGACTATCCGATCATGCATGATTCCGCATTTTAAAGACACCGCCGCGAGTTAAATTTAATAACGTATCAGTTAAAAGAAAAGAATCCGCTTGTTACCTTGGTTTAGTTTTAGAGCGTAACTTTTCGTTTGTTGAGCATATTAAAAACATCGGGGAAAAAGCTAAAAGAAATTTTTACGCTTTCACTAGGATTTTTTTTTTTTTTTTTTTTTTTTTTTTTATTGCATTTAATGACGAGACGAGCATGCCGTTCGCCTGATGGTAAGCGATACGACCACCCATAAACAGTAGCAACACCATCCAGCACCTTGACTAACAAAGTACTGTGTGGCATTCCACTGCGCTCGTCACCCTGAGACATAAGATGTTAAGTCTCATTATGTCCAGTAGTTATACTGGCTACAATGTCCTTCAAACCGAAACACAACAGTGCATGCACACTGTTGCTTGGCGGTAGAAATAGACATTGCGGTGGTACCCACCCAGACGGCCTCTTACATAATGAGAGACCTACCACCAGAGATATCCACATCAACGTGGGGACTATCCTTCAGTACACTTATGGTCATTTATGGAGCCACTTACTTGGGATGTATCTGTTATGGATCACCTGTATTTGCTGATAGAGCTACTATCGGCGCCGTATGAAGAAAATTGCTTCAGAGCCAGCGTTTGGCGTTGATATTCTTGTGTAAGGCGTATAGAACAGTTAGCATAGAAGCTTTGCCTGTCCTTGCGGGTGTACTTCCAGTCGATTTGGAGGTTCAGCGTCGCGCCGCGATGTATTACTCCACTAGAACCGGTATGGACAAAAGGTTTTTGACTCCGCGCGAACTTTTAAAAATTAACAGATTATTTAAGCCGACCTCCGAAATTATTGACGATCTTTTAGCGAAATGTAGATGGGATATGTCTACGAAAGGGCGGCATTTGTATCATTTTTTTCCTTCGGTTCAGGATCGTCTTACAAAATCTTGGCTCGAAATTGATCATTGTGTCTCGCAATTCCTTACAGGCCATGGTAATTTTAAATGCAAATTATTCTCCTTTAGGTTGGTTAATTCGCCTGCGTGTGCATGTTCGCCTACTGACTGCAACTACGAACAATCTGCGCATCACATACTTTGGGAGTGTAGTCTTTGGCAAAATGAGCGCAACATTATGTTGGATAGTATGCAAATAACATCTGGAGTTGTATACTACATGGACCTTGTGGAAACTAGGCAGAATTTCCCTGCTTTCCGGCGTTTTTGCCATACCTACTATTGGAATCAAATCTAACAGCTCAAATTAATACAATGCTCCTTTGCTAAAAAAATTATAAAAGCATATAGGACAGTATCGCATGTGTCTGCTATCGCTATGGCGGGTCTGATACCTATTGAGCTGCGGGTCGAGGAGGCGGCATCACTCTACCAGGTGAAACGTGGGGGCCCCCTGGAAGAACTATATGGGAAGATATTTGAAGGAAAGGTGAAACCGGGAGATATGCCGCACCCAGCCTCATGGCAGTCGATTGCGTACTCCGCGTTGGATGGGTCGGGGGTGGCCGGACTGTGCGTCTACACGGATGGGAGCAAGATAGAAGGGAAGGTTGGTGCGGCACTCTCGGTCTGGAGGGACGATGCGGAGATAAACTTCAGACTTTTTAGTCTGGAAACTTACTGCACCGTTTTTCAGGCCGAGATGTTTGCGATCTTGAAGGCGACGGAGTTAGTGGAATTATATAAAGAACAAGTGGTCAACATTCTTACAGATAGCAGGTCATCTGTTGACCTACTGCAGAGTATATGCACCACTAGCCCCGTTGCCAGCAAGATTAAACACAATATCCGAAAACTGGCTTCTGCGGGTGTGGATGTACGGATGTTTTGGCTGCGGGCTCATGTTGGTATCCCTGGCAACGAGCGTGCAGATGAGCTAGCAAAGCGTGCGGCCAGGAACGGGAATACTGTTGTTGATTACGACAGATTTACGCTAGCATGCGCTAGGGGTATTATCAGGGATAGAAGTTTGTGCAGGTGGCGGGAGGAATATGAAAGTATTCCTTCTGACAAGACAATCAAGATATTCTTCCCTGATGCCCTCTCTGCGTATGCGTATGCGAGGCTGTCGAAACCCAATGCGCTGATGAGTCAGATTCTGACGGGACATGGTGGAACGGGACAGTACCTCCATAGGTTTGGGCTCCGCGATAATGCATGGTGTACATGTGAATCAGAGGTTGTGCAGGATGTCGTCCACGTTCTGGCTGAATGTCCACGTTACTGCCTGGCTCGTTATCAGTTAGAATGCGAGACGAACACTGTCGTTGTTCCGGCAAACTTTCCTTATCTAATTAGCTCCAAAGATACAAAGATTTTTTTTTTTAAATATTGCAAAATAATAATGCTGAAGGTTTGCCGGGAGAACGGTAGCACGGCGACATGGTCTCTGGACTAAAAAAAAAAAGAAAGGAGAAATTAAATGTAATAATTCTTAATCTTTAATCTAATAATTAAATCATCTCAATAACGTAATATTTATATATATAGTATAAATAATTGTGTGTGTAGTTATAAATAATTTAATTAATTATTAATTATATTGAACTGTTAGCAATTAAGTAATTAATTAATAAATATTAATGATACAAGGTCCCTTGACAATTTCAAGGGGATTCATGTTAAATAAATAAAAAAAAAAAAAAAAAAAAAACAGCTCAAATGATAGGACCCTTTAAAATCTTATCCGTGGTGCTTTACATCTGGCTTTTCCAGTTGTAAAAGCCTCAATAATTAAGGTTAAATACCTTTTTAGTTCATTATTTTGTCTCCCGCTTTGCTATGGAGGGAAGTGGAAAATATATTTCTAACTCCTCCCTATTCTTCTATTTGATTAACTTCGTTGCGGGTTAAGACTAATTAGCATTCCCAGAGACTCGCCGAGGTTCACCGCTCGGTGTCATAAAATGCGTGCCACTGCTGATCCTGGCTTACAGGAGTTGCAGTGGCGGGTGTGAGGGCGGGATAGTCTCTAACTGCTATCGAGACAGAACAGTGGGACAGTATACAGCACAAGGTTGACAATATTATATTATTCCGTCAATCTACTAATGCTTTGCAAACAACAGCTTCGCAATTGACAACCATATCGATAGTACATGATCAGATGAGCGAGTGGTAATACCGAGGCAAAACCCAACTATCGAAAGCGATGTGTTCTGTGTCACGTTCCTTTTTGGTAATATTTCGGCCACTGACCGCTGTACTATTTAAGAAGGTCGTGCCATAGTGCAGACTTGATTGTTTTTCTACACCATAGCCTATATTTCGCCTTTTTGCAACTATCTTTAATATTTATAGCCCCCGACGAAAAAAAGAGGGGTGTTATTAGCTTAACGTGTGCATTTCTGTATCTGTATATCTATCCGTGGTATGCAAATGTCGTCACTTTGGGGACCTAAAGAAGTATTTTCATCTCCCCGGTCCCCGTCCCCCGACGCAGGAACGCTTGGATCAAAACATAACTCGGTACTTATAATAAAGTTAAACAACAAACAAACTCATTTTATTTTCTTTCCTTTTTAGAGGTATTTTTTGTGTCAGGGATAATTTAAATTTTTATTATCTGAAGAGATTGTTGATGTTATTATATACGGGCTCGGCTAAGTAACCCCACAGCACGTGACGGTACGCGGATGTTGTTTTATGTTACGCGTTGATTTCTCTGGAATTACTGCTCCCATTATGAACATATTCACTATTAAGTAAATACGTTATTCTTTAGAGCTATAATCTACTTTTTATCCCAGGAACAGACATATGTGAGCAGAGACACGAGCAAACGCTGTATAGAATAGATCGCAGTAGCACGTTAGTTTACGAGCGAGCTATCTCGTAAAGTTTTATACTGCGCCATTGTTCCCGTCTGCGTTAATGAGACCTTTACTGCTGCTCCATTTAAACCGATTGCAGATTTCCCTTGCAACATGAGTTACTTTTGTTTAATTTGTTTCTGCTGAGAGATGATGCTTTATGTTTTATTTGAACATAAAACTGTACTCTGTCAGCTACCTGTTTGATAATGGTAAAACGACAGGTGGTTTCCATGATTGTGTTGGAGTTTGACATAGCTTTAGAAAATAATATGAAAATAGAAGCAGAACTATAGTTATGAGAGAGGAAGGTAAATAATATAAGCTAAAATTCCATGTGGGAGGTGTCGCTATTATAACACGCAAATAAATTAAAACATAACAGTCGCATAATATAGTCCTGAACCTACTAGAAGATACAAGTTATGTGGCGTGGCCATCTACAAAGTATTTTCATATTAACCGAATCAAAAACAAATATTGCTGGATCATTAATTCTTTATTTCGGTGCGGATTTAATCTTCTGCGAATAAGTTGTTTCCACTTGTAGAGGTATTCTGGGAAGGCACTGTCAACTTGTTAATACTTACTATGAAACTGACAATTGCTTCCAGAGCTGATGCGCATGACACAACATTGTATCTCATTGGATGAAACCCCTGAAGACTGACTTGTATATTTATTTATATATTATCTACGGACGGTTATTTATGAGGCTATGACGAAAAGCTCATTTATCTCGGAATACATTACTCTCATATTCAGAGTAATGAACTTCCACCGGTATTGGCTAACCTCCAAAAATTCTAACACGAGGAACTCTGACTGGCATAAAAGATACCTGGACGTAATTTATCTTCGGAATCTCATTAGTCCAATTGCAAAAGTACCAGAAAAAAGCGCTTAGAACTCTAGGAGATTGTACCTACTTTGTGTATTTACTGGATATTTATCTTATGTCTAGTGCTTCCTAGATTTAGATTGTTTGTGCTGTGTTACGTAACTGACACAAAAGAAAGAAGGTTAAATTCTCAACTCAACTGTTGGGCATAGTTCTCTATTCATCATTCCGGTCTGTTCCACCTTTATTTAAAGGCTTAACAAAAACATTCGTCCATCCGCGTACATTTATCACAGTTAAAGAACTATGACATAAAATGAAAGGTGGTAGTTTAAACACTGTGTCGGTAGAATAAGTGGATATACGTACAACTGAAATAGATGGAGAATGAGTCGTTTTAATATATAGGATCGCTACACAAGCTGAAAGTTTGTATAAAAACCAAAGAGAACATTTTTAAAGAAAAACAAAGTAAACCAAGAATTGTTTTTCATGACTGTTAGTGGTAACAACTCTGGCAATATAATACAGACGCTGTGTATCAACTTATGATACCATTTAAGGCAAAACTTAGTTTTTATGAATACAAATGGTGGTAGGTCTCTCATATGTAAGAGTCCGTCTGTATTTATATATCTTGCTAATCTTACTAATATAATAAATGCGAAAGTTTGTAACAATGTTTGGATGTTTGTATCTTTGATAATTATATGCCTAGAAAGAGTGACGCGCTGCAATGAAACTAAAATAAACAGGCCAACTTTTCTTAAGCTAGTATGCGTGACAGCTGTGTCATACGCTATCGCTGTATCATTCTGCGTATCCTTGTGTGCGCGTATAATGATTCCAGTTATTACAGTTTCTATTAAAATGGGGAGATAATTATATCTATGAAAAACAACAAAAAATAATTCACTCGAACTCATTTAGTGGGGAGCAGTTCGGCTCTATTTCTTTCGACGCGTTTGAAACGTTCAGTGTCTATCTAGGTATATAATTAATCAAAGGTTTGTATGTTTGTTAAACGTAAACTTTACGCAGAAACTGCTGAACGTATTTGGGTGAAATTTTACACACGGGTAGACTATAGGCTACTTTTTATCTCGGTAATTTGCTTCCATGGAAAATAATAGAAATTATTTATCTGTTTTGTTAAATATTTATATTATACTAGCTTTTGCCCACGGCGCCGCCCGCGTGAATAAGTTTTCCCGGATAAAAGTCCCGCTTTATATTTTCCCGGAATAAAAAGTAGCCTATGTGTTAATCCAGGATATAATCTACCCATGTGCCAAATTTCATCGAATTCCGTTCAGCAGTTTTTGCGTGAAAGAGTAACAAACATCCACACATTCATACATCCAGACATCCGTACATCCATACTTACAAACTTTCGCCTTTATAATATTAAGTAGGATTTATTATATATTTACTGGCGTTTTAGGGTCTTTTGTGGCGGGAAAAGATTTTCACGCTAGCGAAGTCGCGAGCAACCCGTTCTTTAATATAAATAAGTATATAAAATAAATGGATGTATCATTTATCTATCACAACGATTCTATTTAGTATAAGACGGCGCTTTATTTCTCCGCCGGTTTCTTACAAAGACTTCCTCTAAAGTGAAAGTATGAATGTATATAATAAGTGCGCGGGGCATACCGTTACCTCTGGGTATTTCACCAGCACGGCTTTTACCAAACCATGAGGAAATTGTGGAAATTTCGTATTGGATTTGCTACTTATGTATCATAGCCGGTTTTTGTGTGGATAATTTCGTTTGGGTAGGTCAACCGCAAATCAAGCTTATCACGCTTGGTATGAGGTGAGGCAAACACTACAAAACTTACCCTTGGATTTAAACTCTTGGTCTCATTGTAAACTAGTTTCGCTCGCGGCTTCCACCTAAAGCTGATTAAAGAGCTCAAATTAATGTAATGAAAATAAATAATGGTGTTAAGTCTAGACATAGACTTCATAAGACAGTAAAAGTTTCTAGTAAAGGAGGATTTAGAATTGGTTTAGTATTTCCAAAAATTACCACCCACATTGCATTAAATTGCCTTTATTATTTTGGATAGGTAACTCCTACGCACGTCTTAATGTTGAAGTGAAGTTTCAAGCTAAACTAACAAACGGTCTGGGCAAATGTATGCCAATATAGAGACTTGATTGTTTAACATTCAGACTGTTTCAGAAATGTAAGATACTTTTAAAGAGCGCTTGTGGCTTATTAAGTAATTTTTCGTGTAAACAAATTATTAGGTACTATTTTCGCACCGCCCTGTGGATTGGGGGCGTTTGGAGAATTCCACCACGGTATCCCCTGCCTGTCGTAAAAGGAGACTAATAGGGGCCACCGGGGGTCGCAGGCGGGCGGCAGGGGGCTGTCCGTCTTTCACTTTTGTGTTCTCTTAGCACATTGTAGCGATCCCTGTGATGGACGGCAGCGTGGCTGGTAGGCCTCACGCTGCCATTGACGCCGAGGGCGTCCTTCGGTGCGTGGGGGCTCCTGAGCCCCCCCACAACAGGAGACGGGCCGCACTAGGCGGCAACGCGCAGAGGCGGCTGCGGACGACAACTTAGACACTCCCGTCAGAGGAAGCCCGCAGCCGTCCCTAATGCGCCGAAGATGGCCACCGCGGAGTTTTGGTTGGTATGCCGTGCGTTATACATAGGTTAGGGACTCGGCCCGGCGGTCGCCCGATGGTTACATCTCTCCGGGTGGCTCAACGCCGGGACGTAAGGCACGGTGAATCCAACATAACCGCTCAGTCGCCCCCCTTGAAGGCTGGGCGGTAGTAATAAGTCACTTTCTCCGCGAAAACAAAAAAAAAAAAAAAAAAGGTACTATTTTCGCAGAGAACCGACATTACGGCTGGCTTGCACAACGACTCACTAAATATAATTACCTAACGCTAAACATAGTTTAATTAAACTGCTGTTTTGTAAACTCTTAATGACAGAGACAACACGAGATTTGAAATGTGGAAGGGATTTTTTTTTATGGCATTGAATGACAAGACCAGCATGCCGTTTGCCTGATGGTAAGCGATATGACCACCCATAAACAGTAGTAACACCATCCAGCACCTTGAGTAACAAAGTACTGTGTGGCATTCCACTGCGCTCGTCATCCTGAGACATAAGATGTTAAGTCTCACTATGTCCTGTAGTTACACTCGCTACAATGTCCTTCAAACCGAAACACAACAGTGCATACCCACTGCTGCTTGGCGGTAGAAATAGACATTGCGGTGGTACCCACCCAGACGGACTCTTACATATGAGATACCTACCACCAGTAAACCGTGGTAGCACCACTGTCATGAAAACATGTAGCAGCAGTTGCGTTTTGTAAGAAGTAAGTAAACTATCAGGTAGACCAAATACCCCTTACCCTTCCTAATCCTTTTATTTAAGGTGGTCTAGGAATCACAATATGTTTATGTATGGTATTTATCAACATGAGGTGAGCCATTTGCTAGTTAGCATAAATAATAAAATAACTAGTGTTGTTTATGCGTTCAGTAGGATTATCTGGAATAAATCCTCCTTGCCCTGCCTGTTAAGGCAATACGGTTTGCCTGATATTTTGGAAACTTAGTTACTTACTAGGCCTAACATAGCTCGAGGAATGTGGGTATGATACCCTCGTGCGTACCATTGAAGCGTGAAGCGATGTAGCTATGTAATTGTGTACTATCAGTTGAACCAGCTCTTTTTCACGCCTACTGCAATTAAAACGCATTAATTATAGTAATGGAGTGGAAATTATTCTGATTTGATATTATGAAGTTTAATAACAGATGTGTACGTGATATTGAGGCATTGGAGAAATTCCGCGAAAGAAGTTATTAAAGTCGTACGTTTTCCTTATTGTGGCGTATTTTTACTAACATTGATTTAGGCATCGTATTAAACGCAATGAGTAATGCAAATCCTGTATGCGACTTGCCTAAAATGTATTTTGCCCTAGTCCCACATAGGAGAAGAATAAATACTGGTGGAAGAAAAGGAGGTAAAGTGTATATTTGTTTTCCAAAAATAAAAAATAAAATTCATAATATTATACTTTTGTTTATGGGTTTTTACATTCCATTTATAGTGGGAAGTTCCAACGCATATTTTTTCATATTATAAAGTTTGTTTATATATATTTAAATATTATGTTTTTCCTCCAGAACAATTTTCCTTTCAACAATTACGTTGCTAATTGTATTTTTTTTTGGTAAAATGTTATTTTATAATTTATTATATTTTTAGTCCTGTTGATATATGTTTTGTTGGAACAAATCAATTGTTTTGAACATAATAACTGTAAAATGAATGTGTAAATTATGATATTTTCTGACAAATATTCTAATATTTAGTTAGTTATTTTCGAATTCTTTTAAGTCCTAGTGTCAGATTTAAGTTAGTTATACTCATTATGATATATTTTCTTATAATATTGAACGAAAACTATCATAAATAATGATTGGTGGTAGAGGCCAAACTCTATAGGGACCTATTATCGAGTAGGTAAAACCCAAAGTCGCATCGCTATGATTTTACGAACGTTAACTTATTTGGAAACGTTGATAGTACATCGACTAACTTTGGAATAAGGAAATGGAACGGTTACAATCTAGTCCGTATTAATTAGATCCTTTATTAGCAAGATTAATTTAGTCATATCTACACCCTGGTCCAAGTAACTTTTTATATATCAGGTGGGTCGCGTATTCGCGGTTACGTTTGATTTATGGCACAAAAACCTGCATACCTCTTAGTGGGTCAGGTATAAAGTGGTACGGCCTTAGCAATACCAACAAAAAAATGCAGTCTAAAGTAAAATATTTACATTCAGTGAAGACCTAAGGGCTAACTAATGGAATTTTTACGTGACGTTCCGAAAATAATAATGGTTTATAAGTGGGTTTCGGGTAATCTTTTTTAAATATTCCGTCTTGTTCTAGTACCTACTCTTAGAGCCAGCTTATATTTTAGGCAAAAAGGGGTCAAAAGGGCAAGTGAGTCACCTGAAAGCAGTCAAAGTCACTTTGGCATGGTTCTTATTAGGCAAGCAACACGCTCGTTACGTTTCTACGGTTTATACTATACAAACCGCACATTGTACCTCCCCGTGTACCTATAGCTTGCATGGGTGAGTCAGCATTATACGTTGCTATGTAGGTAATTTTCAACATATCAATATATTCGCATCAGTACACCTAACGCCATCGTGCAAACAACATTAATTACATTTAACTATCTTTAACTATTGATCTTTGTCAACTCAATTATAAAATATACCATAAAAAAAGAAATAATCAAGTGATCGTCTTTAACTTCAATTTAACCTTAACAACAATAAAAAATTGTGTGGTACGCACCATAAATCGTTATTTATCCTATTATTATAATTATAAATGTAATGCCTTGTTACTACTACTGGTGGTAGGTCTCTCATTATGTAAGAGGCCGTCTGGGTGGGTACCACCGCAATGTCTATTTCTACCGCCAAGCAACAGTGTGCATGCACTGTTGTGTTTCGGTTTGAAGGACATTGTAGCCAGTATAACTACTGGACATAATGAGACTTAACATCTTATGTCTCAGAATGACGAGCGCAGTGGAATGCCACACAGTACTTTATAAGTCAAGGTGCTGGATGGTGTTGCTACTGTTTATGGGTGGTCGTATCGCTTACCATCAGGCGAATGGCATGCTCGTCTCGTCATTCAATCCAATAAAAAATAAAAATTGTTAAGTTGTTAAGCAATAAAACACAAACACGTATACTGATGTATCGCTTACAGGTAAAATATGCTGAAAAAAATACTGATAACCTTCAATAGGTGCAATCTGACACACTATTTGCATAACCAGTGCCTAGCGGCGTTCGTTAGGAATTCCCATGTTTTTTTCCTGTTTTTTTATTGCGAGCCACTAGTCAGTAGGTAGAGTACCATGTGTTATCACGAGATTCTTTCGATAACTGACATGAATTCCCCAAAAAGAAGTAGGCATATTCAGCAATATGATCAGTAAACATAATTAAATTGAGTATTCTGCGATTAAGGTCGCTGGAACACGCTGGATGCGGGCCGCTTTTTGACAGGTCCGTCTGGAAATCTTTAGGGGAAGCCTATGTTCAGCAGTGGACGTCATGTGGCTGATGATGATGATGATTCTGCGATTAATTATACTAAACGATATAGTTACTACTTTTTTTTAATATATGTACACGTCAACGTGACCACACTGCACCTGATTGAAGCGGAAAGGGGGTCCAAATAGTGACTGACAAGACCCCTCGCCAGTTGAAACAATTATGCCTGTTTGTACCGGGTATACAAAGGCTGATCCCGGAACGTGTCGCACTAACGTGGGTCACTATGGCGGGTTCTACATGTTGTAAGGTAGTAACTATCGGGCGGATACAATATCCTATAACCAGCTATTAAAGTTGACATGTAAATGTGCTCTCAGAGGCCTGTTGACCTAATTTTTAAATTATTATTTTTCGATTTATTTTCTTCTAACATTGGCAACTGAAATATTGTACAATACGTTGGTTTGATTAAATTAAAATACCACCATATTAAGTATATAATATAATTTTCTCTAAAACGACAAAATTCAAAATGATCGAAAATTGAGTTATTGTCATAAAATGACTTAAAACGAAGTTCTCAATAAAACAATAGTTCAAACACAGCCATATTCGAGCGGGAACAGGACTAAACTGTTATATCGGACTCTTTTTTTATATTTTAACAAAAAATATACCAGCTTTAAGTCATTTTATGACGAAAACTCAATTTTCGTTTTTTTTAATTGTGTCATTTTCGTTCTAAAGCTGCGAAATGTCCATCTCAGGATATCACAACAAGAAACAATTGTAGGCAGTGATGACACAAGGATGATTGTGGAAATATGTCGTGGAAAACCATAACAAACTTAATAATAAAGTATGATACAATACATTGTTTCCATGAGTACCTAATACCAACCACGGCGTACAGACTTCAAACCTACATTTGTATTTATTCGCATTGTCCATATTCGGCACATGTCTTAACAAACGTGAGTTCATACCTTTATACTGGGAGAGATAGTAAGAGGCGCGACTGTCCAAAGTCCACCGAATCTATTCTAGCTCAATGCTCATGAGACGGGTAGGGGATTATCGGCGGGCACAACAACAACGAATATACTATAATATTGTTTCTCATACATAGTCTAACTCAACCATGTAGATAATCAATTGTAAAGTTGAAAATGCCTCAAACGTACTGTATGGAAAAAAATACGTACAGTGCGGGGTGAGGTGTCTCATAAATTAAGGGCCTCATAGCCGCAGGGAAAGGAGCGAAGGCGTCACGGGCGGCGGGCGTCTTAGCTCAATCATAGTAAACTTATATATCTGTACTGTAGCTCAATGATCGGACAAGTATCGTTTTGTAATATATTATTTCTTTCACTACTACAAAAAATGTAAAATAAAACTATTTTAGCTAAATATTCGCAGCCGATTTCACTGAAATTGTGACTGAAATCACTTTAAGACATTTGTGCTATATTTTTTCCTTTATTGGTGTTTTAAAATGCTTTATTGCTACAGTGTAATCATTGCGGGCTTTAGAAGGAGGCGAGCAGGGCGGTTGCGCCAGATACTAGGGAGGGCGCCGAGGGCTATGGGGGCACCACAGACTAGCAAGTAAGTCATCATCGACATTATGCTATGGGGAACGTGCACGTCGTAAGCTCCGCCATCTAGTGGCGCAATCTGACTATTGTTCAGCCCATCGAAACTTGGCATTGACGTAAAATATTCATATTAATAGGATGAAAAATAACATTTAATTTGTTGATAATGTATGTTGATGTGTATCTGGATGCTCCAAAACATAAAAATAAACAAATCAAATGGTGTGAAATTCTATTATGTTTCCAAGAATAGTACCTAAGTACTTACATTCCATGGTTATGTGAAAAACGACAAAAATAATAAAAACTGTACAAAACATACATAATTATGAGTACCAAAAGCATTTAGAAATGTCTCATTACGTAATTTATAAAAACAAAGATGTTTTGAAGATAATATTCAATATAAACAAATCTATGAATCAGGCAACATAACCTCCTAATTTTGCTTCAATAACATCAAAATAACTAGCTCCCATCTAAAAAAAAGCTTATTCTGGCCACGCTAACTATCAATAATATTCAGCCGGAACCCATATTCTATTATTTTTAACATAAAAAAATAAATTATAGCTTTTAAAAGTTCCTTTTTTATCCACATGTGGCTCTAGTGTCGATTTAGTGCTGCCCCCTATAGTTCGAGTACGTTCCCTATTGCCTAAAATGATACAGATGGCTCCTAAAAAAAGTCGCCAGCATAGGGACGCCAAGAATATAATATCGCCCGGAGTCCCGCGTTGGCTAAAGCCGCCACTGTTCTAAAATGGCATATCCTTTATAAAGCGGACGATGGCCTAGTTGGGAATGGAACGGTCTGCCGAGACAATATCCGGAGGTTCAAAACTCAAGGCACACACCTCTGTCTTACCGAAGTTACGTGTGTATTGTTATCAATTATCGTTCGCTTTAACGGTGAAGGAAAACATCGTGAGGAAACCTACATACCTGAGAATTCTCGATAAGAATTTGATGGTATGTGAAGTCTGCCAACCCGCACTAGGCCAGCGTGGTGGACTAAGGCCTAAACCCTCTCAGTAGTAGAGGAGGCCCGTGCTCAGCAGTGAGCAGTATATAATATAGGGCTGGTAATATATCCTTTATAACCACTCGTATTAACGGTAAATGAAAACATCCTAATATATATGCAGGTGGTAGGATATATCTTGTATCCGCCCGGATAGCGACCACCGTACATACCTAAGGTATTAAAACCTGCCATAGAAGCGCACTCAAGTGTGTCGCGTTTCGTGATCATCCTGTGTATATCCGGTTCAAACAGGCCGGTGTAATAGGGTAGTTGACTACTTTTTTAAATACAATTATGAAAAATGTATGCTATCCAAAATTTTATGGAAAAATAATTTTCAAAATTGGCGCAACAGTAGGTAAGTTATAAAGATTTGAAATTTGGTGGAAGGGGTAGCTGTCAAATAATAGCAATACTAGGCTGTGACGTCACCAAGCGCCATCGGCCATAATGCTGCCTGCGTGCGAAAGAGATAGCGCGATATCCCCGCCACGCCCCCACTTTTGCTCACAAGAATATTTCAAAATTGAATAACTGCCTTATTTTTCAATCGATTTCGATGCTGATTTCACAGAAAAAAATCTTTTTTGTATTATTTTTATTACATCTAAAATAATGTACAAAATCAAACATAGGAAACTACCCTAGTTTGTCGACTGACGATGGACAATTATCGTTCATCAGTCTACACTCTATCTGGACCTCTCTTCGCATACCATCAGGTGCAGTGGGGGCACTACACTTTGATCTTAGCCAAAAGGCCGAGAAGCGATCAGTGGGGGCACTTTACCGTCTCCGTTTAAAAAAAAGAACATTATACATCCCGTAAATATTCCGTAGTTTGACAGCTGTCATTTCAAATTTCTTATTAGAATCCTATGCGTTGGTGCGTAAAAACGATTTCCGCTTGGTTGACAGGAGACGTCATGTGACCCGGTCACCACGCGAATAATCATAGTTTGTATATATCTGAGAATTCTCTATATGTCTAAGATGAAGTAAAACGTTACATTGTAGACGTAAGGCCTTATACCTACTCCTCATTAGAGAAGCAAGACCGTGCCCATTAGTGTTTAGTACGATGTGATACAAGATCGGTATTTACACAATATCATTGTTAGTGTAATATGTGTTTTCCCCAGTGATAACGAGTATTTTTCTTATCTATTGCCCTACGAGTGTCGCTTGGTATACATATTTTTGTATTATCGTTTCATATCATAGACCTACATCATCAAATATTTTCTCAGATTCAGGTTCTGTTTGTTAAAGTAACGACATTGGTTGATGATCTGGTATAAACTATTATTAGAATTTGTATATCTTTAAAGACGAGAAACATATACTTCTGTTTACATTGAAAGGTTATATATAATTATAGTGTAGCTTCATAGAATAACAGATCAAATATTGTTAGCCCATACAAAAGGCCAGCTATTTTATGAAAAAACCTGCACATGTAAATACAGGAGTGGCATAGAGGGTTGTTAGTGACGGCCACACATAACCTTGCGGGGTCTGGGTTGGACCGTGGCCTTTCAGGAATGAAAATTACGTTCCGATCGACATTTGCAAAAGACACAGCTATCAAAGTCGCCCTTAATTTGCATTAAATTCCTAATCTAACAATTCATTCAATTTTTTTTTATGGACTTGAATGTCGAGACGAGCATGCCGTCCCCTGATGGCAAGCGATACGACCACCCACAAACAATAGCAACACCATTCAGCACCTTCAATCACAAAGCACTGTTCGGCACTCCACTGCGCTCGTCATCCCGAGACACTATATGTTAAGTCTCACTATGTCCTGTAGTAGAACAGTGCATGCACACTGCTGCTTGGCGGTAGAAATAGACATTGCGGTGGTACCCACCCAGACGGACTCTTACATATGAGAGACCTACCACCAGTGTAGTGTCAAATGTAACACCTTTCTGACAGCCATCGTAAATATTGAGCATAATATCGAAAGATCTGTTTCATTACGAAACATCATGTGTACCGGTATATTTGCGGGTAGGGGTTTTGTGACACGGCCCTGTCACCGCTCGGGCCCTGCACGTATGTGACTAAAGACTGCATTTTTTTATTTGTACGATGAAAAGATAGAAAGGGATTTAGTTGTGAATTTTGCATGGAGCGAGGGATTTCAGCTTGTCACCGCGACCGGAGTGACAACACTGTCGTTTGGCACAGGCTCAGTTAGAGTTTTTTTATTTTCAACATTTTAATCTATTACTTGTTTTTGTGTATCAAAAATTTGAAAAACACGGTTGCTATAGAGTTATTTATTATTGAATTTGTTACCTGTACAATTTAATAACGAGACAGGCAAATAGCTTGCAGTACGAGGATAAACATTAGCAGCACCACCTAGACAGTTGAATTACATAGCTCTAACCTAGAAGAGGTTTGTCATTCATTAAATTGTTGAGATTTAACTCATTCATTATAATACATTGCATTTTAAATTTTACTTTTAAGTAATTGAGTTGTTTAAAGTTTATCAAAACCAAATTGCACGCGGGTGAAGCTGTGAGCAAAAGCTACCTATTTGTATAAAAAACGCTAAATGACAAAGGTCCATTGGAGATTCGTTTAGTCTACAGGGCTGCGTCATCAAGTGCGCTGGAGAGGAGCCAAGCGCTAGTTTATTGCGGATCTGATGAAAGCCATACATTGCTGATGATCCCGTATTTTTCTCAACGTCGTAAATTGTGTACAATCATAATAAAACAATCCTTTAATTTGGATCAAATAAATAAGTAGAAATGTTGTGGCAGATTTCACTGTAATGTTACGTAGTAATATTTTGTATTCTGTGGTATTATTGAGTAAGTAAAAAACCGAGCTAAATTGCTGCATTATTTACGAAAAATACTGTTGAGTACTATGCACATGAAATTACTAGGTATTGTACGTGGCTTCGCCCGCATAAAAAAGGCTTTTTCGCTACAAAAATGCCTTAATCCCTGTAGCGATCCATATCGCCATCGGTAGGACGCCAGCGCCATCTATATAAAAAATCATTTATAAAAATAAAATGTATACTGAGAGAGAAAATTACCGGTATTAAAAAATCGGTTGCCTATGCTTATAGGTTAATCCAAGATATGGTCTATCCTAGGGCCAAATATCATCGAAATCCGTTCAGCCGTTTTTGAGTTTCCATCTAACAAACATCCAAATACTTTCACAAACTTTCGCATTATAATAAGGTATTTCTAAGTATAGATGATTATTAATAGAGTTGCAGGATTGTATTTTTAACTTTAATGCTTTACGATTTGAACAATAGCCAATTTACCAAGGCTCAGTGAGTGGTAATAAAATCATTTTTTTCAGTCATGATGCTATTTTCAAGAAAACAATATATGTGTTTTTTCCTCACGATTTCGAGTAATGTGTTCATGACCATGTATTAAATTAGGCCAGTGGGTGAGCGTAATCTCAGTGTGGTAGTCCCGGGGCACCAAGTTTGAGGAAACTGCCCGATGAATCTGCTTTTCCTAACAATTCTAACAATGTGAGGGTAATAGAAGGTAAATGTGTGAAGTCAGTTTTTTTAACGCGGGTAATTTTTGAGAGCACTTACTTATGAATACGATGACTTAGATTTACGCGGTTTCTAATATAGTAATTTCTTTATTTTCTAAGGGCTCAAGAACCTCCTTTTTTCAACGTCGGTTATGGATAGCAATACGTAATTCTTAAATACAGTAAACTATGAAGAGTTAAATATAGGACATAATGAAATAAAACCGACTTTAAAACCATTACAAACAAAAAAAAAATTAACTTTATATATAAGTGTATTTGGAGTTGGTGCCTAATTTAAATTGAACATTGTTTTCGTATTTTTGTTCGTGTATTTGCTTAGCTTAGCTGGCAATAAAGTAAATTTTTTTTTTGGTTTGTAGTGGTTTCGAAGTCGGTTTTAATTTTTGTTAAAAAGTTTTTATCTTTTGCTGTTTTGTTAGTTAATTATGGAATGGTATAAACAATACATCATAGATATACGATTGCAGCATTCGCGGCTCATCTGCTGTTAGTTATTGAAGAGTTCCATTGTCTATCTCCGAAGATCTTCATCAGATCCTAATAAATAGTATACTAAAACCTTACCTTAAAAATATAATTTTGAATAACGAAAACCCCATCCAAATTGGATCAGTAGTTTTTGAGAAAATTGCGGCCATACAAACTTACATACATACATACGGGTCGAATGTAGAACCTCTTTTTTGAAGTCGCTTAAAAATATATTTCTATTAATTGCATAGTTTTGGTATATTAATTTTCTGAGCTAAGACTGAAGTGTGTTAATGTTTTAATTACGTTACAAGACATAATATCGACTTGTATTGGAAGTCAAATAGGTATACAATACAGTGCCATTAAGCCGATCAAAAAATGGTTTTGCTGATAAAGAATAGGCATTAGCATCTACCGTCATGCATTGGGCACGCTCATCTCCTCAGTCGGTCGTATAAACAAGGAACGTCTGTTTTCTCCTCTATTACACACTCATTTACAAACATCGGGAAATCCTCGCTGCGCAATATTTCCCGAGCTTTTTCTAACTGATTTATTTCTGTGTATTTTCTGTGCCGACAGCATTATTTCCAGTTCGATGTTGGTTTTTCCTAACGGTATTATCAGTTAACAAAATATTCAATGGAACACTTTTATGTGTTGATAATAGGAAGTTTTATCATTTCCCGTAAATTTGTGAGTGAGATGTGAGTGAGTCAGCTCATGATCATGGAATCATGAGAGTGTCGTTGAATTGGGTTGAAAGAATTAATTTACAGATAGATATTATAACTATTTTATAAATAAGATTGAATTAAAGTGTATATTATAAGTTCCTACAAAATATTACGTATTTAGCACTATCGACTTCTCGTACGCGCATTATATTATTGTTTCTGACAGTAAGTAATTATATTGTATTTCTCTAAGTAAGTGAATGTAATTCTTGTAGAGAAATAAATGTCTTAAACCATAATTGAATTGTATTGAGGGGAATTTCAGACCTTTGAATGATTCAAATCTTTTAAGCCGTACGAACACAATAGAAATTCTAGCTGCTTGAGTATTTTCGTAAAATATTTGTAGGTACCTACTACAGCAAATAAACAAAGTAAAGCGTGGCGCTACATTAAAAACCTAATATTATATAATATGTTATATTTTTAATATCAATTTAAAAATGATAATTTTTTTATTGCATTGAATGACGAGACGAGCATGACGTTCGCCTGATGGTAAGCGATACGACCGACCCTAAACAGTAGCAACACCATCCAGCACCTTGAGTTACAAAGTACTGTGTGGCATTCTACTGCGCTCGTCATCCAGAGACATAAGATGTTAAGTCTCATTATGTCCAGTAGTTATACTGGCTACAATGTCCTTCAAACCGAAACACAACAGTGCATGCACACTGCTGCTTGGCGGCAGAAATAAACATTGCGGTGGTACCCACCCAGACGGACCCTTACATATGAGATACCTACTACCAGTAACTGTCAATTGTATCCTTTGTTTTCAATATAATCATTGTCGCGTGCCACTTTGAAGGACATAGGGATGGCTAAGTACTGTAGTTATACATTATAACACTTAGAATTAGTATTAGTTAATCTGATGAGCTACATAATATATATTGTATACATTGTAGTGTCATGCAATTCAAAGATCGTTGCATTCTTATTATTAGGTCCTTCCATATGAAATTGGGTTTTATCGTACCACTTTGATCTGAAATATCTCCCCTTTGGTTAAGAATTCCAAATTAAAATTTATAAATGCATTTAACTGGTAAGTACATTTCAGTTCGAAAACAGTCATTTATTTGCTTTTTCCTGATTAGTTTTTTCTTTAGCGCCTTTCATATCGCACAATGGAAAACATGAAATATCGCTATATTTACGAGTATGAGTTCCACCGTGGAACCAGTGCTGCAGAAACAGCTCGAACGGTTAACGATGTGTATGGCGCTGGTGTCGCAAAAAAAAACACGGTACGTTCTTGGTTCCAACGTTTTCGTTCTGGAAATTTCGATCTTCAGAACAAGCCCCGTAGATGGCCGGAGACCAAGGTGGATAACAAGGAATTAAAGGCTATTGTAGAAGCGGATCCATCGCAAACCACTTCAGAGTTAGCTGCAGGCTTCGGTGTGAATGATAAAACTGTTATAATCCACTTGAAGCAAATCGGGAAAGTAAAAAAGATTGAAAGGTGTGTACCTCATGAATTGAGTGAATCAAACCAGCAAACACGCGTCGAATGCTGCATTACATAGCTCAACCGACACAATAATGAAGGGATTTTAAATCGAATCATTACCTGTGATGAAAAGTGGATCCTGTACGAAAACTGGAAGCGCTCGTCGCAATGGCTGAATCCTGGAGGAACAGCCAAATCCTACCCGAAGCGAAAATTGACTCAAAAAAATTACTTGTGAGTGTTTGGTAGACTAGTGCCGGTGTCGTTCACTACAGCGTTCTAAAATCTGGCCAGACGTTTACGGCAGATATCTATTGACAGCAACTGCAAACCATGATGGAAGAACTAGCTGCTAAACAACCGAGGCTGGTCAATCGCTCTAGGCCACTGCTGCTTCAGGAAAACGCTAGATCACACACTGCACAACAGACGGCTGCTAAACTAGAGGAGCTGCAATTGAAATGTCTGCGACATTCACCGTACTCCCCGGACCTTGCTCCAACAGATTACCATTTTTTGCGTAATTTGGATAACTTTTTACAAGGATTTTTTTTACTCTGATGTGGCAGTCCAAACCGCCTTTACAGAGTTTATTGATCCTCGCACCCATGTTTTTTTAATAAAGGGATCAATTGACTCCTTATGAGATGGCAAAAGTGCATAGATGACAATGGTGCATACTTTGACTAATTAATTATATATTACAAAAAAAAACGACTTTGTATTCCTCCCATACAAAACACAAATTTCATATTTAAGGTCCTAATATTATGCATTTTTTTATCGTTGGCTTGACAAAGTGGCTTCACTGCACCTGATGGTAAATGAAGTGAAGCCCAAAATAATGTCGACCAGCAAGAGGTAAACATCCCTGATCGGTCGGCACAGTTATGCCGGCCTGCATAACTGCTTCTTCACGCTCCGTTTGAAGGACCCTAAGTTGTACGAAGGAGGGAACACGTACGCTAGCAAACTGTTCCACAGCTTAATGGATGAGACGTCACAGGCGTCACACCAGGTAAACCTCTGCGTGTCTCGTTATTATGTTCCACAAAATAAGGCAAATATAATAATTTCGGTGTAGCAATAGGATAGATGCTTATCAGTAAATAATCCCATTAAATACTGAAAATGAAATACGGGAGCCGACGTTTCTAGCTCATCTGGAAATGGGTTAGGTTTTTAATCTGTATGTCAGTCAGTCAATGATCAAATTGGCGATATTTATACGTCAATATCTCAATGACCATTTGAGCTGTACCTATGAAATTTAGGATTCTAGTTAATGTAAGGAGATTTAATAAGTGTTTACGTTTAATAGATTTTGAGTTATTGAGGCATCAATAGTCGATCCAAATGGTTCGTCTCAAAGTACAATAGGCTGTTGCGTCTCGTTTTTTTTTTTTTTGTTTGGCTCATACGGTACTGCGTGTCTAGATAAGCTCAGCGCAGGTACCTAAGTCACACTAGTTGTGCCCGCGCTTCCTCATTCGGGGATAACGTGAGTTTATGGTATGGTAATTATTCCCCGAACGTGCCCCGTTTTCGGAAGCATGTTTTCTCACGCCAATTGGTACTATTCATTGGTTTTCCTATTACCACGTATCAGAGTCGCTAGGCGGGTTTCCCTTTAAAATACATTTTGTTTGTATTCATATTTTTATCAGTTGTGGGCGGCACGGGAAATACTATTAAACATGATAATTAATAACACACGATATAATTTTACCTAAATAAAAATAAACCTTGTATACGCCATAATATTCAAGGAAGGAAAATAAACTAAAAACGTATTTTTCAAATAAATATTCATTCTGATATGTTAATTACACGGAATTAAACAGAGATAACTGTTGAAAAATGTGTAAATACTTCCCATTTTGTTCTTTTGTTTTCCTTATATACCTAGTATTCACTACTTATTATTAAACTGATATTATACAAATATTGTGTTTGTTGTATGTCTACTTTACCTAATATTGGAGTCACGGCCCCCCGAGGCAATTCTTGTGCTCTGGGTCATCATACCCAATGCACGCCCATGCGCGGGGGGACATTAGTTGCGGGCCGAGGCACACAGTTCAGTGTGTATACCTCTTGGTTGTAAAACACATTGAGGCCTAAAAGGGCCCGCGAACATTTCCTGGCACCCTTTTCCTTTCCGCCCATCCTGAGAACCTTTCTCCACTCCCCACCTTTCCTTCCATCCTTTTCCGCTTCATTCCCAGGCCCCTGCAGTCGTCAAGCCGGGGGACTCCAGTATCCCATTCGCAGGTTTCCCCCGGTGTTGACTGCAGGATCGCCTACCGAAAAAAAAATATATTGGAGTCACGTATGTCAGCTAACAGCTTCCTTAATGGGCCTATAGATATTTTAATCACCCATTGCTTTTTTAGGGTTCCGAACCTCAAAAGGAACCCTTATAGGATCACTTTGTTGTTGGCCTCAAGACCATTTTTCTCAAAGATTGCGTAGAGATATCAAAATAAATATTTGGGTCTCTTTCAGCTGTGAAAAAAACAGACTTGTAAGTCAACGCGACAAAGAGATGTGACCGTGTATGTCGCACATTTTACAATTTCTTAAGCGAATCAAAATCTACTAGGGTAGGTACTTCCCGTTGACCTAGAATCAAGAAATTTGGCGAGAAGTAAGGTCTTACAGCACATGTAAAAGGAAACACCTGAAAACCGTAAATATGTGCTTTAATAACGACAAACCAATTTAATAAAAACAAACAACAAACTTATTTGCGGTTAGTGTAATAGCCGCTTCTAGGGATCGAATGGCAAGGTTAAGTTTGTCCTTTAACCTAGTTTGTCTTCTAATCAGAGCAATAATATGAGATGCTTTCTTAATGTACCTACTTATGAAGTTTGGTGAAACTCTCGTTGCTCTCGGTGCGCGAGTCCAACGCGCACTTGTCCAGTTTTTTATCCGACTCCAAAAGAAGGAGGTTCTGTATTCGTCCCGTATGTATTTATGTATGTATGTAAGATTGTATGTCCGCGATTTTCTCAAAAACTACTGATCCGATTTGGATGGGGTTTTCGTTACTCAAATGTATATTTGTGAGGAAAGATTTTAGTATATAATTTATTAAACTATAGGATTAATTTCTAGATAGCCTCGGTAGAGCAGTTGTAATACGTCCTCGGTACGACTTCCGCTCTCAGATTTAGAGTTCGTATCCGGGGTCGGATAAAGTGATATTGGGTTTTTCTGCTCAATATTAGCTTGGAGTCTGCGTATGTCGATAGCCTCGGCTCCTATCATATCATGGGACGAAATGCCCATACGAATTGTTTGTACCCTAGTTGCGCTTCTGTCTACACCTTCGAGGATAAAAGGCGTGAGTGTGTGTGGGATTTATTTCGTTGCAATTTAAGGGTAATTAAAGCAGAATTTTTTTTAATAAAAAAATAAATTCATAGTATAAATTGCACATAAATATAATAAAATATCTGTATTAGTGATAACTTTTATCTGATCTCACTAATAACGTTCATACAATTCATATAATTCTTTTAAAATATCAGCCTGTATTTTAAATTGTCCCACTACTGGCCAGCAGTTTTTTTCTATAACATTTGCTACAGACTACGACGAGTAGAGAGATAATGGTGAATGCTTTACGAAGTACTCACTAGGTTAGTACAACAAAAAATATTAATGGAATATACGATGTTTTTTTGCTTCCAGGGATAAAATTCAAAACCATCAAACACATCGTGCAATCAAACTTACTTCTAGTTGCAACGACACCATAGCGCGATGTACAATGGATCAGCGCCATCTATTGATGCAAATGAAAATTAATGTTGGAGAATCCTGACATGGGTCCCAAAGAGCGTTGTAAATGCAATTCTGAAAAATAAAAGTAAACTACAGAATCCTTCCATAAATAAACTACAAATGCTATTGGTTTGTGTAAGAAAGTACTCAGCTTCCTTTGTGTTGTACAGATTCAATGAGATAAATAAAATTCATTTAATAGTAATAAAACAAAATACATAATTAAAATTGCAAATACTTACCATTGTTTTCCAAGTACTTACAACAGGGCTATAATTACTTACTTATCATATGACCGTAATCTGGGCTATAAGACTTACCTTTAAGACCTTCTGCTTCTGCATGTTAGTGCAAATTTTTAAACCCATTAGTCGATTTTCATGAGACTTGGTCTTGTAATTAGAGGAGCCTAATTACAGTTTTTTTGGCAAAGGTCACTTATATGCGGACGGTGTCGTGGGTAGAAGCTAGTACATAATTTGAAAGACTAGGGTCTCGATAAAATACGTATGATTGCAAGTGACTTTAGATTAAGAAAAAATGAGGGTCTGTTTCACAATTGTATTAAACAGCTTAATTAGATAGTATTAGTGAGCATAGATTAGAGTGTGACATTTGTATTTACTTGGCTTATATATTTATGTGATAAAAAGCATTTAATTTACTCAGAAAGTTTGAAACAAGTCCTATAAAGAGAAAAAATTATATTGGCCACAAATATTGATGATAGTTACATTTGTAGGGGCGTCGCGGGCCGGTGCGGGCCGGTGCGGCGAGGTGTGAAGCGGTGCGGTGTATATGTCTGGTTTGTCAACGTCACAGACCGAGGAGGGGATTTAACAAATACTCCGGCATTTTCTCCGGTACGTCCGCTTTAGAAATATAAAACACGTGTTTTAGACGTTACGACTTGAAATTGGGTTTTGAATGGGATTGAGATCGATGTTTTTGGATGTGGGTTGAATATTAGGGATTTATTTGAGGCGGTTTATACTTTCATTTTTATATCATCTACAGCTGAGGGGTAATGTTTATTTGTAAAAGGTTGTGGTAACTGTCTGTCTGGAACTACGGTAGGTACCATATTAATAAAAATCTGTGACAATAGAAATCCATCCTTCTACCCTAATAGGATAATCATTAAAACAGAATGATCGTTAGCAACTTAGCGATTTGTCATTTTTTTTTTTTTTTTTTTTTTATAGCATTGAATGACGAGACGAGCATGCCGTTCGCCTGATGGTAAGCGATACGACCACCCATAAACAGTAGCAACACCATCCAGCACCTTGAGTTACAAAGTACTGTGTGGCATTCCACTGCGCTCGTCATCCTGAGACATAAGATGTTAAGTCTCACTATGTCCTGTAGTTACACTGGCTGCAATGTCCTTCAAACCGAAACACAACAGTGCATGCACACTATTGCTTGGCGGTAGAAATAGACATTGCGGTGGTACCCACCCAGCCACCCGGCCTCTTACATAATGAGAGACCTACCACCAGTAAAATGTCTAAACGTTGCAAACTTATTATCGCTCGATATAACGATAGATCAGCAGGCGTAGGGTGCATGAAGAATTTATATCTATACCGGATCCATACACAAGCTATAACATTTCGGTGCGCGCAGAAAATCCTCAATTTTGTCAATGTCGTTTCTAAATTCGACTGCGCTATAAATGGCGCGCCCCTTATACAGGACGTGACGTTTTTATAAGCGTAAAATAAGAGGTCCATATTTTGTTCCTATTTTGTTACCTTTTAACTCGGAAATTATTATTTGATATAGGAGAGGGACTACAGAGTAATTGGGTCTCTGATGGTAAATTTTAAACACTACACTCATAATGCCAGAGGAATCGTATATGCCTAGCTAACCTATAAGTAGGGATTTTTGTGGGGCGACTAACCGTAATTATATAAGCTTATTAAAGTTGTATGATAATTGGCAGTTGCTGGATTGAGCGGGACTTAAAAATAGGGAGATAGCAGTACGTCTGATTACCTTCTTTTCACTTATGATTCACTCAGCTTCTTCCCTCAATGATATATTAGAAATTCCACGTAGGCCGTATAGGGCACAAATCTATACACCTAAAATTTCTAAGCCTAGAAGAACACATGAATAGTAACTTCGGTCATCCAACCTTGGACGTTATTGCTTCCATGCTGGTTTATCAATTTCTAATTAACTGAACGATGAACCGTCTACCCACAGGTCCTAAACTAATAATGAACTGAAAACTATGATAGTTTAAATTGTTGAGACAAGAATAATGTGCTAACTATGAAAACTGAATAACTTATATGCGTCCCTCGCAAATTGTTTTGTTGCAGTCATGAACTTCGTTGGTAAAGTTAAATGTGTAGATTCTTTGTTGTGGTTTTCTACTTTTAGCTAAAGCAGTGATAGCCTAGTGAAGAGCGGAATTGCATAATTGGGTTCGATTTCGCTGCCAAATTATATTTCACCAACTTTTCTGTAAACCATTATACACCAGGTGCTCACAGCATTGATTCAGAGCAGTTCATTAGATCATTCAAAACCCTTTAATAAATGAATATATTTTTAGCAGTTCAATACTGTGTAATTATTGCACCATAGATTTGATATTCAATCTGCGACTATTAAACAACATATTTTTCCAATAACAAAAACGAAAAATATTAGGCATAAAATAGATGAATGGAAATGTAATAATAATTAAACACCATGTACCTACACAGATCTCAAAGGAGGGCACTAAAGATAATACCCCATTGTTGTTGGAGATGTTTGATGTTCCTGACAATGATTGTATATAATTTAATAGAGAGATGAGATCCTTGCCTGATGTTTAACCTGTCTACGCAAATTAAATTGATTTGATTAAGCAAAACTACCCAGAACTTTAAATTGGGCTTTACACTGCGCTCGGCGTCCTAAGATGGTTTATTTTTTGGATTGGCTCGACAAAGTGACCCCACTGCACCTGATGATAAGTGAAGTAGTATCTAGATAGAGTGCCGACTAAAAAGACATGATTATCCCTCGACACAATTATGCCGGCCTGTGTGAATCGGATACACAGGCTGAAGACGCGACACACTTACGTGGGCCACGATGGCGGGTTTTAACACCTTTTGTACGGTCGTCGCTATCCAGAGCAATCCAGACGGATACAAAATATATCCTACCACCAGCAAGGTGCTAGTCTCATGTCCTGTAGTTATATTGGCTTGTCCATCAAGCGCGAGCCCGGTATTGGTGTAAATAATGCTCGGCGATATACACGAAGGCAGGTACCACTCTATTTTAACTTAATCCCAAGTTCTTTTTTGTTATTTTTTATTGCATAGAATGACGAGAAGAGCATGCCGTTTGCTAAGGTTGGCTATGGTAAACGATACGACCACCCATAAACAGTAGCAACACCATCCAGCACCTTGAGTTAAAAGTACTGTGTGGCATTCCACTGCGCTCGTCATCCTGAGACAAGATGTTAAGATGTATCTCGTAAGTCGTTACTAAGATTCAATCGGTATAAAAAAGGAGGTAAACGTATGTTTGATATGTAAATATTCCCACAGGACTTTCACAAGTCCATTACTATTAAAAGCGACGTCATCTATCATCCCGGTTGTATCGATTGCTCCCGTAGGGAGGCGCCGCACCGGAACTGACGACCGGAACGCGGGAACCCCGGGGATTAATTATGGACCGCTGAATGGTTACATGGATACATGTTTAGTGGCTTGATTAGTCGCGTATATACATGTTTTAATGACTTCTTGCGTTCAGGAGTAGGTAGGTAGAGTTACGAATTGTATAATTTCTATCATTTATCATGAACTAAATATTATCTCTTTGTACATTTTTGACGTAGTAAATATTATGAAAGGAATCAATTTATTTAAGCAGAACAAAACTAATTGAAAATGAGCTATAAAAGTTAGTTCAGAAATTCTTGCATTTTCAGAGTCTGTTTACGCCAGTAATGTCTGAGACCTTGCACAGTACCTACACCTACGTAAATTTTGTCACCTCAAAAATATCTGAGTGCTAAATTATCTTATTTACCTTGATAGTTGACCGATTTAAACATAATAAGTAAAGTAATTTGGGAGTGAGTAAGATACTTTGTGTGTTCTTTTTTTTATTGGCGTCGCCCTAGTAATGTATTCGAGTAAGATATTTCCTACAACAGGAACAATGGAAATAACAAGCTATTTCGAGGAAGAAATTAATTCCGCATAAAGGACTGTTTGATTTGGAAAGTTGAGCAGATTCTCGGAGAATCCACTTTCTAAAATTATATTAATGGAGTTTCTCAAAGCCACGTTTATCGCTACTAAGGCATCAGGCATTTTCTAAGCTCGAAATTGCGTACATATTTCCTGAAAACGAGTTTGCAGTTTAACGTGAATTGGTGTTGCGTTACGTAATTCACTTACGAATAGGTAATAACGAGATTATTTTAGCACTGGCAGAGGTGGGTTTTGTTTTTTTTTTTTTTTTTCGCGGAAAACGTGCATTACCGCTACCACCCGGCCTTCGTGGGGGGCGACCGAGCGGTTATGTTGGATTCACCGTGCCTTATGACCCGGCGTTGAGCCGCCCGGAGAGATGGAAAACGTCGGGCGACCGCCGGGCCGAATCCCTAACCTATGTACAACGCACGGCATACCAACTAAAACTCCGAGGTGGCCATCTTCGGCGCATTAGGGACGGCTGCGGGCTTCCTCGGACGAAAAGTGTCTAAGTTGTCGTCCGCAACCGCCCCTAAGCGGTGCCGCCTGGTGCGGCCCGTTTCCTGTTGTGGGGGGGCTCAGAAGCCCCCGCGCACCGAAGGACGCTCTCAGCGTCAACGGCAGCGTGAGGCCTACCTGCCACGCTGCCGTCCATCACGGGGGTCGCAACAATGTGCTGAAAGATACACAAAACTAAGGACGGACAGCCCCCTGCCGCCCGCCCGCGACCCCCGGTGGCCCCTATTAGTCGCCTTTTACGGGCAGAAGTGGGTCTAGTGAATACACATGTATGTGCTTTTATTTAGTAAATAAAGTAGTTTAGTTAAAGTTATTTTTTATAAAGGGTTATCATATTCCCAGATACGTATTAAGGACGATAGGCGTTCAGAATCGAAAAATGTATATCAATTTAATTGCTCAAAACTAGGAATTCATCGCTTTCGTAGCAAAATTCTATTGCCATATCTGTAACTCACTTGTAAATAAAATAGTAACAATGCTAAAATCGAAAAAAATCAACTGTTGACTGATCAACCAAGTAATGTGACAATCCAGTAAATCTCGGCGAAATTCCGGCGCGCACGTGTCTCGTCCCGGCGAACCCGATACAAAATCCGCTACCATCAGTCAAATGTGATCGAGGCGGGGGCATTTTTCAGCCCGTATCAATCACTGGAATGCTCAGGACCGGTTCCCGGCGTCGAAAAATATCCCGGTATGATATACAGAGTGCTATTTAAAGATTTGGGTGCACTGAGGGTTATATTAAGTAAATTTGTTGTGTTAATAAATCAATCTCAATCTAAGAGGTAATTCCGAATTAAGGTGATTCTTTTTATTTCTTCCAATAACTGTTATGAAATGTACTACCAGCTCTAATGTATTTATTTATTTACCAACTGATACTACTTACAGGATGATTATCCCAATGCTGTAGTATCGATAATCTATTTACAGATAAGTTGTATAATTATTATTTAGTGTTATAGCATATTATCCATGTTGCTATCCTTGTGAATTCACTCAAAGTACAATTGAATATATCGGCCTCCAAAGCCACGAGGTTGAGAGTGCGTTGCGTGCGTTGAGTTATATTATTTTAATTGTGACAAGACAGTGTCAGTACGCCAGACCTCATGGCAAATACGGTGTTATACAATATAATCTGCTTTGTTACACGCCTAAGAGGTGCCCTCAGAATAATAACTAAAGCTAGCCCATTCAGTTGAATATTCTGGCTTTAAAGAGCCTCAGATTGAATTGTTTCGGCAATAAGGAACGTGCACGAACACAAGAGCCACATGTGGATAAAAAATAACTTTTCAGACCTATAATTTATTAATATATTCTTTTAATATGACAAAAACGATATAATATGGGTTCCGGCTGATAATTGTTGATACTCAGCACGGCCAAAATATGCTTTTTTTTAGATGGGAGCTAGTTATTTTGATGTTATTGAAGCAAAATTAGGAGGTTATGTTCCCTTAATTACAGATTTTTTTGTATTGAATATTATCTTCAAAACTTCTTTATTTTTATAAATGACATAATGAGACATTTCTAAATGATTTTGGCTTATGTATACAACAACAATAATAATAATCGACAATAATAATAAAAGCTCTGTTAAACATATTTAACAGAGCTTTTATTATTATTGTCGATTTTCACATAACCATGGAATGGAAGTATTTTGGCTCTATTCTTAGGGACGTAATAGAATTTTGCACAATTTGATTTGTTTAGTTCTATGTTTTGGAGCATCCACATTTGCTCCAATATATTATCAACAAATTAAATGTTATTTTTCATCATTTTAATAAGAATATTTTACGTCAATGCCAAGTATCGATAGAGTGAAAGATTCAGATTGCGCCAACAGATGTCAGAGCTTGCACGTTCCCTATACAGAATCAAAATATGGGAGCATTTGCCCAGTTTTTAAGGACAATTATATTTTCATATGGCGATAGGCTCGCCCCTATCACATCATGGGACGGAATACGCACGGCGAAAAATGGGTGCACTAGTTGCGCCTTTGCCTACCCCTTCGGGTATAAAAGGCGTGTGTGTGTATGTGTGTATTTTTCATCTGATTGAAAAGCCGAGTAGCGTCAAATCGTATGGAAAAAGGTTTTCAGTAGTGTTGTGGATTTGATTATTTATTTGTAGTTTATTTCAATAGAGACAAATTGTCACGAAGGCAACGGCTCAGCTGTGCCCCTGGCATTGTTTAAGTCCATGGATGGCGGATGCCGCTTATTATCAGGCGGACCGGTTGCTCGTTTGCCTGCTAAGGCAACAAAAAAATCTTTCCTTCTGAATGCCTGATTTTTTTGTTAGTGTTTGTGGTAAAAACGAATATATTTGTATTTGCTAAGTGTTTTTGTGTAGGCGTATACCGTTTTCTTTTGATATCAATTACTTCCTTGTCATTGGCACGGCGCGGTGGCAAAATAAACATCTAGATGATATCTAACTATTTAGTTAAATGGAGTTTCACCGATAGGTGACTTACCACTTAGTGAAGCACAATACTACGAAAAATACCATTCCCAGTCAATTTAGGGAGGATGTTTCGATTGTTGCTTACAGAATAGAAGACTTTTATAAATATTCAACTATTCAACTTTACTAATTTTAATCATATAAACAGTTAAACTGTATTACGCAAATTCTCCTGCATACCGACATTGCCTCCCACCAGGCGCTCGATGCGTCGCGTCGCTTCGTTAAACGCAGACTAATTACTGGCAAAGTTTATAGCGCCGGCTAACGCCTTGCGTGAAAACTATGTGATATCCCGTCGGGTTACAGCTTTAACCAGAGCCTGCACTTGTGGCGAGAGCGCCTGTGCAAATGGAACAAAAACGGTGCTTACGTTCAGATTAATAACAATAAATATAATATTCAATAGTCTTTGCACCTTGCGGGCGCTGTCTTTGGCCATATTTTCGCCATAAGTACAGACAGAGAGAGTACCTGCAAGGTATACTCAGCCCAACTAGAGTAATGTATCTTAAAGGGGCCTCTACGTCTTGGATCCATATACCCACATCAGCCTTCCAAAAGGACTGGCCTTCGTGCCGCGACTTCCCGCAGGAAAGATACAATATAAGTAATAATACTAGCAATTGTCTTGGGTTCGATTCCCGGGTCGGGAAAATTGATATTAAGTTTTTTAAATTCAGTATCAGCCCGGAGTCTGGAATTTGCGGCCGATATGGCGATAGGCTCGCCCCCTAGCACATCATGGGACGGAATACGCACGGCGAAAAGTGGGTGCACTAGTTGCGCCTCTGCCTACCCCATCGGGGATAAAAGGCGTGAGTATGTGTGTGTGTGTATTATTCTGGTATTAGTGGTAAAGTCTTGTATTTCAACACGTATGATTCAATATAGGGTCATTCGGGGCAACAGCACGCAGTGGGTAAAAGTTCGCATGGTCAATATCTTAGAACCTATTGAGGGGGCTCAGACACTTTTTCGGCTAAATCAGGGGCGCGTCAGGGACGATGTCAGAGCCACAAGCTATTCTACCAAGCCTCATTTGTTTAGCGAAAAACGGTGATCAACGTGATTTTGTTGATTAGTTACCAATATTTTGTGTTGGGAAAAAAGGGTATGGCTAGACGGTGAATCAGTTTACAAAAGTACGTTAATTATGTTAAGTTTACATGATTATTATAGTATTTATTTTAGTTATTATTCTGTCCTAGAAAATAAATGCGTCTCAACTAACGTGTGATTGTTTAAAATATTCCCTATTTAGGTAAGAGTACGAGGTTAATAGTACGCACCCTGTTATAACTTCATTACAATGACCGCACGGTTTTTTCTTCTTTAAGCTGCAATTAAGTCGAATATTACTTGTAAAGATTTTTAGACCTTGTACAGAAAAAAAAAATTCTCATTAAACACTCTGCGTAGTTTTACCCACATAACGGGTCAATAGTACGAATTTCTCCCGATGCACTTAAACATGTATTGCAAAAAAAGCAATGAAGCAATTTACAAAAACTCATTAAGTAATGAAAGTAGAATAAATTTACTTTACATAGAGTGTTAAAACGTTTTTCAAGACACTATATTTTTGACTGTGTAGACGATAGAAAAAAAAGTGCGTACTTTTAGGCCGAATGACCCTACCAGTGGTACCTACGAAGTCAGGGATCACAAAATCAAAAACTGTGAACTTTAAATTTCATAAATGATATTTGGCTTTGGTTCTTATTCCACTTCTGCCTACTCATACGAGGATAGAGGCCTGTTTTGATTCATATTGTATTAACGTCGGTACAGGTTTTGAATTGAAAAATTAAACCAGCGTGTCTTTAATTGTTAGCTGCAATTAAAATATAACTACCGCTCCTAATTACTGTATGAAAGTTTAAGTTTTTAAATTTTAATATTTCTCCTCGATGCTTAATTACACTGGGGAGTCTTCAAAGAAAATAATTTATGAAAACACGTTTCATTATTTTTTTTCAACAAAATGCTACAATATTTGTACTTAATACATCTAAATGAAGAGACGAGCTACTTGCATGCTTCATGAAAGGACCATTACTGCTAGTAAACAGTAGCAACACCACCCAGAAATTCTATTGCAGGGCTCTAAATAGCTTTCTATTGCCCTATCCTATAAAAACTGGCAGAGCAATACAATATAAATACACTTCCTTGCAAACTATATAAACAAACAAAAACCATTGGGCGATTATGGTAACCATCAAAACTTGCTCTTAGCCACTCTATAAAAAGTACTACGACCTTCACTCAATAACAAAGAGATAAAGGTCCTTGACACCGAAAAACTTTATAGCAGTAGCCATAATATCACGTAACCATTTTATTGGCTAATAGAAAAACCTTCTGAATCAAAACTCAAGAAAAATGACACGAGCCCGCAGAAAAATTGCCTGAGAATATAAAAAGCGAGTCACTGGGCACTGTATTTTTTCTTGGTAAGATGTCATGTCCAGCGGTGTGGGCCGCACTCGGGCTTTTGAAATGAAATGAAATGAAATAATTTATTTATTCAAACCCATAAAATGTTATACATTATTTAGATTCCGTCAATATTAACTCTACCACCAGTTCGGAAAGCAGTTCTCACTAGAGAAGAACGGGCAAGAAACTCTAGTGTTGCTCTTTTCAAAATCAGTTCAAGGTATTGGCTTTGTGGTCGCCATTCCATTTAGAATGCTGTCTGGCTGCATTAATTTTATGTTTTATAAACATAAAATTGCAGAACTGATGCTAAGTACGCAACTTTATGAAGTCTCGTGGTTTTCTTTGGTAAGTCAATCTCTAAATGTAAATCGTGTTTATCATAAGATTTTTGTATTAAACTCCATCGTATTTAATTACGTTCAGCCGTAACTGTGTATTTTCTAGTTAATATAAAAAAAGAACAATAGCTTAATGGTTTTCGGAACGGATTAACGAAGTATTGAAAAACGAAACCCAGATTTTCTATCCACGTGGAATTTTATTTCCATTATTTATCCTATAATACATTCGTTTAATTTTTACAAACAAATGATACAGTTTCTATACATACTTCGTGTGTTAAAACTGACATTCAGGCAGCGTCATTATTATTTAATACATTTTAGCCAGCAACAGCGAATCCCCCACCATTTACCTCCAAGTGTAGCCCTGTGACGGCCGGCACGCGTTCAATCGCGCGTTATGATCTTTCTTATTTTACACGAAGACGGCGCCATTTATCAGCGGGTCGCGATGTCGTCGCGTCCCGCCCGTCGACGCTCCCCAGTGTATCAGCTGATGCTTTATGATGCAGTCTTTATTACATTGCGCTTCTGTTTCAACTAGTATACTTTATGACTCAAAATTGTGTAGTAGGAGGTCTCTCGTATCCAAGAGTCTAGGTAGGTACCAACGCACTGTTTATTTCTGCCGCCAAGTAATATTGTGCTAGGACTGTGTTCTGGATTTAAAGACATCGTAAGAATTATCGATCATGATGGGAATTAACATTTAAAGTCTCAGAGTGACGAACGCAATGCAATGCCACGAGGCGCTTTGCAATTAAAAAATTTAGGGTTCCGTTGCTCAAAAGGAAAAAAGGAACCTTTATAGGATCACTTTGTTGTCCATCTGTCCGCCTGTGTGTCAAGACCCTGTTTCCCAGGACGCGTCGAGGTATCAAGTTAAAATTTATATCAAATACTCAGACAGACTCAGGTCTACGGTCTGTTTCAGCTGTGAAATTTGTAAGTCAACGTGATCAAAAGATATGACCGTTTATGCCGTATATTTATGCATATCCTGCGATTTCACAAGGGAATCAAAACTATAGGATTAATTCCCGTTGACCTAGGATCATGAAACTTGGCAAGAAGCAAAATCTTACAGCAAATATGAATATGAATACCGAAAATACTAACTTTTAAAAAGCAAATTTACTATTATAAACTTTTTAAATTCGATTTACTAATTTTGGCGAACTATAGAACTTATATACTTAGATACCTTACCTACAAGTTTGTACGGAACTCTCGGTACGCGAGTCCAACTCGCACTTATCCGGTTTTGTTTGTAGTGATGCTACTTGCTTCAATTTTTGAGCAGTCGTGTCGATTACTATCAACATGCTTGCTTCCCCAGAGGTAATGTGCGCTTGGTCCTCACACCAAATACACGCCCTTTCATGTGGGTACATTTGTCGTGGGCCGAGGCACACAGTTCAGTATGTATAACTCTTGGTTGCATCAACATATTGAGCCCCGCGAACATTTACCCTCCCTTTTCCTCTCCTCCCATTCTGGGAACCTTCCTTTCTTTCTTCACCCTTAGGTACTTCCCGGTCCGTTGCAGTAACTTGAAAATTGTTAGCAGGGACTCCCGGTAATGCTGCAGCGGTTCCACGTCAAAAAACCTGATTTTTTGATACATACACACACTCACGCCTTTTGTCCCCAAAGGGGTAGGCAGAGGCGCAACTATTGCACCCACTTTTCGCCGTACGTATTCCGCCCCATGATTTGATAGAGGGCGAGCCCATCGCCTATCGGGCACAAATTCCAAACTCGGGCTGATACTGAATAGAGAATTCAATATCACTTTGCCCGACCCGGGGATCGAACTCGAGACCTCAGAATAGCAGTCGTACTGTAATACAACTTCGCCACTGAGGCAGTCAGTCAGTGCTTGTTTGATGGACTCATAAATTAATATGTTTGCTCATTTCTGTCTACCCTACAAAACCTATCTTGTCGATTGTACCAACTATCCACTAAATAAATAATTTCTCACCCACTGGGATGGAAAATTAAAAGAAAACTACCTCAGCGCTAAGTAAAACATTCTAACCTTTCATGAAAAAAATATCGTATCATGAGGGTAGTAATTCAATTGGTGCTCAAACGCGCCGTTTAAAGTTTAATGTGGAAAAAGTTTGATTAGAGATGTGGAGGTCAGCAGACGGCATTAACTGAGTGCCCGCATTTATTGGCCGCTCACGTTTTTGCGAGGGTGTGGTGAATGAGCGAAGAGCGGGTTTAGAGGCTGAAGCGTTTTAGCTCAAAGCGAGGCTGTGCTTTGTGGTTCGTTATAAAATCGATTTAGTGCTGCAGCGCTCGAAGAATAGCAGCTACATCATATTGTGGGGCGGTTTGATTTTCCTTTGTGTGAATATTGGATACGTTATGAAAGAAACTACCTTTTTAGTTGATTGTCCATATTTTGAAGAAAGTCAAAAGTATAATCGCAAAATTATTAATTATTAGGGTTTTGAAATAAAACTATTTTGCGGATTTTATCGCGGTTTTTTAATTATTATTTTCTCCCGACGCCGACGTTTCGAAGGCTTTGCAGCACTTCGTGGTCACGGGGCGGACTGAGGTGTTGGTGGTCCGAAAAGTTAATGTTACAATATCTACCTTCATTTTTTAATTATACATTTTTAAATTTTTTTTTTTTTTTAAATGTATAATTAAAAAATGAAGGTAGATATTGTAACATTAACTTTTCGGACCACCAACACCTCAGTCCGCCCCGTGACCACGAAGTGCTGCAAAGCCTTCGAAACGTCGGGAGAAAATAATAATTAAAAAACCGCGATAAAATCCGCAAAATAGTTTTATTTCAATGTCTAACATTCGCGTAAATATAAGAAGTCATTATTAGGGTTTCTGAAAAATTATACATATTTTAGTCATAATACCAAAATACCACCAAATAATTTTATAAATAAAGTCACTTTTAAATGTAGCAAAAGTCAGCCCGCTTTCGCTTCTAGCTCACATCAGTCCCCGCCAAGTCCGCGCTGCCAGCATACAAATTCATCAGGTATGTTTGTTGCTAACTTTGTTCTCTCGATACTAATAAATTACGAGCGCGCCCCCGCTCCCCCCTTGGTCTCCGCTCGCGCCTATAGCTTACACTACCTCCGAGCTATATCAATTATCTCTTCATCTCTATGATTCATTAATTAGGTGTATATAATTTTTATTTTAGTAGTAAATTAACATACATAGTCCATTACCGAAAGCTGGCGCGTACAACACATTCACAAGTGCGCGTGCAGTCAAAGAATAAACATAGGTCAGTCGTCATGACAACGCATCAACAAAGTCAAAAAAAATATAGCATGATGTTTTGTTTATACCAAAGATATTAAACAGTATAGTTATAGACCGGATATCAGGACCAAACTTTTCGTCCAAAAGTTATTACCAATTGGTAATAAGTCGCTGTCTTATCTGACATGGCCGTGTAACAAGACGTCTCGGTATGAAGAAAATAATATTTTGGAAGGAAATATGCTAGTTTACGCATTACGACCATGTCAAAGTATGTTCTAATGAATTTTAGATAGGTATTTTGTTATTTCACGGTAGATTGAGTTACTGACGAACAGGCACAAAAATTTTGTATGACAATTTTCCCAACCGCTCTATATAATCTTAGAACTCTTTGGTTTATACCTATGTATCTTTCATTTCAATTATAAAACTTTGAATATGTTTTTCAATATACTGTGTAAAATTGCATTAGTGTGAGTACTGTGAACGTGCCAGCTTTTAATAACCAATCTATACACTCACGCCGTTTATCTCCGAAGGGGTAGGCAGAGGCGCAACTGGTGTAGCAATTTTAACCTTGCGTATTTCGTCCCATGATGTGATAGGGACGAGCCTATCGCCATAGTCTCAGAGGCGGTGAGACGTAAGCTCAGTAAACAATTCTTTGGTAACGACGGGGGCTAACAAACACTATTATTCTAAACACAATGCAGCTTGTGGTTTCTTCTTTTAATTCTTAATTTTATTAACTTCACATCTCAATTCTTTAAAACTATGTACATGCCTAATTTTTAGTAAGGTGCATTATATTGTTACATATATGCGGAGACTATTCATAAGCAATATGTCCATTTAAGTATGTATGTAATATGAAGTTGTATTAGTCTGTGTCTTCCTAAAATAAGTAAATATCGGCCACAGATTCGAGACTCTGGGCCGATACTGAATAGAAAAACCCAATACCACTTTGCCCGACCTAGAGATTGAACTCGAGACCTCAGCATTGCAGTCGTACCGTAATACAATTACGCCACCGAGGCAGTAAATTAACATTTTTTTTATATTTATTCACTCCAGGCTCACAGAAACCCATTTATGGTACACACCGGCTTGAAATATCACGAAGGCAGTAAAGCTAATCTTTCTACAGTATGAAAACAGATGTAGGTATTGTGTCTGCTTGCCTAACTTCAAACCGCCTATGATTGATTGGCCGTACTGTACAGCATCTCTATCGATAACAAAACATACCTGCCTGGTGCCCTCTTAAGTGTCATAATTTCCGAATGAAATATTATCCTTTATCATTCCATTTGATCTAATATTTATAAAACATATGAAAAATATAATATTATTGCGCCCGTCGGTGTTTGATGTAGGTTAATATTTGGCAACATCCCCAGCCTCCCGCAGGACATCCCGGCCCTCGTCAATTACTGCCCATCCATTATTTAAATATTTTTTACACTTATTTTATATTTAAAGATGTTTTTCTTTAAATGTTTTCTCCTTTTTGCAATATGTTTTCAATTTAGCTTGGAATTTATGAATTGAAAAATTTGTCAGAAGCAGTTTTCTCTTGAATATGGTTCTGCAAACCGAAAGAAGTTCATTAATTACAACATGTTCTGCTGTATATGATAGGTTGGGACTGTGGTAACTCGTACAATCATAGTTCACTAAGCTTATAAAATAAGGGTGATCCTAGAATTATTGAGACCCGGATAATTCACAATTAAGTAATTTCGGATTAAATTCAGCAGTTATGATGCCAGTGTCCACGCGGTTTGTAAAGCATAATATTTTTAAATATAATTTGTAATTTCTGTATGAAACGGAATGCAACAATTTTTTTATCTATGTCAAATAATTGTCATTCCACTCGTACCGTCAGCGCCATGTTGATTCAAATTTTAGAAAAGAGGGAAGTTGGGCCTTTGTCAATTTCAATATTTACATGAAACAATTAAAGAGGACTCCCTTTTTTTCGCGGTGTATATACGAGTTATCTCTACTATCACCACTGGAGGGTGAGTTATGTTGGTTTCACCGGTCTTACTGCCCAATTTCAACACTCGGGAGTATAGCTGAACCCAGACTAAGTCAAGTACATATTAGACCTACCTGTTATGTATATTGCAGGTCTATCATTCTGGTCAAACTAACGACTAGAAAGATGGGTGTTGTGTTTTACAAAGTATATGAAGGCTTTTATAAAGACATATTGGATGTACCATCAATGTGAAAGCTATGTACCTCGTGGCGGCGCATCTTCATAGCAGATCTTACTCGCTCTGCTACGTAACTTAGCATCAATGGAAACGGTCTCATAGCTTCGTAGCATAGCTTTTACATCCACGCATCATAGCTGTATAGCACATCTCTGGTGGAAAGGCACCCTTACTTGGAAAGGGCCTCCGTTCCCATGGTAACCTATTCATATAGAGTTCTACTCGATTTGCTTTGTGGAAGGACAGAACACGTGTTTGATGACACGTTGATTTTGCGGTTTATAAGCCGATATATTTTGATGATTATTAGAGCTGAAGGTATTGCTATTTAATTTATGAATTTGGAAATGATAACTCGGTTTCATACAAAACGTTTGGCAATGCTGCTATTTCATGATGTTATTAATAGAACGGCAATCGATAAGAGAGTCGCCTGACGTTAAATGATCTCCGCCCAAAAACACCTAAGTATAATTAAAGAAGAGACGCATTGCCTCCCTCGAGGAAAATAATACAGATTAAAAGGGTTTGTTTAGGCCTTTACAAACTTGTTTTTTAAAGCTTTGAATGACAAGACGAGCATGCCGTTCACCTAATGTTAAGCGATACGACCACCCATAAACAGTAGCAACACCATTCAGCACCTTGAGTTACAAAGTACTGTGTGGCATTCCACTGCGCTCGTCATCCTGAGACATAAGATGTCAAGTCTCATTATGTCCAGTAGTTACACTGGCTACAATGTCCTTCAAACCGAAACACAACAGTGCATGCACACTGCTGCTTGGCGGTAGAGATACCTCTCGATACATAGGCAGCGAATGGTAGGTACTTTACATTCTTGTATGAGACAGACAGCTCCACGTAAAACATAATATTATTTGTATCTACAGTGTGACTACCGCTTATACACAATGTAATTTTAAGATTATAATGTAGAGTACAAATAAAATGTTAACTAACGAGAGATGATTACCCCTTGCAACTCGAGACAATTATGCCGGCCTGTTTGAAACTGGATACATAGGGTGACCCCGGATCGTAACTTGTAATGGCGGGTTTTACACTTTGTGTACGGTAGTATCTATCCAGGCGGATACAAAATTTACCATCAGCATCGATCGATCTCATCGACCCAACTCATATATAAACAAAATCTGTTCACTAATGGATTACTAATTTTCTATCAAAAATACAGGATTTACATCAACAATTCTCTGACTAGATCCAAACTCACAACTAAAAAGACGAATGTACAATGCAACTGCCGACGCGAAGTACTTAACGGCTGCGCAGTGGAAACTACAAAATAACTTTGGCAGTTGTCGGAAGCCGTAAAGTATGCATTAGCGGTGTAGCTCCACAGTGAGACGAGCGATTTGTTTTCTTGGCACCCCTTGTACTGAAGAGTTAAATATTATACTTCATTATGCACACATCATAGTAAAGACAGAAGGAAGTGTTCGAAATTAACCCTTAAGTCCGTGAAATAAAAGTTGGGGCACGCCATTCGCCATTCACAATTCATGTATATTATATATTTTTCAATTTATGAGAGGAAAGTAGAACCCTGCCTGTTTTACAAACAATTGTATTCTGTGTGAGATTAGGCACATTAGGATTATATTTATTAGATTAGGCTGGCAATTTGTGGCAGTCGTAGGCCACAAATTGCCAGCGAAACTACTGGTTTCTATGATTTTTTATGAAAATGATTCCGAGCAATGCACACTACGGACGAGCGCAGCACCTCTGGTGACGCGGCCCGCAAGGCGCTCACACTATCAACAAAAATATTGTTAATTTCGAATAATACAGCAAATACACGAGAGTAAGTGAAACAAAATTAAATACTTCATAGTTTTTATTTATTTCGAAAGAATCATCAAATGAAATGTTAGTTTGAAATTGGTTAAAATAATGCGCCCAAATAAAATTATGTGATCTTTAAATGCCATTCTTCGAAATGTCATATTAACTAAATTTTGTTGGATTATCTGACGTAATGGGAAAACCTATGGAACCTAGCGAGACCTGCAGTCATGGTTTGTGCGGCTTGTAGTCTTTCTCGGAATTGAAGCGGTCGCGGCTGCAGGAAACAATGCGGTCTGCGGCTCGTCTCGGACTTTTACCTTGAACGGGCCGGCTCGACAATACTGGTGTTAACTTTATCTTAGAGAACACCAAGCTAAGGGAATACCTATACTGAGTATCTTCTTGCTCTAAGTGAGATTTCCGGCGTCCCATATCCAACTCTTTCATCCAAAGTTTCTGTTACCCAAATCTCGGCAACACTATCCTTAAGAAAAACTAATAAGAAGATAATATGCAACATTGTTTCTTGATATAAGTGAAAACTGGAGTTCCATAATTAATTCCTTAACATTACTTCCCAAATATCCCACTCACGCTTTAATTTTCACTATGATGACCCACTTTTTCGTGTTTTATGATCTCTATAAAATCTTTCAGCGTTCGGAATAAAATACTAAGTTCATTAATTTGGATAGTGCTTTTAAATTTTTGATACAATTGCGAGTAAATTGCTCTTCCAATCGGATTACTAAACTCGTTTTGTTAGGATTTGGTGGGATTGTGATATTTTATAGTGGCATTTAAATGAAGCGCTTGTAAAGGATTGATACCCAATAAATTTTGTTTTCAATATAAACCTTTTCTCCAAGTTGTTAAATCTTATAATCGTTCACGTGTACCTACTTACTTCATATAGTTTTTGGATTTTTCTATTTGATATTATTAATGTAATGTACACGATATTCCGAGTTGAGCGGTAAGAAGAAGTAATTAGGTTTGCGCGAATAATCATCGTCGTCTTCGAGATATACAACATCTCTCACAAGTTACTATCAATGGGACACATCACTAACTATAATTTATCTTATCAATAGAACATGTCAAAATTCAAGGCACAAAATATCGCTTATCGCTCCACTATGCCCACACCCTTACGGTTCGCAGAGTCGTGTCCGTTGAAACAGTTGGAGGGACGAAGTTTGCCAAATAAAAACTCATTACTCCACTCCTTCGAGGGCAGTTTGGATAAATACCCTCTCGTGATAGCTCGACGGTTATAATCAATCCTAATATAGACAGTCTCTGTGGGTCGGCAGAATGTTTAAACGACTCTGTCGTCTTCATCTTAATGATGATGAAGAGCTTTTGGTTTTAGAAAAGGAAGGATTGCATTTTTTTAATTTATGGCAATGTGGCTTCACTTTACCTGATGTTACGTGATGTGAAGCCCTTAGGTATTGTCGACGAGCAATGGATCTTGCATCTCTTGATGATCAACATAATTATGCCGGCTAATTGCGTTTTCACGCCTCGCTTACAGGACCTTAACTTAAAAGCATGGTGGTTCCAAGATCAGGCATGGGTATCCATTGGTACCTATGTAGCCTTTAAGGCGGTAGGCGATAGAGTGCAGATTCGGAATAACGACGAAGAGGTCATTCATTCACATAACTAAATCCCTTAATAAATGAAATCTTTCTCGGTTGCTTACTTAAAAATCCTCTGATTTTACTGTGCCTCAGAAACCAAGGCAATCTTTCGGGCCAGTTAACTAAATTAAGCGGCACGGTGGAAATGAAAACGACTATCAGAGATATTATCCACGTTAATATTATTTCTGATGTCTAACACGGGTTTTGCCGCAATTGAGGCTCGCCGCCAAACCTTATATACTTACAAAATGCCAGAGGCAATCTCTTTGTTTGCCGAGATCACAGATGTTCCTTATGTTACCTCATTAAATTATAATTGATAATTACTATCGGTTCATATTCGCCCTTAAGTATGTTTGGGGATGTCTGAATATGATATGATTACTGTGTTTTTTACTGGAAGATACAAATCAAGTAGCATTACGTAATAATTGAAATTACATAAAAACAAGCATACTCACAACATCATCACTGAAGACTCAGGAAGAGTTATTAGTGCACGTAAAGTTCACCTACTCTACATCTCGTAATACGATAAGAAACGTACTTAACGCCATATCGAACACTAACTACCATCGTTGTTAGCAAAATTGCTTTTCGAATCATCGACAGAATAAATGTATGCTGGTCAACCTGGTATCAAATTCAGAACCTCGCGGTGCACACGGCTTCAGAAACGAGGTTGAGTATCAATTTCACTACAAAACTAATGAGGCGACACTAACATTGAAGTACCACAATCAATCTACATTATTTATGACCACAAGGGCCAATAACTAGTATTGCACCTTACGATCAATCCACATCCATGCCACGTCCAGGAACACCAGTGTGGAATGTAAGAACACACAATGTAAGAACAGACTTTTTCCTTCTTTATTCTCCATAAATAGTTATATTTAATGATACCTTAGATCATAATGACAGATTGATTGTATGTGACAATAGCTACGTTCACGGCGTACTTGTTATTGTTCTGAGTTCACGGCCGTAGCCGTCTTTCTATCCTCTGCCTCTATGTCTGCGTTATTAGTGTACAGTTATTACACGTCACTGAGACAGACTTTAGATAAAGATTCATAATGCTTTTTTTCGAATTGTCAGAATTGCATGTTCGAGGATTGAATTCGAGAACATAGAATGGATATTCAATTTCGGTTGGGCATGTAATTAGTTACTAACGATTCCAATCTGTGTTATTTCATTTTAAAATTAATAGCTTTTGCGCGATATTACGTTTGCGTTAAATTGCTATTATGATTTATTTATTATTAGGTCTACAATCAATCAAACACTATAACATCAACTAAAATATACAGAGAATTCAAAGAAACTAAGTCTAAGTACATGATTGTTAAAAAGTAGACACAGCATTCACTGATAATACATACTCACTAAAGATACATAATATAAGTTATATTAGGTTGGTAAATGTTATGCTATTACGATGATAATTAAATACACATCTTTCACAAAGAGAAAACATTATAACAATGATATTATAAAACTAATTCAGCTTACAAGAGCGTAACTGCTGAGCGTAAATGATGCTTTAAATGTATTCTTTTGTTTATGTAGCATACTAGTTTATTGCAGCTGCTGATCGCTAAGTTATTTAATACTGGATGTCTATAATGTAGATTGAGAAAATTGTAGATACAGATTCAATGGCGCGAGCATTGTCTTTAAGTTATATACGAATCTTTTACGCCTATGGAATAGTTTCTGTAGGACTTTAATTTAAAAAAGACGAGTTTCACGCAATTTACGCTGAAAGCTAAAGCTAATTATCTTAAAAGCGAGCTCAACTGATCTAGTAGTGTTCGACTATAATTATTATATACAGATTAATATTATTCAAGTAACATTATTAGGTCCTCCCGCCGCGACTGTCTTTCGCGGTCGGTCTAAACACGATAAACTCAAAAACTATATTTTGATGAAATTTTGTATGGAGATAGTTTCAAGATAGGACATAGGCCACTTTTTATTACGGGAAAATATATAGCGGGACTTTTATCCCGAAAATCTCTTTCATGCGGGTGAAGCCACGAGCATAAGCTAGTATATAGATATTTTGGAACCACCTTTACATTTTCCATTTTGAAATGTATTTAGGTCACGTTAATTCTAGCTTCTAGGTATTAACTAAATCTTTGTCGCGTGACTAAAATTCACCGAAATGTTAACCGTTCTTTTTTATCGGATTAAACAAAATTTATTCGGGATGGAATTTGACTATATTTTTTTAAATATCTGTAAAAAAATAACGTATTTCTTCTAATGGTAATTGCCGGTGCCACCCATAGACGAAATAACACCACCCACAACTGTAAATTGGGAAAAATTGCGTAGCGACACACTGCGTCATCTTTGGTCATCATGGAGGTAAATATTTACAAAACCGTGGGGCCCACCCAGAACTCTGGTATAATATGTAAAGCTGTGGCCTGCTAAAACAAAAAGTAGTTTTTCAAAGGTTTATATTACTTTTATATTACTCTTTTTTTTTCACGGAAATAAAAAAGCGTTATCGCTACCGCCACTGGGGGGTCAGTGGAACGGTTATGTTGGTTTCACTGGTTTTACGGCCCAATGTCGACACTCGGAAGTATAGTATCATCCGAGCGAGCTTTGGACCGAGTCCCTAACCCTATGTACACCCTACCCCGGCATACCAACCAAAACCCGCGGTGGCCTTCTTCGGCGCATACGGGACGGCCCTGGGATATCTTGTTGCACTAAGATAGCTGCACGAGACCGCCCCTGCGTGATGCTGCATTGCGGCCCTTCTCTAAACGAGGGGGCTAAGGTGCCCCCGAACTCTAAAGGACGCCTATGGCGTCTACCACAGCGGGAGACCGACCACCCGCATTGTCGTCCACCTCAAAGTCACTTAAATTGGAGTGAGCAGCCCCCACTGTTCGCCCCGCGACTTTCTCCAAGCCCCATTTAGTCGCCTCTTACGACAGGCAGGGGATGCCGTGGCGGTATTCTCTAGATGCCCTCGCACTATAAGGCATGAGGCGCCGGTCAGTCGTCCACCCGGCGCCTTCGTTGTCTCCTCTGGCTGCGGGTGGGATTGTTCTGCTCACGATCTCGCTCGGCGCTCACCTTCCGCGAGATGCCGCACTCGCAGAAGGAGGCCATCGCTCGTCATGACCTCCAGCCACCAACTATGGCGGATACCACGGCCAACAGCGAGAGCTCTCCTCCGACAACTGCTCTAAGAGCGCTGCGTTGTAAGTCTCAGGCTGGGCACACCTCAAGAATGTGTTGACCGTGTCCTCGCAGCCGTTGCTACAATGGTGGCACACGGCGGACTCCTCCTTTCCGATCCGACACAGAAACGAGCCAGAATACCCTGGCCCGTCAGCACTTGTGTCAGACGGAATGTCGGCGCACCGTGGCGCCTGTCAAGCCAGCTTGAGAAGACAGGTCGCACCGCCGCGACGGTCCTCGAGCCCGCACTCGGGATTTTCAGCCTAGTATGCCACTCCTCCACGGCAGCACTGTTCCGTGACCTCCCTATTTTTATATGCCTGCCTCGGTGGCATAGTTTGCATTACGGTACTACTGCAATGCTGAGGACTCGGGTTCGATCCCAAGGCAAGGTGATATTGAATTTTTCTATGCAGTATTAGCCCGGAGTCTGGATATTGTGTCCGATATGGCGAAAGGCTCGCCCCCATCACATCATGGGACGGAATACGTACGGCGTTAAGTATGCAGTATGCATTAGTTGCGTTTCTGCTTAACCCTTCGGGGATAAAAGGCGTGAGTGTGAGTCCGTACTTTTATATGTATATGAGACCAAACAGTTTTAATTAGAGCACACAGACGATTCCTGATAAATATTACCAAGTTTAATCAGATCAAGTTCCAAACAACCTTTAAATTTTACGGCACGGTACATGCACAATACGTTCCTGAAGTTCAGTTTGGAAACCATTACAAACTTACACAAACATCGTTCGTGGAGTCCGCTTAAGCGAGTCTCCAAGCAATATTGACAAGTTAAGTACATAACAAACTTGCTTGCGTCATTCCCAAGTTACACGGTGACGGACTGGCGCATGGCGTGTCAAGCTGCCAATCAGCCAGGGTATGCAGGGTCGGGAGGAGCTCTATTGTTTGCTGCTCGGACATCGACTCTTTGACTTGTGGTACAAGAATGTTGTTAATTACTGCTGAATATCTTGGAATGAAGACTGATGTTGAATTTTATTTGTTAGTTAAAGCTCCCAAATATCTCATTCATCATACGAGGGCTTTAATAGTTGCACTTCTGCTTACCCCTTCGGAGATAAAAGGCGTGAGTATGTGTGTGTGTGTGTGTTTTTCATACGAACACAATAGCAATCTCTTACGATGATTTTCTATGAGACAGTCTAGTAGCCCGGCGGAAGCGGCCCATACATACTGAAGACAAATATGTCTGAGAAGGTGGGCCTTAATACTTTAATCCCATTACAATTTGAGGTTTTGTCTCAATAAACGTTGCCACACATGTAGCATGAACAATTTTTCTCAGTTTCATTCAGTGTTTCGGGCATCCTACCTGCTTTATTTATTCTGTGATCCTACCTCGGGAATATTGTCTTTGATGATTCTTGAGCCTCTACTTTTTTTTTTTTTATGGCATTGAATGACGAGACGAGCATGCCGTTCGCCTGATGGTAAGCGATACGACCACCCATAAACAGTAGCAACACCATCCGGCAACTTGAATTACAAAGTACTGTGTGGCATTCCACTGCGCTCGTCATCCTGAGACATAAGATGTTAAGTCTCATTATGTCCAGTAGTTACACTGGCTACAAAGTCATTCAAACCGAAACACAACAGTGCGTGCACACTGCTGCTTGGCGGTAGAAATAGACATTGCGGTGGTACCCACCCAGACGGACTCTTACATATGAGAGACCTACCACCAGTTACATCTTAAGTCTATTAAAACATAGGTCCTAATTACAGGAACACGCTGGATGCAGATCGCTTTTGACAGGTCCGTCTGAAATATTTAGGGGAGGCATATGTTTAGCTGTGGAGTTCTTGTGGATGATAATGATGATAGGTCAATCAGCCTGTCGCCGTCCACTGCTGAACGTAGGCCTCCCCAAGTGAACGCCAACCATCCCGGTCTTGAGCAGCCCGCATCCATCCGCTACCCGCCGCCTTTTTCAAGTCGTCTGTCCGTCTGCAGACATGGCCAGCCCACTTCCACTTCAGTGTGCTGATTTTGCGAGCGACGTCGGTTACTCTGGTTCTCTGGCGTATAACTTCAATTCTGATTTTATCTACCAGAGAGACCCCGAGCATCGCTCGTTCCATAGCACGCTGAGCGACTTTAAACTTGTGGACCAGGCCCCTAGTAAGTGTCCACGTCTCGGCTGCGTAGGTCATTACAGGTAGGACGCGCTGGTTAAAAACCTTAGTTTTTAAGCATTGAGGGATTGACGACTTGAAAATATTACGTAGCTTCCCGAATGCCGCCCAACCTAGCCGTATTCTCCTATCTGCCTCTTTCTCGAAGTTGTGCGGGCCCAGTTGAATTATTTGGCCAAGGTAGATGTATTCTTGCACAACCTCGAGAGCGGCATCGCCAACGACTACAGGTCTCGGGAGAACGTGGCTATTGTACATAACTTTCGTTTTGTCAAAATTCATCCCGAGTCCTATTTGTCTAGAAGAACGGTCTAGGCTCTTTAGCATATCCTCCAAATCCTGCAGAGATTCCGTCATGAGGCCGATGTCATCGGCAAATCGCAGATGGGAGATGTATTGGCCGTTGATATTGATGCCCCGTCCTTTCCAATCGAGCGTCTTGAAAGCGTCCTCTAACGCGTTGGTAAACAGTTTAGGAGAGATTACGTCTCCCTGTCTTACCCCTCGACGCAGTTGGATTGGCCTTGTGCTCTGTTCTTGTACTTGGACGGTCATCGTTGCGGCTTCATACAGACATCTAATAACCTGGACGTACCGATAGTCGATATGACATCTCTGCATGGATTCCAAAACAGCCCAGGTCTCGACCGAATCAAATGCTTTCTCGCAGTCCACATACGCTAGGCATAGAGGCTGATTGTATTCTTCGGTCTTCTGTATTATCTGCCTTAGTGTATGTATATGGTCTACGGTAGTAAAGCGTTTCCGAAACCCGGCCTGCTCCGGTGGTTGGAAGTCATCGAATTTTTGGGCGAGACGATTCGTAATAACCCTCGAAAACAGCTTATACACATGACTTAAGAGTGATATGGGGCGGTAGTTCTTCAATAAGGTTTTATCTCCCTTCTTGAAGAACAATACCACCACACTCCGGCTCCATGTCTCCGGTGTTGTGCCAGTGTGGATGACGGAGTTGAAGAGATTAACCAGCTCTGTCAGGACAGTTGTTCCTCCTGCCTTGAGTAGCTCTGTAGTTACTCCGTCATCTCCCGGAGCTTTGTTGTTTTTTAGCTGTCCGAGGGCCATTCTAATCTCGCCCAAGTTGATGTCAGGAAGCTCATCGCTATAGTGGCGGGTTAGTCTGGCTCGCGGATTATCCATTTCATTGGTCACAGGCGGGGGAGCCCTCTGAGCATAGAGTTCCCCGTAGAACATTTCGACCTCACCGAGTATCTCTAGCATTGAGGTGACGGTGGTGCCCTGTGATGTTCTGAGCTTTGTCAGGTGACAATTGGAGGTGCGACGCTTGGCGAATACTTTGGAGCCCTTGTTCTGCGCAATTTCATTTTCAATTTCAATGATGATAGGTCCCAATTAAAATTTATTACAAATCGCTTTGATCTCGTAGCTCGCCGACCTTGTCGAATGCATACTTCGCTAATGAACCGTGACTCCCCACAAACTACCATTATTATACTAATTTCACTTTACTAAAGACTCACCGCGAATATCTCTTTAACTTATTTTGTGTTTATCTTGCTATCGCCACATTAATCTAGTTGCGGCATACTTGGGCTTTGTAGTAGGGGCTTGAGTTCTATTTCTAAGTGAGGAAACTAAACGTTGTGTGAGTTTTTCATGCATAAGTACTAAGTAGCGTGAGATTGGAAATTATGAGCGACTAGACTTCTGCTCGAGGCTTCGCCCTCGTGAAAAAGTTTTTCCGGGATAAAAAGTAGCCTATGTGTTAATCCAAGACATGATCTACCCGTGTGCCGAATTTCATCGAAATCCGTTCAGTAGTTTTTGAGTTTATTCGTTACAAACATACCTACATACAAATCTTTCCTCTTTATATTTTTTTTTTTTTTTTTTTTTGGCCTACATAACTGGATACAAACAATATAACATGCTTTAATTCTATTTACAAAAATATGATTGTTCTAAGTTTATAACCTTTTACATGTAGGCACAGCATGCTTAGTACATAATACTGCAGTAGAATCTAGTTGTAACTACTTATAAATAAAAAAAAATAATAAGAAATAACAGTTTCACATATGAAAGTAAACACCAAAAATTATGATTTTTTGAGTACACTAGTATTTGCTTTATTGTTACTATTTAGAATGTTTTTAAGGTCTTTCTTAAAAACAGCTGTTGACTTTGAGAATATGTCCACATCATTACGAACTGAGTTACAATATGATAACATTCTATAAACTGATGAGTGCTGCCCGAGATTTGTTTTTGCGTGTGGAAGTGTAAAGGTCTTCCTATTTTGCAAGCGGCTATTTGTACGTGGGACAGAAAAATTTATTTGTTCCAAAATTAACGACGACTCTATGAATCCATGAAGTAATTTATAGCAAAATATTAGTATAGATATAGACATAGATATAGATATATGGGTTAACTCGTCCTTTATCACATCAAAATTTGAACAAGCGACTGCCTCGGTGGCCTAGTTGCATTGCGGTACGAATACCGCGCTGAGGTCTCGGATTTGAATCCTGGGTCAGGCAAAGTGATATTGGTATTTTCTATTCAGTATCAACCCAGTATCTGGATTCTGTGCCCGATATGGCGATGTGCTCGCCCCCTTGTCACACCATGAGACGGACTATACATGGTGAAACGTGGCTTCACACGTAACGCCTCTGCCTTCCCCCTCGGGGATATAAAAGGCGTGCATTTGTGTGTGTGTGTATATGTGGGCGTAAATTAAATAAGCATGTGTGCTGTATATAATCATATATCTACCTCAGGATCTGAAATCCGTGATCTTATATCTTAATAGTTTACAAACCACGGTTTTACTCACGTATTCTTGGTCAGAATCGCCGACCAGTTTCGACCTATTAAGTAGGTCATCTTCATAGGCGAGTGCTGAGAGGACGTCGCGTCGCGGAGGCCTCTCGATCACTAACTGGTCGGCGATTCTGACCAAGAATACGTGAGTAAAACCGTGGTTTGTAAACTATTAATGTGATATGGCAAGCGTAAGTTTTAATAATCTTATATCTTAAATTATTTCTCAAGCTGATATCTTAGAGAATTAATAGATGTGACGCCATCCCGCTGGACGCTCGAGTGCTTTGAGATCGGAAGTTAAGCGATTAGCTAAAGAGCGTCTCACGAGGACTGATCCGCCTGCAGCGAGTTAAGTGCTGACTTACCTTCTTTTAACTTTTTAATTTAGAACTATTATAATAAATCGGCTGCTTTTCCACTAGAAATGTGTTAAGTTGTTAAGCTTATAGCTAGACCAATGTCATAGCTATATATTCATTTATACTTCTGCTGTAAAGCCATGAGGCCCAAGCGATACCATTGAAGTTGTTCATAGTTGCGGTTCTTATGGAATTACATAAATTATAATTAGTAAATAAAAAATCAACTTTTGAAGGTATGTGCTGTAGACAGGTTCGCCACTGAATGATAAGCGGATGACCAACGCCCTTGGATTAATTATTCATTTTATGAGTAGTATGATTACAAGGATTAAATATATTTCATTATTTCGCACTGACTGCGCCGCGGGCGTTGAGTCCGCGCCAAAATACCGTTATTGCCACTGATAATGTTTTAATAACAAATAACCGAATAATGTGTTATTGCATTGAATGAAGAGACGAGCATGCCGTTCGCCTGATGGTAAGCGATACGACCACCCATAAACAGTAGCAACACCATCCAGCACCTTGACTTACAAAGTACTGTGTGGCATTCCACTGCGCTCGTCATCCTGAGACATAAGATCTCATTATGTCCAGTAGTTATACTGGCTACAATGTCCTTCAAACCGAAACACAACAGTGCATGCACACTGTTGCTTGGCGGTAGAAATAGACATTGCGGTGGTACCCACCCAGACGGCCTCTTACATAATGATCCTGGCTGATTAAATAATGGCCTATGATCTTGTGAAACTAAGATTACTGTACGACTAAAAATATTGTTCATGCATTGGATGGCATTATGGCTAGGTAGTAGATTGACTATTAAACTATAAAACCATATCCGCGGAAGAAAAAAATCTATTCAAAGAATACTTTCTTTTTAAATAAATACTTTGTTCAGAACCCTATTAACGCCGAATGCAAAAGGAATAATTGAATAGTGGATAGATAGTTGTTTACCTTTTATTCTTTCGTTCCCTTGTATAAAAGTATAATGCTTTTACTCTTGTCTGTTAATGTTAATGAAACGCTTTCCAATTCCATTATTATTTTAATTCCCATTAGTAGCTACATGGAAGCAAAAATAATTTTCCAATAAAATTATTAAACTACGAAAATATGAAATAATAACCGTATTCATAAATTTCACGCAGTAAAAAATATTCCAGGGTCGCACTCAGCGCAGACACACTTCAGCCCCCCATCATTAAAACAGCAATTAGTTTGAAGTCGTTTAATTGGTCAAATCTGTGTATCTGTTTGGCGAGTGAAATTTGCGGTCCGCCAGACCCCGTCGCGTTCCACCAGTCCCTGCTTCTCGATGTAGGATTTAAGCAGCCGACTGTGCAACACATTCGAGTTTTCGCATTTTAATGGCGCACTACGGTTTATTTTCTGCTATTTTCGTATGAAAACGACAGGTTTAGATTCGTGCAATCTCTTACTCGTTAATGATTGTAACAAACTTTGTCACTTTCATAGGAACGATTGTAAATTTTTTACTTAGGTGACAATATTAGCTGCAGTGCAAAATCGTTATAATCTTATTATTTGCTTTAGATAAGCCGTATAACATAGAAAAAATCGTTATTATGCCTGACCATTTTACGATTTGTTTTAGGGCATTTTTCGAGTACCCAATCTATTACTGCCATTAGTATCCCGTACTAATTAAAAAAAACAAATAACTAAGAATAATGAAAAGTTGTCATCTTAAATTATATTAGGGAATACAATGTTTTTTTTTTTTTTTTTTTTTTTTATTGCCTTAGTATGTAATGTAGTGTGTAATGTGTGCAGAAAAAAACGGCGATAGCCTAGTTGGGAGTGGAACTTACTGTCGTGACGAACGTGCGCAAGTTCAAAACCCAAGGGCACGCAAATCTGAATTTTGTAAAGTTATGCGTGTATTCTTTGTGAATTATCGCTTGCTTTAAGAGTGAAACAAACACCGTGAGGAAACCTGCATACCTGAGAAATTCTCCATAAGGATTTCGAAAGTGTGTGAAATCTGCCAACCCACACTAGGCCAGCGTGGTGTGCCACGCTGTGGGACAACATATAATATAGGTTTGGTACAAAAAAAGGCAGTAAAAAAATCACAGCAACCTTCTCAATAATATTACAACTATAATTAATCACCCCAACAACCTAGTGTTCTTACCCCTCCATTTAAATCTAAATCCAGCCCTGGCCAAGCACTTATGGTATCTAAGCGATAGGAGCGTATCCTTCCCGGGATTATCTTAGTCGGGTGTTGCTACAACGTCGTTAGCCCGGCTAACGGCCCTATCTGGAACATTAAGCCAACGAAAAAAGAGCTGTATTTTTCAAGTGCCATTACAGAAGATGCGTCTTATTAATTTTTTGATTTTTTTAGAGATAACTTTTATTTGCCGGAGAAATTAAAGATCTTGTTTGGATTACAAAGTCGTTTTAGAGTGCTTTTCTTTGTTTGTGATTTTAAATTTTTTCTATGGCACGTAGTAGAGTTTGTAAGTTTAAAGTGACATAAAATTCTGTGTTAAGGATTGTGCAGTAAACAAATTAAGAATGTGAGATGCTTAATAACTTTTTTTTTTTTTTTTTTTCGCGGAGAAAGTGACTTATTACTACCGCCCAGCCTTCAAGGGGGGCGACTGAGCGGTTATGTTGGGTTCACCGTGCCTTACGACCCGGCGTTGAGCCACCCGGAGAAATGTTACCATCGGGCGACCGCTGGGCCGAGTCCCTAACCTATGTACAATGCACGGCATACCAACCAAAACTCCGCGGTGGCCATCTTCAGCGCATTAGGGACGGCTGCAGGCTTCCTCTGACGGAAGTGTCTAAGTTGTCGTCCGCAGCCGCCCCTGCGTGGTGCCGCCTAGTGCGGCCCGTCTCCTGTTGTGGGGGGGCTCAGGAGCCCCCGGGCACCGAAGGACGCCCTCGGCGTCAACGGCATCGTGAGGCCTACCTGCCACGCTGCCGTCCATCACGGGGGTCGCAACAATGTGCTGAAAGATATACAAAACTAAGGACGAACAGCCCCCTGCCGCCCGCCCGCGACCCCCCGTGGCCCCTATTAGTCGCCTTTTACGACAGGCAGGGGATACCGTGGTGGAATTCTCCAAACGCCCCCAATCCACAGGGCGGAAGACGCCGGTCAGTCGTCCACCCGGCGCCTCCTACGTCTTGTCTGGCGGCGGGAGGGATCTCCGCGCCTCCGATCCCTCTCGGCACTCTCCTTCCGCGAGAGGACCACCTCACAGAAGTGTGCCACCGCACACCAGGACCTCCGGCTGTCGACCATGGAAGCGACCACGGCCGGCAGCGAGAGGTCTCCTCCGACGATTGCTCTGAGAGTGCTGCGCTCCTCATCCCAGGCTGGGCAAAACTCTAACGTATGCTGGGCCGTATCCAGCGGGCAGTTGTCACAGTGGTGACACACGGCCGACACTTCCTTCCGCACTACCCGCCACAAGAACTCACCGAAGCAGCCATGCCCGGTGAGCACCTGCGTCAGGCGAAACGTTGCCGCACCGTGGCGCCTGTCCAGCCATTCGGCAAAGACAGGACGCACTGCCGCGATGACCCTGAGCCCCGCTGACGGGGCCTCCAGCCTGAGACGCCACTCCTCCACAGCGGCTCGCCGAAGGGAGGCCCTCATGGCCTCCACCTCCTTCAGGGCCGGATGTTGCCCGCGACTGGACGCCTCCACCCGCCAATGAAAGACATCGGAGAGGGATTTGGCGTCCAGATCCCAGGGCAGGAATCCGGCCAACAAACAAGCCGCCTCGAAAGAGACCGTGCGGTACGCCCTGATCGCCCGCTGCGCCAAAGCTCTCTGCGGAGTGCGCAGGAGGGCGACGCAGGGGCGGTTCAGGGAGTCAGCCCAAACGGGGCTGCCATAGAGGGCCATGGACCGCACGACTCCGTGATATAACCTCCGGCAAGGGATGCCAGGACCTTCGAGGTTGGGCAGCAGGCTGGACAGAGCGCCCACTGCCCGAGACAGTTTCGTCCCCAATTTCTTGAAATGGGCGCGGAATTTCCATCGGCTATCTAAGACTAAACCCAGATACTTCATGTCTTTGCCGATGGGAATCCGCACCCCCTCAACCACGATGTGGGCACCGGCCGGTGGCCCTCTCCGAGGCCCGTGGAAACAAATGGCCTCGGTTTTCTCGAGGGCCACCTTTAAACCCAACCAGATGCTTAATAACTGCAATTGCAATGCAGGTCTACCTTTTTGAGACAAATAGGTACATGTATTTTTTTTAAATAATTTTTGTAATAGTTAAACGTAGGTAAATATTGTAACTTTTACTTTTCGGACGACCAACAGATCAGTCCGCCCCGTGATCATGAAGGCTGCAGTCTTCAAAACGTCGCTTCGGGATAATACATAAATTATAAAACCGCCATAAAATCTGTAAAATAGTTTTATTTCAATGTCTAATATTCGCGTAAACATAAGAAATCGATATGATAAACTGTTAAGATTCATTTAGTAAGCAAAATAACTATAACAAGCTTCTATACTTACTATACTAAGATAGCTATCTAAACTTATCATAGTAAGTTGGAATAACATAAAACTGAGCGCTAACAGCCGCAGGCAACAACAATATTTGTAAGTATACAAACCCGTCCAGACGGTACAGCCAACTCGCGGGATAATAAAATAAAATAAAAGTTTACGAATAAAAACACTGGAAGCGCCTTAACGTCGAACGCAGGCGAACGGTTTTCATCGGAAGTTAATTGTTGTTGAGAATTTGTGTACCGTTGTTTGCCTGTTTTGTCTAATCTCCACTAGCGCGTGAACCTAGAAAGAAAAAGAAAGATTTTATTGGTGGGTTAATGAAATAACAAAGGAGGTGTACGCTTTTTGTATGGGTGCTGGGCCTCAAAATCTAACCAGGCCCAAACTTTAGGGATATTAGAGGGGCAAAATATGGATCTTGAATCCATTAAAAAAATTTTTAGACCCCTCCATTTTTAAATAACTTTTCTAAAAACGTTCACAATAAGTGTAGTCTTTTAGCAAAATAAAATTATATAAATCTCAAAATTAGAGGTCTTTAAAATTAAACGATTTATTGTAAAAGGCTATTTTTAGGAGCTCTGTCCAAATATATATCAACTGTCTTGGTTAAAATTTTAGGCCCGTTTTTGGACATGTCCTTTAAACATAAAACATGTACAGCATAATATTGTGCCAACAATGGGAACCCAATCTCATGTAGGTACTGTTTTGTATGGTAGGATGCTATGGTATCCCACAGTGATGTAGGCTGCTTTTGATTTTGAGAAGAGATTTTTACGCCGGGAAATTGACGTTAAGGCGTATTGTGAGCGTAATATAAATTATTGTAACAATCAGTCTTAGTGCATTTAAGACGGTCTGATTAAACACAGCCGTCTGCGTTCCTAGTTAAAATTAAAGAAAAAAAATTCACAGTACACAAAATATTTAACGCTGCGAGATTATTTCTGTGTATGTGCAGACGAAAGAAAAAACGTGTTTACTTTTTTAATGTAAAGCAGACTCTGCAATAAGAGTAACTTCTAAGTGTAATTAAATTAAATTGTTGGTTTTCTCTCGGCTGTATGTGGTGGTCATGTAGCCAGTTTTCTAAACACGGGCGGATTATACAATAAGTACTACGTTTTAAAAATTTGGTATCACTCCGTGGGTAGTAATTTGCTCAGCAACTTATATCCATAATAATAATAATAGCGTTTGCTTTCAATTGCGTTTTGCAATGCCTTATTGAAGAGCCGTTAGATTATAAACGACACGATCACCCATAATTAGTCGCATGACCACCTCATACTTTGAATTTCAACGCATTGTCCAGACACTTCATTCAATTTCCTAAAACATTCGATATTAAAGAAAGCATTTACTGGCTCATGTAAGTACTTCAAACTGAGGCAGAACAAGGCTTGTACTGGAGGCAGAATTATAAACGTGGTGGGATCTACAAACAAAATATTGCCTACGAGAGAACTTCTTGGTAAATGGTGTGGAAATTGACTCCTATATTTTGCCGCCCTTTTGCTACTGATAGCAAATAGAGGAAACGTTTTAATTCTACCAAGCTCGGAAATGTCTAACTTTAGTAGTGAAACCAATTACATTTTGGTTGAAAAAGTAATTTTCTAAAGCACGTATAAATTTATTATTTTTCGAATAGACTACATGCGGCCGTGCTTGGATTTGTTTTTATAGTCGATTTTATCGTTTGAGTGGCTCAACGGAGCGGAGGTACAGTCTACACAGTTTAGAACCTATTGGTAGTACAACATAAAAATATTATTATTCAGATTGGATTCTAGCTTCACAGTGCAGCTTGTGTAGGCTAGAGTAGTGCCTTCAGCCTTGTATCTAAAATGCAGTGGACTTATTAATAACGTCTGTTGTATTTGATGTGCTTGCGTCATCTTTCGTGTAGAAATGATTTTGTGACAACCTCAACTAAGGTTATATAAATGTATATAAATGTTTACTGGAAGAGAATCCTAAAATGGCATGTAAAGGAACCATTATTGAATAGTTAGATATTATTTTATACTTTTGGTTGAATAATTAATTACGTCGCATTTTTTTCTTACTTGAAATAAGGATATTGGAGTTATTTAATAATAATGTTTATTGTGAATTGCACATAAATTGTACGTAAAATTCGTGTAATGACACGAATACATTATTTTCACAATGATACTTGTCGTACTGGTCTTTGCACTGTGTGAGTTGCAATAGAATTTTCAGCAGCGACGAAGTTGAAGAGCTGCGCCGTATTTTTTTAAAATTGGTTGGGCTACGGGCTGCAGCTGTGTTTTCAATTTTTAGGGTTGCATTCACTTTCGTCTCGATCGATTCGAACCCTGGACTTTACATGTACATTTGTTAAGATTTATAATATAATGATAGACTACGAATAAATAAGCCGTTTAGGAGATCTGAGTCTTGATTTGAAGTTTCTCTTAGTATCCAGAGACAGACCGGCGACATAATTCTGGCGACTGTGTAAGCATCTTTCGTTGATTTCCATTATATACTATGCTGTACGGTAATGAAGCGCAGTGAAGTTACTAGTCATATCGAGATACAAAAGAAATGCAATAATAAAAACAATAACCTAATAATACCTTATAGTTTAACGTGGACTAAGGTTTTAGCCAAACAGTATTTCTATGCAGAACCACGCGTCAATAATGATTTGTACAATTTGAAGGTTCTATATTGTAGTTCAACGAACGTGGCTAAACGCTAACAAGACCGGTGTAGTGCTACCACTCCCCCCACCGATCCTCTCGCCTCTCCTTGCCCTACCATCCCAAAAGTACCACCCCTACCCAAATTTATGTTTTTGCTTTATTTCAGTAATAGAATTACATTTGCCAACATCATTCCCGTCAGAGTTAATTTGGACTGGTCTATAACGTTTTTGCAGCACAAATATTGTCTTGTAATTGCGTCTGAAAGTTTTTAAAGAAAAATGATTGAATAGGATATTATATTTGAAGAAGGAATGATAATCGAATTACGAAAACATATTTTCAGATCCGTAAACAGGTGGTCACTTTATAAGAAACTAGACTACAGCTCGCGGCTCCACCCGCGTGAAGTTTTTCCGGGATAGAAATATTTTCCCGGGATAAAAAGTAGCCTATATCACTCAGGAGTAATGTAGCTTCCTATTAGTGAAAGAATTTTCAAAATTGGTCCAGTAGTTTTTGAGTTTATCCATTCCAAACAATCAAATCTTTCCTATTTATTATTAGTAATATAGATATAGACTAGACTTTTGCATAATGACTTCTTATGTTTTATGCGAATATTAGAAATTGAAATAAAACTATTTTTCGGATTATATCACGGTTATTTAAATTATATTTTCTCCTGAACTAAACTTTTGCTCGCGGTTCCGCCCGTGTGCATGAGATTTTTCGGGATAATAGTCCCGCTTTATATTTTCCCGGGATAATAGTATAGATAGATAATAGTCTATGTTACTTGCTGATAATGTTTCTTTATATTGGTTTAGGTTTTGAGTTTATTCGTAACAAACATAGAAAAATATAAATCTTTCCCTTTATATTAATATAGAAGAGATCTCTTAATTAAAAAGAACTGCATGGTACTTCAATTCACTAGTCATTTTTTTACCAAGGACTAGATATGTCTCTGTAATGTACTTGGTGAGACCTGACCAACCAGACTTTCACATAAGAGACTTACCCAGCAGACATTGCAACCCTAAGTCATCTAATCTTATTCTTCCAACAATGGGGGTACCAAAGCTTTTACTTTTAAAAGATTTTCTTGCTTTATATGTTAATACACACTGCTAATTTGCCAAATGCTTTCAACTAGTTTTTAGTTCAACTCTTTTAGCACTAGAATTACAGTTTCTGTTGAAACTAAGAAAGAAAAATAGTGGTTCTTTAAACGAGCTTCACGAGAAGCCTTTTTCTCTACCGAGTTGCGAATTTAGTTAAACGTGTAAGAATTTTAAATAATTATGTCCGTTAGTTTGTCGAGTTGAAGCGATTTTTCCTTTGAAATAAAGTAAGATAACTTAAACGGCGTATTTTAATAAGGTTTTAAAATTATTTATTATGAAGTAATATATTGTTAGAACCGTAGTTAGTAATAGTGCAATTTTAGGTAAAATAGCTATTTCTTTATTTATTTAACTGGGAGGGTATATCTAAATAATTATCAATGACCAAAGTGTTGTCAAAATATCTTAAAAAATAAACATATTATTGAAAGTGACAGTGTTATGCACTAAAGAACATGAAATTCACTTCTTGTTTTATTTAAGACTAAAAATACCTTTGGCTTTGAAAAAATTACTTAAATGTAAAATCTTGTAACCGCCCCCCCCCCCCCCCCCCCCCCCCGAACTACTTACCTAAACATAATATGTGATTGACAGTCATGCTACACTAATGTACACAAAACATCTCTTATTGTGATCAAGAGAAAAAATCACTTACATAAAGCCCACAGTATACTTACCTAGATCCTGCGTTACAAAAATCACTCACCTATAGAACATACACTGAAAAATTCCCGAACGAAAACAAATCCATGTCCGACCGGAGTAGCGTAACAAAGGACAATATTTTCGAATGACCTTTATCGCGTCCAGGCGATAACAAAGGCGGCAAGTAGCTTCGACAGCAAAAACTGAGATAGGCCTGGCTTTTTGTAGGCATCAATGGCGACGGCTTGCCCAAAGGTTTTTGTGCAATTTAATGATCCGGTTAACGAGGTTACTTCGATGAGCCTGATGGGGGCGATACTGATTGGTTCAATGCATTTGACAGCATTTGAAGTCGGATGAATGATGAGAAGGTCATTTATTCTGGTTTGGTAAAGTGTACCTTTGTTAAGTCCAGTGTACAGTGTCCAAATAATATATTCTAACGAGAAGTGTTGCATCTTTCGAAAATCGTCCAAATTATGTCCTACTAGCACATTGGTTGGCTACGGAAGGAGACTCGTTAGAACTGATCACTGTGGCGGATTTTAACCATGCATATTTTCGTTATTCAGTTGGGTAGAATATATCTGATATCTTCAGAGGATTTTATTTTGAATTATCTACAATTTTCATACAAATATTATGTTCGAAATAAACATTCTAAACACGACTCCATAGTATTATAATTCTCTTTGCACGACTCTATGTGTTTTTTTAGACACCGTCAACCTTCACTCATTTCAGCAAAGAGAATTATAATACTACAACATTACAGTGTACAAATAATCTGTCTAAACCAAAGAGTTCTACGATTATATAGAGCGGACATTGGAAAAATTGACATAAAAAAATTATGAGCCTGTTCGTCAGTAACTCAATCTACCGTGAAATAACAAAATACCTATATAAAATTAATTAGAACATACTTTGGCATGGTCGTAATGCGTATATTGGCATATTTCCTTACAAAATATTGTTTTCTTTACAAAATTGAAGCATACCGAGACGTCTTGTTACACGGACAAGACAGCGACGTAATTACCAATTGGTAATAACTTTTGGACGAAAAATTTGGTCCTGATGTCCGGACTATAACTATACTGTTTAATTTTTTTTGTCTATACACTAGGTAATTGGCTGACGATCGATAACAACAGCATATTCAATAGTTATTTTACAGTCGAATCCGTTCGTCTATTATTTTATATTGACCGTTTTGTCTATTTTTTCTTTACCTCAAAACATTTAAGAACCATAGAAATATAGTGATGAAAATGTTTATTACAAGGTTCTATAAGTAACTAAAGTTTCTCTAAACTTGCATCGAAATCCGTTTAGTCACTCCCGCATGACGCGCTAACCGAGCAGTTTTACATGTAAAAATAACTTTCGGCTAAATAATTCTGCCGAGGCTCAGTGGATATCAGAGGGCCGACAGCGAGCACTAATGAACTCTTTGTTTTTTCAACACAGGCATCTATGTCGAATGTAACTGGCAAGGCTAATTCAGGCCACGAGTGCCAGAGAGGCCTAAGTGTCTTTTTTTAAAAACGTCGTTGTGACGTTTCGTATGTTATGTAGTATGCGAAAGTTCGTCTGGATAGATTGGTTGCTTTCGATACCTCTAGTGATTTGTAGGTCTGTAATTTGAGAGTTGGTGTGGGTGTGTACTGCTGTGTTCGCCGATGCATTGAAATTAGTAGATATTAACAGTCTCTGATGTATTAAAAGGCTAAGTGAGGTAGAGTATCATGTACAGCTTTGTAATTCTAGTTGGCGATGCATCTGTCTACGAACAGATATATTATTTACCGCCCTGCAACTTATAATGCAATCTATTCTATAATATTATTATTTTTGTTTTTACCCACCTCGATTCTATCATTTCCTAGTATAAAATCCAAATTGTCAAATAAAATATTTTATTTAAATTTTTCATAATATATTACCTACCGTGGGTTTTTTAATACATCAATGCCTACCATATATTTTATTTTAGTCTTATATAAAAACATCATTTACTAAAATAATATTTGTTCGATCGCCACATGTGGGCAGTGTTTTTCGAGTGATTTATGTATTTATTTCTCAGGCAGACTCGATATACAAAATATATCGATAGATCAAATAGATCGATTTACATTATGAGGTTTTTTTTTATTGCATTGGATGACGAGACCAGCATGCTGTTCGCCTGATGGTAAGCGATACGACCACCCATAAACAGTAGCAACACCATCCAGCACCTTGACTTACAAAGTACTGAGTGGTATTCCACTGCGCTCGTCATCCTGAGAGAGTCTCATTATGTCCAGTAGTTATACTAGCTACAATGTCTTTCAAACCGAAACACAACAGTGCATGCACACTGTTGCTTGGCGGTAGAAATAGACATTGCGGTGGTACCCACCCAGACGGCTTCTTACATAATGAGAGACCTACCACCAGTAAAATATATATAGGTATATTTATTTCAAAACATGAGTTTTATCACTTCGCCTCCCGCAACTGCCTCGGTGGCGTAGTTGTGTTACGATATGGCAATGCTCAGGTCTCGGGTTCGATTCCCGGGTCGGGCAAAGTGATATTGGGTTTCAAATACAGTATTAGCCCGGAGTCTGGAATTCGTGGCGATAGGCTCGATATGGCAATAGGCTCGCCCTCTATCACATCATGGGACGGAATACGCACAGCGAAAAGAGGGTGCACTAGTTGCGCTTCTGCCTACCCCTTCGGGGATAAAAGGCGTGAGTATATGTGTGTGTGTGCCTCCCGCAACGTAATTAATCAAGCAATGAATTATCAACGATAAAGCTCAATCAATATTAATATTAACAAATAAATTAACTGTGCCAATTGACGACTGTGTCGGCATATTTATGCACAGCTCATTTTAATAACTGATTGCTGTTTGTACACATAAACGTTGTTTGAAATCTCATTTGACCTGTGATTTATTATAAATTGACGCTTTATTAGATAAATAAATATTAGCTCTTCTATCTATCAGTGAAATAATTATAATTTAAAAATTAACGACGGAGATGCCGATTTATATTTAAGATTTAATGTTGAATGATTCGCTATTTGACAAAGCCCACATGACCTATAAAATACGCTAAACTATAACTGCTACAATGAATTGTTATAAGAAAGGGTCTTCTATTAATTTTTAGACGCCCATATTGTATTTGAAGTTCCTAAGCAAACTCCAAATCTTTCCCCAGTAAAACTGTTTGCATTTATCTTTTAAAACAAGATTTAAGGTTAACCATCTAGAAATCATCATAACAAAAGCAAAAGTAAATCTGGCATTTTAAGTTGTGGCACAACTGCCGAGTTTCTTTCTGCTTCACTCAAAATTGGCTAACGTAGCTGCCACTTCCAATATGCATTCTTCTATAAAATGAACTCAATTCCAAATGCTGAAAGCAACTGAAATGCGAATAAAACATTTCCAAACGCTTACCTTTTCATCACACGTCTCACAAAGTCCCAAATTCAGAGACCGCAAGTGTAATAACCCGGACAATTGTAAAAACCAGTTTAAGAGCAAAATGCCGCATAATAGGGTTAAAAGTATCAGCTGGCGATTTTACGGGTTAAGAATAGTCGAAATTTGATTTGTCGATCGCATTACTGCGTTAACTAGATAATATGGCCCATGGAAACGTTCTGCACAGTATAAAAATAAACATTTTTGAACCACCATTTTAATATAGGGATCTAACAGTTATTTCTCATTTTCCACACGTGATCGCCGAATTTATTTAAAAAATAAATTTTTGACTAAAATTATCGAGTTTGTTTTGACTACTAAATGCCTATTGTGAACTTGTTTCAAGTGTCGTTCTGCGTACTTGAAATTTACCAAGAATGTAGAGCTAAGAGAATATTCCATAACAGCTGATCAATAATATAAACTTATTGCAATGTTTTTCTATTCAGTATCAACTCGGAGTCTAGAATTTGTGCCGGATATGGCGATAGGTTCGCCCCTTTTCACATCATGGGACGGAATAAGCACGGTGAAAAGTGGGTGCACTAGTTGCGCCTCCGCCTACCCCTTCGTGGATAAAAGGCGTGAGTGTATGTGTGTATTGCAATGTTTTATTTCCATGTAATTGTAATAAATGATATTATATGAAATCTTTTAATTCCATTAATAATATTTAATAAGTTGTTAGACAGGTTTGATGGCACGGACTGATGAGTACAGTCTCATGTTGGAAAACGTTGACAGCACAATTTAGTAATTATGTTGTGTTTGAATGTAGTGATGTGATTAGATTACTGTCTGATATATGTTATTAAATCTGAATTAAGAATTATTATTATGTAGTTATTATCACTGACTTTAAGTTGTCTAAATTTAGAGGATTATAGTTTATGCCTGTATTCTCGATGGAGTGGGCAAAATGCAAATAGTTTATTCATTTAGAGTAATTCCTGTCTATATTTTTGGATGTGAGCACCCTAAGCTGGTTTCAACCTCTTCTCTATTCTGTTGTAGATAAACTATAATAAAACTTTTCTATCATCCACATCAGCCTTCAGCTTATAAACTCCTACGTCAGTCGGGAAACTTCTACAAATAAATTAAGACATCCCTCAAATTCATTATCGCCGTTACCCCATGATTCTTTAAAGACCTAAAATTATTGTAAAAAAAAATACGAGTTGATTTATTGAAATTAACTCGTTGTGTTGTCACTTTGGGGGTAATAAAAACCGTCAAGCGCGAAAGGACCCGTTCCGTAAGGGTTCTGTTCTAGAGATATTATACTATTATAGAGAACTAGGGCTATTACATTATGAGAGTTAACATCTCATGTCTCAACGTGATGAGCATCGCACAGTGTCACGAATTGAATTGTAATTCAAGGTTCGAATGATGTTGCTATTGTTTAGCGGGCAGTCAGAATGGTTACCACTAGATGAGCGGCTTACTTGTCTCGTCATTCTATATAAAAAATCTGTAATTCAGGTAGGGAAGTTATTCAAAATTATCAGATTGGTAATGAACCCCCAGGCTCATAGTAATTGTAATTTCTTTGTCAGATTTCAATGACAACGTATTTGAGAAGAGAAAGGGGATTTATTGGTTCTGTACCTAGCATACTAACCATTCAAAATGCAATGCAAAGCTAATAAGTATCACTCTGGTTTTATTTTAGACACGGCTGCCCAATCGAGTTGGCCCAATCTCACTGCAAAACAATTTCAGTGTAGCTTTACCACTAAACGTTGTATCGCACGAACCACTTAAAAATAAACAGTCCAGCGAAAATACGTTACAATAGGTCTTATCGCTAATAGCCATCTCTTCCAGACAAGCTAAGGATGAAATGGTGGAAAGAAAATGTTATTTGAAAGCCATTATGTTCTACAAATAGTACCTATATCTATTTATATGTGTCAAGCGTCGACGCGAAAAACTTTTATTTTAAGGGCGCTCTTGTTAAGTACCGCTTTAATGTATTCGCATACTTGGATTATGAAACAAAAGTTCCGGGGTTCGACCTCCGATTCGTATATGTCTAGATTTAGTAACAATGGCACCAGTGTTACCGCTGTTTCTATGTTTTTATGCCAGTTTTCTGTTATTAAGAACCTCTTTTGTTGAAGTCGATTAAAAGGATCTTTAACGTATACAGCCAATGGTCAATCCATACTTGGCTAGCGTGATGGACTAACGCCTAAAGCCTCTCAGGAGCTAGTAGCGCCCGGTGACCAGCAGTGGGCAGTATAACATAATATAGGGCTGCTATTACACAGACAGAAGGCAAATGGATCGAAAATCAGGCGGACATCAAAGTGTTTTTTAAGGTACCCGTTTGTCTACAGACGCACGGAACCCTAAACATTACAAATGTAGGTGGATTAATCGTCGTACCCTTTACATTTGTTCATTTTTCACGCGTATTTGTAATGCTAAATTGGGTAATATTAGGTAAAACCGAGGCCATACATTAACCCTGAAGCTAACAAGTGTTCATGAGTTTGTAAATAAATTTACTTTTAAATCCATGATTTTAACTTATAAACACATATTTGGTTTGTATTATTGATTATCGCTTATGTGACTATAAGACTGTGTAGTTATATGGACGATGGGAGGAAGGTCTGGAGTTCAATACTAGGTTCCGGAATATCTATCTATACATATAATAAAGCAGTAGAACCGGTGTGTCTGTACATTTAAAGAAATCTGATAAAAAAGAAAGGGATGACTAAAGAAGAGTAATGGGAAACAAATCAGCGATTTTCATAATTCTATTCTGTCTGTCTGTTTGTTTTTTACTGCAAATCTCCGAAACTACTGAATAGATTTAGCACACATAAATTAGGCACACAGGTAGATCATGTCCTGGATTAACACATAGGCTACTTTTATCATGGGAAAATAAAAAGTGGGACTTTTATCTCGGAAAAACTTTTTCACGCGGGCATAGCCGCGATCTAGTATGTAATATCGGCTGGGGTGCTGCTCCCGTGCGCATCTGTGATCCAACCGAGACCTCATTCCTTGGACGGCGAGAGGCTCTGCCGACTCCTGCGAGGGGTGCGGTTGCATGCGAACTTCGATATAAGGGAGAGAGAGAGTAGAATGGCGGGGTTTTAGTCGGTAGGACGGCTTAAACCGGTGAGTCCAGCAGAAATCCGTAAACGGATTTACCCGTGTTTTCTAGCACTAAGATAAATTAAAGGAAATTGGCTTTAGGAGGGGGAAGATAGTAAATACAAAATATATTCTGTTATATGCTTAAAAAATACCGGTTTTAGCGACACCATTGAAGAGATTCGAGGGGGGGGGGGGGGTGAAAGACAATGCAAACGCATGCGAGTGCATATAATTTTTATGAAATGACTATTCTTAAAATAAAACCAAAATCTTTTGGTTAGATTTATACCCTCATATTTCGTTGTAAAAATGTGACAAACGTTGTAAACAGTAGTCACTTTTAAAGTTACATTCTGAACATTACCTCAAACATGAGCTGGGATGAATCGCCGCGGTCAACTTTCCCAGTACATTAATTTCCTCAAGTTACTTCCTGGAGTGCAATTTCCCGAACAGTTCATACGAAGGAAGCCGTTTTAAAATATCGCATTAAAATAACACAACTCCGGCAACGCGGGGTTGCCAGCTATGCCATTACTCGGAACAGGAATAATCTCGCCATTTCGTCAAAATATATATTTTTTGTTGTATTGATGCCTACCCATATTTATAGTACCTATATATTATTTAGATACACAGTAAGATCGTAGCACAGGTCTATGAAGTATCAAGTGCTGCATAACTCTGCAATGTGCCCTTCATCCTAACGCATAAAAAGTTAGGAAATATAAAATTTTGTAAAGATAGAGAGAAAGACACTTTTTAAGTGATACCCATTGTCAAACTTCGCGATTTTTATGCGCAATCCATGTTTCTACTAGTTTTTGTTAAAGGTAGCCTATAATATGTTAATTTTGGATTTGGTTAATGTCTGTAATGCAAGTTTGCTGTATATTAATTTAGCGGTTTGTACTACATTGACTTCTAACCACGGCTTCTAACAAACAAACAAATGACCAGTCACAAACTTCCTCACTTATAAGTATGACTGCTATGAATGCTACCTGCGTTAACATGACGCCTCCCCCCCCGAGGCAATTCTTGTGCGCTGGGTCTTCACACCCAATGCACGCCCATGCGCGGGGGAACATTAGTCGAGGGCCGAGGCACACAGTCAGTGTGTATAACTCTTGGTTGTAAATCACATTGAGGCCTAAAAGGGCCCGCGAACATTTCCTGGCACCCTCTCTTTCCGCTCTTCCTGGGAACCTTCCTCCCTTCCCCCCACCTTCCCTTCCGTATTCCTCCTCCACTCCCATCCCAGGCCCCTGCAGTCGTCAAGCCGGGGGACTCCAGTATCCCATTCGCAGGTTTCCCCCGGTGTTGACTGCAGGATCGCCTACCTAAAAAAAAATACATGACGCCTCGTGAAAAATAATATCAGTGTTACAATTGATTGCTAAGGGAGCACTTTATTCAGTCATTTACTTTTACGATAAATGATGTTTTGAGACGGATAGAAGAAATATAAATTAGGCTATAATCATTCCCGTTATTTGAATAATATTATGTAAATGGTAGCGCCCATAATAATTAAAAGATTCCATCAAATCCCGGAATTACCATTCGCTGGCAACACAGCGCTGCTCCCGGTCTCGTCCCACCGCGTAGATTACATTGTGAGTAATCGTGCTACATTTATAACTGTACGCTGCATTTACGGGTCCGCCTGGGACCTCGGGAGCGGGATTCGGGAAGACTCGATAGCTCGCGATAGCCGCGCACCGGGGACGTGCTACTTGCTCTTTGAATAACTTTATTCGTATTACTCTGAATATACGTGGTTTTTTATGAAGCGATCGTGCAAGTTCTTCCGGTAAATATTTGAATTCAGAACTTTCATAAGTGGCTTGGCGCTGGTCACCCTGAGACATGAGAGGTCAATTCTCAGAGGTTTAATAATGTTAAGGAACCGACGTCAATATAATTACATAACTTTTAGTGATTTTTTTATACTGGCTCGGCAAAATGCACTGCACCTGATGGTAAGTGAAGTGATGAAATGATTATCCTTCGTCAGTCAACACAATTACCCAGGCGACCATGTGATCATGTGCCGAAATTAGCTATAAAAAGGGTCATGTAAGTTATCGTTGGGTGTATTATTATAAGATTGAAATAGCGTTTAAAAACGAATTGGACGGCCATAAATTAGACGTAACATTTTGTTCGTGGAAAATCTGTTATTAAACGATTTAGATTAATTCAACAGATTATCCAGCTCCGCCTAGTCAAAGCAGCTTCGACTAACTATTAATTTGAATTAAATGGTTAGGTGAATATTACGAGGCGTATTGGAGATGAAATTTATAAAAGAATTTTTATATAAAAATTCTTTAGAATTCATTAGGATATGGTCGTCTTGTGTTATGGGTATCGAATTAAAAACTTCCATCCTCTCTAGATTATATTATAGTTGGTTGATTGATTATATCAAGGGCACACAGTTAATATTTTTATACATACACGCCTTTTTATCCCCGAAGGGGTACGCAGAGGGGCAACTAGAGCACCCACTTTTCGCCGTGCGTATTCAGTATATTAGTTGTAACATAACTCACTACTATGAATATTTGTACGCCTACCATGGCAAAACATGCTTGTTCTAAAATTATTTATTACATCTATTTGCATTCTTAATGTATGATGACTTACGCAAGTTTTACAAATATATATATTGTTAGAAACTGAAGCGATTTTGATTTAAATAAAAATATCTACCACTGATTTTACAGCACTACTTTCACAAAGATATAGAACACTACGACTGAGCCAAGACTGAGACCGAAAGAGAGGCGCGAATGAGAGCGCACATCTTTTTTTTTTGACGCGAACCTAACTGCCAGTAGCCTGACGCGAGTCGGCTTTTCTGGCTACACCGAACTTTAGGGTGAGCGCTTTAGGCGCTCGCAACCCTTTAATTTAAGTGACCATGCTGAGGGCAACCCACTATCGGGTTACGGACCTCGGCTCAGGACGGTCACTGGTAGAGGATGAGACATCAACGATTAGTGGGGAAGATCGGTTTTTAACCTAATCCTATCCATTTATTTCGTCGGCACGCGGGCCAGAACTGTTAGGGGGGTCGGCGGAGCGACGGGGAACGCGGCGAGTTCCTCGGCGGCGAGGACGTAGCTGCGGTCGTGTTGAGTGTTGGAGTTTTAGAAACTCGTTCTTACTGCGAATGGCCAGAGTGATATCGTCCTCTGGATCGGTTAAAACGGAACGCGGCCGTCTCCATTTGGCGCGGTCGAAGGGAGCGAGCGCACATCGATACGGCACCCTTTTTATACACCAATCTGTTCTTCTTCTTCTTCGTTTAATTTATGGCTTCCACCGATTATTTGTCGGTGATTTCGCCACACCCAACTGTTACTTCCACTACTAGTTCGATATCACAAATACCTTCATAAAATGTTTTAATCTAACAATATCTTATCTTATGAGTAGTACTATTATTACAGCGCTGATATTCAGAGAACCTTTTTGTTGTAGTCATGTACTTGTAAAAAAAAGGAAAAGCATAACGTAAATCCGAAATTCGGTCCCCAAATATTTTCTTTTGAGATCTGTTTTACTCAAGGTTGTCTGGAAGAAACCGCTTTTAACTATGTAACAGCATTATGTAACATCTATTTTCTAATGTATTGGCTGTAACTTGTGAAATTAGTTTTGTATGTACCTAGAATTAAACGTATTACAGTTGTTTAGCTGTTGTAGGTTTGGTTTATTGTTTTTAGTGTAGGTAAGTTTGATTGGATTGGTATCACTGATTTGCCTGTTTTTGTTGCTAAGCTTCGTTTAACACTGACTGTCGTGTCTGACAGTATGTTGCAGTCAGTAGACACTGGACATTATGAGATTTATTTATTAACTTAGATCAAGTGCAGTGCAAATTTTGCGATTCTAAGTTCTGAGTTACTACAACTTATGATCATGCGAGAGACCTCAGTATTGTCATTAAAATATGACAAAATAATGTCATGATACTGAACTAACTTCAGGCTCAAAGCGGACAGAACGGCCCTCAAGAGACATCTTGTTTTTACCCAACAATAGGGGCTTTTTGAATAATTATAATGGCTTAACTTTACGCATTATGATTACAACAAAAACAACGTAGAATTATTGTATTTTGTTCCTTTCCCAATGGATACCGTTGACACCAATTTTATCGATTGCGTGGCAATGTGGCTTCATTGCACCAGGTATTAGTGAAGTGAAGCCAAAAGAAAACGTCGACCAGCAAGAGATAAAAACATCCCTAGATGTTCGGCACAGTTAGGCCGGCAATCGTTCCGGAAAAGATCTTCAACATAGCCGAAACCACGGGCAAATTACTATTTTTTACGAAAAACGATACGAACGCCCATAAACAATAGCATCATCATACAAAACTTTGAATTACGAAGTACTGCGTGGCAATCCACTGCGCTCGTCACTCTGAGGTATAAGATGTTAAGTCTCATAATTCCTAGTAATTACGCTGGCTGTGTAGCCAGCGTAATTACGGCTATTTTATTAATTTCGGTTCGAAAGACAGTGTTGTCTTTCAAACCGAAACACAGGAGTGCATGCACACTGTTGCTTAGCGGTAGAAATAGATATTGTGGTGGTAACACCCAGATAGCCGAGGGATCTACCACCAATAAATGTTACCACCATAGTGTCCATTCTCTATAATCCAGTGTGTAAGCATCTTGTCCTCTTTACATTTACTTTTAAAAGAACGTTTAAAATCTGTCTTGGTGACAAAGGCTCTAAAACAAATTCGGTCGGATGCTTCTCCTCATTAAGAGGCCATTAGGGAAATGGCCCTCGAGATGTTTTCGATTTAATTAAATTTGAATTTGAACCTAATTAACATTTTGTACTTTATTCATGTGCTTGTTATTTTTTTAATTATTTACACCTTGATGATTTTCTTTGATGATTTGCGGGTAGCGGATGGATGCGGGCTGCTGAAGACCGGGATGGTTGGCGTTCACTTGGGGACACCTACGTTCAGCAGTGGACGGCGACAGGCTAATTGATTGATTGATTTTGTTTTGTTTTTAATTATTTTTTGTCACCTTACTTGTATTATTTCATGACTGCCTCGGTGGCGAAGTTGTACTGCGTACGCGGTATGAACATGACTATTGCGCAGAGGTCCTGGGTTCGAATCCCGGGTTAGGCCAAAAACTTTGAGACTGGTTATTCCATTTTAAAAATTACTCAGTAACAGCTCGGAATCAGTAAGTTGGCGGCGTGATACCCTCGTGCCGCGGAAAGCGCGTAAAGCCGTTGATCTCTCTCCGATCATGTCGGATTGCCATCTCACCGGACTATGAGAGTGAAGGAATAGCGAGTGCACCTGTGTATTGCGCACACACTTGTGCACTATAATATGTCCTGCGTACCTGACTGATCTCCGTTGAGATTGGCCGCCGCGCTGTGGCCGAAATTCGGCTAGGAGGGATTTATTTATTTATTTTATTTTTTCTTGTTTAGCTAGTCGCGCCCCTGAGGAGCCTTACGACTGTCCATAGCCTTCAACATTACACTACTACGTAACTGACAATTGCTTCTACCGCTTTATGAGTTTAATACGAGGCAGCGTTTTCTGGTAACAAATTAATAGTAATAATAACAAATTTATCTTCGCGAAAAAGCCTAATTTAAACTGAGCAATTATTTTAAGCAATAAACGTACCCAATTATTGCTAGCATAGTCTTTTGAATATCTGTGAAAAGTCTCATACGCCAACTATCGCCATTGTGCATGTTCAGAGGGGGTACCTTTTTTAGCAATATTTGCGTACGATTATTGCTAGCAATAATTGAATGGCTAAATGAGGCTTAATTGTCATAATACTCAGTAATTACTGCTGACATACTACTGCATAACGAGAGAAACCTCAGAATAATATGGCTTTAGTTATTATTATTAGAGAGACATAGACACTATGTAGGTATGTGGGCGGCTCGTAACTTCGGATCTTAGCAAAATTGTTACAATTGACCAGATTAGATATATCCTTTATTCGTCAAGCCATAAAAAACAAGCTTACATGACATAAATAATAAGAAGTGAGTCAAATACAGAACTCAACCAGGAGCAGGGGCGGACTGCGGGAACCTGTTTTGTTGATGTCATAATCTGAAAAAGCAATAAACTATTTGTTACTTTTATATGTTTTTAGTAAATTTGTTATTTTCATATTACTTGATTTTGATAAACCCATTGGTGTCTCATTCTAAAAAACCTTATGAGGACAGGTGATATACAATAACCTTAAAATTTCAGCGGCAATCGAGGGATGGAACATTTCACACTATCGCCGTGATGTGTCTTTATGGGTGACATCAAATAAGAAATCAGCGCGGCTGCTTAAAACTGAGGGTTTTGGTTTTATTTTCAGTTTAACTTTCATTAAGAACCGTGCTATATGTATTAATCATATCTTCTTTCTTTCGTCTTATATAATAATGCACGCGGCTCCGCCCGCGTGGAAAAGGTTTTCCGGGATAAAAAGTAGCCTATAGCACTCAGGAGTAATGTAGCTTCCTATTAGTGAAAGAATTTTCAAAATCGGTCTTGTAGTTTCTGAGATTAGCGCCTTCAAACAAAAAAACAAACTCTTCAGCTTTATATAATAGTATAGTTATTAATATTGTTTAATTACACTAAACAACCTGCTGCACTCTTTGCTCACTGCAGTTGGTGGCAACCGCCCTAACGTTGTCGAGACAGGATAAAAAATATTGAAGATTCGTCCCTGGCCGGAACTTTCAGCCAAGATCATAAATCTGCGAATTGTCCGCTACGCGATTGTTTGGGTCGTTCCATCTACGCGTCACTACTTATGACGGTAAAACAGTTCCTTGTAATATAAAAATCATGTTAATATTTACGACTGTCACGCTGAGGTCACGGTTTCGAATCCCGGATCGGGAAGAGGGGTTTTTAGTGCCCGGTAAATGGCAATAGGCCCGCCTCCCATTAGGGACCTAACATAGCATGGCGAAATGTGGGTGTGTTACACTTATGCCTACCCTTGAAAAGAAAACAAGGCGTGACGCTATGAATGTTTGTAAATATTATACAATATTATTCTCTTTATTTTCAATTTTCCTTTTTTTACATTTTTATATACATACTAAAAAAAAACATTAATACATATTATAAAAATATAAAAAAGTGAATCACCCTCCGATGGCGAGGCTCAAGACCCAAGCCACCGGTGGTCAGGGATTCAAAGTGAGGAATCTCCTCACAATGCGTGCTGTGTCCAGAAGTACTGCTTTCTGCATCTGGCTCTTGGCCCAACGACCAATTGAGAGCCTCTGGAGGTGTTGGTCGAGACTCTTTGGTATCAACCCATGAGCAGAAACGACAATCGGAACAATAATTGTGGAGTCTACCTCCCACATGTCGGTAACCTCGTGAGCCAAATCTAAATATTTAGACATTTTGTCCTTTTCGGCCTTAACAAGGTTATCGTCATGCGGAATAGTGACGTCAACAAGTATTGCCCGGCGCGCCAATCGATCTACTATTACAATATCAGGCTTATTGGCAACAATAGTCCTGTCCGTGATAATAGATCGATCCCAGTACAGCGTTGCATGATCATTTTCGAGAACTGGTTGAGGCACATACTGGTAATATGGCACTTCAAGAGTCACAAGACCATACCGAAGAGCAACTTGCTGGTGTATGATCTTGGCTACTAGGTTGTGTCTATGCAAGTACTCGCCGTTAGCAAGATACGAACAACCGGAAATCACATGCCTGATTGATTCACCGGGACGGTGGCATGCCCGACAGATATCGACCGTACCGTCCTTCATGATGTATTTCCTATAATTGTTCGTCTTCATAACTTCGTCCATAATTGCAAAGACAAAACCCTCAGTTTCCCCAAATAGGTTACCAAAACGTAGCCAAGATACGGATGCAAGCTGGTCTACATCAGGCCCGTGAAGGGCCCGATAAAACCGACCATGTAGTTCCTTGCTCTTCCATATCTCCTCACGTTCCCGAATTTCCGTCTCGGAAAGGGATCTAAGTCTTATAGTCTCTGAGACTTGTATGTCATCAGAGATCACCACCTCTCCTCGCTTCACATGGATAACCGCACATTTATCTACACCAAACTCCATGTTGATTGAGTTGCTAAATCTTTCAGTTATTTTTAACAACTCAATCAATTCTGTTTGTTTTGATGCAAACAACTTGAGATCATCTATGTAAAGCAAGTGAGATATAGGCTCACTCCCTCTCCGTAGACGGTATCCTAACCCTGAATCCAACAACAGAGTACTGAGAGGATTCAGGGCCATGCAGAACCACAATGGACTCAGACTGTCACCCTGGAATATACCCCGCTTGATTCTAATCGGCTCATCACAATCAGGAGGACTCATACCACCTGGATATTTTAAGAAAGTGGTCCATTGTCCCATACATGACCCAAGAAAGGTGCATAAATTTGTATCAATCTTATACAAATTCAACACCCTCTTGAGCCAAGTATGGGGCACCGAATCATAGGCTTTCTTATAATCAATCCAGGCAGCCGATAAATTCCTTCGGTTGTGACGAGTCTGTTGGCAAATGGTCATGTCAATGAGAAGGAGCTCCTTTGTACCACGTGACCCAATCTTGCATCCTGTTTGTCCGGGAAAAAGGAAGTATATTATTATTATACTGAATATTATTTATTATTATGATTTTTGAAATCCTTTCAATAATGGAATTTCAATGCTACTCGGGACTTGGAAGTTGGATTACCAACCCCAGGTACTGTAATACGCTCAGCATTTTGATCTTTTCACTGATACCCAGCTCTGCAGTCCGTTACAAGATAGATTTGCTTGAAAATAGAATTGAAAATCTACAGATGAATCTGTAATGAACAAGGCCTACCCAAAACTCATTTATGGAACTTCAAGGTCCAAACTTAACAAACATTGAAGTTATAAATCAATAGAAATCAATCCTAACCAATTGTAATTTTAATTAAACTAAGTTATAAATGAAGCGGTAAATGTCAAAGGTAAGATAAAATCAGCAATCAAAACAAACAGATTCGACAAATTTAGGGTTCAATCTATACATCTATATACATATAAATAAAATTGGAGTGTCTGTACGTAATATTGAAATAACCGTTTTTTATTGCATGTATATGAATATATATACGGTACATACACCAAAATAACATTTTTTACAATTTTTGTCTGTCTGTCCGTCTGTCTGTTTGTTCCGGCTGTTCTCTGAAATGGCTGGACCGATTTTGACGGGACTTTTATTGGCAGGTAGCTGATGTAATAAGGAGTAACTTAGGCTACTTTTTATCCCGGGAAAATATAAAGCGGGACTTTTATCCCGGGGAAACTCATTCACGCGGGCGGAGCCGCGGGCAACAGCTAGTACTATATAAAAATTTGGATATCTCGCATAAAAAAGTTACAAACAATTTAGATAATTAAAAATCTAGGAAAAATAATTTTATGAACCGGCTACTGGTCGCGTCGAATTTTGTTGAATGTTAAAAAAACATAATATTTATTTATTTATTTTTTATGTTCTGGAGCAACAAAGTTACTGGACCTGGTAAGTTATCATCCAAACATTATCAAATAACAAAAAAGTTTCGTCCCACTATATTCACTAGAAATCTATCCGCATGTCCCTTTAGAATTACTTCTTTTGACCTCAGAACCCAACTTCACGGATTTTCTTTTCAGTGTTAATGAATTCGGACTTAGAAAACAGCTAGCTATTCCTTAGTATGAAAACATACAGATTCCACATCGATACTTAATTGAAACCTGGACAGGATATCGTCGCGAAATATTAATTGAAAGTTATTCAAGAATAAAACAAACACAGATTCGATATTTACATTTGTTTTAGTTTGTTTAATGTTGCTTAATGGGAAATAAATCCTGTAAGTAAAATACGTCTGCTTTGGTTGAAAGGAAATTGTGTGTGAGAGAGAGAGAGAGTATTTATTCAGTGTGGTCAGATTGAAAAGTAAAAATTACAAACTATTAAGGTGTTACAAATTAATTATTTGGATATTTGTAACAGTAAGTTTCATGAAATTTAACTAACATTAAACACCGCGCAAATGCAGTCAGTTTGTACAACTACACCCATTGGCTACACCACATACACAAAAAAATTACAATGAGCTGCTAATAATTTTAACTTATCCCTGAATCAGCAGTTGACTATTTTAGCAATTAGTTGAGGCAACTATAAATTATTCATCTTATGAAAACGAAATGTAACCCTCCTAGCCAGTTTCGGCCACGGCGGCCAATCTCAACGGAGATCAGCCAGGTACGCAGGAGATATTATAGTGCGACCCGGATTCGAACCCAGGACCTCAGCGCGCAAATCGTACTCGTAACGCGTACGCAATACAAGTACGCCACCGAGGCAGTCAAACGAAATATTGACACAGTGATACCTGCTCAGACAGATTTATATATTAGAGATCTAAACTAGTAAACGTCTTCGTAGTTTCATATTTACCCAAAAACAGTTGGAAATGCCACGTCTTTTCAGAAAGAACTACGTTACTGACATTTCGCAGTTTTTGCTAAAACGGGATTTCCTTTATTATTTCTAAAATACATAGGTATTTGATATATACTTATCCAGTATTTTGGAATGGTTATTTTTGTATCTAAATACTGCAATTGTAAGTATTTTAGAATTAATAAGTAAAAAGCTGCTGTAGAATAAAGTGCGAATTGTTGGTCACGATGTTCTCTTCATCAGGATAATTGGCTCCTGTTAAGTTAGTTTATAATTTAGTTATTTATAGTAAAGCTGTTGGTTTTGTGAATAAAATAAAATAAACATAAAATGAAAAGGCTCGAAATATACTGACCCAAACTTGAATGTTCCCTAAAACTGCTGTAGGATGTATGTGTATTGTATTTATACACAGATATCAACACTTCTTTGCGTGATACGACTGTAACGCATCATAATCAAAAATTTGTCTTTTCAATGCCTCTTATTTTACATTTTACTATTTAATTATCATCCCGGGGTAAAGACAACTTAGCCACTTTTGGACACTTTTTTGACAGTTTCAAGTTTTATTTTGACTACGGTCTGCACTATTAATTAAAATTAGGCTTATTGCGTCACTATGCCACATCAGAAAAAAAATCCGAATGCATTTAAACGTTTCCGCCAGACACCACTGCCAGGGAAGCAGCCGCTATGGTGGGCGCTAACCTTTACCCTCCCCAAACTTCATTATTTTGGCCACCTATTGTCGCGCTGGTATCTTATTAATTAGGCAAAACAAATGAAACGAAAGCTCAGCGTTCCTCCAAATTTTCCTTGTTTTGCTGTCGCTGCGCGTTGATTTATCTAGTTTGTTTACTTTTTACGTTTTGTTGAATAAGTTTATTCTATTAGCATCAATAATGTCTGAAGGTATGAAGCGTGTTTTTAATACAGACATGAATTTAAAAAGTGTGTTTTTCTCTTTAACATGTTATACCGATTACCTTTTCTATATGGAGCTGATACTTCAATTAATCGCAAATCATTTATTAAGTAAAGCCGCTTGGAATAAATTACATATTCCACTATATAACAGATAAGAAATTAATATAACAGAAGTTGTAAACAACAAATTATGGTGAGCGTTTCCTGATTATATTTTTGTTACACACTAAAACCCTACATTAAAATAAGTTTTTGTTCAAGTATAATTAGAAACATCGGGATCATAAAAACATCGGAAGCGGTAATTTTCTACGACAACCTAAATCCAGTCACAAGTGTTGCTAGGACATTAACACGGGCAAAACCATAAGCAATAACTAGTCAATATTATTTATTCAAGGTGGAAAGAAATCAGTTTAGTTTTACTCTAAGAAAAACTTAACAGTCAGCTACGAAATCTTACGGATAATATTTACATAATACTGAATTCATAAAAAGTAAAATTAAGTAGACCATCATAAAGTTTCGAAAACATTTACAAGAGTATTATCAAAACAGTAAGGGGTGTAAATTGCGAAGTTGGAATGTTACGAAAAGTTTGGGGATATCTGATACACTCACATTGGCTGATAAAGCACGATTCACACCGGAGTTTTTCGCAGGACAGAGGCAAGAAATCTTGTTTTGTTGTCAATTCTCACCTTTCTTACTCTTTGAGACTGAAAAAGATTGTCGGTCAAGTAAAATAAATTGTAATTATAAGCGACGTCATGTATTGTGATGTAAATTGTATTTGTTATTATTTTAAATTATCGGGTAGTATGTTAAGTATGTTGTCTTCAACTAGACGTATATTTCGTTCTACGTTTTATAATTTACACTGGATAATAACTTATGTGTTTATCACGCGAAATAAATACGTAGTGTAAATCAGCCTTTACATGCGTATTCTTGGGAAACGCGACACATGACAGCACTTAGTTATAATCCCTTCTGTTTAGCGCGATCCTTCTTGCGATTATGTGAACTTGTGAAACCGCATATAGCTTTAAAATGGTTTGAAAATGTAGCTTAGACAAGTTTTTGATTATTGAAATGTCACTAGATCGTGTTTCAAATTTGGCCTGTATTGGACACACACACACACACACTCACGCCTGTTATCCCCGAAGGGGTAGGCAGAGTTAACTACGCAACTAGTGCACCCACTTTTCCCCGTGCGTATTCCGTCCCATGATGTGATAGGTGGCGACCCCATCGCCATATCGGGCACAAATTCCAGACTCCGGGCTGAAACTCAATAGAAAAACCCAATATCACTTTTGCCCGACCCGGGAATCGAACCCGAGATCTCAGCTTTGCAGTCGTACCGTAATACAACTACGCCACCGATGTAGTCAAGCAAGTCAAGTCAGCTTGTATTGGCGGTATTATAAAATCCGTCAATATTAATAGTAAGAGAAGTAAATGTTTAAGAAGTGTTAGCAGCACACCCCAGACTCTAGAGCGAAGAAATATTACTACAGCGTTAAGGCGGGCTCGGCTCCAGTGCTACTGTCATTAAATCAACGCGAAGTCACAGCATACATGTTGATTTTCGTGTTATGAGTGATATCTCCGAGGCCCCAACAACATCTGTTCCTTTCTAGTTCATTTCATGCAGAATTCATTAGGAATTGTGGGACTACATAAAAAAGGTACAAAAACTAAACTTGAATAAGACAGGAATTTGTGTCCGTCATGACGTTTGGCATCACCTAGCACATCATTTGATGGAAACTCGCAGAATCATGGCTACACTAGCGCACTTACCCCAGGGATATAAGCGTAGACACGTGTAAATAAGTAATCAGAAATAAATTCTTCAGAAAGCGTCTTTCGCGCTAGGTGTGCGACTAACAAAGCAAATATTAAATATTGAGTTGTCTTACGTATACTTACGGTGCGGCGTCGTGTCGCACCGGCTTCAGGATGCTTAAAAGTTGGAACGGCGCTATTTAAGTTGTTGAAGAGAGTGGGCTTATTCCAGATATATTTTATATTTGGTTGGATAAAGACCGTAATATTGAAAAAACCGTAATAGATTTTCAGGTAGAGTATAGTTACTTTCCCGTTCAACGATAACATGCAAACTGCTCGTAAAATCAGCATCGTCAGATCTTTGAATTTCAAAAGCAGGGCATTGTACTACGATCGTCACCTGCAAATAATTAACTTTCAAAGTAAAAAACATAACAGTGTATTTACAAATTAGTTGCAGAAATATAAAGTAACATCTACTAACTTTTAAAACTATGTCATTCTCGAGTTTGTTTACTTGTGCCTATTTAACTAAAATAACAACGAACCGTATATAATAATAATATACAATTATGTCGAAACGGTACTTCAAATTACTTACAAAGCAAGTTAGGAAATAACACCAAATAAATAATTAGTACATTTATAGTTATTTGTTTGCATTTCTAAAACTTGCTGACACATATACACACTTCGCAGCTACACGTACACAAAATAATTATACCCAGGCGGAACTCTTATACAACAAACATCAATAAAAATTTCCTATCTTGCAGCGTCGATTCCCGGTCCGTACTTAATGTAATCACCTCGAGCGCTGTAAGGTTCTATGTACATACGTAATTGTCTGTGAGGGCTGCGTGGAAATGGAAAAATATATTCACTACACGATGTTTCAATCATTGCCTACGTACACGGATTTCGCGGAATTTAATTTAATTTTATTGTCGACAATATTGCCAATGATGTGAAGTTATTTATGTTCGCATGTTTTTTTACATTGCAAGGTGAGACACGGAATGTTAGGTATCTGATGCCATGATCACCACCGCTTATGAGGAGCTAGTTGCCTGAAGAATTATAGGTGCTATCTTTATCTACTTAAATGGAAGACGTAGAATAAGTATGGTCAACTATATTTGGAATAGAATATGAATGATTTTTTTCGAAGCTGTTAAATGACAAGAGGAGCAGCATACGACCGCCCATAACTAGCAACGCCGTACAGAACTTTCAATTACAGAATATGGCGTAGTACTCCACTGCCATTGTCACCCTGAGACATGAGTGCTGGTTATAATGTCCTTCAAACCGGAAGATAACAGTGCATGCCCACTGCTGCTTAGTGGTAGAAATAAACATTGCGGTGGTATCTACACAGACGGCTAATTCCATACGAGAGACCTACCACCAATTCGATTTCAATAAAGATTTCATTATTTTTTTAGTCTTCGAGCGTAGATGAGCTAATGCTGACCTGATGGTAAGTAGTCACTGACATTCATTGCCTTTCCACATTTAGTTACCTTTCTTGATTTCTCCCGGACTGCCCATCTACAATGCATAAAGCATACAAGCAGAAGTGTGCATGCACTGTAGTGTTCCGGTTTGAAGGACATTCTGGCGAGCGTAATTACTGGGCATCATGAGACTTAACATCTGATGTATCGGGTGACGAGCGCAGTGGAGTGCCACGCAGTACTTTGTAATTTATGGACGGTCGTCGACCATCAGGCGAGCGGCATACTCGTCTTGCCACACAGAAGCAAAAAAAAAACATCATACCGAAATAATTCATCGAACCCTGGCCCCTTTATAAGGTAAAAATAATTCAACCGCGACATATTAAATGAATTCAAAACTCAAAAATTCCATTGGAACTTTCCAGAAGCCGCCCTCTCATTCCATAACCCAACACCATGTTATTGCTTCCATAAATAATTCAATTTCAATATTAACTTTCCGGCTTTTCTTTATGTAGCAAAGTTTTCTTTTTATTAGATGGCTAAGTATTGAATAACATATTATGTACGAAATATTTATTAAAATTAAAAGGAAAAGTATGTATAAATATTTATTGGTTAATTTGGAGGCTGCCTTTGACAGGTCAATATGGAAATCTTTAGAGGAGGCTTATGGTCAGCAGTGGTCTCCATGTGGCTGATGATGACGACGATGATGATGATTTTTGAGTCTTTCGTATGCCATAGTCTTGGTAGTAGGTTCTACCGTTTAGGGCGTGCTTCTGCAAGCTGTGTGCTCTCTACCAGTACTGTGAAAATTACTAGCATTATGTTAAGATCCTGAGGTGAAGAGTACAGCGCATTGCCGTGCAGTATGGTAAAGTTGTGTCGTTGCTACTGTTTATGGGCTTGAGTCATGACATTAAATATTTAAGTATATAATGAAAAGAAATATGATCCCTCTCCAACCCATAAACAAAACATGTTTTCCGTTCATGAATTCCAACGGTTCCATTTTAACTTGCAGTATTTTTTAAACTTTATAGTGATATATACAAAGATTATATTGGCGACATAAGTACCCACTGAGCTTTGCGATGTTTACGTGCGTTCTGCTTCGAACGGAGTGGAAATGTTGTGAGAAGTTTATGATTTGGAAAATCACCGTTAAATGATCGTCGTCAATTTGCTGGTTTTATTGACGCTGAAGTTCGAAGTATTGAAGAGTATAATTCATTTTTCTTTACTTGTTTGAAGTTGCTGGTCAGATGTGTATATTAAGAGCTGATGAAAGAAACTAGATAGATTCCATTTTAATGTTAAAGGTGAATGTTTTCATGACAGTAATTTATGTTTGGAAGATCAGAAAGAATTATTCACAGGCGTGAGGTATCATGAGACATTGAAATTCCTTTTTTAGTTTTCTTTAATGTAACCTTTTATAATTTCGGTAGTCTCATGAAAAAATATAATACTCATAGTTTTTACTAACTACTATGAGATTATAAAGGTAAATTTGCAATTCATTCGTTTGTGAAGTGTAATATGCATCGGGAACTACCATCGATATAATATTATATGCACTACAAAATAAATACCTATATACGGAAGGATGCTGCCCAATTTCGCAAAAATAAATTGTGGTTGTATTACATTTTGAAAGAGGAGTCATTGTTATGTACAACCTATTAAAAAACCCTCAAAATTTCGGTTGTAACCCGGAAATCGAATCCGAAATCTCAGCGGTTTCCATAATCCGGTGCTGTACTACAATAATCAATTACAAAATATTGATCCCTTAAATTTAAATCAGTCTTACCGAAGAAAGTTCCGGATTTCAAACCGAACTCAAAACAAACCGGCAATCAATCATACAAATCCTAAACAGAGAAGTTTTAAAGATTTCTGTTGGATTCGTAAATAAATCACAACTAAAAGCAGCTTGTAAGTGTCGCTAAACGGTTTTCCAGATCGTTCTAGATGGGTATCGATTTGTAGAGAAGGGCGGTAACATGCCCCAAGTCTTGAGACCGTTCGGAAGTGTTACATTTAGTGTTACTAATCCTTTATTCTTTTAGAAGTGCTATAGGAAATCGAGTAATGGTAAAACCAATTCGTTACGGCTGGAAACGCATTGATAGCGGTTATATTGTGGATATTAATGGATTATGATGAGCACATACTGTCAGGTTTAATTCTTTTATAAAAATGGTAAAATAATTTATTACGTATTAGGTAGTCACACTTCTGTACACGAACTTCTCCGCGAGATATAAAAAGTTTGCCTACCATTTCAATTTTAATACCGTTTCGTAGACTTCACGTTCTTTCAAATTTATTATGTACAGCTCTTAGTAAACGATTGTTTGCAAAGACTTCACACTAATACGAAAATTTATGCGTGCTGTGGAATCAAATTATTTATCTCCGTACTTAAATCTTTTCCTCTTTTTTTAGAATTTCGCTTAACGCTGGTTTTCAATATCGAGATCTTAAAATAAAATTATTGTTGACAGCTTATCGATTCCAATTCAAAAAGCCCTAGAAACTTGAACATTTTCCCTCGAATTAAATGTAAAGTTCACGCCGCTCTCGCGGATCATAATATTTGCAGCGAGAGATTTAAAATGTCAGTGGGACGAGGGGTGTGATATAATCATTGCCGTGTCGCCCCGGGCCGCGGCTCGGCGAGGTGACGACTTCGACACTGATGTCTGCTGGATGTGGCAGGAAGGCTGATTGTTTTCTTTTTACACCCATTTAACTAAAGAAAAAGCCACAAGAGTTGCCAAGACACAAATGACGCTAAAGTAAAAGCCCTAAGAGAAGCAACACCACCTAGAATTCTAAAAAACAACGCACTGCGTATCACCACAGCACTAGTTGTTACCTTGTAGATGCTGAGTTTCATTATTCCCAGAAATATTTCAATAGAATGATTGTCACAAAAACGTCGCATTTAAGGTAAAAGTAACTTGAGGTGTTACTGTCAACGAAGAAACTCCTTAGAGCAAAGGAAAAAGGAGCAAATTGGTTGACAAAACACTGTTTATTGACTATTTTTGCAAAACCAAGTATGGCCATTCACCATTTACGCACAGTCGAAAAATTCTTCGTGTATATATAATATGAGTCAAATAGACGATGTTTTATGAGGCAGTAAATACGGTAATTTTCAGTAAATTCGCTTATAACAACAATCCAAAAGCCAAATATGAATACTCAAAGGCACGTCTCGTGTACACGGTACATATTGGCAAAGTATTTAATGTACGTGAAACATGCACTCAAATAGCATACATTTATTACATGATCATTAGCTATAATAACAACATACATTTATTTCTCTGTTCATATTTTTTTTTGTTTTTCTTTTTAACTGGACGATGAGATGAGCAATCCGCTCGCCTGATAGTAAGTGCCACGACCGCCAATAAACATTATCAACACCACCTAGAATTTTAATTCTAGAGCACCATTGCACTAATCAGACGTCACCTCATTTCATAATTCCCAGAAATAATTATTAGATAGAGTGACAGAACTTAAAATGCGTGTTCATCATCAAACTATATTATGTGCTAAACGAAAATAACTTTACTCCTACATCCCAGACGTTTAATTTGCTTGCATTTCAAAAGACATTTCCATCGTACTTTATATCTGAGCGAAGACTGAATCAGTCTTGAGGGAATGTCCCCAACGTATTAGGAATTTAGCCTGTAATGCTCGGCGGAATCGAATCTCCATACCGGCGCATTTATTCTGAAGGTAAGCTTGATGTGTTTAGCTTGATTGGAATCTTCCAAGGAAGATTGAGAATTTGTTAATTTAGGATAATGTGGTTCCTTATTTGATTCCTTAGGGGGAAATGAGGGAGTTTTTGGTTCCATTTTTGGACAGCAGCAGTCCAGTTATGAAGATAGAACGCTGCAGGTTTGATAGCATTGAAATAAATGGTTGTTGGTGCGTTTTTTTTTTTTGGCAGAGATCGAAAGTCCCCTTTAATTAGTAATCTGAAGACATATATCTAATGTGATTTCTTAGTTTTTATTTTTAATTTGCATTACTAGTTTTGTATTGTGCCTTTGACTAGTTGTGGGTGTTGTATTCCTTCACTTGCCTGGCAAATTATTTGGTATTATGAAGAAAGTGGCAGACCAGGGAATAAAATACAAATTATTTGTTTTTATGATTAAGCCATACTACGCTATGAATACCCATCACAACACAAAATAGTTTCTAAATTTCCGTGTTGCAAAAACAACTGAGCGAAACTTTGGCATTAACATTCCAGTTTTCGGTTGAATATATGGGAACTATGTTTATGTTACACGTGTATATGTTTGGAACTGTGCGCTGGTAATTTTCCGGCCAGGCGCGTCCCGATCCCGAAATGGCGATTAATTAGGTGCTTTTTAATTAGTACCGTGTTTCGTGACGTGCCACGCTTCGGAGTTCACGGTTTGTTCCGAACTTCGGTATAACTTGCATGCGAGGGTTGGTGTCATCGGTATGTCTGATTCTATCAAAGCTGCAGACACCTTTGAAGTTTGAATATATTGGTGATATTTTGGCAATTCGAAGTAGTCACGATGCGCCTTAAAATAGTAGCAACATCAGTCATAACTTTCTTTTTCTTCTTCTTAGTCGATTCCTCAAGGCTGAGGGTCGTGACCACTATTAAAAACTCCTGCCACTAGTGCTCTCCAGGCCGCTCTGTTCTCCACGTGGCGCACAGCTGCTGGGATGTTCAATCGGGAGCGTTCCCTGATAGTGTCCGTCCATCGGGCAGGTGTCAGGTGTCATAACTTTAAATTATATTATATGTTATATATACATACTGGGCATCATGCCTATTCCTCCTTAAAGGGTAGGCAGAGGTGTGACATACCCACATTATATCAGCTATGTTAGGTGATAGCTCCCATGTAATAGGGGCGGGTCTGTTGCCATTTAACGGGCACATTTCTATGCCCCGGTCTGATACTGAGCAGAAAAAAAAATACAATATCACTCTGCCCAGCCCGGGGCTCCCAACCGTGATAGTCGTATCGCGCACGCAATACAACTACGACACCGAGGCAATTAGATTATATTTTATGGTACTATACATTATGGCTAGTTACATAAGATGATATAGTTCAGATTAACTATTGCACACGCCTCCGCTCGCGTGAAAATCTTTTTCCGGGATAAAAGTCCCGCTATATATTTTCCCGGTATAAAAAGTAGCCTGTGTCCTTCTCAGGGTCGTAAACTTCAACGAAAGTGGTATAGCGGTTCAGCCTTGAAAGCGAACAGACGGTCAGAGTTACTTTCGTAAATTATACAAGTTTGGATTACAGTCGATGTCCTACAAGCAAACCAAAACACAAGAGTGCTTACACATTGCTATTTGAAAATATAGACAAAGCTGTAGCTTCCCACACTCCCATACGTGATTCCTACCATTTAGAATTGGTAGTAAGAAATTCCGCAGACGTCATTTAACACATCATACCGGAGACATCTTCATTTATTTAGTATCATGGTAGGTCATTGATGTATTAAAAAACCCTAATACATCAATGTGGTAGGTACACCAACAGCATATTATATACAAATAAAATGAAAATGATGCCCATTATATGTACCTATACGCATCTATTGAATCAAAATAACATGTTAGAGCGAAAAACAAAACAAAATGAAATTAAACCTCTAATACAAACTACAATAAATTATCAAAGTGGACTGCAAAATTATATTAATTTGTCTTTAAAATAGAGAAAATGAGTATTCACAGAGACGTGTAATTTACAGGGTGGTTCTTGCAAGAGTGGATTGATGGGACTTGGAGAAATAGGAGTTAGAAAAATTGTCTTCACAGCTTTCACTCGTCGTACATCACATGGACTTAAAACCTCGGTTTTCCAACGCTATATAACGCGTGAAATAAAAGAAAAGATGACGGATATGTATGTCGTTATAATTTCACGTCAAATAGCTTTTAACCGATTTAACACAGTCTGGAGAATGAAGACTTAATAATGATAATTACAAACTACGCAAACCGAGACAATATGATGAAAATATGTATTTTTTTGACACCTTTTGAGACACAGACTAAGATAAATTGGCATTGAAATGAGGATTACTGGTGGTAGGTCTCTCAATATGTAAGAGACCGTCTGGGTGGGTACCACCGCAATGTCTATTTTTACCGCCAAGCAGCAGTGTGCATGCACTGTTGTGTTTCGGTTTGAAGGACATTGTAGCCAGTGTAACTACTGGATATAATGAGACTTAACATCTTATGTCTCAGGATGACGAGCGCAGTGGAATGCCACACAGTACTTTGTAACTCAAGTTGCTGGATGGTGTTGCTACTGTTTATGGGTGGTCGTATCGCTTACCATCAGGCGAACGGCATGCTCGTCTCGTCATTCAATGTCATAAAAAAAGAGGACTCATTAGGGCCCATACACATAAACACGACACGACGTCGCGTCGTGGGACGGCCGTGTCGTGTTTATGTGTATGAGCCCTTAGTTCGATTCGACATCAAGGAAAAATAATTTCGAATTTTCTATTTAGTGAGTGCACGTTACATAACACAGGCAGGTGACACAGGACAGTGTGAACAACAAATTGAGTAATGAGAACCGCTATATCTCCGTTGTCACTTCAATCAAATTGCGTTTTCATATCTCATTTTGTAGAAATAGAATAGGTAGGCCGTAGGTGAGTAAAAGAATGCCCGCAGATAGAAGCTTAACATGATGAACCCAACGAACTATTTATATGTAAAGGTATTCATCAGAATCTTGACCTACTCGAAGGTTATATAAGATTCTCAGAAACAAATGTTTCAAAGCACATCAACCCTTGAAAGCATTCGGTCTGGTGAATATTAAGGTCCAGGATTAATGCTGGTTCTTGAATTCTAGTTGTATTGAATAACCGAGATAATATTACGAGTTGACAAATTACAACTGGTTCGGACCATTGAGGCTCGGAGAGAATATACCTTTTTACAATTGAATGAAGATGAAGAGTGAAGCAAATAGGGCAATCTACGTATATTTTAGAACTAAAAACCTTTGATGCATCATAAGTGATATCGGTATCGTAAAGAGAATCTGACAACCGTAGTACCGGCGATAAGAATCTTATTTGGCAAACCCGGAAGTTTCTCATCCTAAGTACGTTATTCTCAAAGTTGAAGTGATATCCTCACATACATTCGACAAACGTTAAGTCCTCGTGCAATCGTGTAAACAGTTCACCTCATTTCGTTCCGCGTTCTTTGATCTCTTACCAAAGCTTCTACTTCTAACCCCATCGTATTTGCCGACATAAATGAGCATCGCGCCGCTGTCCTCACTTAAAATCTCGTCTTATTAAGTACTATCTGTGCCAGTGACTTCATCTGCGTAGAATTTTATTTTGATTATTAACAAATAATTTTAGAAAAGAATCATGTAAATTCCAAAACAGTGAATTCCCTGAGGTACATTTTTTACGCATAAGCTGGTTTGAACTTTTTAAGGTTTGAGTAATTTGGTGCCAGCACCGGCTTGGCTGTACCTATTCCTGGTTTGCCGAACTCATGGATGATGGAGACAACGTACCATCCATCTGGTGAGTCGTCAACTTGTGTACCTTCAAATCAAATATAAAATCTGACAATCATTCCCTAATCTTGAACTTGCATTGAAATTCAATCAGAAATGCGCGAAATTAACGGACAGACTGCAAGACTATTTTATTATAGTACAGATAAGGCAATGAAAATTCTTGAGGCAAGAGTTTCGGGGCACAATGGCGGCCTTTCACGGTTTCTTTAAAGCCGTCGGTTACTTAACAGCTGGGTGAATGGGCGATCGGTTCGCGGCCCCGAGGTCTGGCAAAAATTGCAGAGTGCGAGCCCTCCGGAGTGCCCATCGGAAAGAGTGCTTTCTGGATTGTTGAGGGTGTGTGGGTGGAATGTAATGATTGGGGATTTGTGAGAGAACGCTGCGATTTTGAAATATGTAAAAAAAATGTTTGCTTATTTTACTGTTGCTGTTTTATAAGAATGGTGATGATAATTTATAGATGATTGCCCAAAAAATTAGTAACTTATAATATATTTTTATTAACTACTTTATAATATTATAGAGATATTGTAAAGTCATGAAGAATAATAAAATTACTTGGTTTTATTTGATATAAATTATAATTTGCCTTCATCAGTTTCGTAGTTTGAATTGAAGGTACTATTATTAATAACGAGAAACACAAATGTTCCAAGTTTAATTCAATTAACGAATATACAATTTGCTGTAATAATTAAGTTTAACCTAACAAAGTACGTTATGTTTATGTCTAGCAGACTACGGTATGTTATTGACACAAATCAAATACAGAGAAAACCATGCAATTAATGATAAATTTAGACATATGTACCTACTAAAATTGCAATACGGATTTAAGTAAATTAACTATTAGCTATTTTTAACACGCTTTTATTAGCTTCAGATAAATGTATGAGGGTATGTAACGGAAACTTTGAACATGATTTTGACCCCCTTCAAAACATCGGATTAAATCGAAATTTGGCATACTTATCAAGGACCAATGACAGTTCAATATTTTATACAAAAACACTCTTTTATAAAAATCCAACTAAAAAATGAATAAATAATAGTTGTAACACAAAGTTTTCCTTGTGCTTCAATAGATGGCGCCAGTATAGAATTAGATCGCGCTATGGTTTACAAGCAAGCGAAACTATAAAAGATCGCAAATTTTTTGGAGACGGCCGCGTTCAGTACTGACAGATCCAGAGGACGAAATCACTCTGGCAATACGTGAGAAAAACGAGTTTTTAAAACTCTTACACTCCACAAGACCGCAGTTCCGTCCTCGCCGTCGAGGACCTCGCCGCGTTCCCCGTCGCCCTCCCGACCCCCATGACAGTTCCGGCCCGGGTGCCGATGTAAACAACCCGAACTGATAGGATTAGGAAAAATCCTTCCCCCCCACTAATCGTTGAATGTCTCATATTCTCCCCTCAGCGACCGTCCTGAGCCGAGGTTCGTAACCCGTTAGTGGGTTGCCCTCAGCATGGTTGCTTAAATTCAGGGTTGCGAGCGCGCCAGCGTTCACCCTAAAGACCGGTGTGGCCAGAAAAGCCGACCCTAGTCAGGCTACTGGCAGAATAGTCAGGGACAAAAAAAAAAAAAAAAAAAAAAAAATATTGTGTACGTTAGAGCTACATTTTTATATTGCGAGTATACAATTGTATCACGTTTTATCCATTTGTCTGGATTTCTCTAGATCTCAATATTATTTCTAGTGAGATTTTTTTTTTGTTTTCGCGGAGCAAGTGCCTTATTACTACCGCCCAGCCTTAAAAGGGGGGCGACTGAGCGGTAATGTTGGGTTCAGCGTGCCTTACGACCCGGCGTTGAGCCGCCGAGAGATGGAACCATCGGGCGACCGCCGGGCCGAGTCTCTAACCCATATACAGCGCACAGCGTACCAATCAAAACTCCGCGGTGGCCATCTTCGGCGCGTTAGGACCGGCTGCGGGCTTCCTCTGACGGAGGTGTCTGAGTTGTAGTCCGCAGCCGCCCCTACGCGGTGCCGCCTAGTGCGGCTCGTCTCATTTTTAGTGAGATCTGTTGGACCATAGTAGAATTACAACTAAACTGGCTACTCTTGTGTAAAAAAATCCCAATTGTCACAAGATGGCGATTTTGGTAATTTTTTTAGTGACATCTGTTGGACAATAAGTACAAAGAACAGAACTAAAAATGAAGAATAAAATTAGTTAAAAAAAACTAAAAAATACGCTTTATAGAAAATCCAACTAAAAAATAAATTTGAATTAAGAATAGTGTAAATAAGAAAAAAGTAGAAAAAGCGTGGGGTGCATGTTGTCAATAGTTAATAAATATTTTATTGAGAGATACTATGAGTAGAAGGATTATCATTTTGATAATACCTTAAAAAGCACCCCACGCTTTTTTTTCAATATTTTTTTTTTTATTTACACTATTCATAATTCAAATTTATTTTCTATTTTTTAGTTGGATTTTCTATAAAGCGTGTTTTTTTAACTATTATTTTTATCTTTATAATATGTACGTAATAAAACAGTTTGTCAATTGACTCGCGTTTTGTTAATATTGGCACGGCAAAGTATCCCCACTGCACCTGATTGTATTCGGAGAAGGGTCAAGATAGAGTGTTGACTGACGAACGATGATTACATATCCTTCGTCAGTCAACATAATTATGCCGACCTGTGTAAACTGGATATACACAGGCTGATCCCGGAACGCGGTGCACCTACGTGGGCCACTATGACGGTTTTAAACAGTTTATGTACGATGCGTCGCTATCCGGGGGATATTAAGTTTATCCAACCAGCATTGTATGATATTTTGCGGCTTCTCCGCTCGCAATGCATCCCCGTGTGTTTCCCTAATGCGCCTCCACACGCTCCGTACTTAGGTCACGTGCCGCGAGAGTGGGATCCTTTCATCCAACTCGCTGAAGATACGACCCTTTATAATCTAATGCTGTACTACGTTTCTATACCAACCACTCATTTACTGCAGATATGTTATAAAATAATCTTTATTTGTAAAATGGTAGGGACTTACTTATCTGGTAGTATAATTTTTGGTACAATTGATGGCTGCTACCTTTTTATTTTGTTAAAATTATACTTATAGCCCTAGAAAGTCATTTCAAAGAGGCAGAAAAACCAATGGTAGGTTGAATGGAATTCTCCAGTCCCCTTGGGTGTGGTACCAGTGTCTTTGATAATAGAAGTAAAATGACAGCGTGCTGTTGCATCCCTTATATTGAGGGATATTAAGAAGCCCTAACACTACTTGTCAGCGTTGTCCTTCCTCTTTTCCTGTCAAATTGTCGGAGTATACAAGTTTCTTATGTGTTATAGATGTTGTGGACGGTGAAGACTACTTAACATAAGTGACCCACATCTTATTTACCAGCTTGAACTACTATTTTTATATTAGAGACAAGACGAGCAAGTATTTTATTTTAAAAGATATTACATCAACATAGCCAGTCTCATTTCAGAGTATTATGAGATTTAGCATAATGTATGTGCAGTTACACAGAATTGGGCCAAACCAGACCGCCTCGCCTATCATACCAACTTGTTTAGAAATAGGGCTATACATCAGCCTCCAACCATCGAAGCACAATCCATTCATTAGAGCTATTTCCGATGTTAGTGTAACAACTTAACCGCGCGTAGCAGTGCCGTGGCATGGCCGTGACAACAAAGGGAACTTGGACGAACAATTAAAGTGTAGTATGAGTTATGGTCCAAAGAGACTTGATACAGTTATTCAAAAAGTGCGCTTAGATTTTAGAAAGAAAGAAAGAAAATTTTACATTGTTAACGACGCGGTAAGACGCATCAGGTATAGTCAGTGCAGAACTATATTGCATTCGTACCCGTCAATGCAATTTCCATAATGCTAGAATAGACAGTGGCTTGTTTTTGATATTCAGCATGGAAACTAATTGAGCCTGTTGAAGTAGTCATGTATAATTCAGCTCGTTACTGCAGTACAACCTAAGCAATACTGCAGTGCTGAATCAAGGAGTTGGTCTATTTTTCTTCAATTTTGTTCTCTGCAGTGCATGATCTCGCGTCCGCACGGACACTGCACGGCTGCATCTGACCAAAGGGTAATTATGAGATGTTCTCTAAACCCAGCTCTATGCCGACCATATTTCTCGAATGTTCGACGTTATTTATTAGTTCGGCGGTTTGTGTTAGGTACCACAAAAAGGGATATCTGTAAGTCGAAGCGAAATGTTTGGATTTATGATAATTGGTGGGGTGTGTTACGGATACTTAACTTCTAGGTAATTCTTTCTTATTGTACAAACTCTCTTAGTACTAGAGGAGGGCCGTTGCCAGCAGGGGGATAGTATATAATACCTACAAGCTGATATTATTAATATACTTTGCATTTAAACTGTTTGATGGCAACACTTAATTTTTACTACTCAATTACAAAAGTACTTTGTTCTCAAATAGTTATTTTTGGTTAAGTATCTTCAACCACTGCTCGTGTGCAGAACTTGTAGTAATTTATATGTGATCACACAGACCTCACGTTAATATGCTCGCTAAGTTATTACTTTTGACTGTTTGCAGAGAGAACGGTAAGGCAACAAGAAAAGTGAATATCATTTATTTACTCAATTGCACGCGAAGGTATCCGAGTGCTTTTTAATATTTCTGTAAACATGTAAGCATTTAACAAACATATATAAGATGTTGGAGTTAGAATTGCAATTTCTAATGATATAGAAGTAGTTGTAGTGGTAACCAATAGCATCCTAGAAATCAGTGAAAATTGAAAATACAAACACATGAAAAAAATGTATGAGTAAAACTTATAATCAAAAATAAACAGAGATAAGAAAAGCGAGTGTGGTAAAAATATTGTTCACATGAAAACATTAGGATGTTCGATATGAACGTATTTGCAGGATTTGTGTTATTATAATATAAATAATTGATCTGATGGTGGCGTGTACAGTTGGGGACCCAACTGTTGTAGGAAGAGTTTGAGGCATAACCTATGTTTAAAAAAACACTGCGACTTACTTAGTTTTGAAATTTGTGGCAGATGTTATGATCGATGCTATAAAATAAGCTAGATGCATTAGTTGCGCCTCTTACCCTTAAAGATAAATACTTAAGCTCCAATGTATATGAAGTATTTATTTTTAAATAGACAACGGTCTCACGAATCCTCTAACAATGCCGGGGTTCATAAACAACTATCATGTGACTTTTGGCCATTAGCCTGCATAGCTATAAAAGATGGCGCAAGCATCGTTTGCAGCTTACTACGTTAAGTGCGCTACCGTTCTCCCTATCTCCAGGGTTAGCCGTAAAGCGTAGTAACCACAAAATGTATTAATGGTGTAATTAGTCTGGGCGTGTAATTAAGGCATGATTACCGAACTGAAGCCAAGGTGCGCGGTGATGGCGGTCAGATACGCTAGTCATTAGGGGCGGGGGGGATGTTATGTTAATAAAGGCGTCGATTATGACAAACGTTGAAGTTACTTGTATATACATAGAATAACCGATAGCGCTTACTGAGACGACCAGATTAAGCATGTCAGTTGCAGGATCTACCGCTTTCCTATCGGAATGCGTATTCCAAGTCATCTCCTCGATCCTTGGGAAGTGAATTATCGTATACTGTTTTATGATATGTAGTGTAATTGCAGCTTTGTTTATAGTTGTACAAGCCCTGCCATAGTTCTTTAATTGTTTGTAGAGCATTCCAACTTGTTCGAAGCAGACACCTATTTCAGAGTTGAAAACAGCATTAGCACGGCAAACGCAACCACTTCCAGTGTCCAGCACTACAAAGTGTATTATACTTATTAAGAACTGATTCTGCGGTTAGGAATCGAACGCTTGGTACTTTCATTCGTTGTGTTTATTAGGGTAATTAAACCTATTTACAAGTATAAGCAAACCATAGTGCTAGTAATAATGTTTTGTATTTTTCCCTCAGAGATAAATGTCACCAAACATAACAAGAAACTTACGGCTGCAATCTTTGATTAATTATATACCTAGATAGACACTGAACGTTTCAAACGCGTCGAAAAAAATAGAGGCCAACTGTTGCCCGCTAAATGAGTTCGAGTGAATTATTTTTTGTTGTTTTTCATGGATATAATTATCTCCCCGTTTTAATAGAAACCATGTAATAACTGGTATTATTATGCGCGCACACAAGGATACGCAGAATGATGCAGCGATAGCGTATGAAACAGCTGTCACGCATACTAGTTTAAGAAAGTTGGCCTGTTTGTTTTAGTTTCATTGTAGCGCGTCACTCTATCTAGGTATGTAATTAATCAAAGGCTGCAATAAATGTTCACAGACATCTACAGAAAAATTCAAACCACGTGATAAACTGTCCATTCCAAGGATATTAAGTAAAGGACGGTGACCTCCGTCCCTGGCAACCGTTTAAATAGCACTGATCTTGCATATTTCACACCGGCCCAAGGTCCATTGTCCGGCACCTTTTGATTTATAGTTCCCGCCGCGAGGCTGGTTAATTTACTTGGACGTCTCAACTGCGGGGCCGACACCACGCGATCCTGTCATTCATCACCTTGGAAGGGTTGGGTGACAAGGATCTGTGATGGCTTAATGTCATGACATAATTCACGGGTGGGGATTAAAATGATTTTTACAGTACTTTCCTAAATAAACGTAGGTACAAACATTGATGTATTAAAAAACCCGGTACAAAGGTAATTCTAGCGAAATAATATGTACATACAGTATTCTAAACATGAAATCGCTATTACGCGTCAAGTATTATCCATATTATAGCGTGTTAAATTAGGCTGTACCTAATCGATATTATATAAATTTCATTTTGTTATATTGCTGAAATTTGGTGCAAAATACATAATATATTCGGATCTGTCTCCAAAGGTTTTAATAGATATGGAGCTATGGTTTACTAAGCTTATTTCTGACCTGGTTAATCAACTTTAAATTTTAATCATGCTTTCCCACAGTGAAGAATGAAACCCACGACCTTCGCTACTTACACAAGTTATAACCTGTACCTTTGGCTTAATTTTATCAATAAGATAATAAGTGAGATGTGATCGTGCTAGACGAAGTACCTAGCATCCTATATTCTGTGCTAGCTAAATAAATAATCCTGTTACTTCATGCCTACAACCGTGATAAACAGACACATCCATACTAGATAGTATGGACATTGGACGGGGACCAACGCGGCAGTCGGTAATCGCATTACGTATTCGGCTGCATTCAATACAGTTATAGATTTATAGCATCAACCTGCGCCGGTTTTGCAAACGGTTTTTCCATGCGGCTTTTACGGACAAATAAAATAAGTGTTACTTTAACTGGTATAAATCTTTACTGGGAAATGTACTATTTGTGGAGCAATAATTCATTTTTATATGTATTTTTTGTACGACCAAATGACGCGATGACTAAGTTCGTGTTGTTTCGTCAAGCAAAGTTAACGATCTTATTACACTGACCGAGTGCGCAACGCCTTGGCCTAGCTGTGAATTCGCTTGCAATTTGCCAGAGTGATAAGAGCCTTAACTTTACCTGACCACGGATGAAACAATTCTGCCTAAGTGTCACAATGCCCAATTATAGTTATACCGCTTTAAGCTGGAACATAAGAGCGTTTGCAGAGAGTAGTTTTTGAGGTACTCTAGCATATAACAAGTACCCAGTAAAAATAACTACGAAAAAAATATTCAAAGTACAACAAACAAAGAACCACTTACTCGATACTCCTGTTTCATAAAAAACCACAGACTTACAAAGCTGTAGCCGAGTCTTACAGACATTGAACGTCGTGTCAACATCAATTTGCGATGGAATCAACTTGTCCCCATCGCTAAGTACCCTCATTCTGAGTTTGTCCGGCTCGAAGGACCACGCGGAGACCGTACAAACATCGCCGTGATTTCGCAACGTCATCGTACAAAAATAGGACGTATTTAATACAGTTAAAAGTGCTTTTGGGGAGACGTCGTCACATGCTTCATTACTTTAGTCATTCCATGTGACTTTGTCCGCTTAGAAATTATAATTACATGAATAGATTTTTTAATCAAAAAGTACAAGTCCTTTACCCAATAGTAATCGTGAGCACGAGCTTAGCATGGTATTGCCTACATTAGTGGACGCTAGACTTGGGAATGGAACGGTCCGAGAGAATGTCCGCAGGTTCAAAACCTAAGGAGCACACCTCTGACTTTTCGAAGTTACGTTTTGTGTGTATTGTTTATCAATTATCGTTCGCTTTTACAGTGTAGGAAAACATCGTGAAGAAATCTATATAACTGAGATTTCTCCTTAAAAATTTCGACGGTATGTGAAGTCTGCCAAGTCGCACTAGTCAGCGAGAAGACTAAGGCTGAGAAGACTAAAGGTGCTCAGCAGTGAGCAGTATACAGTGTCATTTTGACATTGTGTTACTAAATGAAACCACATACTTATCTCCTTGAAAATAACACTGTCCATTTACTGGTGGTAGGTCTCTCATATGTAAGATTTCGTCTGGGTGGGTACCACCGCAATGTCTTTTTCTACCGCCAAGCAGCAGTGTGCATGCACTGTTATGTTTCGGTTTGAAGGACATTGTAGCCAGTGTAACTACAGGACATAGTGAGACTTAACATCTTATGTCTCAGGATGACGAGCGCAGTGGAATGTCCCACAGTACTTTGTAAGTCAAGTTGATGGATGGTGTTGTTACTGTTTATGGGTGGTCGTATCGCTTACCATCAGGCGAACGGCATGCCCGTCTCGGCATTCAATGCCATAAAAAAAATGTTATTTCAACCACAGATGTAAAATAACAAATAGTAAGCTTCAAACAAAATAAATTTCAATAAAAAGTAACTAAGTTTACACGCCCTAATACTACTACTATAAGAGGATTCGTCGCTGCGGTAACATCACGCTGCCATTCAGAAAAACACTCACGCACATGGTATATTCGCACTATAATAATAAAATAAAAATGAACAACAAAATAATAAAAAATCAGGAACATTAAAATTGAGAATTTTGGTGATTATTTTTCCGACCCAAATATCGACCAATAGAATTGCACCATTCGACGTCACGTGGTACAACCTACATGGTATTATACTGATAATTTTTTGAATATTTTCTCTGGTAGTTACTATATATTATGAAATTCTTATTTGTTGACTGTTCATTTCATCTCATGGTGCAATTCTATTGGCCGACATTTGGGACGGAAAAATAATCCCCCGAATACCACACGAGCTTCAAAATTATCTGGCATTTCCCTCAAGGTTCCCTGCAAACAAATAAAGTCGTCAAGTTTTTCAGGAAAAATCACTCGCGCTTCGCGCTCGTGATTTTTTAACCTGAAAACTCCTTCATTTGTTTGCAACGAACCTATCGGGAAATACCCGATAATTTTGAAGCTCTTGTGGTATTATAAGTGAAAATATTCGTTTCTCATGAATAATTTTTGGCATAATGTTAGCAGAGGCAAAGTGTGAGGTTTCATTTATTAACAAAATGACCCTGTATAATACAGGGCTGGTATCATTATTGCATTACAAAAAGATTACAAAAAGCGACCAGTATTAAAAATGCCCAAACAGAACGTTGAAGAAATCCAGTTTTTGTGCAAATGAATCGTTACATTAGCCCGGATAATGGAAGCGGTTTATGGCGTATGAAAATTACCGAGCACTGGATGTATTTAACGGAACGAAGTTATTTATTGTAATGTTCGGGCAAGTTTATCTGCGGGCGGAGAGGATGTATTGATGGTGTGCTTGAGTTACTATGATTGTAGTGAGCTGCAGAATTTTGTATTTATTTTAACTAAGTAGCCATGGACTATATGAAAACACTCATTATTATTCTACCACACATATTGCAACAAATCCATTGTATACCTAGTATTGTTAACTGGACTTTTATTTAACTTGCAATGTATGTAATGTTTGTTCGGGTGGAATCTTGCAAGTCAATTTTGAAGCAGTTACCCTCAACCGATTGTCTTGAAAATTTTACATACGCGTTCAGTTTGGTTGACAATGCATTGTTAGCTAAGTGACGTCATTCTGAATCGAATATGGAGGACGGCCCAAGATAATGGACTAATTACTTTTTGTGCACGTCCATAATATGAGTATCAAATGAAAGCGACAAGCTTTTATCTCTACACAGTCTAAAACAAAGTTTAATTCAATTTAAAGCTATTTTTTTTCTTTTAAATATTGTTTTGTTGTTGTTTTTATGTGTGTATAGAAAAATAAATGGTTTAAATTATAGTGAGATACAATGGCATAACTACTACAGATGTAGAACGCCGATTAGTAAGGTGTAAATTTTTTGTGAACCCTAAACAATATAAACATAGCTATTTCTCAACAAGCGTCATTTCGTACTCAAAGGGAAAATAAACATAAAAATATCAAATAACATCAACGATAACGTTACACGTTAAAGGTTCCGTTTATCAACGGTTTTATCTGGACCTCTTTTAAATACGTCGATAAATATTCAGAGGTCCGGACCCTAGGGTCCGAGAACGACGAAACGACATCAAATTTCTCGACGATACACAATTTATTTCATAACCCATATGAATAATATAATTTGACTCATCAGTTTTGTGGTAGTGTATTTAGGCCGGGGGACGTCCATTATGGTTGGATCATAATAAGTTTAATATGTATCGTCTTCTTCTTCTCGTGTCTCGGGTCGTGACACTCTTGTCAGAGTGGTCGTGGTCGTCATGTAGTGTTTTTCGGAGGAGATGCAATGCGACTCACCATCTCTCGCCACATCTCTCTGTTAGAGGTTATTCTGGTGCAGTCATGTGCGGAACGGTCCACGCAGATTTAACCTGATCGGTCCGACGCATGGGTCTCATTCCCCAAGGTCGAGTGTATGTATCGTCTATAATCGCAATATTACAGAGTAGAACTGTAACTGGACTGCCTCGGTAGCGTAGTTGTATTGCGTGCGCGGTACGACAACGCTCATGGGTCCCGAGCTTGAATCCCGAGTTGGGCATTTGGTTTTTCTTGATTTTGGATTTTCCTGCTCAATATCAACATTGAGTCTGGATTTTGTGTTCGATTGGTTCCCCGCCTATTGCATCATGGGACGAAACAGACTTGGCGCAAAAGTAGGTGCCAAGTTAGATGTTCAGGTATCCCCAGCATAAATGGCTCCATCCATTTGAATAACAAGTTACTGCAAAACTGCATAGTGCATGAGGGATCTTAGACGTTAAGTCTCATAATGTCCCGGTAATTACACTGGCTGTTAAAGCTGGCTATTTAAAGGATTTTTCAGTTCTGAATTCATTCGTTCATTTTAATCCATTTAATGATTGGCTCAGCCATGCACAGGTGTGTAAGTAGATTAAGGATTTATTCTCGCTTACTATTCATTTCCATTTGGCTTATATTGTAGTTATGCGCATTTAAATTCATAACGTCTTTTATGGTTGGTGCAGACATTTCATGTAAGGAGCAAATCACCAAGTTTGGGTTCTTTTGTGTTCACGTTGTTTTCCTAATATAACCTCAAAATAGCTGGCATCTATAGCACCACACGTCATCCCTCTTGAGGAATTGTAACGTGAACCCCCTCCCCGAACCCCGCTGTAATAACAAAGCTGTCCCACACTCCATTCCACCCGTAAAATACAATTTATCAAACATTTTCAACGGAACAAACAATTTAAAATATTTCCTTATTTCTCAGCAACTATTACGTCATACTTGCTTATATTTCTTTTCTTAAAATTTACATATTACTCCATCCTTGGCACAGCGGGCTCTCTTATTTTTATAATATTAAAAATTCATGCTTATGAAGATAAAACAACGATATAGCCACTATTATTTGTACTTAGTAAGCGCCGCGCAGACGTTCATTGCACCAGACTCCTGACACAAAATTGCGTTGAATTAATTTATTTTATAGAACTGTCAACGAATCCACTGTTGATTAGTTTAGCAATTTAGTTACAGCCACTTTTAGTTTCATAGTAACTGAGACCGAAATATTGTGAGCTTGTTGTTGCTGCATTGTGTCGTGTATCCATTGCAACAGATGACAGCGTCACTTCGCCTAACATAATCTCTATCAGTAAAAAATCGCTATACAAATGAAAACCCACCGCAATATGTATTACAGGTGGTAGGTCTTTCGTATGCGAGGGACCGTGTGGGTTGGTAACACCGTAAAGTCTATTTCTACCGCCAAGCAGCAGTGTGCATGCATTGTGTTAAAGTTTGAAGGACATTGTAGCCAGCATAATTACTGGAAATTATGAGACTTGACGTCTTATGTTACAGGGTGAATCAAAGTCAAATCAAAGTCAAGTCAAAGTAGTATCGCCTACCATCAGACAAGCGGCATGCTCGTTATTTTATTCAATTGCAAAGTTAATAAAAAAATATTAAGATAACAGCTTTTGTTAATTTTTTTAAGTGTTCAGTTTGATCCTCTTACCACACCAGCCTGTCACTTCTCTTATCTTTCCTTAAATCTAAGTTCTCTTTCATCCTTACTACCACTAATTTCATTCTTCTTTTGCTATTAACGTTTAGAAACGAATTGTGCAACAACTTCCAAACTTAATAACCATTTGATAACGCAAAAGGGGAACTTCACAGAACGCTCCGAGAACAGATGGTATACTTGTTTGTGCTGTTTGAACGTTTCCCAAAAGATTTAGCCTTTTAACTTTGTGTTTCTGTTTTGCCAAATGGGCTTCTTATTTCGTCGACTCGGTCTGTTGTCGTTTCGCGTCGTGATTTTGGATTGTTGAAATGTTCACGGAAAATATTTTCCACAGAGATTGAAGTATTAGCTATGTGGTTTGTTGTGAAGTATTGCGGATCTGTGTATTTTTCTCATACTATGTGAGTTCAACGTGTACTATACTTTTATCTATATTTACAAAGTAGTGGTGGTGTGCTGTTGTTTTCTTGTTTAAAGGATATTGAGCCAGGGTAATTGCTGGGAGTTATGAGACATAACGTCCAATGTTTAAAGCAGCATAGTACAACACAATTCAGTGCTAAGTTATTTGAAGTTCTTAGCTGATGCTACAGGCAATCTGCTTGCTCACATGCGTATATATATATTATAATATATAAAAATAATATATACACATATGTATGTACATATTATCAGGCCTCTATCCCGTGGGCGGTGGCAGAGACTATGTTTTGCTACTTTGCACTATTCTGGCACACTTCTTTTGTTTCATACACTTTCATCATTCTCTCATGAATTCCCGTCGGTTCAGGGCACTTTTGTCCTTGCCTTTAGTAAGAATGTATGTATATAAACAAGTAGGTAATCTAGATACGTCAGTGACGATATACTCTATGAATCGGGCTATGAACTTTTAGAAAATATTTGTATTACTTTTTTTTATTGCATTTAAATGTTAAGACGAGCATTCCGCTCGGCTGTTGTTAGCGATATGACGGCCCATGAACAGTAGCAACACGATACAGAGCTTTTAATTACAAAGTAATGCGTGGCACTCCACTGCGCCCGTCACCTTTTTTTTTTCGCGGGGAAGAACGCGTTGTCTATACCACCACCGGGGGATCAGTCGTTACTCGGGAGTATAGCATCATCCGAGCGAGCATTGGACCGAGTCCTTAACCCTATGTATACCATACACCGGCATACCAACCAAAATCCGTGGTAGCCTTCTTCGGCGCATGCGGAACGGCCCCGGGGTATCTTGTTGCACAAAGATAGCTGTTCGGAACCGTCCCTGCGCGATAGATACCGCATTGCGGCCCCTCTCTAGACGAGGGGGCTAAGATGCCCCCGAGCTCTAAAGAACGCCTTTGGCGTCTACGACAGCGGGAAACCGACCACCCGCATTGTCGTCCACCTCGAGTCACTTGAGACATTAGATGTTAAGACTGATAATGCCCAGTAATTACGCTAGCTACAATGTGCTTCAAACCGGATCACAATAATGCATGCACACTGTTGCTTGGCGGTAGAAATAGATATTGCGGTGGCACTTACCCCAGACGGCCCTTCGCATAGGAGAGACCTACCCCCAGTAATGCGTCGGTGCATAATTGACTATGCGCCGCTTGCTTCGCTGCAAGCTCATTACCCGTTGCGCCACAGGTGCTATCCTCTCATGAATTGGAATAATAAATATTCAAAATTCAAAAAATTCAAAATTCTTTATTCGGATTATTAACAATATTGATCTTTGTTGACAAGGTTAACGAAAGCATCTACATTAGTGTACACTGTGTCGTAAATGCAAGCGCCCCCCTCCGTACGCAACTGGGCGCTCCAAATAAAGTCTTAGAAGTATAATAAAATAAGTACAAATTAAAAATAAAATAACCAAAATAAAAGTTTGTGTGTGTGTGTGTGTGTGTAGGTGTGTGTGTGTGTGTGTGTAGGTGTGTGTGTGTGTGCGTGTGTGTGTTTATGGTAAGATGTGTGTATGAGCATTTCCAATTAGCACCAAAGCTTAAGAAGATTTTCAGTTTCTGTATAATTAAGACCAAGCAACCATTGAGTAACCGATAACTTACATGCACGATATGTGCAGGGATATATAGTGAGAATTTTATTAATTTTGTTATATAAGCGAGGAGCTAGAAAAAGGAACTGTTGAGAAGTAAGAACCGTTCTACATGGTAAAGTTTCACAGACAATATCAGTTCTTCTTTTTGCAGAAGTAGTTATGTACGGTAGTTGGGAGTGGATACGAAGAACTGAGTGTAAAATAAAAATTTGTCTAACTGTTAAAACTTTAGTAAGAGCATATAATACGTCAGTGGGAAAAAGCATAGGCTTTGATGTCATAACCTTTAGAACACCTCTTTGTGCTCTCTCAAGTGTCAACATTTTTGAAATACCCGTACCTCCCCAAGCTGTAATGCAGTAAGATATAACGGATTTTACTAATGCATAGTAAACAGTTTTTAAAGTTGTTAGGTCTAGTACAGATCTAAGATTTCTAAAGACATACATCAGTTTTCTGAGCCTGTTCGCAGTAACTTTAATATGATCATGCCAAGACATGACATTGTCAATCCAAACACCAAGGTACCTTATTTTTGATGTAGCCACTATAAATTCACAAGAACAGTTAGATACGGAGTGACAGTCTGACTTATGAGCTTTAAGCGTAAATAATGAGGAGGGGAGTAAAGGAGATTTAATAGCAAACGGGATGAATTTTGTTTTTTCTGTATTTAACGTTAATAAATTACAACATAACCACTTTTTTACCGTGCATAAGGCAGATTCTGCTAGAGTTTTAGTATCTGCCCAACTGTCACCATGCATAAGTAAAGCTGTATCATCTGCGTATGTAATTATTTGGCAGTTAGGTAAAGACAATTGGCATAGATCATTGATATAAATGTTAAAGAGAGTGGGGCCCAGAACGCTGCCTTGCGGCACCCCGAAATTGAGGGATTCGTCACTGCTTATCACATTATCGATTTTGACATACTGAGAACGGTCACTAAGGTAACTTTTAAACATATCAAGGGCAATACCTCTGATTCCTATGTGCTCAAGTTTTAAAATAAGTGTGGGAATACAAACAGTATCAAAAGCTTTTGATAAATCAAGGAAGATGCCAACTGTTTTGCGTTTATCATCCATATTTTTAGTAATTGTTTCAGTCAGTTTTAAAACAGCATCTTCCGTACATTTACCACTTCTGAAGCCATATTGATTGTTTGAAATTATATCATACTTATCCAGAAAACTAAGAAGCCTATTATTCAACATCTTTTCTAGTATTTTAGATAATGTAGGCAGCACCGAAATGGGCCTGTAATTACTAACGTTATCATGTTCACCACTTTTGTGTATTGGATGAACAAGGCCCTTCTTAAACACCTTCGGGAATATACCACTAGTGAGGCATAGATTAAAAACATGAACAAGTACTGGTATCAGTGTATGTTTAGCAGCTTTAACTAGAGATGTAGGTATACCATCCCATCCACTAGCTGAAGTGTTTTTAAGATTATCTATAAGATATTCAACTTCTGTATTATCTGTAGTCAAGAGGGTCATTGAATTTATGTTTGAAGGAGGTAGAAATTGTTTTATAATTACGTTACTCATTAAACTTTCATTACTTCCAGAAATTTTTGAGGCTAAGTTCTTTCCTATGTTAGCAAAATAATTATTTATTGCATTTATTTCGCTAATAGGATCACTAGACTTATTTATCAGTTCAGAAGAGCTGTTATAAGTTTTACTAAGGTTGCTTACTTTTTTAATCAGGTCCCAAGTAGCTTTAGGATTTTTATTTACTTTTTTAAATTCTAAACGTTCATATTCCCTTTTGACTGTTTTAAGAAGATTGTTGCAGAAATTTCTGTAGCGGTAGTATATCATTTTTGCTGTACTATTTTGAGGTTCTTTTTTAGTATTCCGAAAGAGTTTATCCCTATGTCGTATACATCTTAGTAAACCGGGTGTCATCCACGGTTTAAGTAATTTTCTTTTACTGGGTATGGATACAGAATAAGTGTGACTTACTATAACGTCTGATAATGTTTTATACAGTAATGCGGCAGCTTGTATGGGATTATAACACGACAAGATACAAGAGTAATCAACCTTTTTAAGATCATCAACACAAGCTATTACATCAATACGTTTCGAGACGCAATTCATTTTCCGTGACTGAATTTTAGTATTTAGTATAAAGAGTACGGGTGCGTGATCAGTTATATAAGAATCAATAACCATCGTAGTAGCAAGATTTTTTGATTTTAACATAACATGATCAAGGCAACTGGAATTTCGCGTAGGAAGGGTGTGAGTTGGTATTAAAGCGTGAGATGAAAGCATATTTAAATATGTTTCGGAAGCAGGATCGTTGGTATCAAATGATATATTTATATTAATGTCTCCCATTATAACAATATTTTGATAATTACTTATAGAATGTAAAAGAGTATCTAATGATTTCAAAAAGTTATCAGCATTGTTAAATGATGGTGAACGATAAATTGCAATAAGTGCAGTATTTTTGTTTTTTAAAACTAAACAATTACCAGCAGGAAAAGGAGGTGTTTCAACCTCAAAGGATAGATTCTGTCTTACATAGGCTACAACCCCATCATTTTGATTTGTATGATTGGACATAAAAGAATTATAGCCGACTTGAATGGGGAGAAATGGGCATTTGCTCAACCAGCATTCAGATAAAATTATTATATCTATATCAATTTTAATCCTTTCCAGTAAAATTGAGAAATCGTTAAAATTATGGCTTATGCTTCTAATGTTGGTGTGTAATATATTAAAAGCACCATCAGTATATCCCATGTAAAGTTCACACTGTTCTGGGGTGCAGATGTATGTTTTTGAGATCCCGAATTCCTCAATTTCATTCAGCATATTTATACTATCCATAAATATATTTCAGGGAATAACAAGGTATAGATCTGAAAGGGGTATAACATAAAATTTGTGTGCTATGGACATTTTGGAAAGACGGTGAGTTTGTATGTGAATGTGTGTTAAGTGTGTTAGTTTTATATGTGTATGTGTGGGTGCAGTGTGAGCGTAAATGCATGGAGTGTAAATAATTCAATGCTAAAGCTAAGTTACAGGTATACAAATATTTCCTAATTTGAACCGTTTTACTTGGCTCAAGCCTTAGGTCCTGGTAATTAAACAAGAGTATCCAAGTAACATCTAATGAATTGTAACATGAATAACATTTTAAATATAAATAAATGAAGTTATATATCTTATTTGTAATAGACAAACAATGATTACACTTGAGTTTTTTATATATTTGATAGTTATATAAAGCTAAGTAGCTTATTGTAGTGTTTAGTGATAAACAATTTGAATTGGATGTAATGAACCAATTGCCATAAAAACAATTATACATAGTTGGTATTCTAAGTTTTAGACAATAAGGCTGGATTATAAGCATGTTTGTAGGAGCAAAGAATAAATAAATTAGATAGCGGAATGCAGAAAAATAATTTAAATTAAATATGGTAAGTTCTAATCTATAACTTTGCCTGTTAAAGTTGGTTATATGCACTATAATTAAACAATATGGAAAACAACCACAACAATTGCAATAACAGTTAATCTGTGGTGAATACAACAGGTCGGAATGACAACAATAATATACAATGATTATGATGCAATACAGTCTATTTGTTGGCAAGTAATATCTAGTCATCAACATGGAAATTGAATACCATGCATTACAGAGTGAAAAATAATTTAAAGAACACAATTGAACTACAAACCAGTGTGTGATTTCCAAAAGTAGTCATGTTGCAGTTTTCAAGCCATGTAAATCATTTTCAGTTTTAATTAAATAAACTGTACTGCTGTCAGCCTTACGTAAAAACAACTTGCCCTTCGATACCCAACAATATTTATAACTATTTATCTTAGCAAAGTCCCGACATAGAAAAAATAACCTCTTCATTTTGGCGCTTAAGTTTTCCGAGATAAAAACAGGCTTACATGGTCCTTGTATTTTTACGGATGCTGTGGTAAGTTTTGATTTTTCTTTATTAAACTTCTTGTACATATATATCAGATTTTCCTTCATCAACACACTAGTGAAATCCACAATAATTGGTCTGCTTTCTTGATCTTTACCCTTTATTCTGAAGATATCCCTTATATGATGTGGTTGAATAGGCATGCCCAAAACACTTCCAATAGAAATAATAGTTTTTAACAGCATTTCTTTCGATTCCTGAGTTTGCACTGGTATGCTTCTAATTTCGATGCAGGTAGAACGTCCCGCAGTCTCAAATTTATCCAACTTATCTTCCAGCTCTTTAACATATAAAAGGGTGTTTTGGCGGTCTGATTCCAGCGTATTTATTTGTTCCTTCAAAGACATATAAGAAGCAGACTGATAGTCTATAGATGAACGTATTTCAGAGTTTTGTTTTATGATAGCTTCAAAAGCTGAGTGCAATTTGTCGAACTTCTGCTCTTGTTGGTTCTTAAAGTCAAGAAACATTTGCTTCATTTCACTGATTTGCACTAACAAGTCCGTATTTTTGCCATCCTCCGTCCGTTTGCATCCTTTCCGCGTTATAACATTCGTTTTTTTCAAGTTTGAATTTGAATTCGCTTGTTTGTCCGAGCATGATGACGAGTCCAACATATTTGTCAGGGGTCTTGCTGCCTGGGCACCTCGCGACGATAATCATACAAATAAGCGTTCCGACAAAATTAGCTAGACATCCGTTGGTACGAATCGGAGTAATTGGAAATATGATCTTTCGGTAAACCACGTAAGGATTATATTCTATTATTGCACTTTAATATTTTAAACGGCTAATTTGTAATTTAAAATGACACGGAGCTAATAAGACACGTCAGACCGCCGCAGAGGCGCGCGGAGGGAATCTGGTTTGCAATTAGCAAATAAACATGTTCAATTTAACTATTTGGCAAAATGGAATAATTAATTATTTTGTATGTTCATCAAATCGGTTATTTACGTTATAAATAGGTACGTTATTGATTAGTCAATGGCGGCTGTTTTAAATCTCCAGGGCGTCAGGCAGTCTGGTCGTCAAAACTAAGCCAAATCACAAAATATATTAAAATAATATTGCTGGTGGTAGGACTTTTGTGTCAGTCCTGACGACTACCGTAGACAGGGTGTAAAACCCGCCATTGTACCCATGTAAGTGTGTCGCGTTCCGGATTCAGCCTAGATGTAGATCTGGTTTTAAACAGGCCGGCATAATTGTTTCGACTGGCGAGGTGTAATCATCTCTCGTTAGTGGATACTCTACTTCTCTACTCCATTTGCCATCAGTTGGATTGGGGGTAATTTCCGTGCTCGTATAACAAAAACTAACTAGTACTACGTAGCCAAACTCTCGCGACGACTTGTTAGGTAGATAGAAGATTAAAATTACATACTCGAATTTTTGGGTCAAATATAAATTATTATTTCATGATAATTAAGTACTTGTATTGTATTGTAGCAACCAGCCCTGTATTATATACTGCCCACTGCTGAGCACGGGCCTCTTCTACTACTGAGAGGGGTTAGGCCATAAGTCCACCACGCTGGCCTAGTGCCGGTTGGCAGACTTCACATACCTTCGAAATTCTTTTGGAGAATTCTCAGGTATGTAGGTTTCCTCACGATGTCTTCCTTCACCGTTAAAGCGAACGATAATTGATAAACAATACACATAACTTCGAAAACTCAGAGGTGTGTGCCTTGGGTTTTGAACCTCCGGACATTGTCTTGGCAGACCGTTCCCTTCCCAAATAGGCTATCGTCCACTACAACCCTATTGTTTACTTAAACATAATAAATAACTTTGGCATTCTGTGAAAAAAAAATAGATTACTATGACCTCTGTATAATATTTATGTTTATATAACTTTAATAAAAGATAAGCAGGTACCTATTGTAATATTTACAGTAATTTTATTTACAGTATGATTTTCTCCTTGCCAAAGCTTAGCATAGAAAAAGCATAGAAAGTTAGCTTTTACATAGAAATTATCATGCTTCTCAAAACTCTCGGGTATGCAAGTTTCCCGATGTTTTCGTACCGTTCATTCTATTATTATAGTCAAACCACTGTATGCTCTTAGTAAAGTTCATAAAAACTTCGTTAAGAACCCGTTGCGGCCAACAGTAATATTTGGGTTAATGTCTAGATATCTTTGGAACTAGTATTAGAAACTTCTGTTTCAGGGAAGTTTAGCATAACATTTGGTATGAAAATGCAAGACTGCGCGGTTAAAGTCGAAGTAAAGTCAGGGTGGGTTGCACAAATCTCACGTTAGTGTTACCGTTAAAGTTAACTTTGGCAGTGACGATAACAATGACTACTGAAATTGACAATTCGTCTGTTGCACCTGTGGTTGCAACACTGTCGTAATTGTTTAAGTTGAAGGTAAACGGGTGACCAGTGAAATTATGCTATATTACCCCAAAAACTTCATCATCATCATCATCATCATCATCATCAGCCCGCTGCAGTCCACTGCTGGACATAGGCCTCTCCCAAGATACGCCACAGAGCCCGGTCTGCTGCTTTATGCATCCAGTCGCTGCCGGCCCTCTTGTGCAAGTCGTCCCGCCATCTGGCCCCAAAAACTTGCACGGGTAATATTTTAGCAATGGCAACGATTTAATATGACTATCAAATCTTGATGAACTATCGATTCATTATTCAAATTTCTATTACTACGCTGGTATGTATTTCAGCGAAATTTTTTGCTCCACCAAACTGTTTGGATAGACCCACTATCAGAATCACTATCATCGCTAGAGCTTGCTTCCCACAATATTTCGCGTACTAGACATTTTACGTAGGTATTTAACAGAGTATTTGCATTCAAATAGGGCATAGGATGTTATTATTGCAAATCGTTTGACAAATAACAATTAACTATACAGAATATACACACATATTTCGAAAACTACATACATACATACATATATTTGTAATTTTATAATGTTCCACAATATAACCTATATGATAATATGTGATATGTTATGCTGTTAGTGTACCTAAATGCATAAATAAATAAATAAAACTAATCGTAACTTTAACATTAAACGCCCGAAACTGAGCGGTTAATGTTACTGTTATTCGTGACGTCATTTTGACAATTGTTAATTTTATGCAACCCGAAAATTGCTTAACCGCAGATTTGACAGTTGATTAGACCTTTGTTATCGTTAAAGTTATTTTCTGCAACCCACCCTGTTGGCGACGCGCCGGCTCCCATTAGCCGCGTGCCGACCCCCTCACACGAACAATAAGTGCCGTGACAATATTACGAACAAGTGTTTAAGTGATGTGCCCGACCCCTCAGTGACGTTAGGAACATTGTACGGACCATATAAACATTATAATTAGTGAATAGCAAAGTGATATGTGTTAAGTGTTTAATGTTTAAGGTAAATTTTGGTCTGTATTTTGTTAATAACTTTTTATAGTTTTAATATGTAGTGTTCCTTGTTTTACATTTGTATAGAGCTAGTTAAGAGCTATAATTTGATACCCTGTTTGTATATGTGTGGTTTTTACTTAATAAATAAAACGCCGAAATAGCCGATTGCCATAGTGAAAATTCATTACGAAATTGGGTTAATGGGTCGAGGCTCTTGTTACGGGATAGCCGCGCGGTACCTAAGCTAACGCGCGCCGGCGTACCGACATAGGTCCTACCGACGAAAATACTCGAAGAAACCTGAAGAAACCTGAAGCCTGAAAACTGCAAGAAAACTGAATAGCGAGACGGAAGACTCGCAACAATCGAAGGCCCACGACGTACGGTGGCTTCGATTCGGTACTCGGGGGTGCTTAGGGACGTAGGGTTGGCAAATCGGCACATCGGCACGTCGTATATATATAAAATTGTTTCTTACTTGCCATCCCCTACTCTCTACCTCACACACTTCGTACCCGCCGCTGTTCGGGTACGTCGTATACACACACGGGTACATACAACACGCAGATATACAACCGCCTCTCCCGAGGCGCCTTGATACAACCGCCTCTTTCGAGGCGTCTTGGTACGTGGGAAGAACAACGGGCTGGGTATCGGCGCCTGAGTTTCTCAACTCGGGATCACGCCCAGCAAGCTCGTGAATACCAGTCGGTTTCACGAGCACCCCAATACACCATTAGTGTAGTGTTTCTAAAGGGGTGTGAGAAATCAAGGATGTGGATAACGTATTTTTACACTTGTAACACTTTTTCATGTATGTTACATGAATAATCTGGCTAAGATTTTAAGACAAGCCTCCTAATCACGTCAATATCCTCTTTAGGAACCCAATATTAGACAACTCGTTATAGAATACGCAATGTTGTATTTAAGAACTAAACTCAAGACTTTCTCGTCAATATAATGCGTAATACATTAATAAAACTTACTAATACAATGTAAAGATATATTTTATTTTCTTATAAGTAGAGAAGGAAAAAATCGCAATGGGCCTTTTAAATTCAATTTGTAATAAAGCCGTGACTTGGTAAGGATGGTGGAAGCAATATCTTACAGAACAATAACTTAGCGGAATATGTTTGTTACCCTAACATATAAGCTACGTATATCGGCTGCCGATCGCATCGAAATTTGTTAGCCTTGTATTCTACGTAAGGTGTAGTCTCATGGGGGCATCCTTAACATTACGTGTGAGAGAAGAGGGGGGGGCGGGGTATTCCATAAGGTTTTCCCATTTCATATATAAATAATAATAATACCAGCCCATATTATATACTGCCCACTGCTGAGCACGGGCCTCCTCTACTACTGAGAGGGTTTAGGCCTTAGTCCACCACGCTGGCCTAGTGCGGATTGGCAGACTTCACATACCCTCGAAATTCTTATCGGGAATTCTCAGGTATGTAGGTTTCCTCACGATGTTTCCCATTTCATAGTCCAGGCAAACAAGCAAGTGCATCTCAAGTCAAGCTACATTGTTCATAAGAACACAAAAAGCATAAGAATCATGTATGCGCTGCCTGTCTTTAATTCCGGGAACGACTTTACACGGACCAAGCTGTGAACAGTGGCTAGTCAATGTATAAATAACTTTATAACATTTATTACTGTTTATGGGAGATCGTATTTTACCACCAGATGAGTGTATGATCGGTCTCATCATTCAAGTGCTATAAAAAAGCCGTAACATAATATATTAGATACTGGTGGGATTTATACCTTGTGTACGGTTATTATATACGAACCCGTACAAATATCCTACATACATTAAAGAATTATAATCAATTGCACAATACGCCACGTCTACTGTCCTTAATATTGAAACATTAATTTATTTGGCAAGCGGCGATAGCCTAGTTGGGAGTGGAATGGACTGCCGAAACGAATGTCCGCAGGTTCAAAACCCAAGGGCACGCACCTCTGACTTTTCTAAAAAGTTATGTGTATATTCTTTGTGAATTATCGCTCGCTTTAACGGTGAAGAAAAACATCGTGAGGAAACCTGCATATCTGAGAAGTTCTCTATAGGAATTTCAAAGGTATGTGAAGCCTGCCAACCCGCACTAGGCCAGCATGGTGGACTATGGCCTAAACCCTCAGTTGTAGAGGAGGCCCGTGCTCAGCAGTGGGCAGTATATAATACAGGGCTGGTATGGTATGGATTTGTTTGGTTCCCCATCGAATGACATTCACTGACGTGTGTCATATTTTGATTGGCGCCAATTTGAGAGAGCAATCACGAGCTCGAGTTTTAAAATATAAACATCGTTTGGGAACGTTTGTATTTACATTTGCTGCGAGGCCATACAAATTGTGATTTTAGCAACAATTCTAGTTTTGTTGATATATTCTAAAATGAAAATGTTTGGATTGCAGTCCATTCAATTTGTAAAAAAAAGTTTTTTTTTTTTGTGGCATTGTATGACGAGACGAGCATGCTGTTCGCCTGATGGTAAGCGATACGACCACCCATAAACAGTAGTAACATCACACAGTTTAATGAAAACATCTGACTATACTAAGTGCAAAATATGTTTTACATAGATGTGGAATATATGCACCACTTATAAGTCGTAGCGCTTCACGCCGCCACAATTATGCAGGCTTGTTTTACTAGATGCACAGTTTACATCGGGACCATTAGGATTTGCTTCCCACCACGTAATCCGTTAGCGCTATACAGTGAAATACAAAATATACAATACCTTCCCAGTTCCCACCAGCATTTGTAAGCCCGGCTTTTGCATCTTCTAGTACTAAAACGCACTACACGTTTATACGCTAAGGGTCGGTTACTAACAGATAGATCAGAGATAAATTTAACTATTTTTTTATTTATTCAACTCCCAATCTATAGGTGAAAAATACGCTGATTATTTTAAATAACAATTATTTATACAGTTAGTTATGCTACTCTTAGTTGTAATTACGTTTCACATTAGTGTCCTGCAAATAGGGGTGGTAATAAAGGCCCGTCTGCGGTGGGCCTGCCGTCGACAGCGGCAGCGGTGGCCGCGGCCGCGCCTCCACCGCTTCACAATCAAACCTGTGTTTTGTTTGCTAAACTTAGATATTTGATTTTGCAGCGCTTTTATCGCTGATTTCGTGAACTGTTACAGTTCTTGGTTTTGGGAACACTTAAAAAGTATAATTAATTTATACTGAGCGGGTTTGGATGACTGTCAGGGTACAAATTTTACGCCTGTTTCGGCTGCAGGAGTGTTCTTTTTTATTGCTTTGAAAGACGAGACGAGCATGCCGTTTGCCTGATGGTAAGCGATACGACCACCAACAACAGTAGCAACACCATCCAGCAGCTTGAGTTACAAAGCACTCTGTGGCATTCCACTGCGCTAGTCATCCTGAGGCATAGGATGTTAAGTCTCATTATGTCCAGTAGTTACACTGGCTACAATGTCCTTCAAACAGAAACACAACAGTGCATGCACACTGCTGCTTGCAGTGTTCATTGTTATTGGACTATGAAAAATAGTATTGTAACATTTGGGTATTATGACAAGATTAACGCAGCACCTTTGTTTGTCAAAGTTCTATGTGTTGGGTTGATAAAGATTATTATAGCTGCTTACTATCAAGCGAACGATGTCTCATCATCCATTTATAAAAAAATCACTTACCAGGCTCCATTTACTACTTCATCTAAAAGAAAAATACAAAGTTACACATTAAAATCAGCTATGTAATCAAAACAGAAGCCGTGGGTACGCAGAAACTTGTAGCCCTTCTTACAGAATTTCGTTATTTCAACATGTCGGTAATTTAAGAAAACCAAGTATATTTACAAATACGTATATTATTGCCGAGTTCGAAACTCGTGTTTACTTAACAGGGATGTTTGTGCGAAGTTTGAGGAGTGTAAAGGGGTGGCGTCGGGAATTATCGGAATCCGTTTCGTGGAGGTGCCATGCTGATATTAATCTTTGAGATTATATGGAGTCTTGATATATTATTTGAATTGATTTGTAATGTAATGTTCCAAAAGCAGTTTGTTCAAAACGAACGTTGTCATTTTATTTAATTCCGGCTATGCTAGATCGCACAAGCAAATGCTGCAAGGGCTAGTGGCTAGCATAAAGCTGTGGCGACCCAAAAAACCGCAATGTACCAGTTAATTGGGCTATTGTCAACTGCCTCGTAAGTATGACATGTTTGGAAATTTTGCTAAACTAGACGATAAAGTTATGTTATGAGACTCATATATAATTTTCACATAGAATTTTTAAAGTCATATTTGCCCCAAATTTACGCTTTAAATCATTTTAAACTAAATGTTTGAATGGCATGGGACGAAAATAAAATTATAACAAAAAATAAAATATTTTGTAGCTCGCACGAAACAAATATTTCTTTGTGTCAAAATAACGTTTGAAATGTATATCGTGTCGCCCGCGGGTTCGTTCGTTATCAGTAATCTATGGAGCGTTTGTTTAATCGAGGGTCTAGGTTCAATTCAGAAGTCAGATCCATTACGCATTTGTGATTGGTAATTTAATGATGAGAATGTTCGTCTGGCAAGCGCTTTGTATTTTCATAAACATAATGCTAATATATACCACGTCTACGATCATTACCTAGTAATAACACTGCGTAGCACTACTCTGCACTAATTATCTTGAGAGTTTAGATGTTCTGTATCATTAACCAATCAATCAGCCAATTGCAGTACACTGCTGACCATAGGCCTCCCCAAGTGAGCGCCAACTATCCCAGTTTTGAGTATCCCGCATCCATCCGCTATCCGCCAGCGTATGTCTCATAATACCATATGTAATGGACATTCGTGCTTCATACCAAGCAAGTGACTTGCACTGTATTCCAATTTAATCCTAGAATAAAAACTATTCTAGCAAACAATATCTTATAATAGTTTTAAAAATCCTCATATTACGACTAGCATTGCGCGCGGCTCCGCCCGCGTGGATAAGTTTTTCCGGGATAAAAAGTAGCCTATAGTACTCAGGAATAATGTAGCGTTCTATTAGCAAAGAATTTTCAAAATCGGTCCAGTAGTTCCTGAGATAAGCGCGTTCAAACAAACAAACAAACAAACTCTTCAGCTTTATAATATTAAAGTATAGATTATGTCAAATTTCAACAAATCAAACGAGATAAGTACACACCACAAAAATACAATAAAAAAGGCGTATATTTTTATTTTCACTATCACATCCGATAATACTGTAACATCATCACAAAACAACTTTATGGCAAGTTTAGGTAACGCGAGACGATACTCTTAGGAGCGTTGTTTGAATTGCCAAGTGGCTGGTACAGGGCCGCAGTTGGCGGTAGGCCGGGCAACTGGAATATGCCTAAAAAGAATTTCGGATATAATTTTTTTGGTAAATATCCGCAGTGATAAAACTAGGTAAAATATTGAGTTTATATTGATATTGATATTTTTGGTAAGAATCTAGATTAGAGTGCGGACAGTTTTTTGTGAAGCTTGAACGCTAATATCAGTTCGGTCGTGTACCATTATCTTACTAAAACTAGCGAGTATGCTAGCTGAACTATCGATCTGCTTTGCAGTTTGGCAGCATATTCATAATTAATCTACCCCTGTTTGTAGCGGTGTTGTTGAATTTCTATTTGATAACTAATTTGTGTGTTCGCCGTCCATCATCCATTAAAGGAAGCATACAAACAGAATATATTAATGTACGATATCAAACTAATCCAAAGATCGTCAGCCTAATACCCTCTCCATCCAACAAATTGAATTAATTCATTTACTAGCACTTACACGTACAAGCATGGCGGATATATAACTTTCTCTACAGTGCCCGAAATAAATTATAGGGTATGATTCTCGCTGGATGCAGGCCGCTTCCGACAGGTTGGTCTGGAAATCTTTGGGGGAGGCCTATGTTTAGCAGTGGACTTTTAAAGGCTGAAGAAGAATAAGAAGAAGTACGATTCTTGTAGTATTGTGTATGTTTCTGGGCGGCTGTGATTAATTACCTTTTGTTGACCCACTTTTCCTTAGCTCCCTCAATTTTAAAAAGAAAAATCTGAATCACTCCATTATCAGAAATGGAAGAGTACGTCCCTGGCGTCGATATTACCGCCTTCACAACTGGAGCACGTATTATTTGAGAGTTTGTCGCTCGCAAACTTCGTTGTCGCCAGCGACAAAGACCAACGGAATTATAGGACGTGCTACGGCCGCGCCGCGTCGACACGTTGGAAGAATAATTGTACAAGAGCTGTATACCACCTTTGCTTCATTGTTGGTTAAATTGGAATGAAATAAATCCATCTTTGTTTTGTTGGGGAAGGAATGAACTTACTTATGAAGTTACAGATAAATTGATTCAGTGCGCTCGTCACCCTGAGACATAAGTTATTAACCCTCATAATTCCCAGTAATTACCCTGGCTACAATATTCTTCAATCCGGAGCACAACAGTGCATGCACATTGCACACTGCTGCTTGGCGGTAGAATGTTGTATCATTGAAAATTTGTCGTTTCGGGCACTAGTGTTGTAGGAACATTTTTTTAGTACCCAGAACCCATAGCACAATATTTGTATCGTTGTGTGTGTTATTGAACTAAATTGTGACGTCATGAAAATATTGTTGAGACAATATTAAAATTATTTTAGCCAACACTAAAGATTATTAATTTTCTTTCTACTCTTAAAGGTATTTTAAAGTCAAATTACTTCCCACAGAATGTCAGTAGAACTTAACGTCTATTCTTGTAACACAAAGTTAACCTATTTCCATCAGCTTATTAGCCTGACATGTTCATTTTTAATTAATTGTGTTTGTAGCCAATTGTAATTAGTGGGTATTATGAGATGTGGCGAGATGGTGTTATTTTTGGTCGTATCGCTTGCTATCACGCGAGCGGCATGCTGGTCCCGTCATTTAACTGCAATAAAAAAATACAGAATTTAGTCAGTTACAGTATCCCAAGATGGTCTCCTAGACTAGGGAAGTAAATTGTTGATAGCACGTAGACTGCAATACCGGTAGCTCCAGAATAGTGTTTTATGAACGTATGAATAACTTGCGCGTGTGAATTTTAAAACGGACTTTAAACTATGTTACTGCAGGATGGCATTAGGACGGCAATCTTCTGGCAAATTCTTCACTTGACTTCGTTTTGAACTTTACTAGCAAAGTTTGTTTGGGTAAAGTACACTGACGTATTTTACAGTAAGACCTGGTTGGTTGGCACTCTCTTGGGTAGCCATATTATGTTCTGCAGTGGATGGAGATAGGCTGATTGATTAATCGGTTGACGTCTTTTACAAGAGGATATTAGAGCTCATTATTGCCTCCGCTATTCAAGCTATTGTTGTCCGTTACATATTGCGATAAAGGTGGGCTGACGACCTGGTAAAGGTCGCAGAAATTTGCTGGATGCAGGCCGCATCTAAACAGGTTAACGAGTGATAACGAGCATGCCGCCTGATGGTGAGTACGCCTATGGCACATAAGATGTTAAGTCTCATTATGTTCAGTAGTTACACCGGCTACAATGTCCTTCAAACCGAAACACAACAGTGCATGCACAATGCTGCTTGGCGGTAGAAATAGACATTGTGGTGGTACCCACCCAGACGGACTCTTACATATGAGAGACCTACCACCAGTACATATGACAGTACATATGAGCCTGTCTATATCCCAAATGTAATGACAGTAATCTATACCTAACAAGCATTATCATCCACAAAATCAAACTACGATTTTTATTTGTACATTTTAAACCTAAAACTATGAGATTCTAAATAATCTTTCCATAGAAACCACAGTACTTTTTTATTACTTTTAGTACGAAATACATACGAAACTATGAGAAAATACATTTTATATTCAATATATGACTACGTGTCACAACTATGAGAATTAATAAACCTTCGGCCGTCATAAAACGCACGTCACGAACTTCGAAGCATGAAATACTTACTAAAATGTAATGTCCATAATTTATATCCTACTATATATTAATGTTTACAGGTAGTTTATTAACGGAGGGTTCAGGATTATGCGGCGCATTTACACCAAAGTGACAGACTAGATATAAAGATTTTTAATCAAAGATGGCTTAAGGCTTGTAGAAATATTCTGTCTAGGGATTTCTGTATTTATTGAAAGTTGGTAGAAAAAAAAGCAAATTTAAAGTTCTGGGAACTTTAACATGTATAATAGGATCTAATGTCAATTGTTGACTGCTTCGGTGGCGTAGTTGTATTAGGTCTTTACCTATATCAAAATATGCATTCATGCTATCGATGCATCTGTGCCAGCGCAGTGGTAATTTTTCAATGCTGTTCTTGAAGAAGTCAGGTGTACGGGAGCCAATAAACTCTTCAACGGCATTTTGTACTGCCTCTCGGATATTAATTTTTTTTTCTTCTAGAAGGGCAAGATCATCGATAGCATATTTGATTGATAGAAATAAAAAATATTTATAAAACGATGACTTTAACTTTCTGTATACTAAACGGCAATTTCATACGTAAAGACCCAATATTACGATACGACTGCAGTGCTGATGTCTCGGGTTCGATCCTCCGGTCGGGCAAAGTGATATTGACTTTTTCTACTAGTTTCAGTCCGGAGTCTGGAAATTGTGCCCGATATGGCGATAGGGATGCCTTCTATCACATCATGGGACAGAATCCACACGACGAAAAGTGATTGCACTAGTTGCGCCTCTGTCTACCCCTTCGGGGATAAAGGCGTGAGTGCGTGTTTGTGTGTATTGTCAAAAAAAGTACAGATATTAAAATATTCCAAAGATTCCCGACTGTATAACTTATAACCGATTACCTAATCGCACCACTGCAAACAGTAGTAAGGGATTCACCGATGCTGGAGCAGGTTCGACGGCCGGTCCGCGGCGCTCTGGCGGCTAATGGCCGACGTTTTCGATTGCTCCAGATTCGGCCCGCGGGACCCGCGAATAAATCCGCGGATTACTTTAATACCTACCGCGAATTAATTTGATACCTACCGCGGATTAATTTGATACCTACCGCGGATTAATTTGATACCTACCGCGGATTAACTTGATACCTACCGCGGATTAATTTGATATCGACCGCGGATTTCTTTGATAGCACCCGCGAATAAAAATTATATCGTCCGCGGAATCCGTTTCATATCACCCGCGAGGTAGGTATGAACCACGAATTTGTTCATGGTCTACGGTTCCCTTAAGCTTGTACCTTTTCCCTGTTCGTTGTGCTTTTAACTTTCTACTTTCTATCGGCGATCCTTTTTTTTATTTGAAGGATGCAAAGGTCTTTGTCGCGTATTTCTATTAACTCGTGTTTCTACGCAAAAGCCGTTTAAAATTACTTAATAGTTACCCTTTACGCATTACGAGCATTGTTTATGATAGATAAAGCAACATTTTCCCTGTTTCGTTGTGTTATTGACTTTCTACTTTCTATCGGCGACCCTTTTTTATTTGAAGGATGCAAAGGTCTTTGTCTCGTATTTCTATTAACTCGTGTTTCTACTTAAAAGCCGTTTAAAATTACTTAATAGTCGCCCTTTACGCATTACGGGCATTGTTTATTATAGATAAAGCAATCGTTACAATACACCATACCTTTCTCAAATTCTAGGTAAAACCCTTTGGGTCTTCTCATTGTCATAATAATTACGGTTCCCATTATTCACATTACCTGATATTACGTATTCAACGGAACATTTAAGGTGAAAGTCGAAACATGTTGGATCTTGTCTGCAAGGAAACAATACTCCCTCTCCATATAAAAGACCGACTCAAAATCACATGGTATCGTATTCCACTCTGTGCTCTGCTCGAAGTGTGATCTCCAGTTGTGTGTAACAGTGAAGTGATAGTAAAATTGTGAAATAGTTAAATAGTGAAAGTGTTATAAAAATGAATGTAAGTACCTTTATATACTTTGATCTAAAAGTGTTGTAACCAGATGTTTCATTAATTGTTTATGCCATGTGTTGTCCACCAGGTTAATACATTTTAGCTATCTTTGATGTCTTATTAATTTATCATTGTTACTAATGTGTACATGTATACTTCGCATACCTATAAGTATTTATCATACAGTACTTACTTAACCGATAATTAAAACAGTTTCATTTCATTTTGTTACAGTTTTCTGAAAATACTTACAAAAACTACTATTATGCTGAAGAAATCGACGAACCTAGTGATGAAGAAGGTACACTCGCTTTTAAAGTAAAAAAAGCGATAATAGCAAATAAAAGACCGATCGAATGCAACAGCATTGATGAGTTCTTCGAAAAACCAAAAAAGAAGAAGACAACAACAAGAAAGTCATCCAGTGTTGGTCGATCGACGAGCGGGGGTGTTTCATACATCCGATCAAACAGCGATGACAACAGTTCTGCATCACATCTCATAAAAATTGAGGTGTATGAAGTGAATAAAATAAAAAACATCGCACCGACGGAACATTGGAAACACGCTGATGTGCGAGTCAAATATTACGCGGAAACCGACAGTGATAAGAACTTGCAAAGTGTTAAGGACACTATATACAATATAACTAAACAGTTGGCTAGTAAGGACGATTGTGTGAAATATTTTATAGACACAGACAAATGAACAAAAGTGCCAGTGCGTGTTAATGTTTTAATATCATAACTTTAATCATATGCTTTGTACTACTATTATTGAAATAAGAAACTATTATTGTAATAACTGTACTTAAGAATCTACCTGTTTAAATTTAACTTACATTGTATTGTATTTAAACTTTGTACTCTTTTAAGTTACATACTTAATAGATTAATTTGTTTTTGATTCTAGAACTCTTTGTGAATTGTGTTATTGCTAAGTATTATTGTAAATAGTTATAAGTCTTTTTAGTGTTTTTTCATGCTCAAAAAACTTATTGGGAACATTCATAAATTGTTTGGAAGAATTATAAGTATTGTATGGGGTTATTAATCTTCAATAAAGAAAAATCATTCATTCATTTTCATATTTCATTTATTCACCTCAAAACATGATTTAAATAAACCATTTAAAAACACATCATTGCATATTGTATTATCACTAAATAATACTTGAAAATCTTTGAGACTCTTACCATAGTATTTATAATACAGATACATTAAACAGTACTCTCCACAAACTATAGTAAAGTCATTTTGAATTCGACTTGTATTGTAATTCCATATTCTAGAATTTCTCGCTAAAAACATTCGGTGGTATCCTTGAGGTGGTCGACCGTATGAATCAAAGTACTGTCCAAAACCATTCTTATCTATGTGTATGGCGACCCAGTGAGAACCTGGTTTGTTATCAGAGTCTAAGTTGCTAACTACGTATGTAGGAGTTACCACATATATTGGTAGACGATTGGCTGCATATACATTATATTCAATACTTGGATCAATTTTCTTTAAGTAATTCTGTATTTCTATTGTATTCATTTTTATTCACCGTATCGCTGCAGAATCTTATCAGGTCGAATGATAAAGTGGTAATGTCTTATATAAGGTTAACAAGACACTATTATGGTACTTATCAGCCAAGTTGACTCTTGTTGTGGGGTTGCAAGGATTATAGTAAAACAAAGAACTTAATATTTTGTGAATTCGTTTTATTGGTAACTTAAATCTAACAACAAATCTGAATTAAATTATTCACGCTTAATCTAATCTTAAACAGTTAATTTTGTGTTCTTAACTACTATAATCTACTGAAATATTGCGGTTTTTATCTATTTCAATAACATTATCAAACTCCGCATAAACAATGCAATTAATAGTTTGTGATAAAGCTGTTTCAAAACGCACTTCTAATCTCACACTACCATGCTTTACAAGATTCCAATGACTTGCAGAGTTTGCTGATAAATCAGGTGTCAAATCAAACGCTAACATACAATACCCTTCAGCGTATTGTTCTCGGGATATCCCATTACCTTCATTGAGAAAGTGTATACCTGTTCCAGAAAACAATGTATGATATACTGAAGTAAAAATTTTGTTCTCAAATGAGGGTTGTAAAGCCTTTGATGGTATTTGTTGACCGTCTATATATAAACTAAAAGTATTGATGTCGTAATTTTGAAAGTTAAATGGGTTCTTAGTGAGGTTTCCATTGAAAGCAGCGTTATTTACAAATCCCACTATACACCTTTTAGGTAATTGTCCTAAGAAAATGTTATCTAGAGTTTTTCCTTGAACACCTGATGGTATTGTTAAAACTTTAACTTCAGCTCGAGTAATGGGGTATTTAGCTGTGGTAGAAGCTAAGACCTTTTGATGAGCAAGTAACACGCTGGGATTGATTCGTGCTCTACGAATAATCAAAGATGCATCCGTAATAGATACCTTTAATTTAAGGTCACCTGTAGAGGCCATGAGATTGAAATTTTCTCTAGATCGAATTAACTTAACACATATATCAACACCATTGATTAAAAATTTTTCTTGATTGAATAAATCACCATGTAAGTGACCAATCATTTCCATTTCTTTACTTTCACTAGATAATTCTTGCCTCTTAGTAAATCCTTTATTAGTATCATCGGTGGAATCCATTTTTCCAGCTGTATCTTCATACCATAAACCACAGGTGAGGTGAGATTTTTTTGCTGCAGGAGCATAGTTCAATAAGTTTTCTATATACGCACGATAAGCATATGTGTTATTGGGTGGTGATACAAGTTTTTGATTTAAGTAGACATCAAGTTGACTGAAGAGTGAGTGCAACCAATTATTCACCGGAGCAACGACTGTAGATGCGGTTAGTTTGGTGTTATCTTGATTTACTATTTTCGCTTTCAAGTGAAGTAACGTATGAGATAAATCTATGTAGTCATCTCCTGCTCCAGGAATTTGAAATTCTATAGGACCATCATCGGCAAGAGATGAAATTGGTTTATAATGGATCCAAATTCCACTTTCAATGCTAGTTTGAGTTGACGGCAATGCAAACAAATCCAATTCGGACTTTATACATTCACAGGAATGACTATGTAAAAAAGACATTTTGATTAATTGTTAGAAAATATGTCCTTGATTTGTTTTTGAGTAATTTTTGATTTTTTTAGAGCTTTCACTTTCGCGGTCAACGACGGACTGACTCCAGGTAGACGTTTTCGTTTTGTTATATATCCGGATCCAGACATATTGATTTTATCTATTTTTTCATCAGCCTTGCGTTTTAAGTTGGAACCAACTTCTTTAAGACGTGCTTTTATTGAATCTTCCATTGGTCGCGCACTAACCATATCTGTCAATAGACCAACACCAGCGCTCAATGCCTCTTTACCAACAGATCGAACACCGCTACATAATAATGGTAAAACTGACCTAAACAATCCCCCAAGAAAACTACCAATTCCATGTCCTTTTTGATAAGGCGCCCCTTTATATACCACCCCTATACCTGAACCAGCCTGATGAGAATAATAGCGTTGATAAGGACATATCATGTTGGAGCGTTCAAAATGCATTATAATTTTTTAAAATGTAGTTTAACACACACCGTTCCAAATTGAAATGGTATCTTTTGTCCGGTGCTTGACCTTATATCTATTTCAATGGTATCGAATTCTCTTCGCATTACCGATAAGTAATGAGGAGGTGAAAATACATGCATTTTATTGGCACCATAGATGTATTTTGAAGGATCTAATGGTATTACTCTTAGAAGAGGTGTCATTACATCACCTACAATTTGAGGTTCAACTATATCACAGTAAACGAATAGTTGAGATGGTAACCCTAAATGTAAATTAGCTGGACATTTAGCTAAATTCTTTTCAACAAGGTTTCTGTTTGGTTCAAATCCCAACTGTAAGCCTAGTTTAGGAGATAATGTTACAGATTTTATTGATTCGTCTAACACAGAAACAGAAACAAATTTAGATATATTATCGTAGCGGAATTTGATTTTTTCTCTTATATTATTTAATGCTGACAAAATATGGTTAATATTATCATAGTTTGTGGCAGGTATGTGAGTCTTATAATAAACTGTAGATAGTTTGTCTTCATTGGGCATTTTCATGATTTTTGTTATGTAAATAACATTCTCATGATCTTGAACAGTAAACATGGTGCATGGATATTGGAATTCAACGATTCCTACACACCATTCTCCTTCCAATATTATGGGTTTGGGTAATTTTGTTGAAAAAATTGATGTTTTGTTCTCAGGAAAATATTCCATTGAACTATTGCTAAGTAAAGTTAAATAAAAATCTTTAATCATATTTTTTTTAAACTGGAAGCTAAAATCCAACTATTAAATTTGTTTGGATAACCTTTCCACTTAACTAACACTTGTTGTCTGCTGCCAGAATAACGAGAGCGAATTATTTTATCAATCTTGTGTTCAATGGTGGGGTCATAAATGACCTTTTGTAATTCTCGTTCATAAAACGTTCCTACTATCTCCTCACCATCTAAATCTTTTATAGTATAAACGGGCCACGGAGTACGTTCTATTATAGAAGAAATCACAAATATTTCATCGCTCCAATTAGATTCATAACCTTTTTGGAATACGTGTTTATATTTAGTTATTCTGACATGGTCACCGACATGAAACATAGGTAGTATAGTTTTTGATGATTTTTCAGATTTTTCATATAAATTACTCCAAACTGTCATTATATTATTAGAATTAACATCTGAAGGACACATTTTAATACTAGAATGGAAACTATGATTGTAAGAGTGTATCAAATTCTGCAAAATATCAATATATTTATGTGTATTCTTGTGTGTAAAATAGCGCCACATCTTCATTTTTAGCGTTCTTTGAAATCTTTCTACAATGCTTGCTTTGATGTCTGGATTATTTGTCGTATAGTAATTTATGTTTTTTGTTTTAAAGTATCTTTGAACATCTTTCGATACAAATTCAGTGCCTTTATCAGATTGAATGTGAGTGGGTGTAGTATTAGCTTCATTAAATATACTGTCGAAACACTTTTTTACGGTTTCTGAATTTTTCTTTTTCAAGGGTCTAGCATATGCATATTTGCTAAAAACATCAATAACACAAAGAATGTAGTTGAAACCTTTATTATCTTTAGAATAAGTCCGCATGTCGCTTAAGCCAGCTTGCCAAAGTTCATTGAGATTAGAGAGAACGTATTTGTTCCGAGCGAATTTTCTATGTACTGGTTTGTGGAGTGTATACGTAGATTGGGATTGCAACCAGTTTTTAACTTCTTCCTTTTTCATTTTACCTTTCATAGCTCTTGATAATTTGTCGATATTGCTATATCCAGCTGGGTGTGATACATCATAATAAATTTGATCTATTTCTAATAAGGGGTCCATTTTTCCCAATCAATCTTTTTCTTAATTTTATTTGCGTGTTTATCTTCGCTCGTTGGCGTCAAATATACCTCTGTGTTTTGTGGCGGTTGTTCTTCGATGGCTTTTTGAAGTCGAGCTATGTACTCACGTCTTTTTGGATTGCCAATATATGTTAAAGGTACTTTTAAATCGTTTAACGCTTTAGCAAATTTTTCCCAACCAGGTGGGTCGTTGTTTTTTAATGGTCGCAGTGTATCGCTTACTAAATCGATAATGTTACTGTTAGGAATCACTTCATTATCTACAATCACTGTGCCAGCATCATTCCAATAAATTTTGTTTTTATTTAGTGACACCGAATTCAATAACAACTCACCTTTTTTTACATATGTTTTTGGTATTAAATTTAAAATTTGTTTTGTTGAGTAGGAAGGTTTTTTTTCGAGTGTAAAACTTTCTTGTTGCTTCTCTTCATCACTCAGTGTCTGTTGGGGCTTCGCCGTAGACGGTACCCGGTAGTAATTGTGTTGTTGTTGTAGGCCAAAATAGTTAACGCCAAACCACTTTTAAGTCGAATAGTTTATTGTAAATAACTGTTTACGTTTAGTTATCTGAGTCGCACGTTACGTATGTTTATATTTGTATTAGGCCTGACGAGTGTTTTGTTACGACTGAATGTATTTAGCACATATCGACAAATATATGCACGAAAATTGCTGTATGAGCGTTATTGGCTCGTACATGCTCCCGGGGGAAAGGTATGCATACTCAGATCACCAAACTTGCGTTACAAGTTAAATAGTTAAAAATGTTACAATGATTTCAAAAGCAATAAAAACAATAAGCACAATTTAAGAAAATAATAATTATAGTTGGAATCTTGTCTCCATAGCTGGCTGAGGCTTTGATGTCTTCTGACGTCCATCTTCTATTTCAGCATAAGCGGCAATATCCTTTATTTCTATATTTTCGGTTATCTCTGGCGTCTTAGTTTCTGTCGGGGTATTATTACTGTTCTTACGCCGAGGAAGATATCTTCTGACTTGCCATACTATGATAGCGACGAGGATTCCTCCCACCAGCAAAGTGCTAATCGTGTAGTTACCGATGTCGTGGATGCTCAAGTCGTTGGGTAAGCTCTCCCGTTCTTTTTGTACGGTTATCTGGTTATCGATCGATCTATGATCCTCTGATAAGTTTAGTTTAGGTAGAACAATCTTTGTATTTTGAATCGTACTCCACATATCATTCGGTGAGTCGATAGTAGGTACTTCCAAGGACATTCCAATGTTGGTTTTGCTACTAAAAACGTTGTGTGAGTATACAGTAGCGTCGTTGTGTCGTATAACACAATTCTGACCTACGGCAAGAAGTCCCGCCTTTGTCATAATTGTTGTTGTAATTTGATTTTCGCACACGATGCGGGTTGAGCACTCACTGATACAGTTATATAACCATATGTTTGGCCTTTGTAATTTTATCCATTTGTCCAAGCATGGTTGTGTTCTCCAATCACATGTGATATTATTTTCATTTTGACTCAGCAGTTTAGCTTCACATGAAGCTGTGGCTCCATGCAGGGTTTTTATTGGTGTGTAGGCGTGGCATATGTAATCATCCTCCATCATTGCCGTACATTGGTGAAGATCCATTTCTTCCATTTGTATATAGGTATTCTTTACGAAGTTCACTCCAATATATTTCGCTGTTATCTGTATCACCTGACATTGGTTTGTAGTGAGCTGTTTGGGTATTGGTATATTGCGATATAATGTATATTCATCATCGCTTAGCAACGGAATATGCAGCTCGAAAAGTAGGTATTGTTCAGTGAGACGAGCTTTGACGTAAATAACTTTGTAAATATTTTGTATGTTCGCTCCGTTTCTGTTTTTAATTGGTAGCGTTAATCTGTTTGATATAATTCCGGCAATGTAATTAAGTTGTTCTGATAGCTGCTTTGGTGTGAATAGTTTCATATCGAGATTTCCATTATAGATGTTTGTTAATGCATCTAGAAACATTTGTTGGTTTCTTCTTAATACAGAGAGTAGTAAACTAGCAGTTATCGCTCCAGCGTTAACGTCATTCATCGTTTTCATAATTTGAAATCTGTTTTCTATTACTGCCGTATTATATTCCGTTTTGTCCATGAATTGCTGAATCACACCTAACTGTATTTTTACGAACTCTTCATTTTTCTTCATAATATTGTTTTCAGCTTCGATAATGAGTGTCTGATTTCTTATCAACTGTAGTAAATGTTGTTCGTTTATTTTGATTTTTTGAATGTCTTGAGAGTATTTTTCTGCGAAATCGCTATCAAGGACACCAAACAGAGCTCGCGCAAGGTTTCCTACTCCATTGACGTAGCCGCGTCGTTTTCGTTTTTGATTCTGAGATAGAAGCAACATGTTATATTCATTCAGTTGACTCATTTCGAACCTTAGTTGTTCTATCATGGAGTGACAGGGTTCGTTCGGCATTGTGTCACACAGTTGATCGAGACGACTCACGAATTTCTCGATCCTTTTCGTACTTTGCCAGTATGTCGATAAATTATAGTAAACCAGAAGTTTCCATTCATCGTGTATAAGTTGAATACTTCCAACGGGGTCAAAATAAATCGGTTGATTGTCGGTCAATTGCGTTATTTTGAAATGTTGTATAGGCTTTGTATTTCCGCATGTCAGCATTGCAAACACAACTAGTAGCACCATAAGCAAGCTGTTGACTCTTTTCGGGCCTTTATTTGAAGATATTTTACTCTTCTTGTCATATTCAGGTCCAGTTCCAGCTTCCGTGCTATCCTCGTTTATAGGTAGTGGAGCTATTTTAGTGATGGGTCTTTTGAGTATCCCATTTTGTGTTTTGAGTGTGACCACTCGAACTATGTTATCGCAGCCTGGGTGCACTTCTACTATGCGTCCCATAGCCCATTTGCAGGGAGGTAAATTACTCTCCTTGACGAGAACTAGTTGGCCCGTTTTTATATTTTCTTTGATATGTTGCCATTTGTTCCGGTTTTGTAATAAATGGAGGTATTCCTTAGACCAACGATCCCAATAGTGTCGGCGCATAAGTTCAATAAGTTTCCAGTTGTTTCGGATGTCTATAGATTTAAGTTCTTCTGGTTCATTAAGTGGTAATGTCAGTATTGGACTCCCTGTGAGGAAATGACCGGGAGTAAGATATTCTAAATCCTCTACATCTTCAGATAAAGGACCCAGTGGTCTGCTGTTCATGCACGCTTCGATTTGAGTAAGAAGCGTAGCAAATTGTTCGTAGGTTAGCTTCTGTTGTCCGATTACTCGTTTCAGATGCGACTTCATGGAACGTACGGCGGCTTCCCATAAGCCCCCAGCCGATGGCCAAGATGGAGCGTTAAAGTGCCACTCAATTCGAAGCTCGTTGATTACTTTAAAGAATTCTGAAGATATCATTGTTTTATACAGTTGAAACTCTTCGTTCAATACTTTTGCTGCTCCAACGAAGTTAGTTCCATTATCCGAATAGATATGTTTCGGAGTGCCTCTTCTTGCACACATTCTTTTCAATGCTGCAATGAATGTCTGTGTTGATAGATCCGAAACAAGTTCAATATGTACTGCTTTTGACCACATACATATGAATATGGCTATATAGCCTTTGCTGGTTTTTATTCCGCGGCCTTTATTTATCTTTATATCCACGTGTCCAGTAAAGTCCACTCCCGTGTGTGAAAATGGCCTCGATGGAGTGATCCTTTGTTTAGGAAGGTTGCCCATTAACTGCTCCGTTCGAGTAGTAGCGTAACGACGGCATTGGATGCATTGTCGCAGTGTTTTCTTGACGACTCGATTACCGCTAATAATCCAATATTTGTTCCTAGTGAAAGCCAGCGTTAATCTTGCTCCACCGTGTAATGTTCGTATGTGTGCCTTTTCAATTATAAGTTGGGTCAGTCTTCCCTCTCCTGGAACGAGGATGGGGTGTTTGATTTCTTCGGGGTAGCTCGAGTTCTCAAGACGACCTCCGACGCGTAATAATCCGCTTGAGTCCAAAAATGGGTTGAGTTTCAAAATTGTGCTTCGGCTGGAAAGTTTTCCATGTTTGTTAAGACATTTTATTTCATTTTCGAAATAACTTTCTTGAACTGCTTTGATAATAATACATAATGCGTTGTTTATTTCAGTCAAAGTCAGTCCATTGCACTCATTTGACCTCCTTTTGTTTCTTAATGCATCAGCGAAACGCAGTATCCATGCGAGTATGTTTGTTATATGATCTATGTTGCTATGTCGCTCAAGTAACAAATCAATTAATTTATTTTTAATTGATACGGGTTCCGTCGTTTTCATTGTATAACAATTTGTTGAGATGTCTTCATCTGTAGTATAAGTTTCATTTTTTATAGAGACTTCTTTTTCATGTTCTTTAAGCCATTGAGGTCCTTCCCACCACAGGGAAAAGTTAACCAATTTGAATGGTGTAAATCCCCTCGTTGCACAGTCGGCAGGGTTTTCAGTTGTTTTCACGTAACCCCAATTTACAGCAGGCACGATGTTAATTATTTGTGTTGTTCTGTTTGATATGTAGTTTTCATATTTTTTGTGACATCCCTGAAGCCATGCTAAGACCACTTTAGAATCAGTCCAGCAGGATATCCTTAAATCGTAATCTCCAAGGATCTTGGTTATCCTTTCTAGGAGTTTCGCTAGCAAAACTGCGGCGCATAATTCCAACCTCGGGATTGTTGTTTTCCGTTTTAGTGGTGCTACCTTAGTTTTTGCTGCTAGTAATGTAATATTGTAAGCGCCGGTATGTGACGTAGTTCGGCTGTAGATGACGCAGGCGTATGCTTGTTCACTCGCGTCACAGAAGCCTTGCAATTCGATCGTTGTGTTTTCGTTTTTTATCCATCTTGGTAAACTGACATTGTTTATGTTAGGTAGATTGGTTTTAATTTTTAACCATTCTTGTTGTATGTCATCTGGTACAGTTTCATCCCATCCAATGTTTTTACAGTCTTCGCCCCATAATTTTTGAAAAATCAGTTTGGCTAGGATGGTCATTGGTGCTAACCAACCGAGCGGATCGTATATTTTGCTTATCTCAGACAATAGCTTGCGTTTAGTGTATGCCGTCTTTTTGTTGTTAGACTGCGGTTCGCAGATAAAATGGAATGCATCGCTTGTACCATCCCATGCTAGTCCGAGCGTTTTGCTAAACTCTTGCTGTTTGAAACTGAAGTCTCCGATGGGATCTTTCTGTAGTTCAGGTTGTAGCTCTTTGAGAATAGATGGTTCATTGGTAGACCACTTCCTCAAAATAAAACCACCCTTTTGTAGTAATTCATAAAGTTCTCTTTGTAGAACTTTTGTTGATTCTATGGTATGGTGCCCTGTGATGACGTCATCCATATAAAACTCGTTTTGTAGCGCCTTTTGGGCTAACGGGTAAGCGTGGCCTTCGTCGTTGGCCAGTTGTTGCAGGGTGCGCATCGCTAGGAATGGTGCGGCTTTAGTACCGTAAGTAAGGGTACATAGTTGCATCTCCCTGAGTGGTTCTCTCGTGGAATCCCTCCATATTATTTTTTGAAGATATTGTTGATCTTGATGAATTAGGATTTGGCGGTACATTTTGGCAATATCCGCCGTTAGGACATATCTATAACTCCGCCATTTGATTATCAGAGATAAGATGTCCTTTTGAAGATTTGGCCCTTTTTCCATCAAGTCGTTTAGGCTATAGCCGGAGTCTGTCTTCATCGATGCGTTGAAAACAGCTCGCAGTTTGGTTGTTGTTGAGCTTTCTCTTAATACACCGTGGTGTGGTAGGTAGATTGGTATTCCACAATCGAGTTCTGTCACGGGTTTCATGTGGCCCAATTCGATGTATTCCCGAATGAACTCTTTGTATAATTTTGCAAAGTGTTCTTGTTTCGCCATTTTCTTTTCTAACTGAAGAAATTGTGCTATGGCTTGAGGCTTCGATTTGCCAACGTTTTGTTCATAGTTTGTTTTCATTGGCATCTTTACAACGTAATGCCCGTTACTCGCGCGCTCTGTTGTTTCTGTGTAATATTTTTCACAGTATTCGTCCTTGGTTGTAATTTTTGGTTCTGAAGGGATATCTTCTTCCTCCCAAAATCTTGTTATATCTTCTAACTCAGTTAGCGTTACTAAACAGTTGAATCGTTTCGTAGCGCCACACAGTATCCAGCCCAATTTAGTCTGTTGTGCTACTGGCGAATCATTATTGTGTTTGATTACTCCGTCTAAAATAACTTCGGAATAAATGTCTGCTCCGAGGAGTAAATCAATGGGTCCAGAAATATTAAAGTCTGGATCCGCTAATTTGATGTTGTCGAGATGCGTCCAGTGTTTTGCGTCGATACTGGAGTTTGGTAGATTATTGATAAGTTTACGCATTACTAATGCTTCGGCGAGGAATGTATAATGAGAGTGAATAGATTTACATTCGAGTTTAATCATTCCTTTGCTCGTGCCCATTATGGTGCCTACGCCAGTGACTGCGGCATTCATCTTGTGTCGAGGTAGGTTCAATCTTTGGGCAGCGTTTTCTGTAATCAATGTTACTTGAGATCCTTGATCAAGTAACGCCCGAAGGATGACGTAATCTCCTTCTTTGTTCTTGACCTTAAGTTGAAGAGTAGTCAGGAGTATCTCTTGTTCACCGTTTATGTGATTTGATGTTCGTTCAGTTGCCATCGACGATTTTACTTTGAAATTATCATCATGAAGGAGAGAGTGATGTTTGTTATTGCACTTGTGACACCTTTTAGTCGAATTGCATTTATTTTCAGCGTGACTGTACAAACAATTTTTGCATAAATTCAATTTTGTTGTTGTTTGATTTCGCATTGCGACATCCATACTCAAAAATGTAGAGCACTGCCTCAGCGCATGTTCGTTTTTGCACAGCGGGCATTTCCTCAGTGACGCATGATATGATTTTGTCCACTTTTCTGAGTTTTTAAAGTTCGTTGACTTGTAATTATAATTATAATTTTTATGTTGGTTATTCATTGAATTGTTTGGTTTCACGTAACTTTTCTTGCCTCGAGATGTTTCCAATGATAAAAATTGCAATTCCAGGAATTCCATAAACTCATCTAAGTCTGGAAGTTCTCTTGCATGTTTTATGTGTTTCCTGTAATCACTTCCAGTGACGTCATCCAGTTTTGACGACAGTAAATATACTATAAGTGGACCCCATACAGGAATATCGATACCAATATTTTCTAGACCATTTAAACACTCTTTTGTGGTGTCGTATAGCTTCTTTAAATTTGCTGAATTCGGCTTATCGATGGATGGTTGATTGAGTAGTGTCTCTATGTATGAAATGAAAAGTGATCGCTTATTGTCGTAGCGATGTTGAATGATATCCAGACAGGAATCATAGTTGTCAGCGCTCACGGTAAGGTGTTTGATTAACCTTTCCGCTTCTCCTCTCAATTTAGATTTAAGGAACTTCATTTTTTGCGTCTTGTTTAGAGTTGGATTGTTATGTATAGTCTCGATGAATAAATCTCTAAAGGAGATCCAGTTATTAAAATCTCCGTTGAACTCTGGCAATTCAATTCGTGGTGTTTCTTTTTCATAGTGAGATGTTTCAAAGATTTTTCTGTTCAAATCCTCCTTGAGGTCGTCGTAGACTTGCTCCCAATAGTCGTATTTTGCTTCATAATTTTTATCGTTACCTTGCAGTAAATAGATTATTTCCCAATGAATCTTGTCGATGGACTCCCACTTAGTTTCTAATATGTTCAAGTGATCTTTAAGTTGCCACTTCTCCTTTAAGTGACCCTTATTAGTTTTGGAGACCGCTCGCTCCAGGGCACTGAAGTTACACATTTGATTACGTAACAGTGTTGATAAGCGCTTGTCCGTATCATCTTCTGTTCGTTGATGTACTCCAGTTCTGTCAGCTGTTGGTGTTCCGACATTTCCTGGTATTTTCAGTTTTGATATACCCAAAAACCCAGTTTCCGTTAATAACTCGTTTCGTAGTTGAGTCATGGATTGCATTGTTTCGTCGAATATTTTTCTCGTTACGTCAAAAATATTCTGCTTAAAGTAGTCATGATCCCCTTTGGTGGACTCGTACTTCTTCATGATCTCGTGATTTGTTCGAAATTCATCCCAGTGGGATTGTAGAGCCTCGACGCGCTTGTTAAGGTAGTCTATGGATTTTCTACTCACAGAATCCTTTTTATAGTTTGTTTGTAGAGCTTTGATTTTTTCATAGCTGCTTTGTTGTTTATTTATAAGCTCCACGAATTCGATATACTCTTCTTTCGACATTGTAAGTGGTTGACGCGTTTATGTCGTGTATTCACGCAGGTGTAGGAATTGAAGTAACAGTAGACGTTATCTCTGTTAAGTGACTGTTGCACGTAGTTGTGATCGCGATGGACGTTATCCCCGCTTAGCAGTAGACGTAATCTCCGCTAGTTGTTTCTTGTTGTTTGGAAGCAGTAGACGTAATCTCCGCTAGCTGTTTCTCGTTATTTTGACGCAGTAGACGTAATCTCCGCTAGTTGTTTCTTGTTATTTGGAAGCAGTAGACGTAATCTCCGCTAGTTGTTTCTTGTTATTTAGAAGCAGTAGACGTAATCTCCGCTTGTAGTTTCTTGTTATTTGGAAGCAGTAGACGTAATCTCCGCTTGTAGTTTCTTGTTATTTGGAAGCAGTAGACGTAATCTCCGCTTGTAGTTTCTTGTTATTTGGAAGCAGTAGACGTAATCTCCGCCGGTTGATTGTTCGTAGGTGCTCAGTGTAGCCCTCCCTCCTCTACGCTATGTGCAACGTCTCAATACTGCTGGGGAAACCCGCTTCTGGGAAGCCAACAGCACCGATTTGCTAACGTAAAATTGGAAGAAACCACCCCAAGCACTTTGATGATAGACTCGCAGGATGACTAGGGATCCCGTGGTCTTTGTTAATACTCGAAGGACCAAAAAGGATGTTGGGGCTTCGCCGTAGACGGTACCCGGTAGTAATTGTGTTGTTGTTGTAGGCCAAAATAGTTAACGCCAAACCACTTTTAAGTCGAATAGTTTATTGTAAATAACTGTTTACGTTTAGTTATCTGAGTCGCACGTTACGTATGTTTATATTTGTATTAGGCCTGACGAGTGTTTTGTTACGACTGAATGTATTTAGCACATATCGACAAATATATGCACGAAAATTGCTGTATGAGCGTTATTGGCTCGTACAGTGTCTGACTGACAACTACATCTTTATTCTTGATATCATTATTTATATTAAAAAATTTCCAGCTTTCAGATGTGGGTTTAATGTTATCGTCATTTGAAGTTATTATAGGGAGTTCAATGGGACGACGATCTTCTTCCATAAAGTGAAGATATCTTTGTAAAATTTGTAAGTATAATTTACACTTTTTTCGATCATCCATATTACTGTCGAGTATTTTTTCCATTTCACTATCTAAACGAGAGGTAGGATTTTCATTTCTTTTTTGATTTAACTTATCTATCAAGCTTGGATCAACTAACAGCATTTTTTTGGCGTGTTCCATTTTTAAACTAGTCCACTTATCAATCCACTCAAAATAGAACTTAATATAATCGGAAGAAATGCACCACCTTTTTGAACTATAATATTCTTTCTTATTTTATTTGTACTTTTACGTACCAATTTTCGTAGTAGATTTTTGTACTTTTTTAGTTTACTCTTTGATTTTTCTTCAAGTTTTATATTTCCTTGTAAAACGTTATGAATACATTCACATATAAAATTAATTTCGTTTTCGTTACAGACTTTTAAAAGAGCTTGTTGATGTTTTGGTTTAAGTTTATAAAGAGCATTTAATAAGTGTTCATGCGTCTTTAAGCGTCGATCCATCATTTGTAAATGACGGGTATTGGTTGGTTCTTGACATATTTAAACTCTTTTGTGGGAATGTACACTGTAGAATGACCATCAGATGGAAATATCTTTGATTTAATTCGACACATGTCAAAAGTGTCTTGTTTTAGATCTATCATCAAATAGCCATGTGCTTCTTTTGTAGCATCTCTGTAAGCATCTTCTATGAATTTGCTATTTTCTGGTGATACTTGCCGTGCTAAGTAACGTATTTGAGTTTTATCACGTGGGTTTTTAAAATAAATTATGTAGTTTGAATTCAAAGAAATGTCTCTTTGTCCTTTACCTTGATGAAATAAATTTTGAGTAATGTAAAATACACTCAAGTTCCTATGATGACTACCTTTGGTAAATATGTCAACAATGCGACCATCAGATTCCCTCATGAGATCGTCGATAATAATAAGGTTAGCTTCCTTTCCATCAAACATATTCAAATCTGGTATACCCTGATAATAGTTTACATTTGGTAAATTATATAAGGGCTGCATTTCATCAAAACACCAAGTAATTTGATGAAAATTGGTGTTGCACACCTCATTAATATGTTTAATAAAGTTTGTTACAAAATTAGACTTTCCACATCCACTTGGACCTGCAACTATGGCAGTAAAAGGATGATAAAAATGAAACATTTTTAAATACACGTGTGAACTCGAAAAGCGTTTCGGAATGAATAAAACCAGAAGTTACGATTGAATGTATTATATTTGATTTTGTTTTACATACAAAGATTACATATACAAATACTTTGAAAAATGATCACATACAGTTCATAGCTGTTTTGAAAAATATTACAGTAAGAAAATTATTATAAAATAAAGTTAAATCAGGTATAACAAATAACTAACTACATACATTAAAATTTACATCTAATTTTTCATGATATTATACAAAACAGTTGTCATAGTAAAACAATAAAAAAAAAAAAAAAGATAGTACATAATAAAGACAGAAACACACACACACACACACACACATTAACATACATATTTTCGTTGTACAGAAATCGTTGATAAAATCAAATGTCCTTTATTTTATAATGACCCCATGCAAGAGTATCTGTTGAATTTTCTATTAAATAACGTTTAGTGTCATTGTGTGATAAAGATATTTTATTAATTTTTTGTGTATATATAGCATGTTTAATTGATTTAAATCTTATCATTTCGCTGTATTGCGTTTTCTTTTCATATAAACATGATTTATAATCGGTAAGACAAAATTTTTTTGTTACACTTTTGTTAATCCCTTTTGCTTTACATATACATTTATTCTGCACATCCATTGCATACATTTTAGAGCGAAGACCTACAAACTCTTTAAGAATTTTACCGTTATTTTCGTCTTTAAAAAAACCTAACCGTTTTTTATTCAATAATGGTAAACCATATTGATTATTTGGTGGATAGTCGGACGTATCAAAGTAGTTGACTAAATCAAGTTTTATATCAGCATAATAATTTTGCGTAAATATTTGATATATTAAGCTATCGGTATCAGTATATAGTAACTTAATATTATCTTGATATTTTATTTTCATATAATCGTAATGGAAATCGTATAGTAATGTTTTAGATATATCTAAAATACAAAAACCGAGGTAAATTGGTTTATTATATAAAACGTTAGTTTTATTTAATTGTATTGCAACTAAGCTCTCTGAGAATATAGATAAACTATGGAATTCTGGTCTTGCTATCAAAGATTGAGCACCTTGAGTTTTGCCACGATTTAACCAATGATTAATTAATTTGACATTAACTCGTTTTCTTACATTTTCCATTGTTTTACCAAAAACAGAATTATTCATAAGTTTAAAAAAATCTTTCTCAAAATCTGAAGTGGCTAATGAACGCATATGAGTATTCAAGTCTATGTAACTTTTCAACCACGCGGATTGTTCAAATTTTAAAATTCTATGTACTTTAACCAATCGTAGACCATTTTTTAAACATTGCTTAAGGTTTCTATAATGAATGACGTAATTTTTTTTATTTTTTAAATTTGGGATCAGTTTCCTGTCTTTGCTGTTTCCTAAACATACGTTTTCTGGACAAAATGGAAAATCTGAATGAAAATCATGTAAATTTTTTGAATATTCTAAATCTACTTCCAATATTAAACCATGTTTGGCATCATCGGCTATATTAAAATCTGTATTTATATCGACCCATTCAAATTTGCCTGTTGGGAGACATTGGGACATAGCCCAACCATAAAGGTTATTTGCGTCTAAGTACATCAAAAATGAAGATGGTTTATCTGAATCGTATTCCGACATAAACATGTTATTTGCCACTGCATGTCTATTGCTGCATTGTGATATACCCCCCCGAATATTATTCGCTATAAACGTAACCTTGTCGATATCTGTTAAAAGTTCTAAATTTATTTTGGTAAAATTTAACATAGCATCCCAACTTAAACCAGGTGCTGTATAATAGTGGGCAGGATCTAAACCGTATGTTTTAAGACAGACATCCCTAAAGTTTTCAAATATATCTGCTAACAACAATACATCTGTTTTTAAATACAGGTCTGAATATTCACCCATGTTTTTACAATTAAAATGATTCCACACGTCTTGAGCATGATGGTATTCACTTTCTGTAATGTGACTATCATTTAAAGAACTATAAAATTGATCGCGAGTGGGAAGAGAAGTTATTTTTAAAGAATCAAATGTCGTCATGTATTCGTATGGATAAACACCTTTTCTTATTAAACGTTTAAAATCTTCTTCACATGGATATTTTAATTTGAGTTCACGAAATTGTTCAAGTAATAAGTTCTGAGCTAATTTGTTAAGGCTACTTGACATAAATTTAAAAGAATCAAGAAATCGTAATTTTATAACTCTGTTATTGATTTGTAAAACTTTAGAAAAAGAAATATATTTTTCCTTGTTCTCAGGAATAAGTTCAATGTCACCTTTCTCGAAATCAAGACCATGCACTATGAAATGAGCGTCATAATTACTTAAATTATGTAAAAACACTGGCACAAAATTAGGAGCTTTGTATTTCTGAGAGCATACTCTATGAGCTACACCTTCATATGCACCAGTATGCCAATTATATGATATTGTTCTATCCACGTTTAATTTAGTAGCACAAATGTAACAAGACTCACTTTGATTGATATTTATTTTATTTTCTTCAGTTAACGGTAATGGTGATTTGACAAAAGAATTCTTTTTACAAATATTTTCTAAATCTGCGTAAATGAATTGCATAAATTTTAGCGCACAATCTTGCCCTGTATAAGACCTATATACTGAAAGATTATCATCATAAGAACATTTAACATAATACCCAAAACTATACGTTTCATGTTTTTGGATATTAACAGTTGATGATTGATTTGGATTGTTAGAACAACTCTCTATTGGTTTTAAAAATGCTTCAAAGTCAGCATACACAACGAATGGAACTCTTAATTTACGTTCATAGTTGTTAAATGAAATTTGGTTTGATGGTATTAATTCATTAAACCAGTTTCTTTTTCTATCGTTTTCCGATGGTAAATTTGTGCACACATTGAAACAGTCATTTTCTTGGTGTCGTTTTAAATTATCTAATGACGTGAAATTTAATAAACACCCATCACAAATATGAACTGCATGTTCAGAAGTCGATAACTGTTTAGATAATAATCTCGAGAGGTTTTTAATATAACAGAAATGACCTTTGGAACCTTGAGATATATACAATAAGTTTAAGTGAGTAATTTTACGGTGTTTCGTAAAGTGTAATGGACCCACAACTTTATTTGATTTGCTTATTGAATCATATTGTAATCCAAAAACATTAATACTTATACTATTTAATTTTTCAAACTTATGGATGTCATTAATTTTTATAGGAAACGATAGGTTATCAAATTTTAGTTTGTTTTTGTGTATTATATAAGATGATACCCTATTGGAACTATGAGTAGCTGGAAATAATCCTGACAAAACTGCCCAACGAAAGCATTCATGATCGTTATTTTGAACATTGATTACAGCTTTCTTATGTTTTATATCTAACGGTAGGTCTATGTATGAAGATCCACGCAATGGGTTAAATTTGTTGACATTCATATCCAAGTGATTTATTTTAACTAAACTCCATCCACTACCTTTTTTTTGGAAATTGGTCATTTTGTTTGTTATTTCGGTAATTATAGATGAGAAAATAATATCTTTGTCATCACCTTGACAAACAAGATAGTTTGAAATTTGAAAATCAAAAATATTGTGTAGATTTTTTGTTTCTTGTGTGAAATCCGCATTGAGAATAAAATTAACTTTTACAACAGAATATTCTAAGATAGATCGTTCTAGTAATGTATAAATTATTTTTTTAATATTTTGTAAAAATAATTCAGGTGATTCAAGCTGTGTATCAGAAACTAAACTAGATTGCACTCGATATGTAATAATTCTATTACCGAAAGCACTATCAATGAATTGAACATTAGGTAGATTATTATCTCGTCTAATTAAATTATTTTTATGTTTATTGCTCTTATAGTGACTGGTCATATATTTTTTTGACACATATATGTGACACTCAGGACATTCAATTTTATCATTATGCTGTTCTGTACTTACATTTAAAATGTTATCCAGCGACGATGTAGATGTCGAAGGAGCTTCAAGACGAATATTTTTTCTTCTCTTTAATGGATCTTCTTCAAACAATTCAGTTGGCGCTAATCTTTTCCTGCTGCCTTCTCCATTCTGCATAGATCTGATGGATAAGAAAACTGTTAAAAAAATGTTATCTCACGAAATAAATATGCTATGTTTCTATTATTTAAATAGATACTAACATTATTTGTTATTTACACTGCAAACAATATGCTTTCATTGATAATACACCATCAATATCATCCTCATCGGAATGAGTTTGTTTTGAGATTTTATGTCCACTACATGGTGTATAATAAGGAGAAATATCAGGATCTCCCAACATTGATTCTGGCAAAACATTTAATATATACCAAAACCGTATGAAACGATGATATTTATGTAAAATTATCTTTTTATCGAAACTCGCAATCTCACTCTGAGATAAACTAGAAATATCAAGTGAGTGGTACATTTTGGTTGCACTTCAATTTTAAAAATATAAACGGAAGAAACAAGTTGAATGATTGTGCAAGATGTTCGAACCATTATAAATACTTTAAGTGTATCCCCTCTTCATGGATTCCCAAAACATGTTACAACTAGTCTTAACATAATAAAAAATGTTTTACTCACGTTTCGACTTGTCTTTGTTCCATTTTATCACAGAGCTCGTACAGTTCTTTGTCGTATTGCGATGACATCAGATCCATTGATTCGATGTTTTCGAGAAGTGCGACGAGTTCCATGTTGTATAAATCACAGCTTGTATCCATGGTAAGGAATGTCTCAGTATATTTTAAGTTATTTCAACGCTTATATACTACCCAAAACAATGTAATTACATTCTAAGCTATCCACTTTTTTCCAAACAATTTATGAATGTTCCCAATAAGTTTACAATCGTAAGCATGAGCATGAAAAAACACTAAAAAGACTTATAACTATTTACAATAATACTTAGCAATAACACAATTCACAAAGAGTTCTAGAATCAAAAACAAATTAATCTATTAAGTATGTAACTTAAAAGAGTACAAAGTTTAAATACAATACAATGTAAGTTAAATTTAAACAGGTAGATTCTTAAGTACAGTTATTACAATAATAGTTTCTTATTTCAATAATAGTAGTACAAAGCATATGATTAAAGTTATGATATTAAAACATTAACACGCACTGGCACTTTTGTTCATTTGTCTGTGTCTATAAAATATTTCACACAATCGTCCTTACTAGCCAACTGTTTAGTTATATTGTATATAGTGTCCTTAACACTTTGCAAGTTCTTATCACTGTCGGTTTCCGCGTAATATTTGACTCGCACATCAGCGTGTTTCCAATGTTCCGTCGGTGCGATGTTTTTTATTTTATTCACTTCATACACCTCAATTTTTATGAGATGTGATGCAGAACTGTTGTCATCGCTGTTTGATCGGATGTATGAAACACCCCCGCTCGTCGATCGACCAACACTGGATGACTTTCTTGTTGTTGTCTTCTTCTTTTTTGGTTTTTCGAAGAACTCATCAATGCTGTTGCATTCGATCGGTCTTTTATTTGCTATTATCGCTTTTTTTACTTTAAAAGCGAGTGTACCTTCTTCATCACTAGGTTCGTCGATTTCTTCAGCATAATAGTAGTTTTTGTAAGTATTTTCAGAAAACTGTAACAAAATGAAATGAAACTGTTTTAATTATCGGTTAAGTAAGTACTGTATGATAAATACTTATAGGTATGCGAAGTATACATGTACACATTAGTAACAATGATAAATTAATAAGACATCAAAGATAGCTAAAATGTATTAACCTGGTGGACAACACATGGCATAAACAATTAATGAAACATCTGGTTACAACACTTTTAGATCAAAGTATATAAAGGTACTTACATTCATTTTTATAACACTTTCACTATTTAACTATTTCACAATTTTACTATCACTTCACTGTTACACACAACTGGAGATCACACTTCGAGCAGAGCACAGAGTGGAATACGATACCATGTGATTTTGAGTCGGTCTTTTATATGGAGAGGGAGTATTGTTTCCTTGCAGACAAGATCCAACATGTTTCGACTTTCACCTTAAATGTTCCGTTGAATACGTAATATCAGGTAATGTGAATAATGGGAACCGTAATTATTATGACAATGAGAAGACCCAAAGGGTTTTACCTAGAATTTGAGAAAGGTATGGTGTATTGTAACGATTGCTTTATCTATAATAAACAATGCCCGTAATGCGTAAAGGGCGACTATTAAGTAATTTTAAACGGCTTTTAAGTAGAAACACGAGTTAATAGAAATACGAGACAAAGACCTTTGCATCCTTCAAATAAAAAAGGGTCGCCGATAGAAAGTAGAAAGTCAATAACACAACGAAACAGGGAAAATGTTGCTTTATCTATCATAAACAATGCTCGTAATGCGTAAAGGGTAACTATTAAGTAATTTTAAACGGCTTTTGCGTAGAAACACGAGTTAATAGAAATACGCGACAAAGACCTTTGCATCCTTCAAATAAAAAAAAGGATCGCCGATAGAAAGTAGAAAGTTAAAAGCACAACGAACAGGGAAAAGGTACAAGCTTAAGGGAACCGTAGACCATGAACAAATTCGTGGTTCATACCTACCTCGCGGGTGATATGAAACGGATTCCGCGGACGATATAATTTTTATTCGCGGGTGCTATCAAAGAAATCCGCGGTCGATATCAAATTAATCCGCGGTAGGTATCAAGTTAATCCGCGGTAGGTATCAAATTAATCCGCGGTAGGTATCAAATTAATCCGCGGTAGGTATCAAATTAATTCGCGGTAGGTATTAAAGTAATCCGCGGATTTATTCGCGGGTCCCGCGGGCCGAATCTGGAGCAATCGAAAACGTCGGCCATTAGCCGCCAGAGCGCCGCGGACCGGCCGTCGAACCTGCTCCAGTATCGGTGAATCCCTTACTACTGCAAACTTTACAGTACTACAAAGAAGGCGTGGTATATTACGCCACGGTGTAAACACGGTCTTCAAAGCCCAGCAGTCACGTAACGGGTTGAATGCGGTCTCCCACGCCGGTGGTAATGAGCGCCGTTATCACCTCAGACGTGCCGCTGCGACTACTCTCTGCCCTCGACCGGCCCTGTACCTTTTAATTAAATGGATTTTTTCTACCAATTCAGTACTAACTTATAGGGAGTATGTATGTGTATCATGAATAAGGGACTTAGGTTGAAAGAGGTCAATTGGATACACTTCAGTTTTTTTTTAAATGGCTCTACACTAGCGAATTGTATAACCTCTTCCCTTTTTGAAGTCGGTTAAAACATATCTATACTAATATTATAAAGCTGAAGAGTTTGTTTGTTTGAACGCGCTAATATCAGGAACTACTGAATCAAATCAAATTTCACTAATAGCAAGCTACATTACTCCTGAGTGCTATAGGCTACTTTTATCCTAGGAAAATATTTTTATCCCGGAAAAACTGTATCATGCGGGCGGAGTCGCGAGCAATACTGTAGTGTAGTGTGTACCTAATATATAAGTAGATTTAAGGTGTATTATAAGTCAGTTGTAAGATAGTTGTAAGTTCACTCGAATAAAGTATCTTATACCAACCACATGTGTACAATCAATAAAACCATTACAATACTAGTAAATTTATGTGCGTGGGTAATCAAAGAAATTAATTAGATTTCAATTCATACATTTACAATATTTCACATAATTGAAACGTCAAACACATTCGCCGCATTAATTAAATAAACATAAATGAGAAACATCCATTCTGTTAATACCAACGTCTGATTTTTCATTAAATCTTGTAAAAATAAATTATTTTATTCATATGTCACAACATGAAAAAAACGAAACTCACTTTATAAAATTATAGTTTTATATTGGTTCTAGGTAGTACCTATTTCTTATATAAACTTTTGTGTATGTACTTCTCATCTGCCTTCTAAAAGGTTAAGGTAGCGGAGGTGATCCACACATCTGCTCGATATAGGTACTGCTAATGTTCCTCAGATAGGAACTTATAAACAGCAAATACACCGGGATCACTGTCATACAGTATTTGGCTAAAATTGATTCTAAAAATGCCTCTCGCATATTTGAGACCTACAATCTAATCACAACAAAGACCTTTGTCACTGGACCAATAAACGATTAGAAAATCATAATGAAAATACACACACACACACACTCACGCCTTTTATCTCCGAAGGGGTAGACAAAAGCGCAACTAGTGCATCCACCTTTCACCGTGCGTATTCCGTCCCGTGATGTGATACGCGAGACTATCGCCATATCGGGCGCAAATTCCAGACTCCAGAATTTTAATTCTGAATAGAAAAACCCAATATCACTTTGCCCGACTCGGGGATCGGACCCGAGACCTCAGCATTGCAGTCGTACCGTAATACAACTATGCCACCGAGGCAGTCAACAAAGACTATGAAATACTTTAAACATTTAATACACATTGTATTAAATTTCAAATATTAAGATGACGAGTACAAATTTGAAGTGACAAACACACACACACGCTCGCAATATCTTAATACTTAATGCTTAGTTTGTGTAATCTGAGACGAGGCAGTATTTGTAAACGGGATGGATTTAGAAATTGTTCTGGGGGTACAATCTCCCATCGTGTGTTGAATTTTGTAAAAAAAAAGAAGAATCATATTATCTTGGCATAGTTGCATTTGATAAATTATTATATCTTATTAATAATACTAATCTACTTCCTATTAATTATATATACGAAAGTTTATGAAGATTTTTGGATGTTTAGTTACAGAAACCACTGAATAAATAAAGAAAGCATGTCTAGGGCATTTGGTATATCTAAAACCATCCATAGACCAAGTTTCGAATAAACATAATAAAAGGCTACTTTCATTTCAGAAAATTGCACCGTAAACCATAAGGTTTTAAATAAAATTTAATATAATATTTATTCATTTAATATTCTTTACCAAAATATAAATTTTGGTAAAGAATATTCGGTCGGGTGAAGCCTCGAGCATAGGTCCCTCACCCAAAAATACAGTATGTATTTTTAGTCGGGCGACCTATTTACACACATGGCATTTATGCTTGCATGTAACCAATAAAAATATACACAAATGAAATAATGATAAATGACAGAGTAAACCTAACAAAACTTGAAAATGGGGCTCTCAACATCTTTGGATTGATTGTAGAATTACGGATAAATACGTAATGGTAAGTGATCACAATTGTACCGAAATATTCTGAACCCAAAAAGTATCTCTTTGAATAGTTTCGGAATTACAAATCACTAATAAGTTTCTTCGGTTACATTAAATCCAGTCTGTTATTAAACGGATTAATCGTCTTATTGCCTCTAATTACACTCGTTCCAGAAGTGTACCTGTAATGGTTCCTGACAATAACTCTGGATTAACGTTAACGGCGCATCAGTTAAGCCTTCTTAATTTACTAGCTAAAACTATAGTATTATCTTAGTAAATGGTGCGGGTACTTCAACCCCCTTTTGCAATGGTACAGGCAGTTAGTAGATACCGTAATTTTAATTCCCTACTTGACACGTCTTCATTGAAAAGAAGTAAAGTTTGTACTTTATGAGATTGTTTTTAGAGGGTTCGATTTGAGAATTCTATCACAAATAGGAAGTTGTATTATTGATGTAAAAACACAGGCTTTTTTATTTGCTTTATTAAAGGAAATAATTCACTCCAGAAGAGCCGCGTGCAAAAGTTATTTATAAATAAATAAGTATAGACAATAATAAAGCACAGCGTCCAGACCCCAGCAGGATGTAGATTGCAGATCCTATACCATAAGATGTCGGAATTGAACACCAATACCCAGATACGAAGCAATTATTCGTGAATTTCACAAACGTCAGTCTTAGTGCAGTATCGAATTCACGGCCTAGCGTTTCAATTACTTTACCCACTGCTCCAGAGACTATAATATTTGTAAAGTATTTTAAACGAAATCCGAACGAACTGTTAATTACTTGTAATTTGGTCTTCACTATCACCCTAACTCCATCCCTGTGCGCGTGAAAGACTGCGGTACATCTCGTGATTTTCAAACAATACGTTCGTTTAACAATCCTCCGGGGACGGATTATGTTAATCAAACGTGGTTCTACGTGGTAAATGTTAAAATGTATGCTCAGTTAGTATGGGGTTATCATCACGTTAACTATGATGTGCTGTAGTTATCTTAAATAAAATAGCTTTTGTTTGCGGCTTCGCCCGTGTGAAAGATTTCCGGGATAAAAGTCTCCCTTTATATTTTCCTGGGATAAATAGTTAATGTCCTTCGCTGGGTCTCAAACTATTTCCATCGAAATCAGTTCGGCAGTTTTTGAGTTTATCACGTTCAGACAGACAGACAGACAGACGCGGCGCGGCAGGGGACTTTTATTTTATGATATGTGTAAAGAAGAAGAAGAGTTCGTTAGCTTGTAGGAACAAGGAGATAATATCCACAGCATATACGATTCATGTATGTACTGACATAATAAATTTTACGTCATTAGGCAGCTTCATTGAACCTGAACTATAATATGTATAGACATTTATTGCTTCCTTACGGCTTCGACTTATAAAGAAATATTCCTGTAGGGAAATTTCTTCCTTAATGTTTTTATGATTTCCGGAATGTATCCTAACATTTATTATATTTTGTTCCTGTATTTCAATAAATAAAGAAGTTAAAATATTATGGTTATTATACATATCCATACCAAGGAGTACAGTCTCAAACAGGATATCAGAATTGCGACGCCTTAAACTGTGTACGGTACGGGAATAATACAATACAAATCGAGAGATGCAGTCGTATCTACAGTGTGCTTAGTGCGAGTTCCTTAAAAACTATCGAGTAACTTTACCATCGCGTTAATCGAGCATACGTTAGTCACGCCGTAAAGTGACTACGTGTGAGTGTGAGTGACAAACATAGTTCTCGAATCGTATTGCGTTTACTCACCGTGAGCGCGTTAGTTTTTGTTCTTATATTGGCAGCACCGAGAGCGAATGTGATAAACCGACAAAATTAAATAGGGGTGTTGTTTGCCTATGTTATTCGTATAGTTTCGTACTTCCAAAGAGGCCGGCTTATACGTCGTCTCACTTATCAAATGTCAAGTAAACATAGTTTGAATGTTTATGTTATTGTAAATTTTAGTCGCCTAGCAACCGCAGTGTTTAGAAATCGAATGTATTTATTAATTATAATTTATATTATATTTTCGTACCAGAGCCTTGGTTACCTCTTCAATATAGACAATGCGCATCTTTTGGGAATCATTATTATCCATTGGGCCGCTGGTAAGAACCCGATGCAAAATAAAAATAGTGCTGTGAGGACCTACAATAATAAAGTTTATGCTAGGATATGGACAATACAAGTGGCTATGAATTTTAAATGCGATATTACATATTATACCCATACCTTTAGGTACTTCCAAGGTAACTCCCTGAGAATATTTTTAATTAGTTAAGCGTCTAACTCTTTAAACAAAAATCTAAATAGTTTCTTTGAAAGCCGAGATCATTTACTAAATTTTAATTATACTTACTGCGGGCTTTTGCAAGAAAATTAGAAGTGTTATATCTTGGGACCCAGCATTTGCAAACATCCTCCAAGCAGAAAAAAAGCGTGGTGACTATTTGTAACTCCATAAATCCACAAACACAACACTTCTAATAAAATACAGTGATTTACAATCCACTCTCACTGTTAAAACCTAGGTGAATAACTTTACCACCGCGTAAGTGAATAAGTTAACCGTTCGAACTGTCAAAAGTGGAAAATTGGCAACTTGCACTCGCAAAAGCACGGTTTACGCGCGTTAACTTGCTCGCTCGTGTATTTATTCGGTCGTCGCTATCGACAGAGTCACATAAACAAATCTCGCACTCACAAATTATGTTTCTCTTGGTTGACACTAGGCGGCGCTGATCAAATGCCATACAAAATCACGTTAACTTTAACGCGATCGAGGCGTTAGAAAAACTCGCACTAAGCACACAGAGCTATGGATTAAACACGCTTAGAACACAGGGCAAATATACCTACAGTAACGCAGGTCTGATCAATTGTAGAGGAAGCAAAATAGTTCGGTTTGCATCCGGAAGAATGCTTATGCTTATGCACTGTTGTGTGTTCGGTTTGAAGGACATTGTAGCCAGCGTAACTACTGGACATAATGCGACTTAACGTCTTAAGTCTCAGGATGACGATCGCAGTGGAATGCTACACAGTAATTTGTAAGTCAAGGTGCTGGATAGTGTTGCTAGTTTTTATGGGTGGTCGTATCGCTTACCATCAGACGAACGGCATGCTCGTCTCGTCTTTCAAAGCAATAAAAAAAACGTCATACAATGCAAAAAAAAAATGCTGGAAGCACAACTTACGACCTCCCCATTCTTATACATTATGTTAATTGTAGGCACCTCTTTTGATTATGGAAGCTTTATTAATCAACCACTAGTTGTTTTTTTTTATTTAAAAGTTTATAGTACAATTAATTTATAAAAAAAATTGTAATTTGTGTTCAGTTTTATCAAATGACACAATGGCCAGTTTGTTCCCTCCTCATTAAAAAACGAAATATCCGCGAAACAGCAATACATGTAATATTTGGATATATCTATATTTCTTATAACTAAATCTTTATTTCAATAGAATATCGTTTTATTTGTTGCTGAAAGACATTCGTCGTAAGTCTGATAATGCCTCGTTATATCAATTACGTTTAAAGTACAACAAAATACTTGAATTACATTCATACAAGATCCCACGTACTCCTTAAATATTTGTCAGTTGTCACACTACTATATAGCATTCGCCTGTGTCAGTATCTCTCAACGTTCCCTCCTTCGCGTCGCGTCGCGGATTAACATTAGTTTTCTGTCTTCGGCCAGATAAAGGATTCTCCTGGAGCCGGTACAGCGCAGTCAACAGCGCTCCGCGGTAAGCCGACGACGAATCACTATCGCTTACAACCATACTTTTTATTATTGTTTGTGAATTGTACAGTTGTTGAATCCTGTAGTCAAACGAGCTGTTTTATTTCTTTCTATTGTATACAATAACTTACCTTAACCTTAGCGTAAACATTTCTAATAGACAATAATTCATTGTGAAATTATTAACAGACAGACTGCCTCCCTCGGTGGCGTAGTTGTATTACAGTACGACTACAATGTTGAGGTCTCGGGTGCGATTCCTGGGTGGGGCAAAGTGATATTGGATCTATTCAATATCAGCCCGGAGTCTGGAATTTGTGCCCTTATATGGCGATCGGCTCGCCCCCTATCACATCATGGGACGGAAATCGCACGGGGAAAAGTAGGTGCACTAGTTGCGCCTCTGCCTACCCCTTCAGAGATAAAAGGCGTGAGTGTGTGTGTGTGTGAAATTTTTAACATTTAATTTTTCAGCTAAATCACACAACGAGGCTTGGACTATTATAGACCTTGACTATTATAGATTATAATGCAGTGAAGTCTACTACAATCCAAAATCCTTGCGTCTCTTCGTGGTGGCTAGAATTATGTCAGCCTGTCATACTGGATACAGTGATCTAGTGTGGCAGGTATTTTCTTTTATTGTAATTGAAAGACGACACGAGCTTGGCGCTCGCCTGATTGTATACGATACGACCGCCCATAAAGAGTAACAATACGATTCAGGACATTGAGTTTCAAAGAACTGCGTGGAACTCCACTAAGCTCGTCACCCTGAGAGATAAGGTATTAAGTCTTATAATGCTCAGTGATTACGCTGTCTACAATGTCCTTCAAACCGGAACACGACAGTGTATCTACCATGTAGCTTGACGGTAGAAATAGATATTGCGGTGGTACCTACCGAGACGGCCCCTTGCATACGAGAGTCCTACCACCATTCTATACCTATGAATGTCGTTATCTAGTGGTGTAGAACATAAATTCAATACTCTCCCATCAGCTATCTCAGCTCTTTCCAAATCATATTAAAATAGTGTTACGCTGTCAGATTTAAAATACCCAGTCCATCACAGCGCTCAGAATTATTAACCATCGAAAACGTGTTTCAGAAATCCTCAAGATGCGAACGGAATATCTGAAGCGCTTTGAGAATTCTTTTCACTTTCTTATTCGAACGCGAGGCTTAAATCTGAAATATAGATACAGTTGCCGTATTTCATGCTAATGTGATACGATTCGAGATTATTGTTTCATAAACATTTCTACTGTAATTGTATGGAAATGTTGTTATTGTTTAAGGTTATGTGCTATAGTTTGTGATAATTGAATTGTTAGGAGAATTATCCGTTTAGACTTAGTGTCTTGGAATAACTTATGGAACACTTAGAAAATGTTAAGGGTAATATATTTTTTGGGAATATAATTTGTAGTATGTGATTTTTTTTTATTTTAATTTAACGAAAGAAACCCATATCATTTTAGTGCATACGACTAAGTTTCATAGCTACCTACTGTGTGTAAACGAATTATAGCTTATTACCACACTTTCGTTTGCACGGTGTCTACTTAAAACCTTAATTTGAGGAGGCGCGTACCCAGCAGTAGGACACTTTAATACATTATTGATTTTACAATCAGTCCTGTCCATCTCAGTTAGTATAAGCGCTGGAGCTGTGTCGTTTCTCAAGAAGTTCCTATAGTGCTGTATCACAATCTTGAAATTTACTGCAGTTCATGTTGTTTCGCACACTTTAAACTTAGTGTCAGCGGGTTCGTTGGTCTGCAGATACACTTTTGGCCAGGTTACATTAACATCTTGGTTATATTTTGCTTACTTCATTCTGCATATCAATGACTTGTTGGATTCCATTGACAACATGCATTGCTATGCAGATGATAGTACGTGTCATGCGCGATACATCGGCCAACAGAATATCCCTCGGCGCACAGTCGAAGAAAGACGGTCACAACTTGTGTCTGAAGTCGGAAGCTCTCTGGGGCGGGCTTCCGAATGGGGTGAAAGGAATCTCGTCCAATTCAACCCGTCGAAGACACAAGTTTGCGCGTTCACTGCCAAGAAGGACCCATTCGTCATGGCGCCACAGTTCCAAGGAGTTACTCTCCATATGTCGAATAGCATTGGGATCCTCGGCGTCGAAACTGCGAGTGACGTCCAGTTTAGGAGTCATTTGGAGGACAAAGCCAAACTGGCTAGCAAAAAGTTGGGGATCCTGAACAGAGCCAAGCGATACTTCACGTGCGGCCACAGACTGGCGCTTTATAAAGCGCAAGTCCGGCCGCACGTGGAGTACTGCTCACACCTCTGGGCAGGGGCACCCAAACACATGCTTAACCCACTTGACTCCTTACAACGACGGGCACTTCGCATCGTCGATGATCCCAACCTCACGGACAGAGTTGAGGCGCTGAGTATGCGGAGGGACATTGGTTCTCTCTGTGTATTTTACCGCCTCTTCCATGGGGAGTGCTCTGAGGAACTGTTTAATATGGTGCCCGCCTCGCCTTTTTACCATCGAACCACTCGCCATCGCAGTGGAGTTCATCCATACTACGTTGAATCCATCCGTAGTAGCACGGTGCGTTTTCAACGGTCTTTCCTGCCGCGCACGTGCAAGCTTTGGAATGAACTCCCTGCATCGGTGTTTCCCGAGCGCTATGACTTGTCCTTCTTCAAACGAGGTTTAAAAAGAGTGCTCACCTCCCGGTAGGCAACGGCTTGGCTGTGCCTCTGGCATTGCTTTAGTCCATGGGCGGCGGATGCTGCTTACCATCAGGCGGACCGCTCGCTCGTTTGCCTACAAAGGCAATAAAAAAAAATAAAAAAAAAAAAATTTAATTCAATTATTTATTTAAATATTGTTTAATCTGTGCGTTGTTCTGTTCTGGTCAGTGTTAATAATTTAATGGGAAAAGAAAGACAGAAGAAGTGACATTTATATTATACATATTTGTATTTTAGAAAAGCTAATGGAAGATTTTTAACTTTCTGTTTTAGCGAAATGCTGTAATTATTTTCTATGATTATTAAAATACTTGATACATTTTTTAAATCAGTTATTATCAATTTCTATTTTCGTACTCACTGTAGGCCGTAGAACAATGAACACTTCAGTCAAAGTATGTTTGTTTTACATAATTATGCAGTTAAACCTGCCACAAGTGTACATGCCATGCGCCCACCGGGAACGTTTTGGGGGCTAACTTTCGCTAATTTAAATTCAGCTGTCTAGTTTTGGTTTCATTGTTAAGTCAAACTGAGTTAGTTTAAAATTCTACAAGCTTCCCATATAATTAGTGACTTATATTGGAGTGACAGCGGCAGTGGCTTTGTCTGTCGGTCGGGAAACGCATTCCAGAAAATTCTACGGGAATTCTAATCCCGGGTTTTCGGGATAGGATCATTCGCGGAATCTTTGGATTGGAACTTTATAGAAGGTTTATTTCAATTTCATTAATGCGATTGCGCCTTATTTTTTACTTGTTTTAGTGTACGTAACTCTCGGAAATACGAAAGTGCGGTTAATAACGGGTGAGATACCGTTTGATCGATATTAGGGCCTGTGACGAGCCGTACCACCCCCGAAGTGGTACACTCGTCAAAGCGACGTCAATAGCTCATATTGAAGTATCCACTATTCATCTATAGATATATTTAATACTAGCGATTTCTGAAAACACATCTATTTAAATTTTTTCTTGCAACTAAATATGTAATTCAAATGCGGTACCCAAAAGCATTTAAGGGCACAGGACATAATAAAAGATATATTTGTACGACATTTACACCGAAGTAAAAACTGTAATACGAGTGATTTGGAGCCGACTAAAAGGTTCCGAAGGATAAACTCCATTGACGGTAATACGATAAAGGAAACTTCGCTAATGCCATTGGAACTGACCCATTGCTCTATACGCGCCTTTGTGTAATTTATTGCGGTACTTTCTTTAACAGTATTGTGTTTGAAAATTTTAGTCTTTGACTACAGTGGATGTGATTGCAAAATGAAGTCCAAATATAAAGAACAAAGAGTCCAGTTTGGTTTATTGGATGGATACCAGTTGAACCCAGGAGCTGTTGGGTCGAGCCTCTATGATGAGTTATTAGTTTATTAGAGAAAAAAAGCCCAGCGACTTTTTAAAACAGAACTGATATTTAGACGTGAGAATTTTCAATTGAAAATTAAGGTGCTTTTTAACCCCCGACAGAAAAAGAGGGGTGTTATAAGTTTAGGGTGTGTATCTGTGTATCTGTATGTCTGTCTGTGGCATCGTAGCTCTCAAACGAATGGGCTAATTTTGACGCGGTTTTTTTGTTTGAAAGCTGATGTGATCGAAATGGTTCTTAGCTATAATTTATGAAGATTTATTCAGGCGTTTGAAGATTATCAGCTCATTTCCAACTTTGAAAGTCCGATTGATTTTTAATTTGGTGTACTGTGACTTCGGCAATATTTTTAAACATGAGCTGATGCTCCAGCATCAAGTAGTCTGCGGGATACCCAAAACCTTGGCATTCCACTGCGCTCGTCATCCTGAGACATAAGATGTTAAGTCTCATTATGTCCAGTAGTTATACTGGCTACAATGTCCTTCAAACCGAAACACAACAGTGCATGCACACTGTTGCTTGGCGGTAGAAATAGACATTGCGGTGGTACCCACCCAGATGGCCTCTTACATAATGAGAGACCTAACAGATATAGCGTGTTTGTGCTCATAAGGATGCTCTCAACGAGTAGGTGTTAGATAGTCGATTTATCAAGGACCCATGATGGAGAATAAAGTAATTTAAAAAGTTTAAAATTAAAATTAAATTAACTTTTAAATAAACCCCGACAAAAAAATCTCCAAAAAGTAAAATAATAAAAGTGTCTTTGTCGTTAAAGTACCTAGTAATATTTTGAAAACTCACCCCTTTCCACTTCCCGACCTCAGACCGCCCGTAAATTATTTTTCTTTTCATTTTTGTTATATTCTCTTCATTTTTCAATAGGTTTCATACTAGTATTATTTTTTTTGGTTTCAAAAATTATCGACCCTGGTCTAAAAAGGAGTTTTGCGTAAGAAAAATGCACTATATTTTATAAACAGCTCCCGTTTACCCTAAGTTATAACTTATACATCCCCAATCACAATCACTAATTTAAAACTTCACAGCTTAACCAAATATTTAAACTACCACAAGCGATAGAATCTTGAAGTCCGAGGTTTGGATTAAACATGAAATCGCTTGGCAGTTAATCGGTTTCCAGATCAATTCCCGTCGAAGGCATTTCTCAAGGCGCTCCTATCGGACTCGAGTTAGGCGCTTGATAAACTCCTTACTTTAATTGGACTTTTAATCTTGTTTTTTTTTTTTAGCGATTTACAATTTACTCTTGTGAGGTTCTTAATGTAGAATTTGCATATCTTTGGAATTCAGATTAGTACTTGTCAAATCGTTTTAGAAGGTGATGTGTTCTGGGCTGGCGCGTGTGAAAATTGCCTTTATTATAATGCAAGTATTCCGTTATTAGTGGGCGACGTTAATAAAAGTGACTGAGTTTGTTTAAACTTTGTCCCGACGAGTCCCGGTAGGCTCCACATCTTTCTCGTTACAAACCGGGATATTTTATTTAAATTCTAAAAATAAATCGAACAAGCGTTAGGCACGAGCCATAGATAATAATCTTGTGGTTTTCATGATACCTGTACGTGCATCAGTAATGAGTATTCGGGTCTCTGGTTAGAGGCTCGGATACAATGACTACGACTGAAACGCTATGCCGTTTAATAATAACTAGCTTTTGCTCGCAGCTCCACCCGCGTTAAATAGTTTTCCGGGATAGAAAGTATATAGTAAGCCTGGTCCATGGTCTACCCGTATGCCAAATTTCATCGAAATCCGTTCAGTAATTTTGGAGATGTGCAGTATTGTTTATGCCTTTGGCGCCTGTGACATTACAAAACGGCCCAACGGAAGACCAGCGCTGATTTTTTACTAGCTTATGCTGAGTTGGGGTCGCTTTGGTGACGAGCAAAATTAATTTAAGAGTTCATTGTAGTTATTTTGTAATTCTGCTTGTTACAAATAAATATTTTTTTCTATCTTCTTCAAACAAACAGACAGACAGAAAGAAAAGAATTACAAATTCGCTGATTTGTTTTCCATTACTCTTCTTTAGTCACCCCCTTTCTTTTTATCACATTTCTTTAAATGTACAGACACACCGGTTCTACTGCTTTATTATATGTATAGATAATAATAATTATCAATAGTGTAAATTAAAAATATAAATTATAATAGAAACATATCTTTATAGTTTATATAACGTCGATTGACTGCCTCGGTGACGTAGTTGTATTACGGTACGACTGCAATGTCAAAGTCTCGGGTTCGATCCCGGGTCGGGCAAAGTGATATTGGGTTTTTCTACTCTGTATCAGCCCGGAGTCTGGAATTTGTCCCCGATATGGTGTTAGGCTCGCCCCCTATCACATCATGGGACGAAATATGCATGGCGAAAAGTGGGTGCACTAGTTTTGCCTCTGCCTACCCCTTCGGGGATAAAAGGCGTGAGTGTATACGTATATAATATTTATAACGTCGATTATGGTATTTTACAGTCGAAAATAGCGACAATTGTATTAAACAAAGATACTAAAAATGTGGTCACCGCAGCGGTCGAAATTGCCTGCACCGAGTGCATATAATCCGGCTAATAATAAAAGTACAAAAGTCGAGTTCGTCTTGAGACTTCGTTCAGCTCTAATGTCTTTGTTCGTTATTGCCTTCAACTCTTTGAATCTTGGGTGGCTTTTCCGAAAATCAAAATACGTATCGATAGTAAGCAAAGTTTCATAGAGTCATTCAGGTTCATGCATTCGCTCAACATCATAGATGCTGCAATGGAAAAGTATCATACTTAAATTCATGCCAATGCATTGTATTGAATTGAGATAGAAAAAAAATAATCCTCATATTTACAAAATCCCGCAAAACAAGCTCAACATTACCGTTCCGCATCGCCTGTACTATCTATCTATCCCTTTCCATCCCCAGACTACCGAAAGAGAAGGGAGATCATGCGGGTCGGGATTTGTAGGTATTTCTACGATTTAGCGCTCAGTCTCGATATTCCTCACGTTTTCCACATATAAGGTTTCAACTAGTTTATGCAATCAGGTGTCGCGTTTTTATTTGTGGATACTGGTTTTATATTGGCTTCGGTATCGGTTAGCTATTGCTGTTCGTAATGGGTTTTGGAAAAGCTTTGATTAAACTCACGTATGTCTATAAAAGGATAAAAACCTTTCAGTAGTAGAAGCTCGTTCAGAGTACGGCTGGTATTAGGTTTATAAAGGGGTAGACTCTGTGAGGTTTGTATCATCACGTGGAAGTCACCTTTACGGTGACCACCAGCTTCACAACCAAAATACACTGCCAGTAAATTCAAGAGCATGCAGCGATATGAAAACCATTATTATGACTGGGTATACCTTATTTAAAGATACAGCTATTTTGATAAAATATGCTTTTATCCCCCAAAGGTGTAAGCAGAGGTCCAACTAGGGCACCCACTTTTGCCACACGTGTTCCGTTCCAAGATACGATATCGCCATAATGGGCACACATGCCAGACTCCGAGCTATATTGAGCAGAAAAACACAAAAATCACTTTACTCGATCCGGGATTCGAACCCGGAACCTCAGAGCGCCGTGGTACCGCGCATTAAATACAACTCCACCGAGGCAGTACTGAGACATATGATGTTAATAATACCCAGTCATTGTAGCTATAATGTTCTGCAAATGGTAATTCATAACACAAATCATGCTTAGCAGCAGAAATAGACAATGCCTTACCTACCCTAACAGACTCTTGTGTAACTACTTTATGTGTATGTTACTTTAATACTAACTTGAAGCTAACAGGCGCAGTTACTACATTACTTCGATTGAAGGTCGACGGTTCGATTTGAGCGTGCATAATGTATCCGTCCCTTTTTTGCTAAGTAAGTCTTTGAATTGAGGAAGGGTTTTCATAAACCACTTATAGGACAGGTTTTTAAGTCACATAAAAGTAATAAGAAAGTAAAATCATTATGCATACTAAATTTTGCTCCCAGCACCGTTTCCGGGAAAATGAGCTTTCCAGAATAAAAATATAATTGTCACCATTTCAAAGAAGCATGCCTATTAATTCAGAACTAGGTTTATCTACCAAATTTGTTTTTGGTATTTCATCACCATCATCAGCCACATAAAGTAGCTTAATATAGACTTTAGGATTTCCAGATGGACCTGTCAAAAGTGACCTAACCAGCTGACCGCGACCTTTATCAAGTCGTCTGTCCACCTTGCAGGTGGACGTCCAACGTTGCGTTTGCCGGTGCTTGGTCTCCACTCGAGAACTTTTTTGCTCCATCTGCCGTCAGTTTCGGTATTTATTTTTAACAAATATCCAGACATCTATTCCAAAAAATTTCATTTATAATTTTGGTATTTTTTTTTATATTAGCAAAATTGTAACGTTAACCTTCAGTCTAGTTATTTGCTTGTCAAGTAATTTTATACAAATAATTAATGAACTCGTTACGTAACCTGGTAGTTGCCGATGTTATTTACGATTTTGATCAAAGAATTCCTTGATTTCTTGCCAGGGACGGAATCTGGGTTAATTTGCGAAGGAACACAATTTAAACTGGGAATTTTATTATTATGTTTCAAGCTGTCTTCCAATAATTTCTTGTTAGTTAGTTGAAATTGTAAATGTTATCGTTTTTGATTCTTTGTAACTTGCTCCTAATGAAGCAATTGTTTATAAAATCAATCAGAGATGCTGTCTCTATGGCTATAATGGCGGCATTTAATTTTTAAACTCGAATTTCATTTAACTTAGAATCATGTTTTCCTTCACAGTGTGGTCCTTAGTGAAATTAAAATTGGTACTCGTAATGATATTTAAAAAACAGAATTATAAGCAGTTTGGCGAAATGGACAAGAACCAATTACACCTTGAAAGAAAGGAACAAGAAAGAAATATATTTATTTGTAACAAGCAAGATTACAAGATAATCACACACTTAAATTAAATTTGCTCGTTACAAAAACGACTCAGCATAAGCTGGTAAAAAAACCTTCGTCTACCCTTTCGTATATAAGCGCAAGTATACCTCCAAAACATTTCACTATAATTCCTAAGACTATTTAATGTCGATACGTGCAAGTGTTCAATAATTGGCAGTGCTTGGCTCAATGTAACCTCCGACCAGCCTTTTGCTGCAAGTTCATGGTATAATGGCCGCTAAACGGTACTTCCGGGGTAATTTCACTCGTCTCTTGTTGTCTACAGATTCAAATGTACCGCCAGAGTCCTGTATGCGTTTATGTTTGTTTCATCTAGTTATATCGTATGTGGTTGTTAGAGTATAACTTTAAGTCTTACTGACAGTTTCTTAATGAACTGTAAAAGTAATATTGAAAATAAAAGCCATAAGAGTTTCGACAACATAACATGTCATACTATTGACAATACTAACGGTTACTTTGACTGTTACTGCAAATGAAGAAGTTGCCCTTTACATACGGTATCGATATTCTGGATATAGCGGATTTTGTTAAATTGTGTGGTATAGTGGGATTTTTAATACATCAATGGGTATAGTGTAGTCAATTATGCAATAGTGGTAGTGACCTCGCCATACATCTAAAATCTATAAAAGTTACAAAGAAACGCATATACAGATATGGCAATTTAGATGTGAGCAATATTCGCCTTACAATAAGTGCTCTATAAAGAGAATTCGTTTGCTTCGTTTATAAACACACGAAAAGGTATAATCATTTTGTATCAAACATAAAAGATGTAGGCTATCGCGTTATTTCATCTTGGCGCTGTCGGATGTTTTAGGGCTTTTTTAAGAGATCGTACAGCCTTATGACGAAGACAAACAGACTTATCATCTTAATATATTCATAGGCATTGTAAACGTGAATTAGAGCGCATTTTAATAGCGTTGTCTAGGGATGTCTCATGTCGGGGATCAAATAGTTATATTAGTAGGGGGATCTGGGAAGGTACCAGATACACTTAGTTCCAAACTGACAGCGACTACACTATGAAAACTCCGCCTTAGTAGCTTGTTCGGACGAAGCCCATGAATATTCCTGTTAAACAACTCCCCCTGTATAACTTCGATTGATACACAGGCGGTCCCTAGACTGGGGATCAAACGACGTATTCCGTCTCTGTTGATTAGTCGTCTAGTAATTATTAGCAGTGTAGTGAACTTTACATACACGTTACCCTACAGTAATGAAAATTTAATTGAACTGGTATGTTCACTGAAACTTATTTACAACAATTAGACAGTTACATTCTGTAAACGTTGAAATGTTGATTAACTTTATAACTGAATTTACACAAAGCAACGAGAAATTACATTAAAATCCGCTAATCACAACAATAACATTTTGAAATAGTTAACGCTGCCGAGGGCAATAATATAATAACGTTTATATGGAGGATGTTTCGTTTTGTCATTGTGCCGTTGGACCCTAATAAATAAATACCTTTGTGTGACTTGTACGGAACGCAACGGCCAATTACGGCCGCCGCCATAAACCTGCTAAGGGTGCCCGTCAGCCGACACGATGCCGTGCGGAATAGGGTGGGGAAATTATTAGACAATTTTTATCAATCGAATGAGAAGAGTAAGTCGCAGTCGCTTGCCTGATGGTATTTGTATATGGATTTATTTGTGTCCAAGACTAAAAAAATGATTTCCGTGTAGTTGCAGCTTTGATTTTAGTCATTTTAAAATTTTACAGTTCTGCTATGCTGCCTCAACATCCTGTACTACTACCTGGGGCTACCCCTACTACGTGGGGCTTGCGGTAGTAGAAAAAGTCATTGGTACTCCAAACAAAAAAAAAACAAACCTCGTAGTGTTATAAATAATGCATAACTCCGCTTTTGTCCACTAAAAACAAGTGAAGGATTACGTGCGTTGTTCCAAATTTAATTTAATTTTCCCACGCCCGCTCCGCTTTAGTGGACAGGTACCTTAAGCTCGTTACCACTCGAAGCCGAGATGAAAAAATCGGGATGCCTTATCGCCGAAATGGCCTATTTAATCTTACGCAGTTATCTTTTGTTTGTCTTATTTACTTTTCCCGCTCAGGGATGCGCGTTGCTTTGCTTGGTTATTATTAAAGTAATTAATTTGAACTGATGTAATTTTTTTTAGAGCCGGATGCCTAAAAATCCTTCACGCTTTGAACTAGTGGTAAGTTGTTGTTCATAGGAACAGTCAATAATTTCGACCAACTAGTTACGTCGAACGTCGCCAGAATTATGTCAGCTTGCTTTTTCTTCTAATGAGATAACGTTCTTAATGAAATAACTTCATAAACTTGATAAAAAATATACTTTTATACAAAAAGCGGCACTTACAAATATCAACATTTGTGGAATTACAACGATGTCAATGACCTGCTTTTATCATAATCTGAATATATTTACATACTAGGTGTTGCTCGCGGCTTCGCCCGCGTGAGAAGCCATACCCGCTACAAAAGTCCCTAAAACACTGTATGACACCAGCGCCATCTATTGAAAAAATCAGATTAAAAGTCCCCTTATTTCCCATGGGAGCAAATTACCGGGATAAAAAGTAGCTTATGTGTTAAGCCAGGACATGACCTACTCGTATGCCAAATTTCATCTAAACTTGTTCAGTTGTTTTTGCGTTTACTTATAACAAACATACAAATATCCAAACATTTCAAAAACTTTCGCATTTCTAATATTATTATGAAGTAAGATAAGATTTGGAACAAAATGTGGCACAAATATTCACATTTCCAGGGAATAAGAAATAAATGTTATCAATGGTACATCGGCCTTTAAGTGTTTGTGTGGAAAGAAAGCATCTTTTAGAATACAAATACTATTTATAGACCGCTATGATACATGATCCGGGCTACGGTTGCTAACATTGGTTTTCGTCCACGAGGAACACTCGACACCTGCTAGGTGCCTTTTTACGAGTCCGTCCAGGTACCATGCCTTTATTGTATCTGCCGCCAAATAGCAGTGTGAGGGATTTTTGTGAACGCATTAGGGCCTCATTTATTTATTTATTTAAGGACAACAAACAGCTGCACAACAAAATTTCCAAACCAATTTTTTTTTATTGCAGGTAATGACGAGACGAGCATACCGCTCACCTGATGGTAAGCGATACGACCGTCCATAAACAGTAGCTACGCCGCACAGAACTCTGAATTACAAAGTAATGCGTGGCACTCCACTGCGCTCACCCTAAGACAAAAGATGTTAAGTCTTATAATGCACAGTAATTATGCTAGCTACAATTTCCTTCAAGCCGTAACACAACTCTGCTTGCACACTGCTGCTTGACGGCAGACATTGCAGTAGTACCTACCCAGACGACCCCTCGCATACGAGAGACCTACCACCAGTAAGTTATTGTATCACCATTATTCACAGTTTACTCTTATGGGACTTAACGTGTCACCCTGAGGGAGACCAGTAGTGATAGGCAGTGCTTTACATTCCAAAATATTAGGTAGTGTTAGTCGTAGAGCCCAGTGACGCAATTTACGGCCGTTCTCAATAAATGATCCAAATATCTTTATTCGATCCATCACTAAAATTGAAGAATCAGAACTAAGTTTCTATACATGTTTACCAATGATTTATTTTGATTGCTATTTCTTGGAATCAGATCAATTTTTTTTATTCGGTCACGGTATAGTGACCCCACTGCACCTGATCGTAAGCGGAGAAAGGTCCAGATAGAGTGTCGACTGACGAGCGACGATTATCCCTCGTCAGTCGTCACAATTATGCCGGCCTGTTTGAATCGGATATACACAGGCTGATCCCGGAACGCGGCACACTTACGTAGGCCACTATGGCGGGTTTTAACAGCTATATACGGTGGTCGCTATCCGGGCGGATATAAAATATATCCTACCACCAGATTAAAATTGGGATAGTTTACCGATCTCCAAATCCACTGAAACAAAAACCTATTAAAGTAAAGCCACACGACATCGACAAGATAGCGTGATAACAGTAGCCCAACTCGCCCAAACTTTGTAATAAGAAAGTTTCTTGGGAAACTCGGCAACTTAATCACAATTAGGAAGGGAAGGACCTTCTGTTCTAATAGTAACGGAAAATGAGGGCTGACGACACAAGGCATTTTGAAGGCCATTTATTCGAACGCAGACAATTGGGAATTAATTTTATGCAGCATTAGGCTAGAATTATAACAGCAGCTGATAAGATGGTCAAAAACTGTGAGATTGTAAGTTCCTTTTTTAAATAGGATAAAACAAATACATTTGAATCGTACGAAATATTCGGTAATGGACGGCGATAGGCTGACTAAACAAGCTGGAAAAACTGAACTTTTCCGGGCGGCTCAACACCGGATCGTAAGGCACGGCGAACCCAACATAACCGTCCAGTCGCTAGGCTGGGCGGTAGTGGTAAAAATTGCACTTTCTTCCAAAAAAAAAAAAATGCTATAAGGTAGCAATAAATAATTGCACATAAAAAAAATAGTTAATAAAAAAAATGTTCTTGAGTGAGGACCACGCATCAGCGAGCGCAGCGTTGGACGTCCACCTGCAAGGTGGACAGACGACATGATAAAGATCGCAGGAACACGCTGGGTGCGGGCCGCTTTTGACAGGTCCGCCTGAAAATCTTTAGGGGAGGCCTGTGTTCAGCAGTGGATGTCATGTGACTGCTGATGATGATGAAAAAACAAATACGTACAGAATTGGTAACAGAAAATTCGGTAGTCTGCGATGGACTCACTCTTTTCGTCCACTTGAGTTACGAGATCAATTCGCTGGAGGGCACTTGTCATCCAACCAGATAATTGTATCGCTCGCATGATCTGAATCTTGAATGGATAGCTACAATACATTTTTAGGATGCAGTGGTAGGTCTCTCATTATGTAAGAGGCCGTCTGGGTGGGTACCACCGCAATGTCTATTTCTACCGCCAAGCAACAGTGTGCATGCACTCTTATGTTTCGGTTTAAAGGACATTGTAGCCAGTATAACTACTGGACATAATGGGGCTTAACATCTTATGTCTCAGGATGACGAGCGCTGTGGAATGCCACACAGTACTTTGTAAGTCAAGGTGCTGGATGGTGTTGCTACTGTTTATGGGTGGTCGTATCGCTTACCATCAGGCGAACGGCATGCTCGTCTCGTCTTTCAATGCTATGAAAAAATATATGTAAAAAGACCCCGTATATAGTATCATTTGAATACATTACAAACAAAATCATATTTACAAAAACATCAAAAGCGTTTCCAAGACATTTTAAGGAGCGCCGGTTTTTTGTAATAATTTAGCATTTCTGTTCAGAAGACTTTATCGCATCCCTTTGATATAGATCATTCAACCCTTAAATGGGAGACCCTTTTCAATTGCGTGCACGAGGCAGCTGAATGGACCGTAGCTTTCTCCAAATCTAGATGTTAGAGATGTATTATAATAGTATCTGTAGGTCTCTGTGAAATTTCCTTAAAAGACGCGTAGTTTTTTTTTAGTAGTAGACAGGGCTGCCGTGTGCTTATTGCAGCGAACAAAAACATCTGTCACTTTCAATGTAACTTCTACATAGAAAGTGCAACCCATAGGTATACTATATATACCGTGTTGTGTAATTTTGAACGCACAGATAAATAAATCTTAAATACTTGTTTGTTTTATGCACACTAATACAAATTTTATTAATGCATTTACTCGTATACTGTTGCACTAAGGAAAGATGATACAAACCGCGTCTTTTGTGGTATATTGTCTAAGGGTGTGTTACTTAATTGGTGCCTGCATTCTAATAATATACGTAAATGTAAATGTTTATGAAGATTCTTGGATGTTTGTTAGAGGTAAACGCAAAAAACCACTACCGCTTATAAATTGGACTTAGACATAGACTACTTTTTATCCCAGTAAATTGCTCACACGGGAAATATTTGAATTTTATAATTTGACTAGCATTTGCGCGCGGCTCCGCCCGCGTGGAAAAGTTTTCCTGGATAAAGGGAGCCTATAGCACTCAGGAGTAATGTAGCTTCAATTTTCAAAATCGGTCCAGTAGTTCCTGAGATTAGCGCGTTCAAACAAACAAACTCTTCAGCTTTATATATTAAGTATAGATTTTATAAATGGTTGGCGCTGTCCCGCACTAGGCCAGCGTGCTGGACTAAGGTCTAACCCTTTCAGTAGTAGAGGAGGCCCGAGCTCAGCAGTGGACAGTATTATAATATAGGGCAGGTATGGTAAGGGATGGCGCTGTCGTATGGATCGCTAAAGTGATTTAGAGATTTAAGCCGGGAAAGGCTTTGAATGCGAGCGAAGCCGCGAGCAACACCTAGTTCAATATAACACACACACACACACACACATACGCCCGCTATCCCCAAAGGGGTAGGCAGAGGTGCAACTAGTGGACCCACCGGACTTTTCGTCGTGCGTATTCCGTCCCATGGTGTGATAGGGGCCGAGCCTATCGCTATATCGGCCACAATTTCCAAACTCCGGGCTGACACTGAGTAGGAAAACTCAATATCAGTTTGACCGACTCGGGGATCGAACCCGAGACCTCAGCATTGCAGTCGTACCGTAACACAACTACGCCACCGAGGAAGTCAATATAACATCCCACTAATATTTATAATCATTTGTAGGATGAAGGATATTAATGAACTAATATACGCTTCTTACAATCTCAGGTTCTTTTCAATACTACACGACATAGCTATCATAAAAGGGGGGGAAGCAGGTCATCAACACGTGTGTGTGAGAATAATGAGACGCACCACTTACTCCAGCCTAGAAATAGGACAGGATAATCCTTTCATCATTCACAGCCTTCTAACAAGTTTATGAAGGAAGTAGGGTAATGCTTTTCAAGCGTACCTATGTCCATTTGTCGAATTGTATAGACGCGTGAACTGATTTTGATATGGTAAATTTCTATTATGTAAGTTCTTGTCATAATACGTTATGGCGGCTGTAATGTGAAAAAAGAAAGCCGACTTCGTAGAACGATGTCCAAGCGAGAAAGTATTTAGCACACAGTTGTTATTTTTATATCGTCTGGCTGACGTACCCTTTTGCAGTCAGTCAGATGCCTTTTTGAAGAATAATAACTTTTTTTTCCGTGCTCTGTAAATGTTTTATTTTAAACGCCAGAAGATTCTATGTCAATGTTCTATGTAGACAAAATCTATCTTGCACGTCCTTTGCAATATATCCAAGTCTCATCCAATGTCAAGCGCCTTTTTTTTATGTACTCCTTTACTGAACAAAAACGCAGTGGAGCGTCGATCGGCTCTCAATAAGAGATTAACCGCTCTCGACGTCCAGTCACGTCGTCGGCTTATTGTGCAGCTCGTGAAAGGTGGCGGTGTTTGGCGGTGCACGGCGGGGCACGCTGCACGGCCGTCATGTCTGTTTGGAAGCTTGCCAGCGCCACGCTCGCCCGGTCAATAATCGGTTTGGCTCGATTTGTGTCTCATACATAGTGTATGGGGATTGAGTAGTTTTAGTTTCGTTTTTTTTTGTTTTACCAGGAGCGCTGGCGCGATTCGAATGGAGAGCGTGGTAAGGTTGCAACAGACTGGGTCAGCATTACAAATGACCGACAAGTTTAAATTAATCAAACTATTAGGTATCTTATTAGCGAACAATTGAAATGAAATATCTCTTGTTGATGTTATATTGATATAGCACTTGCTATAGAGTAAAGGATCATTATTTCACCGTCCTAACAATCGAGATAAATTGTGTCGACTGACGAAGAATGATCATCGCTCGTCAGTCGAGACTTGCTCTGGACCTCTCTCCTGACCCCAAATGAGTTTTCCGGGGCTGGACATGGTCAGAAGCCAATGATTTCACCAGCGCATTTATATAACATTTTTGCTAGCTTTTAACAAACATATCACTAAACTGTCGCACTTTTAATGTCAGATGTAACTCAGAACTAGACTTAACCTTCTCTTAGTGTTCCAACTGCTGCACATAACAGCATACCCGTCGTTCGACGAGCAAGTGCAATGATTAACTGCATTGAGGCGAACTAATGCCGAACCTCCGCTGCGACGTGCTAAGAGCTCTACCACATACTTGTCTGCCCATCAGAAATATTTATGACATCAAGCAACAGTGTATATGCGCAATTGTATTGCGGTTTGAGTGGGCATTATTAGTCCCGTTTCATGATATCAGAGTAAACGCTTATTTCTTTTATTTTTATTGTCTTCATAGGCAAACGAGCATGCGGTCCGCCTGATGGTAAGCAGCATCCGCGGCCCATGGACTAAAGCAATTCCAGAGGCACAGCCAAGCCGTTGCACATCGTCGAATATAATATACGCATACACACACACTCACGCCCATAATCCCGAAGGGGTAGAGGCGCAAGTCTGGAATTTGTGCCCGATATGGAGATAGGCTCGCCCCCTATCACATCATGGGAAGGAATACGCTTGGCGAAAAGTGGGTACACTAGTTGCGCCTCTGCCTACCCCTTCGGGGATAAAAGGCGTGAGCATGCGTAGCATGCGAGTAGCATTTATCACAAGCGATGAAATCAACCCTAATTGTCTTATACGTTAATAGGGTATTTTCCTATGTTCGATTTTGTATATTACTCTATATTATGTAACCTTTCCCTTTCTGAAAACTGCATTTAAATTCATAAAGAAATGAGGGAGTAATTCGTATTTCTTGCAATGAGAAAGAGTGGGCGCGTAGTGGAGATATCGCTCCGTCTCCTTTTGCACGCATCATTATTCCTGATGACGTCACGATCGCGTATTGCGCTTCTTTCCTCGTTTCTTGCCACCTGACCCCTTCTTCTAAAATTTAAAGGCTTATAACTTGTTGATTTTTTTACCGGGTTTTAATAAATCTTTCTGTGATAGGATTAATAATTATCTGATAAACGTAAAGAACGAAAATGTGTCAAAAACTCTATTGGCTATAACATTCACTTCAACGTTGTGAAACTTGTGAACCAGGTTCTTAATATTATATTACGTCAAATCAACGTAGTGTAGGTAGTAATATTAAATGCTCTGTTGTATTTCTGTTAGTAAATAAGTTACAACTAAGAATTCAGTTCATCACCTTTAAGCATTATGGAAACGAAAATTCATAAACAGCTATAAAGTCTCTAAATACTGGCCACAAGTACGAGTGAAACAAACTTCCTCTAGAACGTTCGGTATCGATCGGTTTTCGTCGGAGGCTGTGATCCGACTCGCCGTTACATATGCTCCACTTTATTGACAGTTCTTCAAGCCGACGTCGTCTAACGAAGCGGGCCTTTGTGTCTGTCACTTGCTTTTACTCTACTTACGTTTTAATTTTGCTTTGTGCCTGACGATTTTCTTTATGTTTTAATTTGTAACCTGCATAAAGGAAGGATTTAATATCAGTACTGATCTACTGCGTATAAGGAATTCGTGTGCATTTCATGCTTCCAGAGCCACCGATTTAAGGTGCGTGTGTTTGCTAGTGTTAAGAATGTCGTGTAGTAGACGACGAGTCAACAAATTATGATGAGTCACTTGATAAATCATCAACACTAGGGTTAAAGCAAATAGTCTTAAATATAGACTCTAATCACGTAGTATTGATCCTTTTGTATGAGATAAGTCTTGTGTCATAAATATTAGATACTTAAAAGAGCTTTTGCTGTTACCATTCCCTCTTAATAAGTTGGATGGATGGATTAACTTTGATTGTTTGATAAGCCGATATGTGTGGGATACAGTGAACATTCTTCGTTTGTTGGTCTTCGACACATTTACTTTCCAAAGTGATAAGCCAGTGGAATAACTGAACTTTATGACTCTTGATATACAATGTCTCAAGATGGCGAGCGCGGTGGTAGCGATAACGCGTTTTTTCCCCGCGAAAAAAGTGGTACGGGATTAATTTTTTTTATTCTTATTTTAAGAAGCTTTGTTCACTTTGTCGTATATTACGACTAAGTCGCTCCATACGGCATTCATTGTAATTCAAAATTTGTGTGATATTGATACTGTTGTGGTGCTTCCCACCAAACAATCAACGTCCTCGTCTCGATATTCAGTTGTATAAAAAAATAATTATCAAACAATTTTATCATAATATTCTGACATATTTGAACATAGACGTTCGCGCTCCAACAAAAACTAACTCACGCTAACAAGCGAACATTTCCCGTAGCATCGCCGGAATAGAACCAACTTTAAATTCAAAATTCGATTCACACAACTTGCCGAACTCCTAACTCGATGACAATCAGAAAAAAGCGAACACTCCATCATTAAACGAAAATCCTACGCGTAGTGAATGCAAATTGTAAAGGCAGGTCTGAGCGGAATGCTTCTGCCGAAAATGATTTCGACTTACGCTGTTTGGGGCTAAGCCGGCGGTATGCTAAACATGTAAGCGGTGTAGTGTGGGCATACCCTGTTTAAGGCCGTGACGCACGGTAATTTGGGCATTAGTAATTGTATCGCTTTTTATCCTTTTAAAATATCCTCTTTTCTTTCCTTAGATCGCACTGTTGCGATTACTTTCGAATAGATTTAATTTATATCTACTGCCACCAGTATGCAAATAGTGCTGCATTTTATTATAAAAAAATAAATTGGCTTTATGTGAATAATATTTTAATAAACTCAACATTTATATAATATTCTATCCTTTTGTATAGACAGTTGAGCGTTGTGACATCGTTAATTGCATTTATAGTTATAAAAACTGCATAAGGACCATTGGTTTATAAAACTATAAATCAATGATAACGACGCACCTTTCTGTACGTTCATAGGTCTGTTAATACCCGCCACTTTCAGTTACGTTCCGAAACGGCACCATCCCTAGCGTAGTTATTCTCTTTACCATTTGGCACTCAAAATAATCTAAAATGCAACATAAAATCAAAGCCATCGCTAATGCACTGTATAGCGATCGAACGGAATAAGTCACGATAACGTAATACACTGACATCGTTAAACACCGATGCCATATCTGAGTTGTCTTTTATACATAACTTTGCAATGAACTAGCTTAATCCACACAAAACTTGGTTTCGCATGTTGTTTTTAAAGTTCTTTGGTATCTACCTAGCGAACGCTTGGCGGGGAAATGTAATGGACTGTCGATATTCAGGTCGTGGGTTCGAGCTTTCGGGGCGAAATACGCCAACATTTTCATGGTGTCTAATAATTTCGATACAGGTTGCTTTAACGGTAAAGAAAAGAACGATCTAGATAATTTACTAATCCAAACAAAGCTTCTGATTATACTTACCAAATGTTGCACAAAGGGAAATTTTCATTAATAAAGATAAATATGCCCCGCAGTCTGGCTAAAAACTATATGTATAAAGAAGAGGGGGGCACTATTGCACCTTGTTTACTTGTCCTAATCTGCCTGCTTTTGAACTACTATATATAATTTACACCGAGCTGATTATGAACAATCCCCTTTAAGTACCTAAATAGACTTCAACTATGGCTTAGAGGACTTAAGTTCTTCCAGGATTTATTAAAAAATAAGCCAAAGCGAGTCCATTATGAAACATACACATGTAATGTCTGGAATGAATGGAAAAGAGATTTTATTTTCTGCCGAATGGAACATCTGAATAACATCAGACAATTCACAGTGGATATCTTAGAAATGTTATTGTGTGTGATCAATAGAATTCTATTTCCTAGCTGGAAATAGATTGTGTGATGTGATGTAATTTTACCGCCATTTCGTTAATAAAATTATGTTGTCCTGTGGAGTTGGTGAGTAAGGGCCCTATTAATAGATGCAACTCAATTTCGCTCTGAAGTACGATATCAGGTGAGACGCTGTCAAATTAATGAAATCATCTTAAGATAGTCACTATTTAATAAACACATATCAACATCTTAAATGACATCTTAAGTTACAATATGTAACTTTGACAGCTAAGTTTTGTTTGTGTAACAGCGCTTACTCAGCTGAGAACAAGCCCTTAAATGACAGCTTAAGCTTGGTTTATTAAATAGTTGAATACATTAAATGTCTACTTGAAATTTTACTCAAAGATGAGATTGATTTACCGTCCTAAGAGTCCCCTCTGGTTATATCAGAATTAGGTTTATTGTTCAAGGTAATATATAAGGTAATATGACTTGATAGATTACAATTTCTAAAGGAAATCTCTAAGGCAGTTAGAAATGAATACCTACACTAATAATATTATACAGAATTAAAGTTTGGATATGTTTTCTCAGGCTGTACCAATTCTGCTTTAAAATTCTTTCACTAATAAAAAAAATATTATCATTGCTAGCTTTTGCCCTCGGCTTCGCCCGCACGAAAGGTTTTTTCCTGGATAAAATTCCTGCTATATATTTTTTCGGACCGAATTGTAAATCTAAACCATTCTCGAATCCACCTGAAGCCACACAAAAAAATCATTAAAATCGGTCCAGCCGTTTCGTAGGAGTTCAGTGACATACACACGTACAGATGCATTATAGATGTATAAAGATTCAGTGAACTACTTATCTAATTGGTCTCTTACTTTGTTATCCTAGATTTCAACGCGCGCTACAAAAAACCTATATGCTTTAGAATAACTCAAATAAATTGTCGAAAACATCTTACCCTATTAAAGCATAGCGAAAATATGCAGGGTTAAATCCATGGGTATATTTATTGGTGCTGACCCGGGACAGGCGACGTAATCAGGTTATCGACAGCGAACCAACCCTGCGCTTCCCTTCAAATGGGGTAACTTCAGTTGAGAATGCAAATATTTGTAATTTTAAAGCAACGGTCTGACCTCATCTGGGTCTTGTGTAGTGATAAAACCGTTTCGTATAATTTCATTTTGTGTGTTTGTATATGCGGAAATACTTAATTGGTTTAAAAAATGATCCATTAATAGGAACCTGCATCGTGTTACCGTACCAAAAATTACACACCATGTTTATTTGTCCGTGCCTCGTTTTTTGGGATTACTTAGAAACGGCTGAAGCGATTTGGATCAGACTTTTATTGGAAAGTACGTTTTACGTTGTTTTCGAAAAAAGAACAGTGGGCTTAGAATGTGACACGAAGACGCAACTCGTAAAACGATGTCGTTTAATTTTGATGTTTGTGATTGATCGAGAGACCAATACGTCAGTCAAATGTTAGTCTCTCAACCAATCCCAATAAGACGAAACGGAGACGTGACGTGTTTTTTTGTCACATTCTAAGCCCACTGCTACGCGGATGAAGGTGTCATTAAATATTGCTAGGACCGTAAGTTGATAAATTCTATAAGCCTCATTTCAAAATATTGCTTAAATACCCGGTACTTGAGCGGTAAATTCAGGAGCACGAATTGATTGGTATTGCTCCCGCGGGATACGACTATTATTACAACGCCATTATCAGCTGTCGGCGCCATCGATACCCGCCATCTTGCATGTCAATTTGGCTTGAAGGATATTGAGCATCTTGATAAGGTAAAATTTGATTTTAAAGTTTGAATTTGGTTTCTTAATGATATAAAGTGAGATACCCGCTTTTTGTATGGGTGATGGGCCTCAAAATCCAACCAGGCTCAAACTTTAGGGATATTAAAGGGGGTTTGCCCTGTTAATGTCATGTATGGATCATGTATCCATTAAAAAAATATTTTTAGATCCCTCCATTTATGACAAACTTTTTTAAAAACGTTCATTTTAAGTGTAGTTTTTAAGCAAAATAAAATTACATAAATCTCAAAATTGGAGGACTTTAAAATTAAACGATTTATGGTAAAAGGCTAGTTTTTAGGAGTTCTATCGAAATATATATAACCTGTCTTGGTTAGAATTTTAGACCTGGTTTTGGACATGTCCTTAATGGGAAATGTATTTAAATGTAATTTGCTATTTATTTTTTTGTTTCGATGTTGTTACATTGAGTCTCTCGCGGTTCTGCCTGTTATGCACTTATGTCTTAGTCTGAACTCAGAATTATCCGTGTGATAGTAGAATTAACATTATGAGTCTATGTATAGGACCTTGAGAAATCTCACGGACTAAATGCCACAGCAAGTTGTGCAATTAAAGCTGTAACTATTACATGGTTCTTTATATCTGCTCTGAGTAATCCAGTGTTACTATGAAGAAAATTAAAAAAAACCTTATTGCTTCTACATTACATAAAACTCATAAAAACACAGAAAAACCCAACAACTCATAAGATTCAAACACTCTACTTTAAATATCAACAATTTGTAAGTGAACGATGATCAAGTCGTAAAGAAGCGACTGGTCGGCGCCGTAAGCATTGCTGTTTCACATTCAAACTTGGACAAACGGAATTAATTCTTGTCCCAACAGCCCGCATCAGTTTTATTACGTTGTTAAACTACGGACCATCATATCCTTTACGTAAACGCTTTGTGCTTAGTTTCACATTCGTCTTGTGTTTGTTTTCTGTAAGATAACTAGATTTTTATGACCGACGAGTTACGCAAGCTCACCTGATGGTAAGCGTTAACGATTATGAAAACGTCATAATAATTAACACAATAGCCATACTGTTTAGAAGAAATTATTAATAATTGTCAGGCACTAAACTGCGCTCGACCTGCAAGATGCAGAGACAACTTGATAAAGGTCGCAGGAAAACGCTGGATGCTTTTGACAGGTACGTCTGGATATTTGAGTATTTTGTTCAGCAATGATCTCTCTCGTCACTCTAAATTGTTACATTATATAGTCTCGTCATTATTTTCGATAGGCTTCCGCATTCGAGGGCCCTCCGTTATCCTCCTATCCAGTTTCCGCCACGGCGGCCAATCTCAAAAGAGATCAGCCAGGTACGCAGGAGATATTATAGTGCACAAGTGTGTGCGCAATACACAAGTGCACTCACTATTCCTTCACTCTCATAGTCCGGTGAGACGGAAACCCGAGATGACCGGAGAGAGATTAGGCGCAGGACCAGCGGCTTTAACTGCTTTCTGAGGCACGGGGGTATCACACCGCCAACTTCCTGACTCCGAGCTGTGACTAAGTAATTTTTAAGATGGAAAAACCCAGTCACAATATTTTTGGCTCGACCCGGGATTCGAACCCAGGACCTCAGCGGGCAATACGTACTCATAACGCGTACACAATACAACTACGCCACCGAGGCAGTCACTCTGAGGCCCTCCACTTAGTAGTTTGTCTTAGTTCTAATAACTTTTACCAAAATATACTGAAATTATTAAGTTAACCTTTTGTTTACATTACATAACTTTGTTCAAGATCCAATTAGTATTTTACTTATGGCAGTCATATTTAATGTGAAGTAAGTAGTTCTTGTTCTTTAATTATAATTATTATGACTTCTATGTTCTGAGCATTTAATCCATTTCCTTTTATCTATTGTTACTTACATACTTATTATTACTAGGCTACATAGTATAAGCTATAAGATTATTGAGTCGATGCAAATGCAAATTGGAAAAATAATCTTCAAAAACCCATTGCAAGAAAGCTAATATAGTAGGAAATACACTGGGAAATATTTCTATTCGACATAAAACTTTAGAAATGGCGTATAATTAAGTATTATGTAGGGTTATTGAGTTATAACTTTGACAAAAATGATATTTAAAACTTCGGCGTGGAAGCAAGTACGATATAAAATTATTTCTAAGATGCTTGAAAACATTTTTTTAATGCTATGAATGACGAGACGATCGTGCCGTTCGCCTGATGGTAAGCGATACGACCACCCATAAATAGTAGCAACACCATCCACCACCTTGAGTTACAAAGTACTGTGTGGCATTCCACTGCGCTCGTCATCCTGAGACATAAGATGTTAAGTCTCATTATGTCCAGTAGTTACACTGGTTACAATGTCTTTCAAACCGACACACAACAGTGCCTGCACACTGCTGCTTGGCGGTAGAAATAGACATCATATCCTTTACGGTGGTACCCACCCAGACGGAAACTTACATATGGGAGGCCTACCACCAGTGTGGTATTGTAATATACACACATATAATAATGGTAATATTTTGTTTTTGTCTAAATGATTTTGGCTTTTCAGCTTCTTTTGTTTATTACTTATAGTCGTTATGTCTTTAATGGCGAAAAAACATTTTCGGGGTAATCTGCACACTTAAAAATCTACGTTATATGAATTTCAAAGTTTTGTGAAGTTCAATAGAATAAGGCTAAAAGCCTCTTTGTATAGAAGGTCTACAATTGTATTGTTTAATACAGGCCCGATAAGAGTACCGATAACAAGTCAGCAGCTTTGTCAGTGACACTAGAATCTAACGCATTAACTTCTAAGAATCTTAGCGGTCATCTTAGACATAAATACTTTGGCCATTGACCTCTAATCGTCAAAAAAGGGGTCACGCGTCACTGTTTCAATAGAATGTTTGTTTTTAGTTGTATTATAAAAGTAATCAACGGTGCGATTCGCGCGGATCACTGACTCGCTCTTAATCGACATAAATATTATCAGAGGGCAAGAATTTAGCGCACTCTGTACTTAAAATGTGTAATAAAATGTTATAAAGAATCATCTTAGGAGGGTATTGGTATGTAAAAAACAAAACAAAAACACAGCACGTTGTCACGCATTTATCACAGAAGGGGTAGGCAAAGAAACAACCGAGGCACTAAGTTTTATAATGTACCTGACAAAAAATTGAACATATTCAGTACTTTCTTTTATTTTTAAAATCCAACCAGAGAGACAGCCCGGAATAATTATAGTGACTATACTGTAAAGGTACGCAAAGTATCGATTCTCTACATTATATTACACACATGATCTACGCTATACGTATAGAATTTCCTCACACCTAATAACAATTGCAATACCATGTTTCATTGCCATCCTAATCTTCTAGACTTTACACAAACAGCCGACTTCAACTGTCCAAGAAGAAACACCCGCGTCAAAGATAACCCGACCACAAAACATAACTGAAACGAGATAACTCGAGCAAAACCGAAGCACAATCCAACCTCAATCACGTACCACTCTTATCGGTGCCGTTTGAAAAATGTTAAATATCCGCCATTGTACCGGTAAGGGTCTGGACGTAAATTAGCCCCGGATATCCGTTTCATTGGCAGGCAGGAGCGGATAATAAATTGGCGCCGTGACCGGGGCCCACGGTGGGCTATTTGCAAATTGCCGCTCGCTGTTGGGTGACGGCCGTAAATTATCTAGCCAAGTTTCGACCTGTCTTTGATTCCATAAATTCTTGTTTATTTCGGTTGATTGTGAGGTTGTTAAATGGTTGATTATTGCTTTAATTTCCAAGATGTGCTTTGGTTATAGTTGATTTTAGGGATATTAGTGCGATGTAGGTGTCTCGTAAGCTAGAGTCTGTCTGGGTATCTTCACATTATAACAATCAGACGCTTTGTTTGTTCCTGTTTATAAGCAGTAGTTTATAAGCACTGCCATATTCCGCATTAAAGTATTTTTTTATGGTCACACTTATAATTACATCGGACCTGATTACCAGATATAAGCTTGGCGAAGTGTGAATTATTTATATTGATATAGGTTCTCTTACGCTTATACATGTTGTTTCACATTCAAATAAAATCACTGTACGATTCTAATTACTACTCGAACATCGAACGAACTGTACACGATTATAACCAAAGCAAATTTAAACATAATAATATACACTTTAGATATTATCAAAGAAACAAATGCCGTACGCGGTTTTTCCCTACTTTATGTTTCCCGTACGCCCCTTTGAAGTGCAAATATAAAAATATTTTATTGCGCGTTATATTAAAAAAAGTAAGAGTAACTCTGCAAAGCATAGGTGTTATAGCGCTATAACACGAGGAAATGTTGTTTGTCTGTAACACATTCTTTGAAAGTAATTGAAGTTGTTACGCGATAGGTGCTACAGTAATGTAAGATGTCTGTTTGTTACAATTCGATGGTAGGATAAATTTGTATCGGCCCACCATACACAATTTCTAAAATCCGCTATAGTGGCTATATGGCACTTTTTGACATCAGCCTATATATATCCGGTTCAACAGGCCGGCATAATTATGTCAACCGGCGAGGGATAATCTCTTGTCAGTGACATTCTACCTGGACACCACTCCGCTAACCATCGCTTATTATTATTACTTTGCAGAGCCCGTAGAAAAATCCTTAGTCATAGTATAGACTATCATAAACAAATAAATCACCTTATGGTAATTGATCATCACTTTTTATACAAACCCACAATACCAATTATGGATGCGCTGGTTTAAATGAAAAAGAAAAAGATAAGAGAAGGTACGTGAGTATTTGGGCCTTCAGGTTTTTCTGAAATATTAAATAGTTCATCACATCAGCCTTGTATTAGATACTGCCCACTGCTGAGCACGGGCCTCCTCTGCAACTGAGAGGGTTTTAGGCCTTAGTCCACCACGCTGGCCTAGTGCGGGTTGGCAGACTTCACATACCTTCAAAATTCCTATAGAGAACTTCTCAGGTATGCAGGTTTCCTCACGATGTTTTCCTTCACCGTTAAAGCGAGCGATAATTCACAAAGAATACACACATAACTTTTTAGAAAAGTCAGAGGTGCGTGCCCTTGGGTTTTGAACCTGCGGACATTTGTCTCGGCAGTCCGTTCCACTCCCAACTAGGCTATCGTATTAAATAGTTGGTTGAAACAAAAGTTATACCATAAACGCAATTTCAAGAAAACTTTACGTGAGAAGTATACTCATGAGAAAAGCCGTGCACGCACACTAGTTTCACCATAACAACGCAATGAGTACATAAAAACACCACAAAGAAGCATATTTCCACATTTGAGTTCATTTCATTCCCCGGTACGGTCTACAAAATATTTACCACGTTACTTTCATCATTCTGTATTCAAATATTCTTTTCATCACATTTTCAGAAACAGAAGAGTAACTGAAGCGTCGTATCCGCATATGGAAATAGTGTTTTTACTCCATGATTCTTTCGCACGGTTCTTATAGTTTTTATTTTAATTTACTAAAATGCAAACCGTACATTGATATTTTATCATTTTTCCTGACTCTTCAATGTGCCAATGCTATCCATGTAATTTTGACCGCTTCGACCCGTCGCGTCGCGTCGCCAGAATTATGTCGGCCTTGTTAGATTTAACCAGACGACGCCGTAGTGGGAATCGTCGAACTGAGCCATACAATTTTATGGATCCTAGTCACTATCCAAATACCAGCCCGGTACAAAATGTATTCCATACATTTCAATTGCAATTTTCGAAATTACCATGTATATTATAAGACTCATTTAACGTAAACTGATAACATATCAACAAAAAGTGGACGATAGCCTAGTTGGGAATGGAACGGTCTGTCGCGACAATGTCCGGAGGTTCAAAACGAAAGGCACACACCTCTGACTTTTCAAAGTTACGTGTGTATTGTTTATCAATTATCGTTCGCTTTAACGGTGAAGGAAAACATCGTGAGGAAACCTACATACCTGAGAATTCTCCATAAGAATCTCGAGGGTATGTGAAGTCTGCCAACCCGCACTAGGCCTTAGTTAGGCCGCTACTACTGTAGAGGAGGCCCGTGCTCAGCAGTGGGCAGTATATAATACAGGGCTGATTACATTGCATTGATAACATATCAACACAATACTGTGTCTTATCGCTTATTACCACGTAGACATCTTTCAAATTTCAAGTCATAACATTTTAAACTCTATAGACAAGTACGTCAGACATTATCTAAATGTAACTATTTTATATAGACAGAAGGGGTTCTCAAGGATAGGTCAAAGTTCATGCCCGGCCCGGCGGAGAGAATTTCAAGACATTTGCGCTATTCCCTTCGTAATTTCGGAATGTTGGTTGTACTTCTGTTTTCGAACCCTTTAATAACAAACTCTTATCCGCCCTTAAAGGAAATCTAAGTAAAATTCTCAGAAATTTCGGATTTAGATTATAATCCTCCATTTATCTTTATTTATTACTTAGTGAGTTGTGAAAATAAATTAATGTATTTAACATCAAAACGAAATGTGATTTAATCTACACGTTCCATATAATTTAACATTATAAACCAGTACATTACTGATGTTAGTATTTTAATTGCAAAAGATCCTAATGGCTTACACTTTAAGTTCGTTGTAACAAAGCAATGTGAAGCAAATAAGGCGAACAATAATAACCACTTCAATGATCTAGTGAGGATCTAGGTTGGAATTCCTGAAACAAGAAATTGCGAGAATTATCCGACTTTAAAGTACTCACTTGGATTACCCGGACTTAGGATATTTGCTCGATATAACGATAGGCTATCTCTATTACATCATGAGTCGGATATAAGCTGGGAGAAATCTGGGTGCACTAAATGTGTATCTTCCTTTTTTTGTCGCGGGGTAATAATGTTTGTCTGCCTAACCTATTGGTGATGGAATTGCGTGCTTACCTTACTTCTTACTAATATTATAAATGTTAAAGTTTGTGGAAATGTTTGGATGTTTGTAAGAAGTAACTCAGAAACAACTAAACGGATTTGGATGAAATTTGGCACACGGGTAGGTCATGTCCTGGATAGGGGGAGCAAACTACTGGGATGATAGGTAGGTAGATGAGAAATAATTGATCATTTTTAATCTGATTCTTTAAGTAGATGGCGCTGGCGTCGTACTGTGTTATATGGACTTTTTTAGCGGGAAAGGCTTTTCACGCCAGCGAGGCCGCGGGCAATGCCTAGTAAAATATACATGTATGTAATGTATATATTAAAGCAGTTATAATTAAGTCAACGTAATCGAAGTTAAATCGTTACACAGTAACAGATTATTTAAATCACTATATTGTGTCTTCGTTCAGCTGAATAAAGTGCGCCATGTAAATCGCCTCAAGATGCGGCATAAGTTACAGGCATTAGCGATTGTGATCCAAAGCTTATTACGTGTGATATTCAAAATATATGTCGGAAATATTATAATACAATTTTAGGAATTTAAATTTTAAATATTATTGCGTTTACCTACTTTGTACTAACTTGATTTCTATCTCTACGGGTGACATAACGCTGGATTATAAGATCGGGGTTTCTAACATAACCGTCCACTTGGCCCAGACGCTGAGCAGTAAAGGTAAATACACTTTTCAAGCGAAAAAAAAATGTTTAATTGTAAACAAAAGTATTTAATCGAAGCTTATATTACATAATATTAATTGCAATAAGATTCACAAATGCAGATTAATTTGAGCACCAATGATGGGACGACCTAAATTTTATTGCAAATATTTTTACATTTCGCTAAACCTTCAAACTTGCATCGTTCATTTGCATACTGACAAAGCTACAGTGATTTGTGTGGTTTGCGCAAAACGAATGGAATATAAAATGAGATCATTCCTCCTTTCACGGGGCTCTGCAATAAGCCGAGTTTTTGTAGCCGCCGCGGAAGCGTGGGACTGCTTCCAACACTTTTGTATGTTTATTACATCGATAATGGCAATGTTGGTTCAATTATTCACAATACTAATTACGCATACGCATACTCACGCCTTATATCCGGAGGAGTAGACAGAGGCGCAACTAGTGCACTCACATTTCGCAGTGCGTATTCCGTCCCATGATGTGATAGGGGGGCGAGCCTATCGCCATATCGGGCACAAATTCCAGGCTCTGGTATTGATTAGAAAAATCTAATATCACTTTGTCCCGACCCGGGTATCGAATCCGAGACCTCAGCATTGCAGTCGTACCGTAATACAACTACGCCACCGAGGCAGTCTACAATACTAATTAGTACAAAGAATCGTTTGTGTATTGATTAGCTGGTGAGAGGCTTCGGGATAATTGAAGTGTAGTAGAATTGTAGTAGGTCTATTTGTCTGTAGCATGAATGAACCAACTCGTCAGGGTAGTATAGGTCTGACAGTACAATATGAAATGATTGTTGTTGCGTTTCTAACGATGAGTAAGATTTACGAAGGCCCAGACAATTTCGTTTACTGGCCGTGCTTTAAAATGGCATTTTGACTTTTTACTGGCGCAGTTGGGTAAAAATCAAAAGAATTACACGTGATGGTGCAGCAAATAGTGTGGCAACAGTTTCAAAAACAAATTGTGTAAAATTTCCGCTGCCATAGAATCGAGTGTAATATTTCATGCAGCTTAACGTCCCGCTGTCAGCTTAAAGTACGCACAGAAATCTATACCATGGGACCAAATAATAATAAAACGCGTGAAATTTCAGTAAAAATTCGTTTGAACATTTCCATTTAATTTTCCCTTATAACCAACGCCATTTTGAAACAAAATGGCGGACACAAATGAATATTTACTGTAAGAATTTTCGTTTACACTATGGGAGTTAAGTTTATGATATATTTTTACTCTGGCAACATCTGTTGTCGGACTGGTGTCATTATTCTTGCGTCCACTGAATGCTGTCTCCGAGCTAAAACAAAATGAAATAAGGCACAGCGTTATAGCAACTCGCAGTTCCTACATCGCGGATGATTCATAGCCCGACATTTTTTACTTCTACCCGCGTTCCGCACTCAGCCCATTCCGGGCGTGTTTAAATGTAAGTTTGCTTTAAATAGTCTCTTATTAGCAATAAGAATGACAAAGGGTACTGTTTTGTTGAGTTATAGGGCGAAAAATACGTTTTAAACTTTTATAATTGGTGAAGTTTTACCCAGAGGGCCTCCGAGGGTGGAGGTAGATTTAATTTAGCCTTTTTATTTCTCGGAATGGGAACAAGGGATCCATTATAATTCGGGTAGACATGGAGACTTATCGAAGTTTCGAAGGAGCGGGGAAAAAAGGTTGATGTCAATAAAGTGGGAGCGAGGTGACGCTATATCGTACGGTGGAGTGAAGAGTACAGACATATTCGACCTTCACAAATGCTTAATTGCACTATTGCGAGAATTGGGCAAGACTTCATTTGGTATACAAAGGGGTGATTAGAGAAGTCCGTGATGAACTTTTTCAGCTGGCAATATACATAAATTACCAAGTATTGTGATTTCTTAGTCATTTAGATTTCTAGATTTACATGTAATTAATGTGATTTCGTAAAACTAGATGTTTAATTTCCCTGACAGTATCATATTATCAGGATATATATTATATGATACAACATACATACATAACTAACATTATATTAAATAGATAACTAAATAAAACGAAATATACTAAATAAAAGCTCAAGGCCGAGATGGTTGGCGCTCACTTGGGGAGGTCTACGTATAGTGGTGGCCGCCGATAGGCTGATTTATGATGTTTATGAATATCGTAGATTCATACTGTTCCTACTTAGTTATGATAATGTGATATGCTGGTTTCATGCGGTTAGTAAGATTGTTGAACTCTTTAGTTCTTTTTCTTCATTATTTCTCTGTTTTTTCAGAGATTGATTCTCTGAAAATCTTACTCGCTATAAAAATCGCAACAGCAAGCTTTCATCACATCGATTTCCTGTGAGGCAGTGATACCATCCGGGTGGAGAAGATCTATTCTTATTTGTTGAGCACGGCTTTAAACCTTCTTTTTAGTTATTTAAAAAATAATATTACTAAACTATTTCATACAAATACATTCAATAAATCAATTCACGTTGTCTGAGGTTGAATTTCACAGCAATGCAGTTACAACTGTATGCCACGTAACAGTAGATTGAGGCGTCTGAAGGGCGACGTATTGATTGCGTCTCGTTAGTGAGAGCACAGTGAGAGAGTGAACCGCAAACACGCAGCATCCGTATCTCCAGATCTACTGTTATCTGGATTGCTTTTCATCGTGCCTCTCTCCTTTTTGCGTTACCACCTTTATTAGGGGTCAGTAAATAATAATAATATCAGCCCTATATATAATATACTGTAATACTGCTGGGCTTCATCTACTTTTGAGAAAGTTCATAGACAGCTGTTTTCTATTTGTAAAGAAACATCCACAAGTTCTCTAGAAAAAAAAAGCAATGAGAGGTGTCAAGGGACACCCGGATGGAACGAAGTTCCTTTCGATTAATTAGTGAAGGAATTGTAATAAATTTTATTTATATAACAGAGTGTGTATATATATAAATATATAAATAAATATTTTCCTATTTCCGTTCCAATACATAAGTTTCCAGAGAAAAAAAAAATACGTGTGGCACTCGGAGACTACCGCGGTAAAGCTATTGCATAGCATTTTTATCACAAATTTTGATTGACTAAACACTAATTCGATCTTACGCTTACCACATAAAGTAGATTTTTAAACGCGAGCAAAGCACGTTTAGTCTTGTTATTGATAAATGTCAGTAGTAGTAAAGTAGAATAAATCAACAAAATTTGAAAAAAGAATGTTACGTTCAATTCTTTTGTACTCGTGCCGTGCTAACGCTGGGGAAATAGCTTCTACGCAATGTATTTAAGGTTCATATTAGATTAGTAAGAAATGGTTTTAATGACTTTAATAAATAAAATAAATAAAAATATACTCGTTTCAAGAATTATAGCTTCTACGCATTGTATTTAAGGTTCATATTAGTAAGATAATAGAAAAAAGTGTCGTGACAACTTTCCGTCCAGCCCCCTTTCACAACGCGCGATAAGGAACTTCGTTCCAAATGTTTGCTGTCTAGATAGTCAGTCAGGCTATTTACTGATGTATTTTTTTTTCTATTGCAATTGAATGACGAGACGAGCATGCCGTTCGCCTGATGGTAAGCGATACGACCACAGAAATATTTGGTAGAAATAGACATTTATTATTAGTATTGCGCGTATAAAGGTGAAACACGTTGGAAAACCCCTGACCGAGGAGCGTGCCCTGTAGCCATCATGCCGGGATCAGCCTGAGTGTCGTGTCTATATGCACTCGTGATCGATGCTTAACCACCTATGCGCTATTGATATGAACTTACAAGTTTGACTTATTTTCTGTACCTACTAGTGTAACGTTCCTAGCAACGTTAACGCTCTTCGTAAACTATCTATCGTTTACGTAGCTTTGCGTTTATTTTAATTATTTATAAAGTTATATAGGCATAATTGAATAGGTTTTCCTTAGTTATGGAGTTACTCTATTTTAACCAAAAATCCTTTTTACTATCACAAGTTTGGCGTAAGGTTGCGAGACTCGATCTAAGTGTTCATGAACCCCTCAGATCCTGATTTTGGGCACAAACTTCCTAAAGCTTTCTTAACAGTTTTCACTGACATCTCAAAGGCCAAAAAACGATAAAAAGTCTATTTTTTGTCCTCTCCTCAAACAATGAGAGATTTCAGCTCTTCGGTCGAGATTTGCTGTGGGAGAGGTAGTTCTGTAACATGATTCTACCAGTTAATAACATAGCAATAAAGTTATACATCCATGGTTTACTTCTAGAACCCGAAACTGCCAAAATTTTTCTAGATTTTTCACCATTTTCACTGAAAATACGACGCAAAACCAATTCTTTTATATATTTGTCAGAGTCTGATATCCTATTGCACACAGTAAATTTTCAGGATAGGTGAAGTAACTGTAGCGTTGTATTACTGAAATCTGAGTACTTGTAAGAAATATTGTCAAATAAAACTTTGCTGGAAACGAGTATAGAAGTGTTTAGAAGACCTAAACACTTTTAGGGTGAGAATTTAAAATATTTCAGAATTTGAGGTGATAAGTTTTAATCATTAGCTGCAGTATGTGAAATCACATGTGAAATCATTGCTAGTGATGTTTTCTATTTCTCGGATGACAATAAATGCAACTTCTTGAAATTTTGGTTCCCTTATTCCATTTTTGGCTTATTTCATTCCAATTTTCGTCCACTCTTAGAACTTCTTTACATCTAACATCTTCGCGTAAGTCAGAGGCATATTATTTTCTTTTAAGTCATTAGTATTACCAAATACAGAACATTGAAAAGCTTTTCGAATATAATCGAAAAATGAAAGTAACACAACCTTGTTCTAGCTAAATGCAACGCAACTAAACGACAAAAAAAAATCAGTTTGCGATTAGTAATAATTAATGAAATATTTAGTGGACGATAGCCTAGTTGGGAATGGAACGGTCTGCCGAGACAATGTCCGGCGGTTCAAAACCCAAGGCACACACCTCTGATTTTTCGAAGTTATGTGTGTATTGTTTATCAATTATCGTTCGCTTTAACGGTGAAGGAAAACATCGTGAGGAAACCTACATACCTGAGAATTCTCGATAAGAATTTCGAGGGTATGTGAAGTCTGCCAATCCGCACTAGGCCAGCGTGGTGGACTAAGGCCTAACCCCTCTCAGTAGTAGAGGAGGCCCGTGCTCAGCAGTGGGCAGTATTTAATACAGGGCTGGTATTAATGAAATATTTACATTTAACAAGGGTTTTTTTTTATATTTTCGGTATCGTTGTAACAGTAGAGCCCAATCTCATAAATATAAGCAGTTTTTAATGTATAAATGGTGCATATTTATTATTACGATTACTTTAAAAAATCAGCAAATTTAATGAAAATTTCAAAATTCTAACCTGATCTAGAGACAAATATGGTATAAGATATGATTACAAAAATATTTTACACACGCCATACCAGTCCCGGATGACAACATATTATCGCTATTAGAATAGATAATTACAAAAAAATATTTTTTTACCCAACCTAGTAAACAACAATTAAAAAAACAAAACAATACCGTTAACCCCCACATGAACACGAATAGGGGGCGATATCCACATGAAAGAGACACAAATCAGCACCGTTTGAAGTCGTTCGCTAATGAAGCGAATTCGTTGATATGACAGGGGCGTAGTAAGAACGTAGCCTGAAGCGGTTAGGGAACCACGAGGATACGTGAAGTGTTTGAAATTGAGCGAAATGAAGTAAATTGAAGGGTATCCATATCTTTTTATAGGCAATCGAATTCACGTTAGCGACCAAGTAGTTACAGCAACAGACGAGGTGTAAAAACCTAACATAGCGGCCCACCTAAGTGCGTCACAATTCGTGATCAGCCTGTATATATCCGGTTTAAACGGGCCGGCATAATTATGTCGACTGGCGGGAGTAATCATCTCTTGTCAGTCGAAATTCTACCTGGACCCCACTTCGATTACCATCAGGTGCAGGGGGGTCACTATGCAGGGCACGCTTGAAAAAATCAGGCAGTGAAGTGAACTCTCGCATGTAAATTTGCTGCAATTCAAACAACTGTAAAATCACTAACTGCCATTTTTCTGCAGCAATGGTCGTCAGTCACTGCTTACGTCTCTGCCTACCCCGATCGGCTTGGGTGTGCTCAACCTTGCCGGTTCACAGATAAACATAAAGTACCAACCGACGCGTGAATCAAATTGTTATGTACAAAGGATGAAAGCGACCTATTGCTTCGGAATCTGCTAATTATTTCGGTGTCGTTTGATTTTAGTATTGGGAATTATTAGGGTTCTGTCTAATGCCTAATGAAACCCTTGTAATCGCTGATGTCTCTGTAGAATGATTATTGGTTGTAGAAATGTCTCTCTTTGGGGAATTGTGTTTCGCTCTTATATACAAAAGACCGTCATATAGCGTCGATTTGTCTATTTCGGCCCTATGCATATTGTTATGTTAAAAAGAACATCGCAAAAAGCGCAAGAGACGTTATTGTACCGGCACGCTATGGCGGCCGTTTTGACAGATTATAATAGTGACGTGAAATCTTAATTCATTATCGAAACAGATATACTAGCCAGCGATCCTATAAGTGACGATCATATTATATTTCATTTTTTTTAATTTCGATCAACAAATAACGAGTTTTTGGTAAAATTATACATTCCAATAAATTTTACTGCACGTCACTTTTGACAATAATGTACAACAATTAGCTCCTTCAACGTAGTTATGAATTTTTACGAAACTGAATGAGTGGACCAATGTCAAAACGGGCATCATGGCGTGCCGGTACGATAGATTACCATCGGTTTGTCGATTTCTACCTTATATTGTGTTCTCGTTGAAAAACTAATAAATAGATTATGCCGTAAATAGGTACTTGTAAAAAATGACCTTAGATGCCCTGCAAAATATTTTTTCAAACAAAAGATAAACCCAATAGTGTTTCCAAAGGCACTTACCTCATAGGTCTAACAAAACAAAGAACTTAAGTAATCTTTGAAGCATTGAAAGCAATTTTTGGAATACATTATCCCTTCGCCGCATTTGAAATAAAATCAAAGCATCGACAATAGTTGGGTCGTAGTGAAAAATAAGGACGGTCAGTGGGCAGCGGGTAACGCGTGCGGGTATTGGGTATCGGGTACCTATCGGGTATTGCTCTGTCGTGCAAGCGCCCGGCAGTACCAATAAACTGGGGTCACACAACCGACAACTTCACGAACCCAATAATAAATTCTTCTTTCACACTTATTGTTTGGCTGAAAGTGTAGGATTGAGCGGGTGAGAAAATTTATCGATAAGCACTATTGTACTCTTCTTTTTTTAATAATGCTCAGCTGTATAAGCCACACCTATGCCGGTAATCGCAACAACTAGAAACAATAGCATGAGTGCTCCCGATTATAATTAGATTATAGTTAGATATATTATAATTAGATAATATATTATAATGTGCTGCACTGCGCTATTTGGATAGTGAAATGCAACTCGTCACACATTAACGTTAAGTTTCATCGTAGCCATCAGTAAATAGGTTTTAAGTTGTTTCTTGCTTGTACATAACTTAGCGATGGATATAAAAAGGGCGATGATACCTACCCAGATGGAGCATTGCATAAGAGAACCCAAACATCTAGGAACATCTAAATTATAAGAATGAAATGCAATACTTCATTTCAAAATAGCTTGTGAAAAAAAAGCGGCTTTAATATAATAGCACATAGAGATAATTCGTGTAACGTGTTGAAATTTAGACAAAACCAAGAAAATTACGAAAATGACTCTGTTTACACCTTACAAGTTCTATTAAGATGATGTCCAGGCTCCTATAAGTTAGCCCACGCACGAAGGGTTCACTAGATGGTATAAACCGTCGCAAGGCCCTAAGGTGGGCCGGGTCAACGGATATTGAAATAAGTTCACCTGTGTGCTTCACCAGCATTTTCCATTATTTATGTTTCGTCTGCAGACATAATGGGTTATGAAAGGCATGGCGTGGCTTCTGCTGTCCCAGCTGTTTTTGCTGCGTATTTTTTACCCTTATGTTAGCTTGTGCGATTTGAGAAAGGAAATATTTAAGAATGCAAGGAATTTGATAAGCGGAGTATAGTGAAAAGATTATATTGCAAATATGAGAAAATATTTCAACAACGATATTCATAAATGATGTAAGTATAAAAGCTTCGAAAACAGTGTCGCGAAAGTGAGGTCGTTTCTAGGAAAAAAGTAGCATTTAGGAAATAGTAAAGTAAATAGTAAAGTCTTACTGTTGAAATAATTTCTAGAATCGAATAATATTTAGTTCCAGACGAGTGCTTTCAAACAAAGAAAAAAATCTACAATTAAGTATTAATGTAGGCGATTGATGAAACAAAAACATTCCTTGGCTATCAGGTCATAGGAAGAAACGATTCTTTCTATAAAAATAATTAGTTTCTTCATAATAAATTTTTGACCCATATGTTTCTTGAATCGAGGTTTTTTCTTTTTTTAGACAGTGGATACGGACCTATAGACCTACGGGCTTATAGAAAGAGTAGGAGGGTTTTGTTATTTTTATTTTTGTACAAAATCGCTTTATTTCTTATGCTTCTATTTACCGCATACTTTAGCTTTAAACCATTAGGTTCAGAGTTTGGTTCCCTTCACGTTAAAAAAAAATTGTGACTATCAACAATAAAAATATATATTTGGTGGATTTTCTCGGGATTAATATTAGTGTAGGGTTCTCTATCATCTATATTCGTATATAGATATGCATAAGCTCTACACAGTGTCCGTACACTAGTTGCACCACTGTTTATCATTGCGGTATTAAGGCGTTATATGCAATGCAATGCAATCAGCCCTGTATTATATACTGCCCACTGCTGAGCACGGGTCTCCTCTACTACTGAGAGGGGTTAGGCCTTAGTCCACCACGCTGGCCTAGTGCGGGTTGGCAGACTTCACATACCCTCGAGATTCTTTTGGAGAATTCTCAGGTATGTAGGTTTCCTCACGATGTTTTCCTTCACCGTTAAAGCGAACGATAATTGATAAACAATACACACGTAACTTCGAAAAGTCAGAGGTGTGTGCCTTGGGTTTTGAACCTCCGGACATTGTCGCGGCAGACCGTTCCATTCGCAACTAGGCTATCGTCTACTTTTTTTTTAATATATCTTTATTAAACTCCAATTAGAAGCTCGTTGTATAAAAATGATATTAGTCAGCCATATTGCTATTAAAATCAAATGTAGTGATTTAAAATTGAAATATTTTTTGTCAATCGTAGCGCCTAATGTTCGAACGATTGGCACAAAAAGCTCGGCGCTAGCTCCATTTTTCGTGACATTTACAAATGAGTTTTGAAATGTCTGAACGTTTACATATCGTGGTTTAACGATCTAGAAAATATATCAGCAGTAACAGCTAATGGTATTTGGAATTAAATTCCTTTACCGAATAAAAATAAAAGAAATAGTATAACATCTTTGGGATTTCAGGGGTAGGCAGTAGTACACAAAATTTTGTCAGCTATATTTAGTCACAAGTAATAGGGGGCAATCCCTGACTCCAGGTTGATACTGATCAGATAAACTTAATATCACTTTCACCTTCCTCGGAATTTAAACCCGAGATCTCACGAAACCTTTCCGCTACACAACTAATTCACCTAGGCAGTGTCAGTACAGTGTGCTTAGTGCGAGTTTTTCTAACGCCTCGATCGCGTTAAAGTTAACGTGGTTTTGTATGGCATTTGATCAGCGCCGCCTAGTATCAACAAAGAGAAACATAATTTGTGAGTGCGAGATTTGTTTATGTGACTCTGTCGATAGCGACGATCGAATAAATACACGAGCGAGCAAGTTAACGCGCGTAAACCGTGCTTTTGCGAGTGCGAGTTGCCAATTTTCCACTTTTGACAGTTCGAATGGTTAACTTATTCACTTACGTGGTGGTAAAGTTATTCACCTAGCTTTTAACAGTGAGAGTGCATTGTAAAACCTTGAATTTTATTAGAAGTGTTGTGTTTGTGGATTAATGGATTTAAAAATACTCATCACGCTTTTTTTCTGCTTGGTTGATGTTTGAGGATGAATGCTGGGTCCCAAGATAAAACACTTCTAATTTTCTTCTAAAGGCCCGCAGTAAGTATAACTTAGTAAATAATCTCGCGAACACTGAATTTAGATAAAGATATCGGCTTTCCAAGAGACTATTTAAATATTTGTGTAAAGAGTTAGACGCTTAACTAATTAAAAATATTCTCAGGGATTTACCTTGGAAGGACCTAAAGGCATGGGTATAATATATAATATCGCATTTAAAATTAATAGCCACTTGTATTGCCCATATCCTAGTATAAACTTTATTATTGTAGGGCCTCACAGCACTATTTTTATTTGCATCGGGATCTTACCAGCGACCCAATGGCTAATAATGATTCACAAAAAGTGTGCAGTGTCTATATTGAAGAGGTAACCAAGGCTCTGGCAAAAAATATAATATAAATTAGTTTTTTTTTTTTTTTTTTTTTTATAATGGCATTTGTTTTCACATTTTGCCAATGTCAAATTTGGTTTGTCTATTTTATTATCTGTAGTATGTCGAAGTAAAGCAGTGGCTACCTTACCAAGACTTTATCGAGGAGTTTTGGCGGCAACAAAAAAAACACTTCATTAGCACAATTATTTCAATTCACTTCATTTGAGCTCTTTAATAGAACTATATTGGATAATATACCACTATAATTATGCAATATAACACTAAATATCACCAAAATAATGAATTAAAACAAGAGCACCTCATGACACTTCCAAGTTCCCGCCAAAACTCCATTAGAAATAATAAATACATTCGATTTCTAAACACGGCGGTTGCTAGGCGACCATAATTTACAATAACATAAACATTCAAACTTTGTTTGCTTGACATTTGATAAGTGAGACGACGTATAAACCGGTCTCTTTGGAAGTACGAAACTATACGAAGAACATAGCCAAACAACACACCTATTTAATTTTATCGGTTTATCACATTCGCTCTCGGTGCTGCCAATATAAGAACAAAATCTAACGCGCCTCACGGTGAATAAACGTAATACGATTCGAGAACTATGTTTGTCACTCACACTCACACGTACTCACGTTACGCCGCGACTAACGTATGCTCGATTAACGCGATGGTAAAGTTACTCGATAGTTTTTAAGGAACTCGCACTAAGCACACAGACTATGTTTCACGTAAACGTCTTAGACTAATTACATCGTTTCATTATTTTGTCTCCCGCCTCGCTGCGAAAGTGGCTAATTTACACTTCCAACTCACATCTTTCTATTTGATTAATTTCTTTATGGTTAAACAGATGGATGTTATCCGATACTCGCTGAGTGTTTTTTATTTTTTAGGAAGGCGATCCTGCAGTCAACACCGAGGGAAACCTGCGAATGGGATACTGGAGTCCCCCGGCTTGACGATTGCCGGGGCCTGGGAAGGAAGTGGAGGAGGAAGGCGGAAGGAAAAGTGGGGGAATGGAGAAGGGTTCTCAGGATGGGTGGAAAGGAAAAGGGTGCCAGGAAATGTTCGCGGGCCCTTTTAGGCCTCAATGTGTTATCCAACCAAGAGGTATACACACTGAGCTGTGTGCCTAGGCCCGCGACCAATGTCCCCCGCGCAACTCGCTGAGTGTTGGGTGTCATCAAAAGGTTCGTCTAGTGGTAAATGAAGATACCCGATTATAAATGTAATAGTAATTCATAGTATCACTTTTATAATCAAGTTCTTGAAGTCCCGTAGAGAGCATAATAGAAATTTTATTCTGAAAAATTATCTACACTCACGCGGGCGGTACTGCGATTGAGAGCAAGTTGTAATAATACAAGAATCTATTTTAACTATTATTTTAAATGTGTAGTTATCCTAGCCTACCTCGGTGGCGTAGTTGTATTACGGTACGACTGAAATGTTGAGGTCTTGGGTTCGACCCCGGGTCGGGCAAAGTAATATTGGATTTTTCTATTCAATATCAGCCCGGAGTCTTGTTTTTGTGCCCGATATGGCGATAGGCTCGCCCCCTATCACATCATGGGACGGAATACGCACGGCGAAAAGTGAGTGCACTAGTTGCGCCTCTGCCTACCCCTTCCGGGATAAAAGGCGTGAGTATGCGTAGTTATCCTAGCCGGGCTTTTTAAACTTTACCAGGCACGTGACTGTCTCTACAGTGAAGTCCAAGTATAATATACCTTGAAATAGACACTCGCTATTCTTCATAATTATGCCGGCCTGCCAATGCTTATTCAGATTCCGTTTAGCTGATCCACTATTGCAAGTGTGGGGTGACGAACAGTAACAATCCAACTATAAAAAAAGCGTATTTTCTGAAATACATTTGTCAAGCACAAAACAAATCTAAACCACAAAAGATTCAATACTGTAGACGAAGCCCTACCACTGTCACTCGAACAAAACACGATGAACACCATTCGAGTTCGTGCTGCGACTAAGCTTCTGGTAGAGTTGTTTCTAATGGCTGTAAAATGTTTGTCGGTTTACATTTTTATGACGGTATTGTGGTGTAAGTTGGTTTGTGTGCCGGCTCCTACTTTGAGTACTTTCTAAATATGTAATGATTTATGTGATAATGTGTTTTCATGTGTGAATTGTAGTAAAACGCAGTGGAAAACATATCTGTGATTTATTTATTTGAATTGGATTTTTACTTTATGCGCTTTTACATACATTATGTGTATCTGTATCTAAAGAGATACGCAGACGCGTCACTAGTACGTCTTACGAGCTTATTTCAGTGTCACATGCGAGCCTATTGTCACGAAATTATAATTGTGGTGTGTTTTTAAATTAAAAAATACGTATTCTGATTTCTCGTTCTTGCTCTCTCAAACTCATTTAGAATTGGTGTTGTTTGTGAACCAAAGTGCGTTCATAATAAGACGACTTGATTAAATAATCAATTTATCAATTCTACAGGTTATCACTTATAAATTTTGCATGTAATTACACCAAAATCAACTTTTATGATTACAGTTGCAGTTCAAGCAATATTGTAAGCTTGTTGACAAAAATAAAATTTACAACGAATATTAACAGAATGCCTATAAAAAAAAAAAAAAAAAATATATAACAATAAAGACCTACGCTGAGTTTCTTGGTGCTTCTTTTCAGGCCAGTGGGCTTTTCCGAAGCACTGGTAGAATCTTTTAGATGATAAAAAACATTGTAAAAAATGATCGTGTAAAAGTGCCCTTAGGGGCCTAATTACTTAATAAATGATTTGAATTTGAATATATGATTTCTCCAATCCTGAATCCATTGTGCCACTCCGTATAGTAGATATATTTGAAAAATAATTTAATATATCAATTATAAGTTCCAATACAAATAAAACTCATTTAAATCTCACTGGAAACTCCCAATCGAGTACGTATAGTACCTTCTATTTTCAAACAACATGTATTGAAACAGTAGAGACGTCGCTACGACTATTACGGCGTGCTTTTTCGCCTGAGGTCCACTGTGAAGCAATAAAGTATTCGATACGTCTGCCCGGAACTCTATATGATCTCTATTAAAGTGTCGGCGGGAACTTTTGTGTAATTCTTTTCTTACATATAGAGACAAGAGTGTTGGATAATTTGAAGGGATTTTTTTAGTTTCTCGTTTTAAAATATTGGTTAATTTGAGCTTAAGCAGTCTCTATACCTTGTAAAGGTCGCAGGAACCCGCTGGATGCAGGCCCCTTCTGACAGGTTGGTCTGAAAATCTTTGGGGGAGGCCTATGTTCAGCAGTAGACTTCTAAAGGTTGAAGAAGAAGCCTCTATACCTCAATAGTGCTGGCCCACTTCTTGCCGAGAATATATTTTTACTTGGCTCAAAAATTAATTATATAAGTACACACGAGCCATACATTTTGCCTCATTTTATTATAGGCAGCACTTCAGGTCTGCAATACCGTGAGGTTTTGTGTTCGTTTGACCGGCAGTCTAACTATAACAACGTGATTGGAATTTGTGTATGAAGTGATGTTAGGCTCGTGCAGACCATAGGATGGAAAATAAGCTTATTAAAATATAATGTATTCTTTCTTATTATACATTGTACTAACTTTATACCTTTGAATTATTTTGAAAAGAGTTTTTTGCCACTACGTCTCTGGTGGAAACTACTTTCCAAGCCAGTGGTAGAGTAAAACAAATCTAAATCTAAAAAATGTAAATAGTATTTTATGCATTCAATAAGTTATTTCATTTCTAAAATATGAATGAAAGGGACGTAATTTTTTTTATTTATGAAAATTATAGGTACAATAATATTAATATTAACAATAATTCTCTATCACGGTGATATACACACTAGGCTGTGCCTGTATCATAGACATCGTTTTTAATTTCACAAATGTATTAATATATCCTAAAAAATATATTATTAATTTAAAGTATAGGTGTGTGTGTGTATTGTTATCATTGATTTATAGTGTTATGTTCATATAATGTTATGTGATTATCAAATTATTTATGTATTTTCAAGAATCTCTGTATGTCTTGTCTAACTAAATGCCTTTTCCACTTTTAAACAACACTCTGCTAAGCTTTCGAAAATTAATTTCTCGTTGGCTTGCTCCGTAGAGTGCGGTAGAGTTGGTAAACAATATGGACGCATGCATCGCTAGTGACGGTGTTCGCTGCAACAGGTTACTCCCACAGTCAGTCTTAACAGCTGCAGTTATAGCAGATGGTCATACAAGAAAACGGGACTTGATGCTAAGAAATTATCATAAACAGAAATGAAGTCACGACTTAAGGAAAGAATGAATTGAGAAATTAAACGAGTGTTGTCTCATCCTTGGTCAATTAAAGTTGATGGTCTTAAACCGAAGTTACACAAAGAGAGTTTTTCGCATACGAGCGGCAGTTTCTTGCTATGCGATAATCTATCGCCTAGTGTAAAGAAACGGTGCGAATGTCGTCTCTCGAGAGCAATTATCGTCCCATAAACTCTCCTTGGTCAGCGCGTGTGTAAACAAATCCTACGAGTCTCGCAATTCAAATTTGGAATGGCGAATCTCGTACAAAATAAGTACAGAACGATTTGTTCGAGCCTCGCATCAACACATGCGAATCTCACCCAAGTACTGTTTACACTAGGCGAGATATATATACGAATATCACCCTACGAATACTTGCCTGTAATGTAAACAATGTAAGAGGAGCGAGTTTCGCCTTTGACACCTGAATCCGAGTATCGCTTTATTGCTACGAGTTTTTATCCTAATATAAACAACCACAGGAGAGAATCGTAGGGACAGTTCTCGCATACGATATTCGCACGCATGCTCACGCCTTTTATCCCCGAAGGGGTAGGCAGAGGCGCAACTAGTGCACCCACTTTTCGCCAAGCGTATTCCGTCCCATGATGTGATACGATATTCGCTTACGATTTTTCGCCGGTCGCATTCGAGAAACTCTTGTTGTGTAAATGACGCTTTACACTTGACGAGCGTGCGCACCTTCGCATAGCTGTGAATTCGTTTGAAATTCACTAGTGTGATAAAAGCCTTAAGTTTAAATGGGATCTTGTATGGGAGTCTGAGCTCTAGCTTGTTATAATGAAACTCCAAAAATGGCACTGTATAAGTTTGTATTTCAAAGCTTTAGAGTACGTTAATACACAGCAGCGTACTTAGATGGTAAGTGGTAACAGTAACAAATTAGTAGACGTACTGAATTAACAAAGGCGCACGTCGCTTATATATGGGAGGCATGGTGTGACACAGCTCTTCCGCACAACTACGTACGTGCACTTACATAGCTGCGCAAGTGTGTGTGTGTCCCTACAAGCGGTATCAAGAATTCCACGAACTTGATACCCATAACACAAGACTTTATTTATTATTATTTTTATTTACATTTTTATTGTACACCAACAAAAATAAAAATTATATCATAATATATACAAGTAAGCGGTGATACAATTAGCGGTCTTATCGCTCAAGGCAATCTCTTACAGACAACCATTGGATGGAGATAAGAGAAATAACGAAAAGGGCAGTCAGGGGCGTACATAAAAGCTACTATAGAATACACTAAATATAAATAAATATATACATACGAGAGCGCAAAAATATCTACAGACAACATATACATACATAGTCATACGTACAAGTACACATATATAATATAGTACATATAGTACATATAAGACCTGTATCAGTGTGCGGCATAAATCCAGTCAGCCACATTTCCAACTTTTATAAAGGACATTGATATGTCACTCTCGTATGCGTGGGTTTTAAAACAAAAAAGTTCGTAACGAGCCATTGTGTTTGTTATTACAATATCGAAGAGTTAACAATTGTTTATAATTTGATAAAAATTATGGCTTTTTCACACTGATAGAGTTACTGGCTCTGAATAATAGGCAATTTGTACAAATATTATTTTATTTTAGGTAAGCATTTTATTTTTTGGTATTAAAATGTCATCTGTGTAGTCCAAAGCATGTAATATTTTCTATTTTTCTATCAACGACGGGACAATTAGGTTGATCATATCAGCAAGCACTACGCCATCATATTGATGTATAATCTTTACTAATATCATAAAGCTGAAGAGTTTGTTTGTTTGGTTGAACGCACTAATCTCAGGAACTACTGAACCGATTTTGATTTTTTTTCACTAATAGGAAGCTACTCTAGTTCATTACTCTACTCTTAAGTGGTATATACGTTTTATCCAGGGAAAATATTTTTATACCGAAAAAACTTTTTCATGCGGGCGGAGCCGCGAGCATCACCATTCATCTAGTGTATTATATGGCTTTGTACTATGCTCGTGTTACTAAGACAAATATGACTTTATAAAGCCCAGAAACATTCTCTCCATAATTTAAGTAAACAAGAAAAAAATCATACATGCTGCTTCTTGGCGCAAATTGATGAATGCAATCAGCCCTGTATTATATACTGCCCACTGCTGAGCACGGGCCTCCTCTACTACTGAGAGGGGTTAGGCCAATTGATGAATAGCTGATACATACCCAGACGTACGGAAGTTCAATATTACGCAACTCGGTAATAAGACAATAAACTGTTTTTAATTTTTAATAAATGATCGTATTACATTAAGTGATACATATCGATTCAATACTTTTATTTCAAGAGCGCTGAGTTAAACGCTGCGTTATATATTATTCAGGACGCCTTCGGAACACCAATGTATAAATCACGCCAGACTTTAAAGTGCAATGCGTCGTACATTAATCCGTTCATGCACTCATGAATCTCTTTTGAATTTATCACTGCAAGTGCTTAACCGAACATATCGAGTGATTGTCTGATACAAACTACGATAAAACAGTAGATTATCAGTAGGTCGTCGGAAACACGTTGGGCAGTCTGCGTAGGTATTGCGGTCTATTTCTGCCGCTGAGCTGTGGTGTCTAAGTGTTGTTGTGTTCCGCTTTGAACACGTAAGACATCTCAAATGAATGCCAAAAACCTGGCTACATAATTACCAAATAAAAGACCCGCTAAAATGAACAAACAGTTACTAAATATATTTTCTACAATAATAAATTGGAATCACTTAGGACAGTAACGCGTCTCCCCACTCGCTCGCGGCGCTGTCCTCGTGTGCACAATACATTCAATGAAACGCCCGCCGTTCTGCAGTGTAAGTCTCCCAATAAATAATAAAGTTATGTTTCAAAATTATCTGTGTATTTTCACAATGCCAGTTAATTGCCGTTCGTTCGGAACAGTATTACGTTTTTAATTGCTGCCCACCCTTTAGCGACAATACTCAGACGTATTGTTGGAAACGATAATTACTTAAATACAATAGTATTAAATGGATTTCAACTATTGTAACGGTCGTTTTTGTAAGAATAAAAAATAATGTACAGTTAGGATAAAAGTTTTGTAACGGTATTTGTAGCGTGCTAACCAGATATGAAAATCAGTCGAAATGTCAAACTAATAGTGGAAGTGTCAGTTGGGTGTATAAAAAGGCTGCCGTATCGATGTGCACTCTCATTGTGGCTCATTCCGGCTCATTCTGCTCATTCGTGCTGAGTCTTAGTAGCAGTTCAGTAAGTTGATCATTGACTTTCATGCTGGTCGGTTAGTTGCTGATATCTTTGTAAATGTATTTCTGTTAAATGTGTTTATGTAAAACCAGTGATAAATGTGTTAATGTAAAATCAGAAATAAATCGTTTTTATTTAAATCAAAATGGCTTCTGTTTCTAACTTCAGAAGTGAGATAAACAATCAATGCCCACAGAAATAGATTGTGCTCACTACATATGTACGCTATGTGGAATACATCGTACGATGGAGATATTTGACTACCCGCAATTTACGTGAAAAAAGTAATATCGGAATAAGAACTAGACTACAACGTGGATTAAAGTGGACAAGTGTGAAACATAGCCATCGCATGTTCATTTCTGAAGTCATGTGTATACCGCTTCAAATGAACAAGGATCTGCGTGTGTACTGCGATCAAACTGTTGGTGTTCAAACATTCCTGTTGGTGTTCAAACGTTCCTGTCGGTGTACAAACGTTCCTGTTGGTGTTCAAACGTTCCTATTGGTGCTCAAGCGTTCCGGTAGATGTGCTGCCTATGGTGTGTCGCAGCTGGTGTTCTGGACAAATTGAGCGGGCTGTCAACTAGCGGTTAAATGCTTACTGCTGCGTGGCATAGAATATACATCGGTGACTGTAGAAGAAGTGTGGTATCGTATGACCCGTAATCCTCGCTTGAGGGTTCTGGTTTCTTTTATTTCTTGGTAACTTTAACAGGGCATGTGCAGACATGGATTAATGAGCAATTCGTGTTTATGATTAGTACAGAGCCGTCACTAAATTTAAGGACTTGGATAAAAAAAAAATTCTGTTGTAGTAAACAATGACTGTACATGGCCTTGGTTGCCAAAAAGTGATCTAGGTGCACAGTGTTCGGTCTGAAGGACTGCTGGCCTTTCTTGGTCAAGGTTTCGGATCGCAACACTGTACTGTTTAAAGTTTTGGATTAAGAGCGAGTCAAGCGATAATCTTGAGGTTGTCCTCATGTTAAGATGAACTACTGAATTCCTAGTCAAAGTTTGATGCGAATCTTAATCAAAGGTCAGAATAGGCCGAACGGTGTGTTTCTGTTTTGGTTTTTCTTTGCTTGCAGGAACAAGAGATCTGTGTAGTGTGTGCCCAGTGCAGAGCAGCGTACTCCGTGCTGTGCGGAGCAGCGTACTCCATGCTGTGCGGAGACGCGCGGTCCATGCTGTGCGGATACGCGCTCGAGGGCGTGCGGGTACGCGCTCCTGTGCGTGCGGATACGCGTGCCTCTGGCTGCGCTGGAGAACTGCGCGCTCCTGGCGCTGGAGAACTGCGCGCTCCTGGCGCTGCTGAACTGCGCGCTCTTGGCGCTGCTGAACTGCGCGCTCTTGGCGCTGCTGAACTGCGCGCTCTTGGCGCTGCTGAACTGCGCGCTCTTGGCGCTGCTGAACTGCGCGCTCTTGGCGCTGCTGAACTGCGCGCTCTTGGCGCTGCTGAACTGCGCGCTCTTGGCGCTGCTGAACTGCGCGCTCCTGGCGCTGCTGAACTGCGCGCTCCTGGCGCTGCTGAACTGCGCGCTCCTGGCGCTGCTGAACTGCGCGCTCCTGGCGCTGCGGTACTGCGCGCCTCTGGCTGCGCTGCAGAACTGCACGCTCGTGGCGATGCGGTGCGCTGCAGGCTGCGCGAATGCGGAACGACGCGCTCCACTATGCTTAGAGTGGCACGGATATCAGGTGATTGCGGAAAAACTTATTTGGGTGCTGTCTAATTTTGTATGACTAAAGTTTTTATGGAAATGTTTTTAAAGTTTCTTGAGGGGTAAACACGTTTAAGGGAAGTTTTGTCTTGCGGTCGGTATAGTTTTTGTTTTATGTCAGACATGCTATCCTGATCGACGGATACACTTCAAGTGAGGTATGGTTTCATGTTATTGGATACTGCTTTGGAGTGTGATCGGGCATGTGATCCTAGTACATGGGACGTACTTTGGGTGGTTGTGTTTTATTTGTGTGCTCGGACACTGTCGAGAATTGCTCGGACATGTGGTCCTGGAGCCGTGTAATACGCCGTAGTACATGTCACGAACAGGCCGCTGATGTGTGACGTGTTTGTTTGGCAAACATCGTTTGTCTTATATTGAGAGGTTGGGTTGAAGCATGTTTTTATGTGGGACCGATACACACACGCAAAGCTATGTCTCACGTAAGTACACGTAGACCTCTAACGAGTCGTGAGAGGCACTCCCCCGACGGGTCCTGCCTCAGGTGGTTGGTACAGATATCAAGATGTTTTATATCCGTTGTGCTTAGATTTTATTACGTTGAACTATTGAGTAATTTTTCTCATGTCATACGAGCTGTCTTACTTTATTTTGTTATCTTTTTGGATATGTTTTTGTGCTTTGGTTCTTTTTGTACGCAGATGCAAATGATGAGCTTGAGGAGGCTGGCGCTCCTAGCGACGCAGTCTTCTGAAAACTAAACACCTGGTGGCGTCTGCGAGCATCAACCAAGCACGTCCGGAACGCAGAGTGAAGAGCCTGCTGCACCATCCAGCGTCGTGGGGAGTGAAGAAATTTCGGCGACTTCATTGCCAATTCTGGAGACTGATCTTCAGAGCTAGAAGATGGAGCCCGAGGACGGACTCCCGTCAGGAGAGGCCGAGTTAGGATAAAAGTTTTGTAACGGTATTTGTAGCGTGCTAACCAGATATGAAAATCAGTCGAAATGTCAAACTAATAGTGGAAGTGTCAGTTGGGTGTATAAAAAGGCTGCCGTATCGATGTGCACTCTCATTGTGGCTCATTCCGGCTCATTCTGCTCATTCGTGCTGAGTCTTAGTAGCAGTTCAGTAAGTTGATCATTGACTTTCATGCTGGTCGGTTAGTTGCTGATATCTTTGTAAATGTATTTCTGTTAAATGTGTTTATGTAAAACCAGTGATAAATGTGTTAATGTAAAATCAGAAATAAATCGTTTTTATTTAAATCAAAATGGCTTCTGTTTCTAACTGTACAATATCGTAAATTGCAATGCATTCCTCATCTTAAAAGACGTTATGTTATTGTTACTCAGGATGAAATACCTTTCCAAGTATAATGCAGTAGTCGCACATAGCTTGAAAGAAGAAATGAACAAAGTAGATCTACTAATACGGACCTACTTAGCCGAAACCTCGCGTACCGCCCCCCGAGGCAATTCTTGTGCTCTGGGTCTTCACACCCAATGCACGCCCATGCGCGGGGGGACATTAGTCGCGGGCCGAGGCACACAGTCAGTGTGTATACCTCTTGGTTTGATAACACATTGAGGCCTAAAAGGGCCCGCGAACATTTCCTGGCACCCTCTCTTTCCGCCCATCCTGGGAACCTTCCTCCCTTCCCCCAACCTTCCCTTCCATATTCCTCCTCCACTCCTCTCCCATGCCCCTGCAGTCGTCAACCCGGGGGACTCCAGTATCCCATTCGCAGGTTTCCCCCGGTGTTGACTGCAGGATCGCCTATCCAAAAAAAAAAACCTCGCGTACCAGCTATACATTCTTAAATAACAGGTAGTCAACAAAATTTAAATTCCAAAGCAATCCATCAAATACATGCAGATTCGTTCCCAATTCCATCACGTAAAAACGCTAGGCTATAAGTGGATTCGTTTTCGGGAATCAAACCGGTTTCGGATTATTAAATATTGATTTTAATTAATTCTATATTCCCCGATGGCCATTGTGTGGACGAGACGAATTGATTTCATTGTACGGTCGGTAAGGGCGTTGTCACACGTAATTTACACAGCTGATTTTACGTTATGTAATGAGTTACACTTTGTCTCATAAAAAGGACGTCCTATCCACATTGTTTGGAGATACTTTGTATAACCTATATATTTGCTTTTAACAGGCCCGTTTGGAAATCTTTAGGGGAGCCCTATGTTCAGCAGTGGACTACATGTGGCTGATGATGATGATACCTTTGACGATCTCCGGTCCCTGAATTCTGACATTAGGCCTTGATGCCTAATATCAGAATACATGCAATTTCCCATATTCTATAAAATCTGAAATCCAAAATTTGACTTCCGATATTTGCTCTCAGACCTGTAATGAGCAAGACCTGTGACTTTTGATCTCGGATCTTAGATCTCAAAATTCAGACATTGGGCATAGGACATACGATGGCATCGCTAATCCTGTAAGTCAGGATCGGCAGTGGCACGCAATTTACGACACTGAGCGGTGAAGCTCGACGAGTCTCTGGGAGCACTAATTAGTCGAAATTAATCAAATAGAAATATAAGGAGAAATGGGAAATATATTTTTCAACTTCCCTCCATACCAAAGCGGGATATAATTATGAACAATAAAATATTTTTTAACCTTAAATATAGTGACATTAACAACTAGAAAAGCTAGATGTAAAGCACCACGGATAAAAATATAGGATCTTAAATCCCATTGGAGCTGTTAGATTTAATCCCAATAATAGGTATGGCAAAAACGCCAGAAAGCACGAAAACTAAGAATGTTTAGTATATTATGATCATTTGGTTAATATTCTTGATGCGAAAACCTAATACAAAATAAGTATTATAAAGGAAATGTAAGTGAACAGGTGTATCAGTTGATCACGTCTGTACAAACAGACAAAATGCCACGCTCATTACCACTGTACGATTGCGGGGCGTGTGCGGGGCGCGTGCGGGGCGGCTGCGGGGCGCGCATAAACGTTAAACGTGGTTACTGCGCCCAATTCAGTTAATGAATGTGAACTGAATCGCGACATTAATGTGGGGCTCTTGTGGTAGCGGGGACGGTAGTGTAGCGGGGATTAGCTAGAGCTGTAGACTTAGTAGCTTAAATATTCAGATTAGGTAAATGAAAATCTCGTGGCGAAATAATGTATCCATATCTCGTAGTTCAGGTCAGAGTAGACGGAAAAAGAGTTTCTGGTTGTCACCAATGAGATGGACCAACCAAATTAAATCACGAGTGGAAGGTCCTGTAGACGAATGTACCCGATTGTTGTCTAATAAAGACAGACAGATAGAGAGAGAGAGAGATCGTGCGCTAGCTTAGCTGAGCTTCATCATCATGATCACAACTGCTATGCCAACAGCGAAGCGAAGAAGAAGTAATAAACATTTCGATGAGAAAATAAACAATTAATTCGTTCAAATGTTCATCTTGAAATGCCGATAAAATTAATTCTCCACCATCATGACAAACCAGGGGCACATTAGTTACTTCTCTATCTAGTGCCTATCTTCTTGTGGGAAAAGGTTTAAGTCTATTTCATTACATCGCAATCGGTAAGTCCGTCCGCTATTTCCGCGGCCTCACGTTTACGGTCGTTACACACGACATTACCGAGTCGACAAGACACCGACCCGGGATAATAAGCTCCGAACGTCAGTGTGTTTGAGCCCTTACCCGCACGTTACTGGGTAACGGCTAACGGCGGCTGAATTAAAAAACGTCGTCAAAACCTGTTTATAGGCCTCTCAGGTGTATGAAAATAAAGCTGTTGTTTAAGCAAAAAAGTTCAGAATTTTTTGGTGTGTTTTTCTTTTATCATAAAGTCAACCGTTTTGCCCCTTGACGGCCGCCAGGTAGAGGCTTCTCTTACTAGATAGTTTTTCGCCAAGTATACGGTGCTGAATAGCCATCTTGAAGTCTTGGTTTTCATGCCCGGTTTAGGTAACATAATTAATTACTAATCAGTATTGGACCGGAGACGGAAATTATGCATCAATCGCCCGCCCCCTACTATTCGGACCCTAACATACATAGCTGGTGAATGTGGGTGTGATACACCTCTGTAAACCTCCGAAAAGAAAAAGAAGTCGTGATCCATGTATATATTAAGCTATGTAGGTAAGCGATATCCTGTTGTTCCACTCGTCCACAAAATATTCACAAATGCCACTTGTTGGGAATCGAACCCATTCGTTTCATAGACTTTCATACCGAAAAGAGAGCAATTTCATTTCGAGTCTCGCTCCGGAGCTGAAATTATTTCGTTGCGTTCACAAAAGGTTATTAAAACTTGTGATTGTTTTGCTAGTTGCTTGGCGCGGGGAGAGGGGGCGCCCGCCGGATACTCTTTGTTTATATTGCGTTGATTTTATTATTGTAATTTGTATGCTACGGAGTTAAATGCAAGAACTAGTGCATTTCAGTCCTCTTGTTCAGCGAGGCGTATAAGATTGCACGTTTGGCGATGATGCGGCAGGTTTGCAAAAGTTTTGAGTTTATGGTAAATATAGAATAATATTATGGTGGATGGTAAGTATTTTTTTTATATGATTGAATGACGAGACGAGCATGCCGTTCGCCTGATGGTAAGCGATACGACTACTCATAAACAGAAGCAACACCATCCAGCACCTTGAGTTACAATGTATTGTGTGGCATTCCACTGCGCTCGTCATCCTGAGACATAAGATTTTAAGTCTCATTATGTCCAGTAGTTACACTGGCTACAATGTCCTTCAAACCGAAACACAACAGTGCATGCACACTGCTGCTTGGCGGTAGAAATAGACATTGCGGTGGTAAGTACCCATCAAAACGGACTCTTACATATGAGAGACCTACAACCAGTAATTAGGAATGGTCATCACTTTCTATGAACGCCCACAAACTTGCGGGAATCGTGAAGACGTCGAAGATATTTTGAGGATATCTATGAATGCCGCGGGCTATTCTGAAATTTTAACTCTCGTCAAACTTTTTTAGCGCATTAATCTCATCAACATTTTACTTAAGACAATTTTCCGATGTAATTGACCGACAATTGTCCGACAATATAATGTTGATATACACAACCAAATATAAATTGATTATCCAGATAAAATGATTATTCACTCCCTACACCCCACGCCAACGTTCCAGTACGTCATAACAAAGACACAACCGTGAAGAGATCGACTCCACACGTCTGATTAAAGCAGGATTATATTAAAAACTCCGTCAGTTATTCATATGAGACAAAAGTTCACATGTCCCTGAACGAAATTACGATGGAGACATATTACACACGTAAAAAAGATTTTTTTCATAGACTATTCCCTTTAGGGAGTGAAATTTTGGGAGTGATTAAATATTTTAAAATAACAACGTGTGGTCGTAGGTTGCATCACCCTTGGGCACCTCTGACTTTTTAGATTAATTCTATATTCATTGTTAAATATCGCGTTTTGCATTACGATAAATCCAAACGTTCTCAGACGTGGAAAAATCTAGGACCATCCCGTCCATAACTCATAATATGCTACTATAGACTCAGACAACATACTGTTGGGACTTATCATATCATGACGAGCGCAGTACTCTAATTAAAAGTTCCCTGTCACTGTTTATTACACCCTGCTCTCGTCTTTGTTAAAATGTAAAAGAATGGAATCAGGTGGCACGGCCAGTAGGCCAGAAACGAAATTTGTTGTGTTTTTATCAGCGACGGCCCGGCGCGGCATTGTTTAGCTTCCATTTGCGCGTTATCTTAATTGCTAATCCGTCGACGACATTTCAGGTCATGTTTCAACGGTTTTAGGTTAAATTTTAATGTATTTTTTTGAGTTTTTGTAGGTTGTGTACGGCTTTTTGTAAGAATACGAAAGTTACATTATTTTAAATGTTTTTGATATTAACATTTTTGTTAGTGTGTTCATCTATTTTCAGACTATAGATATGCTGGAATTTATGTTAATAATATGTGAGTTACTGGTTGTAGAATATGTGAAAGAGCCTCGCGGTATCTATGACTATACTTTAACGGGAGACACTGTAGTTGCATCTCCACTTACTTCTTCAACCTGAATTTACATGAAAACAGTGTAATGGAGAGCTCAGTATTATAAAATGCGACGCGGTGTTGTAAGATAAGAAGAATTATTGAAGAAGTTCTAAGGCGTTTGAGAAATTGCGCATACTTTTTATGCCGTTTACATAATCCCGTGGGATATAGATGTACGACGCTGGATAATCCAATGTTTATATATCATTACTGGTGGTAGGTCTCTCATTATGTAAGAGGCCGTCTGGGTGGGTACCACCGCAATGTCTATTTCTACCGCCAAGCAACAGTGTGCATGCACTGTTGTGTTTCGGTTTGAAGGACATTGTAGCCAGTATAACTACTGGATATAATGAGACTTAACATCTTATGTCTCAGGATGACGAGCGCAGTGGAATGCCACTCAGTACTTTGTCAGTCAAGGTGCTGGATGGTGTTGCTACTGTTTATGGGTGGTCGTATCGCTCGTCTCGTCATTCAAAGCAATAAAAAAAAAAAAAAAATATCAGTCAACATAGTATGACAAACTTTGCATCCCAGAATGACCAGTGTCTTTTTTAGGGTTCCGGACCTCAAAAGGAAAAAGGAACCCTTATAGAATCACTTTGTTGTCCGTCTGTCTGTCAAGACCCTTTTTCTCAGGAACGCGTAGAGATATCAAGTTGAAATTTATATCAAATACTCGGGTCTACGGTCATTTTCAGCTGTGAAAAAATCAAATTTGTAAGTCAACGCGACCAAAGATAACAATATGGCCGTATATTTCGCAATATTTTGCGATTTCGCAAGGGAATGAAAACCTTTAGTGTACTTCACGCTGACCTAGAATCATGAAATTAGGCAAGAAGGTCTTACAGAACATGTAGAGGGAAAAATGAAAACTGTGCATATGTCCTTTATTAACAAAAAAAAAGCGAATTTACGAACTTTTTAATTTCTATTAATTAATCGACTTCCAAAAAAGGAGTAAGTTCTCAATTCGTCTGTTCGTATTTTTTTTATGTATGTACACTGATTTCTCTGAAAATTGTGAGCCTATTTCCTTGATTCCTTTTTTATTTAGTAGATTAGGGTCTCGAATTGGTCCCATTTCAATATATCATAATTTAGGGTTCATCATTTTATGGAACAGACTTAATAGACCTGAATCATTTAATAATTAATTTTGGCGAACTACTGAACTTATATACTTAGATACCTTACCTACAAGTTTGTACGGAACCCTCGGTACGCGAGTCCAACTTGCACTTGTCTGTTTTTTTAATGTCGGCAAAGTTACTTGTTTGCTGGTAGTGGGATATATTTTGTATCCGCACGGATAGCGACCACCGTACATAAGGTATTAAAACCTGCCATAGTGGCCACGTAAGTGTGCTGCGTTCCAGGATCAGCCTGTGTATATCCGGTTCAAACAGGCCGGCATAATTGAACGACTGACGAGGGATAACCATCGCTCGTCAGTTCACACTCTATCTTGACCTCTCTCCGCTTATCATCAGGTGCAGTGCGGTCACTTTGCCATGCCTGGTTAAAAAATAATACCTATAATACGCGTTGTATAGTCTAAATTATAATGTCAACTAACCGGAGACGTGGCATTACAATTATGCGTACCTTACATGCGGCTGGCCTGGCATGCGATCCATTGGAACGTGAATCTACTTAGCCCTTGACTATATTCAATATAATAATCATGGTTATGCCTTTGCCTAGTCCGTGTAGCCGCAAGTAGCCGAAACTAATAGCTAGTTAGTTTCTATTTCTATCACAAGTCTAGGATCGATTACAAATTTGATAAGCAAAAAGCGATTGATTACACGCGTATATAGTATAGTTAATTTCTGTACATATTGAAATTAAACTATTATAACGGATTTTATCGCGTTTTATTTCTAAGAGGTTAGCAGAAAATAACATCCCTGTCGAATATGCAGAACTACTCCAACATTGCCTCACATCTGGCTATATGTTGTGGAATGATCAGTTCTATGTACAAGTTGAGGGGGTAGCGATGGGCTCACCTGTATCTCCAGTAGTCGCCGATATCTTCATGGAGGACTTCGAGGAGACAGCCCTGAACACAGCCCCGGTCTCACCAAGGTTTTACAAACGGTACGTAGATGATACTTTCACAATATTACCATCTGACAAAGTAACTGCATTTTTAATTCATCTCAACTCCATTAATGATAAAATTCAATTTACCATGGAGTTGGAACAGGATAACTCTCTTGCTTTCTTAGATGTTTTAGTCATCCGTAATCCTGATCAGTCCCTAAGCCACACTGTGTATAGGAAACCGACCCATACAGATAAATACCTGAACGGTGAATCTCATCACCATCCAAAACAGTTAGCTACCGTGGGCAAATCTTTGTTTCAGAGAGCACAAGGAATCTGTGACGAGAAACACCTGGCTGCTGAGCTGCAACATGTCAAGCAAGTACTGCGAGACAACAAGCTCCAAATTCCACGCCGCCGTCACAGAGACCGAGTGAAACCAGCCACAGTTGATCGTGTCCCAGTTGTATTACCTTATGTAAGAGGAGTCACCGACAAGATTGGCTACATCCTGAAGCGCGCTTCCATAAAAACTTATTTTAAGCCGCCTAAGAAGATTAGTCAATTTTTACCACCTGTCAAGTGCCATATACCTCTACAAGAACCGGGCGTATACAAGATAGATTGCGACTGTGGCCTCTCTTATATTGGTCAAACAAAAAGACATATAGGGACCCGCGTAAAAGAACATATAGCTGACGTTAAACACCGACGCTCTACGAAGTCTGCAGTAGCTGAACACTCAGAAGAAGGCTCCAACCATTACCTTAGATTCGACAAGCCACAAATCCTTGCCAAAGAACACCGATTCCTGCCTAGGATGATCCGCGAGGCTATTGAGATCAAAAAACATCCTAATTTCAATAGAGAAGATGGTTGAAAACTTGCACAAGCCTGGGACCCGGTCATACATCTAATTAAATCGGGCCCCAAAAGACCTGCTGCCAGACCTCAAGACATTGTGAGCTCTTACTGCGTAGACCGGACCGCAAACAATGACTAACATCTTTATATTGTATAATTGTAAATTGAAGGTAGATTTGTAACACTAACTTTTCGGACCACCAACACCTCAGTCCGCCCCGTGACCACGAAGTGCTGCAAAGCCTTCGAAACGTCGGGAGAAAATAAAATAAAAAACCGCGATAAAATCCGTTATAATAGTTTAATTTCAATGTCTAACATTCGCGTAAACATAAGGAATCATTATTCTGTACATATTGTTATGGAAATCAACTCAAAGAAACTAGACACCAGTTAAAACATGTATAATAATATGTATATTAGTTGGAACTTGTAAGTTTCCTTAAATCTGAGTTGGAGATCACCCATGGAGGATAGCTGTGAATTATAATATCAAACAAGCTATAATACATATCGCTGGACACGCTGGATGCAGGCCGCTTTCAACAGGTCCGTCTGGAAATCTTTAGGGGAGGCCTATGTTCAGTAGTGGACTTCATGTGGCTGGTGATGATGATGATTATACATATCTTCTTATCCTACAGGGGTAGGCAAAGACTATTGAGCACATGCTACGATCTTGACACACCTCTTCCGCCTCTTTCACATTCATAGTTCTTCTCACACACTTTCGTCGGATAACAATACTCCTGACTTGTCCTTTTCGGGAAAGATTATTTATTTGATTAATGTACATTCTACTGTTATACATTTTTACTATTTTGTTAATATCATTCGTACTCCCAGTGATTCAAACTTCATTACTTCAGTGCCTTTGTCAATCCTCGCCACAAGACTAAGTATCAGATGAACTTGAACATCTACTTACGATTTCGACGAGATTTAATAATATTTTTACAATAACATTTTCAATGATAACAAAATCCATTGAATATTTTAACGATATAATTTTTATTTTTCTTTATAAATCTGTCTTTATTCTGATCCATTATTCATGGAGGATGTTTTCGTAAAGTCACTGTTCATCCATTTTTCTGAAACATGTGAATGTAGAAATGGTTTTTAAGTCGCGGGTGAATGGACATCTTAATTTAAAAACTTTTTACTTTCAAAATTTCTTGTCATGGCTGAGAAATTTTAAGTCACTGACCTGAGAGAAAAGTTTCAGCGTAGTTCGAATAGATATTAAGTTTTTACTTCGGAATGAACGTTTTGCAATCAAAAGTTCACTCGTATGTAAATGATATAGTTTATACTGATTTACTTTTAACTTGTTATTTCTCATAAAGTTGTAATTTATTAGGATTTAATTTATTTCTTGACTATTTTTTTTTGTTATTGACTTCGAAGGCAGACGAGCTAACGGCCCACCTGATGGTAAGTGGTTACCGTCGCCCATGGACGTCAGCAATGCCAAGGGCACAGCTAAGCCGCTGCCTACCGTAAAAAACTTTTTTTTAAGCCTCGTTTGAAGAAGGATAAGTCATAGCGCTGAGGAAACACCGTGGGAGGAAGTTCATTCCAGAGTGAACACGTACGAGGTAAAAATCATCTCTGGAAACGCACAGTGCTGGCAGTGGGCGTTACCAGGTGGAACGGATGAACTTTCTTCCGAGAACGGGTAGTCCGATGGTAAAAAGGAGATAACGGTGTCATCTTGAACAGTTCATCAGAGCACTCCCCGTGGAAGAGCCGATAGAGTACGCAAAGAGACCCAATGTCTCTTCGCATGCCCAACGGTTCCAAACCGTCCGAGAGCTTAGGAGCGTCTATGATTCGAGCAGCACGCCTCTGTAAGGAGTCAAGTGGAAGCAATTGGTACTTGGGTGCCCCAGCCCATAGGTGCGAGCAGTACTCCACTACAGGCCGGATTTGTGCTTTGTAAAGCAATAGTCTTTGTCCTGGCGTGAAGTACCGCTTAGCTCTATTAAGGACACCCAGTTTCCTTGATGCTAATTTAGCCTTACTTTCCACGTGACTCCCAAACTGGACACCGCTCGAGATCCTGACTCCAAGTATGTCGAGACTCTCGGAGATCTGCAGAGGAACTCCTTGGAACTGTGGCGCCATGACAAAAGGATCCTTCTTCGCGGCACACCTATGTCTTAGTGGGCTTGACAACTTAACAAGGTTCTGATTACCCCATTCGGAGATCCGCCCCAAGGAAATCTCGACTTCAGACACAAGTTTAGATCGCCTTTCCTGCATTTCACTCCATGGGATATTCTGGCAGCTGGTATAGCGCGCTCCTCCCGTACTATCATCCGCATAGCAATGTATGTCCTCGATTGATAACATATCATTGATATGCACGATGAAAAGCGTGGGGGAGAGTACCGAGCCTTGAGGAACGCCAGCGTTAATGGTCTTGGTCTCGGAGATACTGCCACCAACGACGACTTTTATACTCCGACCATCCAGAAAGCTGGCGATCCACTTGCAGAGTTCCACGGGGATTCCATATTATGAAGGTAGCTTCGAAAGAAGGCCACTATGCCAGACCCTATCGAAGGCCTTTGCGATGTCGAGTCTTACAGCGAGCGCCTCGCCCTTACTCTCTACGGCTTGGGCCCAGAAGTGAGTGAGGTACACAAGAAGATCACCAGCTGAGCGACCATGATGGAAACTGTATTGATGGTCGTTAATCAGCTGGTGCTCCTCAAGGTACCTCAAAAACTGGGTGTTAACTACTCGCTCCATAACATTGGAGAGCAAGGATGTGATCGCGATACGCCTGTAGTTCAAAGGGTCCGACTGGTCACCCTTTTTGGGGATCGGGTGCACGTGAGCAACCTTCCACTAAGTTAGAACCCTATTGGTATCATAAGAAAGGCGATACAGGCGCGTAAGTACAGGAGTCAACTCAGGGGTGCATGTCTTGAGGACCTCTGCAGGGATGCCGTCCGGCCCATTCGATTTATGGACGTTAAGAGACTTGAGTTCCCGCCTGACTGCACGCTGGGTTATACGTATGTCAGGCATGGAACTCTCACACCTTGGAATGGTCGGTGGTACTGCTCCCTCATCGTCCATAGTCGAATTTGAGGCGAAGAGTTGGGCCAAGAGATCAGCTTTCTCTTTCTTACTGTAGGCCAAATCACCTTCCGGTTTGTGCAGTGGTGGGAGACTAGACCGGCAGAAATTTCGCTCAGCAGCTTTGGCAAGCGACCAGAATGCGCGGCTTCCACTGGGATAGCGCGTCAATCACTCGCCAACTCTGCCGACGTGATCCACCTTTGCCCTAGCGATAACCCTTTTGCTGAACCTGGAGGCAGAGTTAAATATCTTTCTCTCTCTATCAGCGACTGGATCCTGATGCCTTCTTGCATCACTCCACGCTGCATATGCGGACCTTTTGAGACGTGCAGCTTCCGCACTGGCTTTGTTGTACCAGGGGAAACTACGGCCCCCGACAGGTACCTGGGAATGCGGGATGAAAGCTTGCATTCCTTGAAGCACCACGTCGTTCACAAGGCCCGCGCAGGTATCCACATCGCCGGAAGAGAAGCAGAGCTGCCTCCATGGGTAGGACGCAAAAAATTCGCGCAGTCCATCCCAATCTGCTGATTTATAACGCCAGACTGTGCGAGACCCATTCGTTGACGACCGATTTAGGCTCGGTATGGGCGAAGCAGTTTTCACCAAGCAATGGTCAGACGATCCGAGTGGAGCAACGACCACCACTCGGTACCCTGCTGGGCGTGTAGTCAGCAGTAGGTCCAACAGGGAAGGGCTATGACTCTCGATATCTGGGACACGGGTGGGCTGTGTCACCAATTACGAGAAGCCATAAGCTAGGGCAAAATCGTATGCAGTCCGTCCCGGGAGGCTAGTGGTCCGCGATCCCAACCATTCCTGGTGATAGGCATTAAAATCAACAAGGATCACCACCTCCGCGGACGGATACTGCGCGATTACATGGTCAGTCCCCGCTCGGACATGGTCCAGAATTGTAGTAGATCCTGTGTCACCGCTATGGGGCCTGTACAGACCGGCATAGATACGGGTGAATCCCCCATAGTCTACTCGCAGCTAAATCCTTACGTTTTTTGGGTTTACCTCTAAAAAACATCCATCACAAAAATTCCTCTTGATAATATTCACTACTGAAAATGTCAAAAATGTTCATGAACTAGGTTAATTTATTCAACACTATCAAATTCTATTATCAAACATTCCAAAGAAGCGATCCACGGGCAATCAAAGCATTCAACATTGACGTAATTACGGAATAGTCGGCAACCGTCGGGCTTCAAATGTAATAGCTGATAGACTATCAGAGCCGACCCGCTTCCTAAAATCGATTACGTTCGCCGCGTAATGAATCGAACTTGAATATTGTGGCAGGTTGTTAAAGCAAGGTGCCACGATAAGTAACAATAATTCGTGAATGTCCAAAATCCGTGAGGGAAACTGAGTTACAAGACCTCTAATTAATCATTAGAACCGAATATCAGAGAAATCCAAGGCATATTCTGTATTGAGGAACAATCCAGGCAGTGGATTTCGACATGAGACGTGATCACTATTAAAATACCAATAAAATTACTAAAATACCAAATAAATTATCATTTTTACAGGAGAGGGCGACAAAACAAAAGCAACAAATTTTGCTATCGCCAAGATTAATAGCCGAGCTAATGATGTATTAATGTCTTCAATAAAAGAAAAGATATGTTATAGAATTTCAAGGATGAAATGATGAAGGGATGGGTTTTTTACTACCTACCACAACGCGTACGAAGCAAAGAAACCATTCACATTTTCTGAGATATTTCACATTAGTCGAGCAATTCACGTCACACAAAATCGACTACGTTTTAGGAAATTATTTTATGAATTCGGCACGTCATGTGTGCAATTTCATCCATGCGACGCACAAACCGACTTTGCATAATCAAACTGGCATGTATTGGATTGCAATTAAGTGCAAATTGTTAACAATGCACATAGCTAGCGTTTAGTCGTCGGATGTAAGGGAGAGTGCGGACTGGGGTGGTAAAATGCACGACAATTTATTTTTGATGGCGCTAAGTGCTCCGCACTTTCATCGGTGAATGTATAGAATATTTATACACACACACACACCCATATCCTCACGCCTTTTAGCTTAGAAGGGGTAGGCAGAGGCGCAACTAGTGCACCCACTTTTCGCTGTGCGTATTTCGTCCCATGATGTGATATAGGATGAGCCTATCGCCATATCGGGCACAAATTCCAGACTCCGGGCTAATACTAATTAGTAAAACCCAATATCACTGCCCGATCCGGGGGTCAAACCCGATACCTCACTATTGCAGTCGTTGCGTAATATAACTACGCCACCAAGTCAGTCCCTAAAATATTTACTTAATTTAAAATTGAGCAGAAATATGAAATTATATTGTAGAGCTCGAGTTCAGCTTGAAATGGTAGTTAGAGGATCTAGAAAGTACAGTTTAATTTTCAACCTTATTTCTACCGCTAAACTCTACAAGGACATCGTATTGAGTGTTATTACTGGGGCTTATGCAGCTTAACATACAATGTTGGCGCTTCTGTTATCTAGTGGCAGCATATACGGGCTTTGAACGGGTAGGTACAAGTATTGATTCCCAGGGAAGGACACACAATAATATGTTGGTATTTGTAAGATAAGCCCAGGACTGGATACCTTTTGGGTTTTGTCTGTAAAAACCAAGCAAAATAGTTTCTTAGATGCTTGAAAAAGCGTGTCGCAACGGTCCCAAATTGAAATATAATTAAGTCTGCACAATTCCCAGTGCTACTTCGAAGATAAAAAAGAGAAAGTCTAAACTGCCACATAATACATTAAAAAAGAAACCCGCCGACACCAGTCCCAAACGGCTGATAAATTATGGACCCGATAATAAAATTAATTCCCGTAATGGACAATACAGTTTCCCGGTAACCCTCATTCTGTCAATCAACGCAAAACAATTGGATTTCATGTGCCCTCCTCTTCAAATCCGTTGCGATACGACGAGTAAATACATTTGATTTCTATATTTGCCTAATGTAATAGCGGGTGTGTGTGCGAGAATAATCTCGCAAAATCCCGTCGGATTATGGCGGAATTCAATCCATACCGGAATGGCAGTGCAGGAAATGTTTTATGGATGACATAAGCAGAATGATGGGAATTTCTGCTTCTATAAGTTAAACATTTTGTTCGTCTCCTTGAAACTACTAGTATGATTTTCGTATGGATTATCGACAGAATCCATAGTGTATAATTTGAAGTGATAACTCGGCAAGGGACAAGTATGTCTCAATGAAGGAGTTTAATTATTTTTTTATATAGGATACACAAAAAAATAAGTAGGTAATAAATATATTTAAAAAAATACTTAGTAGCAGCTCGGAGTCAGGAAGTTGGCGGTGTGATACCCCCGTGCCTCGGAAAGCACGTAAAGCCGTTGGTGCTGCGCCTGATCTCTCTTCGGTCATGTCGGATTGCCGTCTCAACGGACTATGAGAGTGAAGGAATAGCGAGTGCACCTGTGTATTGCGCACACACTTGTGCACTATAATATCTCCTGCGTACCTGGCTGATCTCTGTTGAGATTGGCCGCCGTGGCCGAAACTGGCTAGGAGGATTACATCAGGTAATAAATATAGATAATCAAATAAATGTAGACAAAACTATTTAAATCTTTAGAGACGACCAACAAAATGAAGATTATTCGTTACCCAGGGACGGCACGACCTATCGTCCCGTTATTAAAAGAGAGCCACAAGACTCTTCGTCTCCGAGAGCAATAACAGATAAAAGACGAGCTATGCATTTCAAAGAAATTGCTGGTCAACGAGTGCCCTGCCAGCACATAATTTACCGACAAACCGGAATCTAGATTTGTTCTTATCGTAAAGTCAGATTTCGTCTTGTATTCCGGACTGCGAGACCGGATTTTCCGTTTGAAAATATCCAAGGGTGCGGAGATTTTCCGATAAAGGTTTCCCGAAGTTTTCGAAACAGCGGCAGGAGGAGGGTTTAATCAATTTGAGAAACTATTTTTACCAATTCACGGTAACTTATTTAATTTTGTCGTATCGAAATAGGTTGCGTTAAATTCCAGTGTTCTCAGAGTATCTATATTGGGAAATGAAGCAAAGATATTTAAATACGTAAATAAATAATGATACAAAAAGGTCGTCACAGAAATAACATCAATGGTAACATAATATTTTAATAATAAAATTCTATAAATCCTAATAATAATAGCACAAGTCCTATATACTAAGTCCTGAAGTCCTAAGACCTTATTTACTATTAGAGGGCCTATTTTTTGTTGGCAGACTTTATAAACAATAAAAATTCTTACCTAGAATTCTTAGGTATTTAAGTTTCCTCTGGGTGTTACCCTTCACGGTGGTAAATCGAACAATAATTGACATACAAAGTACACGTAATTTAAAAAAGTCAGAGGTGTTGGATCGTTGTGTGCCTTGGATTTTAAAGCACTCTACCTAATTGAAATAGGTTACCGGGCTCATTTTTGTTCTTTACTTTTTTCAAATATTTTCGTCATATGAATTGTTACCTAGAAAGAATTATTAAAATCCGGTAAAAAATCAATTATAAATAAGCTTTTGAATTTCGGTAGAAGGGATAAGTATCAAAAAACCAAATAGACGCGCAATACCCACATATTATGTCATAGTGAATTACAACGCGTGCGAAAGAAAGAGATGAAGCGATATCATCACTACGCACCGACTGCTGCCCATGGCAATATTTGAAATACGAATTAATGCCTCATTTCTGAACCAATTTTAATGCAGTTTACGCAAAAACGGCTTCTTTTTCGTATCATTTATCGTTACATATATCCATATATATATAAAAATTTCGTGTCACAGTGTCTGTTACCATGCTCCTACGAAACGACTGAACCGATTTTGATGAAACTTTATATTCACACTTGGTAGGTCTGAGAATAGGTTGTTATCTATTTTTTATCCCCCTAAGTGATAAGGGTGGCCCATCCCAAAATATTATTTTTTATTTTCGGACAGATTTTTTTAATAATGTGGCATTAAAAATACATACAACCCTAAATTTTCTACCTTCTTCCATCATCCCTATTTAAATAGCGACATTAGTAATTTAATAACTGTAACCCCGGTCGGTAATAGATCAATTATATATCTCTGATCAGTTATTCCCGCTAGGCGTCTGCCGGTGTCACTTATCATTCAGTAAACAACTTGGAGTAGGGATGAGACCGAAGCGCCGGTCACCTGTCTCTCTTACACAATAAGCCCTCTCTCACTCCCTGTACTGTTTTCGGTCATTGTTATTGTTTGTGCATCGATCGGAGTAGTGACGTTTACAATAATCATTTTACTCCTTTTTTTTTAAAAAAATCTACTAAAATAATTTCTAAAAAGTAGGAATATACAAAATCAAATATAGGATGATCCCCTATTCACATTCTAAGAAACATGCACGATAGCCTCGTTGGGTACGGAATAGACTGCCAAGACGATGGTCCGTAGGTTCCAAACCCAAGGTACACTCTTCTTACTTTTCGAAGTTATGTGTGTATTGTTTATCAATGATGGCTCCTTATAACGGTGAAGGAAAACATTATTAGGAAACCTAAAAACCAAAAAATCTACGTTAAAATTTTGAAGATATGTGAAGATTACGTTTTTGCAATTTTCCATTCAGCAATTACTAAATTTCTAGTTATTTTATACGAATTTAAAATAGAAAAATGTTGAGGCTGGAACACCCGAAGTGGTTTTCAAAAGCTTAACGAGTGTATCTATTTATTTGTCGAGCGTGTCCCAAATTTTACAAGAAGTATGTTTTTATTTTCCTTCCATTAATCTACTAAACGTGATTTTGTTTGTATAGGATTACAGTACGGAACAGATTATGATGTTTTTTTTTATGGGATAACTAGAAGGCAAGGATATTATACCTGACTTTTATAGCGTTATACTAGCGACCCGTCCCGGCTTTGCTTCGGTAGTAGAACGTAATATGATTTATTTTTTTCTGCCATAGCATCTATTTTAGCGTCTTCATTTTCTGGAATAAAAGTCCCGCTATATATTTTCCCAGGATAAAAGTCCCGCTGTATACTTTCCCGGTATAAAAGGCAGCCCATGTACTTTCCTGGGTCTCAAACTATCTCCATACTTATTTTCTCGAAGTTCCTCTCGCGAAAAACGATTTTCCAGTTTCCGGTAAAAATCTCGTTTTGTTATTCCGGAATAAAAGTAGCCTATATCCTTTCCTGGGTCCCAAACTATGTTTTATAATATGTAAGGATAATGTTAATTTCCAAGAAGGATCCTTAAGCGAACGGAACCACGTTGAAAAGTACTATTTAACAAGGTTTTTGAATCGAAACTCGTAATAAGTATAGCGTCATTTGACGACCAGAAATGATATGTGCAAGCGTAAGTACTACTACATTTAAAATAAATAATAGTTTAAAACAACTAAAAAACACGCTTTATAGAAAATACAACTAAAAACTAGCGTGGGGTGCTTTTTAAGATATTATCAAAATGATATATAATACTTCTACTCATATTATCTGTCAATAAAATATTTATAATTATTGACACTATGCACCCCACGCTTTTTTTCACAAGAATTTTTTTTTCTTTTTACACTATTCTTAATTCAAATTAATTATCTATTTTTTAGTTGTATTTTCTATAAAGCGTGTTTTTAGTTGTTTTAAACTATTATTTATTTTTAATTTTTTAGTTCTGTTCTGTTATTGTCCAACAGATGTCACTAAATAAACGAAAGCGCCATCTTGTGACAAGTAGGATTTTTTTACGCATAAGAGTAGCCAGTTTAGTTGAAATTCTACTATGGTCCAACAGATGTCACTAAAAATAAAAAATAAATAAACTGTCAAAAATCTCATTTTGAAAATTGAATAATGGCATAATCTTATCAAATTAGTGTATATTGTTATCGGTCCTCGACAAACCTACAAAGTTTGAATAAAATCTGACCGTTTAAAGTGGGTCAAAATCGCGCCCAAAGGAGTCGGAGTCGGAGAGTTACAAACATACAAGTGAAGCTAATATAAAGCGTGTAAAAATTGACACTTTTTCCAATTAAATTATAATGAAAATCCACCCCAAATTAGCTATGGACGATAACGATGAAAATGATATAAACTTAATTTACAGAAATTTTCAAATTCCAACACATAGTTACAAATTCGAAATATATTCACGGGAATCTGATAAAGGGTGGACGCAACGTATCGGCCCGTCGATGTTGGCAATTAAGTAAATTTAATTATGACGCGAGGGACGCTTCACGTCCTAAAAGAGAAATTACGGAAATCTGTTCTGTGTGACATTATTTGCTGGAATTTTGGTAATTGGCATGATGAATAATCAGTTCAGGACCGAATTTTGAAATTTGCTAGACCTACATATACAGATACATTGTGTATGGAAGTTGTGTGTTAATTGTGTTGCTTAAAGAAATATGAGGTGGTGTAATATTATCAGAGGAATCCTTCTCTTCTAAATGCCTATTACTGTGTTAAAAGATCAGCCAAGCACGTACTTAATTTTCTTACGTACATATGATTTAATAGGTATTTAAGATGTTAATTATAATTACTTCTAATAATTATTATTTATCATCATCAGCCGCATGAAGTTCACTATTAAAAATGCCGAGCATGCCGTTCGCCTGATGGTAAGCGATACGACCACCCATAAACAGTAGCAACACCATCCAGCACCTTGAGTTACAAAGTACTGTATGGCATTCGACTGTGCTCGTCATCCTGAGACATAAGATGTTAAGTCTCATTATGTCCAGTAGTTTTACTGGCTACAATGTCCTTCAAACCGCAACACAACAGTGCATGTACACTGATGCTTGGCGGTAGAAATAGACATTGCGGTGGTACCCACCCAGACGGCCTCTTACATAATGAAAGACCTACCATCAGTAGTATATCGGGCACACATTCAGGACTCTGGGCTGATACTGAGTAGAAAAGCCCAATATCACTTTGCCCGACCCGGGGATCCTACCCGAGACCTCAGTATTGCAGTCGTACCGTAATACAACTACGCCACCTAGTCAAAAGCGATTTCCAAACGAACCTGTCACAAGCGGAGATTACATACTTATAATTATTTACAGGTCTTAAAATATTAGTACTCCCTCTATATTAACGATATGAAAGACAAAACAATAGATTAAAAGCAAGGCATTTTAACCACAACAACTACTATTTCTACTTTTCAATTTAGTTTTAAACACAATGCCACGAAGAAACACGAGTGCAAGACAGCACAATTTAAAGCACTAGGAAGGAGGCCGTTCCCTGCAAGCGATATTCGATATCTCGGTGTCGGGTGTACTTTGATATCAATAAATAAATGTTATATTTTCAGGTCGTCTCGCGTTTTCAACTGCAATGGTTTGCGATCTCGACTCGTCAGATTGCTAGGGATGGGCGTAATAGTTCATGATATTGATTCAGTCAGATTTTTTCGGAGAATCGTTAAAGAACTATAAAGAAATTATTTAGCTTAGTTTTTGCGACTTGTCTGCTGCCAACCCCTCTGAAGGCAGATCCCAATTGTATTAAAAGAACAAAGACAAAGTATTGCCCGACCTGGGGATCGAGGCAATAGCCCATATACGCTGATCTTAATTCCACTTGAAAGTTTCACTCTGGCTCTATTTGGTGCGTTAGCTCAAACAAGACTGATAAACCCTATGTCCTCCCTTATTTAAATAATATATAGTAGTAACTTTCACAACTATTCCCTATTATATTTCTCAAGCATCTCATTGTATTTCTAAATGACAGTGACAATTACTTAAATCGTCAAATCCAGGACCTCCACATATCCGTTATGTGAAATAAAATTGATTTCCGCTGCAAACCTTACATTTGTTCACTCCTCTGTAATAAACATCTCAAACAGCGGGACGTCTCAAAGACCTCTTATTTATTTCATGTTTATTTGTAAAATTCCACGAATTTGTTAAATGTAACGACATAATGTTTCTTTATTGTTAAGCATCTCCACGCCGCTATGATTAATGATCATTTCAAATATTTTATGTCTTCTTTTCTTATATTCTCGGATAATGTGTTTAGTTTAACCTCGTTTTGGATGATACCAAAAGTTTTTCGTTTTTTTGATGTTGTATGAGAATCTGGAAAGTACATTATCTACTTTATTTTGTGGGATTCATATCGATTATCAAGTAAGCATGACAAGATAATTTTGCTTGCGTAGAAAAGGTTAATATACATGCCAGTATAGAAGAAAGGGTCTATTAATTCATTAGCTCTGCACTTATTCAATTTTGGTCGTCCAACCCCTCGTTCGTATAACAGCAGGGTTTGGAATCTTAAGAATTATAAGATCCCTGACGCCATCATCATAAAATAGTAGGCTATTTTATAGCAAGAATATAAACTACTTCGAAGGTGTTACACAAAATAAATTCTTAATCAGAAACGATCCCATAAGTAACAAAATAGCTGCAGCGTAAAATTGTAGTAAATTTTATGTCTCTCCCGCCGCCTGCAACCTTTAAAACTATTTTCGCAGAGTCTTATTTCTTCAAATGAACCTCATTGTCAGACGTTTAATTTTCCCGAGAGACTCATTTCATCGTTCAAAGTGCAATAGCATCTCAGTACCGTTTTGCTTCATAAAATTTACAATAGTTACCTGAGTGTTATTATCAAAGAATTTAAGCGTTGAATTTGTTTGAGACTGCTCGTTGAATGTTTCGCGAAAGATTGATTTTACCCCAACACTTTACAGTATGAAGCAAATTTTGAGCGTCTTTTAACCGAATTCATTTAAAGTTAGCAAACTATGTGGTCACGTGATAGCAAATGAACATCACTGCTAGTGGAACCTATGACATTACAGAAATTATGACTATGTTGCTCATATAAATAGTACAAAAAATGCTTAAAGAAATGACAAAAAATAAAACTGACCATGAGATCACACTAGGAAAATGTAACGTGTCCAATTGTTCAGTGTTCGTTTTTTTTATGTTTTTATCAAATGGTTAAATCGGATTTGTCAGAGTATATTGAATAGTTCAAACCATAGTTCTGAATGAACGAACTTTATAAAACGCATACAATTCATTCGTACATCCCCAGCGTGACGTATTGATGTCAGGTGGGGGGCATACCCAGCCGGTATTGCAAAAATTTTATCTAGTTTCAATTTCCGTAGATACGTCGGGCCGAGATTATACTTTGTATCAAAGTTTCTCTCAGTTTTCGATAAAAATCGCAGCGTCGCCGTCTGCACGTAAATACGTTTCGTGTATTCAGCAGACGGGAAACCTTGTGATTGATGCAGGCTTGCATGTAGGGATGCCATAAATGATAATTTTATCGGATAATATTTCTTAACGAGATATACTAACTTACTATTTACTACTACGCACATGCAAACTATGGAACGAACTCCCTGCATCGGTATTTCCCGAGCGTTATGACTTGTCCTTCTATAAACGAGGGTTAATAAGAGTGTCTCACCTTGCACTAGGCAGTGGCTTGGCTGTGCCCCTGGCAATGCCTTAAGTCCATGGGTGGTGGATGCCGCTTACCATCAGGGGAACCGCTTGCTCGTTTGCCTACGTAGGCAATAAAAAAAATAACGAGTATTTTCGGAGAATATCCGTATGATCCTGTTTTTATAACATAAATTGCATAATTCGTACTCTTAAATCTAATCCTGTAAAAATCTCTGCAGAGAACTGTTTCATAACAAGAATGAACAATTGTGTTAATATTAAAAAAATATAATTAAAAAAATTAAAAATCTATATATAATTTTAACAACTTGAACAGCATTTCCAACTTTGTCCAGCATCTGCGGAAATTCTGGTCGTCGTACAAATGCCGTCTATTTCCGTTATTGATGTATGGGTGTTTGCTTTCAGACGAATGTTGAAGGAAGCGGATGATGTGCTCGTCTTAATGGATTTATAATTTAGAGTCCAAGTTCATTTCTGGGTTTGTCGGTGAATGTAATAAAATGAAAAAGTACTTAATTTAATTTCTATTAAAACGTGTCATAATATTTCTAAACACTTATATGAAACAAGTCTTATAATACGTATGATTGCTAATTACGAATTAATGAAAATCGAATACGCTTTTACATTAGATAATTTATATTAGTAACTTATACATATCATCATTACTTGAAATTTACAGTGGATAGGTCAAAAAGCACAACGCAAAAACATTGATCGACGCTCTATCGTCAAGATGAAAACAGACTTTTCTAAGACCTAAAGACATTAGAAAATCAATTTTATTACAAAATCATTAGAACGCGAAACGAGCAAACAGACCTTACACAATTAAGACAATATTCAACTCAATAGCGTTACAAATTAATAAACAAACGGAGTGATTCTCTCTCAAATTCGCTTCCACTATTAAGTTAGTATAACAAATGGGTGTTATTTCATATTTGAAGCTGAAATCTGATCACGGTATAATTGGTTTTGCAAACTGTGTCGGTTGCAACCCAATTAGCGTCGTAGATGGCGCTCCCAACGCTGTACGGGCTGAAATCGAATTAGAAACATGCAGTCATAGAAATGTATGGTGTGTTTGGAGGTGGATTTTGGCAAATGAGCAAGTGCGTCATCTGGTATAATCATCTACAGTGTTATTACAAAAAAGTACCTTAGACGCAGTTTCAACCCGTGCTTAGCTAAACAGTGTCTAATTCTAAACACCCGTCTAAACCGTCTGTGTGCCTGTCATGCCTGTCATGCCTGTCAGTGTGCGTCTAATATTGTAGATAACCATTGGCTTGTGTTTAAATATAAACAATGTCTAAACCATGTCTAACTCTAACCAATGCTTAAATATGAATTTGTAATAGAAGAAATTTTAGTTACGTGTTCATCGCGTGTTTAATTTTTTTTGTAATAACTCTGTTAATGTGTCGGGGTAATCGAAGCAGCAAGTGTCTCCAGCTCTTTGTAATACGAAGTCCTGCGATCCTATTCCGTGAAAACAGCGTGAAGTTTGGTGACTATCGAAATGTTTGTTACCGAATAACAATTGGCATGATATACGTAAGATCTCTCTTATGACTTAGTGAGTGTAGTTCGATTCACCAACATTTTCATCTTGTGGCGCTAGTGTAGTTTTCATTGAGGATTCAGAAGTGAGCTCGATAGTGACATTTTACAGCATACCAGATTTGAGTAGCTATTATGTATGAGCGGCCGTGTCTCATGATGCTTTAAATCAGGCGACAACTTTACTTTTATCACTTGAATGAAAAAACACATTTCTTTTTGTTTTGTCCCTTTTCACACTATTATATCCTTTGTCTTAAATAAATATTATCTTACATCTTTAATATTATAAATGAGAATTTTTGCGAAAGTTTTTGTATGTGTCTTAGAAGTAATCACAAAAACCCCTGAACGGATTAGTATGAAATTTTGCGAACGGATAGCCCATGTCCTGAATTAACATATATGCTACTTTTTATCCCGGTTATTTGTTCCTGTGGGAAATGCTTCAGTTTTTTAATCCCATTTTTAAATAGATAGTGCTGGCGTCATACTGCACGCGCTATGGGTTGCTACAATTATTATTATTTAGAGACTTTTGTAGTGAGAAAGGCTTTTAACGCGGTCGATGCCGCAAGCACTACCTAGTCCTTTGTAAATTTATATTATTTAGATTTTATTTTTAATAACATTGCAAACAGTACCGTATGTTGGAAATAATTAAACTCGTGTGTGTTCAAGTGTAAACCTATTCTATATTTGAATGTGTGGCGAGCCGTGATCAAATGAAACTGTATCACTGCTCCAATAGCTCTGCTGTTCATGTCTTTATTTAGGACTAGGCTTAGGTTGCGACCCCGCCCGCGTTTATCCGGTATATAAGTCTCACAGTGTACTTTCCAGGAAAAAGTAGACTTGTAAATCAAACAATTTTGACCATTTATGCCAATTCGATCCAAATTTGCCCAATTTGATCCAATATACGTAAATCTTCATAAACTTGCGAATTAGAACATAGGTCTGATAATCATTATAATTATATATTTTTTTGCACCTGCCTCCGCCTCTACACCACCCTAAGGTTAACTGAGAGAGAATGCCCATGTCATTAAGTCCGCTTGTATACCATATTGTGTTCAAAGTGTAATCAATAAAAAAAGTCAAGTCCGGTATTGTTTCTACACTAACTTTTTACTAACTTAATATTAATTAAAGCTACGTAGAAAATTAAGTTACGATTTCCATTCTAGTACGTTTACAATCCCGCATTTCAATAACAAAACTTCGTAATTCAGTCATTACAGTTCCATTTCCTGTCAATATGAAGACTTATTATCGAAAAGATTTCTGATTCATTTCGTCCATCGTTCCAAATCGCGTTAACCATTCCCAATAAATAAAGCTTGGTATATTCCAACGGACAAAATAATATCTAAATTCAATTTTGGAAGTGCCCCTCGCTCTGGCGGACGCGTATAATAACGAACTTCGTAAGGAAATAAAAAAGGTAACCCACGGGGTCAAAAGCGGCCAGTCCGTTTAGAGATTTTCTAAAATGGAACAGTTTTAAATTTTTATTTCGGAGTTGTTTTTATGGGTGAAAGGAGGTTATAATGGTAGGCTGTTAAAGAGAAAACTCTTTGTAAAAAAGATATTAAAAATGATTGGAATGGAATGAGTTACTTGGCAATTAAGGGATACTTGTTTTTTTTGTTTAAATGCGTTAATTGAGGGAGCTTTATGGGAGTTTAACAAAGCTTTCCTTTTCCTTTGCAACAACATATGACCTACCCATATTATCGCGTACAACCTACTTAACCAATCTCCTCAAACTAATTTACGAAGCTATCCCCAATTCACTTTACGCGTAGGCTTCGAGAACAAGTCCTGCAAGTTCCAAACGGTACTAGCAGCAGATTTATTATAATATACCCGGTGTCTGGGCTCGCCTTTGTAACAGTTCGATTAGGTGGGGGCCATAAAGTGCCTACATATTGAGCTCAACGGACCCACTACGTAATACTGGCCAATTTGGGCCGTTTATTTTATTCCCTGCCTTGAACGTGTTATTGATTATTATAACGGTTGGTTAATGAATCGGGTTAGTCTTTTGATCGTTACATATAAAATGGCAGCCTGCTAAATTGTTCACGTTACACGTAGAACGGTTGAATAGAGTTTGAAAGAAACATATTATAGGCGGTAAAAGATAAGTTAAAGTACTAAATGCCTTTTTTTCCAAAAATATAGGATTCAAATTTGACTTTTGAAACTTTACACTGCAAACTGTAGTAAGGAAATTACGTTTTAATTTCGATTTTTATTACTGAACAAAAATCTATTTAATAATAATACGTAAGTTGTTTTATTGGATATTCAAGTTCTCTATCTTGCTTATCGTTAATAAATCCTTATAAATGTAAAACAACAAAGTTGAAAAATTAGTTAGATCACTATCAGACTATGTTCTATATAAGTGCTCCTATCTCTTCTCTAGGAAACAGCACGATACTCTTGAATAGATTGTCATGACTTGCGGTCCGCAGTCTCCACTAACGTTCCGGGAACTTTATTAAGTTGTTTGTAGTGTTGCTAGGCGTCTGCGCTACGCCTAATTGCTTATTCTACACGCTACTTTAGGCTAAGTTACTAGTCGAGTTGGTGAAATTAGTACTTAATAGCGGTGTTAGTTAGTAGCTACTTAAGTATTGGGGAGAGCAGTAAATTGATTTAAATAATCAAGTTGCACTACAATATGATAATGAAATAATATACATAAGTGTGACTATATTATTATATTCATTCTAATGTAATTACCTGAAATGTTATAATATGTACAACGTGGCAGTGCTAATAAATAAATAAATAATACGTTGTAATATTATTGTGATTGCTTTTATTTTAAGAATCTTACCACGCAGGCAGAGTCATGAGTATAAGCTACCTTTCAACATATATTTACTTGTGGCAGCCCACTGGTCGAGATTCAACCGTAATTCATAAATTCAACTTTTGTACATTAATTCTCTACATAAATTTTAATTATGCTAAATCTCACTCAACAAGTTTTTTCTTCATTCTAATACATAGATTCAATGAAAATCATTAAGATATAATTTAAACCAAATCCGCTTCAGCGAGACAAAACCTCTCAATTATCATCCGAGGATATATTTCAATGTAAACTGAAGATGTAAATAAGATGTTTAAAAGAAACTGAACAGGATCGCCCCCGCTCTCAATTTGATTTGTGATTCAAGTGTTTTGCTGAAGGACATAATTCAAATCAGCTATAAAAGATGTCTGTATTGATGTATGGATACACGCAATCGCTAGATGGATGACCTCTCGGAGAATAGGGCTGATGCTATTCATTTTTCACAAGCGTGAGTGAGTGTAAAAAGCCATACTTTAATGTATGGTCTTATCATTTGAAGAGATTTCTTTCTGACGATTTCCACGAGTTTCCTAGCTGTTCTTTTTTGAACGAGGCAATAAAAGGCTTTTTTACGATAGGCAGCGACTTGGGTGTGCTGTTAACATTGCCAATGACCATGAATAAATGTCACGACAGGACATTAAGAAGTCCACTAGCTCTACTTGCAATATGTATCTATTTTATTTTATGTGCTCACGGTAAACTGACCCCACTGGAACTAATGCTAAGTGGAGTGGGGTCAGATAGAGTGTCGACTGACAAGAGATGACCATCCCTCGTCAGTCGACAGAATTATGCCAGCCCGTTTGAATTAATAGAGAAAAAAATCTGCCATAGTCTTAACTCAAAGATCCACTGGCAGCCCTGAGGACCAGTTTAGCATACCAAGCGCAGACATACGCGCTGTATCGCCAGCGAGATTTGTTCGACTCTGGCTTATTTATGTCCGCCAACAGGGAGCCGTCTCTCATACAATACAATCCATACAAATTAGACCGGCTTGCAGGTGCGTGTAAAATCTTATGTTCGTACTAGAAAGTCTGAAATATTTCATTATTGGTTCAGTTTTCCTAGAAAGTGATACACGTGAGGATTGACAACTGATTAATCGATTGTAGAAAACGGGCTTCCTTGAGACCTCTCTATATTTAATCACCCAGAAAGAATACCCAGATTGTTCCGGCAGGTTCAAAATATGTCCTCTAACATAGAGTTTATTTTGGCATGATTTAACTGCCCTAAATCCATATAGATATAGATGGCTTAGGAATTCTGGCACCGACCGGTAGTCGTACTCGTCTTAATGGCCGAATGTGTTGGACTGAGGCCCAAACCTGTCAAATATTATAAGTTTTTAACTTAACGACGTGTGTAATGTAACTGGCAGGACGTGAAAGGAGGTTTGTGGGTTAATTTATTAAACTAGTAATATATCAAGGGATGGATTTTAGCAAGCGAAGTGTACATGTTACTCCCTTGTGAATCATCATCGTCAGCCACAAGAAGTCCATTGCTGAATATAGGATTTAGATTTCGAGCCAAACCCGTTAGAAACGTCCTGCATCAATCGAGTTCATGCTTTGTCCAAGCAGAAAAAATTGATAAAGGTTCTAAAAACTACAGTATAAGCACAGAATAAGGCGTGTACGAATGCAGTTATAACTATCAAGCGTATTTGTGTGCTAAAATCTGAATCTAAAGCGACTCGCGCCTTGGAGCTACTTTTAGTAAATGCAAAACCAGTGTTGTACGCCACTCATCACTAGAGTGTATTCCGGGAATACTCAGAGATACTGCTGTGGAGAACTTCTTGGAGAGATAAAATAGGAGTGTTTAAATCTCTCAATCGGTCGACATCTTGCATTAAGCTTTAATGCTTCCATTAACCCTTTGGAATTATTAACGTTTTTCTATTTCGAGTTATTACAAAAAAACTACTCAAACACCATGAGGTTCAGCTAGAACTTTAACCAGATAAAACCAGGCAAAAAATTAAAGTTACCTGATTGGCAATAAAATCCAACGGAACAGAGCTGAAAAATCTAGAACGGATAAACGAAAAACGTCGCCTGACAAATCATCGTAAAAATTGTTTCATATTTCCACGTGAATTGAGAGACATTTCTTGGTTACTGCTAAGTAGGTCTGTGGGTGGAATAAACAAAAATAAGTTGAGATAAACGGAGGCGGCCGGATGTAATGCCACTAAACGGGTTTTGGTACGGCTCTGACAAGGAATACGCAGGTGAGATGAGACGGTAATGCAAATTGGATATTGCGTTTAATTTGAGCGGAATATTGTGCTACTAGGCTGTCAGAAAGGTAGGTACCACCGCTTTATTTTTGCCGCTAGGTAGCGGGACGCAAGTAGTTGTGTTTTGGTTTGAAGGACATCGTAGCCAGTATTACTGGTTATTATGAGACTTTACTGCTTATATTTATTAGACAGGCTGGATGCAGACCGCTTTTGAAAGGTCCGTCTGAACTGTAGTGTGGGTTCTTGCCTCACGTATACACGTGTACATGTTTTTGTGGTCCGGATTATTTAAGTTGTAAGCTAAGGGGGTCCGGACCCTCCTTATATACGCCCATGTTCAGCAGTGAGTTTAATGTAGGTGATGATGACGAGGAGACTTAACGTCTCATGTATTAAAAAAATTATCGCAGCTTGGTGCGAAACAGTTTTTAGTGAAAACTCCTTAGTGATGACTAGTGTTGCTGCTTTTTATAAGAAGTCGCGGTATTTACCACAAACTGAGCGGTTTGCCTCATTTCGATTAAAATTTTCTTTCGATTGCTTTTTCCACTATATTTTGGATGACATACATTTTTCTTAAATGTATTAAAAAATATTCGAGTTAACTTACTGAAGTACACAGTCTGACCTGAACTCCATTCTACCTATTCTTCCGCTTGAGCTACGGCCATCTCAACTACCGGTGACTGTTGAGCGTCTAAACAACGTCGTAACGAGAGCGACCGACGCGACGTTTATGGCCCATTGCGCCGTCTAATGGCCTCGATACAATGAACCAGTTTATGCACAAATTATAGCCCTTTTATTGTTTTTGCATCCCCTTGTATTTATTGGTGATAGCTATATTTATTGATTTTTATTGGTATGTTAGTATATGGAAGGTTTTAAGGGTGAGAAACTGGTTTGTTAAATAGTATATGACATCTGAGAATAAGGCACCAGACTTAATGTTTCCATAGCTCAAGTATATATCCACTAGATCTATGAGATTAAAACAAAGGTCAGTAAAAACAGTTAAATTCTTGAATTATTTGCGAAAAATGTGTGTGTAGGTGCCGTCGTTATTTTTTATTTTGGCCAGCAAGCAGTTTGCATGCATTGCTGTATTCATGTATAAAAAAATTACTGTTACGACATTAAGAGAATTGATCGCTTCGAAGTTACTAGCTATTTATCTGTATAAAAACACAACAAAGAAGCATCTTTTCAACTTCAATATTCTTTTATGGCAACTGTAACAACATTTGAAACAACTTGCAACTACGACAAAATAGTAACAACTATAACCATACCATACGTAAGTCTCAAGGTTCTCGATAGTTCGATAGATCCTAAATCACCGCCCACTCCCATTGCTTAATGGGACGCGACCGGCCCTAAGGTTCGCACCATGGTCAGCGGGCATGTAAGGGTTTTCATACAAAAAGACCTTCATAATGTTTTAATCTTACTTTATAATAATATAAGTGCAAAGTTTGTGAAAATTTTTGGATGTTTTTATGTCTCATAGAAGTAATCGCAGAATGACTGAACGCAATTGGATGAAATTTGACACACGGGTAGATCATATCCTGTATTAATACATAGGCTACTTTTGTCCCGGTAATTTATTTCCATAGGAAATAATGGATGTTTTTATTCTGCTTCTTCAAATAGATGGCGCTGGCGTACTATGTTTTAGGGGCGTTTCACGCGGGCCAAACCACGAGCAACAACTAGTTTAAGATATAATTTAAAAGTATTTTCATCTCACTAAGGTGTATGATTTGTATGTTTCTTTGATTTGGATAAAATTTGGCATAAGGATAAACATGGATTTAATACGTGGAACTTTTAAAGTGTCCACAGACGATCGGATTTGGTACGGCCGTACCATTTTTTTAACCATTTTTTTATGCGGTACGGTCTTCACGCCACACGAGCGTACCATACCACGCATTGTCCAGTTTTTTTTGTGCTAGCAGCTAGGGATGATGTGTATTTACGCGACCAGGTATTTACTTGCAAGTACGCCGACCAGGTGCTGACCCGAAATACTTGCAAGACTTGAAAGTATTTTACTTAGCTACTCTCTCGTGACACGATGGAGTCACGTGACCTCGCCTCGGCCCGCCGCGCGCGTCCGCGCTCAGGAGTCGTCGTCCGAAAATTTACTAATGGTTCTTATTTCAACAAACCCAGTGAACAATTTTCTATGCAAGTATTGAAGTGTTAAAAGTATTTTAGTTGTTAACGCGGATGGGCTCCTTATTCGTACCGAAACATGGGTCAATATCCTATGAAGTAAGAAAATACTTGAAAGTATTTCGATTTTCGACTATCCAAGTGCTATAAGTACTTTGTTTATAAACGCAATTGTGCTCTTTATGTATACTGAAACACGGATCAATTTCCTCTACAGAAAGAAAATACTTAGTATTTATAGAATCAAAGTATTAGAAGTTTTTATTTGTGAGCGCGATTGTGATCCTTATTTTTATTCCGGAAAAATATATAGCGGGAAAAACTTTACCACGCGGTAAATATAAAAAGTAGCCTATAGTGCACAGGAGTAATGTAGCTTCCTACTAGTGAAATAACTATGATATCTCCTAACATATTCATTGAAATCAAATGACGTTCAGGGCAATTTCGTTCAAAATAAAATACTTGTGATGAATAACGTATTTAATTGGATAAGGATCAATGTCATGTTCATAAAAATACCTTCGCAAATAATGCATTATTTAAGAACAAATTTGATTACTACAAAAAAGGTTATACTGAGTCAAACTTAAAAGATAGACATATGCTGTCGCAGACTTTTTTTAGAACTTTTAAAGGGAAATAATTCCTTCATACATAATTTTTACGTACGATCGTATTCGGAACGGCCGTCCCACGAAAACGGTACGCCACCGTACCATATCCGATCGTGTGGCGCACGGTATGCTGTACATTATTATTATTATTGACGGTATGGTTGGTTCGATCGCTTGCACATCGGATTTGGTATGCTCCGTACCAAATCTGGTCGTCTGGCCGACCTATCGTACCGTTCGGTGGTTCAGTCGCTATTCAACCTTCGCAAACGTAGCACCTTATCTGTCGTCGTAATAGGTTCCGAGCGCGATATTGTTACGGAAAAATACAGTATAATAGAGTAGTTAGAATTGTATACAGATTTGACCTGCTTATGGAATTCATCCCTCAGCCTATATTGCAATAAAGACGCACGAAATCAAGCGATGCAAATTCTTTTAGATAAATGGAAAGAACATTATCAACTTGCTACGGTGAACGACCTTAGGAAGAAAATTTACTTTTAAGACTTGCGATAAGTCCTAAGATATTAATTAAAATTATATGGTATAAAAGGCAGTTATAATGTGCATGAAATGCTTTAGATAGCTAACGTATTTAATCGGATATGGATTAATACTGTATCCGTCTAAATAGCTTTCTATATATTACGTGATATTTTTATTTTTTTTATCATTAAAATCAGTATAGTAAGCTATATTTAAGACCCCCCGAGCAAATGGCCCTAATTCCATACATTTCAACGCACGATTTACGGGCGGTAATATGCAAAGATTTACGAATAATTTATGTAACAAATAAATTTTAGATTAGCCAGCGCCCAGCGATCCTATAAGTGACGATAGTATTAGATTTAATTGTTCTAAATTTCTAATTTTAACTAGCGGCCCCGACAGATGTTGTCCTGCCCTAAAAAGGAAATAAAATCCCAGAAACCGAATACAGCGCCACCTACCGGATCTAATTGTTAATCAACCATTTTTTTTGAGTAATGTTACCATCGTATAAATATTGACAAATATTAACATTAATATGTATACGATACTAACATCACTCAATTGTGTTGCCTTCCCGGAACCTCTCTATTAACACAAACTTTATGGTATGGTATTAAAGTTCAAATTTACTTTCAAGTATTATTACGAATCGATTGTATGGGAGTATAGAAAAGTGTTGTTTTTAGACTTTTTCAGGCAATCTTTAAATTTTTCTCTCCATAAGAACCATCCTCGTACTGCAAGGAATATTCTAAAAAAACATTTAGCGAAATCGGTTCAGCTGCTCTCAAGATTTGCGCTTAGCAACACATTCAGCGATTCATTTTTATATTATAGATAAACAAATGCCGAGTTGTGTCATAAAATTTTACATTCCATAAATTTTACTGCACGCCGCTATTGACAATGATGTACAGCAATTAGTAATAGTTATGAATTATAAAAAATTTTTACTACCAAAATAAGTAACAAATTGTAGAAATATGAGATAATTTTTTTTTCTGTATGTATTATAAATTTCGAATAGATAGCTTCCAATACGGTTAGCGCGCCATTTTGCTGACATATATGCCATCGCGAACTTTTTTGTAGACCTATAAAAGATGAACAATTCTACCATACATTATTTTATTATATCTCAAAGGAATAGGCAGCGTTAGCAATGAAAACTCCCAGTCGACTAGATTTTTTCCGACGTCTTCGACAATAATCGTCATATTTCAATAAATTTACATGAAACAATTATAAATTACAGTGTAAACTCTGTATAACGACAGCGGAGGGGCGTTAAATGGAGATAAAAAAATATTATTTTACTATTATGAATCTCCTATAAAATATACAAACAGCAAGCATTAATATTAAACCAAATAACGCTTACTGCGTATAGTTGTCTGAGAAACTAATAATATGATAACGTATTGATTATAATCCATCACTACCTAACAACAGTCTGCCCGTGTAAGGTAATTTCAAAATAAAACAAAAGAACGAATTGCTTTGAATTTTCGGCGCGTGCGATAACAATAGTAGAGTCAATTACGAGCTAGGTAATAAAGTAACAAAATAATAAACAAAAGAAAGTGCACGCCGCAGTTTTACAAATTTTGCCAACTTAGTAATTACTGTTTATCACTTATTTCTCGGAAACGGCTAGTCTGATTTGAATGAAATTTTGCATTTCTTTCACGCAAAAACTACTAAACCGATTTTGATGAAATTTAGCACGCGGGTAGATTAAAGCTTGGATTAACACATAGGCTACTTTTCATCCCAGGAAAATGTAAAGCGAGACTTTTATCGCGGGAAAACTCATTCACGCGGGCGGAGCCGAGGGCAAAAGCTAGTTCTATTTAAATATGGTTTGCGGATCTCTTGAAACTTATAAATAACGCATGCTCACGCCTTTTATCCCCGAAGGGGTAGGCAGAGGCGCAACTAGTGCACCCACTTTTCGCCAAGCGGATTCCGTCCCATGATGTGATAGGGGGCGAGCCTATCGCCATATCGGGTACAAATTCCAGACTCCGGGCTGATACTGAATAGAAAAATCCAATATCACCTTTGCCCGACCCGGGGATCGAACCCGAGACCTCAGCCTTGCAGTCGTACCGTAATACAACTACGCCACCGAGGCAGTCATAAATACAACTTATAAATAAATATGATGTATTCAGTTTTTTATTAACTCTTAAACAAAAAGGTTAAAAAAGAGGAAAGAAAATTAACCGTTGAAACGATTATGGTGAAATTTGATATAGATGTACCTTGAGTATAAATATGGGATATTCATATTTATTAACTACTAACTTAGGGCAGCTAAAGAGGGGAGAAACAAAACTGGGAAACATATTTTTAAGACCAAATTTGTTGCGGATATAAATAAACATAGGACATTCGTCTTTTATCAATTCGTAAATAAGTGAAACGAGAGATGAGAACTGAACCATGTGCTCGTGATGTAATTCAATATGAAAAAAATATGAAACCTGATATTTAATATATAATCTGAACCGCTGATGAACCGATTTTTTTGAAATTAGTGTTTCTGTAGGTATCAACTCCTTTGACTTTAGTCGTGAATATTTTCTTAAAATGGAAAATATTATTAGCACCTACTTTAAAGAAATAAATAACATGTATAGAAGGTATTCAAAAATCACCCGAGCTAGGCTCGGTCACCCAGGTAATTAGTTATAAATGACGTATTGTTGTCGTTATTGCGAGTTTTTTGTGCAGTGCGGACGTGTTCACGCGCTGCTAGCACAAAAAATACTGGACAATGCGTGGTGAACGATTGTGTGGCGTGAAGTCTGTACCACATAAAAAAATGGTATGGCCGTACCGAATACGATCGTACGTAAAAATTATGTATGAAGGAATTAATTCCCTTTAAAAGTTCTAAAAAAAGTCCGCGACAGCATATGTCTATCTTTTAAGTTTGACTCAGTATAACCTTTTTTGTGGTAATCAAATTTGTTCTTAAATAATGCATTATTTGCGAAGGTATTTTTATGAACATGACATTGATCCTTATCCAATTAAATACGTTATTCATCACAAGTATTTTATTTTGAACGAAATTGCCCTGAACGTCATTTGATTTCAATGAATATGTTAGGAGATATCATAGTTATAAATTAACTCCGCAACAAAATAATGATCAAGTACCACGGGCGCATTTATGAACGCGCTAATCTCAGGAACTGATGAACCGATTTAGGAAATTATTTCACTAGTAGGAAGCTACATTACTCCTGTGCGCTATAGGCTACTTTTTATATTTACCGCGTGGTAAAGTTTTTCCCGCTATATATTTTTCCGGAATAAAAAGATTATTATTGCTATTCCAGAGTTGAGACTATAATCTATCTCTATGCTCTAATGAAAGCGCTCCATATTAGTTTTTCTTCAATAGGTATCTATAATGTAGCCTTTTTCGAGAGAACAGAGGCATACTTTGAGAGGTGTTCACGCGCTGCTAGTAGGCATAGGTGGTACTTGCAAAATCGTGAACCAGGGCTTACAAATACGTCCGCCTAAAAAAACCAGCGCCAAAAACCAAGGTTCGAAATACTTCCAAGTATTTTCTTTTTGCATAGGAAATTAATCCGTGTTTCGATACAAATAAGGATCACAATCGCGCTCACAAATAAAAACTTCTAATACTTTGATTCTATAAATACTAAGTATTTTCTTTCTGTAGAGGAAATTGATCCGTGTTTCAATATACATAAAGAGTACAATTGCGTTTATAAACAAAGTACTTATAGCACTTGGATAGTCGAAAACCGAAATACTTTCAAGTATTTTCTTACTTCATAGGATATTGACCCATGTTTCGGTACGAATAAGGAGCACATCCGCGTTAACAACTAAAATACTTTTAACACTTCAATACTTGCATAGGAAATTGTTCACTGGGTTTGTTGAAATAAGAACCATTAGTAAATTTTCGGACGACGACTCCTGAGCGCGGATGCGCGCGACGGGCCGAGGCGAGGTCACGTGACTCCATCGTGTCACGAGAGAGTAGCTAAGTAAAATACTTTCAAGTCTTGCAAGTATTTCGGGTCAGCACCTGGTCGGCGTACTTGCAAGTAAATACCTGGTCGCGTAAATACACACCATCCCTAGCTGCTAGCACAAAAAAAACTGGACAATGCGTGGTATGGTACGCTCGTGTGGCGTGAAGACCGTACCGCATAAAAAAATGGTTAAAAAAATGGTACGGCCGTACCAAATCCGATCGTCTGTGGACACTTTTATACTGGTAAATAGCCCTTCACACGGGCGAAGCCTTGAGCGGAACCTTGTATAACATACATTGCAAAATGTATTAGAAATTTCTCTCATGTTAATTGTATCGTAAACAGAGAATATTCTTCGTACACTGTATTAGGCGTCGCGCTGATGCTGTCAAATGTCAAATTTAGACGAATCAATAATCATATGCAATTATTGATTAAAAAAGTTACTCCGTCGGAACAAGCGCAATGGAGAGGCAATTCTCGCCCGTGTTGACGTATAACGTAAGTTTGACAGATATTCAAAAGACAATTATTGCTCGAAATTATTTAGTATGATAATTGCTCCGTTTAAATGAGTCTTTAGTGTAGTGTTTCCCGGCAATGTGACAGCGTCTGCGCAGAGCCTTAGACACTAGACTACATCTTTATTACAACTATCATACAATGCAATTTAATGCAATAAGCCCTCTATTATTATACTGCCCACTGCTGAGCACGGGCCTCCTCTGCTACTGAGAGGGGTTAGGCCTTAGTCCACCACGCTGGCCTAGTGCGGATTGTCAAACTTCACATACCTTCGAAATTCTCATAGAGAAATTGTCAGGTATGCCGGTTTCCTAACGATGATTTCCTTCAGCGTTAAAGCGAACGATATTTGATAAACAATACACACGTAACTTCGAAAAGTCCGAGGTTTGTGCCTCGGGTTATGAACCTCCGGACATTGTATTGCCAGACCGTTCCGTTCCCAACTATGCTATCGTCCTGTGTACAACTAACATAGTAACCATGAAATAATCAAGTGAGACATCGGCCCAGTAAAATAAGACGCTGCAATATTTTATACAAATTACAACTGTCACCTACTGATATCATTTTTTCACAATAACTTCAAAGCACCACGTGTTCTTGTTTGCCCTCCACAACCAATAAAAGTGTTATTCGAATATATTTTTTTAGGATTTTTAACAAGGCAAGCAAAGGTTGGCAAGGAGTGGTTGATGTATTATGCACAAGTACCTGCTTCGAGTCTAAGGACGTTGATTATTGGTTTTGCTTCTCACAAGTTAGGAGGTACTTCCTGGTGGTAGGTCTCTCATATATACGAGTCTGTCTGGGTGGGTACTAACGCAATATCAATTTCTACCGCCAAGCAGCAGTGTGCAGGCACTGATGTGTTGCGGTTTGAAGGACATTGTAGCCAGTGTAACTACGGGACATAATGAGACTTAACATCTTATGTCTCAGGATGACGAGCGCAGTGGAATGGCACACAGTACTTTGTGAGTCAAGGTGCTGGATGGTGTTGCTACTGTTTATGGGTGGTCGTATCGCTTACTATCAGGCGAACGGCATGCTCGTCTCGTCATTCAATGCAATAAAAAAAAGGTAATATTTCCCGCTACTCCTTATAGCCACGTATCGGGAGTCAAGAGATCTATTGTATGATTCTAATGTGTTCTTTAACAAAATAATAACAGATATTGCTGGTTTTGCTTTTACATAAATATAAAGTGTTTAAAATATTTTTCTTCTACTACCCCTATTATATTATGTAAAGTAAATAAATAAACCCGCTTATAACGTTAGCTACATCAGTCGGAACGGTTATTTGCAAATCAAAGTACTACGTTAGACACATTAGATTCTTAATAACGTCTGTGAGGCAGTGGCGGTCCTTTCATAGAAGCCGAAAAGCCTGGCTTGCCTTAAAGTTATTTACCTAAGTACTCAAAATCGAATATGAAACAATAACCAACATTTTACGGTAACAAAACGCTTCGAAATAATTTTCTTTAAAATTTTATAATTCCCGCGCTACGGTTCGCTGAACCGGTTCGCCTCGAGCGCACCTAAAGACACACCACTACACCTACACACACACAACCACATCCGCGCCGTACACTCATTTCATATTTTATACAAAACAGCTAGATGCGCACAAAATATACTTATCACTCTCTCTCTCGTTGGGTTTTACCTGGCTTTTCGCCGCCATATTTTTCTCATTCACACTAATGGATAAACTGATACCACATACGTATAGCTATAGTAAGTTTCTATAGCAATCAGTACTAGAAAATAATCCAGGCTTAATGCATTCATAGATACTGTATAAAATACAGGGTTGCCAATTAAACGAATTACCTCTAATATGGTTGCATTAATTTGTTTATTTTAATGTGTATTTTTATTTATCATGAATATGTAAAGATTTTAGTGATAACATAATTAAAATTACATATCTGATTATAATTATTTAAGGTATTGTACTATAATTTTATTTATCGATAAGTTTTTCTCACAATTTTAGCATTAATTTTGTGGTGTCATTTTGATTCCAACTAGGCAACATCAGTTATTTGTTTTGATTGTGCCGGCGATCTACATTGTGAAGTATTTGTGTTTATTAAGTGGTTTTTGAGTTATTTTAAACTTTTAAGCACAATAAAGATGAGTGAATATATTTCTTGTAATAGTTTAAAGTGAGTGAAAGTTTTTATCGGCGAGAATAAGTTAAATTTGTTAGGTTATGATGGAAAAAACAACTTTTAACGAGCTGGCGAATGGCGCGAAATGTGTCTGAAGAATCATAAAAGGTATTTAGATCAGTATACAACAAAACTTATTGTCTTATTGGATGCTCTAATACGTTATACGACTACGTATTAAGTTGTATTGTTGGTGTTTCATATTTTTCTCGAACAAAACAAGTGTTTGGAATAGGTAGGTACATAGATTTGGCTAGTAAAATGATATAATTAATCAGTGTTATCAAAAGTAATTCCAATTCACAAAAACATATTATGTTAAATGCATTCATTTTTCATTTTCATTTCATTTCATAATTTCGGTAAACAGCGAATTGTAACCTGATTATCTCGTCCAATTAAATAGATACAGTAGATGTGACGAAATTTGAAAATTTCTAAACAAAACTTGTGCGTCGACAGTAATAATGATGATTGTAGTGTTTTTACTTTTTTTTAAATTACTTGATACAGATACAATCTATGTAAATAGTTAATCTTTACAAGAACTTCGTTTAGAAGTCGCGATGGGTCAAAATCGTTCTTAAATAAAGGTACCTAATTTCGAAAAGGTAACTAGTCGACTCGATGGCGTAGTTGTATTGCGTACACGGTTCGAACATTGTTTTGAGGCCCTGGTTCGAATCCCGGTACGGGTAGTAATTTTTATTTTTAGATATTGCTTTTCTTTCTTATAGTTGCACATTTTATATGTATCGGAGGTGCGAATTTTTCTTTAGGTCTGCTTTGGCTTGCCCTCATCCAAAACACTAGGCACGCCACTGCTACTCACAGTAATTGATTGACTTTAATAAATTCTAAAGCAGAATAATTATTCCACGCATCTACATAGCTACTATAAAATTCAACTAGAGATTTTTATATCAAAATACCTGCTAAATTGAATATCGTGTATTAAATTGCGAAAAGTCGCTAAGTGTACAGCAAGCCTTAAACATGTATAAGACAGAGTGCTTGGAATAAAACCCGCCCTTAGTCTATATATTAGTTAAATCATCGTGACCCTATAATAATTGCATCAGGTAGTGAAATAATGTTTTATCCCACTTTGAATGAACGAATTTTATTTTGAACTAGTTTAGCTCGTCACTATTTGTATTAAAACACTTATATAAAAAGTATGCTAGATTACTCACAGATATTTTCATTTCTGAAGTCATGTGAAAAATATATTTTACTTGAACATCTCAGAATATTTGTAGCCAAGAGTCCATTTATCTGGGATTTAGTCGAAATATAATTTTCTGCGAATATACAGGATCATTTTTTATGAATCCGTTACATTTCAAAGGGGATTCGAGTAAATTGCCAGAATTTATAAGGTTAGCAGTGGCGATAATGACTTCTGAGAAAAAAATGTATTTTGACATCAAATATTTTTGTTAGTAAATTCATATCTAACAGAAGTTTAATATTACATAAACATTATTTTAAAAGCAGTATAAAACGCGAGTATACTAAAACAGTGGTATATAGTATATCGGTCAGTATGTTAATTTGTGTGTCACGCAAAAAGGGTAAACCGATTTCAATGCATTTCTAACTATTATTTACCCATTTACCAATCTCCCTTCTCTACCGCTATCGAAAATCTAATAACCGGTAACCAAATCCAAAAGCCAAAACGAACGCATTTAAAAATTAGCACAAACTAAAAACTTCCGAACGCACCAAGAAAACACTAATTCCATAATTCAAGATCGAAGCTAGGCGAAGGTGGAAAAAATAAGACGCGGAGATTAAAATCTTTGATCGTCGGGTCGCTTCGACTTCTGACCCAAAGTGCGCAATCAACGCTAACGAACGGACCTTCATTAGTACCTTAGGATAATTAGAGCATCAATATATCAAATATCAAAATTGTTTCGAGGTGCTTTTGTCTGGGTTTGTGTGCCGAATACTGTGGTGACCCAAAATATTGATATGTATCGGTTCTTAGAAAATTAATTGGTTAGAAGAACTTACGTATTTGAGTTTCAACGTGAAGAACTACAAAAAAGATGTTCTCATTTCGACTCCTAGCACGTGTCGTAGGACACTTTTGCCGATTTTAATCATCAACACAATAACGATAAACACAAAAAGTACTAACCGGATTTCGATGAAATTTCGTACAGAGATATTTTGAGACCCTGGAAAGGACTTGGCTATTTATTCCAGGAATAGACATAATACAGGGTGAATTTTCCAAGTGGGTGTGGAGAGCGAGATCCGAAACTATGAGGAATAGCGAAAAATGCTCAAAGGAGTCTCGGGCCCATTTTGATGAAAACTAAAACTACATCACTAAATATTTAAAAAAATTCAAAAAAACGAGTTGCACTCCGGGAGTGCCGGCAGAAGTGAAAACTTGAACATTAACGTTGTGCATTTTTGAATATTTTGGAATGGTTAGGGAATAATTTCGCACGAATTGCTTTATTCATCAGTACTAGCATTTATGTGGTTAAATACAATATTTATTTATTGCGCTATCGTACACAAAAATGACAATTTCACTATTTCTTTATAAATGAAAATTTGAAAAAAGAATGTTACGCTCTTTTGTACTCGTGCCATGCCAACGCTGAAATAAATAAAAATGTAGTCGTTTAAGAATTAAAGCTCCTATGCAATGTATTTAAGGTTCATATTATAAGGTATGGTTTAAATGATGTTAATAAATAAAAATGCACTCGTTTTAAGAATTATAGCTTCTATGCATTGTATTTAAAGTTCATATTAGTAAGGGATGGTAAAACCACCGCATCAGTTTTTCGTCAAGATCGCGAGTTTAACATTTTATACCCATCCCAAAAACGCCGCTAAAGAAGTTTTCACTTCAAAAACAATATTCCTATCTGGTATGTACGTATTTATTATTTTAAGATTAGCATAAGTAGGAATATTTGTAAAGTAGTCGAGGGTAGTGTGACGAAACCCGTTCTCGTTCTACCGTCCTAATAAAAACCAGTCTCGTTCTACGTGAGTTTCATTGCGCTTCGTCCTGCACAATATCTAGTGAAGATATTCAAATATATACCACTATCCAAGAATCGAACCTGTTGAGTTTGACGAAAAAATAAAAACACTGTATCGTTACACCATTCGATAGTATCGCTAATAAGGATCAAATTCTGGGAAGTAACGATACAGTGCGTTTTTATTTATCCAAATAAACGTGTTAGGTTCTGGATAGGAATATATATTTTTCAAAAATCCAATGACGCAGTTTTAGTTTTCATTAAAATCGGCCCCGAGACTCCTTTGGGCATTTATCAGTATTCCTCATAGTGTCGGATTTCACCATCCACACCCACATGAAAATTTCACCCAGTATATAGCGACTATTTTATCCCGGTAAAGCTATTTATTTATAAAGAAAAACTTTAATATTAAATCATAATATACAATTATGTCCAATGTTTATGTCTCTATGGGTAAATTCATAAAACAATAACATTTAACTGGGTTTTAATAAGAAACAGAACGAAAAAATATGTGTTAATCACTGGAGACATTGCTAAGTGATTCAGTCTCATTATTTGACCAGGGTTTCATTTCAAAAAGCAACCGTTACGCGACAAACTTAAACCAGTACAAGCAAAGGCTTTGAGCAGTTTCCTTTCATCCACCAGTTACGTAGGTAGGTAGGTAGTTAGACTGTGTCTGATCAGAACCATCCGGCAGCGCGCTTCAAAGAACCCGATAAATATTTATCACTCATTGGAGTTCATTGGGGGCACATCCAGGAATTCATTTGGTGTTGGGCGGGGGAACGATGTCGACTTTTTTATTAAGGGGTCAACGAGCAAATGGGTACCTGAGTACATTAACATTATCAATACGAGGGGAATTGTTCATCATATATGAATATTAAGAACTTCAGAATTATTTATTAATTTAATTTAATTAATGAATTTTTGTTTTGTCCTTATCAAATTGACGTAAATATAATATAATATACATCAAACACCACTGTAATTAATTGCAGTTAAATGACAAGACGAGCACACCTTTTGCCTGATGGTAAGCGATACGACCGCCAATAATTAGTTGCAATGCCACACATAGCTTTGAATTACAAAGTACTGCATGATACTCCACTGCGCTCGTCACTCTGAGACAATTTTTTTTATGGTACACGTGGCAAACGAGCAAACGGTTCACCTGATGGTAAGTGATCACCGCCGCCCATGGACATCTGTGTAATGGATGTATTGATGTACACGTGTTGTTGGTATTATATTCTTTATTGCACTGAACTTACAACTGACTTACAATTCGTCTTACATCTACTTATATACTACACCACATCTGCAATACCAGGGGCATAGAAATGCGTTTCCGGCCTTTTAGATGGGAATACGCTCTTTTTTTTAAGAACGCCAGGTCGTATCTGTCCGGTAACATAAGATGTTAAGTCTCATAATGCCCAGTAATTGCGCTGAATACAATGTCCTTCAAACCGGAAAACCCACTGCATACATTCTGCTGCTTGGTGGTAGAAATAGACATTGCGGTAGTACCTATTCAGACGGTCCCTCGTACACGAGAGACCTACCACCAGTAAACGAGGTACAAGAGTTGCAACTGAACACTTCGATGTCACTTGCCTGAGATGGATGGGGTCAATTGCCCCCTTCTCAAAGATCCGTGCCTGGAAATGATCGAAGGCAGAAGGGAAATGAGACTGGGACGAACAGACATCTTGAATTATGAAGCCTAATATATTTATTTCTGTCTTCTAATCTGATTAAATCTTAAGGTTAATGGAGCGGATATTATTTTTATCAAAATGGTAATGAAGCGGTCTCTTTAAGTTGTGTTCCGAAACGTTTCGAACGCGGTGAGTGTTCTTTAAACATCTTGTATAAATGAAGTAAAAAAATATTTGTTTTTTCTTACTTACACTGATACTTTGCGATATCCTCTTTGATTTAGCCCGTACGTTCTGTCGACCGAATGGGGTATCTGGGGTCAATCTCAGAGCGGCCGAACTTTATCTGGGTTTTTAGTATCTAATAATTTTACAGAAAATTCTACTACTAGTAGTATTAGTTTAAATAATAACAAACAATTATGTAAAATTTAAAAAATCATTAACGTGATACCTATTCCTCAGCTCCCCTACTCATTGTTCCGAACTCGGTAAATTCGGTTCGGTTTTCAGCTACCCAAATTCTGCGGCTTTACACGACTCGCTCGATATACTGACTTCGGAATCCAGTATGCTAATAATCTCAAGTGTTAGCTCTAGCAGATTAGACGCTACGACTTACGCGGTCCTTCGAACTAAAATGGAATTTTGCCTGAACTTTATTAGAGTGTAGCGCTACCTAGATATTAGTGTAATAAATGCATTTTATAAAGTCTTCCGGCGCGATAACAGTAGTCGCATGCCGTAACATATTAACAAATAAATAATAATCTGTAGGTTATCTAATAAATTATGTACTTGATATTGTTGAATACAGCGGCATGCGACTAGGATTAAGGTTTAATACCCTGGGCATCATCGTACGTATTTTAGATGGTTTCAAATAGAAATATTTTCTTGTTTAATATATTTCAGTTCATTTTCTCAGTTTTAGGTATTTTATAACTTATTTTTTATTTATTTTAATATTGTGGAGCAGCAAGAGTTCTCTAGTGTTTTAGAAAATGTGTGAATATACTATTAATGAGTTTTAATATTCTATTAAATAGGTACCTAAGTAATGTTGATGGTATATTATTTTACTTATATTAACATTCGTTCCATGTGTTAATAGTATCCAATATAAAGCATGAACTTTACCACGTGGTAAAGTTAAATGACTGTTAATGAGAATGTCCTTTACACGGACGTCCGTGTAAAGGACATTCTACGCATGAAAATACTGAACACACAGACTTGACAATGTCTTAATATAACATGCGGATTAGTGCTACACTGTTTGTAATTCATAGCTCTAATGTCTATAGATTGATAACAAGATGTTTACTATCAGTTACTCGTCTCGTCATTCAGTTGTGTAATTCTTTCTTATACTTTATCTTTCTATTTCCTTTAATGCGGTGTCGGCGCAAAATACTTCTTTACACTAGCTACAATATGTTATAGTTTTACAACCAGCTGTCTGCCTGTCGTCAATTTTACTGGGGGATCTAATCTAATAAAATATCCTTCAACCTAAGAATCGAAACAAAATTTCCTAGTATATAATAATGTACTACTAATAAAGCGAAGATTGTAATACGAAATTGCATAAACATCTTACATTGCAAACTATGCACTGTCTAAACTCTAAATTCTAAATTTGCATTACGAAAGTAAGCATAAGATAACAAAAACGCATCTGAGCACAAACATCGGTTAGACGGAGTTACACGTGTCGATATTCGCGCAGACTCCATTATGCAAATCTTGAGGCGTGAGAGCTCCTAGTCAGCATATTGATTACACGACCTTGAGCTTGAGGACTTTGGGGATTAAAGTGAGGGTTTGAGGGAATTTTGTGATAATCAATTAGTTCAGTTGCAGCTATAATTTAATCTACAACTTCGATCATTTCTTTTTTTTAAGAGTTTTCTAGTACGGCAAGCGAGAAACTGAAGCATTTTTTTATCGTATTAAATGACATGGCGAGCATGCCGTTCGCCTGATGGTAAGCGATACGACCATCCATAAACAGTAGCACTGTCCAGCACCTTGAGTTACAAAGTACTGTGTGGCATTCCACTGCGCGCGTCATCATGAAACATAAGATGTTAAGTCTCATTATGTCCAGTAGTTACACTGGCTACAGTGTCCTTCAAACCGAAACACAACAGTGCATGCGCACTGCTGCTTGGCGGTAGAAATAGATATTGCGGTGGTACCCACCCAGACGAACTTTTACATATGAGAAACCTACCACCAGTACCACCTGCCACCATTTAGTGGCAGGTGATCTGAAACGCATATGAAAATCCAAAATGACTGATCAATGTTACCTCCTTTACGAAAAATAATGAGAATCGGTAAGAAAAAGGGGATGTATTGGGCCTCTGTGTGTGCTCTTTAATCCATATATACCTCTATAATACCACTTTTACGGGTAACAGAAGGCTCGAGCCATAAGAAATTAGGAAGTCGTTTATTAAGTACTGGAACATCTAAAGTAGTAGTAAATTCAACATCTAAGAAAAATAGTTACTATTTAAATTACAAACTGCGTCTTACAAGAAAAACGCACGAGGCGGCCAAAGATGTTAGCATAAACATGAAAATATATTTATTAATTTGCATGGAGCGTTTTTTTGTGAAAAAGCGCTTTTCTCATGTAGTCGCCAGGAAGGATTCTTATCGCAGTGACACATTATATCATTTCCGCTGTCTTGCGCCCAGGGATGAACTGGAGAGATGGGATACCAGACCCCCACGTCAAAGTGATATCAATTATTATAATGAATCATTACGTTTCTTGATTTTATTTTATGTAATTATCATTAAGTAGTTAGCCCAACAGTAAGTCTTATCGATAGAGAAATAAAGAACTTATGGGTGTTTTAATAAAGTTCTGTTTATTTCTACAATATATAATAAACATGTCTCTATATATAAGATATATTTTTGTGGGAATATAAAACCCTATTTTGATTATTATTTAATTGTATTTTTGGGGACAAAGCCTCCTTGACATAACAAAAATAAGGTGGTGCAGTCCAGGTAGAGTAGCAGTGAGCAGAAAGTATATACGTACTATTTATATTTGCTTCACTCTTCATGTTTTTAACCCGCCATCACCAAGCCAAGGCCACCTCTGCTTTAATGTATACGGGAAGTTATTCGCGACTGTACAAATGGACCATTATTTATAGCCGACTAAATAGATATTTTACAATTTACAACAGTTTCCCGTCCACTATTCTCTGAAAGATACGTACAAGCGATTTATAAACTCTGCCGATGATATTTTTGACGCAGTCGTAATGATAATAAATATTTAGTTACGTATAATGGTAGGTGTTTCGATCACATAGTAGATGGATGTGTATATTATTATTAAATAATGCGATATATTTAAAACATAATATATTTAAATATTTATAATGATTTCTTATATTTACGTGAATGTTAGACATTGAAATAAAACTATTTTACAGATTTTATCGCGGTTTTTTATTTATATTTTCTCCCGACGTTTCGAAGACTTTACAGCCTTCATGGTCACAGGGCAAACTGGCTGTAAAGTCTACGAAACTTCGGGAGAAAACATGAATTAAAAAACTGCGATAAAATCCGTAAAATAGTTTTATTTAAATATTTATTTTTAATTTGTAATAATACGATTTTAAGTCTCCCACTGCGTTTGTCTACCTGAACTAGATATACTCAAAAACTACGGAACGGATTACGATGAGATTTGGTATGGAGATAGTTTGAGACCCTAAAAAGGACGTAAGCAATTTTTAGCTCGGAAAAATAAATAACGAGACGGTCGAAGCCGCGAGAAAAACGCTAGTGTCTAAATAAACAACAATATATCGTAACTAACTAGCAAATCCAAGTAGTTATAACAAGTTAGAATGCATAGGACATCCTTGTTTTCGAAACTTCGGGGATCGACGCTGATTGTCAAAGAAAATTAAGCTCTACTGGGTGGACAAAATAATTGCAAATTAAATGGCGATGTTAATACATATATTTCAATATAAATTCGACCACAAATAAATACAATTTACATTATGTGAAATTATGTTATGAAAGAGCCTTCGTACCGCTCTGTTTTGACACAGCCAAATGGATGATATGATAATAATAATCCAATAATGTAGACGAAATTAATGAGATATGTATCTGATGGAAGGTAATCATTACCATCGTAAAATAACAACACTGCTGGAAAATTTAGATGTAGACGACCTTCAAACAGGAGAACTGATTGAGAAGTTTGAGCGCCTCAAGAAATTTCATTAATGGTATTCAAACATCACCGTTACCTTAACATAGATTTTCTTAGACGGTGGTACGACCCGGTCGAGTAATTTAAGGCGGAGATACACATACCTGTAAAACGGAACAGGGGCGTGCTAGTAGTAGACATGTAGAAGTAACTAGCACATTTGAAAGCGTGCAATTTGCGTCCTTGCATACCTGTATTTGCAAGAAGAGGTGGGTGTTTAAATGAATGGTATATAATAAAAGCAATGTAAATTTATGTAAGCAGATTAATACGTTTAAAATAACTACTAAATCCCACTAATATTATAAACGCGAAAGTTTGTAAGTATGGATGTTTGTCACTCTTTCACGCAAAAACTTCTGAGCGGATTTCGATGAAATTTGGCACACGGGTAGATTATGTCCTGAATTAACGCATAGGATACTTTTTATCCTGGGAAATATAAAGCGGGACTTTTATCCCGGAAAAACTTTTTAACGCGGGCGGAGCCGCGGGTAAAAGCAAATATAATAAATATCTCTTGCCAGATGCATGTTAGTTAGCGTAGACACATGACAGTAGGTGGAACGTGCAGGGAGGGTTTATGTAAGTATGCCTGCTACGATCAAAATTGAAATGCTGTGCAATCTACTTGCTCGCCAGATACAGGCATGCCAGCTAGCTGTGTTAGTATTCACATGACAGTAGCTAGCACGTACAAGGAGTTGTTATGCAAGTGTGCCAGCTGTAGGCATGTGTATCTCCGCCTTTATACAAACTTTACTACTTGCAAAAGACACGCCAGAATTATGCTAAACATTTAATATTAGACCCGGCTCTAGGTATAAATATTTATAAAGTAATCCCACAACCTCAGCGTATCTGAAATGTCTAGAAAATTCTGCGGAAAAGATGACTTAATATATTTTATTCGAGGCACGTACTTGGTAAGAGTTTGTCTAAATTGGATAATCAGTTACTCCGTGACTGACCAGAAATGTTCAGCTTAACGCTATTTCAGTGTGATTTGCAAAAGGTTTTTAAAGACAGTGGATGCAACAGTTCCGTGATTATCGACGAGTATGTATACAGTAGTGGAAGATAGCCTATTTGGGAATGGAACGGTCTGCCGAGACAATGTCCGGAGGTTCAAAATCCAAGGCACACACCTCTGAGTCTTTCGAAGTTACGTGTGTATTGTTTATGAATTATCGTTCGCTATAACGGTGAAGGAAAACATCGTGAGGAAACCTACATATCTGAGAATTCTCCATAATAATTTCGAGGGTATGTGAAGTCTGCCAACCCGCACTAGGCCAGCGTGGTGGACTAAGGCCTAAACCCTCTCAGTAGTAGAGGAGGCCCGTACTCAGCAGTGAGCAGTATATAATACAGGGCTGGTATGATGATGATGATGATGATGTATACATAGTATTAGTATACTCTTTTTTATATAGAACTTCCTTGCGCAGATAATGTTTAATTATGGAATGATGTACCTAAATTACAGACTAGAACAATGTCTTTGAATGGTGACATGCATTATTGTATTCTGATGTCGATAGCATTGTAATAATTCTGGTATTCGTTTGGTATTTGCTAATTGTTGTAAAGTGACGTTTGTCGTAAAAAGTGGACGATAGCCTAGTTGGGAATGGAACGGTCTGTCGAGACAATGTCCGTAGGTTCAAAACCCAAGGCATACACCTCTGACTTTTCGAAGTTACGTGTGTATTGTTTATAAATTATCGTCCGCTTTAACGGTGAAGGAAAACATCGTGAGGAAACCTGCATACCTGAGAATTCTCCATAAGAGTTTCGAGGGTATGTGAAGTCTGCCAACCCGCACTAGGCCAGCGTGGTGGACTAAGGCCTAACCCCTCTCAGTAGTAGAGGAGGCCCGTGCTCAGCAGTGGGCAGTAATTTAATACAGGGCTGGTATTATTTATTTATTATATAATTGTTGTAAAGTATGCCGACGGTCGAAGCGACTTGTGAGGACGTGTGATTTGTGAACGTATGGTGACTGATTTTATTGCATTGTTATTAAATCATTGTATGGCAGTTAAGTCTGTGTCTTCTTTAATGATTTCCTACCACTTCTGAATGTTACAATGTTAATGTTAGGATGAGTGTGCATGTTACAATGTTACAATGTTAGGATAAGTGATTTGTGAGAGATGGATATGTGCGACTTTCCCGGATAGTCCTAAGAGTATATTTTTTACATACTACGTTAGTCATTTGATATACTCCTTTGTTGTATCTAATTTTTCTTGGTTAGCCACAATCTGAGTAGTCTTGCTCGCTTTAACGTCTGTGCTTGCGGCGGCGTCGTGTGCCGGGTCGGTCACTTCCCTGCAACATGGTTGAGGAGGCCGATGGCTGGCACATGCGTCATATTCGTGAACGGGTGCTGCTTGCGTGGACTGGTCTGCTCTGTTTGATGGTTGACTCTATTGTTTACTTAATAAACATGTAGCTGGTTATTTGACTTAGGTACTCTCCGTTAATTTTCGCATTTCATATCCATCTTTGAAATTGAATATTTATTGTTACTAGCAATTTGTAAAATACATATATAAAAAAAAAAAAATATGAACATTAAAAGACCTACGCTGAGTTTCTTGGTGCTTCTTCTCAGGTCAGTGGGCTTTTCCGAAGCACTGGTAGAATCTTTTAGATGATAATAACATTGTAAAAAATGACGTGTAAAAGTGCCCTTAGGGGCCTAATTACTTAATAAATGATTTGATTTGATTTGATTACATTTGTATACATAGATATAAAGGTGCCTCATCCTCGTAATTTTAAAATTGAATATGGTTCTTAAATCATTTTATTATACGTTATCAAACCTAAACTATCATGCATTATAGTGTGTGTACGTAAATAAAATAAAATAAAATATAAAAGCCTTATATTTATAGCAGCAAAAAAGTACACTAATCTTAAAAGCTAAGTTTAAATTTAGTTTTATCAGTATAATTAAAACAATACATGTAAAATATCATCAGAGTTACTTTTAACATAGTTTTAATGATTTTTTATATTATTTTTATTTTAAGTCCGCAAGAACCCGTCCTTGGGTGAAGGCCTCCTCCAAAATAGACCATGCATCTGTGTCCTGAGCAAGCTGTGTCCATTTTGAACCCGCTATCTTTACTATATTATCATCTTGCCATCTCGTGTGGGGGTCTTCCTACATGTCTCTTACCACTTGGATCTTTCCACACTGTTACTCTTTTAGTCCATCTATCGTCTTGTGTGTATATGTGTATGTGTACATAAACGGTATTAACTGCACTAATCGCTATTCTAAACTATTCTTATTCCTTATGTCATAAACCACCCTATTTGACTTGTAATATTATTTAAATTAACTATTTAGATTCTGTTTATATTCAAAAGGCTATTGCACTACGGGTTACAAGCGTTCAAAAAAGTTATTTACAATACATTGACAGCAACTACGTTTGTTAAAATACTTCTATCCCTGTTCTAGCCTAATCACGTCCAACCATACATTCTCGTATCCAAACAAAACATGCATGGCAAATTGTACACTTTGTAGCTAATATTGCTACGTAAACGTAGCTACGGCACCGTAGCAATCAATATGCGCTACGTTTGTAGCAATTTCGTAGCTGTTTCGTAGACGCTACACGGCGTAGTAATTTCGCTTTAGCGAATGCATTCTATGTGTAAAGTAAAAAGATAAATCGGGCAGGAAAGTTTACCCACACTAGTTTAGTAAGAAAAGTGTTTCACCACGGAAGCAAGCATGAAAATACACTGCAGGAAAAGGATTTTTCTGTGGAAACAAATTCTTTTATGAAAATTGGATTGTAGGAATTTGGATTTCTTATAAGACTTGGAATTTGTATAAGAAAAATAATAATCAGGAGCGGTGATCATAAGTTAGGTTTTAAAAATGATCATAAAAAAATCATAAGAAACATCATCTCATACTAAACTTTTAAACATGTATTCAACGCAGATTCAATGTGTATTGAATCTGAGTTATAAAGAGTATACACACACACACACACACACACTCACGCCCGTTATCCCCAAAGGGGAAGGCAGAGGTGCAACTAGTGCACCCACTTTTCGCCGTGCATATTCCGTCCCATGATGTGATAGAGGCGAGCCTATCGCCATATCGGGCACAAATTCCAGAATTCGGGCTGATACTGAGTAGATTACTGAGCCGATACTGATCCAATACAGCATCTAAAAAATCAGTCAGATCGTTCGTAACCAGATTATTCCACCTCGCAAACAAAGCTACACTTAAATCGAATTATTCGAAAGTAAAAAATCGAGAATCCACCTGAAAACGAGCAATGCAATGTCGGGATTGGACATCAGGGAGCTTAAAAAAAGAAAATGGTAGAAACAAAATAAAACGCATTGACATTGTCCCGTTCAATTTTCGTGATCCCGACACGGGGCAGTGGGGGTGAAATCATGAATAAAAACTCACAGAATAGGGCCCGGGCACACCGCCTAGTTTTAAACTACATAATATTGACGTTACCTTTTTTATACTTAGGAAGGTAAGTAAAAAGATCTCATGTGTATTTTCGTCTCATCTTTATATAATATATTATCTTTCTTCTTCTGCCTACCACTAACACGGCTTGATGTTATGGGCAAGTTTTCTACTAAATCGCTTTCACTTCCACACATCTAGTTCCTAGCATTTTTAGTATTCTCATGATCCTGAAATATAAATATACATCGCATACATGATAGTATATTTTCAGACACAGGAAAAATTGCCTTACTGTTTAACAAAATCTCTGTGCATAAGTTAGGATTTAATGTAATATTCATATCGGTTAAAAAAAATGGACACTAAAATAACGTGACGAGCACCCCGTCGTAGTAAGAACCGCACTTGCTCAAAAACATCAAAACTTCTGAACTTACAAAGTAGGTACTACATAATACTGAATAATACTATGTAATAGTACTTTTATACATGATATCGTATATTTCCCAGTGATTACATCAAATATTGTAATGATATTATTTGAACATAACATAGTAAAAGTGGAATTGAAATTTTTCTACAGTATTCAGTATAAGCATATTTTTTTTAATATACTGAACCATTTTAATTTAATGACAATTTACGGCCCTAAAATTCGCTCATGTGACGAAAGCCCTGGAGGTCTGATAAAAAACCAAACTGAGATTTGAATTCGAAATTCGGCGAGTTTTCAATTCTCTGAATAAACAAAGGATGGGAGGCAGTTGTCACTGCTTTGGTAACTCGTGCGATGGTAGTATATAAATGGAATCAAACCTCGACTATAGGGTGGTTATATTCGATATTTCAGAATCCATTTTTATCCGGTTTAATGGTAATCTAGTTTACTTAGATGACTAGGAGTGCCATGACCTGAAATAAATACGGAGACGGATAAGACATCTTTAATAATATTCCAATTCACACCAAAACACGCACACACACACTCACACCTTTTATCCCCGAAGGGGTAAGCAGAGGCGCAACTAATGCACCCTCTTTTCGCCGTTCGTATTCCGTCCCATGATGTGATAGGGAAAGCCTATCGCCTTATCGAGCACAAATTCTAGACTCCGGTCTTATACTGAATAGAAAAATCCAATATCTCTTTGCCCGACTCGAGGAAGAACCCGAGACCTCAGCATTGCAGTCGTACAGTATTGAACTACGCCACCGAGGCAGTCCATACCTGAATAATAAATATATTTATTGCGAGGACTTTCGAGACTCAATCCACGTTTCTTATACAGTCTAGTATACCTCAAAACGATCCACAGCCCCGAAACGAATATTAAACTAAATGGCCATTGGTTAGTTTCTTTTGATTCTGTATTCCGACCACGTTTTTATCTCGTTACACCAGGTACAATAGGGTCGAATGGGGGTGAGCAATCAATCATACATGCTGCCCCGGGGTGAATCCACCCCCAATTTGTATTGATGTGTGTACATCGGTTAAGAATGACCTCATGTTTGGGGGTAATTTTTGGCTACATTTTAGGGTGTTACGTGGATGTTTTAGGTAATGTCGAGTATATGAACAGATATAATTTTAGATAGTGTTAATATTGTTTAACAGCAGATGTTGCATCATGATGATGATGATGTGTTCATCATTGGACGAGTCACTTGCTCGTCTCGTCTGTAAATAACAATATTTTCTGCATGATATTTCATAATGGCTGACATTGTTAGTGTGAGGATAAGTTTAGTTAGTAACTATAATGCAAGTACAGAATGCTAGATAAGAAATAATTAGTTAGTATTTATCTCGCATCTGAGTTACTGAACGTTGATTTTTATTACTCACTCGTATAACCCAAGCCGCAAGATACAAGGATGATGCACGTGTTACTGACAGAAGCGAAATAAACTAATTACTTGCTAATTAATATAACAGTTATCTACTGTAAGCCAAGTACAACGTATTGCGTAACAAAGCGTTAAGTTAATGAAGCTGTCTAATTTATTAGTTAAAAATTTCAACACAAACGGTTGAGCGTAACTGCTTCAAAATTGACTAGCAAGATTCCACCCGAACAAACATAGTTACATACATATACATACATATTACATGATTCCTGAGATAGTTATGCACTAGTGTTGGAATTTAAAAATTTATTACCTATTTTGCGAGTATATAAATGAACTGCTCTTAACAAAACTTAACAAATACTGAATTGTATTTTTTTTTCTCTACATAATGCATTGTATTTTATACCTTGAACTGATTTTGAAAAGAGCAACACTAGAGTTTCTTGCCCGTTCTTCTCTAGTGAGAACTGCTTTCCGAACTGGTGGTAGAGTTAATATTGACGGAATCTAAATAATGTATAACATTTTATGGGTTCGAATAAATTATTTCATTTCATTTCATTTCATTTCATACATACATTGCAAATTAAATAAAAGCTTGTAAAAAAACTCCCTTTACTGATTTTCGGACTTTGCTCTTGAAAGTAAACTTATAAGACTGCTAAAGGCGAAAAAAATATTACCCTGAAAACCCAAAAAACTCCAGGAAATGAATACTAATGGTCAGGGAAGTTAAAACAGAGTGAGGAGACGGGTCGCACTCGTAAAGTCCACCGACCAGTTACAAACATCACGTGATCATGTCCAAAGGATTTCAAACTTGGCCAATATATACCGAGAGACTAAAATTATGATACAGGTTAATTAATAAGACAACTGTTAGTACTAAATAAATACAATCAGTATCAAAGTATGTATTCTGAGATTATAAAATTTGGGGTTTAGTGATAATCAATAATATAAAAACATCCTGGAGGAAATATGTAAAAACAAACCATATAAAGTCTTTTCTGTCCTGAAAATCGAGCTTATCACCTCAAATGTACTTTGTATTCTCACACCAAATGTTAAACAGTTGTCTTTGTAATTACTCAGAAATACGTAACCTCTAAAAGTCTCACTCTACGTTGTGTATACGAACGAAAGAAATTCACTTCAAATGCTATTTCAATGGGTTTTTTCCGATTTAATTACAGCGATTTTCTCTTGTCCGTAAAAAGCACAATTCTAGCAATTTTCCTAATTAAATAAACTGATTTTAAATATATACTGAAATGATTTGTACTATAAATGAGGGTAAATCTATATAAAATGTCTATGGTTTAAGTGAAGTGAATTAAGAATTCTCATGTAGACCCTGCAATGCAATGCAATCAGCCCTGTATTATATACTGCCTACTGGTGAGCACGGGCCTCCTCTACTACTGAGAGGGGTTAGGCCTTAGTCCACCACGCTGGCCTAGTGCGGGTTGGCAGACTTCACATACCCTCGAATTTTTTTTTATGGAGAATTCTCAGTTATGTAGGTTTCCTCACGATGTTTTCCTTCACCGTTAAAGTGAACGATAATTGATAAACAATACACACGTAACTTCGAAAAGTCATAGGTGTGTGCCTTGGGTTTTGAACCTCCGGACATTGTCTCGGCAGCCCGTTCCGTTCCCAACTAGGTTATCATCCACTTGTTGTAGACTCTGACTTATTACAAATGCAACTATGTTCGCCTACGTGATGAACAAAGTAGGTATTTTAATTATTTTATTTTATGAATTGATATTACCGAAATACAACATGACTATAAGACATTTTATAGTATCCCAGACCATACTAACTTCCCAATTATCAAAATTAAATGTTGAGTACCGCTGCTCAACTCAACGCGGGACATTTATCTTGGGATCGAACTGTTTCCACATATGTCACATCGACATCGGAATAATTTGGGACGTCAACGATGCGTCCCGACTATTTTTAGTTTTTGTGTCGGCCATTCATCTGGGACTTGATAAATTGTATCTACGCAGTGCGGATCCTCCCTCTTGAAACTATGTTGACTTAATTGTATTTATCGATACTATTTATTTGTATACACCGGTCGTAGTTTTCACCTTAAATTTGCTTCATGTTATAATTTCACCTTTTTCGTGACTTCGCCTTCCTAAAAGTCCTAGTAAAAATGCACGCTCTTTCCTTTTAAAATTATTAGGGGGTGTCACATATAACAAAAATATAAAAAAATTCGATTGTTTTTATTTACAGAGATTAGTAATAATAAATTAGTTCGTCGCATTAACAAAGACAATATTATTATGCATAAGTTGGTCACAAGATTAATATCAGAGGCCTTAAAAAAAACCATTTTTTTTACACACACACTCACGCCTTTTATCCCCAAAGGGGTAGGCAGAGGCGCAGCTACTCCACCCACTTTTCGCCGTGCGTATTTCTTCTCATGATGTGATGGGGGCGAGCATATCGTCATATCGGGCACAAATTCTAGACTCCGGGCTGATACTGATTAGAAAAACCCAACATCACTTAGCCTGACCCGGGATCGAACCCGAGACCTCAGCATTGCAGTCGTACAGTAATACAACTACACCACCGAGGCAGTGCGAGACATAGTTCTTTTTTAGAACAATAACGAAATCATGCGTTTACGATTTATGGCGTATAACAGCAACCGATACAATGGGTGACCTCATATTAAGAGGTCTCCGCCACCCAAAATACCCATGATATAAAATGTTGCATGTGCTGCGGTAAAAAAGAAAGGCAGAAAGATTCAGGATGACAGTGGGTGTTTGGGATACTCGAAATCTCACCATCAAAAACAAAACAACAAGCTGTCATTTCACATTCAGGTTTCATTGTGACTATGGTGGTTCTACCTCGGTCAATGCTATAGAAAAATACTTTAATATTACTTGCTTTTGAAAATCGCTTACCTTTGCTTTAAAATATGAAGAATAAGTCTTAACGACTACATATCGAGTTGTAAAGAACCCGCGATAAATAAATTCAATATAACTTACAATTTCTTCGAAGCTTCCATTTTAAACCCAACTAGAGCTGGCCGGCTTCTTGGCTTCTGGCTATGCTTTCACTGCGGTATTCATTTATCTATGCTATTATATTGATAAGGCAATATTTTACGTTGGAATATATTGATTGCAATTGAAAATCTCGTGGCTTCTTGATTTTTTTATAATATTCTGTGTATACATCAAAACTAAACGGCATGTATGATATAACCGTGGCTTAGAACAAAATGCACTTCATTATTTTTGTAGATCACCTTTCAAGTCTTTCATGTGTTTAAAAAAACATGACGACACATGTAAGTCGTTACCTGATGAAATGACTGCCGCTAACCAGTAGCGACGCTGCAAAGTACTGCATGGCAATGCACAATGCGTTTATATATACATATAATGGTAATAGTTTGTATTTTTCAAACATATCACGCAGTCGGCAAGACCTCGGTAAATATAGATTTCCAATTCGCCGCACAAAATAAGAGTCTTAACGACACCGAGTGACGTATTTATCAAGAGGACTCCAGCCCGTCTCCCTTGGGATAGGCACGGAACAATCGAATTAATTCCAAACTAATCCAGTTTAGTTTTGGTTTGTCGTCTAATTAAGTACAATGAGAGCGTTGAGGGCACTTGCTCTGAGTACATAAACTCGTGTTGGATTGCCCGGTTCAATCCATATACAGCTAAGGCACCTTCGATTTGAAATGTAAGCAATGGTTTCGACAAATTTCCGAGGTGGGATAATTGGTTTATCGGATAGTAAATGTGACTTTCTGACGGATAAACGATTGTCTAGTGTTACATTTGTAAAGAAGATTATGCTTTCTAACAGAAACGTCTGGTGTTATGGTGCGATGCGTCATCTGGATTCAGGCTGCCCTCTACTCGAGTGTTGGCAAATCACCAATATAAATAAAACCTACATTTTGGGGCTACCCATAGGCAATTGTGATGTCGTTGTCAGATATATTATATTAATAAAAATTAATACCGCCACAAAAGTCCTCAATTTGTAATTTCTTTATCAAGAAACTAATAACTCAGATATACAGCAGTTATTTGCGGAAAACGCTCGTTGTATCACCGCCCTAACTGCTATTGGTTCTATCTAGCAGATGGTTTATGATGTTGGAGTTGATTTGTGGAGTTCCTGCGATCTTGTTTCAAACACAACTCCGCGTGGATTGCTGTTTTATTTTATTAGCAAGTCCGTATGTAACTTGGATTTCTATAAATAATTTAAGCTGATGAGGGACAGCTTAGAGGTTTCAAGCTTGGAGATATTAAGGCCAGAAGTGTTTTCTCACTATTAGGTATCCTGACCCTATACTAAGATACAAAGGACATGTCAGCTTTTTGTATGGGCGCTGGTGTTTTGTTTCGAACAAAATCTAACCAGATTTTACGTTGAATAAAAAGCTATTTCGGACATGTCCTTTAATTTCTTTTTACATTTAAAAGAATTTTAAGAAAATCGTCCAGTTTCTCAGCGGTTTATTTGAATTTCGAATGGTTTTCGATCTATGAACAATCATCCATGTGTAGGGGCGGCTACGTGGATGGCGCTTAGCGACACTATGTCACGTAAACACTTCGATACGGAATTGCTTTAGAAATGTACGCTGCATTTCAGTCTCGAGATAATTTATAGTTTGTTTGCAGATGTTTATGCAGAGATTTGCTCGCGTATTAAGCGCTTATAGTTAACATATTGGGTTAGTCTATAGCACATTTACTAAGTTGACTACCTCGGTGGCGTAGTTATATTGCGTGCGCGATACGACTTCCACTCTGAGGTCTCGGGTTCGAATACCGGGTCGGGCAGTATCAGCCCGGAGTTTGAAATTTGTGCCCGATATGGTGATAGGCTCGCCTCCTATCACATCATGGGACGGAATACGCACGGCGAAAAGTGGGTGTAATAGTTGCAGCTCTGGTTACCCCCTCGGGGATTAAAGGCGTAAGTGTACGTATGTTTACTAAGTTGATATGCCAGGACCCTTTTTTCACACGACTGTACTGTACCTGTGACTGTACCACATACTAATAATACAGTCCAAAAGTGCCGACAAAATCTGTACAACTATCGACAGTTGTTAAAACAGTGTTGCTATTCTCAAAGCCGAACATACTCGAAGGTGGGTAATAGCCACACCGCATTACAAAACAAGTTCAATTTTATTGGATTTAATTGAACACAGCTCATTATCTTATCATTATTGAACTACTTGAAGTATGTGCTTTACCATACTAGTATGTGTATAGTCAAATAGTGTGGTGATTTTATTACCGCTATGCCGGCTCTAAACGATGTATATGACGGGGATAGTTTAAGATTTTGTTTAATTTATAGGCGTACGTTCCAGGGCCGTTCTATAATAGCACTGGCTCATGACCTGGTTGGTCAGATCGTGGAATTAAATCTATTGCCAGTTTCCTTCCGACTCTGTTAGAGCTCTTTGCAACGTATTTTAATTTGCTCTATGTTGTGGTTAGTCATAAAATAATCTTGAGTTTACTTACTTTTAATTGAATTTTTGTCCTCCTACAAGGTGGACAGACGACCGTGTAAAGGTCGCAGGAACCCGCTGGATGCAGGCCGCTTCTGACAGGTTGGTCTGGAAATCTTTGGGGAAGGACTATCTTCAGCAGTGGACTTCTAAAGGCTGAAGAAGAAGAAGTTTAATTTTAGCCTGGTTCTATGAGTAGCGTGTAAAATATCTAGAATAAAATTAAAGATTAGCAGGTAGGCAGGTTGTTAATGTTTCAGCGGATATTTATAATTCTTTTTTTTAACAATATGCATTGTTTATTATAGTTGCAATTAATGGGGTTAACTACCCTATTAGATAATTTTCTATTATAGTATATATATTTAGTATTATAATCTATGTAGTTTCCATATGTTGCACGTAAAACAGCGATGGATTGTGTGGCCACTTGCGTATCACAGCTACAAGTTTAATCCTGCAACTACCAAGCTACTTACTATAGTAATCTCCTTCCTTTATCTTGGTTCAATATTGGGAAGATAAATACATTTTCTAGTGCTAGTTATAGCAAAAATTACAAATACTATATGTACTCTTTACTAGACTGTGATTAATAAAGATTCATTCCTTTCTATTCTATCAAACGTAATTTTATAGACACTGTCGCAGCGGCGTAAAAATCTCCCGTCACACTTATATTTCATTTTGATATTACCATAAAGCGCACGTTTGCATTTCCGCCGACGCCGTTTGATTTCAATGGCCTTTTTTCCTTTGCGTCATACTCCCAACTTTCCGTTAGTTCGCTATTTTGAAAGGAGTTCTACAGTTTTTATCTATTGAATGTGAATGGGTGCTGTATTCATATATACTAATATTATAAAGCTGAAGAATTTATTTGTTTGTTTGGTTGAACGCGCTAATCTCAGAAACTACTGAACCGATTTTGGAAATTATTTCACTAATAGTAAGCTACATTACTCCTGGGTGCTATAGGCTACTTTTTATCCCGGGAAATAATTTTATCCCGGAAAAAAAAAATCACGCGGGCGGCCGCGAGCATCAACTAGTATTTTATAATTTTTGACAGGCTGTGGTGTAGAGCGAGCAGAACATCAAATATTGCTCTGGATTCGACTCAGCTTCAGGAAAATTATTTTTCTCTAAATTATCATTTCTTTTAGATTTAGCTGTTGATGAAATACGGCGATAGCTTAGTAGGGAGTAGAACGGACGAAGAAACTCCGCAGTAGAGAAGGCTCGTGCCTAACAGAGGAACCGTTGTGAGATGGGACTGGTATTATTATCATACCATACGAGCCCTATATAATATACTGCCCACAGCTGAGCACGGGCCTCCGCTACTACTGAAAGGGTTTAGGCCTTAGTCCACCATACCGGCTTAGTGCGGGTGAGCAGACTTTAGATACCTTCGAAATTATTTTTTTGGGGAATTCTCATTTATGTGGGTTTCCTCACGATGTTTTCCTTCATCGTTACAGCGAACGATAATTGATAAAAAATACACACATAAATTCGTAAAGTCAGAGGTTTTGGGTTTTGAACCTGCGGATATCCATCTCATTAGACCGTTCCATTCCCAACTAGGCTATCCGCATACGCATACGCATACTCACGGCTTTTATCCAACGCAACAAGTGTACCCACTTTTCACCTTGCGTATTCCGTTCCATGTTGTGATAGGGGGCGAGCCTATTGCCATATCGGGCACAAATTCCAGACTCCGAGCTAATACTGATTAGAAATCCAATATCACTTTGCCCGACCCGGGGATCGAACCCGAGACCTCAGCATTGCAGTCGTACCGTAATACGACTACGCCACCGAGGCAGTCAACTAGGCTATCGTCCACTTTATACAACGTATTATATTATAACGATCTTGATATCCTCAAGACTTACATGCTAGTATAGTCGCATTCCTTTGTGACCGCTTAATGTTATTAATCTATTGTTTAGAGATCAGTAATCTGACACTTGATGTAGATATTATGTTCGATTAACTGAACTGTCAGATGGTGAGCGATCTGCTTTGATATAGGCTGGAAATTGGAATAATGAGAATGCCTTTGTTCATAGAATATCATCATTAACCATCTCTATTTAGTGACGAACAAAATTAAAGTATCTATCTGTGTTTTTGAAATAAAAAACTGTTCCTGAAGTTTATAAGGTTACCGACAGAAACACATTATATTTCTATATCTTGTTTTGTGTATCAATAATATTTACACACCGAAACAGCATGACCGAATTTGGTAAGCTTTCACTATAATAATAATAATAATTATTATTATATATAATCAGGCAAGCAGTTGAGACAACTGATAATGCCCGTATCTCGCTATTACTACTGGTTTTCATTTGCAGCTAAGTATTTGTCCAATCGTTTCTGAATTATTAATTAATTAGACCATTAAAAAAATAATATTAAATTATAGTTTATTTTCGAGAAGGACTTTTATAGGCGTGACGTAAACTTAGTAAAACTAGTTATTAGTATAGAAGACTTGATTTTTTTTATACGGGTACGGCAAATTGTCCCCCACTGCACCTTATAGTAAGCGGAAGAGAATCCAGATAGAATAATTACTAAGATGATCACTTAGGCCCATATTCACAAATTTTGTTCTAAGTAAGGATCAATGCTATAATAATTAGTCTGTTTCTCAGTGCTGACGGCATGACAGCCTTCGCAATGTATAGGTATAGGGGTGGTGTGATTGGCTAATATTGAGATACAACTTTACTTCAGTCTAAGCTGAACAAAGCCAAAGAAAACTGTGAAATTGCTGACACTGTACGTCCTCATATTAGATAGTATTTGTGAATACGGATGTAAGATTATTTTAATAACTTGACTGAATGATATTTTTGGTAACTGAAACCATTTTTATCACAGTGTAAATATGTACCACGACATAATAACAAAAAATGTATCCGATAGGGTAAAAATAAAAATCTTAATCAACTTCATACTTGCCAACAACTCAACTACTGCCTCGGTGGCGTAGTGGCATTACGGTACGACTGGAATGTTGAGGTCTTGGGTTCGATTCCCGGGTCGATATGGGATATGGCGATAGGCTCGACCCCTATCACATCATGGGATGGAATACGCACGGCGAAAAGTGGGTGCACTAGTTGCGTCTCTGCCTACACCTCAGGGGATAAAAGGCGTGAGTATGCGTATGCGTGCGTAACCAACTACATGAATGTTGACCTGAGATAGCATAGTTTAGCTTGGAAGAAGAAAAAATAATACTAGAATATAGCACATTATTGTAGTCTGTATTACTTAAAGTAGTTTAACCAACACAATACCTTCAACTCAAAATTACAATACAAAACATTGCAAAAACAAAAAAGAAAATTCCAGAACACAAACTAGATTTACGTCGCGAAAATCCCATTTTGAAATAACCATGATCCGCATCGTATTGTCCAGGAGAAACAAGTGCATGTAACGACGTAGCATCCCTCCGTTGTGTAGAACTAGCAATTTTTCAAACGTCGCACGAAACTGTTCCCCTCCTTTCACGTGTATGGTTAACGAAGCGTGCTGAAATGAGTTTCACTCAAAGCAATTCCAGTTATGACGGTACGTTAAAATATCCCTTTGTCGGGTTTGAAAAGGCTTCGAATTGTTATACAGTTCTGATGCTGAGTTGATCTATTAAGATACTGATAACATGGCATTCGTGGTTAATAACTATTTAATTGTTACTTACTAAGTCAGTTTACTTATTCTTTACTAAGTCAGGCGATGTTTTATGTAGGTTTTCATAACACAATTTAGAATTTAAGTCATGCATGTGACCGTATAATACTAAACCTGCTTCCGTCCCTCTCTACACCACCCTAAGGTTGACTGGGAGAGAATGTCCATGGCATTAAGTCCGCCTGTATACCATGTGTACAAAGTGTAATAAAATAAAAAATAAATAAAAATAAACCAGATCTATTCTGCATGATGCAGGCAAAAGTGTATTCTGCTGACTTTGTATTAGAGTCAGATATAAGAAGTAACGAATAGAACAGGAAGTCATAAATTTAAAACATACTCACGTTATTTCATTAACTAGTTTTAAAGAGACCCTTCACTACATGTTATAATACAAGGTCCCCCGCCGCGTGTCTGAACGCGATAAACACAAAAACTACCGAACGGATGCTCATACGATTTTCACCAATGGAAGGAGTGATTCGAGAGGGGAAGGTTTATGTGTATAATTTATTAAAATTTTGTCACAGACCGATTTCTACGCAGGCGAAGCCGCGCTCTAAAACTAGTTTGGAATAAAGTTGCAACACAATAAATCAAGACGAGACATAAAAAGCTAAGTCTCATACTGGACATTAATTACATTGGCTTCAGTATACCTAAAAAAGAAGCGCAATGCCTTTACACTGCCTAATGTCAGAAACATAAATTCATTATAAGGAAGGGAAATATTGTAATTAAAACTTTTTAGAACATTAATACCTCGACCTAATCCAACAGATTTAGATCGTTAGAATGAAGCACAGGCAATTATTATAATGTCTAAGATTTAAGTTCGGTCCGGGCGGCGTCACACCCACCCCCCTGAATTCCCAACTTTACCCGTATTTCTTGCACGTTTGAGTATTAAAATTCGAAGGCTAAATACCATTTCAGCCGCTACGCTTATTGGTGTTCCTGAAATTTCACAATTGTTATAGTTAGACTTAACAGACGATGGCCGAAGTTTCCGTTTCATATATTTTTGGAGCGGTTGTATTTTAGATTTAGTATTTAAATTTATGTGCGAGAGTGACCTCTTTATATATTGTTGGAGTAGTTTAAGTTTGGATTAAGAATTTTAGATTCGTGTCGGTGGTGGAGGTAATTTAGTTTATCTAGGCCTCTTCGCACAGAGACGGGCTAAAAGCGGCCTCTTGAAAGTAGAGCCCTGTACAATCTTAGGCACCGGTATTTCGTGGTCAAGTAAAGTTAAGAGTCTTATCATCCTGGCTAATTGCAAGTGAATACACAGTGAGGCGAAGGCCCTCCGCGCTTGTGCAGTGTATTAACACACACACACGCACACTCACGCCTTTTATCCCCGAAGGGGTAGGCAGAGGCGCAACTAGTTGCACCCACTTTTCACCATTATTCCGTCCCATGATGTGATAGGGGGCGAGCCTATCGCCATATCGGGCACAAATTCCAGACTCCGGGCTGATACTGAACAGAAAAATCCAATATCACTTTGCCCGACCCGGGGATCGAACCCGAGACCTCAGCATTGCAGTCGTACCGTAATACAACTACGCCACCGAGGCAGTCAGGCAGTGTATTAAGACTGTTGATTATACCTGACTGGGGGTGAAACAACGGGACCTTAGTGCATCAGGATATGCCGGGACCGTCTCATGTACGATGAAGAAGGGCACAATGGGAATTTGGTCTGTATGCCGGTGTGGTAGGGTAAATAAGTTTCGGAAGAGTGCGGGTTCAATATTTGAAATTTATGCAGAATTCTTGTCAGAATTATTATGTGTTTAGCTAAGGATCGAACCAGAGTCTATACAAATTTAAATACTTTTAAACCAATAACAATATTCCTAACAGCATGAGCTCAACTTAAACTGACCTGGAAAAATAAAAATGTGATTACTCGGAGCTTCACGGCGAAGTGGCGCAGGGGTGGACTGTTCATTTATCAAAAGAAACTCGAGCGGTGATTGATGTTGGGCCCCATTTTTGTAACGCCTTCATAATTCTATGTGTTACGATAATGACTGGGAAGTGGGGCGGAGGGTTTTTTGTGTGGGAAGCTCTCTACGTATATTGAGGTCTACTTGTTAAAATGTGGTCGGGAAATTGGGATCAATGACATTCCCTGCAATACCTTTTGAATTATATTAAATGCGGCTTAGTTAAAATACTAAAGAAACTCGCCATCCCAAAAAGACCAAATCCTCTAGATTTTTCCTCATCCCTTCCGCACATCAATATTTTCTTCAGGGTAATTTACCGCCCTCAACAACAACCTCAGGCACTGTAATTATTGAAATCTGGTGATCGTTTACCATCTCCGCTTCTCACCAATCTCAAAACATAGTTCAGCTTCTAACCGCCGAAAACCCGTTAATAACAAGCAATCCACCCGAATCCCTGTCTGAACTACAGCCGGAGATTTAAAGGAAAATCCACGTAAAATCAATTTATCCCGCGATTCCGAGGTCCCGGTAAATCCAATCCGGGAACTGATTGAATGAATCACGTAAATAATATTTTCATGTAATGGGGGATGGGTTGGACCTCCCCCTTAACACCGGCGAAGTCTCGATTTATTTTCACACGCCAATTTATATCCAATTTACTATGCTCTTCGATCCATCTATCTATAGACCTTCAATGTAACGCTTTTTGTGTAAAAGAGAAAATATAATTTAAAAAACCGCCACAAAATACGAAAAACAGTTTCATTTCCATAAAAGTTAGAAATTGCCGCAATCAACCTAAAGAAAACCTCCCTTTCTTTTCCTACTATTTTTTCTTTAAAACCATCCGTATACTTGATCCATCTGTAGCTGTTTATCGGTGGTGGACACCACTTAACATCAGGTAGCTTCGCTCTTTTGCCGGTAACTACATAAACGAAACAACCATAACAAAACATTATTTTCCTGGAACGATATTGTAACTACACGGGTCTTACGTGGAACAAAATATAACCAATGGTGATCGAGAGTGTATTACATAGATAACCTACAAGCTGTTGTTGTATTCATGGGATGAAGTTAAGTAGTTTTCAACCAATAAATCTTGATAACATGAAGCATCAAATAACATGACGCCATGCAATAGTATGGACATACCAATCATAAACGTATCATGCACTAGATGGAGTTGCACATGAAGTGTAGACACTCGTGGGTCAAGGATCGATTCCGCACTTTAGCCCTCTCGAGCACGAGAAGCGCAATAATTGTTGCAGGGTACTGAAACAGTACACTTCATGAACGTATATTGAGGCTTTGAGTGAATCTTAAATAATCGTGCTTAATTCTTGGCGTTATTATTAGTTATGTATATTTTTTTAATACATCAATGATCCTAAGCTAGTGATATCAATAATTTAAAGTTTCTGAACGTTTTCGGATTTGTTACGCCTTAATTTTAAGGCGTAAACTGTAGAATGAGTTTGGACAAAATTCGGCACACATAAAGACATAGAGTATAGACATAACATTTATTTTATGACTATTATTACTCTCGGAAAATCGAAGAGAGACTTAATCCGATTTAATCCATTTTTGAAGTGAAAACTTCTTTAGCGGCGTTGAGCACTTTTGGGATGGGTATAAAATGTTAAACTCGCGTCAGGATCACGTGACCGATCGAAAATGCGTAGGAGGTTTTACCACCCCTTACTAATATGAACCTTAAATACAATGCGTAGAAGCTATAATTCGTAAACGTTTACATTTTTATTTATTTACTTCATTAAAACCATCCCTTACTAATATGAACCTTAAATACTTTGCGTAGAAGCTATAATTTTGATGAATTCAAATTTTGATTTATAAAGAAATGGTGAAATTAACATTTTTGTGTACGATAGCGCAATAAATAAATAGGTATTGTATTTAACCACATAAATGCTAGTACTTTTATACTGATAAATAAAGCAATTCGTGCGAAATTATTCCCTAACCATTCCAAAATATTCAAAAATGCACAACGTTAATGTTCAAGTTTTCACTTCTGCCGGCACTTCCGGAGTGCAACCCGTTGTTTTTTTTCCACGCTTTTCGTTTTATAAAAGTCGACGAACAAAAATCACATCGACAAATTGTCGCATCGTATGAGTGAGTACACTAACGGACGAGAATCATGAGATTACAGCGTTAATTATGTATCTTCATATCTGGAGACTTGAGAGGTTTCTGAATTACGACGGCCTCTTGACAATAACCAAAACATTTTGAGATAGGTTGCATCAAAATTTCGTGCGCCATATTACTTCGTAGGAACGTCGTAGCGTGCTCACAGAATTTTATAGTGGGTAAATGAGCAATGGGGTCACTTGACGACATGAAGACTTCGATTACCAACTCCCATTAAATATATAATATGCGTTGTTGGTTCGTTTATGATTTCTTTATCTTTACAGTGGAAGGACAGTGCATCAAAAGTTAAGTATAACGATTTGTACTAACGAGAGATGCTATCGACTGTCGCCAGAATTGTGATGATAGGGTAGTTTCCTAAGTTTGATTTTGTACATTATTTTAGATGTAACAGAAAATAATACGCAAAATAAATTCTTCTATGAAATCAGCATCAAAATCGATTGAAAAATAAAGCAGTTATTCAATTTTGAAATATTCTGGTGAGAAAAAGTGGGGGCGTGGCGGGGATATCGCGCTATCTCTTTCGCACGCAGGCAGCGTTATGGCCAACGGCGCTTGGTGACGTCACAGCCTAGTATTGCTGTTATTTGACAGCTACCCCTTCCGCCAAATTTCAAAGCTTTATAAATTACTTACTATTGCGGCTAGTTACTTACTATTTTGAAAATTCTTTTTCCATTGGATTTTGGATAGCATACATTATTCATAATTGTATTTAAAAAAAAGTAGTCACATACCCTATTATTGCATATTTTCCACAATATAATTCTAGCAGAAAAAACATTCTTTATTTGAACCACATTTTTAAAAATACATAAACAAAAGTGTACAATAATAGCTGTTGTAGTTAAAAACTGTGTTACAGCTATTAACGCCCTTCCTTCGGAAATATTAACCTGACACAAAAATAAAACTTAAATAATAATTAATCAAATAATGATTTTAAATAAAACTTATAAAACAAGGTCTAATGTAGAGTTATGTGCGAGTGTGTGTGTATGTGAAATATGTTAAGTTATAGGTTTTAGAAAATGTTCCGATTCATCATAGGACAAGGTAAAAATAAAACTACTACAAATTATTTTAGTCCCTCCTTCAACATTACAATTCTTAAAAACATAGACATAATATTACAGTTAGTGTGTTTCCTTTATTTATAGTTACTAATTAATACTAGAAACCAAAATAATATCCAACTCAAAGCTGAGTAAATATTTTAAACATGAATTAAACCCCAAACCGAGGTGAATGTAATCAACTAATTGTTTCATACCTTGGTAATAATTTATACGTTATCTACGTAATATCCATTAGAGGTAGTGTGCCCGCGGGTCGATTCATCGTCATTCATCTCTGTTAATCGGTGGAGCCCGGAGGCTGCGTGCCGCACCTCAGGCCCACCTCTCAGATGAGATTTTAATTTCGGTCCTTTTATGAGGCGAGTGTGCGAAACTTATTTTCGATTTGTAAAAACGAGTTAGTGATAGAACTATAATCATACTGGTGGTAGGTCTCTCATATATAAGAGGCCGTCTGGGTGGGTACCACCGCAATGTCTATTTCTACCGCCAAGCAGCAGTGTGCATGCACTGTTGTGTTTCGGTTTGAAGGACATTGTAGCCAGTGTAACTACTGGACATAATGAGACTTAACATCTTATGTCTCAGGACGAGCGCAGTGGTATGCCACACAGTACTTTGTAACTCAAGGGGCTGGATGGCGTTGCTTCTGTTTATGGGTGGTCGTATCGCTTACCATCAGGCGAACGGCAAGAACGTCTCATCATTCTATACAATTAAAAAAAAAAGCTATGGGGAAATTTGAAGGCTGTTTTAGGATCATTTTATAATTTAATACGCGTGTAATGTTCCATCTGATGATAGTGCTTTGTTTATTGATTTCTTTCAGCTCGTTTTTACCTGATGTTTCAGGATGACGGACATAATACAACTTAGTGCTTCGTAATTTAACGATTTTAGAGATATTACTGGTTCAAGGGTTGTGATGGCGCTTTATCTGGTGAGTTGTATAAAATACTAGCTTTTGCCCGCGGCTTCGCCCGCATTATAGAGTTTTCTGTGTTTTCCTGTATAAAAGTTACTTTATTTATATACAAACTGTACTTTTTTTAACAGTATCGTTATAATTGCAAGTACCAGGCGACAATAAACTGATACAGATCGAGAGATCTTGCAATATGGTCAGTCAACGATACTTTGGTACAAAACGCCTTTCCGTCCAGAATAAGTAGATCCCCGACTTTTGTCAGAATGGCACTCGCAGTTACAATAGAACATATAAATTATTTCTATACTATATTATTAGGATAAAAGTTTTGTAACGGTATTTGTAGCATGCTAACCAGTTGAAATGTCAAGCTAAAAGTGGAAGTGGCAGTTGGGAGTATAAAAAGGGTGCCGTGTCGATGTGCATGGTCAGTCGGGCTCAGTCTCGCAGTCGATCTCAGTCGTAGTCTTAGTGACAGTTGAGTAAGTTTATCTTTGACTTTCATGCTGGTCAATTGGTTGCTGATATCTTTGTAAAAGTATTTCGGCTAAATGTGTTTATGTAAACTCAGTGATAAATCGTCTTCATTTAAATCTAAATCCCTTCTGTTCCTAACATCAGAAGTGGGATTAGTAATCAATGCCCACGGAAATAGATTGTGCTCACTACATGTGTTCGCTATGTGGAATACATGCATGGTACGATGGAGATATTTGACTACCCGCAATTTGCGTGAAGAAAAAAATTGCGCTGTGTAATATCGGGATAAGAACTAGACTACAACGTGAATAAAAGTGGACAAGTGTGAAACATAGCCATCGCATGTTCATTTCTGACGTCATGTGCATACCGCTTCAAATGAACAAGGATCTGCGTGTGTACCGCGATCAAACTGTTGGTGTTCAAGTGTTCCTGTTGGTGTTCAAACGTTACTGTTGGTGCTCTAACGTTCCGGTAGATGTGCTGCGTATGGTGTCACAGTTGGTGGCCTGGGCAAAGTGATTGCGAGGTGTCAACTGGCGATTGATGCTAACTGTCCTATCGTAGTGGATGTTCATCGTTGACTATAAAGGAAGTCTGGTATCGTATGGCCCATTACTCTTGTTTGAGGGTTCTGGTTTCCTATATTTCTTGGTAACCTTTACAAATATTGTGATCTTGTTTAACAGGGCATGTACAGACATTGACTAACGAGCAATTCGTGGTTATTATTGGAACAGAGCCGTCCTTAAACTAAAGGACTTGGAGAAAAATACCCGTTGTGGTAAACTATGATTGTACATGGCCTTGGTTAATAAAAGTGATCTAAGTGTATAGTGTTCGGTCTGAAGGATTGCTGGCCTTCCTAGGTCAAGGTATCGGATCGTAGCACTGCACTGTTTACAATTTTGGATTAAGAGCGTGTCATGCTATACTTTTTAGGTTGTCCTCATATTAAGATGACTACTGAACTCCTGGTCAAAGTTTGATGTGACATTTGATTGAAGGCCAGGATAGAGTGAATGATTGATGCCGCTGTGATATTTTTGATTGCAGGGACTGAAGATCCTTGCGGGGGGGGTACTTACTCAATGTTTTCAGCGTTTGAAGACCCCGTAAAGCGTGACTACTGAGGAGCCTCTGTGGGATCCTTTGGTGGATTTGATTGCTGCAATGATAGAGGATATTTGGTATCTTATTACCCGTAATCTCTGCTTGAGGGTTATGGTTTCCTTTATTTCTCCATAATCTTCGTAAATGTTGGGATCTCGTTTTACCACGTGGTGGTGACTGGAGATTCTGCCCAAACCACTTCGCAGGTGGATTTGCTTGTTGTAGCAATAAGATGGCTGTTCAGAAAGTTTAACGCCAGATTTTATTTAAGGTCAGAAAAGGCCGAACGGTGTTTTTGCTGTTGTGGTTCTTATGTTTGCAGGAATTGGATATTCATGCAGTGTATGTGCCCTATCTTCGCAATGTGGAGCAGCGCGCAACGACTCGCTCCAGGCTGTACGAGTGCGGATCGGCGCGCTCTGGTCCTTGCGGAGTAGCGGTTAACAGGCGTTGGCCTGGCAGATGCATTTTTTAATGCATAACAGGCGTAGTCCTGGCAGATGCGTTTTATAATGCATATCAGGCTATGGCCTGGCAGACACACTAGCCGTGGTATGTAAACTGTTTTGAAGTCTACACGTGGTGAAAGAGTCATGTGTAAACTATTGTAAGTAGCGAAGGCCATGTGTAACCTTTGTAAGTGACTCTGGACCAGTCCTCTTGACCTTTTGCTATACGGACTACAAAACATGATCGGTGTATTGTGGATGATTGAAGTCCGGAATTCAAGCAGTCGGAATACACCTTCTTTTGTTAATTTTTGTTAAAATGAATTTGTTCAAAATTATTTTTGATTACGTGGTTGCTCGTGAAAGCTCGAGTGCACGCTTGCTTTCGTGAGTCATAAGCTTTTGCCTGAATGTTACTTCAGGGTACATGTTAGGCGTGCGGAGGCATGCACCAGGCGGCATGCAACGGTACGGTGCGCTCTATACGCTGCGGAACGGTGCGCCATATGCGCTTCAGAACGGTGGGCCCTATGCGTTTCAGAACGGTGCGCCCTATGCGCTTCAGAACGGTGCGCCCTATGCGCTGCGGACGATGCGCTCTGTGCGCTGCGGAACGGTGCGCTCTATGCGCTGCGGACGATGCGCTCTGTGCGCTGCGGAACGGTGCGCTCTATGCGCTGCGGACGATGCGCTCTGTGCGCTGCGGAACGGTACGCTCTATGCGCTGCGGATCAGCGCGCTCTGGTCCTTGCGGAGTAGCGGGTCTTGGTCTGATTTGAGCGTTTCTTTGTAAACGTACACGGACTCTGTCCGGCAGACACAAAGTGGTTATGTGTGCAGACCTTGATCCAGCTGACACATTTTTTAATGTGTGATATATTTAGTCTAGTTTTGGGCCCGAGGCCTCCACGGACTCTGTCCGGCTGGCACTTTTTAGTGCGTAGCGGGTCTTGGTCTGATTTGAGCGTTTCTTTGTAAACGTACACGGACTCTGTCCGGCAGACACAAAGTGGTTATGTGTGCAGACCTTGATCCAGCTGACACATTTTGTAATGTGTGATACATTTAGTCTAGTTTTGGGCCCGAGGCCTCCACGGACTCTGTCCGGCTGGCACTTTTTAGTGCGTGGCGGATCTTGGTCTGATTAGAGCGTTTCTTTGTAAAACGTACACGGACTCTGTCCGGCAGACACAAAGTGGTTATGTGTACAGACCTTGATCCAGCTGACACATTTGCTAATGTGTGCAGACCTTAGTCTGGTTTTGGGCCCGAGGCCTTCACGGACTCTGTCCGGCTAGCACATTTTTAATGTGCTCACGGACCTTGGTCTGATTATGGCGTTGCTTTGTAAACGTACACGGACTCTGTCCGGCAGACGCAAAGTGGTTATGCGTGCAGACCTTGGTACGGCAGACGCACTGTGTGCGTGTGGACTTCGGTCCGGCAGACGCACTGTGTGCGTGTGGACTTCGGTCCGGCAGACGCACTGTGTGCGTGTGGACTTCGGTCCGGCAGACGCACTGTGTGCGTGTGGACTTCGGTCCGGCAGACGCACTGTGTGCGTGTGGACTTCGGTCCGGCAGACGCACTGTGTGCGTGTGGACTTCGGTCCGGCAGACGCACTGTGTGCGTGTGGACTTCGGTCCGGTAGATTGTACGTGATGCGCTGCGCTGCTGAACTGCGCGCTCCTGGTGATGCGCTGCGCTGCTGAACTGCGCGCTCCTGGCGATGCCGTGCGCTGCTGAACTGTGCGCTCCTGGCGATGCGCTACTGAACTACGCGCTCCTCGCGATGCACTCGGGTGAGAAGTTTTCATTCTGCCATGTCTCTTTGTTTTGTTATTATGATTCGATGAGTTCTTTATAAGGATTCTGTTTTCATGAATTTAAAAGATTGATCTGAGTACAAAATTATTGGCAAACCGCCTATGTAACAAGTTTTGTCAGTGTGCTGCTGGTTAAGTGATGAACACATTCGTATACTGATAGATTGGTGTTACGTCACCTAAAACAAATTATAGTTAGACATTGAATTTGAAATGGAAATTAAATTCCAAATTGAAATTTAATTCGAAATTGAAATTAAAGTTAAAATTTTAGTTGACGATGAAATTGAAAAGTTTTGAAACGGGTATCCAACCCTTCAAAGCTATTTTCCACCTGACCTCATGAGGGTCAGGAATGGCTGAGCAATAAGATGTTCCTGTGTTTCTTTATTTTTACAGGAATGGAGACTACTGCTAGTTGAAGCACAAGTGCCATAACTGTTTCGATTGAAAAACGGTCTTCACTGCAGCTATCGAACAGCTTCGATGAGACGATTTCAGCAGATCGTCAATCACACACCGCTTAAATAAGCATTGTTTGGATTGTATTCACTTTAGTAACTATTTGACAGTAATGTCAATCACTTCTTCTAGGAGGTGATGGTGGAAGGGCGTTTTGGGGTGCTGTATATTTTGTAAAACTAAAGTTTTATGGAAATGTTTTTAAAGTTTCTTAAGGAGTGAACACGTTTAAGGGAAGTTTTATCTTGCGGTCGGCATAGCCTTTGTCTTATGTCCAACATGTTATCCAGACCGACGGATACACTCCAAGTGAGGTATAGTTTCATGTTATTGGATGTTGCTTTAGAGTGCGCTCGGGCATGTGATCCTTGTACATGGGACGTACTTTGGGGGGTTGTGTTTTATTATATTTTTGGACATATTTATGTGCTTTGGGTTTTCTATACGCAGATGCAAATGATGAGTTTGAGGAGGCTAATACTCCTAGCGTCGCCCAGACTTCTGAAAACGAAAAACCTGGTGGCTTCAGCAAGCATTAACCAAGCACGTCCGGGACACAGAGGTGCATTGAAGAGCCTGCTGCACCTTCACTTCATTCAGACTTCATTGCCAGTTCTGGAGACTGATCTTCAGAGCTAGAAGATGAAGCCCGAGGACGGACTCCCGTCAGGAGAGGCCGTATTAGGATAAAAGTTTTGTAACGGTATTTGTAGCATGCTAACCAGTTGAAATGTCAAGCTAAAAGTGGAAGTGGCAGTTGGGAGTATAAAAAGGGTGCCGTGTCGATGTGCATGGTCAGTCGGGCTCAGTCTCGCAGTCGATCTCAGTCGTAGTCTTAGTGACAGTTGAGTAAGTTTATCTTTGACTTTCATGCTGGTCAATTGGTTGCTGATATCTTTGTAAAAGTATTTCGGCTAAATGTGTTTATGTAAACTCAGTGATAAATCGTCTTCATTTAAATCTAAATCCCTTCTGTTCCTAACAATATTATGCATGTATTATACATATAAACCTTCTTCTTGAATCACTCTATCTATTAAAAAAACCGCATCAAAATCCGTTGCGTAGTTTTAAAGATCTAAGCATACATAGGGACATAGGAACAGACAGCGGGACGCGACTTTGTTTTATACTATGTTAAGATAAAACAAGCATCTACTATAATCAATTGAATCGACTCCAAAAATATCCATTAGGCAAATTTAAATAAGCTATAAAAGATAACATTCTAAGGGCTCATAAATCGAGTCACGTAATTCAAACTCCATATCGGTTACGAGTATTCTAATTTATATTTACTCGCGTGTTAGACGATAACAGTCTCAATTTATCTTGTCAGCGATGACACGAGTGCCTTGACCTCGTTTCGGGATTGATGGTCTAGTAATGCAACGAATCTGCTTGGGTCTGAAGGACCGTCCTTCGGTTTAACTTATTTAGAAGTATGCCATTAAAAACGAAAACAGTCAAGTCTAGTTATGGTAGGAAATGAACATATTTTCTCTATTTCTTAATGATAATGACTTTATTCCAAATAGAAGCAATTAGGTAGGCCGGCATAATTGTCTCGATTATAAAGGGATACAACGTCTCTTAGCAAATAATTATTGACAAATCAGAACCAAAACCCTGACTAGATTCAAAACAAAAAATGTTTACTTTAGTCCCTCCTTCAACATTGCAATTCTTAAAAACATAGACATAATAACATCACTGTTAATTAGTTTCACCTACAGTAACTAATTAAGCCTTTTAAACATCTGAACAGCAGCTGTATTGGCATTACAATTTAATTATACTAATGATTTATTTACCGAAGCGGCCCAACATGTGTGCTTAATTGAAACAACTAACTTAATAGGTATTAATAATATCAGCATTGTATACGGTCCTGAGTACGAACCTGTACTAATTACAGGTTAGTTATTTCGTTAAACACGCTGGCCTAATGCGATTTGGAAGGCTTAACAGATTTTCTAAAGTACAAGACTTAAAACCCTTAGCTATGCAAATTTTTAAATGGGTTTTCTCGGAAATCAAGTTCAAGATGGGATAAGCAAAGATGTTTTTTCTCATCCGAAAAATTACCATATTGAAAGAAATTACTTGGAAATGCTCTAGTAATTCATAAAATGTTTCTACCACACTCTCTCTAAGACTTTACTGACATACGTTTTATCCCTTTAAACTTAGAGAGCCTAAACCTGGCTCTAACAAAAGTAAATACATCGTATATAAAAAGTTTATCGGACTATACTTATATCATAAACAGGCAACATAATTGTGTTACCTGGCGAGAGAGAATCACCTCTCGTCGATTGACGAGTCCAGATAGTGTCGATTGACACTATCTGGACTCGACTCTGCTTACCAACAGGTGCACTGGGGTCACTTTGTTGTATCCGTATAAAAAAAAAACAATAATAGCCTGTATCGATCTAGTCTGGCGGTAGCGCGGATCAGACGGTTCCTGATCAGCCGCCCGACTGCATTATTTCGCAGTCGCATCAAATAGCTGTTTAAACTTTAAATTGCAACTTTGCAAATCGTATCTATAGTTTTGTTTACGTTGTGTTTGCTTATTCGCTTAGATGATTTTGAAACAGAATTTGAACTCAGTTGTATAAAACATTTCTATCAATGATTTTAGAAAACTTGTAAGGTTTGTTGATCGGATAGTAACTTCGTTAAGCATTTGTGATCACTTAACATAAAAGGAGCCCATGTTTACCTTTCTATTTAGTGGAAATTGATTAATTATTTTATAAGAACATGTATTTTCGATAATGCTGTTTGCTCCCGTGTTCTATACACCAGTCATATGTTATAATAAGTGATTTGTAAATTTTCCCCGATGATACAGTATGAATAATCGAATGATATTATCGGTGCAATTTTCATGGCGTATACGTAGCGTGAGTCAAAAATTAGTTACAAAAATAAATTACAACTATAACAATAACACACATTCCTTATAAACAAACATCTACTAACAGTTCAATTAACACAAATAATTACACAACCAATCTAAAATAGCAAAACCAAATTTACAAATTTATTTTACACAAACCAAAGGAGAATTTGTTAAGCAAATATTGTAGGGTGTGAATTGACGCAGCGGGCGTTAACCTCACGTGAAAAGGGTTACTTTCCTTCACTAGGCTGTTATCAAGTAAATTTCCAATCTTAAGGGTAGATGAGTTGCGTAGGTCTTATGCCTTCACAATGAATAGGGAGTATAAAAAGGTCCTCAAATTCTTAAGGTATATTTTTCTTGAACGGTAACATGACTACATCTGATGATAGTATAGAGTAGACTAAATATTTTTTCTATTGCTAATGTATGAGGCGACGTGCATTCCGCTCGGCTGATGGTAAGCAATCCGACCATCCATAGACAGTAGCAACACCATACAGAACTTTTAATTACAAAGTACTGCGCGGCATTCCAATGCGCTCGTCACCCTGAGACGTCTCATAATGCCCAGTAATTACACTGGTTACAATGTCCTTCAAACCGGAACACAACAGTGCATGCATACTGCTGCTTGGCCGTAGAAATAGACGTTGTGGTGCTACCTAACCAGACGGCCCTTCGCATACGAGATACCTTCCACCAGTATATTATTTAAGTATAGATTTTTTATGTTTACGCGAACGTTTGACATACTACAATACAACTACTTAACGGATTATTCCGCGGTTTTTACACGACTGCGAAATAAGGAGGGTTATGTTTTTCGAGTGTATGTATGTATGTATGTATGTATGTTGTATGTTTGTATATTTATTTGGCACGCCCTACAGCCTAAACGGCTTGTCGTATTTTTTGTGAGTGGTGTCAATAGATTCGTCTTAGTCGTGAGAGTGACACTAGGTACATCAAAATAAAAAATAAACAAAAGTAAGGATTTTTGGCGGCAAAAAGGATCTCGAAAAAAAATATGTCATCTGCTCACTCCGAGATTTTGTTGTTCTACCTATATCACCAACCAAATTATGAAAAGTGAGCGAGTTATGCCTCCAACAGCGTTTGTGAACACTGTCAACTAAGATTATTCAAAACCAAATAAAAATATTCAAATTAAAATCTTGTTTCTATCTTTTCAGTTCTTCAATGACTTTAATAAAGATGGCAGATATTGACGCAGTCGGGTTTTTTGTTTTTCTTAAATACTTTTTAATACGTTTCATTTTACCCCCCACCAACACGTTTCGAAAGCTTTGCAGTCTGATGGTCGCGGGGCGGACAGTTTAAAATCTCTCAACGATATTCAGGTTTACCTTAGGGGGTGCATACCTATTACCTACTCGTTGTGATTTTAACACGACTCGTCAGAATAAGCATTGGCGGGTCTCAACACGCTACGGAAATCATTATAAGGTAATCGAATTGCTAGATTGTCTGCTCTCAATCATAAAAAGATACACTTTTCCGTTATAATTTTAAGATAATAATTCAACGACTGCAATGCTGAGGTGTCGGGTTTGATCCCCGGGTCGGGCAAAGTGATATTGGGTTTTTCTATATCAGCCCGGAGTCTGGGATTTGTGCCCGATATGGCGATAGGCTCGCCCCCTATCACATCATGGGACGGAATACGCACGGCGAAGAGTGGGTGCACTTGTTGCCTCTGCCTACCCCTTCGGGGATAAAAGGCATGAGTATGCGTAATAATTCAATGTGCACTTAGGATATTTGTATGGAATAATACTCGACGTCAAACACAACTCCCTGCTTTGGAAAGGCGAAATTTACATTTTCATCGGTCGTGCGAGTGCGTGCTTCGTTTCACGCATATTTAAAGGGCCTTGGGTTAAGAAGGTCAGGTGGCTAAATACAGCGTCGGGTTCCGTACTCATTCGGCGCTTTGTACTTTGTAGTTGATTGTGTAAAATCTTATCGTTTAGTCTTTTTTTTTGGTATAGGGGGCAAACGAGCATACGGTTCACCTGATGGTAAGTGATCACTGCCGCCCATGAACATCTGCAATACCAGGGGGCACAGAGATGCGTTGCCGGCCTTTTAGGTGGGAATACGCTCTTTTTTTGAAGGTCGCCAGGTCGTATCTGTCCGGAAATGCTGCTGGCGGCAATTGGTTCCATGGTTTAGTAGTACGTGGCAAAAAATGACGGCTAAAACGTACAGTGGTGGATTGCCAACATTGTATTGTCTTAAAGCATATTTGTTACTTACAGTATTAATTGTTCTAATTTTGTTATAAGTGTTGGTCACGCTATTTGTTTATTTCATTTTTATTTCGAAATAATTTCCACCTCATTTGAGTACTCGCCGCGTTATTAAAATTTAAAATCGGTTGCTTCTCAGGTAAAAAATGTAGTTCAGTTTTAATACGTTCGAACAATGAAACGTCACTGTATCTGATGTAGCAACACGTTGGATGCAGGCCACTTTTGACATGTCCATCTGAAAATCTTTAGGGGAGGCCTATGTTCAGCCGTGGAAATCATGTAGCTGATGATGTTCCTGATGCTATGTTTACCGATGTCTAAGTTATTTCGGCCTGCAAGGGATGTTAAAATGTTATTATACACTGTACCTAACTATACCTTTGAACTGATTTTGAAAAGAGTAACCCTAGAGTTTTTTGCCTTGCTCTTTTCAAACTGGTGGTTTCCAAATTGACTGAATTGTAATATTTATAATTTTATGGATTCGAATAAATGGTTTAATTTTATTTGAAAGTACTGGTGAATTTTTTTATACATTCGTGGTTCCTATTAGGAAAACGACGTAGTCATCTCTAATTTATGTAAAAACGTTGTCTCGCCCTGACCTTTTTGGTTGTAGATGACATTAAAACGTTATTTGAATGCTAATTTTATAATTTCTGCTGTCGACCACTGAGGGTCAGGTAGAAACAGCTCTAATGTGCGGTTGAAATAAAAAAATCTTGCCTTTATGTCCAGTTTTGAGGAGAATAGCAAGTCGGCTGTAGCATTTGATAATGCGTGATTTTACTATTTCCTACTTTGCAAATGCATCATGGGAAAACATTGTCACATTGTTGTTGTCTGATAAAAATATAAGGAAAATTCTGTGGAAATCCCTCAAATAACATCGCTTTCGAAGAAACAAAATAACTGTGTGGACTATATTTGTCTGTTTTTTGCAAGTCCATAGTGTAGACATTCTACATGTTAAGGGGTCTCACAATAGCTTTATCCCTCTTAGAGCATTCTGTCTGTATTTACTTTAGAACTTGATCAGATCAATCTATTTATGCTAACGTGGGTTGGCACTTCATATTACATTAATGAATTATAAATGATTAAATAATATAAATGATTTTAGGTATTAAAATTGTATTTTGTTTGAGTATACCTACCCCTAATGTCCCCTATGTCCAGTCGGGTATTTTTTGATAAAGTGGTAGTGGTTGCGATGCGTCGCCATATTATGCCTCGATGTTTGGCGGAGTGGGATCATTCGTTGATAGAAGAACACGTTATGGATTTAATTAGGTCTGTACATCGTCCAGCGCGTCAATGAGCTCTTTTGCTCTTTACTTTTACTGCAGCATTCCAGGGAGTCTTCGTTTAGGCGCACGTGCCCGAAGAATTCGAGGATTCATAATTGTAAAATTCCCTGTATCTGTTTTTCCGAAAATATTCAATATTTTCTAAAGTAATGGATACAATTTCAGTTCACCTGCTGTTTATTATGAAAGAAGTAGATATATATTCCCAGATCATTTTTTCATGTCTGGAATTTGTGCCCGATATGGCGATAGGCTCGCCCCCTATCACATCATGGGACGGAATACGCTTGGCGAAAAGTGGGTGCACCAGTTGCGCCTCTGCCTACCCCCTCGGGGATAAAAGGCGTGAGCATGCGTGCGTCATTTTTTTATGGTTAAGCAAAATAGTTGTCTGACAACTTTATTAGGACGAGTTACCCAGTTTACAAAAAATACACACATTTATTAAATAGTCTGATCATATATTTTAAATTTTAACTTTAAATTATCATTTTTCTTTTCGTAAGGACTCGGACATTATGTGAACTTCGACAAAAGTTGATGAGAGCTATTATAAAATATTCCTCATTTCTAGATTCGGCGCTAGACTATTAGCTATAATATTTAACGAAAATAGGTAACGAAATTTCATAGCTTAGAGTCTCCACTAATGTACGCATAACCGAAATAATAACCGAACTTTGATATTTCCCAGGAAATAAAATGGCACGTAATGATCATCGTAAAAAAAATTTTTGGGGTAAAATTTAATGACAGCATTAAAATATTGAAGGACTGCGCTGTTTTACGAAAGATGTTAGATGTAATTATCTTAACATTCTTTATTCTAAAAGTTATATTTTTTTACATTTTTATATATAAGCTATAAAAATACATATAAAAATATTATTATTAATAGATGTAATTATTATTATCACACGTAAAAAAATACTTATATACCTGCCTTTTCTTTAACATCGGTTTCCTAGCCTAAACCTCATTACTTCTCTAAATTTTTACAACAGCAGCTATCTACTGTTATAAAAATTAAATAAAACCACAAAGAGAATGGGTCACTAGCTGATGATTTATGCCAAATAAGGAATAACATAGATTAGTGAGGTGAAAAATGTAGTCATCTTGCGGACGTACACTTTGGAAATGCACCAATAAAGCTGTGCCTTCACTTCGTTCATCGGCAGTGAGACCACCATATTATACAGGACCATTTTCCCTTAGCGTAACTAAATGAAACAACATACTTATCTTCTTGAAAATAACACTTTACAATAATTTACTCGCGCCCAAGATATAAAAAAACTTGAGAGGTGTCAAGGGATACCCGGATGGAACGAAGTTCCTTTCGATTAATTAGTGAAGGAATTGTAATAAAATTTTATTTATATAACAGAGTGTGTATATATATAAATATTTTCCTATTTCCGTTCCACTACATAAGTTTCTAGAGAAAAAAACAAATAAATACGTGTGGCACTCGGAGACTGCCGCGTTAAAGCTATTGCATAGCATTTTTATCACAAATTTTGATTGACTAAACACAAATTCGATCTTACGCTTACCACATAAAGTAGATTTTTAAACGCGAGCAAAGCACGTTTAGTCTTGTTATTGATAAATGTCAGTAACCAAAGTAGAATAAATCAACAAAATTTGAAAAAAGAATGTTACGTTCGATTCTTTCGTACTCGTGCCGTGCCAACGCTGGGGAAATAGCTTCTACGCAATGTATTTAAGGTTCATATTAGATTAGTAAGAAATGGTTTTAATGACATTGAAATAAAACTATTTTGCGGATTTTATCGCGGTTTTTTAATTATTATATTCTCCCGACGTTAAATATATTTAACGTCTATATAAAACCGCGATAAAATCCGCAAAATAGTGTTATTTCAATGTCTAACATTCGCGTAAATATAAAAAGTCATTATGGTTTTAATGACTTTAATAAATAAAATAAATAAAAATATACTCGTTTCAAGAATTATAGCTTCTACGCATTGTATTTAAGGTTCATATTAGTAAGATAATAGCAAAAAGTGTCGTGACAACTTTTCGTTTGTTTTTTCCGTCCAGCCCCCTTTCACAACGCGCGATAAGGAACTTCGTTCCAATAAAAAAGTGTGAATATCGAATATATAAAATATCAATACAAAGGAATTTTAATTTTAGACGCCTTTTGCTACTACTACTCTAAGAGAATTCGTCGCATCGGCAACATCACACTTATAGGCAGAAATACACTCACGCGCCATATTATACGCCCTAAACTACAAAATGATAAAAAAATCAGAATAGTTGCGATAATAATATTAATTATATATTTCAGTTCGATTTCTTTATTTATCTAATTCAATGGTTACTTGGACTTGGACTTATAATCGGTTGTAAGTAGATTTACTATCGCTGCAGTTGCACCAATAAACTATGATATTTTTTAGCATCAACTCTCAAACAGTTATTATATAAATTATACCGTCCAAAATATATTTTTTTCTATCCGGCTCTCTCCTTTAGGACAATTTTGCCAATTTCAAGCGAGGCGGATACAATATGAAACCTAATAAGTGTGGTTTTAATGTCAGTCAAGTTAACATTTCAATATCCCATGTCAGTTTGACAGCTTTCATTTCAAATTTCTTATTAGAATCCTACGTAGGCGCGTAAAAACGATTTCCGCTTAATTGGCAACTGACGTTTTGTTCCCCCGTGATCACGTTACGAATAGAGATCGGTTGAATTAATGTAGTACACCGAGAAACGAGTTACATTGCGTTCCTCGGCAGTCAGAATTATACCATAATTAGTGGATGTACTACATTATCTGGGAAGCGACTTGGAGGAACGAACCGCTTTGATGGCTTTTCCAGTCAAGTAAAAATGTATTCAGAACTCTCCCACTGATGGCAATAAAATCCTAAAACCAAACATAAAATTGGGAAACATTATCTGAAACTATATACGAAAATAGAATGACCTATAATTTTCCGGAATTAATTAACAGACCGTCGATGCGGTAATTGTTGTTAAAAATAATCAATTATTTACACGTGACACATTAATTACCTGCCATATGACAGGCTTCGCCTAAATTAATGAGCTAATTTTATACCAGTTCAGATTTTTGCGTAAAACGTAGACATAAATTAGATAGTAACACTATTAAGAAAAGGATCGTTATTTCTAGTTTGACTGATTATTTTTGTAGGGGAACAGTCTTCGACTGGTAAAGTATCAAAGTACTTGAGCTGAATTATATGGTTCAGTGTTCGAATTCTAGGCAGGATAATTAAAATGTGTGTCATACGAAAGGATCATGATTCTGAATTATAAATTCACGTGACGTCAGTATTGGGTTGCACTGACCTAGCCACATTGAGATATTAAAAGATGTTAAGTCTCATAATGCTGTGCAATACCACTGGTTTGGATGCCCATCAATCTTCAACAGAATATTATTGCATACTTTTTAGCGACATAAATAAACAGAACGGTGGTAGGAATTTACACACACGGATTATCACATACGAAAAAGGTACAGCCTACCTATACTGACTCTTTGGTACTTCTAGAAATGAATTTAATAAAATCAGACTCGGAAAAAGATCTCAAATGAATCAACGAACTCAAATCTCACTATGAACCAAAATACTTTCTTGAAGTCGATTAAAAAATAGAAATTCGTTTTCAACTTTTCAAAACTAGTCATAAACTCAAGTCTGTTCAAAATGAAACTTTCTCTTGCGGAAAGGAAATTTTTTGGCACTTTTGAAGAGCGAACGAATCTCGCGCTAAAATTGATGTAGACTTAATTAAAATGAACAACTTTTATAATTCAAACTTCCCGGTCGGGTTGGGGCGGGTTTCCGAGGGTGGAAAGGGTCGGTCTTTTTCTATATACTAATTATTGGCTGTACTTTTGGATAATTATATCCAATTTGAAGGCAAGGAAAGTAAATAAAGAGGGTCTTTAAATCCATGTAGCGTATGATATTTTGGATCAGCTATACTTTAACCCTTTTGAAGAAGAAATTTCAAGATTCCCTCTTGTTTCTACGAAGCTTTTGTGGAAAATTTATTGTCTTTATATTCATGGTTAAAGCTGTCTGTTTGTGAGTGTTTGGAATTATATAAATAAGAACACAATGAGTATTGTTCATTAATCATAATACGGAAACCTATGACACATAAACAAACTCCGTGAATGGATCATGGACCGGAACGTACTGAGCTCAATTCCCAGTCCGATCCGTATTGGGTATCGATTTTTCTTACACCACCAATGTATACTGTAGACAGTATGGTTAGTTAGTAGTCCTGACTCCTGACTTGTTTTAAATTAAGTCAATCGTTTGGAGAACTTACGCCATCCCGACATAGAATGGGTAAATAACAGAATGATGCGTAAAACAATGATTACGCTGTACAAAGCTATGATTATTGTACTCGATGTGAAATTAAATGAGATGAAATTCACACAAAAGTTTGTAGCTTTCACCTGGGTGTGCCCCAACCCTTAGAGTTTTAATTTAGTATCGACATAAACAATTTAAATGCAAAAATGTTTGCGGAGTTTAAATAAAAGGATATTGAACGTGTGTTGCATTTTATTCTCCGTTCATACGAATTGTTCAAATCACAGTTGGTCATTTTAGATATATTTTTTTTTATGGCATTGAATGACGAGACGAGCATGCCGTTCGCCTGATGGTAAGCGATACGACCACCCATAAACAGTGGCAACACCATCCAGCACATTGAGTTACAAAGTACTGTGTGACATTCCACTGCGCTCGTCATGCTGAGTCATAAGATGTTAAGTCTCACTATGTCCAGTAGTTACACTGGCTACAATGTCCTTCAAACCGAAACACAACAGTGCATGCACACTGCTGCTTGGCGATAGAAATAGACATTGCGGTGGTACCCACCCAGACGGACTTTTACATATGAGAGACCTACCAGCAGTAAAAGAATCTGCGTCTATTCCCTATAAATACCCAAAAGTAATCCTCCTTACACGAAAACTTAAAATGAGAAAGTTTATACTGCATAAAAATAATCAACCAAGAAAACTGCACAAGCTTCTGTTGGCTGATGTATTCTTTGTCTCTGATAGTAATTTCATTACCTCCATGTAATCAATATAAAGCGAAATAAACCATGTGAGTAGTAAAGGTGGTAATCCCTCAGATCACTGAACCGATTTCAAAAGTTTTTAACAGAAAGGTAGTGTCAACAGCTAAGGGAGGTCATTTTTATATGACTAGTTGTTTAAAAAAAGACGTTGAAAGTTAAAAGCTAATTTCGACTAGAATATAATAAACTATGTTAGGTTTGGCAACATTAAAGCACTAGATTTTCGGCTTTTAACAAAGCTTTCGTTATTTAGTTTAAACTATTTAAGGCTTTACCGATAAACGAACGCCCTCCACTGGAATCAGTACAGAAATAAATAAATACAAAAGTTTATATCAGTAATACTTTAATTCGATCCCTTTTGGATTAAGAGTTAAAACTAGGAGGCCTAATTAAAACAAAGTAACTTTTGGGAACAAACGACAATTGCTTGAAATTTAAATAAGTTTAATTTTCAATACAGCAATGTTTTTTTTCAAATATCCTGTTTAGAAAAAAGTTGTTTGCAGCACGTACGGGACAATTCTATGTTGGATACCGCTGTCTTACTAAAAACCGGCCACGTCGTGAAATCGTCGTCGGGTAGGTACCACCGCAATGTCTATGTCTATCGCCAAGCAGCAGTGTGCATACACTGTTGTGTTCCGGTTTGAAGGACGTAGTCTCGTCATGTAAATGCAATAAAAAATATGGCAAAGGTTTTTCATAATTTACAAAGATTACTGAAGGCCCAATAAAACTTATTAGAATTGAACTACGACCTGCCTCTTTGCCTGCTGTAGTATATACGATACATATAATAAAAACAACTCAGCTAATTCAGTATAAAGCTCAATACAAACCTAAGGGAACTGAATTCCTTTACAAAGGCGAATTATCAAAGCCTCCCGAAGTGTTTATAAATTATAATAAACCGGTCCGCCGACCTAGCGTGAGTGGGTGAGCGGGTTCGACCTGTGCTTACTTCGGTTTTAAATGGATGTTACGCGAAGACATTGTAATGCATATAAATTAATTTGTTTTAATAGCCCTGTGCGATATTTAACTCTCAGGCGATGAATCAAAAACATTATCTTATGCCTAGTCCGGACTACGCTATTTTAGTTAAATGAGAAGTAATTTAATAACTAAACCTCTAACCACAGGTCGAAGTACCGGAAATTTTGTTGAACAGCTACTAAACTACTCGTTTAAGGTGTGTAGTAGTTATCCACGAGTTTGTTGAAAAAAATAAAAAATATATATATACATAACAATTAAAGACCTACGCTGAGTTTCTTGGGGCTTCTTCTCAGGTCAGTGGGCTTTTCCGAAGCACTTGTAAAATCTTTAGATGATAAAAAATTGTAAAAATGACGTGTAAAAGTGCCCTTAGGGGCCTAATTACTTAATAAATGATTTGAATTTGAATTTGTTATACACTTTTTACGTAGAAGATATTTTATACTAGCCTTGTAAAGAAATATTTTCATCTTGCCCGTCCGGTTCGGTTCTCCGACTCTAAATCATTACTAGGCGTTTATAATATAGTTAGAGGTCAAACAAAGACATTTCTTTTTAAGAGAAATTCCGATCGCATCTACTTTCAAAATAAAAAATAGCATCAACGCAATTAAAAAAATCCATCGACTTTGGTGCATTTGTTTTGAAGCTACGATCCCACAGACAGACTTATAAGACCCCTCTTTTTCCGTCGAGGGTTAAAAAAAGTCTTAAATTCACTTTGTAGAATTGATACATTGTTACTTTATATCACACCCCAGGTAATCAATTAACACTATTCCCTTCAAAATGCAACGCTCGGCGCGGTGTACAAGGAGGCGCGAGGGCACGGTGTGCGGGCAAGGGGGAGACGCGACAGCAGACAATAGCACTTGCGGGTCCGCCCGCAGATTACCCGCGTATTGTGAGCCACAAAAATACACACCATTGTGAGTTGCGTTATAATTAGTGAGGTGACTTTACAACTTTCCTACTCGATTGCACATTGCACGACTCGAGTATATAAGTTATACGATTTTAGAAAGTGAAATTAATTGTTAGAGTTGATTGGTGGCTAAAGAGTCAGAGAGTCAGTCAGAGTCATTCGAGTAAACTTTAATAAACTCGCTTGTGGGAAAGAATACCTTGACCTAGGACAACCTAAACTGTCTACTGATGTTAAGATATTAATCACAACTGCAACGTATTTTTTATAAAATAGAGTCACTTTTATGATGTAATTTTTAATGACAACTTGTTTACAGATATCATCAAAATTTACTTACTAAAAAATATGTTTTGTAATGATTACATACACACAAATAATCATTAAAACATTGTCCTCCTTCCTCGCAGTCGGGTAATCGTTTCGCATCACTAGCGATAATTTTCCGGTGAGGGGCCGCGGGCGCTTAAAAAAGAAATTTGTTGGCGCCGTGGATTTGTTCAGCAAATAAAGGACGGCTAGGCTTAGTGGGTCGCTGTATCCCATTATACGTGAATACACATGTTTATTGGAAGATGTGGGGTTCGTTTACTAGTAGTTACGTGGGTTTAACATAAAGTATAAGGTAAGCCTGAGATATTCATTTGAAATACCTTTATTTTGGTTTTATTTGAAAAAATACTACAATTTCACTCAAAAATGGCTGATCTATTTCTCAAAAAAATCGGAGACACAAGGAACAAGTACCATCATCTTGCATTAAATTAATAAACTTGACAATTCAAACCACCTAATCAACGAGTTTGGGAACACCTTTACAAAGTACTATGACATTCTAGTATCTAATTAATACGCAGTTATTAATCCTTTAAATAATCACAACAAAAACCAAAACGAAATCGTTTAATCTTAAACACGTTTTGTTAATAAAGGATCGTGTTCCGCTCGATTTTTAATTAACAAAACATTTTATGTTCGTCAGTTCGTCTCCCTTTGGTTTCCCGTCCCATTAGCGTCTTTTAAATATCCCCCAAACAAAATTTTGCTTCTAATTTAGTTTTTAATAATGTTCAAGTATGCTTTATTAATATTAAGCTATGCATAATTAGTTATCTTCTTGGTTTAGTGTCACGGTATATGATACAGAAGTTGTGGGCTTCTTTTGTCAATTCATGAAGCGTTTTGGATGGGACTTTGTAATAATATTTGACTTGAATTCGTGCCTGAACCGATGCTAACCCCAGGTAACTAATCTTCTGCCTAAAAGCGTATTGCAACGGCATAATGAAGCGGAATCGAGGCAGTAGAAATAATTTAATTACCATACCATACATACCAGCCCTGTATTATATACTGCCCACTGCTGAGCACGGGCCTCCTCTACAACTGAGAGGGTTTAGGCCTTAGTCCACCACGCTGGCCTTGTGCGGGTTGGCAGACTTCACCTACCTTCGAAGTTCCTATATAGAAATTCTCAGATATGCAGATTTCCTCACGATGTTTTCCTTCACCATTAAAGCGAGCGATAATTTACAAAGAATACACACATAACTTATTTTTTTTTTAGAAAAATGAGAGGTGTGTGCCTTTGGGTTTTGAACATAATTTAATTATTATAATCAAAATAGTTCTTCTGGAACTTCTGAGACCTAGAAGACTGTCTATTTCTGCTGCCCAATATTTTAATTCAAAGCCTTACGGTGATAACTATTTATGGACAGTCGTATGACACTTACCATCGCGCGACAGAATCATCAAGTCATTTACCAATATAAAAATGCTCAATGTGTGCTCGTCCTTAGAACGTCATACATTCTCATTCATTTTATAAATTGCTTTTTCCTTTGTGGAGCACTTTGGTGTTCCGGCTTTATAGAATTAAGATAGATGATATAATATTTCAATAGTCACTTAAGACCCGTTTACTCACTGTCGTCTTAGTTCACGTTGTAACTTATCGACAGTATTTTTTACAGTAGGCAGATACGAAATTCAGTAACTACTATTGTATTTGCCGCCTCCATGACCCAGTGCCAATGTAGGTCTGTGAACCGAGTGTCGGGTAGTGTTGGATTTGATTCCGCCATATTATTTCTATTCCTAGAGCCATAGTGTGGAAGAAGGGCCAACTCACCAACGTTTTTAACCTACCGCTAACTTTTGCTCGCAGCTCCACCTACGTCATCCTTCGTTCCTGGGATATAAATTAGACTATCTCACTCAGAGATTACATAGAAGAAAAAAAATAGTCCACAGTTTTTGTTGTCTAACTTATGTTATAAATGTACTCTGACGGTATTTGTAAAAAAATGCCAACTTATGTTTAGTGCAATTACAACTTTAAAATGTTCTTTGGGTTTTAATAATCTTAATTTTTTTTTTTATTGCATTGTATGACGAGACGAGCATGCCGTTTGCCTGATGGTAAGCGATACGACCACCCATAAACAGTAGCAACACCATCCAGCACCTTGAGTAACAAAGTACTGTGTGGCAATCCACTGCGCTCGTCATCCTGAGACATAAGATGTTAAGTCTCATTATGTCCAGTAGTTATACTGGCTACAATGTCCTTCAAACCGAAACACAACAGTGCATGCACACTGTGTCTTAATTTGTGTGTCATAAACTAGCAGTGCTATGTTTACTGTGTCACCGGAAGAAACTGGCGTCTAAGACACAGGCTAGGCCTAGTTTAGACGCTAGTGCCAATTTCTATCTGGACTTAAGGTAATCAATTCAATTATTGTACTAATAAGAAATTGTTTTGCAATGTTAATGTGTAGTTTCCAACATAGTTTATTATTAATATTATTGTATTTTTCGTGCGGGAGATCACGGCATGAAGGCCGGTCCTTTTGAAAGTCTTACGTGGGGACATTATTATTATAGCTTAATATCAGTAAAAGAATTATCAGAACTTCCAGAAATAAGCGCGTACCAACAAAATAAACAATATTATGTTCATTAGTGTAGATAACTTTAAAAACCAGTAGAGACGCCGGAAACTATTTATAATCCCGTCTCGATATAACATCGGAGCGGCCCCAAACTCGATCAGTTTTTGCCAAGTCGTTAATTTGGGGGGTGGATTGGAAAGTTCTCTAAATTGGAATAGTTAGCGCGCCTGTTTGCGGCCAGCCTTAATGTGAGCATTGTTTGATTCCAAACCCATTTTGTATTTGGAATTTGTTTTATTGACGTGATTAGGTTGTTCACAAATATTTATGTAAGAGTCATTTAGATAGCACCGCCTCATTTCTACCGTCAGGCAGAGTGCAAGAATTGTGTTCCGATTTGCAGAACATTTAGTAGTGTACGCAGGAAAATTAGACGGGACAGAGTTATTTTTCATACTACATGATCATCATTAACTGAAAAAAAAGGATAAGTGCGAGTTGGACTCGCGTACCGAGAGTTCCGTACAAATTTGTAGGTAAGGTATCTAAGTATATAAGTTCAAAAATTCGCCAAAATTAATTAATAAAATATAAAAAGTTTGTAAATTATCTTTTTTGTTATTAAATTACATATTCAGGTTCAGGTTTTCAGATTTTCCCCTTTACATATTGTGTTGTAAGACCTTGCCTCTTGCCAAATTTCCTGATTTTAGGTCAACAGGAAGTACCCTATAGGTTTTGACTCCCTTGCAAAATCGTAAAATACGCGACATATATAGAAAACATTCCGAAAATTTGCGATATCCATGGCTTAAATACTAGAAGCAATAATAATCTAGTTAATCACAAAACAACGCTCCAAGAAATCAGCAAATCTTTTAAGGGTTACTGTATACACTTTTATAATAAGGCTCCCACTGGAATTAAGTGTTTAAACATTGGCAAATTCCAAACAACTATTAAGCGAAAGTTATGGAATAAAGCTTATTACAAGATTTCAGAATACATAGAGGATAAAAAAACCTGGGATTAAATATATTCATGTGATTTTCTTTGGAGTGATGTCTTTCGTTTCAATAGAGTTTCTTTTGTTTCCAATCTGTGCACGGCATGACATACATTTTAACTGTCTGTGCCTGTGGCGGCGTCGTGTGCCGGGTCGGCCACTTCCCTGTATTGTGGTTGAGGAGGCCGATGGCTGGCACATGCGTCATACTCGTGAACGTGTGCTGCCTGTGTGGACTGGTCTGCCCTTTTTGCTTACTATATCTAAGCATTGCGCGGCTCCACCCGCGTGGAAAAGTTTCTCCGGGATAAAAAATAGCCTATAGCACTCAGGAGTAATGTAGCTTCCTATTAGTGAAAGAATATTCAAAATCGGTCCATTAGTTCCTGAGATTAGCGCGTTCAAACAAACAAACAAACTCTTCAGCTTTATATATTAGTATAGATATAGTATAGATTAGGGGTATATCTTGAACTTAGATTAATAACGACATCTTGAAAATTTAAGATCAAATTATTACATGATTCCTGAGAGGGTTATGCACTCGTGTTGGAATTTAAAATTGATTACCTATTCTGTGAGTATATAAATGAACTAATTTTGAAAAAGCAACACTAGAGTTTCTTGCCCGTTCTTCTCTAGTGAGAACTGCTTTCCGAACTGTTGGTAGAGTTAATATTGACATTGATATTGTTAATAAATTATATCATTTCATTTCATTTCACATAAGGGTCCTTTTTTCACTTTGAGGTCTGGAACCCTAAAAATGGTCAAGTGCGGGTCGGATTCGCTCATCAAGGATTCTGTACCCAATATTATTTCTTAAGACATCGGCGATGAAATATTCAACGAAAACATCTCGTTGCTTATTAAGTAGTTTCAAAGACCGAATCCTTTAAAAATTATAGTGAGATCATCGAAATGATAGAGTTCTAAGAGAAAAAGATTGCCAGCGTTTGAGTACGGAATGTAAATACAAGTCACATACAAATTAAAACCAATGTCAAAGTTTGGCACATATGTTGACACAACTCCTCGCAATCGGAGCTCGTAAGAGTTTTTCACTGTAAATAAAGATTTACATACAAACAGCGCAGTTGGCGCCCTCGTTAACCCCTGTTGGTTTAGGTTTGCAAACATTTTTTCAGATGAAAGTTCAGATGTTCCGTTGTGTTGACGTTATCTTGTTTGGTGTCAGAAAGGTTGGTAGGAAATCTCAGAAACTGTTTTTCTTTGTTGCCGGCGTGGTCAGACGATGGTATCCTTTATGGTTAGTGGATATTGACGCATGAGGTCGGAATGCCAGTCTAATTGCAGCTGTTATGATTAATCATCATCATCAGCCACATGACGTCCACTGCTGAACATAGGCCTCCCCCAAAGATTTCCAGACGGACCCGTCAAGAGCGGCCTGCATCCGACGTGTTCCTGCGACCTTTATCAAGTCGTCTGTCCGCCTTGCAGGTGATTACTGATTAGCTATAGTATAGCTATTACTATAGTATTGTGAGCTAATTTCTCAAAAGCTCGTAATGAGACATAAGTGCAACCTCTAACCAACCAAAAATATAATCCCGATTACAATGTGCATGCTTGTACACATACATGGTATATTATTTTATATATAAAATAAAACGATGCATATCCAATCCTAGCTCAGTAAAATCTAAGCAAAGTACTTATTTTAAATTAATTTAACCCTGTTAATTAACACGACGAATTAGGCATTAGTTACAGATTTAAAATATCATATTTTAAATCAATGAATGTGATAACACGGTGATAATCAGTAGATATACACATTGATGCATATCAACGAGTCACGTACGCTGCCAGTAATTCGACTGAGCATCGTATTCTATGGGTTAATAATGTTACAGAACAATCACATCACGCATCGCCGAACTAGCTGGTATTAGCGTGGATGCTTCACTTTAATTAATTAGTTTATGCATAGACAGGTATCGACTATTTCTCTCGACATGTATTCAGTAGACCGGGAGTATCTGTCCTTGATTTGTAGTTCGAGTAAAACAAGGAGTAGTGCGAGTTAAGTCGTCAGGCAAAATAAAACCGAATCCAAATCGTTGCTGAAAATTGCACTAATACGTGCGTTTGGAGTGAATCCCACATTGAAGTGGGACAACAGCAAGTGTTTTTAAAGCTATAATATAAATAACCTGGTAAATAATCAACTACATCACCTCGAGTTCTAAAATTATAATGGTTGCTGCAGATCGTATACAAGTATTTGCCAAAAGAAAATCTGTCCATACGATAAACATTATTTTTAATGTGTTTGACATTCGAATCGCCGTATGTATTTGGTATGTCATAAAAGATGGCTAAGTTATATAGATGGAGAGTCCAAGACCGCCAGATTCACGTATTTTCTGAGAAACAAAATGGATAAAGGAGTGTTAGTATGTATGAATACTTGCTAGCTTGTGCTGACGCGATCGGTAATTTACAGGTATCAGGTGCTAAAGTTACCTAAAAACATTACTCGCTTTTTAAAGTCTTAGTGCTGATTTTTCTGTATGTTTACGACAATATTCTTAAAAAAAAACAATGCTGTGGAATGTTCCGCCATAGACGGTTTAAAGGCGCCACAAAAAAAATATTTATTTAGTTACTTTTTTTTTACATATTGTTTTTAGCATTAATACATTTCTTCAAGTAATAGTTATTCTTTGTCATTTATTTTATAATAGACAAAGAGATTTGTACGGAGTACAAACTTCATCGGTATCATACCTACATGCGATAAAACCTATAGCGACCCTTTAAATAAAAAATAATAAAATACTTTTTTCATTACGTAGGCGAACATAGTTGCACTTATGATAAGTCGAGATACATCAAATTGATTATATTAATAATTATTGTTAATACTAAATGTCACTTATATAACTAACGACATTTTTATTGCGAGTAAAATAAACAAAAACAAAAAAGCCAGCTCGGGCTGGCAGGAAAGGGCATATAAAAAAGAGATTATTTTGTTAAAAAATAATGGGAGGAACGCGTCGCGATCCTCACCGGTGAAGACACTACAGGCCCTAACCTAGCTAACCTACCAGCCTTTCACTAGCTTCTTTCGTAATTTTTTGCCACGTACTACTAAACTATGGAACCAATTGCCGCCAGCAGCATTTCCGGACAGATACGACCTGGCGACCTTCAAAAAAAGAGCGTATTCCCACCTAAAAGGCCGGCAACGCATCTGTGTGCCCCCTGGTATTGCAGATGTTCATGGGCGGCGGTGATCACTTACCATCAAGTCAACCGTATGCTCGTTTGCCCCCTATACCATAAAAAAAAACCTAAGCGTTGACGACCCGAAGAAGAAAGGCAGAAAGAAACTCCGGTCTTACTTTTTTGTCATCAATTTAATTGTGTCTGGGGAATGTTTAGCCCTTACGGTTGGTCTGGCTGCTTACATAAGTTATTGGAATAGTTCTCTATGTATCATTAAAAAAAACAAGACTAGGATTATAAGAAAGGTATCATTATTTTCTCCGTACATTTAAAACGCCTGGCAGAACTTTCCTTTGATGGGAAATGGTTTACAATATTGACTATAATTGTTTGACAACATTCTCTTAGACATAGATACTTTAAGAGAGACTTTAAAAATAATTAGTAATATTTTTAATTAAGTTTAGCACCTGATACTTGTAAATTGTCCATCGCGCCTAAAAGAGGTAGCGAGTATAGGTACATACTCAAACTGCTTTATTCCACAAATTTAGTTCCTCAGAAAATAAGTAAAATTTTGCGAACTTGGGATCTCCATCTAATGGTAAACCAGGTTAACGTGCAGGACATTTCATCTAGGACACCTCTCTGGGTATAATAAAACATCTTTATTCAGGTCAAGCAGTGCTACTAGATAAGCACGCAGATTTGTTCGCTAGTTCTATTTTTTGGAAATCATATGAAGCAGTAGTGTAGAGAGCAGGTAGAGAGAAACCAATAAAACAAGATTAATTGCCGTATCTGATTTTTCTATCATCGAATTTTTGTAACTACATTGCACGGGAAAATGCAATACCTACGGTCACAAAAGGTGACCAATAATGTATCTCTTAAATATGCTGGCATACTCAATTGTTTCTATAAACGTAGCCAAAAGGAGCTATCAGATATGTTTGTTGGCGGACTGTTGCGTAACATATTGCTACGATAATCACAATAACTTTGTAACTTGGAGACCTAAATACTACGCGATTTTAGTCACTATAGGGCAAGAACAACTACCTTGAAGGAGTCTTCAATGCTCTACTGAAGGGGAAGAAAATTCATGTAGGATAGATGTTTGGAGAAAAGAGATTTTGGAAGTCTAAACATCTCGGTGACTGTACAAGACACGACCTATCTTATAAAATATATTAGTCATTGCCGCGGACAAAATCGATATGGAAGCTATAACAGTAAGATATTTCAATTGTATCCCTACGTATAGCCCTAGTTTAGACGTGAAAACATGAAGCGAGGTAACAAAAATCTAGAGAGATCGCTCGCTCGCTTCGAAATAATATGGATAGCAAATATTTGAGTGAACGGTTATTGAACAGCTATTTGGAATAGATAAAGCAGTTTTATAGCAAAAGGTAATAAACGATAAGGTGGTATATTCAAGGAAAGGGAAGGAAGGAGTACACCACATTCACGGAAGGTAAAATCTAAATGTAATGATCCCTTGATCCCTTCTTTTCTATTAAATACCTCTGCATTTTAGAATAAATTTAAGAATAGAGATCGTGTCGCTAAAAAATCGAGTCAACATTCAATTCTGAAAAATTCTATGAACTCTGTCCATTTTAGAGCATTCTGTACTTGTACTTATAAATACGGTTGACTGGTTTTGCCCGTGGTTCCACTCGTTTAGAAACCCAAAGGAAAGGATGGATTATCTAATTATTTCGTGATTCCTAAGGGGGTTATACACTCGGATGGGAATTGAGAATTTATTTTTATGCAAGTAAATATATGAACTGCTCTAAACAAAATAAAAATCTGTATATATATATTTTTTGTTTTATACACTGTACCTAATTTACCTACCTTTGAACTGATTTTGAAAAGAGTAACCCTAGAGTTTCTTGCCCGTTCTTCTCTGGTGGAAACTGCTTTCCGAACTGGTGGTAGAGTAAAAATTTACTGAATCTAAGTAATGTGTAACATTTTATGGATTCGAATAAATGATTTCATTTCATTTCATTTCAAGACAGACATTACAGTAGCTTTTAAGTTAATCCAGATCCTGGTCTACTCTGTTCCAAAATACATCCAAATGCATTCAGCGGTTTCTGTGTATATTTTTAACAAATATCCCAACATTACGTACTGTCGCATTTATAAATTTGATTGGTTAAATACTCAAAGATTTATAATAATAATAAGAATAACGCTTCTAGAAATGTATGACCATACCATCATTTGAAATAAGATTTTTTAAAAGTATAAACTTCGTTCAGCAAATGTTTTTACTTCGTAATTGCTCAAGTTTCCTTTGTTTTGGTACAGGCATTAATATCAATGAAGCGAGTCGATTGAACTGTACGAGCCATTGTGAGTCTGAACACTTTATGGAAAATATTTCTTTTATTCTCAATCTTCTAGATTGAACTCGATGATCAATTTATTTGTTGATTGCATTTGCTTTCATTAATGCAGCTCTTAAAGATATAACTGGTGGTAGGTCTCTCATATGTAAGAGTCCATCTCGGTGGGTACCACCGCAATGTCTATTTCTACCGCCAAGCAGCAGTGTGCATGCACTGTTGTGTTTCGGTTTGAAGGATATTGTAGCCAGTGTAACTACTGGACATAGTGAGACTTAACATCTTATGTCTCAAGATGACGAGTGCAGTGGAATGCCACACAGTACTTTGTAACTCTAGGTGCTGTATGGTGTTACTTCTGTTTCGGTCGTATCGGTTACCATCAGGCGAACGGCAGGCTCGTCTCGTAATTCAATACCTGAAAAAAAAAATTTGAAATTTTTAAATTTTCTTTTATAACAAATTGTGATTGTCATGCAGCGTGTAAAGCACCAAAAAAGTAGAGTTTATTTAATTCTTGAATAGAGTATGTTATAATATAGTTTGTAACCGGCGGACATTTGTCACTGCAGACCATTGCATACTACCCAACTAGGCTATTATGCACTCCTAGTAATTACTACTAGTACTAGTAGTACTATTGTAATTATTAATGAATAATCTTTACATTTATATTTCCAAACAGTCAGAGTTTCGTGCCCTGAAAGTGGTCAAACCCAACCTTCACCTCAACAATCCGTTCCACTTCCCTCTTGTCTTCTGGTTTATTCACGATGAAAGCATAAATATACATAAAGCATGTATGCAAGATAATCTTATAATTCTCTTTATTAATTTCAGCATGAGTTCCAAAATTTTCCGTTTTATTAAATTTCAGTGAATTTAATATTAAAAGCGCTGGTGTGTAATTTTACACCGCTTTTAATCAACGGGAAATCTGATTATGAGTCACAAATAAAAGTATCGATAATGTATGCCTTGTACCTGTATGTTCTTTTCAAAGGGCTTTCATATAATAGCTTTTGCGTTTTGATGTGGTAATGTTCATTTCATTGCAAAAGGCTTTTAGAAAATTAAAGCCAAATACAGGCACTATGAGACTTAACACACTATGTTTCAAGATGACAAGCGCAGTTCAGTATCATGCAGAGTTAATTAATACAAAATCTTGGGTATCGCTACTGTTTATATGCAATCGTACTGCTAATCATTAAGCAAGAGACGTGTTAGTTGCAAGTTCTTCCTTGAAATCATAAAACCTTCATAATTATTCCATGAAACGTCTAGGCCATGAGTAAAATAGATCACAGCTGAGGTCCGTCACGTGAAATTTAGCAAGCATCTGTCGCTGGCCATAATTGTATTAATTTATGTTCCGCTTTTTATATTAAAGGCCACGCGACGGATTTGCATTGCTAATTTGATAGCTTATCATACTCCGGAGGACAGATGACGCTCTTGTTTATACTATGCTACAAGTTTTCAAGTTTATTATGTTTTTTCTTTATTCGGGCACGGCAAAGTGACGCCAATGCACCTGATGGTAGCCGGAGAGGGGTTCAGATAGTGTCGACTGACGAGCGATGTTTTTTTTATGGCAGTGAATGACGAGGCGAGCGTTCCGTTCACCTGATGGTAAGCGATACAACCACCAACAACAGTAGCAACACCATCCAGCACCTTGAGTTACAAAGTACTGTGTGGCATTCCACTGCGCTCGTCATCCTGAGATATAAGATGTTAAGTCTCATTATGTCCAGTAGTTACACTGGCTACAATGTCCTTCAAACCGAAACACAACTGCTGCTTGATTGATTATCCCTCGTCAGTCGACACAATTATGCCGGCCTGTTTGAACCGGATATACACAGGCTGATCCCGGAACGCGGCACACTTACGTGGGCCACTGTGGTGGTTTTTAACACCTTATGTACGGTGGTCGCTACCCAGGCGGTTATAAAATATATATTATCATCAGCAAATTCTGTGTGATACACTGCTTTTTATTTACCGCGGCAATCAAATGTGTGGCAAGCCCGGTGGTAAGCGATAAGGTACCACGACGCAGACACTCTCAACTGTTGCACCACACTATAAATAATAATCCCTTCCTAGCCGATTTCGGCCACGGCGGCCAATCTCAACGGAGATCAGCCAGGTACGCAGGATATATTATAGTGCACAAGTGTGTGCGCAATACACAGGTGCACTCACTATTCCTTCACTCTCATAGTCCGGTGAGACGACAATCCGACATGACCGGAGAGAGATCAGGCGCAGGACCAACGGCTTTACGTGCTTTCCGAGGCACGGGGGGTATCACTCCGCCAACTTCCTGACTCCGAGCTGCGACTGAGTAATTTTTAAGATGGAAAAACCCAGTCACAATGTTTTTGGCCCGACCCAGGATTCGAACCCAGGACCTCGGCGCGCAAATCGTACTCGTAACGCGTACGCAATACAACTACGCCACCGAGGCAGTCACACTATAAATAGTAACGACCTGTCAAGTTTTTATTTGGTAGTTATTGTAAATAAATTGCTTTATTTATCAACTAGCTTTTGCTCGCGGCTCTGCCAACATGAAAAAGTTTCCCGGGATATAAGTCCCGCTTCATATTTTCCCAGGATAAGAAGTAGCCTATATCCTTTCTAGGGTCTCAAACTATCTCTATACCAAATTTCATCGAAATCCGTTCAGTAGTTTCGGAGATGTGCTGTAACAAACAGACAGACAGACAGAAAAGAATTATACAAATCGCTGGTTTGTTTTCCATTACTCTTCTTTAGTCACCCCCTTTCTTTTTCATCACATTTCTTTCAATGAACAGACACACCGGGATCTACTGCTTTATTATAGTTTAGATCAATAGTGTAACAGATTACAGGGCATGTGCGGGTCCTTATAGCGACGTATAATAATAGTGGCATCATATGCGCGTTGCTTATTTTGTTGAAAAAATATTTTTAATCTTCGATTAAGGTGTTCCTCACTAAACAGATGGTTTAGGCATGTGGAGAGATTGGATGATAGACGGGTCACGGAAGGTATTTATCAAACTAATGTGGATGGTATGGCTAGAAGGGGCGCCAGAGGAAACACGTACATTGATGAAATAATTAATGATCTCCGAAAAGGGCACGTCAGAAGTTCCGTTAACCGGCGAAAATGAATGAAGGGTACTTTGAATGTGGAAGAGGCGAAAGAGGTGTGTCAAATCGTAGCCTGTGGCACTCAATAGTCTCTCCCTATGCCTATGGAATAAGGGGGTAAATGTCTATTTATGTATACTAAAAATAATAATAAAAAGCCCATGTTACATACAGTCCCTGTATCGCAAACAAGATTATAAACGGAACACCAAAATCACCAACTTAACCCGTTCCGAAAACGTCGATGCCAGTAAAATCTGGCACGAAGCAACATTAACCCGCGGCGTCTCGGTGCGATTCCCGCGTTTATATCGCCCGCTGCAATTAAGATTAGATCAAAACACCCCGCGTCCATTACGGGACGTTCCGACCCCACCTCCTACGATAAATCGTCGCCAATTAAGTTTGTAAGGGTTGTTTCCTAACCTCTAGTTGAGGGTTGAACGTTTGATTCCTTGTGCTTTATAAGATTCAGTGGAGGGTTTGTGAAATATAATATCAGCTCTGGATTAAATTGTAGGTTTTGCTGCACGGGTCTGTTTTATGATCAAACCTGCCACGTCACGCTGTGGACGATGATGATTAAGGTCGTTTTTTCAACAAGAAAATATAGGATATTGTTGTTTTATGATAATATGTTTGCCGAAAATTCGCTTAAAATAACGATGAAACCTGCATCGAAATCCGTTTAAAAGATTAACAATTATACTAATTTATAAAAAAATACTTAAATAATTAGGTACGTACATCAACTCATTGATCTAGTGGTACGATAATCAGTTCCGAAACTAATATGACCTTGGGTTTCGTAAATTGTAGAATCAAAATTTTTGTCGAATAAGAATTATAGATTTAGAAAATACGCATAATTTCCCCGAACTCTTGCCTGATACAATAATTAACTCACTTCATTATCCAAAAAAAATTAATATTTGCTTATACCATTTTTAAAGTCCAACTTAGCCCACGCCCATGCAAACTAACTACATAAATCAAATCTACACAAGTATCAAAACTAAAAGTGACTGCGAAACTGAGCTTCAAATGCCTAGTGCTCAGTGTAAAGCCTAGACTGCCTTTATTGTTATCAAGATGTACTAGACTAGACGTAATGTTTCCGGCACGAACTGCCGGGGTCGACCCTACTCTAGTACCATTTATAAGTTTGTTACGAGATGGTTCCTTAGCCAGCTAATAAACTCGCGCTGTATGAAGCTATTTTTCCTCTTCAAGACTAGGTATCGAGGTCTGTAAGACTTTTACGTTTAAACTTAAATTTTATGTTGTAACTCATACAGGGCCTGTATCAAAACTTTCAAGTAAAATTTGATAATTATCGTATTAAACAGCTAATGTAAAAAGTACTCTTTTTATTACTATTTATTTGGGTGCGTAGATTAGAGTGTGATTTTTGTATTTGGTCGACTTATACATTTATGTGACGAGTATCATTTACTCTGAAGCTGTGAAACAGGCCCAAATATTGTAAATAGCTCAATGATATAAATATATTTTTATTACATAAGACTGAATTCATGTTATATTAATATGAATGTGGTATTCTTCACATGTTTTGCTGTTTGAAGATTAGGATTAAGTTTAGCACTTAGGCAGACCTAGCCCCAAATTAACATATAGACTACTTTTAGGTCGGTAAAATATACCCAGTGGGAGGTCTTTACTAGGAAAAAGTATCACACGGACGGAGCTACGACGAAAAGACAGTGGAAAGTAGAGCGAAGATTATTATTTATTTTTAGGTACAAACAAGACTTTATTGTAGGCATAATTTGCTATAATTTATCTCTTAAGAAAATATTTCAGAAATATTCTTTTTTTACTACATAGGTAAATTCCTATAATGTGTATGGATAAATTCACACATACCACATAAACAAATCCAAAGGTAAAGACAAAAGAACAACGTAATTTAAAATGAAAATATAAGACAAAAGGGAAACCGAACGCGACAATTCCAAATCAAAACGTAATTTTTAACGGAGCCGCGTGCGATGTACGGAATAATAAATTTCACGCCATTACATCTAATGATGTCAATATAAAGGTGGCAACTCATTCCCGACAAATGGTTGCATTTAACTGGCAGCACGTTCCCGTGGGATTCACGCCTGATGCGGATGTGTGTGTATCTTCCTGAGTATTTTGGGACGAGGTTTTAGTTTTAACCAACTCTTCCTGTGGGAGGGTACTTTTTCTTTTTGTACGACTGGATTGCGAGACTGGGTAGCCGTTGGAAGTAAATGCTACGAGTGTCTATAAATTATAGGGACTCTAAACTTTGAATTAGGAAATACTGTTACATTAGCCTTGTGGGAACGAGACATGCCCAGTTACGACAGTAGTTGGACACTACTGCTTGATGAGGGACTCGTGCATATTATGTCGTGTACACGTAGAAATTAAAATGTATGTTAAGATTATTAATAGAAAATCCAAATTCAATTTATGAGATACTATGAGTTTACGGTGTGGTAACTGGACAGTAGGTATATTTAAGATACTGAAATATAATCAATATTAAAATTAAGGTAATAATTAAAGACGGCTAAATAAAAAACATTTATCAGAGGTTGAAAATTTATAATTAACAACCGATTGATATTTGAGCGGCGATCGCCTAGTTGGGAGTGGAACGGCCTGCCGAGACAAATGTCCACAGGTTCGAAACCCAAGGGCACGCACCTCTGACTTTTCTAAAAAGTTATGTGTGTATTCTTTGTGAATTATCGCTCGCTTTGACGGTGAAGGAAAACATCGTGAGGAAACCTGCATATCTGAGAAGTTCTCTATAGGAATTTCGAGGGTATGTGAAGTCTGCCAACCCGCACTGGGCCGGCGTGGTGGACTAAGCCTAAACCCTCTCAGTTGTAGAGAAGGCCCGTGCTCAGCAGTGGGCAGTATATAATACAGGGCTGGTATTGTATGGTATGGTATATTTGAGCATAAAATATTCAAGAGAATAATTTAGTTTTCACAACAGGCTTCTAATAACAGTGTGTACTGTGGGGGTTGAAATTAAAATCGTAAAATAGCCAGCACTTGGATCCGTACCAACCCGTATACGTAACATGATCAAACAAGTTACCAGAAAAACGGCTAATTCCACTATTACTGAGGCACTAACTGCCTCTGCTGTTTGCAAATTTGTTGTGCCGGTAGTAAATATCTCCTTAATAGCTTTTGCTCACGGCTTCGCTCGCGTGAATGAGTTTATAAAAGTCCCGCTCCATATTTTCCTGGTATAAAAAGTAGTCTATATCCTTTCCAGATCTCGAACTATCTCCGTCTCATAGAAAGCCGTCTGTTAGTTTTCGATTTTATCACGTTTAAACAGACAGACACGGCGGGAGCCTTTTGTTTTGTAATATGTAAGGAAGTGTAAGATGGCATTCAGATTAAAAATATTATAAAACATTTCTTACTCTTGATTATCTTTATTTATTCAGTATAATCTACCTATGCATTTATTATATACAACGTATGAACCGATTTCAATGAGGATTTCACTATTATTTTCAGTAAAGTTCTTGTAAATAAAATAATGGCAATAAAATTCCAATTCGCCACCGGGTTGTTCGTATCTTATTATTAGAGAGCATTGTTTATAAAATTCTATAGAGGCACATTTTTGCCGCAACATACGGTTTAATCATATTTGATGCTCTTTTTGAAATAGAAGGTACCTATTGCGTATCAACGACAACGGAGTAACAATTGGCTTCGTACATTATACTTTCCATGTTTTTTATTGGAAAAAGAGGAGACCTGTGTTCAACAGTGAGTAGTATAACATACAGAACCGGTATTATTATAATTGTTATGTTACATTAAAATTTTATATGAAAGTATAAAATATTATCACGCACGTGAAATTCCGTAAAGATGTTTGAACATACATATGTTAGAAACAAACGCGAAACAGCTGCAACCCTTTTGGATGAAATTTGAATCACAAATAGACCAAGTCTAGAGTCAACATAAACTGTAATCCGAACTTCTTTGTGGCGTTACTATGGTTTATACCCTGTCCAGGTGACACCCGTAGCTTCCAAGGGTTATATAACAACAAAAAAAAACAAATAAAAAATGTAATGATATTTTTTTTACACCAGTCCCCTTAGAAATATGACAAAACAAGAATTCGCAAGCTGCATCGTCTCTTGTATTAGTTACATCAAAGTTGTCCTCGAAAAATACTTGAGTGTCACAAAGATTGTCGTGGGTGTTGATGGCATCCCTCCTCATTTTTACCGACAACTTTAGTCGCTCTCAAAATTTAAGAAACAATGGAAATATGTTGACTGATATTGTATAAAACTAATAATTAAACAAAGTAAGAAGAATTAATGTGTGTCGCCTCTTTGGTCTAATGGTAGCGTATATGGGTAATGGATCGAGAGGTCTCGGGTTCGAATACCATAAATAATAATACTCCGTTGGTTGTCTACAGCGATTTGCCCCGGGGCAGGATCAAATGATTCTGAATGTGGAGTTTATGCAACATTAATTTTCAAGCATATTAAAGGAACCATTTCACTGTATTTTTACGACCGACCATTTGGCGTACGTCAATCCCATCTGCAATATCTAGCCCCAAACCAATTCGTGTCCAAATCCATATCTGGGAATCAAAATCCCGCCTACAGCTCATTTCTATAACTAGACCAAGGTGGCACCTTAACCTATTTCGTATATAGTTATCCTAACACCAAATAAAGGGCTGTTCCAGCCAAGGTCAGCAAAATCTTAACAGCTTTATTATCGAGCTGATATGGTGATTATGACAATGACTTGCCCAAAGGGTGGAATCAATCACGTTCCGTTACCTCGCGGGGTGGAGTCGGGTTACATAAGTAATTAGATAGGGGAAGGCGCTCATCGTTACGTTGAGCCATTCGCTTTGATTCTGGGGGGTAGACAGTATTATTCAATTTAAGGAAATATGGGGAAGGGTTTGTCTATTATTATCTTATACACGTAAGAACAAAGCTCACACTTCACATTGTGAGACTTTGGTACTACCCGTGTTAGGCTTGCCTATTCATGAAGTAGATCAAACTGATTAAATTGTGGATCTAACATTTATATAATATGAATCTAGTGATGTCGACATCGACTTTACGATGACGAACGCAAACTTATCCGATTTGATTCTGAATTGTATAAAAATACTTTTAAAACATAACATATAGACTGGAATAACTCTTATATGTTCAGAAATAGACACCTACACATTAATAAATTCGGCTTAGAATCCAATGCAATTATTTCCAATAAAACGATCGCTTCTAATCCTTAGCTGCACGATTATTATTTTACTGCAGCAATTGTAACCAATAGCGACTACGCAAACAAGAGACGCCAAACACGAGCTTAAGGCTTTATAACTGAATCTAGGTTATTTAAATTAATTCTTAGCGGTCGAGTTCACTTCTAATAGTTCAAATAGATATCGTCAGTACGTAAATATACATCGGGTTCGGAGTTGACTGCCTCGGTGGCGTAGTAGTTTTGTGTAAGCGGTTCGGGACTGACTACTGCGCTGAAAATCATCAGTCTGGTCAAAGAAATTGTGACTGGGTTTTTCCACCTTAAAAAATACTCAGTTAGGTGTGATACCCCGGTGTCTCGGAAAGTACGTATAACCGTTGGTCCTGTGCCTGATCTTTTTCCGTCACGCCGAACTATGAGAATGAAGGATTAGACAGTGCACCTGTATATTGCACACACACTTATGCACTATAATATCCACTGCGTACCTAGCTGATCTCCGTTGAGATTGGCCGCCGTGGCCGAAATTCGGATAAGAGGGATTCATTCATAAATCGGGCTACATAGATTGAATCAGTCAGATAGAACGTCACAAAGTGAATGAAACGAGCTATACTACCTACGAAAGCGAAACTAAAATATTTATTTAATATTATACTATATACAACACCATTACAGCTATACTATAGCCGTGTTGTACAGACGAAGTAGTTACTTAATTATAATTGGCCTCAATACTCATCAGCCACGTCTGAGAATTCCTGCAGGTTGCAAACAAATATATTCACGTTCCAGGAAATAATATTGAGCAATCGTATGGCGAAGCGGCGATAGCCTAGTTAGGAGAGGAACAGTCTGCCGAACGAATGTCCGCAGGCTCAAAACCCAATGGCACGCAGTTCTGACTTTTTTAAAGTTATGTTTGTATTCTTTGCGAATTATCGCTTGCTTTAATGAACGAAAACATCGTGGGGAAACCTGCATACCTATAGTTCCTATAATAATTTCGAAGGTATGTGAAATTTGCTAACCCGCACTAGGCCAGCGTGGTGGACTAACGCTTAAATTCTTTCAGTAGTAGAGCAGGCCCGTGCCCAGCAGTGGGACAGTATATAATAAAGGACGGACACTATTATAATCTTATGACCTGCGACAAGGGCGTAACCTAAGCATATTTGTCCGTGGTGTTTGGAGGATATCTATCTCTTCCTGAAGCCAATGTATGTTATTCACTGCCGAGTATTGTATCTCTTTCTTTTAATCATCGATGAACGTTTAAACTGTCGTTTCACATATTCTGTCTATAAGTACTCTAACTGGTAGAATCCGTAAGGTCATTGGAATTATGAAACTTCTACGTAACTCTGCCAAAATTCAAATTATTAAGTTGGTTTATTTTGCAATCTCTCAATCTCTGCTTAGTTATTCCATTGGTGTCTGGGGTGGTGCAGCTAAAACCATCATGTTGCCACTTGAGAGAGCCCTTCGTGCCGTTTTAAAATCAATGTGGTGTAATACACTTTAGATTCTCAACAAATGAAGAACTTCTCTTCTCTAAGAACACCTACTTCTTTATATAATGAAGTAGGTGTTCTTAGAGCTCGTCAGTTATACATCCATAAAGCGTGTGTTTCGACACACAAATTAACATTAAACTCTACAGAATACAATTCATTATTAAAAAAGAGTATTTTAATTATAAAACTGCCTTTAGCTAACTCTAGTTTCGCAAAAAGTTTTCAATATTATGCTTATCCATCTGTTTACAATAAGGTATCTAGATTGTGCCCTATAAAGCTCTGTTCAACCAAAGATTTTTCCGTTAATATTCTGAACTTCTTTAAAAATATAGATCACGAATGTACAGAAAGAAATTTAAGCTCCACAGTCATACAAATAGGTACTTTTTAAGAACTGAATTTAAATTTAGTCCCACTTCGTAATTATTATTTTTTTATTTGTATACGCAATAAGTTCTTATATTGTTTTGGCATTCTGTTACATGTATTTCCTTTCTTTCACATTAACACTCAGCTGAAGCTAACTCTGTCATGTGTAGCCCAAGATACAGGCTATGCCTAGTTTGGGTACCTCTGGAAATTCTAGTTTTAAGGATCTAATAGTGTTTGTTCATTTTAAGTAACATTGATTCTTTGTAAGTCTATTTTTTCAATAAACGATATATAATGCAGTAAAAATCCAGTTCTCGAGATCACTAAGTATATTTTTAACTGAATTACAGATTTTATTGGGAACAACCGTGCATATATCATCAAAACTCCGCATCGCGCCCCGATTGGCGGAGCGCGCGTATCTCGTCATCGGGAGCCAATGGCAGTACACTACGCGAATAAGCCCGCGCCGAGCCCGAGGTCTGAACTGAAGGCGGTTGCGTCCGTTACAGATATTAATTATTTTTTCATTTCATTTTCAATAGATGTGTAATACTTACTGCGAAGTAAATATATTCATGATCGCACAACCTCAATGGCAGATTTTCCGCATGCCATTATCTATCCAGAGATCATCAACATCATCATATTGCACCAATATTTTATCTACTTCTGCGGCCAATTAGTCTAAGTATTCTTGTTTGATTTTTTTTATTGGTTATTAAGAAATTGATGAATGTTGTTGCAAGACCACGTAACGATAACTACTACCCCTGTTCTCCATCTCAAGACTTCTGGTTAACTCTACACATCCCAGCGACCTACTAACCTAACCTGTGTTTCCTTTGCGAAGTCCAACAAACTCCCATAATTAGTTATATTAATAGTTATCGTTAACTGATCAAGGTCCCGTTAACCAACAATAATTCGCAAGCTCGTGTCGGCTTTGTTCGTATCGTTACGTCGAATTGAGCATCGCCTTCTGATATTCGATCGGAATTTTGAACATTAGAGGAATAATAGCACTTCTATTGGGAAGTTATGTTGGAGTCGTTTGAAAGGCTGCATTTAAAAATTATGCATTATACACCTAGGTAATGTCTTGGAATCAGGCTGTGCAAGGAGTTATAGGCTACAAACCAGATGAAGGTATATATTTATATTCAATAAATACTTAGGAACACAAATCTTTTTTCTTATGAACTAACAGTTAAAACACTAATCCATTTTATTTTAATACAACTATTGTGAGCGATCTAATATACGTACCATGGGACAACAAAAAGAACACAGAACATCAAAAAGCATTTTAGCAAAACCTTTAAAGTGACACAAAGGAACGTAATCAAACGTCCTTTGAACAGCCTTACCACACCAATCTTTCAAATATGTCATGAATGAGCGGAAAATCCGTGAAGAATTTTCTAATCTGAATAATGCTAATATCAGATATTAAACGTCTACAAGTGGAGTACAATAAGATGTCATTTGAAAGGAGCCATGGCTAGATTAACCGCCGAAGTTAATATCCCTGTTCGGAATAAAGGGAATGGAAAAATGGAACGTCGGGACGAACTCTTCAAGAGTGGGGACGAATGTTATCGAAGTTTTACAGCTGTTTATCATTTCGTGATAGTTTTAAATTAGATCATACTAAATATAATTTGAAGTTATTTGAAAAGTTGACTTGAAGTTTTAATGTTAAATTTAAAGTTGCTGAAGCACAAAATGTTATACGAATTGGTGTTAGGACATAGCTCGGACATGGCTATGTTAAACCGACTTAAAAACAAGAAAATGCCGTCCCCATACCGATACTAACCTTCATCTCAGTGCTTAATTATCCAAGCGACTTGTTACCCTTTCCAATTTTACAGTTTGTGCATACATACTTAGCATCACGCCTTTATCCCTTTTCAGAAGTAGGCAGTGGTGTATCAACACCCAGATTTCGCCAGCTATGTTAGGTCCCATGTAAACGGGGGCGGGCCTATTTCCATTGATTGGGCATATTTCCAGACACAGGGCTGATACTGAGTTGAAAATCCATTATCACCGGGAAAAATCCATTATCCATTATCAAAAAACCATTCAACCAGTCATAGACCCGGAAATCGAACCCGAGACCTCAGCACTGCAGTCGTACTGTAATACAACTACACCACCGAGGTTGTTTGAAATTATTATAATTCGTAAGTATATAATATAGTAGGGGAGACCAGGGATGAACGTAACAATTTTGTATTTTTTCGTAATATCTCAGAGAGATTCTTGAATTCTAAATTTCTGATTAATACACATGATAGTTTGATCTTTCAGCTATCTCTTAACATCAGCTTAAATGCAATTTATATTACACATTTGGAGAAAAGCGGCTAAATATATGAAGTGGGATTTGTTACAACCATCCCTACCCCTAGAGTTGGTTGTAACAGTGTAAGGGGATGTTTGTAACAGTATAAAAAATTAAGTTACTATCATAATCAACATATTTAATTATAATTTGCCTTTTGGGTTTCACATTAGTATCACAATTCTTATAAAAAAGAAATAAATACTTCTAGGATACACAATAATCTTCGAAAATAATTAACATTATTCAAAAATGAGATCTCAATCAGACAAACAATTATGGCACACATAGCTTAATTCATTATTAGTGCAGTCTACATGAGCCCACAACTGACACTCTAGGCAATGTACCCATTTTTCATTTGACCTGCTGTTTGAAAAGGATTCCATGCCAACTATACAGAAGCAATCTTCGCTGTCTCAATCATCACTATACTTTATTATTTTAGCATACTTTTTCACCTTTTTTGTGTTTTCTTAACAACTAAAATAATGGGCTATTTGTCGCTTTGTCTGCAAAATAGATTTCTTAACTTCTTTGGCTGTTAACTTTCTTTATTCTTGTTCTTGAATTTCAAGCTTGTTTAGAGTATCAGTCATTATTGCCTATTTACTGCATTTCCTTCCCTTTCCATTCCATTATTCTTGCTGGGTCCTGCTTTTAATTATTTTAATTTGAGAACAATTAAATAAATACTTGGTCAGTATTTTTTCTTGTTCGTCGATAAAAAACTCTTCTTTTCGATACGTAGCCTACATTTGGAAAACCTGTTGAACCATCTTCAAGCATTTTTTTCTTCCTTTGCACGTATCTATATAAAGTTACATGGCACAGCTGATATGAATTCGCAGCGTCTCTAAATGGTACTTTTCTGAGAAGTACCTCTTCTGCAGTCAAATTCATTATTTCTGCAGTAGCTAAACCTCCACGGGTTGTTCTTTTATATATATTAGGCGTTTTGAAATAATAAAATGGATTTGTTATACTTTGAAATATAAAACAACGCCACAAAATGTGCTTTGAGATATCACACCATAAACGGGATAAAAGTAACAGATTGTTACTTTCATCCCTACATTTAAAATTTCCCGAATACGACAATAATTTCCCTTTGACCTAAAAACCATTTTAGAAAGATACCATTTCTAACACTAAAATAGAGAGATGAATAGTTACGCTACTTCACTGACACTTGATATGCAAGATTGAACCTACCATAATAAAAACAAACGCGGTTGAAAAAAATGGTTAAAACCTGACCACACAGCGTCGTGGGCGCAATTGAGGTGAATTGGGATCCAAAATGGCCCGTTTAGGTAAATCAACCACCAATGCAACCAACATAATTCGTTAAAAAATCATTTGTTACGTTCATCCCGTGTTACTTTTATACCTGGTCTCCCCTACTGATAATAATTTTGTCAATTGGATGCAGAGGTCTAAGACAAAGAAATATTATATGTAAACGTTTGGATGTTCTAAAAGACAACCCTTTTGTACCTGAAAACTACAATACAATATAGTTAAAACTATGTGACTATTATCAAAATATAATTATTAATTGAAGAAACTATTTCAACATTATTTATTTATTATCTTACACACAGTCATGACAAAGACTTTCCAAGGTGACAATGCGGGGAACATAAATCAAATTGCTCTAATTGATTGATGTTCTTTACTTGCCAAATATTGACACACAGTACAAGCTTATAATTGGCTATGCACTGATAGCAACTCGGTTACCTTATGTAACTACGGATCAATATGTTTGCTGATGTCAAATATCATTACTAGTAAGTGATAGGAAAGCCATAAGTTTATTTTAGGGCACCTCAAAAGGAAAAAAGGAACCCCTATATGATAACTTTGTTGTTCGTCTGTTTGTCTGTCTGTCAAACTTAAAAGATATGACCGTTTATGTACCATATTTCTGCATATTTTGCGAATTTGCAAGAGAATTAAAATCTATAGGGTACTTCCCGGTGACCTAGAATCATGAAACTTGGCAAGAAGCAAGTTCTTACAGCACATGTAAATAAAAATCTGAAAACTGTAAATACGTACTCGAATTGACAAACTTTTATTCCATTTGGTGTTTGAAAACCCTAAATGCAATGCCGCACCTGCACCAAAAAATGGTAATGACATGCTAGTACCCCACCACCTCCCTTACACTGAAACTTAAATTTGTAAAAGGTTTTACTTTACATAATATTTTGCCGCCGGCCCCCCTAAAAGTGACGCCCCATAGACGCTGCGCCACTGCCTATATTTATACCTTTCATTCGCACCCAGGATTAGTCAGTCCATACTGAAAACCATTAAATAGGTACTACTAGAATAAGGCAAAAATATATATTAAAGTTATGATATTATTATTTAAAACCTGCACAAAAAATTGTAAATATGGTAACTAATTTTCATAAAATAGACTCTGCCATAACAGGCTTTATGAAACATTACGAATCCACTTTCGCCAGCCTAGGTCGTGGGATAAATAATTTCATTACTCACCAAAGAACGACTAGAAAAACACTGCTATTCTTCCAAAAAACGTTCATAATAAATTCCGTTTATATGTTAGCTTATACGCAGATTTTCACTCATATTTGGGTAACAGCTTTTTTATATAATACGAGAGAATGACGTTTGAATATATTACACTATTTGTGTATCTGTCAGCCTATGCCGTCCACTAAATTATATTTAATACTAGCATTGCGCGCGGCTCCGCCCGTGTGGAAAAGTTTTTCCGGGATAAAAAGTAGCCTATAGCACTCAGAAGTAATGTAGCTTCCTATTAGTGAAAGAATTTTCAAAATCGGTCCAGTAGTTCCTGAGATTAGCGCGTTCAAACAAACAAACTCTTCAGCTTTATAATATTACTAGCATTTGCGCGCGGCTCCGCCCGCGTGGAAAAGTTTTTCCGGGATAAAAAGTAGCCTATAGCACTCAGGAGTAATGTAGCTTCCTATTAGTGAAAGAATTTTCAAAATCGGTCCAGTAGTTCCTGAGATTAGCGCGTTCAAACAAACAAACTCTTCAGCTTTATAATATTACTAGCATTTGCGCGCGGCTCCGCCCGCGTGGAAAAGTTTTTCCGGGATAAAAAGTAGCCTATAGCACTCAGGAGTAATGTAGCTTCCTATTAGTGAAAGAATTTTCAAAATCGGTCCAGTAGTTCCTGAGATTAGCGCGTTCAAACAAACAAACAAACTCTTCAGCTTTATATATTAGTATAGATAATAGATAATAGAAGACTCGAAATTGTACCAATCCGGATAGTAAGCTAAACGTAAATGACATTTTTATTTGTAACGGTTTAATGGTAACGGTGTAATTTAAATACGTAATTTCTTTCGCATGACACGACAATGTCAAAAATGTGTATAACTCGCGCGCGATCCGAATGGGATGCGACCTTTTGGAACTGACACCGCACGGTAGCGTCGGCAAACTCACGTTGATGTGAGAGAGATACAAATTAAATAAATTCGATGTTTATATAACTCTAATTGCGTAATACAAATATCGGGCCAAAAAAAAATGTGACTGGGTTTTTCCATCTTAAAAATTACTCAGTCGCAGCTCGGAGTCAGGAAGTTGGCGGTGTGATACCCCCGTGCCTCGGAAAGCACGTAAAGCCTTTGGTCCTGCGCCTGATCTCTCTCCGGTCATGTCGGATTGCCGTCTCACCGGACTATGAGAGTAAACGAATAGCGATTGCACCTGTGTATTGCGCACACACTTGTGCACTATAATATCTCCTGCGTATCTGGCTGATCTCCGTTGAGATTGGCCGCCGTGGCCGAAATCGGCTAGAAAGGTATATATAAGTATAAACAAATATACGTATTTTGTACAAATGTAAATATATATAATAGGAGAAGAAAATCTACTGAAATCACCACAATTTTTTAGTTTTACAACACATTAATAATTAAAAAGAACAAGAAAATTTAATTCAGAAATTTACAAACGCTACTTCACTCGGGAATTGACATTTTTAATTTACATCGACAAGGTTCCATACCATTATGATCGCGCGCGGATTATATGTGTGTGTGTTCGTTCGTGATTAGTTAGGGCATGGCGCTTTTATATTTTTTGAAAATAATACACCCTCTGCTGTGCTTAGGTTTTCCCAAGTGAGTGCCAACCATCCATATCATGAGCAACCCGCATCCAACAGCTCCCCACCTCTCTTTTCATGTCGCTCGTCTGAAGGTTAGCAACACATGCCCATAAGTAGTAACGTCATTTAGAACTTTGAATTACATCGCGTTCGTTATCATGTAATATTAGGTTTTTTTTTATTACATTGAATGACGAGACGAGCAGGCCGTTCGTTTGATGGTAAGCGATACGACCACCCATGATCAGTAGCAACACCATCCAGTATGTGTGGCATTCAACTGCGTTCGTCATCCTGAGACATAAGATGTTAAGTCTCAGTATGTCCAGTAGTTACACTGGCTACAATGTCCTTCAAACCGAAACACAACATTGCATGCATAATGCTGCTTGGCGGTAGAAACAGACATTGCGGTGGTACCCACCCAGACTCTTACATATGAGAGACCTACCACCTAGATATTCTTACAATGCCCAGTAATAACGCTGGCTACATTTGCCTCCCGGCATCAGTAACAACACTCTACTGGTTAGCGGCATATATAAAGCGGTAGCACCTATTCTAATGACCACTGGATATCAGATATTTACAAGAATAATTAATAAGTTCTCTAGATTTGCCAATTGCCTATATACTTTTTCATCCGGTCAATGTATCAAAAGAATAGATACATTTGTAAATGTGTCCTATACTCAACTTTATATTGAAGTTTTTAAGTTTCAAAGCATTGATTGAGCCATCTTTGGAAGAGTTCGAAAGTGCACCGCAAGCGTCGTTAGATTAAAGTTAAACTGAATAAAAAACTTCGTAAGCTCTTGAAAGTTGTCTCGGAGACGAAAAACTAGCCCTATTATGCCATCGTCTTAAATTGTTACTGAGAATATCATATTTTTATAACAGACCTGAAAGTGTAAGACGAACGACCTTATAGTAACCAACTATGACTACTAACTAAGAGAGAAAACCGAAAAAATATTATTTTCACATTATTTTTATTACATATCTATAAATTCCATACGTAATCAGGTACAATCACGGTCGTACCCACATGTTCATATGAACAAAATACAGAAATCCAGTTAAAGCCACGCGAAGTGAACGTGTTACAGCGTCACGACCCGGACGTGATTAGGCGCATCCCGTCCCGATGTCCCGCTTTTATTCCAAATTTATTCATTCCACCTCGCTATTCTAACAAATTAATTCTGTATCTAATTCCACGCGGTTTTGGAATAAATAATGTTTAATGGCCATTGTGGGAGACACATCTGTAATGGATTCATTCATTTCAGAGCGATCAGCATGTCATTTCATCTATACTAATATTATATTAAAATATTTATTATATTATTTATTTCGACCTTAAACATTGAAGATGTGGCAGGGAACTCCTCAAAAAATAGGATTCGAATGATTCTCTTTGTTTTGCGTTCAATTATATCTGTTTTGTAAGTCTATATGTGGTAAGACTCGCTTGATGAGCAACCAAACTTCAATTACAAAACTTCATTTATTATATAACTAGCATTTATATAATCAAGCTATAAATTCTATACCAAAACACAAACCTTAAAAGCAGGCCGCAGGATAAATAACAATATGTTTGTATATTAATCCCGGATCAAGTATACGCCGCAGGGGCTTCCGCAAAATCCTAAATCAATATGTACTACAATTCAAAAAGCTTTAGAATTTCTCAAGTGTGTCCATATAATTCGGTTGCCATGACAACCGGCGGTGCTCTAATGCGATTGTCAGTAATCCTATTACGCAAAGCTTTCGCCATTGTGCGGCTCGGTGCAGTAATGTTGATAAGAACTGATTTGGTGTGATCACTAGCTTGTTATACGATTGTGCTTAGACTTTCAAAGTTGATGTTACTTCAACCTTCTTTTAATAATATTAGTATCTATTTTCAGTAAAAATGTGGCTCTCGTTTGATGCGAGACAGAGCTTCATATAGCGTTTTGTAGAATACATAACTGGCAATGATGCATGATGCATCTCAATGGCGAAAGACACCTTTTCGAATAACTCTATAGAATTTTGAGTATTTAAGGCAGACATGAAGATTGCAAGGATATCTTTGTAAATGATAGGTCGCAAAGTTCTCTCAAATCAATTCCACCTGGCATCAACATTATATTACCTATCCGATGGCTTAATTTACGGTTTAAATTTCTTTTATTTTTAGACAGTCCAGTTTTATAAAAAAATACAATTAAAATTATTTCCTATACCAGCAATTTTAAATATAAAGAGAATTAAGACTCAGACCGAATAATAGCGCCCAGGAACCACATTATAGCCGAGAGCCATTATAACAAAGGAATAATTGTAATTTATTATGAGCAGTAACGTAGGTACGTAGCTCCGTAGCAATGTAGCACCGTAGGCACTGAATTCAAACATGTTATATAATATTTCCTCACTAATTACGATGTTTCTTGGAGTTTTCAAGTAATAGAGATGGGAATATATGGATATATTTTCTTAGAACAAATTAAATCTACTTACATTAATCTTAATTGTTTGTGTGTAGATTTTTCATATTCTTGGCAAGCTAAAACAAATAAATAGTACACATTTTAAGTAAAATAGAATTATATTCAACATACTATTAAAATTATTCAACGATATATTTATGTCGTAGTAGCTTTTGTCCGTGACTCTACCCGCAGCATAGCTATTTACTGATAACAGTAATCAAATTTAAAAATATAACTTATGTTCTCAGAGCAGCATGGCTTTAAATAAAATATTAAGAAAATGTTGTATTTTCCGATATTACCCTATAAAAACCAACTCACAAACATATCATTTCCACGCTTAATAATATTACTGAATAATGGTGAAAGGATATATTTGGCCGTAACATCAAATAGTAAGCTTATAAACAGCAGATGTATTCCGAATAGATCTTAAGGAGTAAACAACTTTGTCATTCCATATTCCAAATGCTCAAGAAACTGTACAAGGTTATCAAAGTCTTTCTCTCTGATAAATTCCTTTGAATATAAAATTTGACACTATTGATATATTACGTTTGCGTAGTTAAATAAGGCTTTATATATACACTCATGCAGAGTCCGGGTCGTGATATTTATACGGATCATAATAATACCAGTGTATTATAGACCGATAGTTTTTAATTACCTAAATGAGAAATGGGGAAGAGGTAAGACATTATAAAGGTGCAGTCAGATGTTTTTTTATGCGTATATGAAAAAGCTATGACGAGATAAAAATTACATAAATTCTGCTTAAAATGATGGACATAATACGTAGTGACTAAAAAATACTATGTAGATCACACGCCAGATTAATTTTTATCAATGAATACTAAATTTACTGGTGATAGGTCTCTCATATGTAAGAGACCGTCTGGGTGGGTACCACCGCAATGTCTATTTCTACCGCCAAGTAGCAGTGTGCATGCACTGTTGTGTTTCGGTTTGAAGGACATTGTAGCCAGTGTAACTACAGGACATAGTGAGACTTAACATCTTATGTCTCAGGATGACGAGCGCAATGCCACACAGTACTTTGTAACTCAAAGTGCTGGATGATGTTGCTACTGTTTATGGGTGGTCGTACCGCTTACCATCAGGCGAACGGCATGCTCGTCTCGTCATTCAATGCCATAACAAAAATGTACGTAAGAGATGATTATTTAAGGAATGACAATAAGATATAGCAAATGCATTGAAATATAAAAACCCGCCAAATACTATCAAGTTGTATAAATTGATTAATGAACCCTAGAAAAACATAATTATGGATCAATTTCATTTTTGACTAAATATATTTTTGTTTTATTGTGAAAATTGTGTTCAATGACAACAGCAGATAACGCCATTTTTTATTTTAGCTAATTAATAACTAGTAGTATAATGCCCAGTACCACACATACTACCTGTATCACTGCTGCTTAGAGCTTTTTTAAATACTCAAAGCACTGCTGGGTACGGGCCTTCTCTAATACTCAAAGGCATATTATTATATTATAACTGACCATTAACTAAGCTTATGTATGAACGTGGTCAACGTTCATATATAATTAATTTACTGGCGTTTTCTCCGACCATGCACGGATCCTTCACGGGTGTGTCTATTCTAACCGTACAAGAGATGGCATGTTACATAAATTGTGATGCTATATTGTGATATTTGGTACTAATTGGCTTTTAATAATGTATTGTGTTGGTATTGGTGAGCTTGTGAATCTCTATATACTTGACAAGAGAGTAGTTGGAGAAAACTGAGTGACACGACTGGCTGAATGTCGTAAGAATATAATTATTATGCTATTTTTCATATATTTATGTTTATTATACTGTAGTACGGTCTCACATCATTAGATATATCAACGATACAAATTTTCCTGACGAGTTTACGTTCCGTGGCCAGCCGATATGAATCTAATCAAAAAAAAATCCCTTGTATATTTCCGGCGACCATCACAAGTTTCTGTTTGGTCATTATATTTGGACTACACTGCACGAAATTGAATATGAGGTCTACTGCAGTGATTGCATTTACAGGACAAAAAGCGGATTCTAATGCCTCATTTGGACTATTGACGAATAATTTGTGACATGACTATGAATGATGAGTAACGAACACACACGAATAAACTATTTACACACTCGTGCTCGTGACTATTCGCCTGTACTCGGCAAGTATCTAAATCAGGGGTAAAATATAACAGTGATTTATTTTTCGCACAAACCTAGTTTGACACAAATTGGACGCGATGAGTCGCGGATTTATTTCGGCCATGTTTTGTACACTTTAAAGTTTAGAGTCACCGCACTGCGAAATAAAATTCGCGTGCGCGGATCCTCCGGCATTGAGATGTGAGATGCGTGCAGCTGTAAATGAACCCAGTGTTCAATTATATGCCAAAAAAATTGGTTTTGATTATTTTTTACTGGTAGGTCTCTCATATGTAAGAGTCCGTCTGGGTGGGTACCAAGTACCAAAGCAATATCTATTTCTACCGCAAAGCAGTGTGCATGCACTTTTGTGTTTCGGTTTGAAGGACATTGTAGCCAGTGTAACTACTTGACATAATGAGGCTTAACATATTATGCCTCAGGATGATGAGAGCAGTGGAATGCCAAACAGTGCTTTGTAACTCAAGGTGCTGGATGGTGTTGCTACTGTTTATGGGTGGTCGTATCGCTTACCATCAGGCGAACGGCATGCATGTCTTGTGATTCAATGCAATAAAAAAAATTGACATTGTACTACTTGGAAGGCTACTTGCATCCTATCAAAATCGCGAACGTTTTTCTAACTTATCACACAGATTATGTACCATTTATAAATAAATAACTATTAGGAAATTAGTCATACTGTGTACAGTAACAGTACATAATAGGGACACTATATTAGTTAAAGCGCTACACGGACTTGTGAGGTATCTAGATTACCTAACGATGATCAAAGCCAGTAATATTAACAATGAACAAACGCGAAGCCTTATAGTCGAAATATTTAGGGGTTTGGAATCGCACCTGCGACCTTATTAAGCTTTTACCTTGAACAATCACAGTACCAATATTACAAGAATATTAGCATCAAAATCATCATCAGCAGCAAAATGTCCACTGCTGAATTAAGGCCTCTCCCAAACATTTCCAGGCCAGTAACCAGCGACTTCCACCGGCTTTTATCAGGTTTTCTGTCCACTTTGAAGGTGGATGTTTAAAATAGCAAAGTGTTTTTTGACACAACTATGCGAAATGATGCAATTTAAAGTTGTTAGATCGAATCCAGTATCGAAGCATAATAATATTATTATATGTATTTGTGTTCAGTCTGGGTGCAGTGATATCACAAGTTCGCCGTACTTTCTGATATATACCTAATATAGTACCTAATTTTTAACGTTTTTTTAATCAGACTCCCTAATATTCTGCCCTCGACCAACTAGTCTTATACTATCCGGTTATAATCAGGCCGGAATAATTTTAACGACTGCTGTGAAATAATTATCTCTCGTCGGTCGACACAACCTGGATCTTACTCCACATACCATCGCCTGACTGTAGTGCTCCTAAAAAAACAAAGTTAGCTGTACTATATGTGACAGCTGTTCTGATATTTGATTCGGATTTCCACCACACTTAGCATCATCAGAACAGCACCATGGCAATTTAACCATCTATTATGAGTTATGACCTATTACCCAATTTTAAATCGATACTCAGAGGTAAAATAAAACACGTGGCAAATAAAATATCGTAAAAAGTATGATCAATCGTTGTCTCTTCAATATTCATGATTGTAAACATCCATTTATTTTACAAACAAAAAACGACACAATTTAACAAAATAATCACAGTCGTTCGTCAACAATTGGAAAATAATCTGCACGAATGTACCAAATTGGAAATGAAAGTTCGTTTAAAAATGCACAATGAACGCGACACCGAATAAAAATTACAACGAAGCCCGAATTTTTCGTGCGATTGATCGAGTTTCGCGGAAAATTTGACCGAAATCGTGCGCGTTCTAAATATCGGTCTTTTCCACGAAAACACTGGCCTTTGCTTTATTAGGATTTCACGTGTAAAGTCAAAACTGACTGACCGTACCTATATTAGTTGACGCCTTTATCCCAAAAGGAAAAATAGAATGCAGAGGCACAAATGCATTCATGGTATATCAAACTTATTTTCATCTACTAATATTAGAGGTAGGCGTATCGCCGCGTGTCCAAGTTGAAATCGCGAGCAATTTAGGCATGTTTGATATTTGACCAGAGAATCGATCTCAGAACCATGTTTCACATCCCTGATTGCTGCCATTAGACCATTGAGATAATTTAACCCGTCAACGCCCGCTTATATATAGATATATACGTGGATGCCCTATATACCCGGACACCGGCGTCCGCCGCGGGCGTTGATGAGTCAAAACTATGAAAAATTACGCTTACAAGCTACGAAGAAATTTAAGGTCACATAAATGACTCCTATAGCGGCGATAGCCTAGTTGGGAGTGAAACGTACTGCCGAGACGAATGTCCGCAGGTTCAAAAACCAAGGGCCCACACCTATGACTTTTCTAAAAAGGTATGTGTGTATTCTTTGGGAATTATCGCTCACTTTAACGATGAAGGAAAACATCGTCAGGAAACCTGCATACCTGAGAAGTCCTCTGAATTTCAAAGGTATGTGAAGTCCGCCAACCCGCACTAGGCCAGCGTGCTGGACTAAGGCCTAAACCCTCGCAGTTGTAGAGGAAGCCCGTGCTCAGCAGTGGGCAGTATATAAAACAGGGCTGGTATGGTATGATATGGTATGGTAAATAACTCCACATATGATAATCCGCATTTTTACTAGCTTCGGAAAGCCTTGTCAGTACAAGTACGTGTACCGCAGTGGGTAACCGAAAATTATTCAATTCATACACAGTATGTAATACCAACACTATAGGGAAGTAAACTATACCTATCATAAAGCAGTAGAGCCCTGCGTGTCTGCAAATTAGAAGAAAAATAATAAAAAAGTAAGGGTATGACTAAAGAAGAGTAATAGAACACAAATCACCTTTTAGGATTATTTTCTGTCTGCCTGTTTTTCCGTTGGTTAGCCCACATCTCCGCATCTCAGAAACTGCTGAACGGATTTAGATGAAATTTGGTATGGACATAATTATTAATGAATAAATAAGTTTCATAATTTCTAGTAATTTCACTAGCAATAACTCTATATCAACTGAAACACCAAAGTGCTGGTGTATTACTGATTATCTTAAAAATTAGCCCATCCCACTCGTATGGACTCGCATACGATAGAGCTATTACCTACTAAGCCTATCTATTAATTTTGAATGAATACAATCATTCAACTAGGTTAAATTCGGAACAAAATGATTAACACGAGTAAATACTGAGTAGGGCTTCTTGAATTTATTATAAATATTAGGTAATGTAAACAATGTGTATTGAATACAAAATAATATGAGTGGTTGGAAGAGCTGGTGAGAGAAACATTCTAGAACTTTGTTCTGTAAAGAATTTGTGTTTTTTAGTAGCGGCTCGATGTAGTCTGCAACACAAAACCTGCTCGACTGGGTTACCATTATCTCATAAAAACAAGAAGTAACAATTGTTTGCATTTTGTACGGTTTTGGTGGCTAAAGGTCGTCGCCACAGTAGAGGAACAGATGGATGCGTTCCTCTATGGAAGGGGGAAATTCCCAGTCAAGCAGATGTTGCGCCTGACCGGCCGCGGCCCCTCCGATGGTTCCTACTCGGAGGTGGTATATATACCGCGCTTCGCGCGAATATTGCTATCGCAATTCTCGATCGTGTGGTGCCATCTGTCAATCGTCGATACCACTTCGATGTCTGATCGATGAGTGTCGCGTCATCTAATTGACTATTATTGTAGTAGTCCTCAGCCATGTGGATAGGTGGCGGTGTTGTCAATCATGCCGCCACACGGTCACTGATATAACTGATAATCAAAAAATATTCTACTATCGCTACCATGATGTCCACTGCTGTACATAGGCTCTCCTAAAGATTTTCAGACGGACCTGTCAAAAGCAGCCTGCCGTAGCGCCATCCCATACATATTAAACGTAAATTCTCCTAACGCCTATAAGGCTTCAAATTATGCCATACTGCTTTATATTCAATGAAACATCCAACAAGGAAATAGCGTAACAACTTGTACAACAAAATCCATTTTGTTGTCAGGAAACGAGAAACTCCGCACCTTTAGAGTAATGGTTTCCGAAGCACTGCATTATTGTTCAATGTGGTGTCGCGTCACCTGTCACCTCGCATCATAAATAACTAAACGGGAGTGAGAAATGTTATACACATATTTACTCATGTGATGATACAGTGATATTGGGTTTTTCTACTCAGTATCAGCCTGCTGTTTGGAAATGTGCCCAGTAAATAGCAATAGCCCCTATTACATGGGACCTAACATAACGTAACACTACCTAGCACAACATAACTAGTGTTTTCAATTTAAAACACTAAGCTCCCAACTGTAAGCCCAGTGTACTTCTTGAAGCGTTACTATCAGACGACCTTAATCGTCTCGTCATTGAATAGAAAACCAGAATATCCCCCGTCCGAAACTCGAGACAATAAAATTATTAACGCAATTGTGATTCACATTGTTAGACTAATTTAGTGCTCCTAGGTTACGTGAGCCTTAATGAGGACCTTTGTCTTGTTTCATAATACGAAGCGATTGTTCAAATATTTATTTATATTACTTTAAATAGAGTTGTTGAGACTCGGTAAGTGAAAACCTACAGTTTTTCGGTTGTTTAAAATACTTTGACTTTTATTGATAAATTGTTTTATCTATTTTCTATTTGAGACATATACGATGTTAAGACTTACGCATATTAACAGAATATTACAAAAAAAAACAAAGCACTACAAGAACTGTTTCTAGTTCACTACTATTTATTTATTCTACGCTAGTATTTTAGTTGTATATGACATTTGGTAGTTTGATTATTATTACATAAATATGAACCTATTAAAAAGTGTAACAACCTCCCAAGGAATCAGACCTTTACACCTCAATGTACTAATAATATAATATGAGATAATAAATCTCCGAAAGCATATCTAGCGCTTCTTAGAGAACACGGCTTTCATAATTTTTATATTATATACTAGCTGTTGCCCCCGGCTCCGCCCGCGTGAATGAGTTTTCCCGGGATAAAAGTCCCGCTTTATATTTTCCCGGGATAAAAAGTAGCCTAAGTTACTCCTTATTACATCAGTTACCTGCCAATAAAAGTCCCGTCAAAATCGGTCCAACCATTTCAGAGATTAGCCGGAACAAACAGACAGACAGAAAGACAGATAGACAGACAAAAATTGTAAAACATGTTATTTTGGTGTATGTACCGTATATATATTCATATACATGTAGTAAAAAATGGTTATTTCAATATTACAAACAGACACTCCAATTTTATTTAAATGTATAGATGTATAGATTAGACACTTAAGTGCTTTAAGCACTAAGCCAATGCAGTGACTAACTCGAATAAACACTTTTCACATTTCTGTTTAATTCTCCTGGGATTTTTTATCAGCCATTAACTTCATAAGATATTGTCAACACAAATATTTGAGCCCCGTTCCAAATTATCGCGTCAAAGTGTATTAAAGGACATTACAATAATGGCCTTGGGGATGAGTCAGACTTTTAACTCCTCACACATAAGAATGATCCTATACCTAGATGTGATTTTTATTTTACTGGTTGTAGGTCTCTCATATGTAAGAGTTCGTCTGGGTGGGTAGCACCGCAATGTCTATTTCTACCGCCAAGCAGCAGTGTGCATGCGCTGTTGTGTTTCGGTTTGAAGGACATTGTAGCCAGTGTAACTGCTGGACATAATGAGACTTAACATCTTATGTCTCAGGATGACTATAGCACTCAGGAGTAATGTAGCTTCCTATTAGTGAAAGAATTTTTCAAAATCGGTCCAGTAGTTCCTGAGATTAGCGCGTTCAAATAAACAATCAAACTCTTCAGCTTTATATATTAGTATAGATTAAATTATTTCGCGAAGTTATTCAGAACAAATCGTACCAAAAGTATTAATCACTCCAAAAAAAATCAACGCAAATCCACCACAAAGAGATTTCCATACGCCAAATACTGAAAGTCTAGATATAGCACCCGCCTTTATGCCTAGGCAGTTACTCTTTGCAACGCGGGAAACACCTGCGCCGGTACTAAAGGGCCCATTGAAGCCGGCGCGGGTCCTAACTGAACGTACATCAAAGACGCTGCAGCGTATATTGGCGTGCCTTTAATATGAAATTATTTGACACGAGCTTTTGCCCGCGGCTCCGCTCGCGTGAATGAGTTTTCCCAGGATAAAAGTTCCGCTTTATATTTTCCTGGGATAAAAAGTAGCCTATGTTAACACATAGGCATGTCATGGATTAACATCCAGGACATAATCTACCCGTGTGCCAAATTTCATCGAAAGCCGTTCAGTAGTTTTTGCGTGGAAGAGTAACAAACATCCATACATCCTGACATCCACACATCCATACATCCATACTTACAAACTTTCGCGTTTATAATATTAGTAGGATTAAGATTAAAGAATGATACGAATTAAGATTCAATGGGAGTTTCGAACCATATAGAGTGATTCCGAAATTGGTATCAATAAAATTACACACTTTATACTTATACAACACATTGGCTCTCTGTTAAAAAGATAATCCCAAGAAAATAATTTCAGAAATATTAAATGGACTGCCTTGGTGGCGTATTTGTATTACGGTACGATTGCTATGCTGAAGTTTCGGGTTCGATCCCCGGGTCGGGCAGTGATATTTGATTTTTCTATTCAGTATCAGCCCGGAGTCTGGAATTTGTGCCCAATTTGGCGATAGATTCGCACCCTATCACATCATAGGACGGAATACGCACGGCAAAAAGTGGGTGCATTAGTTGCGCCTACCCCTTCGAGAATAAAAGGTGTGTGTGTATTCAATGGAATTTTAATTTTCGATAAATTTTGGCAAACAAGTCTTTGTTTTTTAGCCATAACGTTCCAAATGACAATCACCCTCCGTGATGCCTCCATGTAAAGTTTTTCTTCATACACCACATAACACTTTTGAAACACACACATTTCGTGTTGTGAGACTAAATATTTTATTCTGTAAAAAAATACTGTGTGTGTGTGTGTTTTTGTATGATCTTTATGCAAAAGGATCTTCTCGTTTAGCCACTCGTAAAAAAGCTCAATCATTTAAAGGTATGGTGAGCCCCATGTTAGAGTGGGCACACCACTTTTTTTCACATTGATGGAGGTTTGAATCGTCCTAATATTTTTGTAGATTATACGGAAATTACATTCGGAAGCAATAAAAACAGTAACCGTGGTTTATGACCAATTTTATGGCAGAGCTGTAAACTTTTTTACATACCTATAAGTACATAGCATAGCGTTCATACAAGCTCAATCATTTTTTATATATAAACAAGCTTTTGCTCGCGGCTTTGCCCGCTTTAAAGAGTTTTTCAAGAATAAAAGTCGCGCTGTATATTTTCCCAGGATAAAAAGTCTATTAACTCCCCAGGATCTCAACCTATCTCTATACTACATTTGTAACACTAACTTTCGTACCACTTACACCTCAGTCGGCCCCGTGACCACGAAGTGCTGCAAAGCCTTCGAAACGTCGGGAGAAAATAAAATAAAAAACCACCATAAAATCCGTTATAATAGTTTAATTTCACAGTTTTAATTAGTTCCGTAGTGAAATAAGGTCTTAAGATTTTAACATCGAACACGTAACTCTAAAACATCTTCCTAAACAACGTAAAGATCTATTGTAGTCATATTTCACGATCGGAATAATTACATTTCACACCTGAAGAGCTATAAATTTATCATCCCATAATTCATATTTTTATCGTATTTTATACGCAGATATCGGTAAATATCGATTCGGCATCGGTTACGTCTTTTGTGGTTAAAAAAATAACGGTGTCGATTAGTCGGTATTTATGGAACATGGAACGATGGCTCCTTGTGGGTATTTAGGATTTCGAGATTCGCGTTAATTATAATCTTAAAAGAGCTGTTTGACACAGGTATTAATTACCAAAATATTTTAGGTCTGTGTTTGAAAAATAATATAAACAGTGAAATTAAACTATTATAACGGATTTTATCGCGGTTTTTTATTTTATTTCTCCCATATAATATAAACAGCTTCAATCGTGATAGGAATGTATCACTCTGCTTTCTATCTTGTGTAGCTGTCACTCCACTTTTGGTTTACCAAATGGGCTGTAAATAGTTACGTCTGTTCGTTTTTTTACAAAATAAGAAGACGGTAATTTCATTTGCATGATGATAATCATAGCTGCTCATATACAGTTGCAATACTTAGAACTTTTAATTACAAATCAGCGTACAGTTATGGGCTCAAAAATTTATTCAAGTGTTTCCGTCCATTAAATTCAACCTTCATCGCATACATCTCGTTACCCAAGCCAGCCTCCTCGGCGGTAAAGGTTCCTTTGTCTCCTTTAAAAAAAACTCAAACGTCTCCCAACGAATCCATTTTAAAAGTCACAAGGCTCGTCTCAGGTTACACATAGTTGAATATTCCATCCACATCATGCAGCTTTTTGTGTTGCACTCGCCAGTCTTTCACCTCTCAGGAGTTCCTTTCATCTCTACACTGAACAAAAGCGGTAGTAATCCTGCGCTGTCATCGTTTAAAAAAGGAACGTGGACTTAAAGCCATGTGTACACTGGCGGTCTGTGAAAGCGAACTTTAATTGGCTTTATGTCGATGTGTACATAGCGTTGAATTGTCAGTTTTGATTTTAGGCAGACGTGTGTGAACTTTGCATATTCAATAGGGTTGTGAAGATTTTTACCCGACTACGGCGAAGCCAGGAAGGGTAATGATTTTAGCACCCTATGTATGTATGTATGTCGCAACTTTAGGACCAAAACGACACAATTAAAAAAAACGAAAATTGAGTTATCGTCATAAAATTACTTAAAACGAAATTTTCAATACAACAATAGTTCAAATACCGCCATATTCAAGCGGAAAAAGGACAAAATTATTATATCGGTCCCTTTTTTATTATATTTTTATAAAAAAGGGACCAGTTTTAAGTCATTTTATGACGATAACCCAATTTTTGATTTTTTTGCATTGCGTCGTTTTCGTCCTAAAGTTGCGATGTATGTATCCAATTTATGTTCCAATCTAGCGTCGCTACTATTTAACCGACTTTGACAAACGAGGTGTCTATCGATTCGTATTTATTGTGCGATGGTTAGAGGCTATATAGTTATACTTTAGTCTGCTGATGCAATTCTCAGTTCGGGCAACAATTTGTATGGGGATTGCAGACGCGATTTTTCCGGGATTTTGACTTATCGACTAGAACTATCTATACAGTACCAGACTAATGGTGATAGAAAAACTCGTACAATATATTTACCCAATCTGAGAATTAAACCAAGGAATTTCCAGTACATTCGCTCCCACTACATCAAGAAGGCGATTTTACAAGTAGATGCTATTAATACTTTTTGCTTACATTTCTATACATAGTATAGTAACATTGCTCTGTAACTAAATTATTTATCCTATTTTAATATTGCATTAATCTCATATCAATCAAAAGTTACATACAAAAAATCTTCTTACAAAGAACGTAATTCCGTAAGATGATACCTGTCGTGGAAAAACAAAGTAACCAAAGAAACGCGTGAAGTGTTTTATTTATCGTACACGTAATAGCCTTGATACAAGCACATCACCTGCTTACGAAATAGATTTAAGTTATGTTACGTATTCCTTTTTATACCTGATGGCGTTAATAGAGTGTCTGGGTAGATACCACTGCAATGTCTATTTCTACCGCCAAGCAGCAGTGTGTATGCACTGTTGTGTTTCGGTTTGAAGGACATTGTAGCCAGTGTAATTACTGGACATAATGAGACTTAATATCTTATGTCTCAGGATGACGAGCGAAGTAGAATGCCACTCAGCACTTTTTTTTTTTATGATATAGGGGGCAAACGAGCATACGGTTCACCTGATGGTAAGTGATCACCGCCGCCCATGAACATCTGCAATACCAGGGGGCACACAGATGCGTTGCCGGCCTTTTAGGTGGGAATACGCTCTTTTTTTGAAGGTCGCCAGGTCGTATCTGTCCGGAAATGCTGCAGGCGGCAATTGGTTCCATAGTTTAGTAGTACGTGGCAAAAAATTACGGCTAAAACGTACAGTGGTGGATTGCCAACCTCCGAGGTGATGTGAATGGAATTTGGAGTTCTGCCGCGAAGTACGGTGATGGAACTCAGCAGCAGGGATAAGTCCGAACAATTCTTCAGAGCACTCCCCGTGGTAAATGCGATAGAGAATGCAGAGCGATGCAACATCTCTACGCAAAGCTAAATCTCTACTTTGTAACTCAAAGTCCTCAATGATGTTGCTACTGTTTATGGGTGGTCGTATCGCTTACCATCAGGCAAACGGCATGCTCGTCTCGTCATTCAATGCAATAAAAAAAAGATAACAGGCGTTAGGGTCAGCGAAATGTTTTCAGTCGATTACCTTGTTTTTATAAATGATATTAATATTGCATTATTTTTTAAATAACACACCACACGCCTCCTTACTAATATTATTATGATGTTTGTCAAAAGTAAACGCTGAATGATTTTGAAATGAAGGTAAGTGTCAACCACCTACTGAGTAGAGATACATAACTAAAGTTAAATATATATATAACATTACGTTCACCTAAGATAGTATCTTACACATTTTAGTGTGTACAGTAATAATGTCCAAGGAAAAAAAAAACATTTAACATATAATGACTTCTTATATTTACGCGAATGTTAGACATTGAAATAAAACTATTTTGCGGATTTTATTGCGGTTTTTTAATTATTATTTTCTCCCGACGTTTCGAAGGCTTTGCAGCACTTCGTGGTCACGGGGTGCACTGAGGTATTGGTGGTCCGAAAAGTTAATGTTACAATATCTACCTTCATTTTTTAATTATACATTTTTAAAAATGAGTTGTTAATGACGGTCCGATCTACTTCTTTGCCAAAGAACACCGATTCCTACCTAGGATGATTCGCGAGGCTATTGAAATTAAAAAACATCCAAATTTCAATAGAGAAGATGGTTGGAAGCTTGCACAAGCCTAGGATCCAGTTATACATCTTATTAAATCAGACCCCAAAATACCAACTGCCAGACCTCAAGACACTGTGAGCTCTTTCTGCGTAGATCGGACCGTCATTAACAACTAATTTTTAAGACCGCCATTTGTACTTTTTTTTCTCTTCTTGTTTTCTATGATTTATGTCTCTGGTATACAATTAAGTGTAAATAAATAAATAAATAAATAAAAAACCGCGATAAAATCCGCAAAATAGTTTTATTTCAACATTTAACATATGTATGAAACTTATAAGCGAGAATAACCTAACCTTATATAAATATAAATAAAAGATCAGTCCATGAATAAGGCATCTCCAAATAGTACTTCTCAGTCGATATTACGCTCAAGCATCTATAAAGCTTCTATTTCTTTGAAGCATCTGTAGGCTTTATAAAGGTGTATTAAAATCGAAACTAATAGTAATAAACGACGTCAGTGCTTAGCAATAGTCGCAGTAGTATATAATGCAGTACTGTTATTATTATAGCTATATAATAATACGTGAAGAACCAGATTGCGCGCACGCAGGAGTGTGAGATTTGCCATGTTTATACTTCATATAGATAAGGAGTACAGAAAAATCTAATTTATTATTACAAGTATTTAAATTCGACAGCCGAATTTCGCACAAGTATTGTTTCTCTACGTTTTAATAAACAATCAAAACAATGCAATAGCTATTGTTTACAAAACGTTCCAAACGCCAAATTACCTGGCAAAGCACGTTAAGTACATCATAACTGTCACAACATACCTGAGACAACACAATAGCAAAACAAGCAGCAACTACAAAGAAGTTCCAATAAGCTGCTTGTTCGTGGATGTAAACACGTTTTCTGATATGTAGGTTTGGGTACATACAGCCGCGCAGTGTCCGACAGAAGACCGTTAAATTAAGGACTTTTGCAAAAGAACATACTCCTCCACAACGGGCTTATTATTCCTGTGAAGATGATTATGAGGGGTGGTAATCACCATGAGATGTTGGATGTGTGAGTTTGCTCTTTATAATGAACACATTTTTCTAGATCAAGCTTATTACATTACATAATATGTTCTAGGTAATAAGGCCGTCCATTGCACAAAATAGATTTAAAAAAATTGTATCTGTTTGCTGGTGGTAGGATGTATTTTTTATCTTATCTATCCGTATAGTGACCACCGTGTACATAAGATGTTAAAACCTGCCATAGTGGCACGTAAGGTGCCGCGTTCCGGGATCAGCCTGTGTATATCCGGTTCAAACAGGCCGGCATAATTGTATCGACTAATGACGTATAATCATCGCTCGTCAGTTGAGAACCTACCTGGACCCCTCTCCGCTTACGATCAAGTGCAGTGGGGTCACCTTGCCATGTCCGGAAAAAAACAATCTTAATTGTTTTTCTATTTAAAAATGTTTACAATAAAGAGTATTTCTAATGCATTGTGTTGCAGTGATTTGAACTTATTTTTATACAAAACATGGCGTAGCGATAGCAGTGACAATCTGAGCACGAATAACACCAGAGGCACCAGATGATCAATGGATGTCACTATGACTATTGTGAAAAAATTCAATGAAGAAAAAAGTCCTTATTTACGGGATGACTATTCAATTCTCCCAAGCTAAGCTTGTTTGTCCTGTCTGCACGGCCCTGCCACTGTCCCTGTGCGGCAGTATCTCACCTGTTTACCCGCTAGACTGTCTGACGATGTTTTTACTTCCATGCTCGTAAAATCTTTATATCTAGTTTGTATCCGCTCTGTCAAAACAAGGGTGTAGTCTGCGGAATTGTGTTTTCGGTAGTTGAAATTAGTTTCTGATAAACTGGAATTAAACTGCCGCAGAATCAAGGGGCTGTATTATTATACATTAGGTGGCCTTGTTTTTGATTCTAAGTTCGAGCAACACGGCATGGGTTTAAGACGATTTGTCCATGATCTGACACTGAAATACTTCTTATAACTTCGATATTCTTGAACTCTATATAATCGAGTGAAATAAGCGAAGTGCACCGGCAATATGGTAGTTGCAACTCTCTTCGGAGACAGAAACGTTGACACTACCCACTTACATTATTGACTATTCTTTGTACAAAAAATTTACTACAAGACTTTTATCCCAGGAAGACTTTCACGCGATTATTAGATAATTTTAAAAGCCACTTCATCTCAGCTTGTGTTATACCATTAACCTACTAAGTTTTAACCTAATAAGCAAGCCCTTTGAAACAATAAAAACTTTACCAAGTCCTGAATCTCAGGGAGGCAACTACAAGAAGGCGTACTCAGGCAGTATATAAATAAATAATTACCTATAAAACCCCTTTCAAAACCGATTCCCACAGCTTTACGGACGCGTGCCAGGTCCAGACTCTATAGCGAATATAATATTTTTAATATTGTAATTCTTCGTTGCTGGTTTTTGAATTTAGAATAGAATTAATTCAAAAGATGGCTTTCTTTCTATATTAAAAATAAACTCATGGCTTTGATTGTCAACGTGCCCGCAGGACGGAAAAATATTTGCTAAAGCTTTTTTTTTTGTTTTATTCCTTAACCTTATACTCTAATTTTGTAAAATCTGCTTCTTTCAATTATTATTTATTTTATATTTTATAGAAGAAGTTTATAATTATACACCAACCTCGTCCAAGCATTAAATAAAAATACCTACACATTTCAACATTATATTTATTGTATTTGGTGCAGTTTCCTGCCAACCATAAGTATTTAAATCATATGCCTAACATATTCGTTGTAACTTGTAAATATTAAGAGAGTATAATTAAAGAGGAATTACTCGACAAGTTTCAATATATTTACTTTGTTTACATTTCTGGACGAATGTTTGTGAATATATTTTACACAGAGAAAAAGTCGCGAACAGCAACTAATTTCAAAATAAATGATGTTTGCTATAGGTTGATTTATAAAAATAATTTCTATTTCATATAATAATAATAATCATTTCCTAGCCGATTTCGGCCACGGCGGCCGATCTCAACGGAGATCAGCCAGGTGCGCAGGAGATATTATAATGCACAAGTGTGTGCGCAATACACAGGTGCACTCACTGTTCCTTCACTCTCATAGTCCAGTGAGACGGCAATCCGACATTTTTCATATACAACGAATACAGCGTGGTAAATTATATTATTGTGGACACAAGGAACATGTTTTTATTGTATTGTCATTAAAATTAAAGACGTATAATTCGCCTCAATACAGGCATCGTACTTGATAAGAGCACTGTGTAAGTTCTGAGTTTGATTAGGATAAAAAAAATTTACTCGAAAAATCACACACGAGTTGCCTGAAACTGAAATATCCGCCCAATACAGGCTTTCCGGATATCGTATCATAGGATAATTAATGAACCATGGTATACTACGCCTCTGCCAACCCCTTGGAAGATTAAGGATTAATTCTATCAAGGTGAACGAAATCTCATCTTTATAAAGCTCTAAGAACGCCACGCTTCGTCCCCCCCCCAAACTCTTATAATTCATCACCTGTAAAGTGTAAAGGACCGGCCCAGTCTCTTGCCCATGAATATTGTATGAATTTTGACTGAAAAGCCACCGATGCCATTATGGCCGCACGTGCCTCTATGAAATTTAAATGAAAGGCGACTTAGTAGTATATTAGATGACTCGTGTGTCAAATTATAGTAACAATGTGTTTTTAAAGTACCTGTAAATAAGATCAATTTTGGCATGACCTATTACCAGCAGAGGAAGGCTGTAATGATCTTTTGGAAACGATGTTGGGAAAGTAACAAACCAATATTTTACGATAAGACATGGTCGGGCGTCGTTTATATAAAAAGTATTAGTAATAAAAATACATATTTTCATGCGAAAATAGTTTCTTTACTGAAAGAATAATATAATAAGCCTCAAACCATCAAAACCCAACAAATTACCACAGAAGAGTCTACCTTACCTTTACTATGCCAACTTGTAAATTAGAAAGACAACTAAGCGAGTGCGACCGCGGAATTTTAATTTCTTTCACTGAACTTTGTTTTAATTTAAAACGCTCATAAAATTAAATTGGATTTCGCATTCAGTACTTGATGTCATATTTTCTTATTGTATGGCTTGTCTCTTTTCTTATAACGGCTTTGCAAAGAGACTACGTTGCACCAGGTGGTGAGTGGAGTGGGGTCTAGATAGAGTTGACTGACGAGAGATGACATTACCTCGTCAGTCGACACAATCATACTGGCTTGTTTGAAGCAGGATTTTTTTATTGCGTTGAATGACGAGACGAGCATGCCGTTCGCCTGATGGTAAGCGATACGACCACCCATAAACAGTAGCAACATCATCCAGCACCTTGACCTACAAAGTACTGTGTGGCATCCCACTGCGCTCGTCATCCTCAGACATAAGATGTTAAGTCTCGTTATGTCCAGTAGTTACACTGGCTACAATGTCCTTCAAACCGAAACACAACAACACATCAGTGCATGCACACTGTTGCTTGACGGTAGAAATAGACATTGCGGTGGTACCCACCCAGACGGACTCATACAAATGAGAGACCTACCACCAGTAAACACAGATTGATCCCGAACCGCGACATATATGCATAATGTTTTATTTATTGTCTTTTTTATAAGTCACGCATTACAGTAAATGAAACCAAATTAGTTTTATCAGTTCCTAAATTCGATTTAGGTCATCGATTCCATTTCATTTGCAGAAAAATGCAACAAATATTCACAGCGACACAAATAATATAATATTAAACAATAATACTGAAATGCTTAACTGGCCATAACTTTTTTCAATTCGCATTCCGTGTCCATAACGTACACTCATCGGAAATGAGTCAGTGAACACAAAACACGGAATTCCTGTGAAACACGAGGTGGGGTAGCAGGTTCGTTCCCTACGTAGATATTGTACTAGTGGTTGAAAGTAGTTATTTCAGTTTTTGATTTTATGGAACCGAATATCTCGTGTACAATGTAGGTACTATCGGTCCCCACAACACGACATTAATATTGTGTTCATGTATTTTATTTTAAGAAAACTTATTCACTCCATCCCATGTTTTCAAAAGTAATTGATATGAATGTGCCAAGTCCGCCCCTGCATTTAAATATATTTTTCTTACAACAAAAATGCAAGATGCAACGAGCAATTTGAATTTATATCTGCGAAGTTGGAAACATGGCGTGCGAGAAATAAAAATATCTTTGTAGTTTTTAATGTATTTCACTCGCAATTTTATAATTTTTGTAGCTTTGTGATTTCGTATGTAATTACTTGGATGGTTGGTGCTGTTTAAGGTTCCGTGTATTTTCTGTGCCCTGCTCGATAGCAGAACATAAGTAATTTCTAAAAATAATTCATTAATTATACATAAGTAGCACTTTAGACGGGAATGATTAATTTCCATTCATTCTTAATTTTCAAAATGGCCAAAATAGAAACAAAAATCGTCTTATTTAATTGTAAAACATTAATCCCGAAACAAATTTCTATCAAATGAAAGAGTAATTTTGAAAAACATCATGTAAATTATGGATAATTTCACAAGGCAATATATTATGGTATATAATTTTAAATTAAATCTAAACGACGCACTGCAGTTAGGTCACATTAAGCGCTTGGTCAATATGTGGAGTCATATTAAGCGGATACCAATGTACTTCCTTTAAAAAGTGGATCAAATTTGGGCATTCTTTCTTTTACTAATTCCATACACAAACATGTTTTAATTTATACAATAGAAAACTATTCTCCGCAGTTTTTCATCTTTTCAAAGCTACGCACCAATTTTTTTTTCAGTCCCATATAAAACTAACTTGAATGGACGTTGCTAACATTGTTAAGTCTTTTGAAATGTTCTGAATAAGTAACGTACTTTCATTTTCCATTCATGCCGTAATGAATGTTGCTCTCACGATTTGGCTACATTGTACATACGACGTAAGCTGGCCCATTTGACTGAATTAAAATACCTTTATAGTTTATGAAGCCAGGCATTTTTACATATTGCCCTTTATTAATTCCTTTTTGATGAAAGCGTTTATTCAGGTAATTTTATTAGATTTCATGGAAATTATAAAAACAATATATTTTTTAATGAATTTAAATCTAATATAACATAGGTACTATAAAATCAAAGAGTTCTAAGATTATATTATAGAGAGGACATTGGGAAAGTTGTCATACAAAAAATTTGAGCCTGTTCGTCATTAACTCAATCTAGCGTGAAATAACAAAATACCTATGTAAAATTCATTAGAACATAATTATTTTGACATGGTCGTAATGCCTATATTGGCATATTTCCTTTCAAAAATATTGTTTTCTTTACAAAACTTAAGCATACCGAGACGTCTTGTTACACGGACATGTCAAATAAGACAGCGACTTATTACCAATTGGTAATAACTTTTGGACGAAAAATTTGGTCCTGATGTCCGGTCTATAACTATGTATATGGTGTTCAAGTCGAGCACTAAGTGTCCTGCTAGGGTGCCGCCTTTAACCTTAAATGGGAATGAACTTAAAAGAGTGAATCATTTCAAATATTTGGGACACCTGGTAAATGTCGATTTAAATGATGACAGTGACATTGAACGTGAGCGTAGGGCACTCTCTGTAAGGGCAAATATGATTGCTCGTAGGTTTGCGCGCTGTTCTAGAGAAGTAAAAATAACGTTGTTTAGAGCGTTCTGTACTTCATTTTATACGTGCAGTCTTTGGGCGAACTACACTAAAAAGGCTTATAATACGTTGCGGGTACAATTTAACAATGCGCTTAGGGCACTGTTGAATCTGCCTCGACACTGCAGTGCATCTGGCATGTTTACAGCGACGCGCATCGATTGCTTTTCCGCAACTCTGCGCAAGCGATGCGCGTCAATGTTAAGCAGGGTTCGGGCCAGTGACAACAAGCTTTTAGCTATGATAGCTAACAGGCTAGATTGTAGATACGTTAGTCACTGGATTAAGCTTCACACATTCATGTAATAGATGTTATATCTTACTAACATAGTTATTTAAGTTTTTAATGTTTACTAACATTTTGGACTGTAACATTTGGTCTGAAATAAAGAAATTATTATTATTATTATTATAACTATACTGTTTAATGTCATGGTAAAAAATTTATAAAGAAAATTCACCTCATCAAACTCAACCTCGAAATAAAGATATGTCACATAAATAATATATTATGTCCCAATTCGGAAAACGGCCGGTGATTTACAAATAAAAAAATATCCCTTTCCGCCATGCATGCAGCATGTGCTAAAATCTAATTTTAATGACGCATAATTTGATCCACTCCGGTCGCCATTATACTGCCGCTGTAGGGATGCGATTTTATTACTCATAATCGATACTTTTTTCATTCGGTTCGTAAACTGTGCTCGTTGAATAGTGGTAGGTCTCTCGTACGTCGACTGGGTAGGTACCGCCATAATGTCTTTTTCTACCGTCAAGCAACTACATGTATGCATTATTGTGTTCCGATTTGAAGGACAAGGCAAGGGTAATTTCTAACCATTATGAGATTAGCTACCTTATGTCTCAAGTTGACCAGCGCAATGGAGTATCCCGCAGTACTTCGTAATTCAAAGTTCTGTATGGTATTGCTACTATTTTAGGGCGGTCGTTTCGTTTACCATCAGGCGAGCAGCATGCTCGTCTCAACTGCAAAAAATATGTAGAAATACATTGACTCATCTATACTAATATATAAAGCTGAAGAGTTTGTTTGTTTGTTTGAACGCGCTAATCTCAGGAACTACTGGACCGATTTTGAAAATACTTTCACTAATAGGAAGCTACATTACTCCTAAGTGCTATAGGCTACTTTTTATTCCGGGAAAATATTTATATCCCGGAAAAACTTTTTCACGCGGACGGAGCCGCGAGCAGATGTCTAGTAGACAAATAAAACGCCAACCACACTTTGTTCGATTATTATAAAAAATAGCGTAAATCTCGAAATAGCAGACACTCTAATTTTATGTACTTGTATAGATTAAAAATAAAATTTCATCATTTTTCTAACCCTGCATGTTCGAGCTACCTTTCAAGGCACTAGCGTAATACTACGCCAATAAACCGTATTCCCAAGTGAGAGTGAATACTTCGAGGAATCATTATGCTTATTAACATTAGTCGGTATCTTTCGGCCAATGACTTCTCTGAAGTAATCCTAAAGGGAATAAGCGCTCAATAGAGCTTATAATAAATGCAAGGATATTGTTAACTGTTATTATCTTACTAGTAATGTAAATGCGAAAGATGAAGATGTCTGGATGTTGGTTATTTTGTGTCCCATTTATGTACAATCTTATCTCAGCGACTACGGTTGGGGAAAAACAACTAGAATTTGAATCAACCATTTTATATAATTTATTTACCTTGTGAAAATTTTCACTCAGTATAAAAGGTCAATCACGAGTATTATCGATTTAATTTTACAAAAATCTAGTGTCCCATCCCTAGCGTCCAGCAATAATCCGTGTATACCTCCGTAACGCTGGCCATTATTTATTCTAAATGATCATTAACTTTTGTTCTCGCACAAAAGCCGAGACATTTTTAAAATCGTCCCACTTTAAATTCTAAATCGGTGTCAACTTTTTCTATCTGAAGCGATTGTGGAGATGAATTAGATTTGTCTCTGGATAGTTTTTTCTTTTGTGCAATTTTTATAGCCATTCCACGATTGAATAATTTATGTCTCCGCGATGCTGAATGCAATAAAAATGAAGAATGACGAGATGTTTAGAATAATGGAAAGATTTTTCAGTACGTTTCGAAAATAATATAAAATATATTTAGATACTTCTCTTTTAATGCATTGAGGCGAAGAGTTACTGAGTCATTATACATTTGATATGATTCGCCTGTCGGTCAATGAAGCATTTCACAAACAGACTCGAGTCACAAAGCATGGTGTGACATGTCATTGCATCCTGATATTCGGTACAAAAAATTTGTCTTGTTCTACAACCAGGACAAAGTGTAAGCACCGTCGCATTCTTGTTTAAACGTGAATGTTTCCAGTACAATCACTTGGCCTAAGAGACATTAAATATATAAATAAAAAACAACGGGTTGCACTCCGGGAGTGCCGGCAGAAGTGAAAACTTGAACATTAACGTTGTGCATTTTAGAATATTTTGGAATGGTTAGGGAATAATTTTCCACGAATTGTTTTATTTATCAGTATAAAAGTACTAGAATTTATGTGGTTAAATACAATATTTATTTATTGCGCTATCGTACACAAAAATGACAATTTCACTATCTATATATATAAAAGAAAGTCGTGTTAGTTACACCACTTATAACTCAAGAACGGCTGAACCGATTTGGCTGAAAATTGGTAGGGAGGTACCTCAGAACCGGGAGAAGGGCATAGGATACTTTTTATCGCGGGAAAATATAAACCGTGACTTTTGTGCGGATAAATCGTTTTCTGTGAGTACTGTGTTTTATGATGTCCTGGTACTTAATATCTGAAAATTGGTGGGAAGCTAGCTTAGAACCAGAAGACGGACATAGGATACTTTTTATCCCGGGAAATATAAATCGGGACTTTTATCCCGAAAAATCTTTTTCTGTGAGTATTGTGTTTTATGATGTTCTGGTACCTAATATCTGAAAATTGGTGGGGAGGTAGCTTGGAACCAGGAGACGGTCATAGGATACTTTTTATCCCGGGAAAATATAAACCGGGACTTTTAGCCCGAAAAATAGTTTTCTTTGAGTATTGTGTTTTATGATGTCCTGGTACTTAATTATATTTAAAAAAAATAAAGAATCATTAAAATACTCATTTTTTTATTTGTATTTATTTCCTAATTAAAAATTGAACTTAATAAAATCCAAAATCTGCTTATTTATTGCCTCTAAGGCGGAACAGGGTTCGCCGGGTCAGCTAGTTTCTTTATAAATCAAAATTTGTAAAAAGAATGTTACGCTCTTTTCTGCTCGTGCCGTGCCAACGCTGGGGAAATAAATAAAAATGTAGTCGTTTAAAAATTATAGCTTTTACGCAGTGTATTTAAGGTTCATATGAATAAGGAATGGTAAAACCTTCTACGCATTTTCGATCGGTCACGTGATCCTGACGCGAGTTCAACATTTTATACCCGTCCCAAAAGTGCTCAACGCCGCTAAAGAAGTTTTCACTTCAAAAAATAAAATCACTTCCTAGCCGATTTCGGCCACGGCGGCCAATCTCAACGGAGATCAGCCAGGTACGCAGGAGATATTATAGTGCACAAATGTGAGCGCAATACACAGATGCACTCGCTATTCCTTCACTCTCATAGTCCGTTGAGACGGCAATCGGACATGACCGGAGAGAGATCAGGCGCAGGACCAACGACTTTACGTGCTTTCCTAGGCACGGAGGTATACCACCGCCAACTTCCTGACTCCGAGCTGCGACTGAGTAATTTTTTAAGATGGAAAAACCCATGAGGGCAGGAAAATATTTTTTTCTGGATATTGCACCAATAGTTTAGCTGTAGCACTGTTGGGTTATAAAACTGGTGAAATCTTAACCACAGGAAAGAACCTAAAAAAACTCAATTTATAGTAGAACAGAAATTTTAGGTGCCAAACGTTACATACGAATAAAAAGGTCCCCATGACTGTTTATAAGCAGAAGTAACGACACCCTTAAAATCAAACTACAAAGCAATGCACACTGAGGTAAAAAAAAATTTTTAACTCACTAAAGTTGCCAACGATCTCGTCTGCTTACCTTCGAAAAATGCCCTATACCGTCTCTATTTAAATTCTAAAAGAATGTCACCATTTTGATGTAAGCTGAAACAAGGTCGAACCCATGTCCCTACATTAAGATTCAGCTCCCCGCCAGCCCAAGTGCCGCACCGTATGCATAATAAAGTTAGCTCAGCGACGCGAGTTTCCAATGTCATCCACACTTCACAAAGCAGATTTCTTTTATGAAATATTCATTCATATAATTGTGGTGACTGAACACGTTTCGGTATCGAGAGTCTGATTGAGATCTAGAAATATCCGTTTTATTCTGTGTGGCTAGAGGTTTTTGATGTAGACCTATGCAATGCTAGTAGTATAGGTCAGTGCTTCCCAAACTATGGGTCGCAACCCACCAGTGGGTCGCAAGGGAATATTGGGTGGACCCTGATACGCATGCTCACGCCTTTTATCCCCGAAGGGGTAGGCAGAGGCGCAACTAGTGCACCCACTTTTCGCCAAGCGTATTCCGTCCCATGATGTGATAGGGGGCGAGCCTATCGCCATATCGGGCACAAATTCCAGACTCCGGGCTGATACTGAATAGAAAAATCCAATATCACTTTGCCCGACCCGGGGATCGAACCCGAGACCTCAGCCTTGCAGTCGTACCGTAATACAACTACGCCACCGAGGCAGTCCTGATAAATAGAACAATATATCAACCGACCGGCACAACAGCCTGGTTAGTCAATGTGAATTGTGATTACTGGGCATTATGAGATTAAAGATCTGATGTATCAGGGTAAAGCTTGTAATTAAAAATTCTGCGTGGTGTTTGTACTGTTCATAGGCAGTGGTAGCAAATCAAGCGTATTTTTATACTAAATATCTCACGATAAGAAGGACATGGTCATCAATCTTCTATTTTCTTTTTAAATGGACCGGCTAAAAACTAGGAATGTGCCGGCCATCTCGTGAATGAAACTAAACGACATAATTATTTACGAATATGGATAATTGTTATATATGTATAACTACGTGCGTAGACTATAGGTACATGCGTACACGCTGCGTTTAGACACAGCGCTAATAAATCAGTGTGCTAGTAACTGGCTATTAGTTCACACCTGTCCGAGACACAACAATCCTACTAATATTATAAACGCGAAAGTTTGTAAGTATGGATGTATGGATGTTTGGATGTATGGATGTTTGTTACTCTTTCACGCAAAAACTACTGAACGGATTTCGATGAAATTTGGCACACGTGTAGATTATGTTCTGGGTTAACACTTAGACTTTTTATCGCGGGAAAATATAAAGCGGGACCTTTATCCCGGGAAAACTCATTGACGCGGGCGGAGCCGCGGGCAAAAGCTCGTAATAAATAAAATAAATCTAATGCAGGCCATACTTGTCGGCGAGCCTTGCCGATTGAAGGCCAATACCAACGTGTAGATCTAGCATATTTGTCTTGCTTTGCCCTCTGTCGGTGTCGATTGCCTAGTTGGCCAAGTTAAGTCCAATATGTGTAGAACTCATTATCGCTATACTTATTACCAACGTTAAATAAAATAAATGTCAACTGTAAAAAGTGTTTCCTCCAAAATGCAGATTTTTATATTACCTGCTTTCCGCGTAATCTCATTTACAATTCCATCTAATAAAAACATTATGCATGTTAATACCGGCATTAAGATAAACTACAAAACACCATTACACAGAAACCACTTAGACATAATATTAATACATAAAAGAATTCCAACACGGCCACTCTCTGGTGGAACCAAAAAAATCCAACCACAAACTACGTTGCTTGTTAAAGCTCTAAAGTGCAAAGCAGGATTAAATGGGATTCCCATTTGCATTCCTATTGCATTTTCTTTTAATGGATGTTGAAGACAAAGGTTTATATAATAAGGTACTGAGTGGTTGTGCACTGTGCATGGCATATAACGGGCTGTGGGTTAAAACCTCGCTGTCGTCAATGAGTCTTGAATATTTTTTAGTTAGATCTCCAGCGTGACTGCCTCGGTGGTGTTTGACTTTACTGTCAATAGCCTGACGCGAGTCGGCTTTTCTGACCACACCGAACTTTCGGGCCAACCCTTTACATTTAAACGACCACGCTGAGGGCACCCCCTAAGTGGGGTACTAGCCTCGGCTCAGGGTGGTCGTTGGAAAATGATTGAGACATCAGCGATTAGGGCTACACCACCGAGGCGTGCCGTACATATGGCGTACGTAACACAGCTGTTATACGTACGCTGTACGGCACCCCTTGAGATCTCAGGTTCGAATCCTAGGTCGGGCAAAGTGTAATTGAGTTTTTTAGTTCCATATTGCCCGTAGTCTAAAATTTGTGCCTGATATGGCGATAGGCTCGCCCCCTATCACATTATGGTGAAAAGTAGGTGCCCTAGTCGCACGTGTATTAATCTATCATCCCGTTTAAGCTACACAAATCACAAAAGCAATAGACTTGAATGTACTCACAAACCTCCTTTCCGCATAGTCGGGTAAGTACAACTAGTCTTTTAAGTATTATGCACTATCACACAATTGAGGTTGACTTGAAAAGATCGTCTACGCGATGGAGTTCCGAGCGTATGCGGCCACGGACAAAAGATATATCTGTACGGGAACATTTACCTTGGCAATCTGTATAAAACTCAACGGACTTAGCCACTAACGCAGTGAAAGAAGTATAAATATTATTGAAATAATAAATTGGTGGATAGATACAGGTTTTGTTTTATAGAACTAAATGACTGCCTGCCTAGGTGGCGTCGTTGTATTTTGTGCCGTTATGACCATCGCGCTGAGGTCTCGGGTTCAAATTCCAGGTCAGGCAAAATTATATTGATGTTTCTAATGAAATGTGCCCGGTAAAGGGCAATCGGCCCGCTTTCTACTACATGGGACCTAACATAGCTGGCGAAATTTGGGTGTGTTACACCTGTGCCTTCCCTTAAAAGAGAAAAAGGCGTGATGCTATATATGTAGCTAAATGACAAGCAAACCGCCCACCTGATGGTAAGCGTTATGGCTGCCGATAGCAAAACCACAACCCGAACATTGAATAATTATGCTTGGCCATAGCCATCTTGAAGTTAGTCACGAGTGTCAATAAAGCCATGTTACTGGGGACTAGCGAGTTACGATTCATAATGATCGGGTGTTGTGAGTTGTGACTAACTTCAAACCGGTCAGACATAGCGGCCGTACTGTAGGTAAATCATTGTAGCACTGCCTGCGCTCGTCACCCTTAGCCCTTATATACATAAATCTTACAACGCCTAGTTACAGTTACAGTTACAGTTACATTGCCTACAATTTCCTTCAAACCAAAAAATACCCGTGCACACTGTTGGTAGAAATAGTTAGTGCGGTGGGACCTATCCAGCCGTGCTTGAGGCCTATCATCTATTACCTTTTTTTTCCTACTACAATACAAGGTGCTCAAAGTGATACGGATGATTTAAACTCCTGATATCACGGACAGTATTAAACAAGTTTAGGTTTCCGTGACTAGAGGCCAAACTATCGCAAATATGACCTAGGTGTAGAAGCGACGGACAATCTAAGCTCTTGCTGATTTAGCAGCGCTTGTTATCGAGTGCAAAGTGTTCAGAGTTTACGTCACATATTAAGAAACGATTTGCTAAAATATAGCGATTGGTTATAACACCTGAGATCGGATATATTTCGGTGCAAATACTGTGTTCATAGACAATATGAAGATTATTAATATTTCATTTTCTCTTCTAATATTTAAAACTTAAATACTATAATAATTTTATCTCTTTACTGTCTGTTAATTTATAGTTAAAGCCTTTTAATGTAAACGCCAGATAAATGTTTATATAAACTGAACTAATATCCAACTGAAGTATGCAGAAATAGATAACATTAAAATATTCAAATGAAGTCTATAAAACTAATCATATTTCGTCTGATGCTTGTACAGATATTCATGTGCCACTTAATACGTGACAAGATTTAGATAGCCCTTATAAAATTGCTCAGCAAAAATATACTTTATTTCCAGTTATATAAAATAAAGATTTGGCAATGGATATTTTCACAGATAGACACATTTTTGTTTTTACCTAATAAGATGAGTATACTACCTTAGTGGGAAATATCACCTAAAACTTGGAATAACATAGTCTCAACAGCAATTAAGATATCTTATAACTCTCTGTAATGTTTACATTGGCTTTAATGCTCGTTAAACTTACACAACATTGCTTGCACATTGCTGTGAGTTGTGACTAGTATCATATCCAGCGGCCATACAATCAGTACTCCGACTAAACTCACATTTCATTGCACAACCTCAGGACATTGACTTCAACTCTTTAATACTCTTAATACAGCTACTACACCAATGAAGCGTAACTTACAAACTCTTGAAAACAATAACTTCATCTCAATGCTAAAGAAGCAAATATAAAAACTACCACTCCTGCGAAACAATAAGATAATAGCATAAGCGTTGGCAGAACTCGGGGAATAACAGTTGGGAGCTTATATTCCGTTTGTTCCTATAATTTTCCATCCGAATGGTTGCACAAACATTCTTAAAGAAAAGAAGACATTATTATCGCTGTGTATCGATGTGTAGGAAATATTGTTTGCAAAGTAACGTTCGTCCACGAATACATCTGACACACACCGCAACAAAACTGTAGGCTTTTTATAACACCTAAATATTGGCAGCGCACAAAAATTTGTGGTGTCAAGTGTAATAAATAGACTCAAATTTGATGAATGCTTCTACTTTTGAATTATCGACGAAAAGTAAAAGCTCCATCCAAATGCGTCTTCTATGAGTACAGGTTATCTAATCATCATCATCTAGAAAGGTCATCTAGAAATGTAATAAGATAAGCCTATATAGAATACTTTTAGTCTTCATATCTCAGCATATGCCTAAAACCCTCTCAGCAGTAGATGCCCGAGCCCAGCAGTGGGACAATATACTTACAATATAGTACGCATACGCATACTCACGCCTTTTATACCCAAAGGGGTAGGCAAAGGCGCAACTAGTGCACCCATTTTTCCCCGTGCGTATTCCGTCCCATGATGTGATAGGGGGCGAGCCTATCATGATGTGATAGGTATAGGATATGTAGGTATAATACAGGTCTGCTATTTATTATTTATTGCACCTACATTGTTTTATCTCTGCATCAAGAGGTCGACAGACAGAGAAGGCCTTCGGCATTAAGTCCACCTTTATAGAATTTTTTTTTTTTTTTTTTTTTTTTTTTTTTTTTATTGCATTTAATGACGAGACGAGCATGCCGTTCGCCTGATGGTAAGCGATACGACCACCCATAAACAGTAGCAACACCATCCAGCACCTTGACTAACAAAGTACTGTGTGGCATTCCACTGCGCTCGTCACCCTGAGACATAAGATGTTATAATAATAATAATAATCTAGGGGTGGAAATCGCAAGAGCTAAAACCTGAAGCTCCAGGGTGGAAGTGCTCAAGCTGCGTAATAGCGAGGAAACCCGCTCCGGGACGCGTTAGCGACCCGCGATGGTGAAATCGGTGCACACCTCTCGACACCCTTTAGCCACCCACACCGATGTTGCGTCCTTGGCATGCGCCGCTTTTGGGATGCCCATCTAGTGGGGGGCAAGTCACCGTCTGCCTTGATTACAAATGATTGAGACATTTTACTTGGCAGGCGTCCCGTTGTCTCAATCAATAGCCCAGCAACCAGTCCAGCTAGATCCCATCCATAGACCCGGTATAATTCCCATCTTCTCCGCAATAGTCCTTGCACCTTGCGGGCGCTGTCTTTGGCTGTATTTCCATAAGTACAGACAGAGAGAGTACCTACAAGGTGTACATACCCCAACTAGAGTAACGTATCTTAAAGGGGCCTCTACGTGTTGGATCCATATCCCCACGCAAGCCTTCCAAAAGGACCGGCCTTCGTGTCGTGATTTCCCGCAGGAAAGATACAACATAATAATAAATCATTTATTTGTAGAATACTGTAAAATGTTGTTACAATATGTTATTAATAAGCACAATAGTATTCTGCCGTTTTCAGCGTACAAATATTTTAATTTAGGTTTTCATTTAGGAAATCATTAACAGAATAATAACACTTATCTAGTAGGAAATTAAATAGTTTACATTTGAATACATTAAATTTAAGAGTTTTGAAGTAGTCTGGTAATTTATTATAGGCTCTTATTGCCATACAATATACATTATTAGAAAACAGTTGTATCCTCTGTTTCGGAACATATAATTTATAATGTTTGCGACTTGGCCTACGTACAAGATCATTATGCATATCAAACAACTGTGTATTCCTATGTACAAAGACACAAATCTCAAATATATATAGTGAAGGTAGTGGCAATATTTTACATTGCTTAAATAAAGTTAAGTCTCATTATGTCCAGTAGTTATACTGGCTACAATGTCCTTCAAACCGAAACACAACAGTGCATGCACACTGTTGCTTGGCGGTAGAAATAGACATTGCGGTGGTACCCACCCAGACGGCCTCTTACATAATGAGAGACCTACCACCAGAATGTTCTATAAAAAGTATATAAATAAATGTGCTCATTGATATCAGAGATTATGTTCTACAAATACTCACAAATATGACATCCCTATAATATTCGGTTGATCGTTTACTGTTGGTGCCCTTTGGCGTGTATTGTTCGTATTCGGCATTCGTTTGGCATAGGAAGAATGTATTTGCATATGCAAAGCTGATCTAATCCATTTTGATTACATGCAGAAATGATTACACAAACATATTAGTTTATAGCATTCCAACATTCAACAGTAAAGCATTGTTGTTCAAAATGTTTGTAAACGTTAGAATTTGTAAGACGCCTTGTTATTCTTTCTTTGCTACTAAAAGATAATAATAATATTAGCACCATTGCACTATTATGCTACGTCTTTGTCAGCTTAATTAATCGTTTGACTATTATAAGGGGCTTACATTGGTTAGTACACTTCACCTTCGAGTTAACTATGAAAAACTCCCAGGTATTTAAGTTTCCATAAATAATTATAAAATTGTATACAATAGAACTTTCGAATTTCCTTTATTCTAATTCCTTTCGCCAATCTAATTGAAGTAGAGTTTAAATTTAAGCAAATCATGTAAATAGTCCATTGGTTTGTTAACATCTTATGCAAATCCTATTGAAAATCTATACTAATATTATAAAGCTGAAGAGTTCGTTTGTTTGTTTGGTTGAACGCCCAAATCTCAAGAACTACTGAACTGATTTTGGAAATTCTGTCACTAATAGGAAGCAACATTACTGAGTACTATAGGCTACTTATCGTCCCGGGAAAATATTTGTATCCCAGAAAAACATTTTCACGCGGGCGGAGCCGCGAGCAATACTGGTTATGCCATATGTTTTTTCTTCACCGTCAAAGCAAATTTATTCCTTCTAAAATTAAAGATTGCCTTTTTCTACATTCCAAATCCTTCACACATAAGTATCAGAATAAACTTGAGAAACAAGGTACATTTCCAAAATCAATGCTCGTTCAAAATAATCAGGAATCGTCGACAATCGTTCACAAAGCCAGTCTCCATTTGGCATGTATCAGACATGCTGCAGTGCCTCGGGTTTCCGTGCTTCATTATGCAACTCACAGTCGAGATGCGACTCTAGCCGCCCCGTTCGTCAACCTCTCATCGATTTTGTCGCTTTCTTGTGCGCCCTATTGTTTCGAATGAAAACCTACTTTAAAATAACTGCGGAAGGTTCCAAATCGTCTGATGCTGTCAGATCATTTGTTCGGTTTAAGCTATCTAAATATAATTGTGGTCAGCGGATGATACTGGCACACAGTTGGCAGTTTTTGTTTCTTTTACCTGGTTTTTGTGCCAGTGACATTTGAATAATAGTTTTGGCGTATTCTGTGAAAGAGCATATTAATCTTCAGCTAGCAGTATACCTATTACATCAATATCTATATCTATAGACATTGTAGCCAGTGTAACTACTGGATATAATGAGACTTAACATCTTATGTCTCAGGATGACGAGCGCAGTGGAATGCTACACAGTACTTTATAACTCAAGTTGCTGAATGGTATTTCTACTGTTTATCGGTGGTCGTATCGCTTACTATCAGGCGAACGGCATGCTCGTCTCGCCATTCAATGCAATAAAAATAAAAAATAAAACTCTGTATTGTAGAGAAATGCAATTTAATTATTTATTTACAAAAAATATTAAATTATAATTTTCATTGTATTCCTAAATATATGATAGCCTCGTTGGTATGGTAACAGACTCTCAAGCAGAAGGTCCGCAGGTTCAAAACTCAAAGAGATCACCTCTGACTTTTCTAAGGTATTTACATTGTACATACATCTGTACATACACAATCACGCCCTTCATCCCCGAAGGGGTGGGCAGAGGCAACTAGTGTACCCACTTTTCGACGTGCGTATTCCGTCCCATGATGTGATAGGGAGCGAGCCTATCGCCATATCAGGCACAAATTCTGGACTCCGGGGACTGATACTGAGTAGATAACCCAATATCACTTTGCCCGACCCGGGTATCGAACCCGAGACCTCAGCATAGCAATCGTACCGTAATACAACTACGCCACCAAGGCATCGTGATTTCCAGTTATTCATATTGCGCCAACTACCTACCCTCAATAGCTTTATGTATTTTACATACGAGTTTTGCTATTTAGTGATAGTTAGGTACCGTTACTGATGCATGACATCAAAGTTTTCTTTATTATCTCTATAGAATTTAGAACTATTTGTTTAAAATATAACTCAAAAATATACACTTCATAAATATTTTTCTTTATTTGATATAACATTTTTTTTTATGATATAAGGGGGCAAACGAGCATACGGTTCACCTGATGGTAAGTGATCACCGCCGCCCATGAACATCTGCAATACCAGGGGGCACAGAGATGCGTTGCCGGCCTTTTAGGTGGGAATACGCTCTTTTTTTGAAGGTCGCCAGGTCGTATCTATCCGGAAATGCTATTATTTTCTTGTTCAAAGATTTTATTTTTTATTTCTTTTATATTAAAAATGAATCGACAATTTTTTATAAACGATAAAAAATTATAGACTACTAGACTTTTGCTTGCGGCTCTACCCGCATGAATGAGATTTTCCGGTATAAATGTCCCGCTATATATTTTATATTACTCTCTGGTAATGTAACTCAATATTGGTGAAAGATTTTTTAAATCGGTCCAGTAGTTTCGAGTGTATTCGTTACAAACATACGAAAATACAAATCTTTCTTCTGTATAATATTACGACCTTATTCATAAACAGTTTACAAACCTATTTTAGTTATTGAATGTTTTGTCTTCTTCCTTCAAACTCAATAAAAAATTCGTTCCAAGTAGACAAAACATTCGATTACTAAAATAGGTTTATAACCTGGTTATGAATAAAGCCGTTAGTGTAGATAATAATATAATATTTAGACGGTATGTAGATTAAAGACCGTACCTACTATATAAAAACATAACTTTCGAATTCCTTTCAGCAGAACGAAAACAATCGTAACAAAATAAAAGTAGGAATAAATAATAAATATTGAGTAACGCTGACTTTAAAGTAGAATAAAATATTTGTTTCCAATATTATCCAATAATTCATAGCGTGTTCAGAAACAGTGAAATAATAAATGCCTTAAAGTAAACATGTTTTTTTTTTTTTTTTTATGGTATAGGGGGCAAACGAGCATACGGTTCACCTGATGGTAAGTGATCACCGCCGCCCATGAACATCTGCAATACCAGGGGGCACAGAGATGCGTTGCCGGCCTTTTAGGTGGGAATACGCTCTTTTTTTGAAGGTCGCCAGGTCGTATCTGTCCGGAAATGCTGCTGGCGGCAATTGGTTCCATAGTTTAGTAGTACGAGGCAAAAAATGACGGCTAAAACGTACCGTGATGTATGTGATGCAATAAAATTACTCATTATATTAAAAAATCACTAAGTTCAGTTACTACGACTCATGAGCTTGTCACTTTCAGTTCTCCGTTGTGCAAAACTGTTATATTATGAATAATCATAATTGAACACACACAGACACACACACACTCACGCCCTTTATCCCCGAAGGGGTAGGCAGAGGCGCAACTAGTACACCCACCTTTTTCATAATTTGACAGTTTTGAAATTAATAATATTTTCTAACTTAGGCGTTGTTTAATTAACTCTTCATTCGAACTCATTAAATAGTTGTTTTTACATATTTAATAATTGGTTTACGTTTTGTTTCCAGTTAAATTCTTAAATAAAAATATTTTACTGTAACTTGTTGTTTTATTTATAAACAGTTCAATAGAATCAGAATTCGTTAATTGTTTTCAAAAGTTTTGTTTGTGTTCAATAATTAATTCGTTCAATAAGCCGACGAAATATCAAGTTTAAAAGTTCCACGAAAGGCTTATTATTTTTTCATTGGTTGACATATCATTTATTTGCGATCTCGTTCGCTAGAAACACTTCTCAGAATAAAAGTGATAAATCAAAATAAAACGTATTTTATGTTACAGAGACAATACAGCATTTTGCTATTTATATAATTTTTGAAAGCGGTTTCCTGTTTTCAAAGGTTCCTTACAAACAAATAAACTTCACCTGCACGTAATATTTATTCTGAAAATCTTTTTAATAGAAAACGATATATGGATGTATTTTTTTCTCCGAAACAATAGCTGTCCTAACACATATATTTTTTGATTAATTATAATTTCCTGCCTTGGTGGCGTAGTTGTATCAGTGTACAACTGTGGTGCTGAGGTCTCGGGTTCGATTCCCAGGGCGAGTAATGTGATATTGGGTTTTTCTACTCAGTATTAACCCGTAATCTGGAAATGTGCCCGGTAAATGGCAACAGGCCCACCCCCTATTACATGGGACATAATATAGCTGGCGAAATGTGGGTGTCTCACACTTCTACCTACCCCTGAAAAGGGAAAAAGGCGTAATGCTATGTATGTATGTAAGAAAATGTAACCTAGATGTTACGTACATAATGTAGCGTTTTGAAAAGTTTTAGAATCGCTCCACTAGTTCCAGAAACTATCCCCTACAAAAAAACTTGTATACCTTATTTATTTTCTGTATGGATTCATTTGATACTAAGACATTGAGCCTTTTAATTAGTGGAAGTATATTTAAAATCAGTTTAAATTTTAGAAGTTTTAGTTTACTGGTGGTAGGTCTCTCATATGTAAGAGTTCGTCTGGGTGGGTACCACTGCAATGTCTATTTCTACCGCCAAGCAGCAGTGTGCATGCACTGTTGTGTTTCGGTTTGATGGACATTGTAGCCAGTGTGACTACAGGACATAGGGAGACTTAACATCTTATGTCTCAGGATGTCGAGCGCAGTGTAATGCCACACAGTACTTTGTAACTCAAGGTGCTGGATGGTGTTGCTACTGTTTATGGGTGGTCGTATCGCTTACCATCAGGCGAACGGCATGCTCGTCTCGGCATTCAATGCAATAAAAAGTTCTTGAGAATAGTCCTTAGAAACAAATTTGAAAACATAATTTTTTTTGTAGATTAATTTGACACGAAAATGTGATTAAAACATAGCCAATTACACTAGTATATTATCGTCCTCTACTTTCTAGATATATTACTTCCAAGAATCTTTATTTTTCAATGAAAAAACGTAGGTAATATTAAATCTCTAATATCAAGTTTGAAAATTTCACTCTAAATCTTATTTTTGCAACTAATTAATCGTTTATACGAATTATTTCCATAACATTATCTCTATCCCTGGATAATTGTGACTAATTTACTTCGATTAATTTTATTTCAGAAAGTATTTATCAGTCGCGACCAAGAACCGTAGTATATAAACCGGTACCATAATACCTACGATAATAAGCGAAGGTACATGTATGTTATTTCCTGAGGAAAAGTTCCCCGATTATGCGGAGGTCGCGTCGCTCGCATGCCGGAACCTTCGCGAGGGTCCGTTTGATCGTGATAAGGTAATCCAAGTGCTCTGCAGCGCTCGCTATCTGAGGGCCCTTGAAATATTCAACGAACACCATAAGACCTCTTTGATTTTTTTGTATGGTTTTAGGTTTGGGGAGAGTTGATTTTGTGCTGATTTAACATTATTTATTTATTTATTTATTATTATGACGGTTGGATGAATCAAGATATATACAGCTGGTGAATAAATCTGAAAAATGCAGGTATCGCGCCTGCTAGAAGTATTTCTTGTAAATTTAATAAAACATATTAACATAATACATTTAGGTCCAGTGAATACATGGGTTTCTACGAACACTTTTATGTGAATCGACCGAGCTTTAATCTGTAAACCACCGCAGCATATTTAAACCTATTTTCATATTTTTATAGAACTGAATGATGAAACGAATCGATGGTAAGTGACACTCTTTATTCGGGCACGCCAAAGTGAACCTACTGCATCTCATGGTAAGCGGAGAGGGGTCCAGAAAGAGCCTCGATGGACGAGAGATGATTATCACTCGTCAGTCGACATAATTATGTCGGCCTGTTTGAACCGGTTATACACAGACTGATCCCCGAACGCAACATACTTACGGGGGCGACGGGGTAGCACCATGTACGGAGGTCACAATCCTGGCGGAGACACAGTACCACTTAACTGTCCAAAACCAGTAGAAGCACCACTCAGTTTGAGTTACAAAGAACATTGTGGTACACTGAGAATATATTAAATCTCACAATGCCCAGTAATACACTGTCTACAATATCCTTCAAATTGAAACACATTATTGTATGGCGGCAGAAATAGGCATTGCGGTGGTACCTTCTCAGAAGAGATCTCATTTACGAAAGACGCACCTTCCAGTATTTCAAGAGCAAGGCTAGGTTTATTTACCTCTATTTATCTGGCATGAATTCTGCTTTCAATGAACCGTTATGTTGAACCTCATCCCTCTTGTCACGTTTTACCATGTTTAAAATTATCTTAAAGCTCTTTAAGAGCCTCCTTTTAAGATTTATAATTAAGCCTTACAAACTGATTGACTTAGTGTGCTCTATTGTGGGGAGTGTTGAAGTGACCTGCTTTTCTCGGTGTCGGGATTATTTCGGGGCTCGATAATATATAGAGTGTTTTAGATATAAGAAATAATGTGCATAAGTTTTGATATTATGTTGTAATCACATACAATTAACATTAAATAATTATTATTAGATTGCTTATTAGATAACAATTTTATGATTGTGATGTAGGTAAGTTTGTTCTAATCGATTCCACTGATTTGTCTGATTCTTCCGTTTTGCATGAATTAATTAAAACTAGTGAAATTACTGGAATTTGTGAGACTAACACGAACTCTCGTAGTTTCGAGGGCATATGTCTTATAGCAATTCTTAATCAAAAATTGAATTGCTCTAAACGTCATTCAACTGCACGTAATAATGAAGACCAAAAGATCGCGACATAATATCGACTGCACCGAGAATCTTTCGACAAACCCGCCAGGGCCGCACGCCGGGACACTTAACCCCCACCTCCTCTCGGCATTGTTCTGCCAACCTGACGGGGCCCCCACTTGATTCGTTTTAATCACGGTTGTCGTAGGGCGACCAATATTTGCATCTTTGATGAGACTTTATCCCCTATTATGGAGGCATGGTCCTTTATAGACGATTAACTAAGTTCCTCCTTTTGGATTTTAATAAATTCGGCTATACCCATGAATAGAAGTTGCTTTACAATAACTGAGGTTTTAATTAAATTTATTATGTACCACCTTTTACTCGTAGAACCGCCTCGTGAAAAGCCTTTCTTGGAATAAGAGTAGCATTGTGAACGATTCCAACTTAAATTGGCTGAGTATTAAAAAGGACTTGTGTATCCGTGTGCCTTCATGTTAATTTAAATCCATATAGCAATTTATTCGCTAATTTCTAACATCCAGCTTCTTTAGTAGGATGAGTAGAAAGTAGCATAAGAGCTATGCCAGTAACTCAAAGTCAATTATTATTTACATTCCCATAATCTTTTTAGTCTGTGTTTATTTAAATTGCTCTTAATAATAAAAAACGAATCAACACTATCCGTCAAAAATAAAAAGTTGTTAAATTCGACTGCCTCGTCGCGGAGATGCATCGCATACGCGCTACGACACCGCTCTGAGTGCTCCCGGGTTCAAATACCAGGTCGTGCAGTGATATTGGGTTTTTCTACTCAGTATCAGACCTGGTTCAGGAATTTGTGCCAGATATGGCGATAAGCTATTCCCCATAGGCGCCCCCTATCACATAATGGTACGAAACACACTTGGTGAAAAGTGGGTGCTCTGGTTACACCTCTGCGAACCCTTTCCGGGATAATAATAATATAATAATACCAGCCCTGTATTAAATACTGCCCACTGCTGAGCACGGGCCTCCTCTACTACTGAGAGGGGTTAGGCCTTAGTCCACCACGCTGGCCTAGTGCGGATTGGCAGACTTCACATACCCTCGAAATTCTTATCGAGAATTCTCAGGTATGTAGGTTTCCTCACGATGTTTTCCTTCACCGTTAAAGCGAACGATAATTGATAAACAATACACACATAACTTCGAAAAATCAGAGGTGTGTGCCTTGGGTTTTGAACCGCCGGACATTGTCTCGGCAGACCGTTCCATTCCCAACTAGGCTATCGTCCACGTCCGGGATAAAGTGATGTGTATTTGTTCATTTTGTTTGTTTGATTGTATATCTACTTGTGCCAGTGCTAAAACCAAGCGATTCTCCGAAAACTGTCCATCGCTCCAAAACACGTTTTAGTAAACTGAATAACAGAGAAAGCTGTGAATATGCTTATTTCAAGTCGTAAACAGTTATTTCAACTCACGCTTACAATGGCGGCGGCGGCAGATCCGAAGAAACTTTACTAGTCCTTGGTAAATACAACAGTTGTACTCCACACTAAGATTCAAGTGTAGTTTCAGTGGCGAAGGGTGAAAATTTTCAAAGGGAAACCGACTTTTACTATTTATGTGTCATTATTAATTTAACTTTGACTAGTTTTTAAGGATACCCAGGTAAAGTAAACCTGTCGCCATAAGACTCATGCGTATAACCAATGCCAGACTTTTGGTGCTACAACTTCGATTAAATATTCTTAGATCGAACATGTGTGTTGATGCAGGAATCGAACCCACGTCCTCTGGTTCGACAGCCATTTCGTCATTGTGCTACAAAAAATTCCTTGTTCATTTATTGGGGCACCAAATTGCATATACTACCACACGAATGGAACTCATGGTGTAATGCATTAGTATCTGATATATTTTTTACAACTAGTGGCGGATCTTTTTAGATAGGAAATTGGAAAAACAAACAAGCACACGTCACGCTTTTATCCCCGAAGATTAAGCTGAGGGCACCAGTGCAACCAGGGCACCTAGTTTTCGCCATGTGTGTGCCGTCCCATGTTGGGATAGTTCGCTGATATTGAGCAGAAAAACCCAATATCTCCAATTCTGACACGGGAATAGAACCCGAAACTTCAGCGAGACAGTCGTATCGTTCACCCAATACAACTACGCCACTAAGGCAGACAGTCATTTTATGGATTCGAATAAATTATTTAATTTCAGCGTGGCCAATTACTTTGTAAATTTAATTTATAACCATTTAATCCGGAGCATAATAGTACTTATACAGTGCTTTGTAATGCCTGCTTGGACATTGCCGACGTAGTCCATTGCTCCGTAACCGGCCTATCAAAATAATTACAAGGAACCTTAACCACCTAGTATTTATATCTGTACTATATGTCGTCCTTTATTGAATTCCAAATTATGTTATCGATAGACTTTTCCAAGACTCATTGCCTTATTACTTTTGATAGCCAAAATGTCAAAAACAAACAACAATTCGTATCGTTCCACGCAATATAAGCTTTTATTTCAAAACCCTAAAAAATGTCCACAAAACAAAAGGGTTATTCTAAAAACTGAATGTTTTCACAAACGCCAATTCATTTGTTCGTTTCAGCCTTGTTTTGAGAGAGAAATAAAAAGGTATAAAAACTGGCAATGGGCGAACCGGGTCCGCAGCGAGGGTTCCGTACCTCTATACAATGGTGACCATACACGTTGCTGAAATTTATTATTATTTGTTTGTTTATATACTTTAGAGTTGAGACAATGATTGCTCTAACTAAGCACGTAACATTTTGGTAACACGTAGCGGTTGCTGACGCGCCCTGACTCCAATTGTTGCACATCGCTATAGCAACCGACCAGGACGTCGCCACAGCGGAGCGTGCACCAGCCACGAGCCGCCGACGCAGCGCCTCCTGACCGCCATTGGCGTTATCAAGTGCAAGCATCTCCGCCGTGGCCGCGGGCACTTCTGATTCATACATCGACCACTAGGCACACAAGTTTTAATTGTGATTAATTAATAAATTTACTCAATTCTCATTTGTATTTCTTTTTGCAACTTGTGCTCGACATAATTAATTTTTAAATAATTATTAATATTATAATTCGATTTCACCATATATATGTAAAACCAAAAACAAAACTCTGAATAAATATGGTTTGTAAAGATTTACGTTCTCAAATTTATACTTTGGTTTTTATTTATTTGTTAGGTCATTAAGGAAAATATCACAAATATAGAACAGATAGATAGTCAAACGGCGTAGGCTTTACTGAACAGATTGCGTACAGAACCCTAAAAAGTAAAATTGGTCGCCCTGTCAAGTAGACCGTAGAAGGCGACATATGCGATACTATTCGGTTTATTGAACCCCTCGTATTGTCGCGTAAATACAGAATTGAACCCTGGCTCTTGAAAGAAAATTGGTGCTATGTAATTGGTTACTTATAGCGATTGGCTGGGAGGAGTTTATGATACCATCGAAACTTCTAGATGGATCGAGACAAAATGTATCCGCTTCTAACTTTGAGTGTAAACTGACGGTGCTTCGATTTTGTTTGATTTATTTTGCATGATGCTTAAATAAATGATAACGCCAACTCAAGTGAAGCAAGATGATAAATCTAATAGATAATCATATCATAAAAAAACAAAAACTAATAATAATTGCTAGCAAATACTGTGGTGTTCAGCCTGCCAAGATGAAAAACGAATAGATATAACTATTCCATCAGTAATATAGGATTATTTCGCGTCGTTGATATAAACTATGAGACACCAGGTCCCAAACATCCAAACCAATATTTAGGAATTGAGCGCGTTGCGCCACGGAGGCCGTCGTAAATCATATTCCAATAGTTCTGTTTAGAGGAGGAAAACAAGCAAACAGATCGATTATTTAAGAAACAGAAAAGACAATACGACTTTTACATTCGGTCATCATAACTTATTACATAACTCAAACATTGTGAAGAACACAATAACTAAAATAAAATCCCCGTAAGACGAACTATAAAGGTATTATAATGCCAAATCAAAGTAAACAACACGTTCATCTCACAGTACAGTAGACATTCCGTCAGGATCTGCTATTCATCAGTAAATATCCCGATGCAGCGCACTAGGAGCGCATTGCTCGTTGAAAGTAAGCGAAATCGGTGACGGAACTGGCCACAGCACCTCGGAAAAGCGTAGAGCTCGTGTGTTCTCGTTCAATACATAAGTTCATGATTTTATTACTGACTAATTTTTGCTCGCGGCTTCACTCGCGAGAAAGATTTTTTTATCTCTACACCAAACTTCATTGAAATCCGTTCGGTAGTAAGTTTTTGAGTAAATATCGAGTTCAGACAGACAGACGCGTCGCGGGAGTATGCTTTATAATATATAAGGAAGTTAGAGGATCAATAAATGAGTTTTCTTTCTTTCTTTCTTTAACTGCTGCATGTTTCGCTGGTCTTACTTTACGTGCCGTCACGTAATTAATTTAGTGATAAGCGTATTGTATAATCATTATATATTGTACTAGCTTTTGCCCGCGGCTCCGCCCGCGTGAATGAGTTTTTCCGAGGTAAAAGTTCCGCTTTGTATTTTCCCGGGATAAAAGTAGCCTATGTGTTAAACCAGGACATGATCTACCCGTGTGCCAAATTTCATCGAAATCCATTCTATAGTTTTTGCGTGAAAGAGTAACAAACATCCATACATACATTCTTACAAACTTTCGCGTTTATAATATTAGTAGGACTACAATGCATACATGCGATACCGGTCTGCTTTACACCGAATAATTTCAGAGCGCGTTTGTATGGTGGCTTTATCGTCATGTATGCGGTAACTATCCAGCAGGTAGAAAATAACACTGTAATGTCAAATATCCATACAAATTATAGAATCAGCTATTACCAAAAATAAGAAATCAATACGTCAGGACAGTCAATGTCAAATAAAGCCGCCATTGTAAAGAGTCCGTTCAGAAAAATAATTAATGCACCCTCAAATAAGCGAACATCTGTCAAGACGAAGGGTGTTCGCGTGACTAGGCACACCCCATTGACGAAGCCCCGTATGACATCCCCTAAGGATTCTCGGAGGGTAGATAAGTCCGCACGTGCGCAGTAACTGTTTGGGGTAAATTTGGGGTCGGTACTTTGCAATTAAATGCGACTAACTGCATCGCTGTCCATGAAGGAAATGTTAATTAAGTGTTTCCTTTGATGATTTTATTGTAATTTTTGGAATAATTTTAGGGTTAAGTGCTTGGTGATTGTATGGGGTTTAAATACTCTCAAATCAGGCTTGCACGTAGCGTGTATAAAAGGGTCTGTTTGTTACTTAATCAAACTGGAACGGTTTAGCGTTAAAGGGTTTCCATTTAATCTATAGGCCATCACGCGAGCTCAATGTGTGTTTGAGTACATTTTTATCGGACTAGTGGGTATTTCAGCACGCTTGGTTTGAAGGAACGGCTGTTATGGCAAGATGCGTGAAGGAAAACAGGTACTCTCGTGTTTTCTCCTACGTCACTTCAATTTAATTCATCGGACAATACCGAGAGTCTTAATGAAGCTTCTTTAGACTCACTTGCGATTAATGTTAAATGATTGCTACTGTTTCGATAAGGTAAGTAGCGGCTTACCATCAGTCGCATCTCATAATTAAAATATAAAAATCCGTGTTGATTCTACTTATAAGCAATCGTGCGCGTGTTTAAAATCCATGTTTTAATAGCTGCGTATACGCTTTTGAATAACAAACGTTCGATGTTTGGACTGCATGGACGCAGAACGCACTTCGACACAGTATCGTGAGCAGCCGCCCTGTTTGCCAGTAGTCATGGCAACACCCATTCTGCTCTACCCTAGTCAGCGTGTCGTTACGTATCATTTATCAAATTCTACAAAGTCCGTACAGAACGTACGAATTTGTTCGTGTTTTTGTCGAAAAATGTTTTATTTCACCATGCCGTGCGCCTCGGGCCTAATGCAGGAGTAACTTATCGCGACTCCAATGTTCGTATTTTTAATCTTTTATGCCAGTGTGTATGGTTTAATTATAATTAGCTGTAATACTTTAAGGTTAAGCACTGCGTTCAAATCGAATTACATAATATGTATACGATGTACTTATTACCTATGAAGTAACCATAACTATCTACAATATTACTTAGGGCCTGTTTCAAAAGTCAATTTATTACCATTTATTTGAGAGCATAGTTTAGAGTGTCAGTTTTGTATGGTCGACTTATACATTTATGTGACGAGTAGCATTTTCTCAGGTTGTGAAACAGGTCTGTAATAGACAGTAATGGTAGTAAATTGTAACATAGGTAGCCGGTTTCTGGAATCGTTTTATAGTACATATACAGTACTGATTTGAAAACCCAGTATCATTTTGCCCGAGACCTCAGCATTGAAGTCGTACCGTAATACACCACGCCACCGAGGCAGTCAGTAATAATCAGTGATTAATGGTTACAAAAACCTACCTTACAAGAATCAATGTTTAATTTATTTTCTAAATTGTAACTAAAATTTTTTTGTGATTACGGAAACATAAATGCCGTAAATTCTAGAGCGATACAACCCAGAGTCTACAAAATCCCATAGAACTTACAGACTAAAACTTCAATTTGATCAAATCTGATAATAAAGCACAGAAAGAGAAATTATTAGCGTAGCCAGCACATCCCGAGTTCTGACATGGAATATAACTGTTCACAAGTTGCAGTAGTAGTTAAGCAAGCGTGCTAGAATTAGTTCTGTAATTAGCATTTAATATTCAGTATTCGTGTTGTAGCTCATTAGAACCGTTAAGCCTTAATTTTCTTCTATCTTTAATGTCTTAAGACAGGTTACATTATGTGCTCTGATTCATTATGTATTCTTTTGAGCTCTTCAATAATCTCGTTAGTGAATTTATAAGCACCTTCATATTCAGTCTTTGATTTAGCGTTTTAAGTAAATACTGCAGCGATTTTATTAGAAATAGCTGTATAAATATGTGATTACGTTTTAGGCAAGCAAGGTGACGTAGATAAAAATATGCACGAGCTTTTGCTGCTGAATTTCTCGTATTTAACTTCTTATTTTATTCATTGTAATTTGAAATATTGTAAAGAAGTAAACGCGGAAACAGGTGAACGGGATTGTATAAATAATATTATTAAGACTTACGGGAGACATATCACATTACTAGTTTACAAACAAGATTTTGGAAACAAGATTCTTACCAAGAATACGTGAGTAAAACCGTGTTTGTAAACTAGTAATGGCATTGTATAAAATTTGGCACATAGATTATGTCCTGGATTAATATATAGGCCAATTTTTCTCCCAGGAAATGTCTTCAGCTGGGCCCGCTAGCAACTAGTTATACAAACCTTAATGACTGATAAAATCCAGACAAGAAAGACCTTCCCAAGTTACTAACACTTTGTTTACATCTGCATCCACTCTCTAGGTAACGACGCGGCAGATGAGCTAGCTAAAAGGGGGTCAAATCAGGTGGTATTCGGACCCATTCCAATAGTACCACTACCTTTCTATCAGCTAAGATCATGGCTGCGCCGCAGAACACAAGAACAACACGCGGATCAATGGGCAAGTACTAGTGCATGTAGACAGTCCTGGGAAACAGTGCCACACCTGGACCGACGTCTAACGAGACGCCTCTTGTCTCTGGACAGGGCCTCTCTACGCACAATGGTGGGTACGATCACGGGACACTGCTCATTAAACAAACATTTATATGTTTTAGGTATCACCGACAGCCCCCTCTGTAGGGGATGCCTGTCGGCAGACGAAACAGCCTCCCACATTATCCTGGAATGCGAAGGAGTAGCTGCACAACAAGCTGAAATCCTCGGCACACCGGGGTTACTCCGAGAAGCCTGTGAAGGAACCGACTTTCTACGGGCTAAGTGCGGGAAAAAGAAGCCCCACAACAGTACATCTGCATCCATTCTCCAAGTAGTAATATTATCCATAATACTTGCAGCTGTTCCCCAAAACTCCACTATCTACTCTAAACATTCTACTACAGTCTACAAGCAAGTAGAACTAAATAGAGGACATTTTTTATCGTGGACACACGGTTAATTCCCGTGGGACAGCGTGCGATTTATAGTGCGTTTGCACGTTTATCCATTACGCTAAAACAGCTGACCGTCTGTTTTTAGCAATGTTATCAGGATTTTATTGACATCCATGGTTTTATAACTTTGTATGTTTAAATCAGACCAATGTCAAATTGGTTTATTGGAAATAGATATTTGGTAAATAAATGTTAGGCCTCTATATTATCATCTATACTGTGGTTCCTATTATTACATATGCTTATGCTCGCGGCTCTGCCCGCGTGAATAAGTTTATCCGAGAAAAAACGTCCCGCTATATATTTTTCTGAGATAAGAAGTTTCATCGAAATCGGTTTAGTTCCAGGCATTACTTCCTACATGCAAACTTACAAACTTGACCTCTTTATAATATTAGTGTAGATTGTAAACCTGTTACTGTTTCTAAATAAACTACTAATAGGATACTGCCGACCGAATTGCAGCAGCAACGGCATTGGATAAGGCAGACGAGAATAATGAAGGAAAGCTTTGAAAATAGGAGAGGCCTTGATGTATTTTAATAAAATAAATAATTAATCAAAGTCCTAATATTCCTTTTGCGTCTCTTACACTTCAGCTAAAATTACTATTCAGATCGAATAAGTACCTACTTTATAGCGGAGATTTGATAGGAAACCGATTAGGCATACTTTTTTCTTGACTTAGTTATAACAGCCAGTAGGAATGGGAAAATCGACTCCTCTATTTAAAATTATAAAATCCATATACTTGAGAAGAGAAATAACCTAACCTAATATTACGGGTATAATGTTTCATCGTCATCATCATCAGTCACACGACGTCCACTGCTGAACATAGGCCTCCCCTAAAGATTTCCAGACGGACCTGTCAAAAGCGGCTTGCATACAGCGTGTTCCTGCGACCTTTATCAAGTCGTCTACAGAACCTCTTTAAAGAAAAATCTGTGATAAGAATAGACCAGGAAATGTAAGTTCAGCATCGCAAAGCAAACAAGCTACACCCCATTGCAGCGGATGACGTTTACCAGTATTCGCGGTCAGATTATTGTTTATTTTATCCCCAGATTGGGGCCTGGGTGTTGTGGAAAAGTTTGTCATTATCTTCAAAACACGAATCTTAAAGCGGGACCAGGACTATGCGTGACTGTTAGATTCCACCAATCAGTCAAGCAACACAACTGATTAAAGTAGAATCTAAATGGAATTAAGAAAAAAAACTTTACTTCAAGATACTGAAAATTTAATTAACAGCGTTTAATTAAAGCAGTATGCATGAATTCGTAGAAAGCGTATGTTGAATGAATCCTAATTGCACTTTTTATCACAACTTTACTCGGCAAAGATAAGTGGACGATGGCAAAGTAGAAAAATAAACTTGGTTCCGATAGTGGATCGGGGGTTGTTAGGCGAGGGGTGCCGCCCGCGCGGCGCCCGGCCACCCCGCCGCGCCCCGCCGCCCGCCGCCGCGCCAGTCACACCAGACCGTCGAGAGAAGACGTCGTCCGAATGTGTTTTTCCAAAAGTACATAGCTCGGAACATGTTTGTACACCGTGTGTAGTGTTGTGTTGTGTTGTGTAGTGTTGTGCATCCTCGCTAATGCCTGTGTATGTATTATTTTTATTAACGAGGTACTCCTGGCGGGTGAAACGTTGAGGGTTGTTATTAACGTTTTTGTACATTCGCTGCGCTTTTTGGGAAATGCGGTGAAGGTCCAATTCGCGGGGAACGTTATACATTAATAATTTTCCTATATCATATTTAAGTACGTAAATAAAGTAAAATATTATGTAATTATGAAAGCTACAACTTGGACTTAAATATTGAGGGTTGATTTGACGTAGGCTTCTATACAGCATCTCTACGAAATATATTACAGCTTTCATAAAATTGCATTCTAGATAAAAATATATTAAAATATGCTACAGTACACAACGTCGCTTCAATTGATATGTATTCAAATCGTACTATTTTATAAAAAGTTAAGCACTTTGAATAACTCTTAAAGCGAGACTAAGCTACTACAGTACCCTGCAGTGTATGTTCGCATAATTTTGAAATTTCTTAAAATAAATATTATTACTTATTATAGATAAAATTTTATATTTACGACTATTTGATTAATTTATCATAACGTAAAATTATTTTACAGTCAGGCTTGAAACACTGAGAGAAATAAGCAATTGCTTCATCATTATGCAATCCAATCAAGATTCTTACCATAACTTACTTATATTCTTAAATATACTAAATCATTATAGCTCCCATGCAGTCTGGTTACTGCTGTTTTGTTCATTTCCATCACCAAGTGGAAATGCTTATTTTTTTATTACATTTACTGGCAAAGGAGCAAATGGATCACCTGCTATCTTAATTCTCATCTTAACTTACTTCTTCTTGTCTTATTTCTCTTACTAATATTATAAATGCGAAATTTGTGAAAATGTCATGATGTTTGTTGGAAGTAAACTTGGAAATATGTGAACGGATTTTGATGAAATTTACTACACTGATAGACCATGTCCTGAATAAACATATAGGCTATATTTATCCCGGTAATTTGCTCCCGTGAGAAATATTTGACTTTTTATCTGATATTATCTAGATGGCGCTGGCGTCGTACAGTTGGCGCTATGGATAACTACAGGGATTTAGGAATTATTGTTGCGGAAAAGGCTTTTCACGCGGATGGAGCCGCGAGCAACACCAAGTAAAGTAATAAAGACCCTCATCCTCTGCCAGTGACCGTCCTGAGCCGAGGTTCGTAACCCGTTAGTGGGTTGCCCTCAGCATGGTTACTTAAATCAAGGGTTGCGAGCGCCTAAAGCGTTCACCCGAAAGTCCGGTGTGGCCAGACAAGCCGACTCGAGTCAGGCTACTGGCCGGTAGGACCATTAAAAAAAAAAAACACAATTCCAAGAATAATAGAGCTGCCGGTCTTATATACATTGTTTTGTACCGGTTTACAGTGGTAGAGCCACTGTAGACGTATTTGTCTAGCTGAATAGCCCAGCTCGACTGAGGTAATACTACAGTCTCACAGAGAATCAACGTGAAGCGACAGCTTCTTGTTATGATTTGTGAGTGAAATTCCTGAGGGTCCAAACAACTAGTATTCTTTTCCTTTAAGAATTATCACATCCATGAAGCACATCCATGATTCCCTCGAATTGTGAGTGTTTATGCGTGAAGCTACTTGTAGTTTGGCATATTACGCTAAAAAAATATTTACCAAATGTAATTATGGATCAATAGATTATGTTCTACAATTCTGGGTGTTGATACTGTTTACGACATAAATGCGTTATCTCGTTATTTATAAAAAAAAACAATGTATTTAAACTGTAAAAATCCACCCAAATTTGGAGAGAATCCACTAATGTAGCAATACTGCTTACATAATGTTTACGTGAATGTTCGACATTCAAAATACACAATAACTTTCGTACGAGCAACATCTCAGTCCGCCTCAATCCTCATGACCACGAAGGCTGCAGTCTTCGAAATGCCGGGAGTAAAAATAAACAGTCGCGAAAAAATCCGTTACTTTTATTGCATCACTGCTTACACTTCAGCTCCTTTGCACCTATGTTTTCTACTTGTGCATACATTTTCAGTAAGCTGTGTTAATAGTTTTGTCTATAAGATGAATTAACTTAAGGAGACCGGGTGATACCATCTCATGGAATACCTTTATTTTTTTATTAGCTGCTATATCATTAGTCACGTTATGGATGCGTAGGAAATACTGCTTCAAATCATTATCTTCTTTAAAGTCGACAACACAACATCGATTTTGCTACTATGTCTATAGAGGTATACCAACTGCATCGGTAGGCAACGGCTTGGCTGTGCCTCTGGCATTGCTTTAGTTCATGGGCGGCGGATCTGCTTACCATCAGGCGGACCGCATGCTCGTTTGCCTACTAAGGCAATAAAAAAAAAAAACAATATTATGACAGTTTTACGCACAACATTAAAACATTTATTTTATTACACCAATTACAATTATGATTTAATAATACGTTTTATTATAAAGTAATTATGACTTTTGTGGGCTACAGTCATGCCATCTCACTGTCACTGCTTTTTTATTTCATTGCTTTCATGTGTTCAATTCTTCGATAAATTCTAAATCTTTTTTTGTATATTTTTGTTTTGGCCGCTTTTGACAGGTCCGTCTGGAAATATTTGGGGGAGGCCTATGTTCAGCAGTGGACGTCATGTGGCTGATGATGATGATGATGATATTTTTGTTTAGCTACATTAGCCAAGCGTGATTGAAAGACTTACCTCTCTCATCAGTAAAAAAATACGTATAGTACACTTTTTGATTTGCCCTATATCAATAATTGTGGACGACAGCCTAGTTGGGAATGGAGCGTTCTGCTGAGACAATGTCCTTAGGTTCAAAACCCAAGGCACACACCTCTGACTTTTCGAAGTTATGTGTGTATTGTTTATCAATTATTGTTCGCTTAAACGGTGAAGGAAAACGTCATGAGGAAACTTACATACCTGAGAAGTTCTAAGCTTGAGAATTCTCCATAAGAATTTCGAGGGTATGTGAATTCTATCAACCCGCAGTAGGCCACCGTGGTGGACTTTTTTTTTTTTTTTTTTTAACACGGGGAAATCCGTTTCCGGATTTCTGCCGGACTCACCGGTTAAAACCGTCCTATCGACTAAAACCCCGCCATTCTGCTCTCTCTCCCTTATATCAAAGTTCGCGGGGTACGCATGTGCATGCAACCGCAACCTTTGCAGGAGTCGGCTCTTGGACAGAGCCTCTCGCCGTCCAAGGAATGAGGCCTCGGTTTGATCACGGGCGTGCATGGGAGTAGCACGCCAGCCTCTTTGGCATTATTTGCCCGGTAGCGGGTCACCCGCCCGCAACCTACTAACCCGCTTAGGGAGGTCGTAAGTCGTCTCTCCGACGTCTGCTGCGAGAGGGACGTCCAATGGACCGCTCCCTTTCTCTCTCCGCCGCCTCTTTGGCGGACATGACTTGTTCACCGTGGTGGACTAAGGCCTAACCTTTCTCAGTACTAGAGGAGGCACGTGCTTAGCAGTGGGCAGTATATAATACAGGGCTGATTGAATTGCATTGCATATCTATAGTTTATTGCGGCGCGCGGCGATATAAAGGCAGGTAGAAGAAAAACTATTTTTAAACCTTTCCTAAAATAAACCTTGACAAAAAAATCTTTTACACCTGTGTAATATTGCAAATCCTGTTAAATCGGAATTTTCACACGTGGCTTTCTTTTGTTCCTCGAAAATGGTTTATCAGATTTCCAGCGTGACCCTCGAATTTTCCGGGAAGCATAAAACAGCCTTTGTGGCCGATAAAGCGTTCTGTGAAAAGTGGGCGAGCAGTGTCCACTGCAATATACCTTTAGAAAGATATATTGTGAGAAGAAATAGTTTTTTTGCAAGTATTCTTAATCCTTTTTTCATGCGGCAAACGATTGACCATACTTTACATAGAAATAGTCTATGGTCGAAGAGTGACACAGCCTTTTTCCCGCCTATAAATATACACTATATATGTGACTCATATTCCGAAAGGCCTCAGTAACGGTAAAATATAGTTTAAAATTGAAATATATTTATGTTTAACTTAATACTTATACCGACTGAATCTTGTCGTACAAGGAAATATAAGTTAAAACATTTTCGCAGTCAAAGCTATAATTTTGCAAATTATGGACTGTTTAATAAAGCACCCTGTTAATTACCGAAATTCTGTAGCTGTGCGGTTGTTTTATGAGTCTAATCCTAGTTTAATTTATGAAGCTGATATTTGAAAACGACACATTAATCTTAATTTCACAAAATACCTATTACGGACGTCGTTTAGAAATGATTTAGTGAATGCAAAGACATTAAACAGTATAGTCATAGACCGGACATCAGGCCCAAATTTTTCGTTCAAAAGTTATTACTCGTGGGTAATAAGTCGCTTTATTATCTGAAACACCCAAGACAAGACGTCTCGGTATGCGCAAATTTTATACAGAAAACAATATTTCGGAAGGAAATATGCCAATTTTCGCCTTACGAAGAGGCTCAAAATTTTTGTATGAAAATTTCCCAATACCCGCTCTATATCATCTTAGAACTCTTTGAGTGAATGTAATTCTCAAGATAGAAGAAACTATAGGATTAGATTCTGGATTTGATCCTAAAACCTCGTGAGTTTTCCGGGATCTGTCGATGTGTATCATTACGCGAGATGGAAATATACTCGACGAGTGTGGTTTCATTTACTATATTTTATACGATTGCGTCTACTACAGAGTACAGCTTAACGTAAGTTACCGCGCTCGTGTCTGTATGGTTCCACCTACCCATGTGATTCTATTATTATTATATATTAGTATTAGTATTATTTCTTGCCCCTTTTCTCCCTGTTATTTAAATTTACTCACTTTGTCTAGTTTGCATGCTGTGACAACTTGTAATTAAAACAACATTTAGCCTATTATACGAAACCCTACTGTAACAAACTAAGTACTAATAATGTATGTTTTGTAAGTTGTTCTATATCAAAAAATAAATAAAATAAAAAATAAATAAATAAATATACTAGCGTTTGCCCGCGGCTCCACCCGCGTGAAAAAGTTTTCCCGGGATAATATATATCCTATGCTACTTGGTAATAATGTAACTTTCTATTGGTGAAAGAATTAAAAAAAACGGTCCAGTAGTTTTTGAGTTTATTCATAACTAAAAATAAAAAATCAAATCTTTTCTTATCTATAAATCTTCCTTATAATATTATAGTATATATTATTAAATTATTGAAGTACCTGTTTATCATTTTCACTCTATCTTTATTGTACGCCGCCATCAATTATTTTAACATCCGTTTCTGTCCATCCAGAGGATGTCTGGAAGAGATAGCTTTAAGCAATAAGACCGCCCTTTGTAAAACCATATTATCATTTTATTTTTATTGTATATTACTTTTTTCATGTTTTTATTTGTTATACTATAAATAGTTCTATTATTATTATTACAGCTCTTCCATCCCCTTGGGCAGAAGAACGTGAGTTTATGTTGGGTATTTTAATCACAAAGTTATATTATATTCTCCATAAAATTCTTTACTTTGATTCAATTATATTTAACGTACAGCTTCCTTGAACGTAGATGAACTTAAAGAAGATTCTTTTAGTGATTAAAATTCGTCATATTTGAAGTCTGTTATTGCTTATATGGAATTTCGGTTTCATATTACTGTGTTAAAGTTTAAATAACATACAACATTTGAATTTTCATAACATACAACAATTTCAACATTTCTTTTTTTCTTAAAATTTGAAGTTTGAATTTTTTTTCTTAAAAAAGAACAATACGCTAATATTAAAAACAAAAACAGCAGATTATTATTATAAATTTAATTACTAATTACAAAAATATAACCACAAGCAATAATTCTAAGAGACGCAACATGGGTACAGTCGCGCAGACACGCTCTCATTATCCATCCGAAGCATGGTAACGTGTTACATTTAATGAGATACTTATTACCGGGAACGTTTTTTATCCACTCGACTGTACTTTACGGTTTTGAAAAAACTTTCTATTTATTTTTCGATGCATCTTCATATTTAATTTTGAAATTAGGTTTTGTATTACATTTTTTTTTATTTATTTTATATATTTAATTCAGATCACATAATCAATATTATAAATTAAAATCAAATTAACAAAATATCAATTACTTATTAGCTACTACTACATTTGTTATGTTACATTTCCCAGAACTACTTTTATCCAATAATTTTGGAAAGGACAGTAAATGAAATATGAAATTATGAAAAAGCTATTAAAAAGCTACAAGTGAAATGGACTATATTTTTTATTAATTTGATACCTTTTACTCCAGATAAAGACTTTCACGACATTATGTTAAAATACAATGTTTTCAACATAAGGTAAAATGTATGTATTTATGTTTTTAAATAAATACAACATTTCATAGTCTTCCTTTTATTTAAGATGCTATGTTATTTGGAGAAAAATAATCGTTATGATCGACAATTTTTATAGGTATAGTAAAATTACCGGTGTTTTTTTTTCCATTCGGTGGGTTCGATTTCCGCTTCAGATAGGCGATTATTCGAAAATCCTTGAATGTATTTTGAATTGCTTTTAAAATCAAAATAATTTCTTTTTTAGTGAAATGTTCCATCTATAATATTTAAGATACTTTTCCTCCATGTAGCATAGCCGTGGGACGCCCTGTATACATTAATACTAGTCGATACCGCATTTCGACTTTCCCATAAACGACATTACGACGAAGAGTATACTTTTTTACATGTAAGACATGTAGTGTACTAATTCATCTTAATTTTCAAATTGACGTTCGTAATACCGAATTTGAGTGCATACGCTAGTCATTAGCTAATTGAAGTCTCACAGTTACCCCAACGAGTCTACTTAAATTTAATTTTGCCCATTTCTATGCATAATGTGGAAAATTCATTCATTGCAAGACCCCGCATGCAATTTCAGGAAAATTAAAAATTTCCCCGTTTCCCGCTTTGGGGATGTTCCGCGATGATTAATTACGCAATGATATTGAAAACGTGTTTTGGATTTAGGGGTGTTGAATTATTCTATGCAAATACTTTTTGCACGATGGAGTTTTTCACGTCTTATGTAAATACACCTGTGGGCTTAGAATGTGACAAAAAAACACGTCACGTCTCCGTTTCGTCTTATTGGGATTGGTTGAGAGACTAACACGTGACTGGCGTATTGGTCTCTCGATCAATCACAAACATCAAAATTAAACGACATCGTTTTACGAGTTGCGTCTTTGTGTCACATTCTAAGCCCACTGGGTGAGTTTCCATACAGATTTCGCTAATTATTTCATTAAACATAATATACCTTTCATAAAACAGTGTTGTAATACATTAGTAATGGCCACTATGTCAAAATTAAGAAAGAAAGTGACAACACTACTAAAAATATCGCAAACTAGACTTTTGCTCGTGGCTCCGCCCGCGTGAATGAATTTCCCGGGATAAAAAGTAGCCTATGCTACTCGCTGATAATGTAGCTTTATATTGGTGAAAGAGTTTTTAAAATCGGTCAGGAGTTTTGTGAGTTTATACGTTATAAAAATACAAATCATTCCTGTTTATAATATTAGTGTATATTAAAATGTGTGTAGTTCTGTCGACTAAAATATTTAAAGAAATATAGTCAAAGGGATAAATATTACTCATAAAATTCACGGATGAACTGACATAGTTGGTATCATACATCTAAATATATCCTACAAAGCATCCGACATATTCACGCATTCACACAAGAAAAGAAAATTGCCTCCAACATAAAAGGCTTGATTCACTGACGGAAGCTCAGAGTTTGTGGGTGAGATTAGCAAGTGAAATCACTGGTAGTAGTGAAACATTGAGGATACGTCGCTAGATAAACAAGGGGGGAGGCGGCGGGGTAGCGCGGGAGAACACGACGGCGACAAAAAAATCCCTTCTGTACCCACCCTCTTGATGTAGGCTCGGAGCTTGCAACGACGGTGTTTGCTGAATGCCACGGGATTTTTTTCTTTTCCGGGAAACTATTTTTAGTCAGGAAATATTTATTTAGTACATTTTAACTTAAATAAATATCTTTTCTTTTTAATTTACGACTATTTTAGTCATAGTATTATAATTAACAAATTAAACGAGTGACAAAATTTTAACGTTGCAGAAGTAAGTATAGTATAACTTTAGTGTTTTTTACAGTAATTATTAAAGTACTACCGATATATTCTTGACGTATTTTATCGTTCACATACAAAATATGTTACTTTTGTCATAATAAAATAAAATTTAAAGTGTATAGTCTTTAGACGATGTGGCCTTTAATTGTGAATATATGCGTTATTATTTTTTATGATATTATGTTTATTAATATTATGTTTTTTATAATATACATATATTTTCTATTACAATAAATACTTAATCATAATTGAACAACAAAACTCATAAATCCGTTTCATTTCCAGAGATACAAACATTCACATTCTATGGAAACGTTACTTTAATATTGTATAAATATTTGTATACATTCTGTGGTTAATCGTTAAACAGATTTTTTTTCCTTGCGTATTATTAATACCGTTAGATGTTTTATCGATTCTGATTACATACATAAATACGAACATTTCGCATTTGGTCAGTTGCAAACTATACAAAGCAAATCGTAAACACCAACAATCATTTCATGAAGAATTTCTCATTTCCAAGACGTACACGTAGACTTTTTTTTATCCAAGATAAGTAAAAGTAGGACTTTTATAATCTAAATTGTCCATAACCGAGACCAGCTACTAGCATCATCTAGTGACAATGTAAAATAATCTATCTAGAAACTAGTTTATAGTTAAAATTTCAATAATAGTATACTAGACTTTTGCTCGCGGTTCCGCCCGCGTGAATGAGTTTTTCCGGGATATAAGTCCCGCTTTATATTTCCCCGGAATACAAAGTAGCCTATTTTACTCGCTGATAATGTAGCTTTATATTTGTGAAAGAATTTCTCAAATCGGTTTAGTAGTTTCGGAGCCTATTCAATGCAAACAAACAAACAATCAAATCTTCCCTCTTTGTAATATTAGTATAGATTTACTTGAGTTGTAGTAATTGCTTAGTAACGAAAAATCATATAAACCCACAATAGTGACCCACGTAAGTGTCCCGCATTCTAGGATCAGCCTGTATATTATATCTGGTTCCAACAGGCCGGCATAATTGTGTCGAATGACGAGGCAAAATCATCGATCGTCAGTCGACACTCTATCTGGACCCCTTTCCGCTTACCATCAGGTGCAGTGGGGTAACATTGCCATGTACATATAAAAAAGTTATTTTTTTCCCACATGCGTTCAATATGGAGGGTTTAATGGCTACGGCAGCTTCAATTGGCCAATCAAGTAGCCCCTTTCACAGCACGTGCCCCATTCGGATAAATAGTGCGGTGATAAACTAATGTGTGCATAATCCATTAAGCCTCGGCACAAGTAATAACTCAGCGGTAATGAACGCCATCGGTCATACAGTCGCGACGGATGCATTTGTCAAATTACTCAACGCTAGTTAAGCTTATGCTGACGAGCATATGAAGAAGCGTAATGCAAGCTAAAGCATTTTTAGAGATAAAAATATACTAATAGACCCATAGCCCCTACAGCGTACTAAATTACAATTCTTCTATCCCAGAATGGTCCTATTCACTACAACTTGGGTGTTGTGGACAGACTCCCCCATTAGACCTGATATGAATATTATCGGTTCATGATTTCTATCACAGTAAAAGGATAGAATGCCCTGCGAACTCATTACCCACTACACCACGGAAGCTGTCAAACTGATATCTATGACAAACCACACAGCTGCATTACCTTTACCGCAGGTGCGAGTGACAGATTTGACAAGGTGTAGTTTGTTATAGCTGCCTCGGCATTAGCATTGGACGTATGAATAGCAATCGGTGGGTCCTTCTTCCTATTAAATTTATTGTTACTCCAATAACAGTAAAGGAGACTCCCTTTGTATTATGAAGTCATGAAATTAAGATAAATTCCTTTTACTTAGTGAACAAATTAATTACATAATCTCTTTGTATTTAATGTACCTACTCAAACATTGCGGATTTTTTATGAACATTTTTTTTAAATTATTTTTAAAAAATTTACAAAAATAACATCACCTACACACTTCAACCCGATACAGAACAAAAAATACATCTGTGTAAATCAGATTAAATCATGACACACGGCAGACGGCGCCGTGTTCGGCTCCCGGCTGAGACACTTACTCTCAAAAGGGGTTTTGCGTTATCGCCAAGTATTTGCCGAAGTATTTCGGGGGTGGCGCAATTTATGTAAAGTGTATTACGAATAAACAATTTTGCGCTAGCGCCGAGGCCTTTCTCAAAGCTTCTTAAACGTCACTCTCGAATATCGGTTAATTATTACATCGGTATGAATATTTATACGGGATTTTAAGGGTTGTGATGTTTTGAATGTAATTTTTGGTTCAGAAAATATACCTACTAAAAATATTGAATATTGATATAAAAAGACAATCCTCTTTACTTTAATGCATACCTAAATAATTTTGTGGCATGTGTCGTTTGAACGGTTTAGCAGTAACGATAGCGGGACAGTTAGTTGGAGCGTTTCTTACTAATAACAATATTGTTGTAACTAACAATGGTGATACTTAAACTGACACAATGTAAGCCTAATAAAACACAGTATCCATAACAGTTTGATGACATTGAGAACATATATTCTTCTTCATAAATTCTTAATAACATTTATAACAAACATCCATTTTTTGCCGTTGTACTGGTACTTAAATTTGCATGCTGTGGTCTCTTTTATTGAAGGAGCACGTCACACTGTAAATTGTGAAAATGCTACATCATTGTTTTTATTATATGTCGTGTATCCTTCGTTGGAGGTCCTTAAATAAAATAAATATTTTAAGTACTTTTCGTACAAGTGAAGTTTCAAACCTCTTGTTCAAGAGCAATGTATACGTTGATGTTTTTAAGCTATTGCATAGCTTCTATCGCGGGCCTTGAGTGTGGAGACCGAATCCAGAAATTCCGTAACGAAATAACCTGACATCTTTTTTATCTTACTAATATGAACCTTAAATACAATGCGTAGAAGCTATAATTCTTGAAACGAGTATATTTTTATTTATTTTATTTATTAAAGTCATTAAAAACATTTCTTACTAATCTAATATGAACCTTAAATACATTGCGTAGAAGCTATTTCCCCAGCGTTGGCACGGCACGAGTACAAAAGAATCGAACGTATCATTAAAATTTTGATTTATTCTACTTTGGTTGTGATGACCATTGCATTTCTGACATTTATCAATAACAAGACTAAACGTGCGTTGCTCGCGTTTAAAAATCTACTTTATGTGGTAAGCGTAAGATCGAATTTGTGTTTAGTCAATCAAAATTTATGATAAAAAATGCTATGCAATGGCTTTACCGCGGCAGTCTCCGAGTGCCACATTTAATTTTTTTTAGTCGGGTACGGCAAGTTGACCTCAATGCACCTGATAGTAAGCAGAGTAGGGTCCAGACTCCAGATAGTGTCGATTGATGACAGATAATTGACCTTCGCAACTCGCAAGCGACCGCCCATAAACAATAGTAACACCATAGTCCATACAGAACTTTGAATAAAAGACTGCGTGGCACTCCACTGTGGTCGTCACCCTGAGACCTAAATGTTAAGTCCCAAATGGCCCATTAATTACTCTGGCTACAACGTCCTTCAAACCGGAACACAACAGTGTATATAAACTGCTGCTCGGCGGCTGATACAGACATTGCGGTGGTACCTACCCAGACGGCCCTCGAATACGAGAGACCCACCAGTAAAACACCATCACCATCAGCTGATGTTGGAAAAGTTTTGGATATAGAGTAAGTGTAATGCTTTGTAAACCAAAGTTCTGGGTAAAATTGCTACTCCATATGGGTATACTTGTTATTTGAGAGATTTCTTAAATCAATTTTAAGCTATATTAAACCTCGGAATTTCCTCAAAACTTTAAAATTGAGTTTTTTTAATCTTGAATCCCGAACTGTGTAAGCGTGGTCGAATTTCCCAGGGGAACTTAATATCCGGGTAAAAAATATTTTGTACGTTTTACGGCCGTAATTTTTCACGTGGATTTCGAAAATCCTTAAATTATGAGTATTTATTATGTTTTACTCTATATCAAACTTTAAGGTAGACTTACCTAGGTAACACGTGTAAAAATTATTCTACATGTCGACTTGAAGCTGACCTAGGAAAGTGAAATTAGGAGTTATGCAATTATATCCTGTTACCCTCGTCTCTGAAAACTTTAGCTGCGACTGGCGAAAAATACCCTTTTTAACCGATTTCAAAAAAGGAGGTTCAGTATTTTTTCGTATTAAAGTACATATTTACAGATTTTTTCCTTTACACTTGCTGTAAGACCTCGTTTCTTGCCATATTTCATGATTTTAGGTCAACGGGAAGTTCCCTATAGGTTTTGATCCCCTTGCGAAATCGCAAAATGTGCGAAAATGTGTGACATAAACGGTCATATCTTTAATCGCGTTGACTTACAAGTTTGATTTTTTCACAGCTGAAAGAGACCGTAGACCTGAGTTATTGATATAATTGGATTTCAACTTGATATCTTTACGAATTCCTGAGAAAAGGCGTCTTGACAGACAGACAAAAAGAAACGCTATAAGTGTTCCTTTCTTCCCTTTAAGGTACGGAACCCTTACAGCACAGAATATTCGCTTAAAAATAAAGTACAAGTGGCGGTCTTATCACTCGAGGCAGACAACCATAACCACAAAGAAAGAACCGCCACAGTGGCCCACGTAAGTGTGTTGTATTCCGGGATCAGCCTGTGTATATCCGGTTCAAACAGGTCGGTACATGACGCTCTATCTGAACCCAAATCCGCTACCATCAAGTACAGGGTGCCACTTTGTCCCTCTATAAAAAAAACACTTTACAAACACTTTAAAGATGAAAATTCCCAGTAAATCGAGTTCGCAAGACGTTGAAACTTACTAATAGAATAAATCTGTTTGCACTGTCGTGTGCAGACTCAGTCTTGTATTGAACTCGGCATTTTCTTTTGTTAGTATTTCGCTTGCGGTTTCTAGCATTCAGAATTTAATAGGTCAAATATCTTTTCTAGATTAATTGGCATTATATTTGTTTTGAAACTTACAATGTTTTTTAACTTTTTCTTATTGATTAAAAGTTTGTTTTTTTGTCACTTTTCAATAAAATACGCAATATTATGGCATATTATACCGGCTTCCCAGAAACACGTTAATGTTTGGTTAATAATACTTCACGTGATTACGATATGTCTAGACTCCAGAGTCTAGACAGTTTGTGGTAACACTATGTAACAAAAATAACCAAAGCCTATCTTGAGTTTCGTGAGAGCAGTGGGATTACCGGAGATCTAATAAAAAAGCCCTTCGCCACTCTTCCCGATGTCTAGTCAGTCTTAATTAATATCGGCAACATTCTTCTATTTATGTGAGTGTTAATGAGGGATACTGTTCACATACCACATACAATCAGGACACTCACTAAATTCTAGTATCTACTTAATACTATCAAACACTAGACCTTGAAGCTATTTTTAATATAAATATAAAACTAATTTTATAAACACCAATTTTCTTTACATCTTCAACATCCCAAAATTTTCAAATTCGTAACCGAGGTAAAAAGCAATTTCACCACTTAGGCATCCCCAGTCTCATTACATTCTAGCTTAAGGTACGGTTCTGTCTAGGATTAGCGTGGCGACCCTTAAGATGGGTTAGACGCAGGGTGCCTTATTAAGCTACCCCTAGATATAACTCACACTAAGCCACTATTACAAGGGATTGCTTTATGATTATGAAAGCCGGGTTAATTTGATTTTCATTAAAATTAAACTGGTTGATAGAAGACAGTCATTCGGTCACGGAAATCGTCTTTAAATCATAAATTATTTGAAAATACTCCGCTAAATTAAAGTCAAATCTCCAATACGAATGTCTAATGCCATTGATAAATTATTGTGATTAATCACAGAACATTAATTAAAGCTACGATAAACAGATACAAACACGCTTCGTCTCAAAGCATATGATTATAATTAATGACATCAGACGTGTGCCCCTGGCATTAGAAAGGTAAATTAATAGATGGATAAGCAGGGATACACACAATATAGATAGGCAATATTATATGTAAAACATTGTAAGAAATGATAAATCTTATTATCTACAATGTTTTACAATAGGCGGTCTAGCTAAGAACGATCTTTGCCAGTCAATTTAATATAATAAAATTCTTACGAAGACTAAATAAAGATACTCGAATTCTTGATAACTAATATGTATGGTTTCTTTCCTTTATTTTATTCAGTACATACCTTAGATATCTGTCGCGCAAAAATTTGTAATTCAAAATACCAAGTAGGTATTAAAGACAGGCGCGCTTACCACGATGGCCGCGACCTGCTCATGTATATAAAAAAATCCGAACCGGGACAAGAACTCGTGACCCAGCACATGCATTATTAACCCGCTATAAATAACGCAGCATCCGTTCTACGTACTTATTTTCGGGAGAGTTGCCAAAAGGACGCGCAATCCGGCAACGTAATGTTATTACGTTTGCTCCAACCGTTTCCTGTAAAGTGAAATATTTTACGAGATATAAGAGCGCCATGATGACTGCCTCGGTGGCGTAGTTGTATTACGGTACGACTGCAAGGCTGAAGTCTCGGGTTCGATTCCCGGGTCGGGCAAAGTGATATTGGATTTTTCTATTCAGTATCCGCCCGGAGTCTGGAATTTGTCTATCACATCATGGGACGGTATACGCACGGCGAAAAGTGGGTGCACTTAGGTGTGCCCTTTGGGGATAAAAAGGCGTGAGCGTGTATGTGTGTGTGTGTATGATGTAAAGCGCTGTACACAACAAACCCGCGAAATACCGGCGACTTGGTGCGGGCGGCCTTACTTGATAGATTTATGTTGAGATTTGTTACTGCGCGGGCTATCCTCTGACATGACAATCACAAACTGCCAACGCAAAGTTATTCTGTGTGCTTAGAATGACTCCAAAAACGCAACTCATAAGTCGATGTCGTTTAATTTTGATGTTTGTGATTGGTTGAGAGACCAATACGTCAGTCACGTGTTAGTCTCTCAACCAATCCCAATAAAAAGAATCGGAGTCGTGTCGTATTTTATTGCCATATTCTAAGCACACTGAACCGTTGACACTAAGTTTTCCGACTTGCAACGCAATGATCCACCGTACAGTACATAGTGTTAGGGACTCGGCCCATTGCTCCAAACCAACATAACCGTTCCACTCACCCCCCAAGTAGTGGTAGTGATAACGCGTTGTTCCCCACGAAAAAGGGCTTTACAGACTAACCCTACACTGTAACTTGTCAACCAGGATCGATAATATTTCCATAACACCGAGCGTTGAAGCTTGCAAGTCTCTGGGAACGAATGTGTATTCGTTATATAGTTATATATATAGTTATTCCGCAAAGTGGAGCGTCCGTTGATCAACATGATCGAATTTAGATTAGATGGGACAATCGGTGCGATGTCGCATAGTATATGACTATTTTGACATCGCGATGAAGTTTTGGGTGATTTCATATCATGCAAGAATTTGTCTGAGTAACTCCTTTGACTTTTTACCAATTATAACACACACACTTTTTTTAATACATAATATATAACGTGAGTGAGTAGCTCAAGCTATCTTATTTTGTGCCCTTACTTTCAGCTGTTCATCTATTGTATTAGTACCTACCTATATGGGAAAACTTGTCATTTAGCCATCTGTACTTAACTTCATGCAATATCCATAAGTGTTAATTTTAGCTGTAAGTTTTCCTTAATAATAAATAAACAATAATTACCATTTTTTATACCGGCATGTCATTGTGTTTCCACTGCACCTGATGGTAAGCGGAGAGGTTCAGCTTGAATATCAGATGTGGATAAATGATTATCCCTTGCTAGTCGACACAATTATGCCGGCCTGTTTGAACCGGATATACACAGGCTAACATCGGAACGCGGCACACTTACGTGGGCCACTTACGCCACTATGTTGGGATTTACATCTTGTAGAGGGTGGTCGCTATCCAGGCGGATACACACCACAAGTATCATACCAAAAGCAAAGCAAGTATTGTGCAAGAATTGCTGTGGTCTGATTTTAAAGACATTTCATCAGGTGTAATCTAGTCATTTTTTATAGCCGAGGCACTTCCCACAACACAAGCGTGTTGTTCCTCTAGTTATTATCTTAACTAATTGTCGTCCAGTGGTCTAAATTCGACCATAAATTTATTTTACGGCGCTTTTCTACATGAATTATAATCATGCCAAATCCTACACTCATCCGTGCACGCAAAAGGTAGTAAGGTACAAAGCTTCTTACACACACTCACACTCACGCCTTTTATCCCCAGGGCAGAGGCAGAGGCGCAACTAGTGCACTCACTTTTCCCAGTGCGTATTCCGTCCCATGATGTGATAGGGGGAGAGCTTATCGCCATATCGGGCACAAATACCAGACTCCGGGTTTATACTGAATAGAAAAATCCAATACCAATTTGACCGACCCGGGAATCGAACCTGAAACCTCAGCATTGCAGTCATACCGTAATACAACTACACCACCGAGGCAGTACAAAGCTTTTTTTTACGTATTGATATACAGATATGAATTGGGAATATATTTTGCGGACATATACATTGCTGAATGAATTTTTAAATAAATTTGGCATACACATACATACAAGTCCTGTATAATATAGAATTTTAACCTAATTTAAACTTACAGGAAAAATGCTCCCACCATACCATATATTACCAGCTCTGTATTATATACTGCTCACTGCTGAGCACGGGCCTCCTCTACAACTGAGAGGGTTTTTTTTTTTTTTTTTTTTTTTTTTTTCGGTAGGCGATCCTGCAGTCAACACCGGGGGAAACCTGCGAATGGGATACTGGAGTCCCCCGGCTTGACGACTGCAGGGGCCTGGGAAGGAAGTGGAATAGGATGATGGAAGGAAAGGTGGGGAAGGGAGAAAGGTTCTCAGGATGGGTGGAAAGGAAAAGGGTGCCAGGAAATGTTCGCGGGCCCTTTTAGGCCTCAATGTGTTATACAACCAAGAGGTATACACACTGACTGTGTGCCTCGGCCCGCGACTAATGTTCCCCCGCGCATGGGCGTGCATTGGGTGTGAAGACCCAAAGCACAAGAATTGCCTCGGGGGGGAACTGAGAGGGTTAAGGCCTTAGTCCACCACGCTGCACTGTCCTAGCGCGGGATGGCAGACTTCACATACCTTCGAAACTCAGAGAACTTCTCAGGTATGCAGGTTTCCTCACAATGTTTTCCTTCACCGTTAAAGCGAGCGATAATTCACAAAGAATACACACATAACTTTTTAGAAAAGTCAGAGGTATGTGCCCTTGGGTTTTGAACCTGCGGATATTCGTCTCGGCAGTCCGTTCCACTCCCAACTAGGCTATCGCCGCTTCAAAAATGCTCAGCAATACTTTTATTTCACGGAAATCTTTCACGGGTTCGAAACCACGAGCAAAAGCTCGGGCTGTAGGGCCGCCTCTGGTGTTATTTTGTTGGTGTTATTTTGTTGGTGTTATTTTGTTGGTGTTGTTTTGTTGGTGTTGTTTTGTTGGTGTTCTCTGGTTTTATATCAGTGCAAAGCGATGTCTGATACTCACAGAACTTCCTACAGATCGTATTAGGTAAGACGGTTCGTATCAACGATTGTGTGGGTAACGTATTATAGGGTTGTCACCTAACTAATAAAAAAAATACTTACCCAGTGTTTGTGGACGAAGCGTTTGTATAGACTGTAGCCACTCATTCCGATGATTATAATGAAATTCATTGTGGTGTTAAATATTTGACATTGGATATTAATTGAAGAGTATTTTATGTAGTAATTTGTGAATATTTGAAACTCTTTTTTTCTCTAACATAGTTAGTAACTTGAGTGAGATTAGTTACATATATTATTTTCCTGGAATAAAAGGAACCAAAATAAAACGTCCTTAATAGTAACATGAAAAATGCGATGCAAAATACGTTCACATGTTCTAGAGTTAAACCCCTCCTAACAAACACACAAAATCTTTTAAATAGACAACAAGGTCACAAGTGACAACCCTAACATCTCAGTATAACAAAGCCACAACGCCTCAATCCGATTTCGATCGGCCAACTACGCCCGCAACATGCACACACACAGACAAACCCACACAGAGATCCATACATAAGGTTTAGGTACGGCATAACACGACGGACGTACAGACACTGACATTAGACATGACATGAGCTTACTTCATCCCTGGAGGGTTAGGCATAGACACAACTGATCCAGACACTGTGTAGAGATTAAAGTTATTAATTTTACCTTATTTTTGTCCAGGAAAGAAACAATATTACACGTCAACTTAGTTAGTGTTATTACAAAAAATACTTTAGACGCAGTTTAAACACGTGTTTAGCTAAACAGTGTCTAATTCTAAACACCCGTCTAAACCGTCTGTGTGCCTGTCATGCCTGTCAGTGTGCGTCAAAGATTGTAGATAACCATCGGCTTGTGTTTAAATACAAACAATGTCTAACTGTAACCAATTCTTAAACATGAATTTTTAGTTACGTGTTCATCGCGTGTTTAACTTTTTTGTAATAACACTGAGTAAGTTTTGTTTCATCCGTGGGCAAGTAAAATTAACGGCCTTATTACACTGGACGAGTGCGCATCGCCTTCGTCTCGCTGTACATTCGTATGCAATTCGCCAGTGTGATAAGAGCCTTAACTTTACCTAATCATGGATGTAAAAAAGCGTGCACATCTATATACAAATACGTGAAGAAAAATCTTTATTCCTCTGTTAAAGCATATTGCGCGCCGGAAAATGTGAGATTTGACATAATTAAAGTTCATACAGAGAAGGACTGCAGAAAAATATATTTTTTAAATGCTATGTGTTAAAAATATATTAAATCGACGGTCGAACTTCAGCGGCCACTAGTATTATAATTATTAATTCAACCATAAAAGTTTCCATCGTTAAAAATAGCTCGTCGACTATTGATTAATCTGTGCGATGATGTGCCAGAGAGAGTCTATCGTCGGTCCGAGCACAAATTTCACAACTTCCAATCGCAACGCTCAGCGTTGTTTTTGGCGACGAAATACGGACATTTTAGTTTCAATCACCGCGCGTTAGACAGTGATATCGATGCTAATTTTCTTATTATTATCTATAACTGCTTCCCATAAAACTTGATAAAACCACTTAGTACTAATAATAATACTCGATCAGCTGTAAGTCAAAACCCGCCATCTTGATTTTTAAGTATGTTTAAACTAGGCAACCACCACCCCCACCACCATACCAGCCCTGTATTATATACTGTCCCACTGCTGGGCACGGGCCTTCTCTACTACTGGGAGGGTTTAGGCCTTAGTCCTAACGTAGTACTACTTATAAAAAATAAATTACACTCTTAGCTTTCGAGGAAGGCTGTTTCGTGACGTGAATGCGTACCAATGTCGTTTGAAACGTATCGTTAGTCACGACCGAGGGCCAACCATGAAACAACTCAATTTGTATTTACGCATGCTCACGCCTTTTATCCCCGAAGGGATAGGCAGAGGCGCAACTAGTGCACCCACTTTTCGCCAAGCGTATTCCGTCCCATGATGTGATAGGGGGCGAGCCTATCGCCATATCGGGCACAAATTCCAAACTCCGGGCTGATACTGAATAGAAAAATCCAATATCACTTTGCCCGACCCGGGAATCGAACCCGAGACCTCAGCCTTGCATTCGTACCGTAATACAACTACGCCACCAAGGCAGTCAATTTGTATTTATATATACCAAATATACTGTAATAATACCAGCCCTGCACTTTATACTACCTACTGCTGAGCACGGGCCTTGTCTACTATTCAGAGGGTTTTAAGTTTCTATGACCTTGTAAAGGTCGCAGGAACCCGTTGGATGCAGGCCGCTTCTAACAGGTTGGTCTGGAAATCTTTGGGGGAGGCTAATATTCAGCAGTGCACTTCCAAAGGCTGAAGAAGATGAGGAAGCTTTAGTCCCCCCACGCTGGCCTCGTGCAGGTAGGCAGACTTCACATACCTTCGAAGTTCCATTACAGAATTCCCAGGTATGTTGAAAAAGTCAGAAGTGTATGCCTTGGGATTTGAACCTGCATAGATTCGTCTCTGAAGACCGTTCCATTACCAACTGTATATACAGTACTCGGTTGTAAATATTGTACATTAGCGTTATTATAATCAATTGACTTCTCTTTCTATAGCTCTATGTGCAATATTCAATGCCGGTACTGTATTAAATACACCGGATTTTAACCAAAAATGTAAATAAACACTCTGCCCTATTGTTAAGTCAGTTGAACATGAAATATCCACGCAGTACGCACCTCTGAAATAATTCTTCATTTAGGATCTGTGAATTCTTACTCCAGGACAAAGTAATTATGTATGGTACATACGACACGTAGACACGGCTTTCATGTAACTTCACCATGGAAACCATAATCTACAGTACGTAACTTGATACCTTAAACTGATTTTGAAAAGAGCAACACTAGAGTTTCTTGCCTGTTTTTCTCTGGCGAAACCTGATTTCCGAACTGGTGGTAGAGTTAATATTGACGGAATCTAAATAATGTATAACATTTTATTGGTTCGAATAAAATTATTTCATATCATTTCATTTCAGTAGACATCATTAATAAGTAGGTCGATATTACATGCATAGAGCAAGGAAAGAAGGGAATTACCAAAATAATAATACTTTTAAACCATTAAATTTTTTGGGTCATTTGAGTTTGTAAAGAACAATCTAGTCGTATCATGGGAAAGTGCTCTAAACTGTAGATATTTCTCTTATATATCTTGTCTATTTAATATGCTACGCTAACTGAATACTGCCATTTGCCAGGTTAGCCGTATAAAATTGATAAAGGTAAAAAGGAATTCGCAAAAACTCATAAACTTGGCATGTCATGGATCTTTCGTTTGTTTAAACAAAGAGAACGAACGTGTTTAAAATTTTCAATCAGAGTTCGGTTCTCTCAAGGGAGTGACGATGCACGGACCTTGCTCAAATAAAAGACGGAGTGATTATAAATTTAACTTGCTACTGATCGCGGCTCCGTTTTCGAAATGTTTTTCTTTCGTGAGATAAAAGTTGCCAATAACACCTAAGGATAAATTAAAATGAAGCTTCCTATAAATGAATATTAGTCTAAACACTAGTCACAGTAATTGTAATTTATTTTTGGTAAAAGTAAGTTGAAGATGGGCAAGTGGCTCATCTTAAAGTAAGAAATGCCCATTGACATAGCCTGGCATAGTTTTATTTTATATTGGTTATTTTAGTAATCGGCTAAAAGAATTAAGGTAGCCCCTTAATATACCTATTAATATCCGTAACTAAGCGTTTCGGTTTTTCGGCAAATATTGTGCCAGCAAATATTGGCATAGCAATCGCTATGATTCTACAAATTCGCAATGGTCTACAAAATCTTTACAAAATTCTTCAAACTGAAACGAAAATTGGACATTTCAACTGGGTTGGTAAACCCAGACCGCGTCTTGCATATTTTGTAAAAAGTTAAGCGCACGTGATAACCCCAATAACCCTCACAACGAAACCATTAAAACTGAAAATAAATCAATTCCCAAAAGAAGGCTGACCCAATTCATTTGAACCAACTTCAGCAAAAATAAAAATGGGCGGACGTCCAAAATCTAATAGAATTTCGCACAGATATTTCAATGTAAGGAATTTATCGGTTATCTACAAATAGCTTTTACGTAACAAATTTATTAATGTGGTTATGAATTTTATTGTTGGCTTTGGCGTCTTTGGGAGCCTCTAAGTGTATTAACGTCTCTTTATAATTTTTTTTGAGACTGCTTTTTTCGTGTCCACGCCTACCTTAATCTATTCCTGAACAAATGTCCCATTGTACTCTTTACACGATAAAAAATTATGTACATGTAGAATCATTGTACTCAATTCAACTAATTAATTTGGTTTATGCTTGATGCCGCCCAATCATTTTCAATTAAAAACGCATATAATTTTAGTAGGGAATAGAATGCTGATTGGCATCCAATATTCAACCAGACAGCGACGACTAATTACAGTCCGAGTGTAACGTTGAATCATATGTCGCATCAGTAGTTAACATCAGGCCCAGGAAAGTATAATTTAAAAAAGCCGTCATTCCATACTAGTGGATGTCATGACTGTCGTTCGTGACTTATAGCTTGTAGTCAAATATCAACTCACTTTTTTGATAAATTGAATACAAAATAAACGAGGCTTTCTGGTTTCTGTGAGAAAACTGTAAACAAACCCAGCTTTAAACACAAGAAAGGTGCTAAAATATTTGCAAATGGCAAATGCCATATCCGAAACTAAAACAATATTCCAAATTATTCCGAGAATAAATTGAAACAAAAACTTTGGGGTAAGCTATTATTCTCGTAACAAAATACCATAAAACATACCCGTCGACGAGCCAACACTTTATAACGCGGTGCTCGTCTGAAGTTGATGGATCGAGTTCAACACTGGCCGAGTAGAATTACACAGATCCTAGACAGCGATAGGACGCGGCCAACACAACAGCGGGGTTGGGGGTACAAACAGATTAGTTAGTAAGATACGTGGGTCTTTTAATGTAGTTCTTTCTTGCTTCGCCGTTCAACACCACCATACCAGCCCTGTATTATATACTGCCCACTGCTGAGCACGGGCCTCCTTTACAACTGAAAGGGTGTTAGGCCTTAGTCCACCACGCTGGCCTAGTGCGGGATGGCGGACTTCACATACCTTCTAAATTCAGAGAACTTCTCAGGTATGCAGGTTTCCTCATGATGTTTTCCTTCACCGTTAAAGCGAGCGATAATTCACAAAGAATACACACATATCTTTTTGAGAAAAGTCAGAGGTGCGTGCCCTTGGGTTTTGAACCTGCGGACATTCCTCTCGGCAGTCCGTTCCACTCCCAACTAGGCTATCGCCGCTTTTTCGCCTCTGGCTCGATTCGCCGTAGCCCCGTGAAAAAGCAGTTCGCTCATAAGACATGCCAATACTCTGAACTTTGATTACAAATTGCACGGTAATAGACTGCGTTCGTCATCGAGAGACTTTAACCTTATAATTTTCAGTATTTTTGAGAGGGCACAACATTCAAACCGGAAAAAAAGAATAGAATATCGACTAACCTAAATTAAAAAAATTTACCGTTCTGGATCCCGCTAGAAATTTGATTTTAACCGACGTCATTAATATATGCCAGCTAAAAATATTGTAGCACACACTCACGCCTTTTTATCCCCGAAAGGGTAGGCAGAGGCGCACCTAAGTGCACCCGCTTTTCGCCTTGCGTATTCCGTCCCATGATGTGATAGGGGGTGAGCTTATCGACATAACGGGCACAAATTCCAGACTCCGGGCGGATACTGAATAGAAAAATCCAATATCACGATGCCCGACCCGGGGCCCGAACCCGAGACCTCGGGATTGCAGTCGTACCGTAATACAACTACGCCACCTAGGCAGTAAAAATATTGTAGCATTTTTTATGATACATAAATCATATTATAAGTTTAATTAAAGTTGCAGTAAATAAAGTTGTTTCATTAAATAATGTTATTTATAACTAAACTGGGTGTTGCTTGCGGCTTTGCTTGCGTGGAAAATAAAATAAAGTAAAAGCCTTTCCTGGGTTAAAAGCGCCATTGTAATTAAATATATTTTTATGAGGTAAAGGTAACTGATGTGCTCATTCAGAACGTGGTCTATCCGTGTGCCAAATTTTGTCTAAATCCGTTCAGCGGTTTCGGCTTTACCTAATCAAAGAAATTGGAGAGCCAGTCAATTTTCAAAATTTATATAGAGAACGTATGAAAATCTGAAAATTATTTATTCATAAAAAATCAGACCTAGAAAAACCAACCATTATTTTACGATTGTTAAGCATTACAATTGTAACTTCCAAGTCAGAGGTTCGTACCCGTGTGTCGAATTGAGACCACAATCTGTCTACTCCCACTATTGAACCCGGCCTCGACTTTCACTGAATATAATACCAATTGAATGTCATATTAAAAGCGGTGATAGCCTAGTTGGGAGTAAAACGATCTGCCGAGAATAATGTCCGCAGATTCAAAACCCAAGGGCAGCGTGGTAGGCTAAGGCCTAAACCCTCTCAGTTGCAGAGAAGGCCCGAGCTCAGCAGTGGGCAGTATAAAATACAGGGTATGGTTATGGTACCCCGGAGCCGCCTTTAATGCGTTGACGAAGGCTACCGCGGGGTTTTAGTCGGTACGCAGGCATGCCGCTTCGGTTCCTCGGACTGACGCGGGATCTTAAAGGGACTTCCCCGCGAAAAAAAAAAGGGGTTTGTATGGTAAATGTCATAGTCCCCACTTCGTTAGCGCATTGCCTCAATTAATTGCGTACACTTTTTGCCTGTTTCTGCAATTTTAACTCCGTGTTTCAATCGCTAGAAATATTTATCTAGTACCCTTGATATTGGCATAAACTTAACGAGTTATGTATATTTTAATGTATATCAATAATTGGCAGCATAGTATATTTTTTAATTCTGTTTTAGTTAAACCGTTGAATGGATTTATTTGAAGTATATGGTGATAAAGAAAATTTTGATAAAAATATGGCTTGCATGGGATGGAGTCCCAATTGAGTTTCAAATAAGCATACAAAATAACATTATCAAAATAATACTTATCTATAATATTATTTTTGCTATACTATATAATATAATAAAGCTGAAGAGTTTGTTTATTTGTTTGGTTGAACGCGCTAATCTCAGGAACTACTGAACTAATTTGGAAAATTCTTTCACTAATAGGAAGCTACATTACTCCTGAGTGCTATAGGCTACTTTTTATCCCGGGAAAAGATTTTAACTTGGAAAAACTTTGTCACACGGGCGGAACCGCGAGCAATACTAGTAATTAATAAGCTGCAGTGCAGGAAAAAAAGACACGCATGGTGCCGCGAGTAAAAAGAATATTATATTTAGAATTACTGATAATTTTACCATACCTAATCTACAAAACCATCGGTACAATTAAAATTTATTCGTAAAAAGACTTACGTGAGATTCTTTTAAGCCATTGCATAGCTTCTATCGCGGGCCTTGAGCGTGGAGACCGAATCCAGAAATTCCGTAACGAAAATAACCTCACATCTTTTTATCTTACTAATATGAACCTTAAATACAATGCGTAGAAGCTATAATTCTTGAAACGAGTATATTTTTATTTATTAAAGTCATTAAAACCATTTCTTACTAATCTAATATGAACCTTAAATACATTGCGTAGAAGCAATTTCCCCAGCGTTGGCACGGCACGAGTACAAAAGAATCGAACGTAACATTCTGTTTTCAAATTTTGATTTATTCTACTTTGGTTGTGATGACCATTGCATTTCTGACATTTATAAATAACAAGACTAAACGTGCGTTGCTCGCGTTTAAAAATCTACTTTATGTGGTAAGCGTAAGATCGAATTTGTGTTTAGTCAATCAAATTTGTGATAAAAAATGCTATGCAATAGCTTTACCGCGGCAGTCTCCGAGTGCCACACGTATTTTTTTTTTCATTGCATTGAATGACGATACGAGTTCATACGAGCATCCCGTTCGCCTGATGGTAAGCGATACGACCACCCATAAACATTAGCAACACCATTCAGCAACTTGAGTTACAAAGTACTGTGTGGCATTCCACTGCGCTCGACATCCTGAGACATAAGATGTTAAGTCTCATTATGTCCAGTAGTTACACTGGCTACAATGTCCTTCAAACCGAAACACAACAGTGCATGCATACTGCTCCTTGGCGGTAGAAATAGACATTGCGGTGGTACCCACCCAGACGGACTCTTACATGTGAGAGACCTGCCATACGTTTCAATAGCTCATTTCCTATCATGAAGGTTTTTCGGAGAACCGTACATTAATTGGTTCATAGCTATTCTCTCCGATTATGGGATGATTCTCTATGATCGGATCATAGATACTAATGCTACCCTTTGAGATTCAGGCGTGATGTACCCTCTTATATTCACGCTAGCATCCTCTCCATGAGCCCGGTAACTACAATCGAGGCTGGAGCCAAGTCGCGTGAGCTCATTTTCCCCACGTTTCACACAGAAAGCTTTTCTACTTCTCAGCTGAATTACCAATGTCGCCGCCCAAATTTCCCACCTGATAAAAGGACGCTCGGGTGAAAAGTGGAAGAATTTCACCGGATTTAACCTCGTTCCAAATGTTTTCAAATGATATTGGAATTCATGGATGAGCATTATAACCGAACTCGAGAAAGGAAAGGTAGTCACTGTGTAGACGTGACGTTTAGAGCATGAATGGAATGGCTTGAGCGTGGTGATCTAAAAAAATACCTACATTATCTCTGTATCATTTGCCGGCGATTGGCTGCAAAAAAGAGATTCTTGTTTTCAATAGTATATATTATCTATCTATCTAGTATATATCTATGCATAATACGTAATTTTTATTGTGAATCTAAATTGTAGACGATAACCTAGTTGGGAATGGAACGGTCTGCCGAGATAATGTTCGGACGTTCAAAATCTCTGACTTTCGAAGTTACGTGTGTATTGTTTATCAAATATTATTATCGTTCGCTTTAACGATGAAGGAGAACATCGTGAGAAAACCTACATACCTGATCATTCTCCATAAGAATTTCGAGGTCAGGTGATGTCTGGCAACCCGCACTAGCGTGGTGGAGTCCGGCCTACCCCTCTCAGTAGTGGAGGAGGCCCGTGCTCAGTAGTGGGCAGTATAATATAATACAAGGCTGATTGCATTGCATTGCATAATACTTAATTTGCCCAATTAATCAATTTTATGCCTTATGCTGCCTTTTTTGTTTCAGATATTAATGGCGAAAACAAACAGTCGGAGTTAGCCGATTTTGCATAAAAAACAAAAACTATTAGTAAGTATACCGCTCTACCCATTTTGTAAAGTGCTGAAGTATTTTAAGAAGTTCCAAGCAATTCCATTAACATATTTTAGGAATAAGTTTTACATAAAACTGTAAGTAAGTAGTAAAGAAAGCCGCATTCTTAACTTTATTAGCTTTTTAGGTGATTTGTTTGTTTGATGTTCATAAAATTACAATATTTACCCCCTCTGTACCTTCCGCCCTTTTATCAGAAGCTAATATTGGTAAATTGTGAATATTAAGTGGATTTTCCTAGGCAAATTTCTCAAAGATATTTCTTAAACAAATTAAAATTAAAAGTAAACTCATATTAAATAAGGTGTTAAATAATAATATGATGATAAAAAAATTGAGTACTGGATATTAATAGCTACAAGGCTCTACATCGTAGCACCGACACTTGATACAAATACTCACAGAAAACATAATTTATCTCCACACAGCGACCAAACCCACGGCGATTAATTTCTTATGCCCACGCGGTTTCCGAAAGTTTTGAATGGTATTGCTACTAATTGAATAGGTAAGCGCTAGCCGTAGGCGAGCAATCGACTCTTAGATAAAAACAGATCCATTTTCCGATAGCAGAACTAATTTGTAAAGATAATTTCCTATTCAATCGTAGTGGGAGTTGGTTTCATCACACTCTAATCTTCGCCCACTTCGCTTTATTAAAGAGCTTTATCTGAATTGGAAATATTTACAAAAAGTTTGAGTATAGTGGATTTTGTTTTTATAAGAGTACTATCGACCTGCCCCAATATTACGAATAGCAAAGCATACGCCAATTTTATTCATACGTATAAAAAATCAATGAATTCCACACATAATCCTTTTTTTTTGTATCACTTCATTTATTGGTGAAAAACGTATGAAAAGCCGTTAGGTAATTTATGAGTTTATTGCGTTCAGGCAGACAGACGCGTCGCGGGTTTTTGTTTTAAAATACGTAATGATGTAGATTTACGAATATGTAATCCTCCTAACCAGTTTCGGTCATGGCGGCCAATCTCAACGGAGTTCAGCCAGGTGCGCAGGAGATATTATAGTGCACAAGTGTGTGCGCAATACACAGGTGCACTCGCTATTCCTTCACTCTCATAGTCCGGTGAAACGGCAATCCGATATAACCGGAGAGAGATCAGGCGCAGGACCAACGGCTTTACGTGCTTTCCGAGGCACGGGGGTATCACACCGCCAACTTCCTGACTCCGAGCTGCGACTGAGAATTTTTTAAGATGGAAAAACCCAGTCACAATGTTGTTTTTTTGACTCGACCCGGGATTCGAACCCAGAACCTCAGCGCGCAAATCGTACTCGTAACGCGTACGCAATACAACTTCGCCACCGTAATCGGTACGACTGCAATGCTGAGGTCTTGGGTTCGATCCCCGGGTCGAGCAAAGCGACACTGGGATTTTCTATGCAATATCAGCCCGGAGTCTCGAATTTGCGGTCAATATGACGATAGGCTCGCACCCTATCACATCATGGGACGGAATACGCACGGCGAAAAGTGGGTGCACTAGTTGCGCCTCTGCCTACTCCTTCGGGGGATAAAAGGCGTGAGTGTATATGTATGTATATGTATGAGCGGTGGTATCGCTTACCATCAGGCGAGCGGCATGCTCGTGTCGTCATAAAACTGCTATAAAATTAAACAGGCAAGCGACTATGTCATCTTGTAATCAATAAAAAATAGCCTGTCAAGCATTGATGTAGGGTTTTTTAATACATCAATGCTGTCAAGAGAATTTTTACTTTATGCCAATGTCAATACATTTTACAGCTTTCGATTAGACAAATTGACTTTGAAGTTGAAGTTGAAACCTTCGACATTCACATAAAAGATACAAGACTGTTTAATTAATAAACTATAACAGAAATTTATATTCTATTGAACTTTGTGCGGCATGGTTTGTATTGTTTTGTTTTACTGGCATTAATTTTGATACAAAGTTAATATCTATGAAGGGTTGATAGGTTATTTGTAATGTACATTATAAATAACCTATCAACTATAAAAATATACAATTTCAAAGGTTATTCTTGAATTTTATGTCAATCATTATTTTAGGTTATGTCTACACTCTGTAGCCAAATTGGACAGGCGCGTCTAGAGCAATATATTCGTTGCTTAGTTTGTAACGCCACTGATCCAAAAAGCAGTCTCTAATCCATATTCCTTTCCAAATATCTGAACCAGCAATGTATCATGGCTTGCTTGCTTGTCGCTGCGATTATACCAGCCCTGTATATAATACAGGGCTGATATAATTATATAATATACAATACGCCCAAACTACAACACTCCAACTCGACACAAATATTAGCCAACTAACAAACATTCGTCTCTGAACCCAAAACCTCTCATTCTATATCCTTCAATATTACATTCCGCTCGAAGTATTCCATAAATTTTTGAGGTCCCAAATTGTATTGTCACGCTCCGGGGTGCCGTCAAATATTACAAGGGTGTCGCATTGATGGCATCTGAATTATCAATTCAAAAACTTTCAGAATTGCTGAGTGTTTTCTCATAGTCACTTTAAGAAGTAACACTCAGCTTAACTTGTACTTGTGTGTATTAACATTTTTATTTTTGTAACTACTGGACATAATGAGACTTAACATCTTATGTCTCAGGATGACGAGCGCAGTAAAATGCCACACAGTACTTTGAAACTCAAGGTGCTGGATGGTTTTGCTACTGTTTATGGGTGGTCGTATCGCTTACTATCAGGCGAACGGCATGCTCGTCTAGTCAAACAAAGCCTAAAAAAAATTTTGAAAAAATCGGACACGGCTAAATGATCTTACTGCGCCTGATGGTAAGTTTGACGAGACACGATTATCCCTTGACGACACAATTACATTATGTGGTAGGTATGTAATTTTTTAGGATTATTGCTAAAAAAAATATTGCTGTCGTGGGTAACGCTATAAAGGTGTGTGACGCAATCATGGATATATGGCAGAGGCGCTCCTAAGTGCACCCACTTTTCGCCGTGCGTATTCCGTTCCATGATGAGATAGTGGACGAGCCTATCGCCATATTGAGAACAAATTCCAGACTGTTACTGAGTAGAAAAATCAATATCATTTTGCCCGACCCGGATATCGGACCCGAGACTATCACGCCACCGAGGCAGGCATATCAATACAACATTGACAAATGGAACTTTACCTATAGTAGTTACTAATTGTTCGAATTTATTATTAAAACGGGAGACAGAGGGGACGAAAAAGTTTCAGTACGTTCAAACATACGAAAATTATTAATTACTTCAGCAACTCATACTGTTGATGAAAAATACATGTTGTTTATTTGAGCACCTCCCCCAGACAGGAGAGACACACCTCCCTGCCTTTTTAGTTCCACTTCACGCATTATGCTTCCGAACGCGGGATAAAGGGACATTGATATCTTCAAAATAAAACAATAATTTAAAACGATGTAATTTAATTTTAAAATATAGTTTTATTTTCATAAAGATTTATTAAAATAGATGAAGCGAAATTAAAAATCTCTACAATTTTTTTTAATAAATTCATCTAAAATAGTTTATTGTTACTGTTAAGCTACTATAGCTATGTATCATAATAAATTAACACTATATACAAACGATTGTTTCCTTTCTACGACATAATGTACACCAAAATCAAAATTATTAGGTGGGTATATTTTATTGAAATTTTAATAATACTAATGAAATCCCCATATATTCTTCTCATACACATTGCGCAACATACCATCATTCTTCAGATTATTTCCAAATAAAGGATTAGATAATACGGAAAAGGAAGGGTCTAAAGCGGGTATCGTGATAATTCCAAACAGGGAGATTGTATCCGAAGGGTTAATCGTCGGAATAATGGATAGGGTAACCGCAAATATTCCTAAACTAACAAAAACATCATGCTAATAGATTATGCCGAGTATGTGGGTTTCGCTTGCTATTGTAAATGTTTTCTATATTGTGCTCACTAACGTTGAAATACGGGACCTTATAATTGTCATACTTCTAGTCACCGGTTCGTTAGCAGCTTGTACGACAAGCTGGATTATTTCTACGCAAGTTATATTTATATATAGTTGACAGATCGTTATATTCAGTCTCTCACTGTAAGTGCGGATTGTCTGGAAGAGATAACTTTTTAGCGATAAGACCGCCTATTGTAGCACGTATTTCAAAATCATAGTTGTATTCATTTTGCTGTATGTGGTGTAAAATAAATTTAATTCATTAATAAAATCCCTATGTTGTAATATATTAGTAACACTACTTAATAATATTACTGCTAAGTGAATTCTTCTCGCAACGAAGTTCACTATCAGACGAACTATTACTCCTTTCATCTTTCATTTGAAAATTGAAATACCCTCATAATATCTTCCAAAAAATATAAAAAAATATTGTAACGACTTTTTAGCAGAAAATATTCTGATCCTACACCCGTGAGTATTGAATTTTGATCGAGTATGTGCCAAACGCACCCTATCGTTAGCCGTGTAAGGTCAAGAGATAGCCTTTGATAAACTAACACTATTGCCAACTGGAATTCACGAGGTTTCTGGAAAATAATTCATGAAATAGTATGATAGAACATAAATTTGAGTTCGAGGAAAAATTTGATGTTAATGCTAAAAACGACGTTATGCCTTAATACGCGTGAGCTTATGATTTATAAATCCAAGGATTTGACAGAGACACAACTAGTGCATCCACACTTAGCCCAAATTTGTATTTATCTCATCATTGTTATCCTCGTGATGGAGAACGAAACTATCACTTAGAAAATATTATTAAATTACAAGTGGACGATAGCCTAGTTAGGAATGGAACGGTCTGCCGAGGCAATATCCGGAGGCTCAAAACCCAAGGCACACACCTCTGACTTTTCGAAGTTATGTGTGTATTGTTTATCAATTATCGTTCACTTTAACGGTGAAGGAAAACATTGTGAGGAAACCTACATACCTGAGAATTCTCTATAAGAATCTCAAGGGTATGTAAAGTCTGCCAACCCGCACTAGGCCAGCGTGGTGGACTAAGGCCTAACCCCACTCAGTACTAGAGGAGGAGGCTCAGCAGTGGGCAGTATATAATAGAAAGCTGATTGCATTGCATTAAATTACAATAATGGGATCTCAGATATAAAGTTTTTAACGATTCTTAAAAAAACAATATATAAATTATCCTAATACTAGCAGGTCTATATATATCTTTTTGTTCTTGAACTTACTCGAGTAATTAAAAATATAATAACGAAACATTATAGGACCAAGTTTCTATTGAAGTCGATCGTAAAACTGGAGATAAAAGGGCCGAGACTGCGCAACTTTATAACAATTATAGTAGGTGAGTGAATCGCTTTGTTTCTACTTTCTACATTCATTGGTTATTATAGAAGTAAAGAAATTATTTAAAATTGAACTCTATGACTATAAGATTATATACAGACAGCAATACCGTCTATATTTTTTGTTGCACTGCGTGGCATTACACTGCGCTCGACTGTGCCATATAATATTTCAAGTATCATGATATAAATATATAATATACCAGCCCTATATTATATACTGCCCATTGCTGAGCACGGGCCTCCTCTGCTACTGAGAGGGTTTCGGCTTTAGTCCACCACGCTGGCCTAGTGCGGATTGGCAGACTTCACATACCCTCGAAATTCTTATAGAGAATCCTCAGGTATGTAGGTTTCCTCACGATGTTTTCCTTCACCGTTAAAGCGAACGATAATTGATAAACAATACACACATAACTTCGAAAAGTTAGAGGTGTGTGCCTTGGGTTTTGAACCTCCGTACATTGTCTCGGCAGACCGTTCCATTCCCAACTAGGCTATCTCCCAAGTATCATAATGTTCAGTAGTCCCAAGGCTACATTATCCATCAAATCACAACTCAACACTGCTTACATACTGTTGCTTGGCAGTAGAAATAAATAATGTTTGTACAAACAAAAGCATACGACAGATCTACCAATTAGTACATGCTAATAAATGCCTCGGTGGCGTAGTTGTATTACGGTACGACTGCAAGGCTGAGGTCTCGGGTTCGATCCCCGGGTCGGGAAAAGTGATATTGGATTTTTCTATTTAGTATCAGCCCGGAGTCTGGAATTTGTGCCCGATATGGCGATAGGCTCACCCCCTATCACATCATAGGACGGAATACGCTTGGCGAAAAGTGGGTGCACTAGTTGCGCCTCTGCCTACCTTCGGGGATAAAAGGCGTGAGCATGCGCGCAATAAATTAAAAAATGCTTATCAATTACATTAACCGAATCTCTGAAAATACATTATTAAAACGTTCTGATTTTAGAGAGCTCCGACGTATAATTAATTTTGGAGACTTAAAATAGTTAATACATTAAGTTTCTATGACCTCTACAAAATTTTAATGAAGTTTATATTAATAATATAATAAATGTAAGAGGTTTTGAATATGCTATTTGTGAGATGGAAGCCCAGAAACTGTAATTTCAATGATTAAATTATAGAAGAGCTCTTTTTACTACGAATAGACTGAATCGTTCGTTTCTAATGAAATCTAGAGTGACTTAATTCATACGAACATAATCATTAGATTCTTAGAAAAAATATTAAATAAGCCTATTTTAAATGAAAGCAATGAGCAAGTAACAGCAGCTCGCAATGAAATTAAACGCTGCCAAAAAATATGTTTGGATTTAATCATTTTGAGAAATTTCTACGAAAGATATTCTCGTAGTTATTCGCTAGAGGCGGGAGAACGCCTTAATAATGTCAAGTTTAATTTTTTTTGCTCAGTCTGTATTCGCGATTGAAGGGAGAGCGGGCGGGGGCGGGTTGCGTGGGAGGGACGGAGGGGTGGCAGCGAGACGAGACATACTTTTACATATCAAATATAAGTATTATAACAAAGTTACTATTTGTCATCTTCCACCTACGCTTGTCCAACAACAATGTGGGGTCGGCGGAACACACTCAAGCATTTTGCAGGAATTTTACTTATTTTTTATAAACAGCTGCCTACCAGACGTCACCCGTCAAAAACTTTTTTTTATTGCATTGAATGACGGGACGAGCATGCCGTTCGCCTGATGGTAAGCGATACGACCACGCTTAAACAGTAGCAATACCATCCAGCACCTCGACTTACAAAGTAGATACTGTGTGGCATTCCACTGCGCTCGTCATCCTGAGACATAAGATGTTATGTCTCATTATGTCCAGTAGTTAAACTAGCTACAATGTCCTTCAAACCGAAATACAACAGTGCATGCACACTGCTGCTTTGCGGTAGAAATAGACATTGCGGTGGTCCCTACCCAGACGGACTCTTACATATGAGAGACCTACCACCAGTAAAAATGTTAAAAATGTACACTCATGATGTTGCCTTTGGTTAGTTCGACATAAGAATCGAACTAAACCATGGACCTACCACTAATCACATAATAAATTGGTGTAGACTAAAACAGGTAAATAAGTCAAATGTTATGCCAAAATATCTAATTTACAATATAATGTAGTAAAAAATATTTTTATTAAACCATTTAACAAATTCATCCTTGAAACTGCCTATAAATATCAAAGCCTTCATAAGATAAAAATTAAGGATACCTTTTTATAAAGCAGGTAAATCTTTAACGCTCGCCTATAAAATATTTATTAAGTTTATATTATGAATTTTATAAAAATGGATACCTACTTGATAGATTTGATAAAATACTCAAATTGTTGTAAATCGGTCACACACACGCACTTTTCTACTTTTTCTTTTCTCACTTTCACGCTTTTTTAATTCCTTAAGGGGTAGGCAGGCGCAACCAGTGCACTCACTTTTCGCCGTGCGTATTCCGTCCTATGATGTGATATGAGGTGAGCCTATCGCTATATGGGGCACAAAAATTGTAACCTTATCTTACTTGATATTATAAACACGATAGTTTGTGAAAATGTTTGGATGCTTGGATGGTTGTTAGAAGTAAATGCTGAATCAACTAAACGGATTTGGATGAAATTGGGTACTCGGATAGATCATGTCTTGGAGTAACACATAGGATACTTTTTATCCCGGTAAATTGCTTCCATTGGAAATAATGGATATATTAAATCAGATCCTTTAAGTAGATGGCGCTGGCGTCGTAATGTGTTGTACGTTTGTAGCGGGAAAAGTGTTCCACGCAGGCGAAGCCACGAACAACACCTAGTATAAAATATTGAACGCAATTAGCAACGAGTAAGCTAACCACAATCAAATATAAGGTTTCAATTACTTTGTACAGTCAGCCACAAAAGTAGCTGAACAAATTAAAAACTTCAAAACGTTTCTGTACGTTCACTCCAGTCGATATACTCTTTTTTCTTTATCTAAAATAAAGTTAATCCTGTGAAGTGTACCTTAGTGAGGAAAAAACAATTTTTGATATTGACGCAAAAGTTTAAACGCGATTAGAAATTTTGAATTTGTTCAGTTACTTATGTGGCTCTGACTGTACTTCTTGTTGTTTTTGTTTGATCAAGTAACTGGCTGAGGAGTTTTGGCGGGAACTTGGAAGTGTCATGACGTGCTCTTATTTTAATTCATTATTTTGGTGATATTTAGTGTTATATTACATAATTATGGTGGTATATTATCCAATATAGTTCTATTAAAGAGCTCAAATGAAGTGAAATGAAATAATTGTGCTAATCAAGTGTTTTTTTTGTTGCCGCCAAAACTCCTCGATAAAGTGTTGGTAAGGTAGCCACTGCTTTACTTCGACATACTACAGATAATAAAATAGACAAACCAAACTAGACATTGGCAAAATGTGAACACAAATGCCATTATAATAATAAAAATAAAATAAAAGTAACTTGCTGCTTTAGTATTGCTGGCAATTTATAATGTAATAGCTGAGTTGTCTTGTACTTTTCTCTACAAGACAGTCTAAACATTATGATGATTAAACTTTCAATATTTCATGTCAGTTTGACAGCTGTCATTTCAAATTTCTTATTAGAATTAATTAATTAATTAATAATTAATTAATTAATTAGCAAGCGACGTTTTGTTCCCCTGTGATGACGTTACGAATAGAGATCGGTTAAAAAGAGACGTTGCATTACTCGACGATCATTACAATAATTGCCTGCTAATGACTTTCTCCTGACCCGTCGAAATAAGCTCCTATAGCCAGATTGAATGTATCAGGTACCCTAGCACCATCAATACTGTGATATAAAGCCATTTCGTCCTTCGAAAACAGGCGTGACAGAGTACAATTTCCCTTTTAAAACCAGCTTATTTACCCCAATACGGCTAGGAATATCAGAGAGAGGAAATTAACGCTCAATTTTAAATTACAGTCTCCATTATCAGTAGAACGTGCACGGACCCTTTGTGCTAAATAACTCGCTTTATTATGTCAACATGAACGTGTTATCGAATGGTGAATTTTAAATCGAAATAACTTCGTAATTGTTTTTCACAGGTGAAACCAAGTTACTATGGCCTTTATGTATAATCATTATGTATTCCACAAAAGCCTTTATTATTTCGTATTTAACAAATGTCTATAAGTAATCATCAGATATCGAAACTCAAAAATAAAATAAAAATATAAATAAGTTGCTGAAAATTTCATAAAATCTAGAAAAACATAATTTCAAGACTTTACTCACTAATGCGTGCTTGCATGCGAAGCCACAGCTTGATGGTTAAAACCATCTCGGCCCGAACCAATGGGTTCGCTAAATCTTTTCTTTGCCGCACCATCAGACTTTGGAATAGTTTACCGCCGCACGTGTTCCCTCCTTCCTATAATCCTGGGTCCTTCCGCCGTAGCGTAAAGAAGCAGCTTAGTAGGCCGGCATGATTGTGTTGAATGGCATGAGAATACCATCTACTGCCATTCGATACTCTATCTAGACGGCATCGCGCTTACCATCAGGCGAGGTGCAGTCACTTTGTCGTGCCCGAATAATACAAAAATAAAAATGAAAAAAAATATTATGAAGGTCCTATAAATAGTACTAGAAAATACAACACTACTTACTGGCTCATGATGAAATCACATTTTGCTCAGTAAACCTCTAGCCGAGGTCTGGCATAAACCTTCCCTTTAATACTTCGACACACCTAAGCACGTATAACAAAACCCCGTATTTTTCACCTAAGCCCCGGATTACTTGAAAAAGCGACGGTCGTGGCCCCTAGCGGCAATTTTGCAACATATAATGAATGGCCAGTTTGATACGACCCGTGTAGTAGTGGCGACTTAGCTTGTACGGTCAATGATAATATTGAAGAAAATTCTGTCTTACTTATTACAGACTAGATTTCACTCGTGGTTACACTCGCGGTAAAGATATTTATATAGTACAAGTTTTTGCCCACGGCTCCGCCCGCGTGAATGAGTTTCCCGGGATAAAAGTCCCGCTTTATATTTTCCCGGGATAAAAAGTAGCCTATGTGTTAATCCAGGACATAGTCTACCCGTATGCTAAATTTCATTGAAATCCTGTAGGTAGTTTTTGCGTGAAAGAGTAACAAACATCCATACATCCAGACATTCATACTTACAAAATTTCGCGTTTATAATATTAGTAGGATTTTTCTTAGATAATATAAACCTATAGAACTCAAAGGGGGAAAAAACTTCAGTATTAGTTTTATAGAATACCTCCTCCGGCCGAAACTACCAAATTTACCTCGTTACAATATAAATAGACACTAGACAATATTGTTTTAATCACTATCTACGACTGTTGGATTTTATAGCTGGTATGGCTACGCCGTAGCAAACGTCTACGGTACGAGCTGACTACAACGAACCCGACCTATTAAGAATTACATTAGGCTTATTTTAACAATTAAAAATATATCAGTCGAATATTACAGCCAGATACACAGACAACAAAGTTACCAATATCGGAATTCAGTCTTTTCATAATGAGTTACGCAACCCTACAAGTAGTCGGTCCGATCATGGTCGCTGGTCCGATCGAGTCATTCGCACGAGTTGTCTAGACTTCTTATGTACGCAATTCTATTCACAACATTAGTTTCTACGTACTATTTTGTAAGTAATACACAGTTTGACGTTTATAACAGAGTGATTTTTATTTGTATGCATAGATGGCGTTAGGAATGACATTTTAATTTTGTTACAATATTAACACCTCCGCGTAACAAAATCAATATATATTATTAACCAACTATATACATTGCATATTAATTATGACAATTATACTGCGAAACAGGTAGAATGCCAAGCTTTTTAGTGAAATATTTATGTTTGAGTGATCCTAAACTTTTTGTTAAAATATCTGCTGGCATTTTGGATGTTTCCAAGTAATCAATTTTAATAAATTTATTTGCCACGGCTTCTCTTATAAAGTGATACCTAATATCAATGTGTTTTGATCTCCTATGAAATATTGGATTCAGGACCAGTTTTTGTGCACTTTGGCAATCATTATATAAAACAATTGGTTCTGAAAAACCTAAAATTTCAAACAAAAGGTTCTTTAAATAGATTGCTTCTTTACTGGCTTCGGACATTGATATATATTCAGCTTCAGTTGACGATAAAGCTATATTTCTTTGCTTTCTACATTCAAAAGAGATAACTGTACTTGACAATTTAAAACAAAACCCAGAAAAAGATTTTCTATCATTTACATCTGAACCCCAGTCTGCATCTACATAACCCTCAATACAAAACTTATCCTTGCAAAATACAAGACCATAGTTTTTGGTTCCTTTTAAATATTTTAAAATCCTTTTTAAATGCTGCCAGTGAGTAACGTCGTATGAGTTATTAAATTGACTCAGGTAATTGACACTAAATGCAATATCTGGCCTAGTTAGCACTGCTAAGTACATTAAACTACCTATCAATTGTCTATATGGATATTTATTATCACAACAGTTATTCCGAGAGTTTTCTAATTTTAAGTTAATTTCCATTGGAGTTTCTACTGTTTTACAATGTGACATATTAAATCTTTTTAATAAGCTTTCAACATATTGTTCCTGGTCAACAGTTATTATATTTTTATACATGTTTACTTTTAATCCTAAACATTGTTTTATCTGTCCTAAATCCTTAATTTGGAATTTTGAACCCAACTCATCTTTTAGTTTATTGGTTGCCAATTTACAGTTTGAAAATCAATGAAGTCATCGACAAATAATGCTATCATAACCTTAACATTTCCATTAAACTTTGTAAACAAACAAGGCTCATACTTAGATTTATGATAACCTAAATTTAACAAATGATCATTTACTCTCTGGTACCAAGCCCGGGATGACTGCCTAAGCCCATAGATGGCTCGTTTCAATTTTAATACTTTGTTATCATTACTACAAGTTTCATAAGTTGCAGGTTTATGCATATAAACTGTTTCTTCTAAAAAACCATTTAAAAATGCCGTGGTAACATCAAGGTGGCATATGTCTAAACTTAGATTAGCTGCAATTGAGAATAACAATCTTAATGTGGAATATCTGAGCACAGGTGAGAAAGTCTCGTGGAAATCTATACCAGCTTTTTGCGAGAACCCTTTTGCAACCAGTCTCGCCCGGTAACGCACATTATTATCACTGTCATACTTCTTTTTAAAGACCCACTTGCACTGTACTATAGTAGAGTTTTGAGGTGGATCAACAACTTCCCATGCATCATTTTTCTTAAACGATTCTAGTTCTTCCTGCATGCTTGCTCTCCAAAATTTACTCTCAGGTCCATTTAAAGCTTCGTCAAGTGTGGTATCCTTCTCAAAGTGATCATGGGACTCTGTTATACATAAATTATTATAGCCAAAACGATCTGGCATTTTCCTGTTCCTTTTGGGCCAAGTTTCTTTGTTGCTAAAACTTTCTGAAGGATCTAGTTCTGATGCTGTTCCAAAAGAACTGTCATCCGAGTTAACGTCTGGTATATACGTACTGTCATTGTCTTCAAATTCAAGTTCAGTGTCTTTAATATCTGTATATTTATCTTCTTTTTCTTCAACTTTTTCTTCCTCCGCTGAAATCTTGCCCTCAATAGGAATATTTACTGTATTTTCTGATGGTGTCTCCATTATAATTATGTCCCTGCTTGTCATGACTGAGTTATTTTCTGGGTTATAAACCCTATAACCTTTTACATTATCAGCATAGCCAACTAGAACAAGTTCTTTAGCCTTCTTGTCCCATTTCAATCTTTTCTCTTTAGGAATGTGCATCATCACTTTACTTCCAAAAATACGTATGTGAGTTAAGTTTGGCTTCTTGCCTGACCAGACTTCATATGGAGTCATGTTATTTAGTCCTGCAACAATTGATCGATTTTTTAAGTAAACCGAGGTATTCATGGCTTCCGCCCAAAATTTTTTATGTAAACCGGCATCAAAAATCATACATCTGGCCTTCTCAACTAATGACCTATTCATTCTCTCACACACCCCATTTTGTTGCGGTGTGTAGGCATTAGTTCTCTGATGAATTATGCCTTGCTCCTTCAAATACCTCTCAAAATCATGATTGCAGAACTCACCACCATTGTCTGTTCTTATGGTTTTAATTTTTCTATCCTTCTGTTTTTCGATCATGGACTGAAATTCTTTAAAGTACTTAAATACCTCACTCTTTGTCTTCATAAAGTAAATAAAGGCCATTCTGCTGTAATCATCTACAAACAAAACATAATATCTAGACCCTCCAATGGATAGGTTCTCCATTGGACCCCCCACATCGGCATGAATCACTTCTAGTACATCTAGAGTTTTACTGGAACTAGCTGGAAAAGGCTGTCTCGCCTGCTTTCCCTCACAGCAGATGATGCATTTTGATTTGTCTATGTTTGTTTTATCTGTGTATGAAATACCCTCTGCAGCCCCATTCTTCATTTTGTTTAAACTAGTACTGTTTATGTGCCCCATGCGTCTATGCCAAGTTTCACTTGAGGCCATAGCTGTTGCTGCTAATAACTGTTCTGTTTTCATAGTGTATAATCTGTACACACCTTCAACTAATTCTGCCATTCCGACAAGAACTTTCTGTTGATTATAAATGTAGCAAGCGGTTTCTTTAAACACCACACTGTTCCCATTATTTATCAACTGACTGACGGAAAGCAAGTTGGTTGTTAAAGTTGGTATGCACAATACGTCTGAAACTGTGATGTCATATTCTAAACCATTTACAACTGTAACAATGTTAACATCACCAGAACACAGCACTGGAACGCATGTCTGATTTGCCACAACGATTTCTTTGGTTTCATGTTCGTATGATGGATGCGCGATGCAATCTTGTTTCGCTGTCATGTGTTTACTGGCCCCGCTGTCAATATACCAATTATTGACATTGAATTTGCCATTTAAAAATATAGCACTAAATGCATTGGATTGTCTTCTACTGCTTAATTCAGTGTTAGGGCACTGGTTTTTATAGTGGCCGGTTTGTTTACACTTATAGCACTTTATTATTTTTACAGCTTTTGACATTTCATTCGTTTGTCTATGGGCATTTTTGTGATTGCCATATTTCGATCGCTGCACACTTTTCGCGGCAAATGCATTTTCTGAACTAGTACTTGCTGGGGTTTCACTACACATGTCCATCAATTTTGTTTTTATGACGTCAGCACTAATGTCAATACCAGAGTGCTCGATAGCCATTATCATAGGGCTATATTTTTCTGGTAATCCTGCTAACATTAATGCGCCGATCCATTCATCGGTTATCTTGAATCCTGTTCCTTGAAGTCGCTGCCCTGTTTCTATAATCTGAGTCACATACTGAGTCATAGAATCAGAATTTTCAAGCCGAATATTGATGAGCTTTCGTAACAAACTAATTTTTCTTGTATAACCTGCATCATCAAACATATTCTTCAACTTGCTCCATAAATCATATGTTGTTGTTGCGTATTTTATGTGTACATATAGCGATGGGTCGATTGTTAATACGAGTTTCGCCTTTGCTTTAGCATCTTCAGTAGTTTGAGCTGTTGTAGGCGAAGCCGGTAACCTCTCAGTTATGGCCGACGCCATGCCTTCCAATACCAACACATTCTGCACCGCAAAACACCAATCTTCATAGTTCTCGCGGCCTTTCAACTTCAGTATGTTAGTTATATAGTTCGACGTCATTTTATCACAAAACCACACAGTACTATTTACTTTAAACTTATTTTAACGATTAATTTTGCGTAAGGCCCATAACCTGTAAGTAATACACAGTTTGACGTTTATAACAGAGTGATTTTTATTTGTATGCATAGATGGCGTTAGGAATGACATTTTAATTTTGTTACAATATTAACATATTTGACTTCGAAATGATTCTTGTTATTGGTTCCGCGATTGGCTTCGCCTTTCGCAGCGTCATTTGAGTGATTACTGCATTTATGCTTCAAGAATAGTATATTTTTTACAACCAGAGGATAACAATACACCCGGTAGTCAGCGATAATTACTAGCAATAAAATATGTTGCTGTCTACCATGAAAGGAATGTTTAAGCCTCTTTACCGCATAGCTCATAGTGCTTGGGAAACACTACCGAGTTCATTACGGACCTTACGCGGCGTAGAAATGAATACTAGGAACGTACCGTACAAGACGGTATTAAAATTTAATTGGTAGAATCACCAATATATACAACCGAATGAGACGAGATATTCAGTTGATGGGAAACTAGGATTTGAGATGGTAGGCATTTATCAGACTGAATAAATAACAAACCATTGAGATCGTCACCCTGAGACATCATAATTCCTAGTGAATACATTGTGTACTTCAAATCCGGATAAATTATTGCTGGGGGCAGACATTAAACCTGACGTACTCTAAAACTGAAATCTTTAAGTTTACTTTTTACTTCGCTAATTGCAATTCCACACGTAATATTTAAAATCATGACTTAGTATAAAACAACGTCGCCCACCGCCTCTGTACGCGATAAAGTCTAAAACTACCAAAAGGATTTCGATGGTATTTAGTATGAAGATAGTTTGAGACACTGGAAAGGTTTTAGGGCACATTTATCCCAAGAAAATATATATCGGGACTTTTATCCGGGTAATCCTCTTTCATGTAGGCGAAGACGCGAGCAAAAGCAAGGTATTCTAAGAAATTAATTTCAAAGATTATTTCGTAAAGCAAGAACTCTGCTCAAAATAACTAGTCATGTTTACAACTTATACGATAGATCGATCTTATAAAGCAACTTGTAAATTCGTCTGAACCCGAAATTTAAAGCTGTCGAGCTGCCAATAACATTGGTTTAATATCAAAATATGGATCTTGTAGATTATATAAATTGGCAATACGCAGTAAAATTATCAGAGCTAAATTTAGGAAAATTACTGGTCCATTGGAATAGATTCTAAAATCTATCCTGTCCAGTCGTCGAGTGGAATGATTTTAAGTAATAAATTTATCAGAAACATATTGATTGACAGTTTCATTGTGTATTAGTTATACTTTTACTCCTGCACCTGATACTTTTTGTATATACGGGTAAGTAGACAGGGGTCTAGATAGAGTGGCGACTGAAGAGCAATGATTGTCCCTCGTCAGTCGTCACAATTATGCCGGCCTGTTTGAACCGGATATACACAGGCTGATCCCGGAACGCGACACACTTACGTGGGCCACTATGGCGAGTTTTAACACCTTATGTTATGATCGCCATCCAGGCGGATATAAAATAAATCCCACCACTAGCAAGTACCAAGTAAAATAGAAACAAGTTAATTAATGAGAGACTATTGTCTGTCTTGTACACAAGCTGAGTCTAGAATCATATTACGAAAAGGAACTTTGTGTTGTGACTTGTGAACGAACTCCATATAATCTTTCATCTATTCTATTGCCAGCGCTTCTGTCCTGGAACATTTCAGAAATAAATTGAAGCACGAAAAGAAATAAGCAGCTGTTTTTATATTATACAAAGGCTTCAAAAGTATTTTGGAAATAAAACACGAAAAAATAAATCACCAATATTAAAACAGAGACCCACATTTCGAAAAGCCATTAGCCAACAGAATGATCAGCCTGCAATAAATAAAGCATTCCGCACACCGCACGCTTTTTTCCATGAGCGGTTTACGACGGTCGACACTCCTAGATATCTTGGTTTACGAGGGCGACACTTATGTACTGCCGCTGATAAAATGCTACGTGACAAATCTTCGCGAAGGCTCGGCTTACGTAATAGCGAAAAGGGATTCTGGATATTTTGAATTCGACGTGAATTGGATTTTGTGACGATTTTGTTACATGGACACAACTTTAGATGTACAGTCAGCAGCATAAGTAGATGAACAAATTCAAAATTTCAAATTGCCTACATACTTTTGTATTCTTACTTATCTTATTTTTCTCTTCACAAAAATAAAATAAATGGTATTTACTTTACTTCAAACGAAGAAAAAAATATTTCAGTTTAACTTAATGCGTATATAGGCGATTTGAAATGTTGATTTTGTACAGATATTTATGCTGCTGACTGTACATCGTGGCTCATAGACACGAGTCTGACGATAACAATGTATTTTTATGCATTTTTGAGAATTTTATATATTTAATTTTTAATTTATCTTTATAAGAAGAACCGCTGGACAATCTATGCACAAAATATAAAAATGCTGAAACATTTGGAATATTTTTTTATAATCCTAAGTTAATAGGGTAACTACATTTTTTTATTTTTTTTTATTGCTTTGAATGACGAGACGAGCATGCCGTTCGCCTGATGGTAAGCGATACGACCACCCATAAACAGTAGCAACACCATCCAGTACCTTGATTTACAAAGTACTGTGTGGCATTCCACTGCGCTCGTCATCCTGAGAGATAAGATGTTAAGTCTCATTATGTCCAGTAGTTATACTGGCTACAATGTCCTTCAAACCGAAACACAACAGTGCATGCTCACTGTTGCTTGGCGGTAGAAATAGACATTGCGGTGGTACCCACCCAGACGGCCTCTTACATAATGAGAGACCTACCACCAGTATCTATTCTATCTCTAAAGTTATTAATAATAAGAATATAATAAATAGCTTTTATTTGACTGACCGTATGACAGAGTTCCTTAATTAATTGTACAGTAGTTAAAAAGAAAAATATGTTAGTAATTCGAATATATTCTAATTATTATCTAACTTAGTTTTTTTTTTATTTATCCTCAGCAACCGGTTAATTGGTCAGGTTGTCTTTTGACAAAGGCCTCCCCTAGTTCCCTCCATTTATCCCTGTCCCTAGCTAATCTCCTCCAACCTCTCGGGAGATCATCTTCCCATCTTTTTACTTGGCGCCCTCTGTTTCTTTTTCCATTTTTGGGATACCATTCTATTATATCCCTTGTCCATTTGTCTGTTTTTGTTCTTATTACATGTCCTGTCCAATTCCATTTTAGCTGTTTTATTTTTCTCAATACGTCATCTACTTTAGTCTGAAACCTTATTTGGGATGCTCTCCTGCGATCCTTTAGCCTTATATTCAGCATGCTTCGTTCCATACTGCGTTGACAAACGGCTAGCTTATGGTCTTGTTTACTTGTTTTTGGCCATGTTTGGCAACCGTATGTCATACAAGGTAAAATACTGACATTAAATAGTTTACTTTATTCTCTAAAGTTACCAACTTCTAATTGAAGATTAATTTTAAAATAATTTAAGTAAAAAGTTTATTTGAACGCTAAGTTTTTACTTTATTCGAGAGAGCTCGCTGCCATCTACAGAACGCGTTCTACTATTTATGAACTCAGAGTCAGTTACTACATAAAATGTTTAAATCTCTAACGACTTAGCTAAAACTATTTGTTGAAGTTGTTTCCTGTAAGAGAATTAATATAAATCTACCATAATCCAAATTATTTCTGCTGTAAAGGAACATGTTGATTACTGTTGTGATTTGGTTTGAAGGACATTGCAGCCAATGTTATTATTGGACATTATGAACCTTTACTTATTCTGGAATTATGACCGTTTATAATGCTAAGCACAACTGTGTAATTTAAATTGCGTGGCAATTAAAATTAGATGACTTGCCCATGACATACAATTTATTAAAAAAAATAACTATCGGGTCGAGTATCATTGTTGTAAGTCGTCTGTCTACATAAAAGCAGATATTATAGCCAAGCAACAGTGTGCATGCACTGTTCTGTTTCGGTTTGAAGGACATTGTAGCCAGTATAACTACTGGACATAATGAGACTTAACATCTTATGTCTCAGGATGACGAGCGCAGTGGAATGCCACACAATACTTTGTAAGTCAAGGTGCTGGATGGTGTTGCTACTGTTTATGGGTGGTCGTATCGCTTACAATCAGGCGAACGACATGCTCGTCTCGTCATTCAATGCTATAAAAAAAAAAAAATATTACACTGAGTAATCCAGTCTAAAAAAAAAGTTATTCATACAAGAAAATATAAATGAAAGACAGGTTCTATGGCAGAGATGCATCTAGCGGCACCACGCTTCACCAAGTACCACAATACCGGGCACAAATTCCAATATCGTGCAAATCACGTGTGTTTTTCGAGTCGAAAACCAACACAAATGGATGCTAGTAACGAGAATCACAATCAGAATATGATTTAGCTATGTAGATCGCAACTTAATTAAACTTCTTATAGATGCTTGGCGTCTATTATTAATAAGCTACCTCGGGATTCTATCCACCACATCAGAATAGGTAGTTACTAGAATGGTTTAATAGTATCCCATGGGAAATTAATGTTTACTGCCGAAATTTTTCAAGTTTCCATTGTAGGAAGAGGGTCTACGTACTTCAATATAGACAAAGGCTGTAGGCAAGTTGTCAAAAGCGATCGAAATACACCTGACTCGTTGTTTATAATATCTGAATACGTTTGACTAAACTTTCTATATTGAACACCCACGTTCAATCGAACAAATTGATTCTTGTGGCATTCTCGTTCTTTTTGTATTACTTGTGCATTAATCGACACTTACCAATAGTTAACTAGTACTATAGTCACTGGTGGTAGGTCTCTCATTATGTAAGAGGCCGTCTGGGTGGGTACCACCGCAATGTCTATTTCTACCGCCAAGCAACAGTGTGCATGCACTGTTGTGTTTCGGTTTGAAGGATATTGTAGCCAGTATAACTACTGGACATAATGAGACTTAACATCTTATGTCTCAGGATGACGAGCGCAGTAGAATGCCACTCAGTATTTTGTCAGTCAAGGTGCTGGATGGTGTTGCTACTGTTTATGGGTGGTCGTATCGCTTACCATCAGGCGAACGGCATGCTCGTCTCGTCATTCAAAGCAATAAAAAAAAAAAAAAAAAAACTTGTACGCAGTCCTGTAACAAAAAGTCAGTTATAAGTCATATTTATCAAAGAAAATCTATATTATTTATTTATGTAACCGTATTATGCATTACCGCACACTGTATGCAAACCAAATTAATTTTGTTCCAGGTACGTTTTTGTTTCGCTCCAGTTTTAATTCGCTTTGGGACGCAAAAATTTTAATATTTGCCCACCATGATGAGTTTTCATCGAAAATGACATCCATTGTTTTAATCGCTGAGCACGGGCTGAGAATTGAATGGTTTATACTATTAATATTCGTAAAATTATTGTTTTAAACGATGGGATTTAATTGACGAATTAAATTTTCAAAAGGCTTTACTCAAGTTATGTAAGGGTACTTATCCCTCCTGCAACATCAACAATTATTTTCTGTTTGTCTGTCTGTTTTTCTGTTTGTTTGTTAGCGCACATCTCCGAAACTGTTAAAATGGATTTCTGTGAAATTTTGTATGGAAATAGTTTAAGACCCAGGGAAGGACATTTGACTTAGGTACTCTCCGTTAATTTTCGCATTTAATATCCATCTTTGAAATTGAATTTATATTGTTACATGCAATTTGTAAAATATATATATAATATAAAAAAAATATATTACAATTAAAGACCTACGCTGAGTTTCTTGGTGCTTCTTCTCAGGTCAGTGGGCTTTTCCGAAGCACTGGTAGATTCTTTAGATGATAAAAAATTGTAAAAATGACGTGTAAAAGTGCCCTTAGGGGCCTAATTACTTAATAAATGATTTGAATTTGAATTTGACATTGGCTACTTTTATCCCACAAAAACTCTTTACGCGGGCGACGGCGCGAGCAAAACCTAGTTTATATTGTAAATACGAATGTTTGTGAAAATGGATGAATGTTTGTAAGAAGCGAACGCAGAAACCGCTGAACGAATTTGGCTGAAACTTGGCACACAGATAGACCATATTCCGGATTAACATAAGTTACTTTTTGTCCCGGTAAATAGGCATAAATACGCCCCTGGGAAATATTAGAATTTTTAATCTGATTTTTAAATAGATGGCGCTGGCGTCGTACAGATGGCACTATGAATCTTCATCTTCAGCCTTTAGAAGTCCACTGCTGTACATAGGCCTCCCCCAAAAATTTCCAGACCAACCCGTTAGAAGCGGCCTGCATCCAGCGGAATATGAATATCTAGTCATTTAGGGACTTTTGTGGCGGGAAAGGCTTTGAACGTGGACGAAGCCGCAAGCAACACCTAGTTAAAAAATAAACCGACAAATGTAAACAAACCGGATTCAAACCAATCGACCGTAGCATTCGGCGTGGTAAGTGAATCATTTTCGAGCCGCGCGCGCCCGTACGGTCGTAATTTTATCCATGATTAAAAAAAAGCACAGCCCGGCTGCGCGGTCGGAGTGATCTCTTTTGATTAAGTTTTAATAAAACCGACGAGTTAATTGGACTTTTTATTAAATAGCTGATGTGAGGCCGGGCGGAAGTTTGTAATTTTACGCGGTTAGTTCAGCGAACGTGGGTGTTGAGTTCGATTATTAAAGAGGATCATGGTTTTTATAGGATCTAATATGAAATCCCTTTAGTTTCAGTTTCAATTCTTCTAATCTTTTGTTTCTAATTTATATTGAATTTACTATGAAGTAAATAAAGTTTAAACACATAGTTATTCCAAATACTTGAACGGCTTCTACAGGGGCTCACCGCTCAGCTGAATTTATAATTTTACCCGCGGCACCTGTCCTCACTTCAAGCGCATCACGCATTCGTTTCTATCACATGATAATAATATGCAATAATGAATGAAGCTCTCCAAAAGTAAGACATGAATTGGTTAATTGGTGCAACCAATATCGCCTTCGGCGCGATTGATATTTCGCTTTGTCAATAAATCAAGCAGCGGTTGAGCTTCATTAGAATCCATCGTAAGGGTGTAGGTTCGTCAAAATCTAGTACATTACTGAGTCTTGTTCCGCAGATGCCAAATCAATGTGACCGGCATCCAAATGTGTGCGGAATGTAGCGCTCAGTTGCTGTATAGCTTCCGAAAAGCGACTCGATCGCCGCGTTTGGCGTTTGCAAGCGTGCGGTGTAGGATGCTTTGTCGGTGCATTTAACTTCTAAAAGCGGCTAAATCTCCGATCGCCTACACTAAAAGCTATCATGTCTGCTGTGGCCCTTATATAGTACAGAACTGGTAAAGTATCAGAGTTTAATCTTGTTAAAATGTCGCAATAGATTCAAATAAATCATTCAGAGTCCTCAATTGTAAGTTGTTATCGCTTCAAAGTTGTGAAATGTCAGACCAATTTGAACGGTTATTCCAAAGTTCGACCCACCAACTGGCCGTCGTTTGATAGGTGGAATTTTTATCAAGACGTGACAAACAGACAGATAATAACTTGGTTGTGATTGGTCGATCGTAAATGTCTATATTATCGGAGGAATTGCCTGTATTTTTCGTTTTGTAGTTACTAAATATATCTAGAATTCAAATATATATCCCCATAGCTAGAAGCCGTAGCGTGCGGATGTTAAAAAAAGATCCATTGAATAGCTCAATGGTCATAATTATAGCGTTATCTACAAATTAAGATGATATGACTGCCTAATATAATAGTTATACACCTTTTTTCATCGTTTGAATGTTATTTTGTACTTTTTCCATACAACAATAACGTTATATAAGCCGTCTGACAGTCTGGTGACATATATATCGTACATATAACCTACTAGCATTTGCCCGCGTCTCCGACCGCGTGTAAAGTTTTTCCAGGATACATATTTTACCGGGACAAAAAGTATACCACTCTGGAGTAATGTAGCTTCCTATTAGTGAAAGAAATAGAATAAAAGCTACTATTAAAAGTATAGAAGTTTCATACAAACTTTGCAACCACTTTTTACCCCCTTAGGTATTGAATTTCGCAAAATCCCGTCTAAGTGAGCACCTACGTCCTAAAAGGAACCCCCATGTAAAATTTGAAACTCCTAGCACTTGTAGTTTCTGAGATTTTGTGATGAGTGAGTGTGTGAGTGACCTTTCGCTTTTATATATATAGATATGATAAAGGCAACCGAGTGTGCCATGACGTGTAACAACGCCCTTGAATGGGTTTTCAACCCCTGTCTAAATATAACAAGCGGTTAGCGTGATATTCTGAGATTACTATGTTTCGTAGTTGGTGAAAAGCTTTTGTGTAATTATCACACTATTATAAATGTAACAAAGAAAAAACGTTTGATATTGCTGTAGTCAATGTAAATATTGTAATTTAAAATCAGTTTTATTTGGCAGTTTTTTGAAACTGTGGCGGCACACGATTGTCATACACCGCCACCTATCAACATGTCTAGGAACTAAGTGGTCAACCGGAAGACTCAAGCACTCATCTGACAGCTGTATTGACAAGCAGGAAAAAACGCCCAAAAATTACACCAGATGGCAATACACGATCCTGAATTGCCATAGCAATATTCGCGCGAAGCGAAGTATAAATACCACCTCCGATTAGGAACCATTGGAGGGGCGGCGGCCGGTCAGGCGCAACATCTGCCTGACTGAGAATCTTCCCTTTCCATAGAGGAACGCAACCATCTGTTCCTCTACAGTGGCGACGACCATTTCGCTGCTAAAAACAATTTATTATTGGGAACATTTAGTTATATGACTGCCTCGGGTTTGATTCCCGGGTCGGGCAAAGTGACAATGGGTTTTTCTACTCACGATCAGCCCGGAGTCGGAAATTTGTGCCCAATATGGCAATAGGCTCGCCCCATATCACATCATCGTACGGTATACCGGTTTGAAAGTTCTTTCACTAATAGGAAGCTACATTACTCCTGAGTGCTATAGGCTACTTTTTATCCCGGATAAACTTTTGCACGCGGGCGGAGCCGCGAGCATTACTAGTATTTTATAAAGGAAAAATCCAAGATTCGTAATTTTTTTCACTCCACTTGAAAATATTATCTTCACATAATACAATAATACGAAATCAATGAATCGTAAACTCTTCAAACAGAGTCCTCATCAAATAAGAAATCAGAACAAAAGATTACATTTTATTGATTCCGTAAAACCCGTTGTAGTAATCGCTTTTGGCCGGAGGGTCGGGAGGGCCGGCTCGGAGGTCCCTCGTCGCGTATCCTCCGTTCGACCCTGTAAGCGGTCCAATCGGATTTATAAATCAATATTACGTGTGACATTCTTTTTTCTTATTCGTTGTTAGTTCTGAGTTTGATTTGGTGCTATATTACTTACGTACGCGATATTAAAAAAAACCCTCCTAGTTGAATTTCGGCCACTGAAGGCAATCTCAATGAATATGAGCTAGGTATGCAGGAGATAATATAGTGCACAAGTGTGTGTGCAATACACAGGTGCACTCTCAATTCCTTTACTCTCTTAGTCCGGTGAGACGGCAATCCGACATGGCCGGAGACAGATCCGCACGGGGGTACCTATTGCCAATTTCCTAACTCCGACCTATGTCTGAGTAATTTTTTAAGAAATAAATATCAAGTCCCAATGTTTTTGGGCCAACCTGCGATCCGAAACCCGGGACCTCAGTGCAGTAGTGGTACTCGTATCGCGTACACAATACAACTAAGCTACCGAGGCAGTCAACGCGGTATTATTGTAGTGAGTTCTTGGGGTAATTGTTAGGTCTAGTGTAATCACTTTGACGTGCTAAGTTAGGGCGTTAGATTAGCAAAAATACTCTCAATACTTGCAACGTTTCGCACGCATAATTATCGAAATAATACCGCAAGTGTAAACGCATCTAGAGGTTATTGTGCAATATATTGCTGCGGGAACTTGCTAGGCTAAACTTAGATTATTAAAAAAAATTACCATAAATTTGAGACAGCCATAAAGCCGTGTTCTCACAAATTTATAACTAAATACACACACACACACACGCGGTCACGCCCTTTATCCCTGAAGGGGTAGGTAGAGACGCAACTGGTGCACATACTTTTCGCCGTGTGTATTCCGTCCCATGATGCGTTTAAGGGGAGAGCCCATCGCCATATTGGTTACAAATTCCAGTCTCCGGGCTGATACTAAGTAGAACATCCCTATGTCACTTTACCCGACCCGGGGATCGAACCCGAGACCTCAGCACTGCAGTCATACCTTCATACAAGTACGCTGACGAGGCCGACAATATGATCGTGTGAAAAATCGTATTGGGGTCAACAATTTTGCTGTTGCGCTTCGTAGACAGTGACTTTACCAGATGTAAATAAATGCTATGACCTTCTCATTCCCACTTCTGCTTCTAAAACTTCGGAATACACTTACAAATAGACCGTAACGATTGCTTGTTATACAGGTCGCTGACCACTATTTTTCCCACAATAGGTGACTGCGAGTACTTATACTGGACGGAAAGGCGTTTTGTACCAAAATGTCGCTGACTGACCATATTGCAAGATCTCTCGTATCAGTTTATTGTCGCCTGATACAATATAAAGTGACCTTTTTACCTATTTTTTGTGTCTGTTCAGATGGATTCGAGAATGGTTTAGATTTCGGTCCAGGAAAATGTATAGCGCGACTTTTGTTCAGAAAAAAACCTTTCGTGCGGGCGAAGCCGCGGGCAAAAGCTAGTTAAGAATAAAGCAATACTAGTTGTTGCTTTTTTTTTATTGCGTTTAATGACGAGACGAGCATGCCGTTCGCCTGATGGTAAGCGATACGACCACCCATAAACAGTAGCAACACCATCCAGCACCTTGAGTTACAAAGTACTATGTGGCATTCCACTGCGCTCATCATCCTGAGACATAAGATGTTAAGTCTCATTATGTCCAGTAGTTATACTGGCTACAATGTCCTTCAAACCGAAACACAACAGTGCATGCACACTGTTGCTTGGCGGTAGAAATAGACATTGCGGTGGTACCCACCCAGACGGCCTCTTACATAATGAGAGATCTACCACCAGTTGCGGCTTGCGGCTTCGCCCGCTTGAAAAGCCTTTCACGCTACAAAAGTCCACTAAAAACAGTACGATGCCACCGCCATCTACTTAAAAAATCAAATTAAGAACATCGATTATTTGCCATGGGAGGAAATTGCCTGGATAAAGAGTACCCTATGTGTTAATCCAGGACATGACCTACCCGTGTGCCAAATTTTATCTAAATCCGTTTATTTGTCTCTGAGTTTACTTCTAACAAACATCTAAACATTTTCATAAACTTTCGCATTTATTAATAAGATAAGATTATTAAATTAAACATAATCTAGACAAGATTCAACAAAGATCGAGTGTGTGCCTTATTATGAGTATTTAAGTGAAATCCAAAAAAAACAAATCATTAATTTATAGTTCGTTGTCCTGATTTTCTTGATAAACTTATTTTTACCTACGTGAAATTACCTTGTCACATTTAATAATAGAAATTATCTTAGTACAATAATATGTACTAGTACAATAATAATATGTTTAATATTTTATATTTTTGTAGATAGGTACATATTTTATAACTTAATTCTTAATAACTTAGCGCTGAAGTATCGCGATACGATGCAAATACAGAAACTATAAATCTATTAATGGTCGTTGTGAGTGGTCCTTACCAACAGGGGGTAATTCTCACAAAGCATATAATTATTAGCCCTTTTCCGTTCCTAGTGTACTGTAATGGAATGATTGATTGTAGACGTGTGTATGGTATTAGGTTCTTTATTAGACTGCTTACAACTTCCTTAACTAAACATCTTACATCTACTTATATACTACACCACAGTACGATATTTATAAGCTCTAACTATTACATTCATGCGCGCTACAATCATGTTTTCTACATAGATTTATTCGACATAAATGTCTACGTCGTAAAAATTATGCTGCCGTGCAACCAGCAAGTCTTATTATAACATTATAAACACAGAAAATGATGTAAAATTATTACACTTAACGTAATAGAAACATATGCAACCATAACCCAAGCAACTTAAAACACACATTTATTTAACTGAACGCAAATGAGCTTAGAGTTTGTTGTGCGAGCGAACAATTATTCTTGTAAAGCGTTGTACAGCGTGCTTTAACCTCTCGACATTTCTTAACAAATATATCAAGTGCTGAAGGATTAATAAATCAATCTCAGGTTTGAGTAAAATCTCAAGTAGACATTTAATGTACTGATCTATTAATTAATTTACTTATCTATTCATGTATTGAACTATTTAATAAACCAAGCTTAAGCTATCATTTAAGAGTTTGTTCTCGGCTGAGTAAGCGATGTTACATAAACAAAACCTACCTGTCAAATCCGTCACATATTGTAACTTAAGATGTAATTTCGGCAGATGTTAATATGTGTTTATTAAATAGCAACCATCTTAAGATGATAACCTTAATTTGACAGCGTCTCAGCTGATATCGCACTATATGGCGAAATTGAGTTGCATCTATTAATAAGGTCCTAAGTGTTGCTCATGGTTCTACTCACGTGAAAGATCTATCCTTACATAAAAGTCGAAAAGAAGAAGAATAATCTTACCGGCTTATCAACCCTAAGGTAATCCAGGACATAGTATATTTGTGTACTTATTATAGCCAAATTCTTTTTAAAATTTTTGCATTAAATAAAAAACATCCAAACATCTTCACAACTTCCGCATTTATAAATAAAAAGTTTTATGCGTCAATGTCACGCGATATCTTGGCGGTGCGGGTTATCCGATCATTATCTCGTATTGTTTTTAGAACTTGAGACTATCTACGCCTACACTTCTGCCAATATTGCTGCCAGTCAGGATTAAAATAGCGTTTTATTAAGCGGTGTCAATAAAATGCTCTCTGACATATCCGACACCGAATATTTTGGGAACACTTAAAATGAATACAATCCGTAATCAAATTGATAAAAAGGTAAAATTATACAGATACATCTGTTACTACTTCCATTCAGTTTTTAGTAATCTTAACAAACTATTCGTACTTTCACTAAATAAAGTGAATTAAAAATATTGTCTATTTTAACTTGCAATGAACTTTAATTGTTATTTGTAAATTTCTGACGAGTAAAGTTAACAGAAAGGGCTTCAGGTCTCAAATAATAGAGTAAAAGTGTAAAAGTTTTGATTTGATCTTGGTTATTTTAACTTTATCAGTTAATTTATCTTCTTTGAGTTTTGTTACAAACATTTATTCAAATGAATTATGATTCTACTAAATCAGTCGATGGAAGACTTTGACTGTATTACTAGTTAAAAAAATTACACTCTACTGCAAGGACGTTGAGCCGAGACTTAACATATAGAGTTAATTTTCAATCATCAATTCAAATTCAAATTCAAATCATTTATTAAGTAATTAGGCCCCTAAGGGCACTTTTACACGTCATTTTTACAATTTTTTATCATCTAAAGATTCTACCAGTGCTTCGGAAAAGCCCACTGACCTGAGAAGAAGCACCAAGAAACTCAGCGTAGGTCTTTAATTGTAATATTTTTTTTCATTTCAATTACAACCTGATGATATCTAAAAGTCTAACAATTAAATCCTATTTTATTCACACAACTGTATTCTTGTATTTCGGCTATAAATAACATTTGTATAGGCTAAATAAAAAAAACGTGATTCTCATATAAATAACTAACTACAAATGGCTACGAGTTGCAACAATGCTTGGCGGAAAGAGACAAAGCTACCTGCAGACTATCGTATACAACAATTGAATCACCTGTAGATTAACTAGATAATGGTAATTAGATTTAGCGAATATATTGGATAATCTGGACTTGATTATTCAGCAATATTACACCTTAACATTACAATTACATATCTGATTGTTGAGAGCTCAATCTGGACTAATAACTAAGCTTAATATAGGCTATTTATTACGCTGGGTGGACACATACTGCAGAACCTGGGTCTATGAAACTTTATTAAACTTGTACTTACATACATACAAACATGGTATCGAGCCTTTTTTCCTTTTCGTTGGTAGGCACTGTAGGCAGTGTAGCAAACGTACATTTCGCCAGCTATTTTAGATCCCATGTAATAGGCGGCGAGGCTGTTACCATTTACCAGGCACATTTCCAGACTCCGGACTGATACTAAGTAGAAAAACCCAATATGCCCGACCCGGAATTGGAAGCCGAGACCTCAGCGCGATAGTCGTACCGCGCACGCAATACGGCTACGCGACTGAGGCAGTGGAATGTAATACTATTTCATATTAATGTATCCTTTTGATGCGACTACATTGAATTTACAATGAACTTTTTGCGTTTGAAGATAGTCGGGGTAGATAAAATCATAGTGTGCATGGATCCTAATACTCGTATCTAAAGGGGTGTTCATAAGGTTAACCGCCCCACCCGTCCGAACATTACCCCGTAAGTAGTAAGACGTGTTATCCGAGAAGATTTTGTAAACCCGATCCTCGGACACTCCTGATAAATTCCAGACGCGATCTCTAGATGCATAGCGTGTCTGTGCCGTTACTTTTTATGTTTCACGACTAGCATAATCAGCTGAATTCATTTGGTGTAGAGGTTTTGGTTTGCATTTTTACGATATGAATATATATTTATTTAACTGGCGAGTTCACTCCCCTCGCTTGTAACACATTGACTGTCCATATAGTGTAGCTTAAGAGTTATGAACTTATCTTTATTCTATCATTGTTAAAGGACAGTCTATCGCCTTATCGACGCATATTCAATTAACGTGTGTTTGGCTGTAACTAATCATAAGCGAGTTTTAGGTGAGTAAGAAAACTTGTAGAAAACGGCTTCCGCAAGCTATTTTTACCGAGCAAACAATAGTGGTAAGCTGACTACCAGCAAATTATGAAACTCGCAGACAACTTGCGGCATGTCGCATGTTTATAGAACTATTGAAATGTTGTCGCTAGTGTAAGCGGTAGTGTTACTGGTGGTAGCTCTCTAATATGTAAGAGTCCGTCTGGGTGGGTACCACCGCAATGTCTATTTCTACTGCCAAGCAGCAGTGTGCATGCACTGTTGTGTTTCGGTTTGAAGAACATTGTAGCCAGCGTAACTACTGGACATAATGAGACTTAACATATTATGTCTCAAGATGACGAGCGCAGTCGAATGCCACACAGTACCTACTTTGTAAGTCAAGGTGCTGGATGGTGTTGCTACTGTTTATGGGTGGTCGTATCGCTTACCATCAGGCGAATGGCATGCTCGTCTCATCATTCAATGCAATAAAAAAACAAAAGCACAATTGGAAGTCTGGAAATATATTGCTGCAAGAACATGCTTGTCGAAACTTAGCATATAGTTTCTCGACTCGGAAATAAAACCTCACGATTCACAAGTACGATACCATTAAACCAATGTTGATAATTTATTTTAATCAAATATATGTAAATTTCAACTCAGAAAGGAAAAATCATGGCATAAAATATATTTTTTTAATATCTCTCAACAACATGGAGAGCTCTCGCGGGCTTGGAGTGTGACCAATCAAATTAACGTGTCGACGTGCGTTCAATATTATCCGTACGAAGCCATCAAATGTAATTTACATGTGGAAAATACAAAATGTAATTATTGTGGAATTCAATAGGTTTATTGAATGCGAGTCCATCGAGATAGGTAGATAAAATTCTCTATTACTACCAACCACTATTGCGTTAAAGGTTGAAAAACATTTTTAATAAGACATTGATATTGCTAATTCATCTAAAAATAGGTGTAGGGTAAAACCGGGATAGATGCCCCACTTTTTGAAATAGCTTCCTAATTTTTAAAATATTAATTTTATATTAATCATTTCTATGCATGTAGCTAGCTTAATCATTTGTGTTGAATTGTTATTTGTTTTTTCTGACCTATCAATTACAGATTTTGCAAAATGTAGCTTTTTGTGGAACACTTTTTTTGAGGATAGATGCCCACTTGTATGGATAGTTGCCCTACCATGGAAATAATAAGAAGGATAGGTGCCTACAGTGCGGCATACATGCCCTTCATACTGTGTAAAACAGCAATTCTCCTAAAACAGCAATTATCTCCAAGAAACATGGTTCTAATTACGAAAAACATTTTGCATTATTCTTAAATCTTTTAATTGTTATCGTTATCTATACTAATATTATAAAGCTGAAGAGTTTGTTTGTTTGTTTGAACGCGCTAGTCTCAGGAGCTACTGGTCCGATACCTCGAAAAATCAGGGCAAGTATCCTTTTTGATAGGGATAGATGCCCAAGTATTTTTTAAATAAATTAAAAATAAAATGGCATCTATTTACATCTAGATGCACACTTACTGAATCACTATATTGACGTAACAAAAAATATATCAGAATTTATTACTACTTATAAAGTTATACAACGATAAAATACTAACCTTTAAAATTTATACGTTTTCGTGAAGTTCGCCGCGAAGATAACTACTCTCACGAGCGAAACACGTACTCAACACACGACAGCCCGTGGACAAAAAGTGTGGGGGGACTATGGCTTCTACTTATATCATTAATTCTTAGTCACGAGTTTGGGAAGTTAGGTTTTTTGAAAATGAGGCATCTATCCCGATGCGGCATCTATCCCGGTTTTACCCTATGATTATGTAATGCTAGATTTATCTAGCTTTGACTAGACACATGGCGGCAGTGTAACAGAAGCATTGATTGCATTGCGCATACCGAATTACAGTGTCGTAATTAATGATTTAATGATATGACCTAACACCTCATAATCAACGTGAGGCGCGCAGTACAATAGCACTCGGTGATCAAGAGTTCTGGAAAAGGTTTTATTTTAGAGGTATTTTTTATCAAGCTAGCTTGTCTGGCTTTTAGAATATAAAACTAAAAACACATTGAATCAACCCACGTATTCCTGCGGGACATCTATAGTTTTTACAAAGGGTTGCTTCCGGAAACGTTGGCCAGTCTCCGGGGAATCCGGTCTCTCGAAAAGACTCAAAGGTTGCTGAAAGCCGTAATCTGGATAACGCTTCATTATTCTTCGGTTCTTTTGTTTTCTACTGTAGAATATTTGGCGAGACTCAAAGTGATTAGATTTTTAATGAGTTTCTTTTATCCGTGTTCGGAGTTAATTATAATTGTCATTTGCTTAGCTTAAAGGTCTTTACAAAGAACTTAACATCGGATATTCATTATTGAAAAGTTACTTTCTCGTGTATCAAAAGAGGTTTTGTACAAATGAATGACGAATATTTCGTTCGTTTGATCTAAGAGTCTGCTTTTATACTGTAGTATATTATTAAGAACATTGATTTGAATACATTTAGCCATATAAATAGCTAAAATTTAACGCGTAAGTGGAATATAGCCTAGTTGGGAATGCAAAGGTCTGCCGAGACAATGTCCGGAGGTTCAAAACCCAAGGCACACACCTCTAACTTTCCGAAGCTACGTGTGTATTGTTTCTCAATAATTATCGTTCACTTCAACGGTGAAGGAAAACATCGTGAGGAAACCTACATACCTGAGAATTCTCCATATGAATCTCGAGGGTATGTGAAGTCTACCAACTTGCACTAGGCCAGCGTGGTGGACTAAGGCCTGACCCCTCTCTGTAGTAGAGGAGGCCCGTGCTCAGCAGTGGGTAGTATATTATACAGAGCTGATTGCATTGCATTGCAACGCGTATATTTTTCTCTTTGTGTGACGTAAAGTAAATGTCTTTTGTTTAATTTTTTATTTTATTTGTCTTAATTCTTACTCTTATTAACATAATAAATGCGAAAGTTATGAAAATGTTTGGATGTTTGTTAAAAGTAAACGCAGACTACTACTAAATGGATTTGGATGTAATTTGGCACACGGGTAGGTCATATCCTGGATTAGCACAAAGGTTACTTTTTATCCCGGTAATTTGATCTCACGGGAAATAGTAAATATTTTTAATCTGACTATAACTAGATGGCGCTGGCGTGGTACTGTGTTTTAGGGACTTTTGTAGTTGGAAAGGCTGTCCACGCAGGCGAAGCCGCGAGCAACACCTAGTTAAGGTTTAAAATGGTAAGAACACAAAATTATATTTGCGATTTGGCAATTTGAAGTTTTGAATTTTTTCGGCTACTTATGTAGCTGTCTGTACATAGATCATGTCTCCGTGCTTGTAAACGATTATCATTTTAACGATAATATGTTGTTATTGTAATCCAATAACTCAATTTATTTCTCAGTAGTTAACGCGCAATGTGTGAATTACGATAAGTAACTGATATTATGATGTGCGGCCAGTAGGTACACCGTGAAATATTGCCGAAACATCTACCACTTTATAATACTTTCTGGCTATAGTGAAAGAAAATCCTTTACAAGCTCCTTCAAACGTTACATGTCTCGTAATATCCAGACAATCATGCGAACTACAATGTCTTAAACACGAAAACAGTGTAGATAACAAATAATGCCCGCATAAATAGACAAAACAGTAGAATCTTTCCAGGCGGACTATAGATTACGAGAGACTAACTTACTGACATTCAATAGTACTGCCTTGGTGGCGTAGTTGTATTACGGTACGACTGCAATGAGAAGTTCCGGTTTCGATCCCCGGGTCGGGTAAAGTGATATTGGGTTTTCTACTCAGTATTCAGCCCGGAGTCTGGAATTTGTCCCCGATACGGCTATAGGCTCGCCCCCATCACATCATGGGACGGAATACGCACGGCGAACAGTGGGTGCACTAGTTGCGCCTCTACCTACCCCTTCGGGGATATAAGCCGTGAGTATGCGTGCGTATTCAATAGTATAGATCTCTTCACACAATTGAGACAGGTAACATTAAGCATTACAATTATAATTACGCCTGATTACTATTGAAAATACAAAAATTACACCAGCAGAGAGCAAAAGAGGCGAATACCCGTCACCCTCACTAGCTCCGGGCGTTGAGAATATAGGCCAGTGTGTCGCTATTAGAAAGGGAACTACATCGTAATCGCACCCAGAATGTGAGGGGAGCATGCGCTTATTACTAGAGGCATTAGAGTGAATTTACTCTAACAGCGCGAGAGTATGGATATTAAGGCGGCGTGTTTGTCTTATAAGCTTAACCTGTATCGCGAAGGTAAGTGGAGGCATTATTAATATACGTCTCGTCAAGCATCTTTCCATGATATCGAGACTAAGACAAATTTGGCACTTTTATGGTACTAAGACATCCACAGACGGAGTCGCTGTCTGAAGCTAGTTACAAGACGTGTATAATTGTGGTTTATCCCAGGGTGTAATATTTTTCACTTAAGGAACAATTAAGGTCCGCTGCATGTGGACGTACAGCTCCATATTATTGGATTCTTTAGAGCGTTGGATGCAATTAAACAGGCCGGCATTCTCACGAGCGTGCTGTGATTATTTATTCTTTATTTAGTAGTCATACTATAGACTCGTCTGGCAAATATCGACCAGGAAGACACGATATAGAATTTCGTTTTGGTGACTGATTGCCTCGGTCGCGTAGTTGTATTACGCGCGGTACGACCCCGCTCTGGCATCCCGGGTTTGAATACCGAATCCGGGCAAAAAAATAATTGGGTTTTTCTTCTCAATATTGGTCCAGAATCTTGGTATCCCTCCCCGAGATTGGCGATAGGCTCGCCCCCTATCATCATAGCACGGAACACATATGGCGAAAAGAAGGTGCTCTCTGCCTACCCCTCGGGGATAGAGAAGTGATGTGTATTTGTTTTGCCGACCTCATTTCCCACACCTAAAGAGCCGCACAGATACCATTTATTATTGCACACGCTGTTAATTACCGCAACACACGACACAATATGTCTGCAACGAGTTGCCACTATTTCATTTCGGTACAATTACTATTAACTGACAGTTTAGCGGTGTGCTGCAAAGCTCTGAATATTGACATTTAACGCTACTGTTTATGAGGCGATGGTGCTTATTATCTGGCGAGTGGCTGCCCAGTCTCCTCGTTCTATTGTATAAAATAAAAGCTACATTTCTTCTTTTATATTGCCCACCTAACCCCATTTTATTTCAAGTAACAGATATGGTAGCAAGTAAACTAAGTTAAGGCTTTCGTGGCCCCCATTTTCTAACATTATCCGCCAAGCAGTGGCGTGCCTAGTGTTTTGGATGAGGGCAAGCCAAAGCAGACCTAAATAAAATTCGCACCTCCGATACATATAAAATGTGCAACTATAAGAAAGAAAAGCAATATCTAAAAATAAAAATGACTACCCGTACCGGGATTCGAACCAGGGCCTCAAAACAATGGTCGAACCGTGTACGCAATACAACTACGCCATCGAGTCGACTAGTTACTTTTTCGAAATTAGGTACCTTTATTTAAAAACGATTTTGACCCATCGCGACTTCTAAATGAAGTTCTTGTAAAGATTAACTATTTACATAGATTTTATCTGTATCAAGTAATTTAAAAAAAAAGTAAAAACACTACAATCATCATTATTACTGTCGACGCACAAGTTTTGTTTAGAAATTTTCAAATTTCGTCACAGCTACTGTATCTATTTAATTGGACGAGATAATCAGGTTACAATTCGCTGTTTACCGAAATTATGAAATGAAATGAATGCATTTAACATATGTTTTTATGAATTGGAATTACTTTTGATAACACTGATTAATTATATCAACCTATTCCAAACACTTGTTTTGTTCGAGAAAAATATGAAACACCAACAATACAACTTAATATGTAGTCGTATAACGTATTAGAGCATCCAATAAGACAATAAGTTTTGTTGTATACTGATCTAAATACCTTTTATGATTCTTCAGACACATTTCGCGCCATTCGCCAGCTCGTTAAAAGTTGTTTTTTCCATCATAACCTAACAAATTTAACTTATTCTCGCCGATAAAAACTTTCACTCACTTTAAACTATTACAAGAAATATATTCACTCATCTTTATTGTGCTTAAAAGTTTAAAATAACTCAAAAACCACTTAATAAACACAAATACTTCACAATGTAGATCGCCGGCACAATCAAAACAAATAACTGATGTTGCCTAGTTGGAATCAAAATTACACCACAAAATTAATGCTAAAATTGTGAGAAAAACTTATCGATAAATAAAATTATAGTACAATACCTTAAATAATTATAATCAGATATGTAATTTTAATTATGTTATCACTAAAATCTTTACATATTCATGATAAATAAAAATACACATTAAAATAAGCAAATTAATGCAACCATATTAGAGGTAATTCGTTTAATTGGCAACCCTGTATTTTATACAGTATCTATGAATGCATTAAGCCTGGATTATTTTCTAGTACTGATTGCTATAGAAACTTACTATAGCTATACGTATGTGGTATCAGTTTATCCATTAGTGTGAATGAGAAAAATATGGCGGCGAAAAGCCAGGTAAAACCCAACGAGAGAGAGAGTGATAAGTATATTTTGTGCGCATCTAGCTGTTTTGTATAAAATATGAAATGAGTGTACGGCGCGGATGTGGTTGTGTGTGTGTAGGTGTAGTGGTGTGTCTTTAGGTGCGCTCGAGGCGAACCGGTTCAGCGAACCGTAGCGCGGGAATATTAAAATTTTAAAGAAAATTATTTCGAAGCGTTTTGTTACCGTAAAATGTTGGTTATTGTTTCATATTCGATTTTGAGTACTTAGGTAAATAATTTTAGGGCAAGCCAGGCTTTTCGGCTTCTATGAAAGGACCGCCACTGCCGCCAAGTTATGTTTTCATAACATTATTGGAAAAATCGAGTTTAAAACAATTTACGGTACAGTAAATTGCAGACGTTACTGAAATACATTGAAAATATTGTTTGTTGTTTATAACTAAAATAGTTTAGGTAATTTTAACCGACTTCGAGAAGAACGGTGGTTAAGATTTTCATTATGATTTTTCATTGGTAGAGGCAGGATAGTTTAATGATGAATTCTTTGATTAATTATATATACCTAGATAAACTGTGAACGTTTCAAACGCGTCGTTTGAAACGCGTCGTCGTTTTGTTGTTTTTCATGAATATAATTATCTACCCGTTTTAATAGAAACCATGTAATAACTGGTATCATTATTCGAGCACACAAGGATACGCAGAATGGTGCAGCGATAACGTATAACACAGCTGGCACGCATAAGAGGCACGCTTAAGAAAAGTTGGCCTGTTTTTTGTAGTTTCATTGCAGCGCGTCACTCTATCTAGGTATATAATTAATCAAAGAATGAATTGTAATTCAAAGTCCGAGAGTTTACTCTTTAAGGATATATAGTCGTAACCTTTACCGTTAAGAGAACAGCTTCATCATCATCATCAGCTACATGAAGTCCACTGCTGAACATAGGCCACTCCTAAAGATTTCCAGACGGACCTGTCACCACTCACCAACAGCTTGCTCATCTATTATTCCGTTGTATATAAAAAGCGTCAGTTGATCCTTTAAACCCAAATAAATAGAACCGGAACCGCGAACAATAAATTCATCTCGCTGTAAAAAGGTCAAATCACATACAAATTCCATTTACTGCATCCCCAAGCGTGTCGCGACATAAAAAATTTACGGCTGAGCACAAAACAAATTTGTTGCCACTATAAAATGCTTTGTGTAGTTGCCTCGTAAAGTTAGGCTTTAATTAGCGAAATAAGTTTACCGTCATAAGCTTCTTGTTCGTATTGGTGTATTTGGACTGCAAACATACGGTTCTGGGGTTCGATTTCTAGGTAGAACATCTAAAATGTGTGTTGAAGTAAAACTAGTTTTGGGATTTTATTATTCTAATAACTAGTTTATTTCAATGTCTAATATTCGTGCAAACATGAAAAATGTGCCCGATATAGCAATGCTCTCTTCCTAAAACATGTATATAAGCTCGGCGAATTGTGGGAACACTAGTGGCTCCTCTGTTTACTCCTCTGGGGATAGCCGGCGTGAGCTTATATTTACATCACAAGCTAAAGGACACATTTATTACGAGTAAACTGTAGCGGAATTCTATTGATAGAATTTTGTATGTAAATAACATAATAAATTTCGCAAATGGAAGTATGAATGTGGAAGATATAAAAAAGATGTAACATGACCTCTATAGTCTTATTTTACAAATTAGATTTATATTCGTAAATTTACAGTAATCAATATTAATTTATAAGGATGAAAAGTTTGTTCTTAAGGTTCCGTACCTCAACAGGAAAAAATGAACCCTTATAGAATCACTTTGTTATCCGCCTGTCCCTTTTTCTCAGGAACGCGTAAAGGCATCAAGTTGAAATATATGGCAAATACTCGGGTCTACGGTCTCTTTTAGATGTGAAAAAAAAGCTGGTAAGTCAACGCTATCAAAAGATATAGCCGTTTATGCAGCATATTTTGCGATTTCGCAAGGGAATATAAATCTATAGGGTACTTCCCGTTGGTCTAGAATCATAAAATTTGGCAAAAAGTAAGGTCTTATATCACATGTAAAAGAAAAAAACCTGAAAACTGTAAATACCTCTGTACTTAATTAACAAAAGAAGCGAACAAATTTTTTCAATTTAATTTAAGCGAACTATTGAAAAAGTGGACGATAGCCTTGTTGGGAATGGAACGGTCTGCCGAGACAATGTCCGGAGGTTCAAAACCCAAGGCACACACCTCTGACTTTTCGAAGTTACGTGTGTATTGTTTATCAATTATCGTTCGCTTTAACGGTGAAGGAAAACATCGTGAGGAAACCTACATACCTGAGAATTCTCCATAAGAATCTCGAGGGTATGTGAAGTCTGCCAACCCGCACTAGGCCAGCGTGGTGGACTAAGGCCTAACCCCTCTCAGTAGTAGAGGAGGCCCGTGCTCAGCAGTGGGAAGTATTATAATACAGGGCTGGTGTGATGTGATGTGATGTGATTGAGATTATATACTTAAACACCTTACCTACAAGTTTGGAGGGAGCCCTCGGTATGCAAGCCCAACTCGCACTTGTACGTTTTTTTTTTGTTTGATCGTTCTATCTAGAACCACTAGTCCTATTCAGCCAATTCTTTCGCTAAATTAAAACTACGTCTCCTGCAGAAGACTATAACCTTTTTTCCGGAATCACATTTATTCGAGTAAAGAGCAGCGAGCAAAGCTAGTAATGAGAATAAAGTACTCAACGGAAAACCTTCCTTGTAATGGGGCGAACCCTAAATGTCTCTTATGATAGCAAATCAATGTCTAAGGATATATCTCAAATCATATACCTTTGATATATGAACTTATTATTAACGTATTACTTACATCACTTCACTGTTTTATAACAGTGAAGTGATGTAAGTAATACTTTTTAGTTTTGCATAAAACGTATGCAATCGCTTCCTTTTAAAGGCTTTATCTTAAGATGACGCTCACCGACAGTACTGAAACTACAGCACTCAAAAGCAGCCTTTAGCAAATATATTTCAAATTTTATTTTAATTACTTAGGCGTCCATATCTTATTAATAATAATAATATAACTCTTTACTGTAGGTATAACCAAGAAAACATAAAAAGAAACAAAATACAAGGTAATATTATCATGGTTCTACAATGGGCGGTCTTATCGCTAAAAGCGATCTCTTCCAGACAACCTTTGGATGGACAGAAACAGATGTATAAATAGACGGCGGCGTACAATAAAGAGATAGCTAAGATATAAAACATAACGAAATATTATCATAAAATACACATATAATACACAAAATATGACATACTAATACATAATATTATCTAATAAAAAAAAACAATAATACATACATATACCTTATAATTGATACATAAGTATAAAATATTTGAGTTACAACGTAAAAAAAATATTTTTTACATTTTTTTGAATGTTGGTAGCGATTTTGCTCGTCTGATGGGTAAAGGTAGTGCATTCCAGAGCCGGACAGCTTGTACCGTAAAAGATAAATCATAGAATTGTGACGAATGGGAAGGAGTTTTGAGTTGGAGAGTCTGGGAGGAGCGCAAGGAACGGGAGTGTGTGAGGTGTAAACACTCAAAGCGATTTTTAAGGTAACTAGGAGTAACGGGATTAAAGATAATGTTGTACAAGAGGAAAAGAATGTGAGTATTTCGGCGAAGGCGGATGGGTAACCATTTCAGCTTTTTTCGATATTCGGAAACATGATCATATTTGCGAAGACCGAAGATGAATCTAATACAGAAATTTTGAAGATTCTAAGATCTTATTAATACATGACAAAGGCTTAATAACCGTAAAATAGGTCACATTAAAACAAATTTTGCACAAACTTTAATTAATCACGTGAAAAACTTAATTATTCTCTGACTCGTCGAGGTGCTTTACCACTTTACCACATTTTCATTAAACAATTAACTATAAAAACAAAAATAGCTCAACACCACATTTTACTGTCGACACATTAACATACTTTATTACGTAAAACCATAACTTACGTTTTTTTAGCTGCTTTATTAACATCGTCACGAACAGTTAAGTAAATATAATAAAAAGTAAAAAATCCGGTCAAATACTATATAATAAAAGGGTTCTGTACTCAATACTTATTTCCAGTCATTTGTTAAGTCATCCACCATAATATATACTTTGTGAACATATCAGATACTTCCTACAGTATTAAAGATAAAGCACTTTCAAATCAGACAGACACACAGCTAATCGTACTAATACGATTCCGTTACTGCTGTACGGAATCCTAAAAAACAAATATCAGGAAAAACCATCAGTCGTTCCGGATAACCTCGAAAATACAAAACAGGGTTTACAAAGCTCTCGCACCCGGGTGTCGTGTTAACGATAGCTTCGGAGCCGCGTGTCGCCGCTGCTTGTCACCCAATTTATAAACTGCAAGCGATTCCTTTGTGTTTTACTTTCTAGTGCCAAAGGACGTTTTTGTTTAGTCTGTTGATTTTGGATTCTTGTCGTTGTGCGATGCTTTGAACATATGTTTTAACATGATACCGTCGCGGTCGCGTCGATATTTTGATCCACCATTTTTTAATTTAATTCGAAAGAGAAAGAGACATCTGTGTTGGGTGGTTAGTATTTATTTATTTGTATTTATTTATAAACCCTTTATTGTACATTTAAGGCACAGAGGAAATAACAAATATACAATATAAACTAGGCTAAATAAAAGTACAAATGGCGGTCTTATCGCAATTGGCGATTTTTTTCAGACAACCTTTAAATTGACTTGTTAAGTAGGAAAAATAGAGCGGGCGGTCATCTACAGGTAATAAAAGGAGTTAGAAAATAAATATTATATAGTACATATATAATATAATAAAAACTACGTATTCTATACCTAATATAAAAGTAACTACATATTATAATACATAAGCTACACAACTACAATATAACATTAAACATATACATAATATCCAGTAATAAATATAAAAAGGAGAAATAGAATATCAAAGTGATAAGTAGTGTTGCTGAACAAGTTTTTTAAAAATGGGGAGAGATTTAGCCCTTCTTATCGACACAGGTAGCTCGTTACACAAGCGTGAAGCCTGTACTGTAAACATTGATGTAAATGGGTTTTTTACATCAATGACTGTAAATGAATTATCAAGGAAATGAGGGGCATGCTTGGGAATTTCTAATTCCTGACTCTCTGATAATAGCGTGAATCAAGAATATTTTCGACTATTATTGTCGAGACACTTAGCTCTAATTGATTACTACAATTGTACTTGTCTAATTGCTTTGACTAGTTCCATTAAAGGATTAAATATTAAAGGTAACACTTTTGTCGGCACGCTGTCTCAAGATTAACATCAATGTACAGAATTAACATAAGAAATTTCTTTGACAATCTAGTTATTAATTAGTTGTGATCATATTATAATATGTAATGATCTACTTCTACGGCTTTCCAGTAAAATAATTAATTAATTTAATACTAATTAAAACCTTACGTCATGAAAAAAAAGTTTCATATGAAAATGCAATAACTGCACGAAACGCTAGTATAACGATATAAATTAACATTTTAGTAAAATTCGAGAATATAAACATTTCCTTTGTATTCAGTTACCGTAGTCCTTTGTAATTTAACCCGTCAACGCCCGCGGTGGGCACCGGTGTTCCAGTATATAGGAAAATACGCTTATATCCATATCGACGCTTGAAAGGCAATAATATCTAAGCGACATTTAGCAAATTTTTCAGTAGAGCGTTTTAAAGTTTTGATTTTGACAAAAAAAATCATAACTAATTAACCATTTGCTGCATAAAAATAATTGTAACTGTTTTAGGAACCTCTTAATTTTTGACGTTTTTTGAGTTAAATTAACAGCCCTGAAGATTATAAATTAAAAAGTTAACGTCGCTTAGTTAAAAATTACCTAAATTTACAAACAGGTAAAATCATCTAAATGGATCATCTTATGAATATCGTAACAAGTAAATTTAATGAAATACAAATATTTGAAAATGCGCAGTTGGTAAAAATCATATAAGGATATCTAAACATATTAATAAAATCGAGTAAAAATATCTATAGCTAAATTATTGGGTCACACGATCGTGGAGAAACATAAATACGTGCATAATATTGTAAATCTTGTTATTCCTACAAACATTGAACTATTTAATAATCAGTCAATTTTAATAATAATCAACATTTTATTGTTAGATAAACATACTTACATCCAAAATATAGCATAATGATATAGAATTTGTTAATAGCCAACACTTATTTCTTTGGAGGGAGTTTCTCGCCTCAAATATACGATGAGCGGAAGGACATACAAAATTGCCTTATCTGAACATTTACAACGGCTTGCTTAAATATCTCTGTGTAAGCATAACTCGAAAGCAATACTATTATAATTTATTCATTGTGTTAGAAACTCATAATTTTCTCTCTAAATTTATTTTTGTTGAAAGCAAATACACACGTACACACCCACGCCCTTAACCCATAGGGGTAGAAAAAGACTATTGAGCACCACATTCTACGATCTTGACATACGTCTTCCACAAAGGTTTTTCATAGTACTTCGCAAAGACAAGTAAGTGTGTATAGTGTATACCAAAATGAAAAAGAGTGTTCAGGAAATAGTTGAGCAAAAGAAAGAAAAAGGAACTAGACCACAAACCTTCTCGTGAATCCAAAGCGAACCTTTCACTATTCTGGAAACAAATATGGTTGATCATGGGAGAGTCGGGGACTTCAAAGATAGGAGTTATCAGAAATGAAGATGGAAGGGTGTTTAGAGATAAAAGGGAAGTATTGCTTGGAAGTCCTACTTCAAAAGACTTATTAATGAGGCGATGGGGATGTAGCAGGTGGTTAAGAGGCTATAGACCTGGCTTACTCTCAAAACGAGGCTAATAATGAGATTACGGAAAATGGAATAGTGAATGCGATGAAAAGTATGAGGTTAGGCAAAGCTGCTGGGTGTAACCGTTAAAATGCTGAGATACGGCAAAGGCGTAGTAGCAAAATTGTTATGGCAACTTTTTAATATCTGGTGCAAAACCATTATTATATCCATTTTCAAGAAGAAATTTTCACAGCAAGAATATAAAAGCTACCGCAGAATAAGCCGGGAAGGCTTATTCTGCTGTGCTGCCAGTAAATTGTATGCCAAGGTCCTCATTAAGAGAGTGATTAATGAGACTGAAAAAAAAGTGTGGAATGTCCAAGCAGGTTTTAGAAGAGGAATGGGTTACACACATCAAGTCTTTTACATAAGGTGCATAGCGAAAAAACATTTGGCTAAGTCCAAAAAAGTCTTTTATACCTTCGTAAACTTGGAAAAGGCTTATGATCGTATGCTGAGGAATGAACTGTTGTTAACATTGTTATTTATTTATTTATTTAAGCACTTCATATACAAATGTATAAAGGCGGACTTAATGCCGTAGGCATTCTCTCCCAGTCAACCTTAGGGTGGTGCAGAGATTGTTAACATTGTCTTTAATATATCGGATTGAGAGTCACCTGGTGAGGACTTTGAAGTCTCTGTACGAGAACATCGACGGGAGAGCTGCAAGGCACGAATTATGTGAATGATGTCTTTAAAGAGAAGGGAATGAAAATTAATGTGAGCAAGATAAAAGTGGTTGTGATAGAAAGAGGTCTGGGCACGTGGAGAGGATGGATTCAAGACAGGTCATGAAAGGTTAAATACCTTTCGTAAGCTTTCGAGCTAATGTGGATGGTACGGCTGGAAGAGGGCACCCAACAAGAGCGTGCATTTATCAAATAAATTATCTCCAAAAAGGGTAGGTCAGGATTAGCCTCAACCGGCAAAAAAGTATACGGAGAGAATAGGTAAAATTGGAATTAAATTATTATTAACATATTGTAATACACAATAATGCAACATAAATATATTTATTACAAAAATAAATGTTATTAAAATTATAAAAGTCTATTTATTTGTAAAAAAAACTCACCATATCTACGTAAAATTGAGGCAAAATCATAAAAACGTCGGACGGCTGTCCTCTCTTAGCGACAACCAATACGCGCTGTACACGATCGCGCGCATATACAAATGACACTTTCAAAACACTAGGTGGTTCGCAAGCGGGTGTATTTACTTTATTATGAACAGGTAAATATCTCTTAGCAATAAGTATAACAACCTGAACATACCTGGTAAAATTATCTATGCGACATGACTGAAGTTAAAGGTTGTCAAGTAAAAATATCTAAGTATAAAAAATAGAACTTATATTATTCAGGTAAAATTATCTAACCGACTAATAATTATTTATTTTATTTTAGGTAAAATTGTATAAATGTACTATAAACAAAATATTTTATTAGGCTGAAAATATCTAAGCACATTAATATGGAGAGTATGGATCCAGGTAAAATTATATCTATGCCAAAGTTATAATTTTTTGTGTAGGTAATAAACAACTAATTAAAGAGCGAGCAGTTTTTTATTTCAAGTAAACATATATTAATGCAAAACAATAATATCATGATTTCATGTAAAACACACTAAGTTCAAAATCAATTTCCTTAAGCGTACCAACTGCTGTAAATCCAAAAAATCGTAAAAATTTTGGCGGTAAGTGAGAAAAAAAAAGTGAAATTTACCGGAATCATCTAGTATCTAACCGCCAAAAAAGTTGTCCTAGAGCTACGAAACCCGGATCAATCGACGCAGAAAAATCTGGCGATTCCAAATATGTATATAACTCATTTTAGGTATTTTTGTCGCTTAGATATTATTGCCTTTCAAGCGTCGATATATAAGCGGGCATTGACGGTTTAAAGTTAAAAATATTTCACACAATATTGTGAAAGACGAGGAAAAAAGATGACGTTGTTATTATATATGCAATCTGATTCAGGTTTTAATTACAATTATAACAATATAGGTGATGCTCGCGGCTCCACCCGCGTGAAAAAGTTTTTCCGGGATAAAAAGTCTATAGCGCTCAGGAGTAATGTAGCTTCCTGTTAGTGAAAGAATTTTTTAAATCGGTTGAGTAGTTGCTGAGATTAGCGCGTTCAAACAAACAAACAAACAAACTCTTTAGCTTTATAATACTAGTATAGATTATAACCCTCCTGCAGCATTCTAGTATGTAGTAATTTACTAAACTGTGCACAAAATCCGTGAGAATTCATGTAAAAATCAACAAAATAAAAAAAAATCTAAATAGAAAACAGGGATGACAAAGCAAAAACAGTAAATCTACTGTTAAAACAGTAGGGTTGGTAACACTGATTCAGAGTACATTGTACTTACCAAAAATATTTTCGTTAGAGTCGATTGACCAGGCTATAAACAATTTTTAATTTGATTTTTCTAAAACAAAACACGAAGCAAAATTTCATTTCTTGTTTTGATATCCCCAATCTCTCTTGTAAACACGGAACGTTGCCGAGTTGTCGAATTCAAATGACCGTCATCTCAACAAAATTATTTATACATTCAGCTCGCTTAAAATAAAATTATGTTTATTCAATAAAAACCCAAAGCGGGACATTAAAATTCATGAAGGGATTATGTTTTTCGCAAACCTAATGTTTCGTGCCATTCTTGTGTTCAGAGGGTACGAATGCTTGACCTCTGAACAATTACATGTATATAATTGACCTAAATAAATATTATTTTAGGGAAATATATTCTTATACTTTGGTAAGCTACATGTAATATTAAGCATTCGAAATACAAAATAACGTTGATGCTACATATCCGATGATGGTACATTAAAGCGATTTAATGTACCGCTTGAATATAGATTAGGTGACTCATTGGATAGAATGGCTATGATAGTTTTTTAACCGTCACCGATTTATCATCATCATACCAGCCCTGTATTATATACTGCCCACTGCTGAGCACGGGCCTCCTCTACAACTGAGAGGGTTTTAGGCCTTAGTCCACCACGCTGGCCTAGTGCGGGTTGGCAGACTTCACATACCTTCGAAATTCAGAGAACTTCTCAGGTATGCAGGTTTCCTCACGATGTTTTCCTTCTCCGTTAAAGCGAGCGATAATTCACAAAGAATACACACATAACTTTTTAGAAAAGTCAGAGGTGTGTGCCCTTGGGTTTTGAACCTGCGGACACTCGTTTCCGCAGTCCGTTCCACTCCCAACTAGGCTATCGCCGCACCGATTTATACTTAAAATAATAGTATGATTAGATAATTGCACAATTGATTTTGATATGTGATTAGTAAACGTTTTACACAACTGGATGACGAGACGAGCAAGTCACTCGACTGACAATAAATCGCACAAAAACAATAGCAATAGTTCCAACCTCTTAATTACAAAGTATTGCGTGTCTAGCTACATTCACTATATTTGTAATTGATATTCCCATATCAATAAATCGCTTCCACTCTAAACATGCGCCACAGCGGCTGGCTTATCGTGTGACTCGGCCAAACGGAGTCAGATTAGAGCACGGTCATCGGCGATCCCCTATTAATCACTATGCCGAATCGAAGCCGAAACAGGCCTGCTCGACGATTTTTCAACCCTACCCACCGCTGGGAATGCTCAACAACTCCCCTTAATTACCCCCATCCGTCTAGCTAAGTGGGTATCATTTTACCCGACAACGAAAATTTAGCGAGGGTTTTGTATTCTTAATTTATTAATGAATTAATGTTTTTTGGCTAAGAGTCGTCAGTTTTTCAGTAATTATGTCTGCTTATCTAGGGTGGGGCCGCTATCTCATAAAACAAATATGAAGAAACTCTCTCGTCAAATTTCTTTATTTTTATATCAAATAGTTCTACAATAGCTACCCTCAGTAAATTTTGTTTAGGACCAAAGATAGCATAGCACCAGATATCGCGCTTGTTCTTTTGTTAGGCCTTTACTATTAGAAACAGAAACAGTACATACATCCATAAAAACAGTGCGACATAATTCAGGCGCCTATCTAGTAACGCAATCATTCTTAAAATCGGCTGCAATGTACATTCTCGTGTCATTTCATTCTTGAATATAAAAATATCTGCACCGGAGAAACGTAGACTTTCATCCTCAAATTTATTATGCGGAACGCCTACGTTAAATCGCTTAAATTCAGATTCTCTACGCCTCATAGCCCGTAAGCTATCGGTGCGGGAGGTTGCCAAATTGCAGCGGTCATTAAGTTGCCATCGCAGACTGACCATCGGTTTTAAATGTTCCTGATTGGAGAAGGAAATTTGAACCTTTCTGCTCGAGTATTTTCGATAATTTACGGGTATCCTGTGGTACTAAAACTAAAGAAAAGTGGTAGGTCTCTCCGGTTGGGCACGTATCACCGCAATGACTATTTCTGCCAAGCAAAGCACTTGTTTGCAAGCGTTGTGTTATAGATTGAAGTACATTAATAGCAGGGGTCCAAGGGTAATGAGTGTAATGCAGTGTTATCCTACTTTTGAATGCAATGTTCAGGTGATTTCACTTTAATATAGATAGCTTACGGGCTACTACTACTAGATACTTTAATATAATTATGAGGTGGCAGGTTGTGACGAGGACTATTAGACGAGAGCCTTACTCGTCCATTCGGTTATAAAAAAAATCATGGATCAATAACTTATCCAAAACTGCGAGAAAATTTGCTTTCACAACCGGATTGATCTATAATTCAGACTTTAACTCAAACTTCAGCTGACCAAAGTTATAAACGGGCAATGAAATTGTTTCGCCATTTTGTTGTAATAATAATGGACTGCCAATTAAGATATTTCTGTATTTCATTTCAAACGAAGACGGTTCCATTCAAAGGATGAATAATGTTTCAATACTATTTTAATATTAGCATATCATAAAAATAGTAGATAGTAAAAATAAAATGTTAAAAAATATCTTATAAGTCGAACTCACAGGCTCAGACTTGTTTACGCGGGCTCAGCTGTAACCATATTCGACTGAGTCTAAAATGTATCTAAAAATATTTATTTATTTATTTATTTACCAACTGATACTACTTACAGGATCATTATCCCAATGCTGTAGTATCGATAATCTATTTACAGATAAGTTTTATAATTATTATTTAGTGTTATAGCATATTATCCATGTTGCTATCCTTGTGAATTCACTCAAAGTGCAATTGAATATATCGGCCTCCATAGCCACGACGTTGAGAGTGCGTAGAGCGCGCGTCAGAGGTGCCTCTTTTAATAAGTTGGTACTGGCGCGCGGGATAGCCAGCAACGCAGGCTTCCGCCGCCTCCACACATACCTGTCCGGAACAAACAGGCCCAATCGCTCTAGAACATCCCCGTTATATGTTTTTCCTCTTATTATTTTGAAAAGGTATGACACGAGTGTGAACTCCCTTCTAACTCTCAACTCATTATATCCAACCATTCCCAAAATAAATAGAGTCGGATACATCAACGGATAGAACGGATATACGCCATACTGTTTGAAATATAAGTGCCTAACAAATTTATTTTGTATTTTCTCCAACATAAGACAATATTTGGTTTCATGTGGAGCCCAGATGACAGCGTTACATTCTAACTGGCTTCTCACGAAAGCATTATACAACGCTTCGATTGCTTTTACGTTGGTGAAGCCACGGCTGACACGAAGTATGAATCCTAGATTTCTATATGCTCTCTTACAAATGTTTATGATATGATCACGAAACGTTAGCCCAGTGTTAAGTCGAACTCCTAAATCTTTTACTTCTGTGACTCTTTCTATCGGAGTCCCATCGATCGTGTATGTACACAATATCGGTTTTCGCGATCTACAGAAACTAATAGTCACACATTTGGCGATGTTAAATTGTAAAAGATTATCTTTGCTCCAAGTGACCACCCTAAATAAATAACCTAAATAGCTTTCGATAAATAACCACACTGCTGACTGCCTCGGTGGCGTAGTTGTATTACGGTACAACTGCAATGCTCAGGTCTTGGGTTCGCTTGGGTCGGGCAAAGTGATATTGGGTATTTCTACTCAGTATCAGCCCGGAGTCTGGAAATTGTATTTTAATTATTATTATTATTAAACTATTTTTTTTTATTCGGGCACGACAAAGTGACTGCATCTGGCCTGATAGTAAGCGCGATTCCGTCCAGATAGAGTATCGAATGGCAGTAGGTGGTTATCTCATGCCATTCGACACAATCATGCCGGCCTACTAAGCTGCTTCTTCACGCTACGGCGGAAGGACCCAGGATTATAGGAAGGAGGGAACACGTGCGCCGGGAAACTATTCCAAAGCCTGATGGTGCGGCAAAGAAAAGATTTAGCGAACCCATTGGTTCGGGCCGAGATGGTTTTAACCATCAAGCTGTGGCTTCTCATGCCAGCACGCGTGGTGATGCTGAGGAAAGGAGAGGAGGGGATCAGATTAAATAATTCCTCAGAGCATTCGCCATGATACAGACGGTAGAACACGCTTAGTTAATTAATAATTTAATTTAATTGTAATATACATGGGAACTAACATAGCTGGCGAAATGTGGGTATATATGTTATATACATATACCTCTGCCTACCCCTGAAAAAAGAAAAAGGCGTGATGTACATGTATGCATGTAAATAACCACACGAAACGTAGGTACAATTCTTCTCTCAGACTCACATAAATCAACACTAGATAATATTTAGACGCCATTATCAATAACAAAAAAATTAAAAACATTCCACACACGATGTTCAATAAAAAAAAAAAAAACTATATCAATAAGTGAAGATACATCTTGTTTTTTATTATGCCGACAACGCCACGGAAATAGTGAAACAGTCAGGCGAACGGCATGCTCGTCTCGTCATTAAATGCAATAAAAAAAAAAAAAAAAAAAAAAAAAAAAAAAAAAGATGCGCATGACTTAACCAAAACATAGAGTCGGTCTACGCTCCCGCAACAATAAATCATAGCTTATTGCCACAGCTGGTAACCCCAGTCACCTTGTTTATTATGCGAAGAGTGATAGTTCTCGAAGATATTGAAATACTCTTGTGCGATAAAGCACCAAAAAATATATAGGTTTAATGTTTATCAGGATTCTATACCAAAGCTATATGTGCTAAAGTCTGTAAGCAAAAGAAATTGTAGCCAAGGTGATTAGGCATTAATTGATACCATCTTTCATCCCAAGGTGATGTCAAACAGAACTTAACAATTTCTTAATTGGTTAGTCGCTATATACATTATAATTATATATAATGTCCCGTAAGTTTGGCACGCTGGTGATCTTCGAAAGACCGTACGTAATTATATCTATGTTCCTTAATCGCCTTTTTATTTAAAATTTATATTGAAATCGTGAAGAATAAAAAGCCCTTGTTCGTTCGTGCCTAATTAATTTTTGTTTTAGAATAACCTTGAAAGCAATTACGAGTATAATTTTAAAACAGACGTTCAATTGTTTTTCTTTTTTATACAACCTCGCTACGAGACAAGCAAATGGCTGTGAATATTGAAAATTGGTAAAGCCATCTATAAGTTTCAATTATAAAAACATTGTGTAGCACATTGCGTTGCGCTCGTCAAATAGGATAGTTTCCTATGTTTGATTTTGTACATTATTTTATATGTGACAGAAAAAAATACGAAACAGAAATCCTTCTGTGAAATCAGCATCAGAATTGGTTGAAAAATTAAGCAGTTATTAATATTTGAAATATTGTTGTGAGCAAAAGTGGAGACGTGGAGGGGATATCGCGCTTTCTCTTTCGCACGCACGCAGCGTTATGACCGGCGAATCTCGGTGACGTCACAGTGTAATATTACTGTTATTTGACAACTGTCCCTTCCACCAAATTTCAAACCTTTATAACTTACTTATTATTGAGCCAACTTTGGAAATATTTTTTTCGTTATATTTTGGATGGCTTACATTTTTGATAAATGTATTAAAAAAAGTTGTCAACTACCTTATGACAACTACCTGAGACATTAGATGCTACGTTTCATATTGCCTAGTGCATTATGAGACGTAACAGCTAATGTCATTATACTATGATATAATGACTTAAAAATGTTATTCAAAACGGTGTGTAATGCTACTGGCAAACTACTGCTTCCCAAAATCACAAATAGATAAAGCGGTGAACGGAAACATGAATTTTTCGGGGTAAATAGTTACCTACCAACGGCCTAGCAAAATCTGTAAAAAGACCTACCCAACTTGACTCTTTCGCATTTATAATATTGGGTCTTTACCTATTAAATTGCCGTTTAGTATCCAAAAAGTTGTCATTTTCTTTTAACATTTTTTATTTGCGCCCCTTTTACGACATCGAGCGATGAAGCTCGGCGAATCTCATGGACCACTAATCTGTCTTTAGCCTGAAATGAAATGAAAATAGAAAGATTATAATTAACGAGAATTAGATACGAAATTTATTCTTTCTTTTAATTTTCTTCAGTTTAAAATAATTACGTTAAAGGCTAATTAAAACTATTTCAAATCTCCAAGATCTAGATTCAGATAATTTATCTTCAAGTCTTGCGCTGATTGCCTTGCATCGCGTCTTAAACGTTGCGCCTCGAGAATAATCACTGAGTGAAGTCCGACTCAAGATGGCCGAGTGATTAAAACGGTACAGTAAAACGAAAGCATCTGACTCAAATTGCACCACTTTTGTGAAGAGGAAACAATAGGGAAGGACGGTCGAATGTACCAAAAAAGAGCAATGCGGAGCCGACTAAACGCTTTGGCAATAAACTTTGTATAGTCTAACTTAGTTTCTGTTCTGTTACAAGGACCTACTAAGGAAATGGAATTCCTTTATTGATCACGTAGGCAATAAAGTAGGATATATGACAAGTCAGTACAATAGAAGACGGGGCGAATAAATCAACATTTGAAATTCCCGTATGCAATAAATTCAAACCTAATTATTTCAGACTGTGTCTATAGAGTTTACTATTGGCTGGCCTAAAACCCAGAGGAGTGATGAGTTTGATTCCCGCACAGACACATATTTTCTAAGCTGCAATCTTTCGAATCTGAATATTGAGAGGCTCAAATCGTACTGTGATATCATATTGTAAGATTTTTGTTGTATTTTTATATGAGCCGGTAAATGAGCGAATAATTTTAATCACCACATATAAATGTATATCAGAATAATCATGTTTGCCGTCACCCTTCAAGTAAAGGAATTAGAGAGGGGAGAGAGATTTTGAGGGATGCAAATCTCACTCGCCATACGAAAATGGACTGCGGATAAAATTTCAAAACTGTGTTTTTAAACCTACAAGATCAGTTTGTTTTTATATCAATAATAGAGCACACCGTATTGACTTTTCCAAATGTGATTATAATATTTTAATTGGTATTAGCGTTTTAAATGGTATTGTTACAATGCATATTTTATTTTACGTAATTTATATTTGCTTCTATATTAGGAGTCATATTCCTAAGAGGCAAGTTGGTAGAAATAAGAAATCCCTTTATAGCTTTTTTTAGATCGGTGACAAATGTACGAATATACTATTTTATACATTTAATCAGGCCCGTGGGACTGGGAAAAGTCGCAAAGTTACATTATCAGATTTGCTAGTGATACATCAATTTGTTGAAGTTCATTGCTTGGGCATTACTTTTTCTTGCTCATTCATTTTCGGCTCAGTGATCCGAGACTACTCCGAGTAACCTATGAGGTCTTAGTTTTGATTCCCCAGAGCAAACATTTATTGTATTGCGGTGGGATAGGTTTTGTAATCATGTGATGCAGCTTATTTTCTGAAGAACTTTACGACTTAATATCATTATAATATTAAACATCTGATACCCTATTTACGAGTGCAGTGCGCAGTGTAGGTAGTAAAAAAACAGCTCTGAATCTGAAAGAATCATTGCTATGTTAAACGGAAAAACGTCTTGAAAATACCATACAGCGCCAGGCAGATGCAGTCAACTTATACCAGACACACGTTACAAAACAGCGGCGAAAAGTTGCCAATATATATAAATATTTTATCATACAATTATTATAAACTGATATTTGCTTTTAACAACTGTTAAACTAGGCAACAGTTGATCATTTAACAAGTTTCAATTAAACTTATAAAATCTTGTTTCTATCTTTTCAGTCCTTCAATGAATTTAATAAAGATGGCAGATATTGACGCAGTCGGGTTTTTTGTTTTTCTTAAAAAAAAAAAAAACATCTTTTTAGTTCTCAAGCACCTTTATTAGCATTTCCTATTCCAAACTCCAATAAAACATATAAGTTATCTATATATTCGTAATCACCGTTAAAAAATATTTATTTTGATATCACACTCGATGTATTTTGAAAACATTTTTTTATACGAGATCACTTTTTGCCGCCAAAAATCTTAAATTTTGTTTATTTTTTATGTTGATGTACCCAGTGTCACTCTCACGACTAAGACGAATCTATTGATACCACTCACATAAAAATACGACAAGCCGTTAACGCTGTAGGGCGTGCCAAAGAAATATACAAACATACATACATACATACATACATACATACATACATACATACATACATACATACATACATGCATACATACATACATACATACATACATACACGTCGACTTGAGAACCCCTCCTTTTTTTTCGTCGTTTAATAAGTGCCTAGCTTATACGAACCAACCATAATAAAACTATTACTGTATCAATATAAACCAACCTTTTCGTTCCATATAAAAAACGATATTCTAAAATCAAAGCCAAACCGTCCTATATCATATTTTTATCATTCCATTTTCGGAGTCTCCTTGGTGAATACTCATGAGACACAAAGGTCAACAACCGGAGATACGATGTCTTTGCGCAAAGTCAAGTTTGTGTAGTCTATTATAATCTTCAAGCCCGAAGATTGGCATTTGTGCCCGATATGGCGATAGGCCGCTAGTTTAACTTTTGACATAAGCGCTTTTCTTATGCCTACGTGACCCATATAAATTATTTTCGGTGTAAAATAAACAATTTTAGCACTTTTGGTGCTGATGATTAGAATGATTGTAAGATTTCACCATTAGGTGAGCCAGCCTATAAAAGTCAATGGTTCTAGCAATGAAAGAAGCGTCGGTCATTAAGACGAATTCTCTTGAAACGGCGCCTGCAAATCGAAAAGGGTAGGACATCTAGATTGATGGATGAACGTAAAAAATCGCTGTTGAATGGAATTGGCACAGACTTGGACTTCTTTATAAAGATCGAGATAAGTATGTATATATTTAGTGATAAAATAGTGAAACGAATGTAGTCATTACCACAGATCTTAGAAATGGTAATTTATTTATGATTAATCAGTTTTTTTTTTTAAATAAAGACGGGTTTAATGTTCAAGGTTTTCTATATCAATCTGCTCTTAGGTATCAAAAGATCAGTGGGTAGAGACTAGAGGTAAGTAGTGCGATGAATTAATTGAATATAAACAGTGCAGGTATTAGTAGTTTTACCAATTTAGGCTCAGCAGACTTCTACAACGTGGGGCCAAGCGGAGTGTAAATAAGCAGTTAGGCAGGCAGGCATAACTGTGCCGATCGTCAAATAAAACATAACACCACGTGCAAGTCACTTTGCCAACCCATCATAAACCATAAAGAACGGTAGATTCTTATTATTCACTATAATATGAAACAGGCTTTTAACAACCTACGTCCTTGGGTCGCTTTATTAATTTGAAAAAAAAACGTCATTTTCGGTGCCATATAAGACTGTTAAGACATTACTATGACAAAATTACAATCGGAAAGCCTAGCAACATATGCTTGTACAAGTAGCATATTAAATCGAGCAAAAATTTCTAACCTTATAAAAATATCCGAATCCGAACCAGCAACGTCTTCAAAATCTGCGCACAATCAGTATCAACACTACCTTTAAGCAGACCATTTCAATCTTAAGTTTCACATCGGTCATCGTAAGAATTACACTGTCGACTAAAACTCGCATTGTTCAAGCGCTAAAATATTAAATATTCCCGGCACGAACTATTGTCCCGTCTGGATTGGAGACGAGGGCCCTCCGTCGACTGTGGAGTGTTTAAAACCGGAGGTCGTTGTGAACACTTGTCCACGCGCTGCCATTCCGATTTGTTTTTCTTTTTCAAGACTATTTTGTGTATGTACCTACTTTTGCGATGGTGGTGAATTGCCACATGATTTAGATACAAATCTTATTGTAGGACGCATAGTAGCAGGTGGCCTTATGTTAAATGATCATCTTTGCTTGTGAATATCACTGGCAGAGGAATTATAAGCCCATTAATGTCCTTTGTAAAAGAGGAAATAGTGGGGGGAACTCAATCAGTCCGTTTGTAGATACCTAGCATATTATTATCACCTCAATCAAGCCAGCGCATACATTGTTTACACAAAACGGTCTGCAGAGTGAATCCGTCACTTGCAGAGACAATTTGAATGAAGAATTCTTGAATTCACTTTCAATGCAAAAACCTGACAATACCTCTTACTGGGATGAATTCTCCTTCGTGAATCACCAAGAATAGTCTTATTCAGTGCATAGGTGTAATGGAATGCACACCACCCTCAGATCAGATGTTACCATAATCTCAAGAATACTGGCTACAATCTCCCGAACTAGATGATCGATATTATTCACAAACACATTAAACACAACACAGGATACAGAGTTCCGTCAAACCAATAACTTAACAAATCCGTTAAGTTCATCGTTAACCGAAGCGCATCCAATCTACCCGTCAGTGGGAGCTACAAGCTCCGTATGAAGAGGTTAATCTTCCGTTAACCTAAATAACATGACTGATAGACGCTGTTGGTAACAAATCTGGCGGTATGCCATAATCTCGCCACGAACTGACGGCCAGGAGCGGCGTCTCCCGGGACCGGCCCGTGTCAATCAATACCGATATACCCGTGATTAATAGTTTTGTTTGAAGTAATTTTTAATATTATCGGTCTTCGTAAAAAATAAATTCTACGTGTTTAGTTTAGCTATTTAGTTGAAGTAACTGGTGGGTCAATTTGCGAAAATTAAAATGATGCCTGTCGCCATTTTGTTTCGTGCCTGGGCAACTAGTTGCCAGAGTCTGCACTGCGTTTTTTTAAAATTGGCATCAATTTAAAATATCTTAATGAAGAAAATACATCTACTGCACCCATTTACCTGTTGTATGATAAAATTACTATCTGATATAGACCGGCCACTTCTCTTCAAAAATGATATTTTAAAATCAAAGCAAACCGTTTAATATTTCCAATTGATATTAATGGAATAAAACGGCGTGCAATAACCGGGAGTGAGGAAATTGCCGCGCATTGAATAGCGGCATCGACTGGATCGGCTCCGATATGCACCTGATAGGATATTGTTGCAGATAAATTACTTCTATATGAAAATAGATAGTGTTTCGCTGTAATTAAAAACTTTCGGACTTATTCATAAAAAGTTTATAAACCGCGTTATCGATTTTTTGTCTTCTTCGGACGAATTTTGAATTGAGTTTGAAGGATGAAGACATCAAATGTTATAACTAAAATAGGTTTATAATCTGTTTATTAACAGGGTCGTAAGACTTTAAATTTATACAATGGAAAAAGGGAGCAAGCCGATTGCTTGTAACCGTACTAGTTACACAACTCAATTTTAATTACAAAGTACTGTTTGGTACTGTTCAACGCTCTTGACACCGTTAGAGTCCTATGACCTAAGATATTAGGTCTACAATATCCTTCGAACCGGAACACAAAAGTGCTTACGCCTTACACAATGTTGCGTGGTGACAAGTATAGACATTGCTGTAGCATCCAGCCAGACCGACTTTCACTCATGAGAAACCTTACAATGGTAACTAATTCATCTTTCTCCTAATCCTAGGGTGGTATTAATAAATGAATCTCAAGTTTGAGTTACATCTCAAGTAGACATAATGTATTGAACTATCAATACTTGAGATGTAACTTAAACTTGAGATTGATTTATTAATACCGTCCCTAGAGAACTCATTTGTGTTTCGAATATCTGAATTTTGATACTCGAATATAATTGAATGTACATGAATTTGGTAATATGGTATAACCCGGCATAGTGACCCACTTAAGTGTGTCCCGTTCTGGGATCAGACTGTGTATAACCAGTTTCAACCAGGCCGGCATAATAGGGTTGTTTCCTATGTTTGATTTTGTACATTATTTTATGTGTAACAGAAAATAATACGAAAAAGAAATTCTTCTGTGAAATCTGCATCAAAATTAGGTGAAAAATAAAGAAGTTATTCATATTTGAAATATTATTGTGAGCAAAAGTGGGGACGTGGAGGGGATATCCTGCTATCTCTTTCGCACGCACGCAGCGTTATGGCCGGCGACTATTTGTGACGTCACAGTGTAATATTACTGTTATTTGACAACAACCCCTTCCACCAAATTTCAAAGCTATAACTTACTAATTATTGCCCCAATTATGAAAATTATTTTTCCGTTAGATTTTGGAAGGCATACATTTTTGATAAATGTATTAAAAAAAAGTAGTCAACGACCCTATGGTGTCGATTGGTTAGGCGTTATTATTTCTCATCACTCCACACTCTATTTGGACCCTACTCCACTTACTATGAGATGCGGTGAGGTCACTTTGTCGTGCCCGTGTAGGTAAAAGAAAACCTCATTACCTATGACTGCCCGACCTGAGTGCCTCTTGATCCCACAACTACTTTTAACACCACTAAACCTAAAGCAGTAGCCATAAAATGTATTTCATTAGACGTAATACACGGACACAGAGGGTCTATTCCTTTTGTAAAATCGATTACATCCAAAGACTGTCTGGAAGAGGCTTTTAGGCACAAAAGTGCCTATTGTAGTACTTATTCTTTTCTAGTAGTGTACATAAAGGAGATATATCCCTACTTATGTACCGTCACAAAGAAGCATTTTATTATCTGAGACATGAAACGTTTTACCAGCGTTTTTATTTGTACCTTTTATGTTTGAAGGCTAACTTACTTTATCATTTTTAATACTGGAACAGCTACTGTGCTTGATAGTATGTTTTCGAAATGGTATAGCCGATTTATTAACATACTATTTTCGCCTACAGTTTGAATAGGCCGGCAAGGTCAGGACAGTGCCACCAATCGACATAAAGTGGCAGCTTGCTGTAACGCTTCGTGTGATATAATTGCCGCGACCGCAATCCTGTGAAATGATGTACTATGGCGGGTGTAACCAGCAGCATAAGATAAGGGGGTTCAGTTATCTCCCTAACATTATGCAACGCGCCAACTCAGCTGCCAATTCATAATAAATTTCTACGACACAGCCCTGTTCTCCCCGAACGAAATAGACCAATCGTAATCTAGACAAAATTGTGTACAGCGTGGCCCCACCCCTTACAAATAACCCTTCACCACACGAGGAAAACCGAAACGTTACCGTCAGCTCACAAACCTACGCAACATGGAATAACGTATCATTCATTATAACGCCCTTCATTATTATTCCTTAACCGTACCAACCATCAAAGGTAAAATACTAGATTTGGAAACATTACAAACAAGGCGGAACCCAGAAATGTCGGATAGAATAAGTCCGGGTCGACTCCCCACATAAATATTGTAACACCGGCATGCATAATACAGCGCTTTGGCAAATTGTATTTCAGAGATCAACAAATACAGTGACACCCGAGTAACGACAGACAGTTTTGGAAATTAAAATAAAAAGAGATTCGGCCCACCCTTGTCAATGTCCAAACTGATATCTACTTTTAATTTGCCACTCCGTTAAACTCGCGTTGTCACGGCTGTTGTAGCGGAGATATTCGATTCTCGCGCTGCGCTCATTTCCAATTTACATCAATGTAAAAAACAGCATCCGACATCGCTAAGACATAATAGAAAATCCAACTGTTTTTTGCCTGAGAATTTCGGTCATGCGAATTATTAATCTCCCTAATTCCCGGCGTGTCGAAATCATCCCGCTCTTTTTAACCTTAAAATAATTTCGTCGCCGACTTTTCCAAATTCCAACAGAGCTTCGGATATTCAAAGAAAATTTCCAACGCGTAACATTCAAGAATTAGGTACGGTCCTGGAATAATAAGACGAAACGAAATTATTTGTAACAATAAACGTTGATGATGTTGTTCAATTATATTTTCGCTTGTTACAGATAATGCTCGAGGAGTGCGCCACGGCCCGGATGGCTTGAGCCAACATGAGAGTGAGACGCGGCGTGGACGTGCGCCTCATCGCCCTCTGCACCACCTGCTTCCTGCTGCCGGCCATCGCGTGCCCCTCGCAGTGCATTTGCAAGTGGAAGAACGGCAAGCGGTACGTTGAGTGCTCCGAGAAAGACCTCAAGGCGATACCGAACGCCCTCGATTCCGAAACACAAGTTCTCGACTTCACAGGCAACGATCTTCAGGTACTGCAGAAGGAGACGTTCCACAAGCTTGGGCTTCTCGACCTTCAGAAAATATATCTACAGAGATGTAGACTACAGAAAATAGACAATCAAGCTTTCAAGGGATTGGCCAATTTGGTGGAGCTTGATTTGTCTAATAACTATCTGACAGTAATACCGTCGAACAATTTTGTATACTTCCCGTCTCTGATGAGGCTGTCGCTCAATAACAATCCGATCACGAGCATCAAAACCCACTGTTTCCAGCACTTGTCATATTTGAACACTTTAGAACTAAGCGATTGTAAAATCGAGTTGATCGAAAGAGAAGCGTTTTCGGGTTTGAATCATCTTGAGTGGCTGCGACTAAATGGCAATAGGCTATCCAATATCCAAGGTGAAAATTTATTTCCTGATACGCTCCGCGGGATCAACTTGCAAAATAATAATTGGAATTGCGATTGCCACTTGAGAGATTTACATAGTTGGCTGATGAATTTCAATATGCCGCACGCGGTCGAGCCAATTTGCTCGCATCCCGAACGTTTGCGGAAGCGTACCATCACTAGTGTAGCCGTAAACGAGCTCGCTTGCCAACCTAAAATGAGTCCTACTTCCGTGTTTTTAGAGACGAACGCGGGCAACAACGTAACGCTCGAGTGCTTAGTAAAAGCTATACCCGAGGCGAAAATAACTTGGCTATATCAAGGGCAGGTTATTCATAATTATTCGACCATGTCACCTGACCCTCGCGTGTATTACGTGGAAAACGGACTCACCGATAAAAAAAGCGAGTTGTACATATTAAACATAGGCAATGAGGATAACGGCACTTACACGTGTGTGTCGGAGAACCCAGCAGGGAGGTCGCGGGCAAATTATACATTACGAATTTTAATAAAAGAGGAACCGGTGGTGGTTGTAGTTACCTTTCCTCAAAGACATCTCGTTGTGATAGTTACCGTAGTGTTTCTTATAATAGTGTTATTGATAGCCATAATAGCCGTAGTTATGCTTAAATTCAAAACCGACACGAGAAGTCGAAAGAAAAAAGAAAGCGGAAAGGACGTGGCTCTGTGCAATCAAATACTGCCATCCAGCAGAAGCAACGGAAACATACCGAAAAATAATGGAAGCGTCATTGTGAACGCACACTCGCATCACGCACTGCACTACACGGTACAAACGAACCGTGATTACGAAACGAGCGATGTGTATCAAAGCGATAACATGAAAGGCTTCGTCGACAGAAATCCTGACCTAATTAGCGACGCGGAAACAGTGGCGAACAATGCACACGATGAGAACGCAGTGATGTCAGTGTACAAAGCTCAGACTGGAGGTGACGGATTTGAAGAGGAGACGGCATTCACCGCACCCGCCATGCCGCGCCAAGTCACGTGGCAAGACCAACAAGCTATGAATACAATGAACATAGCTCCAAACACTTTGAGCAATATGTATCAGCATTCTGCTGACGTGCATCTAAATCCTGGATGCTTTTTGGACAACGATGGTTATCCTTACGACTATGGTCTACCAAAGCATCCATGCCGACCGCCAATGATGTCCAATTATGCTGTGGTAGGACCCTTTTACCAGACCTTGCCGCATAACAGGCCCAAAGCGCAGAAGCTAGTCTGTAAGTTTGCTAAAGATACAGAATTCAATTCCGTAGTACCGCCTTGTCCAAATTTCGAGATGTTTAACGCTGGCAACGTTCGCCGAACATTAGACGGATACCCAATACCCAGGAATCGACAAATAGCCTTCGTTGGAAACGGGACTGTGTATTACAACGAGGAGTTCGTCCCATCCCCACCAGAGGGATACAAGACCGACCCAGTTCAGTGTTGTGCACCCACTGAATCTTGCAGTTCATGGGTCAATCCTAAAGGAACTTGTGCAGTGATGGTGCCGATGAATGTTGCCGAAGGTCCCGGGAGGTGCTACCAGGTGGAAACTCGATGCGTTGATACGCAGACTACGGATGCTCGGATGCCCGGCGAGGGCTCAGAGAGCGTGCTAAAGCCCTTGCCTCAAGTGTCCAACGCGAAGTGTGCCGCAGACATTTGTTCAGAAAGCCCCGACGAGGGATACGTAGGTGACGCGAACGACATCTGACGAAGACGACTTAATGACACCACGTAAGCCCAAGGCTCAAGTGATAAAGCGACTGAATATAAGTAATTTTGTACATAATAGTGAAGGCAGCATGAAGTGTTTACTGCGAGACTCCTACTAGGTAGAATGGATAACAGTTAAGCATTTTATCGACCTCGATAGGTTCACGGTGACAAAGACGTCCATCGCCTCGATACAATGTTTACGATCCGTTTCAATCTCCCTGTTTTGCAATTTTATATATTTTATAATATAGCCTAATTCTTTTTACATAGTTATGAAATAGACTTTTAGTGAAATGAAATATATTTTGTGTAAAGTTTGGGTTTTCTAAAATAGCCAAGCGGACTGTTGACGTACAATTCCATAAAACCACGCGTTTTTAGTCAATTTTCAGTGATGTCCATCGATGTTAAACTACGACTGCTAGTTCATGACACTACTTTCTCAGAAAGCCCAAGTTTAACACCTATTTATTATTGTATTTTAATTAAGATATTTCAACGCTAACTGGACAATTTCAGTAATTACTCGGAAAATAGAATTCCTTTTTATTATAATTAAATAAAAAAATATCATGTAATTAGTAATTTATTTTTCCGTTTAGGATATTTTCGGCTTTGATCACGAGTTTCCTTGTACGAATTATATTGTGTTCATAATTATGTAATTTGCTCTTTACGTTATTATATTTGTGGTACAATTTTAAATAACTCAAAATTATTAAGGTAAGGTTTTGTGTCTAACCATTTTGATGGTGTTCTTTTCACTGAGTATGTAAATAGCGTGTAAATATTAGATTTTAATATGAATTTTCTCCGAAAGGGATTATGTAGAAGTAATATTAATATCGTTATCAGGGTATATCTCCCTTAATATAGCTGCGGTATCATTTTGGAGGTTATTTTTTATTGATATGTTTGATTAAACTGCGATTTGTTGAGAAAGATAAAAACGTCGAATAATAATTATGAATAGATGCTTAAAACATACACTGTACCATTAAAAAAGATTAGGTCAATTTATATTGCAAAGCTACCTAATAAGCGATTCACCTATTTAACTGTCACTGCCAGAGAACATAAACGCATGCACGAACAATTAATATTTTAAATATCAGAGATATTGTGTCGACCTTTAACATAGTAGAGATTGGGTGCAAATTTGCGCAGCATTTTTCGATCTGAAATCTCAAACCTCAGACCAGGATTATCGGAATAAGAACCGACTTAGTTTTCTTCTTCCGAAAATACCACATTAAAGCTTGTCTGTCTTACCTTCATAACTATACATTATATACCGTTCCATCTTACATAACCCTACCTATTTATAGCATGCCTACATTTAGGTATTTATACCCGGAGTGTTCTAAAGGTCAGGTTTAATTAAAAATAAATCTCACGCAAATAATCTACGAAGCTACACTTGGGGTACAAAATATCCCTCTGCACCCTTCAAAATCCAACCCCAAACATCGATCTAATACCCCATGCATCAATAAGGCACCCTACTACCTAAAATTAGAAATATAGCACCTCATACAACATTAATTATGCTATAAAAGCAAGATCCAAGTTAGAGGGAACCAAGGAACCGTAACCGACCCCAAGCCGTTAGATATTATGGGATGTATTTATGATGGCATTAGCCCATACCTCTAATTATTTAAGTGTTGGACGCCGTCCAAATACGTTAAATGGGAGTATCAAAGAGAGTTTCCTTAATTTATTATAATTAATGGACTAACAGATTACTGAATAAGATGTAAAGTTACAATATGAGTAGTGCTGGCTGCGGAAAATACATTTTAAAGTTTATTTAAGAGCTATTCAGAAGTTTTTTGTCTATCAATGCCCCTTGAAATGAAAATTACTCAACCTGTAACATGTAAAAACATAGAGAGATTCTATTTATACCGCCAGTTCGGAAAACTATATTATCGTCGAAGTAGAGAGGAGAAAGAACGTCAAGGCAGAAGCAAGAAAGTCCAGTTCTTTTTTATCATGTCAAAAGCACCGATTTACGAACTAAAATCTCGTTGAAATAACACAATATATTTTTTCGCGGAGTTTATTTTACATTTGTACTACTATTTAATTTGCCAAAGTATTGATTTCCAGATTTCAACGTTTCCAACCTCTTTTTATTGGATTGAGAATGTACTCGTAAAATTAAAAGATAAACTATTGTACATTTTAAAACAAATTTTATAGTCATTTTTAATTATGTACATATATTTCGGTGATTGCTTTTGAAATTTCAATTCTTGCTATACTTATTTGTGTAGTGTCGCTGCTATATACGGAATTTTGCGACAGTAAATCGATAAACCACCGTGAAGTGATTTAAATGAAGTAAATTTCGCTTTTGTAATTGTTGCAGTGGGTGAAATTCCTATTTTGAATAAGTTACTGGAATACTGTGTAAAATACTATCCATACAAAGGCGGGAACACGAACATATTATTGGCTTAATATTCAACTAGACACTACCCACGATATCTTATTTAATAGATTTCACAGCTGGCGTTTTATCGGTTTACTCATTGCCGTCATCTTTGAGTTATAGGCTATAGTCAGCACGATAAGTATCATCATTGTGTATTCACTAGCCAGTTCAAAAAATAGGTATAACCAAATAGAGATATTTGGTTATACCTGGATAGGATGAAATGAGAATTTCATCCTTCCAATTGACCTTAATAATATAATCTGTTGATGTTTTTTTATGACAACTATACCTACATATTATGGCATACCTATACATAATCGTGGCTGTTATGGAATTTACACAGCTTCGGAATTAGGTAAATATAATTTATTAGGTAGATTATTGTGTACAATTCCGTTTGTTGAATATTCTATTTAATTCCTATTTATCTCCCCAAAAATGCCCAGTCCACATTCAGGAAACTTAAGTAAAATTCACACGAACTCCATCTGAGAACTGTAGTCACCCGACTCGAGCTATTAAAGTCACGGCTAAAGTGAAATCTATGCTCGCTCGCTCCGAACTACGAAGTTATGTTATTTTAGTTTGTTTTAGTTGCATTCATTTTACCCGTAGTAATATTAATTAGAACTTCTTCTCTGAATATTTTATACGTAACGGTAGTTTGTTAATTTATTTGCACATCACATAAACAGTTGAATTTTGATGCAGGTTTAACTACTACGCGAAGCAAAGGCCCAGATATAAAATTAAATTAAGAAATATAAGCGAGAGGATAAATAATGTAAATACAGTACTCAAACGCAACCTGTTAAAGCTACTTACAAAAGAAATTTGTCAAATAAATGTTGATACGTGATACCCCTTTTCTTTATTCTACGCTTGCCTTCTCACGTGTTAACAACAAGCCATAAGACATCCTCGTACCTCGTCTGTTAACCAGGCAAGTATACGTGCTATTTTTACGAGGTATTGCAGTTACGAAGAGGCCCATCAAATCGAATACTAGATTGGAAACTGCAAATAGTGTCCACTTTGTACAAACTCTATTATTCGACGAATAAACAATTATACAAGTCTTCATTTGTGATAAAAATAACTTAGGAAAAACAAATTAATACCAATAGGATACAAACGCGAAAATAACCTCAAAGTGATACCAAAATAGGGAAATATGTAAAAATAATCATAACACTATCTTTTGTAAGAGAAACAAACTTTGAAATGTCTTAATTTTTTTAATGTTAAACTGATAGCAATAATTAACAAGTTACATAAAAGCTCAGTAAACAAATAAGTTAAATTTAACCGTTAATTACATACGGTTAGCGATGTGTGGTGGATACGAAGCGGATTACACGTTCAACATAAAATTAACTTTATGAATTTAACTGTGGTTTGCATGTTCTGGTAATGAAACTTTGACCACAAACAATGTACTATGTAATAAATTAAAATAAAAAATTATCGTTTGTTTTAACCGAGACCTTACTTCATAATAAAGTTTAATGCCTCGAGCTTTCAAAAAAGTTTCTTGTTTTATAATTTTTAGCTATTAAAGTGCTCATGACAACAAACGAATGAGTTTAGCTATTCGAAACTTTTATTCAACTGACTGTTGAATACAAATAAAAAAAGTTATAATAAACCCTAATTAAAGTACATTGAAACATTTAAAATGTTTCAATGTAGTTTCCAATCACGTTAGTTTTTATTTTCTATCTGTATACGACGATTTTCATCGTACGATCCGTCAACATTCTAAATGGAGCTATCCTACTGGCCATTATACTACTCTTCCCTTAGTCGTAAATAGCAACGTAGGCAAGCGATCTCATCTGACTAGTTCCAGGAGAAGTTATCAACATTGAACTGATTTTGCAGGAAAAACAATTTTCTGTGGTTAAGAAATTGATATGGTGTTACAGTCTATGGGATGGTAAAAAATCAGCGGTCCATAGAAACTAGATGCATCTCAGCATGTTCTTTGAAAAAACTAGCGTGAGTAAAGTAGGAAATCTCACACAAACATGATCTAAATCAAACAACTTTGTCCTCTTCAAGTAATAAGGACTAAGTTACAGCCCACAATGAAAATAGATCATAAGGCTTTAACAACATAATAATTCTCGGGAGAATATCAAAACGAAGTTAAGTTCAGCATTTATAACTATAATTTAATTAACGCAAATTGATGGAGTTTGGTAACTCTCAACTTATGTGAGTAAGACAGATTGATCTTGAGCGAGTACAGTTCATTGTTGTACAGGATGTTGGGAAATGGATTTAATAAGATTTTTAGCTAACAAATAAAAAAAATTGAAGTGTTTAATATTTTATCGAAAAAAACATAATCAATTAACAAACTTTCAAGTATATTAATATCATTTAAGAAGTACTCAATGCTTAGTATATTGTTATTAGTAATAGTGTAGATTCTACACATATACGAATATTTTATTATCTACACTGTAGAGAATGGAAAGTCAACATTCATCTGATTAAGAGCAATAATATGAACGATTTTATACTTCGAAATCGATAAACAGACACAGAAACTATGTAGCCCTTGTTTTTATGCTTGATTAACGAGCTATAAATATTATTTTCTGAATAAAAGGATTAATCCCCTTTTCTGCAACAACCTATAGGTATTATATACAATCAAATTTTGATATTAATTTTAAACTCTCAATATACCCTAGAATAAGGCCCTAAGGGGTTGAACTTTCACAACAAACTTTGCCTATTGTTCAAGCACTCTCAAATAACACAAATTATAGAGTTCGGAGTGTTCCACGGCGATTACTATGAAATTGTATGCTACGCACGAAACGCTACGGCTCTACGGCTATGCGTGTAGTGTGTTCGTAGCCATTCTACGCATTTGTATAATCAACATGGATTATGCATCGTAGACGCGACATTTCATTACGTTTGCTTAAAAAATAAATTAATGTTCATTTATTTTAATAGGGTTTGAAACGATTTATTAATTCAAGTATTATTCACTAACGAATTTAACTAACCATAAGACTACTATTGTACATTATTTTCATATTCTCAAAACTATTATTCGCAAGTATTAAACAAATTTTAAATATTTCAATGAAAAAGTGCGAAAGTATCTTCAACTCCATAAAAAAATGTCTGATGTTGAAAATAATAAAATCATATTCAAATATTTATTATACAACAAATATGCTACAATATTTTAGGAAACGATATCTTGTACTGGTTTCTTCGATATTTAACTTTTAAATTAAAAGCTTTTCCATGAAAGCGTAACTTATACAAAGTCAAAGGTCGGTTAGTTGTTAAGTACTTATAAAAGAAGATAAAACAAATTCAATACACATTTATTTTCCGATCAATATTTCATTTTATTTTTAACCCCCGACAAAAAAGACGGGTGTTATAATTTTAGGGTGTGTATCTGTGTGGATGTATATCTGTGTATCTGTATGTCTGTGGCATCGTAGCTCTCAAACGAATGGATCGATTGACGCGGTTTTTTTTGTGTTTGAAAGCTGATGTGATCGAGATGGTTCTTCTCTATCATTTATGAAGATCTGTTCAGCCGTTTGAAGATTATCAGCTCATATCCAACTTTCACAACTCCGATTGATTTAAAATTTGGTGTATTGAGACTTCGGCAATATTTTTAAGACATGTTAACCTTGATCTGATGCTACAACATCAAGTAGTCTGCGGGATACAAAACTCTTTAGCAACTTATAGCAGATATAGCGTGTGATCCTAAGAATGGTCTTAACGAGTAGGTGTTAGATAGTTTATTATCAAGGACCCATGATGGAGAATATAGCAATTTAAAGAGTATGAAATAAAAATTAAATTAAGCAAGCATCGTCATGTCGGGGGACCGCTAAAAAACTATTTTCATCTCCCTGGTCCTGAGTTCGGTCTCCCGACGTGAGAACGCTTGGGTTAAAATATTACTAGGTACTTAAACGACAAATACACTTTTATTTTTTTACTTTTTAGAGGTTCTTTGTGTCGGGGATTATTTAAATTAAAATTTTATTTTTATGTATATTCCATAAGGTCCTTGATCATATAAATTGTAAAAAAAAAAAACACGTAAACACAAAATCTTGATAAAATATGTACATATTCTTTTTTTAGAAAGTCTCTTGTATTTTTTTACAATCCTATGACGAGACGAGCTGTCTGCTCGGTCAGATCGTTTGTGAGCGGTTGTAACGCTTACTATAAGGCAAGAGATTTGCTCGTTTGGTCACTCAGTTATATAAGAAATAACATTATTTTCTAGTCTATGAGTATTAAAATTCAACGACCATCGTCACTACGCCGTATCCACGCCACCACACACCGCCTTGCCTTTTGCACAATCGGATAGACTGTTGTCCATAACAACAACAGACTGGTTAGCTCCCCGAGGTATAGCACAATGATATCATGATGTTACTCTTAGTGGAAAATCAAATTGTAGATGTGCATGACATTGGAATAAAAATGTATTTTTAATATTTGGCTTTTATTTATCAACCTACTTCGAAAAAGGAGATTTTACGGTCAACACAGGTGGGTTATAGATGTATGTTGTATGTTTATGATTTTCTGGCCAAACTTGTATAATAAAATACCTTGTAAGCAAAAGGTTTAAGAATTATTTATTTCTCATAAGATTATAAATTAATCACTTACTGAGAAAACTACTTTACACAATTATTTCTTAATACGGGCGAGCATATTATAAAGAATGTAAGTACATTTCAAAAGACAAAAATACATTTTGTGAAATTGACATTAACAGTTACACAAATTTAATATAAACATTTTGTTTCATTACTTACCTAACATTAACAATTACACATAACACAATAATACAAACAGAGCTAGATTGCAGAATTTTGTACACGACATAATGGCCGACATAATCAAGGTGAACTGCCAGTTTGACAACACAATCATGTACAATATGATTGTCGGAGCATTCATAAATTCCCCTTCTCCAAACCTCTTTACAAATTTTGGTTATTCAATCACCTCTGGCAGCGTGAGCGGCGCCTATAAACTTCAAACTATTGTTAGGCTATGGGCTAAAAATTTTGTGAATAATATATTTCCTAAGGTGGTCGCTTATAATGGGATTTTTTCATACTGTCCCCATTGATGTATTAATTTTTAATACATCAATAACTGTCCCCAACAAACACTGTATTCTATAGTAAAACAACCATTCAACACAATAATAACATTATAATTCATTTATGAATTATAACTCACAGAGATAATAACATCCCCTGTGTCCGAACATAAACTACATTTGAAATGGACCCATAACCCAAAATTTCGGCTATCGCGATGATGTTTAATGGTAACAGACCTTTACGACTTCCTAACATCTTTGGAATATAGCAACAATAATATTAAATATCAGCTAATGTGTGGGCATGGATTTAATTAATGATATTATGATTATCATTTTCTATTTGTCACGTCTAGTGGCAACATATGGGGCGTGTATCGGGAATCCTGGGTTCATTTCTCAGGTCGAGGCAAACAACACTTTGTTTAGGTTTTTCTAACACAATTTACCCAGAGCTAAATGCCTCAGACGAGGTCAACGTCAGGTAGGTTTGACGTGAAAACCAAATTCAAGTCGTCTCTACAATTTGCTTGAAAGTGCGCTGCTTCAACCTTACATCGGAATAGCATAAAGGCAGGTTGATAAACCCTTCATCATGAATCACATCCACCTGTAAGGTGGATAGACGACTAATTAACAAAGGACGTAGAAAAACGCTGGATGCAGGCCACTTTTTTTATTGCAATCGAATTATGAGACGAGCATTTCGCTCGACTGATGGTAAGCGATACGACAGCTCATAAACAGTAGCAACACCATACACAACTTTGAAATAGAAAGTAGGTACTGTGTGACACTCCACCCGTTGCCCTGAGATATAGAATGTAAAGGCAGCCCAGCCCAGTAATTACGCTGGCTAAAATGTCCTTTCAACCGGAACACAACAGTGCATGCACACTACTGCTTGGCGGTAGAAATAGACACTGCGATGATATCTATTCAGCTGGCCCTCGCATAAGAGAGGTCTGGAAATGTTAGGGGGATCAATGTTTAGCAATGGACTTCATCTGGATAAAGACTTAAAAATTGTAACAAAAAAGCTATGTGTTCGCATTAAACTATTTCTATGGGGCAATAGGATAGCCAGACTTGTTTAATTATGGCGAATAAACATTAATATTATGTGTGTTCTATTGAGTCTATATATTAATATGTACTTATGCATTTGTTATTATTTACAGTTGTGAAATTAATGCCAAAATTCATTAGCAGCACATGTAGCTCAGATATTCATCGTGGCGTAGCGAACTACGAGATCGAATGGCTGCGAGTTCGAACGCCGAGACGAAATATCAAGGTAATGAGGTGAATCACTAAGTATCCAATAAACCATCTTTGTTTTCCATATACTAATACAAAAGAAGTGGAATGAATACATTATAAACAATGCAATAAAAATCATATGTACCTATTTAAAAAGTTTAACTTTCGGCAACTTGTACACCTGAAAAGAACCCTGTTTCTTAAACGAGGTCAGGGTATGTTTATTGAACTTATGGAACTTATTAACATAAAAAGTCTATAGCATATAAATTTGACCTGCTAAGCCAATGAAACAGCAATAATTCACTCTCAGAATAATTTATACATTAACCAGACCATTTAAAAGGAAAACATAAGAGTATTCCCCATACCTTAAAGGTGGTATTAAATATGTATGAAGCTATTAGTGTGTCTGTGTGTTACATATTTCAACACGTTTAAGGAAGACTGGGGACAGAAAAATTCACTTAACAGGTATTGGAATTTATTTCGGTTTGTCAACGCAATTCTCTATTAATGAGCGTTGAGAAGTTTGTCGGTTACTGTTTGAAAAAAACATTTGGCCGCCTAGGTGTAACGTTTTAGTAAAGAAAAGGATCATCACATCACTGATGTAAACTTGGCGAACTTTCTACGAATTAGTGATAGCTACCCGAAGAGGTAAACTTATTTTGGGCCCTGGGGGCCTAACCTATAACCAATTTTGTCAGCAACATTCTTATGCTAGCTTGACGAGCCACGCTTGCATGCTTATGCGAGTACCACTGCCTCATAAGTACCTAGCAGAATTTAAATAATAGTATCCCTGTTGCTTTTAAGGTAAGTAACATTGATTGCGACCAAGATAAGTGAGTCTAAACATAATAAAAAAAGCTATTAACATAAAATGCCATTAGCCTATTGCGTCTGGTATTGGTTTTAAAAAGTATTGATTATAATTTGCCATCGGCTCGTGGGCTATAAAACACGCCAACGTTGCATTTTTATACGGTTTTTGTCCAAAAAGTCGGTATCAAAAACAATATAAGTAAAGATAATATTATATGAAACCCACTTAAAAATAAATCGTTTTTCTTTCTTTCTTCCAATTTTATTTGATCACACAAAACCCTACAGAAAACTGGTATATCATATTTCCACTAAATTCAAATTTTCATCTGACAAAAAACTTTTAAGCTCGATACAAACCCGAATGAATACAACGTAGCTTTTGAAATATGAACGATGCCTTTCATTCACAATAAAGCTGAGATAAAAAACGAAATAAACTCAAACGGAATCAAAGGCTGGCGTCCATATCTGGAAGCCTAACAAATGGTAGGCGAGATACCCACCATTGAATGTTTTTGAAGGGGAAAACCTCGGATCAATACGCCGCAATCCGACGTTATGTATCCCGCGGGAGCGCGCGACCTTGGAACTCGTTCCTGTGCCAACGACAATTTAGAATCCACACGGATTAATACAAACAACATTATAACAGCTATAAATAATCTCTAATAATTCTGTGTATATTGCTAACTAGCTGTAGCCCGCGGCTCCGCCCGCGTGAATGAGTTTTCCCGGGATAAAAGTCCCGCTTTATATTTTCCCGGGATAAAAAGTAGCCTAAGCTACTCCTTATTACATCAGCTACCTGCCAATAAAAGTCACGTCAAAATCGGTCCAGCCATTTCAGAGATCAGCCGGAACAAACAGACAGACAGATAGACAGACAGACAGACAAAAATTGTAAAAAATGTTATTTTCGTGTATGTACCGTATATATATTCATATACATGTAGTAAAAAACGGTTATTTCAATATTACAAACAGACACTCCAATTTTATTTATATGTATAGATGTATAGATTATTGTATATACTGACCCGCTGGTGGGCCTCTTCTACTAATGAGGATGTCATCTTCACACAGGCCAATGCCGGTAAATTTTAGATACCTTCGAATTACTCAAGGTAGACTGATTTGGTTTGCTTCCTATAGCCTCTCCTAAAGCGAGGGATAATGAACAATGAATAATAAATACGCTTAGACAGAAGTACTTGCCATCGAGCTGAGATCGAATTCCCAATCTTAACCATACATATTATTAATCCTTATCAATTTGTAAGTGACTAACAGTTGCTAGAGTTTCCACTTGAGGTGTTTAACCTACCATACCATACCATACCATACCATACCATACCATACCATACCATACCATACCATACCATACTCTTCTACTACTGAGAGGGTTTTTAGGCCTTAGTCCACCACGCTGGCCTAGTGCGGGTTGGCAGACTTCACATAACTCCGAAATTCCTATAGAGAACTTCTGAGATATGTAGGTTTCCTCACGATGTTTTCCTTCACCGTTAAAGCGAATGATAATTCACAAAGAATACACACATAACTTTTTAGAAAAGTCAGAGGTGCGTGCCCTCGGGTTTTGAACCTGCGGACATTCGTCTCGGCAGTCCGTTCCACTCCCAACTAGGATATCGCCGCTTGGCCATGATCGTCTAGTGGTTAGGACCCTACGCTGCGTTTTCGAGAATAAAAATAATCACTCACTGCTATATTCAAAGATTTTATAATTTTCAGTTAATAAAATACTCTTTGGAACCCATGCTTTGTGATGAACACTTCTGGATAGGGTTGTAACTCTTTAGACAGTCGTTGCGCTTTCCATCCCGCGTACGACGAGCTCGCCTCGCCATTCAATTGTATTAAAAAAGGTCGGTCTCGGCACCTGGACACTAGAGTCGTGCCCAAAGCTTTGCTCAACGAGTCAAAATAACAAATATATTTTTCCTTTCCACTGCCTTTGTTCGACAAAATAATACAAATACGCCCTTTTACGTCTTCAAATTGATCGTAACTTACTCCAATACAGCCCGAGTATCTATTACGGCCTTTTTGCCGAAATAATAATGCTTATTAGAAAAAAAATGGAGGCAAAATACAGCGCTGATGAGGGTTCTGTAGAATTAAAACTTATTGCAAACATGGTTATAACATTACGTTTTATAATGATTTGAAGATCGCGGGTGATTTTGAGGGGAAATTATGCTATTTATTAGGACTGAGCGTCATAATCTCTTGGCTTATTATGTAAAGTTGGATTGAGTAGAAATGAACCTTGTCGCTTCTAGTGGTGAGTAGAAAGTCATTTACTCTGCCAGATTCGGAGCAATAATTTATAAGTAGCTAATGTTTAAGTTTTTGATTGTGCTTGTCTACATTCGTACTTAAGAAATAATGTGTAGCGCAGATGAGCAACTAATCTTCAGAAAATGTATTAACTATATTAAGTAGTATCGTTGTACTACCAAAGGCTACCATGTTTAGGCAGCTCATAATTATGTTATTAATTGCTTTTGCTGGCAGCTCTACCCGCGTGATAAAGTTTTTCCGGGATAAAAATATTTGACCGGGACTAAAAGTAGCCATAGGGGTGGGCAGAGACCATGGATTGCCACTTTGCTCGATACTATGTATGTACGTATGTATGTAAAAGTAGCCTACAGCACTCAGGAATAATGTCTAATGAGCTTCCTATTAGTAAAAGAATTTTTAAAATCGGTTCAGCAGGTCCTGAGATTAGCGCGTTGGTTGAACGCAAACAATCAAAGAAACTAATTTTAGTATAGGTTATAATAATATTATATTTAAAACTGGGACTCCGTATTAAGCGCCATATAATAATGTAGGTATATATTTTTGATAAATAGCTTCACATTGAACATTGCTGGCTGTAGCGTAAGTGAAGGGAAAGTGAAAGAGGTCGCAGGATCGATTCCAAGACGTTTTGTCGTTCCGCATATATTTTCTTACAGTCTGGGTGTAAAGGCCATCAGGTCTTGTATATCAGTTGAACATTATTATGTAGTCAGATCCAAGAATATTGGCTTGTATTTACTTTACTTTTAAGAAACAAAATAACAACAATATTAAACGAAAAACTAATAGAACAGGAAATAATCCCATCACAACTTAAATTAAAATAGAAAGGCAGACGCGTCCATTTAAAAAAAATCACGAAGAATCTCCTTGGAAGGCACAAGGAGAAAGATAACCAAACGGGCGCCGTGTTACTTCACCCACACCATATCCTGCATGCAACTTCGTCACAGCGAAAGGAATTTCAATTGAAATTTGTAACGCCAAATGGTTTGTGTAGGATAGATATTTGAGCGACAGCTTTGACAACGTCCCAATTAAATAGGAGGGAGTTGACGGGTATTTTAATATGGTCAGTCATTGATATATAAAAACCCTGGTCAGTGTATTTTTAAGAAGCGATGTCATTGGTAAGTGCATTTGATAGTTTAGTTTTGCTTATATTGTTAATATGATAGCTTACAGTATCTTCAAAACATTGGTCAGAGATGGAGCTAGTACATTCACACTTTGTCAATCTTGTCTATCTTTAATTTTCATAGATCATGCAAGATAAAATCTTAAGCGTAGTTCAGGGATGGCGAATAAGAAAGAACGGAAATGTTGTTTTTACAAATTCTAAAAAATAATAGTAGGTCTATCTCATTTAATCAAATAGACTTTTAAAATGTTTTTGTAACATCTGATATTCTTGAAACGAACTCCTCAGAAAAAATAATAATTTCATCTATTCTGTTTTTTGTGGGACCCACTATCATATTCTAGGTCTGGGATAAAATTATGTGACTGATGACAAGCTTACTAAAAACCAATGTAATATCAAAACGATGACTATTTCTTCTTTGGTCTAACGGCTGCATAAAATGTACGCTGTAGATCAAATAACCCTAAGTTCGATTGGCTTTAATAACATTCTTCCCGTTCTATTAAATTATTATTAGTGCAGTTTGTGAACATGTTGTTGGTAAAAGGACATGTCCAAAAACCGGATTAAAATTCTAACCAAGATACTTTATATATATTTGGATAGTACTCCTAAAAACTAGGCCTTTGCAATAAATCGTACAATTTAAAAGTCCTCCGATTATGAGATTTATGTAATTTTAGTTTGCTTAAAAAATAAACGTTTTTTTCTAAAAATATTTTTAATGGATCTAAGATCCATAATATTGCTCCTTTAATATAAATAAAATTTGAGACTGGTAAGATTTTGAGGCCCAGTACCCATACAAACAGCAGACATCTCCTTTCACGCAGAAACTGCTGGATTTCGAATTAGATGGGTAAGCATGCAGGGAGATCAATCATGAATCTATAATATTGTCATATAGGCTACTTTTTATACTATGAATGCTCAAAGTGGACTTTAATCCCGGTAAAGCATTTATAAGGGGGTAAGGCCGGGTGCATTTATAATAAATTTCATAATTTATTGAAATAATGTTTAAAATAGTTTAGCTAAGATTCCAATCTACGCCAGGCATGTATCATAGGAAAACATAAAACGAGTTAGCAAACAAAGTGTTTATAACATGCGATTTACTGAACGGGTTAAAACTATATAAAATGGTAATAGGTACTTACCTACTACTTAGTAACAAACAATTTGTGGGTGTGTGTGTATTAATAAAGAGTAACATTCTTTTTTCAAATTTTGATTTATTCTACTTTGGTTGTGATGACCATTGCATTTCTGACATTTATCAATAACAAGACTAAACGTTCGTTGCTCGCGTTTAAAAATCTACTTTATGTGGTAAGCGTAAGATCGTATTTGTGTTTAGTCAATCAAAATTTGTGATAAAAAATGCTATGCAATAGCTTTACCGCGGCAGTCTCCGAGTGCCATACGTATTTTTTTTAATTTCTATAACAACAACACTAAGACAAGGTTTTTTCAACTGTAGTTATCTTTTTGTCAGGGTCTTATTAAGCTGGACGCGCTCGCAGCATCTGGAGCACTCGAATCTCTGCGCAATTTTACCGAAATCCGTTCAGTAATTTTGGAGATGTGCAGTAATAAACAAAAAAACAGACAGACAGAAAAGAATTACAAACATCGCTGATTTGTGTTCCATTACTCTTCTTTGGTAACCCTCTTTCTTTTTTATCACATTTTTTAAAATGTACAGACACACCGGTTCTACTGCTTTATTATATGTATAGATTACATGGCGGAAGCAGTTAATCAAAACTACAGCAGCAGTGGTTTCGTGCCCACACATTGCTGATACGCCGAAAGCGCCACGGCGCAGAGCGGGGAGTAGTCTATCCACGTCCTCGACTTTACAATGTCAGATGCATTCGATTATCAAAGAGTGTAATGGCATCCATGAAAACACGGTCCCAACTTGTTAATTTTATTGAATGAATGAACGCCTAATACGAAGTTATACTGTGGACTTTAGTTAGAATAAAAAGGAAATAGATAATACTCATAAATTATTTGACAACATAAAAACACATGAATTCAACATTAAACTTTGTATGCTTTGATTAATTATATACCTAGATAGGCACTGAACGTTTCAAACGCGTCGAAAAAAATAGAGGCGAATTGTTCCCCACTAAATGAGTTCGAGTGAAATAATTTTTGATATTTTTCATGGATATAATTATCTCCCCGTTGTAATAGAAACCATAAATATAATTCTAAAACGTAATAAATTAGGAGACAATAAATTATAATTATAAGAATACATTATAATCTGAACCAACTGAACCCTAAATAATCAAGATCCAAAAAGTTTCGAGTACTTTATGGAGAAAAGAATAAGAATTACGGAACGTTGGGCGACTGAAGCACAGAAGACTGGTAAGTACGTACCTAATGAAAATATCAGAAAAACAAAGTGTCTTTAACGATCCAAGTTTTATCTGGCCGGAGGAAAAGTTTGTGACAAATTGAGATGGGCGCTCGCTCGATGTTGCACGGTTAGGTTGGAAATCCGATTTAAATGACCATAATGGTATGTAAAATACGTAGTATACGTACGTACGTATTATACATAGTAAACGAAAACAATGATGGAGACCTTACCTAGCAACAAAAGTCATCTATTGTTCACAAACATTAACTGTTTTTATTATTTATAAAGTATTACACAGCAACACGTAGAGTCGTCAAAAAAGTCATTTGATGGTATGTGCAATATATTCACATACATATATCAAATAGTTTATCAAGTACCTCATTAACAGAAAATATTGGGTTATGAATTATAATTAACAGTCTAAATACGATGCATGCAAATTAAATATTAAATAATTTTAATCACTACAACAAAAAGGTCGTTAATAAGAAAATTAAACCGTAAAATTAATGTATTTGTTTATTTTTGTTAATACAAATCTCACTAACACAATTATTTAAGCGACGGTCTAGTTTTTTTCAGTTCAAGCTTGTGATTTTAGTCCTACCGCTTTGATACATTACTTGATAAATATATAAATTAATTGTATGACGTGCAGTTAATATGCATTATATTGACTGCACGTCTCCACGGCTGTGGAGGAAGACTGAAGAAGAGAGAACATAACTCCTTTACGTACTCCTTGTATTTACTTCATAAGATAATAACTTATTACACGTAAGTACTAAGTACAAAGAATATTATGTGACAAAATAAATGTATGTATGTATGTTCCCTGTGTTCCCTATGGACTTCAAAATGGCTGGAACTATTTTAATGAAGTTTTAGGTAATCTTCAGATAAGCCCAGCGGGTGATCCTGTGTACTTTAGTAGCGATCGGGTCAACATTTTGTTTAATGTTTTTTTTTGTCGTCACCGGCTTCTGGCTATATAAGTATAATTAGTGTTATCCGTGTGATGCCGGTGCGGCTCGCTGGTTTTATCTAAATTACCGGAGATGTTTCTATATTTAAATAGAGTAGATCAAGTAAGTTTGTCATCGTAGTTTTCTCTGTTATTTTATTTTAAGAGTCTAGAGAAGAATTTAAAATATTGAAGTGTTAACCCATACTTTAGATCTAGGAAACATCAATCCGGTTAATCAAATTCTTCTGGCTACCTCCTTATACCCTTGGGGCTAAGCTCTATAGGCTGGAAAATCTGTATACGAGGCGTAAAAGTGAAAGCTGTTTTTTTTTTCATTCCCTTAGAGGGTTAAATCTCACCAGGTACAAACAAGGTTTACTTATGATGCTCTCGAAATACGACAAATCTACGAAGCCAAGTTCGACCAGTCTAACAACATTTGGCACATTTCCTAATTACTATCGTGGTAAGGTTTAAAAAATAACAAGTAAACATTTTACATAACTCGTATTTCCGAAGTCGTGAGTTTATTTATCAGCAATTCAAAAGAAGATTTAGGATTACGACATAATAGCGATATTCCACTGAAATATGATTACCGCTGGAGTACTAAAACAATTTGCTATTAATACAACCACTATAAACATCAAAAGACTGGTAGTCAAAGAAAAATAAATTCTAAAAGACCGGCACTCAAAGAAACATAAATCTTAATAAAATATTTACAAGGTAACTTTTAACTTTGTACGTTCTCAATTAAGAAAGCTGATATCGGCCTGTCTCGGTTCACGGGACCTAATGGAAAGTAAGGTTGGCCTTTGGATAAAAATTTTACTTTTTAGACACACGGTGATAAATTGCGGACGCGAACTCTGCATCGATAATGACTTCGTGGCATTGTAAGCGCATGTGACTGTGCTTGCGTTTTATATTCCATTTTACGCACTTTTTACAACTTAAGTGGGCATATAAGTAGATGATTATTGTTTAGGGATTTTCTTTCATGTTATCTTGGCCACCATATTGAGAACTCTATGGAACAAAATAAGAGGCTGAAGGCACCCTAATCTGTACTAGACTAGCGTAGCGGGTCCTGATCCTGTCTTAAGAGTTAAAACAAGTTAAAAAATATAACGATACATAAATAAACAAAATTGCAATGTGTATTTCAGATAAGATGTGATATTGTATACTGTAATCTCCATTCAACTCTAAGAATTTAGACAAATTGTACACGTTAGACGAATTAGGACGAGAGACATGTTTTGTTCCCAAACGAAGTGGCTGGTTACACTAATTCAAATACAGCCGCTGGATTAACTAAACATTTATGTTCCCAGCTTATAGTGGATGCACTGAAAATTACAGCGTAATACATTTTGAATGTAATCACAGGGTATTACACGTTTAGTTTTATGATCCTGTCTCACTTAACGTCTGTAGTGTATGGTAATATTTGTTTTATTTTCTAGTATTTTTGATTTTATAATTTCCGAGACGACGATTGAGGATTCGAACCCTCAAATCCCAAGGCACGGCGAATCATGCGTAAGCCGTTGAAAGAATTTTGAGCACAGTTAGATCAGTTCTTGGATAACACGTAAGTACTTTTAGCGGTAAAATAGGACTGTGATTTTTTAATTTTGGAAAAAACTTTTTACGCATACTGAGCTGCAATAAATAGCTTGCATTTAAAAGCCACCAAAGACCGCAGCAGTTAATAACTTTATAAAACTTCACAATGTTATCAGAAAAAGAAGACGCCCTAGTCAAAACCGCAAAACCGCGTAGGGAAATTTTCATCATCCTCATTGTTTCCAATCAATGTAACATGCCTTGAAAACGTAGCTTGCGGTTCCTTTGTAATATTATTTTAGAATGAGTGCTTTGTCTAATTTATTATGATTAGTACCTAGTACAAAGTGACAAAATTAAAATAAATAGAACAAGAAAAGTACCTTGATTGGAAATACCATGACCGCTTTAATAAAATCGAATGTCATTCAGGGATAGTATATTATTTAAACAATTTTAAGAATCGATTGGGTCAGTAGTTAAGGAAATTAATTACTACCTATAAAGAAACATAAAAATATGCATTCTCTTTATATATTTTATTTTATTTTATTATTTGAGGATTGCCAACAAAGTTTACAATATTACAACATTATGATAACAATCAGAAAATAAAACTAATTGCAACTTAGACTACAGGCAACCACAACGTATAAAACAAAACTGTAGACAATTACTAATGACAATGACTATTTATGTTACAATTGGTGAAAACTTACACACACACAGAAGTTAAAAAAAATCAGAAGTATAGACAGTGGTGTGCAGCACGATTAGATTATTATTTTTCGACTATAACTGTATTTAAATAAAAAGATCTTTAAACTATCTACATAATATTCCCAAATATTATATTCAATGAGACGTCCTCATGAATTTCAAAAACCAAGTAAATTCTTCAAGTTCCAGCTTTCCTTACCGGTGAGCGGAGGTATAACTTTGGTCGTATTATCGCGGCGGGCGCGAGCGTAATACAATCCCGTGTGGTTCCAAATTAATCGACTCGCAGACTTAGCGGCGGGAACTTGCAGTTTATGAAACTTATCCCATATTGGCTGTGAGTATCGTATTGGTTATCACAAGACGTGGGAATTAGGTTAAGATCTGAGCTATAACCTTATTTTTATAGGCTTAATAAATTCCCTTTATAAGAACGTATTATAGTCTCAACGCAACTGTGTGTACGTGAAGGCAAAGCGAGTGAGCAGTGCTTATGTCTTGTTTTTTTTATCTTTTGAGAGGAGAAAGCCAGTCGCCTAATGGTAAGCACCACCTTTAAAGAGTAGGAAAAAGTAATGCTATCAAAAACATTGCTTAACCAAACCCTTCTGAGACACTAAGGGCCGATTGCAGCGCATGCTGATAAATGCTATTCGTCACATAAATGTATAGGCGGACCAAACACAAAAGTCATGCCCTGCGAGGCAATTCTTGTGCGCTGGGTCTTCACACCCAATGCACGCGCATGCGCGAGACGTTAATCGTGGGCCGAGGCACACAGTCAGTGTGTATACCTCTTGGTTGTAAATCATATTGAGGCCTAAAAGGGACCGCGAACATTTTCTGGCACCCTCTCTTTCCGCCCATCCTGGGAACCTTCCTCCCTTCCCCCCACCTTCCCTTCCATATTCTTCCTCCACTCCCCTCCCAGGCCCCTGCAGTCGTCAAGCCGGGGGACTTCAGTATCCCATTCGCAGGTTTCCTCCGGTGTTGACTGCAAGAACGCCTACCCAAAAAAAAACACACAAAAGTCATACTGTAATCTATGCTCCCGAAAAACTCGTGATAAAATGTTTCCTATCTATATAAGCTGTTCAATACGATAATTGCAAATAAAATTAATTGCGACTGCCTCGGTGGCGTATTTGTATTACGGTACGACTGCAAAGCTGAGGTCTCGGGTTCGATCTCCGGGTCGGGTAAAGTGATATTGGGTTGTTTTGTTCAGTATCAGCCCGGAGTCTGGAATTTGTGCTCGATATGGCGATAGGCTCGCCCCCTATCACATCATGGAACGGAATATGCACGGCGAAAAGTGGGAGCACTAGTTGTGCCTCTGCCTACCCCTTTGGGGATAAAAGGCGTGTGTGTGTGTGTGCAAAAAAAATACTTGAAATCTGTTACATACATACATACATATATAGTATCACGCCTCTGTCCCATAGGGGTAGGCAGAGACTATAGATTGCCACTTTGCTCGATTCTGGCACACTACTTTCGCTTCCCCTACCTTCATCAATCTTTTCTTGCACTCCCACCAGTTCAGGGTACCTTTGATCAGGCCTTTACTTAGAACGTCAGATATCTGACATTCGAAGGTTTGGTACGGTCGACCCCTGCCGGCCCTTCCATCAACACTCGCCTTATATATTCTCTTTGTCAGTCTTCTATCATCCATAATTTCCAAATGCCCTAACCACCTTAGCATACCCTTCTTAATTTTGGTCACTACATCCTCGGTCAATCCACACATGTCCATCACTGCCTTAATCTTACTTGCATGCTTTTTCTGCCATACCCAGCTTTCAAATCTGTTAAACAGGCCTTAAATGTCACTGTTGCTACTACTATCCATAAAACTGAAATTTCGCTATCCATGGCTTACAACAACTCTTTCGACCTATTCGACCGAATGGAGTGAACTTAAACCAACATACATAAAAAACAATTCCAACCTAGTTCACACCTTGAAAATATCGCATGCAAAAATAATACTAAAACCATCATAAGAAGTAAAATGAAGGCAATTTGAAATCGTCATACATATCTTGAGGGGCACTTAATTTGACGGTGATGTAGGGCCTCGTCCCGAGCACTCGCATCGCATACCGCCTATAAATTGTCTCTACGTGATCATGGGGCTAAGACATTACACCGCACTCTTCCATCTATCTATTTATTTGAGATGAAGATATTTCATAAACGATTTTGTTTGAGATTGAGATATGTGATTGATTTTGTTTTTTCTTCTGGAACCTGCCACACTTTTTTATTGTTACCTATTCTGTGGAATACTAAATATGGTGGCCAGTATTCGTCTTCTGATAGTTCTATGATTAATAAAATACGTTTCTTTATTAATATTATACAGGAATTAATCATAATACAAACCCGCCATGCTTCATATGTTCGTTAGATCAACCTACATCAGGCCCATATTTTTGGCAACCGTCGAGTGAGTGTTAATCTACTTCTTCGAGCTTAAATTAAAGACCTTTTGATAGTGAAGAAAAAATACCAAGAACTACATCACATTTCTGTCTGTAAAGTTGTATCGTTCAAACTACTGGATGGATTTTTAAAAAGCTTATATAATGTCCTGCATTAACATTTAGAGTACCATCGCAGTCTTGTAAAGTTTCCCTGCAAAATGTAAATTTTCAGGTAACTTCGAATGTACTGGTTTGATACTACTTTGAAAATATAATATAGAAGAAAAGATAATGGCGGAAACTTGCATATATTATTTTTCCGCCTCCTTTAGCCATTACTTGGATTTTGAAACTTGTATTTTTTTACTATACAAATATTATAATAAGAAAGGTTAGATTTTTTGTTTGTTTGTTTGCTTGTAATAGATAAACACAAAACTACTGGACCGATTTTAAGATTCTTTCACCAATATAAAGCTACAATGTCAGGGAGTAACATATGCTACTTTTTATCCGCGAAAAAGTACAAACTGGAATTTTTGTCCGATGTGGCGTCTTCAGGGCCAAACCATTGAACCGATTTCGATGAAATTTTGTAGGGAGATAAATTAAGACCCTGGGAAGGACCAAGGTTACTTCTTATCTCGAAAACATATAAACCAGGACTTTTATTCCGAATAATCGTTTTTTGCGAGTGGAGCTCCAAGGAAATAAGTATGGAGATAGTTTGAGATCCAGGGAAGAACACGGACTACCTTATATTCCAAACAAATATAAACCGGGTTATTCATCCCGGAAAGTCGTTTCTCGTGAATGGAACCTGGAGCAAATAAGTACGGAGATAGTTTGAAATCTAGAGGAGGACATAGGCTACTTTTTATCTTTTTATATTTAAGGATATGTCCTTACATCACTACATATTATAAAATAAAGTTCCCCATCGCATTTGTTTGTCTGTCTGAATACTCAAAGGTCTGAACGCGATAAACTCAAAAATTACCGAACGGACTTTCATAAGCTTTTCACCAAAGGACGGAGAGATTCAAGAGGTAGGTATATGTGTATAATTCATAAATATTTTGTACGACAGAAAAATAAATGTAGGCATATAATATTATGCTTTGCTACCTGTGCGAAGCCGGGGCGGGCCGCTAGTTATATTATAAAGAGGAAAGATTTGTATGTAAGTATGTTTGTAACGAATAAACACAAAAACTACTGAACGGATTTCGATGAAATTTGGCACACGGGTAGATCTTGTCCTGGATTAACACATAGGCTACTTTTTATCCCGGGAAAATATTTTTGTCCCGGAAAAACTTTTTCACGCGGGCGAAGCCGCGAGCAGAAGTCTAGTATTTAATAAAGTCGAAAGGTTAATTTTATGTTGGAAGATATCACTTTGATTATTTCATCACATTAATGGACTTAATTTAATAGCTTTATTGATTTTAAAAATTTTGAATAAATTATTCTTAGTTCATCATAATTTATCATAAAACGTATTTAATATACTATTCCCACATAGCGGCGCAAATAATTAGTAGTTCTTTATAAGTTTAGTTTTTACTGGTGGTAGGTCTCTCATTATGTAAGAGGCCGTCTGGGTGGGTACCACCGCAATGTCTATTTCTACCGCCAAGCAACAGTGTGCATGCACTGTTGTGTTTCGGTTTGAAGGATATTGTAGCCAGTATAACTACTGGACATAATGAGACTTAACATCTTATGTCTCAGGATGACGAGCGCAGTAGAATGCCACTCAGTATTTTGTCAGTCAAGGTGCTGGATGATGTTGCTACTGTTTATGGGTGGTCGTATCGCTTACCATCAGGCGAACGGCATGCTCGTCTCGTCATTCAAAGCAATAAAAAAAAAAAAAAAAGTTAGACTTTTAGCATTAATACATTTCTGTTACGCTGTCAATTTAAATAAATAGCATAGTTTGTAAAAAAACAAAATAAAAAAAATCTAAACGATATTACAAACTTTGCTTGTCTAAATATAATGTTTTCAAGGGCCGTATCATACATCTCAATATTATAGACTCAATGTCTGTTTATAAAGACAGGCTTTCGTTTTCAAAGAACGTTTATTTTGTTATTTGTATAGGCAAAATATTTTTTTTAGCATAACATCACAAATAACATTACACCGTTTTCTTAGAAGGGGTAAGACGCAAATATTTTAACGAGCTAATCGCACACATCTATATCGCATTGCCAATACGAGCAATCATACTTGTTAAAAAATATATAAATATAATACCGGCCCTATATTATATACTATCCCACTGTTGAGAGAGTTTTGGGCCTGAGTCCACCACGATGGCCTATTGCGGTTTGGCAGACTTGACATACCTTCGAAATTCTTATGGACAACTTCTCAGCGTATGCAGGTTTCCTCACGATGTTTTCCTTCACCGTGAAAACAAGCGATAATTTACAAAAAATTCACACATAACTTTAGAAAAATCAGAGGTGCGTGCCGTTGGGCTTTGAACCTGCAGACGTTGGTCTCGGCAGTCCGTTAAAATAATCTTTCTTAACTGTCAAATAGAACCCATGACCTCGCTTTCAAAACCTAATTACTTATCACTAAACCAACAAAGACCGATGAGATGAGGAGGATATCCTTATTCCTCCATAATTTAAACACAGATTACGGTCCCTGCTCGTAAGTTTGGACTTTAACCATCATTGCCAGCCGCAAGAAACTACAAACAACAATTATAGAAATATTAACTCAAACAACCCTCTAAATCTGCCCAACTTGATTCAAACAAACATAATACAAACTCAAAACCGGAGGTTGAAAGGCTGTAATATTTATTTAACTTATACTCTGATTGACCTAAATTTGGCTTCTTGGTGTAGCAGCATGTGGATTTGATGGTCTGTGGTTCGATTAATCAGTCAGACATTTATTTATCTAGCTAAGCCGCAAAATGGAGCGCAATTAAGATCTTTAAACTAGAAATTAACTTCAATATTAATTAAACATTTTCTAACACAATTTTCTCTAGATTGGATCCGGTAGAAAAGGTCAACAGCAGGTAAACCGATCGAAAAAGTAAATTAACTCTCTCACATTATTTGATTTATCTCAAGTTTCAAAAAATATATAGTAAGCAATTTAGTCTTTAGAGTTTAGTTTAGAAAAGTAATTAATCCTCTAAAAAATCCCGGCGCCTCCACGAGTATTTCGTTATTAAGTTAAAAAGAAAAATGTCAATATCACGTCCCTTGGAAATAATATCCGCCTCTTGCCGGAGAGGCCATTTTTATTAAACGTCTAATATAACAATTTAGAATCTGCAATATTCCAGAACATTCGCTCATTGTAAGGAATTGGGCCATCCACTTTATAGGTGCCCTTAACATAAAATTGGAATTTAAATTATAAATAGGCACGCACTATGGCCTCTCTGATCAAAATTAACTTTCGAATGGACAATTTTTTATTTTAATGATACCTGTATTCAAAGGATAAAACTATCAAGATGATCTATATAAACATTGAAGTTTCTATGCTTTGGATATGTGTAATATGTTATTTGTTTATTTAAATCTAATTTCTAAATCTACTTTGGATATCATATAATTATAATATAATTTTGATATCTATAGTAATATCTAATATATAAAATTCTCGTGTCGCGGTGTTTGTTGCCAAACTCCTCCGAAACGGCTCGACCGATTTTCATAAAATTTTGTGTGCATATCGGGTAGGTCTGAGAATCGTTCAACATTTATTTTTATACCCCTAAATGTTAGGGGGGTCCACCCCTTTATTTGTTTTTATGTTTTAGACAAAAAAATATGTTTTTATTTTTTTATAATATAACATTAAAAAATACATACAACCGTAATTTTTTACCTTTCTACGATCAAGCGATATTTTTATAATACATTTTAACCCCGGTCGATAACTGATGGCAAAACAACGTTTGCGGGGTCAGCTAGTTATCTATAAAGCTAAAGAGTTTGTTTGTTTGGTTGAACTCGCTAATCTCAAGAACTAATGGACCGATTTTGAAAATTATTTCACTAATAGGCCTCCTGAGTGCTATAGGCTACTTTTCATCCCGGGAAAATATTTTTATCCTGGAAAAACTTATTCACGCGAGCGGAGCCGCGAGAAATACTAGTGACTTATATAATAAATTGTGCCTCTGCGTTAGTCTTAATGCGTGCGCGGCACGACTATCGCGTTGAGGTCTCGGTTTCGAATCCCGGATCGGACAAAGTGATATTGGATTAGTCAGTATCAGACCGGAGCCTGGAACTGTGCCCGTTAAATGGGAATAGGCCCGCCCCTAATAGAAACTAACATAGCTGGCGAAATATGGGTGTATTACATCTCTGCCTACCCCTGAACAGGGATAATAGTGTGATACTATCTACCTATGTATGTTATTAAAAAATAGATTCAACTAGCAAACATAAAATACTTTTATGAGGGCGGGATCCCTTGCAAAAGCTAGGAAACTATAAAAGTTAATTGAAAGTCTTATCACACTTCACCACTCGACAGAAATTAGTGCTCAAGATTTTATATTGACTTGAACTAGACTAATGAGTTGCTATAGAACTGGCCCGAAAGTAAAAAAAATATAACCCAAATAATTCTTTAATTTAGTTATTCTATCTCTGACCTCGCACAGCAGCGTTTATTATTGTCTATAGATCAGGTATTACTAAATGAAACCTAGTTTGGGCAACATTTTGAATGAGTTTTTCGAAAACGATTTGTCCTGGTTGGGATACTTAAAAATTAAGACATTGTGTTGACTCCACGTTAGAATGGAATAAACTATAATTAAATAATTGGAATACCTACGCGTTATCGCTACCACCACTGGGCGGTGAGTGGAACGGGTATGTTGGTTTCACACAGTCTTACGGCCCAATGTCGACACTCGGGAGTATAGCTTCATCCGAGCGAGCATTGGACCGAGTCCCTAACACTATATACACCCTACACCGGCATACCAACCAAAATCCGCGGTGGCCTTCTTCGGCGCCTACGGGACGACCCCGGGGTATCTTTTTGCACGAAGATAGCTGCACGGAACCACCCCTGCGCGATGCCGCATTGCGGCCCCTCTCTAAATGAGGAGGCTGAGAAGCCTCCGAACTCTAAAGTACGCCTTTTGCGTCTACGACTGCAGGAGACCGACCACCTCGTAGTGGCTTACATTGGAGTAGTTGAGCGAGCAGACCCCCACTGCTCACCCCGCGACTCTCGCCAACCGCATTTAGTCGCCTCTTAGGGGATGCCGTGGCGAAATTCATTAGATGACCCCGGACCACAGGGCACGAGGCGCCGGTCAGTCGTCCACCCGACGCCTCCTTCGTCTCCTCTGGCTGCGCGAGATGACGCACTCGCAAGCAATATGACACCTTAGTGATCCTAGACATAGAACATCACTGTTTGGTAAAAAAAAAGTGATTCTAATTACTATGGCTACGTGAAATTCCAGAGGCGAAACACTCGCAGTTGTATCAGCTTTTCCTTTCGAAAACACAAGCCTGAATATAAGCAAAAAAATAATGCTAAAAATCTTAAGTTCTCGCTCAACTTAACCCCATTTTAAACGGTTAAACACTTCATAAGCTGGTAAGAGGACAATCCGCGGGATTAGTACGCAGTCAAATTGTATTACAATAGGGAGGGTTAAAACGTAACGTTTTGCGTTTGTGTCGGGTCGCTAATTAACCGTTACGGGCGGTTTCTTATTTCGTTAATGGTATTAAGTGTTGGGGTGAAAATGGGCGAAATCGGAAACGGATTATGTTAATAATATACTATTAGGATAAAAGTTTTGTAACGGTATTTGTAGCGTGCTAACCAGATAGAAAATCAGTCGAAATGTCAAACTAATAGTGGAAGTGTCAGTTGGGTGTATAAAAAGGCTGCCGTATCGATGTGCACTCTCATTCCGGCTCATTCCGGCTCATTCTGCTCATTCGTGCTAAGTCTTAGTAGCAGTTCAGTAAGTTGATCATTGACTTTCATGCTGGTCGGTTAGTTGCTGATATCTTTGTAAAAGTATTTCTGTTAAATGTGTTTATGTAAAACCAGTGATAAATGTGTTAATGTAAAAACAGAAATAAATCGTTTTTATTTAAATCAAAATGGCTTCTGTTTCTAACATCAGAAGCGGGATTAGTAATCAATGCCCACGAAAATAGATTGTGCTCACTACATGTGTTCGCTATGTGGAATACATGCATGGTACGATGGAGATATTTGACTACCCGCAATTTACGTGAAGAAAAAATTGCGCTGAGTAATGTCGGAATAAGAACTAGACTACAACGTGAATAAAAGTGGACACGTGTGAATCATAGCCATCGCATGTTCATTTCTGACGTCATGTGCTTACGGCTTCAAATGAACAAGGATCTGCGTGTGTACCGCGAACTAACAGTTGATGCTCAAACGATCCTGTTGGTGTTCAAACGTTCCTGTTGGTGCTCAAGCGTTCCGGTAGATGTGCTGCCGTATGGTGCGTCGTAGTTGGTGTCCCGGGCAACGTGACTGCACGGTTGTGTAGTACCGGTTGATGCTAACTGCTGCATCACATATCACGTGTAGCTCTCTGTGACGACAGATATGATGCTTACTGCAGCGGTAGACGAAGTCTGGTATCGTATGACCCATAACCCTTGTTTGAGGGTTCTGGTTTCTTTTATTTCTTGGTAACCTTTACAAATATTGAGACCTTGTTTAACAGGGCATGTGCAAACATGGATTAACGACCATTTTGTGGTTATTGTTGGTACAGAGCTGTCCCTAAACTTACGGACTTGGAGAAAAACTACCTGTTGTAGTAAACAATGACTGTACATGGCCTTGGTTGACAAAAGTGATCTAGGTGCATAGTGTTCGGTTTGAAGGATTGCTAGCCTTCCTTGGTCAAGGTTTCGGATTGCAACACTGCACTGTTTAAAATTTTGGATTAAGAGCGAGTCAAGCGATAATTTTGAGGTTGTCCTCATGTTAAGATGAACTACTGAATTCCTAGTCAAAGTTTGATGCGAATCTTAATCAAAGGTCAGAATAGGCCGAACGGTGTGTTTCTGTTTTGATTTTTCTTTGCTTGCAGGAACAAGAGATCTGTGTAGTGTGTGCCCAGTGCAGAGCAGCGTACTCCATGCTGTGCGGAGACGCGCGGTCCATGCTGTGCGGATACGCGCTCGAGGGCGTGCGGGTACGCGCTCCTGTGCGTGCGGATACGCGTGCCTCTGGCTGCGCTGGAGAACTGCGCGCTCTTGGCGATGCGGTGCGTTGCTGAACTGCGCGCTCTTGGCGCTGCTGAGCTGCGCGCTCTTGGCGCTGCTGAACTGCGCGCTCTTGGCGCTGCTGAGCTGCGCACTCTTGGCGCTGCTGAACTGCGCGCTCTTGGCGCTGCCGAACTGCGCGCTCCTGGCGCTGCTGAACTGAGCGCTCCTGGCGCTGCTGAACTGCGCGCTCCTGGCGCTGCTGAACTGCGCGCTCCTGGCGCTGCTGAACTGCGCGCTCTTGGCGCTGCTGAACTGCGCGCTCCTGGCGCTGCTGAACTGCGCGCTCGTGGCGCTGCTGAAATGCGCGCTCGTGGCGCTGCTGAACTGCGGGCTCCTGGCGCTGCTGAACTGCGCGCTCCTGGCGCTGCGGCGCCGTGCGGAATGACTCGCTCCACTATGCTTACAGTGGCACGGATATCAGGCACAGGCGACTGGCAAGCTCGACTCCGGCATGCGCGGGCCTTATCGTGTGGTCAAAGCGCTTCCCCATGGCCGATATGAGCTAAAACTGCTGGCAGGCTCCTATGGCAAATCAACGCAAGCTGCGGCCGAATTTATGGTACCGTGGCGCGGGGAGTGGACTCCTGAGACGTGCGCTGTATACTTCGAGGGTGAACATGCATGTGTATGATAAGCTAACGTCGTGCCTATGTCATACATATGTAGATTTTTCATGTTACGCTAACGTCGTGCCTATGACATGTGTGTGAGAAATAAGCTAACGTAGTGCCTATGTTTCTCGTTAACGGAGATAGCTAACGTAGTGCTTCCTCTCTGGTGTGTGGTGAACATGCATGTGTATGATAAGCTAACGTCGTGCCTATGTCATACATATGTAGATTTTTCATGTTACGCTAACGTCGTGCCTATGACATGTGTGTGAGAAATAAGCTAACGTAGTGCCTATGTTTCTCGTTAATGGAGATAGCTAACGTAGTGCTTCCTCTCTGGTGTGTGGTGAACATGCATGTGTATGATAAGCTAACGTCGTGCCTATGTCATACATATGTAGATTTTTCATGTTACGCTAACGTCGTGCCTATGACATGTGTGTGAGAAATAAGCTAACGTAGTGCCTATGTTTCTCGTTAACGGAGATAGCTAACGTAGTGCTTCCTCTCTGGTGTGTGGTGAACATGCATGTGTATGATAAGCTAACGTCGTGCCTATGTCATACATATGTAGATTTTTCATGTTACGCTAACGTCGTGCCTATGACATGTGTGTGAGAAATAAGCTAACGTAGTGCCTATGTTTCTCGTTAACGGAGATAGCTAACGTAGCGCTTCCTCTCCGGTGTTTGTGTGAACTATAGTACTTATGGTTCACTGTGTAAGATGATATAAAGCGCTGAAGATTTATTTTCAGTGTTTCTAATTAAGATGTTGTTTATGTTCTCAGGCGCAGATAGCAATGATGATAATTCGGAGTCCACGCCTGAGCGATCCGCCGTGCCCAGCGGAGAGCCTTCTGACGAGAGGATGACGGAGCCTGTACCTGGCACTTGTAACGTTGCTAGGAACGTTAACTCTCTTCGTAAACGTTATCGTTTACGTCAGTTTAACTACCAATCGAAACCGTTAATGTTTCGTATTGGCTAGTTAAACTGTCACTAGTTTTGACGTACGTCTGAACGGCGCTCGTATAAATAAGCGTGCAATGTCACGCGCGCCCTTTTTCTTACAATCTTCTTCGCCGTAGCAACACTACTGCTAACTACGTGTTGCCACGTACATCGTTGTTCCCGCTGGGGTGAGTGTGCCAACGAATACTAACCGCTTCCAGGTATTCTGTGCATCTGGGCTCGTGAGCTATCACGAGTCGCTGGCGCGGAATGTAAGCCTAGCTTGCATTCCGACCCGCGGGGATTCTGATTCCAGGTTTTTTTTTCTACGGTGCGGCGTTGACCGCCGTATTTCTACGGTACGGCGCCCTGACCGCCGTGCTGACCGCCTTCTCCACGGTGCGGAGTGCTGACTCCGCCACGTGCACACCACCATCGTCGTCGCGGGTGCTGACCCCGGCCACGTGTGCACCATCGTCGCGGGTGCTGGCCCCGACCACGTGCTCACCACCACCATCGCAGTCGGGTGTGCTAACCCCGACCACCTCACCACCGCTGCGCAGACCACGTGCTACCATCTGCCCGGCGAGCTGCCGCCGGAGCTAGCCACGTGCATCAGCGTCGTGCCGTTCGCCTGAATCGGAGTCTCCGCAGGCCAGTGACTTGTTTGCATACCACCAGCAAACCGTACCGAGTGTAACGCGGAGGTGCAAAATAAAGCTCGTACCACGAACCTAAAACCCTGAGTTTCTCTTCTCTCTTCTATCTCCTAACTATCTACCTGCGCCCCCCGAGGCAATTCTTGTGCTTTGGGTCTTCACACCCAATGCACGCCCATGCTTGGGGGAACATTAGTCGCGGCCGAGGCACACAGTCAGTGTGTATACCTCTTGGTTGCATAACACATTGAGGCCTAAAAGGGCCCGCGAACATTTCCTGGCACCCTTTTCCTTTCCGCCCATCCTGAGAACCTTTCTCCACTCCCCACCTTTCCTTCCATCATCCTTTTCCGCTTCCTTCCCAGGCCCCTGCAGTCGTCAAGCCGGGGGACTCCAGTATCCCATTCGCAGGTTTCCCCCGGTGTTGACTGCAGGATCGCCTACCGAAAAAAAAAAAAAAAAAAAACTATCTACCTGCGGCGGAGCACGCCGCAGTGGCGCCTAACTTAGGTTTACGTGGGTTTTTGCATCTCCAAATTACTGCTCGGTACTCCTCACAGTCCCGTTGCACAGTCTACACTGTATAAGCGAACGGTAACACTAATTGCGAACAGGTGAGTCAATTTCTTTAATAAGTGAAAGTGTTAAAAGTGTTTAAAAGATCTAAATTATAACGGTATCATGTTCTAGTGCATTGTTCGCAATTTTTGTCCGACTACCCTCCCATATTATTTTATCAAAAATTTTATTTGTTCTTTCGTGTCACTAATCCATTTATTTTCTATAATGGGCACTCACCCGATTACCTTCTTTCTACTAAATAAAAACGAACTAAGCTATGAGGTTATTATCCGTGGTGAAGATCCGGGTAATACCGTATTACAATTGCGGAAGCAAATACATAAGCTTTCAATTTTATATCCCTCCGAAGATATCGATGAGTCTGGTCTCGATATTGATACTGATTTTAATAATCTAAAATTATCCCTTGCTGAATTAAATTCTAAAATTCTAAACTTAGAAAATAAATTTGAATCGAATATTTTTAAACGTAGTAGTGCTTTATCCAATCATATTTATCATAGAATTCGTAGAATCAAACCTCTCACTTCCGATGACAAAAAATTATTGCATACAATCCTAAGTGACTATAACATTTTAGTTAATAAACTCAACAAATTGAACTCGAGTGTTGATTCTAATCTACCCCCATCGGTCGATAATAGTCAAGTTGCACCTTATTTATGCGAGCGCATTCGTATGTCTGATTTTAGACTATTGAAATTCGATGGTTCCACTTGTGTTAGATTGTTTTTGCAAAAAGTTAATGATTTCAAAACTTCTAGAAGTATATCGTCTTCTGATCTATTAAAATACGCTACCGAAATTTTTTGTGGTAATGCATTACATTGGTTCCGCAGCATAAAAGATAAAATAAATGACTGGGACCAATTGTCTAAATTGTTAATTGAGGATTTGGTCAATTCGATTACGACTATCGCCTAGTTTCTGAAATTCGCAACCGTACACAGGACGAATCTGAAAATATAACTATTTATCTATCTATAATGTCTGAACTTTTTTCCCGTCTTTCTAGACAACTACCAGAGTCTGAACAACTAGAAATCTTATTGCATAATATTCGGCCTTGTTATTCTAATGTTATTGCTTGCTCATCAAAAATTTCTACTATTGAAGATCTACGTTTAGTCTGTAAAAATTTCGAAAATGTCCAATGTATGACTGCACAGTATCATAGACCACCACCTATCACTAATAACACTTTAGCCCCAGATTTGGCATACACTAATTATAAATATACTAAAAATACTAATACTCAATTTAATAAATCTACACGTTTTCAAAATTCATATAAATCTAATAATTATATTCAACAAACAAACACACAAACTAACCCTATATATACATCTACGAATCCAAGTAAACCGGTCGACCGCTTATCGCCCGAGAACAAAAGCCGCTCAGGTAGTCAGTGTCCTCGCTGCCGTACTAATGACCATACGCTCGCTAATTGTAAACAAGATAGGTTTCCGATTTGTTTTAAATGTGGTACTACGGGCGTTATTTTTCCTAATTGTAAAAAGTGTCATTCTAAATCGAGTCCAAAAAAACTTTTAACGCTAGATTGTTGTAATGTGTCTTCTAAAAATAATAATTTCGATAAAGAAGACTGGGAACGTTGGCTTTCCACTATTAAAATATTTTTTTCTACCTATAATATTACATCAATCTGGGAACGTAAACCTGATAATGATTCGCGTCCGTATGTTAACGTAAATATTGGTGAAATTTCTTTTTGTGCTTTATTGGATTCTGGATCTTCAGTGACTATACTGGGGAACAATTCACATAAATTATTGGTATCAGCCGGTTTTAAATTGTGTCCGGATACTACTGATACACACTTTGTTGCCGCGGGCGGCCAACTTTTAAACTCCATAGGTTATATAAATATTCCTGTTAGTTTTGAAAATAATTTTCACATTCTTAAAGCTTATGTGATACCTACAGTGTCATCATATTTAATTTTGGGTGTTGATTTTTGGACTAAATTTGAAATTTGCCCTAAATATTTACAATCTATAACCATGGGTAATTCTACAACTAGTAGTATTTCTTTTATAAATGATAACAAAACTAAATTGTTATCCTATAATGACTTAACTGCGTGGCTTCAGATCTGCAGAAGAGATCGAAACACGGGAGAACGAGGACGTCCTCCAGTCAGGAGAGGCCGTATTAGGATAAAAGTTTTGTAACGGTGTTTGTAGCGTGCTAACCAGATATGAAAATCAGTCGAAATGTCAAACTAATAGTGGAAGTGTCAGTTGGGTGTATAAAAAGGCTGCCGTATCGATGTGCACTCTCATTCCGGCTCATTCCGGCTCATTCTGCTCATTCGTGCTAAGTCTTAGTAGCAGTTCAGTAAGTTGATCATTGACTTTCATGCTGGTCGGTTAGTTGCTGATATCTTTGTAAAAGTATTTCTGTTAAATGTGTTTATGTAAAACCAGTGATAAATGTGTTAATGTAAAAACAGAAATAAATCGTTTTTATTTAAATCAAAATGGCTTCTGTTTCTAACAATACTATATCTTCTAATTTGTCCTGTTACGAATGTTTTCTTTTTATTAATGGCTTGGTAAAATGACTTCAGCACCTGGTTTAACTAAAGTGAAGTCCAAGGAATATGACAACCGGCAAGGGACGAAAATATAATTTAATGACCACAATTATGCCGATTGCCGGCCTGCTAATTGCTTCTTCACACTCTACTTTTAAGACCCCATTCATAAGATATGTATTGGCCCTTTCCTACTATTAAACGACTTCCTTGTCTCGTCAATAGGCATTTTATTGTATAAAAATGCACACAATCGCTATATTGCAGAAGACGACCTTTAGGTTCAATAACATACTTCAATTTAACAGTAATTGCAAATAAAACGCAACAGAATTTAATCCCTTATTTTTCAAGGGCGAGTTAAGTGCGAACGAAGCCGTCTGAAAATGCTAATTAGTCTACATGACCTAAGTTTAGTCTGTAAAACAGAGCTCCACCAAATTACATTGCAGATAACAGGCCGTTAGGCTCCCTCACTTTAGTACTAAATGTTCGCAAAATTTCAACAATTCATCAGTAATTTCATGAATGAAGCTTTATAGCGTGGTAAAGTGTATTTACTGGAGAATGGATTCAATATAAATGATACCTATAGGTCGTAAAGCCGTGTTATTGTCAGTTTTGATTATAGTTATCTTAGGAACCAGTGTCTAACCAACATAAAATAAAAGTTTAAGGTCCATGCAGACGGAGTATTTTATGCGCACGATCGACGATCAGTTTTGATATGCGCGCTTGCAATTGCAATCAGCCCTGTAATACTTGCCCACTGCTGAGCACGGGCCTCCTCTACTAATGAGAGTTCAGGCCTTAGTCCACCACGCTGGCCTAGTGCGGGTTGGCAGACTTCACACGATATGCGCGCTTGTATGCGCTATGTAAAAATGATGAACCCTAAACCGAGATATATTGAAATGGGACCATTTCGAGACAGACCCTAATTTACTAAATAAAAAAGGAATTTGTACCCGATATGGCGAAAGACTCGCCTTATCACATCATGGGACGAAACACACTTAGCGAACGTATGCCCTGGTTTTACTCTGCCTACACCTTCGGGGATAAACGCGTAAAATTGTTTTTTTTTTCATAGTTCCCGACTGCATTACGTTTACTGCATATTTATGTAGCGTTTGAAGTGCGTCTCGGCCAGTATAAAATACGTCGTAAGCCCTTAAGCTTCCTATAGTTCGTAAGATTGCCTTTATCATCATCATCAGGCCCATGACGTCCACTGCTAAACATAGGCCTCTCCTAAAGATTTCCAGACGGACCTGTCAACCACCAGTTCCACCTTTTCGTAATACAGTCACAGGTGCTAATTCTCCGTTGTGTCGTTTGAGTAAGTTGCTGAATAATTACAGTAATGTGGTAGATGTCAATTTCCAAAGTTTCGCCAACTTTCGTAAGAGCATATTGGAGGATGATGGGGGTACAGGCACTGTTTCTAGTGGTATTTATAATTAATTATAATTAAGTAGTCCTGATCTTGTTTTGTTTTCTTCTTTTTTACCGTCTTTATTTAAATGGGCTCTACACCTATTTTAATTTTTCATATTTTTTGTTGTATTTTAATTATAAGCATATCGTTTGTAACCGTCACTTAGTTTAAAGTTATAACTTATATATAATGCAAGCTGTGTTTACCTGTAAGTTGGTTTGTCATATTTAGATTACACTATAGCTATACTTAATATAACACAATGTAAGAATGTGAAAACCGTTGGTGGACCTAATTAATATAAATAAAAAATAAAAAAACTCAAAATTTTCTTTATTGAAATAGTCTTCATTTATTTATTTAAATCTAATACAAGCTTACAGTGAGAGTACACCAAAATGCTTATACGATAATTAAATTAATATTGCAACAAGAACATTAAATTACTGTAGGTACAATTCAGTCCCTATAATTAATATTACTTAGAAATAAGTATGATAGTTTCAAGGTGATTTGAATCGTCATGAATCTACCACCGCTTCGGAACGTGTTATAGCTGTGAAGAAGCGGCGCAAGAAACTCCCTCAGCAGGTAAATAATAAACACCGGCTTATGCACACCCTCAACGACATCGGAATCATGGGTACGTATATTGAACCGTAAAATAAATTTGGATAACAAGATAAGGAAAATTTATTCGTCTTTCAATTATTATTTCATTGATTTTACGAAACACAACAGAAAACATGCTACTTTCAGCATTTTAAGTTTAGATTAACCGGTCGGTAGAGCCGGTTAAATATAGTAGAGAATGTCTACTATACTAATATGGAAACCATAAATTAACATGAACAGGGATATATGGTAAATTGTTATCGAAAAAATTGCTGCAAAAATTTTAACAAAACTCTTCCATGGTCCTATCCAGTTAAATGGTGATAGTTAGGATAATGGTTTTGATTTCTACAAATCATATTATAATTATATTCCCTTATCGACCGGATTACAATCACCTCTTAATGGACTCCGAAATAACTCCAAAAACCGATATAATGTAAATACATTTTTTGGACAAATAATTCATGTATTCTTGCCTTAGAGAGACATTTTAATAAGATATGTTTCATATGTGACAACAGTGTTTCATAAATTATGTAAGTTCAAAAATTATCTATATTTTTGCAATTACTCAATACTATCACAAGCGACGATAGCCAAGTTGGGAATGGAACGGTCTGCCGAGACAATGTCCGCAGGTTCAAAACCCAAGGCACACACCTCTGAATTTTCGAAGTTACGTGTGTATTATTTATCAATTATCGTTCGCTTTAACGGTGAAGGAAAACATCGTGAGGAAACCTACATACCTGAGAATTCTCCATAAGAATCTCGAGTGTATGTGAAGTCTGCCAACCCGCACTAGGCCAGCGTGGTGGACTAAGGCCTAACCCCTCTCAGTAGTAGAGGAGGCCTGTGCTCAGCAGTGGGCAATATATAATACAGGGCTGATGATGATGATGATCACTGTTGTGTCACAAATTAGTGGAAACTGTAGTCAGAAATGAGGTGTTAAGCTCATTACGCCTAGTAATTACGTGCGTGAAATCACAGAGCGATAACATACAGCACTTTGTGACTTCGTACTTGGTAGTTTAAATTCTAAATGAAGTTATTACTGTTCAAGAACAAACGCCCGTACCATCATACGAGCCGCATGCTCGTCATCTACCTACGGTATTATAACATTACATTTATGAACAAAAATAACTTAAAATACATGTTAAAACATGCACTAAATCCGTTTGCCATAAAACAATTTTGCGGTTAACGGTTGGTGCACTCTGGTTTGATCCCGTCCGATGGGTGACAGTCGCAAAATGCAATAACCCATCCACATCAATTATGAACCGTCGAGTTGTCAAGGCACATTAACGAACGTGTAAAGTTCACATTGCTAAACTGGGCACGTAAAAAGGCTTAACATAGCGTGAACTCACATCTTTTGACCTCTAGGGGGCGGGCGGAGGCACGACTAGTGTATCTATGTACCCACACTTCATCTAGCTAATATCGTCTAATGACATATGTCGATCAGAAACAATTTCTGCTGAGATGTTGAAATTATATTTCCTAGTGGTCGTTCAATGGTCTAAATTCGACTATCGAAATTAATATATTTGTATCACTGATCACATATTTTATTTATATTATTCTCCTTTAAATGAACTTTGCAATGCAATGCAATCAGCCCTGTATTATATACTGCCCACTGCTGAGCACGGGCCTCCTCTACTACTGAGAGGGGTTAGGCCTTAGTCCACCACGCTGGGCTAGTGCGGGTTGGCAGACTTCACATACCCTCGAGATTCTTATGGAGAATTCTCAGTTATATAGGTTTCCTCACGATGTTTTCCTTCACCGTTAAAGCGAACGATAATTGATAACAATACACACGTCACTTCGAAAAGTCATAGGTGTGTGCCTTGGGTTTTGAACCTCCGGACATTGTCTCGGCAGACCGTTCCATTCCCAACTAGGCTATCGTCGCTATTAAATGAACTTTAATCATGCCAAATCTCACACTCCTCCGTGTGCGCAATATGCTTAAAAAGGTGTACAACGATTTTTCTCCACTTATTAATAAATAGAAGATACTGCACTATGCCATCAGACGGAGAGTAACCATTTGCAGAAAAAAATTCTGTACTCATACTTTATAGTTTAACAAATAAACCAGTGGAAATAAATATGGTCAGCTAGTTGGGGCACATTTCTCATTTTTTCGCATGTATGCATCTGCGTTGTGGAGTATAATTTATCACTAGATAGCCACGTCTGGCCACATAAATCACGCACTGTTTTTCATGTGATGTTACGGGCCACGCGCGGAATTCATGGATGGCTATTGCGGACGTTGACGCTTCGAAACTTCTCATATTATCTATGTAAGCGGGTGCAAACTATATTGTGACTGTCTCGGTGGCGTAGTTGTGTTACCTTAAGACTGCAGTGCTGAGGTCTCGGGTTCGATCCCCGGGTCGGGCAAAGTGCTATTGGGTTTGATTACTCAGTATCAGCCCCGAGTCTGGAAATGTGCCCGGTAAATGGCAATAGGCCCGCCCCCTATTACATGGGACTTAAAATAGCTGGTGAAATGTGGGTGTGATACACCTCTGCCTACCTGAAAAAGGAAAAAGGCGTGGCGCTATGTATGTATGTAAACTATATGCCATGTTTGTATGATCTTTACATGTTTAAAAATAGAAGAAAGACCAGACAATATTATAAAATAATTAAAATACTTTATTCATTACGTAGGCGAACATAGTTGCACTTATGATAAGTCAAGATACATTTAAATACTTAATAATAATTATAATTATTATAAAAAGTCACTTATATAACTACAGACATTTTTATAGGGAGCAAAATCAATGAAAAGTAAATTAAGATGCCAAGCTTGGGGTGGCAGGAAAGAGATAAAAAAAAGATGAATCATTTTTATTGAAAATAATGGGAGGAACGCGTCGCGATCCTCACTGGTGAGGACAATACAGACCCTAACCTAGCTAACCTACCAGCCTTTCACTAGCTACCTAAGCGATGACTACCCGAAGAAGAAAGGCAGAAAGAAACTCCGTTATGTTAGTTAAAAGAATTTAGTTGCAATAGCGTCATATTGTACTTTCACATTCTAATATCTTTCATAAATAACCACTGATTACACCTAAAAAACAGACCAACTAATCCCCACATAAAACCCGCTACGTTCACCAACGCAATAGCATCCCGTGTGACTCACAAAAACCCTTCGCCGGTCTCTTTGCACTGGCTGACGTTCCTACGCTCTTACAAAAACCTGATGGAAGGGGCTTACAGTGATTTGTTTGGACACAAACATTCGAGGGGATAAAACTGGTGTTAAGCTATTTATTCGGGCCCGGTACAGAACCGGACGAGATTAACAAAAACACATGACGCCTACGTTTAATGAAAAACTGTGTTGCATTTTTTTTCGTGTTACGTGTAAATTCGCATCATGGATATTGAGTCAATTATTTTTACGAAATGTGTAAATTATTATGGCAGAAAAGGAACGAAATAATATAACAATAATAATACCAGTCATGTATAATATGCCCACTGCTGAGCACGGACCTCTTCTACTACTGAGAGGGTTTGGACCTTAGCCCACCACGCCGTTCTAGGGCGGGTTGGCAGGAGAGAAAATGTTGCCAAAGCAACTGGTACTACTTTATTATTTTTTTCTTGCGTCGAGTACGAAAACTAAAACTCTGTTTATGAACTCTATTTATCTTTATTATAAATTTTGTTAAAATCATATCTATATCTTATATATATAAAATCATGTCTGCTTGGATACTAATCGCTGGAACTTCCAAACAACTAATGAAAATTGTTCTTACGAAGCTATATCCCTGTGTTCGATATGTGACTTTAACCCCACGGTGACTGCCTCGGAGGCGTAGTTGTATTGCGTACGCGTTTCGAGTACGATCTGCGCGCTGGTGTCCTGGGTTCGAATCCTGGGGCGAGCCAAAAACATTGTGACTGGGTTTTTCCATCTTAAAAATTACTCGGTCGCAGCTCGGAGTCAGGAAGTTGGCGGTGTGATAGCACGTAAAGCCGTTGGTCCTGCGCCTGATCTCTCTCCAGTCATGTCGGATTTCCGTCTCACCGGACTATGAGAGTGAAGGAATAGCGAGTGCACCTGTGTATTTCGCACACACTTGTGCACTATAATATATCCTGCGTACCTGGCTGATCTCGGTTGAAATTGGCCGCCGTGGCCGAAACTGGCTAGGAGGATGTTTTGTTGTTTTGTTTAACTCCACGAGCGAACTTTTACAATGACGGAGTCGCCAGCAGAAATCGTATTGTATTTGTCATAAAATTAAAACAAAAGCAATTCCAACATGCTCAGTATAACGCGTCCCCTCTATTTAGATTAGATAAATAGCTCAGCTAGTATTCCCAAAACGTCTAGCTCCGTTCTCATGACAGATGCCGTCCTATCCCGTCCCGCGCCCAGATTCCCGTAAAACCGTATGAAATGCTGGATTTGCGGGATGCAATATTTTAACCACTTGCGTCTCACAATCCGCATTCTTTTGGATTACTATAAAATATTTGGCATTCGTGGATCGTTACTGTTTTGAGTTGATTTCGTCATGTTTAAAAATTGGGCTTATTTTAACGTCAACGGCAATACAGGTTGTTAAGTTGTGATCGACGACCAAACTGTAGTAGGTCGATATATGAAAGGTCAGATCGGTAGTAAGTGAAGTGTGAGAAGTGCTTAGAATATCGGGGTAACGACAGAGACCAGAGAACAAAATATCGGGAATCAGAGCTCAAAGTTCATGCGTATACGCACTTTTTTTTAAATAATCTAAACACGCGTTGGACACAACCAACTCGCGTATGCGCACGTATTAAAACGTACCTAGACCTAAAACTTGGTTAAAATTTAAAATAGGGTCTAAGAAAGGAATGTTTGGACAAAAGAACAATGTATATTTTTCTTTTTTGGTTAAATTAGTTTTCATGTCCTAAATATTAAATAATCTATCCCAATTAAACTTTAAAATGTATGTTAAATGTAATGTTAAAACAATACGGCAACATTTGCAGATTTTTGTTTCCAGCAGGTAATTTGTTACAAGACAGACGTTACGTTTATTCGCAGACAATGTCTAGGAATAATTTGACGCGCTTCTGCCTGACTTTATATTGTTAGCACATTGATATTAATATAGCTAAGGTATTTGGTGATTTAAATTGAAATATTTGAGATTAATTATAATTGAAATTAAATACTCTATTCAAAATTCAACGTGAATGTAGAAACACGTCTCAAAAAGTAAAAAAATAGTGCGTGGAGTCCCTCCGCGCGGAAGAAGTGAAACTTCGTAATGTGGAGAAAACCTAACAATCAATTGATATTCACAAGAGTTGTACCTTGACATAACCTTAAATCCGTCGCATTGTCCGTGGGATTGTTTTCACTCATTTGTTACAATTCTTATCCACTAAATTTGAAAATATCAACGTGCTTTTTTGAATATTTTGGAATTGTTAGGGAATAATTTCGCACGAATTGCTTTATTTATCAGTATAAAAGTACTAGTATTTATGTGATACAATATTTATTTATTACAATATTTATTCGGCGCTATCGTCATTGATGTTTTAAAAAACCCAAAATGCACAGTTTCTTGCAAATAACACATCAATAAGTGTCGTCGATAAGTCAAACTAAAATAACCTCCTCCTTTTGGAAGTCGGTTAAAAAGAAACAAACAATTACAAATTTTGATTGACTTAACACAAATTCGATCTTACGCCTACCACATAAAGTAGATTTTTAAACGCGAGCAACGCACGTTTAGTCTGGTTTTTTATAAATGTCAGAAATGTAGTGGTCATTACAACCAAAGTAGAATAAATCATAATTTGAAAAAAGAATGTAACGTTCGATTCTTTTGTACTCGTGCCGTGCCAACGCTGGGGAAATAGCTTCTACGCAATGTATTTAAGGTTCATATTAGATTAGTAAGGGATGGTTTTAATGCCTTTTTTTTTCGTTAATAAAATAAATGGTAGCGTTAAACGTTTAACGCAACCATGTTGGAAGTCGCATTAGAAGTTTTACTTCAATAAGTACAAGAACAAATACGAAGCAAATAATAATGAGCTTGTTTATTGTACATCGGCATTCATGTATTGCTTTACCTAAGGAAGGTTTCTGGGCTGAGTGAGGAAGATTCTCTAGTTTAATACAGTAAGCCTCGGCTCCAATATCTTCACGGTTCTTGTGGGAATTGGACGGCGTTATGCTAAAATATTTCAATAGTAATTATATTTAAAACTATTTTCTTTTTTGTAATGTTAGGTGAATAACATGTTTCTAAAATTCTTTACATTGTGGCCAATAAATCAACGTCAAGCCGAAATTACGTGATAGGCAAGTTAGAGATAAATCCCAGAAAATTAAAGAAACATCTATGGCACGTATTCTTTAAATTATTGCCATGCTAAAAAAATATTAATTTTGGCACCATGCAATAAAATACGATTTTTTGTCTGTCGTGTACAAAAGGGTTACCCACGACCCTACTTGTTAAGTAAGTGACAAAAAATAAGAAGAGTAAAGATCTGTCATAGTAATAGAAAAAACATAACAGGGTGCATAAAATACATTATTTTTTCGAATACCAATAATTAAAAAGAAAATACGAGACATGGTTTTCTCTTTATATTCTGGGGTTAGATACTACCTGACCTATCACCTGATTTCAGCTTGACGTTGATTTATGGGACACCCTGCACATATAAAGTATTTGAAGATTATTTTTCAAGATGTTAGTAAGTACAAAAACCACCTCTTCATATTATAAACATACCCACAAATTTTGACTTATGGTTTTCCATCGTAATGTCACGGGGATGGGACTAAGCTAACACAAATTCAACTACAAACGATGATAATTTACAATAAACGAATTCTTTCATGTCGCATGAAGTATACTGCTGAACACTGAACATAGGCTTCCCCTAAAGACTTTCAGGTTTTTCCTGCGACCCTTTGTCAAGTCGTCTGTCCACCTTGCAAATGGACGTCCGCCTAACTCCAACCAATCCCCTTAATATACTCAAATTAATTTATTAAATGATTCATTACTGTATGACATCGTCCGCATAGTAAAATTCCTACTAAGGTAGACAGACACACGTTGCAGCACGTCCCTATCGGTTTACACGTTAACTATCTTAAGCACGTCATCGATCTGGTACATGTGACGTGATACCACGTTGTTCTGCACATTCTTTTCACAATGAAAAATGAAGAGATAAGACTAACATATTTGGAGTCGATATTATTAATATTATATTTATGTTGAAAATCCGTCTAGAAATCTTTAGGGGACGCCTTTAGCAGTGGAATTAGTGTTGCTGATGATGATGTTGATGATGATGAAATCATGTTGTCCATTATGATGTAAATGTCGTAGAATTATTATTGAAACTACATCTCACGTCTCAAGACGACAGGCGCAGTGCAGTACCAGTTTCTAATAGGGTAGTTTCCTACGTTCTATTTTGTACATTATTTTATATGTAACTGAAAATAATACGAAGTAGAAATTCTTCTGTGAAATCAGCATCAAAATTGGTTGAAAAATAATGTAATTATTCATATTTCAAATATTGTCGTGAGCAAAAGTGGGGACGTGGTGGGGATATCGCGCTATCTCTTTCGCACGCAGGCAGCGTTATGGCCGGTGACACCCGGTGACGTCACAATCTGATATTACTGTCATTTGACAATTACCCCTTCTACCAAATTTAAAAAAATTCTAACTTACTTATTATTGCGTCAATTTTGAAAATTCTTTTTTTTGTTACATTTTGGATAGCATACGTTTTTGATAAATGTATTTAAAAAAAAGTAGTCAACTAGCCTATTCAAAGTTCTGGGCGGTACTGTTACTATTCATGGGCACTTGGGCAGTCGTATAGCCTTCCTGAAATCTCGCTTACCATGCAACACTTCATCTCGGTTTTTTAAGACAGCGGCACGACCCCGGTCGTGCCGACCCATTCATGCTATAGAAACACAGCGTAGTACTTATAACATACTATAATACAGTTCTGATATAATAATAATAATAATATTTATTTCAGATAACATAATCCATATACAAATTATTGTTTGTTGCATTCGCTAAAGAGAGTTGAAAATTAAATTAAATTGTTAGTACAATGAACATAAATTAATCGTAGACATCTCATACAAATTAAAATTAAAGTGCTATTCAAAGACTCAAATAAAATTAATATTCTCCCTATAATACTTATTAAAAGTGGCAAGTGCATACCCTATTAACAGTAAAACAGTTTCTTGAGCGAATTCTCATAACTCAGTTACTAATGCTGCCAACTCAAATTAAGTATTAAAACGTGCTGTAACAGCAACTAGTGGTCTAGGAGCCAGTTTTGGACCGTATGAAATACAACAGGTATTAATGATAGTATAACAAAGAAAGAGGTAACGAGTAATTTCTAAAGTAATAAACTGTCGAGTAGTTTAGCATTTTAGTTGAAGCAACTGTAAATTTTATAGTAATTTTATTAAGAACATAATAACAATCTGGGCCAAGCTGTTCAAGCTATTTCATGAGCTGTTTATGCTTTTATAAAACAAAAGAACTGTGTCCGCAATCCTTTCGATGGGTGCTTAAATTTTATCGTTCAACCATTTAGTTCTTTCTCATACGTACTGGAGATGTAAATGTAAAGACACTAACGGTTTGGAGTTCGCTACTAAAAATATTTTATGAAATCTACTTTAAATATTTACTTGTGCTAAAACCTTTCTCGAAATATTGTGTTATGTATTGGGTTTTCCTTTCAGTATAAACCCCGAGTCTGGAAATGTGCCCGGTAAATGGCAATAGGCCCACCCCCTATTAAGTGGGACCTAACATAGCTGGGGAAATGTGAGTGTGATATACATCTGCCTACTGTACTGTATATGTAGTAGGGTAGTACTCAATGTTATAACCTTACTGGGTACAGTAAAATCCTGCCATATTAGCACTTTTCAATGTTCTGCGTGCCGGAGGCGACCATGTATTGATGAACTTCTAGTAAACGTTGAGAGCTGCAATGACTTAAAAATGTAAGTACTGAAATTTCCGAAACGGCCAAAGTAACTTGCATTCAGTAGTTTCTGACCGAAGCCGAAGTCTTAAAATCCCTAAGAAATTTGGTTTATGATTGTGGTGTAAGACAAGCTACAATTATAATTAAAATTTATATCATATTCGAAATTGAAAGTTCAAAGTTTTGAAATCACACACACACATACACACACTCACGCCTTCCATCCCCGAAGGGGCAGGCAGAGGCGCAAAGGCATTGCAGTCATACCGTAATACAACTACGCCACCGAGGCAGTCGCGCCTTTTGAAATCTTTTAAATATTATAGCAAGTCAATTTAAATCATAATTTAGAGATAATAAAATTGCTTTGCAATAGTTAACAATAATAAAATTTCGAAATAACGTGAATTATAATATTAACTTATAAAAAATATTAATACGTTTGATTTCGACGTTTGTTTGGAACTTTCAGCCCTTTGGTCAATATTGGTTCCGCCGGAGGTGGCCGAAGTCGAAGCTTCGCTCAAAAACTGCCGTTCTGAGAACTAAGGTCTATTTTAATCATCTTAATCAGTCAAAAAGTTTCAGAATTAGTGAAACAACCATAATTGAAAAATTTATCCGATTATAAACTTCAAAATAATTGTAAAAATCCATTAGAAATAATTATCAACTACCAATAATATAACCAAAATACCCACACACATTGAAATTCTAATAAACCACTTTTAAAATCAAGGGAAAATTCAACTGAATCAAACCTCTCGACTTTACCCGATCATCGATCACGATTCTCCCCTAGTCCATTTGATAAGACGACGTCCAACGCTGATAACATGGTTTTAAGCCTTCTATTTAGCGAGTCTTAAAAATCACTGACAGACGACCCATCCAATAAACCCACGTTATTTAACTCTTTCATCATGATAAACAAATGCGAGTTACTGGAATTCTACTATACTTTTTTTTTAATTTATCTTGAGCTCTGTGACAGCTGTTATTGAAACCACGCCTAGGGAAGTTTCTTATATTTAGACGATACAATAGGGTATTTCACCTTTTTTTAAAATATCTTAATTTGATCCTAACGTGTTAATATACTATCAGAAATTTTGTAAACAAAAATTCATTCGGTAAATGCTATTAAAACGCATTTCAACTTTCCAATTTAAATTTCGCGCGTAAATAGATGAAAACGTTAGACGCCATGAGTATGACGTCACTTATCTAGTAAAAACGAAGCTACATGCATTGTTAAGTACTACTGTAATACAATTTAATAAATGTGATACTTTTAAAAATGTTTAGGAGTAACGAAAACCCCACATAGACTTTTTCATAGTATACCGTAACGCGGTAAAACAAAAATCGTGATTTATTGCAAAGAATTTTTGCACCACCAAATAGATTATAATTCTTGGTACGTTTTTGCTTTCTTCGTTAGCAAAACCATTTTCCATACTAATATTTTAATAAATAGAATAAAAACAGTCTTATTCGACAATTTAGAAACAAGAATGCAAGTTTAAACTTCTTTTTGCTATATTTGTGACGTAATATCATAGAGGCATCCGTATCGCCTTAGAGCATTTAGCATTTGGCGACATCTCTCTGTGTATCGCATATTTGTATAACAGATAAAAAAGGTAAACATTAAGTTGAAAATAAAAAAACAATGTTATGATCTAAAACTAAAATTTTCAGATTGCTTATCACCTAAAAGTTATGTTATTGGTGTATTTTTTTTTCACATACAATAAAATAGCCTTTTTAGGGGCAAAAAAAATATACTCTATTGGTGCAACGATACTAATAGTACCGAAAGCTCTTTACCATCGTTTATAATTTATCGATTTAGCAACCAAAATAAATCGAATAGTAATAATTATACACTTGACACATCGTTAAACAAAGAGTTCTAGGATTATATAGAGCGGACATTGGGAAAATTGACATACAAAAATTTTGAATCTGTCCGTCAGTAACTCAATCTACCGTGAATAAAAAAATACCTATGTAAAATTCATTAGAACATACTTTGTCATGGTCGTAATGCGTATATTGGCATATTTCTTTCCAAAATATTGTTTTCTTTACAAAATTTAAGCATACCGAGACGTCTTGTTACTCGGATATGTCAGATAAGACAGCTACTTATGACCAATTGGTAATAACTTTTGAACGAAAAATTTGGTCCTGATGTCCTGTCTATAACTATACTGTTTTTAATGTCTTTGCCTTTAAACGACTAAAACACACGACATATTCCTGTTTGTTAATTTCCTCAAAATATCTTAAGCGAGGTACTATTAATTATAATTTACCCAAATATATTTTTAATCGAAACATATTTAACAATAATGTCTTTTGTATGTACCGCCACGGCAGTGTGACCCCGCTGCCCCTGATGGTAAGCGCAGAAGGTTCTAGACAGAGTGTAGACTAATGAGCGATGATTGTCCATCGTCAGTCGACACAATTATGCCGGCCAGTTTGTAAAGATGTTTGAATATTTGTCAAAATAAACGCAGAAATTGTTAAATGATTTTGGACGAAATTCAGCTCTCAAAAAGACCATGTCCTGGATTAACACTCAAAGTTAATTTAATTTCGGTAAAATACACAATGGACCTTTTCTTAATACTAGAAAAGATCTTACAAGCGGGTGAATTTCCCGAGCATAGTTTAGTATTTAATATTTAAATTGGCAACATGACCGTCAAATTAGAATACGACGTTCATTTCACAGAGAATCTTGCCCACTCAATTGGTAGCTTCTTGCAATATGCTTATAATTTTGACAAGTAATGCCAGCTCTTGCCAATTTTCCAGTGTCTTCGATGCCTGGTATTGCTGGCTGGTGTATCCCCCGCCTTACAGAGATGTGACTGACATGTGACATTGATTAAATTTGTGCGTTCCGAAGCCTAGAAGATAATTTGACTCCACGCTTGTACAATTTGAAGGCAATTCTTTTGGTATTCAAGTAATAAAAAAGTATTAAAAGTTTTAGGATTTTTTATTTAAAACAACATTTTATTAAGATAAAAAAAAAACACCCGTCCCAAGTAAAGTCCCCAGTAAAATACACAAACACTTACCAGGAAGAATGGGCCATGCTAATATTATCCATGTTTGAAATAAATAGGGGAAACCCACACATCACTTTCCTAATCTTTATTGCTTTTCTTAAGGGCCGGCAGCGCATGATCCTTCTGGAGCTGTAGGTGTTTATGGGCGGCGAAAGTCACTTAAGATCAGGTAATCCACACATTCGTATGCCCGACTATATCTTCTACTAGCCTTTGCGCGTGGCTCCGCCCGCGTGGAAAAGTTGTTCCGGGATAAAAAGTAGCCTATAGCACTCAGGAGTAATGTAGCTTCCTATTAGTGAAAGAATTTTCAAAATCGGTACAGTAGTACCTGAGATTAGCGCGTTCAAGCAAACAAACAAACTCTTCAGCTTTATAATATTAGTATAGATTGAAAATATTGATAAAATAGCCCATTTTTATAAAATTAATTAATTTATTCTAACATCATAAAGCTGATCTTTGTTTGTATGCTATAATCTCTGAAACTAATTCTACTAATACTAATACTAATACTACATTCCTAAGTACTAAAGATAACATAAAATGTTATCTTTAGGATTCCTGGATTCCTGGATATGAACTTCCACTAGCGGAGATGTGAGTCTAATTTAAAATTAATATTTCAACTAAGCACCGAATAGCTAAAGTACATATCTCAGCAACAATCAATTGCAAAAACCCAATAGCATTTTTAAACCTATTCAACCATCCCGCAGCAGTAAAAGTGTGCAACTACCCGCTCTGAGCCAATCGTAAAAGTTTATAGGCAGTATGGAAACTAGCGGACCGTCAACGGCCCGGAGACCGTAAATGTTAATTTTGACTCCTCGGCCGACGAATCACCCCCACTAAGGTCCTTTATGGACCGAAGATGCATGTCGGTTGCTTTTAATGGGCATATGCTGCGATTTTATATGTATATATATATAATAAGGTGGACAGATAACCCGATATAGTTCGCAGGAAGGCTGGATTGTTAAATCCGTGGTCAGGAAAAGCTAAGGCTCTTATTACTGGCAAATTGTAAGCGAATTCACAGCGAGGCGAAGCAGCGCGTTAGTATAGGATAATAAGATTTTTAACTTTACCTGACCATAGATCAAACGACGCGGGCAAAGTCGCTGGATGCTAGCCACTTCCAACATGTCAGTCTAAAAATATTTAAGGCGCCTATATTCAGCTGTGGACATCTTGTGGCTAATGATCTATAATTTATAATCTGTTGAATTACTAAATTCAGTTACATTAACACCGGCGGACCCAAATAAACGAGACGATTTTGTAATTAAATTATCGGAATACGAAACATAATCGTGAAAGCTTAATGACTTGAAGAGAATGATGGCTTTCATAAAATTTTCTTGACAACAGTTCCAGGCAACTTGGGCCATTCGGAACAAATTCGAGACGCCCGTTGTTAATTTACTGGCAGCGAGTTCGTTAGATTATTCTATTTGTTATCGATTTGGAGTTTTGTTGGCTTAAATTCATAATGTCTGCTGTGAATTGTGAATGTTCATAAATACTTAAATACCTACACTACGGTCAGAGTCTTCAATCCACACTATTATAATGCATAGTTATAAGGCTTAATTATTCCTTAAGATATTATGCCAGAGGGTGTAGAATACAAAAATAGAAAACCAAAAATATGGTTTTTGAGAAAACAAATAATATTGTATTTTGTATTAAATTGATAACAACGGCTTATAATTATTATAATTTATCAATCATCGTAATGTATTCAATGTACTATATAATGTTGTACGCGGACTCTTTTGTATTATTATTTTTATGTCACATAACAAACTTGGCATACAAAGCCGATCAACCAAATTTCACTTTAACTAAAAACTATGCCAAGCCACATCGAATGACAAACGCACAAACTTCCTGATTTATAGATACTTGCAGGGTGACGCCCCGCATACTTGGGAGGGCGCCAGCGTGCGCGGCTTACTCTGTCAACAACCAATTACCCTTTGGACATTAACCAAAATCCTGCGGAGATGCGACTTAACCATTACCGCCTGAGCAAATGCCACGTGATGATGTGATACACCAGCAAGCAAGGAGTCAATCATCACTTCTCACCCAAGCCACCGTTTCACGGTGATTTTCTGTGAGACATTGGCAGCACTTCATTCATCATCAACAACATTCACTAATGTCTATAAATATAACTCTACCATAATATATTTATTCCAATATCTGTATTTTAATACGCAACCTCATTAAGAAACTTTACAAAATAAAGCCGCAGTATTTTACTTAAAGAGCTCATCCAAAGATGATTAAATTTTTTCAGTATTCTATGAAATCAATTAACTGAAGTCTATAGATGTAGACAGTTTCACAGGGCCTCGTAAGTTAATGAAGTAAAGCTTAAGGCGGTCTACCCAGCGTCAAAGCTCTGTAGACTACGCAGCTTTATTACAAAGAATCCATTGAGAGAATCGATATTTCATCACGATTCTAGAATTACTATAGTTGAAATAGTACTTACTATTATTACACAGTTTAATAGTCAAACAGTTAGTAATTTGATGATAATCTATGGACTACTATGGATGCTAACAACCATAAACAGTGTCAACACTACGTCGAACAAACAAACTCACACTCCCGCCTTTTATCGCCGGAGGGGTTGGCAGAGGAGCAACTAGGTCACCCAGTTTTCGCCATATTCCGTCCTAGGATGTGATAGGCAAGCCGATCTCCATATCGAGCACAAATTCCAGACTCCGGGCTGATACTGAACAGAAAAACCAAATATCACTTTACCCTACCCGGGAATCAAACCTGAGACTGTTTAAATAGATAGATTTTTTAGTTCAGATTAATTGTCCATCCCATCTGAACTACAAAATGGTATGAAACAAAATTTTAATAAGTGAGCTAACGTTTGAAACAGTTCCTTTTTCATAATCCGAATTTATATTTAAGTGGCTGACCGGCAACACGTCTTCGAGGATTAGTGTCATCCCGGGATTCGTTCAAAGTTTGGGAACAAACGCCGGCAAGTTCCCGTCGCGTGATCCGCTCTGACACCGAGATGACGAATGGATGTGTCACAGCCGATCATTTTATAAAACTTTTGATTGTCTTGGAAATGTTTGCGAGTTTTTGTGTACGTTTGGGCTTATGTTGCGGGATTACGGTTCGGTGTTCCTAGTAATGATCGTTTTATTTTTAGGGCTGAGTTTTTAGAGCAAAGTGGGGTCAGAAGCATTCGAATCGCCAGATAGGTTATGATAAATTAGCAGTGCCCGTGAAGACCCACAAAACCTGATAGTATGTATTCCAAACGTGTCAATAAGAGACATCACGTCCCTCAACGGTTTCTATTATACCGGCTTGGTTTACCAGATTTACTGGCTAACCCCATTATGGTAGTTTTCACAATGTCTATATTCGCTGTCCTGTCAACAAATTCTTTTTCAATTTAACAAAATTTCTTCCACTAGGAATTGCCTTCCCAAATGGGATTAAAAGAAGGAGCGGGAGGTTCTCAGTTCGAGACGTAAAAAAAACTCAGTTTAAAATCAGCTAATGGTTCTATCCAGTAACAACCTAATTTAGCCAAGAGTTGGCGTGTTGCTAATTTCAAGTGTCCAACATAAGCCTTCATGCTGCCAATTTAGAGCCGTCCATCGAGCGGACGAAACTAAAAATTCGTTAATCAAAGAGTCAGTAATCGGGTTACCAGGATAACAATATTTTACCGAGTTATTCTTAATATTTACCCCGTAATTTATGCAGAAATTCCGATCATAGTAATATGTAATGATAACTATGACAATTTCATAAAACTGGAATATATTGTATGCTGCTGTTTCTCTTAAGCCTCATTTGGTCGGAGCAATTATTGTACGAAATAATCTTAGGCAATTAATTGTAACAATATTTGCCCCAAGATAATTGCATCATAGTATTCAATCGCAGCAATCTTGATACACATGGCAATTGTGAATTGCCAGTGATAACACTAACTTCAGTGTCCCTCACGATGATTCTAGTTGTAAAAATAGACAAAACACCCCAGAGGAATAATCAAGAAATGCCACAAAATATAATCTTTAAATAATACAAATTTATATTTGGTTTGTAAATTATCGCTCGCTTTAAGGACGCTATTACATTTTTGACATGTTCGATTTTAGATATTTGAATGACAAGAACGCGCTTTGCTACACGCGCACACATCGAAACCGATTTAAACTAGATTTTCCATTTGAACGAGCTAATCTTAATACTTGAAGTTATTATTTTACTCATCCATATTTATTTTTTTGGAATTGTCGAATGTTTACAATTATGTTTAATAATAATAATTATTATAATTTCATCATGTAATAGACATTTTTTTTTATTGCATTGAATGATGAGACGAGCATGCCGTTCGCCTGATGGTAAGCGATACGACCACCCATAAACAGTAGCAACACCATCCAGCACCTTGACTTACAAAGTACTGTGTTGAATTCCACTGCGCTCGTCATCCTGAGACATAAGATGTTGTCTCATTATGTCCAGTAGTTATACTGGCTACAATGTCCTTCAAACCGAAACACAACAGTGCATGCACACTGTTGCTTGGCGGTAGAAATAGACATTGCGGTGGTACCCACCCTGACGGCCTCTTACATAATGAGAGACCTACCACCATTTTTATATATAAAAAAATAATAATTAGGTTATACATATAAAAATATAAAAAAAAGTGTATCACCCTCCGATGGCGAGGCTCAATACCCAAGCTACCGATAGTCAGGGATACAAAGTGAGGAATCTCCGCACAATGCGTGTGGTATGCGATACGACCACCCATAAACAGTAGCAACACCATCCAGCACGTTGAGTTACAAAATACTGTGTGGCATTTCACTGCGCTCGTCATCCTGATACATAAGATGTTAACTCTCATTATGTCCAGTAGTTAGACTGGTTACAATGTCCCTCAAACCGAAATACTACAGTGCATGCACACTGCTGCTTGGCGATAGAAAAAGACATTGACATTGCGGTGTCCAGAAGTACTACTTTCTGCATCTGGCTCTTGACCCAACTACCAATTGAGAGCTTCAGCAGGTGTTGGTCGAGACTCTGGTATCAACCCATGAGCAGAAACGACAAGGCCCCGATAGAACCGACCGTATAGTTCTTTGATCTTCCATATCACATCGCGTTCCCTAATGCCCATCGCCATAGGTTTTCGCCAGTTCTCATTCGCCAAGGAAAGTGGGATAAATCCCTTATCCACCATGACTAAAATCTTATACATGCCTACTTCGCTGTGGAGGAAATAATTCCTGAGATTGCATAACTCGCGGTTATGCAAGTCCATTAAGTAAGCCTCAGCCCCGCATCTTCACGGGATGTACAACCTCATCACTGACCACCGTGGGTGATGCATACGATATGCAGTCAGTAGGGTCCGGAACTTGCGATCCAGGGCGTCCAATTCAGTCTGAGTCTTTCTTTCTGAGTATACCAAAAGAGTACATGAGTACAGGCATAACCCAACCGTTGAAAGCACAAATCTTGTTACCACCTGACAAAAAACTGTTAAATACTTTTGCCAGGCGGCCGAAGAAACGGTCATTCAGCGATTGTTTTACGTCGGCACTCATAATCCCCAGTGCCTCAGGCATACCCAGATATTTGTAAGTTTCCGTCTCAGAAAGGGATCTAAGTCTTACAGTCTCTAAGACTTGTATGTCACCAGAGACCACGACCTCTCCTCGCTTCATATGGATAGCCGCACATTTATCTACACAAAACTCCATGTTGAGTTATTTGCTACATCTTTCAGTAATTTTTAACGACTCAATCAATTCTGTTTGTTTTGATGCAAACAACTTGAGATCATCCATGTAAAGCAAGTGAGATATAGGCTCAGGAGCCCCCGTGCATCTCGGCGCTCTCGGCGTCAACGGCAGCGTGAGGCCTACCTGCCACACTACTGTCCATCAGGGGGGTCGCAACAATGTGCTAAAAAAACAAAGCTAGAGACGGCACCCGCCCGCGACGCCCGGGTGGCCACTGTTAGTTGCCTTTTACGACAGGCAGGGGATACCGTGGTGGAATTCTCCAAACACCTTCAATCCACAGGGTGGGAGACGCCGGTCAGTCGTCCACCCGGCGCCTCCTACGTCTCCTCTGACGGCGGGAGGAATCCTCGCGTTCCAGAACTCTCTCAGCACTCTCCTTCTACGAGAGGACTATCTCGCAGAAGTGAGCCAACACACGCCAGACCTCCTGACTGCCGACCATGGGAGCGACCACGGCCGGCAACGGGAGGCCGCCTCTGACGACTGCTTTGAGAGCGCTGCGCTCCTCATTCCAGGCTGGGCAAAACTCAAACGTATATTAAGCCGTATCCAGCGGGCAACTGTCAGAATGGCACACACAGCCGACACCTCGGTACCTACGATACGACACAGCTACTCACCGAAGCAGCCATGCCTAGTGAGTAGTTGTGGCTGAACTGTAGTACTGTAGTACTGTAGTATTGAGTGTTTAGATATTTTTGTACCGGGAAAGGCTTTGAACGCGGGCAAAAACGCGAACTAAACCTAGTAAAATTTAAAAATAAATAATCACCGATACTAAAAATTATAAATAGATAAATAGTAAATACCATATACTGCAAAACTTGTCGATTTTGTAAATATAAAAATACTATGCCATTTTGATAATGAAATTTAAATATTTGCATTAAAATAAATGAATGTTTCATTAATTAAATCAAATTTGTATTGACTTATTGTAATATTAAATTTTCATACTTGCTTTTTGAAAAATAATAATTTGAAATAGTATCAACTATTTTATTCGTAGTATAATGACATCGCGATCAATTTATTACGTATTTATTTTTTGAAAAAAAGTTGTACACCCGTGCTTCCTCGGCCGCGTCTCAGCGCGGAATGACAGCCCGAAATTGGAAAATGTATGAAGAAATTCAATTCAGGTTATATTTTTTCTCTTTACTGGAAAAGTATTTAATTTGACTTGAAAATAATTAGGCATAAAGCGAGAAGACTATATAAGCCATCATATTGTTTCGGTTTTATATTAAAATATTCATTAGTTTAAGGTATAATGGTTCCGATTCCGACCCTATTTTTCGTCATTTTCAGCGATTATTGCTCCAGAATAAACGTATTTACGTGATAATGTTGTATGGAAGCATACAATTTCTATATGCTATAAGCAAAGAGGAATGTTTAATCTTTATTTATATACCAAGATCTCCTCATAAGCGTAACTCCTGATTCAATAAATGGTACCTCAAAACTACGGAAATTTGTAAATGCGCCCTTAACGGTGAAGGATAACATTGTGAGGAAACCTGTATACCTGAGAAGTTCTCTGAATTTCGAAGGTATGTGAAGTCCGCCAACCCGCACTGGGCCAGCGTGGTGGACTAAGGCCTTAACCCTCTCAGTTGTAGAGGAGGCCCGTGCTCAGCAGTGGGCAGTATATAATACAGGGCTGGTAGGGTATGGTATGTTATGGAATATGTGGTTGGGTCATTAATACCGGGTTATTGGAGTCATTTGCAAACATGCATAAATATGACTTTTTCATCTCCGTATTTTATTTGCAAATATTTGCGGCGCAAACAGAGCAATGTCGATATGAAAAGATAAATACATAATGCAACAAAATGTACAGAAATACGGTGCAGCTTAAAAAATATTTTAATTTTGTAAAATGCGCTTTACCTTATAATTATTACAATGCCATCTTAACAAATTGTTGTTGACAACCGAATGCGGAGAATCCGTCAACAATGTATAGAACACCGATCCGTTTCGTTCCGAATACGAATTCAACTGGGTGAAACAAGCCTGCGGCAGTTTTTTACCATATAGATCATGTAGATATTATTAAATTCCGCTAAACTTATCAGACTTACCAAAAAAGAGAAAAAACTGTTTATGTTCTTGCAGATATTATTTTAAGGGTTGAATATACGATGATGTCGACATTTAATCTGTTTTGATTCTTTTAATGATCTCTTGATTCGCAAGTTTCCTTTTGCGGGATTAAATGCGGTGAAAACTGCTTCTTAGAATCCCTAATGGAAAGCCCTAGGCCGTTAAATCGTTAAATTAAAATTTTATTCGCATTCATTGGATTATTAAGATAATGGTATTGTATTTCACAAATAGTGGTATTGCGACTGCCTCCGTGGCGTCGTTGTATCGTGCGAGCGCTGCAACCACCACCCTGTCGTGTTCTGGGTTCGAACCCAGGATCGGACAAAGCAATATTATATTTTTAGCCTAGAATTTTTGTCCGGCGATAGGCTCGCCCCCTTATCTCATCATGGGGCGGAAAACACACGGCGTAAAGTGGGTGCCTTTATTGCACTTCTATCTACCCTTTAAGGGATATAAGCGTGATATGTGTGTTTGGTATCGTATTTGCCAATGAAGCCGAGGTCCTGGATTCGATCCCTAGATCAGGTCAAACATTTGTACGAAAAATTTAAACCTATATTGTATGCTATTAAAATTTGTGCGAGATAACCCTACACTAGGCTATACCTACAATAATTTAGGCGGTATAAAATAGAAATTATTGTCGTCTCTCGTGTCGGTAACTCATCATATTTACCCATAACTATTCCAGAATCTCAGCCCTACTCTGGCAACCCAAACTAAATCGTGGGCAGTTATATTCGGACGGCTACTGGCAATTCGTGCGGGCATTGTTCGATTTTGTTTTATTACCAGCACAATCTGGATAAAACTATTCAGATCTGGATGCACGATAAAAATGAATAGCTTTGTGATTTCTTATTACGATAAATCGCATTTTTTTTGTTACAAATACTATTTTTCCAAATATTTGTTTATTTCTCTGATATTTGTGAACGGTTTCAAATATTGTTTATAGCTCTGACGCAGAGTTTACTGAACTTTTATAGCTTTGTTATTCGAAATATAGTTTAGTAACATTGTAACAAGCATAATATGCGCTAATATAAACTTGTTATAAAATACATAGCATAAAAATATTAATTGATCTGAAATAATATAATTTTCGCCAACGTGATCAATATTATTTTTAATGTATTTTAAACTGCTCACGTGCTTAGTTCTGAACGCGGCGTGAAATACCACAAAGCCTGTCAAAAACGTTAAATTCCTCCTAAAATTTCTATTCCCGGTTTTCGATGATAGGCTAATCTGGATAACTAAAGATCCGGGAAATGGTAAGCTCTTAGTTCGGACAGCTCGTTGGGGCTATTTTATGTCGTGTTTCTAGTCACTAGTGAAACAATATACTCTCATAGATTTTGAACTAAAATGAGATATGATTTAATGCATTTTTGGCTTTAACATGAAATTATTCGCATCTCTTAAACAAATTGACTCAGTGAAGGAGAGCTATAACATAATGAACATTAATAAACCAAAACCCACACACGAAAAATCTTAAAAAAAATAACGCATACAAAGTATTTTTAAAGTTTTTGCGTAGTCGGGTACTTCATCTTTTATTTTCGTTGACCTTGAATTATACGTAGCCAATTTCATGAATTTTTGCAATGCATTTAATATTCCATTGAAATAATCATTCCAGAAATCGTAAACCATCCATTCTTCTTTATAAAGAGCTATTCTTGCAAAAGCACGAGTTTTATCCAGCACGCTGGTAATATCAGTTGAAGTAAGAAATTTATTGCCCTCCTCTTCCCCTGTTTTACATACTTTATTATTACTGTTACTAAAAGCTATGTGGCAGGTTAGTATAATGATAGTATCCTGCCATCTTCTTTATTAATACCGACTGAGTAAATTATTTATTGAAGTATCGACGACTGGGTTTATACCACTTTTTTACATCAAAGAAACGTGATAACTTGATGTTGCATTTTGCTTAGGTTACATCTTCCTTCTCTTTCTAATACATCAATATACCTTTAATTACAGCTTATCCGTTACTCTTAGTAGAAGTTTAAAGACGGTGGAGATTAATTAATATTTGGTTACCTTTCTCATTGAGGAACCTATATTATAAAAAAGCCAACTAAGTACTAGTTTCTGTGATCAAAGCAGGTTAATTTGCGTTGGTGTATTTAATACACTTTATTTACTTGAAGTATACAGGCGGACATACAACCGATGTCCTCTCTTTCATCCTAAAACCCGGTGTGGCTAAGAAAGCCGACTTGCGTTAAGCTATAAGCGATGGGGCCAAGCCTAAAAAAGGTGGACAAAATGTTAACCCGAGGGCATTCTTTCAGTTTATTTGAGTGGATTTATTTGTCTCTACATGAATCCTTCTTGAAACACTTCATCATCTTTAACAAGAGAAGCACGATTTACACAAAGCTATCTCGCAAAATTTACGTGTAAAAATAAAAAGGCAAAGGAAGGACACGGAACGTTTCAATTGTCCTTTATATTCGTACTTTATGCACTTTTGATTTGTATCAGGTCGAAAGGGCATCGCCTAGCAACACCCTCCAAAGATTTTATTAATACCTCTCCTGCGAAATATATTATTTTTCTCTGGGAAGGTTTTTGCCGAGGTCGCCCCAACATATACCTAATGATCGCGTACTTGAGTTTGGGAATGTTTCAAGTTGCAGCATATTTAACATCGCAAATCGCTTTGAAATGCTTGTAAATTGATAAAGCTGCGTAATATATGAACATAAGTATATGACTCAAGTGGCAAACCGATCTAAAGAGAGTATTATAAGACACAGAAACGTTTCCACAACATCGTTCCGGTATGTCCACTGGCCCCATTGGTTACTCTATCCAAGTAAGCCTATTCACATTATGTAGCTTCATATTATCAACCTATAGCTATGAGCTACGCAGTGGAGTAGGTGTGCGCTAACCATTAAGTAAAAATTAAATAAAACTAATACTATGTGGAATATAATAAATCGAATCACAAAAAATAAACACGGAAAAAAACAGGAAAACATAACTCTTACAGTTAATAACAATATTATAAAATGTCCTACGTCCATAGCCAGCACATTTAATGACTTCTTTGCTACAGTTGGTAATGCATCTAGCAACATGATGCCAGGGCACATCGCCTTGGGCCGTCCAGTGCTGACACAATCAATTAATTCCATGTTCCTTCAACCAGTAACTGAACACGAGATTAGTTCCCTCATCAAAAAACTCCCTTGTAAACATAGTTTCGGGGTAGATGAAATGCCAACAGTTTTAATAAAACACTGTCGGGAAGAACTAACATACATATTAGCTCATATAATAAATAAATCATTCCATGAATGTACTTTCCCAGACGCATTGAAAGTAGCTAAAATAAGGCCAATTCTAAAAAAAGGTGGAAAAGCAGATGATCCAAGCCAATACAGACCAATTGCTGTACTTCCTGTAATATCTAAACTATTTGAAAAACCGATAGCAAACCGAATTTACAAATTTCTAGAAAAGTTTTCACTATTAGATGCAAATCAATATGGATTCCGCAAAAAACGTTCAACCACCCAGGCAGTTTGCAACTACACACAAGAAATTCTAAACTATATCCGCGATAAAAATTACGCAGTAGGAGTACTACTAGATATGACTAAAGCATATGATAAAGTATCTCATACCATTCTAATTGACAAACTAAATGGCATTGGCATCCGCGGTACGGTATTAAAATTGATGAGGTCTTACCTACACAATAGACAACAATACGTACAAATGAATGCATTTGACAATAATACGGGGATAATGCAATCCGTCCAATCACAAACAATAACAACAAACCATTCCATCCCACAAGGTAGTGTACTAGGGTGTATATTGTTCCTTATATATATAAATGACCTTCCCAAGACAACACAAGTAAAGTGTGTTCTCTTTGCAGACGATATATCACTCCTCTTCAAATGCTCTAATTATGTAGACTGTTCTGATTTAATTAAAAATACTTATATATCTATAAAAAAGTGGCTCGAAGACCACAATCTAGAAATTAATAACAAGAAAACAAACCTAATTACTTTTAAACCATATCAGAAACAAGTGTTAAATTTAGATTCCGTTACAAAATACCTAAATATTAAAGAGGTAACAACTGTTAAACTACTGGGCCTAACAATAGATACCCATTTAAATTGGAAAAACCATGTAGCCAACGTTAAAAGTAAATTATCTAAATTTACGTACGCCTTGTGTGTGTTGAAATGCAACACGCACACTGAGTGCGCGCTTACAGCTTATTACGCCTATGCATACGCTTGGCTTCGATACGGAGTGATCCTGTGGGGACATAGTACAGATGCACACGATATATTTATATTGCAAAAAAAATGTCTACGTATTCTTTTTAATATTTCACAATTAGACAGTTGCCGACCATACTTTAAAAATCATAACATACTTACACTCCCCTGCATTTACATCTACGAAATAGCTCTGTTTGTAAGAAAACACCCCTCATATTTTGAATTTAATAAAAATGAAAGGCGAAAACATAACTTAATTTTACCTGAGCCAAAAATTACCATGTTCAAAAATAGCCCATATTACAGAGCGGCACACATTTATAATAATGTTCCAGAGATAATTAGAACAGAAAATAAAATTAATTTATTTAAAAACAAATTAAAAAAATATTTACTTCAACAAACTTACTACAGCTTATATGAATATATAAACGGATAAAGTTAGGTAATGATACAATTTTTAGTTATTTTCAATTAATTCTATTAACAATAATGAGTTTATAGTTTTATACAAGTATATTTAATTTTAAATTATCTTATTAATAACAATAGATTTATATTTTTTTTTTTTTTTTTATACTTAGTTATTAGAATAGCCGACACCCTGACAGGGTATTTAGGGCTTTATTGTAAATAAAAAATAAATAAAAGTACTGCGACTGTGTAAATGACACCTTTCATAAACTTATTCAAAGTGCGCATAATTTTAATAGCTGTTGGGTCGTAAGGTAAACATTATATCCTGTTAATCCCTCGGGAATGTGGAAAGATAGAGAAAGTTGTAAACCGCTTTAGCTCGTTTGAGGATCGTAAAGAACGTGCTTTTGTATTAAATTTGTGCGTGAGTATTACCATACTGATCATTTGTTTATGCAGAGTTGTTATTATAAAATATATGAAAGCTGGTGATTGAAAATAAATAGGATTTTACTTTTGACAACTTTACAATGTGGCTTCATATTTTAAAATAGTTTTTTTATGTTAGATGTTTTTTTTTGGCGTAGGCGATCCTGCAGTCAACACCGGGGAAAACCTGCGAATGGGATACTGGAGTCCCCCGGCTTGACGACTGCAGGGGCCTGCGAGGGGAGTGGAGGAGGAATATGGAAGGGAAGGTGGGGGAAGGGAGGATGGTTCCCAGGATGGGCGGAAAGAGAGGGTGCCAGGAAATGTTCGCGGGCCCTTTATAGGCCTCAATGTGATTTACAACCAAGAGGTATACACACTGACTGTGTGCCTTGGCCCGCGACTAATGTCCCCCCGCACATGGGCGTGTATTGGGTGTGATGACCCAGCGCACAAGAATTACTTCGGGGGGGGGGGGGGGGGGGGCGTTGTGTTAGATGTTAGGTTGTGCAAAATTTTTGTACAATATACTTCGGTTAAAATACTGTCATCTTAGTAACCTAAGGGAACGTGCATAGTTGGGCTTTAATTCCAAGAAAGAGAATATGTTTTATTTACTTACTTTTGTGTGATAAAATCGGTACCTCTGTGTATTATTGAAAGGACGACGCGGCGCGGCAGTGACGAGGATTCCTCGGAATGCGTCAAAATACCTTGTAGTATTAGTAATTGATATTTATAGCCTTACTATACTTTGATTTGTTAGCAGACTGCCTTTTGTTTGCAGACGAAGCAGCTTTTGTCGCAACCTCTCAAGAAGAGCTCCAGAACATCAATCAGCAATCTCTCGCTTGATGCAAGATGATAGTTTATCAGACTTGCATCTTAAGTATACTCTTTTATGCAGCTGAAACCTGGACATCGTATGTTAAACAGGAGCGAAGGCTTAATGCGTTGCATTTTGGGAATAATGTGGAGAGACAGAGTCACCAACGAGGAGCTTCAAAACTTTGCACAGCTGCCAAGCATAACCGCACTCTTGAAAAAGAGACGGCTGCGTTGGCTAGGGCTCGTGCTCAGGATGGAACCTTCCCGTTTACCCAGATAAACTCTCATGGGAGAGATCGCATATGCCAAGCGGCCGGTAGGACGTCCTAAACTGCGCTATAAGGATAGCAGCAAACGTAACATGATCAGCTTTGATATTGACTGGAAGAGCTGGGAATGCCTAGCTGAGGATCGCGCCGTCTGAAGTAAAGCTATCTTTGATGGTGTCGCTACACACGACAATGCTTGGCTTAAATATCTAGCCGTGAAACGCGCAAAATGACACGAACGCGCTAGCAACCCCTTGCCATCCAGGGCGAACTCTGATTATAATGTATGTACGTCGTGTGGCCGGATTCGATCTTCTGGTATTGGTCTCTACAGCCATCAAAGAAAGTGTCTCAGAACAACCTCCAACAGTTGACGCTGTTTAAATCATCTACATTAGATGTAATAGGCCAATGATGATGACTATACTTTGTTTAGGGCTTCACCCGCGTGAAATATGTCCTTTCTTCTCTTGGTTTTAAAGCTTCCACTGTACCAAATTCAATCAAATGGTCGGTGGGTTAGCCGTCCAAGCGTGACAGACAGATAAACAAGCGAGCAGAGTTAATATCGCAAAACTCATATGTTTTATTGGTTTTAGTTTTTTTGTGGATAGCCTTCTTCCAGTATTAAACACAAAACCTCGCGGTTCACAAGCCCCCTGTTTGACCAGTCGGATCGCAAGATTGTTTATTAACAATTACAATTAAATTGTATGAAATCATTGTGCGGTATTTCGTTTGATGTTATGCCCTTAAGTGGATAATTCGATTCATTCAAGGTCAGTGATCCTATATAAACATTTGAGGCGTATTGTGTCAATTATGCAGACCTTAGGCCGCTGTCTGTTGATCCGTATGGAATATGATGAGTAACAATAGTATTATTAATATTGTATAAGCTGGTTGTTTTTGTTTTATTGATATTCATTTTATATTCATATTTATTTTGAGCCGAGTATTTTAAATGTTTTAATAATGTCATGTGTTATTCATCAATGTTTAACATTCGTAATTTGTTTTTATAGCGTAGATACGCCAGAAAGCTAATAGCAAATATTGTGTCACTTTATAATTATGAAATTAAACGTGAGTATAATCAATGCGTTGACGGCTTTAAAGAAACGGAAAAAGGGAAGTACCTATCACAAAAATAATTTATTGTACATTAATTATTAGAATCAATTCTTAAAAAGTTTCAATTTTTATTCAAGAAACAGTAGATTGATTGCATTAGTATTCGAATGGACGATTACTAGTCAAAGGTCACTTACTAACCCTCCATTACTTGAACTTGTCATTGAACTGGAGTTCGGAGCGGACATAATTAGAATGGCGTCAGCTCCTTTTGCTATCCCGATCACCAAATAGTGAGAATCATAAAATAAATAGAAGTGTTGCCATTCTTAGATAAATACAACCATGGCGAACTTTTAAGTAAATAGTAAGGATCATCATCATTGGCCTAATACATCTATTGTAGATAATTTAAACAGCGTCAACTGTTGGAAGTTGTTCTGAGACACTTTCTTTGATGGCTGTAGAGACCAATACGAGAAAGACAAAATCGGCTACACGACGTACAGAAATTATAATCAGCGTTCGCCCTGGATGATAGCGCAGTTTAGGGCGTCCTACCGGCCGCTTGGCATATGCGATCTCTCCCATGAGTTTGTCTGGGTAAACGGGAAGGTTCCATCCTGTGCACGTGCCATAGCCAACGCAGCCGTCTCTTTTTCAAGAGTGCGGTTATGCTTGGCAGCTGCGCTGAGTTCAGAACCTCCCCGTTGGTGTTCAATGGGCCTACGGTGGACCCTCCCACTGCCGAGAGTGACCCCTGGCGCCCGCGTTTACGTCTATCTGCGCGGACTCATCACCGGTAACTGCCACTCCCCGTGTTGGTATCCACCCAGCTTAGAAGCTGTGGTGGGTGAAGTTTCCTCTCCATAATTGGACGCTGTATAGCCTCGGACGCGAATTAGGTAGCGCAGGCATGCCCAGAACCTACGCTACCCTCTCGACCTAACCGGCAGTACCCACAGGAACGACAAGTCGATACGTGTGGGGCCGGGTCGGTTGCAGGAACTGGCTCGTGCCTTACGGAGATACCGTTTCGGGTTTGTGTCAAGTTTTCCTTCTCTAAGCACTTATTATGAGCAGATGAAGTTGCGGTGCTGCCTATTACCTCAGTCGCCTCTTACGACACCTCGGTAAGAAGAGGGGGGGCTATTCTACTATGCCGGCACACACCACGGCCAGAGGCTAGATATCTATGCTCCTAGATTAAAGTGTGGCTTTTGTATTTGGTCGACTTATACATTTATGCGACGAATAACGTTTATCAGCAAGCGGTGAAATCGATCCTACGGCTATTATTACATCGAAACATTTAAGCAAAGAGGCGTAGGCAACTTTCCTATGCTTAATTTGAGCCAAAGAAAAAAAAACGACACATAAAATAAATCAATAGTCCTGTACCTCGTCAAGATAACCAAAACAGCATCAGTGTAATAACCTTATACAAACGCTCTATCAGTTTAGGTATGTATCCAGAACTAGACGTGCTTTGACAAAACGACAAGTCAATAAATGGATCCAGGACTAGGAGGTAACAGGGTCTTGTTATAATTATATAACCCCGGCTTGACAGTAGACACCGAGTTCTCCTCCGAAGGTAATGATAATGCGTTGAAAAAAAACCTGATGAGTTTACCTATCTGTTTCAATAATAAAATACCTTCATCGCATTCAACCACGAGAAAGAAGAAAGAAATTGTTTATTTTTTGAGGCTGTAAACAGCTGCTGCTTCACTATGCCGAACACAACAAAAGAACCAACAACAAGTAGGACAATTTCAAAAGTATTTAAAATAGCATTACTTAATTTGCGTATCCAAAGGAAAATCTATTGGATGGATTCTAAAACTTTACAGCGTCAGTTTGTAACTTTGTTTAAAGGTTTAAGTAGAACATCTTGAAATTTCTGCTAGATTATAATTCTTTAGTTTCTCCGTATTTTTAAAATAATTACAGAAGACAATTTAATGGAAGACATTGCAGGGTTGACAGTTGTATTTAAAGATTGGGTCGAATTACTGGGAGGGAAATATTGACAAGCAAAATGGACAGACGACTTAATAATGGTAGCAGTAATACGCTGGAAGTTGACCGGTTTGGCAGGTCCCTCTGGAATATTTCTTCTTCTTCTAGTGCCTCTTCAATGTTGAAGGTTGGCCGTTAGCTTCTTATATACCTCCTTGTTACTGGCCCGGCTGAACAGGTGTTCAACGTAGGTGATACCGGTCCACTCCCGGATGTTTCTAAGCCACGATTTTCTCCTTCGCCCAGCGCATCTCTTCCCCTCTACCTTGCCCATCATTACTAAAATCTTTAGAGAAGGCATATGTTCATGTGGTTGATGATGATGAAATATTGACAAACCTAAAATATGAAAGATTACAATGCAATACTATCAATCAGTTAAATTAGTTATTCTGAGTTTCCAAGCGAGCGCTACAGCTGCCAAAAATTCGGCATGAATCAGCATTAGGGTTTTTGGACCATGACTCCCTTGATAGTTGGTGACTCACAAATATTTCACACAGTTCTGCAAAATTTGTGAGACACATATCATACAATAAATTTCTGTTAGTTATTCGTCTTGATCTCGATGCTAAAACATTCATATGTACATACATCGAATTAAATTCGTGAACATCAAAGCGAGAACACAATTTCAGTATAATTAGCCCCGCTCATACCGCATTGCCAAAACACGATACATTTTAGTTATTACATTACATTCGGTATTTCTGCGGCGTATACAGAATTAGAACAGACATTACTGTTTATTGGAAGCATTGTGTTCTTTATTATTATGCTGTGGGCAATATTTCTTGAGTACTAATATCTCAAGATTATCGGAATTGAGTACTATGCAAATTAATGTTTTTGATCATAATGCTTACCATCAGGCTATCGACTCACTCTATTCATACAATTGTCAATAAAAAGCAGTCTAAACGGGTGCCATTAACTCACAGAAATAGGACCTTTCCTGTTACGGTAATACGTCTCAAAATACAAATATGATATCGACTAGTACAAGATGACAATTGTAAAACGGTCGTCATTGTGGTGCCAGTCGGTATTATTGAATTTCGTCCGCTAACCCCAAAACGTGTCTCTTTCTGTTGCTATAAATCGGATACCAAAAAGCAATAGAGCAAAATTGCCAGAAGACTAAAAATCAATACCAGCTATATGGGTTCAGGTGCATGAATGAAAGTGAATGTATAGTGTACAATTTTTTATATTGCCTAAGCCGGAAAACGGCAATGGATCGCTATAAATTACGTTATCGTCACTACCCAGCGTGAGGCCTACCTGCCACGCTGCCGTCCATCTCGGGGGTCACAACAATGTGCTAAAACACACACAAAACTCAAGACGGACAGCCCCCTGCCGCCCGCCCGCGACCCCCGGTGGCCCCTATTAGTCGCCTTTCACGACAGGCAGGGGATACCGTGGTGGAATTCTCCAAACACCCCCAATCCACAGGGCGGGAGACGCCGGTCAGTCGTCCACCCGGCGACTCCTTCGTCTCCTCTGGCGGCGGGAGGAATCTTCGCGCTCCCGATCCCTCTCGGCACTCTCCTTCTGCGAGAGGTCCACCTCGCAGAAGTGGGCCATCGCACGCCAGGCCTCTCGACTGCCGACCATGGAAGCGACCACGGCCGGCAGCGAAAGGTCTCCTCCGATGACTGCTCTGAGAGCACTGCGCTCCTCGTCCCAGGCTGGACAAAACTCCAACGTATGCTGGGCTGTATCCAGCGGGCAGTTGTCACAATGGTGACACACGGCTGACACCTCTGTGACCATTAGGGAAGAGTGACTTAACATTACTTTACCAAGGGGTGGAAACCGTTGCTACCCTTAAATTATTATTGTAGGGTGTTGATTTGAACAGTGCTAGCGTAAAATTTGTCACAATGAAATCACGGTAAGATGTCATGTTTCTTCCTTGTGCAACGTACTTTCCTAAAACTAAAGAACTTTAAGAAAAGAGCTCATTCCTACCGTAAAGAATGTTATGTACGTATATCGATAATTCCTTTGGTATTGTGGATGTTCACGGAAGGCAATAATCATTTACGATGTAATTGAGTTGTTCATTTTTCATCACACTGTGCAGACGAGAACCTAGACAACTGTCGACGAGTTCCTGTAACAAAAAAAATAAAAAAAAAACATTAATTTATTTCATATTCAACTATAATCAGTATAATTATTTCCCCAATATTTACAGTAGGCTACCTATATTAATCCCGAATATCTGAAGTCAAAACTACTTGTAAACACTGGTTCCAAAGTCGCTGATGCGTGAAGCCATTTAACTACAGCCTTGGGTCATACGAAACTTTCAAGTGCTGTAACTTTACTTAATGTATAGTAAGTATAATTAAGCAATATTGAAGGAATGTGTTTGGGTGAGTTTGTGTAGCTGACGCGGACGTAGGAGTGTTACCTGATGGTAGGTTCTTATATCGATCAACTGCTACAAAGGACTGGATATTGTGAATAATAGCCTCGTTCCAACCTAATGATGACGCATAGACGAATTCTCTAGTATTGGGGATGTTTACGGACGGCGTTAATTATTGCCATCACCACACTTCCCGTTTGAGTTTGAGGCACTGGCACTACCACGGTCGATTCGCAGAATTACTACAACATGACTAACATGTATCTTACTGTAAATCTCAATTAGATCTGTCTCCGGTCATGTTGGATTGACGTCATACCGGACTATGAGAGTGAAGGAATAGAGAGTGCACCTGTGTACTGCGCATACACTTGTGCACTATAATATCTCCAGCGTGCCTGGCTGATCACCGTTGAGATTGGCCGCCGTGGCCGAAATTCGGCTTGGAGGGATTACTACTGTAAATTTAAAACACACATTTAGTTTCCATGCTCCAGAAATACGGAAATTACAAAGGCGCAAAGTCGCGACGCTATATTAGATACACAGACGTAGGAACTATAGAGTCGAACAAAACAGTCTAGGCATATTAGGTTCTTGCGCGGTGCCACTTGAATATTAAATGGGGTCTCAACCTCGTGTATTAACCGATAGGAGTGACTTAAATTGTTTCTAAACCCTGGAGCAGTTAAGGAGGCGCGAGAAGTTGCGAATTATTTTCGAAAAATAGACTTATATACATACACGGTTCGATAATAAATTTACAGAGAATAACTTGACTGTACTTCCGGAGGTCGGCAGAAGTTTATTATACTACCGGCTTGTGGATGTTGTCGGCCATAATGTGATTACACGCGTAAATCCTGTCTTAGATAATATTACTAAGAAAACGGATAATAGATTCATATGTTATTTTAAAATAATTCTCAAATACAAATTAAATTAAGCAATGCAAGTTAAATTCATTTCATAAACTTGATATTAAGCTTAATACGAGACGTGGAGCTCCACGTCTTTTCCTTAATCATTACCCTCTTTTCTTCAAGTAATCAGAAGAATGAACATAGCTCTAAAGGAGGTGTCCGCTTTTTGTATGGGTGCTGTGCCTCAAAATCTAACCAGGCTCAAACTTTAGGGATATTAAAGTGGCAAAAAAATTAAATTTAAATTTAAATAACCCCCGAAACAAAAGAAATCTAAAAAGTAAAATAATAAAAGTGTCTTTGTCGTTTAAGTACCTAGGAATATTTTGACCCAAGCGTTGTCGCGTCGGGGGACCGAACTCCGGACCAGAGAGATGAAAATACTTCTTTCGTGGTCCCCTTTCGGCCAAAATATTACTAGGTACTTAAACGACAAAGACACTTTTATTATTTTACTTATTAGAGGTTTATTTGTGTCGGGGTTATTTAACTTCTAATTGAATTTTTATTTCAAACTTTTTAAAATACTACATTCGCCATGATGGGTCCTTGATAATCAACTAGCTAACACCTACTCGTTGAGACCATTATTATGATCACACGCCATATCGGCTATAAGTTGCTAAAGAGTTGGGTATCCCGCGGACTACATGATGTTGTAGCATCAGATCAAGGTTAACATGTCTTAAAAATATTGCTCAGTCTAAGTCTCAGTACACCAAATTTTAAATCAATCCGAGTTGTGAAAGTTGGAAATGAGCTGATAATCTTCAAACGGCTGAACAGATCTTCATAAATTACTAACAAAACTAAAATAAAATAAATAAATAAAATAAAATAAATTATAGCTAAGAACCATCTCGATCACATCAGCTTTCAAACAAAAAAAACCGCGTCAAAATCGGTCATTTCGTTTGAGAGCTACGATGCCACAGACAGATATACAGATACACACCGGGGGTTAAAAATGTGGATCATGGATCCAATAAAACATCATTTTTAGTCCCCTCCATTTATAACTAACTTTTTAATAACGTTCATTATAAGTGTAGTTTTTAAGCAAAATAAAATTACTCAAATCTCAATCTCGGAGGACTTTAAAATTTTACGATTTATTGTAAAAAGCTAGTTTTTCGGACTTCCATTCAAATATATATAAACTGCCTTGGTTAGAATTTTAGGCCCGTTTTTGGACATGTCCTTTGCACAAATAATACTGGCTAAAGAAACTATTACATGTAATAGAAAAATAAAATTACCAATTCCTCAACCACGCAAGTCTCAACAACAGAAACTTCTAGCAATAAAACTTTTTCGATACAAATTCTATAACCTGAAAGGGTTCTTGGCAAAATGCTGTTTAAAGCAACTTTGGAACAGGAATTGTTTCGGGAACGGGCTCTCGTGGGAGCGTGCTTTAACTTATTGTAATAAAACGGTACGAAATCTGCATTAGATTTATGGCACTACAAATGTCAACACAAACTTGTTTTCAGGATTATAAATGCTAGAAGTAATATTTTGTAAATTTATGTTTACTTATAATTTGAGGTACTTTTATAGTTTTTTGTGGTCCTATTATACTTGTACTGCGTTACTTTGGTGTGATAAATTGCAGCCAGTGTACTAGGTATAATAATATGAGATCAATTTCTGGGGAGTCCGTCTAAATCTCTGAACTAGGTACAAAATTACAATTGCGCTGTGACTCTACATTTACGAGAAATATCTGACATCAGTCTTGTCAACATATCTGCAATCTTATAATAGCTAATGCCATTATATACGTAGCGTAGCTGAGAAAGCGACAAGAAGTTGCGAAAAAATCGCAATCTCACTTCCACCTCCCCATTTAATGAGACGGTTTCATCGTGAGAATTTATATAACTATACACATAAATAACACACACACACACACTCACGCCCGTTATCCCCGAAGGGGTAGGCAGAGGTGCAACTAGTGCACCCACTCTTTGCCGTGCGTATTCCGTCCCATGATATGATAGGGGGCGAGCCTATCGCCATATCGGACACAAATTCCAGACTCCGGGCTGATACTGACTGGAAAAACCCAGTATCACTTTGGCCGACCCGGGGATCGAACCTGAGACCTCAGCATTGCAGTCGTACCGTAATACAACTTACGCCCCCGAGGCAGTCACATAAATAAAGTCCTGTATATTGCTAATCTTTGCTGCATAAAAAGCCCGACCTGATAGAACATACAACTGTGTCATGAAGAAACGATGTAAAGTAAAAAAAAGGTAACCCGCTGATGTTATGATGGTAATGAGGACTTACCGGAGGACTTTTCTCTACATCCCCTGCGCTATGTATGTCTAGGCATCACCTATTTCTGTGACATTGTTCCTACGGTGCTAGGTTGATCACTTATTATCACAATTTCCAAGTAAACAATGCATCTTTTTATATACGAGCAATCATGGCATAATGGCTCCATCTTATTATAGTTTGTGGAGTGGCGTCATTCGCTAAATTTTTCCCATCAACCACTTGCCTAACGTTCTTCTTAAAGATCCAATCCTGTGAAAATCATCTTAGACAAATCAAAACCGGCATGAGAATCATATCCAGTCTACAGCCTGTATACGCTGCCATCCAGTAGGGAATAAGCGTAGGCATATAAAAATATGCGGTCGGCGGCTTAGACCCGATAATACTTTTAAAAGAAGGATTAGAACAACACAGGCAGACACACTTAATGGATTATTTGGAAAAATATATTTCTTTTATTCTTTGTGTGTCGCCGACGAGGGTTTAATGTGCCTTGAACGTGTATTTTCAGCCTAAATTGGTGTAACAGGGTTTTATACTAACGTTATTCTAGATTAAAGATACCTTAGAATTGTATAAATAGCTGGAATTTTATAAACACTGCTTTAGTGTAGTACAACACATGAATTATAATTATAAGAGGGTTAGTTGTTAACTATGATAATATAAATAATATGGTTTATCACGTGATAAGCAATCGATGACGACTTTGAACATAATAAACCAAATTGCATGTTGGTTACCGGTGTAATGGTTGGATTGATAGAGACGTGTTGTTGGTTTTAGTTCCTTTATTATACTGTACTTACAACTGACTTACAATATATCTTACATCTACTTATATACTAGACACACACACCACACTACACCGGAAGTGAGTTTGAGGAAAGAAGAGCTTACTTTGCACAGAGACTCAGTAACTACGATCAACGTCCTTCAACAGTCGATAGAATTATTCCGACCTTTCTAAAATAAAAACAAACGCGTTTATAATACAAATTCGTAACACGATCCAACCAGGAGTCGACAACAATTTCCATACCAATTCTTAGGTCGTAAACATTTTAAACACAGTATAAATGTATGAAGCGTGGCTGGCAAAAATTCAATGGACAAAGATACTGAAGAACATTACAGTAACATACCAGCGTCCTTATTACGTATTCTTCGGAGCATTAAGTAGATCCTGTGCGGAGTAATTTATACATTGAAAAGCAGAAGTTATACATTTTGATACCGCCGTCCGACGTCGAAAATCTTAGTTTACGTCGACGTCTTAACACGGTTACCGTCTCGGGACGTTATTTCGGCTAGTTTAAATTATTCATTTAAAGTGTTATAACTGCTTGTAAAGTAATTAGTTTGGTAAACAATTGTTTTACAACTAATTTTAATTCATATTTGTGGAATGCGATTAACTCTAAACACGTTGAGAACGTCTTGAAAATGCAAAGCTGATTGATTTTAATAGACGCAATGACAGATTTTTAACGAATCGTAGTTCAATGTAGCTTTATATCTTTAGCAGTAAACATTTTAATAACAGGAACTCGGAGGTAATTTTTTATGTGAACTACTATACTTGTAATATTTACCCCTCTTAATGACCCACCATTCCATACCAGCCCTGTATTATATACTGCCCACTGCTGAGCACGGGCCTCCTCTACAACTGAGAGGGTTTAGGCCTTAGTCCACCACGCTGGCCTAGTGCGGGTTGGCAGACTTCACATACCTTCGAAATTCAGAGAACTTCTCAGGTATGTAGGTTTCCTCACTATGTTTTCCTTCACCGTTAAAGCGAGCGATAATGCACAAAGAATACACACATAACTTCTTTTAGAAAAGTCAGAGGTATGTGCCCTTGGGTTTTGAACCTGCGGACATTCGTCTCGGCAGTCCGTTCCACTCCCAACTAGGCTGTCGCCGCTTAATGACCATAGACTAGTATTTAATATTAATGTCAACATGAAACTTCATAAATTCCTCAGAATTTGATAGAGAGACAGGACCCAAGAAAGATCCCATAAGGGGTTTCGTTCCTCTCATTCGAATTTACGAACCCCTAATAAAACTGCGTGATTTAATTTAACCATGTATGTGGAGTTTGTAAACCCTGCTTAATGAGCTGTATTTGTAGCTATTCGCTGGCATTAAAGTTAATTGGAATACAAGGTTTATACTATAAATGCCTTCATGTTTAACACTGCGGTTACTAAAATATTAAATGTTCACTGACCCTTCCTTTTTCCAAATGACTACACTGAACAGAATACAGTGCAATGAAAATATTGTGAATCCAAGGGAGACGTTGCAGCCAGCGTAATTACTGGGCATTGTGAGACTTAACATGTTAGGGTAAGGTGGCGAGAACAGTGGAGTGACATGCATTTCTTCGTTATTCAAAGTTATATATGCTGTTGCTATTTTTTATGGGCGATAGATTTGCTTACCAACAGGCAAGCGGCATGGTCGGCTCGTCATTCAACTGCAATATGAAAAAGACTTTGTGGCCTTAACTTTTGACAGTCTAGGTATTGCCCGCGGTTCCGCCCACGTAATATATTTTACAAAATAATAGTCCTTCTGGCATAAAAAGTAGCTCAAGATTTTGCCATTACTCATATCATCCATTTTAGTGAACTCGACCTCTCATAAACTATCTTAATTCTAGAAGCGTCATGAAAACGCTGTCAAGGGTCGGCAGTAAAGCAAAGGAATAGGGATTTAAGGGAAGTAAGATTTTTGGGGCTACAGATTTCTCACTTACCGAACGAAACGCAACATAAAACTGCCGCTTCACGGCTGTTAGTTAGGCTGTTATTAATTTTATGCCTGTATTATTTCGTTGTATCCGAATTAAAAGGCTACTCGGTTAGTATCCATTGCCTCAGGGAAATTTCGCTGCAGAATTACTAAAAGAAAAGCTTCAGGATGTCACAATTGGGATATTTTTCAAGTTAGCTTTTTCCTCTTGCATCAAAATTCATATACATAACAATAAAGACGTCTTTGACGTTCGTTAGACATTTTCAATCAAGTATTAACATTATTGTATAAAGAAAGCACCAAAACAATCATTAATTAAATACTAATTTTTCTTCTCTACCCGCCTTCACTCCTCACCAAAGATTTTGTTTTTTTTTTACTTTATGGCACACAAAATACAATCTAAACATATAATAATGACTATATCTAGGGTTAGTACTTAATCTAGAGTGCACTCCAAAATTGGCAGAAACTGTCGTCTAATAAAGTCAAATTCCTTCGGGGATCTAATTCTGGACTAATTTTGTAAGAAAACCCCATAAATATGCTAAGATTAAATATTGTGTCCCCTCTTTTGTGTCGGGGGTTAAAAAATTTACTGTTGTGTTAGTAGGGCGAAAATAATACGTAGGTGTCGATATAATGTACAATCCTGGTAGGTTTTTGAATACACTTTACATCTACATCTCGGTGCCAGCCCCGTCTTAGATCTGAATATAGCTTACCAACGATACGACGCCATTGATACAACCTCGGATGCCCTTTCTATCGGATTAGTTTTCCGAAATTATGAATAATTCAATAGGCTTTTTAGGGTTCCGTAGATACACGGCAAATTGTCTCCATGCTTTCTTTGGTAAGCAAAGGTACATTACACAAATATTTCACCAGTTAAATAGGGTCAATTTGAAAAAATCTTTCATTTATGTTAAGTCGGATGTAATAGGGGGCGAATCTATTGCCATTTACTGGGTATATTCCCAAATTCCAGTCTGATCATCATAATCATCAGCCACACGATGTCCACTACGGAACATAGGCCTCCCCTAAAGATTCCAAGACGGATATGTGAAAAGTGGCCTGCACCCAGCATGTTCCTGCGACCTTTATTAAGTCGTCTTGCGCTTGCCGGTCTGATACTGCGTAGAAAAACTCAACATCACATTTACCAATTACTTTATTGTACCGTATACATATATAGTATCGTAAACTTAACAATATGGATCAATAGAAATTGTTTTTACGTTAATGATACTATTAAACTTGTAGGAAGACCCGGGTCGGCAAACTGTTCCGCTGCTTAATGGCGTGGCAAAGGTACAAACTTAGAGTTCTTTCGAACTAAGATGTACGTTACTAGGGTACAAAACAAAAACATGTTGTTATCGGCTCATTGGTGACAGAGTAGTATATGGGATCGATAGGGTTATGGGTTTAGTGCTTGAATTAAGTAACCGCTCATTTTTTTAAGTCGTGTGCTTAATAGTATTCAACATTGTTTCAAAAATCCACTTTTAACTAATCTACATTACATAAGGAAGTCGTGTGCAAAACTTCATGCTTGAAACCAGACAATGCAGCGTTTTTTTAAGTAGACGGTAATATTCAAAGTATGATAAAATACTCTTAAACTTTCCACTATTGTGAATACAAAAGTGGAAAGTAAACAGAATTGTTTACGACCGATCCCAATAAAGACATGATTTAAAAAAAGTTATCAGTTTTGAACTGACAATATTTTTTATCTCTTGAGATGGTGGTTATTACTTTAACGCATTAGACAGAAAAAGCACGAAGTTTTGGTGCACTGCAGAACATTTCCATGCGAGAAAACAAGAGGAATATATAATATAGCTAATAAAACATGAGAACACATTTACGGAACCACATCGATTGCAACGCGACCCACTTCAGCCGATTTTTATTTGTTTTTATTGCACATGTAATAAAATTTATGTATCGGGTAATGAAATTCTGACAAGGCCTAGCGGCTTCCTAATGAATATAGCAACAGACCATATTTTACATCCATTCGTTATGGTGTTATCTTCACCGTAAATCTGTTATTTTCTTTGCGTTTATATTAAAAAATGGTTTGTTTGTGCGTCGTGAAAAGATGTATTATTCCGTGAGTCCTAATATTTTGCTAGTACTTATATTTTTACTCAATTATGTAACAAGTACCTAACGACTACTATCACATGGTGAAAACTTGCTCTCCTCATAAATTGCGTTCCGATGTCATTCGATATAGTAAAATAAAAATAAATAAAAAAATAAAATCATTTATTGATCAAATAGGCTTATTAAAAAGCACTTATGACAAGTCATGACAAGGTATAGACGAATAACAAAGGTACATATACCAATTAAATAATTTAAAGTACCTACATTAAATAATTGACAACCAGCACGGGCTGATAGGTACAGAGGACACGGACATTGGGGACGGGAATAGGGCTAGGTAAGGAGAAGTGGAGCTGATATAAAAGAAAGGGAAGGAATATCTTTACATTACGAGGAAAGGAAACGCCACGGTCCTCGCCGGCGAGGATAAAAAGGTCCTAGCCTAGCTAAGCTACCAGCCTTTCAATAGCTACCTAAGCGATGACGACCCGAAGAAGAAAGGCAGAAAGAAACTCCGGGCTTAATTTTTTCGTCATCAATTGTCATGATTTTCTTCATTTTTTTAAATGTATATTTTACAGTATTATTATTACACGGGTTAATGCATGCATGGATGTAGCCCTAAGATATAAATAAAATACTATTGGGAAGCAACCAAATAAAAATATATTGGCGTTCATGATGCATTAACCCACGTTTACAAATGTAGTTTATACTAAATACCTACATCATATCTTTAGTCATTGACAGTAATAGATATAGATCGGTCGTCACTATAATTATAATTTAAAAAAAAAGTAAAACTGACTAACGACTGAGAGTTCAGCATGGCAAGCCCGCATAATTCTAGCAATCGTAAGGTGATGCCATATCTCTTCTAAACATCAGACTATCCCTAGTTATTTGGTTTACACACTATACAGTCAAGTTTTGTACAAACAATCTGACTCGCCAAAAAAAATCACAGACGTCCTCCGAAACTAAACCTAGTTACACAAATAAAGTATCAATATTTACAGCTCGATGGATCAGTTAAAGCAAAAAAAAAACACCAATATCGTATTACATTTATTTCTGTAGGTAAATTGAAGAACCCACGATTAGGGTCACGTTATTGTCTCAAATAAATTGCCTATGAATATGGGATCAAAATACATAAATTGCAGATGATCTTACAATTGGGGACAAGGACGACAAGGAGGTCAACGACAGTTTAAAATTAGACAGATGGCCTACTTCTAAGCCTTTAAAGTCCAGTCTGGTCAATTAACCTTTAAATTTATATAGTATTGATGACTTTCTGAAAACGTTCAACAGATGATACATTTCATTTTGTGAACTGTTTTTTATTACTTGAAGTCTCAACTTTACCAGCTGAAGTGATCTGATATCTCTTTTGAGAGGGAATAGACGTTACGCTCACGCAGCTTTTTTTTTAACCTGACTAATACGGCCAAAAGCCTGATGCGAGTCGGCTTTTCTGGCCACACCGGACTTTAGGGTGAGCGCTTTAAGCACTCGCTACCCTTGAATTTAGGTGACCATGCACTGAGGGCAACCCACTAACGGGTTACTAACCTCAGCTCAGGACGGCCACTGGGAGAGGATGAGACATCAGCGATTAGTGGGGAAGATTGGTGTTTAACCTAGTCCTATCCATTTATATCGTCGCTCATGCAGCCACGGACTGATGTTAGTATGCTATAAAATCGGCACTTTTCAGTTACTTTAATCAAACAATGCGTGCATGCACTATTGTGTTTCGATTTGAAGGACATTGTAGCCAGTGTACCTACTGGACATAATGAGACTTAACATCTTATGCCTCAGGATAACGAGCGCAGTGGAATGCCACACAGTACTTTGTAACTCAAGGTGTTGGATGGTGTTGCTACTGTTTATGGATCGTCGTATAGCTTACCATCATGCGAACGGCATGCTCGTCTCGTCATTCAATGCAAATAAAAAAACTTTAATTTTTATTTAAACTACATTTTACATAATTATATCAACGTTGGCATTATTCTAAGATATAATTTCTAACATATACAAGTCATTACCTTTCCTCTACTCGAAGTCCTGGTACACTGATGACAGCAGATCTCTGATAGTCTCAGGACGTGATCATACGAAGGGTGGGGGTGAGTTACCCACCCCTCGTGTGCACGTGTTTCTACATAACTGATATAAATCTGTATCAACGGGAGTAAAGTATAGGTCAACGGCAGTATGGCATTTTTTAAATATTGAATATTGCTGTTACCTTGTCTAATAAATGAGATTTCGATTAAGGTAAGGTTCGTGGGTACGTCCAACTTTGTGTCAATTTCTAACACGACAACCTTAATAATATGACAGACCTCTTTCCGTAAATTGTATTGAGCCGAACCAATGATAAAATGGGACAAAGCAATATGTTAAACAAGAAGTGATGTCTTATTACTTAATGAAAGATGACGAAGCCTCAACACAAGAGATAATTGGCGTCACTTGCCTTTCGACACACCATTTTTATAATTACCTAATACAGAAGGCGGACAGATGCATAAAAGAAATATCTATACGTAAATTACACGGTCCCCTAAATCCCGTTACTGTTCCTTACTACATGCATCGAAGCATGTGCGCCTTGACAAGGGTCAGCTGATACTGTGTACGGTAATCTACTCGCTTAAGAGATTTTGCGCGGGCTTAAATTAAATTGCTACGTGGGCCCACGCAGTTATGTTTGCACGTATGTAACAGTCAACCGCATAAGTAGTTGATCAAACTCCAACCATCAAATAAGCAAGAAAAAATAATAGGGCTATATTTTACGCATACGCATACTCACGCCTTTTATCCCCGAAAGGGTAGGCAGAGGCGCAACTAATGCACCCACTTTTCGCCGTGCGTATTCCGTCCCATGATGTGATGGGGGCGAGCCTATCGCCATATCGGGCACAAATTCTAGACTCCGGGCTAATACTGAGTAGAAAAATCCAATATCACTTTGCCCGACTCGGGGATCGAAGCCGAGACCTCAGCATTGCAGTTGTAACGTAATACAACTACGCCACCACGCTACGATATATTTTACTTCACTAATAAAAATGATTCAATTAAACTTACCGAGTATAGGGGATTTGAATTTTAAATTTGTTTAACTACTAATGTGGCTGACTGTACGCATTAATCTTAAATCTTATAAGTATTATGGGTATCATTCAAAATCAATCAAAAATGTCAATCAGCTTGGTTTTGGTAACGAATAGTGTAGTCAACAAAATATACTAATACGGCAATACCCACTAGCGTGATTTTATTAGTTTACCTACTTCTTACTAATTTTTTGTTATGAAAATATTATGTAAAGTGGTTTTAACACTAATTAAATCATTAATATACAGGCATTTTTTATCATATAGATGTGCACAGTGGAACGTTTCTTCCATATTGAAAGATCTTTCACACGGGCGGAGTTGCGAGCTACACCTAGCAATATATGTGAGGATGAAGGTATGTTTAATAGGAATCCTTTAGAAATTCTCCTTTCAACCAGAATTCAAATAGACAAAGCGATGGTAATTCAGACGAACCTTCGCAAACAAGAGACCTTCCACCTTGTAATTAATAAAATCAAAAATTTTGTTTTGTTAATTCAAATAGCAAGTACTAAGACAATAATACCTTTAGCTTTAAATGTCGTTCACCTGAGCGGAGTACGAAGGTCACAAGAACTGAGCGTCGTCAAAACTAAGAAAATTAATTTCATACTCAAATATAAGCAATACATGAATATTCAAAGGCTTTATATGTCTAGTTAACAAACGCAGACGACCTGTGTATGTCGGCTACGTAATGGTCAACGACCGACTTTAGTCGGTCAGAATTGTTGGTGTAAAAAATATTATTGAGTTTATTATTTTATTTAAAAAATTATAAAAATATTATAGGTTGTTTTTCATTTTGCAGCGACTGTGCAACAGAGTAATCTTCGATATAATGTTTTATTAGAGCTACTTTACATACCTAAGAGGTAAGCTACTTTTATTTCTGAACAAATACACATCTGGCCACCTCTATTACTGGAAGAGTTCTTTACGCAGGCAAATCCGCGAACAAATGGTACAATGAACTGCAATATCCTTTATAAAAATCGGAACATATCGTTTATTACAAACTTCAAAAATTGATCGACTTATTTAATGTATACACAACATTTAACAGAATTATCTGGATCCGATTTTAATCGGATTAGTTTCGGCCGTGTGCGTCCGACGCATATAACAACCGAAAAACTCATAACTTTATGCAAATCCCGATATATTCTCAGAAATAAAATAATTCAATTTGGCAATGTAAATAAATTTTAAGTCGGTGCAATAAAATTTAAATATAGCGTAATATGGAGTATTGTCTGAGATGAGACCAGCGGAATATTCAATGGAATAAAATGCTTTTCTCTCGTATAGCTTTTCGTTATTGCATAAAATTTGCAGATACTTTATTTCTTATAAGTCGATGGAGTTTTTGTATCATTTTCTGTGAAAAGTTAAATATTTTATTGGATTCATATATTTTTACGACTGCCTCGGTGGCGTAGTTGTATTACGGTACAACTGCAATGCTGAGGTCTCGGGTTTGATCCCCGGGTCAGGCAAAGTGATACTGGGTTTTTCTAGTCAGTATCAGCCCGGAGACTGGAATATGTGCCCTATATGGCGATAGGCTCGCCCCCTATCACATCATGGGACCTAATACGCACGGCGAAAAGTGGGTGCACTAGTTGCACCTCTGCCTACCCCTTCGGGGATAACGGGCGTGAGTGCGTGTGTGTCATATATTTTATTTATATCTTACGAACAATAAACATTTATAACCAGTAATTGACCTCAGTGTTGTTGCCTTTCTAACAAGAAAAAAATATTAAGTGATTCCCTGTAGCAAAACGATATTTTATGTAGTTTTTAGAAGCTATTTATGAGACATTTATAACACGTATAGAGTAAAAAATCAAAGATCATATTTCGGCAAAATGTTATTTTTGGTAGTTTCAAATGTTTTATAGTGTGGAGATTGTTTTGTTAATTTCATAATGAAAATGCCACTAAAGTTCTTGATTCCGTGCATCTCCTCCTAAAGTACCTACACATTATTTAAATTTCAAAAAACACTATTAGATAGGTAGTTTAACAAGAAACATTTTGTTAGTTTATAATTTTCAAAAATACCTATAATTGAAATGTACGTGACGAATGCTCAAGGCCGTTTGCTAGAGGGGGGGGGGGCTTTGACGTATGCAACAAAGTGACAAAGGCTTATGATTAGTTATAATACAACCTTTCCTGTTTGATAAATCTTTATTCTGCCCCACGACACAGCAAACAGTCTGATTCCTTCGTATCCCACATAGTAAAAGTCTTCTCTACTAGTTCCATCGTTCTAACTCTAATAACTCTTCCTACGAATCTTGTCCAGGTACTCTAAAAGATTTAATATGCAAATTATGATCCATAAACTTAGGAAACACAAGAACCTGTGAACATTTCCACTAAAAACCATCTGTGTATAATCCAGTGATATATTTCGAAGTTAAGTACTGGTGTTAAACCAGCATTAGCAATAGATTACAAGGATTTGCGTAGCCTTATTGTTCCTATTTATAGGCTTACTTATTAAAGGGTAGATTTAGATTTAAAGTTGACGCAAACTTATCGCCCTGGGACATGTAGTCTTAAAATAGCGAGGACAACGAACTTCCACAATGTGTCCTTCTGTTTTCTGAATATCAGATAAGGATTGATTGTATGACTTTTGATTTTTTACAGTTCTTATAGGAAGCTTGGTGCGTTATTTATAATTTCCATAAAAAATACGTTATTGAATATATCGTATAAAATCTATTGGATAAAACAAAGATGATAGATCGATGATTCAGCACTACGACATCTCTGCTATTATGAACACTCGTGCGAGAGTTAACGATGTGATTTCTTCTTCTTCCCACTCTCATTCAGACCAATTATTAGAATATAAATTATTGTGTTCTTTGTAATAGATGCAGTTATGCGAATAAGTAAAAACCAAACAATATACACTATTCTACATTATAATCACCTGTGATGCAGAGGCTGTACGTCTGCAAAAACCTTTATTATACTTTTTACATAATCTGGATTTTAGAGAAAAATCTGTAAAAATTTACGTCCACATTCATTGTACACTAGTACTTTTTATTGTTTGTAATAATTTAAAGATTATAGAAGGTGCAGTGAAAAGGTTAATTTAATAATGTAGACCGTAAAGATTATAGTAAAATAAATAAAGATTTTAGCGGCGATAGCCTAGTTAGGAATGGAAACCAAGGGCACAAACCTCTTTTCTTCTACTTTTCTAAAGCTATTTTTTAAAGTATTCTTTGTGAAATATCACTTGCTTTAAACGGTGAAGAAAAACATCGTGAGGAAACCTGAATACCTGAGAAGTTCTCTATAAGAATTTCAAAGGTATTTGAAGTCCGCCAACCCGCACTAGGCATGCGTGGTGAACTAAGACCTAAATCCTCTTAGTAGTAGAGGAGGCCCGTGCCCAGCAGTGGGACAGTTTATAATACAGGGCTGATATTATAAACATTAGTAATGACCTACGTAGTTATAGTCGGCTTTTTCTATTTCTACAAAGCACACACACATACTCACGCCCGTTATTCCCAAAGGGGTAGGCAGACGTGCAACTAGAGCACCTACTTTTCGCCGTGCGTATTCCGTCCCATGATGTGATAGGGGGCGAGCCTATCGCCATATCGGCCTCAAATTCCAGACTCCGGGCTGATACTGAGTAGAAAAACCCAATATCACTTTGCCCGACCCGGGGATCGACCCCGAGACCTTAGCATTGCAGTCGTACCGTAATACAACTACGCCACCGAGGCAGTCTAAGCAAAGGCCAGGAAATTCTTGCTCTAGCTACTACTGTATTAAGGCACTAATAGGGTAATTTCCTATGTTTGATTTTGTAAATTATTTTATATTATGTAAAAAAAAATACGAAAAAGAAATTCTTCTGTGAAATCAGCATCAAAATTGGTTGAAAAATAAAGCAGTTATTCATATTTGAAATATCGCGCTATCTCTTTCGCACGCACGCAGCGTTATGGCCGGCGACCCTCGGTGACGTCACAGTGTAATATTACTGTTATTTGACATCTACCCCTTCCACCAAATTTCAAAGCTTTATAACATACTAATGAATGCCTCAATTTTGAAAATTATTTTTCCGTTAGATTTTGGATGGCATACATTTTTGAGAAATGTATTAAAATAAAGTAGTTAACTACCCTATTATGTAATGTCTCCAAGTAACGGTTCGGTATATACAATGCGATGTGTTTCAGTGCTTTTTAAACCAAAATTCTGTGTCGTGTTGCTGTTCATCATTTAGCGCTTCCACAACACGGACCTGCTCATCCGGGCTGACAAGCTCCGATCACCTTTTGGCATTTAGTATTCTAAGTAGATTTCTGCAAAACACTAATTAATCATTAAAATATCTGCATAACACTCTTCTCTTCAGAAATCTCTAGACAATCAACGCTAAAGCGTCTGAAAGCTTCAAAACAATGTACGCCTCATTTAATTTCAGTTTTCAAAGCCTACACTTTAATATTCATAGCGCTACTCACTGTATGAAAATATAAATTGTAAACTAAAAATTCTATTGAATAATGCATGGAGTCTCCAAAATTTAATAAAACCAGCAGCAAAGTTGACCTGTTTTCAGACGGTTTATATTATATGTTCTCCTGTCACTACAGAATCTCATATACCACTGTCATCATCATCATCATCATCATCAGCCACATTACGTCCACTGCTGAACATAGGCCTCCCCCAAAGATTTCCAGACGGACCTGTCAAAATACCAATGTATATGAGTTCAATTCTCGAAAAGATTTAGTAGCATTTATTATACTCTAGGACTTCCATAAATTTTATTTTTCTGCACTCCATCTCTCTCTAATCATTGATGTCTCCATCCTCTCCCAGTGACCGTCCTGAGCCGAGGTTCGTAACTCGTGAGTGGGTTTCCCTCAGCATGGTCACTTAATTAAAGTGTTGCCAACACCAAAGCGTTCATCCTAAAGACCGGTGTGGCTAGAAAAGCCGACTCTCGACAGGCTACTGGCCGTAGGGACCGCAACAAAAAATCTCCTCTATATGAACTTGAACTGTACAAAATCTCACATGCCTCCGAGCACACAATGTTCTTATAATAAATGTCTATTTCTACCGCCAAGCAACAGTGTGCATGCACTGTTGTGTTTCGGTTTGAAGGACATTGTAGCCAGTATAACTACTGGACATAATGAGACTTAACATCTTATGTCTCAGGGTGACGAGCGCAGTGGAATGCCACACAGTACTTTGTTAGTCAAGGTGCTGGATGGTGTTGCTACTGTTTATGGGTGGTCGTATCGCTTACCATCAGGCGAACGGCATGCTCGTCTCGTCATTAAATGCAATAAAAAAAAAAAAAAAAAAAAAAAAAAAAAAAAATGGGGTACAAATTTTTTACACTTATTAACATATAGGTATTTCAGGACTTTAAAATATTATATCGCCAGTGAAGTTCTAAGTCATTGTGGAGAAGCTTATTAATAGCATTCGTTTTTAATTTGTTGTCAGTTTCATATACAACTAGCTTTTGCGCGCGGCTCCGCCCGCGTGGAAAAGTTTTTCCGGGATAAAAAGTAGCCTATAGCACTCAGGAGTAATGTAGCTTCCTATTAGTGAAAAAAATTTCGAAATCGGTCCAGTAGTTCCTGAGATTAGCACGTTCAAACAAACAAACTCTTCAGCTTTATATAATAGTATAGATTGTATGAAAACGGCAAATTATTGCTAGTTAGTGGCCTTCATTTTAAAATAGTGTTTCAAGTGTAATAAGTTAATAGCATCTGTTTCCCAAGAAGCTTGGTGGACTATGTTCTAAATTCTCGTATCTCAAAAAGTTAGTATACGCCTCTACGCAACAGCGGAACTTTTTTTTTTTTTTTGGATAGGCGATCCTGCAGTCTACACCGGGGGAAACCTGCGAATGGGATACTGGAGTCCCCCGGCTTGACGACTGCTGGGGCCTGGGAAGGAAGTAGAATAGGATGATGGAGGGAAAGGTGGGGAATGGAGAAAGGTTCTCAGGATGGGTGGAAAGGAAAAGGGTGCCAGGAAATGTTCGCGGGCCCTTTTAGGCCTCAATGTGTTATACAACCAAGAGGTACACACACTGACTGTGTGCCTCGGCCCGCGACTTATGTCCCCCCGCGCATGGGCGTGCATTGGGTGTGAAGACCCAAAGCACAAGAATTGCCTCGGGGGGCTACAGCGGAACTTAATAGGTAAGTTAAAGACTGAGTTGCTTATTCTGTGCTAACTTCGTAATTTCCTTTAGATTTAACAAATTCCATACAGTTTTTTGGAACGAAATTCCTTATCGCGCGTTGTGAAAGGGGGCTGGACAGAAAGTTGTCACGACACTTTTTTCTATTATCTTACTAATATGAACCTTAAATACAATGCGTAGAAGCTATAATTCTTGAAACGAGTATATTTTTATTTATTTTATTTATTAAAGTCATTAAAACCATTTCTTACGTAGTGTAATATAGTTGTTATTTTCATTTTTCCACTTAAGTATTATTATTGTTTATTATATTATTGGATTATTGTTGCCGCCCGGCGCGCTGCGCATTTCGCCCGCTTATGGCCGCGAGAGTGGTGCGACTGGCGAGTGTTCTGTCCCCGTCGCACCTCACTGCTAGCGAAATATTTGATATTGTATTTACATCTATATATATATATATATATATAACCGTTATCAATAGATTTATGTTTTGAATGTGTTGCGTGTTAAATTTGTTTATGTTTTGTATTTATTTGTACTAAGGTGTAGCTAATGTTGTGTTCGCGCCGACTTAGTGTCCGTACGTCACCTGGGTCCCCCATTGAAAATCAGCGCTACAGTATCAGTCAAGCTGATGCTGCAGCAAGAAGCTGAATGGGGGTTCCCGTTGTTGGCACAATGCATGCATTTATTTTATATTTGTTTGTATTTTTTTTTCTCCCTTTTTTTATTTTATAAAAGATACATGTACTGCTTGTGTTAATAATAAATATTTTTTTTCTTTCTTTTCTTTCTTTCTTTCTTACTAATCTAATATGAACCTTAAATACATTGCGTAGAAGCTATTTCCCCAGCGTTGGCACGGCACGAGTACAAAAGAATCGAACGTAACACTCTTTTTTCAAATTTTGTTGATTTATTCTACTTTACTACTACTGACATGGAGTTTTGGCGGGAACTTGGAAGTGTCATGAGGTACTCTTGTTTTAATTCATTATTTTGGTGATATTTAGTGTTATATTGCATAATTATGGTGGTATATTATCCAATATAGTTCTATTAAAGAGCTCAAATGAAGTGAATTGAAATAATTGTGCTAATCAAGTGTTTTTTTCTGTTGCCGCCAAAACTCCTCGATAAAGTCTTGGTAAGGTAGCCACTGCTTTACTTCGACATACTGCAGATAATAAAATATACAAACCAAACTTGACATTGGCAAAATGTGAAAACAAATGCCATTATAAAAAAATAATAATACTACTGACATTTATCAATAACAAAACTAAACGTGCTTTGCTCGCGTTTAAAAATCTACTTTATGTGGTATGCAATAGCTTTACCGCGGTAGTCTCCGAGTGCCACACGTATTTATTTGTTTTTTTCTCTAGAAACTTATGTATTGGAACGGAAATAGGAAAATATTTATATATTTATATATATACACACTCTGTTATATAAATAAAATTTTATTACAATTCCTTCACTAATTAATCGAAAGGAACTTCGTTCCATCCGGGTGTCCCTTGACACCTATCATTGCTTTTTTTTTTAAAGTTCTGGGTGTTACTAATTACTATTTAAGTATATTAGGCAAACGATGTCGCATCGGTCGTATAAAAACGATTCCCTAACATAAAAAAGGAATGGCAATAAAAATCAGGAACGAAATAATCCACTCTATAAAAAAAATTGGAGGGCATTAAATTACGTTGTTACGTACAAAATGTATGATGTTGTTTAACAGAACACGTCCGGTCATAGCCGGCCTTTTCACACACGTTTATAAATTTCATTTTAAAATGCCGTATTTAAGCTGTGTAATGGACAATATTTTTCATAAAATATTTGTATGGTTGAAGAAATCATGTATAATTTTCCGTGCGAACGCTTGCAATATTGTAATACTAGGTGTCGCTCGTGACTTCATTAACCTGCTTTTCCTGATACAAAGTACTTAAATCTACATTTCTAAAAACTTTTTCATGACCTAAATAAGTCGTCAAACTTGTCAATCAAACTTTTGGAATTCACTGATTTCCGCTGTTATGGTTATCCAGAAAAAATATCCATAACCAGATTACCCAACACAAAGCTGTACCCAAAAATCTTCAATTCTCAAATATCTCACGCTAAGTCCTTAAGCCCCGGGTCGCGGGATGAATGATTGGGCCTCATTTGGCACGAGCGAATCGAAATCCAACTCGATCGCGACCTGCCACCCCACGATTGCCACTTTCTATCTTCATTCGCAAGTTTTTCCAACTTGTATCCCTTTTAGGATTCCATGAGACACAAAAGGGTTCTCTATTTATTTTATACACTTATTGCCTAGTTCTATGGAGTTTTAAGTTTCAGAAAAACCTGTTTTTTAGTTCAGATACGGATGTTTGCTACTGATTATACTTACTATACCATACTAGAAATCCCTGCCCTCAGCCAAGCGGCTTGTTCAACTCGCCATTCAGTTGTAAAAAACACTTTAATACGTCTCGTGCACTCGGTGAGATTTTCGGAGGCCCACCAAATCCCGTCCCACTCGCCACGCTTTAAAAAATATTACATTTTATTTTCGTCTTTGAAATAAATAATATAATAAAGTTGGCATGATGTTCTTGCAATGCGTTTTTATCAGCCAATCTTTCGAACTTTCTAGACATTAACCCGATCTGTTCACAGTATAGTAAATACGTGCTTACAAACATCTACTGTGAACCTGACACACAATTTTCCCCTCGTCTTAATTACGCCCACCCCCGTGTTTGACGTTCAAGAGCGTTTGATCTTCCTATTAATAAAATATTGAGAAATTTCTCACAATTATCGCGTGAATGATTAAATTCGAATTCAATTGGTAATTTTAGGCGAACCTTGATAACTTTTAGAACAATTACTATGATTTTGACTTTGCCTGTATTGATTTGTAAAATGTTGTTTATGGAATATTCATTGTTAAGACTCTTTGTCATAAAGGTTTACGAGAAATTGCTATGATAGCTTTCATTTGCTTTTTCAATGTTATTCTGCGTAATGATAACTACTGCCTGTATGCATCGTTAGAGGAGTTGCCTGCCTGTCTTTTATATCTATAACATTTAAAAACATCGGTAATACTGAAGAATCTCTTACTAAAAATAACAGAACTATTTCCAACCGGTATAACAAGAAAATACCGCTCAATATTATGTTTCATCTAATAATTGCTTGAAGTAAGAACTGTTGTAAACAACGTGGCTTAGTTACATGGTATAGAAAGTTATACACGATGAACGATCCCGAGGAGCGATGTTTTCATAAATTTCCTCTAGATAAACGACGCTGCCCACTTAAAACTGCAACGTTAGAGGCAAGTTGGCTCCCTAGGGATATTTGGTAAATATGAATAGCATTAACTGCAGGATTATAATGCAAATAAACTAAAACAAGTATTGAGGGGTAAGCGCTGCACTTGAAATCCCCCGTGGACCATGGTGAAGTTGACGATTAAGTACCTCTGGGCCTACTTAGAGGACTTTGGTAAACAGCAGTCGCATGCTAAGAAACTAATAAAAAATTACTGTTCTAAAGTAGGCAGAAACTATCTCGTCTGATTCGCCACTGCAAGCGCTGTTCGCTAGAATTGATACTGGTACCTTGTACACTGAAGAGTGTCTGGGATGGATTTATCCAACCTACAACAAAACTTGAGGTTAATAAGCTCACGAATGAACTGGCCAATTCCCAACAGTGGGAGAACGGGTATCATTAAGATTCAATCTCCTTCATAAATTTTTACATCTATAAACTCTTTCATATATCATTTAATAGTTCCGGTAATGACTATTGTGATCTTGTTGCATCAATTGGTATCTATATTTAAATTTTATTAAAGAGTGGGCCGACCTGGCCCTTCTCTCATCATACTGATGTCAAACAACCTGGTGTCCTACTAAACAGTACTGGATCATAGGGGTATGTCCTAAATCTTTAAACTAATCATGAGATATTGAAAGGTTTCACTACAAAAATCTAGACCACTAAAAATACCTTAGAAGAATATACCAAAAGACGAACAAAACTCACAACTAAACAACAACCTGCAAAGATATCCGGAAGGAGAATTTGATATAAGAGATGGGAAGGTTATAGAAACCTGTGGATATTGTAGTTGGCTCTGCGAAACCGGATACGGCGGGCTTCTCGGCACGTAACTTTGCATACTTCAAAACTTCACGGGTACTGGCTCGTCTTGAAGTATTAAGATATGCAACCCCGAAGTTACGTTATAAACATGATTTAGGATTTTTGTCTTGAAGTTGTAGGTGATAATGAAGTTAGTTTGCAGATATGGATGGACTAACGAAGTTTATAAACTAATTATTAAGTTTATTAGCTAAAATATTAAATTAACCTCGTTGGGCTATGTCTTAGCTTATGTTACTATCTTATCTTATTTTTGTTATATACTAATATTATAAATACGAAAGATTGTGTAAATGTTTGGATGTTGGTTAGAAATCAACGCAGAAACAGCTGACATTTCTTTGACTTAACTACGCTTAGCACGAGTAGTAAAGTCACTTTACCATAAAAAGTACTCTCTGTTCCATTCACTACAGACTATATTAGCGACACACTATTTCTAAAGAACACATCAATACCAATAAAGAAATCCTCCACATTCGATATACATGTGACAATTTCTTGGTCCCGAGAGACGTGAAAATATGATTCAACCCAACACTAAACAGTAAGCCATTTGTCTGACAAATCTTTTGTGGAAATCGTTCGATTGTGTTATAAAATGTTCTGGAAGGTTCACTCGCGTCTTGCACGTGAATTCGTAATGTATTTATGGTGCGTGCTGCTCCGCCATGTTTGTGATTTTAGGATTTGATGGAAAATAAATGTTAACCGTAATATTATTTATTGGAGGTATAGTTTGGGAAAAGAGAGATAAGTTGATCTTATGAATAAGTAAAATACTTGAATAGAATATAACTGGCATCATTATTTAAGTCTCCATAACTTGAAATTCGCAATCGAGTATCAAAACTGGATACGTCGCTCGCCTGATGGTCTACCCATCAACCGCAACCACTGACCTCATCAGCAAATTCTTAGTTACTATTTCCGAATCCTACTAATATTATAAACGCGAAAGTTTGTAAGTATGGATGTATGGATGTTTATTACTCTTTCACGAAAAAACTACTGAACGGATTTCGATGAAATTTGGCACACGTGTATATCATATCCTGGATTAACAAATAGTTTACTTTTTATCCCGGGAAAATATAAAGCGGGACTTTTATCACGCGGGCGAAGCCGCAGGCAAAAGCTAGTACTATATACTTTTGACACCAGTATTGGTTATTAATGCGAACAGAGCTAAAAGCAAAATCCAGTAGAAGATAAAATATAATTACAAGTTTAACTCATCCCAGGACCCCGAATACGAAATGAATTTTAATTACTTACGAAGCTCAATCAAACTTATAACAAGTAATTATTGAACCATCTACTACAATTATAGTTGTTTCAAATCTTGTAATTATTCTTCTAATCACAATATTAAGTGTCTTGTATAACTATTATACGGGTTGTAGACCGAAGGTAAGGTACTTTAGCTTACCTTAGCTAAGAAAATTACACATAGTATATAGCTTAGTTTAAGTTTGAGATCTGCATATAAGTATGACAGAGCATCCCAGCTATGCGAGCTAAGCAAAACTAAATTAGCTTAGCTTTCGGACTGCAACCTGCATGAATCTGGAAATAACAATTATTAAAACATATTAAAAAAATAGTAGTATCTTATGTGTGACAAAACTCGTTGGTATGCAATATGCATACACCACTATAACCATGAACCGTTTCGATGGATAGCCAGTTTAATTACTGGCTATTAAATAAAACCCGCCCTGTATTATATATACTGCTCACTGCTGAGCACGGACCTCCTAAACTACCGAGAGGATGTTAGACCTTAGTCCAGCACGCTAGCTAATAGCGTGCTGGGCGTTGCTAGACTTCCCCTACACTCGAAACTCTTATGGATAATTCTCAGGTATGTTGGTTTCCTCACGATGTTTTACGTCACCGTTAAAACAAACGATAATAGGGTGGTATCCTATGTTCTATTTTGTACATTATTTTATACCAGATTTTGCCCGCGGCTCCGCCCGCGTGAATGAGTTTTCCCGGGATAAAAGTCCCGCTTTATATTTTCCCGGGATAAAAAGTAGCCTATGTTAATCCAGGACATAATCTACTCGTGTCCCAAATTTAATCTAAATTCGTTCAGTAGTTTTTGCGTGAAAGAGTAACAAACATCCATACATCCAGACATGCAGACATCCATACATCCATACTTACAAACTTTCGCGTTTATAATATTAGTAGGATGTAACAGAAAATAATACAAAAAAGAAAATCTTCTGTGAAATCAGCATCATCATTGGTTATCGCACTATTGGGGATATCGCACTATCTCTTTCGCACGCACGCAGTGTTATGGCTGGTGACACCCGGTGACGTCACAGTCTGATATTACTGTTATTTGACAATTACCCCTTCTAGCAAATTTCAAAGCTTTACAACTTACTTATTATTGCGCCAATATTGAAAATTCTTTTTCCATTAGATTTTGGATGGCATACATTTTTGATACATGTTTAAAAAAAAGTAGTCAACTAGCAACTATTAACAATGTAAAAAACGTAACTTCGAAAAGCCAGAAATGTGTGCCTTGGGTTTTTAACCTACGGACATTGTCTCGGCAGACCGTTCCATTCTAGGCTGTCGTGCACTGGGCATTAACCTAATGTAATACCGCGTAAATATAATTTTAATGCCCTAATATATTTTTTACTGTTCATAGGCAGTCGTAGCGTAGTGACTTACACAGACAATAAAGGAGGAGAACAATTTGTTTCCTTTGTTCAAAAACATCAAACACACTCAAGTTTAAGACAAATTCATAAACTGTCATAAAATAATTTAATTTCAACTTCGTATTCAGTTTACACAACATTCAAGTTTGTTATTGCCACGTGTAAGCAGTTATTTGGGAATTATTCGCGGAGCTTGCTTTTATGGTTGCGAAGGATTAACATTGTGCATTATAGCTCTAGAAATAAACGTTAATAACGACAAACAGTATTTTACTAATCACTTTTTTGGTACTTTATTTCTTAATCAAACAACGCATAGATTGGGTTACATCACTGATTTTAAATGTTTATTAGTACGGCCCTAAAAATAATATTTGGAATATATGTGACATAAGATTTCATTTTTTCTACTTTTTTTTCTGTAATTTTTTTTATGCTGGCTCGGCAAAGTGACCCCATTGCACCTGATGGTAGGTGAAGTAGTTTGGTTTAGATCCCATTAAAACTTTATTTGTAGGAAAATACAGATATACTATACATAGACATCGAAATAAAACGAGTTTTCAGATTTTCTCGCGCTTTTTGGTTAATTTTTATTTTGTACTCCCGACGTTTTGAAGGCTTTTCAGACCGCTGACCATGAAAGGCTGAAAAGCTTTCGAAACGTCGGTATTTTTGTACATATTACAAAGTGAGAAAACCTGGTGGTAAGACTAAAATAGAATACCTAATGTGAAAGAACGTAGCCTCGCAAAACGCCGAGAAAAATCTTCTGACACAAGAAAAAAACACGCCATCACTCATAACACACCAAATCCCAGCTGAAATATCTCATTCGCTATCTCCAAAGTTCTAGATACAGGTATACAGCATTTTTTCATCTGCCAAAAATATTCCCTTAATATTGTTATCGAAAAACAAATGGTGCAAAGATAAGGCCCGGTGACAGTAACAAGTGGCTTTAATTTAACTTTTGGAAATCTTTACGAGTTTGCGACACCCCGGGTTGAATCCAAATGAGGGGACAGGATCGCTTCTGCGATCTACAACGGCCCAACTGCACCTAGATACGATTGTATTATAGTTTTATTAGCCTATATCGCACGGTGCTCGATATTTTATACTTGAATTCACAGCGGCATCCATATACGTGGTAGCGTCTGCTGGTGTTAGGATATATATCGTATCCGCCCGGATAGCGACGTAAGTATGCTGCGTTCCGGAATGAGCCTGTGTATATCCGGTTCAAACAGGCCGGCATAATTGTGTCGACTGTCGAAGGATAATCATCGCTCGTCAGTCTCCACTCTATCTAAACCTCTCTCCGCTTACCGTCAGGTGCAGAAGGGTTACATTGTCATGCGCGTATAAAAAAAAACAACCTATCATGGTCGTTCTAACAATTTACATTCCGAAGATAGGTGGTGTTTTTGTATCTATATTGGAATGAAGAGATTACCAAGCCGCTGCCCTGAAGGTTAGAGTCCAGACCGCCCATAGGCTATAGCAACATCTCCCGAAACTTCAAATAACAAAGCACTGAATGACCCTGCATTGCAATCGTCACCCTAAGAGATTACTAAACTTTACACACCACAGAGCATATTATATTACTCATTTGTTACAGTACACATACCAATTGGTGGAATTTGCCTTACTGACACGGAAGTTAACTCAACATATTTTTCTTTATTGACTTGATACCCAGCTATTCGTAGCCTCGTCTAGTAATCTAGATCAGGGTAACAAAATGGGTGATTATAATGGGTATTTACCTATGTTCGCCTCGTTCTAGTTAACGTATGAACTTATGTACTTGTAGAGATCTTTGTAAACTACTTATATTAATTTCATGGATGTCAAGTGGTTTAAAATCTTGACTTCACAATATTTAGTATATTGTAAGAGTATTAGGGACTCCTTAGTTTAGTGTCTGTTGAATCGAAGGTCCTGGATCGAAATTCAAGTTGGGCAACACATTGTGTGAGTTTGTTACACGATTTACTCAGAACTGCAACGCCAGAGCTGGTTGACGTCAGGCAGACGGCCAACATTATAAACTTAGCTAAATATAGACTCCACATTAAAAGGCGATCAGGGTAGGAGGCAGGAGATTGTACGTAATGAATAACACAGCTCTAATTGTTGTATGACCCTTACCACATATTCTCTCATATCAAAATTGTTTATTAATATTCTTGGATCTGCTTACTCCTCAATAATTGCATCCAAACCAACCTAGATAAAATCAGAGTCAGCCATAACCGAAACGGGACAAATCCCAACTGGTAAAGCCAAGCTTATCCCGAAAACGTAAAAATGGACGTTAAAAATACAAACGAATAATAAAAACGTGTTTGTATGCCAAGTTATGTGTTGTCAAAGCCAAGAACTCGACGTGGAAGGAAACTTGCGCGTCGTGCAATATTATTTCAACTTGAAATGCCATTTGGAGAGGTCTTGGCCGCTGTCCAGCCAAGATTAAAGATACAGACTTCAAACACAATAATGGAACTATCGTTTATGTTGCTCTTTTTAAAAATGGGCAGTCGAGCATCTCTTGTGTGATTGTAAAAAACATAAGCATCATACAAAATTGAATTTCAAAGCATGGGATTGGTAAGTTTAGGGACATTGTGTAGGTACTGCAAATAAGAGAAAAACGTTAAATGTATGGCTATGAGAAGGTAAACTAAGCTGTGATTGGGTGGAATTATCTAGATGGTGTGTTTCAAATTTAAATGTACATAGTTGAAGGTAAAAAAGGATAATATTATCATAGACTAATAGATTATAAACAGAGACTATGTGTATTCGTAAGATAATAATATAACCTCTGATTATAATGATTATCCCCAAAATCGAACTGAGAACTGTTTGCAACAATATAAATAACTGATCAGCATTTCTAACTATCCTACCAATATTATAAATGCAATAGTATGTGCAGATTTTTAAATGTCTGTAAAAAGTCTTAAATAGATTCAATTGAATATTGGCGCACAGACTGACAGAGTTTTACCCCATCGATTGTTTTGATGACAGACTCACATCAATAAATCACGCACCGTAGAACTAACAGAACTACTATAAGCCCGCTAAAACTCCACAAAACTCCTCCAAATAAATACAATTCTGAGACACCACATCCGGAGCAATGCCTTATCCGTTAAACCGGCTGATCCCGCGCCGCAGACTAATGTATTTCATGAAACACTAAACAATTCTGGATATTGAACACTTTGTTACGTATGAGAGAAACTACGGCATAATGTTTTTGCATATAGAGTTTTCAGAGCATCAACCTGGTCAAGATAACAAGAGCTAGTTGATAAAACGTATTAACATTACGCTCTTGCACAAAATAAAGAATAGATGTTCTGTTTCACGCTGACTTTGTGATGATAATTCTTATTGATATTTGAGCTACCTCAAGTATAAATTACCGACACAGAATATAACAAGAATTTCCTTTGTGAGGTTGTATACATATTTTGCTATTGTTTTTTAAATTTAAACCTTGAAATTAACAAACGAGCAAGTCGCTCATCTAATGTTAAGCGCCACGACTGTCCATATAATATTTACAGAACTACCTAACTTTGGCCTCATCATCATCATGTAGCTGATGATGATGACATCGTCAGCCACATGACGTCCACTGCTAAACATAGGCCTCCCTTAAAGATTTCCAGACGGACCTGCCAGAAGCGGCCTGCATCTAGCATGTTCCTGCGACCTTTATCAAGTCGTCTTTGACTTACAATGTCTTAAATGGCACTCAACTGCGTTCATCATTCCAATACTCTACACATAAATAAGTTCTCATAATACTCAATAATTATAACGGCCATATCGACCTTTAAAAAGATTGCATGGACTGATGGACTGCCTCAATGCCGTAGTTGTATTAAGATAGACTGCTGAAGTTTCGGGTTTGATCCCCGGGTCGGACAAAGTGGTATTGGGGTTTTCTACTCAGTATCAGCCTGGAGTCTGCAATTGTGTCCGATATGGCGATAGGCTCGCCCCGTATCACATCATGCAACGGATTACGCACGGGGAAAAGTGGGTGCACTAATTGCGTCTTTGCCTACCCCTTCGAGGATAAAAGTTGTGTGTGTAAATACATTGCATTACTTAACGTCAGAAACAGAGCAGGCAACGATATAACAAAACTGACACCACCACCTACTATAATAGTAGTAACGTATAGAATCATTTTATATTAACAAACCACGCTAAGTATCGTTGAAAACGTTAAAATTGTTTCAAGCAAGTAAGCAAATATAACAGATACTTTCGCTTGGCGGTAATAAATTAGTTTTATGTGTGTTTCATGTAAAAACAGAGCAATAAACCGTTTTCCCGGGACAATGAGGACGTCTCGCGGGCTTTCCGAAATCTTCCGGCGTTACACTCCGCTTGTTAATAAAAATATTGGATTACGCAGCTCTTAAACTGTATTTTTGTCGTAAAATTTTAGGATATGGGTTTCAAAGTGTTTTTAAAAGGTTTTGTGCAGTAATTTGATGGACAGTTTGTTTCCTATAATGAATTAAACTTCAGCAACAGAAAGACAACTATGAAACATAGTGACATAAATAACTGCAAGTCATGAAATTAGAAATAATTACAAGTTCCAGAATAGTACTCTTCTAAATCAGCCACAATATTAAAACATGGACCATAATGGTTATTGTACAGCCTGGTACAAAACATAGCGGGCTTTCTCATAAAGGAAACACATTGCTGGAGATATGTAGTAATTTACGCAAACGTACGAATACAATGAAAAAATACCTGCATTAAAAGCATTTCATACGAATTTAAAATATATTTGATTAATTAATCATGCGTTCATTTGCAATAAGCATTTTAAATTAATGGCTTATTTAATGTGGAATGCAACGTAAAGTGGGCGGATGAGAAACGACCGGTCATCTGGTTGTATAAATAAATGAATATTAATGTGGTATTGCAATAACAAGGCCTAACCCCTCTCAGTAGTAGAGGAGGCCCGTGCTCAGCAGTGGGCAGTATTTAATACAGGGCTGGTATTATTATTTATTATTATTGCAATAACCACTTTGCGTGTATTATTAGTATATAATTTTTTAAATATGTACTGGACGCCTGTACGTTATCCGGGTTTCTCATTGAAAACCAGAGCTGCAGTATTACTCACTGCAGCATATAGCTATATGCCACAGTAACAATAACAACTAACAAGAGATGATTATCCCTCGTCAGTCGACACAATTATGCCGGTCTATTTGAACTGGATACACACAGGCTGACCCCGAGACGCGAATCACTTACATGGGCCACAATGGCGGGGTTTACACCGTGTGTACGGTGATTGTTATCTGGACGAACACAAAAACTACTACCACGAGCATCATAAGAAGAGTTTTAATTTTGGGAGCAATTTCGGTAATTTCTAATGTGCATATATACATACATAGTATCACGCCTCTATCCCATAGGGAAATGGGCTCCCCATTGAGCTGAATGGGGGCCCATTTTTGGTGCAATAAATCGAATTAGAGTTTTTTTTGTTCTTCAGTTATTATTGTTATTATTTAGTTATTATTGCTATTATTGTTCCCAACAATAAACGTCTTTCTTTCTTTCTATTATTAAGGTGTTTAATAGAATCAGAATATGTGAGGAAACCTATTTAATAATAGTTCTCTATTAGAAATCTTATGAAGTCAGGTTACCATAGCAGAAGAAATATCTTACTCAACTAATTTGTTAAGGAGGCCCGTTTAAAAAAATAAGTAACTTACTATGATTTTCAAATAAAGGGCTCTTCCCATACCATTTTCGAAACTTTGTTCCGTAAAATATGGAAGCGGAGCCGCGTGAAATGTTCGTAAACATTAAAGTGCTATAAATATGAAGAGGATTCAAACGGACAGACTGTATGCCATTAACTTCAAGGCCATGTTTATGGCGAACAAAAACACATCAATATGGAATATTTGTGCCGTACAATATTTTACCGTTAAACATGGAAACAGTGAAACGGTTTCTGATTTATTATTATTTTATACGTGTCGCTTGGACAGAACAGAAATATATTTCATGTTTCCTAGACAAATATTGAATCACTAATGTCCTATATTTTAGATCTCTCGATGTAGTGTGACGTGTTAGATTTACAGCATAAAGATTGGCAGAGTGTCACTTTCCTGTCCTGTCTTGCATCCTGCTAGAAATCCATATTTAATTTACTGGTGGTAGGTCTATCATATGTACGAGTCAGTATGGGTGGGTACCGCCGCAATGTCTATTTCTACCGCTACCAAGCAGCAGTTTGCATGCACTGTTGTGTTTCGGTTTGAAGGACATTGTAGCCAGTGTAACGACTGGACATAATGAGACTTAACATCTTATGTCTCAGGATGACGAGCGCAGTGGAATGCCAAACAGTACTTTGTAAAAAATGTAAACGTTTAAGAATTATAGCTTCTATGAACCTGAAATACAATATTTAAGGTTCATATTAGTAAGGGATGGTAAAACGCATTTTCGATCGGTCACGTGATCCTGACGCGAGTTTAACATTTTATACCCATCCCAAAAGTGCTCAACGCCGCTAAAGAAGTTTTCACTTCAAAAATTCTAGATCGCTGTCCAGTATACAAAAAATATCTAGAACCCTCCCAGCAATGACTATAATAACCTTTTTGACTATTAGAAAAACTATTAAAACTAATATTCACTTTTAGTATTTCAATGCATGTTATGCTTGTGTAATCCAAAGACTCTCTACAACATTCATAACAAAATTTACGAAAGCAGCCAGCCAATAACCTAATTAGACATCAGAGACGAATGAAGACGTACTCCGTCAGAAGTCTGAAGTCTAGAATGAGCTAAACTACTTCGACTTTACCAGTAACTAACGTGTTTCGAAACTTTGTACTGTAATTCAAAACTGGATACTATAGCAACGTTCATATTACAATCCTGCTCTAATTCACTGAGGGCTAGATAGGAGTAAAGTCGATTTCCTAAGAACGAAATGTTATACCGTAATAGTTTAAACGCATTTCCCAAAATATAGTTACTATGTTTGAACTAAAGGCTAACGAACGTGAAGCTGTACTTTAATTTAAAGCTGGATGCCGATGCAATGTTCATATACATTGACTTGAGTTGGAAGCGTTGATTTCTTAGAACGAAATACCCCAATTCTATGTACAGTGAAGTAACGATTATCCGAACCTCAGTTATTAGGATTCGCGATTAACCGCATTGCTAAATATGAATGAACACACACACACACACACACGCCCTCAATCCCCGAAGGGGTAGGCAGAGGCGCAACCAGTGCACCCACCCTTCGCCATACATATTCTATTCATACAGCTGTAGCGTGACTAACTTAAATCTTCCAAATAATTAACCAAACTAGACGGAATACATTTCTTATTTCTGATCTGTCCACGTGACCTCATCAAGTGTATTATCGTTATCCAACCGTCTTAGGTCCTCAGTTCTTTGTAACTAGATCTCTGCATAAAAGGTTCACAAACAAACAATTCTCTTGGGATGAGATGGCTTTTATCATGGCCTCTGAGCAAGATTTAGTAACATAATACCCCAGAGCAAACATATTTGCGAATTGCATAACAATACCTCTTTTATATGTTTTCTCGGCACTATTTTTCTTATTTATGTAAATGCAAGGCAAATTCAAGACTACTCTTCAATATTCTGTTATGCAAGTCGTAGTGGCAGCGTGATATCAGCCATGAGGGGCTGGGGTCGATTCCCAGGTCATTGAATTTAAATGATCCGCAATGTCTATCTCTACCGCCGAGCAGCAGTGTGCATGCACTGTTGTGTTCCGGTTTGAAGGACATTGTAGCGAGCGTAATTACTGGACAATTTGAGACTTAACATCTTATGTCTCAGGGCGGCGAGCGCTGTGAAATGCCATGCAGTAGTTTGAAATTCAAAGTTATGTGCGGCATTGCTACTGTTTATAGGCGGTCGTATCGCTTACCATCAGGCGAACGGCATAATCATCTCGTCATTTAAATTCAATAAAAAAATAAAGTAAATAAATGAGTGTAATTCTATTGGATAATAGGAATGTTTGGATTTACTGCCAGCAGTTTGCATTACAATTTGGTAAAATCATATTTATGTGAAATGTTTTTACTGGAAAATTGGCTAAAACCTACTTAATTATATTATTTTATATATAATTAAATAATTATACTACAAAAGATATATATGGAACTCATTGTTTCTATTTTCATTTATAAAGTCGACTCAGTAGTAGATCATCTCCTTACAAACAAACACACAAATTGCCTTTTTACAACACGTGTAGATTTGTGGTAATTGTGTCAAGTTTATTACGTTATCGTGCCAAGGACGAGCATACGATAATATTTCTTGTAACACACTAACCGGTTGATGAGATATAGAGATGACATGAAACATTCGATAAACATTATTCAAAAAAAATTAAATCTGTTTGTTTAAGAATCTGCTTAAAATTAAGCTATCCTACTTTCTTATTATCATAGTTCCTGCTCATCTTACTATTATTATAAAGGCGAAGCTTTATGAAGGTGTTTGGCTACTTCTAAGAAGTAAACGATTAAATAGAATTTCAATGAAATTTGGCACATCAATACAACCAGTTCCATATTAACACCAGGGTTACTTTATATCTGAAAAAAAAACTTAGTTCGAGTTTTATTCCGGGAAACGGCGCTCACGCCAAAGGCAACTCAAAATCATTTTTATTAAAACCAGTTTTGCCTAAAACTTCTATTATGAGGTCTTAGATAAATCTCTTCCCGCAGTAATATAATATACGTATTAAACAACAATAATAATAATAATCGCAGGAACACGCTGGATGCGGGCCGCTTTTGACAGGTCCGTCTGGAAATCTTTGGGGGAGGCCTATGTTCAGCAGTGGACGTCATGTGGCTTTTTTTTTTTTTTTTTTTTTTTTTTTTATTGCATTTAATGACGAGACGAGCATGCCGTTCGCCTGATGGTAAGCGATACGACCACCCATAAACAGTAGCAACACCATCCAGCACCTTGACTAACAAAGTACTGTGTGGCATTCCACTGCGCTCGTCACCCTGAGACATAAGATGTTAAGTCTCATTATGTCCAGTAGTTATACTGGCTACAATGTCCTTCAAACCGAAACACAACAGTGCATGCACACTGTTGCTTGGCGGTAAAAATAGACATTGCGGTGGTACCCACCCAGACGGCCTCTTACATAATGAGAGACCTACCACCAGTGTAGAAATAGACATTGCGGTGGTACCCACAAATGATGATGATGATGATGTACTTAACTTTATATTTTTGGATATCTGATTTTAATGAAACAAAGCCTCTATTCTGCTCCGAGTTATACTGTATCTGCCTGTGAAAACTATATGAAAATATGTTCAGTAGTTTCTGACATGTGTGCTAACAAAAAAACAGAAAAACAATCTAAATGCCGTTGATTTGTGTTCTATTACCTAACCAATTTTAACCGACTTCCAAAAAAGGAGGAGGTTCTCAATTTGTGTGTCTGTATGTTTTTTTTATGTATGTACCCTGATTTCCCTGAAAATTGTGAACCTATTTCCGTGATTCCTTTTTTATTTAGTAAAGTAGGGTCTCAGAATGGCACCGTTTCAATATATCTTGGTTTAGCGTTCACTGTTTTATTTGAAAGACTCAACAAACCTGTGGGCTTAGAATGTGACAAAAAAACACGCCACGTCTCCGTTTCGTCTTATTGGGATTGGTTGCGAGACTGACGTATTGGTCTCTCTATCAATCACAAACATCAAAATTAAACGACATCGTTTTACGAGTTGCGTCTTCGTGTCACATTCTAAGTCCACTGATTAGTTACTCTCGTTATTTTTACTACTTTTCTATCAATACACAGATACACCAGGTTCTGCGGTTTTATTATATTTATAGATACACCCAAATGAATACCCAACAAAATGTATACGATTTCTTAATACAAAAAAAAACAGATTATCAAACATCGACAATCGTACATCCCTACGTAATTGAATTACAACATAACGGCTAACGAGCTGCCACGCGTTACTAGTATTGTTTCCACCCCATGTTAACATATGTACAGATATGGGGACTATTCAAGGACAAGACATAACCTTGAACCTAACGAGGTTAATAATCAACCGCACTAACGAGTGCGGATGATTATTGATTAGCTAGAAATAAGGTCGCGAATCTTGAAAATATTTACGTGCTCTATTTTTGTAAGCATTTTGTGATTTGTCAACAAGGTTGAACTATAGTGCCACCAATTTGTCTATTTGTATCGTTAAGCCATTGCCGAGAAACACTACTACTGGCAATTGTGTTAAACTGAAAGTTACGTACCTAATAGTTTAGTGAATAGTATTGACGCCGTCGCGTCTGCGTGACGACTAAATCTCCCTTAACATTAAACGTGCACCTTCTTCTGCTTCCGTAGTATGAAAGAGGAAAATCGCTAATGTACGTTGATAAAGTGAGCCCATGACATTTAATATACCTGTATGAGGTATGAACGGTTCAGGTAATTTACTCGAGCACTTCGCAACGCCTTCCCGGAGATTATCTCGCGCGTTTGGTTCAATTTGGGAATTTTGTGTGAAATTTGTAAAGTTATTTTATCATTAAAAGTTGTTTATTAAATCTCAATGTTGGTCTTCTTAAATTAAGTAATGAAAAGATTCAAGTTATATTACGCAAGAATAGACATAGCAGTGGTGCCACCAAACTCCCGTGTACGAACCCAGCATCTAATAAATTGCCAAGTAACAAATAGTTGTAATAATTGAAAGCAGGCCAGATCGTTCAAATCTTTGATTGAACAGCGAGTGGACACGCAAAAACCTCGTTACGTGCGGTACAACAAATTATTTTGGGAAACGTATGTACTTTGGTGGACCCCTTCGTTCATTTTTGGTGTATTTAGGTTGCGGACTGAAGGTAGTGAAGAAGGAACCAGGCAGACCAACTTTATGCTTGATATTTTTCTTGACTTCACCGCACTTAAAATTATAGCAGTCAGTAAACAACTTGCCACAACGCTTATAGAAGTACGCGAGAAACGCACACTGTGCGATGGCGTATCGACCGAACGATTGGTAGATCAGTAACTTTTGTGTCCCGCACCCCGCCTTCAAGTTATTTAATAACATCTATAATGCGGGCAGTAAATTAAAAAATTAAATTAAAAAGAAGTGTTTGTGCCAGTTATTTAGAGGGGGTTGAGGTCAGGCTTTTAGCCAACCATAAAAACTAAGCTAGCTTACTTCTGGCACTTGAAGAAGTACCTCCTTAGTTTACATTGAATAGCGGCAAGACTGAACCAACCATATAGCCTGCGTGTTCGATGCTTAGACCCTTCTCTTCTTTAATATCGGCCACCAACCATAATCGAATTAAAATATGTAATAAATTCATTGTTGTTAACGCTTTACTTTTCAGGAGGAAATAAATAATTCAATACGAATTGTTAAAATTTCAATAAATTTTTAGACTCAATTATGTTGTTGGTCCGTTTCACAAGATTATGGTAATTATCGGCTATTGTTTCGCTTGTTTTGACAAATGCCTTAACAAATTTTACGGAGCAATCAGAGGAATTAAGCTGCGATCACATTGGGCGAATTGTTTTCTTTTAACTTGTCTTAGAACGGTTATTGGTTAATACAGGGTACATCATTCTTTTTATACCAGTAAGGGATTTTTAATATATCAATGCCAGTAACCGATTTTTTCCAAGGCGGTCATGCAAGCAAGAGTTAGCACTTTTTATATACGAATAGATGTCTTATTGTAACGTAATAACGTATGGATTCCGGTTCCTGACATAATAAAGTCCCGCTTCAGGATAAACTGTTGTATGGATCACTCTCTGAAAAATTCTATCATCATCATCACCAGCCACATGACGTCCACTGCTGAACATAGGACTCCCCTAAAGATTTGCAGATGGACCTGTCAAAAGCGGCCTGCATCCAGCGTGTTCCTGCGATCTTTACCAAATTTCTGTCGCCATGTGAAAATCTCATCAAAATCGGTTCTGGCAAAATTGACCCGAACAAATAAACAGATGGAAAACAAATTTAATCACGTGTTAAGGTTTTAGTAACTTTTAAATCATCGGTAAGCATTGAAAAACCTTTCATTTCGAAAACCTAGTCGTGACTTATCAATTTTATTTATTGGCATATTTAACTATTCCCTAGTATTCATTAACACAACCTGAGCTACATAAGGCGGTTATAATTTCCGATGTGCTAGTTTCTTGCACTCCACTCGGCGGAAGAAACTTCGCCCAACTTCCTCTTCCGTTTACATTGTAATTCAATTAACTTGATTGCTACTCGACGGGATTACCTTTTGTATTTTACTTGTTAGATTTACTTTATGGTAAGTTTACATGGTGCTATTGTTCTCAGGTATTGTTTGGTACGAAGATCCGGTACAATCGGACTAATTTGGAGTTATTATAAGTATAATTTTGGAAATAAACGGGTTGAACCTGGTGGTTAGTAGAATTGACTGCCGAGACGAATGTTGCAGGTTCAGTAAGTAGCTTCGCTGTGCCTAAGAACTTAATCCAACTAAGCCGAGTATTCTAAATTATGGCCTATACTGATATCCTCTTTCTTCACCACTCAGTATATATATACCTGTGATATATACAGATTAAATATACTTTAATTCAAATAAAATCACAAGAGAATGAACAACACCCTTCATAATAAACGACAAAAGCCTATTATAAAGATATTTTTAAAATAAAACCAGGATCATAAATCAAATGCGCTTTGTTCTAAAAGTGGTCGTAACTCAGTCGAGAGCTATGGACAATGTGGGCCACGGGTAGTGTTGCCAGTACGGGGTTTTAAATATCAGGTTTAAAAATAAGAACAGATTCAACAATCTATACTTTAACTAGGACCAAATTCTGTGCCAGACAAAGCGGCGGCACGTTGTAGTTTATTTATTTATTTATTTATTTAAGGACCTCCAACGAAGAATACACGACATATTATAAAAACAATGATGTAGCATTTTCACAATTTACAGTGTGACGTGCTTCTTCAATTATAAGAGACCACAGCATGCAAATTTGAGTACCAGTACAATGGCTAAAAATGGATATTTGTTATAAATATTATTAAGAATTTATGAAAATATTATGAAGATTACAATAAATGAATACAATAAAACTTTTGCAAGGATCTTAAAACAGGCAAAAAACAATATATCATAATAAGAAATAACAAAACATAATAACATCTTACGTGATAATATGTGCTAGTGAATGTGATCAATTATAACTTATTCTAATTTATTTTATTTTATTTGAAGAACATAATAATTGCAGGACTTATAGTACTACTAATACTAACTAATACTAGTGATAGAGTAAATTATTGATAAATTACACATTTTTTTTAGTGGAATCCTTTTTTGAGCTATAGACTCGAATGTAATCACAGGTTACCTCAATCTATAGTCCAGCCAATCTATTATGGCCCAATAGGCCTTCGGCCCAACTTCGTCCCAAGAAAAAAAATATTTATCGATTCGGGTTAAATAAACCAGTTACCCGATCACAATATTATTTCCTTGATTATAATCTTTTACATTACATTTCAATACATTTTGGAACAAATTTTGCTATTAAAAAAACATAACCTTATTTTTTTGCAATCGGTTCATTAGGTTGTGCTAGAAAAAATATATTTTAGGAAGTCAGGAAACGGAAAAGGGGCCCCAAGGCGGCAATGCCTAGGGGCACCGACATTATTAATTCAGAATAAATATATTTTCCAGGGATTCTTGCTAATAAGATACTGGCGTCCCTCGGTATTAGTCAGGACCGTCTTAACCATATGATGCGCGAAAATGAGATTGAAATCCCCTTGCCAACAAAAGAATTGGACCCTGCGCCTTGGTGTTACGCAACCTTTGCACCCCCGGGTAAGGACGGCCCTGGCTCCCAGACTAGTCGGAATAACTTATATGTTTTACTGATGGAGTATAGATAGTTTTACTTTATCCGACATTGATTGCCAGGCACTTTTGTTAACGCTGTTGATTTGTTATTAGAATGACGAAGGAACGTAAGGAAGGAAAATTGATTATATGATTTTTAGACGTTACATTAGAATCCATTTTGCTGTTATAACGAAGAGTAATTGTTGCTACTGTTAATGAGTATTTATAGCTTCAAATTATTTATTATCGAGAAATTGAATAAAGAAAACTTCATAAACGCGAAATATCTAGCAACACTCGCACGGCCGAAACGGTCTTGCCAACGTTTTATATCAAGATAAAAGATAATAATAGTTTTTAATGTTTTACTTTGACATGAAAAATACTATTTGACTTACACGTGCGTAATAAAGTTTTACATTGGAATAATTTGGACTGCTTAGTGACTGCTTACACTTGGAATGTATATTTTGCCGAGACGAGCACGAAACTATAAATTAGAACAACACACGCAGACATACACGCCTTTTATCTCCGGAGGGGTAGGCAGAGGCGCAACTAGTGCACCTGCTTTTCGGCGTGCGTATTACTTCTCATGGTGTAATAGGGGGCAAGCGTATCGCGATATCGGGCACCATATCCAGACTCTGGGCCCACACTGAGCAGAAAAATCCAATATCACTTTGCCTGACCGGGGATCGAACCCGAGAACTAAGTACTGCGTCGTACAAAATACAACTACGCCACCGAGGTAGTCAATAAGTCTAAATAACTGTTTATAAATTACAATAGCATAATTTTATAATAATACGGAGCTGCGCTCATTATCTCGATTTATGATAATTTCAAAAGTGTTTAAGTTGTCCCAATTCCACCCTTAAATTGTAAGACGTTATCTATTGACCTCAACTGAAGAAAAAGCATTACTATCGGGATAATTTTATTATCCTTCGCTTTTCAGACAGTAAATACTTAAAAAAAAATTCCATAGTATTTTGTGAAAGATCAAACGAAATAAAGAAGCCGTATGAAGTCCGAGAATTTCGACACATCCGTGTGTTATACGGTTTTTTATTTAAAAGGCTTAGCCCCTACCAACTTGTAGTTCAGGCTTCGGACCCTAAATTTTATATAAGTCGTAGAATAGTAAGTACTGATTACCTAAAATTTACCAGACAGCCAGACTTTTGTATCGAGAGCCTGTCTGAGTGGATCCTACCGCTATGTCTGTATACTTATGAATTTACCTGTGAACTAAGTCCAAACATTTTAACATTAAAGCACCTATACGAAAACTAGTGTAAACGACAACCCAAAACATCAACAATTGTAATATTTACCTCTATAAAGTAGTGAGTGTGCCGCCATCTAGCGGCTACAAGCGGCTGTCAGCTACCCCGTTATCAGCGTTCGTGATAAGAGATAAGTGCGTGTTCTTCCGCCATACCGCTACAGTATTCACACGAAATAAGGATAAGTGCCCACGGAATGTTGCAGGAATAAATGTATCCGGCTCACTAAAGTGTACACCCGCGATAATGCTCAGGGCATAGACTAGGATATAGATGCGATGTGTTTCTGATAAATATTTTTTAAATTAAAGAATATGTGAACTTTTAAAACGTAACTTCTATAGGCCATGAAACACAAGAATTGCTGTATTCTATTCCAAGATTATACAATAAAACTTGCATGAGATTTCAATATTTTGTTTTGTATTTTTTAAAAGACGTGATAAGGAAGACCTTCGCCTGGAGGTAAATGCGTCGACTGCCAGTAAACAATAAACTTTTAATAACAAATAAATGCTTAGACCTACAGTCCGCACTTCACACTCAACGCCCTGAGATATTATGTCTCAATATTAAGTCTCAAGCCATAATTTTTATTTATTTATTTTATTTTGTTTTATTAGGGTAACAAACAGTACAATTATACATATGACATTAATATAGTAAAACTAATACCTTGACCAGTAAAGTTTCCACAAATAAATATTAGAAAAACCGCAATGTTACAGACAAGAGCAAAATTAGTTTAAGAGGATAAAAAAAAAAAAAACAAAGACTTAAAATAAAACACAAAAATGAACAACCTGATTAGCAACTTGTTAATTAAAACTAAATACAGTCTGATATATTTTTTTTAAAGTTCAAGTAGGAGCATGTAAATAAATCAATATGAGAAAACTTTTTGTTATACTCATTGCAGACTCTAAAGGTGAATGTGTTTTGAGCATAGTTAGTTCTCACAAGGGGCACATTAAACAAGAACTTACTAGAATTACGCGTACGTAAATTTGGACATCTGAACCTCAAGCAACTCAAAAGATATGAGGAATCAATATTATTTCTTATTAATTTAAACAAGAATAATTGGTCTCTCAGCGTTCGACGATCAACTAAAGGTCTCATAACAGGAGGAGTAACATTTGATATGTGGCCCTTATAATTAAGATGCTTAACAAATTTCCGTTGAATTTTTTCCAAAGCGTCTACGTGTACTTTATATTTGGGGTTCCAGATCACAGACCCATACTCCAAAACAGATCGCACAAATGACTTATATAAAAGAATGAGAGTGGTATCACATCTGAAATCTTTACAGATTCTCAGAATAAAACCAAGCATACGGTAGGCTTTAGCTGTTACATTTTTCACGTGATAATTAAACGAGAGTTTACTGTCAAGGTGTATTCCCAGGTCTCTCACCTCGGTTACCCTGTTTAGAGAATTACCATCAAGATGATAGTCGTAAGTGATAGATATAATCTTGCGAGAAAATGATATGACACTACATTTTATTATTATTATTATATTATTATAGCTTTATTTGTCTACACATTTAAAATAACTGTTACAAAAGAAAAATATATATATTATGACGTGTAATTCATTGGTTGTTGTTGTGTAGCCCCTCTTGGGTAAAAGCCTCCTCCAACTTGAACCAATCTTCGCGGTTTGTGGCAACTTTCATCCACTCATCTCCTGCTATATTCTTGATATCATCCACCCATCTTTTTCTTTGTCGGCCTATGCTCCTTTTGCCCATTGGACCTCTCCACTTTGTTGTTTGGTGTGTCCATCTTTTGTCACGGTATCTGGCTATGTGTCCTGCCCACTTCCATTTTTGTTTTAAACTATAATGGAGTGCATCAGTTAAGTCGGTTTTCTTTCGAATGTCGGCGTTTCTTGTTTTTTGTATCCTCCTCAGTTTTAAGATACTTCTCTCCATGGCGTGTTGGCAGGACAGAATTTTGTTTTTATTCTCTCGGTATATACCCATGTTTGGCTTGCATAGGTTAAGCTTGGGAGGATGCACGAGTCCATTATTACCTTTTTCATCTTTAGGTTGTATTTTCCTTTAAGAATTTCTTTTTGACCCCAATATTTTTTCCATGATATGTTTATTCTTCTTTCTATTTCTTTGTCATTACTGTTTGTATCGAAAGAGACCAGTTTGCCTAAATATACGTAGTCATTCACATACTCTATCGGCTTCCCTTCTATTTGGATTATTTTTTTGGAACTGTTTGTCATGATTCTTGTTTTTGATGGATTCATTTGTAATCCTACTTTTTGGCTTTCAATGTTCAGACTCTGTAGCATGTATTCTAATTCTGTTACGGATTCGCTAAAGAGAGCTATGTCATCTGCAAATCTCAGGTGTGTTAGCCTTTTATTTAGTATCCATATACCATTTTTCCATTCCAGTCTTTGAAATATATTATCGAGGACAGCTATAAACAATTTGGGTGAGAGAGGGTCACCTTGTCTCACCCCTTTACCAATTTTGAACTCTTCTCCTTGTCTTTCTAGATTTATTTTACTTACACTCTTGGCATAAATATTCTTTATCACATTTATGTATTTTTCATTTATGTTATTGTTTTTCAAAGCCTTCCATATAGATGAGTGTGATATGCTGTCAAACGCTTTGGAATAATCTACAAATGCTATATACAATGGCATGTTGTACTCTTTATACTTCTCTATTATTTGTTCTGTAGTATGAATGTGGTCCATTGTTGAGTAGTGTGGGCGGAAGCCTGCTTGCTCTATTGGTTGGTTTTTATCTATATCTGGGGCAATTCTACTTAGAATTATTGAAGAGAACAGTTTATAGGTTGTAGATAATAGACTGATGGGCCTATAATTGTTGATGTCAAGCGGATTCCCTTTTTTGTAGAGTAGTATAATGTTGGAGCTGCACCATTGTTTCGGTATTTGTTCTTGTTCTATTATTAAGTTGAAAAGTTTCATTAGGTAGGTTACTAGAATAGGTGCTCCAAGTTTCAAGGCTTCGTTAGTGATTTTATCTGGCCCCGGACTTTTTTCAGACTTCAATCTCTTTATATGTACTAAAATCTCTCGTTCGTTTATACGGTTTAAAGTTACTTCTTGTAATTGAGATTCTCTTATATTGTTAGGTTCGTTTTGTTCATCCTTTTGATCTTCTTCTTGTGGTGGCCTATAGAGGTCTGAGTAAAAAGCTGTAGCGCGTTTTATTATGTCTTCTCTGTCTCTTGTTTCGTCTTTTCCAACTTTTAGGCCCTGTATCCAATTTTTGTAGAATGACAGTTCTTTAAAGGCTCTCTTTGAGCTTTTGAATGTTGCCATATTTCTTTCTATAATCATTCTTCTATGGGTTTCGTAATCTTGCCTGATTGCTTTGTTTGTTTTTTTGTATAGTTCCTTTAGTTCATTTCTCATTTCTGTAGATTTGTCTTGTTTAATTATGAGTTCTGTTCGTCTAAAAATAAGTTCCAACGTTTGGTCACTAATAATTTTGCATTTTTTGGGCCTGTTTTTAATTTCTTCAACCTGTTCTAGACTATTTGTGATTGTTTCTTCTATTGCGCTGCTTATATCTTGTATATCTTCTGTGTTCTTTATTGTTACGTGTAGTTTTGTCGCATTATGTTTTAGCTTTTTCAGATAAGTTTCTCTTTCTTTTGTAGATTTTAGCATATTGATTGGTGCTTTAAATGATTTTCTGTTGAGTTTTGGGTTCTGAAGTTTCAAAGAGCATCTGACCATTCTGTGGTCCGATGGAAAATTTATTTTGTTTAGTACCTCTAAATTGGTGACTACTTTCGGGTTGCAACTCAGTATGAAGTCGATTTCGTTTTTTGTCTTTTGGTCTGGGGATACCCAGGTCCATTTACGAGAGTTTCTTTTCTTAAAGTATGTGTTCATCACTGACAGGTTGTTTTCGTAAGCATATTGAATTAGTCGTTCACCTCGTGCATTTCGTTGCCCGTGTCCGTGTCTTCCCATTATCATATTTTCTTCATGTTTAGGGTACCCGATTTTTGCGTTAAAGTCTCCTATGACTAGTAGGCTCTTATCTGCTTGTTCTTGCGCTTTATGTAAGTCCATATAGAATTTTTCGATTTCCTCCTCACTAGAGCTTTCTGTAGGGGCATAAACTTGGATAATTGACAGAGCTGCATTGTTGAAATTCATCTTCAGTAAACAGACTCTCTCTGATATGCCTACAAAGCTTACAATATTAGCCTTCAAGGTTTTCTTTATTAAGAAGCCTACCCCATGAAGTCCCGCGGTCTCGCCTACGTAACAGAAAATATACTTTTTATGTTCTTCTATTTTGCACCCATTTCTCTTAATTTCGGCGAGTCCTATGATATCCCAGTTGATATTTTCTATTGCATTGTTTAGTTCTAGTAATCTTACCATTGACGACAGTGATCTTACGTTATAGGTGCATACTTTCAAGTTTTCTAATCCTTTGGGTTTATTATTCGTATTTGTAGATTTTCTATTGTTGTATTTGGTGGTTCTATTTAATGGAGGGTTGTGGTCTTCTTCCCCCACGGTGACCAACCGGCTTGGGGTGCTAAATGCTGTTTTACTTTCTGACTGTGTAGTTAGACTTATTTTATCTAGGTTCCAGTTGTGGGAGGCAGTTTTTAGTTTTTTGTTGTTTTTGGCTCTGATAGCGGTGATGGTCTACCTCGTGTTACGTAGTTAAGTATGCTTGGTTTTACTATACCTTGTGCATTATTTCCAGGCGAGTCACCAGATACTTCACGTCTGTTACTAATCTGTTTTTTCTTAGTGCTTGTTGATGGTACTTCTGGTGATTCTGTCTTGTTTCTTTTCCTCTTCTCTCGATTAGAATCTTTTGGATTTTTTATTACTAGCTTGTTGTATTTTAAATATGCTAAGTTTCCCTTCTTTCTTTCTTCTTCCAATAAGGGCTGAAGGTTTTTGCGAGTTTCTAAAACCTCTTTAGGATAGTCTTCCTTAAGATACGTGCCTTGTGGGAGGTTGGATTTGCTCTTCTGAATTAGGTTTCTTTTCCATGTCGTTGTAAAGGAGACCACTACTGGTCGATTTTTGTTTGAGCGCTGTCCAATTCTGTAGATTTTAGCTATTTCCTGACTTTCCAGGTGTATGCCCATCTCCACTATTAATTCTTTTAAATTCTCTACTAGTTCGCATTCTGTTTTCTCGTTTTCTTCTATGCCGAAGAACACTAGGTTATGTTTTCGCTTATCTTTTTCCAAATATTCTATCTTCTGTTCTAGCTTTGTTATTTTCGTTTTTAGGATATTATTTTCATCTAGGAGTGTTTTCATTTTATCATCTAGTGCTTGCATTACATTACTGGTAATATTGGTGGTTATTGTTAAAGCTTGTTGATTTAACTTCTCATCTAGTTTTGTAAGCAGCCATTCCATATTTTGATCCATATTTTGGTGGAATGTAAAGTTTTTTGATGGCAACACTAGAACTGTCAAATTGCGAAATTCTCCAATATTGTAATGTTGGCACTATACTAGCGTGTAGTGACAGAGATGTGTTATATAGTCTATGATAACGTTTGTGATTAGTCTTGATGAAATAATGTAGGTACCTGCGACTTGCGTAGTTTGGAGGTTATGTTGCTAGTTCCTAAGGTTTCTTTTTCTGTTTTCACCAATTTCACCAAGATTCTTCTTACTTATGGAACTATGTTGATTTTCACGAGATATTATAGAGGTTTTATGATTAACCGACAATTTTTTATTGTGTTTGTGAATATTTTCGGCAGAGTTGACTAATATACGTGTTTACGTTAGCAAAACCGCTTAGTTAGCCGACACTACATTTAGCAACATTTAATTTTAATAAATTATCTTTACAATATCTACTGAGCCGATCTAGATCATCCTGCAAAAGTAAACAGTCAGATGCACTCGAAACCTGTCTAAAAATTTTCATATCATCAGCGTAAAGTAATAATGATGAATTATGTATAACGTCTCGAATATCATTTATAAATAAATTAAACAGTAGTGGACCAAGGTGAGAGCCCTGAGGAACTCCCGAAGAGACAGGGACAAATGAAGAACAATAACCTTTGATAGTCACTGCTTGGCTTCGATTACGAAGATAAGATGAAAACCAGCGTAGCAGATCTCCGTGTATACCAACCCTCGCAAGCTTGTCGACTAAAAGCGAGTGAGATATCTTATCAAAAGCCTTCGAGTAGTCAGTATACACGACATCTACTTGCTGTCCATTATCCATAGACTTTGCGACTTCATCAACAAGTTGGCATACGTTAGTTTCTGTTGATTTTTTATTGATAAACCCATGCTGCTCCTCGATTACAACAGGTCTCAGTAATGGGAAGATAATATCATATATAATTTTTTCAAACATTTTGGCAATTGTACATAATTTGGAGATGGGCCTATAATTAAGAACATTATGTTTGTCCCCACATTTGAAAACCGGAACTATATATGAGCGTTTCCAAAAAGAAGGCATTTCTCCGGAGTTCAAAGATTTCTTGAATAATAAGTAGATTGGATAAGAAAGTGTTTTACAACAGGATTTTAAAAACAATGGAGGTAATTCATCGGGGCCATATCCTTTCCTCACATCAAGCTGTTTCAGGTATTTAGCAACAATATTATGCGAAATAATACTCGAAGGTGCACTAGCTTACATTAAACCGACACCGACCAGTACTTGCAAAATCCCGATTCGTGCATGAAACAGTCATCACTGTGATTATTACAAAAATTGTCCATCTCCAAAAAAAATTTATACCGCCAATCCACTCTACATGTATCTTATCATTGTCTGCTCTATACGGAGGCGATATAGCCTATTCCCCTGACGCTACTCATATCCGAACATTCGTCCGGGTGGTGTTAAACTCTCGCGGCAGACATTATTCATTTAAGTAGATAAAAGCTACTGATTGTTATTTTTATTTTTAGTAATACACTATACAGTTTTTTTAAGTTATTTATGGATTTGTAACTTAGTTTAAGCATGAAAAAAAATACAAAATAAGTACAGTACACACAGTACTTTGTAACTCAAGGTGCTGTATGGTGCTACTACTGTTTATGGGCGGTCGTATCGCTTACCATCAGGCGAACGGCATGCTCGTCTCGTCACTCTATGCCATAAAAAAAAAAAAAAAAAAAAAAAAAATGAAGAATATCATAAGGAAAAGAAAATTCGTGGAACCAGCATGAAAGTATAATTCATTCATCGCATGACTGCTTATAATTACTATACAGCATTTCGTGCGGTCAGTGAGTTTGATGCCGAAAAGTTCGTCTTCCTTTTCTCAATCCCCTTTTTAAACGTAGGCATTTTTAAAGATTCAATAATTTATATCTAGTCTCAAAAACCTACAATTCAAAAACACATTGGTTCGCAGCACATTCTAGGAAGCGTAATTACTGGGCATTATGAGACTTAACAGTTGAGTGCCACGCAGTACTTTGTGTTGAGTTCTGTATGTTTCAACTGTTTATGGACAGTCGTATCGCTTACCATCATGCGAGCGAGCGCCATGCTGGTCTCGTTATTCAAATGCAATAAAAAATCCACCAAATCTAAGTAGAGTCACGAGGAAGAACTAGTCCTAGACAATATCGATCGTCAGTAACTTTGCATCGCAGCCTCCATAATTATGCCAGCCTAAATTCCTTCACGCTTACCGTATCCAATATTGTGAGGCGAAACACGTGGAACTGTTTCGCGTTTAATTTCACCGTATTAGTTTAAACATTACTTTAATAGTAAATTAACTATGCAGGTTAAAACAACTATTATATTGTACGGTACAAATATGTTAGGCGGATCGTTGGCTATGAAATGATCCGTTCAGAGAACAATACAAATATTGGTATTGCAAATTCATTGTTCCGGGATTTTGTTGTGGCTTGGTATAATTTCTGTATGTGACAATTGAAACGTTACTGATAAATGGTTAGGCATAAGGATATTTTGAACTGTGTATGTCGCATTATGACCATGGACCGTAAAAACTCCGAACTCGTATCTCTCATTTTTATATGCGGCATCGAACATACCATGTGCCACATGAAACACCTGCTATGTAGAAACAACCGCGATAAAATACATAAATTATTTTTATTTCGAAGTATGGGTAATATTATATGGGCTTTCGCCACCACTGGGGATATACTGTGTATATTTTGGCCCAAGTGGATAGCGATTACCGTACATCCAATAATAACCCATAGTGTCTTTTATTAAATTTATCAGAATCGTTCCACTGTGCTGGATAAACGTAAGGTTTGATCCCTTATTTTTTGTAACAAAGCAGCCGAATTGCTGTTTAATGAATAGAAACAAAGAAGGCAGTGATAAATATTACCATCACACTGGCATAGTCTAGTAAATCCTACTAATATTATAAACGCGAAAGTGTGTAAGTATGTATGTCTGGATGTATGGATGTTTGTTACTCTTTCACGCAAAAACTACTGAACGGATTTCGATGAAATTTGGCAAACGGGTAGATCATGTCCTGGATTAACGCATAGGCTACTTTTTATCCCAGGAAAACTCATTCACGCGTACGGAGCCGCGGGCAAAAGCTAGTTAATTGTAATTATTAAACTATAAACCGATAACAAATATATAAACGCATCAAAACTCCAGAATTAACTTTTAAGAGCTTTAAGTATACGTTTTATCAAAAGTTGTAAGAGGTTCGCCGCGTCCCGGAGCGAGGTGTCACATAAGCAACGGTAAAACCACGGACGGGACGTGCAAGTGACGAGCATTGATTTGGAAAAAAGTGTTGTGCGGGTCACTAATTTATAACTATTTCCTCATGTCATTCCAATCAATCTTTGGGGCAAGATATTTTCTCAAGGGTGATACTAAATCGATTTGCCTTAGTTTTTACTATCAGCTGCCTTATTATGAGATTGGGTAATCTTTGCCAAGCAATGAGCTAAATAAAAACCGTATAGCGTAGAGACTATCCCGCCCTCACACCCGCCACTACAACTCCTGTAAGCCAAGATCAGTAATGGCACGCATTTTACACGCTCATCCGCAAAGCGTCGATATACACTCCATTTGACCGCGCCAAATGGAGACGGCCGCGTTCCGTGTTAACCGATCCAGAGGACGACATCACTCTGGCGATTCGTAAAAAGAACGAGTTTATCAAACTCTTACACTCCACACGACCGCAGTTCGGTCCTCGCCGTCGAGGACCTCGCCGCGTACCGCGTCGCCCTCCCGACCCCCCTGACAGTTCCGGCCCGGGTGCCGATGTAAATAGGATTAGGTCAAAAACCTTCCCCCCCACTAATCGTTGAATGTCTCATTCTCCCCTCAGTGACCGTCCTGAGCCGAGGTTCGTAACCCGTTAGTGGGTTGCCCTCAGCAAGGTCGCTTAATTCAGGGTTGCGAGCGCGTCAGTGTTCACCCTAAAGACCGGTGTGGCCAGAAAAACCGACTCTCGTCAGGCTACTGGCAGGTAGGGACAGTAATAAAAAAAAAAAATGACACCAAGCGGTGAAGCTCGAGGAGTCTCAGGGAACACTGGTCTGTCTTTATCCCGCAACGAAATTAATCAAATAGAAAGATAGGGAGGAGTTGGAAATAGGGTATAGGGTAGTAAAAAGCTATCAATGTACAGTGTCTTTCAGTCCGCAACTAGTAAAAGTACGTAAAGTATGCAAAGACTTTAGGTTTGAGCCCCGCCGCTAGCGCCTCGATAGACGCTGTGAGTGGCTCAAGTTTTGAAAGTTTCAGCGTTAGGCGCAAAAGACTTAACGTCTACCTAGATAATACTTAGTTTTAGGTACGTTTACTATTCCTTTATTGTAAACATGAATGTATAAATTAGGTACCTACTGCTTAACGGCTCCTCCTACTTGCGTCGTTCTCCTCAGTTCTGAGGGTCGTGACCTCCTCTCACCAGCTTCCGCCATATGATGTCACGCCACCGATCCCGACTGTTGGCCACCTGTATGGTGTCGTATACAGTGGTGTCAAGTGTGGTGCGGATCTGATCGGTCCAGCGTATTGGGATGACTTCACGGCTAAGCCCGGATAATGTGGTAGTTTCCTGTGTTTGATTTTGACAATTATTTTATATGTAACAGAAAATAATTCTAAAAAGAAATTCTTTTGTGAAATCAGCATCAAAATTGGTTGAAAAATAAAGCAGTTATTCATGTTTGAATTATTGTTGTGAGAAAACATGGGGACGTGGAGGGGATATCGCGCTATCACTTTTGCACGCACGCAGTGTTATGGGCGGCGACTCTCGGTGACGTCACAGTGTAATATTTCTGTTATTTGACAACTACCCCTTCCACCAAATTTCAAAACTTTATAACTTACTAATTATTGCCCCAATTTGAAAATTATTTTTACGTTTGATTTTGGATGGATTACATTTTTGATAAATGTATTAAAAGAAGTAGTCAACTACCCTATTCCTCTATTTGACGTTTGAAGCTGGTTTTTACACGATCGAAATTAGTATTTACGATCGATCACCTGCCTGAACGCTAGTCATATGCTGACTGGAAACCACTCAAACTTTGACCACTATGGGAATCGAACCCAGGACGTCCCAATCTACAACACACAAAGCCGCCGAATAAGCAATATATAATCTTAAAATCTGTATTGTTTTAACATCCCATTAGTACACATCTGAGAGTTCATTATTTATAATTAGCGGGGAAGCTACGCATCCTACGGGAACATAAATCATCTCAATTAGTGACTCCCGGGCAGAAGGATGGCCTTATAAAAAACAACTAATTTATACCCCTCTTCATTTCTTTAACGTCGTACTTTCAGTTTTGAGTGATGCTAAAGGGTATGCCGGCGTTGATGTTTTTTGACAAATTACAACTGACTATATTTCATTGCGAGTATATTTATATTATTTTTTACTAAGCACAATTTTTTTTCGCTAGTAAAAAACGCGTTGTCGTTACCACCACTGATGGAGTTAGTGGAACGGTTATGTTGGTTTCACCGATCTTACGGCCCAATGTCGACACTCGGGAGTATAGCATCATCTGAGCGAGCATTGGACCGTGTTCCTAACCCTATGTACAAACGAAATACCAACAAAAACCCACGGTAGCCTTCTTAGGCGCATACGATACGGCCCCGGGGTATCCTGTTGCACTAAGATAGCTGCACGGGACCGTCCCGGCGCGATGGTGTTGCGGCCCTTCTCTAAACAAGGGAGTTGAGATGCCCTCGAACTCGAAAGCACGTCTTTGGGTCTACGACTGCTGGAGACCGGCCACCCGCAATGTCGTCCACCTCGGATTTGTTAAGCTCATACCTCATTGCGAAGAGGTAGCAGCAACTAATAACCCTGTGATTCCAAAAGCTTAATTCTAAATGCGCAAATTTGTAACTATCAACGTTGATTTTCTGTGAACCAAAACGGACACAATTTCGTAGATTGGTAAAGCTACGTTACAGGTTAAACATTACCAGTAAAAACAATGGGTTGCACTTCGGGAGTGCCGGCAGAAGTGAAAACTTGAACATTAACGTTGTGCATTTTTGAATATTTTGGAATGGTTAGGGAATAATTTCGCACGAATTGCTTTATTTATCAGTATAAAAGTACTAGCATTTATGTGGTTAAATACAATATTTATTTATTGTGCTATCGTACACAAATATGACAACCTCTGTCTTACGAATTTTCGATCAGGTCACGTGTCCTGACGAGAGTTTAACATTTTATACCCATCCCAAGAAAAGTGCTCAAAGCCGCTAAAGAACTTTTTACTTAAAAAAAACCGGTACAACCTAGTTCATGCCAAAGAAAGAAATGCAGATTGGATTTTCCGCAAACCTCTTCGAAAAATTTAAAGAGATAGAGGAGGGACAAAACAAAAAATAATTTCACATTTAGATCTCCACAAACGTTATCTTTAAGGCGTGATAAGTACTTTTATACCAAAAAGCTCGAGTGTTTCCTTTGTAAATTAAATAGTTGCAGAGCGGATTGCGGAAACTCAACGAAAGCTCTCTGAAAGCTGCGCATATTGTTATCGGCTAGTTATTGTAGCGGTGGCCTAATTTATTTAATTTATGAACGTAAGCAGTTTTACATTAAACCTAATTTGTTTTCCTTTGTTGCTCTCTCAGCTTTGGCTTTGTAGCAGCATGAATTGAGGAGTTCAGGATTACCTGGACTAAAACTTTAAGTCTTCTTCAAAAAATATTCAGGGTTGGATACCTTTTGAGCAAGTTTTTATCATCAACGTTACAAGTGAAAGTACTTAAAATCGGAATTGTGGAAAAGCCAAATTCCTCCGAAATGCCTCAAACACTCACTACTCCTGACTTTACAGTCTAAACTCTAAACTATGACAAGACTTGAGTCATGGATATTAACGAGCCACTTCGCTCCCAAGGGACAAAACATCCGTTATCAAAATAGATCGTACTAACTTCTTGGTGCTGACAAACGGCTACTCATTTTACGACTAGATCATTGACTACTGCGTACATGCAATATTTTTTTATTGCTACTGAATAACGAGACGAACATGCCGCACGCCTGATGGTAAGCGATACGACCGCCCATAAACAGTAGCAACGCCGCACAGAACTCTGAATTACAAAGTACTGCGTGACACTCCACTGCGTTCGTCACCCTAAGACATTAGATGTGAAGTCTCATAATGCCCAATACTTACGCTGGCAACAATATTAGGCCGATCATGACATACGCAGCACCCGCGTTCGCTCACATACCACCCGGTCGGATTGAGCGCCTGAAGGGTTGTCCAGAATAAATTTCTACGACAGATACTTGATGCCCCGTGGTACGTGCGTAATCGCAACCTCCACGTAGACACCGACATGCAGACCATCAGGCACTTTATTCAGAAGCTTAGCAGGCGTCACTTCGACCGCGCGGTTAATCATAATAATCCGCTCATCCGAAACTCATCCTTTTATACTCCATTTGACCGCGCGAAATCGAGACGTCCCCGTTCTGTCCTGACCGACCCAGATGATGCTATCACTCTGGCCATCCAAAGAAACCACGAGTTATTGAAACTCTCACACTCCTCAAGACCGCTGTACCGTCCTCGCCGTCGAGGTCCTCGCCGCGTCCCCCGGTGTCCCGACCCAGTTAGCAGTTCCGGCCCGCGTGCCGATGAAAACAATGGATAGATTGGTGTATTACACCGCTAAAATCCCCTAATCGCTGATGTCTCAATCATCTTCCAACGACCGCCCTGAGCCGAGGCTAGTACCCCACTTAGGGGGTGCCCTCAGCGTGGTCGTTTAAATGTAAAGGGTTGGAGCGCCTAAAGCGTTCGCCCGAAAGTCCGGTGTGGTCAGAAAAGCCGACTCGCGTCAGGCTACTGACTGTAATGTCTACCAAAAAAAAAAAGCTGACTGCAATGTCCTTCAAACCGAAACACAACAGTGCATGCACACTGCTGCTTAGCGGTAGAAATAGACTTTGCGGTGGTACTTAGCCAGACGGCCTCTCGCATACGAGAGACCTACCACCAGTATATTTGGCAACCATGATCATATCAGGAATAACTAAAGATCTTACAAGACACAAATAAACGCTGCTCATCAGTAATTAAAACCGCTACCTTCAAACTGTGAGCCGGTCACGTAATATCAATAGTTTCATGAGTTTTGTATCTTTATTTATCGTATGATTGCTCTCAAGTTATCCAAGTCAGCCCCCCTAAGACTTTTAGCCTTTTATCTATATCTGAGAAGTTTTCGCCAGCGATCGCATCGAGGGTTTCACTTCTCTCGAGTTTAATAACGGATCCTGTATGGGAATTGAGGGTCGTGATCCCCCAGTATTTTGTGAGAATAAAATGGGACTATTTTGAGGATTATAAAAACTAAAATTGTAGTACTTTTAATGACAAGTACACAATTACCATTTAGCGCAGTGATTTCTTTGTCGTGCCAAGATAAATCTGTAAAACTGAATTAGCCGGCCTCATAAAATTATATTCCCAAACTATCCCATTAATATAAAATCACATGCATTAAGATGATCCAACGTAAATAAAACTATGAATAACTATAAGTTAGTCATATTTAAAAGTCATTGCACAGAATCCAGTCCTGTACGCGCCCGTGTGTCTGCAAAACTCTTAAAGTTTAACTAACAATATGGAAGATAACCGCCGGGTCCGGCCGGAGTAGCAGCCACCGCTGAACTTTACCGAGTTGGGCTTTGTTGATGTTTTTTGCTGAACTACTGGTTGGATCTATATGAATGCTTTTGTAACTACGTTACGTTTACTAGGTAGTTAATATTAATGTATAACATTTTATGGGTTCGAATAAACTATTTCATTTCATTTCATTTCATTTCACTGCTGTGGTTTATAGATACTGTAGCTTATAATTCATAGAAATTAGTACATATTTCATATTTTAGCTGTCAACTGGTGTCTGTTTATGGTCAGACATGGCGTTTACAAACCAAGCGACCTGCTCATCTCAAGCCACTTAATAACACTCTGACTGACTGATAGTATTCCGATTGCTCTAAAAACATGAATTTTACACAGAGGTTTCATACGGCTGAGCGGGTTTTTTTTACATTTCAATGGGCTGAGCACAAAGATTTTAAAATTGCGATCACGATTAGGTATTAAACCACAGATTAAACTATCAACTGAATCTGACTTGTTGACTATATTCACAAGGCGTGGTCGAAAATATAATGTTAATCTCTGAATTCTTTTACATAATATAACATTCATATTATAAGCATACCAAAGAATATTTAAACACACACACACACACTCACGCCTTTTATCCCCGAAGGGGTAGGCAGAGACACATCTAGTGCACCCACTTTTCGCCGTGCGTCCGTCCCATAATGTGATAGGGGGCGAGCCTATCGCCATATCGGGCACAAATTCCAGACTGCCAGCCTGCCCCTTTGGGGATAAAAGGCTTGAGTGTATATGTGTTGTATGTAATTCTCATTAATCATGATTTATGAATATGATGAAATGTATCCCAAATAAAAACATGAACGTAATTCAGAAATCCGAACCAACTCACTGCTAATTCCCCTCGAATTAGGTGCTTTTATGAAAACATTAACGTGACGAATTCCACACCGTATACAAATATTTCCCGTATACGTGCGCGTTCGTACAAGCCGCCTAATTGAGCAGTAAGCAGTCTACAGACTGAATAGAGTTCCAAAAGCAGCCACAATAAGTTATTTGATGCCATAGACACATAAAGAAATTTCAATGGTTAATATTATTTTCCCTGGCCCTTTTCTATTCTATAAATTAATTCGTAAAGAAAAAACTTTGTACCACTTTTTAAGCAGATTGCGCGAACAAAGGAGCGTGATATTTGGCATAATTAAAGTTCATAGAGGTGCAGAAAAATAAAATTTTGAATATCGGTCGAATTTCGACCAGTGTACGACCACTAGTATTTTTGATTTCGTTTCGTTGTTTTCTGTTTTCGACGTTCGTCCCTAGTCTTTGATTCGTTACATCTGTAAAATAATATTTCAAATACGAAAGAAGTTCCAAATATGCTGCTTTAATTGATAAAATATGCTTGCATGGGTACGAAGCTTTACGAGTAAAATACATTCATTTAACACACAAATTCGGACCTAAAACATGTTTTATGTGGAATTTAAATACATTTCGTTAAAATTTACCTTTATTTTGTTACATAATAGAAGGCCTAAAATATAACAGACTTTATTAAAATGGGTGTATTAGTAAATTGTTTGGTATAATGTTCATATTTTGTAGTATTATTGTGCATATTACAATGAATTACAAATTGTCTTTACATTTAAATATTTTTTAATTCTGAATTTATATGAACATTGTATGGAAAAGATTAGTGCATCGCATTGCGTTATCCAATGACAGATATAGTAAAGCTTTGGCCCATATTACACTTTTTAATACCTCATCTTATATGGACTCTAGCATTAGAGACTATATCGTGTAAATTGTTCCGGATAATTTGTGTTTCCGGATATCCAGCCACACATTACGCAACGTCTTATCCCTTTTCTGTAAGACGGTGGCACTACTGGCCGATCCATGCGATGGATATATTCTGTCTACAACGTGACTACCATTTAAAAATAAAAACCATATTCCAAGGGTTTGTTCACACATTGGCATTTGGCAATTACAGTCAGTGTTGGTATAGGGAACGTGCACGAACTATAGGTGGCAGCTCAAAATCGATAAAAAAAGAATCTTTTTAGAACAATAAATCTATTTATATATTCTTTTAATATATTATGACAAAAATTATAAAATATGAGTTCCAACCGAATCTTATTGATACTCAGCGTAGCCAGAATATGCTTTTTTAGATGGGAGCTAGTTATTTTGATATAATTAAAGCAAAATTAGGAGGTAATGTTCCCTTAATTACAGATTTGTTTGTGTCGAATATTAATTTCAAAACTTCTTTTTTTTATAAATTGCGCAATGAGACATTTCTAAATGCTTTTGGAACTTATACTTTTGTATGTTTTATACAGCTTTTATTGTTTTTGTCTATTTTAACATAACCAGGGAATGGTACTTAGGTAGGTACTATTCTCGGGGCCGTAATAGAATTTTACACCATTTAATATGTTTATTTTTATGTTTTGGAGCATCCCGATACACAGCAATACATTATCAACCAATTAAATGTTATTTTTCATCCATTTAATATGAATATTTTACGTCAATGCCAAGTATTGATGGGCTGAAAGATTCAGATTGCGCCACCAGATGGCAGAGCTTTTTTTTTTTTATTTTTTATTTGCTTTGAATGACGAGACGAGCATGCCGTTCGCCTGATGGTAAGCGATACGACCACCCATAAACAGTAGCAACACCATCCAGCACCTTGACTGACAAAATACTGAGTGGCATTCCACTGCGCTCGTCATCCTGAGACATAAGATGTTAAGTCTCATTATGTCCAGTAGTTATACTGGCTACAATATCCTTCAAACCGTAACACACACAACAGTGCATGCACACTGTTGCTTGGCGGTAGAAATAGACATTGCGGTGGTACCTACCCAGACGGCCTCTTACATAATGAGAGACCTACCACCAGTACGACGTGCACGTTCCCTATGGTTACTAAATACGATTCTATTCGCACGATATTACCGCATTACGTCAGTAACGGTCAAAAAACTTCAATATGTGATTCAAATGTGTTAAGCGCTAAAAGTATTTAATTAGCCGTCATGCAAGCAAGCCTACCTATCATAAAATATGAAGAAATAACTCGGTTATTATCTGTAAATTAAAAGTTTCATACGGTATTAAAAACAGAAACACAATTCTAGCTACAATTTATTCAACGATAAAATCTCTACCCACCTCATTTTCCTTATTTTAAAAGCAATATGAAATATAACCTATTAAATGAAGTAAATGAACTTTCAATTAATCGAAAGAAGCCAACCGACCATTTTGCTATTACGTTGCGAATTAGATCTTATCGTAACAGATTTAAAGTCTAAATTGTGTATAAAATTGTGATTATACAACACTTGTTACACTTCCATTGGAAAACAGGCATTATGTAATTTAAACCATTAATTATTTTCGTATTCGCTGTCAAAACAAAAGTAAAATTTTGTAGTGTTGGGACTAATTACGTTTTCGGAGCCGAAATATAACCGAATAGAACGCCAGTTAAACGCAGTGGAGTGTCTTCTTAGTTCTAAGTGGAGTTACAACAAACACAAACTCACTATCAAAGTTACTACGTTTACCTCGTCATTCAATTAAATAAAAAAAATCCTATTTCGCAACTAAAGACACTACAGTCGTGACATTCATTAACGAACTAAGAGACAAAAGCGCTAACAGACGAGGGCGTTAAATTTGGCCGAAATCCAAAAACACGAACGCCCAATAAGAGGTCACTGATATGCGCCGATGCAATCTCTAACAGCGCTACTCATTGAGCATAGTACTACAATAGGACTATTTGTGTTTGGTTCGATTTGTTTATGCAAGAGCGGAGCTGTTAATCAATTTGGATGAGCCGAGTCGACCAAGATGATCTATTGTCTATTACCGAATTGTGACAGCTTTGCCTTGTTTTTCGTACGGTATTGAGATTAGTTGGGAGTGGAACGGCGGTCCGCCTCAAACTCAAACTCACGATGGTGTGTGAAGACTGCCAACCCAGGGATAGTCATGGGTTAGGCCAGCGTGGTGGACTAAGACCTAAAACCTCTCAGAAGTAGGAGGGGGCCCGTGCCTAGCAGTGGGACAGTATTTACGCATGCTCACGCATCTTTTATCCCCGAAGGGGTAGGCAGAGGCGTAACTAATGCACCCACCTTTCGCCAAGCGTATTCCGTTCCATGATGTGATAGGGGACGAGCCTATCGCCATACCGGGCACAAATTCCAGACTCCGGGCTGATACTGAATATAAAATCCAATATCACTGCCCGGCCCGGGGATCGAACCCGAGACCTCACAGCCTTGCAGTCGTACCATAATACAACTACGCCACCGAGGCAGTCTTTATATACTACATACAGGGCAAGTATTATCTATCTATACTAATATATAAAGCTGAAGAGTTTGTTTGTTTGTTTGTTTGAACGCGCTTATCTCAGGAACTAATGGACCGATTTTGAAAATTCTTTCACTAATAGGAAGCTACATTACTCCTGAGTGCTATAGGCTACTTTTTATCTCGGAAAAACTTTTCCACGCGGGCGGAGCCGCGCGCAAAGGCTAGTAGTATATATTATTGATAATGCAGTAAACACAACTAATGTAAAGTCATTACCACAACCTGGCTACCCCTTGCTTTCTTTAAACATAAACAGCGCCCTCATTCTTCGGCTTCTGAGAATATTAACCGAAGGTGATGATAATTATTTACATCGAGTCACTTGTTAGTTCATTCGCGTTATACTTTTGTTCCATTTATTATATTGACACGTTGAAACGTCGCTTATATAAGATTCCCCAATGTAATCAAAATATTCCGCATATAATACAGTCATTATTATCAACAAACGAAAACAATCGAGTAAAAGTACTCGGTCTAAATTAATTTCACATCACTTAAACCTAGCGGTAAATATAAAGTCGTTTATAATGAAGTCGCCTGAAATAAATAAAGTGTTTACTAAATATCACAGAAACGTGACGTAAGCCTGGGCCAAATTAAATAGAAAATTTGCTTTCAACGAATATTTGAGTGCCTTCTTGTAACATGACCGGTTTCTAATTACTAAAAGCGGTACACTTTACACAAAATTCACAGAATGTTTTTAAATTTGTACAGCGTACACATTTTATGTTGATCTTTATAAAATCTTCTCTATTTAACAAAAAACTAAGGTCCAATTATAACTTATAATTAACGGAAGCGAAAAAGGATTTTTTTTAAATTTAATGCTACTACAGAGCGAGAAAAGCAATATACAAAATTGTTTTACATCATTTTTGCAAGAGACTTAGGGCCTAGACTGTTTCACAAGGTTCAAATAAATTTCATTTGATAGTTATCGTATTAAACAGCTAATGTAAATAGTACTCATTCGATTACCATTTATTTGTGAGCATAGATTAGAGTGTGACTTTTGTATTTGGTCGGCTTATAAAATATAACAAGAGGTATTTATTCAAACTTTGACTGCCTTAGTGGCGCAGTTGTATTACGGTATGACTGCAATGCTGAGGTCTCGGGTTCGATTCCCGGGTTGGTCAAAGTGATATTGGATTTTAAATTCAGTATCAGCCCGGAGTCTAAAATTTGTGCCTGATATGGCGATAGGCTCGCCCCCTATCACATCATGGGACGGAATACGCACGGTGAAAAGTGGGTGCACTAGTTGCGCCTCTGCCTACCCCTTCGAGGCTAAAAGGCGTGAGTGTGTGTGTGTCGTTGCAGTTACTTAGAAGTCGTGAAATAAGCCCTAAGGATTTCCACTTCGCACGCACTTGATACTATTTTCGCCTCATCTGTCATTATTTCACACATTTTCATAATAACTAAAGTCCAGTTATTATTCTGAACCTAACCTTTTTGGTGAGGGACCACCCAGTCGCTGTCTATATAACACAACAATACTGAAGAGTTTTTGACGGGAACTTGGAAGTGTCATGACATGCTCTTGTTTTAATTCATTATTTTGGTGATACTTAGTGTTATATTGCATAATTATGGTGGTATATTATCCAATATAGTTCTATTAAAGAGCTCAAATGAAGTGAATTGAAATAATCGTGCTAATTAAGTGTTTTTTTTTTGTTGCCGCCAAAACTCCTCGATGAAGTCTTGGTAATTTAACCACTACTTTACTTCGACACACTACTGATAATAAAAAAAGACAACCCAAACTTGACATTGGCAAAATGTGAACACAAGTGCAATTAAATTTAAAAAAAAAACAATACTGAAACTGATAGTTACGTAAGTTGCTGAGTGAGTAGTGCAGTGTTTCTCTCCAACAACGACAGCATTTGCGCGACACCTAATATGTTTGTTCCCAGACGCCCATCCCATGCTGTCCCATCTTACATTACTTTCCGCTGAGCCATCTAAAACCCATCGACACTTATGATCGATGGGCAAATGCTTTTTATTGCTTTTAGTAATATCACACGATACACGTCCGATAGATAAAGCTAAGAAAATGAATTAAGTAAGTACAATAGAATAGAAAACTTGCAAGTCTCGCTTTATTGTAAGTAGAACTCCCTATACCAAAACAGAGCTATTCAGAGAGACTGTCAATGGAATCTACCTAGTAACAGTACATTTATATCATGAAATGACTAATCCACGCGGAATTGAACACAGACAGAATGGCGTGTAAAGGCTAGTAAATACATGTTTAACGTATAGTATGTATACTGCGGTTACACGCACCGAATGCGACCAAATCATACGGGATGACCACAACACATTATCATAGAATGTTATTCATACGTTTGCGATAAACTGTACGGGGCAGTTATCGGTTAAAACTAAACAATTACAGTTGTGAATAAATAAAGACTATTATGCTAATATAACAAACAACACCAACCCTGCACTTTCCTACTGCAGGGGTCTAAATACAACTAGGGTTTAGGTTTTAAATTCATACATATTTCAGTAGGTACAAAATACATGGTATCCTCCCTGCACTCCACTGTCACTCCCTGTATCCTATCACCCATCACTGCATCATGTATTGTTATTTGTAATTGTGTGGAAAAATACCGCTTAGAAACAAAATTGCTGCAAAGAATACACAGGTACTCAAAATGTAGAAAACTCAGTGTTTTTAAAATAAATCGTTAGGGGCATGTTTACACTCTGCCAGCCCACGTTTAGTATTCATGGCATGCGCATATTTCTTAAGCAAACTGAATAACATTGACTGAACAAACGGCCGGAGTCAGACCGAACCGACAACTTTATCATATCTAACGAGCGCCACGCTGGATTTTACTAAAAATCAACTTAGATTACAATGCAGGAATAGAACAGGAGGGGATTTAGAAAGGTGGGAAGAATTAAAGGAAAGCATGTAGAGCATCTTGACCTTAATTACTTAATTCCATGATGTTAATCATATGGGTTCATTAATACAGAAAAAATAACCCCATAACAAGCAACCTTATACATTTTTTGAGAAAGTATGTATCTTGATATAAAATTTGTATGTTTATAGCGAATAAACTCAAAAACTACAGGACCCATTTAAAAAATTCTTTCACCAGTATAAAGCTACATTATCAGCGAGAAACATAGGCTACTTTTTATTCACGCGAAATATAAGGTGGGACTTTATCCCGGAAAAACTCAATCACACGGGTGGCGCCGCAAAAGTCTGGTCAGCAATAAATACCATTTATATTATAAATAGGTACGAGTTTGTGAAAATGTTGAACGATTGTTATCATTCACAACATAGCTGAAATATTTTCCTACAAAAAATGTGTCGGATATTAATATTAGCTACTTATTTACTTTTCTAAAGAGCCCAGTGGGTGTTTTATTCCGAGAAATTATGTCTAAATAACGGATAGTAATAAAAATGTATACCACAAGCTAGAAACAAATGTCTGAGAATCTCTCACATCTACAGGCATCGAACTCGCATCTTTTCACACCAAGTTACAATAACAGAAACGCGAAAACTATGTCGTTCAATGTTTATTATGAAAATGAGCGTCCCCGATTTGAGATATAAAGCGTATCGCGAGTGATATCGGGCCATTTCTAGCCAACGCTTTATCTGATGCCAAACGGCGGCTTTACACCTACAGTTTTTATTGACAAGCCGTAAAGGAGACAAACAGCTACCGAAGTGGTGTTTTAGGGACATTTCCCTGTTTATTTCTGCGGAGGATGCATTTTTATAGCAGGTAAGAACAAGTAGGTCAAACAAGTGAACGATATTTACAACATTTGCAATGCCAGAGGAAATGTGTTCCCAAATTTTAAAAAGGGAATTGAGTTTGTTCTATATAACCAACTTGACGTTTGCTAAGATGCAATCGGCATCAATATCATATATGCCTGTGTTAACGCGTAATAATAAGACAAGATCATAAATAAATCCCTAACATTTCTTTTAAAATATTGCCATTGAACCAACCCTTCACCACGGCCGTGCGAATATAACCCAGTCCTAAACGGATGTGAGCGAAACAATGTGCAAAGCGAGGAAATTTGCATTTAAAAATAACAGTTTGAACTGACGCAACAGCACGTTACTTGTTTAAGTGGTTTTTTAATCACTAATAAAAAGTATGTTTGCGTAAATTAAGTTTGTGTTGTTACCCAGCAATCTTTGACTTCACTATAAAAGCTATTAAGTCCACGCCTTCTTTATTTTTCATTGAGTTATAAATTTATAATGTGACGATCTCGCTGCAACGTTAGTTTGGATTTACGGAAGAAGACATTAAAGTTTGTAACTAATATTCTAAGCAATGTATATAGCGCGTGCCCGAGAATATTTGACATCAGGATAGATAAAATAAGTATATTTACTAATTACTAGTAGCTAGTGGTTACTGCTTTTGTCCGAGGCTTCGCCAGCCTGGCGTATGAAAATATTATTCAGTTAGAAAAAAATGCATTTCTTTGCTAAAATTAGATCTATTTAACATCGTCCTAATAACTCATATACTCATATAACCTTGTGGTTTAATCACGTAGGCACTAATTACTGACTTACCCCCAACATGGTTCATACGCCTGTCATTACGGCTTGATGATGTAAAAACGCCACAATATCTCCATCTATTTTCATTGTAGCCCACAAACGCGAACAATAGATGCATTAGCGGCCAAATTTTTTGTTTCGCCCGATGTAATGGCCGCTTCGATTGGGCCCCGGCTTCTTGGTGTAAGAAAAATATTTTTAACGGCTAAGTTATTTGGGTCGTGCGATTGTCTTCGCTTTTGTATTGTTCTGTTCGCGTATTAGAGAGAAATGATTCTGCAAGATTATGAACATAATAGTAAGCTTATTATGTAGTTTTTTTATTTAAGACAAGTATAAGTAGCAGTAAGCTACAGCGCCTGGTCGGGGTAATTGCGTTGTGGGGCTACAAGTGCACATCTATTTATCTTATGGACATATTGGATTAATACCAAGCGGCTCCCAAGCATTAAAAAAACTCATTTAGATTAAACATAAATCTGACTTACATCCAAAGTCGTGCATACGATCACCTATAGTCACAATTAGAATTTTCTTAATACTGAAATTCAAACCCATGATTACACAGCTGAAAACTCTTCAGTAAATATATGGCAGCAAAGTGTTAATGAAGACTGAGCCAAACACGCCGCCGCAGATAATACGTCGCAAACTGGGAACTTACCATTGTCAAACTTTGGGCGAGACCTATTTGCTCTAGATCTCAAATTCGTATTTGTTCCCGTTAAATGGGAACGTAATACTGATTGCAAACAGAGGTTCCTGGGAATTGTTTTATTCATACACACACCCGCACTCACGCCTTTTATCCCCGAAGGGGTAGGCAGAGGCGCAACTTTTTGCCGTGTGTATTCCGTCCCATGATGTGATAGGGGGCGAGCCTATCGCCATATCGGGCACAAATTCCAGACTCTGGGCTGAAATTGAATAGAAAAATCCAATACAAAGACCCAGGGATCGGACCTGAGACCTCAGCATTGCAGCCGTACCGTAAAACAACTACGCCACCGAGGCAGGCATGTTTTATTCTACAATTGAATATACTATAATATAATAATGCAAGATTCTACCTGCCTTTGTGACAATAACATCTATTCAATACTGTTAGCTTGATTTTCTGCCAAACGTTCAAACAAGCAAACTAGTTTTTTTAATAAATTATCACTTAATATTAATAGAATAACGGTGAAGAAAAACATCGTTAGGAAACCTTACATAACTGAGAATTCTCCATAAGAATCTCGAAGAAATGTGAAGTCTGCCAATCCGCACTAGGCCAGCTTGGTGGACTAAGGCCTAACCCCTCCCAGTAGCAGAGGAGACCCGTGATCAGCAATGGGCAGTATATAATAAAGGGCTGATTGCATTAATAGAATAAATATTTGCGTAGGAAAATGCTACACGCAATACTCTAAGACGCCGCAGTAATTATAATATTAACGACTTCCTTCAAACCAGACTACAACCGAGCTTGCATAGTTTAACAATTTCAACATAACATACATACAATCTGCCAGTCTCGCACAAGACGTACCACTTCATACCTACCTTATTCCACTACATCAAATGATTCCAGGAATTCCCATTCCCTCACAAGGCAATTCCTCGGATACTCGCCGGTACCCAAGAACATAATAGACGCTAACTTAAATTTCTCAGGCAAAAGTGCAATTTTCAGGAACCGTGTCTTTGACCACATGTTACTTGTCGGCTATTACCTGGCTTACTACGTGGAAATTTAATAGCATTTAAGGTTTGTAATATCATGTAAGGGTTCCTATAAAAATATATTCCTAGAATGAGAAAGCACGTTTTGGCAAATAACGTATGTTCAAAGGTGTAACTCCGATTTGGAAAAAGCTGATGAAGAATGGAACAGCAATGATTAGTCTTTGTTATAATTTTCCCAAAAAATTGATATATTGCGATTCTGGATAGAACAAAATATCGTTTTTTCAAGAATGTCTTGTCATCTAGACGAGGAATATTAAAAAAAAATATTCTGGTAAACAATACGACCTCCTTACATACTAAGCTTGTAAATTAAGCTATCAAAAGAACTTTAGCTGTTTTTAGGTTACATTTTATCACTCTCGGAAGTTAAGGAAAGCTCGAGTTCCTAAGATAAAAACTAGTCCATTGTTGTTTCAGTGAATTTGTTGACTACATTCGCGATTGAATAATAATCATTTTTGTCCAATTGAGTAACCAGAGCGGGTCACTACTCCATTTGTAACGAATCCTCGTCCCTCTAATAAGTTAAGTTGGTAGTTTAGCGCTATAATATAATAATGTACTATATAATTTTTGTAGGATTTGAAAAAAACTTTAATATGCAAAATCTCACATCAAAATCTCTTTGGAGCTGAAACATTAATATTAATAGCAGCAATATGTTCTAAGTTATACATCAAATGTAACGAGAGATTTGTGCAGACACTATTATACGCCGTGGAATTGTTTATGAGAAGCCAACGCAATAACTAATTGCATAAATCGTAAATAAAGCAAATTGTATTTGCATACAATTCCAATTTAGTTTATGAACTCGAATTTAGTTCATTTATACAACTAGCAGTATATAGTTCTCATTTTCCAGACATCACGGCTATCTCTCTTGTTAGAACCATGTTTTGCCTTTTTGGGTCCATCACCTTTGTCAATTCACCAGACAGAAGTCCTGTCTCCTCGCAGATGCTTAACAGAAAAATTCAATATCACTTCACCAAATAGTCACTTACCGATTACTAAGCAAGCTCTTTCTTATTTGATTATTTCTATACAATGGCTGTCTGAACGAAATCGCTTCTAGGGATAAGACCGCACAAAAGAGTAGAATAATTAGAATTTATTATTTTGTTTATATTTCTTTTCAGTTTACAAGAAAGTCTGTATTATAATAATAAAAATATTAACACCCACAGACTGTCCTACTTTTTGGAAGGAAGTTTCGATACCATTGTTCATATTTTTAGTTCACTGGCCTAATCCTTTTTTTTTGTATGGCATTGAATGACGAGACCAGCATGCCGTTCGCCTGATGGTAAGCGATAAGACCACCCATAAACAGTACCAACACCATCCAGCACCTTGAGTTACAAAGTACTGTGTGGCATTCCACTGCGCTCGTCACCCTGAGACATAAGATGTTAAGTCTTACTATGTCCTGTAGTTACACTGGCTACAATGTCCTTCAAACCGCAACACAGCAGTGCATGCACACTGCTGCTTGGCGGTAGAAATAGACATTGCGGTGGTACCACCAGTAAAAATTCAAATAGATGGAGTTCACTTTGAAATATATTATGACCTTTCAGATACGCCGGTTTCCTTGCGTTTTCCTTCGCCTTTACGGCAAACGATTAACAATGAATAAGTAAGTAATTTCGTAAAGTCAGAGACCTGCGTGTCCCACATCGGGTACGGTGACTCGACACTCCGTTTTACTCCTCACTAGGCTATCTCTACTTTTTATAAAACGCTAGTAAGATTTTTATTGTGAAAATGTTTGGACAAACAATTTTATCTAAGCTGCTTACGTGGCTTGTTAAAGAAATGCATTGTTCAATAAAATAAGTTTTTCAATGTACTTTGGCAATAGAAAATAAAATTCATAATAAATATATTTTTTATAATTTTATTTTGATTTTATTTGGAATGCCATTTACTTTAAATGTCATATAATTTTGACAAACTACATCCCCAACAGGTCGAACTTTCAACAACTTCACGAAATATCTGGAAACGACTGGCGGAGTTCCGAAGAGTAGTTGTACTTCAGCAATGACTTGAAATGCAATGCCCGTGTTCCAGGAACTCGTTAAAGTATTTCACAGTGGTGACGCACCTGCGAGTGATACGCCATTTTTACCTTCCCTTAGCGCCTGAGAATGTGAACATACTAGGTGGTAGGTAAGTCAAATGCCAGTAACCACTCCTGATCTCTATACCTGCTTGCCTAAAATATTCCCGGGTCCAATTATTTCATAAATTGATATTTGAATTGCAACTTTATGATGATGTTTTTAGGTTGTCATAAACTGTTTTTATATACCGTGGTGAAAATAATGAATTTTATTTCATTTTAATCGAAGCTGACGTTTGTTTAAATCCAGCATTACTGTTTAATGCCAAAAATAAGAAAAAGCCATAGCATTCCCAAGCTTACTTCCACATAAAATAAAGCCCAAGTCATCCTATACCGGCTAACTTGACATAATCTTTTCTAAATGTCTCATCTTATTCTTACTGAACAATTTTGTCCGATTTGCAGCTATCAAATCACTTTCCACGTTGAAGTCGGTACAAACGCAGTTCATTTCATTTCCAATTCGCAGTCAATCAGCGGCGGTCGGCAACAAATGGGTTCAAGCCCGTCAAAGGCAAAGCCAGCAAAGCACGTAGCCTGCCATTTCGTACGTAGTAATGAAAATATTGGACGGTGAATAGTTTCAGGTGTTTTCCGATTGTATATAGTCCTCATTTATTAACTAGCATAATCTAGTCCTCATTTTACGATTTTGGATTAGAACATCCCAGGATTTTGGTTAATGGTAACATAGAAGATTCATCAGTAATACATATAGTTTGGATCGCGAAGATTGAACATCCTATATTGTTTAGTTGTGTACCATCTGAGATATGGTCGATTCCCAAAAATAACGTATATTTATTATAGTCTATGAATTACTGTAATAACTAACCATCAAATGAAGTACTATCAACTAAGTTACTTACAATTTTTAACATCTATCACAATTTAAGTCATGTTCAATTATGATTTTTATATCCCTGGCGGCCAATTATACATGAGACAGTAAATTACTTTCCCCGTCGAAAAATATCCATGATACATTATGGATGCGTTGGTGTTTATTAGGGAAGTGATTTCGGTATTTGGGGATCCGAAAATTAACCCCCAAAACGCAAGTTGTCACACCAAATTATTTTTCTATGAGACAGTAGTACCACCGAGGTCAGTCCGACCCATCCAGGCAAACAATACAACGCTATGAAGTACCTAAGCTACGGAAGCCGTGATTAAAATCCTAGATGCACATAGCACTCGTAACAAAGGCAACAATCTTGAGAGGGCACTTCCTCTCGCAATAAAAGAATAATCGCGATGTGTAGCTATAAAACAACTAGGAAACATTGTTGTCGCACAATGTTGTTTATTGTTTACTCTAGTATTGAACAAATGGCTACCTTGTAGGTAAGTTTCGAAAACATTAAAATCTTGAAAAGTCTTATGCAAGACTCTTTGCAGGTCCTGAGACTGTTGGTAATTACTGCTGCTGATAAAGATAATTGTTGTAATAGGCTAATAGGGTACTTATATCACATCAGATGTTTAATTTGAAATAATACTATAATGGGAATAGCAAATTATTCGTAAAGAGAATACGTTCTTAATACATCAATGGTTCTACGTGATCAAAATTGGCTTAAAAAATTGTTGATATTTGAAAGGCATACATGCAAGATTTATCTTTTAATAATTGGTACGAAGTTCCTTATTGCGCGTTGTGAAAGGGGGCTGGACGGAAAAGTTGTCACGACACTTTTTGCTATTATCTTACTAATATGAACCTTAAATACCATGCGTAGAAGCTATAATTCTTGAAACGAGTATATTTTTATTTATTTTATTTATTAAAGTCATTAAAACCATTTCTTACTAATCTAATATGAACCTTAAATACATTGCGTAGAAGCTATTTCCCCAGCGTTGCCACGGCACGAGTACAAAAGAATCGAAAGTAACATTATTTTTTCAAATTTTGTTGATTTATTCTACTTTGGTTACAGACATTTATCAATAACAAGACTAAACGTGCTTTGCTCGCGTTTAAAAATCTACTTTATGTGGTAAGCGTAAGATCGAATTTGTGTTTAGTCAATCAAAATTTGTGTTAAAAATGCTATGCAATAGCTTTACCGCGGCAATCTCCGAGTGCCACACGTATTTATTTGTTTTTTTCTCTAGAAACTTATGTATTGGAACGGAAATAGGAAAATATTTATATATTTATATATATACACACTCTGTTATATAAATAAAATTTTATTACAATTCCTTCACTAATTAATCGAAAGGAACTTCGTTCCATCCGGGTGTCCCTTGACACCTCTCATTGCTTTTTTTTATCTTTATTCTATTTCAAATATGATTCTTCCTCTATGGCGAATAATTTCCTTTGAATAACTTATGTTTCGAAATAAAAGCCAAATTCGATACCTACTCTAATAAGTATCGTATCTTAACACTAACATATTGCCTGAATGTTATTTACATATTTATATCGTCTCACGCAATCATCAAGAGGAACCATGATTTACACACACGTTGATTGGAAAATTCACACTTAGCAGAGCACGATTGATATTTGATTACCTCGGGCCGGAGCATGAAGCGCGCTCTGGAGTGTTGCCATGCTTAAGTATTGAAATTGAACCATCCAGAAAAACCATAAAAATTACGCGTAGATGAAAAAAAAAAGGAATTTCGCGAGCTTTTTGGCGACATTTTGTGGTAAAATAATTTACCAGTACACGCATTCCTTACTGCCTTAATATTATCGACCATCAAGATATAATTTGACGTATCGATTGTGTATATTTTACTTAGACTTCATTTACCACCAAATACGCAAAAACATCCATCGCGTTTCATCAATATAATAATCGAAATGTAATCGTAAAAGTAAATGTTTATAGTGAAAACAATAACTAACCACAATATCTAATTGTGCGATAATTATCTATATTTGCTAATGGCTAGTACAAAAGTGGCAATTTATATGTAAGCTCGGTTACCGAACTATTACATGCTCGTTACGCACAAATGGCGTTTATTTCGAGAGTAATTCCTTTATTTATATAAATGCGTATATTTTATATAGAATTATCACTGATTGATATTCTCTTTGTGTCATACTCGGTGTTACTCGCGGCTTCGCCTGCGTGCAAAGCCTTTCCCGCGACAAAAGTCCCTAAACCACAGTTCGATGACATCGCCATTTACTTAATGAATCAGATTAAAAATATCCATTATTTCCCATGGGAGCAAATTATCGGGATAAAAGTATGTGGTAATCCAGGACATGACCTATCTGTGTGTTAAAGGAGACGGGTGAACTTGGGCTTGGTCGTACACTTATGAAACATTCATCAATATTCTTCTTCTATTTTGCAATGCACTCATAATATATACTGCCCACTGCTGAGCACGGGCCTCCTCTACTACTGAGAGGGGTTAGGCCTAAGTCCACCACGCTGGCCTAGTGCGGGTTGGCAGACTTCACACACCCTCGAAATTCTTATGGAGAATTCTCAGGTACATAGGTTTCCTCACTATGTTTTTCTTCACCGTTAAAGTGAACGATAATTGATAAACAATACGCACGTAACTTCGAAAAGTCAGAGGTGTGTGCCTTGGGTTTTGAACCTCCGGACATTGGCTCGGCAGACCGTTCCATTCCCAACTAGGCTATCGTCCACTTCCCTCTTATAAAATAAAAATAAAATAAAATAAAATCATTTATTGATCAAGTAGGCTTATAAAAAAGCACTTATGACAAGTCATGACAAGGTAGAGACAATAACAAAGGTACATATACCAATTAAATAATTTAAAGTACCTAGATTAAATAATGAACAACCAGCACGGGCTGATAGGTACAGAGGACACGGACATTGGGGTCGGGAATAGGGCTACGTAAGGAGAAGTGGAGCTGATATAAAAGAAAGGGAAGGAGTATCTTTACATTACGAGGAAAGGAAACGCCACGGTCCTCGCCGGCGAGGATAAAAAGGTCCTAGCCTAGCTAACCTACCAGCCTTTCACTAGCTACCTAAGCGATGACGACCCGAAGAAGAAAGGCAGAAAGAAACTCCGGGCTTAATTTTTTCGTCATCAATTGTCATGATTTTCTTCATTGTTTTTCAAATGTATATTTGACAGTATTATTATTACACAGGTTAATGTATGCATGGATGTAGCCCTAAGTCTGCTATTTTAATGTCTCCCATTTAAAAATATTAGATTGTATTACAACGGGAAAAGAAAATCAATTATTTTATGAATAAGTAACTGACTTCCTGTATCGGGGTCATCAGGCTGTCCTCTACAATGTTGCTAGTTATTAACACGGAGTTAGAAGAAGTATCGATTTAAAACTTATTTCGTCTCGTTATTTTTATTGCATTAATATTTATTTTATCATTAGTTATGTCATATATGAAGCATGTATAACAAGGATAATGTTGACTTATTAATTAACAATATATTTTAGATATTAAATTGAAATGACACTTTCGCTTTTTTGGATATTCAATACTGGTCGATATTATTTTATTTTACTGGCAACTCTGGACAGCTGCGCTCCCGGCGCGGCGACGTAATATCAAATTTAAATGCTTATTATTATGGCTCATTTACACTCTCGCCTAGTACCTACCTCGCCACGAGGCACATATCGTGTTCACCTCGCAGAGATTCGAGTTTCTGTTCATACTCTCGCGGTGGGTTCATTTGTTACAGGCGAGGCGCGTCCACTGGCTGTTCGCGAGCGCACTGTTTAAAGTTCAAACTCTCGTCTCGTTGTTCGCCTCGCGAGTTGCGACTCGTCCCGCCGCTCGCGCGAGGGTTTAAATGAGCCATTATATTATTTATTATTCGATCCCATGTGGTAAGTTCAATAATTGTGGTTATTAGACTAATTTTCTTAATCGCTTACAGGGCAAGTGTAAAACCTTCCGATTGTGTGTATTTTTGGTAATACACACTTACCTATGAGTGCACACGCACACTTTACATAATTTGTTAGTTTTGTTGATATTAGTTAGAAGATTATATTTCTTTTAAAGTGTGGGAGAGTGTTATATACTCAGAACAATAAGTTATTGTTCTGAGGTTATAGACATAAGAACACATTGTATGCATAGGTACTCTGTGGTGATTTTCTATTTGTCATGAGCTGTCAATTTTGAGATATAATAAAACGTGTCGTTACAAAAAAGCTGTATTAATTAATTGCATGCATCTATAGTAATTACTAATGTACGTTACAGTTGTATTCATTAAACTAAATAAGTATTTACTTATTGTAATTTTGTAGGCATATATTTGAAAATTCCTGGAAAAATGTCCCACATAGCAACACTATCTCATAGGACGTCTCAAATTCAGTTTGCAAACGAGTGTTTGATGTTCCGCCTTGAGTTTATGTAGTCGAACGCATTAGCACGTGTATATTCGTGATTTCGCTTCCTTTGTTTATGGTTATTACAAGATTTAATGTAAAAGCAGGGAAGATTCTTATGTTTTTTTTTGTTTTGTATCTGTAACAAGACATGAAAGGGTTCCTTAAAAGCATTGTCGTGTAGGTAAGTAATATGAAAATGTTTATCATATTCTTAAATACTTTTGTGTAAGGAAGTAATCTCAACATCTTTTCATGATGCGGATTTGACAAAGACAAGTATTTAGAAAAGCTACTTATATGACCTACGTTTATGACAATAGTGGTCTCGCTTTTGGCTGTAGCGTAGGTAATGGTCGGGCTCGGGCAAACACAAAAGCATTTTCCTTCGACCTTCGGTCGCAAAAGAAAGGTAGCTGATTTCAACAATTTTGTCGGTAAGATAGGTATTACGCACTGTTGATTGACAGAGTGGTGTATATGGGCGCCCCCTCGTACCGCCATCTATTGTCACGAAAGACGACTAAAATATTTTATAAATCCGGAACTGTACAAAATGATTTATTTATGTAATTTCCAGAGTTCCTTAATTTGTTTTGTATTTATTGATTTACCTGAATGCTATTATATTTCTTATTGTCAAACGTGATACTCTTAAGTATTATAACAATGGGTCATTATAAGTTTAATATTATATAAAAATAAATAGTCTGAAATTCGTACTTTATAATTTGAGCTGTGCATTTGTGTTTGATTTTAATGTATTTAATTCTAGATTGAAACCATTCATAAGTATTTTGTTTTACAACTATTTCCGCTATAATTAAGTCATTTTAATGTTCACTATTTATGGTTTAAAATATTGTAATAATTTGACATTAATTAGTCATTTATTTATAAGAATTATTTATTTTGTAACTATAGTAAGTTTTTGTTAATTTGTTTTATATTCAGACTTTCTATTGAATCGTTAAACTGTGTTAACTGATATTATAAAAACCGAGGCAATTGAGCAGCGGGAGTCATTCGTTTTCTATACTTTGGACTTATAATTATAAATACTTAAAAGTGAGCTTTTGTTTCTATTTGCCATGGATCTGGGGGAAACCTCTGACCTGGCGCCGATAGCAGCGGTGGGATCGCGCTCTTGCGATCCGATACAAAAAATTGTGGAGCCTACATTCACTACGAAGCAACTTATCGATTGGCTTTTTTAATCAATATGCTGATGATGTCCAGGAATAAAAGCGCTCCTTCAGGTACAGCAGACAGTTACGCAGAAGCGTTACATTGGCATGGAAATTATTCAAACGTGTGAGACCGGAGGCTTCGGATACGGAGATGGTCGAAGCAGTATTGAGAGGTATGTTTCCTGAGTCTTATCTGGCCAGAATTATTGTGTAATGCGCCTGATTCCCTGACAAAAATATTTTCTGGTTTAAAAACTTTTCTTAACACGTGAAAGTGTAAATGTGTCGGTTTTCGGGTACTTGTGATTTTCTCATCATGTTAAATTCAAGTTTTATTACTTTAGAAACAAGCTACTGAATTTACGTAGTTAGAACTATTTGTGGTCTGTTTTTCCCACCCAAACTCAGTTTAAAAGTACTATCGGATTTGGCGTTGCAAAAAAAAAAAGTATCTAGGTCTCTGTGTAACCCTTCGAAAGGGTAATATTTTTATATAACGCGATTTTTGGTCAATAAAAGCGTGTATATTAGTGATTCAACCTTAAAAAATAAATAAAAATATATACTGATAAAAGATTTATAACAGTAAAAATGTCTTGAGGCATTACTTAAAAGTTGCACAGGAAAAATCAGAATACTGCTGGCTAATGACAGCTGCTAATGACTAATAACAGCTGGTTGACTCTTAGCGGACTGTTCAAGAACTTTACCAAGTGATTATTTTCTTAACCGATAATTTGACATTCGTGTTAATTTTGATGTCCAATTAACTAACGTTCATTAATTAAGACAATTTGTGATATTGAACTTGAAGAACACAGATAAAATCTTGAGTCAATTCGACAAAATGACTACCGTGGAAAGTTTAAATATAGAAATATTATAATTGAAAAGTAACTGTTTATGCGCGACAGCTTTTTCTCAAAACACAGGGATCACTTCCTTTTACTTCTTATTGCCGATCAGATTGATAAATTGAGAAAATCTCTGTATTTTTCCACCTATTGGTTTTAGAATCTATAGAAAATAAAACCGAATTTTTGACTTAGGTAATGGCCAATAATATGAATATTTGCATGTGCTATATTTTGGTCTCTGCGATGCTCTCTCCGTTTATTGACGCGACATATAGGCCGCTTTAGGTGACTTGCTTTGGTTTGCATAGATGACATTTTATATTTTATCTGATGTCATTGGAGATCTTTATATCTAATAGTTTAACTCTTTTCTTTTTCCGTATAATCACTATAATGGAAATAATTAGCGCACACCATCTGAATACAATTGTACGACCCGCGCAATAGTTAGAAAAGTAGTGGCGTGACATCGTCTCGCACGCGAGGCGCCAGCGCAACCGAATATTTCCGGAAACGCCCGATTTCATCGGCTAGGATAGCGGCACGGAACATAGTATTATCTAAGTTTACGCAACTGTATTTCTTTGAACGCTTCAAAATTTTAATTTATTGAAACTAAATTTATCATTTAGGATATATCGCACAATAAAGACAAGCCCAAAACCCACTGTTTATTGCATATTTAAGTATGCGGACGACGCATTGCATGAGTATATATCACTCTTATGAACTAGTATTGGCAGTTGTAAAAGCGAAAAGCATTTCAGTCAACTTTTACATGGTGGAAGTATAGCCACTAGCCTTAAGCGAAAAAGTATTTCTGGTGCACGGCAAATAACTTCGCACCCCATAGATGAAGTGTCTATTCCTTTCCATACTGTGCATGGCATCATCGCTGGTGAGCAGTGATGCCAACTTAGCTATTTTGTAGCTAGATAACTATTCTTTCGAAGTAGGTCATTAACTTTTCTGCTAAGTTTTCTAGTAATTCTTAATTTTGGTTTATAAGATCAGACAGTAAAATTATGACTTACAGTTAAATTATAATATTTCAAATAGTTGCCTATTGGAAATAGTTATTAGAGCATTAACATCTTTTAATTATAATTATTACCCACATTTACTCCTTATCAACACTTTTTTTTTAATTTACAATAATTATTACCTAAAACTAGAACAGTTTTGTTTTAACAATTGATTGAAGACAATTCAGGCACGCCTAATGCCAAAAGTAATATTGGCCTGATAAGGCTATTTATTATTTCAGAATTTTGAATATTGGAAACATTTATCACATTTCGCAGAATAATCAGGGTATTTCGTAATTATTTGTATGATGCCATTCGACTAACATAGCGATACTTTTACCGTGGCAGAGGCGCCAGCTAGCAACACTGCTAGTGAATGAACTGAAAATGTAATGAATCTGAACATGCCTTTGTTTTATCGATGCAGTTACTTAAATATGTTCCTATAATGATTTATATAAATGATCTGTAACTGGAATTGCAATAACGTCTTTATTTAATTTAATATTTCGGTATTCCATTTTTGGTACTCCTATGCGTTTTATAACCGACTAAGATGAGATTGGAGATTGGGTTGAGAAAAATTCAATTTGATTGAACGATACGGTATAATATGGTAGCCAAAGAAGACAGTAGAGCGAACGGAGAGGTAAAGCGCCTTATGAGAATGTAATCAGATAGCATTTTTAGAGCTTGATAGACCCTGACTTTAGGTGATCCAAGAGTTGCAACTAGCAATAAATAACTTTATACCCAAAAGTACAGGTAAAAGTTGAATGGAGATTCTTCTGGCTAAAAACAAAAGGATTTGTTACGAAGAGATTGTAGATAGGATGGACGAGCGATCACTGCAAGACGAGGTAATTTTTTTTTTCAATTATAAAACTGTTTAAGGCAGTCGGCCGTATGGGCAGATAATGATTGCTCAGGAATACCTGTGGATGACTAAAACTAGACTTAAATTAGTTTTAACCCAAATTATGTGTGTAAACCTATTTTTTTTTGTTTTTTTTTATTTTTTTTTCCCCTTCCATACTCCTTCCTTAAACGCTGGCTGGCCACCATGCGTATCCTTACGACCTGGTCTAATTGGCTAGACCCCGTGATGGGTGATGCCGTGATTTTGGCTAGACCCCGTAATGGGTGATGCCGTGTTTTGGCTAAATCCTGTGATGGGTGATGCCGTGATTTTGGCTAGACCCCGTGATGGGTGACGCCGTGGACTTGGCTAGACCCCGGATGGGTGATGCCACGGTCATTTTGTTTTTTTGGGTGTAACAATTTTTTTTTTTTAATGTTTCTATATATTTTTTTAATGTATGTTTTTTTTGTGTGTGGACGACGAATTAATAAAAAGAAAAAGCGCAGAGAGCGCGCTTTAGTCAGTATGGCCGTATGGGCGCCCCCTCGTACCGCCATCTATTGTCACGAAAGACGACTAAAATATTTTATAAATCCGGAACTGTACAAAATGATTTATTTATGTAATTTCCAGAGTTCCTTAATTTGTTTTGTATTTATTGATTTACCTGAATGCTATTATATTTCTTATTGTCAAACGTGATACTCTTAAGTATTATAACAATGGGTCATTATAAGTTTAATATTATATAAAAATAAATAGTCTGAAATTCGTACTTTATAATTTGAGCTGTGCATTTGTGTTTGATTTTAATGTATTTAATTCTAGATTGAAACCATTCATAAGTATTTTGTTTTACAACTATTTCCGCTATAATTAAGTCATTTTAATGTTCACTATTTATGGTTTAAAATATTGTAATAATTTGACATTAATTAGTCATTTATTTATAAGAATTATTTATTTTGTAACTATAGTAAGTTTTTGTTAATTTGTTTTATATTCAGACTTTCTATTGAATCGTTAAACTGTGTTAACTGATATTATAAAAACCGAGGCAATTGAGCAGCGGGAGTCATTCGTTTTCTATACTTTGGACTTATAATTATAAATACTTAAAAGTGAGCTTTTGTTTCTATTTGCCATGGATCTGGGGGAAACCTCTGACCTGGCGCCGATATGTACTTACTTAAATAACGAAAACCCCATCCAAATCGGATCAGTAGTTTTTTGAGAAACTGGCGACCATACACATTTACATACATACGGATCGGATACAGAACCTCCTTTTTTTGAAGTCGGTTAAAAAAGGTTCTCAGCTAAGCGCTCGGGCGGTTTCCTGTTAGCCCTCCCCTTAAGGCGGCCACTCTTTGTCATGATGACTATTGGTCATGTGCTCCAAACAACCTCCTGCGGTGCGAAAAAATACTATGGCATAGGAATCGAATTCCTCGTGGATCAATCTGTCTCGCGGACAATGCTTTCATTCAATAGTCGTAAGTAAAAGTTCGTTTGCAGTAGTTAGATTAGCAACATGACATCTATAAGACAAAATAAGTATTATGAAATGCACGTCTTACCTTACAGTTGTCTGTATCGACGAGGCTGTGCACGTAGTCTCGATAATGGTGTCACTAAACACACATGTTCAAAACACTCTCACACACACACACACACACTCTAAAGCACACGTGGAGCCTCTGGGTAATCCAAAATGACAAGAATGAGTGATAAGTAATTAATCCATTGCTACTACAACCACTTTGTTGATAATGTATTATCTGGATGTTACAAAACATAAAAATAAACAAATCAAATGTGAATTTTTATTATGTTTCCAAGACTACCTAAGTACTGACATTCCATGGAACGATTATGTTAAAATAGACAAAAATAATAAAAACTGTATAAAACATGCATAATTATGAGTTCCAAAAACATTTAGAAATGTCTCATTACGTAATTTATAAAAATAAAGACATTTTGAAGATAATATTCACATATAATACCACAAGAGCTTCAAAATTATCGGGTATTTTCCGATAGGTTCGTTGCAAACAAATGAAGGAGTTTTCAGGTTAAAAAATCACGAGCGCGAAGCGCTCGTGATTTTTCCTGAAAAACTTGACGACTTCATTTGTTTGCAGGGAACCTTGAGGGAAATGCCAGATAATTTTGAAGCTCGTGTGGTATTCGGGGGATTATTTTTCCGTCCCAAATGTCGGCCAATAGAATTGCACCATGAGATGAAATGAACAGTCAACAAATAAGAATTTCATAATATATAGTAACGACCAGAGAAAATATTCAAAAAAAATTGTTTCTTATTATATAGTAACGACCAGAGAAAATATTCAAAAAAAATTGTCAGTATAATACCATGTAGGTTGTACCACGTGACGTCGAATGGTGCAATTCTATTGGTCGATATTTGGCTCGGAAAAATAATCAATACAAACAAATCTGTAACATAACCTTCTAATTTTGCTTCAATAACATCAAAATAACTAACTCCCATCTAAAAAAAGCTTATTCTGGCCACGCTAGATATGAATAATATTCAGCTCGAACCATTGATGTATAGGGTTTTTTTTACATATCAAAGGCTGGAACCCATATTTTATCGTTTTTAACATAATAAAATTAAATTATAGATTTGAAAAGTTCCTTTTTATCCACATGTGGCTCTTGAGTCGATTTTGTGCTGCTCCCTATAATCCCTTCCTAGCCAATTTCGGCCACGGCGGCCAATCTCAGCGGAGATCAGCCAGGTGCGCAGGAGATATTATAGTGCACAAGTGAGTGCGCAATACACAAGTGCACTCACTATTCCTTCACTCTCATAGTCCGGTGAGACGGCAATCCGACATGAGCGGAGAGAGATCAGGCGCAGGACCAACGGCTTTACGTGCTTTCCGAGGCACGGGGGTATCACACCGCCAACTTCCTTACTCCGAGCTGCGACTGAGTAATTTTTAAGATGGAAAAACCCAGTCACAATGTTTTTGGCCCGACCCAGGATTCGAACTCAGGACCTCAGCGCGCAAATCGTACTCGTAACGCGTACGCAATACAACTACGCCACCGAGGCAGTCACTGCTCCCTATAGTTCGTACTTCGTGGACGTACACGCGTATAACGACGCGGCGCGGTGGCGCGGCAGAACGTGGAACTGCCCGCGACGCGCGCGCCATATTTATTTCAAGCGTTCAAAAAAGGCACTAGGCAAAGGCATATGGCTCATGAATGTTCTGTGAAAAGTAATATAAAGTAGTGTAATATAAAAAAAATAGGAAATTTTTGGTTTATAATAAAAATACAGTAACATAAAAATCTTTATCAGCCAGCTCTAAATACGCTGAACAAGTAGGCGATATCTAATATTCATTAATTCATTTAATAATGCAAAATATCACCTATATGTATGTAATTTTACTGGTGGTAGGTCTCTCATATGTGCGAGTCCGTCTGGGTGGGTACCACCGCAATGTCTATTTCTACCGTCAAGCAGCAGTGTGCATGCACTGTTGTGTTTCGGTTTGAAGGACATTGTAGCCAGCGTAACTACTGGACATAATGGTACTTAACATCTTATGTCTTAGGATGACGAGCGCTGTGGAATGCCACACAGTACTTTGTAAGTCAAGGTGCTGGATGGTGTTGCTACTGTTTATGGGTGGTCGTATCGCTTACCATCAGGCGAACGGCATGCTCGTCTCGTCATTCAATGACATAAAAATAAAAAAAAGATGTTTGCATACATGAAACAAATAATACTCAGGTATTAAAATAAAATACCTATTGTAGACCTTACTTACATGTTTTATTTATTATAGAAAAAAGAATACCTATTGTCTGCAGGTCACTGAATAGCAATTGCAGCGACATCTATTTCTAAGCTGTTAAAGAGATTGTTACACAGTTCTACAGTATGATTTTCGGACGCCTAATAAAATAATAGATGGCGCTTATCATAATTACCAAGTAGTCCCGTGACTACCCGTTTTTATGTATCATGGGACTAATGGCTCTGTACGTCCAATCCCCGTGGACAGAATTGTATTTTCTGTCTAAACTATAGTAATGCCAATGCTATAAAAAAAAGAACGGGCTGCACTCCGGGAGTGCCAGCAGAAGTGAAAACTTGAGCATTAACGATGTGCATTTTTGAATATTTTGGAATGATTAGGGAATAATTTCGCACGAACTGCTTTATTTATCAATATAAAATTATTAGCGGCCTGCCTCGGTGGCGTAGTTGTATTACGGTACGACTGCAAGGCTGAGGTCTCGGGTTCGATCCCCGGGTCGGGCAAAGTGATATTGGATTTTTCTATTCAGTATCAGCCCGGAGTCTGGAATTTGTGCCCGATATGGCGATAGGCTCGCCCCCTATCACATCATGGGACGGAATACGCTAGGCGAAAAGTGGGTGCACTAGTTGCGCCTCTGCCTACCCCTTCGGGGATAAAAGGCGTGAGCATGAGCATTTATGTGGTTAAATACAATATTTATTTATTGCGCTATTGTCCAGGATTGAGTGTCGCCATCTAGCAGTATTATTGGGCGTCATATGCTAATTGTCGATACCTCTGCACTTCGATGTCCGATGGATGAGTGTCGGGTCATCTAGTTGACTACTTAATGTAGTAGTTCCCAGCCAATATTGATAGGTGGCGGTGTTGTTAATTATGCCGCCACAGATAAATGTCAGAAATGCAATGGTCATCAAACCAAAGTAGAATAAATCAAAATTTGAAAAAAGAATGTAACGTTCGATTCTTTTGTACTCGTGCCGTGCCAACGCTGGGGAAATAATAATAATAATAATAAACCCGCAGGGGCGGCTTTGTGGCGAGCCGACGGTGAGTGGCGACACCGCGTACCCCGATTCCGTGGGGGCTAAATGAGACCCCCTGACTCTTGGCTTGCCTTAACTGGCCGGCTAGGGATGGAAATCGCAAGAGCTAAAACCTGAAGCTCCAGGGTGGAAGTGCTCAAGCTGCGTAATAGCGAGGAAACCCGCTCCGGGACGCGTTAGCGACCCGCGATGGTGAAATCGGTGCACACCTCTCGACACCCTTTAGCCACCCACACCGATGTTGCGTCCTTGGCATGCGCCGCTTTTGGGATGCCCATCTAGTGGGGGGCAAGTCACCGTCTGCCTTGAATACAAATGATTGAGACATTTTACTTGGTAGGCGTCCCGTTGTCTCAATCAATAGCCCAGCAACCAGTCCAGCTAGATCCCATCCATAGACCCAATTAATTCCCATCTGCTCTGCAATAGTCCTTACACCTTGCAGGCGCTGTCTTTGGTTGTATTTCTCCCATAAATGCAGACAGAGATAGTACCTGCATGGTGTACATATCCCAACTATATTAAAGTATCTTTAAGGGGCCTCTACGTGTTGGATCTGTATCCCCACGCAAGCCTTCCAAAAGGACCGGCCTTCGTGCCGTGATATTCCACAGGAAAGATACAATAATAATAATATTAGCTTTATTTTCCTTAAACAGCAATTAACAGTTTTTAACTTAAATTTGTTTACAAATTGTTATAGATATCCTAAATAAATGTGTAGCTTTAATTTATTTCTTCCTTCCATTCAATTCTCTTTTTATTTAGCTGTAAGGACCGCCTATTGCGGTGAAAGCCTCCTCCAAATGCTTCCATTTTTCTCTGTCTCTTGCGGTTCTAGACCATGTTTTTCCGGCTGCTTGGACAACATCGTCGCTCCACCTTTTAAACGGTCTTCCTTTTTTACGTTTTATGTTTATTATAAACCAGTTCATTAGTATGTGTGACCATCTTTCATCCGTGACTCTCTGTATATGTCCTGCCCATTTCCACTTTAAGTGGAGTGCTTGTTTAGTTATGTCCTTGGCTTTTGTTTTCTCTCTGATTAAGCTATTTCTTATTCTATCTCTCCTTTTTAAGTTCATGAAACTTCTTTCAATTCCTCTTTGACATGTTTTGATTTTCTTATAATTTTTTTGGGTCATTGGCCAGGTCTGACATGCGTAGGTTAGGCAAGGCATAAGGCTGATTTGCATTGCTTTAGTTTTAAGCGAAGTTGGCAAAGAACTTTTGAAAATTTTCTTCATGTACCAATATTTGTTCCATGTTTGTTTGATGCGTCTATCTATTTCCTTTTCTGTGCATAACTTGAGTGATATCGAATGGCCTAGGTAGATGTATTCGTCTACATACTCTAGGGTGGTCTGGTCTCCTTATATTGTAATTTGAGGGCCATTAGTCATTACGACGCTTGAAAGGCAATAATATCTAAGCGACAAAAATACCTAAAATGAGTTATATACATATTTGGAATCGCCAGATTTTTCTGCGTCGATTGATCCGGGTTTCGTAGCTCTAGGACAACTTTTTTGGCGGTTAGATACTAGATGATTCTGGTAAATTTCACTATTTTTTCTCACTTACCGCCAAAATTTTTACGACTTTTTGGATTTACAGTAGTTGGTACGCTTAAGGAAATTGATTTTGAACTTAGTGTGTTTTACATGAAATCATGATATTACTGTTTTGCATTAATATTTATGTTTACTTGAAATAAAAAACTGCTCGCTCTTTAATTAGTTGTTTATTACCTACACAAAAAATTATAACTTTGGCATAGATATAATTTTACCTGGACCCATACTCTCCATATTTATGTGCTTAGATATTTTCAGCTTAATAAAATATTTTGTTAATAGTACATTTATACAATTTGACCTAAAATAAAATAAATAATTATTAGTCGGTTAGATAATTTTACCTGAATAATATAAGTTCTATTTTTTATACTTAGATATTTTTACTTGACAACCTTTAACTTCAGTCATGTCGCATAGATAATTTTACCGGGTATGTTCAGGTGGTTATACTTATTGCTAAGAGATATTTACCTGTTCATAATAAAGTAAATACACCCGATTGCGAACCACCTAGTGTTTTGAAAGTGTCATTTGTATATGCGCGCGATCCTGTACAGCGCGTATTGGTTGTCGCTAAGAGAGGACAGCCGTCGGACGTTTTTATGATTTTGCCTCAATTTTACGTAGATATGGTGAGTTTTTTTTACAAATAAATAGACTTTTATAATTTTGATAACATTTATTTTTGTAATAAATATATTTATGTTGCATTATTGTGTATTACAATATGTTAATAATAATTTAATTCCAATTTTACCTATTCTCTTCGTATACTTTGTTGCCGGTTGAGGCTAATCCTGACCTACCCTTCTTGGAGATAATTTATTTGATAAATACACGCTCTCGTTGGGTGCCCTCTTCCAGCCGTACCATCCACATTAGCTGGAAAGCTTCCGAAGGGTATTCAACCTTTCGTGACCTGTCTTGAATCCATCCTCTCCACGTGCCCAGACCTCTTTCTATCACAACCACTTTTATCTTGCTCTCATTAATTTTCACTCCCTTCTCTTTAAAGATATCATTCACATAATTTTTCGTGCCTAGCAGCTCTCCCGTCGATGTTCTCGTACAGAGACTTCAAAGTCCTCACCAGGTGACTCTCAATCTGATATATTAAAGACAATGTTAACAACAGTTCATTCCTCAGCATACGACCATAAGCCTTTTCCAAGTTTACGATGGTATAAAAGACTTTTTTAGACTTAGCCAAATGTTCTTTCGCTATGCACCTTATGTAAAAGACTTGATGTGTGTAACCTATTCCTCTTCTAAAACCTGCTTGGACATTCCACACTTTTTTTTCAGTCTCATTAATCACTCTCTTAATGAGGAACTTGGCATACAATTTACTGGCAGCACAGGGAAGGCTTATTCTGCGGTAGTTTTTATATTCTTGCTGTGAAAATTTCTTCTTGAAAATGGATATAATAATGGTTTTGCATCACATATTAAAAAGTAGTCATAACAATTTTGCTTCTACGCCTTTGCCGTATCTCAGCATTTTAACGGTTACACCCAGCAGCCTTGTCTAACCTCATACTTTTCATCGCATTCACTATTCCATTTTCCGTAATCTCATTATTAGCCTCGTTTTGACAGTAAGCCAGGTCTATAGCCTCTTAACCACCTGCTACATCCCCATCGCCTCATTTAAAAAGTCTTTTGAAGTAGGACTTCCAAGCAATACTTCCCTTTTATCTCTAAAGACCCTTCCATCTTCATTTCTGATGACTCCTATCTTTGAAGTCCCCGACTCTCCCCTGATCAACCATATTTGTTTCCAGAATAGTGAAAAGTTCGCTTTGGATTCACGAGAAGGTTTGTGGTCTAGTTCCTTTTTCTTTCTTTTGCTCAACTATTTCCTGAACTCTCTTTTTCATTTTGGTGTACACTATACACACTTACTTGTCTTTGCGCAGTACTATGAAAAACCTTTGTGGAAGACGTATGTCAAGATCGTAGAATGTGGTGCTCAATAGTCTTTTTCTACCCCTATGGGTTAAGGGCGTGGGTGTGTACGTATGTATGTGCTTTCAGCAAAAATAAATTTAGAGAGAAAATTACGAGTTGCCAACACAATGAATAAATTATAATATTATTGCTTTCGAGTTATGCTTACACAGAGATATTTAAGCAAGCCGTTGTAAATGTTCAGATAAGGCAATTTTGTATGTCCTTCCGCTCATCGTATATTTGAGGTGAGAAACTCCCTCCAAAGAAATAAGTGTTGGCTATTAACAAATTCTATATCATTATGCTATATTTTGGATGTAAGTATGTTTATCTAACAATAAAATGTTGATTATTATTAAAATTGACTGTTTATTAAATAGTTCAATGTTTGTAGGAATAACAAGATTTACAATATTATGCACGTATTTATGTTTCTCCACGATCGTCTGACCCAATAATTTAGCTATAGATATTTTTACTTGATTTTATTAATATGTTTAGATATCCTTATATGATTTTTACCAACTGCGCATTTTCAAATATTTGTATTTCATTAAATTTACTTGTTACGGTATTCATAAGATGATCCATTTAGATGATTTTACCTGTTTGTAAATTTAGGTAATTTTTAACTAAGCGACGTTAACTTTTTAATTTATAATCTTCAGGGCTGTTAATTTAACTCAAAAAACGTCAAAAATTAAGAGGTTCCTAAAACAGTTACAATTATTTTTATGCAGCAAATGGTTAATTAGTTATGATTTTTTTCGTCAAAATCAAAACTTTAAAACGCTCTACTGAAAAATTTGCTAAATGTCGCTTAGATATTATTGCCTTTCAAGCGTCGATTAGTTTTGTTTTGCCTTGGTTCATTTCTAGTCCTATATCCGAGCTTTCGAGTTTGAGGGTTTCTATCATTAGTTTTAACTGTGTTGGGTCTTCAGAGAGTAACACTATGTCGTCCGCAAATCGTAAATGTGACAGGTAGTTTCCATCTATGCATATTCCCATGTTTTGCCATGATAATTTTCTAAAAATGCTTTCTAGAACTGCGATAAAGATTTTTGGAGAGAGTGGGTCACCTTGTTTAACTCCTCTTTGTATTGGGAATGGTGTGCCCGGAGTTTCTAGTTTAACTCTTGCTGTACTATTCTTATATATTTCCTTTATGATTTCTATATATTCGAAGTTTACTCCTTGTTCGTTCAGTGCTTTCCATATCGCATCATGTGAAATAGAGTCGAACGCCTTTGAGTAATCTATAAAACATATATATAGTACCCCATTGTATTCTACATACTTCTCAATTGCCATTTTTAGTGTAAATATGTGGTCAATTGTTGAGTAGTTTTTTCTGAAACCGGCCTGCTCCTTCGATTGATTTTCTTCTATGGTTTTGGTTATACGTTGTAGTAACATGGACGCGAAAACTTTGTAAGTACACGATATGAGGCTTATTGGTCTATAGTTTGATATTAATTTTGCATCACCTTTTTTATAGATCAAAATGATTTCTGAGTTCGCCCATTGAATTGGTATTTTCTTCTCTTGTATTATTAAGTTAAATAGTTTGGTGAGTGGCGTTGTTATTGATTCTGCTAATGATAATATCATATTATTTGTTATTCCATCGGCTCCCGGACTTTTGTCATGTTTGAGTTTCTTGATGGCTAATAATGTCTCATTTTCTAGAAACGGGAGGATCTTATCTTTATTTATCCATGTAGATTCATTAGTTATTGTTTGGCAGCTCGCTTTGTTATCTCTATATAAATTTTGGTAGAATTCAGTGGCTAATTTTATTATTTCTTTTCGATTAGAAATAGTAGCTCCTAAATTGTTACTTAAATGCGTTATCATTTGTTTTGTGTTATCTAAATATTTGTAGGCTTTTTTAATACCTCCGGTTTTTTCCAAGTAGGATTCTATTGTATTTATTCTGTATTTTTCTAGATTCTGTGATATTTTTTTATTTATTTCCCGATATAATTTACTGAGTGTTTTCTTCTCTTCTGTAGTTTTGTTTTCCTTTGTTTTCAGGTCTTGTTTTCTTTTCTTTAATTCTATTATTTCTTCAGTGATAATTTTTTTATTCTTTTCTTCTTTGTTTGATAATTTGTGGTATGTATTTGTCGTGGTTAAGATATTTTCTAATTTGTTGTAGTAATTTTGCACCGTCTCTTCTTCGTTGGGCATCAGACAGTATAGTTTATTTCGGAGGTCATCATTGGTGTCATAATTCATCCTTTTCTTATTAAAACCTGCTCTTGAATGCTTTTTGCATTTTACGTTTAAGACTATTCTGATTAGGCGATGATCACTAGGATATAATAAGTTGTTGATAACATTAAAATTTTCTATGTTTTTAGTAGCGTTAGAAGCGATAAAATCGATCTCGTTTTTCGTTACATCGTTTGGAGCCTTCCATGTCCATCTTAGTTTGTGTGGCTTATTGAACATTGTGTTTGTAATTTTTAATTTGTGTTGGTGACAGAAGTTTATAAACATATTTCCTCTTTTGTTTCTAACGCCGTATCCAAACTTGCCCATAACGAGTTCTTCATGCCTCTCAGGTTTTCCTATTTTTGCATTCATATCTCCACACAAAAAGATGTTTCCAGTGCATTGTGACATAGCTGTTTCCAGCGTGTTGTAAAAAACGTCGATTTCATCATCACTGCAACGTCCCGTTGGTGCATATACTTGTATTAGTGAGTAAGACTTGTCCTGTATTTTTATTTTTAATATAGTGACTCTATCGGTGAGGCCTATAAAATCTAGAACCTTTATATTTTTTTGATTTTTAACCATGAATCCTACTCCTTTCTCTCCTTTTGTTATTCCATAGTGGTAGAAAGTATAAAAACCTCTATTTTCTATTTTCAATCCTTTTCTTCTGATCTCCGATAAACCAAGAATGTCCCACTTGATGGCGCTTAGTGCAAATTCTAGTTCAATGAGTTTAGCCTCTGTCATAAGTGACCTTGCATTGAATGTCGCGATATAATAACATTGCTTATTGTAAATTGGAGGGTGAGAGTCTACTACCCCCGCGCTGACAAGGCTTGTTGGGGGAGGGTGTTGTTTATTTTTTTGTTCAAGTTGAATTTTTTCGTTTCTTCGGGCTTCCTGTGTTTCATTTTTAGTTTTGTTTTGATTTTTATTATTATTATGTTTTATTTGATTTCCGGCTGTTAATTGCTATTGCTTTTTATTAGATATGTTGATTAAAGAGTTTGATCGTCCTCTCATAAGATCAAAGGCGTTTGTTCTGTTAGTTTTAGATGCGTATATGGTTTGCTGTTTTTTTGGTTGGAAATTGGAGGTAGATTGTGGGGAGACGGATAATTCCCTTTTCCTTTTTTCGTTATTATTTTCCTTTATTATCAGCTTATCATAATTAAGGTAGGCTATGTTTCCTTTTTCTCTCTCCGCTAGTAGCTCTGCCTGTAAGACTTTCCTTTTATCCATAACTTCTTTTGAGTAATCTTCCATGATGTAAATTTTTTTAAGACTTTTTTTATTTTTCATAATTTCGGTCTTTTTCCAACCATTTACAAACAAGCACAAAACAGGTCGCGGCTTACCTTCCTGTTTATTCTTGCCTATACGATGAATTTTATTGATTTCATTTGTTTCTATATTTATATTGGCATCTTCTCTGAACACTATCTTAACCTTCTGTAGCAATTCCGATGTTGATTTTTCTGTTTCTTCCATACCAAAAACTATAATATTATTTTGCCTTTTTTCTCTTTTCAAATACTCTATCTCTTTTTCCATATTATGAAGTTTTTGTTTCAATTCCTTATTTTCTTGTTCGATACTCAATAATTTTTCGTCCATACGATCAATCAAAGTACGCTGGGGAAATAGCTTCTACCAAATGTACTTAAGGTTCATATTAGATTAGTAAGGAATGGTTTTAATGACGTTAATAAATAAAAATTCACTCGTTTCAAGAATTATAGCTTCTACACATTGTATTTAAGGTTCATATTAGTATGGAATGGTAAAACCTCCGCATGCATTTTCGTCAGAATTCGGTCACGTGATCCTGACGCGTGACGAGTTTAACATTTTATACCCATCCCAAGAAAAGTGTTCAACGCCGCTAAAGAAGTTTTCACTTCAATAATAAGTCTGTTCTCAGTGGTTCGTCATGAGAAACTTTGCAGTGCGCAGGTAAAAGGGCGCTGTGATTAGATAATATTGAAAAACAGTTTTGCTTTAGTTGGCTATTAGATAAACAAAACTGTGCAACGCCCAAGAAAACTATGAAATTGCCGACACCATGCGTCCTGACAGTGGCGATAGCCTAGTTGGGAGTGGAACGGACTGCCGAGACGAATGTCAGCAGGTTCAAAACCCACCCAGGTACAGCTAACTGTGATAAGCCAGCAGAACAGAAACCAAAATGTGTCCACTGTGGACTTCCTCATCCCGCTAACTACAGAGGGTGTGTGGTAGCCAAGGATATACAAAATCTAAAAAACAAAAATAACAAAAAATCTGTTGGATCAGCATCAAAATCACAGCCGATTTCTGGCACTAAAAAAACAGAAAGTGGGCCTCTAAAACCAAATGTAGAGCTATCACGTAATACTGTGACATTAGCTCAAAACAATTCTTATGCACAAGTGGCAAAAAAAAATACGAGTTTACAACCATTAGATCTTGACGAGAAAATCAACAAGATTCTAAATTATATATCTTCTTTTGATAAGAGACTACAGACATTGGAATCTAACACCAAGACAGGTGTCCTTAAGCAAACCAACGATGCACTTATGCTTAAAATAATGGCTTGGAACGCTAATGGGCTCACTCAGCATAAGCATGAGCTGCAGGCAGTCCTAGATACAGAAAATATAGATGTGTGTTTGATATCCGAAACACATTTCACTAAACATTCCTTTTTAAAATTTAAAGGTTATAAACTGTATAGTTCGCTCCACCCTGACAACACAGCCAAAGGAGGTAGTGCAGTTATAATCAAAGAAAATATCCAGCACTTTGAACAGAGTAAACATGAAGAGCAAGACCTGCAATCTGTAGCAGTATATGTTAAGACCAAACACTGCCATGTAACAATAGCAGCTATATATTGTCCCCCCAGGTACACAATAGAGAAAAAACAATATGAAAATCTCTTTCAACTCCTGGGACAGACATTCATTTTAGGTGGCGACTTTAACGCTAAGCATACGCACTGGGGATCCAGGCTAACGACAACTAAAGGGAGACAACTTTATAACGCAGTAAAAGAAGCTCACTGTGAGGTTATGAGCACTGGAAAACCAACGTATTGGCCTACAGACACCCAAAAAGTGCCCGACCTTATAGATTTCTTTGTCTGCAAAAACATATCAAGAAATTATGTTAGTATGGAAGAAGGCTTTCACATGAACTCAGATCATTCTCCGATAATATTAAAATTAAGCCATAAAATATTACTGCGGGAAAGTCAAGTGACTCTAGTTAATAAGTACACAGATTGGGAAAGCTTTGCCCTAGATTTAGATAGTTTAATAGACTTAAAAGTCCCACTAAACACTCAAGATCATCTTGATTGTGAAGTCAACAAATTTATTGTCGACATACAGCAAAGCGCGTGGAATAACACTCCGCAAATAAAAAGAAAATTTAAGGGCAACGTCTATCCTAAAGAGATCGTAAATCTGCTATCGGAGAAAAGAAAACAAAGACAGAGATGGCAGCAAACAAGGTTTCCACCAGATAAATCTCTGCTGAATAAATTGACTAAAAAGCTCAGTAGGAAAATCCGAAACTTTCAAGATGAATGTCTGAACAATGACCTGCGCCAGTTAACCGAGGACCATACCACGGATTACTCCCTATGGAAAGTTACTAAAAACTTTAAAAGACCGAACACTCAAATTCCGCCTATCCTAGATGGGAACGGAAAATGGGCCATAAGCAATGAGCACAAAGCTTCAAGGTTCGCACAATATTTAGAAGAAACTTTCAAAGAAAATAAAGCAACAGCGAAGCATCCAATTATTGAGTGCACAATTTCCTCACATAACCAAGGAATCAAGCTTGTGACCCCTAAAGAAGTTTCTGGAATAATCCATAACAGTACTAGTTCAAAGAAGTCGCCTGGTTATGACCTCATAACAGGAGAAATCTTAAAACACCTTCCACGCAAAGCGATAATAAAACTAACGAAACTAATAAATGCCTCATTTTCGTTAAAGTATGTACCGGAAGCATGGAAGGTTGCTGAAGTCATAATGATCCCAAAACCAGGGAAACCACCCCATGAAGCATCATCATATAGGCCTATCTCTCTCTTACCTATATTATCAAAACTTTTTGAGAAGCTTTTACTGAAGCGCTTAAAATATATTATCTGTAAGAATAACCTTATACCAAACCATCAATTTGGCTTTAGAGAACAACACTCTACTATAGACCAGGTACATAGAATAACTACCAGGATAGAACAAGCACTCGAAGAAAAAAAAGTTTGCGCGACCGTGTTTTTAGACGTTGCCCAAGCTTTTGACAAAGTTTGGCATGAGGGTCTGATACAAAAACTCAGACAAATGCTGCCATCAGATTTTTCGGACATACTAAAATCGTACATTACAAACAGGATGTTTAGAGTTAAGCAAGAGGATGAGTATTCCGAGCTTAAAATAATTAAAGCTGGGGTCCCGCAAGGAAGCGTCCTAGGTCCCACTTTATACCTACTATACACAAGTGATATACCAGAACCCGATAACAATACTATTTCAACCTTTGCAGATGATACTGCCATTATGGCTACTGGATCGAATCATAAGGAAGCAGCAGAAAAACTACAAGGTGCCCTAAATAAAATTTATGACTGGACACAAAAATGGAAAATTAAATTAAATGAAACAAAATCAATTCATGTCGATTTCACGAACAAAGGCCAAAATTATCATCCAGTACATATAAACGGTTTAAAGGTCCCATATGCAAACACTGCCAAGTACCTTGGCATAACACTTGACGCTAAGCTGCGATGGAAAGCTCACGTCAAAAAGAAGAGACAAGAACTTAATATACGATATAAAAATATGTATTGGTTACTGGGAAGAAAGTCTTGTTTATCAATACATAATAAATTATTACTGTATAAGCAAATTCTTAAGCCAATTTGGACGTATGGAATCCAACTTTGGGGCTGTACCAAATCGAGCAATGTTAAAATAATCCAACAGTTCCAAAATAAAGTCCTGAGAGATATAGTCAGCGCTCCCTGGTATATAAGAAATGACGACCTCCATCGTGATCTTAAAATGGAATCCGTCACGGAAGTCATCAAAAAGTTTGCGAAAGCTCACGAATGTAGACTTCGACAACATGTGAACATTGAGGCATTCAAGCTACTCGATAACACGAACCTTGTGCGAAGACTAAAAAGAACAAAACCTTTCGAACTAGTGTAGTAAAGTGTAGTGCATAATTACAGCGAGCAAATAATAGTGTCAGTGCTAAGTATATATAACACACGAACAAGGTGTTTTTTATGTTATCAGACTCTAAGAAAGTGCCTAGATCATTATTCTTAGTTGTAGTAAACTTATCACCTAGAAAATTAAGTTAGAATAATATTGCTTATTAGTCTTATAGACTAGATTGTAATTTATTGCTAAGAACCTAGTTCTTACAACAAAGGATAAAAAAAAAAAAAAAAAAGGTTCAAAACCCAAGGGCACGCTAAAAAGTTATGTGTGTATTCTTTGAGAATTTATCGCTAGCTTTAACGGCGAAGGAAAACATAGTGAGGAAACCTGCATATCTGAGAAGTTCTCTATAGGAATTTCGAAGGTATGTGAAGTCTGCCAATCCGCACTAGGCCAGCGTGGTGGACTAAGGCCTAACCCCTCTCAGTTGTAGAGGTGGCCCGTGCTCAGCAGTGGGCAGTATATAATACAGGGCTGGTATGGTATGGTATGGTCCTGACAGTAGGTATTATTTGTGACTACATCCATGTATTCTAAAAGACAGCATCGACATTATCATAATTTGTAAATTTTCATGTTTTAAAATTGTTATACTGTATAAACTCAACGGCATGTGGCCTCAACGAAAAGACTCGGTGGACAGTCATCTGCCTGATTTAGCATTATTGGCCCAGATGATAAGTGGTCGCCGTCGCTCATAGACGAGGGCAACGCCAATGGCAATAAATACAGCATTTGACTTCTCTCATGCTGTTTAAGATACTATGCCATGGAAATAGTCTTATTTATTTGAGTTAATAATCTCCATCGGGATGGTTTTGCTATTTTGTGCGATCCATGAGATTTTCAAAAGAACGAAAAGGATTTATGCTCATTATTTTACTCATAATTATTGTTACATGGTCCACCTGTAGCAGCATTATTTGTAGTCCATAGGATATGACCACTTCATCATCAGACACAGGAAAACCACCTCTCCTAAATATTTCCAGATGGACCCGTCAAAAGCGGTATCCAGCGTGCTCCTACGACTTTTATCAATATGTGTGTCCACCTTCCAGGTACGAGGGCCAGGCTTAACGTCTTATGTGTTAGGATGACGAGCGCAGTGGAGTGCCACGCAGTACCTACTTTGAATTCAAACTTATATGTGGCGTTGCTACTGTTTATGGGCGGTTGTATCGCTTACCATCAGGCGAGCGGCATGCTCGTCATTTAACTGCAAAAAAACTTCCAACGCATGACATGACCACTTACTTTACATTAAATCATTAAGCAGGACAGAGTAAATCAAACAAATTGTTGCTATAAAAATCACAGTTGTTTATTATTATCAATAATAATAATCATAATAAATACTGGTAATTATGATATACACAGAGATTTACCCAAAAATTTAGCGCAATTAAATCGTATCATTAAAAACACTAATAACTAGAAAATATGTTGAAATGGAATACAACTCGTAAATCCTAAGTTTTGTGAATATTTAATAAATACAAATGAGATATTATCAATAAGGAACATAACGTCATGGGCCCGACCTCCTATAAAACTTCCAAACCTAACCCTACCTAATGTTATGTAAAAACAATCTATATTAAGTCCTGCGCCCTAGTAAGCTAATTTTTATAGAAAACTACCGTGTCTACGTCATCCGTCTCCATGCAGCCACAGCATATAAACCTAGAAGCCATGCTACGTGTCAGTATAAAATGAAGGTCACAGGCAAATAACAGGGAATGTCCTAATTAATGAATTTTGAGAAAAACAATTTGAAAGTTTAAATGTATATTATTTTTATTGAGACTAGAGAGAGAGAGTGTATATAATTTTTATGGACATACCCAGTTCTTTTCATTGTGGCCATAAACAAAACTGCATTTTTGGCGCCATCTGTTAACTTTTTTAAATTCTAATTATTGGAATTCAAAATACCATAGACAAAGATATGATTCTAATATTAAAATTTGTGACATTCCCTGTTATTTGCCTGTGCCCTTCAAATACACAGGACGCGCTTTCGAGTCAAACTTCTTTTGTTTTTGATAGCTGAGCATTAAACTTCAAGAATCTGTATTTTGAAATGAATCATTATTTCTTTATAACGTCATAGAAGAAAAATGTTAAAAGGGAGTACCTTCTTCTTAAATAAGTCTTTTGTTCAGATCTGTCAATCACAGCGAACTGAATAGAGATAATTGAAAACTACGCATATGATATTTCGTTTGATTAATTATATACATAGACACTGAACGTTTCAAACGCGTCGAGAAAAATAGAGGCGAACTGTTCCCCACTAAATGAGTTCGAGTGAATTATTTTTTGTTGTTTTTCATGGATATAATTTTCTCCCCGTTTTAATAGAAACCATAAAATAACTGGTATCATTATGCGCGCACACAAGGATACGCATAATGATGCAGCGATAGCGTATGACACAGCTGTCACGCATACTAGCTTAAGAAAAGTTGGCCTGTTTGTTTTAGTTTCATTGCAGCGCGTCACTCTATCTAGTTATATAATTAATCGAAGGATATTTCTTTAGAGTTTTCGTTTTCAGAATTAGAAAGAAAGCATAAAGAATCACATCTCTAATATTATGATCACTGTGCAAATAATATAATGACACTATGGCAGTTTACTGCAAATATTACGTATTTATATAAAAACGATTACAAAAATGGTTTTTAAAGCGATTTTCAATATTATACAAAACCATTTTTCTTTCAAAAACAAAAGAAATTTCACTCCAATATACTCAACACATTCATACAGCTAGCAAATTAAAGTCTACCTCGCTCGTACAAACTCCATGCCGGGACCGCATGCAAGTCTCCGGGCACTAGGGACGCCACAAGCAAAGGTAATGAGACTCCTACCGACTGCAGCCTACAGTCCTCTACTCAATCGCACTTTAACTTAACATCTGGCACCTCTAGAAGCCAGCGTTTCTGGATCCTTACGTCGTCTAAGACCATGCGGTTCCTTCACTTCGGAAAGTCTTTCCTCATCGGATACGCCCCTGGTATCCTCACTCTCTTGGGGCAGTCACAGCCTGATATACTTATTAGGCCAGTTGCATCTCCTATGATTTCTTTGGTAACATTGTTACTCAAATCTTCTTTTATCCAAGACCCACTCCAAGAGCATCGCAACTTCTCCGTTCACGTCTGCCCCAAGCAACACTAAATTAAGTGGACATATCGACACTAAAAAGCCTCGCAACCCCACCACGAATATTCGATATGGAAAAAAACACGGCAATCTCCCTTTGTGCGTCTACTGCATCATCTTCAATTTGAACCTTAGCACTAAGTAAGAGACGATTCTTATAAACACAAACAGAGCACATAATGCCCCGACGTCGACCCAGAAGTTGGCCTGGTCCATGGTCATCTCCTTGAGGAACATGTTCGGGTGTCGGTAGTGGCAGTACGCTTCGGAGCACTGGAGTTTCTCCCGTCCATATCCGTAGACACTGAGCATGGCACCCTCGAACCCGTAACGAACGTAGCTGAGGTACGTGAGCCACTGCAGATAGCTGGGGATGGCGTTGAAGTTGACGAAGAATCCGGAGAAGAGTACCACGGGGATGGTGGTGACGGGCCCGAGGTACACGCCGGTCTCGATCTTCATGGCAGCGCCGATGAGCAGCCCCAGCGACTGCGCCACCAGCGCCGTCAGGATGTTGATGGTGGTGAACATCAGCACGCGGTCCGTCTGCATCGGCTGGCCCGTCATGAAGTACACTATCATCACGTACACGCCGCTGAATATTATCTGGAATCATACGACACATTGGTAGATTCCTCTTAAATCATATTAGAAAGAAAGAAAGAATATTACGACCTTACGTGTCTTATTGATAATTATATAGACATATAACTTCAAGCAAATTGTTATAAATATAAGGTATTCATTTTATCTGTCCATTTAGACCTATGCCTGTTAAAACATAATATTTGTCAAATTCTAGTGAATCCCTACAAAATAAGGACTACCACCAAAAATATATTAATTATGTTCAATATTTACCTGAAACGGTAGATCTGCAATGGTTTTTGCGAAGTAGAACGCTTTTAACGAGTACCAGTAGTTCAAATGCTCTCTCACAAACACGCTCATCTCTGTTGGGACTGGAAACAAAACATTAATTTATTAATACGAATACATTGTTAAAGTCTTGAAGTTAAATAATACCGACTATTTTTTTATTGTTGATTACTTTTGCAGATGAAGTGACAGCGCACCTGATCATAAGTGGTCGAATTTACCATCGCCAATAATTGGACATTGGCAATACGAGAGCACAAAGTCTTGCCTATCGCAAAAAGTGAAATAGTAGGTAGGCAGGTAGGTACAGTCTGCTAATTTGCTCGAACATCTAAAAGCGACTGAACGGATTGCAATGCTTGTTCTATAGTAAGTATAATACTGTTATGTTGAGTAAATTTCTAGTAAACAATACTATAGATGTAACTTATACTATATACACAGAAATTATAGTACCGGCACGCTATGATGGCCGATTTGACACATTACATAAGTGAGGTGAAATCTAATTTTTAAAATTTCGAATAACGATAAACAAATGTTGAGTTGTGTCCTAAAATTATAAATTCCATAAATTTGACTGCACGTGACTATTGACATGTACAATTAGCTCCTTCAAGGTACTTATGAATTAATATGAAACTTGATGGGCGGATAAACGTCAAAGCGGCCAACATAGCGTGCCGGGACTATAGTGTTTGCAACATCAATCCAAAAATATACTCACATGTTAAAATAGTAGGCATCATAGCAGTGAACATAGTGAACATCACGGTGAAGAATATACATCCAGCGTTGCTCATAACCTTAGCAGCATCCTTGCCAATATCATAGTACAGGAACCCGATCAGCAGCCCCACCACTGTATGCGAACATAGCCTTAGATGCGTCAACGTCTGATCCCGCAGGATACTCCTGAAGGTCCTCTTCAATAGGATCCAGAACTGCTTCCACCCTGAGGTCGGGAACCCAGTCCTGATGGGTTTCTTGTTAAAGCTCTCGTTGGAGTCCAGGAGTGAGGTAGTGCAGGTCACGGGGGCAAGGTTGGTTGAGTTCGGCAGGTTCTGTTTTTCAGGGTTAAGTACTGGTTCCGACATGTCTATCACAGTGCAGGTGGGTTTGTCTGGAAAGCGATTAGTAAGGTCTGAATGTTAACAACATACAAATATATTAACAGAACGTGGCTTTTTTTTGTTCCTCTGGTCTAATGCAATAGATGATAGCGGTAGTCAGCTTACTTTCTCGTACCATAATTCAGTAAAAAATGTCATAGGCAACTAAATATTTCTTATTTCATGAAATAATTATTGATTAAAATTTATATTTCTTGTCTGAAGGCCCAATATGAATTATTCGAGTATTGAAATATTCTAGTAGAGGTTGTAGATCATTATTATTTGCTATTACGCTACAAAAGCTACATCATAAAACTAAATTAGGCAATTTTGACGTTCCAGGAAAAAGTATTCTCCAAACTCACCTATCACAATGGCGAGTGCTTCGGCTTTCTGAGCATTGTTCTTAGTGTTCTGATTGTTGTAGTTGACGTTTTGCGGCACCGATGACGTTGATGATGATGATGATGATGATTGGCCGCGCCCGCAGTTGCCTTTGTTCACCGCCATCACCAGTTTATGGACCCAATCGCCGTGCTCGCCGGTTGCTACTTCCATTACTGGAAGAAAAATAGGTTTGTGAAATACTTAAAACATAATAAGTAGGTAGAAGACTAGTGCTTACGTTTGATCTTATTATTTCTAAGGCAGTGTAGAGCCAATCGAAATATTCGACGCAAATTACAATTTTCAGAATTGTATAGAAAAGAAATTAGATTCGCGACATATTTTTTCATACTAGAGGGGTCATGTCATAATAAAGAAAAACACTGGCCTAAATTATAAGATGGCCAAAAGATCAGTGAGGTAATAATTATTAGGAAAATCACACATAAAAACAAACACATTCAAGGTTTTAAGTTATGATGTAACCAACGACCTTAAGGGCTCTCGGTCGTATTTCGTGACTATGATGTCGTCGTGTCACTGGCAGATATAATATATTCAAATATTTAAACACAGATTCAACGATTTGCTTCCCAGTATATTGTGTAATTTGATATTTTCTCACATTTTTTTAATTTATTTTCATCGCTAATGAAGTACTTTCAAATTATAAGTGTTTTTGGGTGGTGGTACTAACTTACTATCATCAGTCTATCATCATCTATCATCTATCAGTATTCTGCAGTAAGAAAAGTTCGTGACAATTTACTGTACTAAAGGTAAAATTTTACCCGCTGGACTATTTACAACACACACACACTCACGCTTATTATCCCCAAAGGGGTAGGCAGAGGCGCAACTAGTGTACCCACTTTTCGCCGTGCGTATTCCGTCCCATGATGTGATAGGGGGCGAGCCTATCGCCATATCGGGCACAAATACCAGACTCCGGGCTGATACTGAATTTAAAACCCAATATAACTTTGCCTGACCCGGGAATCGAACCCGAGACCTCAGCATTGCAGTCATACCGTCATACAATTACGCCACCGAGGCAGACTATTTACAATTCGAAACAAATCTCAACCAATGGGAGCCTTTGTCACAATATTCTTAATAACAATTATTAAAGTATATACCTACCCCTTTGATTAATTATATACCTAGATAGAGTGACGCGCTGCAATGAAACTAAAACAAACTGGCCAACTTTTCTTAAGGTAGTATGCGTGACAGCTGTGTCATACGCTATCGCTGCTTCATTCTGCGTATCCTTGTGTGGGCGCATAATGATACCAGTGATTACATGGTTTCTATTAAAACGGGGAGAAAATTATATCCGTGAAAAACCACAAAAAATAATTCAATCGAACTCATTTAGTAGAGAAGAGTTCGCCTCTATTTTTTTCAACGCGTTTGAAATGTTCAGTGTCTATCTAGGTATATAATTAATCAAATACCTAGCCATGTTATTTAAACCCTATTCCCTACTTTTGATTTCAGAATAATAGCAGCTGTTTAAAGAAAACAAAGGGACCATGTACAATGGCTAAAGCGCATTAAAATTCAGCGTGCTATGAGATCATCAACCTGATGTTCTACTTTTTTAATTCCGTATTGTCCCAGCTATGAACAGTCATTAAAGTACATTGTGTTAGCTCAGTTTTGTCGTTTTCAATTACAATGAAACTGTGCCACCTCGGCTCGATTTTAAATGAAGATATAAAACAGACGTTTTATTGGTTCCTATTTTACACAATATTGTATTCGTACTTTACGCAAATATTTACGAATTAAAGTTACAACCCATTGCATAAGATAATATTGATTCTGGGTGATAAGAAAGAGATGTAATAGTAGTCATAGTGCTACTATCAATGATAGTAGGAGCCTACTATCATGGATGACACCTAGCAAAGAGAAAGGAAAATTCTTTACATTTCAACTAGTGTAATGAGAAGTACGAAAACCTAGGTAAAATATTTAGTTATTCCCAATTTGAAGCCAACAATAACGCAGATAATACCGAAAACTAGGCCCTGAGCAATATAACTGAGGAGTTCAATGAAACTTAAGTATAATAATCAGCTAGGGCGTTTCCCCAACCTCGATTCGTAAAGAGGTTATTGAATACAAACACAAAACTAGAATAGTAAAATCATCGCTCCATCTTATCTAGTTCAATTCAGTATAAAACAATAAACAATATTTCGATATAAAAAGAGATAACTATGTTTAATCAGACTAAACTGACTAAACGATGGAAGATATTAGTACTATGTAGGTACTTATATTTTACGCTTTGTTTACAAAATATTCATAATTTATCGCGTCGTTTAATCTTATTTTGTTACTTCGGCGTAACATAATTTATTCGTTTCCGTCCTTTTATTACTTATAATATGTTATTAATCAATTGCAAAGTTTGTGATTTAGAATCTGTTACATTTATTTACAAATTGCATGCAACAGTATTGAATCAAGACAGATCGACTCTGGATACATGTCGCCTTGAAATAATTACATTTACTACAATGTCCTTCAAACCGCAACACAACAGTACTTCCAATATTTGGAATTGACAAAGCGGTCGTACCTTCCTGGTCGAAGTTTCGCATATAAGATACCTTGGTGGCCTATTATAGTACGGTTACAGCAATCTAAATATAATATAGCTTCGATAGTCATCGGTAAACTGTCTTTTCCAGTATTTGTTTTTGTAAAATATAATCTGCCCTTCAGTGATTATCTGCTTTAGCATTACGATTATATTGCAGGGATACTCCAATGTTTAATAATTGTCTTGCATTGTTTTGCATATAGTCTTGTTTTGCATCCTTGAACGACTCCCTAGAATTTATTCAGACAAAAGTCGCACCTAATTTATCGAACGTATTGCGGAAATGTCAGACAGTATGTATATAAACAAAATACCTGTTTTGAACATCCAACTGACCAATCAAAAGATTCTCAAGGTCCGATGTTTTGATTTGTTACATACCTACTTTGATTTGTTACTATATTGCAAATTTACTACCGGAAGCATTTTTCAATTCTATTTTTAGCCCTTGATTTATCTATAGATATTCTGAGAGGGTTAATCAAGTAAACAAAGACAATATATTCCGAACAATATAGACTAAGCAGATAAACTACATAATGTAATAGTATTTTATACTAAGCGAGCGATTTCCTTAGGCCGAAAATGTCCGGGACATTAATTATTAGTTTATATTTCGTCACTTGGTTCGACGATATGACAACTATAAGTAATAGGGTATCATCTTAACGTCTTCATTCTTTATACTTCACTGGAGTAAGCACAAGTTTTTCAACAATAGAACACTCACCATAATCAGCCGGATTGTGGTAGCTCGGACAATGTAGCCCCATGGATGAGAGGAAAGGCACCAGCCCGGTGACCTTGCCCTGGTATATACACTGGCCATCCGTCAACGTGTACAAGAAGTCGAACATCTCAAACAAACGCGCGGACGGTTGGTGGATGGTGCATATTATCGTCCTACCACCTCTGGCCAACGACTTCAGCAATGATATGCATTGGAAACAGGACGAGCTGTCCAATCCTGAGGTCGGCTCGTCGAAGAACATTACAGGAGGATTGTTCACTAACTCTAGGGCTATGGATAAACGCTTCTTCTGCCCTCCAGATAGGTTGATAGTTCTCGTATCTCCAGCTTCTACGAGACCCAACATTTCCAAGATCTCGTCGATGACAATCTTCTTGGCCGTTCCTTTCATGTCTTTCCCCAACTTCAAATTTGCTGACACGTACATAGCTTCTCTGACAGTTAGATGTGGTAATAGGCAGTCATCTTGCATGATGTAGCACGACAGCTTCCTAAATCTTCTTAGATTCCTCTCCTTCCCGTTTATGAGTATGGAACCACTGACATTGGACGTTCTGAAAAAAATATTTTGTTGTTAAACAAAACTGTAGAAGAATTTGGCAGGTGTCCAATAGATATTTCCGAAAACGAATTCGTCAGTACGTTAGTGTTTTATAATGGTACAAATGCAGTCATATATTTAATTCCCGTTGCTAGTTTTCAATGAATGAGTAACCTAGATTTAAAGATTTCGCTTTTGGCACATGGCATCATTGTAATTGTTTATGTAAATCTAATAAGGCTACGAATTTAAAGTTTAATAAACCAGAGAGTAACAAATTAAAAACCCAATTTATATATGAGAATGATATCAACCTGTTCAAAGTTAAGGTAATTTTTATTTATCACGCGTCCAAAAAATCTAATATGCTTCTCAATTACGCGTAATGTTAGGAAGGAACGAAAATTCACGCGAGTAAAAAAAAAATTATGCTCGTTAAGCTAATGTGAGTCATGAACATTATTTCGCCGGGAAGTCGCTTTCAAATATAAACAAATTCCGCACATTTTAATCGTTCGTGTCCAGAGTGAATCACTGTAAGACTTGTTTTAGCCCGATTCATCGAAAAACAAACAAAACCAGATAATTTAGCAATGTGAGCGAAACCGGTATGCCTTTATTGAAATGTTTTAGCAATATTATTTATGCATTATCTCCATCCATCACCAAAAAGATGCAAATTTGAAAAACTAGTAAAGCCATTATTTTTTATCCTGGGCTAAATAAGATTAGTCATCCCCATTAGTTAGTGAATAATAGAATATAAGAATACAAGAAAGACCTAAAAAACCATTCACATAAACGCAGGTCTTAAATTCAGTTCTAAAGAGAAGTTTCTCCATATTCATTTCTTGTAGGTTTATAGTACGCTCTACTGAGACAAAACAGATACCAAACCAGAATAAGCATCATTACCTAATCTAAACTAGTAAGTGTATATTTATATGCTGTTACAAACTGACTCATCTCTAGCTCATAAAGATAAATAGATTGATCAACCCGGAACCAACCACCGCGTCTTGCAACGGTGAAAGCGAAAATCAAATCAAAGGTTATTCAGGTCACTTGACTTGTAAAATATGTCCGATGTCCCAGTTATGGGAAAATTTCGTGTCAATCTCGTTTGAACGTTTTACCTGAAGCGTATAGTTGAACTTGTTTGAAGAATTACGACAAAACCAAGTTAGGTTTTCATGCCTAGCCCAAGAGATGATAGTTCTGTATTATGAGACAAGACCTATGATTAATTTAAAGAATTCAGCATAAGTTTTATCATTCCTGAATACACAAAATCTAGTTCTACGGGAGACATCGAAATGTATTCCTGTGACGATCTTCAAATATTTATTACAAATCTAGAATTAATATCTAGGCATTATTTTTAAACTTGAGCAACATGAATTCTTAGAAATGTAAGTTTGATGACAGCAAATTTATAGAAATGTTATAATTTAATATATTTTATACTTGACTTACTTGTATCCAGCTAAAATATTCATGAGCGTGCTCTTCCCGGCGCCAGAAGGTCCCATGATCGCCGTGAGCTCTCCAGACCTGAAGGTCCCGTTGATGCACTTGAGCAAAGCTTTGTATCCCCTCTTTCGACCCTCGCTGACTGAGTACGAAAGGTCAGAGAACTCGATGTCGACTGGCGGCCTCTTCGGAAGGTGCGTTAGGGACGCCATCGGTTTCTTTTGATCCCCGTAACCGTTGGGTATCTTCGGAACTAGGCCGGTCATACCGGCGGTGCCGGCGCCACCGTTGCATAGGTTCATTTGTGATCCGCTGAAACAATACAATGTTATTTTGAATTTCTCTCACTAGATTGCTTCATATTCCTTTTATATCTAAAAAGTTTTAATTTTTAAGGTGTGTTTAGATTTACTCATATAATTATTGAGCTAATGTTTATGCTGAAAGAACAAGTAAAAATTAAACTTAATATTCTTTGCGCTGAGATATTTCCTTGCCAAAATTGACAGCAATTATCAGCCTAGCGTCTTCTAAAGTAAATTGTACAACAAATATTATCGATAGTGCCAAAATTTCACACAAAATAATATTTATGCCCAAAAATATTTTATACGAAAGAGCTGCACGAGTCGAAATGTTAGCTCAAGGATGTGTGTTTAACATAAAATCGATGTGAGGACACTCGGCTCTCGGCACATACCCACTTGACAAAACAAACTTACATCGAAAATGACTTTTTTTTTTTTTTTTATTGCATTTAATGACGAGACGAGCATGCCGTTCGCCTGATGGTAAGCGATACGACCACCCATAAACAGTAGCAACACCATCCAGCACCTTGACTTACAAAGTACTGTGTGGCATTCCACTGCGCTCGTCACCCTGAGACATAAGATGTAAAGTCTCATTATGTCCAGTAGTTATACTGGCTACAATGTCCTTCAAACCGAAACACAACAGTGCATGCACACTGTTGCTTGGCGGTAGAAATAGACATTGCGGTGGTACCCACCCAGACGGCCTCTTACATAATGAGAGACCTACCACCAGTAAACCTACCACCGTCTGGCGGATAAGTGTTAAAAATATTTTGTAAAAAAAATCTGACTTGGTTTAATCTTTTTATGGGCTAGATTTTCAAAAACTAGTAGTTCACATCTTTTATACACAGCAGTCTTATTTTATTCCATTAACGAATCCCAATATATCACTTTTTCTAAATTGTTTATATAAAATGAAGGTACCTAATCCATTTAATCTAAATAAAAATTAATGAAAGCATTATCTATAAAATGTTAAGGATATTTTAGGAGCTTATTACTTGGAGTAAGGCATCTATGTTTCTAAATGAGTCCATAATTAATTGAGATAATATCTAATTAAGATAATCTTTGTAATTTCGTAAAGCCTTTAAACCTTACTGCAGTATTAATAATAATCAAAATCTTTCCAATATTGAATCAAATAAAAATGCCGTCTTTGTATTTAAGATCTTTCTTTAACTGCGGTACCAATTGTATCATAAATCTCCTTAGCTATTTACAAAAGTATTAATACAGATATTATGAATTCAAATGATTACTTTTACTTCTACGCATGAAAAAGCATCATAATAAACTCCCTTGAATCCTGTTACTTCCAAATATTTTCGGCATTCCCAATAGCCCTTCAAAAATCCCTTCGAAATTCAGTGGATAAAAAACCGGCATAAACCCATCTATTGCTCTTGTTATTCAACGTTACAACACGCTGGCTGGCTGCCAACTGGCTTGGTACTATTGCAGAATTGGTCCAAACGTCTACCTGACAATCTAAATTCTAACGTAATTCGATTACAACAAGATATTTATTCCAATGAGAGGAAGTTAAGGTTAGCTATGTAAATGAAGGGTTTTGCTTATACGGTTGGGTGGGTCGTTAACAGTAACGTTTTGGAACTGTAATGAATATTCGAAGAGTTTTAGACAATTCAGAAGCTATCGCGGTCGAAACAAGTTTAGTTGGTGCGTTTGTTATTAAGTAAGTTGGCTTTAATAATGATCTCAGTACTATTAAATGAGCTGAAATTATATCCAAAATGTATGGGTCAAACCGTTTGGATACAATCAAGTATGTATCCATGAAGACCAAGTCACGAGATGTGGTTATACTATATAGTAACAGAGTCATCTGTAGAACCAATCAATAGCCTTCATCCTCCTCTCCAGTCGTTAATATTTTTCTTAAACCAAAGCATTTATGATATTAAGATCGCCATTATTGTTTTATACTGGTAGCAATTTCTAGATTACCATCAAACGGGCAGTTTCCTAGCTTGCAAGCGATTTAAAAAAAAACATTGCATGGTATGCGATTTAGAAAGAAAGAAATTCGACGACATAGCTTTTACAATATATTTGATAAGCTTTTTCTCATTTCATGTATCATCTATCTCTGTGTCGTCCTTGATCTAGTTATTTTTATTCATTCCTATAATCTATCGTTCGCTCACCTATGTGGTGACGTTCGTCTAGCCTCGACACTCATTGTATGTTTGCCAAAAAAGTATGTAATGTGCTTCATTATTTTACTTTCCTATAGTGAAATCACGCGTCTACAATATATAGTTTTTTCATTACTTGCAAGCGAAAACTTGATCAAACAAAGATGAATATAATACAATATAATATTAATATATGTACTATTTAGTAAAATAGTATCAAGAATGATCTTTCACAACTAGCAAGGAAACTGTGACATGGATAAAACCTCCAGGAATACCTTAAAATGATTCAGGCCAATGACAAATACCACACGGTAGGTATCAGTTTTATACTAACGAAATATCAAAGGTATCAACGTTTAGAAACTCAAACAATGCGGTCAGGTTACTTGAATACGTAATAATAACCAAGGACACTGTTACCCCGAATCACCAATCCAATTAACTTGGTGAACTTTTACCTAATACGCAATACCCACGCTCAGTGTGGGCGGCGCATTGTGCTGAATACTGAGTTATATTTTACTACTTTTTGGCCACAGGACCAAGCGCCTGAAATGCTTTAAAAAACATAGAAACCGTGTATTTGGAATAAAAAGAGCAATTTATCACTTCTCGGTTAGCAAACTAACCATATCCGAACAGTCATTTGTTTAAAAAGATAAACCAACAAACAGGCATCTACAATATTAACAAGGTTGCATTGTACAACTGAAGGTTAAAGGACAAAGTCCGTCCCTTGATGTTAATTCAGGTCGAGTTATAACTTATATCATTAGCCAGATAATTAATATGTAAATGAATGCATTACGCTCTCCAGTATGAGACAGAAAGTCTCATAATGCCAGTAATTATGCACAAAACACAATGCCTAGACCAAAGCTAATTGAGTCGTTGTTTTGAGGTCCAAATATTTATGACTGCAGGAAAATAAATTAACAGATTTTCATGTAGATACAGCTTATTCAACGTCATGTGCCGGGTCGGCCACTTCCCTGCAACATAGTTGAGGAGGCCGATGACTGGCACATGCATCATACTCGTGAACGGGTGCTGCTTGTGTGGATTTGTCAGCCCATTTCGCTTACTATGTCTTTTTTTTATTTTATTGTCAGTATAGGCAGACGAGCTAGCGCTAAGCTTTCCTCACATTCATAAAGATCCTAATCCAAATCCCACAAGAAACAAATTTTCAAATCTATCAATCATCGGAGCTATATTTATAACTAGATATTTTTACCGTCTTGTCCCGATCACAACTCACAGAATCTGTCCCAATTTCATTTTCCTACGAACGGATAACCGAAATCCCTCGTCTCAAAATTCTCGGAATAAGTAAAAGCTGCTCTCATTGTAAGGAACGTAGCTTATTCACCAGATTTAATATAAAATTTGGTTATACAGCCGTGCCGGAGTTATACTTGTGAATATATTTTTAATTATATTTTATTTTCTGCTTTTATTATGTTATTAATTGGACTACAATATCTGTATTGTTCGAATAATTAAATCACTTTCTATTCCTTTGTTATAATCATGATCACACTCGCCCGTTAAGAGAACTCTACACATGTTACTAAGGTACCTAACAGTTACTATCAACAATTTGGCCTTGCGTATCTTAAACCTCAATTTTCCTCACATGTGATAACCTGACACCCGATTGACGTCATCACCCAAAACTACAAATATCAAACCCCGTTACAATACCACAGTAGTATTTTCATAATGATTATGCTTAACCTACTTACATTGAAATAAATAACGGACCGCCTGAATTTCAATCAAAGTTCAAGGTGTACTGTTATACGGTCGTGTTCGTGAATTATAAATCTAACAATACATCTGGGTTGGGGGAGTAAAAACAGCGTCCTGGATAAAGGAGTTTAATGAAGTCGGTTAAAAATGAATAAGGAGTGGATCTTTTATAATTCAAGGACAAGTAAATCACCTGATGGTTTGCATTTTTTAACAAACTCCAGTTTACAGACGCCTTGTTGACCCCGTGGGTGTAGGATGCGGTCTCACTGGTCTTTCGACCCAGTTGTTACCCACGTGTTGGCTAGTTTGGAATGCTAAACATTTTTTACTATGCAGGCATACCGTCTCAAACTAGTAGACTGCTTTACGTTATATGGGAAATTTTCGGGACAACCTGAGGGCATTTGAATTTATTTTTATTTATTTATTTCCAGAAAAGTACAAAACACTTACATAGGTGATAAGTCTAAAATACAATAAACATTGTTGTACTATTATTAAATCATTACCGGCGAACTTTGCACAGGCTCAAGGCCTGTATCACAAAGATCGATGAGTGGAGACTGACAGGATTGTTCAATTTGTATTTTTTTTTCCTTTACTCGTTGTATTGTACAGTAAAGTAGGAAAATGTTTTTTCTTTATTTTATTTTTTTAGAAAAGACTAAGTGAGTCATAGCTATAACTTATGAGTGAGTGGAGTGTGTTTGTGAGTTGTGATTATGTGTGTATGTGTGTGTGTGTGTCTATTTTATGTTTACTTTTGTATGTTTGTGACAATTTTTTCTGTTTCATCATATCCCAAGCCGCACAGCCATTTTTTTATCCTAAATTTGGCCATGCTACTGGTCATAGTTTTAATGTTACATTCACGACAGGTTTTATTGTAGATATTGGGATGTTGGTAAAGAGCCACGAATTGCTACGAGAATCACTTATAAAGTGGCAATTTGCTACTTATCCTTATACCCTGGTATATTATATTCCTTTAAACCAAATTGAGAAACATTCCATGGCACTGGCCACTTCACCTCGTAATTAATCATCATAACCATAATATTCTGAAGATCTTACCCTAAAAGCTGTCCATTGTTGAGCTGCTCGGAGTATGGAGGCGACTTGACCTGTGAGAAAGTCACTTTGTCGTTGAGTTCTCCGCGGCTGCCACGCCCCATCAACGGCAGGTGAATCTGGGTGCCCTTCGACTCCATCTTCAGGCCTGACGTCATCGCACCATTACCATCGTGAGATCTGATGCCCTGGAATATAGGAAATCGGGTTCAGAATTTGGAAATTTTTAAGTTACATATTAAAATTATAAATGAAAAACTTAGTTATAGAGATTTTACGAAACATACAAATGTAAACCAAAGAGTTCTAAGATTACTGTTTACTATAATGATACTGTCGTAAAACCTTGTCTATTATATATGAAAATATAATAGAATCAGTAGTCGGATTCATCTCCTGCTATAATAATAATGATTATTTTCAAGTTCCAACGAAATCAATTAAATTTTTTTGTATATGTGAATCATCTCGGACAGCGAGGGGTGGAACCCCCTTTCGTATATAATTACTACGTAATTGAGTATGACGCCCCCGCTCCCTGGCTGTGAGTTAGTCATTTATCGTCTATCCAATTATAAATGTGTCAGAGCTACATTATGTGCTTAATAAGATGTATTTCGCAATAATGAGAAACGTTCGCCAAAATATTCATTATTATCAGAAAATATCTGCTCGTCTTATATTTAACAATTAAATAATGTCTATTTAATGGGATGCCGCTTTCCATACCACGGTAAATTCTCTAGACTGCATTTGAAAGTAGGTTCAGTGCAATCTAGTTACAACCAACAATAAAGTGTTCAAGATTAGGCGAATTATGCGTTCAAGTTACATACTTTTATGAATATTTCAGGAACATTACTTCAAAAACGGTTTTAAGCTAGATCGAGGTTCCGTTCCAACACATGTAGAAAACCCAAGAAAAAAAACAGAAAAGGAGATGTCCGCTTTTGTATGGGTGCTGGGCCTCAAAATCTAAGCAGGCTCAAACTTTATGGATATTAAAGGGGCAAAAATATAGTATTGGATCAATAAAAAAAAAATTTGACTCCTCCATTTATCACTAACTTTCTAATACCGTTCATTTTAAGCAAAATAAAATTACATAAATCTCGAATTCGGAGTACTTTAAAATTATTCGATTTATTGCAAAGGCCTAGTTTTTCTAGTACTAACCAAATATATGTATATAAAGTACCTTGGTTAGAATTTTAATCCCGTTTTTGGTCATGTCCTTTACCAAAAGAAACTGAGTGAGTCGAACCACTCAGACTTAAGTAAACCTTAAATACGAGACAAACACACCAACCGCGACAAGGCAACGACTGTGTCCCTAGAATGATTTGTAAACTATACATATTTTGGTTAAGTGTATTCGGCTACATTCATAAATATTAGAGGTATGACGTGGGACGACATAACTGATGCTTTGACCGGGCCAATAATACGGTCATGGTGGGACAACATGTTTTTCTTGGGGAATTTCGCGAACTATATTTTATGTCCGGTGAAGAAGCGTGCTGACCGTTGGTGAATGTATTTTCGGCTATGAAGAACCATTAAACCAAAGGAAATATAGACGTAGACAACATTTAGAGGAGAAGATAAAGAAAATGGAAGAGTTCGTTTTTACAACTGTCCGCTTGCTTGACCACAACTCCTGACTAACTATCAGACAATTTTAAGTTATAAATTCATATCAACCCCGTTAAGATACATGCTATAAATAATACTGGATGAATGTACGGCTCTACATTTAGTAATATTGAATCAACAAATGGAATACGTTGCCCTTTACTGCACGTAAAAGTTTTATAAATAGTTTCGGAGCTATAAATAGTAAAATCAATCGTTTCAATGGAAAATATTGAATAATTAAATGACCTAAATGACGTAGGGGTATTTTTAGCACTCGCGTACCTACGAGAGACGAAGCGTAAATTAATATTGGCGGCACTTATATTAAGTATGTTTTCTTATATTGCCCTTTAAAGTACTTGATGGTGATAATGTTGTTGCTCCAAAAGTTTCGGCTGTTTACTTAATATCCTGTACCTATAGTTGATGGTAAGTAATGACGTGTTACATTCAATGATTATAAGGGTTTATGCCAGCTTGCTTTACTTGTCACATGACTCAAAATAATGAGCCATTGAGTAGCACTGATAGTTACATAATAGAATTTGTAATCGCGAAAAATACAATGTTATAGTAATAAAAAATGGCTCCATATTAACCCAATTCAACCATAATATCAAATACATCGAGATAACGACTAGGCCAGAGTTACAGCCTATTCCCATGCTTGTCACGTCTTAGGCATTTGAGGAAAATATACATCAATGTTTAGGAATCTATTTTATAATCACGCGGGCCGCATCCGGAATTATAGTACCTGGTATGTCTAATATAAATATCGCAGGTAATCGCAAATTGTGTACAAGATTTGACTGATTGTCAGTTCATCAACTGCATCATTCAAGGATCGCATGAATTTTGACACTTAATAATCTATTCACACAAAATTAATCAGGAAATGAGCAAGTCCCTCGTGAGACTGCCACATACAGCATCAACGACTGCCAGAACTTTGATTCACAAATCCATGTATATCCCTGAACTGCATTGTTCATCCAATAAGGCTAACTCACACACACACACACACTCACGCCTTTTATCCCCGAAGAAGTCGGCAGAGGCGCCAAAAGTGCACCCACTTTTCGCCGTGCTTATTCCGTCCCATAATGTGATAGGGGGCTAGCCTATCGCCACATTGGGCACAAATTCCAGACTCCGGGCTTATACTGATTAGAAAAACCCAATATCACTTTGCCCGACCCGGGGATCGAACCCGAGACCTCAGCATTACAATCGTACCGTAATAGAACTACGCCACCGAGGCAGTCGAGGGTAAATCACATTATACCCAATGATGCTACAACAAACTAATAGCACTGTTTGTACACTGCTGGACATAGGCCTCTCTCAAGATACGCCACAGAGCCCGGTCTGCTGATTTATGCATCCAGTCGCTGCCGGCCCTCTTGTGCAGGTCAAGTTTGTACACTTACTAGTCAATTATCATACGATAACCGTAACACACCTAATAAATAATTACTTAACATTGTATATTATAAACAAAAGCAACTGTACGTGCCTTCACGCTCGATCGCGGTATCACAAACCGTAGCCAAAGGTCGGGCTTTTATTATTTATTCTATACCATCTGTTTCCTTCGCCTTTGTTTGTCGACGTTGCTCGGGTAACAATAACTAAGATGGAATAAAATATATACATGCAGATCTCTAAGAATGTACATAAATCTAAAAAGAATAAATCTCAAACTAAAAACACTGTACTGACTACTGACGTAAATGTATATCTCACGTGACTACTTTAATGAATTAGTCTATATTGTCTATGCAATAAAATACTGACGCAATAGATATTATATTCGTGCCGGTTCTTAAATTAGCCTTCAGCAGGAATGTTTAAAATGTGAATAAATCTCGGCCGGTTTGTTTAATATCTTATAGGAAACCGACCTAAAGTAGGATAGCAGTTGTATTTTCTATGGGCAATGAGATTTTTGAAGATACAGAAATCATTTCAGCTGCTATACTAATTTTCCCAAGGATTACACCTATAAAAAGGTCCTAGATTTTACTCAGTTAATGTTTGTAACTTGTAAAGTCTCCGGCTACTACAAATAAAGCTTCTTAGCCCTTAATGAGAGGATTTGCAATAGGCATCACATAGGAACAGACAGCACTTCAGACCCGAATGAATATTTAACATCAATTAAGCGACTTGCTGGTTTCATCATTTATAAAAAACCAAACATGTTGTAAACAATGCATTTGAAATAAATATCTTTACCGAAAATTCCTATTAAAGTTATATGACTGCGGCTCTACGTAATTTTACAAGGAGCACCTGGTACGTGGGTCTAATATTCAAAGGACAAGGATGGATAACTGGAGCAAGGCTACGTCGAGGATACGTCGACCTTGTGCCATCTACATAAAAACTTAATTTAACGCTTCTTGTGAAACTTAGGAATAAAGATTGTTACAAGCAATGTCCTGGATCATAATGAGGTGAGAAGCTGATTGTATTACTGTACTTAACATATTTTTTTATGTTTATAGAAAAAGTAACTGTTATGTCTAAGTCAAGTAGTTAAGCACAAAGTAAATAGTTACGTGGAATATTTGAAGTGGTACAGCCAAGCCATAGTAGATTTTGTCCGCGTCAAAATTTCTATGGGTTATACCACTGTCCCGTCGAACCGGTGTAAATACTAGTTTTACTGTTGTGTCTCAAAATGTACCATAAAAATAGTCATCTGGAATGTAGTGGTGAGTCCTAAGAGCCAATAAATGTAAACAGAAGGAGCCACATTTATGTTATGATAAAGATATCGCAAATATTTATGTTTATTAAAATGTTACCAATATTATGCAGTTAATAGTAGTAACTAATTAGATAACCTGTGACTTGAAGATACCTTAAGAATTATTTATAGTCTACGTTGATCATTCGACTGACGGACTTAACATTTAGAAATCAAGCTATTGCATAAAAAGCAATGCAAGTAATGCTAAAGTTCGTCATAAAGGTAGTTTTATTTCTTACGAGAAGACTTCTGGCAAAATTAACAATGCTATTTCCATGTGTAACACAGTTATATCATTTTTTTTTTTTTTTAACCTGACTATCGTTTGTTAGCCTGACGAGGGTCGGCTTATACAAACAAACCGGACTTTAGGGTGAGCGCTTTAGGCACTCGCAACCCTTTAATTTAAGTGACCATGCTGAGGGCAACCCACTAACGGGTTACGGACCTCGGCTCAGGACGGTCACTGGGAGAGGATGAGACATCAGCGTTTAGTGGGGAAGATTGGGGTTTAACCTAATCCTATCCATTTATTTCGTCGGCACGCGGGCCGGAACTGTTAGGAGGGTCGGGGGGGGCGACGGGGAACGCGGCGAGGTCCTCGGCGGCGAGGACGGAACTGCGGTCGTGTGGAGTGTAGGAGTTTTAGGAACTCGTTCTTACTGCGAATGGCCAGAGTGATATCGTCCTCTGGATCGGTTAGTACTGAACGCGGCCGTCTCCATTTGGCGCGGTCGAATGGAGTGTATATTGACGCTTTGCGGACTAACGTATTTGGGTGATTTACCGCCCGATCGAAGTAGCGTTTGCTGGTCATTTGCATGAAATGCCTGATGGTCGGCATGTTGGTATCCACGTGGAGGTTGCGATTGCGAACGTACCACGGGGCACCAAGAGCGTGTCGAAGAAAAATGTTTTGCAATACCTGCATACGCTTAAGACGAGCAGGCGGTATATGGGCGAACACGGGCGACGCGTATGTCATGATCGGTCTAATACACGTGGTAAAGATCCTAATCTTGTTGCGGATGGACATTTTGCTTTTCCTATTTATGAGCCAATGCAGTTGGCTCATCGCGAATGCGGCTCGCGCGCGTACCGCATTTACGTGTGGTATGAAGGTCAACCTCCGATCAAGGGTCACTCCTAAATATTTGGCTTTGTCCGTCCAGGGGATAACCTGGTTGGACATGTGGACTGAGTTGTGAGGCACATGGACTCTCCGTTTCAAAGTGAACAGGATAGCCTGGCTCTTTGTGGGATTGACGGTGATTCGCCATTTGCGGAACCACTCGCCGAGCTTGTCGGCGGCGGCCTGCAAAGTGCGCACCACATTGTCGGGGTTTCTACGTGAGGCGTAGATTGCAGTGTCATCCGCAAAGAGCGCCAGATGGGCGTTCTTCGGTTTAGGGATATCGCTGGTGTATAGCGAGAATAGAAAAGGGGAAAGAGCGGAGCCTTGCGGGACTCCGGCCGTAATAGTATGTCGGGAAGAAAGAGTACCCTCCACGCGATATTTGAATCCGCGATTCGACAAAAAATCTCGTATGATGTGCACGAGTTGAGTGGGCACGTTAAGAGTGTACAGCTTGTAAAGCAAGCCGTTGTGCCACACCCTGTCGAATGCTTTTTCAATATCGAAAAAGAGAGCACCGGTGGGCATGCCTATCTTGAATTTGTCGTAAACGTGCTCCGTGATGCGGAGCACCTGATTTACGCAACTGTGCCTAGCACGAAAACCAAACTGTTCCGGAGGGATCAGATTGTTGTTGTGAGCGACTATTTTGAGGCGGTCGAGGACGATCCGCTCGTAAATTTTGCCCAGAGTACTGAGCAGACTGATTGGCCTGTAAGAGGACGGTTCGGATGCGGGTTTCCCCGGCTTATGGATACCTATCACAACTGCCTCCTTCCAGACCTCTGGGAAGAGGCAGTTTCGAAAAGCTGCATCGTATATCGCGGTAAGGATTTGAACTAGATGCTCAGGAAGCATCTTTATCATGCGGGTAGGGATCCTATCGCCCCCGGGGGCTTTACGTCGTTTGAGTGCCTTGATCAGAGCGATGACTTCTTCGATAGTCACCGGTGCAAGGGGATCGGGTGGTGGCGGGTCGACGTCCGGGTCGACATTGATCGATTGCGAATTAGGAGGGATCGGCGGTAGCCGGACCGCGTTCCTACTTTCGACTAACGAATTAACCGCAACAAGATGGCCGTCGTCTACGGGTATGGCTGTGAGGGAACATTGAGACTCCAGACTGTCGGCCAGCAGTTCCGCTTTCTCGTCGTCATCAAACGCCGGGCGTTGATTCGGACGATTGAGCGGAGGCATGGAGGTCACATCGTTTCTCCTGAAAGAACGACACAGCTGCCAGAAGGCCTGGTGTGTCGGGTCGAGTTCGGCTAAGCGAGTTTCCCATCTCGAATCGACGACCTCTTTTATGCGACGTCTAACCTCACGTTGGAGGAAGCGCGCAAGACGCCGTCGTTCCGGGGTGGGGCTCGTCGCGCAGGCTCTTAGCGTAGCGTTACGCTTCCTCACCACCCACCGCACGTCGTCGGGAATTTGCCAATGACTGTGAACAGTCTCCGGCACATTCTCGGAGCTTTCGCTCAAGACGTTTTGAAGGTGGTTGGTGAAGGAGCGAATCGCGCCGGTCGTTTCCTCAGGAGTCTCGATGTTGGTCGGGATCGCGGAAAGATCTGTGGATGAGGTGTCCGCGAGCTTGGTGCCTAGGAGGCGCCAATTCGTTTTCACCTTCATTCGTATGTTAGGACCTGTGTCTGTTGGGCCGTGTTGAGGGACTAGATCTAGGATCACAGGTCTGTGGTCAGAGTCTAACTCTTGTAGCACTTGTAAGGAACGCACGCTAAGGCTTACGTTCCTTACAAGCGCTATGTCGAGTATGTCGGGTCGGTACTCGTCGTCAATTGCGCTATAGTGGGTTGGTTCAGAAGGAACCAGGACACTCATATCTATTATGTCAAGACAACTCTCCAGGGCGGCTCCTCTCCCGTTGGTCGAGTTGCAGCCCCAGAGAGTGTTCTTGGCATTGAGGTCTCCCGCCAGAATGACGGAATCCCCCATTTCGACTAATAATGATCTAAGCTCATTGGAGTGAAGCTCCTTTGAGGGCGAGAGATAGGCCGATATGATGGTGATCGGCGGATGTCCTGTCATAAACAGTTATATCAGGTAAATGCTCTAAATACTAAGTAATCATAGTAATCGATGCTTCGCTCAACCTTTAAAAACTACCTTCTTTTCTTTGCTTCACGATCTAAGACACAAGCTCCTTACTCGTATAGTTGAGAAACGTTGTGACGGAATAATGTTAACACATAATAAATAGTAGGAAGACATACACAAGCTGATGTAATCGAAGCCTAGAAATAGCTTCAGGCTTATAAGTATCAAGTTTAGAGGGTGACACGGATATCCACGAAGCCTGTGACGAAGTGGCAGGCAATTTGTGTCTAAACAGGCGGAAAGTTAAGTATATTTCATTCAAGTGAATGAAACAAGCAGCGAGACGTACAAATACATACTATTAAGAGGTCTGCACGAAACCATTTGGAAAACTTATAAAATAACAGTGTGATAACGTTATGACATTTCAGTTTAGAAGACATAGTAGCCAGTGTAATTACTGGATAATGAGAATTATCACCTAATTATTATTTTTGATACGGACACGGCAAAACATTTGAAGGTAAGCGGTGAGAGGTCCAGATTGTGCGTCGACTGATGAGCGATGATTATCCGTCGTCAGTCGACAGATCCAGTCGGCTGATCCCGGAACGCGGCACACTTACGTGGGCGACTATGGCGAGTTTTACCACCTTATGTACGGTGGTCGCTATCCGGACGGATATAAAAAATAACCTACCACCTGCAAGTGTAAAGATAACGATGACTTATCAGAAATGAAGACCGTTGAAACCAAAGATACTGTTTATTGACAATTGATAGTACTAGACAAGCTACCGGAGCTACTTGTTTGTCTCATCATACATTTGTATAAAAACCGAATCACAACACAGGTTGGTCGTGTCCGATAAGTTATCAGTAACAGACAATATCTCGCTTGTAAAAAATTATTCCAGATTAATATTGTGATAAAACATTATTTATGATACTTTACAATGTAATGTGAGTTCTAATGTCTCGATTTTTATGATCTTTTCAGGCGCATTCATTGTTGTTATTGCTCAATTAATATCATGTTTAATGGTTTTTTTTTTCATGGCATTGAATGATGATTGATTGGTTTTATTTATGTTTAACAATAGATAAGAATTTTACGAATAGATACTGGCCACAGTATTCAAGCGGAAAAATCCTCCAAAGAAGTACATTCAAAGAATATCCTCTATACACCAAGTAAGAGAGGCAATTGTAGCAACTGTTCAGGGAGGTCAAATTCAATTCAAATTCAAATCGTTTATTCAGTAATTAGGCCCCTAAGGGCACTTTTACACGTCATTTTTTTACAATATTTTATCATCTAAAGGATTCTACCAGTGCTTCGGAAAAGCCCACTGACCTGAGAAGAAGCACCAAGAAACTCAGCGTAGGTCTTTTATTGTTATATTTTTTATATATATATTTTACAAATTGCAAGTAACAATATAAATTCAATTATTACTTATGTCAAAAAAAAAAACAAAACAATATATAACATATAAACAATCAAATTATAAAACATGAGTGAATCCGAGCAACTTAATCCCAAGCATTTGTATCCTCCAGATAATCGCAAATACGATAGTAAGCTTTTTTACAGAGGCGGTCTTTTATAGTGATTTTAAATTTTTTTATTGGTAGTTTTACAATCGTTCAAGGTCAATTCAAGGTCTTCGGTTAGTCGACATATGTAAAGGCTAATCACTATAATATTCGTATAGGCAGTACTACAAGATAAACTACGTACAACGTTAATAATACAGGAGTTCACCTACGCTTCCATACTTATCAAAACTGATCCCATAATTTAATGTAGTAGCATATTGAAATTCCATCCCGGAATAGATGTTCGTAGGAAGGCGCCCACGTCGTCCTATTGTGTAGAGTTGTTGCCTAGTTTCAGAAAGACCTAAATTGGAAAGCTGTCTGACGCGATTTCCCGAAATATACCAATTGAAAGCGATATTGTTGGAATAATGTTTTATTTCTATTTGCAGGGAATTTATGAATGAGTTTTGTGCTATTTTGAAAATGGACCTTTAGTTTAATTTAGATACAAATTATTGATTCCAAGAACGATACTTTTTCAGAATACGGATTTGATAAAGATTATATTTTTAAAGAGAAATAACCTTCAGATATCTATTTCAATGTGGGTATAATTCATAAGGGTGTTTGTCCAGGCACCTCGTCTAGGCCCTTTACTAGGATCAAAGGAATAACAGCTCTAGTATGCTTTCACCTACTTATATCAATGTATAGGAGGGCACATCTTTCGCTGTATTACAATGTAATTGGTAATCGAAGTTCTTTTGTGTGCAAGAAGTATATAAAGCTGAGATATATGTTTTTTTTATTAACCCTTCCACTCGGCCTCAGAGGCGACTAAATGGATTCCTCGACTTTAAAACCTAGCGTTTAACCGCCTGCGATAAAAGCGGGCGCCAAGCCCTACCATACCAGCCCTGCATAATATACTGCTCACTGCCTAAGCATGGGCCTCCTCTACACCTATGATGGTTTTAGGCCTTAGTCCACCACGCTGGCCTAGTGCATGTTGATAGACTTCACCTACCTTCGAAATTCTTATAGAGGACTTCTCAGGTATGCAGGTTTCCTCACGATGTTTTTCCTTCACCGTTAAGCCTTAGTAAGCTATAATGATTCAGAGATAATGACCCCTGAGTGTCATAGGCTACATTTTGTCCCGGACCGGATTTTAACGAGGGTGGATCATGAAGCCGCGTGCAAAATTTAGTAAATGAAATACCATGCGTCCTCTTTTGGCATAACACAGAATAGAAGGCATAAAAACATGCCTTTCACTTGGCTACCCGGCTACGCTCGCGTGATTACTTTATCATTACCTAAATGCGGTATAATAAGACCTACTATTTATACAGACGACGCTATATAACTAAATTAGATCTATTTGTACGATAAACGATAATGTGCTAATTAGAGTAAAATATATTTATTTTTAACGAATTTTTATCATCATCATCCACCACATGAAGTCCACTGCTGAACATAGGTCTCACCTAAAGATTTCCAGACGGACCTGTTGAAAGCAGCCTGTATCCAGCGTGTCCCTGCAACCTTTATCAAGTCGTCGATCCACCTTGCAGATGGCCGGCCGTCCGACGCTGCGCTTGCCGGTACGTGGCCTCCACTCGAGAACTTTTTTGCTCAATCTGCCGTCAATTCTACGAACTATGTGCTCTGCCCACTGCCACTTTAGCTTGCTAATACGCTGGGCTATGTCGGTGACTTTCGTTCTTCTACGGATCTCTTCATTTCTGATGGGATCACGTAGAGAAACACCGAGCATAGCCCTCTCCATGGCTCGCTGAGTGACCGTGAACCGTCTTAGGCGGCCCATTGTCAAAGGCCACGTCTCAGCGTCGTATGTCGTCACTGTTATGTTATGTATGTTTTTATAATAAGGTAAAATATCAAGAATTCTAAAAAGTTTTTAATTTCGTTAATATTCAAATATTGTTAATTTATGTTTATGATACATCTATACTATCTAATATCTATACTATAATATTATAAAGCTGAAGAGTTTGTTTGTTTGAGCGCGCTAATCTCAGGAACTACTGGACCGATTTTGAAAATTCTTTCACTAATAGGAAGCTACATTACTCCTGAGTGCTATAGGCTACTTTTTATCCCGGAAAAAACTATTCCACGTGGGCGTAGCCGCGCGCAACAGCTAGTTAATAATATTGAGCAACATATAATACAGACGCGACTAAAACTGGAAATGCATTTCGAATAAATTCTGTATATTTATTTAAATATCAACATAAAAAATACATTTTATGCATTGATGTATAACATTTTATGTGTGACATTATATATTTTACCCTCTACCTCTAATCCAACTTCATGAAACTTTTCAATCTTCATGTAGGTACATTAAAAAATCTAATAATTATAATAATTATTCAACTGCCAGTTTATTTAAACTGAAAACTGTTCCAAATTCATAAACGGTGTAATACGGTACATAATGTTACTTCTCCATTCTAACAACAGACCCGACGGCTGGAATCTTGCATTTTACGTCCGCAATTCCACACAATACGGGCATTATGCTCATAACTCTTATATAGCAAGGAATTCGTTGCAGACGTATGTTTTCTCTCGAGAAACTAACCGAAAATAAGCACACGTAAATATTTTTCGTTGTGCCAGTATTCGAGTTTCATTTAAGTTAAAACAATGAACTTTCACACGATTTCTGTTCTTGTCTTACAAGTTAAGTTATCCTTGAGATTTTTTTTTATGGTATTTAATGACGAGACGAGCATACCGTTCGCCTGATGGTAAGCGATATGACCACCCATAAACAGTAGCAACACCATCCAGCACCTTGAGTTACAAAGTACTGTGTGACATTCCACTGCGCTCGTCATCTTGAGACATAAGATGTTAAGTCTCAATATGTCCAGTAGTTACACTGGCTACAATGTCCTTCAAACCGAAACACAACAGTGTATGCACACTGCTGCTTGGCGGTAGAAATAGACATTGCGGTGGTACCCACCCAGACGGACTCTTACATATGAGAGACCTACCACCAGTCAACATATAAATAGCATAAACTTTGTGTAACTTAGGCGTAGACAGATATTAGATATCACACGTATATTCTACTTCTGGACAATCGAGGTTCAAGTATTGTTAGACTCAAGTTTGCTTGTTGAATACTCAAATTATTATAGCTTATTAGACATTAGATTCTTAACATCTAAATTAGAATGTCTCGTTTATGTATGTAAATTTCTAGGTAAATGCTTTAGTTTGTAAGTTGTGTTTACTATTTATGGGCAGTCGCATTTCTTGTCATAAATAAAGCGATTTGCTCGTTTTGTTATTAATCTAAATAAAATTAACCATTTCATAAAAGATCAAAATCAGTCTTACATAAAACTGTGAATGCGTGACAATCTCAGTCACGCTTTTATGAAAATAAACGATTTAAAATTGCGTGAAATGTTAATGACCCCAACAGATATTTTAAATATACTAATAGTAATACTTAGTTCTAATGAACATTAACATTGAAATTAAACTATTATAACGGATTTTATCGCGGTTTTTTATTTTATTTTCTCCCGACGTTTCGAAGGCTTTGCAGCACTTCGTGGTCACGGGGCGGACTGAGGTGTTGGTGGTCCGAAAAGTTAGTGTTACAAATCTACCTTCAATTTACAATTATACAATATAAAGATGTTAGTCATTGTTTGCGGTCCGGTCTACGCAGTAAGAGCTCACAATGTCTTGAGGTCTGGCAGCAGGTCTTTTGGGGCCCGATTTAATTAGATGTATGACCGGGTCCCAGGCTTGTGCAAGTTTCCAACCATCTTCTCTATTGAAATTAGGATGTTTTTTGATCTCAATAGCCTCGCGGATCATCCTAGGCAGGAATCGGTGTTCTTTGGCAAGGATTTGTGGCTTGTCGAATCTAAGGTAATGGTTGGAGCCTTCTTCTGAGTGTTCAGCTACTGCAGACTTCGTAGAGCGTCGGTGTTTAACATCAGCTATATGTTCTTTTACGCGGGTCCCTATATGTCTTTTTGTTTGACCAATATAAGAGAGGCCACAGTCGCAATCTATCTTGTATACGCCCGGTTCTTGTAGAGGTATATGGCACTTGACAGGTGGTAAAAATTGACTAATCTTCTTAGGCGGCTTAAAATAAGTTTTTATGGAAGCGCGCTTCAGGATGTAGCCAATCTTGTCGGTGACTCCTCTTACATAAGGTAATACAACTGGGACACGATCAACTGTGGCTGGTTTCACTCAGTCTCTGTGACGGCGGCGTGGAATTTGGAGCTTGTTGTCTCGCAGTACTTGCTTGACATGTTGCAGCTCAGCAGCCAGGTGTTTCTCGTCACAGATTCCTTGTGCTCTCTGAAACAAAGATTTGCCCACGGTAGCTAACTGTTTTGGATGGTGATGAGATTCACCGTTCAGGTATTTATCTGTATGGGTCGGTTTCCTATACACAGTGTGGCTTAGGGACTGATCAGGATTACGGATGACTAAAACATCTAAGAAAGCAAGAGAGTTATCCTGTTCCAACTCCATGGTAAATTGAATTTTATCATTAATGGAGTTGAGATGAATTAAAAATGCAGTTACTTTGTCAGATGGTAATATTGTGAAAGTATCATCTACGTACCGTTTGTAAAACCTTGGTGAGACCGGGGCTGTGTTCAGGGCTGTCTCCTCGAAGTCCTCCATGAAGATATCGGCATCGAAACGTCGGGAGAAAATAAAATAAAAAACCGCGATAAAATCCGTTATAATAGTTTAATTTCAATGTCTAACATTCGCGTAAACATAAGGAATCATTATGCAAACCAGTACGGACTGGAAATTGCCAACAAAATACGCCGGTTGGAGAATTTGAAAACCAAGCGCGCAAGAATCAGTACATCTTTGAATTTCTTGAAGAGATGCCGTGACCATAATCTCATTCCTACGTGTGTCAAGATATCACCAAAGAAAAACATACGAGGGAGCGCTAAAATTCTAGACCAGGCGAGTACAAAACTGTTACGAGCTACCATACACGAAACTCGATCCGACCTCAGTTACATAAATAATTGTGTTGAGATTTTATCCAATGAGTTAAAGACAGATTTATCAGGATTTGATTTTAATAATTGCATTGATATTCTTAATAGGCGCGAAACATCTAAATATAATGAATGCAAAAATAAACACATAATTAAATATGACAAATTACGATCAAAATCAAATACCAAAAAACTTAATAACACCGAGTGTAGGAATGGAACGCGCGCGACCATAGATCATACACACTCTTGCGTAAACCATGAACAACGCGCGGTCATAAATCTGTCAAAACAAACATTGGATGAAAACACAATTCAGGTTTTATCGAGAGGCTTAAATTTTGCTGTAACACCACGAAGGATGCCGTATGAAGATATTATCTGCAACGTTGAGAATAATCTCTTCAAAAATAATTTAAAAAAGGAAGATTCGGAGGCCATACGCCAAGACATTTCGTCAGTATTGCGTCAAAACAAAGTGCCGAAACCAAATCTCCCCAGACATCAATACATCGCTTTAAAGAACTTGCGATCAATGAAGGACATTATAATTCTCCGTGCAGATAAAGGGAATGCGACAGTAGTAATGGATACGTTGGATTATAACAACAAAATCGAACAACTTTTATCGGATGTAAGTACTTATAAAATAGTCAAAACAGACCCGACTAACAAAATATTAAAGGCAACTAGCTCTTTAATCAAGAATCACTCCGATAAGTTAAATCTAGACGTAGACTTACTCGCTCCATCGTGTGCAAAACCGCCTAAACTGTATGGGTTACCTAAGATTCACAAGGCAAATGCTCCGCTGCGTCCCATTGTGAGTCAAATCGACACACCAACCTACAGACTGGCTCAGCACGTAGCTAAAGTGCTTTCACCACTCAGAGGAAACACTAGAGCATCTGTGAAGGATTCATACCAATTTGTCAGCGACATTGAACACCTTAAATTAGCTGACAATGAAACAATGGTCAGTTTTGATGTCCAGTCACTTTTCACAAGTTTACCAGTACAAGACTGCATTAAAATTGTTTCTAAGAGGTTAGCAGAAAATAACATCCCTGTCGAATATGCAGAACTACTCCAACATTGCCTCACATCTGGCTATATGTTGTGGAATGATCAGTTCTATGTACAAGTTGAGGGGGTAGCGATGGGCTCACCTGTATCTCCAGTAGTCGCCGATATCTTCATGGAGGACTTCGAGGAGACAGCCCTGAACACAGCCCCGGTCTCACCAAGGTTTTACAAACGGTACGTAGATGATACTTTCACAATATTACCATCTGACAAAGTAACTGCATTTTTAATTCATCTCAACTCCATTAATGATAAAATTCAATTTACCATGGAGTTGGAACAGGATAACTCTCTTGCTTTCTTAGATGTTTTAGTCATCCGTAATCCTGATCAGTCCCTAAGCCACACTGTGTATAGGAAACCGACCCATACAGATAAATACCTGAACGGTGAATCTCATCACCATCCAAAACAGTTAGCTACCGTGGGCAAATCTTTGTTTCAGAGAGCACAAGGAATCTGTGACGAGAAACACCTGGCTGCTGAGCTGCAACATGTCAAGCAAGTACTGCGAGACAACAAGCTCCAAATTCCACGCCGCCGTCACAGAGACTGAGTGAAACCAGCCACAGTTGATCGTGTCCCAGTTGTATTACCTTATGTAAGAGGAGTCACCGACAAGATTGGCTACATCCTGAAGCGCGCTTCCATAAAAACTTATTTTAAGCCGCCTAAGAAGATTAGTCAATTTTTACCACCTGTCAAGTGCCATATACCTCTACAAGAACCGGGCGTATACAAGATAGATTGCGACTGTGGCCTCTCTTATATTGGTCAAACAAAAAGACATATAGGGACCCGCGTAAAAGAACATATAGCTGATGTTAAACACCGACGCTCTACGAAGTCTGTAGTAGCTGAACACTCAGAAGAAGGCTCCAACCATTACCTTAGATTCGACAAGCCACAAATCCTTGCCAAAGAACACCGATTCCTGCCTAGGATGATCCGCGAGGCTATTGAGATCAAAAAACATCCTAATTTCAATAGAGAAGATGGTTGGAAACTTGCACAAGCCTGGGACCCGGTCATACATCTAATTAAATCGGGCCCCAAAAGACCTGCTGCCAGACCTCAAGACATTGTGAGCTCTTACTGCGTAGACCGGACCGCAAACAATGACTAACATCTTTATATTGTATAATTGTAAATTGAAGGTAGATTTGTAACACTAACTTTTCGGACCACCAACACCTCAGTCCGCCCCGTGACCACGAAGTGCTGCAAAGCCTTCGAAACGTCGGGAGAAAATAAAATAAAAAACCGCGATAAAATCCGTTATAATAGTTTAATTTCAATGTCTAACATTCGCGTAAACATAAGGAACATTAACAATTATATAATAAACAATAATAATTTCGTGAACAGTGTTTTCATTAACTGATAAAAACAAGATTTGAATACTTAAATAATGAGCATAAAAAAAATCAAAATTAATCATTTAAAATAATATTATTCAGTGTTCCACAAACTCTAGTGTATAATTTTCAAAGATTCCGAGATATCGTGGAAAATAAGTTTTTAGGACAAAAACGATAAGAAATACGTCCGAGACCAATATTATTTCCGGGTCGTTTGCGCGGCCGCAAAACACGTAAACTTATTAATTTACACGTAGTTTGGGTCACGGACTTTTAGCAAGTTACTACAATTCGTTCGTATCTTATCACCGTACAATAAACAAGTACATTGCCAGAGGATTCTGCTGCAGAAGTTGAAGGATAGACGCTTGCCTTGGAGGTCCCCAAGAGCGAGAGGGCTTTGGACTATTACAAAGTACACATTTCAATAAAAATCCGTAGGTTTACGTCGTGGTTCGCCCCGTGAACAAAGGCGCAAAAGCTTCGAAACGTCGGGAGAAAAATAAAATTAAAAAACCGCGATAAAATCCGAAATAGTAGATTAATTAAAAATCCGTTATTTAACAAGTGCCTCAGAAGTCTAGATGCTGATTTAATATTTTCTGATTTCTAAGTTCCTTGCTACATCTGATGACTCCAATATATCTATACCTTTGGTTCCAGGTCTAATTGTGTAAGGCACAAACAATCTTAATCCTTGTCATAAAATGTTATAAATTATCAGATATCGTAACTAAACTCCATTATATAGAATTTAGGTCCAGAATCATTAATCGTTGTGATACTCTTTTGTTGACCTCACGTGTTACACACCATTTCGAGGATAAAAAGCCTGTAGCACTCCTGAATAATGTAACTTCGTGTCAGTGAAAGAAATTAAACGCGGAGCAGTAGTTCTAGATGGTTTTAATAAAATCGTAACATATATCAACTTATTTATGCCTTTATTAATTCTACGAGGCAGTTATACAACAGCTAACAGGCAAGTTCATCTAAAATTGATTAAAATCATTTAAATTGAACTATAGGTTATACCACTGGTTCTACTCTCTGCCCTACATAAAATCAATGCAATCACCTCTTCGCTTGACAATAAAAAAAACAATAGGCCTTTATTCGCGAGGTCATGGCTGTTTATTGCCACCAGATTCGCTGCCGGATGTAATAGACGAGATACTCTATCTCAAGTATTATCGAGATTGCAAGTCACTACTTAAAGCCTCAATTCTATATCTGAATCCAATCTTAAGAGCTGTAGATATTTTCGTCTGCAGTATAAATAGACCGAGTCGACGAGCTTTATTAAAAATTAACAAAAAACAAGAAACAAACATTTATTTGCATAGAATACAGGTGGTACCAGATTTAACAGTGGTGCAAAGTTCAAAATATACTCTGCCTGCTTTAGGCATGCAAATATTTATAATTATAATATAAAGTGAATTATTTATTTATTTTTTTGTAACAAAATGTCAGTCTATGTTATTATTTAGCATATTTATTATATTCTTAATTATATTATATTAAATTTTACAAATAATTAACTTCATCATTTTTGTATTGCATGAACTCTTCTATCATATAAAAACACTTATCTACTAGCCACTTTCTTAACTTAATTTTAAAATATTTAAGTGGAAGTTCCCTTAGATTTTTAGGCAGAATTGGCGAAAAACTTATTCAATCATGTACCGAACATAAAATAAATCCAGGTAAAAGTTTGCTATCCAGAATTCTCAAAACATATTCCAAAGCCGCGAAATCCATTGCTAAATATATATTCTATAAGGAAAGAGAATGGAAGACTCTTAACGTCTTTAGCATTGATTAATTTAATCGATTTGCAGATTGCTAGATTGATGCACCATTAATTCAAAACTCACAGAACTACTTTGAAATATACTATAACATAACGGAACTTATTCGTGGTGTTCATTTAGAACTACTCCTAGTAGCAAATGAAGACAGTGGCGGCCTTAGAAGATTGCGAACGGGGCAACCGCACAGGGCAAAGCACATAAAGATATATCATAACTCTCCTTTGGAAATCAGGTAAAAAGGCTCCGCAGATCAACCGCCCAGAGCATCGTATAAGTGAAGATAGCTACTGTATGTAGGTAAAGGTCTGTGCAATTGTCTGAGCACCAATATCGTTGGATTACGGACCATTCAAGTCAAGAGTTGTTATACCGAATCAAGAGTTGTTATTTATTTAGCCCAAGATATTAATAGACTAGTGAAATATCAAATATTTACATCCTCAAGAAGCATAACAGGAAGGTATCACTGCATATAATGGCCTCTATTATTCTATTGTCTCGCTTCCTTGCGTCGTTGGTGTGGAGTGCACGCGTACTTGAAGAATTCATCGGAAAAATCTAATCGAGTACGCAGTGAGTGATAAATAAGGATTTGGATATGGCGCCGCATTTGAATAATACCAATAAACTAAACATTGCTTGGCTGTTGAACCTCATAAAAAATCCAAACCGTCACAATTGTTATTTAACAATTAAACGAATACACAGATGTCTAATAATAATACACAAATAAATAAAATAAAACACACCTGCACCCAAGTCGCACCAACGTTCGCAAACATCACTGGAGATGTCACAAGTAATAAGAATAATACACACGCGTCCTCCAGCCGCGACCATCAGTACACAATTGGCATCAATATTCAATAGTTGATGTGCGTTATCAACAGCCGGCTGGCAACAGCTAATCACTTCAAGCAGTGATTATCGGAAAATTCGACAGCTTTCAAGTGACCACTTTGTAATCAAGTACATATTTTAATTTCTCGTGAAATTTATTGATAGGTGTCTTTGATTGAATTTATAGAAGTTTTAAGTTAATTTATTCTTGAAGTTTGTATTCAATTATTCGAAATTTGAATAGCTAAATTGCATAATTTAAAGGGACAAAATCCATTATATGGACTGCCCCTGTAAATTACTTAATGAGAACTATTACACTGCAGATACGTGTAAGTTTATTTCCTGCCGTTTTTTTTTTGGACATGTCTGCAGTTAAGTCATTGAACATATCTCTAGACAAAGTATAGTTTAGTAAAGCCTCATTGACACTTACAATTTTTTGATTGAATAAAGCATATGATGTAGATAATTATGATAAATCACGTATAAGAAACCCTTTGGGTGGTTACCTCCGCATTGACTATTTGCGCCTTTTGACAGCATTTTTACAACTCAGCAATACCACGTGTTGTTATGTATGGTAGTAACTACTATCAGATAAGCTCTTATTTCCATCTAGAGGTTCAAATCATGATGAAATAGCTCAAGTAATATCGACAAAGATTGACAACAAAAATCATCGTATCACCAATCACATCTTATGATTACCTTAATCCTAATAACTCTCCTTCACTTATTCCAAATTGTAGAGTTTGCGCGTCACACTATTTCACGCAGCAGTACGCTTTGAAAAAGTATTTGACTTAGTTTTCACGAATGCCTGCTTGATGTCAACCTCTTGTGGGGGATAATCCTATGAATTGCGATGCTTGAACGGAATATCTTTATGTCAAATATTTGAAAGGTATCGAGGTTTAGTAATAAAGATAGAAGCCTATCGGTTTTAAAACCTTAATCGATAAAAGAAAGTGCGTCATATCGCCATGAAATCTATATTCTAGTTATCGTCTGTGTTATAATTATTATTAGACCACGGTATTAGAATTTTGGAACAGCAAATATGGATGTTTAACATAGCAAAAGAAATACGAGCCTAATTAGTATGACGTGGTTTAATTACGCACATTACGTAAGTCTACAATACAACCCTCTAGAAATATTAGTTTATGATTATATACAAAAACAAATAGGTAGGTCTAAATCATCTTGTACACACACACACAAACTCACGCCTTTAATCCCGAAGGGGGAGGCAGAGTAGCAACTAGTACATCCACTTTTCGCCGTGCGTACTCCGTCCTATGACGCGGGGATCGTACCAGAGACCTCAGCATTATTGTATTTGAATTATTGGAAACACTAAAATGCGTAGTTGTTCAATTTCATAAATTAGTACTTTTGCATTTGAACGTTTATAGACGTTCTTAAAAATCTACGTCTTACTAATCGCTCTGATCCCTTACCCAGGCTTAACTCTTCTTACTCACAAGACTTCTTACTCTCATGAGTGGCAAGATAACATCTTAATAAAATTTACCCAAGTACTACAGCTGGACTGGTCTTTAATAATACTTCTATATGTATCATAAAGCAATAGAATCATGTAACAATGACTGAACGGATTTCAACGCAGGTTCCACTAAAGTGAATTGACATCGCAGTAAACATATTATAATGTAAGTATCTCTACATCCAAACTTTCACAGTTGGATAGGAACACTATTACGCGTTTCACAAGGTAGACACGAAAGGTCTTTGATATGGAACCTAAAGATTCGGCAATTTCTTGTGACCGGTATAATTATATGTAATAGTTAACGTGTTGATTTGAGAAAGGCCGAATGAACACACTAGTTGCAGGTCGCTTTTGAGAGGTCCATCTGGAAATCTTTAGGCGCGGCATATGTTCAGCACTGGACTTAACGTGGCTGATGATGATAATGATGTCAGCGTGCTGTACATGCGTACAGGTATTCGTTTGCATCTGAGTGGCTTATCCTTTAATAGAAATAGATAATAAAAGAATAATCTTAACAAATATACTTGATTCTTAGAATCGCTTCTTTGATAGATAAAGGACGTGACGTCCACATATTTTTGGATAACGACAGCATTATTAAATGATATCTAAAGTTCATTAACATAATCCTTGGCCTCTGGATAGGTATCAACAGCCAGGCGTGTATACATTATTATATCATAATACTGATTAATACAATGTAGATACATTTATCAATTAATCAGGTATCTATAGATATAATTGAATTTACATCGTGTATTTTGAAGTCAAGAACGCTTGTAGATCAATGGCCCTTCAAGTTAAAATATTAACCAAATCTTGTAATTAATTTATAGGGTGAAGGTGTGTACGCCACAAATTCTTTAAGAACTTTGAATTTAAAGCTAGGACTTTCATGCCTGCCGCCGTGGAGGAGTGGCATACCAGGCTGGAGAGCCCGAGTGCGGGCTTGAGGACTGTCGCGGCAGTGCGACCTGTCTTCTCAAGCTGGCTTGACAGGCGCCACGGTGCGCCGACATTCCGTCTAACACAGATGCTGACGGGCCACGGATGTTTTGGCTCGTTTCTGTGTCGGATCGGAAAGGAGGAGTCCGCCGTGTGCCACCATTGTGGCAACGGCCGCGAGGACACAGTTCATCACACTCTCGAGGAGTGCCCAGCCTGGGACCTACAACGCAGCGCTCTTAGAGCAGTCGTCGGAGGAGACCTCTCGCTGCCGGCCGTGGTGTCCGCCATGGTCGGTGGCTGGAGGTCATGGCGAGCGATGAACTCCTTCTGCGAGTGCGTCATCTCGCGGAAGGAGAGCGCCGAGCGGGATCGTGAGCAGAACGATCCCGCCCGTAGCCAGAGGAGACGACGGAGGCGCCGGGTGGACGACTGACCGGTGCCTCATGCCCTGTGGTCCGGGGGCATCTAGAGAATTTCGCCACGGCATCCCCTGCCTGTCGTAAGAGGCGACTAAATGGGGCTTAGAGAAAGTCGCGGGATGAGCAGTGAGGGGCTGTTCATTCCAATTCAAGTGACTTCGAGGTGGACGACAATGCGGGTGGTCGGTCTCCCGCTGTCGTAGACGCTATAAGCGTCCTTTAGAGTTTGGGGGCATCTGAGTCCTCTTGTATAGAGAAGGGCCGCAATGCGGCAGCGCGCAAGGGCGGTCCCGTGCAGATATCTTAGTGCAACAAGATACCCCGGGGCCGTCCCGTATGCGCTGAAGAAGGCCACCGCGGGTTTTGGTTGGTATGCCGGTGTAGGGTGTACATAGGGCTAGGGACTCGGTTCAATGCTCGCTTGGATGATGCTATACTCCCAAGGGTCGACATTGGACTGTAAGACCGGTGAAACCAACATAACCGTTCCACTGACCCCCCAGTGGTGGTAGCGATAACGAGATAGCCGACAGACACGGCAGGGGACTTTGTTTTATAATATGTACGCAAGGATAAACAACTTTCACGACTGCCTCGGTGGCGTAGTTGTATTGCGTACGCGTTACGAGTACGCTGATTTGCGCGCTGAGGTCCTGGGTTCGAATCCCGGGTCGAGCCAAAAACATTGTGACTTTTTGGCTCGATATACATACCTACTTATAGTAAAATAATTGAATTAATGAAAAGGAAAACCAATAAACATAATGTAAATAGTCCAAATTATGTAAACAGTTTGTAACTATAGTTGTGGTTTGTATAAACGATAGCGATAAATTCTGAAACCTCAGTTGAATTGTGGTGAGAAGAGGCTGCGGTCAGGCAACAATTAGCTGAATTTGGAATGAGGTTATCGAAACAAAATAACTAACAAAGGGAACAATAGTGCTTATTATTTGATGGATGTTTTCGGTTAGGTTAAGTTAGAGGTTAGACTTATAAGTCATGAGAAAAAGTGGTGACTATTAGGAATTTATTGTTACTTATTGGTTCTGCGGCATTCGTCAAACACACTTTACGAGAAATTAATAGAATGTGTTAAGTATGTATATATATATGTATATAGTATGTATGTATATAGTATAAGTACGGCATATAATGCTAACTTATTTTTAGATCTGTTCAATATCGTTTCTCTTGATAAGACGTCAAGAAATTTAATCTAGTCATGGTATCCGCCTCGGAATGAATAATTTATTGAGACCTCATAGGATCCAACCAAACATTAGAACATCACATACACGCGCGAAAATAACACTCTTTACTATCGTTGTAGGACGTCGTAAATATCAATATAAAACTGATAAAAATAACACGTCATTAAGGGGATTCATTTAACGAACAGTTTACTTAAACAGGTCGCGATCCCACATGCGCTGTCACGTGGAAGGTAAAAGGTCACTTTATCTGGTATTTAAGAATCCCACGCGGGTCATGCTATTTTCCTCAAATACTAACTATGCTTTTCGATTTAGTGGTATGTATGGTGAATCTGCTTAGGTATCACGGTTTATTTATTTGGCCACAAAGTGATCAAGAATTTTGTGTCGTTTTAAATGATCTAATAGTAACAACCTATAATCTGTGCTAATAGTCCATGTTATATTATCTGTGTTCCTGTTTTAAGGATATTATGTATTATGAGAAAACATCTAATGTCTCAGGGTAAGCGCCTTGCAGTTAGTAAATTGTCATACAGTTCTGAGTAAAGTTGCTACAGTTCAAGTGCAGTAGTGGTAGTTACCACCCTTAGGGAGGGCATGCTCATCTCGTCGCGAAGTTGCTAAAGAACTGGTATAATAATATAGAGCTACATTGGATTGTGTTCTCTGATCTAACTCCTAGAAGGTCCCTGAAGATAAGATGAGAACCAATCCAGTGCCATGGGAGAGATCGAAAGGTGGGAGAGGATGGCTAGGAGAATGTCGTGACTGACGGTATTAAAGGCGTTCGAGAAATCGACCAAAGCCAAAACCGTGACCTTGGTGTCTAAGGCCTGTTTCTAATAAATGTCAAGTTAGCTAGTGAAAGTCATAAGACAAATGCTTTTTTTTATCTGGCCTACCTTTAGGTCAATTTTGCTAATGTCAAGTGAGGCGGAGACACGTACAGAAGAAATAAAAAGACTACGCCAGATGACCAGACGAAACACAAACAAACAACACTGTGATAACAAATGCTTTTACTTTTAGAACAATTGTTTGTCATCTCTAGCAACTTGTAGCTACGTCACAATTTTATATAATTCATAGAAATGTGGTTTTCTGCACCTGCAAAACACCTGTTTTGAGATGAAATCAAGAAAAAAATGCCTGATAAACATATTTAATCAGTCTTCATAAATCTAATAATTAGAGTCAATCACCAGACACTAGTGACGATAAAGATGTGGATTGTTTAGGCCCTCCCCGGAGCAGACGGCCTTGAGCAATCGCTTCATACATTTTTGACGCACGAATTTCGGCGGGAATGTGCAGATTTACGAATAATTTATTTAAACATTCAATTCTAGGTAGTTTTGAAATGTTAAGACTACCAAAATACTCCTTATTAAATCTAAAAGTAGCACTCCAAAAACAACTCTTATAACCGCTGAAAGGGTCCAAAGATCTGTACTTAAAATTATGCTTAGAAAACCATACAGGCACCCTACAAGAAATCTATATCAGGAAGCTCAAGTCCTAACTGTACGAAAACTGTTTATTCTAAGAATATGTATTAACACCCAAAAACGCCTTTCGTCCTATTATGATAACGAAACACGATTGAAAAAGAGAGTATTCAGATTATCACTTTAACAAGAACCCGTTTTGGACGTAGATTTGGGGAATTTCTCAGAGCACACACATACAACTCGGTACTAAAACACTGCGACCTGAAAAGCCTCTCAGTTTCTGATACCATATCAAAGGTGTCAAAATGGCTGCAGTCATTAGATTATATAGATACCGACAACATATTAATTTAATACCAGTAATGAATAATTAAGTAAGATTTAAATAATATTGTTAAAATTAACTTCATAATACAGGTTTTTATTTAATGCTCATTAAGAAATCATATATAATTATATTTATACTTTGTATAAAAATACATATAAAATTAGAACTACTGTAAGCACAAAGAACTACTGTAACTACATAATATAATTAAGTAAAAAAAATATATTAATAAATACATAAAGCCACTAAAGTAAATAAAATCTATAACATTAAGGCTAAAACTAAGCTAGATTATAGGCTCTGCCTAGTTTGGGGCCCCCTGTCAAATACAGTTTAATGTTTTTGTGTAAGCAACAACAATTTTATGCCTCCCATTGTTTAGAATATTATTGTTAATTCCATGTAGTGCCAAATAAAGATTTTTTATTATTCTTTAAGTGTTAATTACAAATTAAAATGATTTGTAATTGTGTACTTTAGGAAATTCGCGGAACCAACAATAATTTTATTTCGTTATGAACAAACAAAACGACAAATTTAATATGAAATTAATGGCACAATATCCACATTATAAAAAAAAATAAACTACCAAAGTAAAGATAAATTATTGTTAATATATGATGTAAATTTTTTCCATTTGTAGGTATTATAAATTTCGAATAGATATCTTCGACGGTTAGCGCGCCCTTTTGGTGCGGGGTGCACCTTAATAACTACCTACAAGATATATTTTATAGTCTAGTAGCGATTACTGTTAACAAAATTCGGCCTATCTTAATTTGTCCCATTATAAATTCCATCATCTATCTGTTTCTTTGGGTATCTCAAAGATCTGTTTAGACGAGGGAGTTTGCGGTTTGAGGGAGATATATAATTTACTGACGCGACGTAGGTATATTGCGAAACATGAATTAACATGATCTCGCTTTCTAATCGAATTGAGCCTAAATGTCAAGCGCTGTACTGAGAAAGTTAGTCTATTGTTTGCCTTACCGCACCATTATATAAAATTGACTTCCCAAGGCAACTGACTTCATTGGGTTGTTCCGGAATATACTGGGTTCGAACCGCAAGTCAGGCAAGATTTTCTGTGGACATTTTTATATGATTTGCTTGGGACTGAATACCTTAGACGGGTTCAACATCGAGAAGGCCCTCGGTTTTAGAAGTTAAGCCAACTCATTTTAACAATATGCATGAAATGAATGTGGCGACGCGACGTCTCCATTTTTATTAATATCGATGGCTCGACAAAGTGGCTTCACTGTTGTTAAGTGGAGTGAAGCCTAAAAAAATGTCGACCGGCAAGAGATAAACATCCCTGGTCGGTCGGCACAGTTATGCCGGCCTGCATAACTGCTTCTTCATTCTTTCATAATTGCATTTAAGAGTGGATATGTGCTGGTGGAACAAACCTTCTAGTGTTTTCACCTCTGTAAACACCATTACCACAACCTGTCTTCTTTTTCACAAAGCCACTCAGTATATTAAACTAGTTGCGTCGACGCGTTACTCCTCGCTCAAAGATACGGGGGCAATGAGTGAAGTCATCAAGGTGTGTTGTGTATTGATCCATGTTTTAATGCTGTGACGTCTGTATAAGTTGGTGGTGGAAAATTGTTGATTTTATACACCCTAATGTTACGTGTGCAGTACTGGCCTTATGCTAACAAGTTTACCGTCGTGGGCATCAGAAACTAGACTTTCTGTCCGACAAAACCGACCAGAAACAAATATTTGTAGATGTACAGTCAGCAGCATAAATATCTGTACAAAATCAAAATTTCAAATCGCTTATATACGCGTTAAGTTAAACTGAAATATTTTTTTCTTCGTTTGAAGTAAAGTAAATACCTTTTATTTTATTTTTGCGAAGAGAAATAAAGATTAGTAAGAACACAAAAGTGTGTAGGCAATTTGAAATGTTGAATTTGTTCATCTACTTATGCTGCTGACTGTACAAAGTAAATAACACGCTGGATGCGGGCAGCTTTTGACAGGTCCATCTGGAAATCTTTGGGGGAGGCCTATGTTCAGCAGTGGACGTCATGTGGCTGATGATGATGATGATGATGTACAATACAAAATAATTCTTAATAAGGTACATAATTACATAAATAAGTGTCTAGTGCGGTGAATTTAGGCTAGTGGTTAGTGGAACACCACAGAATACTGAATAGCACTACGTAGTAGCACTAAGAGTTTCTAGGTTTGTTTGGCCAGATGAGAAATCAAAATTTGTTTTTCGAACGTAGTTCCACGGAATGTAAATTTACTCTCGGTGGAGCTATAGAGTCGCCACCTTTATAACCTCAATCAATCTCATCAGCAAGTTGCGCCGATATTCCCTCAGAGGATAAACTTAACTCATACAAAAACGTTTACAACGAGCCTTCAAATTCAAACCAAAATTCAACCAACTTTGAAACAGCTTTGTTAGCAACACGGCGTACAAATATAGAACTAATAAACTCACAATTCAAGTAAAGGCTCGGTAGTTAGGAACGTGTCGGGCCCGGCTGGGACCGAGGATCGATATTCCACAGACCGCCTCACGCAACCGCTTGCATAACTACTATAATGAAACTGAACTGTCTGGCTCTTGGGCGCCGGTGAATGGAATAGAAAAACGTGGATTTTTCTAAATGAGTTCGACTTTTCTATAGGTTGCGTTCTTTATAGCATAAGCCGATGATAATGCGGATCAACCCTTAGTTAAGTCATAAGTAATCAGTCTCTGCAGTCCATAAACACCTACAATACTAGAAAAGACTAATAATAATAATATAGAAAAGACTAATGCGTGTGCGGCCTTAAATGAAAGGGATGTAATAGAGATTTGGGAGGGAAGGGTTTCGGAGTCGAGCAATGTCACCCAACATACCAAAATCCAACAGCAAGCCGACTTTACGTTGCTTTTCTGAAATAGGGGCTACCACGGTTAAGCTGGCCGATTCGGTGGCACACAAAACGAGAATACAACTAAAATACTAGTTTTAACACATAACTATATTAAATTATCTATTTACAGCAATTGAAGCAATACCTCAACTAGATACAGAATAGAAAATCATTTTTTCTGCGTTAATTACGAGTCCAACTACATCTGCTTTGTAATCAATATCTCTACATCCATCAAAAGGATGACACGAGCCGACAAATTAAAAACCTCTGTATGATAGACCTTTTTATTAAAAGCATTCATAGTTTATGTGGAACATGAGCGCTATTAAATTGTATGTTTTAAAACATGTGTTTTTAAGATTAGTATTGCCTATTGCCGCTTATTATCTTCTTTTCAAATTATACACAAAGAACTTCTATATTCATTTTATTGCTTCTATATTGTTAAAATATTAATATGTATCAAGGGATTTATACTGAGCAATGATTATATTTCCTTTGCCGATAAACACAATGAATGTTTATATCTTTTTTTTTTTTATTGCATTGAATGACGAGACGAGCATGCCGTTCGCCTGATGGTAAGCGATACGACCACCCATAAACAGTAGCAACACCATCTAGCACCTTGACTTACAAAGTACTGAGTGGCATTCCACTGCGCTCGTCATCCTGAGACATAAGATGTTAAGTCTCATTATGTCCGGTAGTTATACTGGCTACAATGTCCTTCAAACCGAAACACAACAGTGCATGCACACTGTTGCTTGGCGGTAGAAATAGACATTGCGGTGGTACCCACCCAGACGGCCTCTTACATAATGAGAGACCTACCACCACCATATACCTAAGTATTCATAATTGAATACACGAAGCAACTTAATTACAGAAAACAATGCATTTAAGTGAGTTTAGACTTCAGGATATACAAGTATACATCATTAAACTTTTCATAGGGTCACTAATGTCCATCAGGCGACCCACCTGTTTTACCTGTTTTTCTCGTGTCGGAAGGAATGCGATTACGATCCTGAGTGCTGACCTTTTAGGAAAAGCAATTGGCATGAGAGTGGGGTGTATGTCTTAGCCATTTCAATGTCTGTACGGACGCACGCTTACTTTATATTTTTTTATATTCATGGTAGGTGGAATAGTCTTTGAGTGTCTGAGAGAGGATTTTCTCTAGTCGACATTATTTTTTATTTAAAGAACGAAATGCGATAAGATCCTGAGCTTTTATATAACAAGGATAATAATCATTTCATGGTAAAGACTTTATTACTACCAGCCGTGTATCCTGCTTGATAAATATGAAATTTATTCTCTTAGATAATATTATTAGGTTGTTTACGAGGTGTGTTAAAGAGTTTGGCACGAGACCAAAAAATATCGCCAATTTCTTCGCAATTTTGTATTCATGGATTCAAATTTAAGAGCTTTTAATTTGTATTCCTATACGAATGCATAAAATTACTTTCAATAACAAACATAGTTAAATTTAGGAAGGACAATACAACGATGCCAGCACTAAGTGCTCCTGTATCATGGAATATGGGTGATTGACAATTGTATATTGTTATGTTTTATAACCGAACTCAAAAAAGAGGAGGTACTAAATGCAACGCAAATATTTTTTTTTTAAATATGTAAATTACACAACAATGTATGGAAATATTGCGAAAAATCCGCAACTATACTGCAATAACTTAATCTACGCATTAATATTACGTACTTGGGTAATAAAATTGATAGTAATATCAATGTATGAAGATCGCTCGTAAATCTGTTTAAAGTCAAGGATATATTTAACACGCACATAAAATCCTGCCCAAATGTTAATTATTTTGTAACGTTCCTATGGGTTCCGGAACTATAAAAGGCAGTTAATCCTCTCAATACCCAAAGGAAGACAAACAACGTTTGGCATGTCTAATTTTATAGAGTTAAGAAGAACTAAAAAATTAAGATGGAATAAAAAAGCCATTAGTCTGCAGTAAGATCGATCAACGTCCGTGGTTACTTAAAGAATGGCACACACTTATCACCAATTTTATTCGTGTGATGTATAGTGTAAAATAGACTTAAGTCATGCGATATACAGTACATTTTGTAAAGTGTATTGTCATGAATCAAGATTCGAAATTAAAATTTTGAAACAATTTATAAAATCTACTGTATGCCGCATAAACTAAGTCTGTATTGCAATACCCTACTTCAATATGCGCTGGAGTCGATCGGCGTCAACCAAATATGCTAAAAATTATGACCGGTTTAACGCTGAACGTCATATAAGTATTGTTCCGTACTACCAGCCAGTTTTTAGTTTGAGTCACGCCCGCAGTTCGACTGCTTATACGAGGAATCTTTGGTATAATTAAAATTATATTGGGAGCTTATTTTTATAAGCCAATAATAATAGTAGTTTATATTATACAAACCGAAAAGAGGCATTGTGTGCGGTGGTGATAACGTCTATAGTATTTACTATTTACAGGCATTAACAGATAATATTAATTACTTTGATTAATATAATTATTCAAAGATTAATTACTTATTTATTTACAACAGACACGTCACATAATATTATGCAAACACAAAGAAAAGAACAAAGAAAAACATTCCTTAACTTAATGTACAAGTTAATTATGGAATAATGAGATATAATAGATTGGAAGGCCATTTTATGAGATATAAATAGTTTATTTCTTTTTCAGAAAAAATGCATGATTACGGTAGAGACAAATTATTCCTGAATTACACTCACGCGGAAACCGCTACCAACAGCTTAGCTGGTCAATATTAAGCCTAGAGTATTGTGTCAATAAACTTCAAAATGTAGACAGCTTCATAGCAGTGATTATCGATAGTGCTCAAAATTAGAACAGTGGTAAACAAAATCTCAAATCTGTGGGTAAAACTAACGGTGGCTAGTTTGAACGCCGCACACCGGTATCGATATCGAGGAAGTATCGATATTTCGAACGTCGATATTCAATACTCGGTAGTCGGTACTAACCTACTACGGATATGTACAGTCAGCCACAAAAGTAGCTGAACAAATTAAAAACTTCAAAACGCTTCAGCACGTTCACTCCAGTCGAAATATTATTTTTTCTTTATCTAAAATAAAGTTAACCCTGTGAAGTTTATTTTCGTGAAGAAAAAACAATTGTTGATACTGACGCAAAAGTTTAAACGCGATTTGAAATTTTGAATTTGTTTAGTTGCTTATGTGGCTGACTGTACGTACAAGTATCGCGATATGTTATGCTTAACAGAGTAATGTAGAAATAATATGGTGTTACCATTTGGTAACAAGGTAGGTATTGACCGTACAATGTATCGAGAGTGTTTACTTATACCTTTGCAATTAATTCGGTAAATATGCCGAAACGATTCCTTACAATGTATTGAGCTTGTAACCCGGTATTGTACAAAATGTTAATTATCGATTCATATGTCGCATGAAGTGGACGATAGCCTAGTTGGGAATGGAACGGTCTGCCGAGACAATGTCCGGAGGTTCAAACCCAAGGCACACACCTCTGACTTTTCGTAGTTACGTGTGTATTGTTTATTAATTATCGTTCGCTTTAACGGTGAAGGAAAACATCGTGAGGAAACCTTCATACCTGGGAAGTTCTCTGAATTTCGAAGGTATGTGAAGTCCGCCAACCCGCATTAGGCCAGCGTGGTGGACTAAGGCCTAAAACCCTCTCAGTAGTTAGAGGAGGCCCGTGCTCAGCAGTGGGCAGTATATAATACAGGGCTGATTGCATTGCATTGCATGCATGTCGCATTCTATAATACATTTTATACGCAAAAAGTCATTCGAGTTTAAGCCGAACTCGAAAATATCAGCGAATCGATATCGAACGAGACCTCAATATCGATACTAAGATTCGATACGTCCAACAACAACCTCATAGTACATTACATGGAACACGGGTTGTTAACTTGTAGGTTAAATAAACAAATATTTATCACGGACTATTTAAACTGATTTATTGATATGAGTTGCAGCACGCAACGACTAAACCATTATTTCAAATTCGGGCTTTGTAAGTAAAAAGCAAACCTTTTATTAAAGATTGCCATGAACGCACACGATACTGTAATTTTGGTTGCATGGCTCACGTCAAAGAAGAATATTGCTTATTACGAGGATTGGGATGACTAAATGGCCATAAAGTAGTTTTTCAACTTATTAATTGTAAAAACAGCCCTACAGATCAGGCAAATAGAATAAATGTTATCTTATATCGTGGCATATAAAGACAAAAATCTTGAATAAATCAGGGGTATCAGGTAGTGACTCTACATCTGGAGGTATCAACCGCATCTGTTTATGCCAAATATTGTTTAAACAAGATGTTAGCTACAGATTGACGAAAGGAAAATCAAAGGCACAACAGAGCATCCACACTTCATCAAGTTTATATCCCTAACATAAAGATGTTGTCAATTGTCAAAGGTGTCGATATCGCCATCTTTGACAAAAAATCCAGCTAGGTTCCAACCACAGATGGGTTTTTTACATCAATGGTTGCAACGCTAATTCTGATCCCGTGCAACTTGCGTGTGTTTTTGAAAACCTAGAAGCAGCATTGATGAACAACACTAAACACTAGCCTCAAAACCAAAACAATCTCCAACCATACCTGAAACGTAATTTCATCTGACAAAATGATTTATTGCGTAGTATCGCTGGATAAGAGCCATTATATCAGAGGCTAACAACTACAATCAGTTAGAAATGTTTAGTATTATATACGATAATTTATTACCATTCGCTGGCATAGTTTCAAATAGTAAGATGTTAAGGAACACTTGAAATTTTATATCTCAATTGTGCAGTCAGCAGCATAAGTAGTTGAACAAATTCAAAATTTCAAATTGTCGACATACTTTTGTGTTCTTACTAATCTTTTTTTCTCTTCACAAAAATAAAATAAAAGAGATTTACTTTACTTCAAACGAAGAAAAAAAATGTTTCAGTTTAACTTAACGCGTATATAGGCGATTTGAAATTTTGATTTTGTTCAGATACTTATGCTGCTGACTGTAAGTTGTTTTTGAAAATCTATGTACGCATACATACTCACGCCTTTTATCCCCGAAGGGGTAGGCAGAGGCGCAACTAATGCACCCACTTTTCGCCATTTTTATTCCGTCCCATGATGTGATAGGGGGCGAGCCTATCAACATATCGGGCACAAATTCCAGACTCCGGGCTGATACTGAATAGAAAAACCCGAAAATCTATGTAAATTATTATTAAACAAATAAAAAACAAGGAAACAGCCAAGTGAAGGAACAGAATGGTCATTCGCGATAGAGGTTCGTTTCGAATACTGGGCACTTCTTAATTTTAGAAGTTACCTATATGTTTAAACATTGGTGTTGGCGACGCGCCGGCTCCCGTTAGCCGCGTGCCGACCCCCTCACACGAACAATAAGTGCCGTGACAATTTAACGAACAAGTGTTATAAGTGATGTGCCGACCCCTCAGTGACGTTAGGAACATTATACGAACAATATAGACAATACACCGTGTGAATAGTAAAAGTGATATGTGCTAGAGTTTAGTGTTTAAGGTAAATTTTTGTCTGTATTTTGCTAATAACTTTTTGTAGTTTTAATGTGTAGTGTTCATTTTTGTTTATTTATATAGAGCTAGTTAAGAGCTACAATTTGATACCATATATGTGTATGTGTAGTTTTTATTTAATAAATAAAACGCCGAAATAGCCGATTGCCATAGTAAAAATCGATCGAGAAATTGGGTTAATGGGTCGAGGCTCTCGTTACGGGATAGCCGCGCGGTACTTAAGCTAACGCGCGCCGGCGTAGCGACATGGGTCCTACCGAAGAAAATACTCGAAGAAATCTGAAGAAACCTGAAGCCTGAAAACTGGAAGAACGAGACTTTCCATAATCTGTTGATATTTGTACGTATTGATTTATTATTTGCAGTGTCCGTTACATCCACCGCACGATTCCCGGTGCAGATACAGTTGGAACTCACCATTGTTTCATGTTATATTTTATTCATATATATGTATTAATGCTCAATGTAATGCGATCGACCGGCGCTGCCTACGCGCGGCTCGCCACTGATCGCAGATGAGCTCGCCACTGTGTCGCCACTGAGCTGTTACGTATTTGTTGATTTTTGTATTTATGTGTTTATTTTTGTAATCAGTAGCGTTCGTAAATATCATTGTAGTTGTTTTTTAAATTTATTTTATATGTGTTATAGTATTTGATAATTTTGAATTTATGTATATGTTTTAAAAAAAAAAAAATTTGTTACCGGTTTGACGTCTGTCCACGTCACATGGGCATCCCATTGAAAACCAGCGCTCCGGTACTACATTGGTGGTACCGTGGCATTTAGCTGAATGGGAGGCCCATTGTTGGTACAATAATTGCTTTTATTTTTCTACTTTATAATGTAAGATGTGTTTGTGTTGTGTGCAATATTGTACCAATAATAAACTTCTTCTTTCTTTCTTTCTTTCTTTCTTTCTTTCTAGACAGAAGAATATTGAAGACAGAAGAGCGAGACGGAAGACTCGCAACAATCGAAGGCCCACGACGTACGGTGGCTTCGATTCGGTACTCGGGGGTGCTTAGGGACGTAGGGTTGGCAAATCGGCACATCGGCACGTCGTATTTAAAGAATTGTTTCTTACTTGCCATCCCTTACACTCTACCTCACACACTTCGTACCCGCCGCTGTTCGGGTACGTCGTATACACTCACCGATACATACAACGCGCAGATATACAACCGCCTCTCTCGAGGCGCCTTGTCACAACCGTCTCTCTCGAGGCGTCTTGGTACGTGGGAAGAACAACGGGCTGGGTACCGGCGCCTGAGTTTCACAACTCGGGATCACGCCCAGCAAGCTCGTGAGTACCAGCCGGTCTCACGAGCACCCCAACAGCTGGTCCTTCGAGCCGGATCTATCTTCGCGTATCAAGATGCCTACAACCAGAAGCAACAAGAGCGCTGCGCAGCCAGAAGCCACAGCACCAGTCACCACGGCGTCCACGACCGACACACCATCGGGTTCGTCGGCAACCACGACCTGGACGCACGGGACCACGACGACTGCAACGACCGCGACCGAGACTCAACGGGCACCGGGGCAGGGGGTAACCCCTCGGGCCATGTCCATAAGGGCTGGGAGTATGGCGCGATCATACAGCAGGAGGAAGAGGGAACTGGAAGCGAAGGCGGAACTGGCAAGAATCGAACTTCAAGCGGCGCAAGCAGCAGCGGCACAGGCAAGAGCACAGCTGGAACTTCTGCAGCTGGAAGATGACGAGGACTCGCTCGTCGGTGAGGAACCCATCAACAATGAAGAGGTCGTGTCACAATGGGTGGAGGCTACGGTGAAGACGCCCGGGAAGGGGCAACTGGATATGGCGCCGCCAACGACCGAAGCCGCACCCCTGAAGGAAGACAAGAGTGACACGCAACATTTGGCTGACGCAATCATCAAGGCGATTGCGACCGCGAGACCCGGAACGACGACGCCATCTTTCCTGCACGACCTGCCTGCATTCGACGGGAACTGCGGGGAGTGGATCGCCTTCAAGACAGTTTATGAAGATACGGCACCGCTCTTCACCTGCACACAGAATATGGCCCGGCTGAGAAAAGCGATCAAGGGATTAGCCAGGGACGCAGTCAAGAGCGCGCTGTACTCCGATTGCAAGCCGGAAGATGTCTTGGAAGCACTGCGCCGCCGCTTCGGGAGACCAGATGCACTGGTACTGGCAGAACTGGAAAAATTGAAGAATCTGCCACGATTGAATGAAAATGCCCGCGACGTGTGTGTATTCGCCAGCCACGTGAACAACACCGTCGCCGCCATAAGGGGCTTGAAGAAGCCACAATATTTGCAGTCACCGGAAATGTTGAAGCACATCGTGGACAAGATGCCAGCTGTCATCCGCTATCGGTGGTTCGACTTCGCGGCCGACAAGGAGCCGGAAGATCCTGACCTGCTGATGATGATGAAGTTCCTCAACAGGGAAGCGGACCGATGCGGACCATATGCTGTACAAGAAGTGGGGCCCACGAGAAGACAAGTTCCGGTGAGGCAGGCGGCCCACGCCGCAACAGAACCCGAGGAAACACAGAAGATTCGAAAAACCGAGTGCGCCCACTGTGAAGGCGAACATCGGATGGCCGAATGTTCGAAGTTTGCTCAAGCCCCCATCAAGGAACGCTGGGAGTCCGTGAAGCGAAGCAGACTTTGTTTCAAATGTCTTCAGGGCCGGCATCGCAAGGAGACCTGCAAAGCGCCTGCGTGCAAGAAGTGCAAACGTTGGCATCACCCGCTGCTTCATGAAGATCGAGAAGAGCCTGAAAAGAAGGAGGTGACCAGCAACGTGCGCTCCGCTGTCAACTTCGCTGCCGACAGAAGAGCCTACCTCAAGATCGCTCCGGTGGAGGTGTATGGACCCAAGGGGACCCAGAAGATCCTGGCGTTGCTCGACGAGGGGTCAACCGTGACTCTGCTAGATTCTACGGTGGCTGAAGCAGTCGGACTCCGGGGGCCGCAAGAAAAGCTCACCTTGGAAACGGTGGGCGGGAAAAGAGTCACGAAGGCGGACTCGATGAAGCTCGACTTCGAGATAAGAGGCGTTCATCAGCAGAAGAGTCGAGCAGTGAAGGGCGCGAGGACGATAGATGACATCCACCTCGCACCTCAGAAGATAGATGAAGAACGCGTGAAGAAGTGCGCCCACCTCCGCAACCTAACGAAGCAATTGTTATATGAAGATGAACCTCCGAAGATGCTGATCGGGCAAGATAATTGGGAGCTGGTCGTCTCGAAGAGTACCAAAAAGGGTCCGAGGGGTCAGCCGGTGGCGTCGTTCACTCTTCTCGGATGGGTTCTGCACGGGTTCGACGGGGGGAGCTCGAGACCGGTGCACAATTTAACGTGCGCTCATGTCTCGGCTCGCGAGGAAGAATTGGACGCACTAATTAAGAACCATTTTGCAGTGGAATCGCTCGGGGTGATGCCGCGGCGGCCTACAACCGACGCGGACGGACAGGCGCTGAAGATATTAGAAGAAACAAGTCGCCAGCTGCCGAGCGGTCGATACGAAGTCGGGCTCGTGTGGAAGAGCGCCGAAGAGAAGCTGCCGAACAACTTCAAGTCCGCAGAAACGCGCTTGAAGTCGATAGAGAAGAAGCTTGACCGAGACCTTTCTGCTTCTCTATCCCTCCGAGATCTCATGTAACACATTACATCAACCAGCACTCATTGCTAAAAATGAAGTTGCGTCGCAAATTGCATCTTGCATGTGTTCTTTTTGGGGTTATCAAATACAAGGAACCTTCATACTTGTACAACAAGCTTCAGTGGATATCGGGTGACAGACATGGCTCACGTAGGCAATGTTCACTACAGATTAGTATGCCGCAGCACAAAACTGCAGCTTTCAAAGGTACTTTTCGCTACGCCGCGGCCAAAATTTGGAACAATGTACCACCACCAATTAGACAATCTTGTAGCCTTTACACATTTAGGACACGCCTTCGTAGGTATCTACTGGAATCTCAACAAGAACTGGGTGATGTTAACGTTGATTTATCCATCATATTTTAGGATTAATTAAGAAAATAGTAAATTGTTAACTTTCGCCTACGTGGCCATATACGTGGCAAATGGCAATATAACCTTTGTTTTATTTGACAGCTGTAATCATAGACTAGCTAACCAAAGAGTATGTATCTAATTATTATGTTTTTTTTTTCTTTTTTATGCCCTTTATTTTATGTGCTATCCGTTTGAATGTTATTTTTATTTATTTATTATTTTTTACTTTTTTTAATGTTGACACACGCACACACACTATATACACACAAAATTGTACTGTTTTTTTCTTTTTGGGTGACGTTCCTCTGGGCCAGGTTCTAGATGAAAATCAGCGCCAAACAATTCATTGTTTGGCATTATGCTGATCTAGAACCTTTTGGCACTGTTGTGGTGGGACATATATCATCCACATTTGTTGTTGTTTTAACTTGATTTTTTTAAAATTTTCTCTTGTATATTGTTTTTTTATTTTTTTATAATTGTATTATATTGTTACTGTCACCACCCAATTTTGTTGCCAATAAATGTTTTTCTTTCTTTTCTTTCTTTAGACCCCGACCTGAAAGAAGATTACGGGAAACAAATCAAGAATCTCATCGACAGCGGCTACGCGGAAGAGGCGAGTCCCAGCTCGCAATCCGCAAGAAAATGGTACCTGCCACATTTCACCGTCACGCATCCGACCAAGAAGAAGCGTCGATTGGTGTTCGACGCCGCAGCGAAGTTCGACGGGAAGAGCTTGAACGACGCGCTGCTGTCCGGGCCAGATCTGCTCCAGTCACTCTTCGGAGTGCTACTGAGGTTCCGGCAGTGGCCCATTGCTGTGGCGGCGGACATCAAGGAGATGTTCCTGCAGGTGAAAATGAAGGAAGAAGATCGTGACAGCCTACGTTTCCTGTGGAGAGGTGACAAGCGAACGGGACCGCCACAAGAGTACCGGATGTCGTCCCTGATCTTCGGCGCCGCCTGCTCACCGAGTGCCGCGATCTACGTGAAGAACAAGAATGCGGCGCGATTCGAAGAGCAATATCCCGAAGCGGCGCGCGCGGTGGTGCGTAATCATTATATGGATGATTATCTACACAGTTTCAGAACCAACAGCGAGGCGATCGAAGTTGCAAGGGAGGTCGACGTCATCCACCGCGCCGCCAAGTTCGAGCTACGCGGATGGCTCTCCAACGACCAGAAGGTGCTGACAGCGCTCGGACAGCAACCCGAGCGCAACGAAGTCGAGCTGGGATCCAAGGAGGAGAAGACCCTGGGCCTGCGCTGGTTCACCGCTGAAGATGAAATGGGGTTCCGGACGAATATGCGAAACGTGAGCGAAGAGGTCTCGAGTCAAGGGAAGACTCCCACGAAGAGGGAGGTCACGAGCGCTGTGATGTCGACATTCGACCCGCTGGGGTTGGCCGCCCCGGTGCTGATCCAGGGGAAGCGGCTCATTCAAGATATATGGAAGAGCGGCGTCGGATGGGACGAAGACATCAAGCCGGAAGAGGAACGAGCCTGGGATGCTTACCTCACTCATTTATCGCTTCTCAGAGAACTCCGACTGCCGAGATGCGTCGCCCGCAGCTGCCACGAGGGGGAGCTGCACGTGTTCTGCGACGCAAGCGAGACGGCGTACGCATGCGCCGCGTATTGGAGGCAGCGGCGCGACGACGGAAGTTACGAAGTCGCACTTCTGGCGGGCAAAGCCAGGGTGACTCCGCAGAAGCCCGTCTCAATCCCGAGGCTAGAACTTCAGGCGGCTCTGCTAGCGACGCGGATGGCGCAGGCGGTACGAGAAGAGTTGGACATGGCCATCAGCGGGGTGACATATTGGACGGACTCCAGCACCGTGCTCTCCTGGATCAAGACGGACCCCAGAACATTTAAGCCCTTCGTCGCACACAGGTTGGCGGAAATCGAAGACACGTCAAAACCGCAACAATGGCGCTGGGTACCTACGAAGCAAAACCCGGCGGACGACGCGACAAGAGCTGTGCCGAAGGACTTCGACAACAACCATCGTTGGTTCACAGGTCCCGAGTTCCTGCGAAACGAAGAGGACGCGTGGCCGCGAGCGCGCGACTTCAAGGCGGAACACACGGGCGAAGAGAAGGAGTGCCGCATCATCGCCACAGTCACCGCGACGGGTGAATTCGTCACACCCGCGCCAGAGAAGTTCTCCAAGTGGACACGGTTGGTGAGGGCGACCGCAAGAGTACTGCAGTTCGTCCAGTTGTGTCGAAGAGGGCGGCCGGTCAACATCAGCCGCAAAACCGAAGCACAAGACGCCACTTGGAGGCGAAATAAGAAAAAATGTACCGTCGGCGGGAAGCAAGTCACTCCGCGTCAACCCGCGAGAAGCTTCCAGCCCTTGGATCCAGAGCTCGTCGAGGCGGCGGAGCACCTACTGTTGAAGAGGTGTCAAGCAGAAGACTTCGGGCGGGAAATCGGCCTGCTGAAGCAACAGAAGCCCCTTGAGAAGAGCAGCAAACTAAGAAAATTGGCAGTCTTGTTTGAAAACGAATTAGTAAAGGTGCACGGGCGGATCGACGCGGCAACGAACATCGCAGCGCATTACAAGAGGCCGGTGGTCCTGGATAGCCGTCACCATATCACAAGACTCATCATACAACATTACCATGAACGCTTCAATCATGGTAACCACGCGACGGTCATGAACGAGCTGCGACAGAAATACTGGGTGGTGGGCCTGCGGTCGGCGGTACGACACATCGTGCGTCGGTGCCAGTGGTGCAAAGTGTACCGCAGCGCGCCACAACAACCTCCGGTGGGTGATCTACCGAACGAGAGGCTGCGTCATGGCGAGCCACCGTTCACTCACTCGGGGATCGATTACTTTGGCCCCATGACAGTCACCGTCGGACGAAGACACGAGAAGAGGTGGGGAGTGCTCTTCACATGCCTGACAACGAGGGCGGTCCACGTCGAGCTCGCGCCGTCACTTTCAACTGACTCCATGATCCTGGCGCTGAGGAGGATGGCGGCGAGAAGAGGTATGCCGAAAACCCTGTTCAGCGACAACGGGACGAATTTCGTCGGCGCGAGCAAGGAGTTGCAAGAGGCGGCAGAAGAGCTGAAGAACGAAGAGCTGGCGGGGGCAGCGGACGAATTAGGCGTGCGGTGGAAATTCATTCCACCCGGCGCGCCTAACATGGGCGGTGCGTGGGAGCGCCTGGTCCGCTCAGTGAAGACGGCCCTGGCGGCGACGCTCCGAGAGAGGCATCCCCATGAAGAAGTTCTCCACACACTCATCACGGAGGCGGAGCACGTGGTGAACTCGCGCCCACTCATCACCGAGGAAGAGAACCCGGCGGAAGAAGCTCTAACCCCTAACCATTTTCTAATAGGTAGATCCTGCGGTGCTCGGCGCATCGGTGCCTTCACGGACAATGATTTGTCCGGGAGGCGGTCATGGCGGACGGCGCAACGGCTCGCCGACCACTTCTGGAGCCGGTGGGTGAAGGAGTACCTCCCCACGCTCCTGCCACGGAAAATCGACGGTCGGGCGAGCGACCGCGACCTACGGTGCGGTGACGTCGTCCTCATCGTGGACTCCAGTCTGCCACGCTGCGTCTGGCCGAGGGGCCAGGTCATCGGCGCGCATCCCGGACCCGACGGCCGAACCAGAGTCGTCGAGGTGCGCACGGCGAACGGCGTGCTGCGACGGCCGAGCTCCAAGGCGGTGCTGCTGGTCCCGGCAGCGTCACCAGGACAGGACCCAGGTGCTGCGCACGAGGGGGAGGATGTTGGCGACGCGCCGGCTCCCGTTAGCCGCGTGCCGACCCCCTCACACGAACAATAAGTGCCGTGACAATTTAACGAACAAGTGTTATAAGTGATGTGCCGACCCCTCAGTGACGTTAGGAACATTATACGAACAATATAGACAATATACCGTGTGAATAGTAAAAGTGATATGTGCTAGAGTTTAGTGTTTAAGGTAAATTTTTGTCTGTATTTTGCTAATAACTTTTTGTAGTTTTAATGTGTAGTGTTCATTTTTGTTTATTTATATAGAGCTAGTTAAGAGCTACAATTTGATACCATATATGTGTATGTGTGGTTTTTATTTAATAAAAAAAACGCCGAAATAGCCGATTGCCATAGTAAAAATCGATCGAGAAATTGGGTTAATGGGTCGAGGCTCTCGTTACGGGATAGCCGCGCGGTACTTAAGCTAACGCGCGCCGGCGTAGCGACATGGGTCCTACCGAAGAAAATACTCGAAGAAATCTGAAGAAACCTGAAGCCTGAAAACTGGAAGAACGAGACAGAAGAATATTGAAGACAGAAGAGCGAGACGGAAGACTCGCAACAATCGAAGGCCCACGATGTACGGTGGCTTCGATTCGGTACTCGGGGGTGCTTAGGGACGTAGGGTTGGCAAATCGGCACATCGGCACGTCGTATTTAAAGAATTGTTTCTTACTTGCCATCCCTTACACTCTACCTCACACACTTCGTACCCGCCGCTGTTCGGGTACGTCGTATACACTCACCGATACATACAACGCGCAGATATACAACCGCCTCTCTCGAGGCGGCCTTGTCACAACCGTCTCTCTCGAGGCGTCTTGGTACGTGGGAAGAACAACGGGCTGGGTACCGGCGCCTGAGTTTCACAACTCGGGATCACGCCCAGCAAGCTCGTGAGTACCAGCCGGTCTCACGAGCACCCCAACAATTGGTAATTACTTCTTTAATTTGGATTTAAGAAAATTACGAAGACTAGCGGGTACTAAATTGCATCATGAAAAAACAATGATTGCTCCCTAAGAATTGACCACATTTCATTTTTTCAATATAAATAAATGTTTATACTATATGATACTTGATCTAAAATTACGAGACCCATATTTTTTCTTTTTTCATAGTTCAGATATTTTCATTCATGATTTTCACTTTGAATTTTGTCTTATTCTAAAGCGTCGTAAGCACCAAATGACGTCATATATACGGCTCAAGACGTAATAGCCTTTGCTTTGCAATACAAAAAACCGCCAAGTGGCAACTCAACAACAACTACTTTTGTAATTTGTCATCTAGTTGGCGATATACGATATACCCAGTACTCAGTACTTACATATCTACGTAAATAGTATGAATAGCCAGGAAACTACTTCATTCGACCGTATGTGTGACGTCATCAATCATTTTTCGGTTTTTATTTTTTATCTCCGAAATTAAGTATTAAAAAAAATATATAAAAATATCATCGTATTCAGAATTGAAAAATTAAGAAACGGTATTTTTGTTTTAGGCACGTTTAGATTTTGAAATGTTGTCAATTGGGAGATGATACTGTTAATTCTAACTACATTAGGGAACATCCGAAAATCCCAAGAAGAAAATTTAATACACATATGATTACTCTTAGTGTTTTACTCATAATGAAAGAAATATAATGCGACAGTTTGTGTTCTGGAGTTTCTTTACAAGTAGTCTAAAATATAAACAATAGGTTCTTGTCGCAGGTATCTAAATAAAAAACCTAGTCCTTATGTTTCAGACTAATTTTATAGAAACTCTATATTTCAATATTGCATGCCACATTAGCCAGCGAGGTAACGTTATCCAGGCTGTAAGGGAATAACACTAATTCCGAGGATCTAGGTCATCCGTGAGGATGTTTGCGCAACTGTATTAGGGACACTTTATACGCGACGCAATATTATAATTTATGAACACATACATGAAGGTACAACCACCACAGTTACCTACATTATCGAGATTCGCTAGCGCTAGCATTTCGAAGTAACACTGACTCACAAATATCTGTTATAAGCCTAGTTTGAGCGCCTGGAGAAAAAGTTTGTTATTATTTGTGCTGCATACAAATTGTCACAAATATTGAAAAAAAGAAAAATACACCTGCAATTTGTTAATTTGCCTCTCTTGTTTTGCTTTTAATTTCCTTTCTTGTTTTGCTTTTGAACCGACTCCAAAGGTGGTTTAAATATATCGCACCTTTAGGACGAAAACGACGCGATTCAAAAAAATCGAAAATTAAGTTATCGTCTTAAAATTACTTAAAACGAAATTTTCAATACAAAAATAGTTCAAACACCGCCATATTCAAGAGGGAAAAGGACAAAACTATTATATCGATCCCTTTTTTATTTATTATATTTTCATAAAAAAGGGACCAGTTTTAAGTCATTTTATGACGATAATCCAATTTTAATATCTTAGTAACTACACTCAAAGCTTATCTTGGTTTTCCGGACTTTCGTGTATAGGTTCTCCTGCTGCGGATAAAATGGGCTACAGTGCATGTAGTATTCTTTTTTTATTTCATATGCAAATGACTGAGATAATAATTCTTTCACGCGGGCCGTAGACATAAGTCTTTGGGAATGACTACGCTCTAGAGCTAAAGAAAACGGATAGGTTCAGTCTATAAATTAAACAAACCGACCAGTACATATAATTCGCAATAAAATGCGGAAACAATTCGATCTGCAGATAAAAAAGCAGAATTTTAAACATTTGCATTTCGTAATCCGGCAACAAAATGAATCCAAAACACGTAAAGCGTTTTCTGGCGATGAGATTTTCATTACACTGAAAAAGCGTCGTAAAAGGAAGGTAATGAAGAGCGAGATCGCGATGAAACACTTTTTGCCGAGGAATGAGGATACAGTTCTGGGCAATATGAAAACACAGGAAAATTGTAAAACCTAAAGTAGATACCGTACGATTAAAAATTGAAATTTCACATTTCAAAGAATTTGTTGTTACCTAAAAAAATTATGTTAAATAATAAAAACTAAATTATATAACTATAAAAACTATATTATTATATAGGTACCTACATAAAATTCGACGAAATGAGAACCTTTTTGAAATCATTCGATAAGTTGATGAATTCTGTGTAGTTAAAAAACCACTATACAATTCAAATTGTATAATAATATTATTTTATTATTATACAATTCAAAGTATGAATAGTTTTATTAATCAAATGCGAATATACTGTCAGTTACATTATTGAAGTTTGATATCCAGGTGGAAAAATATATTTGAGTCAAGTTCGTGTGACACGTGATATGTCCTTGAATTTATGGCCGGGGGAGATGTAGGGCCGCTGCCTATCACATCCCGAGATTGAGATAGGCTTGTGAACTGTGTGGGTGGACTTATTACTCTGTCTATCCCTTTAGGGATTATTTGAACTTGTACTATATTTGTTACTAACTTATTTGGACGCGAACATTCTGTGATCGATGTATTATATTTGCGGTGGTTTCTGAGAAAAAACTATGTTTTCACGAGTTGCTGAGTCTCGCGATACGATAATAATATCATCCCGAATGTATATCAATGTCGATTCAGGCTTACAGGACATGCTTGTAGAGTATTTTATAATTAAAAAAAATGCCGTACAGTAAATACTTAATAGATATTATTATAATATCCAATACCGAGTGTGTGTTTAATACAAATTAGGAGATTTGTGTTATTTTTAGTTTTATTGGTATTTTTTTGCGTTCTTTGACATCTTTTTTATACTTACTTAGTTTTTGTACTTTCGCCTGTTCTTTGATTGGTCGAAATTCTAGTCTATTTTCATTCGATTTCGAAGAATAAAGAGTAGAATAAAATCTAAGCGTTTTTCTTTATTTTTTATTGCTTGTATTTTATTTTAAAAAATACATATAACTAAGTTTCATCATTTTCCATCAGTTTGTGAAAGTTATCCAGTTTTTATTGCATATAATTATCACCTATAATATAATTTATCGAACAATGATTATATATTCATTTAAATGATAGAATTTAATAGTTAATTGCAAATGTAATGGAATGTTTTATACTTTGCGTTCTTGTGTCAACCACTAGGTAGGTATGTAGTATATACAGAGGTGTAAAGACATTACGCATACGCATGCTCACGCCTTTTATCCCCGAAGGGGTAGGCAGACGCGCAACTAGTGCACCCACTTTTCGCCAAGCGTATTCCGACAAAGACATTAATCTATACTAATATTATAAAGAGGAAGGTTTTGATTGTTTGTTTGTTTGTAATGGTTAAACTCAAAAACTGCTGAAATTATATAAAAATTCGTTCACCAATATAAAGCTACATTATCATCAAGTAACATAGGCACTTTTAATCTCGGAAAAAATATAAAGCGGGACTTTTATCCCGGAAAAACTTTTACACGCATGCGAAGCCGCGAGCAGATACTAGTATTAAATAAATGAACAATTATTTATTTCACAATCGGATTAGATTGCCTCAGTGGGACGGGAATTCAGGTCCGATCTCCGGGTCTCGTAGTGATATGGGGTTTTGTGTTTTTCATAAGCTTGGGTGCTAAGCTGACACTTATTGTCTGGGGCAAATGTTCACTCATCCCATTAATAGGAATATTTATTTGCTAAAAAAATTCACATCGTAGCCTGTAGGCTATTTTTAAGCATAGCCACTTTAATAAGCTTGAGCTTGGTCGGCGACAATGCAACGTAAAGGACAATGGCAGGTCTCCATACATGATTTTAGTTGATGTAAATGTGTAGCGTTTAGAAGTAAAAAAAATATTTAACAATTCAGCAGCAATTCCTAAACAATTATGTATCAAGATTATTAGTGAAAAAAGTCTAAATCTAAAGATTTTTCATTTTAAAGATTTTGAGGTTATGATTTAGTTGACATTTATGAATTGATTCTTACATAATAATATGAATAATGAAACTCATAAAATGTTTGGTAATCTGTCTATTGTCAAGCGAGACCCTCCCTCATCACATTCGAACCTAACATTTCACTAAACATGGAGAAGGGTGATCTGCCACACGGCATACTAGCGCGCGGCATGCACCTTCCTCAGCTATACAAGCTTATATATCAAATCATTTTTTATTTATAGATACTACTATAGTAAATAGTAAAGGTTTCTTTGTTTTTTTTTTTGTAATAAACTCTGAAACTATTGGGAAAAATACGTTCAGACTCTAAGTCCTAGACTTTGGGAAATAACAATTAAATAAAAACGAGTTCTGAAAAAAAATAAAACACAATTTGTTTTTTTTGATGTTTATTCATCTTCTTCATAATAATTCTCTCTGATAAATATCTCATCTAAAAATTCTCCCGGGGCAGATACATTGCCTTGTCTGGCGGCCCAACCCAAATACCAGACAACTGTCATGGTATGAGCGCAGCAACCTACAGTACGGTTGCTCGACCAGGTACAGTATTTTCAATCAAAACATATTATCACACATTTTACAAAAATACTACATGCCAGAAACGAAATGTCGGAAATAGCTTTTTTTTCTAAAATGATATAAGCAATGACCGTAACTATACAGCCAACAGGCAGCTGGTAAGAATGTATAGAAAAGAAATAGAATATACATAGTAAAAAAAATGTGGTAAGAAAGCTGAAATCTTTGTTGTTATTCCTAATGAACATTTTATAGTCAGATATATTTTTTGCAATTTTTAGAGACATGATGAAAATGATGTTTTGGTAGCCTAAATAATCTTATGTCATTCATAAAAAATGGCCGTAACACATTGCTAAAAAGTCAATTAAGTTTTTTTAATAATTTATGCAACTTATACACACTTGTAAAAGTGAAAGCAAACTAAAGTTAGTATGCTGAAAAATCATACAAAATAATTATATTGAGATTACCATGTTTGGAATTTCTAAACGCATAATTTATTTATAAATACGATTTCGCCATTGTCCTTTCATTTATTCTAAATTATGCAAACGGAAATATATAATAGAGTTAGAAACAGAAGCCATTTTGATTTAAATAAAAACGATTTATTTCTGTTTTTACATTAACACATTTATCACTGGTTTTACATAAACACATTTAACAGAAATACTTTTACAAAGATATCAGCAACTAGCCGACCAGCATGAAAGTCAATGATCAACTTACTGAACTGCTACTAAGACTCAGCACGAATGAGCAGAATGAGCCGGAATGAGCCACAATGAGAGTGCACATCGATACGGCAGCCTTTTTATACACCCAACTGCCACTTCCACTTTTAGTTTGACATTTCGACTGATTTTCATAACTTGTCAGTACGCTATAAATACCCTCACAAAACTTTTATCCTAACTCGGCCTCTCCTGACGGGAGTCCGTCCTCGGGCTCCATCTTCTAGCTCTGAAGATCAGTCTCCAGAATTGGCAATGAAGTCGCCGAAATTTCTTCACTCCCCACGACGCTGGATGGTGCAGCAGGCTCTTCACTCTGCGTTCCGGACGTGCTTGGTTGATGCTCGCAGACGCCACCAGGTGTTTAGTTTTCAGAAGACTGCGTCGCTAGGAGCGCCAGCCTCCTCAAGCTCATCATTTGCATCTGCGTACAAAAAGAACCAAAGCACAAAAACATATCCAAAAAGATAACAAAATAAAGTAAGACAGCTCGTATGACATGAGAAAAATTACTCAATAGTTCAACGTAATAAAATCTAAGCACAACGGATATAAAACATCTTGATATCTGTACCAACCACCCGAGGCAGGACCCGTCGGGGGAGTGCCTCTCACGACTCGTTAGAGGTCTACGTGTACTTACGTGAGACATAGCTTTGCGTGTGTGTATCGGTCCCACATAAAAACATGCTTCAACCCAACCTCTCAATATAAGACAAACGATGTTTGCCAAACAAACACGTCACACATCAGCGGCCTGTTCGTGACATGTACTACGGCATATTACACGGCTCCAGGACCACATGTCCGAGCAATTCTCGACAGTGTCCGAGCACACAAATAAAACACAACCACCCAAAGTACGTCCCATGTACTAGGATCACATGCCCGATCACACTCCAAAGCAGTATCCAATAACATGAAACCATACCTCACTTGAAGTGTATCCGTCGATCAGGATAGCATGTCTGACATAAAACAAAAACTATACTGACCGCAAGACAAAACTTCCCTTAAACGTGTTAACCCCTCAAGAAACTTTAAAAACATTTCCATAAAAACTTTAGTCATACAAAATTAGACAGCACCCAAATAAGTTTTTCCGCAATCACCTGATATCCGTGCCACTCTAAGCATAGTGGAGCGTGTCGTTCCGTATTGTTCAGCAGCGCCAAGAGCGCGCAGTTCAGCAGCGCCAAGAGCGCGCAGTTCAGCAGCGCCAAGAGCGCGCAGTTCAGCAGCGCCAAGAGCGCGCAGTTCAGCAGCGCCAAGAGCGCGCAGTTCAGCAGCGCCAAGAGCGCGCAGTTCAGCAGCGCCAAGAGCGCGCAGTTCAGCAGCGCCAAGAGCGCGCAGTTCAGCAGCGCCAAGAGCGCGCAGTTCAGCAGCGCCAAGAGCGCGCAGTTCAGCAGCGCCAAGAGCGCGCAGTTCAGCAACGCACCGCATCGCCAAGAGCGCGCAGTTCAGCAGCGCCAAGAGCGCGCAGTTCAGCAGCGCCAAGAGCGCGCAGTTCAGCAGCGCCAAGAGCGCGCAGTTCAGCAGCGCCAGGAGCGCGCAGTTCAGCAGCGCCAAGAGCGCGCAGTTCTGCAGCGCAGCCACAGGCGCGCAGTTCGGCAGCACTAGGAGCACGCAGTTCAGCAACGCACCGCATCGCCAAGAGCGCGCAGTTTTAAGCGAGCTCGAGCGCGCAGTTCCGCGCCGCTCCGCATTGCGAAGACAGTGCACACACACTGCATGGATCTCCAATTTCTACAAAAATAAAAATCACAACAGCAACATACCGTTCGGCCTATTCTGACCTTAACTAAAATCTGGCGTTAAACTTTCTGAACAGCCATCTCATTGCTACGACAAGCGAATTCATATTTGAAGGGGATTGGACATCATTTCAAGGCACTACCACATGATAAAATAACATTCCAACATTTGCGGAGACTACGGAGAAATAAAGGAAACCATAACCCTCAAGCAAGGATTACGGATCATACGATACCACACTCCATCTACTGTCACCGATGATTATTCTCTGCGATGGAACAGTTAGTGTTAACCGCCAGTTGATACCCGCTCACTTTCCCCAGGACACCAGCTCCGACACACCATAGGCAGCACATCTACCGGAACGCTTGAGCACCAATAGGAACGTTTGAACACCAACAGGAACGTTTGCACACCGACAGGAACGTTTGAACACCAACAGGAATGTTTGAACACCAACAGTTTGATCGCAGTACACCAACAGTTTGATCGCGGTACAACAACAGTTTGATCACGGTACACACGCAGATCCTTGTTCATTTGAAGCGGTATGCACATGACTTCAGAAATGAACATGCGATGGCTATGTTTCACACTTGTCCACTTTAATCCACGTTGTAGTCTAGTTCTTATTCCGATATTACTCAGCGCAATTTCTTTTTTCACGTAAATTGCGGGTAGTCAAATATCTCCATCGTACGATGTATTCCACATAGCGTACATATGTAGTGAGCACAATCTATTTCTGTGGGCATTGATTGTTTGTCCCACTTCTGAAGTTAGAAACAGAAGCCATTTTGATTTAAATAAAAACGATTTATTTCTGTTTTTACATTAACACATTTATCACTGGTTTTACATAAACACATTTAACAGAAATACTTTTACAAAGATATCAGCAACTAGCCGACCAGCATGAAAGTCAATGATCAACTTACTGAACTGCTACTAAGACTCAGCACGAATGAGCAGAATGAGCCGGAATGAGCCACAATGAGAGTGCACATCGATACGGCAGCCTTTTTATACACCCAACTGCCACTTCCACTTTTAGTTTGACATTTCGACTGATTTTCATAACTTGTCAGTACGCTATAAATACCCTCACAAAACTTTTATCCTAACTATAGAATATCGCCTAATATAGCGAAAATATGCACCATCCCATGATTTTAAGCATTATATGCAAAAATCAGGGAAAGTGCATAATATAATCTGATACATAATAGTTTTGTATAAATTATGATAATCGTGCCTTTCTATATCAGGTAGGTACTTACTTTATGTTATAGTTTTCAAGATTTCAATTCAAAGCATCTAGTTCGGTGATATGTGTGTTAAAGTTTGGTAAAAATCGGATAATATTTTATGCAAACTCAAATTGGTAGTCAGTTAAATTCTGAGAAGATCAAATTTTATTGACATTAGGATAAAAACTAAATAAAACCAATTTATTTAAAGACAAACATTCTTTGTCTTACATTTTAGCATGGTACAAAGTATGTTATTTCTGGTATAAAAAATCATAACACTGTATGTTACAAGACAGGCTAAAACAAAATAATAATGTCATTTGTAACACGTCCGCGGCTCAACAAAAAGGTCCGAACTTCGGACGAAATCGCGACGATCAATGAAAAAAAAAACGTAATGTTTGTTCTCAAACTAAGGGAGACTCACAAATAATTTCACATCATTCCGCCAAATTATAACAGTAACACGACATGAATTTCTTAAACAATAGCGAAAAAATCTACTTTTTGTCTAGCTGTAAAATGCACAATAATCTTTACCTGATTATTAATTCGGCAGAAATCCGGGTCACGTGTGTTGTGTCACTTAACATACGCCTGTCACACACTATAGCGTTTAATTTGCAGAACAAAATGTACGCACCACAAAGGATTAATTTATTTTATTGTTAGTGCAACGGGCCGACAATACGCGCTCTCACTATAACTGCTCATGTGCCACTGAGAAGTGAGACTGGACCGAACGGCGAACTGAATCATCACGCCAACGAACTCGCCGTACCAAACATACGTATTCTGTGTACTTGTACAGTGCTCCGAACAAAGGCGATGTTGCCCGAATCGGTACAGCTGTTTGATGTTTGTGAACACTGAACCAATCGATTCACGATTGTCAATTCAAACTACTGACGTAACGGACATGTCTGGCTAATTAGATATTTTCAATTACGAATTTAAGATAGTCGCAAACTGAGTCGTAGCGAATATTTTTACACGGGTTCGCGTTACTTATCTGTTTATTTTTTTCGGTCGGTTTAAAAATGTTGATACTACCGTTCTAAATTTAAACAAAAGTTATCGCACCGACATTATGTAATAAACATACATGATTTTTTATCAATAACAAATCGTTACATCAGATCGAGTGCGAAAGTACATTACGCACTTACAGCGAGGGGACGGCGAGTGCGTTTCGAGTGCACGCGTACCGACAGAGAAAGGGACGGAGTTGTATATGGGCGCGCTGTACCAACATCGATTTCGGTCAATATCGCCATCTTTGTCTGGCGCAATGTGCTCGCTCTGGCGGGCCGAGCACCGAGCGCGCACTGCGGATACAGTCGTACCGTTCGGAAAATAACTGTCCTATTTTAGGGTAAAAGTTTTTGAGTGCATTTCAGTGACGATATTTTGTTTTTAAATAGTGTAAGCCCATTGAGTATTCTCGACTGCTCGACGAGAATAGGCGGGGAGACGATCGATAAACGCGGAAGAAATATCTAGACGATTATCCGGTGTCATTTTCGTACTCATTCTGAATTCATGATTAACGTCAATGATTATTGTTGCTTTAACGGTACGCTATTTATTCAATTTATTTGACAAAAATATATCTGTGTTGCCGTCTTGCGTTGTTTTTTTTAAGGGTAGGCAATCTACCAAGTCACCTTGTCGTAAGTGGTCACAATCCTCACGAACAACGCAGCTGCTAAGAAAACTATCACGTTTAAGTCTCTGAGTATTTACCAAGTTTAAGTACCAAAAAATAGAACATTGGGGATTAGTGTAAAGCCGTGTTTAGACTAGCAAGTACGCGCAGGAATATTATATTGCGCAAGAACTTCCAGACGCGTTTACACTAGTGGTAATATTTTTAAAAGTCTATACATATGCGACTTGCCCACGGGAGTAGCTATAGCTTTCACATAGGGGGTGTCCGAGGATACCAAAATGTCTGTGGGTTCTTGCCCCCCATGACACAAAAAATCCCTTTTTCAAATAAGTAACGTATACACCCCCCCACACAAACCTAAAAAATTTAAGTCTGTATGTTTGTTAACGCTGGCCAACCCGCACTAGGCCAGCGAGGTGGATTAAGACCTAAACCTCTCAGTAGAGGAGGCCCGTGCTCAGCAGTGGACAGTATATAATACAGGGCTGGTATGGTATGTTTAATAGTAGTGCACATAGGCCTTATAATGTGTACATGTCTTGTGGCCAGGATTATTTTTGTTGTATTATATAAGATAGCTACCATAAACTTGCCGTAAGTCCAGAAAGCTCCCAAATTTGCAGAATTCAGCTTGCCGTGACTGTTTCCACGGTAAATATAACTTGCGGAAGATAACTTATGCAAGTTTTCTTGTTAATCTGATCCTCGCTTAAGATTTGGCATCCGGTAATCTATTCGATCTTGCCAAATTCTACAAGAGTGTTGACATTTGACAGGATGGTGCATTAGTACCTACCTTCTGAGTGAAACAATGAATATTTATCTTGATAGATCTTTCAAAGATTTCCGTGCGTCCAAGCTCGTGCCGCAGTCGTAAATTGATCTAAATAAAGCACTGATCTCCAAGTATGCGCCATAAAAACAATACAGCGATAATAATAATCAATAAAGATTGTTAAAGATAAAAGAATTCAAGTAACATACTTTGTAAGCAAGTCGCAATTACAAACAAATCCCATATTATTTTATTAATATAGTGTACATTAATTAATAAGTACATTGAATATATTGCATTCTATTGTACTGTCTCCGTGGCGCAGCAGTCGAAGAGATGAGAAACGAGAGGCCGCTGATTCCATTCTCTTACCTAGAAAATATGACTTGTGTAATGCTCAGTAGAACATTTTCATACATGCATCTGATAGTTAGTGGGTGGAGTCCAGATAAAGTATCGACTCACGAGACATTATCTCTAGCCAGTTGCCAGTAGCCACAATTATGCCGGCCTGTTTGTAATCTATAAATCTAAATCATAACTCCTAAGCCTGCTACTGGTTTAACCCATTTATTGTATAAGCGTGGCGTATTTATAAAACACGATGAATATGAACACGTTTCAATTAATCCTTGTTTATAAATCCGTTTCAGTTTGCAGAAACTGTAAACTGAAACGCGTAGAATGATTACTCTATAGAAAGGCCGGGGCATTAACACAGGCTGGTTCGCATGAGCCACTATGACGGCTTTTCCGCCAGGATTTCGGTCACTAATTAGTAATTACTGTCCAGTTGAGTACAAAATACTGTCATTATAATTTTTGACTGCCTCGGTGGCGTAGTTGTATTACGGTACGACTGTAATGCTGAGATCTAGGACTCAATCCCCGGGTCGGACAAAGTGATATTGAGTTTTTCTATTCAGTATCAGCTCGCAGTCTGGAATTGGTGCCCAATATGGCGATAGGCTTGCCCTAGAGGGCGATGTGATAGGTCACATCATGGGACGGAATAACGGCGAAAAAGTGGGTGCACTAGTTACGACTCTACCTTCCCCTTCGAGGATGAAAGGCGTAAGTGTGTGTGTGTATGTGTGTGTATAATTTTTGATATTAGTATATGCAAAATTGACTACATGGAATTTGTTGGCATGCAAGTAGTTATAGGGCAATGGAGATATGAAATATAAAAAAAAAAACATAGCGACATTATCAGGTAAAGCCTTCCAACTTTTAAATAAAAGTTATCTAATGTCACAGTGATAGAATACTTCTTACCTGCTTTCTAGCCAATTAATAACACGTCCTAAAGGAAGCGAAGGGTAGGTACCATTGGCAACTAAAATAGATATGTAACTACGTAGCTGGAGAGTCAGGTCCTTCAAAGTTAAACTTAAAACATGTCCTCATCTATGTTTGGAATCAATGCAATAAGATCTAACGATACTGTGGAATGTCTTTGTCATACATAGCCGCCTGCCTGATGTCTACATAACTCGGAAACGGTGTAACCGGTAACGTGGCCCACTTTACAATTCTATAAACTGTACTAATCATTAGACTTTTGCGCAAGAGACTGTTATTATCGACCTTGGGTATAAACTTTCCTATCCAGAAAATAAGGGCTGTAAAGTGTGGGAAAGATAAAGCAATCGTGTGGCCCATAGATCAAGAGAATGTCAACACTACAGACTTCCAGAAACGATACGAGTATGAGCTGGAAATTCGCTTTGTTTCTTTCTACAGAGTGGTCATTTTAATACAGTAGAACTAAGTCGACCCATTCTAATATTTGTATCTTTATCTGTCTGACTGTTCTATCTGTCGCCTTGTCATTCAGTTGTATAAAATAGTAAGTGTCATTGATAAAAAATCTTTGACGCCAATAATATATTTGTGTCATATCAATTCGTGTACATGCAACTTGTATGACATCAGCAAATTGCAACATTGACGCTATCGTATCCACGTATGCATCGACTACGTCAAAATCATCCATAATTCATCACCAGTCAACAGTAAGCACTATTACTTAATAAATATATACCAGTTATCAATATTGCAGGTTATGAATTTAATCAGTCATGCCTGGCTGGCAAATATATACTTTCACAGCCAGTTGCAAACTAACTAACCAATTATATACATACAGCTTAATCAAATAATGTCGCTTTCGTTGTAGTTGGCCACTCAAGCAATCGTCTAATAAATCTAGCAATCGTTAAAATTATGTAAATCTGCCTTATTGTTTCCAGCTGCTCACGGTAGGTATGTGACACATGAAAAGAAAGTAGCCTAACTTGTCCGAGATTGTAATTTGTGACCGATGTGATAATAGGCTCCCTTTCTATCATACTTCACCAAGGATTCTTGGCGCCAACACTGATGTATGGAAGTGAGTCGTGGGTGTGGCAAAACGAGCATGTAAGTAAGGTAAATGCAGTGGAGATGACAGCTTTGAGAAGTATATGTGGGCTGAAAGTAGGTGATAGAGTGAGGAATAGCGTGATAAGAGAAAAATGTGGATTGAAAGAGGATGTAGTGACTAAGATTGAGAAAGGAATGCTTCAGTGGTTTGGCCACATTGAAAGGATGGATGAAAGAAGAGGGACGAAAGAAATCTATGTCGCGAAAGTGAGTGGTAGCGTCGGACGGGGACGTCCTAAACGTACCTTCATGAACCAAATTGGTGACCTCCTAAGGAAGGGCCAAATAAGGAGTTCTCGTAACCGACGAGCATGTATGAAGAGACTGATGACTGTAGAAGAAGCGAAAGAGGTATGTTTGGATCGTAGCACTTGGCGCTCCATAGTCTCTGCCTACCCCAATGGGAGAAAGGCGTTAGTTTATGTATGTATGTATGTATGTTTCTATCATACCATGGAACGGATATAAGCTAGACAAAATGTGGATGCTCTGAGTGCCCGTCTCAGAAGCTTACGGGTACAAAGACGTGCTTATGTTTATGCATTTTCGACCAGAAAATGTCGTTCATCACCTACCTTTCTTCACCATTACTAATAAATACTCTTTTAAGATATAAGACATGTCTATGTTTTGATCTAGTCTGTCAAAAGGAATTGCAATTACTACTTTGCTTTAAAACAACAAAAATACAACCCTTTCCTTACAGAGCTATGAAACCAAATAAAGTTGCATGTTTGTTTTAATATTCTACGAAACCGAATGAGAAACGATAAACGTAATGTACCTCCAACAAAATATATGTATAAATATATGTCTTATGATGTACTATATAACAGTACTTTTACATCATCATCATCATCAGCCACTTGACGTCCACTGCTGAACATAGGCCTCCCCCAAAGATTTCCAGACGGACCTGTCAAAAGCGGCCTGCATCCAGCGTGTTCCTGCGACCTTTATCAAGTCGTCTGTCCACCTTGCAGGTGGACGGCCGACGCTGCGCTTGCCAGTACGTGGTCTCCACTCGAGAACTTTATTGCCCCATCTGCCGTCAGTTCTTCGAACTATGTGCCCTGCCCACTGCCACTTCAGTTTGCTAACACTGTACTTTTACATAGAATAACAAAATAAATAATAATAACAAAGCGTTCGTACCTATCTAGATGGACAGCCGCGTAATCCCTTACCTAGTAAATCTTTCATCAACACCATAACGATTCGCCCTTCGATTGCGTAACCCTTGAAGCAACTTTTCAAATGTCATGATGACTTAATCATCACTAATCGCCGTAATTTTCTGTGGCTATTACAAATCATTATGGTGCTGAGACTTATGACTTATGTAAGTCGAACAGAATGCAGATATTTGATATGGTATCTACTATAAAACATCTGGAGCTATTATTTAGGTAAATAAGATTTTTATTTAAACAATTTGAATGGTATTTATTAAAGTTTAAATTAAATTAGTCAATCATAAAAAGGTTAATGATATTCATGAAAGTATGATCAGGGATACTTAAATAATCTTTACATTAACTTTTAACACTGTGTTGAGACAACCTGTAGACACACTAGTATGGAAGCAACTTGGCAATCCATTCGATCCTACAAAGACAACCTATACCCTTTAGTATTGAAGACTACAAAGATACAGAAGTTATGGATGCTGAATCTATTGCTAATCACGCAGTCTTATCAAAAGTGGTAGAGCTAGGTATAAATACAGTTGCTAAGCAGAAATTTACAGATTTTAGGTGATTACGATCTTGATCATAAAACAAAGCCAACACTATACTTTAACTTTAAGGGTCTTGTAAAAGCCTTTGTAAAGTTTTAATTACGCGACAAAAGTGATAATGAACTTCAAGATTTGAAGATCATGTAGATAATTAATAGAAAAAGGATTTTCTACGTTTTTTTAGTGAAACTGAAATAATAATTTTGTATGGAACTAACTACATCGATGCTATTAGTTAATTGACGATGATGTGACTTCAGACGGAAGCAATTTGAAATGTTATTGAGAGGAAAAAGGCCTCATAAAGCTACACATCTTTATAAGAATCCTCATCCATTTATCAAAAAATGGATGTCACGACCATACATTAAAAGTCACAAACTTCATGGAGCCCTTGTCCCTGGTGACGCAGAAACTTGAAGGGCACTCGTCGCCACTACAGGCAACGGTGCCCTCGGGCACTTGCAAAATGTAAACTTTTTGAACTACAAAAATATAAACTTATGACAGAATGCTGAAATATTAAAATTATAAGTGGTATTTTTTATTAATAAGCGTTTTTTTTAGAATAGCAATGAAATTAATAAAAATTGATATAAAAATTCCCAATAATTTGAAATAAAATGGGAATCAGTCGGTTAATAAAGATGGAAATTATGCATTTACGCTACTTTCTACTAATATTAATAATAAATACAAAATTTTATAAAACTGTTAGATTGGGTGGTAGATTTTTAATAAAAATCCGTGTTACGAATTTAGAAAAAATTATGTGTAATTATACACATAATGCACTAATGATAACCATGTTTCTCTTATAAGGAACAGTACATTCGCTTATGCCTAATAATTTCCCCAAGAACAGATTAAATCATGTCAGTATAATTCTTATTTCTAACTTACCTACTTCCTACAATCGGTAGCACTATTCAGTAGTCTTGATTAATATTCTAGTAATCCGACTTAGCAACACTACGTGTTATCGGCACTGGATATCGCTCACCTTGAAAGTAATTACATCTGATACGAAAAGGTACGAGTCATTGACAATATAAACATGTACTTACTTAGTATCTAAATTATACCGAGCCGTGGATCTCATAGGTAGGTACCTACATATCATATCATACCTACATATCACAAATTCTTTGTTGTCATGCATTTAAGTTTTAATCTGGACATTCTAAGACTAAACGCCATCAACCATTTCATCGGTTCCTTATAAAAGCTATTTGTCACATAAATATATAATCCAAACAAATATAAAAGTCACTCTCTAATCTATCATGCTCCTAGATTAGAGTGTGACTTGTGTTTGGTCGGCTAAACATTGATGTGACGAATAACGTTTATCAGCAACGTTTGCCTGGACATGGTGTAATTTTCAATCTATAATTTCTGTATATTTTGTACATATAAATTGTAAGGCAATGAGGATCATGCTATTATCCTTGGCCGCTCCATTAGTCTGTGGAATAGCCAGCCGGCTTATTGCCTGCTTCCTAATATTGGATACTAGAAACGAAGCGTTAAAAGGCACGGTACGGAACGGTTCCAGCGTTCTTTTCTACCACATACGTGTAAGCTCTGGAATGAACTACCTGTGTCGGTGTTCCCTGAGCGCTATGACCTGTCCTTCTTCAAACGAGGCTTAGAAAGAGTATTGTCCCTACGGTAGGCAGCGGCTTGTCTGTGTCCTTCACGTCGCCGATTCCATGAGCAGCGGTGGCCGCTTACCATCAGGCGGGCCGCTAGCTCGTCTGCCTATACTGGCAATAAAAAATAAAATAAAAAAAGGCAATTACGAGGCTCACATAAATATGATGACCAAGAGTTGCTCACAGTTCGATACATTTAGCTAGGAGGCTTTCGACTAATGACGGTACATGTCTCTACGTGTGGAATGGTGGATGCGTTATCAACCTGCTGCAGTTTACTCTACTAAACTTGACCCCATTGTTCGTTAAAATCCAAAATTTGTCATGAAATTTTTCCTTTCTATTCCAAGGGCACTTCAACTACCTCAAAAAACTCAACCCTTACTTTAATGAGCTCATCATGACAGCCCAGACTAATGAGTAGATTTAGAAACAAATATTCACGTAAAATATAAAGAAAAATGCAGCGAAGCTAATAATTATTGTTTAGCTTAGTACCTATGGAGCAATCTACAGTAGTACAATTAAATGTAGTGACAGATAAATTGTTCATATGATGGTAAGTTCATTACAAGCTGAAGCATAATAGAGAATAATGATATCTATCACATGTTTTTTTGCTGTAATAAGTTCATCAACGTAATTTTACAAAAAACACCTAAATCATTGATGTATTAAAAAACCCTAAATATATTAAATTACGAACAAAATAAATATAGTTCTTTCAGTAATAGGTACAGAAAAAAATACAATGTTTCAGTAACCGAAACGTAGATTTAGTTCAATTTATAATGTTATAAAGCAAACAAAATTGTAGTATTGCAGTATTGTAAGTCTATGGTAAAAATTAAGAACTAGTTTAGGATCAATGAATCCTGCCACATATATTAGTTAAAATCATTCTTTTTTAACGTTCACATTGTTTCACGCCGAAACATCCTTAAATTCTTCTCTTCTACTTAATGTATAATAGGATGAGATATCTTGAATAAGATGTGTTCATCTTCTATTCTCATTTGGCTAGACATTCAATAATAATATTATTGGTATTGATTACTTCAAGTCGTTGACAGTAAGTATAGCCCAAAATCTTAAACTAAGACCTCTTACTCCAGCTTACTGTTTGGTCTAAATCCCCTTGCTGACTTTCGACCTAGTTTCAGCAGGTCGACGCACTTTACTTCACACGACTTTATCGTGAGTCGTATCATTTAGCAACATCTTCATTGTTGACAAACACTTACGGTATTAGATGACTAAATACTCCTGCGATAAGTCATTTTCTTCTGGGAAATGTGTTAGTAAAAATATTGTGTTTACGAATATCTGTAGCGGTTTTTAATTTGTTTTAATGACACGTATAAATGATTTCGCTAGATCCCTTTTTCACTAGCAAATTTAATTTGCCATCTCTGTCTAAAAACAATATTTTGATCCTCTTATCTTTGTGAACTATAAAGATTGGTGTGGTTGTATATAAATAATACAACAATGACATCTCTATTAGAGGGAAATGTTCGACAAATCAACTTGTTTGGACAACTTATTACGTTCAAAACAGAAAACATGCGTCATATTCTCTCAGTAAATATTTATCAGGGGAATAACAAAAAAATTACAACACTGACGTTACTATCAGATCTAAAAACATACACAGTATACACACATACCTACATGCGTATAATAATATCATAATTGTCAAAGCATTCATCCTCAAAGAAATAGTTTTTTTTGGCATGACTTTACAGTCAGTAGCCTGACGCGAGTCGGCTTTTCTGACCACACCGGAATTTCGGGCGAACGCTTTAGGTGCTCCAACCTTTTACATTTAAACGACCACGCTGAGGGGTGCGAGCCTCGGCTCAGGGCGGTCGTTGGAAGATGATTGAGACATCAGCGATTAGGGGATTTTAGCTGTGTAAGACACCAATCTATCCATTGGTTTCATCGGCACGCCGCGCGGGCCGGAATTGCTAACTGGGTCGGGACACCGGGGGACGCGGCGAGGTCTTCGACGGCGAGGACGCGACGGTACAGCGGTCTTGAGGAGTGTAAGAGTTCAAAAACTCGTGCTTTCTTTGGATGGCCAGAGTGATGGCATCATCTGGGTCGGTAGGACTGAACGGGGACGTCTCCATTTCGCGCGATCAAATGGAGTATAAATGGATGAATTTTGAAAGAGAAAAGAAAGAAAGAAAGAAAACTGTTTATTTTCGTAAAAACTGTACACGACAATAACAGTGCAAGGTAAGTACAACAATTAACAATAAAAAACAAATCTATATTAGTGTCAAGCTGGTTGCGGCCGTGCACAGTAAAGGTGAAAAAAGGCCCGAGCTCAGCATTAAGCTGCGGTGCAACCCGCAGCGCTGATTTTCAGCTGGGACCTGAGTCTGAGTGTCAGAACCGTGACCACAGCGAAAAAATAAACAATAAAAAAAATACAAATACAACTAGAGCTGCAAATGACAGAGAGAGACGTATTGGAAAAGAAGCACTCATTAATGAATTAAAAAAAAAAAAAAAAAAAAAAAAAAAAAAAATAATAATATTATGTGTATTACATTAACAAAGGAAGAATTGTTATTACTTAAGAGATTGTATAGAGATATACATATATTAAATAATAAATACAATATTATAGATCCAGCACAACCAGTGCGTATAAGACCGGTAAACTAGGACAAGGTATTATATTTTACTACCAGTGAGGTGTCTATAAATTGCTTGAATAGAAAATATACATAACAATAAGTAAATACAAGTAATACTTAAAGGATGAGATGATATATTACAAACAAATAAAAAAAATATATATATATTATCAAGCTCCAGACTTTTGCGCAAGCAACAAAAGCCGTTTAAAATTAAGGATTAATTTTGGAGGAGCGGATTATGATCATTAACCGCACGGTCGAAGTAGCGCCTGCTAAGCGTCTGAATACAATGCCTGATGGTCGGCATGTCGGTGGGTCGGAGTGGGTTGCAGAAAATAACCTTAACAATAACAAAGGTCTAACTAACTGCCAAATCTCCGGTTAAGAAATTTTCGGGTTGCATAAAATTAACAATTGTCAAAATGACGTCACGAATAACAGTAACATTAACCGCTCAGTTTCAGGCGGTAATGTTAAAGTTACGGTTAGTTTTCGTAATCTGTGTGTATATTCTATATCGTTAATTGTCATTTGTCAAACAATTTGTAATAATAACATTAATACAAATACTCTGTTAAATACCTACGTAAAATGTCTAGTACGCAAAATAATGTGGAAAGCAAGCTCTAGCGATTATAGCGATTCTGATAGTGGGTCCATCCTAATAGTTTGGCGGAGCAAAAAAATCCGCTGAAATTGTATGCAATGCAATGCATTTGAAATTGTATGATAGAAATAAAAAGGATGTAAATACTAGGTACCTAAATAATAATAGAAATTTGAATAATGAATCGATAACCGATTAACCAAATCGATTAACCAAGTTTTGATAGTTATATTAAATCATTGCCATTGCTAAAATATTACCCGTGCAAATTTTTGGGTTAATACCTATAGCATCATTTCACTGGTCACTTGTTTACCTTTTACTTTAATTTAACGACAATGGTGCAACATACGAATTGTCAATTTCAGTAATTATTGTTATTGTCACTGCTAAAGTTACCTTTAACGGTTAACTAACGTCAGATTTTGTGCAACCCACCCTTATTCAATCAACCCTTAAAATCTTAAATGACAATCAAAACTTTGATAACTTTTAAAGACAGTCAACAACATTAACTCTGATTACCTGTCATAAACTCTTCTTACGTGAGACTATATTTCGTAAGATACGATATAGTAGAGCAGGGTTCGGCAACTGACGGACCGGATCCGGTTCGCAGAGGGTATTAAATGTTAATAGTGTGTCTCTGAGTAATATTCGTGCACCGAGGATTCCGTATGCGGTACGGGGGATACTTTATATTTTAACTAGGTGTTACTCGCATAAAAAAGCCTTTCTTTGTAACGCAAAGACCCTGAATGAACGAAGCGATCCATAGCAGCATCTGTACGCCAGAACCATATTGTTAAAAACATATTATAAAATACGAATTGGTAGGTACTTTAATCCAGGACATGGTCCATTCGCGTGCTAAACAACCAAACATTTTCATACACATTCGCTTTTATAATATTAGTAAGATCATATTTACTAAATCATGAACTATAACACAATGGTTGCTATTAAAAAGAAATACTATTTGTTATCTTTCAAAAGAGCATTTCAAAGATAGACGTACGGCGTTGTGAAATTAGTAATACAATTCAATATTAATACGGCAGCCTAAAAAATAATGAAGGGGTTATATTTCAACATTTTTATAAGCATTGTTTGTATGATCATTGTTGTAGTGATCGCAGCACAAACAAGTGACCAATGACTTCAATAATTCTTAAAAAAGTGATTGACTAGTTTCAAGCATCGCCCAACGTCAAGATTCTTACGGTAAATCGGCGTCGCGTCGTGTCGTGCTCCGTAAATGGAACGAAGGCCGTTGTTTTCACAGCGAAAAATCGAGTGCAACGAACTCAACTGCAAATTCTGTACTTTATTAACCTGTATTTTATACCGAGGCACCGGATCTTGTTGTTGTTCCGTAGTATTGATTCTAGATATATAGAGACTATCCACAGTTTAGGATGTATCCTGGGATCTTGTTATTATTGTGCGCCATCGATCCTAGATTTAGAGGTTCACATAGACTTTCAGCATTTTTAGGATGTGTCCTTCTCAATAATACGAGATGCCAATAATATGTCTTGGACCAAAATAGGGGGATAAGGCAAACCCATTGATAAATTAATTGTGGAGATCACTTCACTCATAAGCCTTGTCTTAATCATATAACACATGATGACTTTTGAATTACGCTGGCCGTGATCATAAACGAGAATGCAGTTAACAACCAAGTCTAAAGTTCTTCGGAATAATTGTATGACGCATACAAAGCAACACCTTATTATCTACGTCGTGGAGGCTTTGTCCTCGAGATCCATACTGCAGATTCAATACGATTGTATGACAAGTAAATTATTCCACTGATATCTTGATTTCCATGATCTATACGGCTTGTAGGGTTGACAGATGATAAAATGGAATAGTTATAATATAGCCAGGGAAAGAATAGATAAAATGTACTTACTTAAACAAGTGGCTACCATACCCTACATTTCAATTACATGTCTCCATTGTATGCGGTAAAATGAACAAATCTAAACGAAAGATTTTTATTTTATTTTATTTTACTTTATTTGGAAAACTACAGAAAAAACATAACTCTTATAAATTAAAAACAATTAAACAACACATTATCCACAACAGTTTCCACAGATTACAATATCATGTAAACAAAAAAAAACACAAAGGTGGCGCGGCGCGCTATAAGTACGCACCTACACCCAGAAATCATTAACTAAAGTTCTTAAAATTGCTCATAATAATATACAATTACATTTACTTATAATATTTTTTTTGTACTGGGATAGAGAAAGGTGAAAGATGTCGATGCAGTCAGTATCTACAGATGTGATATTATTGTACAATCGACAAGCTCTTTTAATAAATATGTTCATGCCATAGTTTGTCTTCGCTGTACCGATATGAAACAAAAACTTCTTACGTGCACTTAGACGGGGACAACCGAAACATATCTTACCAAGTAGGTAAGGGGAGTCAACTTGATTCCTAATGATTTTATATAAGAACATAAGGTCGCGCTCTGAGCGCCTGGACTTTAAACTTAATAATCCATGTTCCAACTGAGTGTCATGACGATTACGCCATTGGAGATGCTTGATAATTTTTTCTTGGATACGCTCCACTTTCCTTATATATGTGTCATATCGAGGATTCCAAACCACTGATGCATATTCAAGTAACGGCCGCACAAGAGAAAAATATTATATTCTTTGTTTGCATTTTATTCCTTTCGTGAATTTAGTATAGACTAAATTATTCTAAATGTATGTGGTAAGTACCACATACATTTAGAAAAGTCGTTAAAATTGGATTATACATTTTATAAAATCGTGCTATAAATTTGAAAGCATTCAATTCCATTCGACTTACTATATTATCAGCGGGAGTGGCACTCTGTAGACGTATTTGTCTACAGCTTTAATGGGCCGACGACCGAAGTTAATAGTTATGGAAAACCGACGCGAAGTAACAGTTTGATGTTGCTTCATTGGGAAATGAGAATGCCTTCTGGCACGAACAACCACCGTCCTTGCAAGTGACCCATAATTAGTTTGGCCAGTGATAAAAAGCATTAAAGCCTTCGAATAAAACATACCTGATTCACATGAGCAAGGAACAAACCCCACGATGCCAGTCACGGCTGGCGTATTAAGAGTACAATACCATTCACCTGGCAACCCTGCCATGCCCTTACGTGTTAAAGGTTCAACGCTGCTGACGCACAAAAGATTGTTAGAAACCTCGATTGCGGTTAACTGATACCCGCGAAGAAAGGAACGCTGTATGCATCAATACAATGGGGTCTTTGGTGGTATTAGTTAGCGGTTTCCATTTTATGTTTTCAGAGAATATAAATATTGCTGTGTGGCATCCCTGAAAGGATACTGACTAACTTTTGCTCTAAATTTTCATAGGCATGTTTGATACTAAGTGTTTTATAAACTAAATTATCATGAGACGAGATAATGTTAATAGTAAAAAAAACTACATAAGTATTTTTGAATTATAAATCACTGCATTGTACTACGGTCGACACCATCAGACATTACATGCGCTGCTGTTCCGCAATGGTTTTCTGTATAAATTGAATTAGTGTAAAATATGAAATCTCCTAAGATTCTTTTGATTTGCATACTTGTTTGCTTGCGTTTTTTTTAAAAAAACCGTCTTACTAGCCAACGCATTAAGGCAAATTTATTCTTTTGAGAAACATATTTAGCCTACTATTTCATTCCCAAGAATCTTCGACCTCGTCCGTAAGGACTAAGGACAAGCCAAAGTCTGATGTATTACGTCGACCTCACGTGCAAGATATGTGAGGGAAAATGATAAATTTCACGAAATTACGACGACCTTCGTCCCTTGGGGAATAGGGAATATGTACTATGTGACACTAAACTAGATGATAACTTAATATCGTATTCAAATATTACGTGGATATCTAGATTTTGTATTAACAGTGATAATAGTATTCACAGCTAAGTTCATTATTTTCTTGCACTATGCACGTCGCAAATTAGCATCATTAGGTAAATCATTTTCATAAAGGGGTTTTTTAATACATACGCATGCTCACGCCTTTTATCCCCGAAGGGGTAGGCAGAGGCGCAACTAGTGCACCCACTTTTCGCCAAGCGTATTCCGTCCCATGATGTGATAGGAGGCGAGCGTATCGCCATATCGGGCACAAATTCCAGACTCCGGGCTGATACTGAATAGAAAAATCCAATATCACTTTGCCCGACCCGGGGATCGAACCCGAGACCTCAGCCTTTTTTAATACATAAATGTCATAAAGTAATAAAATTATGAATCTGACAGTTTTATGAACTAATGAATAGTTGATTAGTTTTAGTTAGAATACCAAAGTTTAAATTACCTGAATTTAGTACCGCCGTTGTTGATAAGACAATTAAATTGTAATATTGAATAAAAAATAAACAAAAAGTATAGTAATATATCGAATAATACACATATTTCTCGGTGCAGTGACATCATAGTTACAAAAGATAGCGAAATTATTTGGATCATGGGGAAATTACTGTTTTGACTGCTATCGTGCTGAGTCAAATCAGTTGTTCAATACTTTTTTAAACAAAAAATCACAAGATTTCTCATGCAATAATAACTTGATTTTGCAACTTTAGTAGTAGTGCCGCTGATTGAAATTTGAATACTCTCGTATTCAAAATGTCTGATTATAACTAATGACGACACATTCACGCCTAATAAGCATGGATAAGAAATTATCTCGGTAATGTGGGATCACTCACATTATATTATACTTCTGCTTCGTCCTCGAGATTACCATAGAGAACACATGTAGTATGTACTCCAGTTGTACGCCTTTGCACTTTATTTGAGACTTTTTTTTTTTTTACTTTGGTCACACTCAACCTGTCAACAGAGCTTCATTCGTATTTTAGTGCGTCGCCGAATTGCACGTTACGCTCAAGTTATTCTTAATTTATTGCTCATCGTGTATTTCAAGTGTAAAACATGGAAATTAGTTCTATTTGGAACGGAAAATACAAGATTACTTAAGTGATGAAAATTGTTCCCGTTCTCCAAGACTACCGACATAACGAAAAATACCACTCAGGTCAAACGGTTAGTATAAAAATCTTATTGTTCTGATTGTGTACCGGGCCAAAATAATGTTGCGGACAGTACCTTCGGTCTGTCTCTTATTTACATCGATAATATTAATATGGTGCCCGAACAGTTAATTTTGCTATGTCGGTGTAATAATTACACATTATTTCAATCTACCGCCGTTATGCTTAATTCTGTTACCCGGGTCTGCGTGCTACACATGGCGGTTGTCACTACCCAAAGTTGACGCTCGCGATCAGTATTGTATGACTGGTTCTTGTATATAATGTTATGTAACAGTATGTTAGTACCATCAGTGGCGGCCTTGTGGAGTGAAAAATACCCTCCTTCAGCAATCGGGTAAAAAGGCCTCGTTAAAATCTCCCAGGCCAGATCCTCACATTAGTTAAGGCCGCTATTGTACATGCGAAGATGCAGTGCATAACTCGCGGCTGATGAATTTACAGTCATGCTATTCCTACTAAAATTACAATTCTGTTACCTGGGTTTGCGTGCTACCATTGGCGGTTGTCACTATCCATGATTAATACCTGCTAGCAGTACTATGCGACTGTTTCTTATGTAAAATATGTAACAGCCTCTACCGAGCACCGCTTGAAAAATATCAGCGCAAGCGGCGCAAGTGGATTAACTATTCCCGCCAATGTGGCGTGATGCACCACCGCACCACGCCGCCATGTGCCGGATGTTACGCAATATCATTTTAATAGTACATAAAAGACAATTATGTCTTTGGTCGTGGTTTAGCAACGTACTGAAAACAGCTACAGTAATTAAAAATGACCTACAACAGCACAGTATGTGTTAAATGGAGAGGAGTCAATCTAAGAACGGAAAATCCTGCAGCAACGAAGTACTGCCATTTGGATTCACCGAGAGCGGCACAGCATCGTCCGCATCGCAAAGCCATGCCAGGCAGGATAATATGCAGGCAGGTGGTCTGAGTTTTTAAAAATCGTAGTCGCCCACAATCATTAATGATCACAGAATTATTTGTTTTATATATTAAGGTTTTTTGGCCTTATGTCTTATGGCCTTATGACCGAATAGGTCACTATTTTGGCGGTATAAAATCAGTGTTTTTTAAAATACAAGAATTAAATAGTAACCGTCGCTGGAGTGACGGTAGCTGCATAATAATGGTGTACTTATTATAAAGTTAAGCCTTTATAAAATAACCTGCCTAAACCAACATGGTTAAAATTATGATATTATTTTAACATCTACCCACTTGACGTTGGCAAAATCACCGATGAAACGGTGAACCCATTTTTAAAAGAAGAAGAAGGACATGGTTGAATTAGCCGAATAGATTCTTAAAATATCTTTAAATAAAATGACACGGATCCCAGAAACGTGACTAAAATTTTAGTCCAACCGGAACTTAGGCGTTCCCCTTTTTACCCTTGGTTTTTACATTATATTTAATTGTTTCATTGTATACTTACTTTGATCCGTAGGTTGTCTATGAATAACATAGACGAATCTTATTATAATTTAAATTAAATAAAATCAAAGAGGCTTTTATTAAAATTGAATCAAAATGATCATGTAAATCGTTATGAATCTACCGTCGCTCGTGTTGTCTCAGAACTCACCGATGTGAACAAGAAGCGGAAAAAGAGTTTCCCTCAGCAATATTATAATCTGTCTAGACTGCTTGATTGCCATAAGGGACTCGTTACAATTTTTTAGACTCAGAATATTTATTAAGCCTAATTTATTCCCGACAAAATTGAATGTATTTTAGCGATACCGTTAATTTTACTTATTGACAACAATATTTACGGTCTCGGTGTTTTTTGGAGTATTACGTACTGGATGCGATTGCCTCCTTGAAGTCTCCGGTTCGAGCCCGGGTCGGGTAAAATTATATTGCGTCCCTTCTACTCAGTATTTAACCCGGACTTGGGGGTTTTTTGCCTGCTAAATATCAATACGCTCGCTGTCACTGGCCCTAACATAGCTAGCGAATTGTGGGTGTAAATATATTAACAGTTGTGCCTACACCTAAAATAGGAAAAGGCGTGATAATATGTTTATGTAGAACATTATTAATGTTAATAGTTTTTGCTTGAGGTTACGCCCGCGTTGACACCCCTCCTGGGATAAAGAACAGCCAGTAGCACTCAGAGGTATTTTAGCTACCAAATACCCATACCTAATTATTGAAAGGGTTTTCAAATTCGGTTAAGTGATTTTTTGAGTTTATTTATTACAAACAAATATGCAAAGAACAAATCTTTTCTCATTATCATTTTAGTGAAATATTCTTGTTTGTAAATGTCGAGACCTACAGGGTCATGATAATTTTCAAATATCATTGATTAATCGTCAACTTAAGTAGAGAATATTTATTAATATATACCTACTATTGGTTCTAAGTAATAATAACAAAAAAAAAAAAAAAAAATAAAAAAAAAAAATCACATAATACATATATATTATAGCTTCTCCCTCTCATGCAATTTTTGCCGTGCCCGACAGGGCGCACGATTATGTATCTGACAATATTGTTAAAATCTAACACCTTTTGTTAACAATGATTGTGGCGTTATATAAATTAAAAATTGAAACTATGCTACCGATCATCGATAGCGCCTCAAAATTTCTTGCGATGTCTTAACAAAAGGAGGGGGGGGGGGGGGGGAAGGTGCTGCATGCAGGAGACTCGCAGCTAGCGGAGAGTAAAACGATGAAAACAGCAGCGCATAATATAATTTAAAGTTATTCGCTACCTTGAGGGGCGAGTGCACTGGTTGTGCCTCTGTCCCCCCTTCGGGGATAAAATACCCGAGTCTATGTATGTATTTATTTTGCGAATTCGACAATACGTTCTCTATGTACAGGGTAGATAACGAAGTCCATAGGTGGGCTGTCTTATGATAATATTTTATAATGTTCCAACGCTTTAATCGCAGTTTTAATAAAACGTTGTATGCCGTTAAGTATTCCGGCTTTACTCTTGAGATCTAAGCTTCCGTGGTGTATTCCCTTCTTGGAAACATTCACTAACTGTACGAATAATTCTGTCATATTCTCCCAGTCAGCAATTATCATCATCTTTGTCACAGGAAGAATTTTGTTTGGTCGGTTAGCTAAAATGAAACATTGCTCCATTTTTGATCTAACTATTCCAATAACTAGCATTTGCTACGGGTTCAACACAGGAAAATATGGTCATATGGTATATAAAGGTCTAAATGTCCATTTCCTAACACAAAAATTAACCTAGGAGTTAATTTAGAACTCGGTATGTTTGTGTGCCGAGTATCATCTGAAACCATTCTACGATTTTTAGATGATTGGGTAACAAGCTTTAATATTCTAATATTGATAAATAATATAGTTTGTTGACCGATCTAAGATTATATCTGTTTTAAGAAATTATTTTTCTTTTGTCTATTGTAATTATTAATTAATAATGTTACCATTAATTAAGCTTATTTTCCAGTTAATTTGCTTTTTGACACAAATATTACGAAGGAGCGTAAGACGAGACTTTGAAAAATGTGTAGATCAGCTCCAAGTTTGTTACTATAGTCACAATATGCTGACATGCTGATCAAGACAAACCAACAAAAGGATTTTTAAGGGAAGTATTGTTGATCGATGCTATCGAAATGTGATATAATATTAGATCATACAACAGGGAACATTTCCCTTATGACAAGTCATTTGCATTAATTAAGTTTAAGTGTCTATATTATAGCCACCACCTAAATGAACCATTTATTAAAAGAAATCGGAATTCTCTTAGAACCAGATCTTATTACCGAAGGTCTAATATAATATTGTTTGTAGTTTACTCGGAATTTGCTCAAATAGTCGCAAATATAGTATTGATAATATAATATCTTTTATGATGTAGTGAATTCATCAAAATTAAAATTCTTTATTTACCGTCGCCAGAAAGCCCCATATAGCAGTATGGTATACCCCATATACCATATATCGCTTTATCGAATATGAAATAGATTTTACTGCATTAGATGCTTAGTGCTCACAGCACGGGGCTCCATCGTGTACCTATAGGTACTTATGGCATTAAACTGCATTCGATCTACAAAACAGCAGTTTGGATCATAGATTACTAATTTTGACTTATCCCTGAGATTCGGTAATGAGACCTTAAGAATCTAGTTGGGAACGACAATATTTTTTATTAGATCAATGATAACCAATTAGAAATTATACATTGATATCCTATCGAAAAACTTATTGCTAAATATAAGCTTATAAAGTTTTTTGGTTAGCTAATTGTAATTCCTACTGGAATTGAAATTATACAAATATTTCACTACTTATTCTCTAAAGGTCTACATGTGTTCTCTATGGTAATCTCGAGGACGAAGCAGAAGTATAATTAATGATTAAACGAACTTACCTGTACGTGAAGTTCTATCATAATTATACGAAGGCTTCGTCCGAAGAGATTAGTATCCCTCCCTCCCGTGACTGGCGTTAACCCTAGTAAGTTGTGAAATATAGGTATATGGAACTCTCTAAACTAAATGAAGCTCTGTTGACAGGTTGAGTGTGACCAAAGTAAAAAAAAAAAAAGTCTCAAATAAAGTGCAAAGGCGTACAACTGGAGTACATACTACATGTGTTCTCTATGGTAATCTCTTCGGACGAAGCCTTCGTATAATTATGATAGAACTTCACGTACAGGTAAGTTCGTTTAATCATTAATTATTTACGTGTAAGAAGTGTAACATAATGCTTGTTATTTTCAAATATAACCGCTTAAAGAAACTTACATAATAACAAATATTTTAGTTGGAATAATACTTATTCTATGAGAAAAACTAAAGATCAATTCAATGTCTCTTCTATTATATTTCTTCTATAAAAACAAAGAGCATAAATAATGTATGTGTCATATAATAACTTTACTGACTTTTGGAATGTGGTTCGCGGCCCACAAAAGCTATCTATCGATACTGATTATTAAAATACTTTGTAACTACAGAACAATTAATGGCACTTTATAGAAGAGCAAAGAAGCATGTGAACTTGTGTCAATATTGAAGATGATTTGTTTACTTGATAGTTCTCCATCAAATAGGTAGCAATATGCATTGTCGATAAACACTGTCACCCCTTTAGGGCATTACGCGTCTTGACATCTATACATATAATAAAGCAGTAGAACCGGTGTGTCTGTACATTTAAAGAAATGTGATAAAAAAGAAATGGGGCGACTAAAGAAGAGTAATGGAAAACAAATCAGCGATTTTTATAATTCTTTTCTGTCTGTTTTTCTATTTTTTTGTTACTACACATCTCCGAAACTACTGAACGAGTTTCGATGAAATTTGGGACACGGGTAGATCATGCCCTGGTTTAAAACATAAACATATACTAACATACCTTTTATCCCGGGAAACTATGAAGCGTGTCTTTTATACCGAAAAAACCATTTCACGCGGGCGGAGTCGCGAGCAAAAGCTAGTCTATTATATATTGAACACGGTCTGCAATTGCAATATGCAACAACATACATACATACACAGTCACGCCCTTTATCCTCGAAGGGGTAGGCAGAGGTGCAACTAGTACACCCATTTACGCTGTGCGTATACCGTCCCATGATGTGTTAGGGGCCGAGCCTATCGCCATATCGGGCACAAATTCCAGACTCCGGGCTGATACTAAGTGGAAAACCCAATATCACTTTGCCCGACCCGGAATCGAACCCGAGACCTCAGCATTGCAGTCGTACCGTAATACAACTACGGCCCCGAGGCAGTCAATATGCAACAACGTGGATCGTATTTATGTAATGAATCTACCTTTTAGCTCTATGTTTGTTACATGATTCACGATGCGACGTTGCTTTTATGTTTCCTTTGTTGCTTATGTATAATGATTCTCATACACACGTTTATGTCAATTACAAAATAAATTTACACGACGTACTTTCTCCTACTCAATTAAATGAACACTGGGTGACAGACAGTGTAAGTTTATTTATTCCAAAGGCATGGATGCAGACAAGTTCTTGTAATGTAGGAAAGAAATAAAGGATTTTTGAAAAATCTGTTCTTGTGGAGGTTTGATAAGCGAAACTTTATGTGCTGATGGGAAAAGTATCGAACACATGGCTAGTAGTTTACTAAATAATGGATAAAAGCATTTTTTATATCCTTGCCTTCACTGGGCTTGTTGGTATCAGTTTAATTCGCCTGCGTGTCCATGTTCGCCTACTGACTGCAACTACGAACAATCTGCGCATCACATACTTTGGGAGTGTAGTCTTTGGCAAAATGAACGCAACATTATCTTGGATAGTATGCAAATAACATCTGGAGTTGTATACTACATGGATCTTGTGGAAGCTAGGCAGAATTTCCTTGGTTTCCGGCGTTTTTGCCATACCTACTATTGGAATCAAATCTAACAGCTCAAATGATAGGATCCTTTAAAATTTTGTCCGTGGTACTTTACATCTGGCTTTTCCAGTTGTAAAAGTCTCAATAATTAAGGTTAAAAATACCTTTTTAGTTCATTATTTTCTCTCCCGCTTTGCTATGGAGGGAAGTGGAAAATATATTTCTAACTCCTCCCTATTCTTCTATTTGTTTAACTTCGATGCGGGTTAAGACTAATTAGTGTTCCCAGAGACTCGCCGAGCTTCACCGCTCGGTGTCATAAAATGCGTGCCACTGCCGATCTTGGCTTACAGGAGATGCAGTGGCGGGTGTGAGGGCGGGATAGTCTCGTGAATCAGTTTATTACAATATCGAACAACAAAAGTTCACGGTCACAAGTTTATAACATAAACTATGTTCACTCAGAAAAGTAGTTTTATCATTTAACTATTGAGTAAGTATGCTCGCTTTAGACTATAAAGTAGAGTGACCGACTACAGATTATGGTTTAGGTTAACGATTGCGTTTCGAAGACGAAACGGATAGCCCGAAGTGTTCTGCGAGTTATAAAATGAGTCAACACTTCGATAATGTAATGTTAATATATATTTTAGCTTACTAGAGAATTAATAGGTTTTCGTTGATAGGGACTTGTTACATTCGCCCGCGGACTTTGGCAATGTTGGGATTTCAAGGCCACCCAAACCGCTTCCTACCGGAAAGTATCAATACCATTGTCAGAATCCATTGTGGGGCATTTGGGTATCATACAAGTAAAATTGCTGAACATGCAATTAAAAAAGACAATAATCACATAAATTCATTCTAATAAAATTTAACACTCAGCCATAAAATTGATAAATGTAAACAGTAGAAGATAAACATTCACAGTACATTATCATGGATAATTGGATAATATACCGCCACATTCATGAGAATAGATGCCGCTTACTGTACATAACAATCGACGTGGGACTGCATAATATTATGTTTACCTAAATCAATCAATCGTCAATACAGAGTTCATAGAGTTTATAAAGTAATAGATTATGTATTCTGGGGCAGAAGTCAAGACGCCATAGACTTATCGATCGGATATGTCATTCCCATACACTTTTCAGTTTTCTATTTGCGTTGACGATTGTGGAAAGGCGTCTTGGCTACAGCCCCAGGTGTTAGTATAGACTTGACATTAAGATGTCCAAGTAACATCTTCTTGTTATAATTTGTACATATTTAATTGAAATTAAACTATTATAACGGATTTTGTATAATTGTAAATTGAAGGTAGATTTGTAACACTAACTTTTCGGACCACCAACACCTCAGTTCACCCCGTGACCACGAAGTGCTGCAAAGCCTTCGCAACGTCGGGAGAAAAATTAAATAAAAAACCGCGATAAAATCAGTTATAATAGTTTAATTTCAATGTCTAACATTCGCGTAAATATATTTAATTATGAGCACGAATGGATTAGAGCAAAATCTACATAGTATTAAATATAATATAAGGAATGGGGATCTAGGGGAAATTCACTATAAGAGGAATATCCTCAAGAGAAAATAAATAAAGTTACCTATTTTGTAAGTAGCCCTACCTACCATTGAAGATTTTAATATTTATTTGTGTCGATAAACGTTGCTTTGTTTGATATTGCATTTATCATAACATTTGCATTGCTTATCGTATTTGAAGACAGATGGCTTCAACAAAGGTTTGTGATGAATGAAAACAAAATTGTTATTGAACATAATAATGACGTAGGTCAGTTTTTATCAATGCAACACTGTGTACATAATACTAAATGCAATACCGTTCAAAGCCCAAATGAAGATAATATTGTAACGGTCTATCGTTGGATTCTTAGTTTTGAGCATAATCATGTATTTCGTGATCAAGCGCTGTATGTCGAGAGCTAGGAGCTGGTTAAATGATCATGTACGAAGTATACAAGTACAAGTTTTGGAAACTGTAGAGGCAACAAGGGCCAGTTTTCGAAAAGGGAGAGACCCCAATTCAAGCAAGGTTTCTACTAAACTCGATATTGTGTAAAAGTGTCAGTGTGTTTTCTCACAGTGGTGATACCGAGATAGCGTGTTAACAAATCGTAAATTTCAAATTTTAAAATAATGAATATATATTTTACAACCTTTATATTTTTTTTATATACACCAATATTTTGATATTTTGTGATTATTATTTTTTTTGTAACTATTTTAATTTTTTTGCTGTATTTAGTATGTGATTCTATTGTACTATTGAATTGTGTATTGTATAATATTGTACTTTTGAATTATGTTTTGTAGATCTGTATTAAAAATTTTCCTACGTTTACGCCCAAAATAAATATATTTTTTTTTAAAAAGGGGGAGAGTGGTGAAACGGCCATATTGCTATATAAGCACAATGCATCCGGAGTGCAGTCACTCGAGAGTGTCAGTAGTGTAACATGGAGTCCGGCACTGTGTACACGCATATAACCATGTAACAATGTAATAATGTTTTCACCTACCAATAATAAACTTTTATAAATAATTACCAACTATATTATTGTGGGACACTCACATGCCCTAACAATATCAACTAACGAAGGGACACTTTGCTGGAGGGAAGCCAGAATCATGGTGATATTCTTTTATGGAAATTTAACAACTTTTTAATATAATAAGCAGTTCCTTACCTAGTGGTAAGTCATCAACACAGCCTTTAATTATTCACGTAAGAATGAAATGAATTGGATGAAATAAGAATCAATGAATGGATTTGTGAGCCTCGACAATTCTCGCTGGCCAAGCCAAAACTCCTCAGGAAAGCTGTAGCTTCACTTCTGTTTTGGTAATTCATAGGTAAAACTAGTTTTAACGTTACTCTACCATTTATAATTAAATTCATTTTATTTGAAAATACTATAGCTGCAAAAAATACATAGGTAAGGCCCAAAAGATCAACTATAAAGACTTATTCAACCAGGAAGATCCTAAACCAAGATAAAAACTACTGACCTCGGCAACTCACTCGACTGTTTCCTTGGTATGTTAATATGTGACCAAGATAAATTAATTAATTATAATTATCGGAATACAATAGTTCATGTTTCAGATAATAGTTTTTAACTTGAAGGTTAGGTGGTCGCTGTCAAGGCGGATTTTTTTATGTTATCATGTTTACATACAAAAAACAAGATATAGCTTGTTGTTGACGCCAAAGACATATCTACTGGTGGGAGGATAACCGATATATTTTGTTCCATTTCAAATAGTGCCCGCACGAGGTTACAAACTCTTATAGGAAGTAGGAACAGTGTCTTCTATGGAGAGCTGCTGGTAAATAAATAGTGACAATTCCAGGATCTAGCGTAGCTAGCTATAAAGCCTTGTATTTTTTTAAATCGCTGGAGAGGTAGACGAGCGCAGTTCTGTACACAGTATCTTTCTTTCTCATTGGTGATGTTATTGTTTATAAGTACCCAGTGCTTATCAGGCTGAGCGACCCGCTTCAGTTGCATAAAAAATATTCGCGATCTTCCGTGGCATTTCGTGCGTGCCATGTTGACTTTCGTTTATGGAACGGCTTTTTCTTCTTTGTGGGCGCAGAACAAACTTGACCCCCTTTTAGATACAAGCCTTTCAACCACTACACCCAGAGACCTGGCGATCATTTAACTACGCGAGAATGTCTTTCAATAAAGAGGGTAGATAATTCACGAGTTCTAATATTTCCCATATACAAATACATACATATAAGTATTGTATATGCTATATAACTGCCGTGCATGGACCTGGGTTCGAATCGACGGTCGCGTGATATTCTTTTCAATATCAAACCGGAGTCTGAAATTGAGACTCGTAAATGCCGAAGACTTGATAAAGGTCGCAGGAATACGCTGCATGCAGGCTGTTTTTGACAGGTCTATCTGGAAATCTTTAGGGGAGGCCTATGATCAGCAGTGGAATTTATGTGGCTGATGATGATGAAATGCCGATAATCGCGCTCGAAGTAACTAACCTTCCTGGCGATTTGTGTGCGAAATTATATTTAATTTGTTTTTTTTTTACCTTAATCAATGGATGGTCAAAAAATTATAATTACTTACCATAAATTTTAACTCACAAAAGTCCACCTTGTTCTTAAAATAGTCGAACCCAATATAATAGCCGTTAAATTCGGGCAATTTAATAAAACTGACGATTTATCACCGGCCTGTCGTGATGCTCGATTTAATGCTTTGACGTATATTAAATTCTTACAGCTTTCAGAGGAGCGGATAATTTTATTGCACGAGATATTTTATCAAAGTAAAAATAAGCACTTTGAATCAAATTCTGAGTCTTTTTTATGTGAGAGGAAAATGTGGGTAAGTATATAGTTAAGTACATACATAAAAAAGTTAAAGTTTGTAACCCTGGCCGTAGTTGGTAATCGCTTAAACTACTGAACCGATTGAAATTTTTATCACTAATAGAAGGTTATATACCCAGAGTTAACTTTACATTCCGATAACTCATAGCAGTCACGAGTAAAAAGCTTGGTTTTAATATTGGTAGGATCTGCTGCCGAATAAGATCTTCATAGCAACAAGACCATTCAATAAAATAGAACAAGAACGAATTTAATTGTTTAGAGGCCGGCAAAGCAATTGAACAATTAATGTCACCAACGCGTTAATAGTTTCGTTTTTTTATAGAGGGCACACAAGTAATTGGATTGTCCCATGATAATGATCAGCATGTAATACTAGGCTGAGTGCTCAGAAGAGTACTTATAGCTACGGGTGGCAATTTGATAGGAGAGCGTCGTTTGGTCTTTCGTAGCCTGCCATCCACGCTACAAAGTATAACCTTTACATCTGTCATCATATCGAAACGATACCAATTTTATACCGTTCAAATGAGCAATCCATCTGATATTAATCGAACTCCAGTGCTCATGAATATCCATAATACTAGAAGAATCATGTATGCGTTACCATTCACAAAGGGAATACGAAAGTGAGAGAGATATCTGATGCAAGAAAAATCACGGTTGGTACTCGTGGAGTTATCCTACCTGCATTTTTATAATTGGTAATTATAGATAACAAAGGCTACAAAAACAACAGTTGTTTAAAAGTAAATAAAGTTATTATTTTCATTATCAACGAACTTTGTCACTGTTAACTGTTCATTATTATTTTTCTGTATCAGAGTAATGATAGTTAATTATGATGTTAATTATATTATAATTCACTACATTCTTCCCGCAGCTCCATTCGCGTTAAAATTTGTACCTTCCCAGAATACGAAATAGCCTATAGTACCTACTATAGACAATATGGTTGACTGTCACTGAAAGAATGTTGAAAGTGGAATCAGTAGCTTCCTAAATTACAAAAATTCCTGCATTTAAACTTATAAAGCTCTGCCTTTTCACAACATTACACATTAGCTAGTACTCGAATAATGGAACCCACTCACATAAACAGAAGCAAAAGAATCATGGCTACGTTGTCCGTCGAAAAAGACTACGGAATGAAGAACGTTGTTTTTGCTTCCATGTTATCCTATAGGCATTTTGTTAATTATTACAAACCGTATCCGATTCAAAGAATGCGATTCAATTGTTAGCCGACAGTCAATTGTTACCAAATTAGTATTATTAACATTTGTTAACTGCAATCAGGCTAAATTGACGCAGCTGCTTGATACAATGTGGAATGAGAATAGGCGTCCAAAGTACCCATGGGTATACCTATATTGATTTTTCTACGATTTCATAGGGTTATGGCTCGATATTTGGAATAAAGATATTATTGTTTTGCGTATTTGAAGAAGAAGAATTTGTGCTGTTAACTGTTGAGCCCTGTAGTATACTATAGCTAGTGCAGTGCCGGATTAACTACGTAGCAAGAGTAGCAATTGCTACGGGCCCCGCGCGAAAGGGGCCCCGCATGTTTAAACCCACTCATCTTTGCCTGAGCGTAATTTTTTGAGTGAAACTTGTTAAGATGTGGTACGTTGAATTTTTTTGATGTCACAAAACAAGACACTCGGTACCCGATTATTTCCTTGGCGTAAATAATTTAAATAATATCATACAGTAAACGCACAAGTTCTACAAAAAGTTGCTTGTATAAACGTGAAGAATTTCAGTCGACCTGATAATCAGCTCTACAAAAAGTCTGCCGCATATGCAAGCACTCTTACCCGACACTTAGTGTGGATGTGTAGCAGAATTGAAATGGATGAATTGATTGAAATCGATTTAAATTGTTAAAATTATCTATTGATTTGTAAAGTTAACAGTCTACATTATTTTTAGTATAATTTAGTAACCATATACCAAAAATCTATTTTCTAGAATATAAGTATATTAAGTTATAGAAGTTATGACTAAAAAAAAAGAATTTGCTACGGGCCCCGCGCTTGCTTAATCCGGCACTGAGCTAGTGACATTACTGACCCAGAGTTGGGCACAACCACATGAGCACAAAGCCAGTGTAATTACTGGACATTATGAGACTACACATGTAAAAGTTTTAATGTTTCAAGATAACGAGCATAATTGAATATCACGGAATACTATATAATTATAGTGGTATTACTACTGTTTATGGACAGTGGAAAGTCATCATCAGTAAAAAAAACGCAAAACCCAACACGTACCCTACATATAAGTAAACTCATAATTATAACGAAGCGTGCAAAGTCCATCCTTTGTTCGCGTTTGTGTGGTTTTTACATTGTTCTGTTTTGATAAGCGTCTGTAGGATGCGGCTGATTTGGATGTTATCTGCAACTATTTCATGAAACAATTATATTATACTAGGGCAATAGAGTCATGGGAAATAAAGTGGTTATACTAGTCGCATCCCTGATTATCCTTTTGAGGCTTAAATGAGTGAGGTTATTTGCCTAATAAAATCTTGTGAACCACACACACACACACACTCACGCCCACTTTTCGCCGTGCTTATTCCGTCCCATGATGTGATAGGGGGCGAGCCTATCGCCATATCAGGCACAAATTCCAGACTCGGGGCTGATACTGAGTAGAAAACACAGTATCACTTTGCCCGCTCGGGGATCGAACCCGAGACCTCAGCATTGCAGTCTTACCGTAATATAACTACGCCAAGGCAATCTTGTGAACCAACGCAGTCTAAGCCGATGGCTCTAAGACCATAACATTTCAAATAAAAATTATGTACTTACTTACTTATTGACAGCTTATTGCCTTTTTGTTTTGGGTTTCTGCAGTCTGGTGCAAAAGTTTACAACATCTGTGTACTGTCACAGTAAACTGTGGTATTGTGTAGAGTCTTATTGTGTGAACGCTCTGCAAAAAATATTCTTCAAAAGAACATTCCAATAACAAGTGCATCGATCAAACAATCGATATTAGTTCCTGCTTCATCCCGAATGAAATGAAACAAGCCGTATGAACATAAATAACTTTGAAAGTATGCTCATTACGCGGGAACCTGCGTTGTACGAGTTTGTATTAGTTTTGTTGTTTTTATTTACCTTTTTGTGAAGTATGCGGATTGCAGACTAGAAGGGGTATTTTACTTCTATTGTAGTTTATCTGTCTGGTAAAACTATCTAAACTATTTTTTAAGTTTACTCGTGTATCTCATGGGGTTTAAGGTGATTTCCCCCTTAGAGGATGCACTTCCATATTTCCTTTCTTAATATTCATCTAAGTGCGTTTCATACAAATACTGACAATATTTCGATAACCTAAGTAATCAAGCTGTAACAACTGCAGATTCACAGTAATTGTATGGAAACGAAATGTTGCCAGCTCTTTGCCGTGTTTTCATGTATCTGGTGCAAGCTGACGTCTTCGTGGAACAGCTTTAACTACAGCTGTGTCATTATCAGCTGTAATTCATAAACCATCTCAATGACTGTTTTCGGATAACCCGAAAAAAAAACAATCAAAATACTTATTATTTATGGTTTGGGATCAAACTGTTATCTGATTGGTCCTTTCGAGATATATCCGAAGACCGGTCAACATAGTTTTTTATGGGCAACAGCGCTTTTAACCGACTTCAAAAAGGAAGTTCTGTATTCGACCGGTGAAAATTCTTCTGTGAAAATTATTTCACAGAAGCTACTGATCCGATTTGAATGAAGTGTTCGTTGCTTAAATGTAAATTTTTCAGTGTAGGATTTTTAAATTACTGACAGCGTTCGATCTCGTCACTTCCTGATTTCTGCTCTGACCGATATTTTAATACCTATTACAGATGTACGTAGTTATTCGCAGGCGAAGCATTTTTGCAATCGTTTACATAATCGTTCATTGCCAAACAAGAGATAAATTTGAAGTCATATTTGTTTATGTGAACAGCATAACACGCCCGACCTCGGTTTCAACGCGTATCCAGACTCCAGACTGATGGTTTCTTTGAAAAACATACGAATAACAAACGATATATTTTTTTATTTATGCCAAAAATGTAGTTCATTGTAAAATGGATATAATTTATTTATTCTGCCATTGAAAGTCGCATCAAAATGACAAACAATCGGAAACGAACCCGCAATCAAAAGTAATTGTAAGTTTATATAAAATTGATGATTAAGATAAAATCGATACTTTTCTTTTTTTACCTAGACCAAACTATATCGAGTTCATTTCTTTGTTAGCCATAACAAAGAGTCTGCTTTAATTATACCTACCTACTCGTATTACATATAAAAGGGTAGGTATTATTGAATAATAGCGTTATAAAGGACATTTAAAAAAATACTATACATAATACAGGTTAATCACTGTGGTATTATAGTTATGTGATATTTTATACGTTTATGTGCAGGACAAACATGTAATTATTATATTTTACATCCCTACATAATTATATATTCTCAAAAACACCATTACAAACATTAATTCTGATTTAAGTGCAGCAAACACCAAAATGAGCTCTACAAAAGTAGGAGAATAAAACTTCAAATATATTCTTTAGCTATTTAGAACGTCAAAATACTTTGCCTTCACAAGTTTCGAGTAAGTTTTATTATTTATTTTATTTATTTTAGGAAGACTTACAGACTAATACAACTTTATATTACATACATACTTAAATGGACATATTGCTTATAAATATTCTCTAGTTATCGTATTATACAGCTAATGTAGATAGTAGGTACTCATTTTATTAACATTATTTGGGAGCATAGATTAGAGTGTGACTTTTGTCTTTGTTCGGCTTATACATTAATGTGACGAGTTACCGAGTAGCGCTTACTAAGAAGTTGTGAAACATGCCCTTAGTCTTGACATCGCACAAGTATTCTGTTAGTATGTAAGCCTTACTGCTACCCAGACTAGAAACAAAATTGCAGACGACACAAACATTACAAACAAAGTAACGTGACACTGCAAATATTAATTCATTCGCACTAGATGGCCGCATAATATTTAAATGGTTGTAATTGTTTACATCGACCTGCGCATATTATGCAATGCATTTCATGTTTAATCTACGGACCTAATAAAGATTGTTTTATTCATAATCTGTGTGACTTCTTGTGACCTCCCGGGACTAGTGGCATTTGTGGGCTGTGGAGCGTGAACTGGGTTTAAATCAGGTATGTTGTGGATGCATGACTGCCTCGGTGGCGTAGTTGTATTACGGCATGACTGAAATGCTGAGGTCTTGGGTTCGATTCCCGGGTCAGGCAAAGCGATATTGGGTTTTAAATTCAGTATCAGCCCGGAGTCTGGAATTTGTGCCCGATATGGCGATAGGCTCGCCCCCTATCACATCATGGGACGGAATACGCTTGGCGAAAAGTGGGTGCACTAGTTGCGCCTCTGCCTACCCCTTCGGGGATAAAAGGCGTGAGTGTGTGTGTGATGTTGTGGATGCAGAATATTGGAATAGTGGAAGCATATTATCATATATTCCGGACCGGTAATTCCTGGGTTCAAACCTCGGGTGGGACAACACTTTATTTGGGTATCCTGACACAATTTGTTCAAGACTGGATCCGACAGTGAATAATAATATATTATGGTTCACGGCAAGCAGGCGGCCGGAAATAAAGACAATACGTCTTTCTGCAATGGAAATCCCGCGAGTGACTCACTTTCGCAAGTCACATATTCGGGATAACAATTGTATTAACAGTTATTTTGCAGATAGTATCACAAAATTTCATGCAAATGTATTCAGCGGCTTTCGTGTTTAAAATATCGAAATATCTTCATAATGTTGCTAAGATAAAGAAAATTCATAGCTTTGTAAGACATCTGCTGGTTGGTTGCTGTATTTATTATAATGTTGTATATGCCCTACGCTACTGTATTGGGTGTAACCTGTAATTAGTAGTAAGTATGTGGAATAAATAAATAAATAAATCTGTTATCTATGATCAAGGTTAACTAATTTTATACTGCACTTAACAACATATTAAAAAATAAATAGTCCTAAAACTAGAATGCAACTAGACCTTGACCAGATTTACTTTCTAATCTGTACTCATTGGTTTGTGAACATTTATTTGCCTTTAGCAGTCATTACAGCCCGCTCTTCATTATGCTGGTGCAGTTAAGCAATTTTTGACGCGGTCAATGGTTTAGTGGGCGACTGTCGTAAATATGTCTTCATGGTTATAAAGTCCAAATAGACAGTTATGCTTAAAATGGCTAGAGAGTGAATTGCTATCTCTACAAATATTTTGCCTTAGATATTTTTAAGTGACATAGGCATACTATGCAGAAATTAAACCATTCTCAATTTCATCGGCATTAACAGAAATAGCTGTGTCCATTGATTAATCATATACCTAGATAGAGTGACGCGCTGCAATGAAACTAAAACACACAGAACAAACAAACAAAACAACTTTTCTTAAGCTAATATGCGTGACAGCTGTGTCATACGCTATCGCTGCATCATTCTGTCGATCAATTAATTCACTCGAACTCATTTAGTGGGGAACAGTTCGCCTCTATTTTTTTCGACGCGTTTGAAACGTTCAGTGTCAGTCTAGGTATATAATTAATCAAAGGCTGTGTCATCATATTTCAAGTATGTCGTTTTGGTGGCAAGACTTAAGGTGTACTTATTCGAAGCCACTTAAAAGTGTAATTTTAAAGGGGGTACTTAAAATAAAATTAATAATTTCACCTGTCATAGTATAGAGCTACTTCGGTAACTAATTTAAATTTTGTATTTTTTTTTATGAAATCACCAGCTGAGATGGTAAACAATTTGACGATGATTACATCTGCCGCAACATACATTTTATAGCAGTTTTAAATTACTTAGTCTAAATAATATTTTTGTCTAAAACATCAATGAATTTAAAGATAAATTATCCGAGATAAATCTATAGCAAAAAGTATGCATTTTTATATATTCAATATATTATGTAATCTATTATGCCTACGCTGCATGGTCTCGCGCAAACCGGCACAAATTTACGTAGCAAGCCAGGGCACGCGAACTTAAATTGCACTCGAGTGCAGACAATGATTAATTAGTAATTAAACAATTATTATTCAATGCAATGTCTTGTAATGCGTTGCAACACTTTGTGCCAGGTATTTCTCGTCAGGTTTTTCATACGTTTCTTTATTACCTATTGACAGATGTGCATAATTCATTATCTCACGTAATAAGTAAAAATTATGTAGTCAGATAGAGATTAACATTCTAGACTTACACGTAGACTAGACTGTAGACTGCCTGGGTGGCGTAGTTGTATTACGATACGACTGCAATGCTGAGGTCTCGGGTTCGATCCCCGGGTCGGGCAAAGTGATATTGGGTTTTTCTACTCGGTATTAGCCCGGAGTCTGGAATTTGTGCCGGATATGGCGATAGGCTCGCCCCCTATCACATCATGGGACGGAATACGCACGGCGAAAAGTGGGTGCACTAGTTGCATCTCTGCCTACCCTTTCGGGGATAACGGGCGTGAGTGTGTATGTGTGTGTTACACGTAGGAAATAATCTAAGCAAAAAAAAATGTTCTATGATAAAAAAATAATAGACTCCAGATATATTTTTACTAGGAATTTAATCTAATAAATGACATAAACAACAACATTATTCACAATGTTAATTTGCTGTTTTGGAGTAAAGAGTTTTTATAAATTGTAAGAACAAAAAACGTGAATAACTACTCATCTTGTTAATAGTTGCATGTTTCCACTTCACCATAAAAACAATACAAAGGCCCGAGAGCACATCCGGTGCACACGCACCGTGATTGCACTCAGTTGTTAACATATTTCTATACTGTATTAATAATACTTAATTCAAATTCCTACAATAAAAAACGAGAGAAAAACGTGTGAAAATAAATTAAGTAAATTAATTGGTGCTGTTTATGTATGCAAAACCACACGGCTTGTTCGGAATGGGTACAAAGGATCGTGTACAGCTCGGTGCGCGCGCACTTAAAATGCACTCGCGAGCGGTGATTAATCGGTTTCAAACGATGCAGGATGATTTTACAGTCATCCTCACATCCTTTGTATGATAATTTTGATAGAACATTGTGAATACAGATCAGATAATTGTTATATTTATCGCGGTATATTTTGGAGTAGTAGACTAATAACAGTTAGTCGGGTCTTCTGATAGCAAGTAATCTCTATCCACAGAACTATAGGGGCGGTATTAATAAATCAATCTCAAGTTTGAGTTACATCTCAAGTAGACTTAATGTATTAATAGTTCCGTACATTATGTCTACTTGAGATGTAACTCAAACTTGAGATTGATTTATTAATACTGCCCTAGGAATCGTGATGGCGTGCCAAATTAAAGCGAGCTTATTTCCTGTTTTTTTTTTTTGCGCCACACGTATTATTGTGCCTTCTGTTCGAGCTGATGTGTTCATAAGATATTACAGGCTTTAGGGTCATAAATAATATTTTTTCTTTGTCTACCTGTCGTCTGATATTACTATTTATTTAAACACATACCATACTATACCAGCCCTGTATTATATTATACTGCCCACTGCTGAGCACGGGCCTCCTCTACCGCTAAGAGGGTTAAGGTCTTAGTCCACCACGCTGGACTAGTGCGGGTTGGCAGACTTCACACACCTTCCAAATTATTTTTGGGGTATTCTGCGGCATGTAGGTTTCCCCAAGATGTTTTCCTTCGCCGTTAAAGCGAACGATAATTAATTGATAAACATTTAAAAACATATTCAATGAAATATTTATTAAAGACTTAGATAGCCCACTCCTAAGGAAAATCCTTCCATCACTTCTTCCACATCCCGGGCTATATTCTCCCAGTCATTTTATAAGATTTTTTGCAAACATTTTTATTCTTTTTCTGCTATGCGTTATTTCAGGATAATGCCTGAGTTAAAGTACCTAAGTAGGTACTCAAAATTTTTCACTTCCTTATTTCATACCCATTGAGAAAATGTAACGCCAAAAACTAATACCTATTAACCCCATGGTCATTTTTACCCATTATCTGTAATTGAATATCTTTTTAAATTACTTACTAACAAAATATTATTAACACCGTTAAAATTTGGCAAACTCGAACATTTCCATCCGAAATAATTTACTTTTATCTGGTATGTTTACATTTACAAAGACCTATTTTAACATGTTTTACTATTTATTTTGTTCAAGTGACTCGCTCCTTATGACCTTTATTATCGGATTTATTAAACAAATTTTATAAATCTTAAAATTATTATTAAAAAATTAACACATAGATTAGTAACTTGTAGGTTATAAGTGCAGGAATGGCGAGTTAGATGCCGTTCTTTGAAAAATAAGGAAGACAGTTCTGGGGTGAGTCCGCTGAGATGTCATTGAACACATGACTGGTGGCAGGTCTCTCATTATGTAAGAGGCCGTCTGGGTGGGTACCACCGCAATGTCTATTTCTACCGCCAAGCAACAGTGTGCATGCACTGTTGTGTTTCGGTTTGAAGGACATTGTAGCCAGTATAACTACTGGACATAATGAGACTTAAAATCTTATGTCTCAGGATGACGAGCGCAGTGGAATGCCACACAGTACTTTGTAACTCAAGGTGCTGGATGGTGTTACTACTGTTTATGGGTGGTCGTATCGCTTACCATCAGGCGAACGGCACGCTCGTCTCGTCATTCAATGCAATAAAAAAAAAAAAAAAACACAAAGTAACACAGGAACCTTGCGTAATCTGGGGGCACGGCAGTGCCCCAGCCAAGTCGAGCAAAAAAGCGGCACGGCCGTACCATCCTTTTCTCGAAGCAATTCAGGCCATTTTCGACTTCCTGTAACTTCGTTGTGGATAAAACTAGAAGCCTGAATTTTCAATTACCAAGCAGGCATTGTATAAACACGGTATATTTCAAATTTAATTCAACTTGAACCACTAGTTTAAGAATTATAACTAGTCAAAGTAACACAAACATTAGACACACGTATTTTATTAAACTCAGTAAACAAAATCCTCGCCTTCCGCAGGTCATTGGGCAACAACTTTGTTGCTCCCTAAAAAGTTTATATGAAAAGTGAAATCATTAGCAATATCGAAGACGATAAGCTTTCCTCATTTATTGGCGTATAAGGAAGATTAGGTTTCCTTTGTTCTAATATTCCAACCTTATTCCAACAATCTGTTTACTTGATTAGTATAGGTCAAACAGATGTTCTACGTGACATCACGACATAAGAAACGTGTGACCCATATAATATGAAAAGCGAAAGGAGTTTTAATCTATATTTTATACGTAATAATGATAATGATACACGTGATATTACGTGACTGCCTCGGTGGCGTAGTTGTATTACGGTACGACTGCAATGCTGAGGTCTCGGGTTCGATCCCCGGGTCGGGCAGTGATATTGATTTATTCTACTCAGTATCAGCCCGAACTCTGGAATTAGTGCCCGATATGGCGATAGGCTCGCCCCCTATCACACCATGGGACGGTATACGCACGGCGAAAAGTGGGTGCACTAGTTGCGCCTCTGCCTACCCCTTCAGGGATAAAGGGCGTGAGTGTGTGTGTGTGTGTGTGATATATGCTAATTTGTTTGATGAGCGATTTTGTCGGCGATGATAATATTTACTAAGAACTTTAAATTACGTTGCACTGCAGATCTACTTTTGATTTCATTTCTGTACGATTTAAAGGACTTTAAACATACTAAGCCCGCATTTTTTTCACATTGAAAAATTCCCTATAATTGCCTGACCTACGAGCAATTCGCATTCTTAATTTAATAATTATCTCTGTCCTCAAATCTACCAGGCGATTTAAATCATCAATCAGCTGACCGAAATAATTTATCGAATACATTCAGTAACTTATTAAAACTAATGTATTGTAAAGTATGTATCGCTTCCTATTCATAGAATGGTATTAGACATTGCGAGATCGCAACCGAAGGTCTCTCGGTTCGACGACCATCGGCTGCACTCGGCATCGTCAATGTTTTGTAACGCGAGTGCGCGCGCACCGAGAACGCACTCGCGGCGTACTACAGGGCTTGAGTGGTGTATGCAATGAGAGCGAGACGATTTATGAATTACTAGGTTTTGCTTGTAGCTTTACCCGCATGAAAGAACTATGTTGGTATCAAAGTTCTTGTGTACTTCGCCGTGATAAAACGGTAGATAGCTATACATGTCAGTATAGATGTCCATAGCATCATCAGCACGACGTTAGCGTCATCTATTTATAAATTAATAAACAATATTTCCTACCGGAGCAAATTACCGTGACAAAAAGCAGTCTATAGGGCATCGTTACTGCCATTGGCGTAGTTAGAGTTATTTTCCAATGAAGCCAGTGTCCTAGAATAAAAAAGTAAAAAGACCTCTGTTTTCTTGCAGTTTTGATAATTTGGGTTAAAATCCTGTGGGTGGGCACCATGCAATTCTAGGGCACCCCCTCTATACATGCCTATGGTTCCTGCGTGTGCTAAATTATATTCAAATCTCTTTAGCGGTTTCCGTGTTCACTTGTAAGTCACAACAAACATTCAAAGATTTTCAAAAGCTTTCGCATTTATAATATTATAGTAGGGACAAACTAATATGGCCGGTATGACATGACACGGTTTTGAATTTTTTGGGTAGACGTTCTCACAGAGTTATCGCTTCGGAAAAAAAATTGAATTGTCATACCGGCCAGCTTAGTTTGTCCGAACTATAGTAAGATGATTTTCGACAATATATTGTGTTACATTAAGAAAACATCGCAAGGAAACTTGCATACTTTAAAGTACGCCTTAAGAATTTCGAAAGTATGTGGAGTACCAACCAGCATTGGGCTAATGGGCGTGTAGCATGAACTAGTTAGCTTTAAAAGTGCACACATTTGTACACAACAATAATTACTGAATCTATCGAGATTTGTACCTACATACTTACGCCTTGAAAGAAAAAAGATGTTATAAATTAATAATAAAAAAAATTCAAGCAAAACATGTTGAAACTACTGTAATGATTCTGAAAATGTTTTGTGAAATTTACAATAATTTTGAGGATATTTAACAACAGTGATGTTTAAAGATATAATAAAACTTTTTTGGTTATGATGAGACGAGAAATACAAGTTATAATTTATGTATGCACGAAGCATACCATTTTAACTACTACGAAGCGATAAAGTATAACATTTATAAAATCAAATTCGCTATAATCTTTCAATTTGGCGACAAAGAAAATACTGCCGACCGGTATTTGATAATACGAGTGCGCGCGCACCGAGATCGCACCGAGGCGCACCCGCGAACAGCTGTAAACAATATCGTGCGTAGGGTTGGGTAATTGACGAGAGATAGAAGTTAGTGACGTATCCACTAGAAAGGCGTGGTAAGTTGTTATTTACATAGCTGTATGACGAGACAATGGAATCGTCTCCTTATAGTGAGCAACATGACTGCCTGTAAACAGCAGCAACAACGAGAACTGATAACGCAGAGTAAAAGGTTAGATTATACATAGAAGCGAGATTCTGGCGTAGGCCCAAATTTGTCTATTACATGTGGGCAAGTACAGTTTGCGGTGCTCTTTCTATGGACTTGAAACAAGGGCTATCTGATGCTAGCCCATCTAATAAATTCAAGTGCATCATTGTTTTATGATGTTCAAAAATTTGAGGCGAAAGCTTCGGACCACGAGGCTTTGGATTGCCCACCGCTTTACACCGCCTCTGAGTAGGGTATTGATATTATGATATTTTCGGGTACGCCTGCCGCTTGACAAACTCGCTTGCTACTCTAAACTTGCGGCACAGATTGTTGTCGCGGCGCGTGGTGTATGAGTCAACGCGTTTCCATTGTGACATGATTGCTGTTGTGATTGCACGTCCGCGAACCGTTCGTGGTTTGTCGGTGTGTCACTTAACTTTAACCTCAACATTCCTCTTTCTTACTTACTATGTACTCTTGATATTACTGCTGGCGTAGTTATTTTGGCCAGTTAATAAAAATAGGTTCCTTTCTACTACATGGGCTCTAAGTTCTAACATAGCGAAATGTATGTATGTAATTGGTGTACCTAATAACACTTCTGCCTGTACTCAAAATAGGGAAGAAGGCTTGATGCTGTCTTAGACTAATAGATGCTGCATATGTATAAATGCTGTTAGAAAGATAAGTAAGTACACCAATATAATATAAACTACCCGATCGCCCACATTTCCAGATTCTTCCTTGCTACTTCTTCCCTTTTTAATTCTGATTACTAGAAGAAATGTAGTAGGTAGGTAACCGAATAGTTTTTTGTTTTCACTCGTCACATAAGTTCAGAGTAAAAACGCCATAGGCAGGTAATTTCAGCAAGTCGCATTCCGTGATCAACCGGTTTACATCCAATAAGCCAGGACAAAGTGACGGTCGCGTCATTTTTTTTTAAAGATTTTTATTTTTCCTATTGACCGTTGAGAGATGCGCCTGGTCTCATTGGATTTTTTATTTGGTCTATATTGTTAATCAGTTTATTAAAGTGAATTTGCTGTGGCAAGATATAAACATGGAAGGAAAGTTGCTAGGTTGCTGAGAAATGAGAATACCTCAGGTCTATACCCTGGATTACTTTTATAATACGTAATAATATACTGTCGAGACGAGTTCCTATGCCTAACGAAATGTGTCACTAGTAGAAGTGTTTTGTTGTACCCTTTGCAATGCCTATTTCTGACATGAAACAATAATGCACTGCATTTGTTAATCAAATCTGAGTTTGTAGACAGTGTGTAACAATTAATAGTGTAATGCAGGTCCAACAATATAATATATGAGAGCTCCGAGCCCTCATACAGTTTATAAGCAGTCCTACTTACAAACAGCTAAGTAACTCGCTCATATCATTTACCCATTTACCTAAATAAAAAACCTCTCATATCTCAGTCGGTCAACACGCCGCGCCGCGCCAATAGTTATTATATATTCCGCTGATAATATTGTTATTCGCGACAATCATCTGTTGTATTACTGATTTTTATAGTTTACCATCTGTGTCCTGACATCATCGCTGCTGGCCCGTGTAACCCTGATGATATAGGGTCGTCAATTGGACTACGTCAGTTCTGATGAAAACATGGTATGATGGAATTTTCAATATCCAACTACAATAAACTTTAGGCAATAATATATTCTAAAAAATCTAAGAAACATGAGAGAAAAAAAACAGGTCGTAAAAAATACGTTAATTAAACCCAAAATTTATAAGATTTTTTATACTGAGTTCTGAGATACCACAAGATTGCACTTTGGTATGAAGTTATCAGCCGCTAGGTAATTTTAAGTTCAGAAACCATGCTTTTTCTTTTTTGTGTTTGCACCTTCGCTCTATATTTTTTTCTGAATACTGGTGCACTGGTTTCATAATAAACAGACCCACCTAAGTGATTAATGTCTTAGAGCGAACATGAGTTGAATTAACGACCTCATCACAAGTGTATACCTAGCTACTACCTGCTACTTAATCCTGAATAATTTATAATAGGAACCTGTTAAGTGATTATTAAATATATTTTTGGAATCAATTGAATGAATCTTATCTTACCACCTTACTTCTTACTAATAATGTAAATTCGAAAGTTTGTGAAAATGTTTGAATATTTGTTCGAAGTAAACGCGACGAATTTGGATGAAATTTGGCACACTGGTAGACCATGTCCTGGATTACCACTTTTTACTACTACTTTCACGGATACACTTTTTGTCTCAGTAATTTACTCCCATGGGAAATAAAGGTTTTTTTATCTGATACTTTAAGTAGATGGCGCTGGCGTCGCACTGTGTTTAGGGACTTTTGTAGTGGGAAAGGCCTTTCACACAGGCGATGCCGCGAGCAACCCCGAAAAATAAAATACTAAGTCATTAGCGATTTGCGTCAATTTTCAAGAAAAATGTACGAACGTAAACATAAAGGAACTACCTACAATACAAATATCTACAATACAAATAAAAATATAAACATACCATACCATACCAGCCCTGTAATATATACTACCCATCGCTGAGCACGGGCCTCCTCTACAGCTGAGAGGGTTTAGGCCTTAGTCCACCACGCCGTGCTGGCCTAGTGCGGGTTGGTGGACTTCACATAACTTCGAAATTCAGAGAGCTTCTCAGGTATGCAGGCTTCCTCACGATGTTTTCCTTCACCGTTAAAGCGAGCGATAATTCTTAAAGAATACACACATAACTTTTTAGAAAAGTCAGAGGTGTGTGCCCTTGGGTTTTGAACCTGCGGACATTCGTCTCGGCAGTCCGTTCCACTCCCAACTAGGCTATCGCCGCTCGTTATATATATAATACAAATAAAAATATAACACACGGCACAAAAAACCTCTAAAAAAATGTACTTTGTCCTTTAACTTTATTAAGTACCTACTAAGTATTATATTGCAATCCAACCGTCGCGTCGCGTCGCGTCGTCGCGTCGGGGGACTGAAACTCGGACCGGGGGTAAATTAATAAAGTTAAAGGTCTTTTAACCCCCGAACGGTTAAGAATATAAATATATATTTTATATCAAACTTTTTAAATTACTACTTTCCCCGCCATGTGCAATCGCCTAATTTGGTGCTAGTACACTTTCTCAAGATAAAACGCCCATTTTTCATATTTTACCAAGCAGGTGCGATCGTTTCGGAGATATATTTACAGAGGAACCAGCGGATAACTCTTATTGTGTACTTTAGTTGTAAGTTGCATGTTGCTGACAGACGAAGCGAGCATGTACACTATTCTGACTGTACCTTTAACTTGTAACATCCCTCTTTTAGTCGAGATCTAAAAATACACAGCTCAAGCTCAAGCTCAAGATTAATGAAGTTGGTACGTAGGCTATAGGCACTAGGCAGAGAGATTAAGCAGTATGTAAAAGTAATCCTCCTAGCCAGTTTCGGCCACGGCGGCCCATCTCAACGGAGATCAGCCAGGTACGCAGGAGATATTATAGTGCACAAGCGTGTGCGCAATACACGGGTGCACTCGCTAATCCTTCACTCTCATAGTCCGGTGAGACGGAAATCCGATATGACCGCAGAGAGATCAGGCGCAGGACCAACGGCTTTACGTGCTTTCCGAGGCACGGGGGTATCACACCTACAACTTCCTGACTCCGAGCTGCGACTGAGTAATTTTTAAGATCGAAAAACCCAGTCACGATGTTTTTGGCTCGACCTGGGATTCGAACCCAGGGCCTCAGCGCGCAAATCGTACTCGTAACGCGTACACAATACAACCACGCCACCGAGGCCGTAGGTATAGTTAGTTATAGACCGGACATCAGAACCAAATTTTCCATTCAAAAATTAATACCAATTAATACCAATTGGTAATAAGTCGCTGTCTTATCTGACACGTCCGTGTGACAAGACTACTCGGTATGCTTAAATTTTGTAAAGAAAACAATATGCCAATTTGCGCATTACGATCATGTCAGAGTATGTTCTAATCGTGGTTCTAATCACGGTAAATTCAGTTACTGACGAACAGGCTCAAATTTTTTGTATGTCAATTTTCCTAATGTCCCCTTTATATAATCTTAGAACTCTTTGGCTATAGGGCTAGTCTGATTCTTTTATATATTCACCGTTGCTGCACTTTCTTTAATATCAGCAAAGGGAGGTACCCATACCAGCACGCAGTTGGGCAATGACATCCTTTACTATTGAGAGTGATATGGCCTTGAGTCCACCATGCTGGCCTACTGCTAGTTGGTAAACTTCGCAAATTTACCTAGGTATGTACCTGGATTGCAGGTTTCATGGATATATTTTTCTTCGCCGTAAAATAAGTGGTGATTCACACTTCACAGAGTGATTTGCCACATATTTCGAAAATTTGCGACGAGAGTTCGAAGTTCGAACTTGCCACCTTTGTCATATCTCTAGACATTCCGTTCCACTTCATCTTCCGTTGATGATAATGTATAATTAAAATATTATCCCATCAAAAACATTTTCATGTAAAATGTTGCTAAGACAAGATCATAATATGGCTGATAGCTCACACTGATAAAAAGTTATCAAATTTCATGTAGAGTCAAGCCTGTAACTCTACACGCCCTAACTTCACAAACTCTACAGTCTACACTTTAGTTAAAATATGTGACTTGGCAAGGACTTGGCCGTTTCGATACCATCACACGGGCGTAAGGCATTGGATGTATTAAGGGTTTTTTTACATATCAATGGCGTAAGGTGAAAAATGTATTTACTGTTCATTACTTTTCTTTCGCGAAAAAAAATTCCCTACGTTAACACTTTCATTTTGTATGATTTAATATTGAAAATACAGAAATTGTCTTTTTCATAATTTAGGCGACTTTTATACCAATAAACAGTAATTTTCGTTAGTTAGTTTAAAGCATGATTTTGATTGAAAACGGCAACATGTTTGAGTCTCCGTACAACATAATTTCTGAAACAGACAGAGAGACAGAGAACTTGGTGGATAAATTGAATAATTTCTTTAATAAGAAAGATATGAAAAATGTGGCTCGTTTATTTTATTATTGTCGAAATAGTCTTTCCGATGATGTATTAGAAATTAATCAAATCAGTTAATTTTATGAAAAATCACGATGAAAAGTTGACTGAAATAGTTGAAATTTTAGATAGGCCCTCTTAATTGTAGCGTGCATGGCTTAATTACTTTTAGACTGTCTCAGAAAGAATGGAACATATCTATATAGTCGAAGTAGTTTTGAAGATAAGGACAGTCTAAGTATACTGCCGTTAATTAAGTTGTATAAAATATTTATACGTTGAGGGCGTAGTGTTGTGACTAATCCAAGAGATGAAGCTGAGATTGAAATCTCCTAATATTATTACGTTGTTGTGTGTTTCTAATATATGATTATTGTTATCAAGAAAGTGATTGAGTAAATGCTTTTGAAGCGGCGGTGGTAGGTAAACGAAACGAACGAAATCGGGTTTTTTATATATCAATAAAATCTAAAGTATAAGAGCTATGTAATTGCACCTTTATAATATATTGATATCATATCCCGAGAATTTTTATCTGGTATAATCAAACCCCAAGTTATTAGGGTCAAAAAAACACGAAGCGCTTCGAGAAAACGTAGGTAACAAAGTTGTAGTGCCCTTGCGCTTCGCTCGGCTCGTCTTGGCGGGGCACTGCTGTGCCTCCAGATTATGCTTCATCAATCATCGATACAACGTACATTAATTGTAGTCAGTATTATTAATCGTAACTAAAATTATAGTCAGCGAAACAATTAATAACGTGTTTTAGTAAAATTGGAGATTCAACTAAAACGTAAATTTATGTCGTTCTTTATTTAACCAAAAGATGGCGCTAATCACGCCAATATTAAGAAGTGTATAAGCAAAATACAGTCAACTAATAATTTAAAATTATAAATACTTTTCAATTTATAAAAGTTAAAAACTAATTTAAGAATTTAAAAGTTAAAAACTATATTTAAGAGCAAGACACGTGGGTTTGCATAACATGCTTCGTAAATAGTACTATTTCTTTATTGGTTGTGTTGGCGACGTTCAATATTTATCCAATGTTGGCAGAACATACTGCATGGGTGTTGTAATTTTAATTAAAATCCCGAAACAATATCGATTTTCTGGTAAAATTTCCGTATTTTTTTTTCTAAAATCATCAAATTAAGTTAATAAAATATAACCAATAAGAATTATAATAAAGTATTAAAAGGTTTTCTTTTCTTCTATATGAAAAATAGTAAATATTTTTTTTTCCTAGAATGTATGTCAAAATGTATTATTAATTATTTTGTTACCACGATTTAAATAGGTTTAAGTCTTTATTTTTTTATGGGATTATTTATTTATAGACTTTTACATAAATGTTACTTATTAGTGCTCGGACTTCTGGAATAAAATGTGAAACTCGGATATTGAACACGCAATATGGCAACATTTTAAAAAGAAAGTGAAGTGAAAGAAATGAATTTACGAGAATAGGTCGCAAGTCGCATAGATTTTTGGTTGATTTCCTTTTCACTTTGCTTTCGTATTCTCAGTCAGATCTAATAAACTAGAGTTAATTTGTGTTTCCGGTTATATTTTGATTCAACATTCGCGGTGCCGCTCCACCGAAAACAGGATAAGTACAAAGCTGAACAGCATCTTATTGATTTTCTTCCCTTGCATTGCATATGCTTTCGTTCAGCCCGAGTTGTTGTTATAGTTAACGAAGAATCTATGATCTAATTGGAACACATTTTAATTTATAATAAGAGTCACGTATCCAGTGACATTTCACCTAATTTGGTGTAAACATAATAAGTGAAAATGATGGCAAATCCACTCGACACCGTGAACGCGAACCAACCCACGCAAAATGGAAGCAAGGTGCAACCGGGCAACAACGAGTCTAAGACTAATCTTATAATAAATTATTTGCCGCAAACCATGACTCAGGAGGAGATACGGTCATTGTTCTCGAGCGTCGGCGAGGTGGAGAGTTGCAAGTTGATCAGGGACAAAGTGACCGTGTTCCCCGACCACATACTGAACGGGCAAAGCCTCGGCTACGCTTTCGTCAACTACCACAAGGCGGACGATGCCGAGAAGGCGGTGAACACGCTCAACGGGCTGCGGCTGCAAAACAAGATAATCAAGGTGTCGTACGCGAGGCCCAGTTCCGACGCGATCAAAGGCGCCAACTTGTACGTGTCGGGCTTGCCGAAGCACATGACACAGCACGAGTTGGAGAAGCTCTTCAGTCCGTTCGGAACCATCATTAGCTCGCGCATACTCCACGAGAACGTCAACGTGGGACATCTGCTGCAGGTCACGCCCGAGGAGCCGAACATGCAGGGGCCGTCGCGCGGCGTCGCTTTCATCCGCTACGACCAACGCTGCGAGGCCGAGAATGCAATACGTGAGTTAAACGGCACCATACCGCCTGGAGGTAATAGTCCCATAACAGTCAAATGTGCAAATAATCCTAGCAACCAGAACAAAGTCCTGGCTCCTTTGGCTGCGTACTTGGCTCCGACAGCCACCCGCCGCATCATCGGCCCTGCTGGCAAGGCCCTGCTTGCTATCAATAAGGGTCTTCAAAGATTCTCTCCTCTTGCTGATCCTCTCATACAAGGTAACGCTTTAGGTGGTTCAGGGTGGTGCATTTTTGTCTATAACATTGGGTCTGATACTGAAGAGAGTGTTCTTTGGCAACTCTTTGGCCCATTTGGAGCCGTCCAGAGCGTCAAAATCATTAGAGATCCCACTACCAACAAGTGCAAAGGCTATGGTTTTGTCACAATGACCAACTATGATGAGGCCGTTGTGGCAATACAATCCTTGAATGGATACTCACTGAATGGCCAAGTCCTTCAGGTCAGCTTCAAAACAAACAAGAGTAAATCTTAAGCCTATTTGAAAATCTAGTCAATAAATTGTAGCTAATGGGAAAAATGTTGATCATTACGAGTCATGGTTTGACATCTCTGAATAGTACTGAGTAGCAATATTGAAACAGTGTGATGCAAATCATGACATTATGTCGTTCACTATAAGTACAAAAATGCCGTGAAACTGTAATGATGCTCCATCACAGAATTTATTTAATTTTACAGATTCAATATACTCATCAAGCAATAAATCTATGCGTTCAGTTTTGGGCAACAAATGTTGCTATTTCCTTAAGTAATCTCAGATGATTTTCCTATTGCAGTTTGAAAGTCAAACTCTCCTAAGATACATAATTATATAAATAATGACTAACAAAGAAGATCTGAAAATAAGCAATAAACCTAACTGTATTGCCAATTTATACATTTAAGAGCTAACTGTCCTCATGACTTGTAGCATAAATTCCCTATTGGACATAACAAGTGTTGTTAGATGATTTTATTTTGCGATAACATACCATGCACTTATTAAATGTAAATTTGCATTTAACTGCAGTACAAATGAGAATGGAATCAGCAAGAATATGCCATTAGGAATAAAACTCAATTTGTAAGGTTGGTAATATGATTTTATATAAAAAAATATTTCATAAAACTGTATAAGTAACTATTACTGAATACATAATATATTAATTAACAATTGACAGTGCAATATTTAATATTTTACTTTAAGTAAAATAATATAAAAGATATATGTATATTGAAACCAGTGCAATTTGTATCCAACAATATTATATTTTGTTTTTGAAATGACTTAAAAATATTATAATTATACCTAAACTGACTAATTTGTGTATGACCAAAGATATCAGAAACTAAACTGACTGATAGGTGAATTTTATTTAAGAAATTGACATCTTCCATATGTGTTTAAATCAAGTTTTGATGTCCTCAATCCAGATCATCTTAGTATAAATATGAACATTCAGATCAAGAGAAAAATTAGACAATGTCCAACAAACTAAATATTAAAGCTGGAAGAGACCTTGTCAGTTTGAATATTAAAGAGAAATATGCACATAACATCTGTATCTAAAGCATGGTGATTGTGTTAAATGTAACATGCGCTAATTTTTCAGCTACGTATACACTGAATGCAATTTGATGAGTCTATGTGTCTCATAAAGTAATACATAAACAGGCAAGGCTTTCTCTGGATTTAGTATTTAGTCTTGAGATTTAGATCTACCTTTTTATTGTCCTGAGTATAATAAATAATGTAAAACATTGGATGGTTGATTAATGCACAAATCATTTACAATTAGTCTGTTAAAGCAAGGTATCAAATTAAATTCTCGTTAAATAAGACAAATTATGTGGAAACAAGGATAAATAGTAAAATTAGCAAGAATACACCAATTACATTGTAAGTGAAAGCGTAACAATTATAATTAGCAACCTAAGAGTTTGGTTTGATACCATGCGTTAATTTATTTACATGTATGCTAATGAGAAATCATAAATTGATACTTCGCTAAATAGGTGTTGATGTTACATTTCAATTTGTAACATTGGTAATCTCAAAATTATGAAGCAAGGACCATGACATTTCTGTCTCTACAATTATTGATCAACATTTTATTGTAATTGATTTTATCATCGTGACATGTATGAGTATGTCTAAGTGTATCATAATGTGGGCACATAAAACCTATATTAGAATAAAAGTGGAAGTCAAATTGAAAGTATGTTTGTGAATATATTTGTGTGAGTCCAAGAGTGACTATTGTGGACGTAAATACGTTTTCATACATTTGTAAGCTCGCACAAAATCAATTTCGTTTGACTTTCACGTATTGATATTGTCTCTTTAATTAATTTTCATCATATAATCGTACACCTATTTATTATTACCATTTAAGTAATTTATATAAAAAAAAAATCATCGTAACATAATTTATTGTCATAATCGTAATAGAATTATTAGATTTCATTTTGATTATATTTAATATATATTTATAGTGTAAGTTCAAAATTAGTTCTGTATCCACTACTCAGTAATGGACATCACTCATTGTTTGTACTGTTCCAGTCCTCTTTCACATTATAAATTACAATTATTTTCCAGCAGATTACAGTGAAATCTGTTGGATTTATTAATTGTGATTAAATGTGTATTTAGTATCGAATATTCGTAACTTCATTAAAATAAATAGTTAAATTAATTCATAGATAAATGCATATCATAATTAACTGGAACACAAGAGGCGAGATATTCCCAATAGATGGCTTGTACAATGCATTTTAAATTAAGTATTTTGTTTAATTAATTTCTACTTTAAGGATAAATGTTTCATTAAGATTTATTTATTTTTATTGTACTTAAAATACGCGAAACTAGTCACTTGTAATTTTGCGCAACATAAAATTTTTAAGTACCTAATACATAAGTAATTTATATTAGAGAAAATGGAAACTGTGTTCTTTAATTTAAAAAGTATGTGTAGTTTAGGATTTTTGGTTTAAATTATGTTGGTGTGGTGTTTGTTTGTCTTAAGTGTAACATTACGAAGCACACAATACATAATGTAAATTGATACGGTGTGTACGGACACTAGTCAGTTGGTAGGACCTCCGAGTTAATGTATTAGGGTTTGAAGTTGACATGTTTGTGAGTGTTATTCATAATTATTGCTATATTAGGTGCGATTCTTTGTCTTCTAAGACTAGCTGTATCGCTGAGAAGTTTCGAGAAATATAACAGTGCATGGTTGAAAGCTACTTAGTAAAGGTGCTTCCACACAGGAGTTGATAAACGTTATAAAACATTGTGTAGCACAATGACATTTTATAACAGTGTGTAACATTTTGCTACAATATGTTAAGAATGTTATAAGCGCTCCCACACTGGTTCAACTCATTGTATAACATCGTATATTCTGTACCCATCAGTTTGGGTCTGCCTTTCGAGGAAGCTGGTAGTGCTGGTAGTGCTTCATCAGTGCATCGAATGAACTGACTAGGGCTGTGTACGTGACAGAGTAGGTACACTGCAAACCTGCTCCCCGCACCCTTCCGCTCACGTCCCTTTGTCGATCGGATGATGTTAAACAACAAAATTTATAATTTGTTATATCGTTTTGTAATTAGTTGAATAACATTTTTTTAAATGAAGTTGTATAAATAACTATTAACTAACATCACTATAACTTTGGTTACAATTTGTTAAAAAAAGTTAGATAGAAATATCACGCAACATTGCCTAATGTTATATAACTGCTGTGTGGGAGCACCTTAACAATATCTTTCAAGCAATGCCAACCTCTGCGATGGAGCAGACCATAAGCCTGTCGTATGATGAAAGACCGCGAGTTCCATTCCGGATACAGGTTTATCTGTAAACCGGAAATATTCGTATATGCGAATTCAGGGACTGAAAGTCCCTCTCGTTCTTTACGGACGTAACGAATGTATTTTAATATTTAGGCGTATTTAGTAAATATCCGACTTGACAGTTTTATGGTTCACGGATGAATTAATAACACAATTTTAAAGTAGAAAATAATTAATTTTATGAAAAAAACATGCCAAAGGAAGAAGAGCATTCAATGTAGACTAACAAAAAAATTAAGATATTTCCAATTATAAATTCTATGACACTAGAAAAACTAAAAGAGTACTCGTGAAACAAGGATAGCTAAATCCGGATTTCTTCGGAATGTACGTACGGACATAACTTTCTCTTGTATATACATATTTATGCATCAAACACCTTAATTGTGAATACGCTTAAAGAATTTATAACCGCCATTCGTAAGAATGCCTTTAAGCTGAGGTCACACGGGCGTAATATTTGTATGATTTGCATTTTAGTAGAGTTGATGCTTCATTATTTTTCAACCTCTGCTTCAGGTGATGTGGGCATGTAAATCACTTATACCTACTGTGGAATTTCAGTACAAAGTATTATATTATGAACTTTATATTTGGCGGGCGGTTCCTTGGGGACCGTGCATCCTCAAAATGATTTTACAGTTTTCTCCTAAGAACGTATTACGGGACCTGGGCTTTGTATGCGGCACGAGAAATCCATCGCAGCGTAATTGTTGCCCGACTCAGACGCCCGTCTGACTGCGGCTTTACGAGCAAACAATCTTATATTCTGCCCGTCCTTGACTTTCACAAATAAGGAACGAAAGGCGTGGCTAGCGATTTATCGTAGTTTAGATATAGTTCTCAAAGGCGTGGATGGGTTACGTATAAGAATTTTATATGGTATAGTTAATAGTGTCCGTCGTTGTAATGTTCCTAGAATTCTACTATCAAGATGTCTGTAAAAGTCCAAATGTTGGTCAGAACGCTTTCACCTCTCACCGTTTCGCCCAAATCTCTGGTTTCTCCAGTGTTCTAAAGTCCAAAGCTTCGCCTGACACCTTTCAAAAGGCATTGGAAAGTGTTAAGTCACTCAGCTATATAGGCTATGGTAATTTTATACTAGTTAGTCCTTATTACTTGTTCATCAAAGCTAGGTCAAGTTAGCTAGATTATTTTACACTCGGAATCTTCTTTACTGACTTCATTCTAAGACTGATAACTAGTCATGAAATCGATAGATTTCAGTCTCTATAGACAAGGGTTTTATCTTTGAACGATCGATCCTGCGAGCATTTAGAGTTTAATCTGCACTGTTACTTTGCGCTTTAATCCCGAAGCATAAAGAACAGATAATGTAGAAGTCTTCTAGGTACGTGCTGTGGGATCGCTGTTAATGAACTTCTAGAAATAACTAAGATTTTATATTCGAATCGAGTTTCTCTCATTTTTCCTATAGTATCTCTATGCATAGAATCTCATTTTTACTCTATAGTGTTTATCTAAGAATACTTGTAATCTGTAGGTAGATCTTTTAACATAATCTAATGAAATCCTATTTATATAGCGTCAATGGGATGATTAATTGATAAAATTTATTTTCCTAAGACGCCAGAGGGATAGCAATGGCATAACGTTAGTCAAATGCTGGCTGGTATTTCCTTCGTCGGTATACTGCACCCGGCGTCTGAGAGCTTAGGTTGATGTCCGAAAGATGTTTGTAAGAGCTCCTGCCTCATATAAGCAACTGAATATCTCCTTGGGCCAGCTAAACAGAAGATTGTTAGACGAAAATCTAATATAGCTTCAGAGAGGCAAGAATACACGAGCACAAAAGTGTCAACTTCAAATCCAATATTTGCAATTATTATAATAGTGTATGTTGTGACGTCCTAAATTGAGGTTATGAAATAATACGCTTGCTTCTCCACCGAAAAACAATAAAATTGGTACCACTACACACCTGACCCATCGCCGATATATTTTTTATGCATTTTGTGTTCTCTGTGTTCTTTTTAGAATAGTTTCTGTTTATTTATAAAAATAGTAACGAAATACTAACATTTTTTTTTCTTAATTTAATTGATTTGTCCCTGTGTTTTTTAGTCTCGCTTCGGGCAGGTTGGGGTATTACGGTTATGGCCTAGGATGTAGCTAGTGTTTATAAGACAGAGTACAAATCGCCGATAATGTATGAAATGAAGCGTTTGGCTTACTTACATATAATTTTTGAAATGTCAACGAATATAATCAGACGTAGGAGATACCGATATAATAGAAATTAAATATTGACCTTAGCAATAATATGTATAAATAATGTTTTATTTTTTCATAACCCTACAATATTCCGCCTGATGTACATTTCCCCACTAGGTATCATACTGCGTCCCGTATGACATTTTATTTTTTTAGTTAACATGGAATATTCATATTCTGAGTTAACCCCTGTTTTTATCACCCATTGCCTTTTTTATTGACTCCTGGTGTCCAAATTTTAAAAAGGGGCAACGTCGCCATTTAAAAATATTATGCAGACGATCAATATGCATAGAAAACCATGTGCCATTGCTCCCCATGTGATTACAAACTAACAGTGTTCCCCTAATAATAACAGAACGTTGACTCTTGCACTGTGAGTTATTTTCAATTTTTTACCCTCTACTATAAGGAAACATGAATCCGTGAATTTATATTGTTTCTTTCATAACAGATATAATCGGTTCGAAGGACCAATTTTTATCTAAAGTCCGCGTTTTTTTTAAAAATTAAGTATAATAATGTCTAATGCTTGTTCTAAAGTAGCTTAACACAAGGGAGGCCTTAAAGCAGAACGGTGCGATATTGCCCCATTGTAGCTGTGCGACGTCGTACTGCTTTGATGTTAGCTATTTGGGGACCCCTTACTAGGGCACGGTGAGTGAAAAATGTAATTATACACCAAGTACGGAACGCATACAAATGTAGCCGTGCCGCGTTATTAAAACGAGGTCTAGTATGCGACCGTCCGCCTATGGGTTCTTTTTAAAGTTCTAGACGGTGTTGCCAGTTTACTACTGTATATATTATAAGCAGGCTATTGTCAGTTATATCTATCCTCCATGGTTAGTTCACTCAGTGGAGCGAACTACTCGTCTTATTTTTATTAAAAGCTATAGTAACGTAAGTATAATAAATTTGTCCTTTATACGATATCTATAAGTACTGATGATTCGTGCCAAATAATTTTATAACTCATTTTATTTATGGAAGAATATCAACCAAATATATTTAGTATCCAACTGGATGGTTACTACCAAACGGGAGAAAAAGCCGCCAGTGTTTTCACACAGGCAAACTGGTTGTATTTTTTTTTTATATATAGGCGATCCTGAAGTCACCGGGGGAGACCTGCGAATGGGATACTGGAGTCCCCCGCCTTGACGACTGCAGGGGCCTGGGAAGGAAATGGAAAAGGATGATGGAAAGAAAGGTAGGGAATGGAGAAAGGTTCTCAGGATGGGTGGAAAGGAAAAGGGTGCCAGGAAATGGTCGCGGGCCCTTTTAGGCCTCAATGTGTTATACAACCAAGAGAGAGAGTATACACACTGAACTGTGTGCCTCGGCCCGCGACCAATGTCCCCCCGCGTATGGGCGTGCATTGGGTGTGAAGAACTGGTTGTATTGTACCGATTTAGACTTAGTCAAAAAGAAAATTTCTTAACATTCTCAGTTCTAAAATGTTGCCTTGGATAAGACTTCATAAGGTTAATTTGTCTAGTAATTTCATTCTAAGCTCCATTTCTGTTCACCCCGTGAATTCGATTGGCCCTAATTTACATAAAAGGGTGTGAATGTTGAATATCGTGGCGTATCTTCGAATCGAATTGGACTGAATGCAATTGCCCCACATTTCGTACCTAAGTCTATTGTTTCTTTTTATGGTAATTATGACTTCCGTGTTCTAATTATGGTCTCAATACCTATTGAGACCATAATTAGAACTAATAGTTACCTACCTATCTACCTAGTCATCACTGCTTATCCTGGAAAATTCACGCTCATTTAGGATTTGAGTTTTATTCGTGGAGCTGTTACTGGGGCGGAAAGATTGTGGTAACGTAGCACTGCTGACACTCACGTACCCCTTTTCAATAGGTACAATAATGGTGCTATTGATATATTATGTAAGCAATTTATTAAAATAGGCGCAATAGCGAAGACTAGAAACTCATTAATGTTTCACCGTTGCTCTACAGTCGTAACTGCTACATAAACGTTCATTACGTTTTTAATATAAAAAGAACATCTGGTGCTAAACGGGACGTTACATATTGCCAATAAATTAAAGAATCGTTAATCAATGACACGACGTAGTCCAACAAATTGATTATACATCATGGACGTATAAAAAAAGGCGGACGGACTCTCGCTAAACAAAAACTGAAGCACAGCAATGGCGGCGGCGTAACTATGTGTGCGTAAATGAATGATTGCCATAAAAAACAAAATTTCCCCAATTTTTAACACTAGTTTACACTACACTATTTTTCCAATTTTAGGTTAGTTTTATTGAAAGTCGTTTTAATAATTTTATTGTTTGCAAGATGTAATTATAATTAATTAATTTATATATTATTTAGCTTTATTTAAAATGACCGTGATAAATAATAGCCAAACATATGTGATTAGTAGGTGTGTAGAAATGAATGAGTCTTACCGAAACAATAAAATTATGTTTCCTAACTAATGCTAAATCATACGCACACACTCACTCACGCCTTTTATTCCCGAAGGGGTAGGCAGAGGCGCAACTAGTGCCCCCAGTTTTCGCCGGGCGTATTCCGTCCCGTGATATGATAGGGGGCGAGCCTATCGCCATATCGGACACGAATTCCACACTCCGGGCTGGTACTGAATTTAAAACCCAATATCACTTTGGCCGACCCGAAAATCGAACCCAAGACCTCAGCATCGCAGTCATACCGTAATACAACTACGCCATCGAGGCAGTCAAAAGGCTAAATCAAACAACGTAAATAATTAAACTTTCTTTAATTTGCATTTCTATTTTTTTTAATTCTCTATCTTGCGTTAACTTTATGTATAACTACCTCTTACTTGTGTAGGTCTTTGAGATGCCCTCTTCTTTCGATATGTGATGAAATCTAATTGTTAAATGTTTTTCTGCAATATATTTAATAAGATTTATTTTATGATCTACACTCTCTTATTATATTAATTAAATCACTCCTCCATACTTCATTTCCTGTAGGAAACCTAAAAAAACATATACCTAATAACAACCTATACCTATTTAGTTTAAAAAATAAAATCGTATTTCAAACAAAAAAAAATCACGTCTCCTATACTTCGGGGTCATTTACCCGTCAAATAGTTGACAACACTGGAATTGTAGGCTGAGGTTTTGTGTTACAAAAATAAATAATTTTAAATATCAATGAATGTTGATCAAATAAGTGATACATTACTAATTTACCTATGAAATGTGATCCCGTGACATTTGTTCTTGGAACCACTGTGATTTTGACTGCATTTAACCACATAAGACGGCATATTTTTATTATTTATTTTTATTCTTACAACGACTTCATTCAATTGAGGTTTGTTGCGTAATGGCGGCATCGACATACTTTGGTGTGAATGTGTGCGCGATACTCGTGCGTACAGGCAAGCTGACATACTTTGGGTGCTTCAGTTTTTTGTGTAGCGAAATTCCGTCCGCCTTTTTTTATAGGTCCATGTTATACATTATATTTAATTATAATTCTTACACAAAATTTATTCTGATTTCAGACGCTATATTTCTCTACGACGTTGCTGCAGTAGGGTTTAGTTTTTTTACCGTCTTCAAAAAAGGAGGTTCTCTATTCAACCTGTTAGTACGATGTATTTTATGTATGAAGTTATGTATGTAAGTTTGTATGTCCGCGATTTTCTCAAAAACTACTATTTGGATGGGGTTTTGTAGCTAATCTTACTAATCTTATATATTTAAACGAGCAATTCTTGTATATATATATATATAAATATAATCTGAATCTCGGAAACGGCTCCAACGATTTTCATGAAATTTCGGATTTGGATAGTATGAGTTCCTAAAATAAAATTGGGGTATTCAGTTTTTTTATCACCCCCAAACTTGTGGGGTTAGAAGGGGGGAGATGCTTAACCACTTTACCGATTGTAATTTAACTTGGTGTAGGGATATCTTGAATGTTGAAAACAAATATGGGATATTCATTTTTTTATTAACTCCTATTTAAGGGGGTAAAAGAAGGGAGAAACGAAACCGCTGAACCGATTGTAATGAAATTTGGTATGGGGATATCTTAAACGTTTAAAACAAATATGGAATATTTCTTTTTATTAACTCCTATTTAAGGGGGGTAAAAACAGGGAGTAACTAAACCGCTGAACCGATTGTAAAGAAATTTGGTATAGGGCTAACTCAAACCTAGAGAAGAAACATATTTTTTTTTATTAACCCATAATTAAGGCTGTAAAAGGGCGAGAAAATCCTGTTGCTCCGATTGTATTTATTATATTGTTGATCTATTGCACAGTGTGGGGATTAGGGGTAATCTTGAACCTTAAAACTTAATATGAGATATTATTTTGACTGCCTCGGTGGCGTAGTTGTATTACGGTACGACTGCAAGGCTGAGGTCTCGGGTTCGATCCCCGGGTCGGGTAAAGTGATATTGGATTTTTCTATTCAGTATCAGCCCGGAGTCTGGAATTTGTGCCCGGTATGGCGATAGGCTCGCCCCCTATCACATCATGGGACGGAATACGCTTGGCGAAAAGTGGGTGCACTAGTTGCGCCTCTGCCTACCCCTTCGGGGATAAAAGGCGTGAGCATGCGTGCGTAATAAAGTGTTATGATTCCTTACGTTTACGCGAATGTTAGACATTGAAATTAAACTATTATAACGGATTTTATCGCGGTTTTTTATTTTATTTTCTCCCGACGTTTCGAAGGCTTTGCAGCACTTCGTGGTCACGGGGCGGACTGAGGTGTTGGTGGTCCGAAAAGTTAGTGTTACAAATCTACCTTCAATTTACAATTATACAATTTAAAGATGTTAGTCATTGTTTGCGGTCCGATCTACGCAGTAAGGGCTCACAATGTCTTGAAGTCTGGCAGCAGGTCTTTTGGGGCCCGATTTAATTAGATGTATTACCGGGTCCCAGGCTTTTGCAAGTTTCCAACCATCTTCTCTATTGAAATTAGGATGTTTTTTGATTTCAATAGCCTCGCGGATCATCCTAGGCAGGAATCGGTGTTCTTTGGCAAGGATTTGTGGCTTGTCGAATCTAAGGTAATGGTTGGAGCCTTCTTCTGAGTGTTCAGCTACTGCAGACTTCGTAGAGCGTCGGTGTTTAACGTCAGCTATATGTTCTTTTACGCGGGTCCCTATATGTTTTTTTTGTTTGTCCAATATAAGAGAGGCCACATTCGCAATCTATCTTGTATACGCCTGGTTCTTGTAGAGGTAGATGGCACTTGACAGGTGGTAAAAATTTACTAATCTTCTTAGGTGGCTTAAAATATGTTTTTATGGAAGCACGCTTCAGGATGTAGCCAATCTTGTCGGTGACTCCTCTTACATAAGGTAATACAACTGGGACACGATCAACTGTGGCTGGTTTCACTCGGTCTCTGTGACGGCGGCATGAAATTTGGAGCTTGTTGTCTCGCAGTACTTGCTTGACATGTTGAAGCTCAACAGCCAGGTGTTTCTCGTCACAGATTCCTTGTGCTCTCTGAAACTGAGAGTTTCACAGTTGATCGTGTCCCAGTTGTATTACCTTATGTAAGAGGAGTCACCGACAAGACTGGCTACATCCTGAAGCGTGCTTCCATAAAAACTTATTTTAAGCCGCCTAAGAAGATTAGTAAATTTTTACCACCTGTCAAGTGCCATCTACCTCTACAAGAACCGGGCGTATACAAGATAGATTGCGAATGTGGCCTCTCTTATATTGGACAAACAAAAAAAACTTATAGGGACCCGCGTAAAAGAACATATAGCTGACGTTAAACACCGACGCTCTACGAAGTCTGCAGTAGCTGAACACTCAGAAGAAGGCTCCAACCATTACCTTAGATTCGACAAGCCACAAATCCTTGCCAAAGAACACCGATTCCTGCCTAGGATGATCCGCGAGGCTATTGAAATCAAAAAACATCCTAATTTCAATAGAGAAGATGGTTGGAAACTTGCACAAGCCTGGGACCCGGTAATACATCTAATTAATATCGGGCTCCAAGACCTGCTGCCAGACCTCAACACATTGTGAGCTTTTACTGCGTAGACCGGACCGCAAACAATGACTAACATCTTTAAATTGTATAATTGTAAATTGAAGGTAGATTTGTAACACTAACTTTTCGGACCACCAACACCTCAGTCCGCCCCGTGACCACGATGTGCTGCAAAGCCTTCGAAACGTCGGGAGAAAATAAAATAAAAAACCGTGTTAAAATCCGTTATAATAGTTTAATTTCAATGAATAAAGTGTTCTGCACGCACACATACAAATTCTTGAAATTGACATGTCAGAGTCCACAATGTCCACATATTAACCTATTACGAATAAAAAAACAACTGGTTGCACTCCGGGAGTGCCGACAGAATAGATAATCGATTATCTATCGATAGTCAAGGTGAAAGCAATAGTATCGATAGCCTATCGATATTATTGTCACATGTCAATACTGTCGATACTATCGATAGCTCTCCACGTGCAATACTATTGATAACAGCGATAATATCGATACTACTGATAGTAATGCATTCAATAGTATCGATAGTATTGCGAAAACCATTAGTTTTAACCAAAACCTATCGATAGTATCGATGGTTTTTATACTATCGATAGCCAGTAAGTTTTCGATACTATTGGTTTTGATAGTATCGATAGGTTTTGGTAAAAACTAATGGTTTTTGCAATACTATCGATGCTATTGTATGTATTATTATCGATAATATCGATAGTATTACTCTTATCAATATTATAGTCGATAGAGAGCTATCGATACCATCGATAGTATTGACTTAAGGCGATACAATCGATATCCTGAATAGTTTTCGAGGTCAACCATCGATAGTCAAACTATCGATGGTTCTGCAACACTAATTCAACCTGTCCTCGTTCATTTTCGACCGTAAATAATTTTTCACCTGCCGCAAACACGAGCAAATTTTGCCGCCCTAGGCCCGGGCCTACTCGGCCTATAGGGAAATCCGCCCCCGAACGTTGTGCATTTTTGAATATTTTGGAATGGTTAGGGAATAATTTCGCACGAATGGCTTTATTTATCAGTATAACAGTACTAGCATTTATGTGGTTAAATACAATATTTATTTATTGCGCTATCGTACACAAAAATTACAACCTCCGTCTTACGAATTTTCGATCAGGTCACGTGTCCTGACGCGAGTTTAACATTTATACCCATCCCAAGAAAAGTGCTCAACGGCGCTAAGAAGTTTTCACTTCAAAAAAGGGAATCAAAATGGATTAGGGGGTCAAGGGGGGTCAAGATGGGTTGGGTAGTCAAGGAGGTCAAAATGGGTTGGGGTCAAGGGGGCAAAATGTGTTGGGTGGTCAAGGGGGTCAAAATGGGTTGGGGTGTCAAAGGGGGTCAAAATGTGTTGGGAGGTCAAGGGGGGTCAAAATGGGTTGGGCGGTCAAGGGGAGTCAAAAATGGCTTGGGGGCTCAAGGGTCAAAAATGGGTTGGGGGGTCAGTTATTTATGTGTCATGTATAAAACTCTCCCAATTGGGTTACTTACGAATCCTCAGATTAGGATTGCTAAAGACATATCTTTGTTTTTGGAATATCATTGGTGTGAGGCAAGCATTCGTTTTCAGTTTCTCAATTCTGTTTTTGGATTAAGAATGTGATTCCGGATGTATGAGCCATGCCTAAGGCTGTTAGTCGATGACTTTGACAGATGAATGATGACTTACGTCAAACAGTGTTGCCAACCGTACGATTTAAATCGTATTCATACGACATTTTTGGCTTTGATACGATGTACGATCGTAAATTAGAAATCGTACGCAAATATACGATCTTTTCAAATCTTTTAATACCTACTCACAGCAAAAAAAAAAAAACGTATTAACTTCATTTTTTCTTATAAAGAATCAATAGCAACCAACAGATTTGAACGAGCCTTAAACTTCTTAAACCGTATAATCTTGTAAAATATCTGGTACACCTGTCATCCGCCTACAACGGTGTCCTCCTAGCCAGTTTCAGCCACGGCGGCCAATCTCAATGGAGATCAGCCAGGTACGCAGGATATATTATAGTGCACAAGCGTGTGCGCAATACTCAGGTGCACTCGCTATTCCTTCACTCTCATAGTCCGGTGAGATGGCAATCCGATATGACCGGAGAGAGATCAGGCGCAGGACCAACGGCTTTACGTGCTTTCCGAGGCACGGGGGTATCATACCGCCAACTTCCAGACTCCGAGCTGCCGAAAAACCCAGTCACAATGTTTTTGGCTCGACCCGGTATTCGAACCAAGGACCTCAGCGCGCAAATCATATTCGTAACGCGTACGCAATACAACTACGCGGCCGAGGCAGTTCGCCTACAAATTCGTGATTTTAAGCTATATCTGTATGGAAATGTTACATGTCATAGGTATTTTCCTATATTTTAGAAGAGTTGTTATAACCAAGGTGAAAAAAGTCACTACTTGTTATCTTTGTTAATCTATTATAGATAGATTATCTACATGCCAAATATTAATTGTTGAATTAAATTTCGCATTTAATTCATTTACTTTTGTTGTATTGAAATTTTAATGCGTACTATTTTTTTTCAAAAATTCTTGGTAAAATACGATTTTTCTTAGTGTCTGGTACGATCATCTAAAAAATAAAGTTGGCAACACTGACGTCAAAGTGAAGTTACCTGACACCTGTTAAGTGTTACGTTTATTTTGTACTTTTTGCAGATTTGTAGATGAAGCACCAAGTACCAATAGTTTACGTGTTTTCTCATAATTTTCTGGTGATTCCCTACTATTTATACTGTTTGTAACAAACGTTTAACCCCTAATAGCAGGTTGAACATTCTATCAATTTCTTAAAAACGTTAATATCGTGTATAATTGGAGAAATATGTTACGAGAGTGACGAAATTCTTGAACCATGGAATCATTATCGAAGCAAGAGTTAATATCAACAATAACTAAGCAAGCAGATCAAATCAAACGTTACGAAGCACGTTTGCGAGGTTTGTTCGCATTGCACTTCTCTATTCTGGCTGTATTTGAAATTTGAATATATTGTGGTTAAATTTGTCAGCTTGCTTTGGTATGATACATGTTGGGAGCCGAATGGAAAGTAACTTGAACGTAAAACTCATACCACATGCATATGTACTGCATGTTGACAGATAATAGACATGAAAGCCTCTAGCTCAAATTATGTTTCAAATCTGCTTCAGGCAGCTTTACACAATTTATATTACTTGTGTGAGAGCTGTGAACATACACTGAATTCTAAATTTTTGAGGTTTTATGCAGTACTTTTAATTTTTTTGGAACTGTTTTAAAAAAAGTTTTGCTTAGAAACAGAAATATGAAATTGTTATTAAGTATATTAAATTAGAAACATAAATTTTATCATGATATGTTTATTTCATAGTAGTATTTCTAAATTCCAGATGTAGTTGCAGCATATAAAGGTCTTGTGAAGGAGAAGGAAGCTCTGGAGATAAGTCTAAAGGCACTCAATAAAACTGAAAGCCCTGTCGAGGGTGGCGGTGGAGGTAAGATCCATTTTGTTACTATGTTTATTATTGCATATAAGCCGTTAAACAGTTAGGTCATCTGATGTTATCTTCACTGCCCATAAACACATAAAATAAGAAAACATGGACAAGCTGCTGGTCTTATCAGAAAAGAATAGTGATAAGGGAAAGGTGAGAAGTAATATGGGCTTACTTCTACTTTATTTTCTTACTTACCATATAAAAAAACCACTCTTTATTATAGATTAGATAAAAACATTCTTTGTTATAGAGGAGGCTTGTGCTCAGCAGTGGGCAGTATATTATAATACAGTGCTGATATTACTCAAAAGCAGAATGCACCAGTAAGCTGTCACTTCATATTAGTATTTTATGATGCACAGTCTTTTTTTTTTTTTTTTATTGCATTGAATGACGAGCCGAGCATGCCGTTCGCCTGATGGTAAGCGATACGACCACCCATAAACAGTAGCAACACCATCCAGCACCGTGAGTTTCAAAGTACTGTGTGGCTTTCCACTGCACTCGTCATCCTGAGACATAAGATGTTAAGTCTCACTATGTCCTGTAGTTCCACTGGCTACAATGTCCTTCAAACCGAAACACAACAATGCATGCACACTGCTGCTTGGCAGTAGAAATAGACATTGCGGTGGTACCCACCCAGACGGTCTCTTACATATGAGAGACCCTACCACCAGTAAAAGTGTCTTGGTGAAGGTTGAGATGGCTTATCATGCTGTAGACAAATAATATAGTGTGTCAGTCGACACTATCTGGACCCCCCTCTGCTTGCCATCATGTGCAGTGGGGTCACTTTACTGTTCCTATATAAGAAATGTATATATAATAATTAATATGTCGACAGAGTGGGGCTCCCATTTAAAACCGACTTTTAATATGCAATCCATCATATAATAGTTATGTTTATTTTTACATTATAATAATATAGATATTATTAATGTCATACAGATGATTCAGTGGTGGCCCTCACTCTGTCCTTATCTACCCTTACAGCTGAGAAGGCTCGCATGGAGGAGGCTTTCCAGGCAGATAAAAAGGTCACAAGAGATAAGGTACAGTAGCATATTATGCATATACCTTGTGGAGGCATTATTTTTATTTCCTATGTGTTACATTTAAGCAAACAATATTTTGTAAATATATTTATTCAGGTTCATATCTGACACTAAGACTAATATTTAAAGCCTGGTTTAGACTATGATATTATACAAAGTATACTCAGTTTATACACCGAGTATCTATATTTGAATACTAGTGTCTAAATGTCACAATACAAAACATTCTACTTATATCCTCTTAGTTATACTTTTTAACAAAAAGTGTCAACTAAATGAATGTATAGATAGTGACAATACTGTATACCAAATATAATATAATGTTGATTAGCCAGAGGTATTGAAGATCTTGATCACCAGATTTTAGAATGCTACTCATCAGAATGAGTGACAATTAGTGGCGAAGCGTGGATTGCTGCCTCCCGAGGTGGGCCGCTACACACACTGGTGACAATGTTAGAGTTCCACCATTAAAAAACAGATCCTATAGTATTCACGGGTACTGAGAAGGGAGTTAAATAGAGTGAAGTAGACTTGTGAGTAATTTTAGAACTTAATGAGTGCTACCATCATTTTTGATAGATATGAGAGACTAGACAGCGATCTTTGGCCAGTATTAGACCTAATAGTGGTTATTCATGTGTAAGTCCTAAAGCAATTTGACTAAATGGATATGTGTGCTTTCTTTACAGTATGAGAATATAATTGCAACAATGCGTGAGGAAACCAAAACACTAGTGCAGCAGCATCTAGTAGAGGTGAACAACTTGAAGGCCAAGATTTCATATGAGATTCAGGAACGGGAGAAGGAGAGAGCTGATCATGCCGCTATGTTGAAGTGAGTAACATTTTAACATAGAAGAATTAAGGGGTAGGCAGAGGTATGCCTCTACTGGTGCACACATGATGTGAAAATTCACATGTGTTTTTCGATTCGAATAACTAGAGCAAGAGCAGTCATGGTCCAAAATGAAACATATCTTTTCTTGTCTTGAATATGTATTTTAATTCAAATATATTTATCAGTACATGTATTTTTAAGGGAACTACATCTGAAATTAAACAGTGAGAGAAAAACTAAGGAGAAATTAGAAGACAAAGTTGTAAACTCCAATGAAGCTCAAGGTAAGGTTTTAAATTCTCAGCTATATTAAAAAGTGTTATTTTTTAATATGATTTAATGAAGTGATGAGTAGGATTATGGTTAATGATAATTTATGCCTACAATTAGAAGCAAAAACACAGAATTATGGTTGGCATTCTAACTTAAACTATTTATGAGCAAAGCTGTAGCAGCAGACTTCACCTGATCGCACATTTGTAAAGATTTGTTGTGCTATATAATGGTAGGGTACAGCTGAAAATCAGTGCTGTTTAACAGCGTATACTGAGCTGGTAACCCTTCTACCACACATATTGCAACAAATACTTAATAGTGTTAACTGTGTGTGTGTGTTTTATTTTTATTTTATTTTTGTGTTTTTGTTATGTGTGTGTAGAAAAATAAATGGTATAACAGTACCTAGTTTCAGAACAGTACTGTTAAATAAACAAAGAAAATCTTTAGATTAAGTTATGCTCAGTTATTACATCTGCATTGGATTTTATGTTCTTTAAATCGATACATAGTATATCCGTGGTTAGCATAGATTAGTTTTGCCGACTACATTAATTTTCATACGAGAGATTTACTTAGTACTCTCAAACAGATGACTATGTGTGAGCCAAGTGAAGTTCTGTACTTATTTTGTAAGCGGATTGCAGTTCACTTAGTGTCGATTAATGAGAAATTGTCATTCTCGCCAGTTGCGACTTTCGTGAGCCATATGGGCTTTACACCTTGTGTACGGTGGTCGCTATCTGGATACAAATATCGTACTACCAGACTATAAGAACCAATGAAGGCCACAGGCAAATAACAGGGAATGTCCTAATTAGTGAATTTTGAGAAAAAAACAATTTGAATTTTTTAAAAGTATATTATTTGTTATTGAGACCAGAGAGAGGGAGTATATTATTTTTATTCATTCCCAGTTCTTTTCTGTTTGGCCATAAATTAAGCTGCATTTATGGCGCCAGCCGTTAACTTTTTTTAAATTCTAATGAATTGAATTCAAAATACCACAGACAAAGATATGATTCTATAAATAATAATAATAATATTCTATTCTATTGCAACAAATACTTAATATTGTTAACTGTGTGTGTGTTTTTTTTGTGTCTTTTTTATTTAGGTTTTTTTTTGTTTTTTTTTTATGTGTGTAGAAAAATAAATGGTTTAAATAAAAAAATAAAAAATATAAAAATTTGTGACATTCCCTGTTATTTGCTTGTGCCCTTCAAATGGCATATTCCAGCATCCCAAGCGGAGCTGGAGAAGCGAGTCCGCGACCTGAGCAGCTCGCTGGAGGCGGCGCAGCGCCGGCTGCAGCGCGCGGAGTCTCGCACGGTGGAGACTCCCGCCATGCTGCTCCGGCTGCAGCAGAAACTGGCACTGCTCGAGCAGGCTCACTCACTTGCTATCAGAGAGGTGAGCATTATTACTCATTTACTCCCAGTATATCATACATTATCCATTACAATGTGTCCATAAGAAGAGTGTTATGGTGGAACTTAAAACCTATAGATTCTGTATATACAATTCAATAGAATGTGAGGTGTGATGTGAAAAGTGTCTTGCAAAAAAATCATAATACTTCAAGTAAATTTTGCCACATTTCGTCTGTGAATAAAAGCTAGATCAATACATAAAGCAAATTGAATAAGCTGACTTAATATTATTATTACTATTTTCTCTTAATGATTTTGTTAAATAAAAATCCCTGGGAATACGAAAGAATTAATTGTAAAAAGAGGCAAAAAAATAAAGGTACTGTTACGACCAAGAGTAATTGCATAGTAAAGTAATTTTTTATCTGTTATTGAAAACTAAGTCTTTCATTACAATTCAAAGGCTCATAAATTATTTTTTTTGAACCTTTCTTTGCTAGATTTTTAATACTGACATTAGGTTTTAGGTTTAGAAGACTTTATTTCTCATTAAGAATTACTTACAATAATTCACTCACTGAGAAATTATAACATAACAATCATTTAGGTGAGCGTACTAAACAGACACTGTATTAATATTAATCTATGAGAGGGTATGCACAACTCTATTTTTTAATAACTAAGTGCAAGTTACAACATAAGCCGAGAAGCACGGATTCATAGTTAGTACAACGACTGGATGAGGCATCGATTGATCATCAATAGTTTCCCTTTATAGCTTGTAATATTATCATGGGTTAAAGTTATTATTGAATTATATATGAATATTTATAGGTGAATGTATAGAAAATAGGCATGTATAGATAGTAGGTGTACTCGCACAGTATAATATTTTCATGTATTGGTTTATACGTCGTTTTCCATAATATGTTCCTTAAGTAATTTTTTAAAACTAGCCATTGTTTTAGTATTTTTTATGTTAGTAGGCAACATATTGTATATTTTAACTCCTTCAAATTCTATATTCTTCTTCCCATAATTTGTTCTGGGTGGACGTGTAACAAGATAATTTGCATTTCGTAATTTGATTTTTTGGACTTCATGTTTTCTCGTAAAAGATAAATTTGTGTGGATCTCTTTGTTTAGTATTTTACGTATTAATATACATGTATAGTATTTATAAGTTTGCTTTATATTCATTAATTTAGTGTTTTCGTAGAGTTTATGTATAGACGAATAACGTTTATAGTTAAATAAATTTTTTATTAGTCGATTCTGAGTCATTTGTATGGTTTTCAAAGTAGATTTACATGCAGTTCCCCAAATTTCTATTAAGTAGTCAATGTGCGGTTTTACTAAACAATTGTAGATTATGTAACGGACATTCTTAGGCAGACAATTTTTCATACTGTGAAGGACTCCTGTTAAAGGTATCAGTTTAGATTTTATGTTTTCAACCTGCGGTTTCCAATTTAGATAATTATCTAAAATTAGGCCAAGATATTTTTCTTTTGATTTCCTTGTTATTAATTGGTTGTTTATTTTTATTTCTATGTTATTAGATATTTTTTTATTTTTAGCGGCAAATATAACATAGTTTGTTTTTGTGACATTAATGGTTAGTAAATTTGATTGGAACCAATCATTGAGTAAATTTAAATCTTTTTGAATACTGGGTGTAATGGCTTCAATCGAATGACCAAAGTAGAAAAGCGTTGTATCATCTGCATAAAGGGATACGTCTCCTTTTAGACCAATTTGACTAATATCATTTATGTAAATTAGGAATAGAAGTGGTCCTAAAATTGATCCTTGTGGTACACCGTATGTGATAATATTAGAACTGCTATGTTGTTGACCTAGCTTTACCATTTGCCTACGATTTTGTAAATACGATTTAAAGATCTCAAGTGCTTTTCCAATAACACCTACATGAGATAGTTTGTGTAGTAAAATTTCGTGACTAATAGTGTCAAACGCCTTTTTGAGGTCAATAAAAACACCTATAGCCAATTGTTTTTGATCGATTTTATTTTTAATTTTTGTTACGAGATCGATCGTTGCCGATAAGGTATTTGATTTGGGGCGAAATCCGTATTGTTTATTATATAAGAAATCTTTTGACTTTAAAAATGTCTCCAAACGAATGTATATAATTTTTTCAAATATTTTTGAGATCACTGGGAGAACAGAAATAGGACGGTAATTACAAGGATCCGATTTGGTACCAGATTTATAAATTGGTACAACTTTAGCGATCTTTAGACTATCCGGAAAAATACCTTGCTCTAGACTATCATTAATCCATGCCGTGAATTCATTAGCTAATATATTTTTTATACATTTTATAGATTTCGTATTGATGCCATCAATGCCGCTACCAGTATTAGAGTCTAGGGTATTAATAATTTTAATTACTTCATCCGTAGTTGTCGGCGCGATACACTGAAGCACTACATTGTTGTTATTGTTTTGTTCGTTAGGTAATACTATCTTGTTTTTAAATTTGTTAGGTATCAAATTTGCTAGAGATGAACCAATAGTCGAGAAGTAGGAGTTAAAGTATTCGCAGATTTCTTTTTCATCGGTGATAGTGCCAAATTCAGTTTCAAGTTTGTCCGGTGCTACTTTTCCTCTTGTTTTATTTTTTGAAAGTTCATTAATTAGTTGCCACATTTTTCGAGGCTTGGTCATATGATTCTTAAAAGTTTCGTAATAATAATTCTTTTTTGCTAATTTTATGGATTGGGAAACAGTGATCTTCGCTGTTTCATATTCATCTTTCAAACCTATATCCGCAATATTTGTTTTATGTTTTTGCCACAGTGAATTACGTTTATTTATATCATGTACGATTTCTCTATTTATCCAGTCCTGACGTGGAGGATTTAGGATTCTTATCTTTTCTATTCTGCTCTTAGATAGGCAATATTGTAATTTTTCCGGCAAAGTCTTATGTAAAAAATCTTCATTATTTTTTATGTCTTCGAAACAGTGGTACAATTTGGTGTAATCAGTTGCTGTGTAAACCATTTTCTTGACTGGTGGAGGTAGATACTGCTTAATTTCCAAAAATATTTGTTTATGATCAGACATAGCGGATTCTAATATTACTAAATGAAAGTTGTTATCTAGTAGGTTAGAGCTTACATGGTCTAGTAAAGATTTAGTAGAGCTTGTTTCTCGAGAACAATGTGTTCGATCAATTTTGTTTAGAATTTTAAAGTTATTTTCTTTTAATGTGTTTTTATATTTCTGGATTGTCTGATCATGGTTGAGTAAATCAAGGTTGAAGTCTCCAAATACTACTGCTCTCCTCCTTTCCTGAAGTTGCTGCGAATATATTTCAAGAAAATTATCAATATTTGTTTTGTCAGGCTTGTAAATAACACCAATGTCTAGAGAGAATTTTTTTAGGTGTATCCAGAGGTAATGAATATTTTCTATGCAATGTTCTTCAATAAAATTATGATTTAGATCGTTGTGTACAAAAATGGAGACTCCACCTCCCCTTTTGTTTTGTCTAAAACTATAATAATGCGTGTAACATGGGATTTGGAGTCTTTCGGCTTCACCTGCGTCCTTAATCCATGTCTCTGTAAGCAGGATAATGTTTATAACGGTGTGAAAAGAAGCTATTACGCACCTCAACTCATCAAATTTCCCAGGCTTAATTATACTACGAGCGTTGGCGTAAAAACATTTCAAGGATTTTTTTGTGAATTGTATATCATTATAGTTATTAGTTATTTGATGTGTTATTTTTTTGGTTATTGCTAGTTTTTTGTTATAGTTGTACTCGGCGGGGAGTTTTTTTCTGGTGTTGGTATGATTTTTGGGATGCCCTTGATATATTTGATACTAAGATTTGTTTCTCCAGCAGTAATTCTTCTTTGAAGTTCGTCTTTTAGATTTTGCATATATTTTCGTTGGTAAGGAGTTTGATCAGAATATATTTTTATATTTTCAAGTTCCTGGTTGTTTTTGTTGCGTAAAACAGCTTTAACTGTTTCTTCAGATTTAAAACATACTTTCAGTGCACGTGTGCAATCTGGTTTGAATTTTCCTAGACGAATGACTTTTTCAGGTGGTGGACAGTCAGTACAATTGACTTTAAGTATTTTTATAATTTCGAGCTTTTCGTACTCATGCCGTTCTGTTGGTGATTTTGATTTAGGTTCCGGAATTCCAACAACTATAATGTTTTTAGTGCGCCTATATCGCTCTTGGATTTCAGTGAAAATTTCATCATAACTTGTAGGCTGATCGGGACTAATAACCGTGGAAGTAAGTTGTGGCGTGTTTTTAAGCTTATTTATTTCTGATTCTAGTACTGTAATTTTTTTCCCTACATTTTCAGTTGTGGCCGTTAGACTTGTCAATTTAGTTTTCAAATTATTATTATCCGATATAATACTCTTGATGGTACTGGTTATGGTACCTATTTCGTTCTTAATAGCTGCAGTATCTTGACGTAGTTTATTTATGTTTTCAGCTTGGGCATTTCCACACGATTTTAGGACTGCCATCATTTCGGACATTTGCTTTCGTATTTCAGAAAGTTCATTTCGAATTAGATCATTATCATCAGTTTGTTTTCTTTTATTACGAAGAGTAACGGGCAACTTAGTATCATTACCTGTGCATACATCTGACAGATTTGGCTGGGAGCTGCCGAGTCTTGTGCCGCTGTCACTTCTAGTCGGAGATCGTTGGACGCTCATAGTGTTTCTTCGATGTGAAATGACTCACGTGCGTTGTGCTTATGCGAAACTGCTCCGTTTGTGAGCCTGTCTCTTTTACCCGAGGGGGTGAAGAGCCGTCACCGCGTCGATGCCGCAAAACTGCACTCGTTACTCAGAACACAATAGGCTTAACTATCTACGATGTTCATTTCCGAAAAGATATCATAAACAGAGGTAGTAAGGTTAAAATTAGATCTATACGTATTAAATAAATTAAAGTAACTCTTCGCAACACGTCTGCTCTGTACGCTGTCTAGTTCAAACAAAAACCACACATTTGAATTTCTTTAATGCCCAATTCCTTTAAATTTCTAGGAGCAAATAAAAGCCAAGCGTGCTGAAGAGTCAGCTCGCAAGCAATGCGCTCGCCAGGAAGAGCGTGTGGCTGCACTAGAGGAAAAGGTGGCCGAGCTGTCCCACACGGTCGGGTGCTATGACGCGAGGAGACAGACTGATCTTCGTACCATACAGACCCTCAGGGATCAGCTCAGAGCCAAGCTACTTACGGATTTGAGTGCTGGTAAGTGGTGGGTTTATTTGCATAGGTAGGGGTTGCGTGATGCCCTAAGGATTTTGAAGTAGCCTACTACATACTATTGAATGAATGAATGAATGAATGAAGCCTTTTATTCAGACTTAAACAACATTAGATTTACAAAAATTTCAAGTTATCATATTGCAATACAATCAATATAAGTTTTTAAATTAATTATCATTCAGTATAAATTTATAAAATAATTATCATTGTATCATGCTTTATCATTAAATATAAATTCTATTAATCAATGTAATAAATATTTGCATGCATATATATATATATATTTCCATTTTATTTGGTTTTGCTACTTTTCCTCTTTTGTCACCGGTTACTTGTCTGTGTGCCCTTTGGCATAGGCCTCCTCCAACTCCTTCCACTTTGTTCTGTCCCTCGCTACCCTAGTCCATAGTTTCCCGGCTGTCCTGACGATGTCATCCATCCACCGAGTATTCTGCCTTCCTCTTTTCCTTTTTCCCGTTCTTGGGTGCCAAACCATAATCCTTCTGCTCCACTTATCTATACCTCTTATTGTATGCCCTACTACATACTATTACTAATTTATAATACCACTAAAATTATCAAATGTGCTATTTATAAAAAGCAGCGATAGCTTAGTTGGGAGTGGAACAGACTGCCGAGACGAATGTCCGCAGGTGCAAAACCAAAGGGAATGCACCTCTGACTTTTCTAAAAAGTTATGTGTGTATTCTTTTTGAATTATCGCTCGCTTTAACGGTGAAGGAAAACATCGTGAGGAAACCTACATACCTGAGAAGTTCTCTATAGGAATTTCGAAGGTATGTGAAGTCTACCAACCCGCACTAGGCCAGCGTGGTGGACTAAGGCCTAAACCCTGTCAGTAGTAGAGGAGGCCCGTGCTCAGCAGTGAGCAATATATAATACAGGGCTGGTATGGTATGGTATGGCTATTTATAAAGCTATGGAAGTTGTTATTATAGTGTAGGGCATAGGCCCCTCTGAAGAATAACTAGCTACGCCCATATTTATTTGTGAAGAATAATAAGGTGATCATATTATGTTTTGCCACATCATTAATTTTAGGAGTCAGCTGAGAGTGACTGACTTGATCTTAATCATATTGTTATGCAGCGTTTGTCGAGTTGCTAACAGCTGTTTTGGTTATTGAATCAGTGATGCATCGTATTTTTTTTAATATAAACAACTAATAAAAGTAATTAAACTTTATATTTTTCAGACGAAAAACCTTCTCCAAATGTGTCGATTATAAGCGAGACAGACAACGAAAAACTAGCAGACAGCGAGTACCTGCACAACTTAATAGACAAAATACACATACTCAAGAAGGAATTAATATCAGAAAATGATAAATTAGGCTCACCCATTGACATTACAACAGTTTTCAAAGTAGATGGCTATGAAAACATCCATTTGAAATGCAAAGAAGAGTATGAGATCCTTAAAGCGGAGTTTGAAGCTTTTAAGGCTAAAGATGTCAAGAGGGAGCAGGGAGTGGAGAGTGAGAGTGAGATAGAGAGGCTCAAGAGCGAGATTACGATCTTGGGAGACAAGATTGAGACGTACGGGACGCTTTTGGAAGAGGAAAGGCAGGATAAAATTGACACATTGAAGATTTATGAAGAGGTGGGTATTTTTTAGGGTTCCGTACCCCAAAAGGAAAAAAGGAAACCTTATAGGATCACTTTGTTGCCTGTCTGTCCGTCAAGACCCTTTTTTCTCAGGAACGCGTAGAGATATCAAGTTGAAATTTTTACTAAATACTCGGGTCTATGGTCTCTTTCAGCTGCGAAAAAATGAAATTTTTAAGTCAACGCGATCAAAAGATGTGACCGTTTATATCGCATATTTTCGTTTATTTTGCGATTTTGCAAGGGAATCACAAACTATAGGGTACTTCCCGTTGATCTTTAATCATAAAATTTGGCAAAAAGCAAGGTCTTACAGCACCTGTAAAGGGAAACCTGTCTGAAAACCGTAAATAGTAAAGCGAATTTACATACTTACCAAAATTTGATCAATTTATTAATTAATTTTTGCGAACTATTGAACTTATGTACTTAGATACCTCACATACAAGTTTGTACGTAACCCTCGGTACGCGAGTCCAACTCACACTTGTCCGGTATTTTTATAATTCCTTAGATAATTTATTCTGCCCTCTAACTGTCTTTACCGCAATTCTTCTACCTTTTATAGTCTCATACTCACTCACCATAATTATTTACTTGTTGATTTCTTATAACAATTTACTATCTTTGTTTTAAAACTCGATTCTCCCGGAAAAAAATTACCTTTGAAAAATTAATTGAACATTCCAGAAACTAAGGCACGAGCAGGAATACCACAAGGAGGTGACGTCAGAGCTGAAGACCCGAGTTCAGAGCCTGGAGAAGCAAGTGCAGACACAACGAGACAGGTGAGTGGTCGGCTCGGGTTTTTATTCAGGCAGGGAAACGCGACCCCACTGCACCGTTTTTTATCATTAGCTTGGCAAAGTGACCTGATGTTAAGCGAAGTGAAGCCAAAAAAAAATATCAGTGCACCTGGTAAGTAGAGTTGGGTCCAGACAGTGTAGACTGGTGAGAGATGATTAACTAGCCGTCGACACAAATATGCCGGCCTGTTTGATACCGGATGTACAGTCAGAAGCATAAATATCTGTACAAAATCAACATTTCAAATCGCCTATATACGCGTTAAGTTAAACCTAAACCTTTTTTTCTTTGTTTGAAGTAAAGTAAATCTCTTTTATTTTATTTTTGTGAAGATAAAAAAAAGATTAGTAAGAACAAAAAAGTATGTAGGCGATTTGAAATTTTGAATTTGTTCAGCTACTTATGCTGCTGACTGTACACAGGCCGACCCCGGAATACGATCTTAGGTGGGCCGCTGTGGTGGGTTTCACATCTTGTACGGTGGTGGCTATCCGGCCGGAGTCACATGTACTACCCCAACAGTACCACGGATATCGATATTGTGTACTTGTCGGGTATATTTTTTTTATTAATGTCTTTGAGGGTGTCTGAATATAAAAACCAATTGACCTGTCGAGTTTTGGCGGGAACCTGGAAGTGTCATGAGGTGCTCTTGTTTTAATTCATTATTTTGGTGATACTTAGTGTTATATTGCATAATTATGGTGTTATATTGTCCAATATAGTTCTATTAAAAAGCTCAAATGAAGTGAATTGAAATAATAGTACTAATCAAGTGTTTTTTTTGTTGCCGCCAAAATTCCTCGATAAAGTCTTGGTAAGGTAGCCACTGCTTTACTTCGACATACTACAGATAATAAAAAAGATAACCCAAACTTGACATTGGCAAAATGTGAAGAACAAGTGCCATAATAAATAAAAAAAAAAAAAATTACCTGTCACGACTAGTAGTGGGAGTGACAGTTGGGTGTATAAAAAGGGTGCCGAATCATATGAAGCAACTAGTTAAGTGCAGTTCGATACTAAGTAGTAACTACACTGCCTCGGTGGCGTAGTTGTATTACGGTACGACTGCAAGGCTGAGGTCTCGGGTTCGATCCCCGGGTCGGGCAAAGTGATATTGGATTTTTCTATTCAGTATCAGCCCGGAGTCTGGTATTTGTGCCCGATATGGCGATAGGCTCGCCCCCTATCACATCATGGGACGGAATACGCTTGGCGAAAAGTGGGTGCACTAGTTGCGCCTCTGCCTACCCCTTCGGGGATAAAAGGCGTGAGCATGCGTTTAGTAACTATAGTGGTTTTGATATCGGTCAGTGCATAGTTAAGCGGTTACTATGTTAATTCGGATTTATGATTGAGATCATATTAAGGTAAGTATAAGTCGAGTACAGTTGATATTGGTTAAGTAATTGTCTCAATTACCATGGTGTCGTAATAAGTAGAGTTAATAATGAATCCTGACGTGGTATTGTACTCTGTGAACACTTGATTACGCAATAATTGACCAATGATCAATAAATTAATCTCATCTTACTTACTTATGATTTAGTCCGTAAACTATTTATTACTACTTAAATTCAGTTGCTTCACTTAAAATTACTTTAATATTATACATAATAATAACGTAACATTTTTATCTACTTTGTGATATTGTAAACTCGTCCGCTATTTTTAACTTTTCTTTATACACATGTTTTGGGTTACGATTAGTTATAAGCATATTTTGTAATCAATAACTGAGTATTTATGATTGTAACCTGTTATGGTTAAATAAATAAATAAAAAAAAAATAAAAAAAAAATGGTGAGTTGAAGAGATAATTCATTTGTGACTTTTATTATGGAAGCCCACGTATAACTATCGGCCGCCGCTGTCTGCGACATACTTATTGTATTGTATTGAGTGTTGTTGTTTAAAATGCAATTAATAATAATATGGTTTAGTCATTCAGCTTGTGAAAGACTTTTAATAAAGAAAATTTGGGTTTGAGTTTATGTTTTTATTTTTTATTTTTATTGCATTGAATGACGAGACGAGCATGCCGTTCACCTGATGGTAAGCGATGCGACCACCCATAAACAGTAGCAACACCATCCAGCACCTTGACTTATAAAGTACTGAGTGGCATTCCACTGCACTCGTCATCCTGAGACATAAGATGTTAAGTCTCATTATGTCCAGTAGTTATACTGGCTACAATGTCCTTCAAACCGAAACACAAGAGTGCATGCACACTGTTGCTTGGCGGTAGAAATAGACATTGCGGTGGTACCCACCCAGACGGCCTCTTACATAATGAGAGACCTACCACCAGTATTATGTGTTTGTTTTAAGTAAAATATAATCGTTTGTGCAGGTACGCCGCCCTGCTGGACGAGACAGACAACTACATCCGCGGCAGGAACGAGAGGGCGCGTCGGGTCAGCGCCGAGGAGGGGTGGAGGGACCACGGAGTGCTGTCGGTTAGTACAGTCAGCAGCATAAGTATCTGTACAAAATCAAAATTTCAAATCGCCCATGTACGCGTTAAGTTAAACTGAAACATTTTTTTCTTCGTTTGAAGTAAAGTGAATACCTTTTATTCTATTTTTGTGAAGAGAAAAAAACAGATTAGTAAGAACACAAAAGTGTGTAGGCTATTTGAAGTTTTGATTTTGTACAGATATTTATGCTGCTGACTGTACACATTTAGTTTTTAAAGTAGGGCTCATAAGCCCTACCTTACATATAAGGCAGGTTTTTCGGGTCTTAGATTAGCAAGAAACTTTGCATAAGTTATCTTTTGTAAGCGATTTCTTCCGCGTAAGTCACGGCAAGCTCCAAATATTGAAGTTTGCAGGACATACGGCGAGTCTCATGTGTATAGAATTATTAAATATTGTCGTTAGGCCCGATATTTTCTCGGGATAAAAGTATCCTATGTCCTTCCCAGGGACTCAAACTGTTTACATACTAAATTCCATGGAATCGTTCGGTAGTTTTGAGTGTATCGCATTCAGACACAGAGACGCGGCGGGGGACTTTGTTTTTGACCCCCGACGGAAAAAGAGGGGTGTTATATAATAAGAAAGAAGAAAGAAGTATTTTATTTGTCACTGACACAACTGACATACAATGGTATCAATTATAAACTAAAAAATCACACATAATAAAACATACAAATCTTTCTTCTTTATAATATTTGTATATAAACTGCATGCCTCGGTGGCGTAGTTGTGTTGCGGTATGACTGCAATGTTGAGGTTTCGGGTTCGAGCCCCGGGTGAAGTGATATTGGGCTTTAAATTCAGATTAGCTTGGATTCTGGAATTTGTGCCCGATATGGCGATGGGCTCGCCCCCTATCACATCATGGGACGGAATATGCACGGCGAAAAGTGAGTGCAATAGTTGCATTTCTGCCTACCCCTTCGGGGATAAAAGGCGTGAGTGTGTGTGTAAGGATAAAATTCGTAAAATAATATTGTACATTGTAACAGGACGTGACGGCGCCGCCACACATGCTTCACTACGCCCACGAGTTAGCGCGCAAAGATCTCGACATAACGCAGCTCAGGAAGGAGAAACACATCCTCGAGGGACAGTTTAGGTAAGGTATTCCAATATTATTACTTTATCATACAATAAAATTAATCAAGGAAACAAAAAATAAAAAAAAACCTGATAAAAAAAAAAATTACTTCATTTAACTAAATAAAACAATAATATATTTCATTAAAAAATCTTTTTTAAGTAGATTATCAAAATTAATCGACATTACAACTTAAACTCACTTCTTTACCCGCAAATGACTAGAAGCAAGACTTTTCGTTAAACTTACATCTGTCCTATGATATGACAGCGATGGGAATAAACGATCCCAATCCCTTTTTTGCAATCCATTGTGAAACTGGACCAATCAGTGGTCTTAGAATGTGGCAAAAAAACACGTCATGACTCCGTTTCGTCTTATTGGGATTGGTTGAGAGACTAACACGTGACTGACGTATTGGTCAACCTAAGGTTGTTCTGAACTTCGGAATCTCCAAGAGTGACCCCGAAGCTCAAAGAAATTTTTCCAGAATTCTTACCGAGGCATGGAGTGATTGGATCCCCATTTTCACTGACGCGTACAAACTCGTTAGTGATTGCGTTGGCGCGGCTGTGTGGATTCCGAAGTATAAGATAATTTTAGACTTTAAATGTCCTTCTCAAACATCAATTTTTTCAGGTGAAGCTATTGCAATTTTGGAAGCTGTTTTATTTGTTCATTCGCATAGTTTAAATAATAGTATGATTCTCTCAGACTCCTTAAGTTTGTTACAGGATATCATTAAATCTCCCTTTCACAGTGGTTCTTTTTATCTTACTGTTAAAATTAAAAAGGCACTAAGGCAATGCTTTTTGGCTGGTATAGAGGTAGTACTAGCATGGATTCCCAGCCATTGTGGCATTTCTGGAAATGAAACCGTCGATTTATGCGCTCGTAATGCAATCTCTTCTGGGAATGTTATATACAGGCACTGTTTCACTCGGGATCTTAAAAGCAACACTTATCCAGACCTAAAAAACTCATGGAATATTCTCTGGCAGTCTTCTAGGCTAATGAAAGGAATCAATTATGGCTCTATACAACCTTCACTTCCTACAAAACCCTGGTTCTTTAAATTTCGTAAATTCAGCAAAAAAGTAATTTCGGCTATTATCCGCCTACGCTTAGGACACGTATGTACTCCTGTTTTTCTCGCTAAAATTCGCGTCCGTGATCACTCCCTCTGTGAGTGTGGATTAGATGAAGGTTCCCTAGAACACATTTTCTTTAATTGCCCAAGAATTCGTTTTCCTATTTATGACTTTCTTCCTGCTGAGTTTCCCCGCCCTATAAACATTAAACGTCTATTAATTGGTGATTTTCCCCAACATTTGAGAATACTTTCTAAATTTATCAAAAAAAATAATCTTTACCTTTAATTTATATGCCTTTATTAATTTATCACATCGTATTCCCTCATCCTATTCTCTCTATGTATTTCAATTGCCGTTCACTACCTTCCTCATTTTTTCTTGCTTTTTTCCCCCTTTATTTTTGTTATTTCCTGCTGTAATTTCAGTATCCGTATTTTTTCAACAACACGCTATAATCGTTACAAATTCTTATGTTTAAATTAAGCTTTTTGTTGCTTCTGCTTGTGCAGTTTGCTATCTTTCGTTTCTGTGTCCCTTAGCTCTATCTCCATAGTTCCAATCTATAAATTTTACACTAGTGTTGCTATCTATGCTGTACGCTCCTGTCAAGTGTGCTTGGTTTTAAATGGGTTCTAAGTTAACGTACTGTTTACATTCTCATTGGCATAACTAATGTCAAATATTTTAGTTGTATTGCTCTTTGCTGCCATCGTTTCTTGGTTTACCTCGGGTCGAAAGTTATTCTTAAAAAAGTTATATTATTTTAACATCTACCCACTTGACATTGGCAAAATCACCGATGACACGGTGGAGCCATTTTTAAAAGAAGAAGAAGACGTATTGGTCTCTCGATCAATCACATCATCAAAATTAAACGACATTGATTTACGAGTTGCGGTTTTTTGCCACATTAACGGCCGAATACTGAAACGCTACTCAACCAACCAAGTTATCTGAGGCCTACTTAATTTTAACAGGCTTCTTATTTTAAATGGCATTCTCAAACGGACTTTAAAATGTTTGACGGAAAAATCAGCTGAGGAGCAGTTTTTTTTTTTTTTTTTCATATATAATGGCATTTGTGTTCACATTTTGCCAATGTCAAGTTTGGTTTGTATATTTTATTATCTGTAGTATGTCGAAGTAAAGCAGTGGCTACCTTACCAAGACTTTACCGAGGAGTTTTGGCGGCAACAAAAAAAACACTTGATTAGCACAATTATTTCAATTCACTTCATTTGAGCTCTTTAATAGAACTATATTGGATAATATACCACCATAATTATGCAATATAACACTAAGTATCACCAAAATAATGAATTAAAACAAGAGCACCTCATGACACTTCCAAGTTCCCGCCAAAACTCCCCAAAGGAGCAGTTATTTTGCTATAGATTATAAAAAGTTTGTTTTCGATTACATATTTTTAATAAATTTATATTTATGTGTCGTTTCACGCAGTACATTTTTTAAAATATTAAACATAAATAAATCAAATAACATAATACACACTTTAAAAATGTTTTTGTAATGTTATATGACTATTATTATAGTTTTCTAAGCCCACTGAAAGTTTTTTTTTAACATATAAAATTACTTAATTTGTTTGCTTTATTCTCACGATCCGATCGAAGATCAAGATTAGAATCGTTTAGTGAAAACGTAACATAAATTAATGTTTCTCGACCTGAAGCAACTAGACCTCAATGTTTACGAGACAAATACGCGGCCGCTAGAACAATGAGGCGGTTAATTGGTACTAATGGACAATATTTCACATTTCAGAGATTGCCAACGTGAAGCGACTATCGAGAAAGAGCGATTCAAAGAAGTGATAAGAACTTTGAAAGAGGAAATAGACAGGTATATAATAGTAACCATCTCTAGGGCATAGCATTTCGAATAAGAAATAAATGAGTGCAGGTTCGATTCTTAATCTTTTAATCTCTCTCTCTGTAGTCGGTCCCTCATGACTGAGGATCGTGGTCATCACCGCATTTAGAACGAATTATTTGTCTCCACCGGTTTCTGCTCATCGCATCTTCAACTAGTTTATGGAACTTGGTGGCAGACGAGTCCTTAATCTGGTCTGTCCATCGGGTTGGTGCTCGGCCTCGAGAACGTTTGCCTTCCGTGTTGCCAAGGATGATAATTCTTTCCAGATTTTCGTCGCCTTTCCGTACAATCTTTTAATACGCATGCTCACGCCTTTTATCCCCGAAGGGGTAGGCAGAGGCGCAACTAGTGCACCCACTTTTCGCCAAGCGTATTCCGTCCCATGATGTGATAGGGGGCGAGCCTATCGCCATATCGGGCACAAATTCCAGACTCCGGGCTGATACTGAATAGAAAAATCCAATATCACTTTGCCCGACCCGGGAATCGAACCCGACACCTCAGCCTTGCAGTCGTACCGTAATACAACTACGCCACCGAGGCAGTCATAATAATTAGGCAGTCGGCATAATAATTACATAACGAGTTATACAATTTTAAATCGTACCGCAAAGTCCGTCGTTACACTAAATGATTTATAAATGTTATTTCAAAAGCATTTTACATATAATAACTTAGCTAATAATTACAGACTTCGACGCATCCAGTCTCGCGAAGGTGCCAACCTGGAATACCTGAAGAATGTGGTGATGGCGTACCTGATGTCTACAGACTATGCAGGCAGGAAGCACATGCTAAACGCTATAGCTGCGGTATTACACTTCACCAACAGCGAGAAGAACATGGTGCTATCGACGTTGTGAAGCAGCTGGTTATCAGTATTGGTCTGGAATTGAAATGGATGCTGTCAATTAAGGGCTGTTGTGTGTAGTGAACGTTTTTTTATTGAATGTCAATGTGCAAGTGTTTTTTTTCAAAGAAATGCAATTTCTATTAAACCTAAGACAGCGTTTAGTTGCTTTGAAAACATCACACAAGAGCTTTAATATATCGATAAATAATTTAATCGATAATCGATTACTATGTGAAATAAGCCCTAGTAGCGTCTTATCGAATTGTGTAAAAATCGATACTCATTCTGCGTCTAATAATAAGAACTACTCGGCGTATACTATTATTAATAAAATGCGAAAATGTTAGAATGTAAACATATTTTAACCCATAGTGACCAATAACTCGCCCTAATAATAATATTGTCAGAGTATAATGACTGAGATAATGCGTTTCTCGATAATCAATACAATAATGACTGCCTATTATTGAATTTTATACGGGCTCACTAACAAACCCGACTGTCTACAGCAGTCGTTATACAGTGGAGGATAAAACAAATTCGCTACCATTCCATTGGTAAAATTACCAAAGTATTATGAGACTACAGGTACTATCAGGAAGAATTTGGTAAAAGCTGATAGCTAGTTTCATCCATTTTGATTCCAGACATAATAATGTGACGTGAAACATTATGAATTTCGGCTGTCTTGTAATAACATTCCTAATTAAATTATTATATTTTCATATTATTAACTTTTACGAATAAAGAGTTGTACGTAATCTGTTTTATTTATTTTGTTGTAGCAACAGACGTATGTAATGCCCCAATTTTATTAAGATTTTTTTTAGGCACTGAGGTAAGTGATAGAGCATGGATAGAGCAGTGTTTTTTGACTTATCTATGGTTAGTGTGCATGTGGTCCATGTTAAGGTTATATAAGGCTTAAGGGTCTAATTTCTTTAGGTTTTATATTGAGTGTTTTTAGTATTTTTTATATGTTTTAGTATCAACGCCATCTATTTTGGTAACTCAAAAATAGATGACATTTTGCTACACTCAAGTTTTATTGTAGTTCTTGTAGGAACCGTAAGATGTATGGTATTACAATTGGACAATAAAAGAAATATATTAACAGGTTCTGATACCATTCATTATTAATAATAATAATTATAATAAATTATCAGAAAGTTGCATTATGGCTTCTGGACACACTACATCTCTGGTTGAGTTGGACAAGTCTGTCTTTGTTGATGCTCAGTGTATCAGTCAGACAAAACCTCAGTCTACTGAAAATACTACCTACACAAAAATAGAGACACTCTCTTCTAGATCTGCCACAGTGTTGTTCTCAGATAATATAGGGAAAGGCTTTGGTACGCTACTAAGCAACAGCCTGGAGCATTCCATTATCAATAACTGCATGCCAGGAATGCACTATAAAGACATAGTAAAATGTTTATTAAATGAAAAATATACTTCTCAGTCCTGTATTGCTCTAGTAGTAGGAAGTTGTGAAAATGTATGTAAACGGGATATTACAGAAAGCATTGCCTCTATGATTGAATTGAACTGTAAAAAAATAATATTATGTGCCTTTCCCTATCTGGCTAATGTACCGGATAGGTTGAATAAGCACATACACATGCTAAATAATCATATGCAATTTTTAGTAAGTCACTATAGTGATAAATTATTATTCTTTGACATTAATAAATTTATAAATAAATGTAGATTTAAATCGACTAGGGATACTATGTATCTGACAAAAGTAGAAAAATTTAACATTGCTACATTGTTAGCATATAATATTAACACAGTCATAATTAATATGACGAAGTCTCCTTGTACTACATGTTTTAGTAGTAATACTAATATAAATGTAGTAAATAATAATTTAAACATTTAAGTTTGACAACAGAGAAGGGTTGTAAGTTTTTAACATTAACTCATCAAAATATAAATCGCTTCTCTGGCAAAATTTTAGACATTGATATTTTTGTGGAAAAGTATAATGTAGATATACTGTGTTTTACAGAAACCTGGTTAAAACCAGATAGAATGGCGTTCAGGGTGAATGGTTTCGGGGTCGCCAGCTCGTTCAACAGAGTGTTAGCAGAAGGTGGGGGTACTCTGATATTAATTAAGGATAGTGTTACTTGGAAGGAGAGACAAGACATATCCGATCTTTCTGTTGAGCGAGTCTGTGAGGTCGCGTGCGCAGAGATTGATGAATATATAGTTTTATGTGTGTATAGACCTCCATCATCAAATATTCTGAGCTTTCTTTCTAAAATGGAGGATATTCTTTGTAAGCTCAAGAAGAACAGGAAAATATTAGTTTGCGGTGATTTTAATATTGATTTGCTTACAGATTCAACAGACAAAAGTAATTTCTTATCATTATTTAAATCTTTTAATCTTAAATGTAAATTTTTCGAGCCTACGCGAATAACCACTGCATCAGCTACATGTATAGATAATGTCATCACAAATTATAATATAGATCATAAAGAGGTAATAACTGGTGTTCGATCTGATCACAAATGTCAGATGGTCAAATTAAATTATTATAGTTCTAAAAGTCATAAAATCATACAATTTAGACCACTGTCAAAGTATAGACTAGAGAAATTTAGTACTAGGTTAAATTCAATTTTACCTTTATTGACACACAAAACGGAAAATCCAAACGATATGTTTAAAAACCTGCTTAATGCTATAACAAGTGAATTTAATAAAACTTGTGGGGTTAAATCAATAACAATAAAAAATAAATTAATATTTAGTGCCTGGGCAACTAAAGGCATAAGGCGTAGTAGAGATGTTCTTTACGAATTATATGACAAAAGGTCCTTTACACCGGATGTCAAATTTGTTAATTATGTAAGAACATACTCAAAAATTTTTAAAATAGTGTGTAAACTGGCTAAAGCTTCTTACGTTAGTGAAAATATAAAAAAATCGGATAATAAAATAAAAACAACGTGGAAAATAATTAATTCTGAAACTGGCCAAATTAGGACTGACAAAGAAATCGTTCTTAATATAAATGACGTACTGGTTTCTGATAAAAATACCGTTGCCAATTTTTTCGATAACTACTTCACTAACATTCCCTTTGAAACTACAAAAGGTCTATCATCGTCACCTGAAGCCGCTGAACTTCTGCTCAGGCGTAATGTCAATTGCTCGCAACACAATTTCGAATTTAAAGTAGTTAGTAATTACGATGTAGTCAAAGCGTTTAGAAGCATAAAACTAAAGACCACTGAAGACGTTTGGGGGTTATCAGTTAAAGCTTTTGATAGTTAGGATTGCCCCAATATTAGCGGAAATCTTCAATTTTTGTATTAAAGACGGCATATTTCCGGACCTCATGAAAATAAGTAAAGTTGTACCAATTTTCAAATCAGGGTGCTTAAACAATCCTTCTAATTACAGACCGATATCCATACTACCAGCATTAAGCAAAATTTTTGAAAAACTAATGTTACTACAAATGCTGTCGCACTTTAATCAAAATGAGATTTTACATAATAGGCAGTTTGGTTTTACCCAGGGCCGGTCTACACAAGATGCCGGTCATGCTTTAGTTAGAGCTGTATTCGAGTCCTGGGAGGGATCACAGGATGCCTTGGGGGTCTTTTGTGATCTCTCCAAGGCATTCGACTGCGTTGACCACAGAACACTCATTTTGAAACTTAATTTCTATGGTATTCGGGGTCGAGCACTTCAATTGGTATCATCATATCTTTCAGACCGGCATCAAAAAGTATACATCGATAATATTAATTCTATAGGATCTCCAGTTAGCATAGGGGTACCTCAGGGTTCCATATTAGGACCGTTCTTATTCCTAGTGTATATAAACGACTTACCTTACATGATAAATAAAAAAGCAGATGTAGTTTTATTTGCTGATGATACGTCACTTATTTTTAAGATCAATAGGAAAGATGAGGCTTTTGTAGAGCCTAATGAAACACTTGATTTCATTTCAGACTGGTTTTCCACAAATAATCTACTTTTGAACGCGGCGAAAACCAAATGTATTAAATTCTCCCTACTGAACAATACTGAACAAGTTTCTAATATTGTATTAGATAGAAATGTCTTAGATCTTGTTCCTTCTACTGTCTTCCTTGGAATAACAGTTGATGCTAAGCTACAGTGGAGTTCGCATATACATAGAATAGCTGGTAAATTAAGCTCCGCTGTATTCGCCATTAGAAAGATTAGGCAACTGACAGACGTGGCGACGGCCAGGTTAGTGTATTTTGCTTACTTTCATAGTATTATGTCGTACTGTGTTTTGCTATGGGGTTCTGCAGCTGATCTGCAGACTATTTTCATATTACAGAAAAGAGCTGTTCGCGCTATTTATGATTTGCAATCTCGCGATTCTCTTCGAGACCTTTTTAAAGATATTAATATACTAACCTTGCCAGCTGAATACATATTCCAAAACATTATGTATGTCCGCAAAAATCTAGATAGCTTTATAAAAATCAGTGACATACATTGTATAAATACAAGGAACAAAAACAAACTTGCAGTTCCAAAGTTTAGATTGAGTAAAACAAGTAATTCGTTTATGGGCAACTGCATTAAATTCTATAATAAGCTTCCTTCTGAAGTAATAAATCTGCCTGAAATCCAATTTAAGCCTTACGTTAAACGTGTATTGATTTCTAGAGGCTACTATAAAGTGACAGACTATTTAAATGATAAGGATATTTGGAATCAGTCCTGCCGGCACAGCACCAAGGCACTGAGCATTCACATTGAACGCCTATGAAAAAAAATATATTATAATATGACATTTATATGGCTATGTCCATAATATTATATTTTTACTTTTTTTTTTTCTGACATTTAAGTTCAATTTTTTTAGACATTTTGACATTGTTTAATTATAGTGACGACCGATCTATAGGTATCTATTACTATTAATGATTTGTAAACGTGGGTTAATGCATCATGAACGCCAATATATTTTTATTTGGTTGCTTCCAAATAGTATTTTATTTATATCTTAGGGCTACATCCATGCATACATTAACCTGTGTAATAATAATACTGTCAAATATACATTTGAAAAACAATGAAAAAAATCATGACAATTGATGACGAAAAAATTAAGCCCGGAGTTTCTTTCTGCCTTTCTTCTTCGGGTCGTCATCGCTTAGGTAGCTAGTGAAAGGCTGGTAGGTTAGCTAGGCTAGGACCTTTTTATCCTCGCCGGCGAGGACCGTGGCGTTTCCTTTCCTCGTAATGTAAAGATACTCCTTCCCTTTCTTTTATATCAGCTCCACTTCTCCTTACCTAGCCCTATTCCCGTCCCCAATGTCCGTGTCCTCTGTACCTATCAGCCCGTGCTGGTTGTTCATTATTTAATCTAGGTACTTTAAATTATTTAATTGGTATATGTACCTTTGTTATTGTCTCTACCTTGTCATGACTTATCATAAGTGCTTTTTTATAAGCCTAAATGATTTTATTTATTTTATTTTATTTATGTCCGTTATACAAATTATAATATTAAATAGTACGCGTTACTAACTAATGCGTTCTATGCGAGGTGTTCAAATTAATATATTGCGTACTTACTTGACCTGATGATTAAATCATAAACGTCTAACACATTCCTGAGCATTTATGATTTTCGAGTACGTACATACTTACAGTAGTTTTATTATATGAACTCAGAAATTCGTACAGAGTACCTAGTGTCTAGCCCAAAGTGTATTATCCATTGTGTAGCCTAGAAGATATTTAAGGACATTAGTATAGGCGAAGATTAGCAAAGTGATAGCAAGTAAATAAATTCTCACCTAATTTGGTTTCAGAAAATGATATTTTTATACGAATTTCAATAAGACACCCCACTTGAACGAAAAGTTTAGTAGGTATCTAGTTTAATTAATTTTATCGTTAAAGGTTCTTTCGTTCATTAAATTTAATTATATATTCATCTACGTATGCTTTTGAACCGATAAAAAAATAACATTCCGGTAGATATTATTGGCTGTATTTTCCTAGGTCCCTTCGATTTCCTACCTAGAGAATATAAAAATAGGTTAAACACAACTAAAAAAAAAATTACCACTATACGATTATGTTTATTTGTCTCTGATTTTAATATACCTACAAGTAACGAGACCAACATTAAAACATGTCCTTCGTCTGATGGTTACACGCAAAGTTAACTACTCATAAACATTAGCAATATACATACACTCACGCCCGTTATCCCCGAAGGGGCAGGCAGAGGCGCAACTAGTGCACCCACCCTTCGCCGTGCGTATTCCGTCCCATGATGTGATAGGGGGCGAGCCTATCTCCATATCGGGCACAAATTCCAGACTCCGGGCTGATACTGAGTAGAAAAACCCAATATCACTTTGCCCGACCCGGGGATCAAACCTGAGACCTCAGCATTGCAGTCGTACCGTAATAAAACTACGTCACGGAGGCAGTCAGGCAATATCATTGAGAACTTTAAATTACAAAGCATTGTACGTCACTGCATAGTGCTCGTCACCCTGAGACATCGGATTTTCAGTCTCGCAGCATTCATTAATATTATAATAGCTGTTACAAAGTCCTTTAAACTGACAACAGCGCTTGCAGTCACATTGCTTAGCTACAGAAATAGACAAAACAGGCTAACCAGAAAGCCTCTGCCATATTTCTTCTCTTTTTATTGATAAGTATGTTTCTTCAAAAGAGAATTTAACCACCAGAGATAAGTAAGTAACCACTACATTAAGTTGCCTCCAAAATTAGATACCTACCTACCTCCTTTAATAATCGATTCATTTGTTTGTCTTTGTTCCAAAGGCAAAGGAACAAAGTTTGAACTGCCAAACCAATGGGTGGGTATGATGAAGTGCCTACTATTACAGCACAAGCGTTATCGGCCGCAAGTTGGCGCGACATGAACGAAAACCCGCGGAACAATTGCGGAGACGTCAGGGACTATCCATCATTGTTCATTTGACAATGACAATTAGAGTAGGGCGACAATATTTTAAGAACAGATTGAAGAGTCCTAGGCCCCGTTTTTTAGTTGAAAAACCCGGTCCTAGTCTATTACTATATTTCCTGTGGTAATGTCTAGTGTTTTATGATATCTGTGGTTATAATAAAAAATCATATTTATTTGTTTGAAACACGTACCTATGACTTGGCTGCACCAGCATGATCTTTGACCTTAGTACTGGCTAAAGAACAAATAAAAAAATACAATATGTTTATCAGTGTTTTGTCTCTTTGCGTACAATCTATTGGCGTAGCGTTGGGAAGAAAGTGCCAAATTACTAGTGATAATCATAAGTTGCATAGTGGTAATTTAATTAATAAATAAGTAACACGGTCAAGTTTTGTTTCGAGGTTAAAAAAGTTTGTTCATACTCGTATGTACGCCGTACGCGGGCGAGAATTGACTCATTGCGCATGTTCAGACGTTCAATAATTGCGTACGATTATTAAAAAGAAATAAGTTAGCTAAAATTAAACAGTAATTGTGTTAATATCGGACATACCTAATTCAATTATTAGTAATTTAATTAGGGCTTTAGAGCAGTGTGGGTCGTAAGTGAACTAGGTATGTTCATAAATATATGAAAAATATAACTCCAAGTTAAATATCAAACCGAGACACTGCCGCCGTGCTAGCAGTCGGTTATTTATTGTATATTTAGATTTTTAATGTGCACTGGAGAGGCAATAAATTATCTTAAGAATATAATCAAATCTACTTTCTCAGTCTTGAATTACCGAGGATTCAGGACGGACACGACCTTCAGTGACGAAGAAAACGATTAAGAAGAAGGATAATACACGTCATAATATCACCATCTTTTCCTGTGTTGTGACTTGTGAGTAGTGCACAAGACGACAAAGACTTGTACCTAATTCAGATGCCAGACTTGGAACTTCCTGCTAGTTGGTGCTGCTTATAATAAAAAATACTGCTTACTATAAAAATTACCGAGGGTTATGTTTAGGTAATTAGTAATTATATGTAATTTATTACGAATTGCAGTGTTTTTATTACTAATACCGAAGTTTACTTTGTTCATGTGTTTTACACAGTTTTCTTGACACAGGTGGCGGAAAAACAGACAGACAAGAGGTCTGTTTGATACCATTGGCATAATTAATGTAGGTGAGGAAAATTCATATTTTTTACACTTAAAAACATCCTTTTTATTTCTGGGACAAATATTTGAATGCTAGTTAAAGACATATACCCTACAAGGATTTTGCGGCGCACCGAGCGATTGTATTGACTGTCGCACAACTCTTTTGTCTTCCCGCGATTATTGATGAGACGCGCGTAATTAACTCACTACATTCTTGGCACATTGTTCCGGTCGTCTGTGCGCTGGTACGTCACCGCTTTATGGACAAAAACCGTTGTCATTTGTAGCTATTTTGTAAATGTAGTTTATAAAACTTGTACATCAAGGGTATTATGATTAATTATTGGAACGAAGTTCCTTATTGCGCGTTGTGAAAGGGGGCTGGACGGAAAGTTGTCACGACACTTTTTTCTATTATCTTACTAATATGAACCTTAAATACAATGCGTAGAAGCTATAATTCTTGAAACGAGTATATTTTTTTTTCTTTTTATAATGGCATTTGTGTTCACATTTTGCCAATGTCAAGTTTGGTTTGTATATTTTATTATCTGTAGTATGTCGAAGTAAAGCAGTGGCTACCTTACCAAGACTTTATCGAGGAGATTTGGCGGCAACAGAAAAAACACTTCGACGCTTGAAAGGCAATAATATCTAAGCGACAAAAATACCTAAAATGAGTTATATACATATTTGGAATCGCCAGATTTTTCTGCGTCGATTGATCCGGGTTTCGTAGCTCTAGGACAACTTTTTTGGCGGTTAGATACTAGATGATTCCGGTAAATTTCACTTTTTTTTTCTCACTTACCTCCAAAATTTTTACGACTTTTTGGATTTACAGTAGTTGGTACGCTTAAGGAAATTGATTTTGAACTTAGTGTGTTTTACATGAAATCATGATATTACTGTTTTGCATTAATATATGTTTACTTAAAATAAAAAACTGCTCGCTCTTTAATTAGTTGTTTATTACCTACACAAAAAATTATAACTTTGGCATAGATATAATTTTACCTGGACCCATACTCTCCATATTTATGTGCTTAGATATTTTCAGCTTAATAAAATATTTTGTTAATAGTACATTTATACAATTTTACCTAAAATAAAATAAATAATTATTAGTCGGTTAGATAATTTTACCTGAATAATATAAGTTCTATTTTTTATACATAGATATTTTTACTTGACAACCTTTAACTTCAGTCATGTCGCATAGATAATTTTACCGGGTATGTTCAGGTGGTTATACTTATTGCTTAGAGATATTTACCTGTTCATAATAAAGTAAATACACCCACTTGCGAACCACCTAGTGTTTTGAAAGTGTCATTTGTATATGCGCGCGATCCTGTACAGCGCGTATTGGTTGTCGCTTAGAGAGGACAGCCCTCCGACGTTTTTATGATTTTGCCTCAATTTTACGTAGATATGGTGAGTTTTTTACAAATAAATAGACTTTTATAATTTTAATAACATTTATTTTTGTAATAAATATATTTATGTTGCATTATTGTGTATTACAATATGTTAATAATAATTTAATTCCAATTTTCCCTATTCTCTCCGTATACTTTTTTGCCAGTTGAGGCTAATCCTGACCTACCCTTTTTGGAGATAATTTATTTGATAAATGCACGCTCTCGTTGGGTGCCCTCTTCCAGCCGTACCATCCACATTAGCTCGAAAGCTTACGAAAGGTATTTAACCTTTCATGACCTGTCTTGAATCCATCCTCTCCACGTGCCCAGACCTCTTTCTATCACAACCACTTTTATCTTGCTCACATTAATTTTCATTCCCTTCTCTTTAAAGACATCATTCACATAATTTTTCGTGCCTTGCAGCTCTCCCGTCGATGTTCTCGTACAGAGACTTCAAAGTCCTCACCAGGGGACTCTCAATCCGATATATTAAAGACAATGTTAACAATCTCTGCACCACCCTAAGGTTGACTGGGAGAGAATGCCTACGGCATTAAGTCCGCCATTATACGTTTGTATATGAAGTGCTTAAATAAATAAAAAAATAACAATGTTAACAACAGTTCATTCCTCAGAATACGATCATAAGCCTTTTCCAAGTTTACGAAGCTGTAAAAGACTTTTTTGGACTTAGCCAAATATTCTTTCGCTATGCACCTTATGTAAAAGACTTGATGTGTGTAACCCATTCCTCTTCTAAAACCTGCTTGGACATTCCACACTTTTTTTTCAGTCTCATTAATCACTCGCTTAATGAGGACCTTGGCATACAATTTACTGGCAGCACAGGGAAGGCTTATTCTGCGGTAGCTTTTACATTCTTGCTGTGAAAATTTCTTCTTGAAAATGGATATAATAATGGTTTTGCACCAGATATTAAAAAGTAGCCATAACAATTTTGCTACTACGCCTTTGCCGTTTCTCAGCATTTTAACGGTTACACCCAGCAGCCTTGCCTAACCTCATACTTTTCATCGCATTCACTATTCCATTTTCCGTAATCTCATTATTAGCCTCGTTTTGAGAGTAAGCCAGGTCTATAGCCTCTTAACCACCTGCTACATCCCCATCGCCTCATTTAAAAAGTCTTTTGAAGTAGGACTTCCAAGCAATACTTCCCTTTTATCTCTAAACACCCTTCCATCTTCATTTCTGATGACTCCTATCTTTGAAGTCCCCGACTCTCCCCTGACCAACCATATTTGTTTCCAGAATAGTGTAAGGTTCGCTTTGGATTCACGAGGTTTGTGGTCTAGTTCCTTTTTCTTTCTTTTGCTCAACTATTTTCTGAACTCTCTTTTTCATTTTGGTATACACTATACACACTTACTTGTCTTTGCGAAGTACTATGAAAAACCTTTGTGGAAGACGTATGTCAAGATCGTAGAATGTGGTGCTCAATAGTCTTTTTCTACCCCTGTGGGTTAAGGGCGTGGGTGTGTACGTATGTATTTGCTTTCAGCAAAAATAAATTTAGAGAGAAAATTATGAGTTTCCAACACAATGAATAAATTATAATATTATTGCTTTCGAGTTATGCTTACACAGAGATATTTAAGCAAGCCGTTGTAAATGTTCAGATAAGGCAATTTTGTATGTCCTTCCGCTCATCGTATATTTGAGGCGAGAAACTCCCTCCAAAGAAATAAGTGTTGGCTATTAACAAATTCTATATCATTATGCTATATTTTGGATGTAAGTATGTTTATCTAACAATAAAATGTTGATTATTATTAAAATTGACTGATTATTAAATAGTACAATGTTTGTAGGAATAACAAGATTTACAATATTATGCATGTATTTATGTTTCTCCACGATCGTGTGACCCAATAATTTAGCTATAGATATTTTTACTCGATTTTATTAATATGTTTAGATATCCTTATATGATTTTTACCAACTGCGCATTTTCAAATATTTGTATTTCATTAAATTTACTTGTTACGGTATTCATAAGATGATCCATTTAGATGATTTTACCTGTTTGTAAATTTAGGTAATTTTTAACTAAGCGACGTTAACTTTTTAATTTATAATCTTCAGGCTGTTAATTTAACTCAAAAAACGTAAAAAATTAAGAGGTTCCTAAAACAGTTACAATTATTTTTATGCAGAAAATGGTTAATTAGTTATGATTTTTTTTGTCAAAATCAAAACTTTAAAACGCTCTACTGAAAAATTTGCTAAATGTCGCTTAGCTATTATTGCCTTTCAAGCGTCGACTTGATTAGCACAATTATTTCAATTCACTTCATTTGAGCTCTTTAATAGAACTATATTGGATAATATACCACCATAATTATGCAATATAACACGAAATATCACCAAAATAATGAATTAAAACAAGAGCACCTCATGACACTTCCAAGTTCCCGCCAAAACTCCTTTATTTTATTTATTAAAGTCATTAAAACCATTTCTTACTAATCTAATATAAAATTTTATTACAATTCCTTCACTAATTAATCGAAAGGAACTTTTTTTTTGTAATCTTTATTTGTTTCGGGAATTTATTACGATGATGGAATTTAAAAAGATAGTCTAATTATGAGTTCATAAAGATGTATGCCACGGGGATATCGCGCTGGAGTTCTCTAAATGTCCACAACTTACAGGGTGGAAGTGGTTCCATGTTTCGTGGATACTACACGACGACTGTTTCACCTGTCTGTATATCAGAGGACACGGTTGCAGTTAACCGAGTTAATAGTAGGTCCATAATACCGTCCTAAGTGCGGTAACATCCAATCTCATTTAATTATACTAGACCAGCTATGCCTACTCAACAAGGCCCACCTTACTTCGAAAATCTCACTCAAACTAAAAAGTTTTTCTCGAGGTTAGACTATATTAGGCTTACCATTATCAATGCCTACTAATTTTATCAAGAAGAAAAGTTTGTGAGTTTGTTGATTTGTAGGGGCTAATCTCTTAAACTATTGAACCGATTTTGAAAACTCTTTCACTAATAGGGAGCTATATTACTCCAACTTGCTATACGGAACGTGGACTAACTATAGGGGGCAGCACAAAATCGACACAAGAGCCACATGTGAATAAAAAAGGAATCTTTTCAAAGCTATAATTTATTTATATTATTCTTTTTTATGTCAAAAAATATAGGTTGCGGCTGAATATTATTGATATCTAGCGTGACCAGAATAAGCTTTTTTTAGATGGGAGGTAGTTATTTTGATGTTATTGAAGCAACATTAGGAGGTTATGTTCCCTTAATTACAGATTTGTTTGTATTGAACATTATCTTCAAAACGTCTTTACTTTTATAAATTACGTAATGAGACATTTCGAAATGCTTTTGGAACTCATAATTATGTATGTTTTATACAGTGTTTATTATTTTTGTCGATTTTCACATAACCATGGAATGTAAGTACTTACGTACCTAATATTCTTGGAAACATAATAGAACTTCACTCAATTTGATTTGTTTATTTTTATGTTTTGGAGCATCCAAATACACAGCGATACATTATAAAGAAACTAAATGTTATTTTTCATCCTTTTAATATGAATATTTTACGTCAATGCCAAGTATCGATGGGCTGAAAAAGATTCAGATTGCGCTACTAGATGGCAGAGCTTACGACGTGCACGTTCCCTATATGCTACTTTATCTCGGATTTTTTTTTCAACCGGGCGGAGCCAGGGGCATAAGCCAGTAATATATAAAAATAGAATTATTCGCTAATTGTGGATAATTTTTATTAACATAAATAAACAAGAACATTTTAATGACTTACGTTTTCAATCACTTTGCGTCAATCAATTTACATTGTGACTGCGGCACCATAACCAAGACGTTTTTGTGGCCCGTATGTATCCTAGGTTTAAGGATGTCATAGAGGCAAGCTATCATGGGACGGTAATCGGTAAAGTAAGTAGGTGAATTAGCCATGTCTAGGTGAGCAAATTACGTCTATGCTAACCTCTTCGTAGATAAAAGACTGAGTTTATATCACATTAAATTAAATTATTAGAGGATATTTTAGTAAAAAGGTTCATTGACGACAATTTAAGGTGACCTTTAAACGGCTCAACTTAACGCTATTTTGAATCTTTTTTCATAACAAAGTTTCCGTATTAAACTCTCTCATATTGGGGATGCCAAGTGGGCCGTCGCCGCGGGATGTTTGCGGTGTCGCTGGCCGGCGCACCGATGGCAATTAAATCAGCCTTGCCAAGAAAATGTCGCGGGCAGTACACGCGCGCCCGCGCTCGCCGACCGTGTGAGTGCTTTTTGTTTTAACTTGTCAAGCGAAATTGAATGGAGGATTTATTTACAGGCGTTAGGGTAGTTTTGATCAATATTTACAAAATATTACTTAATAAAAGCTTAGAAGCTTCTACCCGGGTGTTAGAAGAACTCTTGCAACGCAGAAACTGGCAAAATTTAAGGATGACCATGCGATGACTTTTTTATACGAGCTGCTCACCCTCTTTAAAGACAACGAACACGCGCAGTCAACACGAAAGACAATAAATCCAGGACTATTCAAGCCAAATGAAACTACGACATAACTCCCGAATTGAAACACAAATTCACACATCGCCTTAACAAACCCCAAACCGATTCCTCAAAAAAGCAGCCTGCAAATCCAAAAAACATGCACAGATTACAAAATCGATAAGTTGCCGTCGCAATCAGTCAAGCGAGGTGAAGCGCTGAAAGCACTGCAGGCCACCGGACCATTTGTCAGCTTGTACCTATGACATAACATTCATCCAACCATTGTCCCCGGTCTGGCACCGCCGCTGAATATAAAATTCGAAACATTACGCTCCCTGGCTGACAGGTGAAGAATTTTCAACATTAACTTGGCCGTGTTCCGTGTTTAGGGTTCTGTAGGTTTAATTTCGTCATTTGTGGGAAGCGTACAATAATCACAATATCTTTCGTTTTTGATATCTTTACTAGTGCTTCAGAGGTTGTGTTAGAGATGATTCGAGTCTGATAATTTACATACTTACCATGTCATCACGCCTTTATGCCCGATGGGTCAGGCAGAGGCACTGATGAACCTGTAATTCGCGTCCTATATGTCACTCTCATGATGTCATGGACTCCATATCGGTCACAACTTATAATACTTGTAAATTACAGTTCGTTTTTTTTAATAGAAAACTTGTGTACGTTTTAGTTTCTTGACCTGAGAATCGAACTCAAATCATGGGTACAACCCGGATTCACTTCGATTGGAGCGAGCACGTGATAGAAAAATTTGAACCTTACAAATCCCCAAAAATTACAAATATGACGGAAATATAAGAAATAAGCCAGAGATGGAGACTTTGATTCTATAACGTGTTTCTTCCAAGCGAATTACTCGAATCTGTCGACGGAATCCTATTAACAAATGTTTGACACACTCTTGGCCGGTATAATCTTGGCTTGCCAAATTCCCTTGTAATGTTTATTGGATATGTTTCCCGTGTTTTTTACCCGACTGCGAAAGAAGGAGGGTTATTAATGTTACTTTAAGGAAGTAAATGTTGTTTCCTTTAGTCTAAGAGCTAGTTAATATGTATGTTTATATTAGAAACTGGACTATGACGCTGAATATAGCTAAGTATCTGCCGGCTTCAAAGAACGTAAGATATAAAAAGCTGACGTCTTATCCCTTAAGGGGTAGGTAGAGATGTGATACTATATGATGAGTTGCGTGGTACGGCTTCTTATGATAGGCGTGAGCATGTATTGATATCGGACACAAATTCCAAACCCAGAAAACTCAGGTAGTTTAGTTCAACGAAAAACAAAAAAAAAATGCCACATGAATCGAACCCACACATGGTTCACAGCCTCGACACAAACACGGCTACAAAACATCAAAAATATCGCCGAAACTTGTACCAACTGAGTTGCAGAGATAAAGCAAAACAAGCGAAGCCCGCTGCGTCGCTTAGCGCTTACCTTAAGCGATCTATTGTTCGCGAGCGACGTGTGGCGCCTCGCCAAGCGTCAACACTTGCCCCGCCTCACCGTGGACTTTTTACGAATTAAATTCGGGGGTTTTTGCCATTTAGTCTGGCTTTTCTCATTCAATCTGAAATCATTGAAATGTTGAGGCTTCACTAACTTAACGCGTAATGGAATTTATTATTGCATTATCTAATCTAGACAAATCGTAGGTGTAGCCTATTTTCGTCGTATTTTTACGTCTCATTTATGCGATAGTGGGCGTTGACACTAAGCTTACTAGTGTGGTTCTACCATAATTTATAAATGTCAGTAATGACTTGCTTAGAGGTTTACAGGTATGTAGGTCTGTGATGGACGGCAGCGTGGCAGGTAAGCCTCATGCTGCCATTGAAGCTGAGGGCGTCCTTCGCTGCGCGGGGGCTTCTGAGACCCCCCCCCCCGCCCCATAACAGGAGACGAGCCGCACTAGGCGGCACCGCGCAGGGGCGGTTGCGGACGACAACTTAGACACTTCCGTCAGAGGAAGCCCGCAGCCGTCCCTATTGCACCGAAGATGGCAGAGTTTTGGTTGGTTGGCTGAGCGGTAGTAATAAGGCAAATTCTCCGCGAAAACAAAAAAAAACAGGCAGATATGTAGGTCTGCTGATATTGTTTTTCCGATCGTTAAAGCGAGCGACACTTAACAATTAATGCACACGTGTATTTTCAATAACTCATGGATACCGCATGCGTTGGGGCCGGGTCGTATCGCGAGACGTAGAAGCACTGTAGTCAGCTAGCCTATCGCTTCTTTTCATAATAATAAAGGTGTATACAAAAAAAAGTCACCTCAATCGCGCGGTCCTAGGTTCCAATATTTATCCCAAGTCAATAAATAAAATATGAGTTATAATGTATTGAATGTATGCCTGATAAAGCGACAGACTAGTGTCCTCGTAATGCACTTCTGCTTACCCTTTTGGAAACATAAGCTAGATCTGATATGCATTACAAAACAACTGCTCTATGTATATAGCGTTGTTTTGCCCATATCAAATGTTATTTTCACCGCAACTTTACCTAACATGCCCAAATTAAAGCAAACCACGGCGGTAGGTATAAAAGTGATAGCACGTAATGTTAGTAATATTATGCTATAAGCGCTTATCGTTCAGTAAAACGGCTGACAAAGTTCCGCGAGCGTTCCGAGCGCTGCGAGAGACCAGCCCGTATTGTCTGCGATCCTAACAAAATGCACTTTTATGCATATGCAGAGTATAACCCGTCGCGCTGTTCTTACGACCTAGTGTGGAGAGTACAGATGGCTTAAATTTTTTTTAGGGTACAGTTTTTTTATCTTGGACTCTGTATTTGTTAGCCTGATGCGAGTCGGCTTATTCAAACACACCAATATTTGGGTGAAAGCTTTTAGGCGCTCTAACCCTTAATTGAAACAACCACGCTAACGACACCCCCTAGTGGCTTACGGACCTCGGCTCAGGGCAGTCGCTGGAAGAGGACACAGACTTCACCGATTAGGAAATTTGTTTTAGTATGTTAGACATCGACGTCAGTGACGGGCCGCGGGCCGGTACTATCAAGCTATAATATAGTGAGCCCTCTGTTTATCTTTTGCTTTGTCTTTCGATCGCCGAAGAGGACAAATATTGCCGAGTACGGAATAGCCAGCCGCGGCCCGTATCCCTGGACGCGATGTTTGATTTCTACCTTATGTCGATCCACATATTATCATTATGTGTCTACCCTCTTATGTATCTCGTTCGGAGCATCTGTTTGTTTTACAATGTCCATTGAAGAGTTTATTTTCTTCGAAATAAGAATTGTATGAGGCAATATGCATCGTAGTGGATGCTGACTGTTAGGTAAGGATTAGCGATTTCGTTTACCGAGATTTATTATTTTATCGTAAATGCTATGAGTCTCGATTTTGTGAAGAATCTCACATACCTATGAGATTTGTATGGAGTAAGGACTGCGGATGGCTGTTGGGTTATTTATTGCCAGGTAAGCGGCTCGTTCGTTCATCTCAAGATTCAGTCTTAATGTTTTTTAATATTTCTATTATTTGCAGATGTTTTATAAGTAAGTTAAGATTGTATCCACAAGATAGTTCTAATTCATTGGACAAGGATCTAAAAACTACATTGCCATAATTTAATGCATTTCCAGTCTTTCCTAGTCCACTCTGCACCTCAATAATGATATCTACGAATGTTAAAGCATTTTATAGGTTCTGTGAATTCTTGTTACACGAGATGTCGCCTGTCTCGAGTTTTATTCGAAACAAAGACTTACTGTCTCGCAGGATATGCTGTTTCAATTTACTTCACTCCACAAAGTTGGATTCTAACGTGAGTGTGTAGAGTGCATATTCAATCGGCAGGAAGGGAAGACTCAATTCGCTTAATAATATGGTTTGCGATGTGGTGAAAAATGGTTTCGCGTTAGCTCCGAAGTCAGTAACTTATAATGTATTTCTTCATGTGGCAGTGAAAAGTTTTACAATTGGTTCGATTCTTGCGATAAGATATAGGTTTGAACAGATTTACATATTTATTAAATATGTCCAATGAAACGATATATCAGACGGTAGGAAAATAATCAAGATGACGTTAATGTAAATTTCACATGGCCTAATGATGATGTGCCTTATAACAATACTTCAGAACAGCACTTTTGATAAAATGATAAGCATCCTTTAACTTGCCGAGACGATTTGTGTACATAACAAGATAGAGCCGCCATCAATAGGTAAATAACGAGTTATGCTTTCATTGCCTGTAATTTTGGACTACATAGCAGAAGAATACGTAATCTCCAAAACACCTGCGTCGCACAAACGAGTTAGTTCGAAGCAGTGTTTGAATCCGTCCCGCGGGTGGGAACTTGCTCTTCAGTATGTAAAGTATACATTTTTGTCGACGGTATAAAAGGCAAAACGGTACACTGCAAGCATCTAGCACTCAACATGCAAACTACACGACGGTGTATCTTCAGCTCTGGTACACAGCTCAGGGTCACGTAAGGTAACTCTACTTTAATAGGTTTCGTTTGAAAATATAAAATAATAAAAACAAATTATGTAGGCGAACTTAGAACATGATCTCTAGCATAGCATTTGTGGTAAGTCACTACAGTAATCCCTTCTTAGCCGATTTCAGCCACGGCGGCCAATCTCAACGGAGTTCAGCCAGGGACGCAGGAGTTATTATAGTGCACAAGTGTGTGCGCAATATACAGGTGCACTCGCTATTCCTTCACTCTCATAGTCCGGTGAGACGGCAATACGACATGACCGGAGAGAGATCGGGCGCAGGACCAACGCCTTTACGTGCTTTCCGAGGCACGGGGGTGTCACACCGTCACCAACTTCCTGACTCCGAGCTGCGAAAGAGTATTTTTTAAGATGGAAAAACCCAGTTACAATGTTTTGCCCCGACCCGGGATTCGAACGCAGGACCTCAGCGCGCAAATCGTACTCGTAACGCGTACGCAATACAACTACGCCACCGAGGCAGTCACTACAGTATTATAGTTATTACTAGAACTTGGAATTACAATGTAATTGTAGTTGTACCAGATGTTATTGCACGGTGCTCACCATCTAGAGGCGTTACATATTGTATCTCATACTTGACTACACCAGTGGTTGTATACTAACCTAATCTCTTAGTTTCACAAACCTATTAAATGCAACATCCCAAACACATACAAGGCAGGGCACATAGCTCGTACAACTGACAACAGATGGGGTAGAAAAGTTCTCGAGTGGAGGCCACGTACTGGCAAGCGCAACGTGGGACGTCCTCCTATAGGGTGGACAGACGAACTTGTAAAGGTCCCAGTAACCCGCTGGATACAGGCCGCTTCTGACAGGTTGGTCTGGAAATCTTTGGAGGAGGCCTATGTTCAGCAGTGGACTTCTAAAGGCTGACGAATAAGAAGAAATACGTACCAACCCTTTTCTACGAGATAATTACACCAGATTTCAACCTACTCGTTAGGGCTACAGAGTGTAGACAAATCCAGCTGTACCACTCACGATGCGCTGTGGCCATCCTTAACATATTTAGGGATCGTTTGCTTCAGATGTGGAAGGCAAAAACGAATCTTCGAATTTTTCCGCACCGAAGCTCGCTCTATTTTATGTATCTTATACGGTGAATTTACAAATAGATTGAAACATTATAGATGAGGTGTTGTACGTGTCGTCTGTATGTTTTACTACAACGACTCTATTATCTATAACAATATAAATGTGTTGTTTGTTGGTTTGTAAGATGGTAGTAATGGGGCTAATATTTGTTATTACATTAACTTTTCGGACCACCAACACCTCAGTCCGCCCCGTGACCACGAAGTGCTGCAAAGCCTTCGAAACGTCGGGAGAAAATAATAATTAAAAAACCGCGATAAAATCCGCAAAATAGTTTTATTTCAATGTCTAACATTCGCGCTAATATTTGACTTTATGTGTAGAGATAATTTATGGGTCATATAGTAACCATATAGGTATTTTATTCCGTGTAAGACATGGGTTCTACATATTTCACATGTCAAGAGGTCTACCTCTTGTCTCTAGACTCTAACACTCTATGTTAGAGTCTAGAGACAATAGATTTAAACGTAGAGTCAAAGATACAATATTTTGTATTCTCCAAAGTGAAAAATGATAAAAAAATTCGGATATTTATTTTCACTGCCCACATGTTTAATCTCTGCAATCCAACGAACAGATACTGCGGTTAAAATCTACGCTTTAAACTTTACATACAACGAGAGAGCTCGATTTAAAATCATAGTCTAAATATAAAATTTATAACACCGTACAAATGCAAGGTTCAAAATGCATTGTTCAGTAAATACACATAAAATAATTCTAAAACCTGTTACCGCCGCATTTGCGTTACATTGTTGCTTTAGTGTGCACTAGATGCGGGCGCGGTCGTGCTCAGCCGGTAATGTATGTATTCCGACGATAAACGTGTGAACATTGTAAAAGTTACTCGGTCCATGTGATGGTAAAGGTAGGAAAGACACACGGACTCCACTTTCGGGAAATATTTGACTCCGATATGTAGTGGCCGTAGCGAAGTAGGAACAAGAGACGCAAGATGTATGGTTAATTGTGTATGTTACGTAAGTGTAGGATTAAGGTAGAGACGTGCTCATAGTTAATTTTAAACTCTTTATTGAAGACTACATATTACAACTTACATCTCCTTTGTATAGTATACAATACAACCATTACAAAAACGTTTACAAAATATTGTGCGAATGGAATATTGGATATAAATATTTTGTACCTACAAAATAGGATGGCAACCATTGCATTATGAAATTCGCGTCAAAGTAGTTCCTTCCTTGGCATTATAGCAAGATGCAACGTGTCATGTGTGTTGATATTATTGTATTTTTACTACATTGTGTAGTGTACATAGCATCAAATTTTGCGTAGATACATTGCCGCAAAAAAAAACATAAAAAATTATCATCATCATCAGCCACATGACGTCCACTGCTGAATGTTACTTAATCATATATAATCTGTAGACTGTATCTCAATATCCGTTGTCTGTGCCTCCTCCTTCCTGTTCCGGTTCTCCACGCTGTAACATGTCTGCAATGTCTGTCCAGTGTACATTTATCAAATAATAAATAACTACAAGAGAACTCCAAGTGTTTACTTACCACGCGCCCCATAACATACCACTGAACATAGGCCTCCCCCAAAGATTTCCAGACGGACCTATTAAAAGCGGCCCGCATCCAGCGTGTTCCTGCGACCTTTATCAAGTCGTTCGTCCACCTTGCAGGTGGACGGCCGACGCTGCGTTTGCCAGTACGTGCTCTCGACTCAAGAACTTTTTTGCCCCATCGGCCATCAGTTCTTCGAACTATGTGCCCTGCCCACTGCCATTTCAACTTGCTAATCCGCTGGGCTACGTCAGTGACTTTCGTTCTTCTACGGACCTCCTCATTTCTGATTCGATCGCGTAGAGAAACACCTAGCATAGCCCTCTCCATAGCTCGCTGAATGACCGTGAGCCGTCAAAAAATTATCGTTGAGGACAAATTCCTAATCAATGCTCAATTAAAAATATCATGAGCGTTGTAAGAAGTATTGTTTTGCTTGCGTTGAATATTTTTCGATACACAATGTCTCTAAATACCAAAGACATTAAACAGTATAGACCGGACATTAGGACCAAATTTTTCGTACAAAAGTTATTACCCATTGGTAATAAGTCGCTGTCTTATCTGACATGTCCATGTAACAAGACGTCTTGGTATGTTCAAATTTTGTAAAGAAAACATTTTTTTATATAATCTTAGAACTCTTTGCTAAATACACACGACACTGACTGAGCATGTTAGCTCTTCTCAAAGAGCTGTATATCAGGACAAACAAAATTTGAACGCGCTTTGAACATCATAAAACTCACATCAAGCACAAACAAACATGAACAAATCGTCACGTATAAATAAATATATAAACACCTAGCACTCACATTGTCCTAGAGCCAAATGGTGATACGATTCTAATGTCGTAGGAATTTGACTATGATAGCCTTTCAAAGAGTCATCTTGCATATGTCATTGAACTCTGGAAATAGCTTTCAGGTATTCCTAATAGTTGAAACTTGGAACGGAGTCTTTCAACTTATATAGAATTATGGTAGATGAAAAACCTATCACGTCTCTGTTTTTTGAGAAAACCTTAGTGTAGCGGTGGGCAATATCTGATACAGGGCTGTTAATATTTGACCTTAAACCAAAGAATTCTTGTTTTCATTGAAGTAATGATGCTCACGAGAATAGAATTTTTATTATGTTGTTCGCATTAAAGGAATTATACTGTATCATCTTACTCCTTTGCCCAAAAATAAGCATGAAAATAAACAAAATGCTAATTCACCTAGGTTCTATAGATTATGTCGTCTCGAGAAGAAAATTAAAAACATAAAGGAAAAGGTAACTTGATCTTCATAATTATGAAGATTAACGCTTAAAATAAATAATTAACAAACAAGTATAATAAAGGTCCATGCTGTCTCATTAGATATGGCTATCACGTTGCTATCTTGCAGCAACTTTAATTAAATATGGTCATTAAAAATATTTATAACGCCTGTCGGCCCTCCTTTGCATTTTTATGGGATCTAAAAGATAGCCCGCTCGCCAAACGAATAACTGTTAATTATCTAAAAGGTACGGTTAATTTCGTATTCTATAAAACTGGTTATAGTTTAGTATTCTTTGTTGATATCTGAAGTTTGTTTATGGATCTGTCTGGGGAAGTTCGTGGCATGGATTATTAAGTTAGCACAACATGGACTAGAACACGCGTGTTAGGACAGATAACTAATATAATTCTGTTATATCCCAATTCTAAACAAATTACTTCGAGTTAACATTGAGAAAAATGGCACCCATTAGGAAACAAGAATTACACTTCTAAATTGGACGAGAAACTATACGTCCATACATTTATCGCAAAGTGAGGCCTGGGAGCAAATTAATAGCGAACTAAACCTATTTATCCTTACAAACCAGAGGCGTATCAATCGTGTAACCAAAACCCCGATACGGGGACCATTACAGTACTCGGACAAGCAATTAATCCGCCTAAAACCGGTTACATCCGGCGCTTGCCGAGTGTGGCCGACGGCTGCCGAACGCGCCCGAACCCACTATTTATTGTTGCATCGGGATTGCACGCGAGTGTAATGAGACCGCGGGGATCGTGTTGGACAGACTGTCACGTGTAGTGATGGGAGACATCGGGCCGGAACTGGATTCTGCCCACTATTTGCCTTTATTATTGTCTAGAAACTAAAGATGGAAGTAGTTAGAGTATCCCACTAATATAATAAACGCGAAAGTTTGTAAGTATGGATGTCTGGATGTATGGATGTTTGTTACTCTTTCACGCAAAAACTACTGAACGGATTTCGATGAAATTTGGCATACAGGTAGATTATGTCCTGGATTAACATATACTTTTTATCCTGGGAAAATATAAAGCGGGACTTTTATCCCGGGAAATCTCATTCACGCGGGCGGAGCCGCGGGCAAAAACTTGTGTTGAATAATATGTTGTCTAGCCTATTTAATATGGCACCACTAGCAAAACTCCTGTCAAATTGACTACCTCTTGCATCCATAACCCAATGTGTAGAATTCGGAAGATCCAATGTTGGCTTAAAGATTATACTTGAACCATAACCTCTGAAGTAGTTGTCAGCAGTGACTGTTGCACACTGTAAGAATTGTACGTTATAAGAATTCTTCGTAATTACTTGGTATTATGAGATTGAGCATGTATATCACCGTGCAACGAGTTCTAGACTGTATCACATATAAAATTATAACTCATTTCTGAGTTGTCTTGTTGCTATAGGCAGGCGTAACACTTTCAGGCGAAAAAACCTGCTCATGCCACAATTTATACTAAAGGTCTATAATATTAGAGATTTAACAATACATTTGCCACAACACTACAGTATGTATTATACTTTATTGACAATCGTAAAACGTCAAATTAGATGGCACTTTTATTCGTAAGACTACTTCTGTCCAATTTCTCAGTCCCTGTACAACATTACATGAGGTGACATCTGTAATATCGTGGGTAGGCAGAGGCGGAACTAGCTTATAAAGATAGAAGGCGCTATATCATATTACGGAGGATTTTTATACAAAAATAAAATAATTGCTTAAATTTAAGAGATTTACTGTTCGGCCTCGAGATCTAACTCAGGACCTCACAAGATTCACACCCTAACCGCCGCACTCAAGGACGACACTTAACTTAAAAGATAGTTTTTGTAACTTAGTTATATTCACATGTAAAAGCGTATTCACGATTAATATTTTTACTAAATACAGCAAAAATAATAAAACAGGGTTTGTTTTTTTTTAAATTCACTGACTCTCAAAATAATCAATTTCAAAAAGGTGGCTAATGATCAATAAATCTAAATTGACGCATTGAATGCACCAATACATGTGCGACAAGACCAATAAGTCTTGAATATTATCACAACTGTATTTCTCACAATACTGTGAAGGAGTTTACTCGCCTCATCCCCTGAGTGATCAATGAACCCTTCATCGACTTTCCTTTGGGAATAGCATAAAACAGGAAAAGAGTTTTTCTGGAATAAAATCTATGTATTTTCCGGACTTTTAGCTACTGCACTATATCATTAATCAGTTAAAAGGTTTACTCCAGTTGTGAATTGTGACGTCTCGGGTTCCATTCTAAGACCGGTCAATCTTTTAAGACGATTTTAGTTTGTTTTTTCTAAACAAGAACAAAACAGCATCAGATGGTAAGAACTTCGACTTTACAACGCAGAACATTACATTACAAACGAATTGCTATGCTCTGCTTTAATTCCTAAGATATGCCTATATAATTAAGAAGTCTTCTTTACCTTACAGCTGTAATACATTTTGTTCATTTATTATTAGTATGATAGGTTTCCTAATACACTAAATAAAAAAAAAATAAGATGTTGAATATTAATGTAACGGACTAAACTGTTGTCAATTTAAACGAGGAACATAATTGTAACTGACCATTGCTTCAACAGAAGCGCAGAGTTGGCTGTCCACCTGCAAGATGGACAGACATCTTGATAAAGGTCACAGGAACACGCTAGATACATGCCGCATTTGATAGGTGCGTTTGAAAATATTTACAAATACATACACTCACGCCTTTTATCCCCGAAGGGGTAGGCAGAGGCGCAATTAATGCACCTACTTTTCGCCGTGCGTATTCCGTCCCATGATGTGATAGGGGGCAAGCCTATTGTCATATCGGGCACAAATTCCAGACTGCGGGCTGATACTGAATAGAACAATCCAAAATAATTATTGCCCGACCCAGGGATCGAACCCGAGACCTCGGCATTGCAGTCGTACCGCCCTCGTAAGTGTCGCGTTCCGGGATCAGCCTGTGTATATCCGGTTCAAACAGGCCGGCATAATTGTGTCAAGGGATATAATCGCTCGTCAGTCGACCCTCTACGTGGACACCTCTCCGCTTACCATAAGGTGGAGTGGGATCAATTTGTCGTAACCGTATAAAAAAAATATAATGCTTGCGTCAGCAACAACAGCATCTATAAGTTTCTTAGTGCAGTGTTTCTTAGGATCACGTGGACGCCTGCGTGCTGCCTAACAGTACTCAATGCTTCATTGTCAGCCCCATAGTGCCTGCGCTAGTATTTTCATAAGCGGCATAGCACCCGGATATCGAGGTTTTCTTGGCACGCGCACTTTTAATTATGGTCCACTTTTTCCAAACCGCCGTGCGTTGTAGCCAAGTTGGAAACACACGAGGTTACGTTTCGTTGGAATGGTTTTACGCATGAATTGCCATTAGCTTTTTATAGTGGTCCCAATTTAGTTAGTTTTCCAAGCAGGTATCCGTATATTTAATTTGATAGTAAAGCTATATTGTTATAGGTTTGTTATGGTACAAAGAAATTAATAATTCAAGAAAACACTTCAAACTTTAACGTGTTTTTACGGGTTGTGTTGGTGTCTCACGCGTAGTGAATTCAAGGTTTTTATTCAAGTTTAAGCTTCTAAGTTAGTCTGTCGTGTTACACGGTACGGATAGAATGCATAAAATAGAGAGAGAGAGAGAGAGAGAAAGGAGTGTAAGCCTTGAATTTTTTAGTCATGGGGGAAGCGATAAATTTCCTGTGCATACTTTGCAAACATGAGCAAATTTTACAATGAGAGAGAGAGAGAGGTAGACACAGCGTGAGAGTCATTTGGGCTACATTGCATTTACCATCTTCACTACAGTAAGTCTTAAGAGTTGTTGAAACTTCTGGAGGCTCAATAATCACATCCATGCTCTTCCCTATTTCTTCTCCTTAAAGATGGTCAACCGCCAACGCACCCACTGAAAGTCGGCTTCTGTCTTATCAGAGAATTCTACAGTCTTACTAGTGTAAAAAAAATCATATAAAGGCGTTTTTAAAACCGCCACCAGCCCCTCCCCGTCCGCCACGCGAGCTCACTTACTGGCACGAGCAAATCGCCGCTGTCAACGTATTTATTCACTGCAATTTATATAATCTATTGTTTCGTATTTGTACAATGTCGGACTATTTGCAACTGTTGCTGTCGTCTGTTTAATACGCCGTTTTATTGGCAGCCAGTTACGTGCAGTTTCAATTTCAATTTGGCATTCGTTGGAGTTTTTCAACTCGACTTTTTTCGCCACTTCGATTTGATTAAATGTGTTCAGAATTATATTTTATCTCGTTAATTACATGTGTGCATATTAAAATAATTTTGTTGTTTGACAGGTCTGAATATTTTTGACCTTAAATTTGATCTATTGCGGTTGCGGTTAATGGTATATTGCGTATGGGAAATTTTAGTTAATTTATGAATACTTCGGTTAATAAATTGATTGTAACTTTATTGTACGCTATGATCGATAGTTGTACCTATTTTATCACAACAAGCCGCTTAGCTCAGCGAGACTGAGAATACTAATCTGAGATTAGCCTGAGATTTAGAAGACTGAGATTACAAAATTAATTATGTGAGGAAAACATTTTATAGGTGATAATTCAGTGTATGGTATTTTTTTACAACTAAAAGAAGATACGAGTAAGCTTTTCTAGACGATTGCCTTCTGTAGCAACATTATAATATACTAGCGGCCCTGACAGACATTGTCCCGCCCTAATAACGAAATAAAATCCTAGAACCCGAGTACAGCGCCACCTACCGGATCCAATTGTTAATCTAAACCATTCTCGAATCCATCTGAAGACACAAAAAATCATTAAAATCGGTCCAGCCATTTAGGAGTTCAGTGACGTGTAACACCACGCACTGACGAATTATATATATAAAGATTTGAATTAATACATACTGGTTTGCATCACACCGCGCTTGTGGAGACATCAAATGCGAAGGGATTATGCCCTTTTTTATATTAGCTACAGTTTTTCAACAACAAAGCCTATTCACTGCTATTACTCTCAGGAACTCCCTTATACGAAAGAGACCAACTTAGTTAAAGGTAAGGTTACTTTATTTCCCTCAAGAAGTTGATAGAAGTTCACCACTCAATATGAAATACCGTAAATTCCATTAAACAGTTAATCCGGCGTAGGGTTCTTGTCTGACTATTGTCTAATTATTCTGACTTGTGATGTAGTGATTTCGTAGCCTAGCGTCTACGCCGCGTGTAGCCCGACACCGTGCTACATTATTTCCTAAGAAAAGTTATGCTGCTATAAAAACTCGTGGCAAATAATTTGCTACGCGGGATTTGTGGTGAATTCTCATACGTAATTACTAACTGAAGACTGGTAAAATAAAGAATGTCTGTTATTGACACCAAACATCAATGTGTTTAGAAGTATAGTGTTACAGTTTAAAGCCACTCTAGTCAGTGCAATTGCTTGGTATTATGAGACTTAATATCTAGGAACGAACGAAGAGTTGTTTCTAGTAATCCGTTATGTGGTACTTAAAGTTCTGTTGCTACTACTATTTAGATGAGCAAATTGTTGACCTTGCCATTCAACTGAAAAAAATGCGGGTGAAAAGTAATAAAATACGTAATATAGTTTAATTCAATTACAATGCCACATTACTATAGACAAAGTGGTATGTGGTAAATTATTTCAGCCTACCAACGCTGAAGCCACGTATGTTTAAAAGGAATAAAAGCAATAAATATTAAAAAAAAACATATCGCTTGTGAAACTCGGGAACTAATATAAAGTCAGGCGCGAAGAAAGACGCGACGGAATTTTTAGAATATGTCTAGTGGTTCTACATATTATACCCTACATACACTCACTTGATAATATTAGACGCTGCGAAGACGATGTCAACTTGTTGCTGAGAAACACTACACTATTATGAAACTATATCACCCCCTATCACATCATGGGACGGAATACGCACGGCGAAAAGTGCATATTATGAAACTGACAGATGCTGAATTGCTAGCCGATTGATAGCAGATTATAATAGATTTTTGATTTACGGCCTAATTTTTTAAATTTATAAAATAAGGCCGCAGAATACACTTTAGGTACAATTAAAAAAAAAGAATCGTGGCAGGCTTTTAGACACATTAACGAATTCTCATAGTACCGTCCAGTCGAGTTAGGTATACATTTTAACATCGCCGGGGACAGTTTAAGAATTCGTGCCAAGAGACGAAATTTGCGGACCTTTCAGGTGGGGATTACGTTTGGCCGACGATCAAACTTCAGTAGGTTTTGCTTTTAACGTTTTTGGTTTTATAAGTGACTGAAAAGCTTTCACGGATTGGCCATTACGCGAGTGTTACTGGAACTTTGCGGTTTTAATCGATGAGTAGCTTTTTGGAAGCTTTAGAGAGTTTTTTAGGTATCGTATGAAGCTAATGGATAGGTTTAATAAATGGAAAGATAGTCGAAAATTGTGATGCGAGAAGATCTTTTTAATTATTGAAAATGCTTGCTTGGTATGTAAAGAGGTTTACGACTAAGGATTTTTATGAAAATAAGCTTTTTCTAAACTAAAAACGCATAGATGATGAATCATCATAGACATTTTAAAACAGTGAACCAGGGGCATGTCAGCCAAAGTGATCTGTCAGATGCTTGTCATATTTAAATATAGTTTCTTTAAATTACCTGAAGATAGCACTAAACTTACATTTCAAAATGTGACCGTGACCACGAAGTGCTGCAAAGCCTTCGAAACGTCGGGAGAAAATATTAATTAAAAGACCGCGATAAAATCCGCAAAATAGTTTTATTTCAATTTCAAAATAGTTCAAAATAGTAAAATCTCTTTTGTTGCAACCTTGTTTAGTTTTCCGGTTTTGACATTTTTAAAATTCTTTTCTTTTGTTTGTGTGCGCCAAATTGACACCGTCAATCAATTAATTTATTTTACATTTTTTGTTGTAATAAAAAATAATAATATTATTTGAAATGGAAATTACAAACATATTTTGCGTGTATTAATTATTACGGTAAGTAAATTATTTTTTGCTTAAATTTAATAGGTATAATATTATGTCAGTTAAAATAAACTCCTGTGGGCTTAGAATGTGACACGAAGACGCAACTCGTAAAACGATGTCGTTTAATTTTGATGTTTGTGATTGATCGAGAGACCAATACGTCAGTCAAATGTTAGCCTCTCAACCAATCCCAATAAGACGAAACGGAGACGTGACGTGTTTTTTTGTCACATTCTAACCCCACTGTTTTCTTTTTTCATGCATTTGATTTTCACGCTATCGCTAAATATAATTGTGTTATTATTCTAAGTAAATATGTCGACAAATACGATTACATTTTATTTGCAATACCTTAATTATTATTCATATATTTCTTTACATGTAAGTTTTATTGTTTTAAATTGCATTTATTTTAAAATTTTAACAAATTTGTTTCATTTTATTACAGGCACAGATGCCCATCCATTCTCTTAACCCTAAAACAAAATAGAATTTTGGCGCAAATATGTGGATAATAATACAGAAAAAGTGTTTGATACAGTAAAAAACCACCACGAGTGCACCAGAATATATGGTTATGAGTTTATCCTGCACTCAGTTTGAATCTGGGGGCATGGCAGTGCCCCCACCAAGTCGAGCAAAAAAGCGGCACGGCCGTACCATCCTTTTCTCGAAGCAGTTCAGTGGGTCTAAGCCCACAAATGTGACAAAAAAACACGTCACGTCTCCGTTTCGTTTTATTGGGATTGGTTGAGAGACTAACAAGTGACTGACGTATTGGTCTCTCGATCAATCACAAACATCAAAATTAAACGACATTGTTTTACGAGTTGCGTCTTCGTGTCACATTCTAAGCCCACAGGGCATTTTCGGCCCCCTGTAACTTCGTTGTGGATAAAACTAGAATAAATCTTTAGACTGTGTGGGAATCCGATTTTTTGGTGCCAAATAAAGCATATCAAACATTGAATAACAAACATATTGACGAACATTCTTCCAACCAAAGGATTAAAAAGATATACTATTATGTCTTATGATTGTAAGTGATTGATGTATAATAAAAACAACCCTTTTAAGTATATAATATATTAGGTAATATATCGGCGCCAGGCGGAGGTGCTAGATAAATATATTAAAATTAAGCTAAAATTTAATTTATATTTGAATTATCGTTTAGGAATTTTATAAGTTATGTTTTTATATTATAAAACTCATAATAAAGATTTTTAGTTGTAAGAAGTATCTTAAATCAATGCCAATTTATGCCATTCATTTATTTCGTTCATCGGAATTTTATACCTAATAGGTTTCTTTTTTGACAACATATGGCAATCTACGCATATGCCGATAATAATATTAAAATACAGTAAGTTTGTGGTTAACACGTTTGTATTTATCGTATAAATAAATAAAACATATGATTATCATGCTGATATTGCTTCTTTGAGTTACAGTTTGTTCATAATTTATTATTACTTTATAAAAACACGCAATTAAACGCAGTCGCGTAAAAACATTTTGATAGTAATCAAGCTTTGTTTAACTAACCACCCTATCACTCTCAAAAGTGTATGTATGGTTAGTGATAGTGATATACTGTAAATAAGGGATCTAGGAGATTTCATTACGATGGCGCGGCAGATACAGATTGCTTAAATTAATGTTAACTGGAAATATAATTTTCTTTGGCTTGCTGTCATGTAATCTACTTTTAGAACCCTTATTTTGCAGTGTATTTAACAATAACTGTAAACAAAAATATTAAGCAAGAGATTGTGGTGCCACCTGCAGGATTTTAGCAGCAATAAAACATCATCAGTGGCCTCTGTTGGTAATTTTTGAAGACATGCCATAATTTGAGAGTTGTTGATTGGCAGAAAAAGGGTACAAGTAGGTTCTCTATTTCAGTAGTATTATAATTCTCTTTGCAGTGAACGCTTATCATCAGGTGATTAATGTCTCATTCGTCCTTTCCATAAAAAACAATTACGCACTTTCCCAATAAAAATAGCCTACGTTTTCACATGAAAAATCTTCCATGCTTTAATAACGTAGAAAGTAATATAGTCCAATAAACATAAAAACCGTTTTACTGACATTGTTATTATCTAACTTATAGGCTGTAAAAAGTTGCTTGCGAGCCGCCAATGTGCGTCGTTTTATAACGTCTCGCTTCACGTGTTTATCAGGGCTTACACGGTAGATACTAGATACTAGATACAGTCATCTGGGTTTATAATCTGATGGAAGAGAGAAAATAAGTAACGTCGTAAAAATTGTTTCTTACCTTTGAATTATTTTATTCGAGTAGTAGTAATTAAGTACTTAAATAGTTGAAATACTAAAAAAAATGTTTAGTTGATTAGTACACACACGTTTAGTTCCTAAATAAAGCGCTACGCGACTAAATGCTAGCGTAGTCCGTACTAGGCTTTTAGTAGGTACCTTAATCCCTTAGTAGATATCGATGAAATTTTTAACGGAGTAAGGTTGACTGATAGAGCATGGCTATGACGTAATTTCCCCTATACACTAAAATTGTATAAAAAAAAAAACGGGTTGCACTCCGGGAGTGCCGGCAGAAGTGAAAAGTTGAATATGAACGTTGTGCATTTTTGAATAATGGTTACGGAATAATTTCGCACGAATTGCTTTATTTATCAGTATAAAAGTACTAGCATTTATGTGGTTAAATACAATATTTATTTATTGCGCTATCGTCATTGATGTATTAAAAAACCCAGGATGCAGAGTTTCTTGCAAATAACACATCAATAAGTTTCGTCGATAAGTCAAACAAAAATAACCTCCTTATGGAAGTCGGTTAAAAAGAAACAAATAATTACAAATTTTGATTGAATAAACACAAATTCGATCTTACGCCTACCACATAAAGTAGATTTTTAAACTCGAGCAACGCACGTTTCGTCTGGTTTTTGATAAATGTCAATGGTCATCACAACCAAAGTAGAATAAATCAAAATTTGAAAAAAGAATGTAACGTTCGATTCTTTTGTACTCGTGCCGTGCCAACGCTGGGGAAATAGCTTCTACGCAATGTATTTAAGGTTCATATTAGTAAGGGATGGTTTTAATGACGTTAATAAATAAAAAAACAATCGTTTCAAGAATTATAGCTTGTACGGATTGTATTTAAGGCTCATATTAGTAAGGGATGGTAAAACCTCCACATGCATTTTCGTCAGAATTCGGTCACGTGACCCTGATGCGAGTACGCGAGTTTAACATTTTATACCCATCCCAAATAAAAAAAAAAAAATGAAGAAAAACAAAAATCCCGACTGCGTCAATATCTGCCATCTTTATTAAATTCATTGAAGAACTGAAAAGATAGAAACAAGATTTTAATTTGAATATTTTGTTTTGGTTTTGAATAATCTTAGTTGACAGAGTTCACAAACGCTGTCGAAAAACATAACCCTCCTTCTTTCGCAATCGGGTAACAAGTGCTCAACGCCGTTAACGAAGTTTTCACTTCAATAAAATAACTATAAGTTAGAACACCAAGAAAGGACCTAGGGTACTTTTGTTCAATTTTTTTTATTCAAAAACCGACCTCTACTCTGGCGATGCCACGAGTACTTTTTGTAATGCAGTTAAATTATGGTAGTAAGCGGTACGGCCGCCCAAAAACAGTAGCGACATCATACACAGCTTGGAATTACAAAGTACTGCGTGGCACTCCACTGCGCTCGTCACCCTGAGACATAGGATGCCTTATAATGCCCAGTAATTACGCTGGCTATAATGCTACTTGGCAGTAGAAATAGACATTGCGGTGGTACCTAACTAGATAGTCCTCGCGTATGAAAGACCTACCAACAGTAAAGAGTATAAAGGATGGTAAGTAATATTTGATCGAAATGATAAATCTTTATTATGATGAGAACTTTTCCGCGACCAATTCAAAAATATCTATCTTTTAATAATTGCGCGAGGTCTTACGTAATTATCTTAAAATATTACGACAAGTATTTGTAATGACTGATTTAATTGTTTACGGACCTTTTTTCAACTATTGTATAGACCATCGTTACACATATCTACCACAAAGGATAAGGGATAATGGGGATAACACAAGCTGTACATATCCAGTTTCCGACATAAGCAAGCAGATCGGCTTGACATGTTGAAGGATAGTAATAAAAATGCAAATAAATTCATCGTTCATACGACAGGAGACATGGCTCGCGGGTAAACGCTGGGACGGTCCGGTGCGGCCACGATACTAGAGCTTTAAAACTTTTAAATTTTGAGTAGTTATTCTTATACCTACATATTATAAAACAATGTTCCCCGCCGCGTCTGTCTGTGAATACAATAAATTCAAAAACTACCGGATTTCGATGAAATTCGTATGAAGATAGTTTAAGGCCCTAAGAAGGACCCAGGCTTTTTATCCCGGGAAAATATATAGCGGGACGTTTATCACGGAAAAACTCTTTCACGCGAGAGCAAATGTAGTTGTCTTGTAAGTTTTTCGGCAGCGTAAACCTCCTAGCCACAGCTCATAGTTGGATGGTTCTGTATTCGATTTAGCCGTGAAGATTTTTTGGGGATTTATCTATGATTTTTCTGGGATTGAATTTCTAATGGAGTTTATATCAGGCAGGCAGCTAGGGCTATATCAACGAAACACACTCGTTTATGTAACACATAGTATATACTTGAAAAAGTGTAAAACTTGGATTGCAAGCTCATTGGAGTCCAATGCCTTTAGGGTCCAAGACTCTTTTTGGAACGTTTGTCCGTCTTTTTACTGGCCCCACACATGTGTTTTACGACGCAGAGCAATAAAAGCGCTTTTAGGCGACTACCTTACAATGTATGCTAATGTTTACAGACTACAAATTTTGTTTTATGACCGTCAACGCGACTGCGTTTTAAATGTAATATATTAATTTAATACTGTTGAAAGTAAATTTAAATGTACACGTACCCTTACAAGAAAAATTAAACGGTATATTGAAGAGTTCGATGCTTTTCATGCTAGATAAGTCTTCCTAGGTGGTTTCGCTAGATTTTTCACATTCAAGAGTTCCCTTTAATTTTACAAGTGAATTGCGTATTTCTGTCGGTAAGCAGTTATCAACAAGGATTCGAGTTTAAGACGTTGGGCCCAATGCTACCCTATTCAGATACCCACAAAGTGACATACTATTTCCCCATGCAAATTATGCACATTTACGGTAGACGTGATCAGACATGTTGATTTATATTTGAATAAAATTCGACTTTAATAAGCACGGCGAAAAGTAAGCGCACTGGTTACGTCTTTGCCTACCTCTTCGGAGATAAAAGGCTTGAGTGTGTGATAATGATAGTGATAACTTTAAAATACAACAACCTATATTACTGTTCTGTAAATCTTGTAGTGTCCTAAGGCTCTAAGTGCTAGGTTTCTTATTTATTTAGTACTTAAAATCCACGGCGCAGCGCTATACAAATGCGTTAATTTCGCAAGTTTCGCGTTACGCTGGCGGGTTGGCTCGGCCTTAATGAGCACAATATATTATTACTTAATTAAGAAATATAACATCTTTATTTTAGTTGATTATCTATTGTAAGTGGAGACGAGGAGAGCATTAAAAGTAAACTGGATTTAGTGAAGTGGATCCAAAAATGGAGATAAGATAAAATGTATTAAGCTAAGTAAGAAGCCATTGTGAGTCAGATTGACACGCCAACCTATAGACTGGCTCAGCACGTAGCTAAAGTGCTTTCACCACTCAGAGGAAACACTAGAGCATCTGTGAAGGATTCATACCAATTTGTCAGTGATATTAAACACCTACAATTAGCTGACAATGAAACAATGGTTAGTTTTGATGTCCAGTCACTTTTTACAAGTTTACCGTTACAAGACTGCATCAAAATTGTCTCTAAAAGGTTAGTAGAGAATAACATCCCTGTGGAATATGCAGAACTACTCCAACATTGCCTCACATCTGGCTATATGTTGTGGAATGATCAGTTCTATGTACAAGTTGAGGGGGTAGCGATGGGCTCACCTGTATCTCCAGTAGTCGCCGATATCTTCATGGAGGACTTCGAGGAGACAGCCCTGAACACAGCCCCGGTCTCACCAAGGTTTTACAAACGGTACGTAGATGATACTTTCACAATTTTACCATCTGATAAAGTAACTGCATTTTTAAATCACCTTAACTCCATTAACAACAAAATCCAATTTACTATGGAGTTAGAACACAATAAATCTCTTGCCTTCTTAGACGTTTTAGTCATCCGTAATCCTGATCAGTCTTTAAGCCACACTGTGTATCGAAAAAAGACCCATACAGATAAATACCTGAACGGTGAATCTCATCACCATCCAAAACAGTTAGCTACCGTGGGTAAATCTTTGTTTCAGAGAGCACAAGGAATCTGTGACGAGAAACACCTGGGCGCTGAGCTGCAACATGTCAAGCAAGTACTGCGCGACAACAAGCTCCAAATTCCACGCCGCCGTCACAGAAACCGAGTGAAACCAGCCACAGTCGAACGTGTCCCGGTTGTATTACCATATGTAAGAGGAGTCACCGACAAGATTGGCTACATCCTGAAGCGTGCTTCAATCAAAACTTATTTCAAGCCGCCTAAAAAGATTAGTCAATTTTTACCACCTGTCAAGTGCCATATACCTCTACAAGAACCAGGCGTATACAAGATTGATTGTGACTGTGGCCTCTCTTATATCGGCCAAACAAAAAGAAACGTAGGGACCCGCGTAAAAGAACATATAGCTGACGTAAAACACCGACGCTCTACGAAGTCTGCAGTTGCTGAACATTCAGAACAAGGCTCCAAGCATTACCTTAGATTTGACAAACCACAAATCCTTGCCAAAGAACACCGATTCCTACCTAGGATGATTCGCGAGGCTATTGAAATTAAAAAACATCCAAATTTCAATAGAGAAGATGGTTGGAAGCTTGCACAAGCCTGGGATCCAGTTATACATCTTATTAAATCGGACCCCAAAATACCAACTGCCAGACCTCAAGACACTGTGAGCTCTTTCTGCGTAGATCGGACCGTCATTAACAACTAATTTTTAAAAAATGTATAATTAAAAAATGAAGGTAGATATTGTAACATTAACTTTTCGGACCACCAACACCTCAGTCCGCCCCGTGACCACGAAGTGCTGCAAAGCCTTCGAAACGTCGGGAGAAAATAATAATTAAAAAACCGCGATAAAATCCGCAAAATAGTTTTATTTCAATAAGTAAGACTAATGTATTAAGCTAGACTGGCTCGGTGGCGTAGTTGTATTATAGTACGACTGCAGTCCCAAGGTCTCGGGTTCGATCCCCGGTCGGGTCGGATACTGAATAGAAAAATCCAATATCACTAATATTGGATTTTTCTATTCAGTATCCGCCCGGAGTCTGGAATTTGTGCCCGATATGGCGATAGGCTCGCCCCCTCTCACGTCAAGGGACGGAATACGCACGGCGTAAAGTTGATGCATTTAGGTGCGCCTCTGCCTGTCCCTTCGGGGATAAAAAGGCGTGAGTGTGTGTGTGTGTGTGTGTGTATTTAGCTCAGATTTGGATTTTGGTTATGTTTGGTATAGTCTGTCAGGTTTCACATGCTACTGCAGGTTTCATCAGGATCCACATCATTGCATCCGGATTGATCTCACTATGCTGTGTTGACTTAGGCACCGCGCAGACACTGGCGCCTTGTTTCTAGAAAAAATACGTTATTATAAAACTGGTACTTGTTGAATTTGCCAAAGCTGTTTTCGGCAATAAGTTGCTAGGGTCTACGCCACACCTTATCATGGTAGACCGCTACAGACTATGAGTTCTGTAATTCTCATTGTGTATATACGGTCACTCTTGTATATTGTTTCTTGGTAGAGATAGAGAAAGCTATCTTCCATATACTAAAACCCAAAAGATATCTTAAATATAATAAAAACTTAAACATATTACTTTTTTTATTGGTTTAAATGACGAGACGAGCATGCCGTTCGCCTGATGGTAAGCGATACGAACACCCATAAACAGTAGCAAAACTATCCAGCACCTTGAGTTATAAAGTACTGTGTGGCATTCCACTGCGCTCGTCATCCTGAGACATAAGATATTAAGCCTCATTATGTCCAGTAGTTATACTGGCTACAATGTCCTTCAAACCGAAACACAATAGTGCATGCAAACTGCTGCTTGGCGGTAGAAATAGACATTGCGGTGGTACCCACCCAGACGGACTCTTACATATGAGAGACCTATCACCAGTACACACAGGGCAAATAAAAATAGCTTTTATACCATCTATTGCAAGTGCATTAATCCATTTCCGCCCGCGGCTGGTACGCAATAGATCAAGTTTAAGCCAGAAGTGTGAGGATACATTGTAATCGCGTCAGAGCCGTTAACAACAATAAGTTATACGTGCGTAAATTTTCATTTGAGAGGGCATAGCGCGGAGTCACACACCGCGGTGGCTGCACCGTGAGGTGGCGACAGCTAAACTTAAAAAAGAAAAAAATATTACATAAATTCAATTTATATTAATTGATTGTTTTAATTATGATAATAATATTTAGTGTTCTACTAAAATAAATACTGTGTCAAAACAACATTATTGAGCATGACGTATTTTTTTTAAATTATATTCTTAAGATTTTTATGCTTTGATTATAGCTAGTGGTCGAGGGGTCAAAATTCGACCATCAAATATATTTTTTGTAATTCAATTTATAAATAAATTTAATTTTTGTGCAGTACTTCGCTGTGTGAACTTTAATTATGCCAAACCTCACACTCCTCCGTGTACGCTATCTGCTTAAAAAGGGGTACAAAATTTGTTATGCACGTAGTAATATATAGATGACTGCCTCGGTGGCGTAGTTGTATTGCGTACGCGTTACGCTCGTACGATTTGCGCGCTGAGGTCCTGGGTTCGAATCCCGGGTAAAGCCAAAAAGATTGTGACTGGGTTTTTCCATCTTAAAAATTACTCAGTCGTAGTCGGAGTCAGGAAGTTGGCGGTGTGATACGCCCGTGCCTCGGAAAGCATGTAAAGCCGTTGGTCCTGCGCCTGATATCTCTCCGGTCATGTCGGATTGCCGTCTCACCGGACTGGAGGATTACAATATATAGATAATTGTTATGTTTAAAATTTTATGCAGATGTAAGTGTTACGTACATTTTTTTTGTAGAACAATTTTAAAAACCCATATTTATTTATTTATTTATTTTTAAGGAACAAACAAACAGTTACACATTGAGAATGGTAGAACTAAGTATAAGGTATTTACAAAAATACAAATGCGCAACTCACAACGTTGTCCACGCATTATATATTATAATATACTTGCTCAAAATTACGAGTGAAGACAGTATGACAAGAATAAGCTAAAAAGAAATTGGCTATAAAATATCTATAATATACGACTGACTAATAACGTTTATAGATAATGGCCATTGTTTCTCCATAGATGAAGTTGTTTATGCGTACGCCAGCTCCCAGCTTCTCGCGGACCCACCGCTCGTTCACTATTTCATAGTTCCAACAGTGAACTCTAAAATATTTCCGGCGCTCGCGCGGCCTGCTGAGCGGTTTCTAAGTATTATTTATTGAAAAACTTCAGAAAGGAAAAGGCCGATGTATGCATCTAAAAGTACAAGTTATAGCGGTATTTAAAGGGTTCTTAATCCTATCTGTTATCTTTTAACGTCAGAACATGAGATATTTGTTTATTTATCTCGCCAAGCAACAGCCGCCAACCAAATTTACGGATGCCTTTAATAGACCTCATACATTTTGTCCAATCACAAGAAACGTAATAACAAAGCTGTTAACAAAATAGTTTTCTAGATGACATTAGTACCATCCATTTTAAACAGGCTTATTCATACTTTTACACATTTGTAGACTCCATCTACAAAACATTTGCGTCTTTATTTTATAAAAATAAAATATGCAAAAAACACAAAGAAATATCCCCAAAAATTCGGCCACTAACACATCATAACCTACATAAATAAATGCACGTTTGTTAAAAACTTATTAGATTCATAGCATCCGGTGGCGGACGGTGGAGATGTGACACGTCATCGCCGTGACGTACGACCGGAAGTGGTGTTTGGCAACGGCCACCGCCGCGCTGCCAACAAAATGTATCATTAGATATGATGTTACCATTTTATATTCAATTTTGGGATTTATGTTACGAAATTAAGTTAAAGCTTTTGAACCTGGCATATCCGAAGTCTGATCACCACCATTCACTATCAGGCATTTACCCTGTCTTCGAAGGAAATAACAGACACTTTTTATTGAAGGTATATAACAAGTAGATAGGTTACATGATAGTAAGTAATGATCGAATTGAGGGTACTGTACCTACTTTTAAAGAAAATTAGCGGAAAATCCGGAGGAGAACGTTGTGTGACTCCTCCAACATTAACAACAAAAACAGTAATTATTTTACGTTGGTTACGGTGGTGCTATCCCGGTCAAGCCATTCATGGTTCAGTGAAGAATAGCTGCATCATGGTTCTACCACATAACATCAGCATGCTCTTGATATATTAATAAGGTTTTGTCATATGTCTATCTGTCCACCGTATATGCCTTTCAAAACAATAGGTAAATCATAACGGGCTGAAACTTTCAAAGAAGGTGTTATAGCAGACGCCTAAAACTAAAATATAAAAATTACAATAGGTGTTACAGCAGATACCTAAAAAAATACTGTATTTTTTAGGATACGGAACCCTTTATATGACAAAACGCTCACACTCAACCAGTTTTTCTTTAAACAAGTCTGAGCAAAAGTTTTCTAGCTCCAATGCTATTTTAGTTTCCAGAAACGTCGCAAAAATGATATATTAAAATACTTCACTCTCCAAATTCTTTCTCGCGCGGTATGTGTTGGAAAGTTAACATTACCATAATGTGTTCAAACTACGGCGAGGCGGGGCCGTGTCGTTGTATTGCTCTTTTTACAAAGCCTTTTATATATGAATACACGCAACAAATACACACACAGTGCGGATGCAACTGTCTTATGTGTCAGATAAAATGACTTGATGACGTAAAATATCTAGACCTGAAACAAATATCCGCGGACTAATCAAATATTTGTCCTGTTATGATAATCGTAGTCGTCACTGCACCACGAATTCTTCCAAAACACAATGAAGAACTGCACGGCCCTGCCACGTACCTTGCCCGGGTGTGTGAATAGCCTGTAAGCCTCAAAATGTCGTGTAGTACTCTCGGCTAATAGTCACTTCTAGTTGTGCGAATAGTTGACGTTACAGGTTACGCGGGGGAAATTACCAGTGCACAGTTATATGGCGATAAAATATCGATTAATTATGGCGTATTTGTTTTATAATAGGCCAACAAAGTGAGTCACCTGATAAGCGATCACCACTTTCTATGGGCTGCAGATGTCAAAGGAATAATGAGTGTGGTTAGGAGGTAAACAGCGTGTGACACAATAAGAAGATTCTGAAAAAAATATGTACCGCTAAAAATCAAGGCCTTCTTTGCAACGATTTTCTACAAAACGGAGGTTCAAGAATCAAGATGGTTCACCACATTTAAATCAAAACTGCCCACAGCATTGATCAACCAAGGTCTGCTTGTGCTTCAATGTTAAAAATAACAAACTCACATGTGTTTTTTGGAGTTGCTAACTTTCTCACCAAGTTCTGCAAACTTTGCAGTCAAACATAAATATTACAATGCACGCTGACCATCAATAATGCATCAATAAACAAACTATAGACATAATATCGAGTGGTTTACGAATAGCCGTTACGCAGCACTCGTCAGTGTCGGGTAACTTGCGCGAGTTAAGTTTTTGTGACTAGTTAACTGTGCTCCACCGAAATGTTTAACTTAACTGCAATTTCGCAGTTCGCGACGCGAGCGCGTCTAGTGACATTTTGTACTTAGTTAAATGGAGTTTGCGAGGTAATGTAATAAAATTAGGTAGGCTCGGGAGAGTGTTGTTGGCACTGTTCGGTACTGGATTTGTAACCTCTTGTTTGTATGCGTTTTTACTAGATAGTGTTATACAATTGAATTAATTATGCAATTGATTGCCTCGGTGGCGTAGTTGTATTACGGTATGACTGCAATACTGAAGTTTTGGGTTCGATTCCCGGGTCGGGCAAAGTGATATGGGGTTTTAAATTCAGTATCAGCCCGGAGTCTGAAATTTGTGCCCAATATGGCGATAAGCTCGCTCCCTATCGTATCATGGGACGGAATACGCACGGCGAAAAGTGGGTGCACTAGTTGCGCCTCTGCCTACCCCTTCAGGGATAAAAGGCGTGATGTATCTTTTGTTTTATTTGAATTATGTGTCGAGCAACAATCTGGCTCAATGTAGTGAGTGCTAAGACTGCCTATATATAGCAGTATATTATACAAAACTTTGAATAACAAAGCACTCATTGATTGTATTGTTTTTTTAAAACATAGGCCGGCATAAAGTAAGTAAGCCAAGTAATCCCTATCCGTACGAGGATAAAGGCGTAAAGTTGATGTATACAGTCTATAGATATCGCAGCTTCATTTTTTCTCGCCTTTCCCTATTTAATGCAGCCTCCTTTACATGAAAGGTACACAAAATATCGACAAAATGAACCGAACACGATTTGAATATCTAAATTGGCGATCCATCGGCGTTTCCCCAAGTTTCCTCATTACCTCGCCTTTCACCTGGTGTTTTTTTTCTCCGGTAGTGTTATCAGGTATGGGAAATTTACAGGTATTTTCGAATATATTCTGGGAAATCATAATATTTGAAAATTTGAGACATTGTTTGAAACACTTGTGATACAACGTAATTAAATTATGTCCAATTTTTTAATAAAAATACCAAAACTTAAATTGAGATTTTTCCGATTTAATTTTTTTTATGTTTTAAGAAAACTTTTGGCAACATGTCTTGGTGGACTTTAAAAGGAATTTGCCAGCAAATATTAATATCATTTGATGTATTTAATTGTTAAAATAACTTATTCCCGTTTAGGTTAAATTCATAGATGGGATGTAATTTCTTGGTAAATATAAAGTTGCTATTTTTTTATAGCACGCACGTCATATATGAAATATGAAAAGAGTAGTTAAGAAAATTTTGATGATATAAGATGATCTTGATGACGATGTAACAAATTGCCCTAAATAAACCCAACAAATTGTGTAATCTTTTAAAAGTTCAAGTTATCACATAACCTATTTATGTTAAAATTTTAAAACATATTATCTCATTGTACACCGGTTTTTAGACCTATGACCTGGCAACACTTACCGGGCGGCGTTCGGAGATTTTCCCCGTTTCACGGGTAATTCTTATTGTAATTTATCGAAGACGCGTGACTAGGCAATTTAGCTGGCGTTCCGCCTCGAGCCCGCGAGGTGGCACAAATTATAAGATCCACAACGCAAGTGACCGATACTTTAATGAACGGAAGTTTTTAGTCTTGAATTTGCCATAACTTTTATAAAATGATTTGACAAATATGCCTATGTTTTGGTTGTAACTTATCGATTATAAGTGTTAAAATAGTGGTGTAAGGTCGGTTTTTTAGGATCTCATAAATACTCTTGGGCGCTGTAAGTGCAAGTTATGTTTTTGCCTATTTCTTAGGGGGTATAGTTAGCGTATTTCCGTTCTTAGTTTGTTGGTAGTAGGTAATATTTTATATCCGTCCGGATAGCGACCATCGTACATAAGGTGTTAAAAACCGCCAAAGTGGCCCACGTAAGTGTGCCGCGTTCCGGGATCAGCCTGTGTATACCCGGTTCAAATAGGCCGACATAATTGTGTCGACTGACGACGGACAATCATCGCTCCTCAGTCGACACTCTATCTGAATTTCTCTCCGTTTACCATCAGGTGGTAGGTCTCTCATATGTAAGAGTCCGTCTGGGTGGGTACCACCGCAATGTCTATTTCTACCGCCAAGCAGCAGTGTGCATGCACTGTTGTGTTTCGGTTTGAAGGACATTGTAGCCAGTGTAACTACTGGACATAATGAGACTTAACATCTTATGTCTCAGGATGACGAGCGCAGTGGAATGCCACACAGTACTTTGTAAGTCAAGGTGCTGGATGGTGTTGCTACTGTTTATAGGTGATCGTATCGCTTACCATCAGGCGAACGGCATGCTAGTCTCGTCATTCAATACCATAAAAAAAAGGTCCAGTGGGGTCAAATTACCAAGCCCGTATGAAAAGAAAATTGTTAATATTATAAATGCGAATATTTGGACGTTTATTAAAACTAAACGCAGTAACGGCCTTAACTTTTTGTCACGGTAACTTGCTGCTGTAGATACTTTCAATTTTTTATCTGATTTTTTAAGTAGGTGGTGCTAGCATCGTCCTGATGACGGTATGGATCGATTTAGGGTTTTTTTTAGCGATAAAGGCTTTTCACTCACGCGAACCCGCAAGTAACATAAATAAGACTAGTTTATCGCTATGTTTGCTGTAAATGGTAACACCGGAGATTATATGTGTACTTTCCGAAACGCAAAATATAGGCGCTCAACCTACTCGACCTGGGAGTTGAACCTAAAACCTTACGGGTCACAGCACAGTAATTACGATGTCGCTACATCTATGACCTGATTTAACTACTAATAATGTACTATAGAGCACTATAGAACGCAACGAAGCTTAAAGCTTAGTTTTTTACATAATATACGATAATTGGTGTAGGTTGTAATTTTGCTGAAATTTCCCAGTTAGGTCTCTTTTATAACTATGTTCGTTTGGGATTCTAGACAAATTTATTATTTAGCTTCAGCAGCAGTAGCTATAACTACTCAATTATATTTTTATCACACTGAGTGGTTCTCTCAAACGTAATAAGTCAAAGATATGAAAAGGCACATGAATAGAATAATTACGATATGTTATTATGAATGTCGCGGATGACTGACCGCGCATTTCATCTCGTTCGCTGAGAACAGACTAATGTCTCATTTGACATGCTGAACTTAGCAAAACAGTTGTACGACACGCGTTATTATATTTCGACATAATATGTCTACGCGTGAATTAATCCCTCGGTATTTCTTCGGTCGAAGTGATGACATAATTTCATAGTGACCTCATAAAATTGTGTAATATACATTTATTAAATGAAAATGATCAGTTCTGTATTATATAACTGCCTAAATGTTAGAGTGAACTTATAATGAGAGGTTAGACATTTCATCTACCACGCTGGCTTAATACGAATAGACTTCGCATACATTTGAAATTTTTATGATTATTTTTCCGACCCAAATATCGACCAATAGAATTGCACCATTCGACGTCACGTGGTACAACCTACATGGTATTATACTGATAATTTTTTGAATATTTTCTCTGGTAGTTACTATATATTATGAAATTCTTATTTGTTGACTGTTCATTTCATCTCATGGTGCAATTCTATTGGCCGACATTTGGGACGGAAAAATAATCCCCCGAATACCACACGAGCTTCAAAATTATCTGGCATTTCCCTCAAGGTTCCCTGCAAACAAATAAAGTCGTCAAGTTTTTCAGGAAAAATCACTCGCGCTTCGCGCTCGTGATTTTTTAACCTGAAAACTCCTTCATTTGTTTGCAACGAACCTATCGGAAAATACCCGATAATTTTCAAGCTCTTGTGGTATTATAAGTGAATATCCAGGTATGTAAGTTTCTTACGATGTTTTCCTTTATAGAGTGAGCGTTAATTAAAAATGATAGGTAAGAAAAGTCAGAGGTGCATGTCCGGGAATCGAACCCACAACTTCCAGCAATAATTATAGTCCATTCTTTACTGTTAGGCATAGCCATAACTGTCTCATCAACGTAATAGCCTTTGTCATTCGGACATTTAATTCCAATATTTAATAATAAAGCCTACGACCTTGACACACAGACGGTTATATAAAATGGAATATTTATTAGAGAATATGCCTAGTTTAGTTCGATAGTGGTGCGCCGCGGGTTGATTTCTCGGCGGGTGTCAGTAGCGCGCTAGTGGCCGGCGACACGCCACGTCCGTGCCACGCTCGCGCCACGTGGCGTTATCATGTGGATAGTGCGTGTTTTGGTATGTCAGCGGTGAGTTTGCAAAATTACTGATTTCGTAGTTATAACGCGACTTTCGGATACAGGTGGTTTGTGAAGTGGTCTTTTTGGTTTTTGTTTTTTGTTTATCGTTACAGTGATGAGTAATTAATGTTTGTTTATGTATTGTGAAAAGGTCGTAATGTTTTTGTGCCGTAATTTATATATATTAGGGATCATTTTGGTTTGTTTTTTGTTTTAAAAGAATTGAGTGTTGAATAGTTGACGTACCGATGGTGAAAATAAGTGGTTAGTATGATGTTTAATTTAAACTTAGATTTTAGAACTTTTTAGTTTATTTTTTAGTTTTAAAGGGAGTGATAATCATTGGATAAATTACCGCTTAGGAAGATCTGTTTTTATTGGTTTGGTTTTTGGGTTAAAGGCATTTGAGTGTTGCGTAGTTAACATTTAGATTGTTGATGGTGAATAACATATGATTATTATAGTATTTATAGGCATCATTAATAAGATATTAAGAGTTTCGTTCTATATAATTGTATTTATAGGTCTCAAACAATTAATATGCGACTGTTTACGAAATATGAATTATTTACGGTAGTAGCTCTTACTGGTGGTCGGTCTCTCATATGTAAGAGTCCGTCTGGGTGGGTACCACAGCAATGTCTATTTCTACCGCCAAGCAGCAGTGAGCATGCACTGTTGTGTTTCGGTTTGAAGGACATTGTAGCCAGTGTCACTACTGGACATAATGAGACTTAACATAAAAGCAACATAATAAAGCAAAATAATAGTAGATTTTTAATGTTACAGTGTAGAGTCCCTATAATTTAGGATTGTTTTGCTTCTGTTTTTAGTTCTATATTTCGTGACGTAATTAAAAGTGGTGCGCAGGATATTTTACAGTACATTTTTAGCGCTTATGTTACAAAAATATGAACTTATTGCTTGTTTTTACAAATTATAATTCATAGCTCCGATTTGATCTCGTAATTGAAATTTAATTAGTAGTTTAGAAGGCACTTATTATAGAACTTATTTTTTATATATAGGCAATATTTTTTATAGAACTGAATGACGAGACGTGCATACCCCTTGCTTGTAAAAACAGGTGGTAATTACTTTTTTAACCGTATGACCTTTCTATAATGGAGTAGATGTTATTGTTTTTTTATTTTGACACGACGTCACTCCACCTAATGTTAAGTTGCAGTAATGATTTCTTATGTTTACGCGAATGTTAGACATTGGAATAAAACTATTTTACGGATTTTATCGCGGTTTTTTATGTTGCAGTGTAAATATTCGACAGTTTTTATTATGATGCCGGCTTTACTGATTGTTTACTAGCTGAAGTGAATGTGATCTGTAAACACGAGGTATTATGGTCGGTTTTTCGCTTTATTCGTCGTAGTCGCTATACAGTTGTAGGTTTGTAAAACTTAGAGCTTTACTGATATGGTTGTATCAAAGTGAGAATGTTTTCTTGTTTCCTCTGACGTTAAATGTCACTTTATATGAGACAAAGTATTAATTATCTAGGGACAGAACACTGAATAACTATTCCAGACGTATTCCAAAGACATTGATTATAAATTAGCTAAGAACTTTATGCATAAAACATATTTTCAAAAGGCGATTAATTTGTAGTTGTTTGAATTCTATAAACTGAAATAAATACTTTTACACTTATTTTTATCTTCGAAAAGAATTAATATGGAATTATAACTTGTCTCGATTCGTAATACCTCAGTTTCGATGCTACGTAATATGACAGAAATATTTTCCACAAAGATTTGCATCTTTACCGACCTCATCGGCATAAAGGCGTGAACTTACTAGCCATGACAAAAGCTGGTATATTTTTCCAGTGCTGTTTATAATTAATTGTAAAGTTGGAGAGCTCTTGGTCGGGCATCTGTCGGTTCCCACGGCGGGCACACTTTCATCACATTATTCGACGGAGTGGGCGGTGATTTGTTGTTTTTATTATCACGCTTATATTTAAGGGATATGCAGAGATCGAATATAGTTTTAATTGGGAATACGGTGGCGACTGTCAGGCATGATTTAATCCCAAACTGGGAATACATATATCTAAACCTCTACTTAGCATTAAGGCATTAATTAATTATTAAGCGAAAAAAGCTTCTTAAGTTTTCAGATCTATTTATGTTACTCAAAACTTATAATTTCTTTACACAACCCCTAAAAAACACAACGAAACCAATATAACATGTTAATTAACTAAAATCACAGCGGTGAAGACGTGAATACAAACAGAGCCGCTGTTTGTGCCGAGATAAACACCTGAACAAATATAGCGCCGTGATTGCATCAGCCGTGCAGTTTGCATTATAATAGAACTGGTGTCTTTGATGGTGGAGTCTTTCTGGACGGTGTTCTACCTCTGCCATTATAGTATGCGAGATTTACTAGCTTTATGTCTATCTAGGCAATATCTCTGCGGTCAAAGAACAGTGAGCAATGTGTTCTGTTTTGAAGGTCATTGTTGCAAATGGTATTACTGGACATTATAAGACATAACATGAGTTGTATCATTCGAGGGCAAGTAAAGTTGACGGTCTTATTACACTGGATGAGTTCGCCTTGCTGTGAATTCGCTTGCATTTGGCCAGTGTGATAAAAGCCTCAACTTTATCTGGCAATTGGTGAAACAACCTGGCCTTAATATCATATCTTTCGAGATGAGGAGGGCAGTGTAATCGTAGCATTGGACGTCCTCCTACAAGGTGGACAGACGACCTCGTGAAGGTCGCAGGAATCCGCTGGATGCAGGCCACTTCTAACAGGTTGGTCTATAAATCTTTGGGGGAGGCCTATGTTTAGCAGTGGACTTCCAAAGGTTGCAGAAGAAGAAGAAGGGCATTACAAGTGTCCGTGTGTATAAAGTCGCGGATTCTATCCAAGAAGCTGTATAAAAGTGTGACATATATTTTTATAGCATAGGTCGGCAAACGAGCAAGTAGGCGAGTTAATGTTAAGTGACCTTTACCGCCCATGAACATCCACTATGTGGCCTCTACGCGGCGCCTACGTTAACACCGTCGCCTATAAACATTCACAATGATTGATCATACTGTCTACGCTAGATTATGAATGTGATTTTATTCATTGAACTTAATTTTTACCTTAAACATTGCTTTAATTTCTTTACCCATATTTTATTTACAATTATAGTAGAAACCGGTTATAGCGACATCGGTTATAACGGCTGAATGGCAAGTTTCTGGCAAATAAATGTATAGAAAAAGAGTATCACTTATAATGACTATCGGATATAGCGTCCAGTAAGGTCCCATAAATGTGGTTATAATCGGTTTTCACTGTAATTATTTGATGAGTCCAATCTCTTTATCTTATTACTTCATTATTCCAGTACGTATTAGCTGATTCGGATTTATTTTTATAGTTTCCTGCTGATCATTATCGGGTACTTTCATTGGCATTCCGTATAATTAGGTCGTATCGTTAATTCAGCGTGGATTTGCTGAATATTTATTACTCGGGAATAATTAGTTTGGGAATTGCATTAGACTTAGTATTATGTCTACATCCCGATTGTGAGAATAATGCTGGCCTGCCTTGTTAATTCCTGAACAGGATTTGGTAGATAATTATATGTGAGGGGATTTGTCCATGTACCGTAGTAATTACGAAGTTTTTTTAAATTAGTTGGGTTTAATATATCCCATACAGTCAAATGGAGTGCGTAAAGATGAAACTGGTGTTGATAACTTAGATGGTTTAATTGAACCGTTATTTCCATCTTAATTATAACGAATTTATGAAATTTATTTATCAATTGCCTCGGTGGCGTAGTTGTGCTAGCACCTCTGCCTATCGGTAGATAAATGCGTGATGTGCGTTTTTTTTTTATTTTTTTATTTAGCCTTTATCACCTACTTTTATTGGTCAGCGTGCCTTTGCGACACATAAGGCCTTCTCCAGCGTTTTCCACACTTCTCTCACTGCAGCTTTATGAAGCCATAGAAGGCCCGCTACTTGCCTTATATCACCCGCCCAACGTTTTCTTTGTCTTCCTCTTCTTCTTTTTTTTCGGAAAAGTGAATGTGTATAAATATCTATATTTAACCATATAACAAGATTTGAGGTTTTCCTCTACTCTACTATTATAATATACATTATTATTATTCTATTATTTATTATTTTACTCTCTTTATTAGTATGTACCCCTGTTATAGGTCCATCTCACCACCATGGACAAGCCAGTTCCACTATAAAAAGCTGATCTCATACAGTTTTATAGCTCGGTTTGAGTTAGTGAAGGTTATTGACAGTCATAACAGCTTCTATGTGGGTCGTTCTTATGCCGAAAATAGAGAAAACGCTTAACTGTATAGCGTGACGAGGTAACGCGATTGCCACGGATTGTAAACAAAAGTTCTGTTTATGTAGTGTATTAGTGTAGTATTAATGTATTATGGAGTTTTTTTGTTGTTGAGAAATAGCTTTAAGATCCTGTTGAACTCGTAATAAGATAATCCTAATAATATTATAAACGCGAAAGTTTGTAAGAATGTATGTATGTTTGTTACTCTTTCACGGAAAAACTACTGACCGAATTTCGATGAAATTTGGCACACGGATAGATCATGTCCTGAATTACCACAAAGGGTGCTTTTTATTCTGGGAAAATATACAGCGGGACTTTTATCCTGGAAAAACTTATTCAAGCGGGCGGAGCCGCGGGCAAAAGCTAGTAGTCATATATAATACTACCAGCCCTATAATATATACTGCCCACTGCTGAGCAAGGGCCTACACTACTACTGAGAGGGTTTTGGCATTAGTTCACAAGGCTGGCCTAGTGCAGGTTGGTAGACTTCAAATACCGTTTTATAGAGAATTGTCATGTTTAATTTATTAAGATAGACTTATGATATTATTTTAATAATAATAATAAGACGAGACGAGTACTGCTACTACTTAAGGAGACCAGAACTTAGAACTACGAAGCACGGTGTGGCATTAGCAATACACTGCACTAATCACTCTGACATATTACTTTTTTATATTTCATAAATCCTAGTTACAAGACTGGCTTTAATGGCTTTAAAACCGTAACACAAGTAACAAGTTATACTCGTAAATTTACAGTACTGCTTAGCAAAAATAGAAAAGTGGCGGTAACTATTTAGAAGGATCTATATTACTTTACTTAACGACTGACTTGCAATTTTGTGGTGCTAAATTAAATAAAATATTCTATAGTTCTATATATATATATCTATCATATTCTATAAATATATCTGTGTTCAAACACAAATAATCTAAAAAGATAATAAGTAATCATTTTAAATTAAAGATTTTTGGTCTTCGATAAGAATCGTGACGAAAACTTTCCTTTGACCTATCACCGACAATCATAATTACCTAACAAAGGAATATCAAAAAATAAACCAACTTTTCCAATTCGAACATTATTTTTTAACCCAATTTTAAACAATTTTCATTAGACTTTCAACTGTACGTCTATCAACGTTTATTGAAATAGCGAAATAACTGGCTTCGCGTTTTTCTTGTTTTATTCCGAAAATACGCTGGAGATGGCATTATGAAATATTAGGTTTCGTTCGCGGCTCCGCTTGTCTGTTAGCATTGTATTCTAATTACTACTAACATTATAATTATTGTGAAAGATTGCTGACATGTTTGGATGTTTATAGAAGACGCCTTTCACATAGGTGGAGTCGCGAACATAATATAGTTTATTAATATTCATAAAATCAAAATTGTTTGCTGTTCATTTATTTTTATGGCATATCGGGAAAATTGAATTTAATCAGCGGCATCAGCCTATTGAAGGCGACAATGTTTCTAACAGGAGGGATGAACCTAATCGGATATGGTCGGATACCAGTTATAGAGAGAGGTTGGGGTGAGTCTAATCTAATGTTTGCAGATATTATCATATTTTTATAATCAGATCATATTATAGATCATAATTATAATCATCAGATTATATTAATACCTTCAGGTAATCTCAAAAAACCATGCGTTTACAACCGCTCAAAGCTGCTACGAGCTACGTTGCTACGAATGATCTACGAGATCCTCAAATGCGATGCGCTACGGAACGTAGCAAACATCACAATTATGATAGTAATTCCTATGCATTGATACAGTAATCTATACTAATATTATAAAGAGTTTCTTTGTTTGTTTTTTTTGGTTGAACGAGCTAATCGCAGGAACTATTGTACCGGTTTTGAAAATTCTTTCACTAATAGGAAGCTTCATTACTCCCGAGTGCTATAGGTTACTTTTTAACCCGTGAATATATTTTTATCCCGGAAAACCTTTTACACGCGGGCGGAGTCGCGAGCATCACCTAGTGTGTAATAATTCAAAGCTCTGTGGACTTAGAATGTGACACGAAGACGCAACTCGTAAAACGATGTCGTTTAATTTTGATGTTTGTGATTGATCGAGAGACCAATACGTCAGTCTCTCAACCAATCCCAATAAGTCGAAACGGAGACGTGACGTGTTTTTTTGTCACATTCTAAGCCCTTGGGTAGGCGTTTAGCATAAGACGAACGAACTATCATAAAAAATGAGCGTAATAGATGATAAAAAACACAATATAACATAAACACACATAATTATGATGTCCATAAAAAGTAACAGTGTAACCCTTCGAGACAAAACCTTCGATTAAGGTTACGCCAAAGTCAATGAAATAAGGCTGCGTGCCGCGGGCTAATACCATGCGATGTCTGTAATAAGTTACCATTGATTTTACACGTCTAGAAAGAGAGGCGGCCGAATTCAGAACGATATAACTGAGGGTGTAGTGATTTCTTTCCAAATAAATGGTACATTTATTATAAGAATTAAAACTCGTAATTGATAAGTTTTGTTTTTATAAAGCAGTACTTTGCTTAGCAATGAAAAGGATGAGAATTTAAGCGTGTAAATTATACAGATTGTAAATTATAATTGGTCATATTTACGCAAACGGGAACCTTACCGGAACATTTTTTATTATTCCAAAAAAACATACAATTTCTAACTCGCGCTATCTAGGCGTGTATAAAACGATAGCAAGTCTGTGTCGCCCAATCAGCCGATCGCAGGTATCATCAGATAATACAAATACAATACAATACAATACAAATATTCTTTATTGTAACCATTTTAAAATAGAAAAACAATTAAAATTATACAATTTCCTTAAATTTATGGTGCACAATGGGCGGCCTTATCGCTACAAGCGATCTCTTCCAGGCAACCTTTGTATGGAAAGAATCTAAAATCACACATAGATAGCGGTGTACAACAAGAAAAAGAAACAAACAAAAAGATAAAATGAATCCCAATACATATATAATAATATTAAAATATACTAATATATATAATCATTAATTAATAAATACAGTGATATTTTACACTATGTCATGGAGAGATAGTGGTTTATTACGAAATTCTTAAATATAGCTAAGGATTTCGCTTGTCTTATTTCTAGTGGCAAGGCATTCCAAAGTCGGACAGCTTGTACAGTGAAAGATCCGTCATAAAACTTAGAGGTATGAGTAGGTATTTTCATAAGAAGAGTGTTTGAGGAACGCAGGGACCGAGAGTGAGAATGATGTAAAAATTCGAAACGTTCTTTGAGATATTCAGGGGTAGTCGGGCTAAATAATATGTTATATAACAGAGTCAGAGTGTGCATATTCCGGCGAAAACGGATGGGTAACCACTTCAGCTTCTCGCGAAATTCAGATATATGGTCATATTTGCGTAGACCAAATATGAACCTTATGCAGAAATTCTGTAGACGTTCGAGTTTATTAAGCTGGTCTTCGGTTAGATCTAGGTATTAGGCGTCGGCATAATCTAGAATGGGAAGAAGTAGGGACTGTGCAAGCAAAATTTTAGTGGGGATGGGCAAAAAATTACGAAGTCTTCTGAGGGAAAAGGCTGAAGCGAACAACTTGCGGCTTATCTCTGTAATTTGTGGAGCCCATGACATGTGTCTGTCAAAAATGACTCCAAGATTCTTGACTGTATCACTTATTTTGATACAGGTGCCGTCAAACATAACCTGTGGGAGTTGAGACCAATCAATTCTCGAAACCATTCTTGAGCTACCGATGACGATAGTTTGGGTTTTAGTAGGATTGACCTTGATTCCATATGCTTTACTCCACTGGGCAATATAACGCAAATCGCTGTTGGTTATTGCTATAGCCTTCGGCAGACAATCAAACGAAGCCTGAGTGTAAATCTGTAGATCATCAGCGTAAAGGTGGTAGAAAGAAGATAGTTGTCGAGATATAGAATTAATAAATACTGAGAAGAGAAGAGGAGATAAAACGCCGCCCTGAGGTACACCAACAGTCGTATAACACCAAGATGAGATATTATCATCAACGTGAACTCGCTGTCGGCGTCCATGCAGGTAACTATGAAACCAACTAATTACCGTTGGAGATATGTTGAGGGAACGCAGAAGCGCTAATAAAACGTCAAAGTCTACGTTATTAAACGCATTGCTGAAGTCGAGCAGTGACAGTACCGTAAGCTTACCATCGTCCATGCCACGTTTGATATCGTCCGTGATTTTGACAAGTGCTGTCACAGTACTATGACCCGGTCGAAAACCAGATTGGAGAGGGTTCATCAGATTATTATGAATAAGGAAAGAAGTTAGTTGTTTATGAATAAGACGTTCAAGGATTTTTGAAAGAAAGGGAAGGATTGATATAGGGCGGAAATCGGATTGTAAAGAAGGGTTTGTTTTTTTGGGAAGAGGAATAATGTGTGCTTCCTTCCAAGAGGAAGGAAACATACCGGAAGTAATGGAGTAATTAAGAATGTGTTGAACAACAGGTAAGATCTCGTCAAGAATAAGGATTATCATTTTACGGCTAATACAATCACTACCGACTGCGTTTGATGATATCGCTTCCACGCTCTTCCTAACATCACAAGCGGTAAATTGTTCAAATATTAATGGTGGATAGTCGGGCCTGGGAAGCGTAGAAAGATATGTTAATGTAGCCGCTTTATTTGTGCCATCAAAATTGGCAGAAGTGGAGAAATGAACATTTAAGCTATCAATATTTAAATCTTGTGGGATATTATCTCGGCGTGACTTCCCAACACCAAGTGACCTTAAGAATTTCCAAATTTTAGAAGGTTCCTCAGATTCTATTGAAGTATGAATGTATCGGCGTTGTGAGTCCCTACACACCTACTATAATACGGTCCAATAAGGTACACCACTTTAGCTCCCACTATCAATTTTATTGGCGGGCTGAATAGACGCTGTCTGCTACCTTTGTTCGTCGTTTTATTTGTCTGCGTATTATTTTACTACTTACGCTTTGGTAGCAGCTTTTTTTGTTTTGGTTTCGTATTTGAATTGTAAAAATTTGGATTCGATTCTTAGATCGTTTATCCAACTGGATAGCGTTATCACGTTCGGTAGGCAGCGGCTTGGCTATCCCCCTGGTATTGCTAAAGGTTCATGAGATCATGGCGGTTGCCGCATACCATCAGGCGGATCGCTAACTCGTTTACCTTTTTAAGAAAAAAATAAATAAAAAAAGCTACGGGAATCTCTCAGGCAAACGGCTTACTCGTCGAGACGAGCTGACGATTCATTCTGATGTTAAGAAAATATAAGCACATGCACATTGAACATCATAGAAATACAACCTGTAAAGTACAATATAAAAGCTCGCGTCTACTACATTAGGGAGTGAGTATTCCTTATAAGTGCGGACGGTTCGCCGCCAAGACAAATCAGGAAATACTGCCAACTACCTCGTCGGGCACCGGCATTCACCGGGATCAGCTAACACGGAAGCTACGATTATTACTTAGCCTCCATTTAATATCACTTTTACGGGAAGTGCGGTTTATTGATCATTTTGTGTATGTGAGCTTTAGGTAAAAAGATTCGTGGGGTTTTTTGATAGCAGATCTGGAGGCTATTTGAAGTCGTGGCGCTTACTATCAGTTGAAATTTGACCTTCTGGTTTCTGGTTATTTATGGATGTAAACTAAGAAGGACTGTTGGTTCTATACCACCCAAACAAATATTTTCGGCCATGTGTGTATTTTCCACGATGATGGAATCGAACCGAAGCCTCGCGTTTCAGTGAAAAGTTCTCCCCATTGCACAATAATGGATGCCGATAGAAAAACTAATCAGTCTTTATAAATCATAAATATCAAAACGTAAGTTCTCTCTATCTAGTAGCAACCGGCAGTTCCCAAGAAATGCCGGCTATTCCGGTACTATCACGTCGCGGAAGTCTCTATGTTTGCTATTACATCAGTAGCTTAAACCGGGATCTTTGTTCGTCGAATTTCGTTTGCTTTTACTGCGCATTAGGAACGAAATTTACCCAATATTTACGAAGTTTTTGATATCGTCAAGATAAAAAAATACTTTACTAATCTTATAGGTGTACAAAAATCTCTCAAATAAAAATATGAAAATAAGATATCTTAATATTACTCCTGAAAATATAATATTATAATAATTATTATATTGATCGTGAAAGGCTGGCAGCCAACCTATGGTAAAAATATGTCGAGCTTCGAAAGTAATTTCTATTTTAATTTCAAAGATTTGAATAGATTTTTCTACTGATATCATTGCATATTTCTACATTAGTGTGACAAGATTTTTCCATCAAAAACATTTTACATAATGAAATTACATCACATTTTAGGGGATTACTCGCAGTGATTAAAATTTAAGCCGGAGAATTCATTAGACTGGCAAGAACCGTCATAACCTTTCGGGCGTGCGATCCGGAACGGGTGATGTCAAAAATTGTGGTTTTAATAAAATGCAAATGGTGTGGTGGCATCGGCGACTGATGGAACGGCGTGGGATGCATTTTCTCATCTGGCGAGGGAAGGAATTTTAAAAGATTTGGTTGAAGTTTTTTGAAGACAAGTCACCACACATAGCAAGTGGGTCATCATCATCATCATCAGCCCGTTGCAGTCCACTGCTGGACATAGGCCTCTCCCAAGATACGCCACAGAGCCCGGTCTGCTGCTTTATGCATCCAGTCGCTGCCGGCCCTCTTGTGCAAGTCGTCCCACCATCTGGCCAGAGGGCACCCCACACTACGTTTGCCAAGACGCGGTCTCCACTCCAGAACACGCTTACTCCAGCGGTTATCTGTTCTGCGACATATGTGGCCAGCCCATTGCCACTTCAACCTACTAACTCTCAGAGCTATGTCGGTCACTTTGGTTCTCTGACGGATCACTTCGTTCCGAATTTTGTCCTTCAGAGAGACTCCGAGCATAGCTCTTTCCATAGCACAAGTGGGTACTGCTCATTAATTCTCGAGAGGATTTGTCAGTGTGCAGCTTTATGAAGAAAATTGGGACTTGGACTTCGGGAAATTTCAATGACAGTACAAAATTACTCTTTATCATGTCCTTCTTAATTATAGATGAAATCCAGCAGAAGCCGAAACTAGGACAGGATAAAATATGGTCTATATTTTCGCTATAGCCCTTTTCGAAATTTAAGCGCAACAAACAAATAGACATTAATATAAAATCCCGCGGCTTTTGTTAACGTGCAATAATCACATGAATTCAGCGAAAGCCTAGATTTCAATATCACAGACAGTTAAATTTGATTTCTTTGACGATATTATAAGTTAGTTTAATGCATCAATACGTACGAAACTATCCAAAGATAAAAACCAATTTCCCCTTTCACACAGAAGTAGACAGTCCGTAAAATGGAGCTTTTTATCCTACAGCAAGATTAAATTTCAAGAAATAGAGATATATTTCCATAAAGACTTCGCCATTTTATTCTCAAGTCTTTTTGTATCGACGATTTCAATTTTTCATACATTTTTAATCGCAGTCGTTGCTTTTAACACTTTTCTGTCGGTATTGTCGATGGGACAGTTGTTACAACCGTTTTGATATTGTTAGTGTTAAATAATACATTGAGTTTTCACGTTATTTTGCTTCTTTTTAAGCTTATTTTAAGATGAAGTTGTACAGAAAAGTGTTTGGTCTACAGAGGTGGACTCTTGTTTGGTCGAAGTGCTTCGTAGAAGGAAGGTGGACCGTGGCACTAAGCCGGGATAACTTCAAATAGAAACCACAGGTGAGCATTTTAGATCTATTGGTTGTAATCAGCTAGAACGGGGTAGTAGCAATACTTCAATGCAAATCTACGCGAAGTGCTTACTGCTATCATAAGTAAGAATTCCGTATGGTCCAAGACCACTTTCCTTAAGTCTATTAGTTTCCTATAAGACAGGCAGCATGCAGCGTGTCCATATTTCTCATAAATTAAAACTAAATTTGTTCGTGCGACTTCATCGTAGCTACTCTCAACTGCTGGCACCGTCTGCGCGGAGCCTTATTCATATAAAATACTAGCTGACCCGGCAAACTTCGTACCGCCTCAGAATTAATAAATAAAAAAGCTGAATGATAATTGCAGAATGTTTAAACTTTAGTAAAGTTGTGGTCAAAACTAAGAAGGAACACAAAGAATTCGTATCAAAAAATAATGCTCGATATGTTTGAATGTTGGCCAAGAATTGTTCAGAATCATTTCCCATCCAAGAAACTAATGAGCGTAATGGATCTGGTGGTGGGACCTATTGAGGCAATTTTACTTTTCCACCAGTTCAACATAATCCAGTAAATTCACCGCTGTATTTTAACGCCTTAAAATATTTACAAATGATTGTCATTTCCCCAATTTTTACGGATTTCTCGGCACAATAATCTATTCCCGGATCGTACTGGAATCGTTCCAGGATCACAGGAGCACTGCGTCTGCGGGATCGCTCAATTTCATTGTGTCGTGCTCGCTGTTGTTTTGTCTGATGTGCACGAACTCGTTGCATTCTAAGCCTATCCACTTCATTTTCCTTCACTCTAGAAAGCAATTTTGACATACCAATACAACTATTTTCATTATCTGTCTCTCGCTGGTCATCAGTGCGGTTAGCGCGTGAGGTATCTCTTCGCATATTTTATTGAATTCAACGACCTAAATCAGGTCGCCTTCTCCTTGGCATTGTAAATTGTAGGTACCTAATCAAAATAGAGAAAGTTCTCGCGCACTTAGCGGTAAATAGCGTCACTATCACAAAGGATCAACAAAGTAAAGTAGTCTGACTTAACTACAATTTTGGAGCAATCTAAACTTAGGACAGTGGTTTTCCCGCTTGAATTCTTCAATTGCTGCACGCGAACACGCTAATTTACTGCATGATACACTATCACATCATAAATTAAACCGCATTATACACATAAAAATAAAATTCAAACTAGACAACGCGACCTTTACGCCAAGATTCCCGCCAAAGTCTGTAAAATATTATAGTTGCGATCAGAAATTGTTGGTTGTCAAGGTCAAATGTCAAAAGCAAATGAAAAAAAAACAAATGTATTCTTTTAAATTTAATTTGATTTTTGAACTACGGGACGAACATCAAACGTTTGACATTCAAAATCAAAAAAATTAAAAAAAACCTTAACTTTTAAATTTATTGATTTCTAAACGACGGGATTCAACATCAAATGTTTGACGGGTAGGAATAGTTTCTAAAGGAAAGAACAATAAAAAAAAAGGAAAGCGAAATTGTTGTTTTTACTATATTCCAAGCATTTTTTTCATGTTTACTCACCTTTTAAACCTTCCCTGTACTTCCACAAATAATTCACAACCAAAATTAGCCAAACCAGACCAGTCGTTCTCGAGTTTTAGCGAGACTAACGAACAACAATTTATATATAGGTATATAAAACATTATGAAATACCAAAGACTTTTATTTAAGCAAATTTTTAATATTTTTTTAAAACCAAAGCAGTCATACTTTATTTAAAATTATATCTTATTCTAGACGAGGTGGTTTGAATGTTTTCATGTTAAGAGTGTATTTAATTAAATGGACTTGATTTATGCTTACATTTAACATGTTTACGGTAATTATGCGATGGAAAAAACCCCATTAAATATGCAACTAGGTCCATTATAATTCCTAGAGTTATTCCTGGGTATGATTATAAAAACACGGGTTATTCTTGGTTAATCTTTAAGTGGCAGGTTTATTTTTCAAACGATGTTTGTGTGTTTTAATTTTAAATAATCCTAGTCTGAGTATCGAGTCTTGGCATGATAGCGACTGATTTGTCCTCGGCCAGTTAGTATGTATTATTCCACAATCTTATTATATACCCAAATTAATGGAGATAGGAGAAATCACCTATCTGATAGTAAGCACTAGTCTAATCATTAACGTCTTCCGGAACTTAAATAATAAAGTAATGGGCTGAATTACATCAATTTGACGCATCAATGCATACATATTATACTAATTACCTAAGAATTACGTTTACAAGCTTATCTTGCAAAATAAAACAATGCTTGCAAATTGTTTCGAGATCAGAAATAGTTAAAGTTCTGATACCTTAGCGAAATCTAACTGTACGACCTAACAAGTAATAATCCTCCTATGCAAAAGTTTATAAGCAAGATTTTTAGCAGTATTTTATTCTCTTATAAATACTTACTTTACTTTGGAGTAGTTATATTTATATATTGTAGTTCCATCGAGATTTTAGACTGAAATAAAAGTGTTTAACGAGGCAGCTGATTTATCGAAGCTTAATAGAGTACGCAACTGATTTAGAGTTAGTTATGCAATTATTAAGTTTCGGCCCAGGTCATAGGATTCAGCGATTTATAGTTGCAGGTGCGACATATACATATAACTGTGGAATTTGATATAGTTTTTTTTATGATGCCTGGGTAAAACATTGCTGTGCCGAGGCTTGATTGAAAAGGAAAAATTTATAATTTTTCTCTTAAAATTACGTTCTCAGAGCTAGTTAATATACTATTATACTCGGATGTCGACCTGACTTCAAGTGAACGCAGTGGTGCTTGCTGGCAAATGGCTCTGGCGATTATTTAATTCGCATTGAATCAGCGTTCTGGAGTATAGTATAGACCTCACGAATTTTAAAACATTATTAAGTTACTTAAAAAGTTATTCAGACCGGTAAATGAGCATAGCGCAGAAATTATCAAAAAAAAGGCTGAGTTTTGTTCTAAAAATTTAGATACGGTTTTTTTTTCTATCTTAAAAATTAGCAATTACCTACATAAATCCGCGTATCCCTTGCACCACACAGCGAGAGGTTAATATCCCGAAGATTCTCAGGTCGGTGGAAGTTGAGGAAGCCGATAGTTCGACCGAGAACAATCTGGAGATATCGCTAAGACGCCTCGCAATTTAAATTAATTACCCCACACACCCCTCCGCCCGGATAATAAGACCGTGTTCGAGCCTCTTGAAGTGCAGCCAAAACATCGGATTCGGATGCTACGCCGGATAATGCAGATAAGAAGTCTCATCTCGTGAAGTGTGACGTAGTTATAGATAGTTTATCAACAAATGAATGTCTATTTTAGAAAACCGTCATATAACAACGATTTTGCTTTTACTTTTGTTCAGTTTAGTTTAACACTTTAAGACAGGCATGTCTTCTTTTTAAAATTCGTAATTAGCTTTAAAAACAAAGATAGGGCATGCAAGGAAGTTAATAATTTCGATCGTACATGTATTATTTTAATTCGCATTACTAACTGAACTGGGTCGGCAACACACTCGCAACTTCCCACCTTTTATAAACCTGTCGTATACCAGTGTGATGTGTATAATCTTACAGTACTTGTGTATTGCAAGATCTTAGGCCTCACACGGCTGCATCAGAGAGTTCACGAGCGCATCATCCAAACACGGCGGCACGTCGCTGCAATCCGTCTCGATGTCGGCTAGGAACCGTTCAACCACCCCAAAATTATTCCGAGACTGGTTGGGCCCGAACCTACTGATACAACAATTATGAACGTACGATTATTTTTAAAGAAGTTGGGGGAGTAACAAAAACATGCTCATGATGACGAGGTTATACCTGATGTGATAGTGAGTATAGTTGAGGCTGTGTATAGTTATTTCCAATTGCGATTTATGTATCTAAATCACAATTCAAAAGTTAATTTCGAATTTTCGTTAAGTTCCGTTTTGGATATCGCAACCACGATCGCGCCAGCTTTGTATTATGTAATCTGTTAGGAACAGAATTATTCAAATTGTAAATACTCTTTTGAAAGTGCACCGGTTATTTCGCTACTTATCGGAGAATTAACTAAAAACCGGCATGGTATAAATTTTATATAGTATGTCAGTCATACCTTCTGCAATTGCTATTCAGTCGCTTTCTAACTCTATTAGTTACCTTTATCCGGAAATAGATTGCGATAAAATCTTCTTACAAGCGTAATTACAAACTTGACGAACTTAAAACCCAAAGTAAACTTGACCCATCGAAACTTTGGTGGATTCCGCGCACACCAACTGTGTCGTGGCCACATTTTGTAATATACATTTTTTTGCCCTCACAACTTGAACGCAATTTTGTTCCCGCAGACTGCATCCTTATTCTGGGCAAGTTTCTGGGTTATTTGGATTTGTGGTGAGTATGAGATTTTGTTTAAGCTTTTGTGGCTTTATATCGGATGTTATTTATCTAGTGGTGGTTGATCTGTGTTCTGTGCTTTATGTTCGATACAAGGGTGTTTAATTTATTTGGGTTTATGCATCCATAATTTGTGGTTAACCTGACTCTGGACCCTTAATGTCGATTCACTAATCCTTAATGGGTTTCTAATATTAAATCATCCACAGTTTACCTCCTTACTCCATTATTTAAACGCAATCATGGTGATAACTTAGAAGCAGATCTTATCATCGTTTATGGCCTTACTATAAAAGACTGATATCGTATTTTGGCATTCGACTTTCCACGTATACAGTCTGAAAAAAATGTACCAATTTTGTTTCTGTAAGAACGGCCCATCATTTAGTTAAAGAAAAACCACGATACATCTAAATCGAGGTCCATCTATCTCCAGACCCAAAATAAAGTAGATATCTCGATTTAATAAATTGTTTTACTAAGATCGAAGGTCCCTTTGATGTTGAAGATTTAGAGTTTTTTTATTTTTATAAATAGCACTGTAATATTTTGTTTTAACGGGTACGACTCTGGTATGCCCGTTTGGGTAGTTATCAATGCACTATTTTTTGGGAAAAGTACTGTGCTAGCGTTTTCTAGTTGGAGGGGCATTGTAGCTAGTGTAATTACTAAGATTTTTGAAGTAGTAAAATATACAATAGCAAGTTCTATTTTAAATGTCCACTTTAATGTCATAGATTTTGTTAGACTCTATATGTCTTTGATAGATTCCGAGAAGTTGGTATGTTCCATACGCCGATAAACTTTTTGTAACATAGTTATTGACGTGTAAAATGTCTTTTAGTGGCTTATTTACATTTTAAACTGAATTTTGAATTAATATGCAATTAGGATAATTTTTCCTCAATTTGGTAAGGTTACGTATAAGGTAAAACTGATCTTTGTTTTAATCCGCTAAACGTTTAAGTAAAACATAAAGCATTCATCTCAAAATAAGAAAAGTGAGTTCAAAATCTCCTTGTTCACAGAGAATTCAAAACTCATATTAAAACCTCATAGCGAGTTGCCAACTTTACATCAAATCTTAGTTGCGAACTTCTCAGACGATACTGTGATATGATTGTGAGTTATCCAGATAGTGAAAGGTGACCTGGCTAGTGCTGCTAGAAGTTTAACTAACTTAATTTTGAGACTATCTGTAAACTTTCAAGTTTAATAATTGAAAGAGAATATGGATTTTTTAAATATAATTTTAATTTTGCTGGTCTAATGCAATTCCGAAAGTGATAGAAGTTTTAAATAAAACTGCATGTTGCGGTCATTTCGATTAGAAATACATTTTAAAGTATTATGACAATATTAGAATAAAATATTTCATTCCCCTAATTTTAATCACATTAACTCGTTGACTATTACATCATGAGACATAAATTAAATATTTATTACCACTACCCAACCATCCATAAGCTAAAGTGTGCTCAAAAATGTCCATGGTAATTCATTAATGTAAGATTAGATTTCGAAACAAAGCGGTCATTGTCATTCATTTACTCACTCTCAGTCTATATCGCGCGTCGACGCCATTACACTCAGAAGCTAAAAGATTTGTGACGAGTAAGAACGGTTGAAGAAGAATAAATAAGTGAGCATTTACAAGAAGTGTATTCATTGGCGACCCTCTACATTAATTTAAGTCCCCGTTAGAGATTACCAGCTCCAGAATAGTGTCGCTCCTTCCAGGCCAGTTATTGGCCGGCGAGCTGCCAAGAAATCGGCCTACACGCTATCTCCGCGCCGCACGCTGTATCACCTTCGCTTTTGGAAATATTCAAAGTAAATCACGTTTGGAACGTATTAAAGTTATTTTGGAGAAGCGATGTGTAAAATATAGATTGGTTGATATGTATGTTGTGTATTTTTTATAGTTCTGTAATTTAGGTCCGGTTGTTTGGAAACGGTAGTCTTCGTAGTAAGCAAGTACAATTTTCTTGAATAATTAGAAGCTGTAGAGAAGGATATTACCAGCTTTCAAGCTTCCTTTAAAACTATTGAAAATATTTATTTTGAGCCGTCGCGTTGGTAAGAGGCATTGTTTACTTTCAAAGCAAAAGGACAGACGCAAAAAGTTGGGGTATCCATGCAACATGACCTATGATGGCTCTAATTTCTCGAATGCCGAGGACATTTGTAATGCATTTAACATATTTTTTCATAGCGTTTTCCAACCTCATGACTCCTCAGCCTATTGTCCGACTTACTATGAATCTCCACATGCGAGTGTTACCAGTTGTATAACGGTTTCACCTATAAGCCTTAAAAATGTTTTTAAAAGGCTAGATCCCAAAAAAGGCGCTGGGTTAGACGGTGTGCCCGTTGTTTTTATTAAAAAATGCGAAACCGGTTTGATAAAACCCCTGCAAATTATATTTCAGAAGTCATTAAATGATGGTATATTTCCTAAGCAATGGAAAGATGCTCAGATTGTACCAATTCATAAAAAAGGTCTTAAATCCAAAATAGAAAACTATAGAGCTATTTCACTTTTAAATGACTTTGGCAAAATGTTAGAAAAAATTGTTTTCGATCAAATCTCTGTAGGCATACAGAGATGCATACCGTCATCACAGCATGGTTTTGTCAAATCGCGCTCCGTCAATACAAATCTTATTAACTTAACTGATTATATAGTTACCAACATGGGTGATGCACAGGTGGACGTTATATATACCGATTTTGAAAAGGCATTTGACAGGGTGAACCATTACATCCTAATTTCAAAATTATATGCGGTAGGCATTAAAGGTAACCTCCTTCGCTGGTTTGAAGCGTATTTAAGGAACAGGCGTCAAGCAGTTGTAATGGGTGGTTATAGGTCAGACTTTGTTAATGTCACATCGGGCGTTCCCCAAGGGTCTTTGTTATCCCCGCTACTTTACAACATATATCTTTATGACATAGCGAATTGTTTTCAATATTCACAACATCTTTTATATGCAGATGACAAGAAAATATTTTGCCGAATAAAGACCATTGCGGACTGCCTTCAGCTCCAATCAGATTTAGATAGACTAACAACATATTATCATAATAATAGAATTAACGTTAACACACAGAAATGCCAAAAAATTACATTCACTAGAAAGAAACAGTGTATAGACCATAACTACTGTTTATGTAATGAAATCATACCTAAATCATCTCAAGTCAGAGACTTGGGTATCATACTTGATGAAAAATTCACTTTCAGTGCACACATCGATCACATTATTAGTAAAGCCTATAGGTCACTTGGGTTTGTAATACGTAACTCTACACCATTCAAAGACATTAACTGTCTTAAAATGCTTTATTTCTGCTACGTAAGAAGCGTATTAGAATTTTCGAGTCTAATTTGGCGACCCTTTTTTAAAACCTATATTGACGATATAGAAAATATTCAAATCAAATTTATGAAATATCTCAATTACAAGGAAAAAAGGTTCAATTTTACATATGAGGAGTCTTGCTATCATCATAAAATAAGCACCTTAGAGGATAGGCGCCAGCTAACTGATATGTTGTTCCTGTTTGATGTAATTAACAATAAATTTGATAGTCCAGAAATACTGGCAAAACTAAATTTTAATATAACCAACAAACGTCTCAGACACACTCCCTTATTGTCTGTTCCATCGGCCAAAACGAAATATCTGAAAATGTCTCCTTTTTTTCGTATACCAGATATTTTAACACCGAGTTTTCCTCACTAGACCCTTTCAATACCACCCGACACTCCTATAAAAAACACATACTAATGGCTATGCTACAAAAAAAAGCCTTACTATCTCAATCATAAGATCTCATACGAAATGGTCATAGCGTCCTTTGGTAGTCACCTTTAATTTTTTAATTTTAAACATAATCAAACATGTATGTACGCACGCACTCAACACACACACACACACACACACACACACACACACACACACACACACAAACATATTCATATCTATAGATCCTTTGTAACATTTTTTTTGTCTACTTTCGCAAATTAATTTGTATAAGAATGTGTACTTCGTAATTGGCGTATAGTATCTGTTATTTCTTATTTTAGTTTATTGTGTAAAATTTGTCAGCTGTGAAGGACCAATAAATAAATAAATAAATAAATAAAATAATGGGAATTGAGAAGAAGATGGTTTGAATCTCCGACGATGTCACAAAAAAAAAAAAAAATTCACCATTCTACAATAAACTTGTATTGGTCCATTCAGTCACAGAAAACTGTGAAGTCGTAAAGAAAAGCAAACGAAATCTCATAATAACTAATTTAAAGCAAACTAAGCCTCAACCATATCAACTAATGGTTTGAAATCAAAGCAATCTGCCGTCCGGACAACGGGGCGTTGCGTCCGGCGATCCCGCGGGAATAATTCATGTGTCGCTACAACCGGGATACGACCTATGTAATACCAACTGTAATGGCACGCTTTAGACTATACATTAATAATTAAGCCTTCTGTTAGTTACAGAATTGCACCATCCTCAGAAAGACAGGTATTTTGATTGTTGTCTGATGTTAACGTAGTTGTGGATTATTTTTCAGGTAAGTATTATAGTTTTCGTCAATAAATTTGTATAATGTGTTCCCATTCTTGCATGTCTTAATCGCCACAATTACTTTTCGTATAGAATGAGTTTGAATATCGTAAAATGTGATAGGATGTAACGTAGGATACAAAAATATGCTTTTCTTAATTTAGATTTTCGACTAAAAATACAAGACAAACACGTCTTTCGTTCACAATTTCATTAACACCGAAAATTATTTTGTATCATTTTCAATTGTAATTATAAATTCGTAGCTCGTAGCAGGTGTTACGCAGACGCTACGCCGTGCTACGCAACGTGACGCCTCGCTTTATTACAATACAGTGAAACCATGTTTTAATTGTTTCAGCCAAATTATGATTTTATCTTCATGCCTTTTTATTCAGTTATGTGGTAGACAGAAGTATATTTTTGCATTTTTATTTATTACGAAATGAGAGAGGGCTAGCTTCAAATGAAATTACAATTGTATTTGAGCAGTCATGGCGCTTATTATAATGTGTCACGAATTCATAATTTAGTGAAAAACTGAAAAATCACGTCATATTATAAGAAACTAATCGAATAACTTAAACAATAAATCTCAACCAATTTAACATTGAGATCGTTGCCCCATAGCATGACATAAAGATTAAAACTTAGTAAAAACAACCTGTATAAATAAACCACAAAAGCATATTCCAAGAAATTGTAAAAATATACTAGAAATTCCTGTAGCCAATGTGTTTAAATCACGTACATAATACATAAATATGAAGGCTGCCGGTGCCAAGAAGTTTTATATCAGCTCAGCGCGGGCTAATACGGTCCCAGGTTCGGTTCCTGGTAGGCTTGCCAACAAGTTTCGTTATAAATCGCGGGAGTGCTGTGGGCAGATACCACTACCGGTTGGAGAGCCCGGAATGTTTCTGCGTACTTTATTCTAGGATTTTTGTGATGATTTATGAAAAGATGTTTTAAGCATATAGGGTAGGCTGTGTTTATATTTCCTTCTGGTTTGATACTTAGAGAAATGCATAGTGTCCCATCCACACTAGTTTATGAATTGTAGGTGTCTACGTAGTACTCTTAGGGCACGAATGCAGATTACATGAGCAATGGTCGTGTGAGGATCGAAACCACGTCCTTATGATTCATAACCGTTGTTAATACGAGTAATTTTTTTTAAAAAAGCTTATATTATGTTAGATGTCATTTGCTAAAAGGCAATATAGTAGACAATCCTGTGTTTTGTATAATGTTATAAATAAATATATAATGCGTTATTCCATGGCCCAGGATAAGTGTAAAACAGCATTGATAACTTGGCTAAAAACTAAGACTTATGATGAGATAGAGTACCTTATGAGAGATATAATTTAATAAAATAATACCTACACACACATACACAACACACACACACACACACACACAACACACGCACACCTGTTTAGAGATATTATAATATTATTGTTTATTTTTTAATAATAAGTACACATCTTATAAATATATATCTGATTAAGGAAGAGCGGAGTGCCCTAACACAAGTATATTAATACTTAAAAGGAAACTCCAAGTACGGTTCTACTATGTGCAATTATTAGATGAAGAAATAAACATTTTTTTTATGTCTAACACTCGAAGAAGTACGTAGTAGTACTGATACAATTATCTTTAGGTGCGGTAAATATAATTATAATAATAATATTATTGTCGATATGTCACCATCTCGGTCATAAATACCAGCCTTTTTCAAACACACACACACACACACACACACACACACACACACACACACACAAAACACTCAGAAAGAATAATTGCTTGCCCTGGAAATTTTAGTAGCTCATACTCCACACTCGATTTACACTCTATTGGACGAGTAATACGATTTTCCTGTAATTCCTTCATTTCATCCTTAACATGCGTTTACTAAACAGCTCCCATATTCAAGACAGTTCCTCAGCGAAACTGAAAACGAATTAGTGAACTTAAATTGAAATCCAGTATTCCAAGTGAATCCCACTTGCGGATATATTGGAATTCATTTCACCAAAGCAGCTGAAGGTCTGACTCAATTTTCTTCTCGTAAATAACAAGTTTATTACAGTCTAAAACACGGAGAGTCTGAAAAGTCTTGCGTAGTAGCAGTTTATTAAATACTAGGTGTTGCTTGTGGATCCACCCGTGTGAAAGCTCGCTTCCGAAATGAAAATATCAGTGTACTTTGCCAGGTAAATTGATCTTAAGAAGTAATTTTAGAAACAGCTATTAACTACATTGAAATTATATAATTTGTGTAAATTTACTCGTATGCATGCGTTTGCAACCGTGTGCGTCTCCGGGGTGCTAGGCGGGGAAATTTGGCATCACTCCTCCAATAAGAGGTTCCACGAAACAACCTCGCGGTAGAGGTACAACGATTAACAACCGACATAAACACCGCGTTTACTTCATAGATGCAATTTATTGTACCTGGCAGTGGCGAAGGGTGACATTTTCCGAAAGGGAACCCGACACAAAATACAGGTAATAATATGCATAATTACGGTCTGCGAATCGTTCTAATGATAATTAGATTTTAGCCTCTTACTTACGCTATAAAAATTATAGAAGCCTATGCATGACGAAAGTGGTTCTGTATAAGTACCGAATTCATTATAACAGCTACTAGAATAGGTGATTAACACCTAAACAAGACATAAAGCAAATCACTTCATAGTTCAAACCTAATTATCGGTTATGTATCTACCATACTCCGCGGTAGCATAAATATTTTTCGTAAAACAGCAGAAAAAAATATTAAAATATCTCTTATAGTAACTAGGCACTAAGTACTTCTTTGTTTTTAACTATGTCAGTGCATCCGAACAAATTACTGGTATTTTATCACTCTTGAAACTTAACTTTGAAAACACTGTTTCCATGAGAACTGATCCGTCAGGAAGGTGATGTACATTATAATAGTCAATGTATAATATGAAACAACACTTCACAATTTATTAAAACTCTAATATTAAAACATTAAAAAAGTTTTTCTAGGTTATAATTAAATACCGCAATTTTAAAACTATCTCATTAACCTAATGTCTGAAATTAAAACTTAATACTGACACGTACCTCCACACTACGCACAAACGTTGATAACACTTTATAACACACCAATTCATTGTTATATTCCACATTTACTAATTAAAAACAAACTTATCCCAGCGGCGAAATTGTTTACTTGAGTTGTCAAACGACAATAATAAAAATGTACGCTTCTAATTAAAAAAGACTTCGCAAATCTTAGTTGATCGTAGTCGGTGAGCGACAATACTGCATGGCCGGGTAATAGTGAAGCCAAAAGATTTCGGCTTACCTCTTACGCATCTTCCCGTGAACGAAAAATGTATCGGTATGAATGGACAAATAAGACAAAGATAGCAAATACGCAAGCATATACGAGGAAGAAAGAGACAAAAAATACACCGCGAGGGAAGCCAAACGACAGCGGGTTACCTCACGTGGCCCCCGTGGCCACGGGTCATGATGGCGCGAATTTTAAACGTAGATCGCTAGCGCGCAGGCCAACGCCATCTATTACCGTTTATTTAAACTATTTTACGTCGATCGATGAAAATGAAATTTTTTACATAACATTATTTTAAGATGAATTTTGTTGATGTTAATTAATTGTTTGTTAAAAATATCATTTATGTTAAGAGTTTGCTTGCATAAATTACAAAAGAGAAGCCGGTGGGAATCGGGTTGTATGGACCCTTCGCCACTGGTACCTGGAGGAATAGGTTTTAAAATCTTTTTAAAGGAGGGAACATCGAAAATCCCCTCTATAGTTTAGTGACAGCGCGGAGTGTAGACTAGAATGATACGATTCCTGGGGCAATAGTAGCGTGGAATTCTTTTGCAAGACAGGTGGAATTGTATAATCGATATAGGGTATGTGAGGATTGATATCATGTAGGTTGCCACATTTGGCTAGGAAATCGAGCGATTTTTTTTAATCCAGAATCTCTAGACCACAAGCCAAATTTATACCGCCACTAGGACCTCCTACTGTTTAAATTCCCAATTTACTTTTACTATACCTGACACGCCGACGTCATCTCTCCAACACATCATAAAAAGCGTGTAAAATAAAATCCAGTTTTATTAATATAAGGTAGGTGATGTAATAAGGCATAAAAACATATTGCCTACAAGGGATGAACTCTGACATTGTCAGAATGTATTACCCGTCGAGAAGGGTTGGTACCATTTAATCAAGTCCTGAGATGGCCACGCGACGAATTTGCTGAGTTATTTTTTCCGATAGAGTGCTAAGGTAGCTTTCGGTTTGAATTTTTGTATTCTATACATTAATGTATAAATATATAAGCTGGAGTAAGCGTGTTCTGGAGTGGAGACCGCGTCTTGGCAAACGTAGCGTGGGACGCCCCCTATCACATCATGGGACGGAATACGCACGGCAAAAAATGGGTGCACTAATTGCGCCTCTGCCTACCCCTTCGGAGATAAAAGGCGTGAGTGTGTGTGTGTGTATATATATAAGGGAATTGATAACACGGCTCGAATTCACATAAATTAAAATAGGAATTGAACCCCTGCACAATGGTGGTTGAAGTGATTCGTTCTGGAAGGTTTAAAGGCCCATAAAAGTATGTTTTCAATCGAACGACATACCTAAATACATTCTACGAAACAGAACTACACTGAATGGAGATATCCGGATCTATGCAGACCAAACACCGTCTCAAAGAAGCTATTTAATTAATTTAAAGCAAGAATTAGCACGCCGTGAGCATGACGGGGAGAAAAATCTTATTATAAAATATATAAATGGAGTGCCAAAAATCGTACATAGATTTCAAAAAACCACCAATAATATTTAATGAGCCAAATAGTAATGCCACAATTTGCCAACACCACATTAAATATACATATGAGGAAATAACAACTGACCCCACATCACTCAACTTCTTCTATGCAAATGTACGAAGTATACGATCGCGCGGTAAATTTGACGAGTTAAAATGTTTGATTGAGGCCTTCAAAGGTACGATACACATAATTATATTAGCTGAAACATGGATTCAGGATGATTCTGAAGCAAACTACTACTCATTGCCAAATTATTCTCATGTTTACAACTACAGAAAAGATAAGAGAGGTGGAGGCGTATCTATCTATATACACAACTACATCAAGTATGACATCTCTGAAGAATACTATGTAGATGGAATTCATATTTTATGGATTTACCTACAACGCTATGCACTGCATGTCGGTGCAATCTATAAGCCGGACAAAAAGAATGTCAAAATATTTTTGGACAAATTATCGGAGCAATTGGATAGTCGTAAAAGAGGATTAATGTTTGGAGATTTTAACATAGACCTTCTATCAAATGGATCAGACACGGTCAATTATCTTACAACATTACAAGAAACCGGTTACGAAATTATAAATAAAATTCATGAAGACTACTGCACTCGTGAAACTATTAACACTAAAACAATACTGGATCATGTCTGCACAAGTATAAATAATGTTTGCAAAAATCTTACGGTGATAGATTCGCCTTTGTCCGATCACAAGCAGCTACATTTAGAACTAAAAAACAACAAATCATTTAAGAAACCACGAATAGATTACATTGCTATTGATTATACTAAGCTTTACAAAAGCGTAACCAAAGTAGACTTTACAAATGAAAATAATTCTTTTGAATGCTTACAACAACTTATAAAACAACAAATAGACGCGAATAAAGTAAACAAGAGTAAGATTTTAAATAGCCCAAAAGAAGACTGGATAAACAAGCGAATAATAAATGGTATCAGAGAAAGAAATTCACTATGGTCACATTTAAAGAAAGATAAGGTGAATGAAAAACTTCGAGAGGACTTTGTTAAAAGCAGAAATAATTTACATAAATTAATTAAAACCACCAAGGATAATTACTTTTATAAAAAATTTAAGGACACTAAAACGCCAAAACAGATGTGGCATTTAATAAACTCATTAGTCACAAATAAAATCAAATATACTAGTGCACCCTCTAAACTTATAACTTATGGTTCGGATGTTGTAGAAGACCCAATTAAAATATGTGAACTTTTTAACACATTTTTCTCATCCATAGGTACACAATTAGCAAATGGTATTCCAAAAACCAGTCAAAATAATAGCTTATACACGCTAACATACATGAATAATAAAGCGGCAACTGAGTTAAGCGAATTGAGGCCCTGCACTTTAAATGAAATACATAAACTAATTAGTAATCTAGATTCAAATACTAGCACAGGTATAGATGGTATTAACACTAAAAGCATAAAATGCATTAGTAATATCGTTACTCCACATTTAACTAATTGTATAAATAAATGTTTAAAAGAAGGAATGTTTCCTGACAGCTTAAAGATTGCAAAAGTAACTCCTATCTACAAATCGGGCCCAAAGACTGATCCTGGGAACTACCGACCAATATCTGTTCTTCCTGTTATATCCAAAATATTTGAAAAGTAATATATAATCGACTTAATGAGCACTTAACTCACATAAATTTTTTGGACAAGAATCAATATGGCTTTAGACCGCATTCAAATACTCTCTCTGCGACTATTGACTTAATAACTAAAATAAAAAACAATATAGATAAAAAAAACTTCTGTTTAGGTATTTTTATTGATTTAAAAAAAGCTTTTGACACTGTTAGCCATACAATTCTTTTACAAAAACTCAGTGATTTGGGTATAAAAAAAGAAGCGCTCAAAGTCTTTCAATCATATCTGTCACAGCGATTTCAGGTGGTAAAAATAGGTGAATATCAAAGCAGTCTACAAAAATTGTGTTGTGGTGTCCCTCAGGGGTCTGTGTTGGGACCATTACTTTTCTTAATATATGTGAATAACCTAAATAAAATAGGATTGACAGGACACATAACTATGTACGCGGATGACACTTGTTTATTTTATTTCGGACCTAACCTAGATAACTTATTAGAGAGTGCACAAAATGACTTATTTAAATTCTGTATCTGGTGTCACAGTAATCTACTCACAGTAAATGCAAAAAAGACCTCCTATATGATATTCCACGCAAAGAACAAAAAATTTCCTAACTATAAGCCACTGTCTATTCACAATACAATTATTCAGCGCTCACATAATCAAAGATACTTAGGCCTGCAACTAGATGATAAACTCTGCTGGAGGGGACATATACAATTATTAAAGTCCAAACTTTCATCACTAAATGGAATTTTACGTAAATCAGTAGGATGTATACCACAACAAGTATGTATGTCCATATATAATTCATTAATCAAATCACATCTAGAGTATCTCATAGAAGTGTGGGGTTCAGCTGCTGCAACAAACCTGAGGGAGCTGCAAATATCACAAAATAAAATAATAAAAACACTTTTTAAATTGAATAAAATGACTGACACACGGATTCTATATAAAAAAACAAATATACTCAATCTAAAACAGTTATACACATATACAACTTGCATTCTAGTTAAAAAAATATTAAGCAATAAAATACAATCAGATATTCAATTTACAAAAAGAATATTCCATCACAATTTAAGGAACACTAATAAAATTAAATTAAGACAGCACAGAACCAATTATGGCAAGAAAAATATAATGTTTGAGGGTGCACAATTATACAACAATCTACCAAATGAAATAAAGGAATGTGAATCAATAGAGATATTTAAAACAAGACTAAGAAAATTTGTGAGCCAAGAAATATTTTAAATTATTATTACCTATTCTTATGTTTTCTTTTTTAAGATTGATTGAGCTAACCATAGTTTTTAAATTTAATTTACTAACACTCATTGTAAGTGGACATTAAGTCTTTTATGAGTGAATAAATTCTCTAAACCCAGGTTTAGCTCTAGAGTCAACCGCTTCATATGATAATAATACCAGCCTTTGTATTATATACTGCCTATAGCTGAGCACAGGCTTTCTCTTCTACTGAGAGGGTTTATTCTATTACGCTGGCTTAATACAGGTTGGCCAACTCTCGTTGATCGCCATTATTGAACTTCTACATAACATTATATTCATTGTAGTCACGCTCCCAGATTTATTACTTTATTTAAAACAAGGTCTTGTTACGTCGCGGCTTTTTCATATTTTTGTGTTTAAATTGTTGACTGCAGTTTAAAACTATGAACTACGGAGTGTTTAATTTTCATTAATAATGTTGGTCGGTGACGCGCAGTTTCATACGCTGGACTGGCGAGGCTTAATTTTCGTGCGCTCGTGTTAAAAATGAAAAATGGTTTTCACAAAACGACGAGCTGGTCGCATGATGGTAAGGCACGTTTGGACGTAAATAGTCGCCACGACTTCGAGAATTTTGAATTATAATTTCATGGTAATTACTTTTGAACTGGTAGAGGCTGTAGGCCTGCCTATAATGCTACGGTTCTATTGTGATATTATAATTATGTCCCACAAAAGAATAATGTGAAGTAAACTGTTGTGTTTTGTGTAAATGGTATCTAGAAGCGGCTTTAGCCTAGTTGGGAGTGGAAACGACTGCCAAGATGAAAGTCCGCAGGTTCAAAACCCAAACACCTCCGACTTTTGTAAAAAGTTATGAGGCCCGTGCTCAGCAGTGGGCAGTATATAATACAGGGCTGGTATGGTATAGTATGGTATCTAGAAGGCACATAGATCATGCCTTAAATTAATAAAGGCAACTTTTCATCCCGGAATACTATCTAGTACTTTAGAGCAGAGCCGCAAGTAATAAATAGTTCGGGTACAACATACTAGGCCCCAAGCGCATCCTATTCAAAATTATTGTACCATAGCTTAAACTTGTTAGCATCAAGTCCATACAATATCCGTAACATCATATTGAACTTCAGAATTCCTACTGCAGTTAAAATAGGATGCGCGGCGCTCGATAAACTTGCAAGTTGGCCCACAGTTGGGAGTTGGGCAACGTGTTCTAGGTGTAACACAAGTTGGGACCAACTTTTGTCGTGCAATGTTTGGAATTTTATATTGTCTTGTAATTCTTAGCGTTCAATTTTTACGTTGTAAAATATTAACCCTTTTCAAAACTGTAAACCCTGTTTAATTTTTCATGTAGTGTAATTAACATGCAATTCATCAAAGCCATATGAATGCAATATACAGGCTTTGAATGTAAACAATTAACCGTGTGACGTCACGGTCGCCGCACGGGCGCGTCACGCACCGTGTCATAAAGAAACTTGGCGCCTTCTCGCTAATATTTACAACCAGCACAAGAGACCCCTCGGATACCCCACAACAGCCCTTGTGACGCCTAGTCCGGAAGAGTTAGAGAGGCCAGGGGAGGTCAGAATAAGCTGGCGATGTAAAAATGTTTACGCCTAGAGTTCCTTCACCACTCAACACAATGACGCTCTACTCGAGTGGGCCTTAAAGTCTGGATTGAAGGCTGCTTGTGTATCGAATGTTTAATGCATTGATTGTATGGATATGGGTTTTGGTTGATTAAAACATTTTCTAGTTTTTGCTTAGGGCTCCGCCTGCGTGAAATACGGATTTTGATAAATAATAAAAAAGTAACCCAAATAATTTCTTGGAATTGTGGCCCAACTATTAACCCATCAACGCCCGCTTATATATAGATATATACCTACATGGTTGCCGTATATAACCGGACACCGGTGTCCAAGTCTACAACAAAATCATTGAAAAACGTAGCACCGTACTCAAAATCAATTCAAATTCATCTCCCTACGAATTTTATGAACTAATAAAAATATATTTAGTTCATAATTAACCTCCCGAGGGATACCTTTTGTCGTAGGATCCAAATTGGTTCCCGAATCCAAATGTAACGTTCATTTTAATTGGTATTTGTTAATCATTTCGGCCTGGAGAGATTTTAACGAGTGCGTATATTTGGTTAAAATTATAATTGCTCGTTATTTAATGGTTTCACTCGAAATCGAATATTGAATATAGTATTGTATAGAGTAGAAATATTTATCGTAGGTCCTATTTCATATTTTTTTTCTACAAAACTAATTGGAGAGCCCGTCTTAACCAATCGCGGATCGCCTAATGGTAGGCACTACGATTGTCTGTAAACACACCATCTGGAATTTTGAATTTGAAGTAAAAAAAAATACCTAACCTGGATATATTAATAATTTACAATCACATCATGATTTTGGATTGTAAATTCTCTCGATAATATACAACGAATATTCAATTAATTTCGTAATTGAGCAGAAGGTGTGCTAAAAGCCAGCAAATGATATTATGGCCGGCCCGCAAAAAGTAAACAGGTTTCGAACCTTGGAAATACGTATTATCGGACCGATCCGTGCCCCGCTATTACAGTTTACACTCCGCTCTGTAGAACATGTTATGAGCTATGAGCGATTTAAATTAGTTTTAATATGAGAAGAGTCTTTTCCTACCAAAGTTATTGTCACAATAATTTCTCTGGGATCGTGGATAATTTGGGCGTCTATGGTCAATGTGCAACCAATTTTCTCAGTTGTCATTAAGTTTTACATAAAACGGACTAAGATACCTTCTTGCCTTTTTCATGTTTAGGTCTTTGACTTTTGCTTTCACAACATTCACAATAAAAAAAGAATATTAAGATCAAACATTGACATTTTGATTTGATAGGAAGACTATGCTTATAGCTATAATTATCTTCTAGAAAATAACATTTTACAATAAATAACTCGAACCGCCGATGTAAAATAAAAAACGTGTGAGTTTGAACAAAATAAATATGAATAAAAAGTAATTTTAATTTTACCCGCCCAAATTTGCCACTACTACTCATCATCATCATTATCATCAGCCACATGACGTCCAATGCAGAACATAGGCCTCCCCTAAAGATTTACAGACGAACCTGTCAAAAGCGGCTTGCATCCAGCGTGTTCCTGCGACCTTTATCGAATCATCTGTCCACCTTGCAGGAAACTAAGGAACGTCTTGTCGTCCACTACTACTACTCTAAGATAATTCGTAACAGCGGCACACACTTTCAGTGAGAAATATAATCACGCACACGCCATATTCGCTCTAAACTACAAAATGATAAAAAATCAGAAAACTAAAACTGGGATTTTGGGGGATAATATTCTCTATTCATGCATAATTTTTGGCACAATGTTAACAGAGGTGAAGACGAGTATGTGGTTTCATTTAAGCATTAAGCCAATGTTAAAATGAACCTGGAAAAATAATTCGCTCTCGCTCGTCCCTTACCCCCCCACCTGCATCTATCGCGGAGATTGCCAGAGATGTATTCAATTTTGCACCACGCTCTATCCTCCGCCTCTATTAGCGACTTTGATGCCAATGCAGATTGCAGGGCCGGTCGAATGGCGCCTCCCATAGAAGTGCATGGGTAATTGGCATTCACGAGTGTTCTCCGATGTAGCTCGGCTCTATTCAATGCATTTTATTCTTAGATTTATTTACTGTGTTCCATGTGAATGTGATTTGTATACAAATGAAATCGGTTGAGGGCCAATTAAAACTGGTATTTGGATTACGATCCTTTTTTCTTGTTACGAAAGTGTTGTTTCTACGTGTTTTCGAATTTTGGATTTTAAAGACAAATATTGTTTTGACGCTTACTTGGTCTGGTGATGGCGTATATGAGCTGTGAAGTGTGAACGGCTGACGAAGAAGTCTTGCGTACAAATGCCTGATGTAGCATCAATTATGTTTAAACATTAATATGTCCTATAAATGGGATTAAAACCTGGCGTATATGAATGTACCTCAGCCAACCGAAGATATTTCTTCAATAGATGCTATCTTATTGATTGAATACCTTTAAATATATAAAAAAGATGAGTAAAATGAACCCCAACCCAACATTACCAATCCTGAACATGTATTAACTCCACAAAGAGACTCGTATGTAATTCTCTCATTCGATGCTCAAGTTCTTTTGAAAAAGTTACGTTTACTTTTCTTTCTGACTTCGTATAAACTTCAAACAAGTTGGAAACAAAATGATCAATCTTTTCAAATGTCAATGGGGTTAGTTCGGAACTTTGAGTGCTTTATTTGCGAACTAAGTTCGGCCCGCGACGTTTCTTTTCGGTGTACGTTTTGGGGTTGTTCTAAAAAATGATTTTAAAAAGAATGTTTCAATTTAGAATTATCAAGTAATGTATGGCATTGCATTGCAAATGACTTGTGAAATTATAGTCATAATTTCTTGTCAGTAATTTGATTAGATTTTAGATATCTCGTTTGCAAGTGCCTACCTTAGAAAAATAACCAGTCCAGCAGTGGGATTCTACAGGCTATGTATGATCACGATGAATACCGTAATTTTGGTAAAACATCAATTTAATTATCTGTAGTACTACAGGGACACTGCAGGCTTGTAATTTGGACCCCCGACAATATAAATAAATATCGCAAAACTATGACTGGGAACTGGAATGACAGTAATTGAGTATCAATAATTGCAAATGCCAATCATAGAATAACGGTATTCAGGAATTGACATGCAATCGGTTCCGCGGCTCGCCAACGGTATGCATTTTTCATACAAATTGAAAACCATTACAGCTAATAACGGTATTTTTAATAACGCTTTCTCGTTTTATGAGTGTCAACATTGAAATAAAATGGAATGTTTATTAGTTATTTAAACGAATGTTCTTAGAATTGTGTGATGAATTTCAAGATGTTATTAGTGAATATCTCGGCAAATAATGATTGTTGAGCTGAATAAAAATTATAAATATACACTTCATTTCGTGTCACTGAGATATATGCTATGTTAGGTAATATAATTAAATATTGTATCAATATGGTACAAGTACATAACAAATATTTTTTTTACATTTAAAATTTACAGCCCTAAGCCTTATAGAAATTAAAAATACTATCACTTTGCTTTAAACTCAATGTCTACCAATACTTTTTCACTTCATTTTTAATCAGCAAACGTTCACGTTGTTAGCAAAACAAAAGTCTATTAGAGCGATTGATATTTTTCCGCACCACCTGCCAGTTGTTTAGGATTCCAATTTGGCTGAGTGCAGCGATGTTCAGCGGGTCACATCGAACCATTGACAAAAACATGTATTGAAAAATTTACGTACCATTTCGCGGTTTGTTCATTACGTGCTGCAAGAAATTCAGGATTTATCTTGTATCTGATATTTAAATGCGTAAGTTTCTGCTTCTGGCAAAAAAAGTGTGTGTGTACTTATGTACACGCGTTAGAAGTTATACTTCTTTGTCGTAACAAGATAAAATTAAAAAAAAAAAAAATTCTTTCGCCTTATTCTACGTTCGAAATTCAAAACTAAAATGTTAACTATAGCTAACTTCAGGGTGTCAGTTTTCTTTCGACTTAATCACGTTCAAAATTCAAAACTAAAATGTTGACAAGAGCTGACTTCAGGGTGTCGGTTTTTCGTGACGGGGTGCGCGCGCATCGTAAAATTTTACTCTCATCATTTTTCCCTAACGCGCTAAAAGAAGTATAACTTCAAAAATCTTTTGATAACGTTTGTGTTCACCTGTGCACTGGATGATGAAATTTGGGTTGATGTTTAGTTATAAGAAATAAACGCAGAAACCGTTGTATAGATTTGGTTAGAATTGGTCACGTAGACCATATCCTGGATTAACGTATAGTCTCCATTTGATCCAGGAGGAGTTCATAAAAACATTTTTGTTGCGTACAAAGAATTTCACATAGGTGGAAAAACGAGAAACATCCAATGACTATTATAATATATTGCTAGGCTGCAGACAGCTTTAAAGGAGTTCTGTAAAGTTTTTGGCTTAATTTTTACGACTGGTCGCCTGCCTGAAGTCAACCTTCTCTAGAGGATTGAACCCCAAATTGAGTTAGAAATATCCACGTGTTGCCGTAAACCCTATACAGAAAATGTTACTTTTTAGTTTTTTATAATACTGTTACAAAGCGGTGAAACAAAGGTTGATAAAGGCAGGGGATTCAAACTCCAAGCATTATATCACGATGGCTCCCTTTCTATTGCAAATCTTCCGCAGTTGCTGAATAATTCATACTGTTTCACCGGCGAGATTATTTTCGAATCAAAATTCTTTGATAATTCAATACATTGCCAATATGTGGGCACAGTTGAATATTCATTGAATTGTGTTTTTGTTGGTCGTGCCAGGGATACGGGTTTGGTGCTTCGGCCATGTATGTACTGGTGTTGGTGGTCTATGGAAATTGTTTATTATTGCAAAGAGTGGCGTGGCGTGGCGAAAAGGCGTAAGTGTATCTGTGTGAAATTGAACACACAACTTTAAATACACCACTTGAATCATACGAAGACTCAATATGACCCCAAATAGTTAGAGACTAAAACTCATAGTTTAAATAGCCAACTCGTGGAGTTGCAAAATGAGTCATCTAAATTCCACAGTCGGGCGTCAGGTGACAACCTCTGCGTCTCCAATTTGAGAGCTCTTCTAAATTACAAAGGTCTCCTCATAAATTGTTCCAATATTCGAAGACGTGAACGGCATGTTAAGCTTGAAACGTGCGGCGGTTTCACCGTGCTGTAATGTGGGTTTAATTACTTGGAATAACCGTTTTTTTTGTTATATAATTCGTAGTTTTAGCACAGTAAATTAAGTTTTTTTATACGGGCTGGGTTGTTGTTTTTTTCTTTATTGAATTGAATGACGAGACGAGCATGCCGTTCGCCTGATGGTAAGCGATACGACCACCCATAAACAGTAGCAACACCATCCAGCACCTTGAGTTACAAAGTACTGTGTGGCATTCCACTGCGCTCGTCATCCTGAGACAAGATGTTAAGTCTCAATATGTTCTGTAGTTACACTGGCTACAATGTCCTTCAAACCGAAACACAACGGTGCATGCACACTGCTGCTTGGCGGTAGAAATAGACATTGCGGTGGTACTCACCCAGACGGACTCTTACATATGAGAGACCTACCACCAGTGAAGAAGCTAGAAACTTACCTTAAGTTATCTTTCCCATCTCCTTAAAAGACAATTCTAGATTAATCATTAATCAACTGTCGGGTTTGAAGGATGAGAATAGAGGTTTGGAAAGGAAGGCGATTGTTTTGAAAGTTTTTAAATCTTAAAAAAAAAAAAACATCCGTTAATAACGAATATTTTCGCCGAAAGTCTGTTTTGGTTTTCATATTTCTCATCACTTTGTGCTTTAGTGCGAATATGGTGTATGTGTGAGGTCATTTCTAACTGTAACTATGAATTTCCCGCTTCGATGATTTCTTTTAGAGTAGTAGAAGTGGAATTGGGGCGTGTAATTTAATTGTTACTAGCTTGTGCGCGCGGCTCCGCCCGCAGTAGCCTATAGCACTCAGGAGTAATGTAGCATCCTATTAGTGATAGAATTTTCAAAAAGGGTCCTGTAGTTCCTGAGATTATCGCGTTCAAATAAACAAACAAATTCTTTAGCTTTATAATATTAGTATAGATTTATTTTGGTCAAAAATAACATTTTTTATTATACGTTTACGGTAAGAGGTAGTCAATGTAAAGTGGTACTTTTAGGAAGACTAGCAAGTATGAGGTTTCCTTTAGTAACACAATGTAGAGATGACCCTGTATACCATAGGCAAATAATCCTATAATTTCACTCCATCACATCAATTTCTAGTTCATTCCATTAAAAATATTAATGAGCAACAGCACGGTGTAAACGCGGCGACCCGAGTCGACTAAATGTCGAAAATGCGTCGACGTGAATCGATAGCAAATTCCGAGGTGTGCCCACGTGCCGGCGATATAATTACGGAAAACATTTACATATTACAGATAGCAATGATCATTCGGGAAATACTTGGCGCGTGCCAGAGGAATCTCAAGGTTGTAGCTGGTTATAGATGAATGAAAGTCGCTTTAGAAGCAAAGTCTTACTTTTGTTGCATCTGTCACAGTTTAAGGACCTGGTTCATAACTTCTGAACAAATGTTACTCGTCACATGAAGTCCGCCCCATGACCACGAAGTGCTGCAAAGCTTTCGAAACGTCGGGAGAGAAGAAAAAAAACCGCAATAAAATCCGTTATAGTAGTTTAATTTCAATCGTCACATAAATTTATAAGCCGACCAAATACAAAAGTCACACTCTAATGTATGCTCCCAAATAAATAGTAAGAAAAGGAGTACTATCTACATTACTCGCCCCCTATTACATGAGACCTAACATAGCTGGCGAAATGTGGGCGTGAGACACCTCTGCCTACCCCTGAATAGGGAAAGAGGCGTGATACTATGTACTATCTACATTAGCTATTTTAACTGTCAAATAAAATTTAATCGATACTTGTGGAACAGACCGTTAGAATTGTCACTCAAAACGGTAAAACAAAACACTACATTTTTTTATTGCTTTGAATGACGAGGCGAGCATGATGGTAAGCGATACTACTACTACTTCAAACATTAGCAACAACATTATGCACCTTGAGTTACAAAGTACTGTGTGACATTCCACTTCACTCGTCATCCTAAAACATAAGATGTTAAGTCTCAGTATGTCCGGTAGTTACACTGGCTACAATGTCCTTCAAACCGAAACACAACAATGCACGCTCACTGCTGCTTACCGGTAGAAATAGACATTGCGGTGGTACCCACCCAGACGGACTCTTACATATGAGAGCCTTACCACCAGTGAACATATCCATCAAATAGGTAATAATATACACAGATTACAAATAAAAAATGGTGAAAACTGACAGGTTCGTCCCGAAGAGTCCTGTTATTAGTATTGTGCTAAGACAGGGTGTCATAATTCCTGTGTAGGAGTGTAAGTGTCTGTAACATCTACCTGCTTTCCATTAACACGATTAAATATGCAATCTAGAAAATCCAAGGAACAATAGTACTTAATAACGTACTTAATAACGCAAGAAATATATCAGCATTTTTATAATAACAGCACGAAATAATCTTCCGCGGCTTAGACTACAGACAAAGGCACAAAGGGGGCTCGTTTAAAGCATGAAAATAATCAATGAACGTCCCCGAGGTAAGCGAACGCGACAGATTTAGATTGAAAAGATTTATCATCTACATTACGTGTTTTTATACGGGCTTTTGTTGCCGCTTCCATTCGCATAATGACTGCGTTCAGGAAATTTTAATTATTTCGAAATGTTCACGTAACGTTTGAGATTAGTGGTTGAATTTTAGAAGTAGATAATGTTATCTAAAGTTTTATAACACTTTACTAATGATATGCCATATTCATCTCTGATCATTTACTAGTAAATAGGTTACTTTTTCTCTATATTTTTCTGAAATTTTCTGATTATTAACTGGCTAAAGCCTGAGAAAATGCATTAATAATCATAATAGTAGGTATTCATATTGTAGATATATATAAAAATACTGTGAGCAGTCGTTTTTAGGGTTCCGGACCTCAAAAGGAAAGAGGAACCCTTATAGGCTTATAGGATCACTTTATTGTCCGTCTGTCTGTATGTCAAGACCTTATTCCTCAGGAACGCGTAGAGATATCAAATTGAAATTTATATCAAATACTCGAGTCTACGGTCTCTTTCAGCTGTGAAAATCAAACCTGTAAATCAACGCGATCAAAAGATATGACCGTTTATGTCGCATAGTTACGCATATTTTGCGATTTCGCAAGGGAATCAAAACCTATAGGGTACTTCCCGTTAACCTAGAATTATGAAATTTACCAAGAAGCAAGGTCTTATAGCACATATAAAGGAAAAAATCTGAAAACTGTAAATGTGTGCTTTAATGACAAAAAAGCGAATTTACAAACCTCTTAAATTTGATTAATTTGTTAATTATTTTTTTCGAACTATTGAACTTATATACTTAAATACCTCACTTACAAGTTTGTTGCAACCCTCGGTACGCGAGTCCAACTCGCACTTGTCTGGGTTTTTTTGGTTAAGTCCCCTGCAGTAACTATTTCTTGTATTTCTTCAGGAACTATGTCTACGTCATAATCTAAATCGAAACGAAAAAGAAACGTAGCTCTACACCACCAAACCTTGTAGTCTAAATAAATCAAACGTTTTATTGCAATGTCAACCTCACTTAATTTTCCATTTTAATCCTCAGTCCGTTGACCTTTACCCAGTAATAAAGCTAAATAACGTTATTAAAGCACCCGTTAAATATAGTATGAACAAAAAGTTCGGTACATTTTCAAAGTACTCGCCTTTACAACTGCATTCAGTCATTTCTGGTCCAATTTCGTTTGCGTTTAACTCACAAGGGATGGGAGATGGCGGATTATAATAAGATACATCTATTTTCTATTTTGGATCCTTAGAATTTGGGTTTTTAATTTAAATTATATTTATTATATCTTTCATAACCAATTTTGGGCTCATCATGGTTTTTAAAGAAGAAGCTATCTTTTTATTCTCTTGTTGATAGATCAATCGAGCGATCTGTCGAGTCCAAAGGTAAAGCAGCCGATGGCTTGCAGGCGCTCATTACGCGATCTAATTTTACTACGTTCTTGCAAGCAATTTCACGGTGCAGTGGTTCGGGAGCTAATCATAGGAAACGGTGATGGTATCTCTTATAGAATGTCGGACGAGTTTCAAATGGTATAATGTTGTAGACAGTGGTACTAGCACAGATCTAGTCATGAGCATGCTTGCTGGATAAAAATCTTTGTAAAGCAAATCTGCTGTGTTTAATAAGTGCTAAATATTTATAACTAAATCAACTGCCTCGGTGGCGTAGTTCTATTAGAGTATGACTGCTATGCTGAGGTCTTGGGTTCGATTCCCGGGTTGGGCAAGGTGATATTGGGTTTTAAATTCAGTATCAGCCCGGAGTCTGGAATTTAGGCTCGCCCCTTATCACATCATGGGACGGAATACGCACGGCGAAAAGTGGTTGCACTAATTAAAAGGCGTAAGTGTGTGTGTGTGTGTGTGTATAACTAAATCAATTAATTTACCAGCTTTTTCTTACAGAAAATACTTTAAGCTTTTTAAGTTATTGTCTCACAATTTCTTTTCAAATCCTTTTGCTTTGTGGACTACTCACACATTATCTAAATCTAGATAAATATACTAATCGATTTCTGTTTCATACATTTTAAATACAAAAGATATAGGTGTTGCGGGCTAATTCTTAAAATAAAATTATTTAGATACATAAGCATATAAATCTCGCAGAGGGACCCAAACCACCCATACCTGTCATTCTTCTGTCCGAAGATTTCTATAAAATCCCTCCGCTCACCGCTCTCATTCCCTCTTCATCTTTCATCCTGGACAGTCCCGTGGAAGCCGCCGTTAGTTCTTCATCCCCGGGGACCCCTATCGCCGGCGGCCGGGAGCGGCTTAATCTAACGAATGCTAACCTAACACAACTTACTACAAATGGAATTCGATTTTGGATTTAACTAAGAACCGTTCACGGATAATATTTGAAATATATCGTAGTAAACTAGTTTCGGGAGTTAAATGTTCGTAAAATGTGTTCATTTCGGATTGTGAGATAAGTTATATTACTGAACAATATTGAACAGGGTTTCTGATAGCTACACTACAGTAAGTAAACACTAATAAAGTCAACCAAGTAATGTGGCCTGCTAACGTAGTCTGCCTCTATGCTCATTAGAATAATATTTTACCTTTTATTTATATAATAACTGAAAGTGAATTTGATCAATAGTCACTTGATGAGAATTGAGAAGTAATACATCTACCCATAAACAGTATTAGCACCAAGACACCATACATATCGCTGGCATTACAATAACTCCACCAACACAAAGAAAGATTTTACAACTAAGAGTTGCCGCTGATCCAAACACTTTGTCCTTAAACCCATTATATCATTTTATTGACACAACATTGTCAAAGCCCGTCAGTGCGTCAGGATCGTACAATTCTCAGCTGACAAGCAGTACCCTCGTCATCGGAGATAAAGTCAGCCCTCGTCGAGTAACAGACGGGTTGTTGCGGCAAATGATCGCCGAATTAATGTTTCATTTTGATTGTGCTACTTTTGATCGTTGAATTGTGTTGCTGGAAGCCAGTGGATTATGAGGGCTGTAGTCAGGTCCTGGTCGGTCCCTAGGTAGACAATAAATTGAAGATTTTTTTAACAAAGGAGTTCGTACATTATATTATTGTAGATATTATAGAGATCGTGAGAAGTGGTATGGTTTAAAGAAGGCCTATACATTTTTATTTATCACTGCGAAATTCATTAAAACTCACCGGTCTAAACCTTCATCTCGACTAAAACCCCGCCATATTACTCTCTTCCTTACATGGAAAGTCGCGGGGTGCGCATGTGCATGCAATCGCAATCCTCGTAGGAGTGGGTGCTTGAACACAGTTTCTCACAAAGCGAGGAATGAGATATCGGTTTAATATCAAAATCATATAAACCTAGCAGTAAGACCCCAAAGATTGTGGATCATGATGATTACTGTAAAGCCACAAACAAATAGGAAAAAGGAGGGGCAATTGTGCACGTAGTTGTACGAATTAAAAGTTGTAGGCGTAGGTACAAGTATAAAATTTCAGACAAATTAAAATAAGAAATTCTAACTGTATCAAAGTAACAAAGAAGTCCAATAAACGTAACGTAAGGAGAAATACTAAAACTTTCACTTACTACTGGAGTAATCCGTCCCCTAAAGGAGATAAAACAGTAAATATAAGTTTTACTTCCGCATAAGTGTAGTCCTGCAAAATAGCCTACTGGGATCACGGCCGGTATAAAAGTTTTGCCCGAAAGTTTGACAGTAAGTTAGCTTCGAAATTTATACCGGTACGCTTTATTGCAACGATATTTTTTTATTTATACCTAAAGTGCGGGCTCGGAGCCCGGAATGGGATCAGTTGTACAGGAGTGAGTTAGGTGATTGTGTAATATTAAGGTAAAATTATACACATCAATTTAGTCTTCAAATTTTTGGAATCGAAAATTGTTCTACACACGTACACACGACTTTTATCCCCGAAGGGGTAGGCAGAGGCGCAATTAATGCACCCACTTTTCGCCGTACGTATTCTGTCCCATGATGTGATAGGGGGCGAGCTTATCGCTATATCGGGCACGAATTCCAGACTCCGGGCTGATACTGAATAGAAATATCCAATATCACTTTGCGCGACCCGGGGATCGAACCCGAGACCTCAGCATTGCAGTCGTACCGTAATAAAACTACGCCACCGAGGCAGTCTAAAATTGTTCTAATGATTCATTATTAATTTTTATACCATTTTGTAATATAGCTTACACTGGTTACGAATGAACGAGCACGTATTTTTTTTATAAAGAATAGAGGTATCATTCTCCGTAGAATATTTTCTTTGTGGGCAAAACGAGCTTTTAACAATAAAAAACGAAACTACAAAAACCACATTATGCTTAGAATGTGGCAATAAACGCAACTCATAAGTCGAGTTGGTTTAATTTTGATGCTTGTGATTGATCGAGATACCAATACGTCAGTCACGTGTTAGTCTCTCAACCAATCCCAATAAAACGAAACGGAGTCGCGTCGTGTTTTTTTGCCACATTCCAAGCACACTGTCCGTTCTACCCTCGCTCGTATATTTCTCTAACCATTAGTAAATCATATTGTATTAGGCTACGTCTACATAGCAGCACAAATAGTTCAGTTTAAAGTTAGTGAGCACTGGCCCAACTCTGTTTGTGTGTTATCGAAAATAATTTAATACTGTTAAATTCGGACCGTGCTACGTTCCCCAAACCACAGCCGCTACCATTTGAATGCCTGGAATTGAAATGGGTTTCCATTCCATCCCACACTATTACAGCTATGGTTGTGCTCGTTTATTTTCGAAGATGATGAAAGTGGTGTTTTTGGGATAAGAACGAGAGAATAATATTCTTGAACGTTACGTGTTTGGTGTGTTTATTTCTGGTAAATGCGGAAAAGTGATGGTTAGTATTTTTCATAGTGCTACAGATAATAATATGGATGTCTTATCTTGTTTGAGGAATGGAACCGCGATTGCTAGGAGAGTTTGTTCCTCCGGCAATTAAATTTATGATTAATAAACTTTCCCTTTTTTAATTTATTCTAGGGCCAAAGGTATTTATATTCTGAAATAAATAATCATTTTAGAAACAGAACTAAATCAAAAAGTAACTGTGTCTCTTAAATCAACGTTTATAAACAATAACTCGCACTAAACTCACTTGACCATCAATAGTAGGAGCAGTGGGCATCGTCAAGCCCAAGTTAGCGAAACAAGCAAGTGCCAAACTTAGGGTACAAGTTGTAAGATGTATCCACGAGCTTGCCAAGTCACAGCTAACTGAGCGTGTGATGCTAATTGCGCCATTGTTTTTGTGTTAAACTGGCTTGATTTGTTGGTCCAACTTTCTACAGGCTGGAAGAAATAGCCTGTATTCAAAGTGGAACGATTAGCGCAAATATGTTATTCGTTTGGAAATTTGTTTCAGTTTCAATTTGTGGCGTTGATAAAATGGATGATCAATGTTGTATTATAATGTGGAAGCTTTTGTTTGTGTTTTTTCAAGCATTTAGAGGCTTTTTATGGTCAAATGCCACATATTATGTTAGTATTGTGGAGGTTTATGAGTGGTGGCAGCTCTTATAGCAAGTCCCATGCCTATCCATAAATAGTAGCATCACTAACCAGAACTTAGGCTTACAATTCCCTAATCATGTACGTAATTCGTCACCTTAAACATTATGTGAATATCCAGTATTTAAGATAGCTATATAAAATCAAACCGGACCACAACACTACCTAAATACTAATAATAATAGACATAAAAGTTAATTAAAATTAAAATAACTCCCGACACGAAAATCTCTAAAAAGTAAAATAATAAAAGTGTCTTTGTCGTTTAAGTACCTAGTAATATTTTGACCCAAGCGTCGTCGCGTCGGGGGACCGCTAAAGAAGTATTTTCGTCTCCCTGGTCCAGAATTCGGTCCCCCGACATGTGGACGCTTGGCTCAAAATATTAATATATACTTAAACGACAAGACACTTTTATTATTTTACTTTTAAGAGGTTTTTGTGTCAGGGGCTATTTTAATTTTAATTTAAGTTTTATTTCAAACTTTTTATATTACTTTATTCTCCATCATGGGGCCTTTATAATCAACTATCTAACACCTACTCGATGAGACCATCCTTATGAGTCCAAACACGCTATATCTGCTATAAGTTGCTAAGGAGTTGGGTATACCGCAGACTACTTGATGCTGCAGCATCAGCTCATGTTTAAAAATATTGCCGAAATCACAGTATACCAACTTTAAATTCAATCAGGCTTTTTAAATTGAAAATGACCTGATAATCTTCATACGCCTGAACAGATCTTCATAAATTATAGCTAAGAACCATCGCGATCATATCAGCTTTCAAAGAAAAAAAATCGCGTCAAGATTGGTCCATTCGTTTGAGAGCTACGATGCCACAGACAGACATACAGATACACAGAATCACACTCTAAACTTATAACATCCCGCTTTTTTGTCGGGGGTTAAAAACAAATAGCTACCCCAACGTAGTTGTAAATGATTTTGATTCCAAACACAGAACCCCTACATCGATATATAATTCAAACGGTCGCGTACAACAATCATTGCATATTCATATCTAGTTTTTTCTTTTGCATAGTCTAATTGCGAAAGTCTTGGACGAGTCTCGGCGTCCCTTTGATTGCTGGACGTGGAAATATGATTCAGCGATTTAATTAAACCACTTGTGTTTGAAAGCTTCTGTATTTTGGACGGTATTGTTTGCATTTTGTTCCGAAACATAAGCAAAACGTTATTGCACTGATACCAGTGGTTGGATAAGGGCAGATATATGATGGTGTTTATAATAAGTTCGTGATGAGTATTATACATTTTATTAGACATTGACTGTGAATAAGTAGTCAGCAGATGGTTAATCTGGCGTCAATTCAATCAATCTCACAACTACATATATCCCATACGGTAGCTAGAGGAAATACTACTTTCACTTCATCTTTCATTAGAGTTTGCATCCGTTTAGGCTACTAAATTTTTTTATTAAATTAAATTTTCACTTCAAGTACCGTAATAGAGTCCTGGATACTTGTCTCTACGTATCTCCACCGATCTCTACGTCTACGTCCCCGGTGGTTACAACTTGCTGACAGCTGCGTTTCTCTACATAACTAAAATTTCACTCGTAATTAAAATTATCTCGCTGTGGAGTTCTATTTTGTATTCTTCGTTTTATTTCAAGATTGATGCAGAGCTTTGGGAATTCACTTTTATGCGGAAACGGGAATGGTGAAATACTATTTCAAGTTTTGATTTAAAATTTTCTATTTTATTCGAAGGTGTATTTTTGAAAGTGAATGACGAGATGAGCTTGTCTAATAAGCATGCCTGCTAAATAAGAGTAGGTACACATAGCTTTGGCTTTTAGTTTACTCTATGGGGCTGAAATACTTTCGTTATATCCCATAATACCAAGTAATCCATTGGCTATAATGCCGTTCAAACTATACAACTCTGCTTGCACCTAACCAGATTAGGTCTTGTATCGACCTCTCACGTAGTAATATACATAGCTATTAAAAAGCAATTTCCAAGAAGAGAATAGCAGCTAAAGCGTAAACACAATTCTGTGTGTGGAGTGGCGGGACGAAAAAAACCGTAGTTAATCACGCTCCGCGAGTCCAGTGTGTAAAATGTGCCGTCACTAGCTCCGGTAGTTTTTAATTGTCAAACAACATTGTAGCCAGCAGTTTTCATTCAATTAGTCGACTCCCTATCGCGGCTGTCGCGTTTTCATAGATAATTTCAGGATGTTCAATGCGAAACTGTGCGGCTTTTTGGAATTTAATTGGTTCTTTTTTCGAATTATAGTTTTGTGGTTTGGTTGGTGGTTCTTTATCCGAATAATTATTGTGTTTTTTTTTGTTTTTATGCCTGCCAGCCATTAGCTTGAAACTGTTGGAATATTAAGTTTATTTTGTAAAGCATTTTGAAGTTTTTTTTGGTAATTCAAAGCAGATAGGATAGGATTGCGAAATTTGAACTATTCGTTCTTGTACTGACTAAACGAGATTTTTTCAGGTGTCATTTTATTTGTTACCTGTACTCTGTCTAGTAAATCATCTGTTAATCCCATATAATATGTCCAAACATAAATATTTTATATCGCTATTAAGAGGTGATGTTGCGCCCCCTTTTGTTTTTCACAGTTTCCAGTTTTAGCATCATAAAACACCAGGCTTCCTGCTTTCAAAGCCTTCCATCTAAAATTCTGTACACCAATATAAATTATTCCGCCTATGAAGGAAATTCAAAGCATCGCTTTTACTGAGGAAACTTGCATAGGAATATCAATAACTAGTGCATTTCGGTGCAATAGTGATGCTGCAACCTAAGTGTAGCTCAAATATTCTATCGCGCCTCTAAAATAAGGCTTCCATATACAATTTATAAACATTATAATACATTTTTTAGAGATGCATAAGTGAGAAGTTGAAGTTGAACTTGAAGTTATTTCTACCGCTAATAAACATTTTCGGAGGAATGTACGTTGCGTGCCTTAAAGCAAAGGAATAGGCATTAGCAAAATGAGAGTGTTTGGGCCTTTGAAAATATAACTGCTGAGTCAAGTCAATCCAAATTCTGGGTATTGCTACATCTTATAGGTATTGGTGGTGTTCTCAAGCAAGCTTGCTAGCCACGTCGTTCACTGTTACAACAAATAGATACAAAAACAAGAACTAAGATCAAATCTCAAAATCGTAAAATCAATTCACTAATAGTGTACAAGCGTTTAAGATGGATTGCCGTTAAGTTGGCACTACTCCGTTTTAAACCTCAAGTTAGCGAGAGAGCAGCAAAATCGCGTCGATCAATCAAAATTATATTACCAATAAATCTACGGAAACTCACGCTGTGTGCGCCGCAGTTTTTGCAACTCACGACTTGATCGTATCGGGCACCTGTCGGTGGTTTGGATTTGGAAATGGAATTGTTTTTATTTATTTATTACTTTTTTTCTTTATTTTGCTATTAATTATGAGATGATCAAGTAGTTTTACTAATGATATCAACCAGATTTTTTATTTCAAAAGCATAGAAAGGCACTGCGCTTGTCACTCTGATACATTAATACGATTTCTTGAAATTAACATAGAAACTAAAGCTTTTTAAATAATATCTTTGTCTGTAAAGTCATTGATTCAATTCGCAACTCTGCTTGTCTATTTTGGGACATATACGTGAGCTTTTAATGGAATAATGTTAATACTGGACAATTTTTAGGCTTTCTTGGAAGAATAAAAATAAAAATTGATGGATTACCATTGGTTGATAAAATCTAAATTTAGCCATAGGCTCGACCCCTATCACTTCATGGAATACACTGGACGAAAATTGGGATTGCACAACTATTTACGCCTCTGTCTACTCCTTCGGGGATTAAAAGACATTAAGGTATGTTAAGGATATGTTAATTACTATTGAGTTATTTATAAGATACGAGAGAAGACAATCACATAAAGTATTATAACAATCATTATACTCCGTCCAACCGTTTATTTAACTTTTGACATATGCACGCCTATGAAATTTTATAATTATTGACAAGGAATCGAAACCAAATAATTGACTAATTTATGGACGCCATTTTTTCTTTTACATAGTGAAGCGACTTTCTCTTCAGCTCCGATGTTAATTATATATCGATCGATATTCGTTAAGCCCACTGATTGTGTAACAAAGATAATTCAAAAGTTTTTCATTGAAAAATTAAATGTGGCAGTGTTGGCATGTATATAAAACAATACAAAATGTTGAACAAAAATAACATTTCAATGTGTTTAATTGATCAAAACTTCTTCATAAATTAAATCGATTGTTACAAGAAATCGAATGGGTAACGCATTAGTACATCCCCAATTGAATAGAAACCGAACTGTTAAAAGTTAAATAAATGGTTGGACGGAGTATAATTCGTTTTATTGCGTCAAGTCAAAACCATAACTACAAATCGGATTGCACAATTTTTCCACGAAAATCGTATCGCAAGATCAAACGGGCCGAAAAACTTTAGCCATACACGGATTGCTTCATAATAATTTATTGAGCGTAATCTGCGCGCTATCGACCGATGTGCATTACTCAACGCGCTAAACTCGATTAAGGACCGTACATTTTGTTTCTGTTTTAATTTAGCCAATCAAATATTGTGCCGACTGTTTTACTTTGAGGTAACGATTAATCGGATTGTGGTATTTTATGCTTGCTTTTTTAAATTATTTGTAAAGTGTTTATATAAAATTGACTATCAAGGGATGCAACGTCTTTCGTACGAAGGTTTTATATTTAGATAGACTAAACTGGTATTTAGAACATTATAATTTTTGTCTTACAACTGTTACAAGGGTGAAAAAAGCGAGCTAAGTTTAAAAAAAATGGCGTTTTGGGAAGATTTCTTCTCTTTCAAGGTTTGGTTGGTCGTGTTAAATACTATCCTGTCACCATCAAGCTGTCACTTTATGTTGTTTTTTTATAAGAGAACGATACTATTTCAGTCAGTCGGGCTTTATTATTTTGACCTATGTTTTCAGCCAAAATGTACTTATAAAGTACGCCCAAAGCTGTTTTTACTACAAATGTAATCAAATGTTGGAACTTTGTCAACGCATTACCAGTACAGTGTATTTTCAGATATCGTTTCGAACTTTGGGTTGAAATTCCTTAGTAGTGTTTCCTCGGCCTTATGATAAGCCATTCTTAAAGTGTGATTTATAAAGAATTTATTTAGGGAGCCGCTTCTATCATATGTATAGCCTATAATCATGATAATGACCTAATACCACCCAGGGCTTATTTTTCGTTGATCTGAACATCGAAACAAAGAAAAGTGTCACTGACAATAACTCTTAGGTACAAACTTTAAAATATGAAATAAATGTAAAAATAATAACATGCAGCTTCTAAAAACCAGACGAAATTTGCACAAGTCTTCATATATTCTTAAAACGTGAATTATGAAACTGCCAAGCATCTCAACGCTTTCCGTGTATACCAGTGTTTTGAGACATAAGTAATAAAATGGGCTCTGAATTCGTTGGTTCGTTTCTTGGCGCTTTTTCAGCCGTCAGCCGCTTCGCGCGGTACCATGTAAATTCACACCGACTACTTGAAAACTGATTTAATTCGGATAAACTCGCTGAAATATCGCCTAATGTGATGTAGTTTGTTTGTAACTTGTTTTTGAATTTTGTTTGCTAATGCTTAATGTTTTGGAGTTTCAGTAGTTTCACTAAGAAGGTTGCTTGTATGAGTCTGGGTAGTTGCATTGACTATTTGTGTCGCTAACCAGCAGTGTGATAGTGTTGTATTATGTGGCTACTACTATTTTGGCTGAAAGTGTAGCGCTAATTTTTATACAAGCTATTTGCTTGTCTGATCAGTTTTACAAAGTAGAAAATCGATAGTAATATTTATTTATCAAAAATGTACCCATAACTTTCTGTTATCTTTTCATGATGCGACTCTATACAGCGCTAGGCTGACCGCAAACCAAATACAAAATTATGAAGTAAAACCGCAGTCCCGCTCAAATAAAAATGTTGAATTATCATAATTTCAAACGCACACACACCCGAAGCGTAATTCCATTTTATACTGTTTTATATTCAGTCAAAGTGGTTCTCGCCGAGGCGGCGTAACGAGTGAATTAGAAATATACATTGTAATGACCGGCGGAAAAATGGTGATATATTCACTGGTAGGTAAGGTTCCGTAGATTTATTACGGTTTTATAGTTAGGAAGGAAGAGTTTTTAGAAAAAACAGGCAGTTCGCTTAATTTATGAGAAGGACATGACAATCCTTTGAATAACAAAGCAGTACTCCGCTTTTTCGCCCGAAAATGGTGGAAAACTATAACACCCAGAAGATAATTTAGAAAGTGACAATATAGAAATATATAAATAAATAATAGTTACGTTGAGACAATATAGAAATCTCGTAAAGTCCTCTCTCGACAAGATGATTAAACGACTGTCAAACGATGATCGTGACTCGATTGTTGCATCGCAAACATTTTTCATATTTTAAATATTTCTTTATGACCCTTTGGGGTCCAACCATCTTTACACAAAAAGGAAAGGAAAACTAACTCTTAAGAATTTAAGAAGGCATTCGCTTTGAAACCATTTTTCACTGAAACAACCGTAAGAATAAACGATTACCATTGCCTTATACCAACTGGGGTGTAAAAAGTAGACTTCTAACATCCTTTCAGCGTTAAACACCTTCGGTCGCAAGAAAGAAACCGGTGCCTTAATTACGGGACTCTAAAAAAGTATTAATAGAAACGTGCGCAGTAAGTCTCCTTTGCTCTCTCCAGACTTTGAGGTAATTACCTCCTTTTTTGTGTTACGTTCGTAACATACATAGATACATACAATACTCAACTGCTAATATGAGATTTTTTCGTTTGAAATTGGAATTCTTTGTTTTTGTTAGGTTGATATTATCAGAACTGATATCAAAAGATGCTACAGCAATAATGAAACAGACTATTTTCAGAAATATTAGTACCCTGAATATTGATTAAAAGATAAAATTAAAATTATAACACATTAAGCTATATACAAAAGAGAATCAGCAAATCAGCGATAAACCGTCATATAGTCATGAGTGAAAGATATGACCCTCTACAAAGCCGAAGTTAGCCGAAAGTGCAATCACTGCCGAATATTAAATTTGTTTAGCTCTACTATTAACTGCAGAGTGCTATATTTCCTAGTCATTGTAAAGCGGCGATACCCCCAAACACTCGCAAACGAGTCACAAACAACAAATCATCAGCCGGCATCCATATCGTGGTCACTTATAAATCTCTTCATTATCCCACGGTTAAATGTAACTGTGGCGGTGTGTCGCCGCGCGTGTGGCGTGTGTGTGGCGTGTGTGTGGCCATCGCACCGTCACTCGTGTTAATTAAACGTCCTCTCGACCGACATACCGGTCCATGGATGTGACACGTGAGATTTTATGAATTGGAGTAGCAGCGTTATGTGTGCTTCGAAATTATGGGCGCGTAGTGATTGGAATAGTGTGTTTCTATTGTCTTATTGCTTTGCGCTTATTTTACTCTAACTCTGTGTTAATGCAATACACTTGTTCAAATATTTTGCAGAAAGGATTTGTCTTACTGTTTTCGGTTTACCGACCTTTTCAAAAATCTAATGCCGGAGAATTTGTACTACGAAAACTCATGTTGGAACTACTGCTTTGCCTAATTTTTTCGCCAAACAGTGTAAAAATATTGTTATCTGCTAATCTGGGACCTTGTAGCTATTAATTTTCTCATGTAAACAATTGATACGTCATAAAATATCGAAATTGAATGAACTATGGCAAACATTCTTATTTGCCGTTGTTTCGTATTTATTGGAGCAAAACTAGTCAATAACTTGACATCAACCTTAAACACCGTTGTAGATGGTAATTTGTATAAATATTCATTGGCCAATCGAACCAATTTTCGTTCAATGCTGATGAAATGCGGGACGTTGGTTTGAATTTATGTTTCTTTATACTGAACTAAAAAAAATTCTGATTTTCGAAATATTTTACTCGAATTATAATTACTGCGACATTAACTGATTTATTGATAGTTTTCTGTATAAATTAATAATATACCCATCATAAATATCGCGCAGATCACACAGAAACACAGAACGTTTCAGTTTTTTTTTTTTGTTATGACATTACGGTCAGTGGTCTGACGCGAGTCGGCTTTTCTGACCACACCGGACTTTCGGCGAACGCTTTAGGCGCTCCAACCCTTTACATTTAAACGACCACGCTGAGGGCACCCCCTAAGCGGGGTACGAGCCTCGGCTCAGGGCGGTCGTTGGAATATGATAGAGACATCAGCGATTAGGGGATTAACGTTTCAGATGTATGCATGAGGGATTATGAGGTTTTTTCGTCTTAAAGCAGACTTATCGCACGGAGCTTAAAGTTAGATTATTCCTCAGGACTGGAATTGTAGATGCGTTGTCAAATTGTATCGTAGAGAATAGGCATGAGGGGCAAGACAGGATTTGTTGGGTCCTTGGTAACTTCACTGACTCCACGAAACACAACAGCAAAGCGTCCACTTATACTTTGAGATTCTGGGACCAATCCTCTTGGATTTATTTACTCTTACTGCATACAAAATGATTGCTACGTAGCTCAACAAAGATACGTCATATTATTAAGTATTATGACAGTGTAGATAAATCTCCTATGTTATTAGTGTATAGATATCGCTTCCAGCTCACAACCTCCACGTAATTCTGCATCGGTGTGCATGTGTGCGTGCCGGCGCGTATCGTCACAACAATGCGTGTGTGGATGTGCACGTGTGTGCAGTTTTTCCATAATTGGTTTTCGATTTAAAGGCACGGCTCGGCACGTAATGGAAACGACATCGGCTGCTTGTGTTCTCAAATGATCGTTGTTTTTATGTTCGCCGTGCGCTAAATACTTGGCGAGAATTGAATGGTTGGACGCTTTTGTAAGGGTATCGGTTCGTTAGTAGTAAAGTTTGGAATTGAAGGCCGATTTCGAGCTTTCTTATAAATGCTAACCGGCACATAAATAAGCTAATTTAAGATCATAGATTATAGTGTGACCTTTGTGTTTCGATGCCTTATAAATTTTTTAGTCCGTCTGGGTGGGTACCACCGCAATGTCTATTTCTACCGCCAAGTAGCAGTGTGCATGCACTGTTGTGGTTCGGTTTGAAGGACATTGTAGCCAGTGTAACTACTGGACATAATGAGACGTAACATCTTATGTCTCAGGATGACGAGCGCAGTGGAATGCCACACAGTACTCTGTAACTAATGGTGCCTTATGGTGTTACTACTGTTTATGTGCGGTCGTATCGCTTACCATCAGGCGAACGGCATGCTCGTCTCGTCATTCAATGCCATAAAATAAAAAAAAAATGTGACCAATAGCATTTATCAGCAAGTGGAAATATCAGCCTAAGGGTATGTTTTGTGATGGAGTGTTATTAAGTTAATCGTATATAACGTGAACTTAAGTATTCGTTTGAATATTTTTTAATTAGGAGCGTTGTTGACAGTATTCCTTTTGTATTATAATATTATTTGAGGAGTCACTAGTTCTTATCCAGAAATAGTCAATTAGGCGCTAGGAATATTTTGATTTTAGCTAAGTTATCGTACATTAATATCCACTACTGACCTCAGTAGCACAAAAATATCAGCTACATTTCAATTCAATACATTATTGCAATAAATAACTACATTTGTACCAGCAAGCGAATGTGTTGCAACAAAATCATACTATCGAAGAGTTCTTCATAATTTTACTTCATCTATCAATTCGTTTTAGGCGTCTAAAATACCTTATTCCTCTAATTAACAGAGAAGCAACGACCCTAGCAGTGGTACAGTATATAATACAGTAATATTGTTATTTGGCAACCAAGACTCGCGAAAACTTGCAATAGTAAAATATGAATTGTAATAAAACCATCAGGATTAAGTAAAACGGAACATAAAATGTAACTCGGGTAAAGTAGCTCCGCTCATGCCATATTCGAGTTAAATCTTGGAGAAAAATTTTTGAATTTTATGCAGACTTTTCTCCGATACTATCATTTCACACGGAGTTTCTAAAAAGTTGTGCTAACACTAAAATTTGTTGCCATTCTTCTACGTTTGCAAAGTCAAATGCTATTAAAAGTTTTAATGACTTGGAGCATTCTTTCTGGGCTCTGTTCGAAGTGGTATTAATTAAAAAAGAGAACTTGGATCAGGCGCACCGTTTCTGAACAGGGCAGCTGCGGTCGATACTACACACAGTCCTTGCTGGTTGGCGATTTAATGTACTAGCTCTTGTCAGCGAATCTGCCCTAGTAAGTGTTTTTCCCACTGGGAAATTTTGTGGAATAAAAAGTAGCTTCTATGTTAAGGAATTGGATTGTGTGCCAAATTACATTCAGATCACTTTAGTTGTTGATGGGTTGTTTATGACAAACTTCCAAACAGTTAACATTAAAATATATTTACAATCTTTCGTGTTTATTATAATAGTAATAAGTATATAGAAGCAACTACATATAGAGCAACTGGATGTAAGGTGGACGGCTAGAAGCCACTTTAATTAAGTCAAGACTAAAAAAAAGACCCATTTTGAGTCATAGGTCGAGTCGTCTTTAAATTAGAGTTACAAAAGCCCATTACTATTTTTATATTGATATTCAGTTTTTTTAATAAAGGACAATGTATGTTGATATTCGACTCTCTGAATACCAGGGGTTTTACTAATGAGATATTCTTTATCAATTCGTGTGCAAAGTACTTTTACACTTAAGATTAACCCAATACAGAAATTAATGTATCCCGTCGAAATTGCAAATACATTTACATTAATATTAAATTAAATTCCACTCGAGATTATTTGCATCGTGTTAGGGAATTGGAATAATTAAAATCATTTTATCCAAAATCGGTATGAAAATTCACACGTTGGAAGCAATATTCCGCGTCGTAAACAATTCTAATTAGCTCAACAGTTTCACCAGTGACACTTTCATATTGAATATTTTCGATTATTTTTCCGACCCAAATATCGACCAATAGAATTGCACCATTCGACGTCACGTGGTACAACCTACATGGTATTATACTGACAATTTTTTTTGAATATTTTCTCTGGTCGTTACTATATAATAAGAAACAATTTTTTTTGAATATTTTCTCTGGTCGTTACTATATATTATGAAATTCTTATTTGTTGACTGTTCATTTCATCTCATGGTGCAATTCTATTGGCCGACATTTGGGACGGAAAAATAATCCCCCGAATACCACACGAGCTTCAAAATTATCTGGCATTTCCCTCAAGGTTCCCTGCAAACAAATGAAGTCGTCAAGTTTTTCAGGAAAAATCACTCGCGCTTCGCGCTCGTGATTTTTTAACCTGAAAACTCCTTCATTTGTTTGCAACGAACCTATCGGAAAATACCCGATAATTTTGAAGCTCTTGTGGTATTATATGTGAATATACATTCATTATTGTTTTATTAACGTGCTTCAAATATTGTTCAATTACACGATTCTGTTACAAAATCTGTTGTTCGATTTTAAATCTTGTTCAATGTTTATTAGGGAATAAAATATTGTTACGAAGTCATGAAATTCAAATTATTATTTTCCCAGATCTTGGTGATGTTCGCGGCATCCCTCACAATAGATCTTTTTTTGCATAAAAAATCCACGGTCTTCATTTTGGAACAGTAAATAATGCAATGCAATGCAATTAGCCCTGTATTATATACTGCCCACTGCTGAACACGGGCCTCCTCTACTACTGAGAGGGGTTAGGCCTTAGTCCACCACGCTGGCCTAGTGCGGGTTGGCAGACTTCATATACCCTCGAGATTCTTATGGAGAATTCTCAGTAAATAAGGTACATATTAATTCAAGATATGGTTGAAGTGTTTAACTTCATCTTAATTCGTTCAGCGGTTAATATGTTTACATCAAACACTTCAAACATCGAAACATACAAACTTTTGCATACATTTTTTTGGTTGAATTCGAATCCTGAGTCGCATCTTTTTAAACAATTTACCATAAACCGCACAGAAGCGTCGAGAAATACGCATACCTTAACAGCTATTTTTTCAGTTGCACTTGCCAAAAATCAAGTTTTGTGAAGCCAGGAAAGTTTTAAAAAGGAAAATGTTTCTTTTTATCGAGTCGGTTCACCTTCAAACTCTTGGCACGTGCCGGCTGAATTTTGGTGCCGTGAATCATAGCTTTAGTTTCCTACGTGTGATGCTGGAGATGGTCCATTAATACGAACGTTTTGGAAATTTATCTGCGAGCGAAGAATTGGATTTTTTTCTGTTTTAAATTATGGACTTGATTGCAGAACAAAGTTTAATCAGCCTTGTTTATTCTCTTTATGTTGGTTCAATGCAAATTGATAAACACTTAAACGGCAAACGAAAGGACACATTTTAAAATTGGGCATGGATGTCGGTTTTTTCCCTTGATGGAAAACGAACATGTTACTTCTTACTAATAGTATATATTCGAAAGTTTGAGAAAATGTTGGGTTGTTTGGTTGTTTGAATGTTTCTTAGATGTAAACGCTGAAACAACTAAACGAATTTGGATGTAATTTGGCACACGGGTAGTTCATATCCTGGATTAACGCATAAGCTATAGAATAATGGATATTTTGTTCATCTGATTCTTTAAGTAGATGGCGCTGGCGTCGTACTGTGTTTTAGGGAAATTTGTAGTGGAAAAGGCTTTTCATGCAGGCGAAGCCGCGAGCACCACCTAGTATTGTGATACGAGTTGAACATTTCTATCCCAGCAAACATAATACTCGTTATAATCCCAAAAATCAAACTTTGCCTAAGAATCGAACCTATGACCTAACTACTTCCACGACCCAAACACCAATAGACCAATGAACCGACTCAATAAAATACAGTCACACAGAACACAAAACCACAACAAAATTACAACCATTACAGACCATACAAAATTATACGGTATATCGAGATAAAACGATATCGCTACGGTATCGGCGACGCACGAGAGGTTTTACAATCGGCTCGTCGCGCTACGTGACCGTGTGTCGCGGGTATGAATTACCGCCTTTCGTATTCAATGTCTATTGTAGTTGATAGTATGTTTGTATCTTGGATGGGGTTTTAGTAGGTTTTACGGAGATAGTGCTTTTTGGGTTGAAGTTGAAATTAAACAGTGTTTTTTGGGATGCAAGGGGTTTTTGGACCCATTAAGGATATTATATCAATAAACATGTATGTCTATTGATCTCTTGCTTGAAAGTCAAATTAATGAACTAGTCTTGTTTACCAATTAGTAAAAGAAACTGTTAGCTTCATAGAGTATGTCGTGGTAGTATGTATAGGTAGGGATATAAACGAAATATGGAAGAACTAACGAAACTGCGCTGTGTCTTACAAATGTTCGTATGCTTGGTAATGTTTAAATGGCACTGAGAGTATCTGACTGATTACAGTGCTGGAGGAAACTGTTTAATTAAACTTTAAGAAGCAGTACATTATGTCTTTGACAAGTTCTTTAGGATTTTTACTTAACATACCTTGTTTATACTGAAGGTTACGCCCAGGCAAGTTATATACACAGACATTAATCTAGTAAACTCACAACTAAGACTATAGCAACATCACTGAAAGCAACGAAACTAGAATAAAGTGCGAGAGCGGTTAAAGAAAATTTTCTCATAGGTGCATAATTGAAAGTCGTTTGGTAATTGGTCTTGCTGTCCATTTCGGTATAGCCTGTATGCATGGTGCTGTGTAGGCGAAGGACTTTAAATGTGGGCCTTAGAGAGGCCGGGGTTAGATGATGGTATAATTTTGATTTGTCAGACTGTTCTAAGCTAGCGTAGTGGAAGGCCTAAGTCCTGTAAGGGAGTTTTGGCGGGAACTTGGAAGTGTCATAAGGTGCTCTTGATTTAATTCCTTATTTTGGTGATACTTAGTGTTATATTGCATAATTATGGTGGTATATTATCCAATATAGTTCTATTAAAGAGCTCAAATGAAGTGAATTGAAATAATCGTGCTAATCAAGTGTTTTTTTGTTGCCGCCAAAACTCTTCGATAAAGTCTTGGTAAGGTAGCCACTGCTTTACTTCGACGTACTACAGATAATAAAAGAGAACCCAAACTTGACATTGGCAAAATGTGAAAACAAGTGCAATAAAAAAAAGTCCTGTAAGAAGTAGAAGAGACCCGTGCCCAGCAATGGGACAGTATATAATCATCATCAGGCACACGAAGTCCATTCCTCAACTTAGGCTTCCCCTAAAGAGTTTCAGACGGACCTGTCAAAAGCGGTTTGCATCCAGCATTATTATGGTTTATTTGGTATTATTATAGGTTTTGTACTGCGGAGATGACAAGCGGTAGTACTCAGTCATGGCATTATGAAATACTTGTGATGTGATGTATAACTCAAATCTCTAGTCTTGCTAAATAAGGCTATCGTGATACTTGCAATGAAGAGGGTCCCTTCGACTGGTTGTTTAATTAAAAAAATACGGTGTTTATTCACCATAGACGACTTGATATGCGTCGCAGGAACACGCTGGATGCAGGCTGCTTTTAACAGATCTAAAAAAACTTTAGGGGTGGCTTATGTTCACCAGTGGACATCATATGATGATGATGATTCACCATAGTTTGGACAGAAACCTAATCATGGAAATCAATTAATACCACATAGCATCGTAAAACAACATAATTTATATTAACAATATTTAAAAACCCTCGCTCGTTTGCCAGCTCCAAGCGTACAAAGAAAAACTCCGCCCGGGCCGCAACTTGATTTTGTTTATGCTTTAAAGATGCGAAAAATAAGAACTGAAGATCCGCCCGCGCCCGGGGTAATCTTCGTAATGAGCTTGTATTTAGTATTCACCTTATGCTGATATTTAGTAACGTTTCTGCTACTCCCCTGATTAAATTAAACAAGGGATTGTATACCTGAGACATTAAGTGTTGAGTAAGTGGTTTGAGTAATGTAGTTGTTATTTTTGAGGTTCGAAAATGTCTTCTTGATAATGAGGCAGATGCTTGTATGATAAGAAGCCACGTATGGTAACAACCCCGCATTGAGCGTTTGATTAGGAAACATTATAATAATTGTATTTCAACAATTTGAATGACAATTATAAAGCTCCACGTAACGCACTCAATTTTTATTACAATTTTATACAATTTCCAAACATACGAGAGTTTACTAAAAAAAAGACTTACATTATCTCTCCATTAAACATATTTACAATTCATTACCGTTATTACAATTTCTATGGTTCACTACGCCTTCTCTTTGTGTTTCCTCACCTAGCGCCAACGGAAAAAATGCGTTGACAATCGTTGTGCAGCCCATTTATAGTCATCTTCCACCCTCGCACCTTACAGATTTCTGCACAGTATCAGCCTTCTAGAAATGTGCCAGGTATATAACAATAGGCACGTTCCCTATTACATGGGCCTTGACATTTAAATAAGAGTATGTACATCCAGTGGCGGTCTTAGCTGACGCAAGGCCCCGGTGGAAAATAAAACACCCAGATTTCAATCATTTCCTAGGTAAGGTGCTAATATAAAAAAAACCTGGTACCATACGAGGCCCCGGGCTGTCACTGGTTCCACAACTGTTTAACTTGCAAAAGGCAAAAAGGCGTGCTGCTATCAATATACACAATCGAACTCTGTACTGCGCTTAATATCTAGATAATCCAAATATGGCGACAACCTAAACAAAGGCCTACATGTGTGTGTAATCTACATTCGAGGGAACCCACGCGTAATCACTGTTATAAAAAGAGAATAAAAGCCCGTTTCGTAATCAGAGCGAGAACAAACGCGATCCTTTTATGTTAAACTAGTTATAGGACTCGGCCTCGCTTGTGATTAGTTTTCTGTTTTCTAAACTATCGTAAAGTTTAAGCATCTGAATGTGTTTGCAGAGGTTTTTTTAATGTGTACCATACCATACCATACCAGCCTTGTATTATATACTGCACACTGTTGAGCACGGGCCTCCTCTACAACTGAGAAGGTTAAGGCCTTAGTCCACCACACTGACCTAGTGCGGGTTGGCAGACTTCACATACCTTCGAAATTCAGAGAACTTCTCAGGTATGCAGGTTTCCTTACGATGTTTTCCTTCACCGTTAAAGCGAGCTATAATTCACTTTTTTTTTTTTAGAAAAGTCAGACGTTTGTACCCTTGGGTTTTGAACCTGCGGACACTCGTCTCGGCGGTCCGTTCCACTCCCATGTATAGCGGCGATAGCCTAGTTGGCCTTGCCTAGTTTAGCCTAAATAGTTAGTATCCTTTTCCAAGTAGCAGTGTGCAAACACTAACGAATTCTAATCAATAGGGTTTCCTATGTTTGATTTTGTAAATTATTTTATATGTAACAGAAAATAATACGAAAAAGAAATTCTTCTGTGAAATCAGCATCAAAGTTGGTTGAATAATAAAGCAGTTATTCATGTTTGAAATATTGTTGTGAGCAAAAGTGGGGACGTGGAGGGGATATCGCGCTATCTCATTCGCACGCACGCAGAGTTATGGCCGGCGACTCTCAGTGACGTCACAGTGTAATATTACTGTTATTTGACAACTACCCCTTTCAGCAAATTTCAAAGCTTTATAACTTACTAACTATTGCCCCAATTTTGAAAATTATATTTCCGATAGATTTTGGATAGCATACAATTACTATATAGACCAGGAAACGCTTTTCAAGTATTTTCAAATCGAAAAAAAAAAACGATTTTTATGCCTTTAATGAGGCAATACAACGCGTTTTTAATTACCACGGATTCAAACGTAGTTCCAATGATTGTGAATACAGCTGTACGTTGAACTGATGATCGCGCTGAACGTTGACCTAGTATTCAGTGGCCAATTATGCAGCAGACAATGAACCCAATGAACCCGCCCGCGCGGACTTCCTTCGACATGTATAGACTGATCAATGTTTCGGGTCAGTTAAATTCATTAACAGTTTGGGTACTTATCTCTTTCTTTTTACTCTAAAATGGATTCTAGGGAAGTCTGAGCGATTCGAGTACACATATTATATATTTTCAGAGTAATGGGGGTTGTTATTGATTATTATTAGCACTTGTGATCTTCGTTCTTCTTTTTTCTAGAATACGTCGTAGATACGTGGGTTGTTATGTGATATGATGATTTTTGTAACGTTGTTGTGTTTGTTTGTTCTATAAGAGTAATCGCTAAACACACTAAACTTTACATGTAACTCTATTAAAGTAACCAGGACTGCGCTGACCCAAGACAGCATCAAGTAGTCTTCATCCGGTACTGGAGACTTGTACCTACGTACTTTCTTACTTGTGCAAATATAATTTAAATAATTAACGCTGGCATTTCATCCTGATTCCGGCGCCCCTATTGCCTTGGCGCCTGTGTGCGCTGCACACTTCGCACATAGGGACGGCGCGGCCCTGAAAATAACGCATAAAATAGAATGGCGACACTAGGATGTATATATGCAATCGCTAAACACATATTTTAATGATAAATACTGTTGTAAAATTGTCGTATCACGTCCAACAACGCTGCATCTCGATTAACGCAATAACTAATGCCATTAGACATCATCGTGGATGCTGCATAAACAATATAATTAAACCGTCAACGCCCGCTTATATATAGATATAAGCGTATTTTCCTATATACTCGGACACCGGTGTCCACCGCGGGTGTTGACGGGTTAATAAGTAATAATAGACTTCACATTCGATATTCTTATGGAGAACTACTCAGGTATGCAGGTTTCCTCATAATATTTTCCTTCACCGTTAATGCAAGCTATAATTCACAAAGAATACACGCATAAATTTAGTAAAGTCAGAGGTGCGTGCCTTGGGTTTTGAACCCGTGGACCTTCGCCTCTATAGTCCGCTCCATTCCCAACTAGGCTATCGTCGCCTCCCAATAATAAATTTACAATAACGAGACAATACTAAATCGCCCTAACCGGTAACAATATTAATTACTCCGTTGATTACAAGTGGAGATTTAACTCGTACGACACAATTGTCGTTTTTCCAAAGCCAACCTTCCTACGTTTAATAGAGAGCGATATACATTTCATAATATAGAGATGGGCCACACAAAGGGGCATGTAGCCCGTCAGCGAGTTTCCGAGCTGAAGCGTGCGACATACAGACAGACGCGATGGATAATCTAGGCTTACTTTTTGTTAAACGGCTATGGATGGTAGTTGATTGCAAATTTGCTCCATTATTCATCGATATTTTGATTGATAACGGTTTTTTAGTTTTGGTTGCGTCATAATTTGAGAGTTAAAAGCAATGTAAGCTAGATCAGTAATATTAGTTAGGGGATGCACATTTGTTAATTATAGTTATAAGTTATAATAATTATTTAATTCATTAGTTTCGTTGTGGAATTTACTAAAATCTAAACACTGTACACCCAAGAGATTTTATGGGTGACTTCTGAGAATGTAGAACTAACTTTTGGACGTTCCACTGCTACTACAGACCGCCGTAAAACATATTTACGATTTTAGTTAGACATTTGTATTATTCCATGTGAGCTGATCCATTCGCGCTATAAAATTTAACAGTCTAGACTCTAGACCATAGAACTAACAAAATTAAGGAAATTAATACCTTGTTACTGTTAACTAACCATTAGATCATTCTAAACAATTTATCTACAGTGAATTTACAGTTGTTTGTTCTTGCCGTCCGTGTGTAGACAAATACAAGACTCGTACCGCCGGCGGCGTCACGCGCTACACTAAAGCTCGTTTAATAATGTGGACATTGGACTCATAAGTCGTTGTACACCATCCGGCAGCGGATTCGATTCCCGGCTAGATACAGATACTTGAGTTTATTTAATCCCTTAGGGGTATTTGTTTTTACCTAAAGCTAGTTTGAAAGTAGTTTTATTTTGAAAGGAAATCTTATATGCAGGAATTGGTAAGTTCTCTGAGAGTCGAGATGGTAAGGCAGGTAGGTTACCATCGCAATGTCTTTTTCTTTTTTTTACCTAGTAGCATTGTGTGTTCTGATTTGGTGGACATTGTGTTTAAAGATTTAACGTCTAATATTTCATGATAAACATAATCCAGCCATACAATTCTTCCCGGTATATGTCTTCCCTCCTTCCTACAACTCGGGGTCTTTGAAGCGGAGCTTGAAGAATTAATTAGGCGGGCCGGCATAACTGTGCCGGTCGTCCGGAATATTTATCTCTTGCCGGTCAAAATTTTTTTGGGCTTCATTTAAAAATGACCATTCCTAGCCGATTTCGGCCACGTATGTAGCACTAGGTGTAGTGAAGATATTTAGCTGTGAATTCAATAAGAAAAAAATGTGAGTGGTGTTGCTACTTTACATGGAAGGTCGCGACACAAACAAAATATAAGTGGCTTTGTTGCAAAAAAATTCACAATACTTCTATAAAATTATCAGATCAAAACGATCGATGATGATCTTGCGTCTCTGGAATACCCCTTTTAATGTTTAGTCAAGTATGTGCTCATTAGTAATGTTTTTGTTTCAGATACAAAGAAAACATCCAACATGACAGAATCACTGTTACGGTAGGTGTGCAATTCTATCAATACTATTTTTAAAGTTTGTAAATATAAGTTATTTATAGACAACACTTAATTTCTACCTATTTAACCTATTTTAAGAACCCTTTAACTACAAAATAATGTTGACCTTAAGTAATATAAGGTATTTTGTTCTGAATTAAATAGTTTTCGGAATAAGAGTAACGTGAGTAGAGGGGAGGCATATGTTCAGCAGTGGACTTCATGTGGGCAGGCATCCGGCTGCCGATAAAATAATGCCCAAGAAGCTGGCGTGCAGAATTACATGTACGTCTATCATATTACCAAGTTCTTGTTCCTCGCACTGCAAGCGGCTCTGCCCAAGAGCCGACTCCTGCGAGGGTTGCGGTTGCATGCTCATGCGCACCCCGTGACCTTCGATATAAGAGAGAGAGAGAGAGAGAGTAGAATGGCGGGTTTTAGTCGGTAGGACGGTTTCGACCGGAGAGTCCGGCAGAAAACCGCAAATGGATTTCCCCGTTAAAAAAAAATGAGTTCATGTGGCTGATGAAGATGATGATGATAAGTAGAGCAGCGGGAAAAACAAAGTTAGTTATAAGCTTCCTTTTTGTTAGTCCCAACCTTTTTGTTTCAAATATTGTATTAGTCCCGACGTACTTAAACTATGAATCAAATTCAAATATTGTTTTTTTTTTTTTTATGGACATTACGGTCAGTAGCCTGACGCGAGTCGGCTTTTCTGACCACACCGGACTTTCGGGCGGACGCTTTAGGCGCTCCAACATTTTACATTTAAACGACCACGCTGAGGGCACCCCCTAAGTGGGGTACGAGCCTCGGCTCAGGGCAGTCGTTGGAAGATGATTGAGACATCAGCGATTAGGGAATTTTAGCGGTGTAATACACCAATCTATCCATTGTTTTCATCGGCACGCGGGCTGGAACTGCTAACTGTGTGCTCAATCCTAGATATATGACGTGTTTTTATATACATAATTACATCTTTATTTTGGAATAGTAAGTATAAGCTTCCATTATAAATATAACAGCAAAATTAAAAGCCAACGTAAATTAAGCAGTACACAAGCGGTCAGGAAACGACACTGATGATTATAACTGCCGTCAGTCCGGAACTGGCTTTAGTGCGCCGTAAACTGGTTTATGTGCCCCCGGGATGGATGCTTTACATCAGCCTCGCGAATGACAGTTTTTCCTGTCACGCGACTGTGTGGTTTCGGTAGCCCTTACTTGTTGTTTATGGTGAATTGAGATAGGTATTGATTAATATTAATATTATTTAATTATTTGGTCAGAGAACGTTCTCCTCGGGCGTCCCCTTCCAGCCGTACCATCCACATTCGCTCGATAAATACCTTTTATGTTCCGTCTTTCATCCATCCTCTCTACGTGCCCAAACCATCTCAGCATACTTCTTTCAATCTTAGTCACCACATCATCCTTCAACTTACATCGATCTCTTATCATACTATTCCTCATGCGATCAGCAAAAATGTATGAAAAGAACTATGAATGTGGAAGAAGCGCAAGAGGTGTGTCAAGATCGTAGCATGTGGCGCTCAATAGTCTCTGCCTACCCCTATGGGATAAGGGCGTGAGTGTGTATGTATGTATGTATTATTTAATTATGTACCTTCAATAAACAGGTACAATAATTACCCACTTTTTTATTGAATATAATGTATTGTCTCGTTCCTCTTAACGTAAAAAACATGTTGGTTAAAAGTAATTATGAATTAAAGTGAAGTGACATATTTAATTTCCTATGACTTCCAAGCCTATGCTTTAAAATGAACTTAAACACGGACGAAGCCGTGACTAAAAGCTAGTTTATCTATACTAGTATTATAAAGAGGAAATATTAGTATTTTTGTATGTTTGTAACGGATAAACTCAAAAACTACTAGACTGATTTTAAAAATTCTTTCAACAATGTAAAGCTTCATTATTAGTAAGTAACATAGAATTTTTATCCCGGAAAAACTCATTCACGCGGGCGGAGTCGCGAGCAAAAGTCTAGTATTTACTGGTGGTAGGTCTCTCATATGTGAGAGTCCGTCTGGGTGGGTACCACCGCAATGTCTATTTCTACCGCCAAGCAGCAGTGTGCATGCACTGTTGTGTTTCGGTTTGAAGGACATTGTAGCCAGTGCAACTACTGGACATAATGAGACTTAACATCTTATGTCTCAGGATGACGAGCGCAATGGAATGCCAAACAGTACTTTGTAACTCAAGGTGCTGGATGGTGTTGCTACTGTTTATGGGTGGTCGTGTCGCTTACCATCAGGCGAACGGCATGCTCGTCTCGTCATTCAAAGCAATAAAAAAAATTATTAAATATTCTATTCTATTGCAGTTGGTAGGCGCTATTCCAACATTACTCAAAGTCATAAGAGCGAGGTTTTTACGATCCGCGACGGCGATAAGAATTGTTAATTTTATAGTGCCAGCCGCATCGCATCCGATGCCATGTCTTCATGAGTATATTGTACCGACAGTTACTTATCGGCGGTCTCAACGTAAGTTAACGATCGTAAAGTTCTATCGAAATTAACAGTTAAATCCAAGTTTAATAGCTGCGGTACAAAGAGTTCTATAATTATACTGTTTAATGTCTTTGCTACGGTATGATCGCATCGGCAAGATTTCGCTATCGTTGCCTTATGTCAAGAGTCTATTGCTCTTGGTTTCAAATTCGAAAACAATATAATTAGGCTACATTATACATGTGAAGATAGTTTAGTAGCAGCGTATCAAGTTTGTAAACAATTTGTTCGATACCCACGCAACGCAAATAAAATGTGTGAGTTTGTCGATTCGAAAATCCCACTTGAGGTCTCTAGGATTGGAGTTTTGCCTGATATAGGGATAAGGTCACATACAGCGATGGACAGAAATTAGGTTTCGTGAATTATGGGTACACTACGTGTGCATAAGCCTAGTATTAGATATAGCAACACCAATCAATCATTATTTGTCTATGACATATATTTTTTGGTCGCGACCTCCGACCAACCTTTTTTGTCATGTCTGCTGTAGCCCGTAGTACAGTGTTTAATAAAGAACAGTTCATCCAAATTACAAAGCCTATATTATTATTACTAGCCGTAACCCGACCACCAAACACCTAGCAACAGTGACAAAAGGCGTGAGTGTGTATACGCAACTACATTTACATAGAGCGTATAAAAATGCAAAATATCCGAAAAATTCCACCCGTTCCGAAGCTTTTCATCCCTACATATAAATTCAAATTAAAAGGACAAAATACTGTTCGTTTAACATAAAAATAACGTGTAGCGCCCTCTCGCGGGCATAAACCGAAACGCGCGTTGTGAAATAGATTTCCATTGAACATTCCCTTTGATTAGAGTTTATTTGTTAAATAGCTTCACTGGTTTAGTTGTGTTTCAGTTTTGAACCATGAAGGATTGGTTATGGCGTAAGGTCTCATATGAAAAAGCCTATTCAGGCCGTCGAGCAATGTAAACCCTATTTTGTTCCGATTTGAAGGTAAAAGTAGACAGTGTAATTATAAAGTATTGTGAGAATTAAGAAACAATATCATAATTATTATCTCTACCATGTAGAGCATTATAATCCGAAATTAAAAGAAGTATTTCTGTTTATGGGAAATGGCGTTACTATTAGCGACTAAAGTAGAAACAGCTGGTCATTCTATTGTAAAAATAAAATACTTTTACAGCCAATACATAATTCTAATGCTTCTTTTCAGTCATATTCTTATTTCCATCCCCATGTACAATTAGCGCCATACCTCATAAATAAGTTACACATCGACGTGCCCGGGACACACCTGGTCTCTTACACACGTGCATTTTTAACAATCCCGGGATACAGGGAACTGTACTCGGCGCGCGGCACATCGTCTCCGCCGCCGCAGCTTTGCAAAAAGACCACGACTCCAGAAACGTTGCAATTAAATTTGAATTTAGAAAATTATTTATTTAACATTGTATTGCGATTCTTTTGTACCTTTGAATTATTTTAATAAATTCATTCAAGTTTTTTATTACTTTTTTTGAATACGAAGAAGTTTTAAATTGTTTTTGTTTTATTTTATCTATCTATTCTGGTTATCCGCGTAACACTTAAACTGCACATTGCGATACTAAAATCGTGTAACAATATACCTACATTCATTATTTAAAATTATGTTAAGAATTTTCATAAAAGTCGGATCCTTCATTGGATATTAACGTCAAGTAGGTAGCCGGTCATAAAAACCAAACAAGTTAGTCTCACCATGCATGAAAAAATGTAATGCTTTGAGGTTCCATTGAAGTTTAAGGCAAGTGAAAGCAGAATTAACCTGCATAATTTCTCTTCTTAAAGCTACATTTATGGATCAATAATTGCTAGCAATTATCGTACGCAATTATTGATAATTGCCTCGCCATTGCGCATGTTCATACAGGGTAAATGTAAAAAAAATAATTACCTACGATAATTGCTAGCAATAATTGATCCGAGTACATAAGGATTTACTCACATATTATTCAACGTCAATAAGAAAATGATTATTATTTACTGGTCAAAACATTTATTCGTAAATGGCAATAATGAAACTGCGAACTATTAAATCGCTTGCAACTCTCGCCCGTCGCGGGTCGCTACAAAACAATTGACACTGTACGTAGCCGGTGTTGGGAAAATTTATGAGTTTTGTTTTCTCAGGATAGTTCGCGTTAGTTATTGCTATACACAATAACTTGTTTTGAAATTCATCTGTTTGTTTACAGTTGTATCGATTTAGATTTTTGTTTTAAAATTCTCGACTTGAAATGTAAGTTTCTAGTTTTAATGTTCAGAAATCACACATATAAGATGTTTGCACAATTTGGCTTCGTGGCAGAAATAGACGAAGCTATGGTAGAGTAAGACCACAATTGAAAAGATTTATTACCAGAAGTTATCATCAATTTATAAAAAAAAATCGTATCCTTACAATAGTAGTCTAAATTTGTATTTTTTTGTTTATTAATCCTAGGGGATCTCACCACAATTTTTCCAAAGTCCCAACGCCCTAACAGCAATAATTTAAGAAAAAAGAATCGCCTTCAGAATAAAGATTAATGGTATTTACTCGGAGTTTGTTAACTCGTAAACCTGATATTTACGGCTGAAAAATACAAATTGCTTTCATGTTTCGCAAAGTATTTCGCTTTCGTAACTTAATAACTTAATATAGTTTGAGAAAATCCCGTTTGTGCCTTTACGTTGTTATGGAAATGTGTACAAGACATTTTTGGGTTTTGTTGTGTTAAAAATGTTATCAGAGCCTTTTGTTGTATAAATTGTACGCTAAGAATTGGAAAAAGGAATTTTGAATAACTTTTTCAACATAATATATATCTTTCGTGTTTGATTATCATTATTATTACCATCAGCTATAGAATATCGATTGCTAAACACATGCCTCTCTCAATGATTTCCAGAACCGTCTCTTAGAAGAAGCCTGCATCCAGCGCCTTTTTGCGATCTTACCCACCATATATTTTGAGTACCAATTTTTCTAGTTGTGTGCAAGATCAGGTGTTTTATCGACATAATTATGCCGGCCTGTATAACCGCTCATACATACATACATACATACACACATACACACTCACGCCTTTCATCCCCGAAGGGGTAGGCAGAGGCGCAACTAGTGCACCCACTTTTCGCCGAGTATATTCCGTCCCATGATGTGATAAGGGGCGAGCCTATCGCCATATCGGGCATAAATTCCAGACTCCGGACTGATACTGAATAGAAAAACCCAACATCACTTCGCCCGACTCGGGGATCGAACCCGAAACCTCGGCATTGCAGTCGTACCATAATACAACTACGCCACCGAGGCAGTCTAACCGTTCTATACTAAGCTAAAACGAAGCGATACATAATCAAACGCATATGTATTTTGCAGTGTAAAAGTAATAATTGGACCAAAAATATTTGTTCGACATGTGACTCGCATGCAGCTGACAGACCGCTAAATTGTTCATTGTACTGAGAGTGCAGTATTGGATGTCGATACCGAATGTATGGAGCCTTAGACACATATAGACTGGTCGATTAAAGAGCGATCACCTTAAAAAGCATATCACTGTCTGGACCAACTAGACATTTTTGGGGCTTAACCGATCAACATCTAGTAGAACAAGGACGATACTTTGGTACACTGTGGAAAGCAACGTCTATTTGTAGCTGGTCTACATCCAGTAAGATAAACCCACATGTCGGTATTAAAAGCATGTCGAGCATTAAAGAATGCGACGTCTCTTAATGATCATATTTCTACTGTACGTACCATCAGTTCTAAAGTATAATTTTGCCACGTGAATAATAATACAAAAATATGTCTCCAAATAGCCTCGCAGTCATATCAATACGGTATTACAAACTAGTTGAAAGAAAAGAGCAATCTCGTGTCCATAAAACGACAAGTTGGGGACATCTTAATAGTCAGTTGGCAACCGTTACGGCCGACACCAGAATGTGAATCTGCGGAGGCTGCGGTCGTAATCTGCTACGTACTGTCCTCTAATTGCGATCCTAATTGTCCCCCCACCCGGCTGCCTCCTTCTTTATTCTCTATGCGTTGTTATGTGACTTACTGCGAGTGAGTTTAGGTAGCTTGTTTTAATTGGTTTAAGTGAATTAATTCATCTATGTCTATATTTGCGATCGTCTTATTGGGGTTACGTTTCTGCCTGAACGTAGTAGTTTTGATTTTGTACCGTTTTTAAATCAATCTATTTAATGTCGAAAATTGTATTGAATGTGCACTATTGCGCTCTGCCTAATATGGCGTAATATTTATTACACGTAAGGACGAAACAGAGCCTTGTAGTCATGGGCCGACCAAGGTCTATTGTTTTATAATAAAAGCAAAAAATATAAGACAATATATCTTATCGAAGACGTGTTGCTGGCATACAAGGCATGAATAGGATGTTTAGGCCCTAGGAATGTACTATAAAAATGTTCGTAATTCCACTCGCCATCGTTCCTACCTGTGTGTCGCGACCTTCGGACACATACCATCTGTTGGCTACAGGCCTACGCCACGCGCTACACTCCGTTAATGGCTACATTACAAATCGGCGCGCTTATTTACACAAGCGGCAAGTTTCGTTGCAGTTTGTTGCGGTTCTAGTTTTGATGAATTGGGTTTCGGAGTCACTAAGTGAATTTTAGAGGTTTGCGGATGCTAATAGGTCTTGTATGAAGTTATTTTGTTAGTGAATAATAAATACTTAGCTATATATTCTATGATATAATTTCTTTGCTATCCTATGTCGCATATAGCAAACCCGCTATGAAATGAGAAGCTGTTTTAGTCCCATATCAAGACAAATGTTTGTGTCAACCGCAAATATTTATTTTGGGGTCTAGGTCTCGTGGGACCGAAAAAGACTTTCACCATCACCACGCTAAAGTAACGTATCTTAACATGTGGTCAAAATAATAGTTACTTTACGTACATTCAACAAAATAAAGAATAAGAACAAAACAAAGTTAAACAACATAGTGACTTCATTGATGTATTAAAAAACCAGTGACTTATACATTGTTTATGTGGTTTGGGTTGGTACAAAAACCATATCTAGATTACACTAACAAAACCACCACGTACTTCCAATAAGAACACTGCGACACAATAACAAAAATCGCACCGATAGAAACCAAAGCAGGTGCAAAATCCGACGTAAATAAGCTATAGTGACAATTTTCAGAGGAAACAGAACACTGCAACCTTCTTTAGTGGGAATTCTGAGGAAAAAGTAAGAGAACAAAGGGTTGGGTTCCTTAGCTTATTAGGTGATATTTTTTTTATTAAATTGAAGACGGTGATACGGTACCCATATCTATATGTACATATATATAAAGGAAAAAGGTCACTCACTCATCACGAAATCTCAGAAACTACAAGTGCTAGGAGTCTCAAATTTTGCACGGGGGTTTCTTTTAGGACGTAGGTACTCACTAAGACGGGATTTTGCGAAATTCAACTCCTAAGGGTTTAAAAAGGCGTGGCAAAGTTTGTATGCGACAATCTCAAAAACTGCCGTACAGAGCTCGATGAAATTTGTTATGAAGATAGTTCGAGACCCTGGGAAGGTTTTAGGCTACTTTTATCCCGGAAAAATGCATAGCGGGACTTTTATCCAGGAAAAACCATTTCGTGCGGGCGAAGACGCGGGCAAAAGCTAGTCTTCTATGTATGTGTTCGTCCAAATAGGGCATCGTATCATATAGTACATAAAGTGTTCAAACCCGCCATAGTGGCCCACGTAAGTTTCACGTTCTGGGATCAGCCTGTATATATCCGGTTCAAACAGGCCGGCATAATTGTGTCGACTGACGATGGATAATCATCGCTCGTCAGTCGACATTCTATCTGGACCTCTCTCCGCTTATCATCAGGTGCAGTGGGGTCACATTGCCATATCCGGTTAAAAAAAATATTTGTTTAAGAAATTGTTAGTGAATGCTTACTTAAATAACAACATTAGAGCTTTTGATGTAAAATTACATTATGACACTGTACAGTGCTCGTTAACTTGCTTTTTTTTATGGCCTTGGATGACGAGACAAGCATGCCGTTCGCCTGATGGTAAGCGATCCGACCACCCGTAAACAGTAGCAATACCATCCAGCGCCTTGACTCACAAAGTACTGTGTGGCATTCCACTACGCTCGTCATCCTGAGACATAAGATGTTAAGTCTCATTATGTCCCGTAGTTACACTGGCTACAATGTCCTTCCAACCGAAACACAATAGTGCATACATACTGCTGCTTGGCGGTAGAAATAGACATTGCGGTGGTACCCACCCAGACGGACTCTTACATATGAGAGACCTACTACCAGTAAATATCTATTAGTACATGGCACTGTTCAGTATTTCTCACTATTAGTAAGATTTGAAAAGAAGCATTTACTCACTTTTCCTTCTTAATTGTTCTCTTCATCCCTTAAGCTCGTGTCCGTCATAAAATTATTTGATGGAGTCGATGACGAGCCGCCTCCAAGCCCCCTATCTTCGGCTTTCCTCAGGACAGTGGAAATACGAAGTCCTATTATTTATTTATTCTCATAGGAAAACATACAGCATACAATACAACATTGTGTCTTATTCAAATAAAGTAATATAAAAAGCCAATAAAGTTTTCACTATTAAATAATACAGGTTTGTGGAGTGAACCTAATAAGGTTAACCTATAAGTAGCATAAGAATAACTATTAACAAAATAAATGTAAAAAATGTATTGAGAAGAACACTTAATTGCTTTTAAGGAATTGATATAAGTTGTTTTCGTTTTACTGAATACATCAATATGATTGTACACTCTATTATGAATGTGACATGCTCTTGCAATGAAACTCTCTTGCTCTTATGGCCTTTATTAGGTCAGACCAGCGGGTATGTGTTTGCCAACGTGGTCGTGGTCCAAGTTATCTGTTTGTCTTCGGGCAATGTGGCCCAAATAACTTAACTCTCGGTGGTAGCATATTGTAGAGAGCCTAGTCTTCATTTTCAGCTGGGCAAGAATATACTTGTTGGTGCGTCTTGCTGTCCTTGGTATGCGTAACATTTTACTTACTTTATCGGTGAAGAAAAAACATCGCGAGGAAACCTACATACCTGAGAAGTTTTGCACAAGAATGGGTACAGACTACAGGTATGTGAAGTCTGCTAACCCGCACTAGGCCAGCGTGGTGTAACTAAGGCCTAAACCCTCTCAGTAGTAGGAGGAGGAGAGGAGGCCCGTGCTCAGCAGTGGGCAGTATATAATACAGGGCTGTTATGGAATGGTATGTATTTAAGTCTTGACTGCCTCGGTGGCGTAGTTGTATTACGTACGCGTTACGAGTACGATTTGCGCGCTGAGGTCCTAGGCTTAAATCCCAGGTCGGGTCAAAAACATTGTGACTGGGTTTTTCTATCTTAAAAATTACTCAGTCACAACTCGGAGTCAGGAAGTTGGCGGTGTGATACCCCCGTGCTTTGAAAAGGACGTAAAGCCGTTGGTCCTGCGCCTGATCTCTCACCGGCCATGTCGGATTGCCGTCTCACCGAACTATGAGAGTGAAGGAATAGCGAGAGCACCTGTGTATTGCGCACACACTTGTGCACTATAATATCTCCTGCGTACCTGGCTGATCTCCGTTAAGATTAGCCGCCATGGCCGAAATCGGCTAGGAAGGGACTTTATTTATTTAAGTCTTGAAACAGGCGATTAACATATTTGTCGTAGTCTGACGTACTCGTCACTGCTGCTGTCATAATACTTATTTCTATTTAGTGGTGACTATTCGCCTAGTGATGTATAAAAATTAGGTATTAAATTCATAACACCCAATCCGCAAAAACTGGGTTTCCCTACGACTAAACGGAATCCTAGAAAGAGTTCGCCAACCGACTTGGAGCGAATTAGTTTAACCTCATGCGAACATTGGATTGTCTCGGGATAAAAAAGGCATTGCCTTCAGGATCCGAGGAGACTGCGAAATATTCTTAGACTTATTTAGCTTAACTTTAGCGGCAAGGATCGTTGCGGAGCGTTTTAATGTAATCTACTTAAACCCCTTAATAATAAATGCTACATTCGTATGTCGAATAAATTGTGTGTAAAACATAAAACAATTATTAAGATTTCTTTTAATAATATTAAATATTGTATCATGGCGAGAACGGACAAACCAACAATAGTCAAAAACTATATCTTTATTTTTATAAAGATTTAGTTTGTCGTATTACTGAAATTACCTGAAATATATGATGTGTAATTGGAGTCAAGATCGGTCAAAGTGAAAATTAATGGCTGTCTACCCACACCTATGGGATACAAGCATGATATTACGTAATTCTATCGTACCACAAAAAGGTTAACATAATGAAAAACTCAATTCTGTTCCTGCAAAAGCCAAAAATCTAGGTATAATCAGAGCCAAGGTTGCCTACATAAATACCTTCGGTTGACAATTCTCCGAACGTTAGTGACCCTAATGCCCTTTATTCGGGTCCTTCGTCTGTATTATTGAATTTCCGAATCGGGCACCGAAAACCCGATATCGAATAATCGGCAAAGGGCTGAATTGTGATTTGGAGAGCACTCGCCGTAGGCTGTTTTTGTGGTTCCGGTTTGTTTATTTTATGAGGGTGATAGTGGTGGGTTCTGGCGCGTTTTTTACCGTGGGATGAGATGGTGAGTTCCTTGGGAAGTAGTCTTACATTTGCCACTATCTGGCTCTAGTTTGGAGTAGGTCTAACACAGTTTATGAAGCATGTTGCAGAAAGGATTTGATTTCGTTTTTGCACTGGCATCTTCCCTGTCGCGATTTTTTGGCGAATGGAGTTATAGATAGTTCGAGTAAGAAAAACCACAGTTTTGCCTGGATGCTGATAGGACCTTCCCGTCTACAGCCAATATACACTGATCATAATAATAGACCAAGGCGGCACACCAAATATAATTTTCAACAAGATTTGACAGTATGCAAGTATGCTTCTTGGATGTTTCATAATATGTACCTGCCTCTCAATTAATCGAAGCTATCTTCATGTCGTGTTTTTATCATAATATTTGCTTTGATCTCTATCAAGTTGGCCTGTCAGTCTGATGCCAGTCAATGTCACTGATGAGGGTGCATAGTAACACTTTCAGTATAGACTTCGATCACACCATTGATGTAATGGCTATACTTACTAATGTCCTCGTTTCGATTCTGAAGTCGTGCAATGAATTTAAAAACATAACAAGCTTTTTATATATCTTAAAGGGTAGGTTAATCCAACTCACAAATCAGAAGCAATCCAAGCCTATGCAAATCATCCGTCCAAGCCCTCACTTACTATTTCCAAGTTACTAAACAATGAAGTACCATTGTTAAATGGCCATAGCTGATCCGACTGTTTTTCCGTCCCAAAAAACTGTCGCAGACATCACGAGTCACAGTTTGCTAGATGCAATTTCTGTGTAGGCGGGTTTGGATTCTGTGCGCGTCCCCCGAACAAATCCGATAACGTGTCGACTAAACTTGCAGACTCAATTTCAAGTGGAACGCGATTACTTTGCGCCGTGTACAAGAGTTGAATCGCATAGTGGATGCTACTTGGTTTTGCAATTTTTCGTTGATGTTTTGATTTAATGAAATCATATTTTAGAGCCTGTTTCACAAGTTAAAATAAATTTTGTTTGACAGTTATGACATTAAACAGCTAATCTAGTACTCATTTTATTACCATTTATGTGGGGGCATAGTTTAGAATATAGCTTTTGTATTTTTCGGTTTCTACATTTATGTCACAAGTAGTATTTACTCAGAAGTTGTTAAACAGCTCCTTTGTGTAATTCCTCGATATCACAGGATTTTGCACTTGTTCTACCACGTCTGAGTAAGATGTACGGCTTCTCTTCTAGATGACAAAATACAAAGTCATGGTATCAACTATGAACCCTAATAAATATTTATCTATCTGCATTAGCTATTTAATAAGTTAACTGACAGACAGCGTTTACTTGATAGTTAAACAGCCTCTGAATAACTGATGTCTAAAGATCACGAGCGTCGTGCTTGACATTAAAATTTTGTGATATTGCTAGGATATGCTTGCGTATGCGCGTATAGCGTTGGTGTTTGGCGGCTTTACGAATTCCTTTTCATCTTCTCCATTCCTTCTCATTTAAAGTCAACATTTTTATCGCAGTGATCCTCAGCGTTGATGATCGAGGGCGGCTGTGCTTACTTACTATATTTCTCATATTTTATCCGTTTAAACCGAAAATGCCATTACCATCGCAATGACTGTTTCTGCCGCCAAGTCGCAGTGTGCATTGGTATGCGTGTAGTGTGTAATTTTTGTCTTATCATTCAGTTGAAATAAAAAAAATAACGATAAAGACAAATTTGTACCACTTACGTAACATATGCCACGTATTGAGCGAGGTCTAGAGTTAGACATTTCATTTTAAACGAAAACTTAATAACCTCCTCCTTTTGGAAGTCGGTTAAAAATAATAAGCATTTTTATCGTATGACACGTGGGATTGTGTCGTATACGATAGCTGTCTTTCTTTTGAATGAAGTGTCTGGATGTCATTTAGTACGCACGTGTGGAGTTAATATTGAAATAGAGAGCGGGATGCACATAAAGACTGCTGGATATTGTTGGTGAAGAAAACTAATAGGCACAGCATTTACATTATTTATTGTATTCTCTCAATACATCAAGAGTGTTCTCTTTAAAACATTCTCCCTCGCCACGTCACATTAAGATTCAAAAACATTCTATATCAAATACAGCCAGTATTAATTAAATATAAGATTATAAATATTGTATAATGAGGTAGGAATTATTTATAAAACGTTCTGGTAACAGAAGACAGAGCCTTGTAGCTTGTAATTCTAAATCAATTATTATATAATTAAATAAGCAGATCTTATTTATATGAAGTGTTGGAAGCGGAAACCGAACGTTGTAACAATATATCTCACATCTTAAACAAATGAAACCCTTTTAAAATGTAACATGTTTTATTCAAAAACAATTCCAACAAACTAAAAAAAATGTCGGCTCTATTAGAACGCCCTTATTCGGCCCCAGTCCAGATTGGACGCTGTTTGTTCAAAAACTAAATCCAATTATATTGACGCGCGGCAAGTGCGATGTGCAAATCCGACCTAACCCGATAATTAAAAAGTGGTTTAACGTCAGCCAGCTTCGATGGGTCCAATTAAAATGTAAATTGGTGCCACGCGGCCAACGCGTCTTTGGATTATGTTGAGCTTGCGGCGTAACGTTGCGTGTAGCGTTGCCTGCAACATTTAAGGTAAGACAAATTATTACGGGCTTTTCTAAATGAAATATTATTTTTCATTGTTATTTCTATGTGTATAAGGCAAAAATTTGTCGATTGTAGTTCTAATTTCGACACTGTTTATAAGATTATTAAGTAACAATTCTTTTACAATAAGATAATTCTCACGTCATTAAGCCGTGTGAATGATTGTTGCACGTTGCGTTACGCGTTGCACCAGTCTGAATACAACTTTATAACGCCTTTCAAACTTTTATGTCTAACTTTTACTGGAAACCGACTATGAATAACATTGGCAAAATCACCGCTGTAACGGTGGAGCCATTAACCTAAGAGAAGAAGAAGAAGAAGACTATGAATAATACATGTTCTGTCATTTGTTATTTTAAACAGCGCCGACGTCTTGGGTTTTAATATTGGTGTTTTAATAAAGAGCATTATATGCTAATTCTGGCGGCATTTACTCTCTCTGTTAGTTTATGTGTGGAAATGTACTCAGAATACGGTTTGTAACTTGTTATTCGCGCTTTAAATTTTGCATTTAAAATTCATTTGACTGCTAATCTAGCGGAATGGATGGTAAAATAAAGTATCCTGGTATTTTTTACTGATTTAAAAAGGATGGAGAGTTAAAAGGGAGTTTAATGTTTGTTCATTTGTTTTATAGGAATTTCCTTAAAAGAATGTGCTTGTATTCATATGTCCTGGCCTGAGGTCTCTCCGGTCATGTCGGACTGCCGTCTCACCGGACTATGAGACTAAAGGAAGTGCTCCTGTGTATTGCGCACACACTTATGCACTATAATATCTCCTGCGTATCTGGGTGATCTCCGTTGAGATTGGCCGCCGTGGCCGAAGTCGACTAGGAAAGGATTTTTATTTTATTGGTATGTTGAATACTGTCAGTGTAAAAAGTGTTATTCCATTGCAGGTCGTTATTTATCCAGCCGGAGATGGAGGCGCTGGCGGCATACGAGGCCGGTCCAGCGCTGCTGATGCTCGGGGAAGGATACTCAAGTAAGTTTTTTTCTTCCTAGAAAGGTAAATCACGTGCATCTGGTATGTGGAGTAGAGTCTAGATAGAGTGTCGACTGATGAGTGAGATTTTCCCTCGACGCAATTACACCGGCTTATCTGAAACTGGATATACATTATAATCGTTCGTATTTCTTCAACTGTCATGTTTATGGCTACGCCGTTTTGGGAAACTATGGCCCTAACCGTAACTGGCGGCTTTGCTGCGACAGTTTAGATGGTCAGTAAGATTGCTGGAAGCCAAGTGAATTCTCTGGGTCACCGCAATCTTATTTCTCCTCCATGAAAGTCATCAGCGCCCTCTAATTCGACTGGATGTTTATGTTACAGGGTCATAATTTAATTTAGATAACATATTTTTTTATACTACTAATATTTTAAATGCGAAAGTTTGTAAGAATGTATGGATGTATGGATGTTTGTTACTCTTTCACGCAAAAACTACTGAATGGATTTCGATGAAATTTGGCACACGGGTACATCATGCCCTGGCTTACATATAGGCCACTTTTTATCCCGGGAAAATATAAAGCGGGAATTTATCCCGGAAAAACTTTTTCACGCGGGTGGAGCAGCGGGCAAAAGCTAGTAATAATATAATAATATCAGCCCTATATTATAATACAGGGCTGATACTATACCAGTATACTATACCACTGCTAGGCACGGGCCTTCTCTACTGCTGAGAGGGCTTTTAGGCTTTAGTCCGCCACGCTGGCCTAGTACGGGTTGGCAGACTTGACACTCCCAAATAGGTCGCCGCTATATTTTTTTTACCCTTTCACTATAAAAGCGTCATTGAGTTGATATTCAAATTAAATAACTACACAACGGCTGGCAATATCACTTTCTTAAAACATCTTAAACATTAATCTAGTTACATACAATCGCTACACAGCTATCTACATCGAGTGTGAACAAGAGATTTGCGATTAGCCGGACGGAATGACGAAGTGACAGATGCAAACGCACGGCACGCTTGCGGCATGCCCTTTAGCCCCGGTGCACACTATCGATTGAATATTCACGGACGCCGCATCGTGCCGTCCGCGCCACGCGCCTGATTGTCCGGCCTGCCACCGGCCACTCCGTTACTTGTTTCGGAATGATCGGAAGATAGATTAAGGAACGTTTGAAGCAGTTATAGAGCAATTTTACTTCTTTTACATTGGTTTTATTGAAACGAGAGACGTTTTAATACCTTTTATGCTAAACAAAAATAAAAATTGACGACATATTATTACAATTTTAAATAAACATATTTGTAAATACATACTCCATTCTTGGTCCCAAAATATCTAGCTCCTTTGTTCAATTCGAACCCACTCAGTTGCTTACTACGCCGGCAGCAATTGGTCTAAGAGGCCCCACGTTTTAATAATTCATGAAAAAATAATAAAAGCATTATTTTTCTTTTCAAATGTTGTTCTTTCATTAACATTCGCAAACACGGTGCGCAGAATCGATATGGCGTGTTTTTATAGCTCGACTAACCATAATTTGGTACGTAAAATATACTGAGAGTGGAACAGTAGTTGTTAGGGATACGAGAGAGGGAAAAAAGCGAATAATGCAAATGCAATGTTATAAATCGCAATCCCGGCAAGAATATGCATTATGCTTTTTACAGAACAGCTGATACCTACTCTTTAAAAATCGAGTGAAAATTTGTTGTTTTAAACTAAGTACCTTTTAGGGCCATATAATCCGTATTATGCCTACACGTAAACTTTTGAATTATAATATCCATAAACAACTCACCCTAAAATTAGAAAAAGTCATAATACCCAGTAATTATCTACACTGGCCAACGTATCACACTGCAGCTTGTCAAAAGTACACAAAGCAGATATGAAATACCGGATAATATTACCACAAGAACTTTTGATAAAAAATTAAGGTAGTTTCAGCGCGAATTTGCGGTGCGGTCGGCTTATTTTAATTGTTTCTTGAACTAGTTACGAGTTGCTCTTGTGGTGTAAATTGTGTTAGTGCTATAACCAAAACTTTGACGAGCTTAACTGAATTTAATGGATTTACATACGCCTGAATATGGATAGACGTTTATTGTATTAGGAAGTTATTTAGAAAATATAATACTGTGGCTCACTGCTGGATATAAGATATTGATTTTTTTTAAATATGAAGTGTATTATTCGGGGAATGTCAGAGTTTTATTAAAGTACTATTAAGAGTTAAATAAATCACTATAAATGATTTTGACTATGTTACGTGCATGTTGTACTTTAAAAAATGCTCAAATGGCAATATAGATCGCCCCCACAATGCACCGCTTTTTGTTGCTGTTAGGTGTTGGTTTTGGTTAGTATGTGCGGTGACTAATTAACTTCACCACTTTTCTTAAAAAGAAGCATAAAATACCTCAAGAACATAAAGTTTTTCTACAACTCACTCCAAAAATCCGAGACGGCCAACTTTAATTTCTTCTAACATTGTTAAAAAGTTTCGGAAACCGGTTTCTCGGTACCGAAAAGCCGGCACACACGCTCGAGGGCGTCGGAAGATTCACGCGCCATCTAAGCAGGCTGAAGGGCTCTCGGGCGCAGCTGCTCTTGCCCTCACAGACGTCGTTTTCTCTTTCCGAGGAGCTAAAAAGCGCATAAAGCCGGTACATTCGATTGTGTACACTGCACCTAAGGTACGAGCGTACGTATTGAATAGTGCTGTGATTCTTTTTCTTCTTAAACGTTTTCTTTATCACTGAAGGTCGTGTCCGTCCTGAAATATTTTGATGGAGTCGATGACGATCCGTCTCCATGCCCCCCTATCTTCGGCTTTTCTCGTGCTACAGTTATGTAACTTTGTAATGACCTTGAACTTTATGCGCACTTGAACTTTGCAGTGATGTTGACTAGATACCCTGCATGATACTTGATAATGAGTAAATGCAGAATAAAATGTCAAGCAAGGATATGTGTTTTATTTTAATTTAAGCCATAGGTAATGATTGTTATTCTAAGTGCTTCACAATCCGCTTAAATTTAAAGATAGGTGCAAACAGGTATGCCACAAAGCTGTTCTAAGCATATATCAATATAGATGAGCTTTCCGATTTATTGTTTGAATTACAAAAGTATTGTATGTATGACTGTTTGTTGCCAAAATAAAATAAAAAATAAAATAAAAATGATCACAAACCTTCCGTAAGTCAGAAATTTAATAAGATCTCTTGGAAATATACCGTCCACATCGCTATCGCTTCTACTTTGCGCCAATGTCCCAAGCTGAGGACAACACTAAGTATTCTCCAGACAACTAGTGTATTGCACATGCCCTGTTTAGATTTACGGGCCGTGTTCAGTCATTTAATGTCATTAGAGTTGACGCTACACACGCCTTCGAAGTCTTTTTGTTCTGCAGTCGGAGTAAGGTTTCTCTTACATCAGTAATGGTGGAAGGTATTTTATACACATTGTATTACTACTAAATCTGATATAAGTACCTATAGTTCATATATAATTTCAAAGGACGAAATAATTTAAATTTCGTATTGAATAAACACCGAGATTTTCTGGGTTGGAATTTGTATGATGATAGACTCACTATTACACCATGGAACAGATATAGACTCGGTGCATTAACGGGGCAGTGCTTTAGCCTCTAACTTTTCTAAAATGATGTGAATGTTATGTGCAATGCAATGCAAATTGCAAGTTTATGAAGACGCTTCAATAATTGTTTCAAGTAAAAGCAGAAACCGCTTAATGGGATTTGCATGAAATTTCGCACACCGATCAACTAAATCTACATTTCTACTTTCATTCCGGAAAATTGCAGTTAGAATTTTATCCCAATATTTTCACGCAAACGGAGCAAGAACCACCTAGTTTCTGCATATGAGTGATTACCAATTTATGTCACACATATTCCCCATTGAAACTGCTTATAAACTTTTACATCTAAACCAGAATTCTCCAGACATCCCGGTCAGATTTACGGTGCTTCCCTCACTTCATTTCACCCGACGCCCGTAGTTTCATTCACTCTCATTTGACTTTCAATTGTCAATCTCGTTCGTTGTTCGCTTTTACGAGATTAAGGTGGTTAGGTGTTAGTGCTCGAGCTAGTACTTGTTTATTTTATCACGCTTTGTCTACTTTGGCGTCTAAATTGGGTTGGTGAAATTTGTTTTGGCACTGAGGAGCTTTATGGTCTTTGAGCTGAGGAACATTGTGGATAAACAGACTTATTGCTGATATCTGTGTTTTTAAAGATTAGCAATTTAAGAGCAAATCGGTTGATCGGATGATCATTAGCATCGGAAAAAATTTACACGGTGCTGAATTTTGCGAAATAATTTGTGTATTTTTGGATCAGTAATATTACCATCCTGTTGGTAATTCGGATTGCTGTCTCACCGGACTATGAGATTCACCGGACTATGAGATTGAAGGAATAGTGAGTGCTCCTGCGTATTGCGCACACACTTGTGCACTATAATATCTCCTGCGTACCTGGCTGATCTCCGTTAAGATTGGCCGCCGTGGCCGAAACTGGCTAGGAGGATAACTTTTATTACCGTACCTACTGCTTGGCACAGGCCTCCTCTTCTATTGAGAGGTTTTAGGCCTTAGTCCACCACGCTGGTACCGTAAATCAAATATTGTCTACGTAATACAATCCGGTGAGTAATTTAAAGTGTAATTTGAATGAAATTTACAAAGATTGTATCAATGTTTGATGATAAGTTGATTGAACACCGGCCGCGGTTGGAGCCTCATCATTGGCGGTAACGGTGGTCACTCACGGAATGGGATTGCGTCGAACCTAACTATAGACAATGTGAGCCGTAGATTTGTATTTTAGGCAAAGGATACCACTAGACATACTGGTTATGTTACATTGAAACTGGTAGCAATTAAGACAAACTCTCTCTAAGGAAAAAAATACCTACCAGATGAATAGACGACCTGATAAAGAGCGCAGAAACTCGCTGGATGCAGGCCACTTCTAACTGGTTGAACTAGAAATCTTTAGGGGTGGCCTATGTTCAGCAGTGGACTTCCAATGGCGATGAATGATGATGAAGGAAAGACGTGGCATTGTGCGAGGGTCGTCAAAATTATGCCTGCTTCTCTGGATGAACCTAAAACATGACCAAGAAGTATAATGTATTCTATGTAAGAAAATATAATAATAACACCATTAAGGTGGGTGTTTGACCACAGAATACTGAATAGTACTACGTAGGTTTACTATGTATTTGTATGGGAGAAACCATACATTATACAACTATTTTCAAAAATAGCAAAATTTTTGCAAGTTCACGAATCAGTTTCAAATTTACTTGCTAAGCAATTCTATCAATGTTGAATCAATCTTAAATAGGTAAGAACCACCTATTTCTATTCAATCTCTAGTGAAGCGTTTAAGTATTCGACATCTCATCTAAGCTATGTAAAGCACGAATGAATTAATATTATTAGCTAAAAGTACAAAACAATTAAAATTCGTATCACAGGTCCGACGTAACAGTCGCCCGTATGTTTCTAAGCAATAGGGCGGCCCATTACAGCAAGCATGCAACACTAGCGCATGCAAGCTGTTACACAACTTATCAGAGATCGAGGTGGCCCGCACCGATGCGCTATGGAAGGAGCTACCGAAATGGCTTGATACAGTCTTCACGCAATCGTTAGTCCTTTCTTAACAGATTGAGGAATTTTGTCTATTCTTAATGCAATATGCCTAGGATATTTGTCGCTTTTATTAAGCGAGTAACATGCTCGTTTCGTCTTTTCATTTAATAAAAGAACTTTAAATCCATGGTAATAATAGAATATGCCTCGGCGGCGTAGTTGTATTGCGTGCGCTGTACGACATCACTCTGAAGTCCTGGTGTCAAATCCTGGACCGGGCAAAATTATATTGGATTTTTCTACTCAGTATCAGTCTGCAATTTGTACTCATTATGACGATAGGCTCGCCATCGATCACATCATGGGACGGCAGACGCAAAGCGGATGCACTAGTTGTGTCTCTGCCTACCGCTTCGGGAATAAAGCGGTGCGCGCGCGCGTGTGTATGTGAGTATAATAAAAACTTAATAAAGCATTCTTAATTTGAACCAAATATTAATTTTCTTTAACTCTTTGTAGGTCCATAACATTAAAATGTAGAACACTTAATTAACTTTCTAGTTAGAGACCGCAACCTCACATACGTACGATTCTCGGAAACTAGAGCTCCGTCACGGTGGTTGGCCCTCGAGCTATTACTGCTCTGGTGAGCTCTCGGCCTACTCGTCTCAACCTTAGGGCGGTAAGTGAAAAATATCATGGAGATTAGATTTTTTCGTATTGGGTTTTAAGTTCATTTTTGAATGCTAGATGATTGGATATTCTCATAAGAGAACCAAGTTTTTCTGTAAGTAGCATTATGAATACAGTGAAAGTGGCAGGGCTACACTATAGATAATATCATTTAGATTACTTAACATCAGGTGAAAGAAATAACCCATCTGCTAAGTGAAGATTCCATCCCAAATCGCGTAGTATCGTATGGCATCGCACTGAGGTCAGATGGTGACTGTAAAAAGTATATAAACGAGATTTTATAGAAGCGTCGTAAAGCGACTGCAATGTTATGCGTACTTAGTGCTACCCTCCGTCTGCCTTCCTTAGGCAATGTTACCCGACAAGATTTCGTAGAGCATTGGTTAATTTTATTAGGATTGTGGTCTTTAAGTAATGATTTTTGGCATATTATGCAGTTTATAATAATCCAATTCGTCATTCATCAACATTATAGATAACGCCATCCACGATGACGCGTCCTACCAATTTTTGAGCGGAGATTTCGTGGGTTAAAGACTGATTATTCATTGAAGTATGCAGTGTGCAATCATACGTATTTATTGTGTATTTATAGAACTAAAACACAAGCGGAAGTTTGCACATGTTCACTGGGAGCTAAAAAGGAAAATAGTGTGGCGCGTCACCGTGGATGGCATTATATTACCAATTGTCACAGTATGTTCATGGCTGAACATAGGCCTCCCTTAATTTGACCGATTGTTGGAGGCGATATGGAAACAGTGACTTCTTGCGCCCTTCATTAGGTCTTGCAAATGGACTTCGAAACTCACCACACACATAAAAAATATTTTCAGTTACAAAATCTGAAAATCTCTACCATTAGACCTCTGAATAAATATTTACTTTACACCGTAGAGTCCATGCTCAACCGGCGCGTCAAAAAGCAGTAAACCGTTTCCCAGTAAATATAAATTAAAACCAACGTTGTAATCCCCAAACGAGGTATCCGCGCGCACTCGCGTTTTATTGTTGCGAAATCAAAAGTGGCGAGATTAAGGCCTCCCGCCATAACACGCGCGATAAATCCGTCCGTCCGCATTTCCCGTGGTTTTTCAGCTTTTCCGCATTTCGCAATCGCATTCCACGCGAAGTGATGCGTTTATTAGACGCCCACGAAACCTTTGACTGTTGTGTCTGAAAGTTTTCTGGAGTTATTAAATTTTCTATTCATTCGTGGGGTGGTTTTTTCAATCTAAGGTACGGTTAGGGAAAAAATTGAAATTCTATCCGTATTTTGGAATTTTTAAGTTTTTGTAAATACATGAAATAATTGGTGGGTTCCAATCGGTGGCACTTCTTCGGAAACGGAGTTAATCTGCACCTTAAGGACATGAGACTCAGCGCACTCACCAATGCCCATAGGATATGATTTCTCTTGATATTGTCACAGGTTTTTCACTAGTCATGTAGAATTATTTTTCAATACGTAAATCTAAATAACTAATGTATTCAGTTACATTAGCGCCATAGATTAGCGCTATATTAGCGAAATTGAAAATTCAATTTCAAATTAGTCGATTATATATTTAAATGTTGCAGGTGATAATTACAGTTGTTTGACTTTAATTATTTTATACATTAAAACTAATTAAACGATAAACATACTGGAAGTAATCAAATAGTTGTAATTATATCTATGTTCATTGTATTTAATACTAGCTGTTGCCCGCAGCTCCGCCCGCGTGAATGAGTTTTCCCGGGATAAAAGTCCCGCTTTATATTTTCCCGGGATAAAAAGTAGCCTATGTGTTAAAATCCAGGACATAATGTACCCGTGTGCCAAATTTCATCGAAATCCGTTCTGTAGTTTTTGCGTGAAAGAGTAACAAACATCCATACATCTAGACATCCATACATCCATACTTACAAACTTTCGCGTTCATAATATTAGTAGAATTCCTGCTAAGCAGCGTGCAAGAACTGTTGTGATATAGGACATTGTTTCCAGTATAATTACTGAGCACTATTAGACTCAAGAGGTTACCGAGCGCAGCGTCTTGCAGTACGTTGAAATTCTAAGTTCTAACATTGTTCTACTGTTCATTCCCGGATTTGAAGCATGTTATTTCTTACCATCTAAGCACCAGTGTAATATCGGAATACACTTTTCAAGAATATTATAGGATATATTTAGCTGAGTTTTTTGGCGAGTTGCCTGGCTGCCATCGACTTCCTCTAAGTGACCCAGTCTCGATTAAATCTTCTTAGATCTATTTTTACGACGTCCTAACACCAGCGTCTTCTTACTAATATTATAAACTGGCTTCGCCCGCACGAAAGGTTTTTTCTTGGACAAAAGTCCCGCTATACAAAACCATTCTCGAATCCATCAAAAGACACACAAAAAAATAGTATTAAAATCACTTTATAGTATACATTTCTTAACAGTATCCGTTATAATTGCAAGTACCAGGCAACAATAAACTGATACAGATTGAGAGGTTTTTCAACATGGTCGGTCAGCGACACTTTGGTACAAAACGCCTTTCCGTCCAGTATAAGTAGATCCCCGACTTATGTCAGAAAGGCACTCGCAGTCACGATAGAATATATAAATTATTTCTCTACAATATTAAGCATGTATTATACATATAAACCTTCCCTTTGAATCACTCCTATCTAAAAAAAATCAAAATACGTGTGGCACTCGGAGACTGCCGCGGTAAAGCTATTGCATAGCATTTTTTATCACAAATTTTGATTGACTAAACACAAATTCGATCTTACGCTTACCACATAAAGTAGATTTTTAAACGCGAGCAACGCACGTTTAGTCTTGTTATTGATAAATGTCAGAAATGCAAAGGTCATCACAACCAAAGTAGAATAAATCAAAATTTGAAAAAAGAATGTTACGTTCGATTCTTTTGTACTCATGCCGTGTCAACGCTGGGGAAATAGTTTCTACGCAATGTATTTAAGGTTCATATTAGATTAGTAAGAAATGGTTTTAATGACTTTAATAAATAAAATAAATAAAAATATACTCGTTTCAAGAATTATAGCTTCTACGCATTGTATTTAAGGTTCATATTAGTAAGATAAAAAAGATGTCAGATTGTTTTCGTTACGGAATTTCTGGATTCGGTCTCCACGCTCAAGGCCCGCGATAGAAGCTATGCAATAGCTTAAAATAAACCGCATCAAAATCCGTTGCATAGTTTTAAAGATCTAAGCATACATAGTAGGAACATAGGGACAGACTGCGGGTAGCAACTTTGTTTGAAAGGTAATGTTTTTTTTTAGATGTTTGAAACAGAAACAGCTGAGCCCATTTGTATGAAGTTTTGCCCACACATAGGCTACTTGTTATACCCATAACTGCTCCCGTAGAAAATAATATATTTTTTAAAGTGGATTGGCACGGTGAATTAGGGACTCTTATAGAAGGAAAGGCTTTTCACACGGGCAATACCTAGTCATATCACTTTTTTTTTTACTATCAGCCCTGTATTATTTACTGCCCACTGCTGAGCACGGGCCTCCTCTACTACTGTGAGGGAGTTGGGCCTTAGTCCACCACGCTGGCCTAGTGCGGGTTGGCAGACTTCACATACCCTCGAATTTTTTATGGACAATTCTCAGGTATGTAGGTTTCCTCACGATATTTTCCTTCACCGTTAAAGTGAACGATAATTGATAAACAATACACACGTAACTTCGAAAAGTCCGAGGTGTGTGCCTTGGGTTTTGAACCTCCGGACATTGTCTCGGCAGACCGTTCCGTTCCCAACTAGGCTATCGCCCACTTTTGTCATATAATAAAGGCGATTTAATAATTCAAACTCATTCAATTTAAGTTGAACTTTCAACCCCTCAGAATAAAACCGCTTTATCCGACTTTGAATACTTCTGTATTATCGTTTTGAAAAGCGAGATAAAAACACTTTTGTCAACTGGAGCGATCGCGTCACGTGATAAACTCCGAATCGATGGCCGTTGCCGATTTTACGACGACGATAAACCAAATCCGGAAGAAATCTCGGAGTCAGAAAAAAAATCACGTAGCGCAAGACAAATTTAGGACAATACCCATTTGGTTTTCACTCAGCAACTCTCTCTACTTAAGAATAATTATAGAAACGTCCCATCGAAACAAAACTAACCCTAAGCGCTATTCTGAGCGCAGACACAACCAAAACTAGTTTATCAATAAAAAACTATGTGAAGGAAACTGTGCGAAAAACCGATAATATTTGTAAAGCGAGCCGGGAAGGCGTCGATGGCTGTACAGTTAGCATTACCATTTGAATAGGCAACCGCCACCGATGCAAAATTTCGAGAGGCTTCCCATTATATTCCTGTAATCGCTGGCACAATTGTGCCTCCACGCGATCGAATATGAGGTATCCGAGAGGATTGGTAGGTATTTGAGAACGGTAAGAGTAACCATAGAATGGAAGATAATTCACACAGTTTAATAATAGACTGGTTGTCGTCCAGAAGTTGAAATTCGACCGTCAATTTTTATTTTTCGGCTCTCCTTTATATGAACTTGCATTATGCTAAATCTGACACCTCCGTGTGCAGTGTGCTTAAAAAGGGGTAGAAACTCTTTTCTTCACGTATTAATATATAGATTCTGAACTTGTCGGAAGGTCCTCGATTATATACTTTGTAGCTTAGCGTAGCGATTGTATATAGAGAAAGAAATACCATGATATTCTCCTTCTTCTTTCTTCATTCCCACTTTGTGTGGGGTCCGCTCTCCTTATATGTCTGCGCCAAGCTGTTCTGTCTTGGGTTGTCAGTTCGGGAATTTTATTTTGACTTATAGTTTTAGTCATACTGGTCCACCAGGAAGACGGAGATCATCCTCGTCCTATTTTGGTCTCTGGAAGGCTCATCGCTTTTTTGACGACGTGATAATCGTCTCTGCGCACAACGTGACCAAACCACCTCAGGCAGAAAAAAATATCATGGTATTGTGTTAATAATATTTATTTATTGTTTCAATCTTAGGGCGATATTAATAAATCAATCTTACGTTTGAGTAAAATCTCAAGTAGACATTTTATGCATTGAACTATTTAATAAACCAAGCTTAAGCTGTCATTTTAGAGCTCATTCTGAGCTCAGTAAGCGCTGTTACATAAACAAAACTTAGCTGTCAAAATCCTTCACGTATTGTAACTTGAGATGTTACTTGAGCTGATGTTAATATGGTTTATTAAATAGCGACTATCTTAAGATGCTGACCTTGATTTAACAGCGTCTCAGCTGATATCGCATTTCAGACCGTAATTGAGTTGCATCTATTAATTCGGCCCTTAGAATCGTTTATAGCAAGAACTGTGGATATGAGACTCTTAATATGGCTGCCGTTGCTGTTTCAAAACATCTTACGGTATATATTTTTGTGTGTGTAATTTGTAACCACACTATAGGGTAGTTGACTACTTTTTTTATATACAATTATGAAAAATGTATGCTACCTAAAATCTATGGATAAAAAAAAATTCAAAATTGGCGCAATAGTAAGTTATAAAGCTTTGAAATTTGGTGGAAGGGGTATCTGTCAAATAACAGCAATACTGGGTTGTGACGTCACCAAGCGCCGTCGGCCATAACGCTGCCTACGTGCGAAAGGGATAGCGCGATATCCTCGCCACGCCCCCACTTTCGCTCACAAGAATATTTCAAATGTGAATAACTGCTTTATTTTTCAATCGATTTTGATGCTGATTTCACAGTAGAATTTCTTTTTCGTATTATTTTCTGTTACATCTAAAATAATGTACAAATCAAACATAGGAAAATGCCCTATTAGGCCACTCGTTCAATGTTAATTGCAACGCCTATCAACGTTGTCGCAACAGAACGTATTAAATTATCCAAGAAGGCGAGCAGACCTTGACAACTTAACGTGATACTTATACCATTTTACACAAAATTTTCTGCCGAGATTTTTGACGAAGTAAAGAGCAGGCATCTTGAATGTTTATAGGTTGTGAATGCACCAGGTTTTAGGAGCTTCTTTTTAAGAAGTTTATTTAAATAGAGACGACATTTATTTAGCGATACTTTGACTTTAAAGTAAGGTTTAAGTTATGTTATTTGTCTGCCAATCATGCTTAGGGTCATTTGGTATGTGTGTGTAGATTTCATATGAATGTCGTGACCCAAAGATAACGTTAATGCCAATAAATGTATAATAAATTGTCAGATATCACTATGGAACCTTCGTGGTCATATAGAATTGGTTTGAAATGATTTAGCTCTTGTGACCTATTATTATGGTCATTCTAGCTTTCTTTCCTTTATCTTTTGGTACCGATAAGACTATCAGAAGACTCAAAATAATTCGTCTTTGCCGTCATATCCACAATTTCTACTACTCGTTATATATCCCGTATAACAGAATACCACCCATTTTAAATGTGCCAATCTCCTCTGGCACCCCGATTGCAATTAACATGGCAATAAACTGTAGGGGGCGTTTACGTCGTCTCGCCTCCGAGACGTCAGTAGATTTATCGCGTACACTGTTATGATCTGATAGTATGCGTGATGGAGTACCTTTGTTCAAGTTACTATGACGTTAGTATGTTATCTGATTTGTGTATAATTCTTGCGACTGGGTAAGTCTTTCGAAGTGCAATGCGCATCTTGGACTTTATGGCATTGATTTTAAGGTTTATGGTAATTTTATCAATTTTTACACTAGTTAGTTCGCCAGATGGTAACCTTAAATCTTATATTTAGACTGATAAACACTATCCAGAAGATCGAAGTATATGGGACAATCATTAAACTTCGTTCATGACTCTGCAACAATAGTTGAACTTACATTAAGATATTAATCTACGATAGCCATGTTAATATTTTTTAAATAAATTTTGGGTAATTTGGAAACCAACAGAGTTAAAGGAGTTGTCCGCTTTTTGCAAGGGGGCTGGGCCTCAAAATCTAACCACGCTCAAACTTTAGGGATATTAAGGGGCAAAATATGGATCCATTAAAAAAATATTTTTCGACGTCTCCATTTATAACTAACTTTTTTAAAACTTTCATATTATTAAGTGTAGTTTTTAAACAACACAAAATTACAATAATCTCAAAATCGGGGTACTTTAAAATTAATCAATTTATTGTAAAAGGCTAGTTTTTAGGAGTTCTATCCAAATATATATAAATTATCTCGGTTAGAATTTTAAGCCCGTTTTTGGACATGTCCTTTAACGTGTATTTGATCCGTATTACAGACAGATTAGCCTATGGTTTTCTACATAAATGTCTTTGTTTACTTTTTAGTAACCAATTGAAATTTTTTTACAACTGGCCATCCATTTAGCATCGAATTTTAAAATTCCGTCAAAATATTATAAATCCAGTAATCCCCGATTTGTTTCGTAACTTGGAAAAAAATAAAAATCCTCAATTACAGTCGGGAAAAATGGCCAGGCTTAATTGAATACGGCTGCTCCACGAGATATTTGTATGGGATTCGCTGGATGAACGGCAACGGCCCCTGTAACTGAATTGGCGATAAAAAGTATTCCAAATTCAAATGGAAATATTTAATGACAAACCGTTGCCTATCGACGGGCAGAAGAGTCCAATATTTTTTTTTAATGTACATATGGATTTATATTTTCTATTGGAGTAGTCCATTTTAGTTTAAATGAATGAAATTATTATAATAATAAATAGTGTTGTAAGATAGTAGGCAGTGAATGTTTTGACCTTTCCATAAACGCTGCATTGACTGGGACATCTTTTAGATGGTAGAACATTGTCAAGAACTTAAACTATCCTCTCGACCAGACAAAAATGAGAGGCCAATATTTGTAGTACCGGGTCGGAAACATAGCTTTGTCGAACATAATACTATGTCAGATTGCATGTTTTCCTTACGTCTAAATATCTCATGAAACCACGACCATTCTACTAATTAACTGTTACTAATAAAGATGTTAGTACCCCGAAACAAACTTATTAAGCAAAGGCAATATCTGATAACCGGGTAACTGCAAACGTCTATTTACTAAGTTAATTAAAAGCGCATAAAATGTTTGCGAACCCTGCTGTTTTTGTTAAAAACTAATAGAAGTGGTGTTAAGTGAAGATATTATTTTTTTATTACTTTTTTTCGTAGTTTGTTTGCGCGATGATTTTTAGTTGGAAAAGTTTCTCTAGTTTATTTAGGGAAATTTACGCTCACAGACAGAGCTGTGAATTAAATGTACTGTATTAAAATGTGCTCATCTTTTTAAGACATTACATTTTAAACCTAATAACGCATTTCTTACAATGCTTCCTTGCAGACTGCGGAAAGACAGCTGAAATAGATTGAGTCAGAATAATACGAAACAGAGACTCACGTCGTAATATAATCCGACCGAATATGTTCCTTCTCTTAGCATAAGAGTATCGACGCAAGAATACAACCCATAAGCTATCGAAATCCATAGAAACATAGCCCTATGCCGCCTGGTATAGGTAGAGATGTAACACCCAAACGTCAGAACCTTATAACATCAGGATTTTGAAGCGAATTTACAATGATTGCCAGCGGGCCGTTTCAGAGACAGGTGGTTAAGGAGATTTATAGCCCAGGCTTAATTAGTTCGGAAGTATTGCATGATAAATCACATGGTGACGCGACCGCGGTTCAAATCCAGGTGACATGTCGCGGGAAGTTATTTATTACGTCGCGCGGTTATTGTGATCTTATTCGTGAATAAGAGAAGGAAGAACGCGTGAAAGGAAATTAAACTTGTTGAGATTGTTACGTCTATATTGTCTGTAATATATTACTGTAGTATGTATTTTCAGATTTAGAGTACATTGTTTTTAACTTGTTACGTTATTACGTTATTATTACGTTACGCTCTTGTAAGCTGAATTAGTTATTATAAGATCATTATTATAATGTTTTCTCTTTGTGAAAGTTGTGTATTTAATTATCATCGTAATAGCATAATATTTACCAACCTAATATAACTTATATTATGTATCTTTAGTGAGTATATATGATCAGTGAATGCTGGGTCTACTTTTGAACAATCATGTACTTAGACTTAGTTTCTTTGATTTGTCTGTATATTTTAGTTGATGTTATAGTGTGTGATTGATTGTAGACCTAATAATATATAAATAAATAAATAAACTTCTTTGATAGCTCTGTCCCAATTAGTCATTAGCTACAAATATATTAATAAAATATATTAACACCATCATCAAGACAAAGCAATCTAATTTTTTGTTTACCCCTTTTGGTCGTTTTCACCTTTTTACGCACCATTCACAATTTAGGTGTCAGCAAAAATAACAAAAATACAATGTAACATAAAAATAACCGCAACTTAACAACGCAATCAACGTTAAAAAAATCTTGGAAACTTAATTACACGATAAAAGACATTCCTGAAAATTACATTTTCATCGGAATAAGCTGTAAAGCGGAATTATAGACAGTGTTAAGGCGACGACGTGAGTTAAGGGTTGTATAGTTAAAGGAAAAAGTTTATTACATCCCCAGAGGCGGTTTAGCGGGATGCTGTAGGACATCTCGGTTTTTCTCTTACGAGATCGGCTCGTTTTTACTCTCATCTCGGGTGTTCGTCGAGTGCCAATTCGTCAACGTTTTTAGGGGGTTGCGTTTTACGGCTTATGGTCCTCTGTAATTTTCAATATTGGTGAGATGTGTGGGATAATGGGATGTATGTAATATGTAGATTATGTGCATAAGTAGATATAATATTGACCTCATATTTTACACTGTCTATTATTGTCACTCGGCTTTTATACCAGCAAAATGAGAGGGGTTAGGCATATGCCTAGACCCTAGTAGATATCGTCTACCTACCTAGAGTAATTAGGTAATAGGAAGCTTCACGTATTTTGAAAATTTCTTGTTTTTATTCTCGATTCAACTTTTTTAAATATTCGTATAACTCGAATAGTTAATTTCGAAATTGTAATCCAGGACGCTCAAGTAAAAAGTATCTCTATCGCCATAGAAAGAACGAGAATTAGTAACCGACTGCGTCTAAAACTTGCGTAATAGGTATTGTCACTTTAGACCATTCCTCACCGCATTATAAAAGATAAAGTAGACCCATGAGCACCTAAGGGACCAACCTGGCTCTATAAATAACTTACTCAACCCTGCGAGGCGTACTTTCCACATCGCGACCTTTAATAAATTAAAATTCATCGAGTTATCAACAATATGCAAATGGCTTTATATAAAAATGTTAATTACCGTAGCCCTTACGCCTGCATACGTTACCTTGGTTGTACACGTCTAGATAGCCAGTGGAAAGGCGGCGTGAATGTTGCTTTGGGTTGACTTGGTGCGAAATCAGTATGTGGTATGTAAATTATGTTAAAAATATATAAATCTGTCGACTTATTTGACACAAATTAACATTTCAGTGAGCTCGTCACTCAGATACATGATGTCAAGTCTTTTAATGCATAGTTGCACGTAATTTAATCTTTGAAATCAAAAACAATAGTGTCTGTGGTTTATTCCCCTATAGATAGACAAAGCAGTTTGTGTAATTGAAACACACTTGCGCATAACTATCATACTACGAGATGATGTTATTAAATGCTGATTCTGCCTAACATTTCAGAGATAAAGACACACATTTTTTATATACACAAAGAAACCACGTGAATAAATCACACGCGCAGCAAACTGGACGTGTGACGACGGACTTAAAATCCGGTAACAAGTGACGTATCTAGACGTGTAAATAATAAAAGCGTTACGTATGAGTTATAGCACTTAGCCGTTTAGATTGCACGCGTGAGCCGAGACTAGCGCACGCACACTTATTTATCTGCGTTATGATTGCAATGCAAATTATAGGCGAGGCTTCTAGCAAAATGTGAGGCTTTATTTTGTAGTAGGATATGTTTTTACAAGAGACGAGACGTGCAAAGCTTAAGAAAGAAAGAAGAAAAAAGAAGTTTACTATTAGAATAATAATGCATACCGGAAAGAAAAACACTGATCGTATATGTATTTTACATAAGCAATTATTGTACCAACAAAGGGTCAATTCATCTAAATTGAGTAAGCGTAACTGCTTGACTTACCAAAACAATAGCAATACCTAGAAAGTGCTTACAATGCTCTGAAATGCAATGGCAATACTACCTTAATATCGGGTATGAAGTCATAGAGCTATACTGTAGACATACTTTGACTACAGCATGGATGAAATGGTTTGACAGGTGAGTACAATGTCTCACAGAAAAGCAACGTGACATTTTACTGTTGCCTGTGGTAATTTCCGAACGCTCAAACAGCTCTCCTTTCAATCCCGATTTTTCCTTTAAGATTCACAGCGAATCTAATTATTGCAGAATCTTTCGCGATATAAGTAGTGTAGATTTTAAATCAGGCGAAGAACTAACTAGTTAGCTATTCCATGCAAAAAAATCAACGCTGAGTTAAATATAAATAGCAGTGGTACAAAACTAGAAAATGTCTCGTATAGGAGATATGTTCTATGACTACGATTTATCATTTCATAAAGTGAAAAAAAAAGTTGATTAAGACTCCAATAGCAAATAATTAGAATAAAAATAATTTATAAAATAAAAAAGCAATAAGTATTTCGATACTTACCAACTTTTGTTTATACATTTTTCGCGTCATATTCAATTATAATTAAACATATTTTTTCCACTGAATCGAACCAAACAATAACACAATCCGAATTCTAATCTATCGTTTTGTATCAAGAATCAATAACGCTCTCGGGTATAAAACGTTTGAACACAATTCGCATAAACCGTGAGCCGGCCGATCCTAATCCCACACTGGATTTGCATTGAATATTTGCGCAAAACATTCCCACTCTGGGCAGACCATTGTCAAACCAACATATCCATTTCTATAGACACGCCGCCACCTCACGGCTGTACACCACACGGGATCAAATTACAATGGCTAATGTTATAGATAGAAATATTCGATGTTGTCAAAATGTATTTTCTGCCGGGAGTTCCGCTTTTCAGTACAGAATCCGGCTGTGTACGGTAGTTTTGTTTTGAAACAATTTCGGTATTGTGTTTTCTTATGGTTTAATTTTGAGTGGCTTTGGCCAGCTGAGCTTCGAGGTAAATGGTATCATCATTTATATTCGCGCTTAGTTTTAAATTTCAGTCAATGAAATATCGTATGTAATGTCTGCTTTGATGTCCTGGGATTTTCTGCTGTATCATCGGGAAATCTTGAATTTGTGCCCGATATGGCAATCGTCCGGTATCACATCATGGGATCACACTTGCCGAAAAGTGGGTATCCTGTTCGCCTCTGTCTACCCCTTCGGCGATGAAGGCGTGATGGGTGTTGGGTTGTTTGTTTTTGTATCGTAGACTGTGTGTGTCTCGTCATTATAAAAAGAAAACCTATCAAGTTCTCGCCTAATGTTAAGCACCACGTCTGCCTAAACAGCAATACCGCCCAGAACTTTGAATTACAAAGCGCTATGTGCTAAACACTGGGCGCGTTATTTGACATTGTACGTTAAGTAAGGTCTTGTCTTAAAATAGAATACCTCTCCACACGGACCCTCATGTATACTGTTCACTTATACCAACTTTACTGGTGGTAAGAGATTTGTATTAATCTTAGACAAGGTGTAAATCCCGCCATAGTGACCCATGTAAGTGTCTCGTGTTCCGGAATCAGCCTGTGTATATCCAATTCAAATAGGCCGGCATAATTATGTCGACTGGTGATAGGTAATCATAGCTAATCAGTCGGTACTATTTGGACTCTCTCCCCCATACCATCAGATGCAGTGGAGTCACCTTGCCGTGCCCCCCATAAATCAAAATCTTGAGTCCAGAATAAATAAAAATCTAAATACCGTATTTATAGACACGTATGAAACCACATACAACTTAACCAAAAATATCAAAAGCCCTTTAAAAATGTGCACCACCCTCGTTTGCATAACACAATTTTTTAAGCATACGCTAATAAACTCGTGTAAGCATATGAACTGTTCATTCCCCGAACTCCCTCCAAACTTCCACCGACACGTCAAAAACTCCGGACACGTTCCCATCTACGGAAATAAAAAATGTAACGAAGTTTCACTTTGGAATTATGTTTATTTTTAGCGATAACAATTTAGAGTGGATTTTGTCGTTAAAACTTTAAATTATGTAATAGGTCGTTGGTTTGCGAGGGTTTGATTACATGTTGCAGAATTGTCTATTTCTGTCGTCAAGTAAATGCAAACGCTGTTTCGATTTGGGGGACTATATGACTAGAGTGTAAAAAAGAATTAAGACACTTGACACCCGATGACTCAGGATAAACTGATATTAGGTTTTTCTACTCAGTATCAGCCCGGAGTCGGAAATTTGTGCACGATATGGCGATAGGCTTGGCCCCTATCAAACGGGACGAAATACGCACGGCGAAAAGTGGGTACACTAGTTGCGCCTCTGCCTACTCTTCGGGGATAAAAGGCGTGAGTATGTGTGTGTGTGTCTCAGGATGACAAGCGCAATGCAGTAACCTGGTTCTGGAAAAAGTCTTTACTCGGCACTCTATTTGTAAGTATCTCTTAAAAACAATCTTGTTCCTGTCCTTATCATAGCACGGAAGTAGCAGCAAAGTACCTTGTGGACAGAGTAACAATACCTCTATCCACTCTTCTATAATGTCGTGAGGATAGGCTGAATAAAAAGGCGCACACAAACAAAGGGCCTAATGAAATGAGAAGGCCGTAGGTTTATGCGCGCGAAGGGACAGCAATAAAGCCATCATAACAAAGATTACTTTTTTACATCAGATAAAATGAACGGCCGTAAAGTGAAATAGTTCTTTTTTATCTTCAAGTAATTTTCTACTAAAATAAGACGTCCTACGGTCCTCTTTAGGCCATTTAAAGTTGAAGTTATTTGGTCTTTGGATTTACGCAGTCCTGCTTCTGATAGACCGAGTAAGAAATGGTTTTTGTAATGACTAGCAGATCCCTTGACTTCAAGCAACGACCGTAAGTATAACTTAGACTTTAGCTAGGATGTTAATTTTATGTTCTGGATTTCTTTATGAAGTTTTTGTGAAGCATGTATGAAAATTGTCATTGCTACAGTCGGTTGTATAAGTTATATGATAATCTTTGTGTTACTTGCAGGTACACTGTGTTGGGTAACAGACAAGATTCTGCGACCAACCGTCCTACATTGGACTAGTGATGCGTTATGGACTGTAGTCTAACTACTTTACGAGTTTTATCCGTCAATTGAATTATGAAACGAGTTAGCCGCTCTCTTGATTGTAATTGTCTACCCCTCATATATCTATTAATACCATCTTGAACATTGAATTACTTACAAAGCATTCCTTAAGATTTTAAATCTTAAAATGCTCAGTAATTATATAAACTGCAAAGGACTTTTAGGTCATTGCCGAGAAATGGAACATTCTAGACTAAAAAAAAGTATTTTCAGAAAACTAGTAGCAAATAGTACTCGGAAACCTGAAAAACAAACAAAGCAGCCTGATTGTTTAACAGCCGCACAACTAATTCATGGGCTCGTTCCCTTTGGAGCATTAAACCCTATCTTTCTAAGAAAGCTTTATGACTTAATGCACAGCCCACATACGTACCCTTATCACGTAGCTATCAGTGCAACTATCTTGTTCTGGCATACGAGGTTAGAGAGAGACAGCGACGTGCAAGCGAAGTTTAGTTACATACAGTAGTTGAACGAGTTGTCGAGGGGACACACACTATGGGGTTTACGTGATGTAATTATGTCGCGTACTTTTTTAGAGCACTTTTAATGTAATTTCTTTTGAAGTTTTTATTAATTTTGACACTTAGATACTTGTTTTAGTCTTTAAAATGTATTGGAAAGTCTGTCCAAAGACGTAAAATTATCTTGATGCTTCATCAATCAAATAATAAGTATTAGATTTAAACCAGATATTTTGAAACACGATTTAAAGAGTATTTTACTGAACACTTCTTTCGGTTCTACTTATATTCAAAATTAGTTCGACAACTGAATTTTACTAAGCCTGAAGATTTTGTAGTTTTTTATTAACTTTATAACCAGACATTCAAGATGCTACAAGCATGTCAGTCTCCTCGTTTCCACATAGTATAACGTGTTTACTTTGTTCTCGGGAACTAGTGGATTAATGGAAAACAAATATGTGGGGCTTATACGTTATTTTGCATGGCCGATGCCAGTTTAATGTAGGGAATTCCTTTGGTGGTTAGATCCCTATTGTTTTGCCGCGAGTTATTTGCCTCGTTTGCTAAAAAGATTGGCCATTTTTTGTTTTGGCTGTTCTTGTAGGGGAAAAGTATTGTATGGACAAAATGTCTTATCTCGAATCTGTTTGGAAACACTTTTTTTCTGATGTGTCAATAAGCGTTTGTGTGATCCAATTTGAGGGATATTGAAGCTGGTAAGATTAGGATAGTCAAGATTTAATTGTGCTTGCTAAATTCAATTGCAACAATATTTAGTTACACGTAACTTGTACAGTTTGACCATCAAAGTTAATATGTTTGATTGCGTTGTCTGTAGACCTAAACAGCAATATTTACTGATTGTTGATCATACCTGGTAATTTTAGCGGTCAACGACAAATTGTAACGTCTCCTTCTAATTAAAATGCAAATATACTTAGAGTAAAAATAATGCAGTTCACATGATTTTCGTCAAGAACATGTGGAAGTCTTCCCTCATACAATTTCATTAAAATAGCTAACATAAAGTTATATTAGTTCTATCCTGACCTGTTTAAGCAGTGGTTACAAACTACCCACATTTTAATAATGGGTCTACATTTGCGAAGTGGACTTACATTATGAACCCGAAGTTTTTGTGTCTCTCCCCAATAATGGTAGCCATTAGAGGGACCACACGTTATGAAGATTGAGAGGTTTCTGTAACGGTTGCAGGTTATTTTAGAAGAATTTTATTTTGCTAATTTTGAGTTCGTAAGTTTTAAAAATTGAGAAATATAATCAGTATAGTGTGATGTAGTACTGTATGCCGTAATGTAACCGGCAGAGAAGAAAAGTGATATAGTAAGACAGATATGCCAGTTAGTTATTTTGTTATGATGTTTAAAGTGACTTCATATTGATAACAACGTCTAAGGAAATAGCACTACATTTTTATACATATGAATGATGAAGACACAGTACGCCTGATAGTATTCGATACACGAGCCCAGGATCCTCAGCAATACCGCTTAGAGCTTTCAATTAAACAATAGCATCGCACTGAATTAGCCTTTTACCGGTGGTAGGTCTCTCATATGTAAGAGTCCGTCTGGGTGGGTACCACTGCAATGTCTATTTCTACCGCCAAGCAGCAGATGTGTAAGCATTGTTGTGTTTCGGTTTGAAGGACATTGTAGCCAGTGTTAGTTACACTGGACATAATGAGACGTAACATCTTATGTCTCAGGATGACGAGCGCAGTGGAATGCCACACAGTACTTTGTAACTCAAGGAGCTGAATGGTGTTGCTCTGTTTATGGGTGGTCGTATCGCTTACCATCAGGCGAACGGCATGTTCGTCTCGTCATTCAATGAAATAAAAAAATGCCTAATCCCTCTCAGTAGTAGAGGAGGCCCGTGCTCAGCAGTGGGCAGTATATAATACAGGGCTGGTATGGTATGGTAAGTAATCTTACTAACCATACTCATATTATAAAAGCGAAAGTTTGGATGGACGTTTATTGCTCAATCATGTGCTTCGGCGGGCGGAGCCGTGAGCAAAAATTAGTAAGCTATAATGTCCTCGGGAACCCAACACATAGTTCCAGCGATACCAACATTCATATTTAGCAATTATCACAAGTCGTGTGCACTTAGCACTCATTGCATCCTGTAACACATGGGTGCGACTTTTTTATGACGCCGCGCCGAATAGCCGGCCGGAGTGGCCGGAAAGCGTGTGTTATTGCCGCCAGCGGCGGATTTAGCCGGACTTTTAAATTCCATTTCATGGCCTTTTATTTCGGTCGGACGGTGTTAACATTTTTTTTTCAATGGTGCTAAGAGTTATGGTCGGGTGGTAATTGAAATGTGTTGGGCATATATTTTTAAGTATTTTTGGCGCGCTAAGTTCGCTAAATTGAATGCGTTGGTAGAATGGTGTTTCTGCGATGTAAATTGGGCGGGTTTTTGTATTTTTTTTTAAATTGTCTGGGATTTGATTTGAACTTTATTAAATAACTTTTTCAACTTATCAAATTGTATGAAATCGATTTTTATTCTTGATAGAATTATAACTCCACGGTGTCTTTCGTAAAAAAAGACAGAATTACTTTATTAATTGAATAACTTTTGTTTCATTTGTACCAATTAAAATTCCAGTTAAAGCCCTGACCCGAAACAAATTTCGTACATGACAATAATTTTTAATTGATTCACTCAATAAAATTCCCGATCATTAAAGACATTAAATTATACTTATTTCTTCCACCCGCAAAGAAGTACACTCCTACACGAAAGATAGTGAATAATTTGTTCGAGCGACATCCGGGAGCTTCCCCTTCGCTGTAGTTCTGTGAGCGAACTGCGCAACCCTAGGAAATAGCTGAATAAAGCGACACCCCTACCGATCAGAGACATACAGAAGGATTGGTGGGACAACTTATATCTACTAGCATTTCGTGCTAAGAAAGATTTAATATAAAAAACATGCTTAATGTAGTATAACACAAAAATCGCTTATGACAGCTCAAAAAGGGTAAGTTAATCACAATTAAAGCCAGCGCGGGCTTACAAGTACAAAGGCGCAAATTGTTTAATTTTACCAAATATGTAGACTGCATGATATTAGACTTAAGCCTTTACGATAGGAAAGCCACACATAGCCAGGATCTAGACGGTTACATTTTAATTACCTATTTTTGAACATACAAGTATATAAAAGGGGATTTATAGCTTAAATCCTTTTTTATTATTTCATAATACCAGTCCTGTATTATAAACTGGTCATGGCCTCCTCTACTGAGGAGGTTTAGGCCTTAGTCTACCACGCTGGCCTAGAGCGGCTGCGCAGACTTCACATACCCTCGAAATTCTTATGGAGAATTCTCAGATATATAGGTTTCCTCACGATGTGTTCCTTCACCGTTAAAGCGAATGATAAATGATAATTAATATTTATATCTTTATTATTACGTCAAGAATTATCCAAAATGAAATGTGGGAGACCATGCCATTTTTACAAATTCTACAAAGTATAAGACTGTGTGTAAGATAGCACGAGCTCCCAGCCGTCTGTAAGATTGTGAATATGGATTTAAAAAATCACCCGAGGCATTGTAAGGGGCTCGCTCCTTACGAGTTTATTGTTTCTTCGTACTTACTGTAATAAATTATTCCTTTGTGCATCAGATGGCTAGTTTCCGTCTTAAAAAAGTTACTTTTAGAGGGAATACTTAGGGCCGATTTCACTGCTTGCTGACCGTCACATATATGTATAAGCCGACCAAATACAAAAGCTCCAAATAATAAACTGAGTATTATTTACATTAATACGGTAACTGTGAAATAAAATTTAATTGAATCCTAAGACAGGCCATTAGTCAATAAAGATTAATAGCAGTACCTACATTATATGTTATTTTTAATGTAACATAATTCGTTGTATGTTCAATTTTAAATTTCTTGCAAGATGACTCTATAAGTTATTTTGTTTTAAAATGTACAGTCAGCAGCATAAGTATTTGTACAAAATCAAAATTTCAAATTGCCTATATACGCGTTAAGTTAAACTGAATATTTTTTTTCTTCGTTTGAAGTAAAGTAAATCACTATTATTTTATTTTTGTGAAGAGAAAAAAAATATTAGTAAGAACACAAAAGTATGTAGGCAATTTGAAATTTCGAATTTGTTCAGCTACTTATGCTGTTGACTGTACATAATAATCATCCATCTTACTGTATGATGGGGATTATTCGACCCTAGTCCTGTGCCATACGTATACGTGTCCTGTGCCATTGATGTTACAAACTTTAAAACAGTTTTCGGCTTCGCGACGCCTGAACCCGAAACAAATATTTGCTGAACCAAATTTACCAAGGTGCCTGGATCGGATTCGTGATCGTAAAAGACAGCTCAAAAGCCACAGTATTACAAACGACCTGCTTATTTCATTTAGTTTTCCTTCCATCGTCTCGTTATCTTAATCCATAGTGGCATCGCTGGTATCAATTCTCTTAGGGGGATTTTTCTTTCTTGGTCTAAGGGCCTAACCCAGAACTTCTCTGTCAACTGTCCTCATATTGGTAGACCAAGGGGTCTATAAAGGGAATTGCAGAACAAGAACTAAGCTTAGTTAGTTTAGCTTCGTTCTTATAACTGAAAAAATTACACATAGTACATAGCTTAGTTTACATAGTTTGCGGTTTGCACACAAGTATGTAAAAAATATCTCAGCTATACATGCTAAGCTCAAGTAACGTACTTACTTCTTATTCTGCGAGCGGCATTAATCATCTGAATCAGTAAAAAAAATTACATAGATCTAACCCCTAAGCCCGTAAGCAAAAGCGGATTCCTTAAATATCTTCGAAGGTTTCCTTTTGATGACTCAAACAAAGGTGGAATAATAACTCGGATTATTTTTTTCCACTACGTCAATTTTCGTCTTCACAATTATCAAAGCAAAGTATATTTTCTTTATGAGTAAAATCTTTTCTTTTAGATTCTAATAGCTCTTATTTTTAAAGAGACTAAGGACTTAGTCTCTTGGTAGGTTGGTAATGTTCGAATGTTCCAGGAATTGCTAGGAGAAATATTTAACTTCAAACTGTGTTTTGCCTGCATGGAATGGTGGTTGTTAAGTCGGCTGTAAATCAGAAGGCGATAGGTTCTTGCTCAAATAGACTTGGTTCTTGGACAAATGTTGCCGATTCTAAAAATATTTTTAATTTTTTTCGAAACATCTTTTGTGCCGTAAAATTCACTAAAAATGTGATGGGTAGTATTTCTACACCATCATTTTTATTAGTGTAAAAATGTCTCTCGTGGACCATCAGTTATGATTTTAAGATGAAAGAAATTAAACTCAGCTTTCCATGTATTTAAAGTAAGGTTTATATTTCTCGGCTGTATGGTTTTTGATCTTTGCCTTCTCGAAAGGATCTAAAAACGTATGCCATGATCTCGATGGTAATGATTTTGGATGCGATCTCAGTGATGCGTTCCAATTAAAGAGTTCTAAGATTATAACAGTTTAACTTCTTTGGTTCCAATCTAAAAAATATGTATTTAATATGCTTGCCTAGTTTCGTCCCTATGATTATGTAACTAAGTAACCTATTTTTTTTTATGGCAATTGTGTGAACATTGTGACAATTATAAGTTAGGTAACCTATCTTATTTGTTAATGTGATGGGAATTTGTAAATTATATGGCTTAACTATAAACCTCAGTGGTGCTTTATGCATAATTTAATTCCCTTTGATTAATTATATACCTAGATAGAGCGACGCGCTGCAATGAAACTAAAACAAACATCATTCTGCGTATCCTCGTTGTGTGCGCGCATAAAGATACCAGCTATTACATGGTTTCTATTAAAACGGGGAGAAAATTATAAACCTGAAAAACATAAAAAAATAATTGACTCGAACTCATTTAGTGGGGAACAGTTCGCCTCTATTTTTTCGGCACGTCTGAAACGTTCAGTGTCTATCTAGGTATATAATTAATCAAAGATAATTCCTAATTATTGTACTTACAAAAGAAAGAAATACATAAAAAAATATTTTAATTATCGCACACACACAAATGGAATTGCTACAGATAATGCCTATGGTGGGATTTTTGAATTAAGAACATCCATTTCAAAATTTGAATATTTTTAATGTTTGAAATGCGTCGCGGTATGGTATAAAATGTACGTTTAGTGTAACGTACTATGTTATTGAGTGTTTTTTCGTGAAATCAGTGTGTGATGCGGAACAAAGGTGTTTGAGATATTTAAGTTAACTTTACTTTACTGACCAATCTGGTGAACGGCGCTGTCCATAGGATTTTGGTGAGTCAGTTTATTACATATTTGATTAGTTTTCATTGACTGCCTCGGTAGCGTAGTTGTATTCAATACGCATTACGAGTACGATTTGCGCGCTGAGGTCCTGGGTTCTAATCCCGGGTCGGGCCACAAACATTGTGAATGGATTTTTCCATCTTAAAAATTACTCAGTCGCAGCTAGGAGTCAGGAAGTTGGCGATATGATACCTCCATGTCTCGGAAAGCACGCAAAGCCTGTGTATTGCGCACACACTTGTGCACTATAACATCTTCTGCGTACCTGGCTGATCTCTGTTGAGATTGGCCGCCATGGTTGAAACCGGCTAGGAAGGGGTTTTTTTTTGGTAATTAGGTATTATGCAAGCCCCTCGTCTCATTACATGAAAAAAGATGGTAGAACCACATTTCTTTAATCATTGATTAATCAGGTTTATTGATATGTGAAATTTAATTATCAAGCCTTATAGTATAAATCATTCAACATACAATACTTTAACAAGAACTATGCCCAGATCACTCGAAGATCCATTTTACCTTCCCAAAAGAAACGTTGCAATAAATCTTGCGCTGTCAGTCAGAGTAAGTACATGTGGGCGCAAATTAATATTTAATGATTTAAACGTCTAAAATAAAATCAATTAGAATTGTTAATAATTCTAAAACGGAGTTTGCTTACTTAAATGTTATTTATGTAAAATATTATCATCTGGAGTTATGAAAAATTCATTATAATATCAATTTTGAATATTCAGCTATAACCCAAGATTTATTGTACAGTAATTTCAAAGGAGGTTGCAGTTATTATAACATTTATATTCACTTTGAATGTCTATTGGATTAAAAAAGAATCCAGTCAGTTCAAGATTCGATTGACTTCTGTTCCAAAAGTCAACTGGGAAGAAAACTAAGCAATATTCTGTGTATTTTTCATTATGATGGATTCCCAACAAGAGAACCCTGGCTTATCGCCGACATACACTTAACTGTTACGAAATAAATCAAGAGTGATTTTTGTATAGATTGCATCAAACTTTAACGGTTGAGGGTAAAAACAGCTTCGGCTTCGAAAGGATTTTACATTTTATATGCAAAAGAAAAACGCATTAATCACGCTCTGTTTGGTTATTTTAGTGTTTGTGATACTAGTTTATGTGGCTCCGTTCGTTTTAATGCAGTAGGTATAAATAGCTTATACTAAGAAATAATATAGATTCTAATCAGTGAAATAATTTTTAAAATCGGACCAGCACTTCCTGAGATAAGCGCGAGAAGATGTAGTGACTAAGATTGAGAAAGGAATGCTTCGGTGGTTTGGCCACATTGAAAGGGTGGACGAAACGAGAGTAACGAAAGAAATTTATGTCGCGAAAGTAAGTGGTAGTGTCGGACGGGGACGTCCTAGACGTACTTTCATGGACCAAATTGACGACCTCTTAAGAAAGGATCAAGCATGTATTAAGAGACTGATGACTGGAAGAAGCGAAAGAGGTATGCTTGGATCGTAGCACTTGGCGCTCCATAGTCTCTGCCTACCCCAATGGGAGAAAGGCGTGAGTTTATGTGTATGTATGTGTGTGTGTGTGTGTAAGTTAATTTTGTATGTACAATGAGGGTGACTAATATATCCCTTTCTCTTTCTAGCCGATTTCGGCCACGGCGGCCAATCTCAACGGAGATCAGCCAGATACGCAGGAGATATTATAGTGCACAAGTGTGTGCGCAATACACAGGTGCACTCGCTATTCCTTTTACTCTCATAGTCCGGTGAGACGGCAATCCGACATGACCGGAGAGAGATCAGGCGCAGGACCAACGGCTTTACGTGCTTTCCGAGGCACGGGGGTATCACACCGCCAACTTCCTGACTCCGAGCTGCGACTGAGTAATTTTATGGAAAAACCCAGTCACAATGTTTTTGGCCCGACCCAGGATTCGAACCCAGGACCTCAGCGCGCAAATTGTACTCGTAACGCGTACGCAATACAACTACGCCACCGAGGCAGTCAGGTGACTAATCACTGCGTCATTAAACCCTCCTAATGAATAAAGATATAAAAAAAGAAAAAACTTTTTTATAGAATATTGTTGTTGATATCTTTGATAACTGTATTTAGTTGATAAATGATATCGCATACAAAAGTCAGTCTGCTTATAAGCAGAGTCCGCTATGCAAATACAGTTGTGTACACGTCTCTTTATAGATAAAAATCAATTGCCGAATGGATGTAAGAGCATCATTTGAGAACGGCGCGACCGATTAGGTTGATTCCTTTTATGTTGTATTCGTTAATTTCAGGACAAGGTTTGTATTATTCATTATGGAAAATCTGCGGAAAAATATGGAAAAAGTTGAAAATTTGTTTTCTTTTTCTCCATCCATAGCCTAATCTTCGTAACCGTTTCATCGATTATAATGAAATTTGTGTGTATTTTCGTTCCAACTTAAAGGATACGACAATTTTGGACTTCATAGGTGGCACTAACAAAAAAAACAAAAATAAAAAAAATTGAGATCTAAAAAGATAAAAGGTAGTTCCACTGATGTATTAAAAAACCCAGTAGTTCACATAAAATGCGGTTTATGTAGAAGGCGGCCTGTAGCACGACATCGGCCGGCCCATCAGTCTCTAATACGTGGTAGAAATCGACGTTTCATACAAATTATCATATTATTTTAATATGTTACTAACTATATGACTATAATCCCTTCCTAGCCGTTTTCGGCCACGGCGGCCAATCTCAACGGAGATCAGCCAGGTACGCAGGAGATATTATAGTGCACAAGTGTGTGCGCAATACACAGGTGCACTCGCTATTCCCTCACTCTCATAGTCCGGTGAGACGGCAATCCGACATGACCGGAGAGAGATCAGACGCAGGACCAACGGCTTTACGTGCTTTCCGAGGCATGGGGGTATCACACCGCCATATTCCTGACTCCAAGCTGCGACTGAGTAATTTTTAAGATGGAAAAACCCAGTCACATTGTTTTTGTCCCGACCCGGGATTCGAACCCAGGACCTCAGCGCGCAAATCGTACTCGTAACGCGTACGCAATACAACTACGCCACCGAGGCAGTCCAACTAACCAACTATATGACTAATAGCGTCACTGGCACTATTAAAAATTAAAATTACAGTAGATGTCATTATGGTCACTTCTATTCCTAGCGACATCGTGTATTAAATTTGTGTTCTATTCCAACACCAGATTGCGATGCTGCGTCACCTGCATCCCATCCCGTAATTAACAATATTTCTCTTTATTCACTGACTTCGTGCAAGTTCGCCAGACTTCGCTTAACTTCGACGTCGTTCGGGGAATTTCGTGCAGTTTCGGGCAACGAAAGGGCGGCCATTAATCCATCTTTATTACCGGCAGTTTGATCGCGATGAATTCACGGAAAAGTGTTTATGTGGGAGAGTACGATGACTGCGCGGGAATGGGCGGGTTATTCTGGAGTCCAGGCTTAGATGGTGTGTGGTACATTTTTTTATACGAGCGGATGTCACTCTACCGCCCTGATGGTAAGCGAGTGGGGTCCAGATAGTTTCGACTGATGAGAGAAGATTATCTCTCGCAAGTTGCCACAATTATGCCGGCCTGTTTTAAGCAGGATATACACAGGCTGATCGCGGAATGTGACACACTTACGTCGGCCAGTATGGTGGGTTTGAAGACTTTTTGTATGCTAGTTGCTATCCTGGCGGATACGAAATATATCCTATCATCAGCATCATATACATTACAGTAAAGTCTTGATATGCCATATTCACAAGAAAAAACTAAGCAAATAGTACACACACACACACACACTCACGCCTTTTATCCCCGAAGGGGTAGGCAGAGGCACAACTAGTGCACCCACTTTTCACCGTGCGTATTCCGTCCCATGATGTGATAGGGGGCGAGCATATCGCAATATAGGGCACAAATTCCAGACTCCGGGCTGATACTGAATTTAAAATCCAATATTACTTTGCCCGACCCGGGCATCGAACCCGAGACCTCAGCATTGCAGTCATACCGTAATACAACTACGCCACCGAGGCAGTCAAAGCAAATAGCGTCTTCAAATAATACCATTGCAATTTGTCGATAACACCAATGGATGTAATTGTAAAGTGATTGGATGTTTGTTTAACTGACACTTTCATGTAAAAAGTTGTATGATAACTGCGCACGAGTCTCCTCTACTATTAGGTGAAGTTAGATTAGCTATGTCCACCACTATACACTTATTTTATGTGATTATATTCAATTTTATATTCAAATTAGATTTAGGTTGAGGTGTGTAAAAGAGGATTTTATTCATATATTTTTTAAATTTCCTTGATTTTTTTAATACTTAGTATTCTTCAGATTACTTTGGTATTTTTTTATTTTGTAGAGTCAAAAATCAAAATCAAAATCTAATTTAATATTTAACAAAATCTTGAATTTCTTGTTCGTATATTTAAAAATAGTTCGTTAAAACATTTTCAGCGCCTTAAAAAGGTTTTGAATAGAACTTTCCAAGAACCATTTCATTAACCTTAGATTTTACCTGTATCAAATGAACTTTTAAGTGCTTCGAAACATGTTTTATTTTAAACTTTCTAAATCTTAACCTAATTTAAATTTCCTAGACGTTGCTAAGTTTAATAATGAGCGTACTAGATATGAGTTTTTATAGATTTTTTAATGTTGTATCCTAGTTTTTAATTATCAAATGTGAAAGTACCGATCACTTCTCAAATAATTAACATCTTTTAATTGTGGAAATAGTAACAAGAATAATAATACAGAGGAGTAAAATTAATGAATAATTTTATTTTTTAAATTTTAATATATTCATTTCATAACGGGTTTCGTAGCACACAAATGTCAGATAATAGTCATTTCACATTCAAATAATGTAATTAGAAAATCTAAATAACCCTTTCTCGATTTGTACATGGTTTTTTTTATTCTTGTATTTTTTTTAGAATAATCCTGCGCACTCACAACCCGCGGATCGTCTAAATGCCTAGCGTTACCGCTACGAACCGCTACGCCCTTCTTACGAAAGGCAATAAAAGGTGTCCACCAAATTGCGTCTGTTAAGATGTACACACTCTTACTGTACTTATCGTTGTAATTTACAAACTCGAAATTGCTTCCGCGTTACGTTTTGTAAGGTGTTTTTATGTTATCTGCTTTTGTTAGCGACTTTTTTTGTTTTTTTATTAGGGCCCTGAAGAAGCTTAGTGTATAGGAAGTATAAAGTGTATAGTGTAAAATTTGGACCAGCTAAAAATAATTTGAGTCCTATGCAACCATCTCCACGGCGTATTTCCTTGTATATTTCACAACACAACCACCGAATCGAACCTAGACATTTACGTTCACATACAAGCAAGATAACAATAGGCGAAATAAAATTTGACGGCCGATTTCTATTCTTCGGGTCCGAGGGTAGAGAGATACATCGGCGGTCATTCTCTCGCGCTGTTTAGCCGCGGGTGGATCTCGTCTTATGTTTCTGACTGTTACACCGTGGTGAATAATTCATTATTGGATGGGGGGATTTTAATTTTGGGGAATAAATATTTTTATATAGCTTTATCTAGTGGTGGCGTGTTTGTGGTGTGGAGGTTTGATTTCCAGGTCGAGTTTTAGAAGAAAACATGAAACGAACACTATTTAAGAAGTTTTAATTACAAAGTACTTCACGGCATTGTATGACTTTGAAAATTACATTGGTTGTTGTCTCCTTCAAGCAGGAATATAACTGTGCACATATTACTGCCGCCCCATATGCATATTCTATGTAGAAGTCTCTAGACCACTACCACCACCACCATACCAGCTCTATATTATATACTGCCCCCTGCTGAGCACGGGCCTCCTCTACAACTGAGAGGGTTAAGGCCTTAGTCCAACATGCTGGCCTAGTGCGGGTTGGCAGACTTCACATACCTTCGAAATTCTTATAGTGAACTTCTCAGATATGCAGGTTTCCTCACGAGGTTTTTCTTCACCGTTAAAGCGAGCGATAATTAACAAACATTACACTCATAACTTTTTAGAAAAGTCAGAGGTGCGAGCCCTTGGGTTTTGAACCTGCGGACATTCGTCTCGGCAGTCCGTTCCACTCCGAACTAAGCTATCGTCGTTTTTGCTATCGTCTCTGGACAGCTAGTTATAAAATATAGGTAAAAATAAAAATAAAAGAAGATTGTACGGCGCTGAGCATAAAATTTAATTAGCGTGGAAATTAATATTTAGCTACCAGGGTAACAAATTATATTTGTTAGGGGATTCGTTGCACATGAATTTTGTGCAGTTTAAAAATAATTAAGATCAATTATATACGGTTTATTTTGAATCACCTGTAAATAAAGTTTAAGGAGATGTTTTCCATGTAGTCCAAAGCATACAATGCAACGTCTGCGCAAAATTCTAGCATTCATTTGGCTACTATCTCTAAATAATATAATAATATAACTAATACTTATGTACTGCCATCTGGTCCAGAGACAATGGCCATATAAAGATATTTTCTTTATTTCTTTGGTCACTAATGTCGGCCTACGGAACTACCAAGCTACTAAATAATTCAAAAACTATTTATCCCAAGGTTTAAACTATCTAAGCAGCATGTATGTACCAGCAAAATTGGGGTTATAATTAAAATTACATCAACTTTGAAGTGCTTGACCGAGTTTCGCTCCAAACAAAAAGTAGTACAAACATTTTCTAAAATGGGTTACTATCAGAGCATGCCCAAAAAACACTGGTTAACTTTTGGTGTTCTTGAAAATATTATAAAAGCGGCTCACGTGTTCACCGATACGACTGCCCATAAACAGTAGCAAGGCCATACAGATCTTTGAATTACAAAGCACTGCGTGGCGCTCCACTCTGTTCGTCGTACTGAGACATTGGATAAATCTCATAATGTCCAGTAATTACACTGGCTGCAGTCTCCTTCTTCTCAGTCGCTATTGAGTGGACGATAGCCTAGTTGGGAATGGAACGGTCTGCCGAGACAATGTCCGCAGGTTCAAAACTCAAGGCACACACCTCTGACTTTTCGTAGTTACGTGTGTATTGTTTATCAATTATCGTTCGCTTTGACGGTGAAGGAAAACATCGTGAGGAAACCTACATACTTAAGAATTCCATAAGAATTTCGAGGGTATGTGAAGTCTGCCAACCCACACTAGGCCAGCGTGGTGGACTAAGGCCTAACCCCTCTCAGAAGTAGAGGAGGCCCGTGCTCAGCAGTGGGCAGTATATAACACAGGGCTGATTGCATTGCATTGCAGTCTCCTTCAAACCGGAACACAACAGTGCATGCACACTGCTGCTTGGTGCTAGAAACAGACACTGCGGTGGCATCTATTCAACCAGACTCTTATGTATGAAAGTATTAGGGCGGTATTAATAAATCAATCTCAAGTTTGAGTTACATCTCAAGTATTGATAGTTCAATACAATTTGTCTACTTGAGATGTAACTCAAACTTGAGATTGATTTATTAATACCACCCTTAATAAATCAATCTCAAATTTGAGTAAAATCTCAAGTAAACATTTAATGTCTTGTACTATTTAATAAACCAAGCTTAAGCTATCTTTTAAGAGCTTGTTCTCAGCTAAGTAAGCGCTGTTCCATAAACAAAACTTAGCTGAAAAAATCAGACACATGTTGTTACTTAAGGTGTCATTTGCGCTGATGGTAATATCGCTTCATTAAATAGCGACTATCTTAAGCTGCTGAACTTAATTTGACAGCGTCTTAGCTGATATCTCACTTCAGAGCGACACTGAGTTGCATCTTACATACATCATACATACACTGGTATTGCAGATTTTCATGGGCGGCGGTGATCACTTACCACCAGGTGAACCGTATGGTTGTTTGCCCCCTATATAATAAAAAAAATCTATTAATACGGCCCCTACTACCTGAGATAATTATTCTTGACCAAGCTTCGGTGTAACGCGCATCCTGCATTCATCCACATTTGTTTTGACGAGTGCGGTATCACGCGATAGCCCAACCCTTTCGCTCCCTCGATTCTCCCACTATCGCCGTTTATAGCCCTCATAGGGAAATCTGCCCTTAATATACGGTGGGCTTTATTTGTTCCTATTATTTTAAGACTGTAACCTTATCTCGACGAATGGTTTGTTAAAATTTGTTACTTTTTTTGATGAGATGGCTCGTGAAAGTGCTTTGGGAGGAGTTTTTCTCGAGGTATGATGTTGGATTTAATATGTATGTAGATTCAGAGGATGTATGCTTGTTTTTTCTAGTTCTAAGCTGAAGAAGGAAATGATGATTGGTGTATTATACGAACTGCCAATCTCATTTCTTACTAATATTATAAATGCGAAATTTTGTAAAAATGTTTTTACAAACTAACTAAATGTTTTTGATGTTTGTATTTTTGGATGTTTGTTAGAAGAAAACGCAAAAACTATTAGACGGATATCGATGAAATTTGGCACACGGGTAGACCATGACTTTTTGTCTACTTTTTATCCCGTTAATTAGCTCCCATGGGAAATAATGGATATTTTTTATCTGATCTTTTAAGTAGATGGCGCTGGTGTCGCACTGTGTTGTAGGGACTTTGTAGCGGGAAAGGCCTTTCACGCGGACAAAGCCGCGAGTATCACCTAGTAAGTAATAACAGTTGATAGGAGCATATCTTTTTAAAATTACTTAATTTAGTTATTTTTAAAATGAAATTGGTATAGCTAATATTTATGGAAACGAGTGACATGTGCCCTAAGTTAGTGTTTGTTGTTAACATAATTAAATAACAAAAGGCGTGAGCATGCATGCGTTAACATAATTATCACCTAGAGTTTCTTGCCCGTTCTTCTCTAGTGAGAACTGCTTTCCGAACTGGTGGTAGAGTTAATATTGACGGAATCTAAATAATGTATAACATTTTATGGGTTCGAATAAATTATTTCATTTCATTTCACATAGTTGCTTTGATACACCATGTAAATTGTAAAAGTATTTTTTGAGAAAATCGCAGAAGTTTTAACTTACCTACATACGGGCTTACAGACGTACGGGTTGAATACAGAACCCCCTTTTTTTAAGTCGGTTCAAAACATCCATGATTCTAATACCACTCTCGGTGTGGTCAGGTATACTCAATACAAGTCAAAAACATCGCATTTTGAATACCATCCATGAAAACAAATATCATTAAAAGCGGCCCGTACGATACTATCTGCAGAATTTATGTCATTGAGCACCGGCCGATTTCACTCCGTCACCTTTGAAGCGATCGAGGAGACCGTTCTGGAGTTTTCGATATTAAGTACGACGAAATGCATTGTTAAAATAGACATTTATTAACTGTGGTTTTAATAAAAGTAATTTTGAGTGGAACATGGATAAAATGGTAGATTGTATGGTTTATTTCATTAAAGCGTGTAAAAGTGACGTTGTTACGTCATTCAAAAATAAAAGCAGAAGTAGGGATATAGCCAGTACCTAGATGTAATAGAAACAATAAGTGGTATTAGGAATTTAGCAGCTTAAGTCAGAAAATGTATTGATACCGTGAATATTGAAACATAGAAGTTTAAGTCGGTCGCTCGGTCCACGCAAAATGCGCGTGCATCGAATAGCTGAGAGCCGGTAGCTAGTGAGTACGGAAGGTGATAAGTACTACTTACTTTGTCTTTTACGAACACTTGTTTACATTAGTTAAGTCAAAAAAATATCGTTGATGTAGCTTCGAATATTAGGTGCCAAGACAAATCCGTTTAGGTTTACTGGTACCGGTGAAATGAAATCCATTTGTAATTTGTACTGTAAATGATTTAATAAATATATAAAAAAAAGAACTGTCAACTATTTTGTTCTGACGCCTTTATATGCTTATAAAGTATAGGACGATACACCTTCGTACTCTCACCTAATTAAATCAAATCAAAACAGACCTTATCAAGTAAAAAATACTGTCCAAAACCATCGTGAAGGTAGCAGTGGTCCAGACTTCACAAACTCCGCAAAAAAGTATCGACCCACTGATTAACGAAGTCACCCCTGTTCATTGGGCCAGGTTCGACGACCCCCCGGTTTGGGGAAGACGAGCCCGGCTTAAATTTGGGGTGACGTGTGCAGAAGATGGGGTTAGTATGCGTTAAGATTTTTGATGGTCTCAATATATTGCGCCGGGGAGATGAATTGTTGTTTTCGTGAGTTATTGTTGTACCTGTAAAAAATATGCAAACAAAGCACTGTTGTTTTGTGTTGCGGAATTATTGGCCAATATGAGACTTCTTACATCAATAACGATTGCATTGACTAGATGTAATTCTAAATTTTAAGGAGTGTTGTTTTTTATAGTATCCATAGTGCTTAATATTTGGCTTGCTATTTTATGAAAATTTTAATAAATCTCAAGCAATACCCAGTTGACGTACAAAAAAGGCGATTAAAACAATGGCAGTAAGAGTCTCAATAAGTGTGATCGCGCCAAAACCATGATGTGGATGGCATAGAGCATATGCAACATCTGCATGGAGGTATGCACAAGTGCCTCATCTAAGATCCCATTCTACCATTGTTAGTGCTAATACAAAATAAATAAAATATATGGGAATGATATATTCTATCGATAAGCCAATCTGTTACTGTTGTTAGGATATATAATTTTCATGCGTAAAGTTACCGATTGTAAAAATAATTCTTTGCTACGGCTCCACGAATGAAAAGTCAAAGCGTGGTCTTATTTTACAAGAACTGTCCTAGCTCTTTCCCGAGTCTTGATTTTAGAATTGTCTTTAATATATAGTAAACTAGCTGACCCGGCAAACGTTGTTTTGCCATATAAGATCTTTTTAGATATTATTTTAGTAGAAAAAAATGAATAATTGATCAGTTACCGACCGGGGTTAAAAGTTATTAGCCCGTCAACGCCCGCGTATATATAGCTATAAGCTAATCTATACTTAATAGCTTTTGCCCGCGGCTCCGCCCGCGTGAATGAGTTTTCCCGGTATAAAAGTCCCGCTTAAAATGTAGCTTATATGACACGTTCGTAGATTTACCATAGCAGCGCCATCTATTGATTACTTACTCAACCCAGTCGAAAGGTATCGACATCTGTTAGAATCATTCATAGCAGCGCCATCTATTGATTACTTACTCAACCCAGTCGAAAGGTATCGACAGGTTTTGGCGGGAACTTGGTAGTGTCATGAGGTGCTCTTGTTTTAATTCATTATTTTGGTGATACTTAGTGTTATATTGCATAATTATGGTGGTATATTATCCAATATAGTTCTATTAAAGGGCTCAAATGAAGTGAATTGAAATAACTGTGCTAGTCAAGTGTTTGTTTTGTTGCCGCCAAAACTCCTCGATAAAGTCTTGGTAAGGTAGCCACTGCTTTACTTCGACATAGTACTACTACTACTGAGGATAACAAAGAAACAATATTATATAGTATGTAACTTCTAAAAACTTTGACATTGGCAGATGCGCAAACCGCGCCTTGCCAAAGAGAAAAAAAAAAAAAAAAAAAAAGGTATCGACATCTGTTAGAATCATTTGGAGTTAAGATAATTGTGACTGTTAAATAATAACAGACAAATAATTAGCAATAAATTAAAATTGCGACTATAATTTGAGATTTAAACTATCCTATCTCTCAAGTTGGATCGAACTGCACATGGTGTGCGAATTTTATTATAATCGGTTAAGTGGTTTAGGAGTCCATTGAGCACAAACATTGTGACACGAGATTTATATATATTAAAGATTTGTCGAATTGAAATTGATACTTAAAAAAAAATTTACACTGTCAGCTTTAATTCTTCCCTGAAAAACTTTTTTGTACCGCAGCTCAGTATGTATCAATGTTTTTTTTTTTATGATACGGGGCAAACGAGCATACGGTTCACCTGATGGTAAGTGATCATCGCCGCCCATGAACATCTGCAATACCAGGGCAGAGATGCGTTAATGTTAGTTAGGCGGTATTGTAGTCTCTCCGACGAATTTAGATATCGCCTGTTCAGTAAATCTAAAAAGTGTAATATGCAGTGTGGTCACCTGGGAACATATCCCAGATTGGACAACACTGTGAGGGGTTTCTTATACTATTGTCCTAGAATTGAATCCTCAGGGTAGGGTTGAGGCTAGACAGGTGGTCGTTTGTAAGACAAATCGTTTATGCAACAAGCCCGAAAATTTCTTAAACCAACCCCACTTTGTAGTGGAATATGCAGTCATTCGTTTCCAGATAATTATAAAAAAATGCAACTGAAAATGTGCCAGTTGGGCAAGATTAAAATCGATTTAAAGTGGGTACGAACAGGGACTTGAATCTACACCCTTGTAGCTCGAGTCACTCATTACGCTATTACTACGCGCGTTTAACCTTTACGATCCCTCGACATGAAAGGGGTCGACAGAGGCGGAAACCCAGCCGTAAAGAAGCATAATTATACATCAAAAATCGCGTTATTACGTTTGAAATTGTTACTAATTGCTATAGGTTTGCCGGCTCTAAGCTGGTAAGAAAGGGAAACTATGAAATAAATATCCAATAATAACCCTACTGGTTTTAAACATAAGTTAGTGTAACAAGCTGGTATAAAATCTATGATTATTAGGTGCACCCAAATAATATAGGTCGGGTTCCACCTAAATAAAAAGTTACTTTCTTAGTTCCAAATTTTATCATAAACGGTTTAGTTATATAGCCGTGAAGAGTTAATTTAGTTTTTATAATATTTATGGCCTGTTTCACAATGCTCATGTACATGTTATTTGCCAGTTAGCGTATTAGCCAGCTAATATATTTGATTGCCATTTATTTAGGAGATTAAGAGTCTGTTTAACAGGTTCTGAATAAATTCTATTCGTCACATGAATGTATAAGCCAACTAAATTTAAAAGTCACCCTAATCTATACTCCCGAATAAATGGTAATAAAATGAGTACTATCTACAAGCTTTTTAATACGATAACTGCCAAATAACTCTTGAAACTTATTACGTATACGCATACTCACGCCTTTTATCCCCGAAGGGGTAGGCAGAGGCGCAACTAGTGCACCCACTTTTCGCCGTACGTATTCCGTCCCATGATGTGATAGGGGGCGAGCCTATTGAGACTTATAGTTGATAGTGCGACTTTTGTATTTGGTCGTCTTATAATATATTCATACATTCACAGGCCCTAAGTATGGATTATTTACGTACTTTCTTACTTTTTCGTATAATACTACCTCAGCTGGACTAATAAACACCTAAGACATTAACTCCTACGTATAAAGTGTGAAAACAAAACTCCATTCGCGTATAAAGAACTCCAATACCAAGTTTATCACCTGTCTTCTTCCGCAACGCCATCTTGGGAGGGATAAATTTTACACTCTCTTGAGTTACAGCCTCCCCTCCACATATCATGTGTCCCTGAATATAATCATTTCGCTAGTTTTGTGTTTTGGTAAGAGGGTAGGGTCGCCCTTTATTCGGACGTTTTGGTTGTGTGGGTGAATTGAATGGTACTGTGTTTATTCTGTTCATTTAAAGGTTTAGGGATCAAGAAAAGATTGTATTCGTGAAAGGTAACCGTCTGGTAACTTTATATATTATAATAAAACAGTAGAACCCGGTGTCTCATTACATTAAAAGAAAAGTAATTTAAAATAAAATTCTGTTAATAAAATTTTATCGATATCTCTAATTCTGAAGCAGGTTTTACATTTGTAAGTTTTATTTACGTAAACTATTCACGAAAAATTTTGTAATGCAAACAATTTCGCAAGTTGGTTACAGTAGGTAACCGACGACCTTTTTTGACACAGTTTTATTACAACTTTATGTAATAACTTGCGCAAATAAAACTTACGAATGTAAATTTCATCTTCTCATCATATTTACAGTGTGAATTGTGGAGGTCTACGTACAATTTTTAGGACAAGAAATTTGATGTTTGAAACATCATACATAATTTGCCTAGATTTATAATTTGAGATCGATATTGAAATAAGTCTACGCCATATAGATAAACTAGTTCCTAACTTTTTGGGATAAATGTAAGTAACTTCTATTCGTGCCTAGGTCACAAGTTCTATACCTCATACAGTTTTCAATGATCGCTCAAAAAGAGTCTAACATGAAAGCGGTCCGGCCCGAATTATTCAATAAGCAAATTTGAAAGTAGGTCGAACCTTTGACCGAGCGACGGACTTCCTAACTATGTGAGTTTCCTCAACCGTTGTCGGTTTGTTCCGACTTTCTATATATTAAAAAGAAAAGGGTAGGGTGGCCTGTCTGCGCTGGTCAGCCGACCGCGCTCGGAAGTTGACGCGTTGAAAAACATACAAATACAACATTAGATGAATATTAAAAACAAGGTTTTGTTGGCGTTACAGTATTTAGGTAGCTTATAACAGCCAAGCTTGATTTATACAATCCAATAAAGGAAAAATTTTCAGGAATTATTATTGTCAGATATTGGGTTTTTCTACTCAGTATCAGCTCGGACTCTAGAAATGTGGACGCTAAATGGCAATAGGCCCGCCTCTATTACATGGGACCTAATATACCTGGCGAAATGTGGGTCTGTTCATTTCAGCCTACCCCTGAAAAGAGAAAAAGGCGTGATGCTATATATGTATTAGTTTCAGCTTCGTATTACACTTGAATTTACTTACATTTTCTCTATATATTAGTGACTAGACTTCTGCTCGCGGCTTCGCCCGCGTGAAAAAGTCTTTCCGGGATAAAAATATTTTCCCAGAATAAAAAGTAGCCTATGTGTTAATCGAGGACATGGTCTACCCGTGTGCCAAATTTCATTGAAATCCGTTCAGTGGTTTTTGAGTTTATTCGTTACAAACATACTTACATACAAATCTTTCCTCTTCAAAATATTAGTATAGATTGAGACGTCTCTTTCATTACGTTACGTCATTCAGTTAGTTCATTACGACATTATTTTGAATATGACGTATAGAAATGTGACTCTGCATTACTAGACCTCACGTCAAACAGTTCTCGGGGTAACACAGAGAACCGCATCTATTGCCCTGTTTGTTATTGTTTAGATGACTACATTTGAATGGTAGAGGAAGATGATTTCAATACTAAATGAGTTTGTTCAATAAATGATAACACGCGAGGCAGGTTGTAAGCATTTGATAACAAAATAGATCTCCCATTTACAAGTTATATAATACTTCACCTATACCTATAGTCACCAAAAATAAGTATAAAGCAATTAAATATTAAGCATTTTTTATATTTAAAAATGTCGATATTTCTGAAATACTAATACTGAATAATTTTTTAATGATCAATTATTATCATTAGTTTGGCCTAGTTTTATTTACGTAGACAAATCTATTTAAGTTGGGAGTGCTGAGACGTCGGATAGAATAATATAATATATCATTTAGTCAAAGGTCCATCGACACATCAAAATTTTGGAGACTAATCTATTTAGTTTTTTAAATGCATTTTTTTAACAGGAATAAAATAATATTCACACCCCTAATCATTTTGCGAACTAAATCCTAAATTGGAGCAATAACGGTAAATGTATACTAAAGTTCATGCGTAGATTATCACACCCTTTCGAACACCAAGTAGTGCGACCGAAATGTCGTGAACAGTTCGTTTGCAAATATCGTATCGTCCCTCCGAAGCGACGCAAAACCCATCCCAAAATAATATCAACCCTTCACGCCTCCAAATGACGCCGAAATTTTTCATAAATAAAAATTTAAAACGTTCCCATTTTCGATTTCCGAAAATATCGACTGGTGTTTCCCTAATATTTTTTCTCTAAGCAACAATTAGGGATGCTGCGCGAACCGTCATCCCTGAGGTTGGCAGCTGGGGTGGGGAGTGCGGGGGTGGGGCGGTCCCCCTACATTTTCGCCACTTGAATTATAGCCCGACCAAACATTGAAGATCTTTTACCGAATTCGCTGGAGCTTTTTACGACTAGCCTCTAAGCGTCGGCCGGTTAAATTATTCAGTTCTTTGAGCTCCTTTTTTCTTCGCAACGCTGATGTCGGTTTAAGTTCTGTTTATTAATAATATGTAATGAAATCCGTTCCTTTTACGCTTCTGTACTTTGTTCATCCGGATTATCGATAATGCGTATACATTATTTTGTGTATTTTTTGTCAATATTGGAGTCGATTTGGCTTTTAGATTTAAATGTTGTTGTTTAATGCTTGTTTTCCTTGTTTCTGTGTAATCTCGATTATTACAATAATAGAAGAACTAAAACATGCATCACATCAAATGGCTGGAAACATTTGATAGTAAATTTATATATAAATTTCATTCGTTCAAAATCATAACTACAACAAATAAATAACGAAATACATAATTTATGATCAAATACCCATAATAATGGATGCTGTAGAAACCTCAGTAATAAGAAATACTGCTGATCTTCGGTTATTATATGAAATGGAAACAGAACGCAATTTCCTTATGAAAATATTCTTTACTATCACTGGTGTTTATTTTTGATGCAGCTTTATGGAAAGCAATTTTTAGTTATTTCTCTTTCAATATTATAGACGTTATTTTAAACCATATTGTTATATGTTTGATTTAGAGCTTCAGTAAAGTACGACGATGGTGATCTTCTATCGCGTAACTGGGACTATAATTATTTACTTTTAATTTATTTTTGGTCTCATACGGTTATCTTAAGGATTAATATGGATTTGTGTTGATTTATCAATTTTTTATCAACACATATTTACAAATGATATACGAATTAGTTGTTTTAATTCATACATAGCCTGTAAATTTCGTAATTTTGCGGCGTGAATCGCGTTTCGTCCGTTACGTAGTTTAGTAATCTCTTATAGTTTGGTGATACTATTGTAAGACTGTGTAATGTATAAAGGATCATCATTACCCAAAACTTTGAATTACTAAGTACTACATGCCGCTGCATTGTACTGCGCTCCACTGAGACACAAAAAACCTCACGCTACCCTATTACGTGCTCAATATTGAAATAAACGCAATTTATATTCAAATAAACTGAATACATTTGGTATCAACGCAAAAGGGACTTTTCGGCACATTAACTCGATAGGGTTAAAATCCGACGAACACTTTACGTAAGACAAAGCGGCGTGTTGCGATCACGACACGTCAACGACACGACACGACGACAAGAAATTCCAAATAATCAACCAATTCGCACAAAGCGAACTCGGTTGCGTATCTAAGTATCTAGAGAAAGTTACGGACACCATATAAACGGATGTTTGTGGATATTCTCGTATTTTTTTCATTTTACAGTTGATATTTTTCGCGTAAGTTATCTATACTTATTGTTTATTTATAAGCTTTATTGTAAAAAGGAAAACACAATAATTGCACATTTTAAATAATAAGGAATTACCTGACGTTTTCCCATGGGAAATCTTATAAGCAGCCATACGATGTACCTGTATATGAAAGTGATACTTGTATGTTGTAGACTCACGCCTATTAATGCACCCACTTTTCGCCATTCTTATTCCGTCCCACAATGTGATAGGGGGCGAGCCTATCGCCATATCGGGCACAAATTCCAGACTCCGGGCTCATACTGAATCGAAAAACCCAATATCACTTTGCCCGACCCGGGGATCGAACCCGAGACCTCGGCATTGCAGTCGTACCGTAATACAACTACGCCACCGAGGCAGTCACTTGTATATTAGCAAAATATAAGTCGATGTTAATTTTGTATTAATACACTGACTTGTATTAAATCTGTGACTATTAACAACACAAAAAGTTAAAAGATCTCTCAGTTTGAGTGCTTAATTTCTTACCTTTTGTTTTTCCCAAATATTATAGTTTAGTTACAGCTGTTTTAATTTAACTTAAAAGTGAATTTAATTAAACATTATTTCCTGCCAAAAAAAAAAACAAATTATCTGGGATTCCACAGATTTTTGAGTATTCATGGTGTTTGTAATCTAGCGGTATTTACCCACTTGTAAGTTTATTCGCCTTTAACGATAAAAAACAAGTTTTTCAAGCTAATAGCTTTTTAATCGTAAAAACCAAGACCACATTGATATCTTACTTTGAGCTAGTCTAGTTCTTCGCCAGTGAATTCGAGCTAAACATAGCTCGAATTTTATGTTTAGGTTTTATGGATGGATGTATTTCGGTAAATATTTAGAGTAACCGCATCTCTTAAAGCACGTACAGCGTTTGTAACGAATGTAGTTGGCTTTAAATTATTATGCTGTACTGGATACTTGAAAGTAAATAAGGTAAATTTATGAGCGTAAATAATCTACCTTTTACATTAAGTTTTTTCAAGGAATATAGTTTTAACTTTTAGTTTTATAATACCTCTCTAGTTGCTTTACAATTTGTAGGTTTCAAAAGAAAATTTCAGAATTGTGTTTAAATTACTTTGAAATAAACATGTTTATTTCTTTAATTAAATATCGTTTACAATATCATATCATAGTTTTAAAAAATCGAATTCATATCCATCGAAATACAGTGTAACACGCACACCGAAGAGAAAAGGAAACAATATTTTGCGTACGAGAGAGCGAGATGAATGTGTTTTGTTTGCCGCCGCAAGAGGTAACCAAACGTGACAAAAATTAATTCCACCGGATATTTACTCGCTTTGATTTTTAATATACACCAAATATGTTATGTTTTTATTATTCAAATTGGAATTACATGTAATATTATTATATCTTAATTGTATTATATTAATTTGTTCCAAAGTTTTGAGGATTTAAGAATCTCGAATGTTGGCATCATTTCAGTCTTACATCTTATAATTTTATAAAAATTTACCACTGCTTTCTCTATTCTGTGAAAATATTTTTTTTTATGTATATAATATTATAAGAAGAAATTTTATTTTAATATGAAAATATAGATTATTAAAAGTATAACCAAAATATTTATTCAATGGAAATAAACAGAAAAGATATAAAAAATCAATCGTAACATTTATTAAAATTTTAGATAATTATATTAAGTAAGTCACTAATTAACTGCTGCATCGCCGAAGAGAACGTTCAGAATTTTAATTGATTAGTAGTATGAAAATCGAAACAAATCTCATTGTAATTCACTTATGAGAAATAAATAATTTTATTTGAAATATAGCACGCAATTACTTTAACCCGCGCAAGGCAACGACGAGCAAAATTCGAGATAAATCTTAGCGCTTAAAATAAACGCACAAACTGAGATGAAAATTAAAACATTTGCTTATTTATTTAGGCGAAACACCGGCGAATGAACCGGGACATTTAAAGCGCCAATTACGTCCGCGGACCGTCGAAATTTTGGCAACCCCAGTGAGGGTGAGTGAAAGGGAGGCACCAAGACTCGAAACTCCCCCATAGCGTACGCTGTAAGGGGAACTCAGAGGAATTTTAGGTTAGTGGTCATGTAGGCATATAGAAAGTAACACGGCAAAATTGTTGTGTAATTTATTTGTCGTCTTGTGATTTTCGTTTGTGCGTCAAGTCATCGTTTATCGTTGTGTCGTGGTTAATTAAGTTAGGGTTAAGTTAGTGTTTAAGTAAATTTAGTATTCGCGCGAAAAAAGTTTGCGCGCGCTAACAAATCGTACCGCCATCAAAGTGTTAACTACAAGTGCGAGGGAAATAACAGAAAAAACAACGTTTGGTGGTTTGTTTGTAAACAGCGTCGCGTGTGACTAACAGCGTAAACATTGGACGACTCTGAAAAAATATAAACGCTGTAGAATTAAAGGGTTCAAATTGTGTATATCTGTGCCAAACAAATACATTTTTTATTTAAAATGTGTTAGAAATAAGTGCGTAATAACGTTCATAATAAAAGGACGTGATACATTGAATCGCGCGTCGAGAAAAACGAGGGTTGACTATACTATAACCGATCGATAACAACGCATTACCGGGAGATACACGCACGTTGACACCCCTCGATGTAAACAAGCTTTAAAAACGAATTTATAGTTATAGTACAAAATAAATTCTGTGATAATGTTAGTTGGTAGTTTGACCGTGAACCCTATGTTGTTTGGGTACAACATGGGCGTTAGTGGAGGGTCCAGCGAGGCCACGACGGCATCCTCGACCCCGGTGGACACCAGCGACAAGAGGTCTCCAGGGCTGAGCATGTCGGAGCGGACCGGCGCGCCTCCAGCCGCGGGCAAGGATGCTGTGAAACTGTTCATCGGGCAGATCCCGCGCCATCTCGAGGAGGACGACCTCCGTCCCATGTTCGAGGAGTTCGGCAAGATTTACGAGTTGACCGTCCTTAAAGATAAGCACACTGGCATGCATAAAGGTACGCGTAGGTTGTCTACGTATGATTTGTGAATTTCAATTTGTGTTGATTTATGAGTATGCTATATACATTTACGAAAATGAAGCTTGAGTATGTTTTTGGTAAATATATGATATTTATTTGTCATCTATTGATATGTGAGAAATGAAAGTAGAAAAAATTCTTACTTATGAAAAACCTTCAAGCGTTATTTATTTTAACATACATCATATGAAATACTAGCTTTTATTCACGGCATTGTTCGCATCTGCTCGGCCGTAAAGGTGTTGCTCAAAATAAAGATACTGACATAAAAAAAAATATTGCCCATATTATTTGACTGTAATTATTTGAATTATTTATTGGGTCAGAAGCTCCATCTACAAAGCTCCCAAAATACCACAATATTTTTTAGTTTATTAATAATGTATATGCCTATAAATTAGCGTAATAATGTCCAAAAATTTTTTTTTACATTTATTTGTTTGGTAATATGTATCAGATTTATCAGTTTCATGGAATTTGTCGCTGCGGGGTTTTCATTTGGAATTCAGGTATACAAATATCAAACAACCAAAATTACTAAAAGCGTTTTATTTTTTTAATATAAATATTGAAGAAGGAAAATATTATGATACCATTTTTATCTGCCGTTTTGGACTGTGAAAATTAGAAGATTTATAACTCGGAGCGTAAAAGCAATCCTTTGTTTTACTGCTGCTAAAAATCAATAATGTTATAGCCAGGGTTAGTTATGGATTTGGGATGAGTATGGGTACAAAAATATTAATTAAATATATTAAATTCAATAACTTATATTTAATTTCTTTGTCTTTAAGTAATATAAAAGAAAATAAAGCTTATGTTATGCTTACAACCATGGTGTCGGCAGAGATACATAGTGGTTAATAAATGAATATGATCCAGGCCAAATCGAAAATTATTATGAACACGAAAAGTTAAGCAAATTTAGAATACCTGGCTATCAAACCCCGGACCTTTAATTTCCACGATGGATGCACCATAACTACGCCAATGAGGCTATGATGTACGATTTATTTTAATGGAAACAGTTTTGCTGTAATTTTGGAAGTTTCGTCTTAAGTTTTGAATCATTGCTTTTCATTTGTATGGCGGGATGCCAAATCTAAGGTAGACTGTTAGGTTTTTTTGGCAGAGATGTCTTTATGAGTTTATTAAATGTACACTGAAGGTAATACGACTTTGTTTATTTCTATTCTCAGGTTATCAATATGCAGGCACTATACTGTACTTTATAGAATATTAAATTCAGTATGATTTAACGAAATGATTGTCTAAAAAACAATTAAAATTCCATATACCTAATATCATTCCCCTGTCTGCGCGTTATTTGTATTCCGGATGTCGCGTCACAATTGGACAGGGTAATTAAAGTAGTGTGCGACTTTGTTATTGCAGAGCGCGCGCTCCCCAAGAGTTGCTGATTGCTTGTTTGTTATTTTTTAATTAATTTGCGAGAAATATTATTTATTGGTTGAAAATTCAAAATGATTTAAACATTTACTCGTTGTTACATAAATTTACAAATAATATAAATTTAATTGGGAATAAATCATTGGAAAACAATAAAATCAAACCTTTCAATTTATTGTCAATACTTACAATAAGTTGTACAATAAATACATATGAACAATAAAATTCAATACCGTGTATCGTTTTCGTAATTTCTTTCGACCATTAAATACTGTCCATTATCATAAAACTTTTTTTGAAAACAAACTCAGTTGAGTGCTATGTCAAACGGCCTGGAAAGAATGATAGGCGGACGAATAATTTTATTTCGACATAACAGCCTTTTTACGTTGCCGAACAAATTGAAGAAATTTATTATGATATTTTAAGCATATCTTTAGATATAAAAATATCCGCGCAGTAAAATAGATAACGGTAAATGGCTTTTTCTAAGGTCCGGGCGATTCAGATCTTTATGTTTCTTATAAATTCGGGTTGTGGTTTATACGGTTTAGGCGTGTGATAGTCTGTGTACGTAAAGTAAGTGTATGAAAGTGTGAATTATGGGTATTGTGAGTTACCAAGCTAAGTACAGAGCATTGGTATGATAAAAAGTCTGTTTCTCCGTGCTTTCGGCATGACGTGTAGGCATAGGATAGAACGGGGCGCTGTGATTGGTTAAATTGAAATACAATTTTACTTCAATTGGCTGTCGGATAAACGAAGCTGACAAAGGCAAATTGTCAACACTATGTATATATGCACTATGCAGTAATCACTAAAGTCTCAGGGTGACATGTATAGAACAGTGTCACGCTGAGCTTGTACTGCTTAGTTCTCATAGAGTCACTGTTATTTATGAATCTTAATATCGGAAACGTAGTCTGTTCGTCTTTTCAATAATTTCTGTACAAAAGTACTTTTCAATTTTAACAATCATAATTCTCATTACATTTAAAGCTTCTAGAACAACCTTCATTGAAATCTGCACGACGATTACACGGCGAAATATGGAAATGTCGTGTTGAAAAATCATTAATGTTCTTTTCATAATGAGGGTAGTTGGAACCGCAAACCGAACCGGCGCTTACAATCGCGGTAAAGCCTTGTATACAGTGAGTAGTAACATTTCTATAGTAAAATAGGTGAGATAGATTTGGGAAAATTTGGATTAAATATCTGGATCTAACAACATGCATATCGCTGGAAACTGTTAGGTTTATGAGCGATCACGGATATTTAATATCAGTTGACCTACATACGCCGGCCTATGCTAAAAACCGAACAAGTGCGAATTGGACTCGAGCACTGAGGGTTCCAAACAAACATCATATGTAGCTACATTAATAATAATAATGCAACACTTTTAGAAGAAGTCGGTTAAAAATAACTTTTAGAATAAAGGATGTTAAGATAATGCTATAATAAAAGACAATCTTAACGTTGCCGTTCGATCCCTATGTGTGGTTATTGCACCATCCGTAAATAATAAGTTTGTAATAGTAAATTCGCTTTTTTTTTATCAAAGTACATATTTACAGTTTTCAGATTTTTTCCTTTGCATGCGCTGTTACACCTTTCTTCTTGCCAAATTTCATGATTCTGTTTCTGGTTTTCATAAGATATCTCCAACACATTACTCCAATCAAATTCACAGTAGTGAAAACTACAATGAAAATGTATAAATCGCGGTAATTATTTACGGAGTCAGTAAATTTTTTCTCTTGTTTCACACGTTTTTTATATGGGCATAGCAAAGTGACTCTACTGCACCTGATGCTAAACGGAGAGGGTCCAGGTAGAAAATCAACTGACGAGCAATATTATCCATCATCAGTCGACACAATATGGTAGTTGACTACTTTTTATAATACATTTATCAAAAATGTATGCCATCCAAAATCCAACGGAAAAATAATTTTCAAAATTGGGGCTATAATTAGTAAGTTAAGCTTTGAAATTTGGTGGAAGGGGAAGTTGTCAAATAACAGTAGGTAATATCAGACTGACGTCACCAAGTGTCACCGACCGTAACGATGTGTGCGTGCGAAAGAGATAGCGCGATATCCCCGCCATGCCCTCACTTTTGCTCACAACAATATTTCAAATGTGAATAACTGCTTTACTTTTCAATCAATTTCGATGCTGATTTCACATAGGAAACTACCCTATTATGCCGGCTTGGCCTGGATTGTTTTTCAACATAAATTCAACATCGTTCAACATACCCATTGTTGTATATTCAAGGCTTAAAACGGAAAGCTCGCATCGTGACAAATTTTTCAGTTGACGTCAAAACAAGCGTCGCTTGCGAACGCCGACTCTAAAGGATTCCGAAACGCTGCTCTTTGTTGCGTTTCGAAGGTTTTATTGAATACACTGACGGATTTGCGCCTGCATTTTTTTGGGATGCAATGATTTTTTTACATATTCTTGAATATTCACAATCGAGAATGGAATACAGTTTTTGAAGTGGTAGAGTTTTTTTGTATGAGCGGATTGGTAACATTGAAAAATTCTGGTCTAAAGTGGCTTTTCATTTCGTTTTAGTATTTTCGAAGGTAAAGGAGATAGAATTTCCTCCTTTAAGCTCGACCATGCATTTACAACTCTTTTAGCAATGTATTTATGATTGGAAGTGTTAGTCATTACTAACCGTTAGACTCTACAATATGTTAGGCTAGATATTGCTGGCGATACCACCTGCATGAAAGTTATTTCCCAGCCTGAAATTCCTAATACATACAAACCTAATACATACAAATTCCTAATACATCTAGGACTTTGTCCTAAATGTTTATTTCATTTAAATCAATTCAACAGTTTATTCACCCAACATTTTAATTTTGCATTTACAATCATATATGTAGGAAAGCATGGTTATGGAAATAGAAGCAAGAACGGTAGGAGGCTGGTCACATTCGCCATGGAGAATAAATTAAGAATTTTAAACACCTTTTATAACAAGAAATCAGCACGGAAGTGGACATGGATCTCTCCAAACGGATTGTATAAAAATGAAGTCGATTTCATTATGTCAAATAACAGCAAAGTATTCAAAAATGTATCAGTAATTAACCAATTGAATTTCAATTCCGACCATAGAATGGTTCGGGCAACCATGACAGGAGCAGATGTAAAAAGAAACAGGAGGTTTCAGAGCAAAATTAACAGTCTCATTTGCCTTGGAAATACCGATACGTTATTGAGTAGACTAAAAGCATCAGTACACAGTGTCGAACAGAGCTTACCAACGCAAAATAAATACGACAACATTTTGACCATTCTTAGAACAGAAACAACTACAATAAATAACGAAATCAAAAAGAGAATACTGTCAAACGAGTCGAAAAAAATTGTTAGAACACCGGAAAGAAGCAATAAGAAAAGGAAAGGTATGTAAGGAGAGCAGGCAAGTGATAGGAAACTTAAGCAAGCAAATTAATAAAAGCATTAGAAGAGATCTAAAAATAAGAAGAAAAAATACACTACTAAAACATATTGAACGAACTAGGGGAATAAACAAAGCTTTCAAAGAATTAAACGATAGAAAAGTTTGGATGCCTTATTTAAAGAACAGAAACAATTATTGTACTAGCAAGAGGCAGGAAATACTCAAAATTGCTACAGAATATTACAAAGAACTGTATAAGAGTAAAACAAGTAAGAAAATTGAAAATATCGCGGAGGTTGAATCTTTGTCCGACCCTGAGCCAGTGCCCTCCATATTAAACGAAGAAACAATAAAGGCTATAAAGTCACAGAAATCGGATAAAGCTCCAGGACTGGATCAGGTGACGAACGAACTACTTAAAACTACAGCATCTGTCATAGCCCCAGTATTGACTAACTTATTCAACGAAATTTTGGAAACTGGAAATATACCTGCTGACTGGTTGAAATCGACAATAATATTGCTTCACAAGAAAGGAGATAAAGGAGACATTAACAATTACAGACCGATAAGCTTAATGTCTAATATATACAAAGTCTTTTCCAAAATAATTCTCTCCCGTATCGTAAACACACTAGATGAAAATCAACCTAAGGAGCAAGCAGGTTTCCGAAGCCGCTTTTCAACAATTGATCATATCCACGTTCTCCGACAAGTATTGCAAAAATACCAAGAATATAATAAAACGTACTACATAGGATTTGTTGACTTTCACAAGGCATTCGATTCTTTAGAACATGAGTACATATGGGAAGCACTAAGATGCCAAGGTGTCCAAAACAAATATATTAGAACTCTTAATATAATTTACTCAGGAAGCACAGCCCAAGTAAAGCTGGAGACTACAGGAGTATCATTTCCTATCCAAAGAGGAGTCCGTCAAGGGGACCCCATTTCTCCAAAATTATTTACAGCAGTACTGGAGATGATTTTTAGGAACCTAGAATGGGAGAATATAGGTCTCAACATAAATGGCGAAAAAATGAGCCATTTGCGTTGTGCAGACGATTTGATTCTTTTTTCAGAGAATTCGAGGAGCTTGGAAAAGATGATGCAGCAATTGTCAGACGAAAGTGCTAAAGCGGGGTTGTCGATGAACATTAGCAAGACAAAAGTAATGACTAACACACAACATTCAGATACAGATTTCATACGAGTAAATGACGAACAAATAGAATATGTAGACGAATATGTATATTTAGGACAGCTGATATCCCCCATTAATACCATGGAAAAAGAAATAGATAGACGAATATCAAATACGTGGAAAAAATTTTGGAGTCTCAGCGAAATAATGAAAAATAAGGAAATGCCAACAAAAATTAAAAGAATTGTGTATGACATGTGCATAATACCTTGTCTAACATATGGCTGCCAAACATGGGCCTTAACAGAAAAATTATCAAATAAAATAAAAGTGTGCCAGAACAGCATCGAACGAAGTGTAATTGGTGTGAGAAGAAAGGATAAGGTAAATTTGGAAAAAATAAAAAGTAAAACAAAATTCAAAAACGCGCACAGTGTTTGCAAAAAGATGAAATGGCGATGGACTGGGCACATGTTACGAGACGCAAAGGAAAAGTGGACCAGAATAATAACGGAGTGGTACCCTAGGGGTGAAAAAAGAAATAAAGGGAGACAGTGTAAGCGCTGGGAAGATGATATAAGGCAAATAGCAGGTCCTGAGTGGACCCGTTTAGCCAAAGATCGAGTTGCATGGAAATCCTTGGAGGAGGCCTTTGTCGTAAGACAAGCTGTTGCAAAAAAGAATCCGATTGCCGATATTATGTAATATTTATGTTAGAAATAGTTAGATTAATATATCAGTAAAAAGTTTAAAAGATACATATTGTAATTAGCAGTAGGTAACAGCAATAAAGGCTTATTTTATTTTATTTTTTTATTTTATTTTATTTATTTTATGTAGGATAACTTAAAGGATCTAAATGAGCAATCGACGCCATCTATTAACAATCAACGGTACTAAGTTGTTAACTAATTATTAATCTACCCGCAACCGATCTCACCAACGTCTTAGCGCCAATCTTGAACGCGAAGTTTCAAAGCTCCATATTATTTTTAATATTTAAACAGAGCAATTACAATAAGTACGGGGGTGAAGTTAGGAGGGACATAAAATTTAATAACGACATTCGAAGGGTCCGCTTATTATCAAGGGGACGACAGGAAAACTGTAGTTTCCTCGAGAGTATAATTCCTATTATATTTTATATTTTCTTACAATCAATGAGGTATAATTTTTTGTATCAAATTTTATACCTGATATTCTTTAGGGGGGAATTGATTTGTTTGTTTGCCCTTTATTGGGTTAATTTAAAGTTAAAGTTCGTTTTTGTTATTAATTAGTTTTAAATACTGATCCTTCAGTCAAACTATTTGTATAGTTTTGATGGACATCTGTTAATATTGTAAGTTCCTATTCTCTTGTAAAAGTTCAAATAAAAAAAAAATAAAAAACAAAACTGGGCTTAGGATTATTTTTTAACGATTATGTTCGTAATAAAAGTGGGTATAAATGTGTATATCAGTTAGTCAGATAGCATTTTAATGACATATTTATACAATATAAAACATATCCTCACCTTCCTAAGTGACTCCAATTTCAATTTACACAAGAAACATACAGGAAAAAACATCGAAATTCATAACAGCGATAACAATAACCGATTTAAAATAACCGTTATCTACCAATACCGTTATTAAAGTAACGGTAATAACGTGTTTAGACACGTGCGGCCGCGGTTGGTTTTCGTTCACTCGAGCAGAAAACGGTTGGATTTTTTAGGCCTTTCTACAACGAGCGAGTCTTTGAACCGGCGTAATCACACGTTAAGAGTTATTTTCACAGAATTAAGGTTACGCATCGTGTTAACTGGATCGGTATTGCATTGTGAGATAGAAATAGATTTAAGACAATGGAGTTCAAGATTTTTAAAGCAGAAAGTAGGTCATATATATACTTGTGCCCTGTGGTCTGGGGTCATCTAGAGAATTCCGCCACGGCATCCCCTGCTTGTCGTAAGAGGCGACTAAATGGGGTTTGAGAGAGTCGCGGGGCGAGCAGTGGGGGGCTGCTACTCCAATTTATGGGACTCCGAGGTGGACGACATTGCGGGTGGTCGGTCTCCTGCAGTCGTAGACGCCAAAGGCGTGCTTTGGGGGTCGGGGGCTTCTTAGCCCTCTCATTTAGAGAGGGGCCGTAATTCGGCATTGCGCAGGGACGGTTCCGTGCAGCCATCTTCGTGCAACAAGATACCCCGGGGCCGTGTATGCGCCGAAGAAGGCCACTGCGGGTTTTGGTTGGTATACCGATGTAGGGTGTACATAGTGTTAGGGACTCGGATCAATGCTCGCTCGGATGATGTTGTATTCCCGACATTGGGCCGTAAGATCGGTGAAACCAACATAACTATTCCACTCACCCCACAGTGGTGGTAGCGATAACGCGTTTTTCCCCGCGATAAAAAAAAGGTCATAAATATACTTGAAAACGTGTTGTGCCGTAAATAGGGTAGCGTGGGATAAACTCAGGAGTCAAGTTGATTACTTGGTAGCAGTTAAACATAGGCGATAGTCCCGTAAGTTCTAACGATGTCATTTAATCGTCAATTCGATAGTTTTGAAAGTTATTTTGCGGTAAAATGACACCAATCGTTAACTTAATTAGTCGAGACTAACTTTAGGTGAGGGCCTATGATTTTTAAGGAAAAAGGTGTAGATGCGTTATAAACAGTCTCCAAATGGCACACGAAAATTGAGCTAATTAGCACAATCGACCTTAGTATCGTGACAGAATCTGTTGAAGTTAGACATCTTAAGATATTCGATAAAATTCACTATATGATTATAATGAGAATAATTATGATATGCCGTAATACTTTCACGTGTCATATTATAGTTTGTTATTTTAATTTTAAATTAACTATGTGCGGGATAATGTGCCGTTTTTGAGAGCCGAATACAGTATAGGGGCAGTATATACACATTTTTATTAGAATATCATTGGTGAGGACACTCTAACTCTTTACCTAATGCATACCTCTATACCTTTCTATAAGAACCCGTTTTAATATAATTGGGCCGTGTATAATGTTCCTTCCTATTAAATTGCGTATCCCTTGCCGGTATAATTGGGGTAAGTGACGAAATCTCTTTGATATTGAAATAATGCTATGAGTTGCTGACCTTTATTACTTGCTCTCGTGTTTGTGGGTTAGTCATACTTGTGGGCAGTTTTTGCATTAGTCGTAGCAATAAATGTTTTATTGGTTAACTTTATCAGGATTTTCTGGAGTATCAAGTTATTTGAGGTAAGGAAGAGAATAACAAAACAGTGATTATATTGCTTATTATAAAAGCGGCGATAGCCTAGTTGGGAGTGGAACGGACTGCCGAGACGAATGTCCGCAGGTTCGAAACGCAAGGGCACACACCTCTGACTTTTTTAAAAAGTTATGTGTCTGTTCTTTGTGAATTATCGCTCGCTTTAACGGTCAAGGAAAACATCGTGAGGAATCCTGCATACCTGAGAAATTCTCTGAATATCGAAGGTATGCGAAGTCTGCCAACCCGCACTAGGCCAGCGTGGTGGACTAAGGCCTTAACCCTCTCGGTTATAGAGGAGGCTCGTGCTCAGCAGTGGGCAGTATATAATTCAGGGCTGGTATGGATGGAAAAGTGCAATTGAATATTGAATTGATGTTTGGGTCTCTAAAATGTCCCTTATCATATGAGATGTACAGCAAGTTATCATTAAACATATTATAGTATTTTTTCCTACCGCAGAATCTTTAAAATAAACAGAAGTACAGTATTTGAAAACAGCGAGCTGCACCCAAGATATGTTGCAATAACAGTAATATTGTTCAGAACTTCATCAATAACGTACCGTTGTATCCAATGAAAATAGTTTAAACGACAGAACACTTAAATTGAAAACATAAATTGTAATTAAAAATAACGCGGTACGGAACTGACTGTCGAGACAAATAGTTTTATGGCACACAATGAATTTATGTTTGTATTTATTTTTATTATTTTTAGCTTAAATAGAAAATGCGAAGAAACCATTTTGATTTCTGATAGTTTCGTATAAAAATCGTTTTCGATTTCGCTTCGAACTTGTCTACTAAACGGAAGACCCAGGTCTTCGTAATTCTAGAGTTCTATGCCCAGTCGTGGGCCAATTAGAAGATTGTAGCAGTAATCATAATAAAATAATATTGCTTCATAGACTCTAAAGCCATCTTTTGGACGTCAAAAGCCACAGTGAAGTTTGAATCTTGTTCGCAGAAAATTAGTCAACTATACTTACTACTGATATCACATAACTAAAATTGAAATACTTTTACTTTAACATGACAGTGATTTACAGTTACTCAAGTATGTGACATTCGGTAGGGTTCAAATGAAGTATGAATGCAGGGGTGGTCAGAGATCATTGCGGTCCATGCGTCGGGGGGCAATCAGACGATGCCAATCGGTACGTCGCCTTGGTTAATTACCGCCCGATACTGCGTGCGTATATCTTGCATGACAAGGGTCTAGAATCCTTGCAGATTGGAGGCGAGATTAGGAAATTTAATGGTGGAGTTCTATTTACAATGATATCACGCCATACATGGCTGGTGAAATGTGGGTATGATAACACCTTTCGAAAAGGGATGAAGGCGTGATGCTGTTATAAACCAAATTATTTATTTAGATACCAGTTATAATTCTAATAGGTTACAAAAACACAGGATGGGCGTTCAGTTTAAAACGTGTGTCACACATCCTCACAAATTAATGAAGCAAATTACAAACATTTAACAGACTCTACTTTGAAGTGTGCCTTATGGAAAAGACGTAAATAAATTGCTGTATAAATTTCTTTTATTTATTAATTACAATTTACTGAAACTCTTTGTTACTGTCTTCCCTACACTAAGCTACGCTTTGTCGTGGGCAACCCCGATAGCTGGTATAATAATCATCATTATAGATAATTATAGCCCTAATTAAATATTTTTCTTCTTTGTTTACAGGTAAGTGTGAAGTTCTTCTCGTAGTGAAAAAAAAAATGTTGGGACCTGTTTTAAAACAAGACTATTCGTTGCTGTTTTCGTCATGAAACCTTCAGGTCTGTATAATATTTAGGTTATTTGAAATCGCAGTTGCTATTAATATGATTAAATATTATTTCCTTGGCTTATTAACTCAAAAATAATATTTTTAAGTACATTCACTATATACATTTTTATTACGATACGAAACAGCAATTGTATTGTATTCTAGTTTTTAATAAAGAATTTACTTTAAACATGATTTTGTAACTCGAAAACATTATTATTTCTGTTTGAAATACGAGATTAATTAAATTTAAAATACCCTCGACACAAAAAATCTCTAAAAAGTATAATATTACTAGGTACTTAAACGACAAAGACACTTTTATTATTATACTTTTTAGAGATTTTTTGTGTCGGGGGTTATTTTAATTTTAATTTTAATTTTAATTTTATTTCAATCTTTTTAAATTACTTTATTCTCCATCGTGGGGCATTGATAATCAACTATCTAACACCTACCCGATGAGACCATCCTTATGAGCCCGAACACGCTATATCTGCTATAAATTGTTAAGGAGTTGGGTATCCCGCAGACTAATTGATGCTGCAGCTTCAGCCCGCGTTTAAAAATATTGCCGAGGTCACAGTACACCAAATTTAAATTCAATCGGGCTTTTTAAATTGGAAAAGAGCTGATAATCTTCAAACGCCTGAACAGATCTTCTTAAATTATAGCTAAGAACCATCGCGACCACATTAGCTTTCAAATAAAAAAAACCGCGTCAAAATTGGTCCATTCGTTTGAGAGCTACGATGCCACAGGCAGACATACAGATACACAGATACACACCCTAAACTTATAACACCCCGCTTTTTCTGTCGGGGGTTAAAAACAAATTAAACGGACATTGGAAGGGTCTGTAGGATATTAATATTATTTACGCATGCTCGCATGCTCACGCCTTTTATCCCCGAAGGGGTAGGCACAGGCGCAACTAGTGCACCCACTTTTCGCCAAACGTATTCCGTCCCATGAAGTGATAGGGGGCGAACCTATCGCCATATCGGGCACAAATTCCAGACTCCGGGCTGATACTGAATAGAAAAATACAATATCACTTTGCCCGACCCGGGAATCGAACCCGAGACCTCAGCCTTGCAGTCGTACCGTAATACAACTACGCCACCGAGGCAGTCAGTTAATATTATTTAATTTTTTAAAATTACCTTTAAACATTTACTACTTAAAAAGATATAAATTAGTATTCAACGAAATAATGAGATACTTATAATTCTGTCGGTAATTTAGCAGCAAGCCTTTGATCACAAATTTGATTAAATTAAAACGGCAGAACGTTTCTGTAAATACTATAAAATATATTTAGAGCCAATTGTGAACGATTCGTTTCGAAAAGTTCCATTAACTGTACATTTTTATGATTTTTTTAATGTACCTACCTTATATGTAATATTTTACATTTGAATCGTTTTATTGCCGAAGTACGTGGAAAGTGTTGCAACGATATATATAAAACCTATTTTGTTTGACGCTTTATTTATGTTTTCTAAAATAGCAGAAAAGGCAACGACTTTGTGATAATAGACATGAAATACATTTTATTGTCTCAATCGATCACGTTTACTTAACGAATCAATAATATACGTTAAAATATATCAATATCATACAATCAATCAAACGACATAAACAACAATTTTCACTCGCGAGACGAGTTCATTCAACTCTCGTAGTAATGTGCTACGTCGTAGCTTCGTAGCGCTGTAGCCGTAGCAGCTGTAGACGTTTTATTAGTACAGTAAGACACTTTACGTGACACGTATGTTCGGATTGACATTTTTATTTGCTGTTAATATTGATCCAATTTAATGCATCGTTTTCAGCTGAAATATGAGAATGGTAAGTACTGTGAAAACTCGTTTGCGTGTAGGGAGCTTGAAAGTTTTATAGCATAGCTGAAATATACCTAAGTTATTATACCCCTAACTGGGACCAGTCTCAATTGTTTTAATAAGATCATATAGTGATATGCTTTCTCGGAACAAAGTAACCCATTAAAATCACGATACTATGCAAGCTTTTATCAGAAATATACATTAACGGTATTGTTGCATGTAATTATTTATTTTACTGAGTGTGTAATATGGATTTAAAATACCCGCGCATATTTACTCAAATCTGGGCAAGTTTTAATAAGCTATATTTAATCTCGAACGCAATTCGCAGCAGAATTTATAAATGATTCAAAAGGAATATTTTTTATCCCATTCTATAAATGTTACTGATGGTTTGAAGTACATTACACTCTCAGTTTTGGATCATGTATTTAATCTAAATGAATAGCTAAGTCATGTGAATTTCACAAATTTTCTCGAAGAGGTAGATAGAGGTTAAAATAAGATTATTTTCCAGTATTGTTTCATCGTTTAACTAATATTAAAACGAGTTGACTTTAAAATCCAATCCGAGATGTCATAAATATTATAATCTAAGTACTGTGCCATCAAACCAACGAGGTCATTAACAGAGTTAATGATTAATGGAATCTAATTAGCTCTCACGTTGAAATGTTTTGTTAGAAAGCGCGTTCAAATAGATTAACTGTGTGTCAAACTATATGAATTAGAATTTATTGTTTTTTTCTAATAAACCATTGATTGACCATTAGGCATGTTGTTTATTATTTTATATCTTACAATAATTTACTTCAATCAATCAGCCTATCACACTGGTGAACGTAGGCCTTCCCAAGTGGCGTCATCCATTGCGGTACAATAATTTACTTACATAATAATAATGAGTGAAACAGTATTTAGTTAAAAATTATCACTAGAATTGTACATATCACATTCTAGAATTACATTAAAGCAGAAAATTTAGCTATGTAATATAATAAATGGCCTGTTTTGACTGGAGTGAATATTGTATCAAGGAAGTCAAGTGATAGTTCCTTAATTTGTCACGATGTGCTGTTCTATTATGTGCGGTTAGTGTCATTAACAGATATAAAAAAAAACAAAACGCAACAGCTATTTCACGACGACGTTGATGAAAAAGTGATGCGACGTGACTGACTGACTTATAATCTGGGTTCAGCTTTCTCCATAATAAACTCCAAATCAGGAAAATATGGGCAACCCGTGTTTACACCAGTTTCAAAATAGACACGAGTTTCCCCGTGCTTCGAGCCGGCTCATCAACGCGGCAAATTTCATTAAAATCGATTCATCAATTTCGCCGTAAACACGTGCCGAAATGTACATTCATGACCTTTTATGAACTTTGTATAAGGACTTAGTTTTAATTACTAACTTTAAAATATAAACACAATTCCTGGATTTGTAATATTTAAGCATTTAAACGTTCTTAATGTGACGTTGATCTGCTGGAACCACAAACTATCAGGCGTTTAAAAAGGCAACATATATTAGATCGGAATTCATAAATAATTGATAGTATTACTAAATGTGCTATGCTCACAGGAGCTCTGCACATAACACGTCAGTTTTATCAACATATTTGCTTATAGCTTAGTGGCTGATCGCAAATAAAACAAAGGAAAAAAAAAGCAATGAGAGGTGTCAAGGGACACCCGGATGGAACGAAGTTCCTTTCGATTAATTAGTGAAGGAATTGTAATAAAATTTTATTTATACAACAGAGTGTGTATATATATAAATATATAAATATTTTCCTATTTTCGTTCCAATACATAAGTTTCTAGAGAAAAAAAGTCATAAATACGTGTGGCACTCGGAGACTACCGCGGTAAAGCTATTGCATAGCATTTTTATCACAAATTTTGATTGACTAAACACAAATTCGATCTTACGCTTACCACATAAAGTAGATTTTTAAACGCGAGCAAAGCACGTTTAGTCTTGTTATTGATAAATGTCAGTAACCAAAGTAGAATAAATCAACAAAATTTGAAAAAATAATGTTACGTTCGATTCTTTTGTACTCGTGCCGTGCCAACGCTGGGGAAATAGCTTCTACGCAATGTATTTAAGGTTCATTTTAGATTAGTAAGAAATGGTTTTAAATACTTTAATAAATAAAATAAATACAAATATACTCGTTTCAAGAATTATAGCTTCTACGCATTGTATTTAAGGTTCATATTAGTAAGATACTAGAAAAAAGTGTCGTGACAACTTTCCGTCCAGCACGCGCAATAAGGAACTTCGTTCCAAAAATGTGACGTTGACGGCTTTATAAAAATAAGCCTGATCTAGTATTTTCGAGAATTTCTCTGTGTATAAACGCCACACTAACTAAACATATCAGTTACTATGTATACACACACACGCACTCCTTTTATCCCCAAATGGGTAAGCGGAAATGCAACTAGTGCACCCACTTTTCGCCTTATGTATTCCGTCAAATAATGTGTTAGGAGGCCTATTGCCATATCGGGTACAATTATCAGACTCCGGACTGATGCTGAGCAGAAAAACCAATATCATTTTGCCTGACCCGGGGATCGAACCGGAAACCTCACATTGCAGTCGTACATTAATACAAAATCATGCAGACTTATTCTCGGTTGCCGCGTAACTCTTTTTTTTTTTTCTTTTTTTTTTTTGGTTTCGCGGAGAAAGTGCGTTACCACTACCGCCCGGCCTTCGTGGGGGGCGACCGAGCGGTTATGTTGGGTTCACCGTGCCTTACGACCCGGCGTTGAGCCGCCCGGAGAGATGGAAAACGTCGGGCGACCGCCGGGCCGAGTCCCTAACCTATGTACACCGCACGGCATACCAACTAAAACTCCGCGGTGGCCATCTTCGCCGCATTAGGGACGGCTGCGGGCTTCCTCTGACTAATGTCTAAGTTGTCGTCCGCAACCGCCCCTGCGCGGTGCCGCCTGGTGCAGCCCGTCTCCTGTTGTGGGGGGGCTCAGAAGCCCCCGCGTACCAAAGGACGCTCTCAGCGTCAACGGCAGCGTGAGGCCTACCTGCCACGCTGCCGTCCATCACGGGGGTCGCTACAATGTGCCAAAAGATACACAAAGCCAAAGACGGACGGCCCCCTGCCGCCCGCCTGCGACCCCCGGTGGCCCCTATTAGTCGCCTTTTACGACAGGCAGGGGATACCGTGGTGGAATTCTCCAAACGCCCCCAATCCACAGGGCGGGAGACGCCGGTCAGTCGTCCACCCGGCGCCTCCTTCGTCTCCTCTGGCGGCGGGAGGGATCTTCGCGCTCCCGATCCCTCTCGGCACTCTCCTTCTGCGAGAGGACCACCTCGCAGAAGTGGGCCACCGCACGCCAGGCCTCCCGACTGTCGACCATGGAAGTGACCACGGCCGGCCGCGAGAGGTCTCCTCCGACGACTGCTCTGAGAGCGCTGCGCTCCTCGTCCCAGGCTGGGCAAAACTCCAATGTATGTTGGGCCGTATCCAGCGGGCAGTTGTCACAATGGTGACACACGGCCGACACCTCTGTGCCTACGATACGACACAGATACTCACCGAAGCAACCATGCCCGGTGAGTACCTTTTTTTTTTTTTTTTTTTGGTTTCGCGGAGAAAGTGCGTTACCACTACCGCCCGGCCTTCGTGGGGGGCGACCGAGCGGTTATGTTGGGATCACCGTGCCTTACGACCCGGCGTTGAGCCGCCCGGAGAGATGGAAAACGTCGGGCGACCGCCGGGCCGAGTCCCTAACCTATTTACAACGCACGGCATACCAACTAAAACTCCGCGGTGGCCATCTTCGGCGCATTAGGGACGGCTGCGGGCTTCCTCTGACTAATGTCTAAGTTGTCGTCCGCAACCGCCCCTGCGCTGTGCCGCCTGGTGCGGCCCGTCTCCTGTTGTGGGGGGGGCTCAGAAGCCCCCGCGCACCGAAGGACGCTCTCAGCGTCAACGGCAGCGTGAGGCCTACCTTCCACGCTGCCGTCCATCACGGGGGTCGCTACAATGTGCTAAAAGAAACACAAAACTAACGACGGACGGCCCCCTGCCGCCCGCCGGCGACCCCCGGTGGCCCCTATTAGTCGCCTTTTACGACAGGCAGGGGATACCGTGGTGGAATTCTCCAAACGCCCCCAATCCACAGATGCCCGGTGAGTACCTGTGTCAACCGAAACGTAGCTGGGCCGTGGCGCCTGTCCAGCCACTCGGCAAAGACCGGGCGCACTGCCGCTACGACCCTGAGCCCCGCTGACGGGGTCTCCAGCCTGAGACGCCACGCCTCCACGGCGGCTCGCCGTAAGGAGGCCCTCATGGCCTCCACCTCCTTCAGGGCCGGACGCTGCCCGCGACTGAACGCCTCGTCCCGCCAATGAAAAGCATCGGACAGGGATTGGGCGTCCAGATCCCAAGGCAGGAATCCGGCCAACATGCAAGCCGCCTCGTACGAAACCGTGCGGTATGCCCTGATCACCCGCTGCGCCACTACACGCTGAGGATTGCGCAAGAGCGCGATGCCGCGTAACTCTATACTAACTAAAATCCTTACGCATCCTTACATAGTATACACTGGTGGTAGGTCTCTCATTATGTAAGAGGCCGTCTGGGTGGGTACCACCGCAATGTCTATTTCTACCGCCAAGCAACAGTGTGCATGCACTGTTGTGTTTCGGTTTGAAGGACATTGTAGCCAGTATAACTACTGGACATAATGAGACTTAACATCTTATGTCTCAGGGTGACGAGCGCAGTGGAATGCCACACAGTACTTTGTTAGTCAAGGTGCTGGATGGTGTTGCTACTGTTTATGGGTGGTCGTATCGCTTACCATCAGGCGAACGGCATGCTCGTCTCGTCATTAAATGCAATAAAAAAAAAAAAAAAAAAAAAAAAAAAAAAAGTATATAATAAAGTCACCTTCTCCGCCGCTTCTGTACGCGATAAACTCAAAACGTGCCGAACGAAGGTCGATTAAATTTGATGGATATAGTTAGAGACCCTGGAAAGGTTTTAAGCTACTTTTTATACCGAAAAAACTTTTTCACGCAGGCGAAGTCGCCAGCAAAATCTAGTTAGAATATAAAACACTACATAGTAAACTAACTAACAACAACGATAAGCCCCAATCATAAACTTGTAATTTTAGGTAGAGTTGGACAACAGTAGCTCTATGTCTGCATAGAGCCAATTCCGTCGACAATCACGCTGGCTGGAGTTAATGAACTGTTGTGTGCGTACTTAAAATGCCCTTTGTGACGCAGTAGAGTCTACGGGTCAAGGTTACAATATTTTCGTGTATTTATTTACGTTTTATTGTGGGTGATCGGCACGAACGTTACAAATAGTTAGTTACAGGTAGCGAAGAACATGATTTAAAAATCACTAGTAAAAGACTCTATAGCGTTAAAATTTGTGGATTATCACTGGTCATTTTATATTTTATTTTTTAGAATATATTTCCACCGCAATGCCTATTTCTACCGCCAAGCAGCAGAGTGCATGCATGTACTGCTGTAATACTGTTGTATTTCGGTTTGAAGGACATTGCAGCCAGTGTAACTACAGGACATAGTGAGACTTAACATCTTATGTGTCAGGATGACGAGCGAAGTGGAATGCCACACAGTATTTTGTAGCTCAAGGTGCTGGATGGTGTTGCTACTGCTTATGGTTTATATCGCTTACCATCATGCGAAAGGCGTGCTCGTCTCGTAATTCAATGCCATAAAAAAAATGACTATTTTGGCAGATATTGTTTATATCATAGTTTGTTTTAATGCTCCAAACAAAGTAAAAGCATGTATTACGAAGTAAAATTATTCTAAATGAATGAGTGACGTAAGAGTCACCTAAAATATGTGCAAGTGAAAGTGTGGAGTTCATTTTAAGACTCACCCTTACATAGTACAAAACAAAGTCGTCCGCCGCCTCTGTACGCGGTAAACTCTAAACTACTAAACAGATTTTGATGAAATTTGGTAAAGTGATAGTTTGAGACCCTAATAAGGTTTTTGGGTCTACTTTTTATCCCGGGAAAATATAAAGCGTGATTTTTATCCCGGTAAAACACTCTCACGCGGGCGAATGCGCGCGCAGAAGCTAGGGCTAGTATAAATGTTTCAACACATTAAATACTGCTACGGTATTCCTCAAATATAAACAGAAAATAATTTACTGCGTTTTGCGGCAGACTGTCTATTATATGGGATAATTTTTAGGTATCTATTTTTTCAGTTATCTTAACCAACATCAGGGAATCATGACGTCACCAAAAGGTGACACTAAATAAAAGAAACTCAATATTATTTCTGTGAAACACTTTTTATGTTTGTTAATCATAGCACGTAAACTTTCACTTCACTTTGTTACTTCATACGTCAGTGACATTAAATACATTTTCTTTGAACGAATCGCACGAGCTCACATAGGAGACATTATATATTTAGCTCTGGCTCATCGGAGAGTCATAAATGAGATTCGTATTGATTTGAGGATTCGCATAAAACTTATTTATGTGGGCTGTTGATACATTTAAATTTGATTGTTGATTGAATGTATTGTTATAAATAATTTTTATTTATTAAATCATCGCGCCGACTGGATTTGAACTTCTTCTGAGAAGAATTTTAGAAAATCCAACCTAGGTTATAAAACTAACGTAAAATATTCTGAAGCTTCTTCATCCAGCAATTAAAGCTGTCTATTGCCTGTTAGTCGGTCAGTTTTAACATTTTATTATTTAAATACATAGTAATAGAATAATTATTATTCAATACCCAACCACCATTTAGAAGATTGAAGATGAGTCAGCGCAATTGTAGCGTTTATACAATATCAATAAACATTATTTGGTACTTTTACATAAATTTAAACCCAAAAAGATTAATCTAAGATTGTTTTTTGTTGGTGCGGCTCTTATTGTCTATAATTTTTAATGAAGTTATTAAAGAACTCTGCTAAAGCTCTAAAGCTCAGGTATAACCTTATTTCGACTCAACCTCTACTCGCAAACATTAAATTCTGCGCCATAAACTTTAATTTGAGATTAGAAGGCCAAGTTATATAATAAAAACATGTCACTTGCGGTCCCGTTGAAAAGAAAACAAAAATGGATGCCGGCGAGCGTTGCGGGGGCGGGAAATAACACTTACACGACTTTTTAATTTATTTAACTATGTATTTATACAGACTGCAGCACTAGAAGTGTGTTATGAAATAATTTTTTTCATATTGATTGTGAAGATACTATATTTCATAATTTTTAAGGTACCGTACCTCAAAAAGAAAAAAGGAACCCTTATAGGATTACTTTATTGTCCATCTTTCTGTATGTCAAGACCTTATTCCTTAGGAATGCGTAGCGATATCAAGTTGAAATTTATATCAATTACTCGGACCTACGGTCTCTTTCAGCTGTGAAAATCAAACCTGTAAGTCAACGTGATCAAAAAATATAACTGTTTATGTCGTATATTTTGCGATTTCATAAGGGCATTAAACCCTATAGGGTTGACATAAAATCATTAAATTTGGCGAAAAGCAAGGTCTTATAGCACATAGGTCCGTCTGGAAATCTTTGGGGGAGGCCTATGTTCAACAGTGGCCGTCATGTGGCTGATGATGGTGATGATGATGATAGCACATATATAGGAAAAATCGGAATACCGTAAATATGTATTTTAATAACAAATAAAAGCAAATTTATTGTTACAAACTTTTTTAATTTGATTAATTTATTAAGTACTTTTGGTGAACTATTGAGCTTATATACTTAGATCCCTTACCTACAAGTTTGTACGGAACCCTCGGTACGCGAGTCCAACTCACACTTGTCCGATTTTTTTTATCGTCAAAGGGGCAGAAATAATAACTAGTGTAAATTTTTGTGTAGATTTTTTGCATCGTATATAATATATAGGGGCACAAATTTCCATTCTGCTCGCAAACGTGTTTTTTCAAGTCAGGTTTTCTAGTGAGCCAGCGTCGAGCAAAGTGGCAATCTATAGTCTCTGTCAAACCCTAAAGGATAGAGGCGTGATATTATGTATATTATAGGTATACATAATATACAAAGAGCACGGGCTGGCAGAAATAGGAAGTCTGGGTCCTATTTATTCATACTGTCTATGTTTTGATAAACTTTATCTGCTATTATGGCTCAGAAGCGTTGGTAATTTCTATAAAATATTTTTACTAGTTAGTTGCCGATTTTCTACCGTAAACATCTGAAACACGAGAATTTTGTAAGAAACTATGAGTGTCTACATAGATATAAGTGCGTTCTACTCAGTATAAATTAAACACCCATTTTTATATTCACAAAAGCCTTCTCGCTCTCTTTGTAGAGTCCTTCGACGTACTAAATACGTGACTCACCGCAGCCAACATGCGGCAAACTTATAAGTTTAAGTTCTCTGTAAGTGCGGGCAAAGTAATACAACTTTATTCATGGAGACACTTTTAGACCTTGATCATTATTAAAAAAAATAACGCAGGTTACTCACCTTGAAAGGTTACATCTGTCGATATACATTTGAGTGGCAGTCACTTGTCAGGCGACACGTGCGTGTCGCGAAAGTGCCGTGACAGCGCATGTAGTCGCCGCGGCGCATGCGCGAGTGTCGCGCGGGTGTCGCGTGACGTCACCGCGCCGGCCGCCCGCCAGTCGACAGCCACGGACGGCCGCGCCGCACGCCCCGCCCCCAGCCGGCGACATCGCCAAACTGACGCGTAAACAAAATAACACGCCAATATGACCGTGCGTTTATGATAACCGACAGCCACATACAAAAAAATAACAAAAAAATATCGACCGGCATTTTTACTTTCCACAACAAAGTTTGGTGTATTTATTTTATAAAAGAAAATTTTCAATATATTATAATAAGGGGGGAAATCTAATCGCAACAATATCGGCGACAGTGCTGTGCGTGGACGTGACGCGGCGTTTTGTTAAATAAAATATAGAAAAAAAGAGAAATAAATATATAAAATATATCGATTGTGAATTGTGTCTTTTTAGTGCCATTTTTTAATTATAAAAAGTAATATAGCCGTAGCGCATAAACACTTTTTGCCAGTACAAAGTTTAATATCTCATGCCTTCGCCTTTAAATATAGTTATATATTAAATATAGCTTCGTGTGTACAGTTAGGAACGCTAGTTAGCGGTAAAGTTAGGTACAAAGTTTATTTTGGGTTTTTGTGAGACAAAACTACCCAAAATGTCTCTGATCTGTGGAGGTAAGTGTCGTCTTCGGTCTTCCAAATACGTTAGCCACTTTGATACGTGTAGGGCTTGAAAGTCTCTACACTAGGCTTGCAGACTTGTAAACAAACAAATCGGATATTTTAGGAGCTATCTAGGTTTCTTATAAACTTATACTTATAGATAATATGAAATAACATCTATATGCGAAATAAAAACAGTTGTACTAACGTTTGTATATAAAAATACGAAAACGGTTTTCTATTGAGTATTGTGATACAGCTGTTTTGTCGCCTAAAATTTTCATAATAATAAGTTAAAACACATAAAAATTTAGTCACACATATTGTAATAAATAAATTAAATCAACAAAATACGAATAATAAAACAATTTTAGAATTACTCACTAAAACATCGGTGTCATAAATAAAAAAAATAAAATTACGAACAATAAAAACTAAATAAAGAACATAGAAACAAAATAAATCATAAAATAAATAGGACTTTGTGACGAAGTTGAGCGATAAAATGGGTGTTGTTATCAGCAAGCGTTTTGACAAATCATCGCGTTTTATTAAAAGTTTGCGGAGTATTGTTTTGGTGTTACGAATTGTATGTTCTCTAATAACATAGTATGTATGCACCAGTTTCATTTGTCATTGTAAATCGAAATAAAGATAATATTGAGCTAACCACCCATGTAGGATAATATGTAAAGTGGGTTCATAGATTTTGATAAGGACTTATTTGTTTTATGTATGAATTTTATTAAGCTAAGCACCCATTTACGATGATGAGTAAAGTAGAGTTTTTTAGTCATATTACATTGTTTTTGATTAGGTTTATGAATAAATTCTGAAGCATTATCGGGTATGCCAAAACATCCAACCTTAAAATTAAATACGCTTAAGTTAACTTGAAATAAAAACTAGTGTCTTTAAAAATCTAAAACCAATCCAATTACTTTGCAAAACTAAGAACCACGCGGCATAATTACGTCTCGTCAAAATTACTAAAACCAAATTAAAAAAGACGGCTTTGATAAAGTTGCCTCACCCTTTGACGCGAATGAACATGTCCGGCGAATTCAGACTCAGCCGCATCTTAGTTTCAAAACTTGAAAGTTTCCTCAAGATTTATGACTGCACTAACTATATTTGACCCGGAAATTAATTAGAAACCTCGGGCGAAATTCGAACCTCCTCCACAATTCCGAAAACACTGTTAAAATTGAGTTTCGAAATTATAATTTATATGTCTTTGTATTTGTAATTGGTATTTTTTATCTAAAGGTTATATCTGTGGGTGACAGGGTAGATCATAAAGGCATTTATGAATTAAAGAGGGTTAGTAGAAGTGAAATTAACAAAACAATTGTAATGTGTGTTTGATCATTAGGTGAATCGATCCCGCATTAGGTCAGTATTGTGTAGATGAAAAATAAGTCGTTTTGGTACAAGAGACCCTTGTACATCAGTGGTATTTTTGTTATTATTCATTATTATCTATAAAAAAATCGTGTCACAGTGTTTGTTACCATACTCCTCCGATACGGCTGAACCAATTTTAATGAAATTTTATATTCACACTTGGTATGTCTGAGAATAGGTTATCTATTTTTCATCCTCCTAAGTGATCAGGGTGCCCCACCCCAAAAATTTTATTACAGTTTTTTTTATGATGTGGCATTAAAAAATACATACAACCCTAAATTTTCTACCTTCTTCCATCATCATTTTTTAATAGCGACATTAGTAATTTAATAACTTTTAACGCCGGTCGGTAACTGATCAATTGATCTTCATTTTTTTTCTACTAAAATAATCTCTAAAAAGAATTTATATGGCAAAACAACGATTGTCGGGTCAGCTAGTGTTTATATAAAGTGTTAAATAAAGCCATATTGCCTTTCTATTTTCGGGTCTAGTTTCATATTCCAGTAACGTAGTATAGCATCGTTGTTATATATCACCAATTAAATCATACATTTTCAACTCCCCGTTTCCTTTTAATTCTATGATTTGTTACTGGTTAAAGACAGCTTAGCATTACCAGCGAAGAAAAATATTATTAATTAAAAAATACCTATCTCGCTGCTATGAGATGATGATAATAAATAGATCAGTGTAATGACGAGGATAATGGTTTTATGAATTTTTATGTTTTTTTTGTGAAATAATAAGGTGAAAATTTTATGTCAAAGTATTTAGACATTTAACATAAACACACGCGTGGGCAATTTTATGCACGTGCAGTAAAAAAAATAAAAAATGAGTACTATTATTTTGTTTAGAAATATTATGTACAAAATATATAAATAAACAGTGTTGTTAGTTAATGATACTGAATACATAAAAGTTAATTACAATACCACCCAGCACCACAAGTAATAAAAACAATACTTGTGCACCTAAATTTTTAAATGCAATTAAATAACGTTACATATATATTTCTCTCAAAAACTAAAACATAAAACAGTTTTAAAAGCGCAGAACAAAAAAGTAAGTAAATAATAAGATTTCAATTAAGATAAACTATTTGAATGCTGGATGTTGGAAGCTGGGAACAATAATTCGACTGGTTTCTTGGCAGATGTGTTCTGCTATCAGATCACTGGGCTACCTCCATGATTGTTGCCAAGTACTGAAAAATGTTTTCGTTTGCGCACCCGACTATTTTGGTTTATTGGATATTTTTTTTAAATCCTGCCACCAAAGTTGTTACAGTAGATGTGAAGTTAAGTGTAGATTGTATATGTATAATGTTGAGTGATATTTTTGACAGTCACCTGATTTAGGCTTGTCATGTATGGAGAATGGGTGAAACATAACACCTAGGGCGATAGTAATAAATCAATCTTATTTTTGAATAAAATCTCAAGTAGATATTTAATGTATTGAACTATTTAATAAACCAAGCTTAAGCTGTCATTTAAGAGCTCGTTCTCAGCTGAGTAAGCGCTGTTACACAAATAAAACTTAATTGTCAAAATCCGTCACGTATTGTAACTTGATATGTCATTTGAGCTAATGTTAATATGGGTTTATTAAATAGCGGATATCTTGATGTTGGCCTTAATTTGAAAGCGTCTCAGCTGATATTTGACGACACAGCGAAACTGAGTTGCATCTATTAATTTGGCCCCTAATGTCTCAGGTTGGCGTGAGCGCGGTACAGTTTCATGCTTTGTAATCCGAAGTTTTGTTAAATGTTACTACTGTTTATGGAGACGTAGTGCTTATTATTAGGCGAGTGACTTGCAGTTCTCTTCCTTATTTTTAAACTACACATGTGACGCGTTTATCCCCGAAGGGGTAGGCAGAGGTGCAACCACTTTTAGATATTGTGTTCCGTCCCATGATGCGGTAGGAAGCTATATCGGACACAAATTATAGTCTCTGGGCTGATATAAAGATCAGATATAATGATCCCAATATCACTTTGCCCGACCCGTGATATTTATTTTTATTTTTAAAAATCTAGATCATATTTTGCACTAAGTGAAAACATTATCTATTCAATTTAATTTCACAAAATAATTCTGTAATAGTTTCAGATATGTGTTTATAAAACAGTAATTCGTTGAAGTACGTTCGAAATGTCTGGAACTTAATGACTGTCGAATAATTCGCGAATTGTTAAAAGCTTCGCAAACAAAACTGTGTTAATAGTATGAAAACACGCTACAATAATTATTTTATTAATTATAATTAATTTTGTAAGACTATCAAACAGCTTCAATCATTTTATGTTATCATTCTAATTGCTGATATAAATACATCGCTCGTTTGATGTTGAGCACAAACACGGCTCTTGAACAATAACGTCAAAAATGTTAATAATCGACTGATACCGAGACATGATAATATACTGTCCGATAATGGCAAATAATTAGGTATTCTTCAAACCAAAACTTGCACACTTTCGACATAAACATTCTAAGCGACAATACTTTTAGAAAAATATAAATATTCTATTAAAATCTATCCAACGACACTTAAAAACCGCCAACAAAAGAGAAAGAATAAAAAAATGCAATTATTCTGCACACCGCTTCGTAACTCTATATGGAATAAACACGTCATTTTTAGCACATATTAAATATTGACGTGATAACACGTTGTATCCACTCGAGAGATAACCGGTGTTTTCGTGTACTGATAACAACGTGAACAAAGTGGCTAACGTGTTAAATATTCAAGACCCGTGTGCCTGTACCCGACTGCGCTGCAATGGATGTGTTAAGAACCCGAGACAATAAGAATGTCGAGTTTTAAATAAATTATTGCTGGATTTCGAGTTGTCGCTCTGGCATCGAGTTGTAAATGTAAAAGTTAATGGAACCCTAATGGATAAGTACTTTGAATTTTGAAACACGTTAAAGATTGTGACTAGAGACTGCGAGTTCGAAACTTGCTATTTGTTTTTATGGTATAAATAAAAAAAAATGTTAATTAATGTTCAATTTGGTTGGTTTTAATATGGGTGAATCACATAATTATAGAACTATTTATTGCCTTATCTGTTCTTTGAGGTTAGATTCCTGAAACGTGAATCGTAAATCTTGAAGTCGTATTGCACCGATTTGATTCGTATTCACAGTTTGTAAAAACCAAATAGAAAACCTTACGAAAAAATTATGGGTACACAACTTATTTACACATATTATGTTTCCCTTTAACCCGAAGGGGTAAGCGATACCATTGCTTTCATAGTTTACCGAGACTAACTCTTTATAAAATTAAATCTCGTATAGTAAGCGTGATGTATGGAAGGCAAGCGCAGTCAACACAATCCTATATTATGTCCAAGTATCATATATGTATCATTTATTACAGAAGCGAGCGGCCCGCTGATGTCAGAACCCTTGTTGAGTTTATACAAATCACCCTTAACAGGTACGAATATGTTAAGTGGTTAGATTAAGTTTAAATAAGTTGTTATGGTATTCATATGCGTTATGTTTGTACTACTTATAACTTATAAGTTACGTACATTACACACGTAAAGATGCAGATTGCTAATGAATTATATAATTATGCCATCGCGTCTACAGGTGATTGAAGAGAAACGCTACCTTATACGAATAACATTATTTGTTGCCTGTGTTAAATATTTGATGATATATCAACACCTTTAAATTATATTACTTCTTTAAAACATACAGTAATCGGTATAGAAGCAGAAACGTATCTACACGTCATACATTAGTATAGTCCACTATACGCTAGAGAGCTCCTGTTAAAACTGTTTTCCGAGACATTTACGCGGACTTTGGAACAAAAACGCAGAAAATATTTTAACGTTATTTCACGTCCAACAAGAAATAACATTTCATCAATAGATGTCGTTTAAAACTTCGTTTATTTAAGTGTTTGGGGTGAAACAGTTTCTGAAAAAATCCATGTAATAAAAACGCACCCATTTCACGATTTCGCAACAAAATCCTTTCAATGTTGTACTAAAGGGCTGAAAATGATTTTTTTTAATCTGTGGCGAAAATGTCGCGGTATAAAATGTTATAAAAACTCTGCCGTGCCTTCGTTAAGGAAATGAGTTACGTACACATGTAGGTACGTCGCGTTGTTGTGTTGTGCAATTGTAGGACTTTTTTGGGAAGGTCTGAGAATTTAGCTCAGATCGAGGTTAAGTTGCTTTTGGACTAATTTGGAGCTGTTTCTTAGTCTAGAAAAAAAATTAAAGAAAAAATGTTCAGAAAATGTCACTTTTCAGCATTGAGATACGCGGAAAGTATTTAAACACTCGAAATAAATATGTATCCATCAAGAAATCAGACTCGTCTAACTATTTGGCCACAAATCTATAAATCGAATGTATTTTATTGTTACCCTATTATTAACTCAATAACTAGGAGTCGGACAATATCTTATAATTGTGGTATAAAACAACAATAGTAGTTTGCATGAAAAAGTAATTTTGAGTTCAGCAATTGAACCAAAAACAAAACAATAATATAAAATATCCAAAACAAACAGATATAAAAAGGTAACTAACAGAAATATTTTGATGAAATACATCCATACAAATGGTAATTTAGTCGGTAATTCATTCTCGAAGGGTGTGGGTGTTGGATTTAATTCGACCTCGAGTGACATCACCCAATTGCTGACGTCATTAATTGTGTCACGCCGAGACGTTATACGATATCTTAACATTCTATTGGGTATACGGCACTAATAAATTTATGATGTTTAATTTGCAAGTATTATGACCAATGTACTATAGGTTTATTACGATGAGATCGTAATCTATTCAAAATGATGTTTCTGTAATTAAGAATTGTAAGTTCTCGATTATGACTCACAGACTTCATGTGATTTGAAATAAATTGGTTTTAAGTTTTCTTTCGATTCACAACCGGATCGAACCGATAGGTATTCTAGTTTCGTCTGTCGAATTGCGTGAAGCTATATAGTTCAACGGCTTTGGAACTTTATTTGGTTTTTGTCTAAAAAACTTACCCTGAGGCCTTTTCTATAATAATTTTTGTGACCAAGTTCATTCAAATTAATAGCTGTCTATAAAATAATTCTCACCAGGCCTTATCAAATTAACCTTTCCAATTTATATTATAATGCCTAGTGCTTAGGGTAACAAACACCTTGTTAGGTTCTACAAGTGGGTAAGTACTGAACTTAACTAAATAACGACCCCTTGTTAGTACAATACATAACTTGGTAAACAGAACTTTATAGTACAAAGTGCTCTTTGTCAAGATTTAGTTAAGTTCGTATAGAGTCATGATGGGTGAGAATATTAAACAATATTTGTTCTGTGAAAATGAGTGTTGAGTTATGATCCGTAAACATATATGGATCTAAGGCTCCAGCTGACGCTGCCAATCCGTTGCCTAGATACACTAGATTGCAATTTAGCTGAGAGTCTTTGAAGTGATTACCGTTTGTTTTAAAACCCCCGACTAAAAAACGGGTGTTATAAGTTTAGGGTGTGTATCTGTATGTCTGTCTGTGGCATCGTAGCTCTCAAACGAATGGACCAATCTTGACGCAGTTTTTTTTTTCTTTCATTATTTTCATTTATTTCCTCCGTCATTTAAAACATAAGATGTACTGTTTTATTTTAGTCGTATTACCGGTCTTCTTCAATTGTCGTTAAACATATATTTTTTCAAACATAAGTTACGTGTCACAACATTGTATTATTGTAACGTCTCTCGACGTCGCTCGCTAGTATCGTTTTATAAAGTGATATTGTGCAGACTGCCTGCGACATATGCGCTAACATTTCGCACATAAACACGAGCGCACGTCGCATCGCAGCCTCCTTGCGATTCAATCCTCTAGACATTTTAATTACGAAGATAAATTCTGCAAACGGCTTGAAAAAACCTAGAAAACGAATGAAGAGATATGGTGGTTGTGTATATTGCTTGAGTTTATTGTTGTTTGGGTGGACATATCTTGGTGTACAGTTGGGGATCACTGAGGTATCACGCCGTTATTCATATCCCATGGTCACGCTACCTGCCACGTATAATGATTCCAATCCTATTATTTTTGAAATGGAGTGATTCATCCTAAAAAAAAATCTCTGACGGGCACTGAATCTAGGACTTATAGTTTACGAGCATCATATGAAAGTGTCACGATTGTCGCAATAAAATAATTTGTTCCTTTAATTTGTAAGATAATTAAAAACAGCATCAGTAGGAGATGACATAATAATATGCCCCGATTATTATAGCGTGCATACGCCAGGTTGTGCATTATTCTTTATTTGACCAGAAGAAAGAAAGAAGAAGAAAGAAAGAAAGAAAAGTAATTTATTTGTCACGGACAGACATGCATGCATAGGTACAAACATTTAGAAGAAAAAAAAATATTATAAACAACTACAATTAAAAATAAAACGAACTTAAATCTATTAGACTGCGTGTCAAGGCCGCGACAGGTAGGTGAACACTCAGCATGATGCTGTGCCACGGTGCAGACCGCAGCACAACGCTGGTTTTCAGTGTTCACCTTAAGTGACGTGCGAACGCTAGCAAGCCTCCAAGAAAATTTATTTATTACTCCCAGCACGGTGGCCGAGCTCGGACGCTTACATTATTGAGTTTTATAAACAAATTCTAACTACCAAACAAACATCCAAACATTTTCACACACTTTCACATATAATTATAATACCAGACTTCTGTTCGCGGCTTCGCCCGCGTGAAAAAGTTTTTCCGGGATAAACATATTTTCCCGGGATAAAAAGTAGCCTATGTGTTAATCCAGGACAAGATCTACCCGTGTGCCAAATTTCATCGAAATCCGTTCAGTAGTTTATGAGTTTATTTGTTACAAACATACTTACATACAAATCTTTCCTCTTTATAATATTAGTATAGATTAGTAAGATAAGATTATAATATTAGTAAGATGAGGATACAGTTTGGGTAGGTATAGACCATAAGTTTAATACCTTAGCTGATTTTTATTTCAGAGTATTGATAAAGGTGCAGAAAATCTGTCCGACGCTTTATGGTCTTATGGATGGTAGTTTAAAATAATAAATTTGATATAATATTAGACCGTCTAGACTCTAGATGAAACTGAAGAATCACGTATAAAATTATATTTTATTTCCACTTTATTTTTTATTAATAAAACCTCTGCACACGTTGAAAAAATAATTTATCAAAAGCGCCATCTAACGGGTGCCCAAAGCAAAATATCTTGAAAATCACAAAATGCACGGCTTACATCATTTTATTGGGTACACACGTCGACCCGCTGCGCCCATCAATCATCCGCCTTTCAATTTATTACAAAGTGCCTAAACGTTTCAGCGGGGATAATATTTTTTTATGTTTTCACAGCCAAAAATTTTTCACCGATGCATTTTCGTGATAAATTTTGCATTTTTAGTCTTCAGCTTATATACCATAAGTTCGAAGTGGGTTTGAATCTAGATGGGAACAGTTTTAGTGATTACGAGTCACTCGGTTTGGAGATAACGCTAAGCCGCCGTTTCCTGATGTTGCCAAATTCTGCCGGTATAAGCCGGCGGGAATATGCGCTATGGTTTGTATAATTTTACGCTAACATTTTAATTAACAGAACTTTTTGTTTGGTTTTTTTAGTATTCACATTTTTATCTACTACTGGACTTTTCTCGCGGCTCCGCCCGCGTGCATGAGTTTTTCCGTGATAAAAATCCCGCTTTATATTTTCCCGGGATAAAAAGTAGCCTATGTAATTCGCTGATAATGCAGCTTTAAGTGAAAGAATTTTAAAAATCGATCGAGTTGTTTTTGAGTATATTCGTTACAAATACAAATCATTCCTCTTTATGATATTAATATAGATATTTAGCTTCGCATTATAGGATAAAAATAATTTCGGTAATTCGAGAATGCAATGGTTTTTTTCAGCCTATTTTTTTGCAATAAAAAAGTAAAACATGTTACGTGGTTTATAACGTGTTTAATAAAACGATAGTTTCGGGTCCACTTTTCGATTTGCACAACAATTGACCCGTTCATAAAATACCATAAATATTCACCCCCCGAAATAGCGTGAAGTCTGCCAAACTAAAGAGATGATTACTGGGACATAATCAGCGCGGTCGACGCCCGACCGCACGCAGATAGGCTCGTTCATTCATTCATTCGTTCATTCGTTCAGTCGTTCATTCGTTCAGCTATTTTGATGACGCGCTCTCACCGATATTTATTGCTTTGTGGCATTCATTATCCGTTCTCTTTATGGGTTTCAATATTAAAAGGTCGTAACTCTTTTTTCGCTATATTTGCATTCCTCGACGCCACGTCAGTCAGCGACATAGGATTAATTTATATATAAGGACAGCTCGTATCGGAGCTATATTATTGTGGGTAATTGTCGAGTGGTGATAGGTGTTCACAGCATAAACACAGTGCCAGAGAACTTACTTGTGTGTTTTTGACCTTTATGCAAAGAATTAGATAATGAAGTTTTTCTTTATCTCTAAGAAAATGATAGTGACATTTCTCACTGGTATTTAAAAACGCGTTAAAGCTACTTTCCGTTGATTTTCTGTAAGAGGATGACACTACTGCCGACGCATAGATCCCAAACCTATATGTCTATAACATGCCTCTAAAGTTAATGACTGAAATATTATCGAATGTATACTTATCAGCTACAATAAATTTTAAACCAAAATAAAAGTAGTTATAAGTTATTCAATTATAAAATATAATAATAATAAAGATTATTTGGCACAAAAATTACACTAAAAACATAGGCTTTAAAGATTGCGGCATTAAGCAAAGTTAAGCCTCCATATACCGAACTAGGTTAAATACGTGTAATTCCCGTTCCCCAATATCCAATATCTACTGCTAAATGAACAAAATAGTAAATAGATTACCAATTCAGAATTACCAAACAATCAAAACTCTTTTTGCAAAATCAAATAAAAGGTACAACAAACCGAACGTCTTTGCCCAAACCAAATATTTTAGTTAAAGGTGATCAAATATTGGAATTGAGTCAACATCTCGCTCGGGGCTATAAATAATAGTGGTTATCCGTTGTGAAAATCGGCAAATTTGAACGGGCCATACAAAAGTTGGGCCATTAAGAGACGCTGTGGAGGTACGTTTGTCGATAGACAGAGAGTTGGTATCATCGAATCCACTTCATGATATTAATTACAGAAACTTTGTCAGCTTAATTTGAGTCTTATTCAAGTCTATAAAAATTATTCTTATTTCTTGAGACATTTGTAGGCACTTTTTTTAAATAATATAATATTTGGGCTTTGGTTTTCCGTAGCGTTATTGTTCCAATAATAAACTTCTTTCTTTCTTTCTAGGTATTATAATAAAATATTGGTTCTATTTTTAAGTCAGAGAGCATTGGTAACAGGTTCATTTGCCTTTATTAGTAAAAAAATGTAGTGCCGATTGATGACTATATCTTCAAATTTTTTTTTTTTTATTTCATTGAATGACGAGACGAGCATGCCGTTAGCCTGATGGTAAGCGATACGAACACCCATAAACAGTATCAACACTATCCAGCACCTTGACTTACAAAGTACTGTGTCGCATTCCACTGCGCTCGTCATCCAGAGACATAAGATGTTAAGTCTCATTATGTCCAGTAGTTATACTGGCTACAATGTCCTTTTAAACCGAAACACAACAGTGCATGCACACTGTTGCTTGGCGATAGAAATAGACATTGACATTTTTATACAACTCATATCTGAAACAAGTATGTCGCTTGATAGTAAAGAGGAAATGCACATTCGATATACAATGCAAGACACTACACTGCAAAATTTAGCCATTAGATTTTATGTTTCAATGCCTAATTAGACTGGTTACTAAGTTTTTCAAATTGGTTCACAATGTTGCTCACATAATTTTGCTTGGCGGCAGAAATAAACACTGCGGTGGTATCTACTCAGATAGATTCTCGTATATGAGAGATTATTTGTCCCGTACTTTGATAATAATATATGTTATCGAAAACTGGGTGCACTAGTTGCGCGTCTGCCTACCCATTTGGGGATAAAAGGCATGAGTGTGTGTGTATATATAAAGAATAAGTACTCCTGTTCAAGGGACGTTTGCGACTCCACGACTAGCCGGTAGAGCACTATTACACAATATCTTTAGTTGGGAGCGCAGTGCATTATAAGTGTCAAATGATTTTTAACGTTAAATTGTGAGCACATCAGTTCAGAGTTAAGTGCTTTCTGGATTTCAATTACATTCAATGGATAATTATAGTGTGATCGTGTTTTGTTGAGATAATTATTGTGGATTTTTGGAATGTGTTATTAATAGTGGTGTTATGACGGAATTTCGATTGAATTGAACATTATTTCTACATTTTTTTTGAGTATAGTAGAGTGAGAGTATATTATTTTGGCAGCATTGGCAGCTACTGAAACTAAATTAATTAGTTTATTAAATAAAATAAAAAAGAGAAAATATTTACATAAAGCAGTCTCTATCTATCAGCGTGGTGGACTAAGGCCTAACCCCTCTCAGTAGTAGAGGAGGCCCGTGCTCAGCAGTGGGCAGTATATAATACAGGGCTGATTGCATTGCATTACATCTATCTCTTTTTTTTTTTTTTTTTTTTTTTTTTTTTTTCGCGGAGAAAGTGACTTATTACTACCGCCCAGCCTTCAAGGGGGGCGACTGAGCGGTTATGTTGGGTTCACCGTGCCTTACGACCCGGCGTTGAGCCGCCCGGAGAGATGTAACCATCGGGCGACCGCCGGGCCGAGTCCCTAACCTATGTACAACGCACGGCATACCAACCAAAACTCCGCGGTGGCCATCTTCGGCGCATTAGGGACGGCTGCGGGCTTCCTCTGACTAATGTCTAAGTTGTCGTCCGCAACCGCCCCTGCGCGGTGCCGCCTGGTGCGGCCCGTCTCCTGTTGTGGGGGGGCTCAGGAGCCCCCGGGCACCGAAGGACGCCCTCGGCGTCAACGGCAGCGTGAGGCCTACCAGCCACGCTGCCGTCCATCACGGGGATCGCTACAATGTGCTAATAAAACACAAATATTAAAGACGGACAGCCCCCTGCCGCCCGCCTGCGACCCCCGGTGGCCCCCATTAGTCGCCTTTTACGACAGGCAGGGGATACCGTGGTGGAATTCTCCAAACGCCCCCAATCCACAGGGCGGAAGACGCCGGTCAGTCGTCCACCCGGCGCCTCCTACGTCTTGTCTGGCGGCGGGAGGGATCTCCGCGCCTCCGATCCCTCTCGGCACTCTCCTTCCGTAAGAGGACCACCTCACAGAAGTGTGCCACCGCACGCCAGGACCTCCGGCTGTCGACCATGGAAGTGACCACGGCCGGCAGCGAGAGGTCTCCTCCGACGACTGCTCTGAGAGCGCTGCGCTCCTCATCCCAGGCTGGGCAAGACTCTAACGTATGCTGGGCCGTATCCAGCGGGCAGTTGTCACAGTGGTGACACACGGCCGACATCTCCTTCCCCACTACCCGCCACAAGAACTCACCGAAGCAGCCATGCCCGGTGAGCACCTGCGTCAGGCGAAACGTTGCCGCACCGTGGCGCCTGTTCAGCCATTCGGCAAAGACAGGACGCACTGCCGCGACGACCCTGAGCCCCGCTGACGGGGCCTCCAGCCTGAGACGCCACTCCTCCACGGCGGCTCGCCGTAGGGAGGCCCTCATGGCCTCCACCTCCTTCAGGGCCGGATGTTGCCCGTGACTGGACGCCTCCTCCCGCCAATGATTACATCTATCTCTACCAATCAGTTCATAAATCAACGATGCCGGAGTAAGTGCACGGTCGGCATTTCTAGTTCTCTCCTTGCTGTACTGGTGTACTAGGGTTTTATTGAGCACATAATTTCCATTTTCAAATACTAACAATTTTCAGTATCTGACATTTTAAAGTTTCACTTTTATTCAATTAACAAATATACACGAAGTTCTCGAGAAACAATTATCGCTGCCCGCAGGTCACAAATTTAAGTTTTATTCCCTTCAGAGTTAAGCACAAATGGAAATACAATTTTATAATTTTCTCCGATTTGCAGATAGAACGACTTTTCTTTTTTATTACTTTACGCTGCCTGTGCAGAATTAGTTATATTTTTTGACTTCGCAATGGATTTTCGTATGAATAATTTTAATTTTGTCTTACATCCAAATGGCAAAGGTTAAAGGGATTTGGCAGACCCAAGGTTTAATTTAATTACGGAACGGCTGCGACTTTAGCTTACGAAGTTTTCGGAAGAAGAAAACATTTTTACAATTCTTTGATTCTATACCTACTTATTTAAAAGCTGGGGAAAATGAATTGGTCGTTTTAATCAATAGATTTTATATTAGGATAGTGATTGCTTTCCCTAAATATAAATTTTACATACAAACATATGCATCATATTCACGCCTTCTTCTTTAGGGGTCGGCACAATTCTTAATTAGGTTTTAAAAAATATAGATCTAAAAAATTACATTTCAAAACATTACAAATGAAGTTAACCAGAATGAGATAAGATTACCTCGCTTTTTCTGCACGCAAAATTATAATTCGTTAAAATTACAAGTGAGACTAGTTATTACAATTACATACGCAACAGTAGACGATGAAACGTCACACGACTGTCGTGCTACTGTTGGTTAATTATTAAACATTCTATTTTGTTTCACAAACTAGACACGTCGATGGCAGTAATTGATTGTTCTGCGTTGGGGTTAAAAAGGACAAAGTTTAGGCATCCAAGTATTGATTTACTTCGATTTACTGTGTAATGAGTAGAACCACGCTATAGACTATGTTTTCTATCGTACGCTGGGGTAAGTTCGGACCAGAGAAAGGCTATTGATAAATTTTTAGGTAAACACTATAATTTTTCCTAACACGCACAATTCAGCCGAAGTGGTATTTTGTAATGCCACGTCGATCAGTGGCTGCTGAATTAGTTTTTAAAGTTTATCAGTAATTTCCCTCCGATTTGAACTTACCCCATACTGTTTATCACCTATGGAACTGTTTACCTTCAGATCATAGCTTCATCTTTCACCGTTATCTTTCTCTAATATTCGCAGCGTACTGATCGTGCTTGCAGAAACTGTTTGGCTTAGTTTTTACGACCGGACAGTTAATGTGATCCCTCTCTGATGGATCCAATCTAAATTGTGTAGTTTAATTCCATAAAGCCTTGGAAATCGGATCTAGATGCAAGTCTGCAAGTTATATGCATTGCAACAAAATTATGATATATCTACCCTTACATCGTCTAGAGAGGTCGCGCCATGTGCTTATTGTCGAGAACAAAAAAATCTGTCACGTTCAAAGTCCTCTTCCTATCCGACACAGGGATGAGCCGAAACACCCGTGGCCCATCAGCATCTGTGTCACACTGAATGCGGCTTATATTTCTGCCAAAGTAAAACAGATAGATAACAGTGGACGATAGCCTAGTTGGGAATGGAACGGTCTGCGAGACAATGTCCGGAGGTTCAAAACCCAAGGCACTCTGCCTCTGACTTTTCGAAGTTACTTGTGTATTGTTTATCAATAATCGTTCGTTTTAACGGTGAAGGAAAACATCGTGAGGAAACCTACATACCTGAGAATTCTCCATAAGAATTTCGAGGGTATGTTAAGTCTGAAGTTGATTGCAAAACAGAAATACTCATGCACACACTTCAAAAAAAAGAAAAATAAGCCGCGTCCTTTATATATTGTCTAAGTTACCACACTTTCTGATATTTTGACTATTCAGGGCGCTGGTAATCACTTACCATTTGGTGATCTATGGACTCCTCGACCTGCTTAAAGAAATGCTATAACATTTTTTACACAGTTTTTACTGATGAAGCGACGTAATAGCTAATGTCTCATGGCTTGGGTACGGTCCAATCGTTCGATTCAGTATTATTTTTACGATGTTTTCGCATGACAAGTATACATACTTGCTTAATGCCTTTCTTTACTTTGGTTTACAGCACGAATAAAATGTATTGGCTTATTGGCTTGTGATGAGGTAAGATGAGGTCGTGGGTTCAGTTTGGAATTGAAATTTATGTGAATTTTATGTTTCGTAAATCGAAGTAGACAGTGTCACCTATCATGTGAAGTCGAAATTAAAAAATATGATCAGCAGTGTCTTCCAAAAACATTATGCAAGTTCTTCTTCTTCAGTCTTTGGAAGTCAACTGCTGAACACAGGTTTCCCTCAAAGATTTCTAAACCAGCCTGTTAGACGCGGCCTGAATCCAGCGGCAGGTTATGCAGGTTGCCATTGAGATATTTTTTCATACCTTTGTAGACCGCAAACTATATAAACTAACCAACGTACTATGAGTAATTCTCTCAGATATTATAGCTAAGATAAATTAACTTACCTTAGTTCACTCTCTAACCAGCGTTATGGACAGTCGTTGAGCTTACAATGAGGTGAGCGACCTTGATACTTTTGTCATTAAATTGTATTAAAATGTTTGTAAGGAGTCGTTTACGTCAGCGTAATGGTGATTGGTTCTAACATTATACCGTCCAAATCGTCCCCATCTCCCGTGTTTGTGACGCCACAATAACCACGCTTGTTTTTCACATATTTTTCAGTTGTTGTTCAAGCCTCTAGCTAATCTCGAATTACGATCTGTTTACTCGATAATAGTGAGAGTGCAGAGTGTGCAGTTATTGTTTTGTTTTTTGAACATCCAGAAAATATTTTCTATGCGTGACAAAAGCGACTTACTTGATGGCGTAGTTGTAATACGTGCGCGGTACGACTTCCATTCTGAGGTTTCGGGTTCGAATTCCAGGGGGAGGAAGCGATATTGATTTGTTTCAGCCCAGAGTCTCTAATTTGTACCCGATATGTCGATAGAGTCGCCTCTTATCACATCATGGAATGGAATATACACGGAAAAATGGGTACATTAGTTGCGCCTCAGCCAACTCCTTCGGGGATAAAAGGCATCAGTGTATGAGTGTGACATATTTGCGATCTTGACTGAGTATTATAAGATACTTGGCAGTGTGGGTTGATTATACTCGGAATATTTTCGAATCCGAGAGTTCATTTGAGTTATCGCTTCAGCTAATTCTGCCGCCAATAAGTATATTGTAAACATTTCAGTCATTATTAGAAATTAGTTTTTAAGTTGCAAAATACAAGGTAAAATATCCTTTAAGAGAACAAAACATTAATTGTACTGCTACACAATACGGTGGTACCTACCCAGAGAGAACCCCACACACCCACCTATTAAGGATTTTATTTAAACCTTCCCAAATCCACGTCCATTATGAATGAAAACGAAACGCAATTTATGTGCGGGAGATACGATTAGGCCATAGATCGCAAGCAATACTTTCAGTGGAAAGTCATTAAAATAACTCTTAGTCGGATCTGTAACCGCTGCGATCGCTGATGTCTTATTTATTTCACTATGGAGAGAGATTCGTGGCGTGCTGTATTTATTGGCTGTCGTCATGGGTAGGGAAGGCGCGTCATAACCCCATAGCCGAATTTTCGGTATAGTTTCGGCAACGAAATTTTGAAGTTCTAAGTATTTGAATAAATTTCGATCTTATTTTTATGGTTTTGTATGCAAATTAATACAATATTAATGGCTATGGGATATATCCCACCTCCAATATTTTTATTTTCTTTGGGGAAATGCCGATATCCTCTGGATCACTTTCAATAGGTGACCTAATTTAAACTAAAAAAAATCGAACAACTGGCACGAGTTGGACTCGCGTACCGAGGGTTCCGTACAAACTTGTGGTAAGGTACGGTTTTCAGATTTATTCCTTTACATGTGCAGTATGACCTTGCTACTTGCCAAATTTCATGATTTTAGGTCAACGGACAGTACCCCTCACAACTCACATACTCGAACAAAAGATATGACCGTCTATGTCACATAAACAGTGATCTTCTCTTCATCATCTTTTCTTCGCGTTGACTTACAAGTTTGATTTTTTTACAGCTGAAAGAGACCGTAAACCCAAGTCTTTGCAATAAATTCCAACTTGAAATCTCTACTCGTTCCTCAGAAAAAGGGTCTTGACAGACAGACAGACGGACAGACGGACAACAAAGTGATCCTATAAGGGTTCCTTTTTTTGTTTTCAGGTACGGAATCCTAAACATACAAAAATACGAATTTGGAATCTTCTCCTTTTATGGAAGTCGATTAAATAGTTTATAGCGTTTACGGAGCTTAAATGTACTGATATATTTTAAATAAAAAACTGTGCAACAAGTATTACTTTAGACTCTGTTAACGTTACACTGCTGGGAAGTTCTCTCATAGAGCCGTTGTTTATAAATACAATAACAATAACCGTCAGTTAGAAGCACTCACGAGACTCTTATCCTAGAGATAAGAAACGATTATAACACATTTATATCTTACCAGCTTTTGCGCGTGGCTCCGCCCGCGTGGATAAGTTTTTCCGGGATAAAAAGTAGCCTATAGCACTCAGGAGTAATGCAGCTTCCTATTAGTGAAAGAATTTTCAAAATCGATCCAGTAGTTCCTGAGATTAGCGCGTTCAAACAAACAAACAAATAAACTCTTCAGCTTTATAATATTAAGTATAGATTAGGTATGTGTAATATACAATTTATATGCTAAAATTGGTTCCATTACTACAATGCAGTGGGATAAATTTCTGTAGGATACAATCCTTTTCACATTTGAAACGGATATCAGCTCGGCGATGAAGTTAGGCGCCGAATATTCGCGTACCGGCCGAAACCGAAGCGCCCACCCCTAGTGTCACGTTTGCCCGAAGATTTATTCCGACGCGAAGCGGTTATGTTATCGTCGGTTATCGGAAAAACTCCGACTGATATCGATGGCGCGTTTTTGCTCAGTTACACTCCAGTAATCATTGTATTAAAATGTTGAAAACATTTTCCAACGGTCTTTGTTCGTGAAATGCATTTTTTCATGTTACGGGTTTTGTCGGTTGAAATTTTTCCTAGTTTTTCAGAAGGCTTTGATGATTTTGATATCTTGCTAATAGATTAAGCGAAAAGGCTTTGGCGGGGTAGATGCGATAGTAAGTAGGTAAAAGTAGAAAATCACGTCTCGAATCGACTTTGTGTACCTATAGCATGCTGCCAGATTCAAGACAGTGTATCTTAGACCTTAGCATAGCGTCTGTAAGGTGACGGTTAACTATGGTGTCAGACTCTAGTTTAAGCGAGCAACTCAGACCATCGTCTTTTACCTAAATATTAATATCAGTTTTAAAAAAAATTAAGTTACTACAAATGCTGTCGCACTTTAATCAAAATGAGATTTTACATAATAGGCAGTTTGGTTTTACCCAGGGCCGGTCTACACAAGATGCCGGTCATGCTTTAGTTAGAGCTGTATTCGAGTCCTGGGAGGGATCACAGGATGCCTTGGGGGTCTTTTGTGATCTCTCCAAGGCATTCGACTGCGTTGACCACAGAACACTCATTTTGAAACTTAATTTCTATGGTATTCGGGGTCGAGCACTTCAATTGGTATCATCATATCTTTCAGACCGGCATCAAAAAGTATACATCGATAATATTAATTCTATAGGATCTCCAGTTAGCATAGGGGTACCTCAGGGTTCCATATTAGGACCGTTCTTATTCCTAGTGTATATAAATGACTTACCTTACATGATAAATAAAAAAGCAGATGTAGTTTTATTTGCTGATGATACGTCACTTATTTTTAAGATCAATAGGAAAGATGAGGCTTTTGTAGAGCCTAATGAAACACTTGGTTTCATTTCAGACTGGTTTTCCACAAATAATCTACTTTTGAACGCGGCGAAAACCAAATGTATTAAATTCTCCCTACTGAACAATACTGAACAAGTTTCTAATATTGTATTAGATAGAAATGTCTTAGATCTTGTTCCTTCTACTGTCTTTCTTGGAATAACAGTTGATGCTAAGCTACAGTGGAGTTCGCATATACATAGAATAGCTGGTAAATTAAGCTCCGCTGTATTCGCCATTAGAAAGATTAGGCAACTGACAGACGTGGCGACGGCCAGGTTAGTGTATTTTGCTTACTTTCATAGTATTATGTCGTACTGTGTTTTGCTATGGGGTTCTGCAGCTGATCTGCAGACTATTTTCATATTACAGAAAAGAGCTGTTCGCGCTATTTATGATTTGCAATCTCGCGATTCTCTTCGAGACCTTTTTAAAGATATTAATATACTAACCTTGCCAGCTGAATACATATTCCAAAACATTATGTATGTCCGCAAAAATCTAGATAGCTTTATAAAAATCAGTGACATACATTGTATAAATACAAGGAACAAAAACAAACTTGCAGTTCCAAAGTTTAGACTGAGTAAAACAAGTAATTCGTTTATGGGCAACTGCATTAAATTCTATAATAAGCTTCCTTCTGAAGTAATAAATCTGCCTGAAATCCAATTTAAGCCTTACGTTAAACGTGTATTGATTTCTAGAGGCTACTATAAAGTGACAGACTATTTAAATGATAAGGATATTTGGAATCAGTCCTGCCGGCACAGCACCAAGGCACTGAGCATTCACATTGAACGCCTATGAAAAAAATATATATTTTAATATGACATTTATATGGCTATGTCCATAATATTATATTTTTACTTTTTTTTTTTTGACATTTAAGTTCAATTTTTTTAGACATTTTGACATTGTTTAATTATAGTGACGACCGATCTATAGGTATCTATTACTATTAATGACTTGTAAACGTGGGTTAATGCATCATGAACGCCAATATATTTCTATTTGGTTGCTTCCAAATAGTATTTTATTTATATCTTAGGGCTACTCATGCATACATTAACCTGTGTAATAATAATACTGTCAAATATACATTTGAAAAACAATGAAGAAAATCATGACAATTGATGACGAAAAAATTAAGCCCGGAGTTTCTTTCTGCCTTTCTTCTTCGGGTCGTCATCGCTTAGGTAGCTAGTGAAAGGCTGGTAGGTTAGCTAGGCTAGGACCTTTTTATCCTCGCCGGCGAGGACCGTGGCGTTTCCTTTCCTCGTAATGTAAAGATACTCCTTCCCTTTCTTTTATATCAGCTCCACTTCTCCTTACCTAGCCCTATTCCCGTCCCCAATGTCCGTGTCCTCTGTACCTATCAGCCCGTGCTGGTTGTTCATTATTTAATCTAGGTACTTTAAATTATTTAATTGGTATATGTACCTTTGTTATTGTCTCTACCTTGTCATGACTTGTCATAAGTGCTTTTTTATAAGCCTACTTGATCAATAAATGATTTTATTTTATTTTATTTTAAAGATGCCATCTTCTACAGAAATCCTCCTTTCAACTTAATTATTTTCACAGTCACATAGAGTCAGAATTGCGTGCTACAGAAATAGATTTAAATCTGTCACTATCATCCCAGCATCAATTTGCAATGATTTCTTTAATATCTATCGCTTTAAGACGCATAATAGTGATTTTTCCATTTGTATAGTCACGCCTGCATAAGCCGGAACACATCTATAGCTGCTAACATTCAGCCTACGTCACTTCCGTCACATGACGTGGTTGAGCTTATCGGTACATCGCGCATAAATAAATCTATTGGTAGATAAATCATATTTTTCGAATTGAAAATTCTTGTATACAAACGATGAGAATGGGAATCGAAAATGGGTATTATCGTATTAATAATATTGTAAAAGTAAAGGTGTTTGGATGTTTGTTGGAAGTAAACTCAGAAAGTAGTGGACGATAACCTAGTTGGGAATGGAACGGTCTGCCGCGACAATGTCCGAAGGTTCAAAACCCAAGGCACACACCTCTGACTTTTCGAAGTTACGTGTGTATTGTTTATCAATTATCGTTCGCTTTAACGGTGAAGGAAAACATCGTGAGGAAACCTACATACCTGAGAATTCTCCATAAGAATCTCGAGGGTATGTGAAGTCTGCCAACCCGCACTAGGCCAGCGTGGTGGACTTAAGGCCTAACCCCTCTCAGTAGTAGAGGTGGCCCGTGCTCAGCAGTGGGCAGTATATAATACAGGGCTGGTTGCATTGCAAACTCAGAAATCGTAAATTTGGGTTAAATTTAATAAAGAGAGACAAAATCATTAATTATCATATTGATGGTTAATTGTCATTTTTTTAACTTTACCAGGTTAAAAAAAATACAGAAAAATGTCGCCTAAGTCAATTATTCCTTCGCCCGCCGATAGAGACTGTTTTTTATGTACTAAACGTGCACAGTGTGACTTTCATCTCGAGATCTATAACGCGTGCTGAGTCGCGAAAAAAAATCTCTAAAAGTTACCGCCCCAATGAAGGCCATTTACATACTTTATAGGTTCTCACTCTCGCAAAATCACCGAGTCACTGAAAGCCATTTTACTATCGTTTTTCATATCCAATATTACGCATGACACAGACTTTGAGATGACACAATGTTGTCCAGTCACTGTCCACCGTTTAAACTGTTTATTATCTCCCATGATAGCGTAAAGTGCCATATCGCCTGAAGCATAACGATGTATAGTTCAAGACTGCCTCGGCGGTGTAGTTGTATTACGGTACGACTGCAAGGCTGAGGTCTCGGGTTCGATCCCCGGGTCGGGCAAAGTGATATTGGATTTTTCTATTCAGTATCAGCCCGGAGTTTGGAATTTGTGCCCGGTATGGCGATATGCTCGCCCGCTATCACATCATGGGACGGAATACGCTTGGCAAAAAGTGGGTGCACTAGTTGCGCCTCTGCCTACCCCTTCGGGGATAAAAGGTGTGAGTATGCGTATGCGTATAGTCCAAGAATCGATTTCGGTGTGTGTTTTTGTTTTTAATGACATATATGTCTTTTTTTTTTTTTTTTTTTTCGCGGCGAAAGTGACTTGTTACTACCGGCCAGCCTTCAAGGGGGGCGACCGAGCGGTTATGTTGGGTTCACCGTGCCTAACGACCCGGCGTTACGCCGCCCGGAGAGATGTAACCATCGGGCGACCACCGGGCCGAGTCCCTAACCTATGTACAACGCACGGCATACCAACCAAAATTCCGCGGTGGCCATCTTCGGCGCATTAGGGACGGCTGTGGGCTTCCTCTGACGGAAGTGTCTAAGTTGTCATCCGCAGCCGCCCCTGCGCGGTGCCGCCTAGTGCGGCCCGTCTCCTGTTGTGGGGGGGGGGGGGGGGGGGGGGGGCTCAGAAACCCCCGCGCACCGAAGGACGCCCTCGGCGTCAACGGCAGCGTGAGGCCTACCAGCCACGCTGCCGTCCATCACAGGGATCGCAACAATGTACTAATAAAGACACAAAGTTAAAGACGGACAGCCCCCTGCCGCCCGCCTGCGACCCCCGAATGACATATATGTCTGGGATTACGTAATATTACAGGTACTTATTATAGCATAAAAGACGTATTCGGGATTGCATGATGTAATGGATATTTTGTCCATGGGTCGAAATCGCGTTTTGCGACTAAATATTCATAGCCTATCTATATGGTACCTGAAGATGAATATTGTTCTCAGAATATCCGTATTGTTAAACGATTATATAGTCTGTAGCCAACTTTGAACATAATCATATGCTCGCGACTTTGTTCTCAAAGTGTTAAGCAGAGCTGTACAATTACCTACATTTTGTCGAGATTTAATTAGTCCCGTGATGTGATAGTGAATCTTTCGCCATATCAAGCACAAATTCGAGCGTATTCCCACCTAAAAGGCCGGCAACGCATCTCTGTGCCCCCTGGTATTGCAGATGTTCATGGGCGGCGGTGATCACTTACCATCACGTGAACCGTATCCTCGTTTGCCCCCTATATCATAAATTCCAATTGCGGGCGACTACGAGGGATTTTTTCGAAAACACGTCACTCAAGCCGACCTTAATAGGTATAGCGTAAAGAGGGTATCTTTCACATTTATTTTCAGGCAACCTTATCATGATCATTTTATATTCTTTTATCGTTAAAATTAGGTCTACTTGGTCCAAGCCACTGAGCTCAAGGTTGACGGTATCTCACGTTAAATGTTGTCACCGAAGGCCGAATGTCATCCACTCAGCCGTTCCGCCGGTCAACGCTCCGTCTGACCGGCGTCCTAGATTATAGTCTAAGCGCCATTTCTACTTTATACACCAGTGGTTATTTTAAAACTTTTTGCATTAAAGACTCGTAATTTTTTTACCATACCATACCAGCCCTGTATTATCTACTGCCCACTGCTGAGCACGGGCCTCCTCTACAACTGGAGGGTATATATATAATATATTTATTTTAAATATCATACATTATTTAGGACCGTTTACTATACGACAAGCCGTTTAGGATGTAGGGCGTGCCAAAGAAATATACGAACATACAAACATTCATACATACATACATACACTCGAAAAACATAACCCTCCTTCTTTCGCAGTCGGGTAAAAATGAGTACTATGTAAACTGGCTCTTTAAACGATAACGTTCAAATAAAATTCAGGTTTTGTGATTAATTCTAAATTTCTTGAAACTTGTGAAACAGGCAACTTTTTAGTAACTTAATACTATTGCCAGCGATTGTCATTATCCCACTGTTGGGCACATGCAGGAGATTCGAAGGTAATTTAACTGACGAGACAGTAATCCCTGAACGTCCGCGGTGGACACCGGTGTCCATGTATATAAGGAAATTAGCTTATAGCTATATAAGTATAAGCGGGCGTTGACAGGTTAAACAGTATAGTTAGTATTTCAACCAATACCGAATTAACATAATATGGGCTTTTTGCACCGGAGAGACCAAATGAGATTTTATTTCCTGAAAGAACTTAATCCGAGCGGATTCGCGAACAATACACAGTTAAAACGTTTCCAGAATGTAAATCAAACCATCAAAACCAAACCAAAAGCGAAATTTTTTAGCATTTTTTAATGTACAATTTTAGGCAAAGAACAACGTTTTGGAAAACTCCCAACATTCGACGGCTCAAATAATTATAGTGCACAGTTTGTCGTCTCCTGTTACAAAGAGCCTAATAGGTATGTTAAATACAAAGGGTTTCTAGGCACAAACGCAGGAACCAGTTTTTAAGCTTGGCTATTTTCATTGCTGTTTTTTTCTTCGGTTAGAGTAATTTTTGGGTTCTTGCGGACTGTTTGGTATTTTTATTATAGATCGAAATATTTCGGCTGTTTGTCATATTTGTTTGTGAATTATTTTGTTCGTAAATCGTGAAGTGGGCTGTATGAATAATAAGTATTTGCATATGCTAGCGGTGTCAGTCAGTGTTAGGTATATATTTTACAACCAACATCTTCTATTTCTCTCTTCTTTAACATCAAAAAAAAAAAATTACGAACATTTAATTTCAAAATATGTTATTCGATTTTGCTACAAAAGTTTATTAAAATAAAAATAACCTAATGTTAAATTCTTTAAGATAAAACCAACTTTAATATAAAAATATATTTATTCAAGCTAATATGTTTGTAAATCTAAGATAAAGGATAGCTTAAGTATGCTGCATTATGGGCCTCGGAAGAGGCCACCTTCGGAGGCCCATATCATAGTGGAGGGGGTGCGGATTCCCATCGGCTCCACAATGAAATATCTGGGCCTGGTGTTGCACAGCCGGTGGGACTTCCGTGCCCACTTTGAGATGTTGTCGCCGAAATTATTGCGGGCAGCAGGCGCACTCGGACGCCTGCTGCCAAACTTGGAAGGTCCCGGTAACCCTTGCCGAAGTTTATATGCTGGAGTTGTGCGGTCCATGGCCTTATACGGTTGTCCCGTTTGGGCCGAGTCCCTGAATGCTCGATGCGCCGCTCTACTGCGCAAGCCGCAGCGTTTAGTGGCGCAGCGACTCATTAGGGGCTACCGCACTATCTCCCACGAGGCGGCCTGCATCTTGGCTGGTATTTTGCCATGGGAATTGGATGCCAAATACCTCTCATCAGTATTTTTCTGGCGAGAGGAGGCATCCCGTCTCGGGCGAAGACTGGCTCCGAGGGAGGTCACAGCCCAATTGGCCTCTATCCGCAGCGCCGCCGTGGAGGAGTGGCATACCAGGCTGGAGAGCCCGAGTGCGGGCTTGAGGACCGTCGCGGCAGTGCGACCTGTCTTCTCAAGCTGGCTTGACAGGCGCCACGGTGCGCCGACATTCCGTCTGACACAGGTGCTGACGGGCCACGGGTGTTTTGGCTCGTTTCTGTGTCGGATCGGAAAAGAAGAGTCTGCCGTGTGCCACCATTGTGGCAACGGCCGCGAGGACACAGTCCAACACACTCTCGAGGAGTGCCCAGCCTGGGATCTCCAACGCAGCGCTCTTAGAGCAGTCGTCGGAGGAGACCTCTCGCTGCCGGCCGTGGTGTCCGCCATGGTCGGCGGCTGGAGGTCATGGCGAGCGACAGCCTCCTTCTGCGAGAGCGTCATCTCGCGGAAGGAGAGCGCCGAGCGGGATCGTGAGCAGAACGATCCCGCCCGCAGCCAGAGGAGACGACGGAGGCGCCGGGTGGACGACTGACCGGTGCCTCATGCCCTGTGGTCCGGGGGCATCTAGAGAATTCCACCACGGCATCCCCTGCCTGTCGTAAGAGGCGACTAAATGGGGCTTAGAAAAAGTCGCGGGGCGAGCAGTGGGGGTCTGCTCACTCCAATTTAAGTGACTCCGAGGTGGACGACAATGCGGGTGGTCGGTCTCCCGCTGTCGTAGACGCCAAAGGCGTTCTTTAGAGTTCGGGGGCATCTTAGCCCCCCCGTTTATAGAGGGGCCGCAATGCGGCATCGCGCAGGGACGGTTCCGAGCAGCTATCTTAGTGCAACAAGATACCCCGGGGCCGTTCCGCATGCGCCGAAGAAGGCCACCGCGGGTTTTGGTTGGTATGCCGGTGTAGGGTGTACATAGGGTTAGGGACTCGGTCCAATGCTCGCTCGGATGATGCTATACTCCCGAGTAACGACATTGGACCGTAAGGCCGGTGAAACCAACATAACCGTTCCACTGACCCCCCAGGGGTGGTAGCGATAACGCGTTTTTCCCCGCGAAAAAAAAAAAAAAAAAAAAAAAAAAAGTATGCTGCATTATGAACACGCCAATGAAGACAGTTATGAAGCTAATTAACTCCGTCTCTACACCTTATCCCGACCATCTCCTGATAACATCAGCTAAATAAAGCTTTTTATCTCAGTTTTCAGGATAAATAGCATCAATATTTAAAAAGACTTCATGATAAAGTCCAACCGAGCTTACCTTCCAGAGCTTTAAAGCTCAACAACAAAACAATGTAAAGTTTCCAACATAAAAACTCGGAAGTGCTTTTTGTTTTTTTACAACAGTTTAAGGGGTCCGATCTGGATCTATACGACTGATACAACGATACAAACTTATCTTTGAAATTTGCGGGCCCTGGATGCTCGGGCTAAGGAAAACTAATTTTGAAAGCTGCTTTAGATTGCATCTGTAAAGTGTAGAAATTTTTCATTCTGTTATTTTGTTCTTAAATATTTATTTATAGTAACACAATCAAATTATATAGTTTTATTTAGAGAACACGTGGACCGATGCTGCCAGGGCCGCTGTAAGATAGAAAATCGTCATGCAGTAATAATTTTGCCATTGCAGTTTGTGTCTGTGTATAAAATTAGATGAAATTCGTCACCCATTACTTATTTTTTGACCCCCAAAAGAAAACGAGGGGTGTTATAAGTGTAGGGTGTGTATCTGTGTGACTGTGTATCTGTGTATCTGTATGTCTGCCTGTGGCATCGTAGCTCTCAAACGAATGGACCGTTTTTTTTTTATTTGAAAGCTAATGTTATCGAGATGGTTCTTAGATATAATTTATGAAGATCTGTTCAGGCGTTTGAAGATTATAAGCTTATGTCCAACTTTTACAACTCCGATTGATTTCAAATTTGGTGTACTGTGACTTCGGCACTATTTTTAAGACATTTTAACCTGATTTTAGCTGATGCTACAGCACCAAGTAGTCTGCGGGATATCCAACTCTTTAGCAACTTATAGCAGATATAGCATGTGTGGGCTCATAAGAATGGTCTCAATGAGTAGGTGTTAGTTGATTATTAAGAGCCTATGATGGAAATTATATGGTAATTGAAAAAGTTTGAATTAAAATTTTAATTAAAATTTAAATAACGCCCTACACAAAACCTCTAAATTAAAAAAAAACGTGTCTGTTTGTCGTTTAAGTACCTAATAATATTTTAATCCAAGCGCCTTGGCGTCGAGGGACCGAACTCCAAACCAAGGAGATGAAAATACTTCTTTAGCGGTCTTTTATTTTTATGATTACCTTATCATAAAGCGACGAGAATGTACGGGTAGATAAAGCAAATGTAGTATGTGAAAGTCGTGCAAAGTGACAAACTAAAGTTTTGCCCACCTTTATAGGATTCACTTTTATAGGAGTCACTATGTATAAAACTTAATTTTACTGGTGGTAGGTCTCTCATATGTAAGAGGCCGTCTGGGTGGGTACCACCGCAATGTCTATTTCTACCGCCAAGCAGCAGTGTGCATGCACTATTGTGTTTCGGTTTGAAGGACATTGTAACCAGTGTAACTACTGGACATAATGAGACTTAACATCTTATGTCTCAGGATGACGAGCGCAGTGCAATGCAACACAGTACTTTGTATCTCAAGGTGCTGGATGTTGTTGCTACTGTTTATGGGTGGTCGTATCGCTTACCATCAGGCGAACGGCATGCTCGTCTCATCATTCAATTCAATAAAAAAAAACCTGGCGTAGTTTTAGTAGCAACTACAACAATATCATATGAAAAGTTAAAAGTTCCGAAACTATAGTACATTAAATAAAAAAATATCAAATGCTTATATTTTCAACAATTTACGTTATTAAATGAACTTCATTACACCTACGACTGCAGACATAATAAACTTCACAAAATATTGTGAAATTTAGTCCAAGCTTCCCCAGCAAATTAAGATATATTTTAAATGGAGTGTACTTTTCAAAGACATAAAGCGGAGATGAGAATGTCACTTGGGGTAATGCCAGACGTCAATGTGTACCAAAACTTTTCCTATTTAGACTTTGTGATCCATTTTTGTATAGGTATAGAAAGATGACCTCTATTTGATATAATCGAGTATGTACAGTCAGCCACAAAAGAAGCCTTAAAACTTTTGTGTCCGTATCAACAATCGTTTTTTCTTCATTAAAGTAAACTTCGAATGGATTACTTTATTTTAGACAAAGAAAAATTAACATTTCTTTTGAATTTAAAATGACGAAGTGTTTTGAAGTTTTGAATATTATGTTTAGCTACTTTTGTGGGCGTCTGTACATATTATATGTTTTTTTAATAATATTTTGTCTAATATAACATGTCAAGTGATTTGTCTCTAATTAATACTATTTAATGGAATACTTCGTTTTTCGATACGACGTCTATTCTGACGTTTTGGGTTAGTCTCCGAGTCAGATCAATGATATTTGATTTTTCTGCTCCTCATCCTCAGCCTCAATATCATCAGCCTGAAGTCTAGAATTTGTCCCCAATATCGTGGATAGGCTCAACTTCTATCACATCATGGGACGGAACACGGCAAAAAATGGGTGATCTGGTTGCATCTTTGCCTACGCTTTCGGGGTTAAAGGCTTCATATATAATCATATTATAAAAAATACCACTAGAACTGTACGATATTTTCCAACACCTTATGCAATGAGAAATAATTTAACATTCAATTAATGGTAGAGACGTCTACATAGGCGAGGAGTGGCTTCCCTTATCGAGTGAAGTGGTTCAGGTATTCTCGCCGCCTGAACGCCACAATTAGGCGCGCCGATGGCACTCGATCTCGGCTGAGGGACGCAATAATGGGCCGCAAATAATCTGACTCTACGAGGATTTCAATGGAACTTTAGAGTGTCATGTGTGGGCTAAACATTGGGCACTTTTGTGATTGGAGTGTCACATCTCATCTTACTTCTTACTAATATTATAAATGCGAAAGTTTGTGAAAATATTTGGCTGTTTGTATGTTTGTTAGAAGTAAACGCAGAAATAAATTAACAGATTCGGATGGAATTTGGCTTACGGGTAGATTATGTCCTGGATTAACATATAGGCTACTTTTTATCCCGGTAATTGGCTCCCATGGGAAATAATGGATATTTTTAATGTGATTCTTTAAGTAGCTGGCGCTGGCGTCGTAGTTTGTTTTAGGCACTTTTGTAGCGGGAAAGGCTTACCGCGCGGGCGAAGCCGCGAGCAACACCAAGTTTATATATTTTTTTAATTAGGAGTTTCTAATTTAAATTTCTTCTATGATGGACACTGATTTGGGAAATATCTTTTACAACTTGGTAAATACTCAAAGTTTACAACATATATTCGGTATTTAATTTTTTAACTAGAGACATTAATATCTTCGGAATTTAAAATTATCTGCCCGAGTAGCTAACACACAAGAATATTGTGGGATATGAATATCAATATTCGTTTTTTGGTGTTGCTGATAAACAAAAGACACAAATCCACTCAATAGAATTTGGTGTTGAGATTGGTTCCCATGCCTGAACTGCTCTTAAGCAAGAAATTATCGAACTGAGCAGTGGGGTTATTTAGAGTAGTCAAATAATAAATAAATACTCCTAAAAATTAAGCAGTTTTCATATCATAGAGGAAATTGAATTTCGTTGTCTTTCCTGTATATTTTTAATTTATGTGTTTTGGCATGGGTACGTCTCTCTCAATTCTCTGTTACTAATGGAACTTCCTTAGATTTGATATTTCCCGTAATTTTATAGTTATGCTTTAATTTATGTGTTTTGGCATGTGTATCTGTTTCTCAACGATCTCCTTTTAATGGAATTTCCGTATATTTGGAACTTACCTAATATATAATTTTATAGTCATGTTGTTGACCTCAATTGAGAAGCAATGTAGATAGTGAGGTCTATTGTTAACTAGAGTCTGTTTGGGCAGGTCTTTTGTCTCTTTCTTCCAAGCAGCAATGAGCTAGAAATAATTTTCTGTTATAATTTTGCCTTATGTTGAGATCTTAAATGCTACTAAAGTAAAAAGGCCTCTCTAATTTATTCTGAAACACTAAACAATAGCGAATTATAATTTATTTTATCATTTACTTGAAGTTTGAACACCATAAGCATACCTCTCTTCCAAATAACAGCCCATTCGAAAATCCAGAAAGTACTGCGAAGGCATGATAGTTATTATCCACTTTGAATGTAATTTCACTCTCACAAATACCTCCGTCACTTAAAAATATTTTAACCGAACCAAACGACGCCATTACGATTAAATCGCGTGGTAAGTTTTATACTGGATTTAAACGGAATCGTATTTTTATTCTGATGTCTTATAGTGTTTATGGTCTTAGTTTTGTGGTGTATTATGGTTTCATTTGGCTAAGAGGAACAGATAGTTTAATTACTGAACCGACATAAAGTTTGTGTGTCACATAAGAAGCTGAACAAATTCAAAACTTCAATTCGCCTATACACTTTTGAGTTCTTATAAAATTTTTCTGCCTATATCGCCACAATAACAAAATAAAAGGAATTTACTTTACTTCCCACAAAGAAAAAAGAGTGCCAATCGAACTTAACGCGTATAGGTGATTTGAAATTTTGAATTTGTTCACGCACTCATGTGGCTGACTGTACATCAAATTCAATCAACTGTATATAAAAACAATATTAACAGAAATATCGAAATTCTCCTAGAATATTTCGAAACTATCGTTCATTCCTAAATAAAGTATAAGCGTAGAATAAAAGAAACGGCGGCCGACATTCGAGTGACAATGTTTAAATTTTGAAACAGTGCAATATGGGCCGAGTACAATCCACTTATCATCGTCTTAGATACTATTTGCTCTGGCAACATTGGCCCACGTGGATACATGTTACTAGAAGTGGTATCTTTAACAGAGTTACCAATTTTTTATCGTAAAAAATTCTCACTCGTAAATGACCGTTTTTTGTTCGTAAAATATAAGTTTGGTCTACTTAATTCATACAAAGGTTGCTCAAGAATTAAAAATAAAATGTTGTCACCTTAATAGATTTTAAACTATAGTTATTGGTTAACTACTCATATGTTGAAAAATTCTTTATCAGCATAGTTAGTGAAACAATTGGTATTCCAGGGTTAAATATGCTAGTTTTTTGATTACTTACGGCTCTGTCCACTCATTCGATAAAGGCGTAACGTTATAAAAAATTGTCTCCAACGTAGGAACGTTGCCAGCCACACGACCTTGAAAATCACTTTTTAGACATTATCCACTATAAAATACGACGTGAAGCTACGAAAGGAACAACAAAGAATAGTAATAGTGTCATGATATAATCTACTTATTCGATGTCGTACGTGGCTACTTGCCAATTTTTATTGGTATTGATAGGTTTAATGTATTTCACAGTAAATAATTAAATCTATAGGAAATTAATAAAATAAAATACTGCGCTCGTTTTACTCAGAAAACATAAGACGAATATATTAACCATAAACAATACAAACTAAACCACAAACAAAAAGTAAAACTACTACACATCCATAGACCATATACATAGGTTGGTAAGGCAATATATTTAAATACAACACTCTTGCCAAATTTTTGCCTTCCATATGGATGTAATGTTTGTCTAAACAACTTAAGTAACATTTACAAGCTTAGTTTATCAATGTTTAATATTCCAATTTTATCTCGCAAAAATTGAAACTTAACCTTAGGTAAAGCCTTTGTTAATAAATCAGCAAGTTGATTATCAGTTGATACATAGTTTAGATCAATAACCCCATCATAGAACTTATCCTTAATGAAATGATACTTGGTATCAATATGTTTACATCTTTTATGAAAATTCAAGTTCTTTATAACACTGATAGTACTTTGGTTATCTATATTAATACACACTGATTGTTGATCAAATTCACTTAGATCACATAGTAGCTGCTTAATCCAAATTGTTTCCTTTGTAGCAGCACAGGCTGCCATAAATTCCGCTTCTGTAGTTGATAAAGCGACAGTGTGTTGTCGTTGGCTACACCATGTTACAGCAGCTCCATTCTTGATAAAAATATATCCAGTAGTTGAGCGTCTAGTTGTGACATCATTTGCATAATCAGCATCACTATAGCCAATTACGTCAGAACATTTAGATCCTAGTGAGTAACATAGACCAAAACTGATAGTATCTTTTAGATACTTAAGAATTTTCTTCACTGCTGTCCAGTGAGGTTCGTCATAACAATTCAAATATCTACTCACCAAGCTTACAGCGAACATAATGTCTGGACGACTTACAACAGCAACATGCATCAGAGAACCAACTGCCTCTCGGTAAGGAATGTTCTTGTCAGGTTGGTGTTCACTTTTGTCCAGCTTTGAGTGAGGATCTACTGGAACGCTGTTAGGATTAGCATTTTCCATATTAAATTTATTTAACAAATTTTTAATGTATTGTGTTTGATGTATGAAAATATATTTTTCAGAAATTTCAATATCCATTCCAACAAAATTTCTCGGTAGGCAAATTGTCATATCAAATATTGTCTGCAAATCATTTGTAACAGATTGCAATACAGACTTTGATTTACAAAATAAGAGTCCATCATCAACATATATACAGAGATAACACTTTGTTTCTTTGATATTTGCCACATAAACACATTGGTCTGCCTTACTACTTGTAAAACCAAATTTCTGAAGTACTGAATTGAACTTAGTATTCCAGCACCGTGGTGCTTGTTTAAGACCATATAGCGACTTTATCAATTTACATACTTTATTAGGTTTACAAGTTAGACCTTCAGGGGGATACATAAATATGTTTTCCTTTAATTCCCCATACAAGAACGCAGTCTTAACATCAAGTTGAAGAATTTCATAACTATTCTGAGCAGCTAGAGATAGTAATAAGCGTATAGAATCATACCTGACAGTAGGAGAAAAGGTTTCCTCATAATCTATACCTTTAGTCTGTGCGTACCCTTTTGCACAGAGCCTGGATTTGAAGCGTGGACCCGTTGGTTGATCTTTAATTCTAAAAACCCATTTAGACTTAATGATGTTTATATTTTCAGGTTTATCTACCAATATCCATGTACCATTCTTTTGATGAGCTTCAAGTTCCTCTGCAATAGACTGTTTCCATTTTTCTGAGTTTACTGAGTTTACAGCTTCATTATATGTATCAGGAATCTGTTCTGGTAATAAGTAATTATCAGCACACAGGTAAGTATATTCTTTTGTTTTAGTCCTAGGTCTCAGGGTCATATTATGCAATGCAGGAGTATCACTTTCAACATCTGGTAAGTATTCATCTGAATCCGATTTATTTTTGACTGTATTGTATGAACTATCTGAGTTGTTAGATTCTTCTCCGCTATTATATGACACTGAACTGTCTTCATTACTTTTACCATGTGTATCTAATTCTTTATTTTCTGTTTCAGATAATTCCATGGGAACATAGTCTTTCTTCACAGTAGATTCCAGAAATACCGCATCCCTGCTCTTTACAACAATTCTAGTGTTTATTTTTATGAATCTGTAACCTTTTGTATTATCACAATAGCCAATAAAGATCATCTTTTGTGCTTTTGGATCCCATTTCTTGCGTTTTTCTTTAGGCAAGTGGACCATGGCTTCGCACCCGAACACCTTCATGTGACTGACGTTAGGTTTTTGACCACACCACAGCTCTTCGGGAGTTTTAAACAATAAGGATCGTGTTGGAGATCTATTAATAATATATGCAGCAGTTTTTATGGCCTCAGCCCAGAAAAACTTTGCCAAGCCAGCATTTAAGATCATACATTTTGCTCTCTCAACCAGTGTCCTATTTAACCTCTCTGCAGCACCATTTTGTTCTGGAGTATATGGTGTTGATGTCTGATGTTTTATTCCAGAACTTTTTAAGTAGTCAGAGAATTGTTTATTGACATATTCTCGTCCGTTGTCAGTTCGAATACATTTGAGTTTGCATTCGGTTTGATTTTCAACCTCTGTTTTAAACTCTTTGAATTTTGACAATACGTCAGTTTTGTTATTTAATATATAAATAAAAACCTTTTTAGAATAATCATCCAAGAATGTTAGAAAGTATTTAGCCCCACCTAGTGACTGTGTTTCCATAGGGCCGCATAGATCAGAATGTACCAGTTCCAATATTTTTGTGGAATGTGACATTTGACTTTTAAAAGGCAGTCTTGATTGCTTGCCTTCTTTGCAAGTTATACAAGTCATATTGTTGCTTTTGCCAGATAATGATAATCCTTCTGTGCTATCAGTCATTTTCTTAACACTTTCAAAGTTTAGATGCCCCATACGTTGATGCCATAAGAATATATCATCGTGTTTAACATCGGACATGCATGCATAATCAATATTCATATTAAGCCGGTACATGTTGTTAACTTTTGTTGCTGACGCTACAATGACTTTCTGTCTATTCAGTATTACACAGCCCTTAGAATTAAACTTTACTTGTCCACCATTTTCTGTAATCTGATGCACAGATATCAAATTCACAGCAAGTTCTGGCACGTACAAGACATTTCTAAATATAATTTTATTTGACTGACCTTTTCCGTTCAATGTATCCAGAGTCACATCACCCGAGCTACTTACTGACAGTGTCTTGTTATTAGCAACTTTGATATGTTTTATGGGTGGTGGACATTCACTTTGAAGAAGGGTATGATGTCTTGTCATGTGCATGGTCGCCCCTGAATCAATGTACCAAGCAGAGCCGTTGTTGTCAAAAGGAATGACAAACGCTGCAGCATATGAACTATTTGATTTAGCAACCTTTTCTTTGGGTTTTGTCCTACATTCTGTGCTTTTATGTCCATACCTGTTACACTGAAAACATCTAGGACCTTTACTGAACTTCTTTTTCATATACTTGGTTTGAGAACCATGTGCAGATGTAAAAGCAGAGTTGTTGTTTTCAGATTTCACTTCTTGGAGCAATTTAGATTTAACCGAGTCAGCACTTATTTTCATTCCAGAGCTTTCAATAGCGAGGATCATCGGTTTATAAGATTCAGGCAAACCAGAGAGCAGTAGCGTTCCTAGCCATTCGTCGTCGACCTTGAATCCAATGTTTCGCAGTTTGTGTGCGGTAGACATTATTTTGCTCACATATTCGTCAATATTTTGGCATTCGGAGAGCGTAGTTGTGCACAGATCACGTAGTAGACCTACTCTTCGTGTAAGCCCCGAGTCGTCAAAGGCGTGCGAGAGATTTTCCCATACTTCCTTCGCTGTTTCTGCCTCTTGGATGTGTACATAATTCATTGAATCGACAAGCAAAATAATTTTTGATCTTGCTTTGATATCCTTCTTCGTGTCAAGAGGTTCGTTTTTGGGATTTTCAATGCAGTCCCAGAGTTCCTCGTGTTGAAGATATGTTTTTACCGCAAAACGCCAAGTGCTATAGTTTTCTCGGCCCGTCAATTTTTCAATTAATGCCAGAGGATTACTGTTAGCCATTATAATTATTTCTTGACGATTTGAACAAATTTTCAACTTTGTAAAATTGAACAACGTGTCTTTTTAGGTTATGTCAATTCACTTTTCCGGCAAGAAATTATTTGCGATTTGTATTTATGCAAAACTTTATAAGCACCTTTGACTACTTTGGCTTTCTGGGCCCATAACCTGATAGGTTTAATGTATTTCACAGTAAATAATTAAATCTATAGGAAATTAATAAAATAAAATACTGCGCTCGTTTTACTCAGAAAACATAAGACGAATATATTAACCATAAACAATACAAACTAAACCACAAACAAAAAGTAAAACTACTACACATCCATAGACCATATACATAGGTTGGTAAGGCAATATATTTAAATACAACAGGTATGAGCTATAATGACAGGTCGGCTGTCACTGCCCATAATCTAAGTAATCAGCCGTTTGTTCTGTTGAAGAGTTTCGTTCCAAGGTAGAGTGGATTCCCCGCGATTTCAAATCTATCTATCTATATCCTACTAATATTACAATCGCGAAAGTTTGTAAGTATGGATGTATGGATGTCTAGATGTATGGATGTTTGTTACTCTTTCACGCAAAAACTACTGAACGGATTTCGATGAAATTTGGCACGCGTGTAGATTATGCCCTGTATTAACACATAGGCTACTTCTTATCCCGGGAAAATGTAAAGCGGGACTTTTATCCCGAAAAACTTTTTCACGCGGGCGGAGAAGCGAGCAAAAGCTAGTAAGGAATAAGCTTCTAGATGAATTTTATGAAGAAGTAAAAGTTGTTTGATGGGGGTAATCTTAGAAATTGCTGAATTGATTATGAAAATTATTTCAATTATAATAAGTTGCTTTTTCTTGAGTAACATTAACTACTTTTTATTTTGAATTGATTAACGTCATACATTCAAATAAATTCACGCGGACAAAGCTATAAGCGAAAGCTAGTTCTTAATGATTTGCGTAAAAAAAATCTGGAACGAAAAATATTATAATCACATGGATTTAATTACTATAACTAAAAACTTACGATATGAATTAATAAAACATTACAAACATTCTGTGTGGAATCTAAGTTGTAGAATATAGACTGGTGGTGTTAGGAGCCAAGTAGGTCGAAGGACGACTTCGTTTCGATTCGCTGTCGAGACAAATTTCTTTATTGGTGCCTTATCTGTTATCGCGTCTAGTCGAAGCTATGTAAGTAAATTCTAATAAAGGATTTGGAGTGTCAAATATTGTACGGTATGCAATATTATAGTATGTGAAATAAATTTTTCACCATGTTATTTATTTATTTATTTATGCACTTCATATACAATCAATGTACATAGGCGGACTTAATGCCGTAGGCATTCTCTACCAGTCAACCTTAGTCCATGTCTAATATAGCAAAGAAAATAGAAGAGACTGCCTCTGTGGCGTAGTGGTATTACGGTACGACTGCAAGGCTGAGGTCTCGGGTTCAATCCCCGGGTCGGGCAAAGTGATATTGAATTTTTCTATTCAGTATCAGCCCGGAGTCTGGAATTTGTACCCGATATGGCGATAGGCTCGCCCCCTATCACATCATGGGACGGAATACGCTTGGCGAAAAGTGGGTGCACTAGTTGCGCCTCTGCCTACCCCTTCGGGGATAAAAGGCTTGAGCATGCGAGCATGCGTTATTTTAACCAACAATATTATATATTCCATTAATAATTATTCCAATTTGTATTAATTTTCCTACTTAGAATTATATTATTTGTTAATTTTGTATTACCTACTATAAGTACTTACTTAAAATTCTAACCAAGACACCAATATATATATTTGGATAGTACTCCCAAAAAATAGGCCTTTGCAGTAAATCGCATAATTTTAAAGTCCTCCCATTTTGAGATTTATTAAATTTTATTTTGCTTAAAGACTACACTTAAAATGAACGCTTTAAAAAAATATAGTTATAAATGAAGGGGTCAAAAGATGTTTTAATGGACCCAAGATCCATATATAGGCCCCTTTAATATCCGTAAAGTTTGAGTTTGGTTAGATTTTGAAGCCCACCACCCATACAAAAAGATATCTCTTTAGGCACTTCCAGCCGTTCATATCGAACGTTTGGCTGTAAATTTCTAAGATGTCTTAAATTCAGTCGGTCCACTCGGCCAGGGTTCATGATGACACCTGCGCCCGGAGCGCTCGTCGACTTGTTGTTATTAGTTCTCTGATTTAATTGAGATTTCCTTTGTCTGGATATTCGTTAATTTCATTTGGATCTTGGGTTGGTATTATGACAAGTGCTTTAGGGATTGTCATATTTAATGGGTGGTTTTGAATGCATTGAATTGTGATGATTTTTATCTCGAATTGAACAAGATTGGATGCTATGTTTATATTTGAACAAATTGTGAATTGTGTATATAGAAGATATTTTACAAATAAAGTAATTTTAATTTGAATTGATGATTGATCGGTCTATACTGTTTTAAGTACTTTTTTTATTATTATTATTATAGCCTTTATTTAACAATCTTATAAAGTTACATTATGATGTGTTAATAACTAAACTTTACTACTAAAAATAAATAAATATTATTTTAATTTTAAATTGCTTCTTACTGGTGAGAAACATATTGCTTAAAGATTGTCTTGCTTTTCAGCATAGGTCTCCCCAAAAGCTTTCCACATCATTCGGTCTTACGCTTTCCTTTTCCAAGTGAATCCTGCTGTTTTTCTTATTTCGTTTTCCCATCTACGGTACTGTCTTCCTTTTCGTCTTTTGTTATACCTTGGACACCACTCTGTTTTAAGTACTTAAGAGCTTTCAAATGATATCGAATTTTATTGATATAAACTGCAGTACCTGGATGACTTTGCTCGATATTTTTTTTTTGGTAAATTTTGTTTTTTAGAAATTATATTTAAATACGAATAATATTTTTATAAGTAAACATTTGATTTTCTTGGTCTTACCTTAAACCATACACTCATTCGTTTAGTGTTGCTTAATAACGCCGTCTACTGGAGTAGTTTTAGTATTGTTGTATCGTTAAAGCAGTTAGTTGCTCCCAATTAAAAAAATAGTATTATTACTCGCATATAATGATGATGATTACTCGCCAATAAATCTCAGGAAGAGTCATATTTTCCAGTGAATTTTTAAGATGAATTACTCAAAACACGGATAAAACAAATTTTTCTAAAAATTTATTCTAGCTAGATCGATTTATCGCCTCCGAACCCCACTGAAAGAAAGAAAGAAAGAAATAAATTTATTGTTAAAATAGAAACGTTTTATACAATGACATTATTTTACAATGACTCCCAAACTAGGCTAAGCCTGTCCTATGGGAGTCAAAAGAAAAACATTGACGTAAAACTTAGTTTTGTTTTAAAATAAACAAAACAAGAATAGACGGCTTACAGTAACTTAAATTTTATACAATATTTCAAAATGCTTAAAATTAGAAAGAAAAACAAAACAGGGTTTATTGTGTATGTGTGTGAGAGTGTGTGTGCGTGTGTGTGTGTGTGTGTGTGTGTGTGTGTGCGTGTGTGCGCGTGTCTGCATGTATCTCTCTTTCTGTCTCTCTATGTGTGTGTGTGTGCGTATGTAAGTGTTTAATACAAATTTTGTATGTATACATACTTACAGTTAGGAAATAATTTTTAAAATATTTTCAGTATCATCATATGTGAAACTTACTAACAGCTGTTTTAATTTGTGGGTGGTTTCGCGGACTGTGCATGAAGTAATATTACATAATCTGCTCACTTTATTGTAGATAAACGGTATCATGAAATTTGGGGAACGTTGTGCAAAGGATGTTATCATTGTTGGAGTCGGTAGGTTATAGTTACGCTTGCTTATCATATTCAGACACTGCATACTAAATTTCATGAAAATCGTTGGAGCCGTTTCCGAGATTCAGATTATATATATACAAGAATTGCTCGTTTCAAGATACAAGATATCCTCATAGTTAATTTAAATATTTTAAAAAAATATTCACTCTTATTACAATGACTCTTATACTACGAAACTCTTATAACAACAACAAGATGCAGACATACACAAAAATACGTGTATAAAAAGAAATTGAAGACATTAGCCCTTAGCCAGTGTAGTAGTGTCATGCATTAGCCCCTGGCGGGGAGTAATAAAGGGGTAATCACCCCTTGGGTGGGGAGAATTACTTAGGGTGAACTGCGTGGTGCAAGATGAGAAAAACAGCGGTTATTTAATAAAGTTGCATGATCCACTATTGGCTTGTTGGCAAAAAATATATTTTTTGAAATAATAATGAGACGCATCAAACAACACGGGCCCACTGGATACGAAAGGTCGCAAGTTGGATTTCCGTACGGAAAAATTTGTGATTTGTGTATATAAAGTTTAATGACTGGGTATATAGTCGAAAACTGGTTGTTATTTTGATTCGCGTGAAATAATATTAGTTTCTAATGGCTTCAGGAATATGTGTAACTGTTGGGTTCATTTAATATTATTGCTTAATAACAGCGAATCGTTTTGATTACCTTATAATACCTATTGCTTGTTTATTGGCACAATTTCAATTCCCAGGTAACTCGCAGATTTTTTCTAATCTATGATAATCCTACTTAGTATTCCATAAGCACATCATGGACTTCATTGCTAACTAAGCATGAACTATATGAGTTTTGCAAATTAAAATAAATAATCAAATTAATTAATCTTTCCTCAACTCGCTAAAGCCTCTCATTTATCCCACACGCATCACTGTGACACTCGGCGAGTAATGTTTGACTTCAAGCGGAATGGTCTGGTATTTATTATATCTGATGAAACGTATAATTCCTGATTGTGGTCGCAGTTTTGCTAGCGTTTTATTGTTTTGATTAACTTGTCATTGTAAATAACGTATGGTGTACGGTTTATTACTTGTTTACACAACCATATATCAGGATTCGATATTTTATGAGATTATTGCTTCGTTCGATCTTGGTGTTTTTGTCAACTTGTTTCTTTTGTAGTGGTCTTTTTGTGAGTCGGTAGAAAATTTGGTTGTGTTGTTCATACAAACTTAAACTATAAACTGAATTTTCTTATAATCTGTATAAATTTTATTATTGTGATAATTTGAATGTATTATTATATTTTGCTACTGAATTTGATAGTTTGTAGCCATTAGTATTTCTACTAAAACATTTTTTAAATTCCGATACTTATTTACACTGATCAAACAACTGCTTCTATACATTTGTAAGTCTATAAATACCAATGAATCAAGTGAATGTCATAAGCCAGTTCGATCATTATAAGCATGCAATAGTGGCATGTAGGTGACCCGCTTGCCCCGATGCACTTGGACCAACCGGTCAAGGGCGCGGGCTATCGTGACCTTTCGTTAAGTGTCTATGATTGTAATAATGGTATCAAGGAATTTACTAAATCACTAGGTATTGCACGCGGGTTCGCGTGTGATAGACATTTACCGGTAGAAAAACCCAATTTACTTTTCGGGATAGACAGTAGCCTATACTCATGGTCTATTCATATTTATTCTATTTCCCCCATTCCTCTTTTTTACTATGTTTTTTTTTATTTATTTTTATTTAATTTATTTTGTTTAATACTATAGTTTTCACTTGTCACTCTTGTACCTAGTTATGTTTATGTGCGTCTGGAGGTGGGCGTTGCTAACTGCGACACAGTTATCTTTTTAATTAATGTAGTTACCAACTTACAATTGTACTCTATGTTACTGTAAAGTTTGTTTTAGTTATAAATAAAAGTTATTATTATTATATGTGTGTCAAATGTCTTTCAAATCTATCGGTATCTACATTTTCTTCTAACAAAGGGTCTAAAATTCCAAAGATTTTTAAAGACTTTTATGATACTAGTAAAAGTAAATAATATGCAATTTAATAAAATCATTTGAATGAACAATAAATGATTTCCTGAATAGTTATTTCTCGCGACTCTCACTTGAAATTGTTTCACGGAATGAAAATTACACCTGGTACGTTACTCCGATCAAAATTCATCCAAATCAGCGGTTTATTCATAATTTTTTTACAAACTTTAGTAGAAAATCTTTTTTACAATGAGTGTGATTTTCTACAATGAGTCAAATAGTAGAAGCAGGATACTATCATCATCATTTTCAGCATTTGGAAGGCTTCTGCTGAACCTAAGTATGTCTCCCCTAAAGATTTCAAGAATTCTCTAAGATAAAGATATTACTATATTATACCTTGGGGCCTTGGACTGCCTTGGTAGCGTAGTTGTATTACGGTATGACTGCAGTGCTGAGGTCTCGAGTTCGACCCGGGGTCGAGCAAAGTGATGTGGGGTTTTTCTACTTGAATTTGTGCCCGATATGGCTATAGGCTCGCACACATATATATATCACATCATGGGACGGAATACGCACGGTGAAAAGTGAGTGCACTAGTTGCAGCTCTGCCTACCCCTTCGCGGATAAATGGCGTGAGTGTGTATATATTATACCTACAGGTCTTATATTACTTAAAACTGTTTATACATTAACAACTTCAAAGAGCTTTCTCACAAGAATGAAACACATTATGTATTTAATCAAAAGGTCCCGAGTGTAATTAGGTGGTACGTGAATCCCCCTCCTGCAAAGCCTTCGGGACCGGACGTTGCCATCACGACTGCAATCTCGACAATGTTGGAATACAAATCTGAACTACCCTTATATGTGGCATCATCCCTAACAGCCTCCGGGGACTCGCTCGTCTTTTCCGGATATGGGAATGCTTTTAATAATGGGAAGTGATTATCTTGAAGTTGTAAGTGAAAAAAGAAGGATAACAATAAACGTTTGTTAGGTTTGACTTGCAATGATTTATGATAAAAAAATATTCATTTTTTCGATATAGAAGTGAGTATATTTGTAAGATCTAACTTGGATTTCATTGTCCCACTACTGGGCATAATGGTTGAGATGGATTAAGACTTTCGTCCACTATGTTGAACTAATGAAATTCTTACAATGACTAGGGTACGATTTTTTTGGGCAGGTGAGAAGGATTAAGACTCGGCCACCACGCTGGATTAATATAATAATTGTTGATAGGCATTCCATATGTTGAAATTCTTACGATGACTTGGGAAGGAAGATTTTCTACTAATCTTCTTGGTCGTTAAAGCGAGCGATAATTATTTGCGAATATATAACTTAGAACTTAGACTGCTTCGGTAGCGTTGTCTATTGCGTGCGCGGTACGACCACTTCTCTGGGTCTCGGGTTCGAATCCCGTGTCGGGCAGTGATATTGGGTTTTTCTTCTTAGCCCGGAGTCTGGAATTTTTGGCTGATTTGGTGATAGGCCCGCGCCCTATCACATCATGGAATGAAACATATTGTTGAAAAGTGGCTGCTCTGGTTGCACCTCTTGGGACAAAGGCGTGATGTGTGTTTTTTTATATAACTTAGAACAGATAGGGTTGCGTGCACTAAGAATCAAACCCAATCCTTTCCTCACGATAGTTCATACCACTCCCCGGTAAATGATAGCACTGCCTCTATTATGAAACTTTATACAATAAAATACATATTTCTTATGGTATAAAATATGTAACTTTAGTTACCCATCGCTAACAAAATAAAAATATTGAAACAACTTTCCCTCCTTTAGGATTTGTGTGGGCGTAGAAAGTCCAGCTTCAACAATAGATCCTTCGTTGCATCATCAGGGTCAACGATTTTTACGAGGGCCACCCACGCAAGCCGTCCACGCTCCGATTTACCGAAATTATTTTGCCGCCAATTTTTTGTGATTTAGGTTAAGATATTTTTTTCATTTTGAAGATTAAAATGTTTAAGTCAATCTTACTATATACTATTAATATTATAAACGTGAGTTTGTAAGAATGTATGTATGGATGTATGTTTGTTACTCTTTCACGCAAAAACTACTGAACGGATTTCGATGAAATTTGACACACAGGGAGAACATGTCCTGGATTAACACATAGGCTACTTTTTATCCCGGGAAAATATAAGCGGGAATTTTATCCCGGAAAAAATGTTAACGCGGGCGGAGCCATGGGTAAATTCTAGTAGATCAATAAATTCAAACCTACATTAAAGTAGTACAACTTTTATGACAACAAAATAAAAAATATGATCAACGACGTCATTCCCAGTAAAAAGTGGGACTAATCTAGGAAAAAACCTGTGGGTATACGTAACGAACACTGTAAATGACGTCACAGCGTGGACTACAATAGGAATGAACACATGAAATGAGATGTCTCATAACAGCGGCGGCGCGGGGATTGTACCCACGTGCCTGACTGCGCGTTTGATACTGATCCAATATTTCTTTGCAAATAGTTTTTACGTATGTATTTTTTTAAAGTTTTATTTGATATGTAGTTTAGGTTTTAAACTAAACTTTAGAACATAATTCAATGGTTTCTACTGATAGATAGCTCTTTTCATTTGTCAATTAGTTGATTTCTTGTTTATAATATCAAAAGTATCTTTAAGTTAGTAGCCGAATGTATTTTTTTACCACGGAATAATAAGATTGATCAATATAACAGCTGCACTATATCTATACTTACTAATATATAAAGCTGAAGAGTTTGTTTGTTTGTTTATTTGAACGCGCTAATCTCAGGAACTACTGGACCGATTTTGAAAATTCTTTCACTAATAGAAAGCTACATTACTCCTGAGTGCTATAGGGTACTTTTTATCCCGTAAAAACTTTTCCACCCGGGCGGAGCCGCGCGCTAAAAGCTAGTATTATATAATAAGACTAATATTAAAGCGAAAATGACTATAATATTAACACCATTAACAATGTTATCAATTTCAGCATCGCAATATAAAAACAATATTCCTCATTCGAGCACATCAAATTCACAAAACCACAGACCTTCCACACCACACCATCTTTCACAAAAAAATATCGGTTATATGGGAAAAAAAAACTTATTTAATTTCCCGGAGCTAACAGCAATTATCCCTTGGGTCGAATCCCCGGGCCGCACCGGGAGTCGACGTGTCTCTGCTCCTGACAGATATTAAATTCGCATCCCGCGATGCCAACCGGCCACAATATATTACCGCTGTACCAACGTTCATTTCGAATACATTACGTTTTTGATGGTGTCTGTACGTTTGGGTTGTATCGCGATTGGATGGATTCGTTTGGGTGAAGTTGAAATGGATTATGAGCTATGATTGTTGTTTAGATGATTGTTTTGTTGTTTGTCGTGAGTTTTTACATCATTTGAAATTTGAGTTGCTTAACAAAGAATAATATAATAGTGGACGATAACCTAGTTGGGAATGGAACGGTCTTCCGAGACAATGTATGGAGGTTCAAAACCCAAGGCACACACCTTTGACTTTTTGAAGTTACGTGTGTATTGTTTATCAATAATTATAATCGTTCACTTAAACGGTGAAGGAAAACATCGTGAGGAAACCTACATACTTGAGAATTCTCCATATGAATCTCGAGGGTATGTAAAGTCTGCCAACCCGCACTAGGCCAGCGTGGTGGACTAAGGCCTGACCCCCTCTCTGTAGTAGAGGAGGCCCGTGCTCAGCAGTGGGCGGTATATAATACAGGGCTGATTGCAACTTGCATTGCAATAAAGAAAGCATTGGGTACAGGCGTAACTAACGCAATATTTAAACGAGTTTAAATATCCCTCGATAGAGAAGTGACAGCGAGCGCCCAGTGCCATATTAAACACAAATTCAAATCCCGGTCAACTCAAGTGTTTTTCAATCCGCTAAACCCACACAAAGGCCTGAAAACCATTAATCTTTAAATTAGTTAACTAAATCAGTCACAACTAAAATGTAACACATGAACCGTGAATTTTAATTCGTAAACACTCGCGAAACTTTCCGATCCCCAAGTCGGATAAAGGAAACATTATGTAAATGCGAGCGAGTTCCATGATTAACTCCGCAGGTCCGGGACTGTGCCGGGACCGTCCCGGGATCTTATCACCGCAAGTCTTAATACGCTGTGCGAACTTTTAGGAGCAAACTCGGGCTTTTTTTTGTTTACCGAAAATATCTACTGGGGATTATGTCGGATCTTGTTTTGTCGACGCTTTTAATGAATGTGTCTTTGTTGGCTGTCGGGGATACGAGACAGCTGTGAATTTTTAATAAGAGTGCAGGTTTCTTTTAACGTAATACTATTACTTTTTTATGTTGAAATTTTGGAGTGCCTAAAGACAAAGGCTGTCTGCGCGAGATTAAAATGGAGACGAAACTCATACATGAAATACCGCGGTAATACTGCAAACACTGTCAAATGTCCCAGACACTGGGCACAAAATGGCAGCAACGAACTGTCAATTTATTTTTATTAATATAATTATTATGGGTTGAAAAGGCTGAAAATAAATTGATAGATTATGAACAATAAATAATGAATGGTTATTTTGATCAAGTTGCTGAATTAATCGGTTAAATATCTAGGTATAATAAAACTACACTAAATAAAGTCAAGCTAAGCAAATTTTATTGTGATAGAGGCACCTCGCAGCAAGTTCTTTCTTCAGCAATTCCATAGATTATAAACAATATGAATTACCATTAGATTTACTCATTTACTAACATATAGTTTTTAGAATAGTTACAAATCTTATAGTGCGATTATCTGACATACTGCTCTAAAAATTCTCAAGACTATAAAAAACAAAACGTAACACCAGTTAACTGAAACAAATTCGATTGGTTTACAAAGATGCAACAAACGGACGGCGTGTAAAGAATTTTCAATCTAGCGTTGTATTGGAAGGCTTGTCGTATAGACAAATATATAGCTCAATAGACTGTCTGGGTGGAGAAAGGTCAGTGTAATAATTGATATGTGATTGATTTAGAATTGGGCTGACCATTTTTAAAACAATAAAATATAGTTATAGGTGTAAGGTTATTTTTATAATAAAAAGATATCAATTTTAAAATAAGCAATGGAATGATAATATGGTTTTAAAAATGACAAAGATATTAAACAGACGATATGTCTTGTAGATATGCCACCTATTTGTATAAACAGAGCCCCACTATTTATCTTAAGCATTTTCTGCTTTAAAAATGTATGTTGCAAATCAAATTTATTTATTTACTTTGATAATGATCGAAATCTCGAAGCATATATGCATTTTGAAATTATTTCAATCGAATATAAAAATTACATTTAAAAAATGGGCCCGACTTTGAATTCATTGCCATTGGGAAGAAAAAAGGCCGCGACAATATAACTTCACGTATAGGTTTTAGAGACACAAAGGAGAATTTTCTCAGTGTTAACAATGTGGTTGCGGTACAATGAAAGGTTTTTCGCGGTGTGATGGGTCAGCAGAAAGGTTCGTAATAAGAGAGCAACGAGAGTGAGGGCTTGTTCATAGTGATGTTAGACGTGGAAGTTTGAATTCTGATTATCGTCCTTATATTCGGCTTCCTTTTTTGAATATTACTTTTAAATTTTCAAAGGGATACTGATTGTTTCATCATCATCATCCACAGCCTGTAGAGTCCCACTGCTGGGTATAGGCCTCTCTCATATGGTGCCATCTTTCTCGATCTCGAGCCAATCGCATCCAGGTTCGACCCACGATCCTCACAATGTCGTCGACCCATCTTGCCGCCGGACGACCCATGATTGTTTACTGCCTAGCTATTTTTTCCTCAAGATTCAGTTTTACTAGTAAGTGTTGTAGTGCTAGCGACTTACAGCTTTTCCATGTTACAATTAAGCTATCTTAGCTATTCATATAGCAAAAACTAGATAAACAGTACACGTACAACCCCGGTTTATTGACCAAAGGCAACACTTTTTGATTCGCCGCTTCTACCAAAATCAAAAGTCCGTACAGTAAATAAAATCGCTTTAAACGTTGTCCGTCGTGTTCGAATGCTAACCAAACTATTTCTCGAACATACGTACCGTGGGGTGATCATTTCCCGACCATTGTTTCATTTTTAAAACTGCCAGCCAGCACGCCCCGTTTGACCTGAATAGTTAGCATCGATGCATTTTGCATAATTAAAATTGTCTACTCTATTATTTTTATATTAAGCTTTGATGTTTTGTTGGGGTAACAATTCTTTTGTTTCTTTTTTACATTTCGCGTTCTGTTTTTAAATTTGAATTTCGAGATGAGTTTTAAAAAGTTTTTTGTGAAGTTTGTATAGAGGTTGTAAGTTTCTTAAAGTGGATCCGGTATGATTAAAGTGTAAATTTATATTTGTAATTGACTGCCTCGGTGGCGTGGTTGTATTGGGTACGCGTTACGAGTACGATTTGCGACAAGAACATTGTGACTGGGTTTTTCTATCTTAAAAATTACTCAATCGCAGCTCAGTGTCAGCAAGTTAAGCCGGGGGACTCCAGTATCCCATTCGCAGGTTTCCCCCGGTGCTGACTGCAGGATCGCCTATCTAAAAAATAAATCTATTTCTATAAAAAAATCGTGTCACAGTGTTTGTTACCATACTCCTCCGAAACGGCTAAACCGATTTTAATGAAATTTTATATTCACACTTGGTAGGTCTGAGAATAGGTTGTTATCTATTTTTCATCCCCCTAAGTGATAAGGATGGCCCATCCCAATTTTTATAAATTTTACGGACTGATTTTTTTTTATTTTTTTTTTATGATGTGGCATTAAAAAATACATATAACCCTAAATTTTATTTTTTTTCTACTAAAATAATCTCTGAAAACAATTTATATGGCAAAGCAACGTTTGCCGGGTCAGCTAGTATTCCTATATAAGAAAGCAGTGGCTCGAAGGTGGCTTAAAACCCGTCTCAAGTAGTAGTTTTGTTGTTGCGTTTTGTTTAGCCAGTAAGAGCCTCCAGTACGGAGGCCCGATAAATCTCATTCCTATTTCTCCTGATGTGGTTTTAACGGACCCCTGTCTCTACATACTCGGAAATATAAAATATTATTGCTTAATTCCCAATTACGTTGATGTTAATATGATAGGAAACCAATGTTGATGTAACAGTTCACGAAAATATATTTATAAATCTGGTTCAATAACCAGAACATATTTTAACTATAGTTTTTCTATAGCCGCGTGTATTTCCACGAGAGAGATCATTATCAGTATTACTTAATCATTTTCATATCTCCCGTGAAAACCTTTTAAAATATAAACTGTCCAAACAATACTCGCAAGCTACACCTCCTGACACTTGGCAAAAATCACTAAACATTTCACACACCGCAACATATTAAATTTTGTTTAGAAAATACGGATCGTGTCCCAACCGGAATCGACGTTGAAATATGAGCGCGCCACTGAGTATTGTGCGCTGTGCTAGAAAGGACAATGCTATGAACGTTGGATGTATTCTGTACCTATAGAAGGTACCTTTAATCATTCCATATTGGTCGTCTGGGTCTTCAGGTGTAGGCAAAACAAGCTTGTCTGTGTCTGTGGCTCTGTTAGCATCAATGCCTGTTCTCAGCTTAGAAGAATCGTGTGACACGCAAAAATAATGTATCAGTTATTAGTAAAGGATTTTTTGAAATCAGAATGTTAGTTCCAACAATTAGCGAATTCAAATAAACTCATCAGCTAACATTTACACAACAGATATTTCGCACAGCATTGGTTATCGAAAACAGTGCGTTGCGACATGTGAATCACGTCCCTTCCAGTACTAAGCATCTGTGAAGGCCTCCTTTGGTTGTGAGAGGGAGCGTGCACTTAAACTGGCCGTTCGTTATGTGTTGTCTGCGCCGGCCTTTGTCGGCCTCAACATGATAAATGGATCTGAGACTAATTTTAAATTTACACGCCCACTTTTACTCGAGAGGACTTCGAGTTTTTCAGGACACGTCAAATATAATAGTTGCTTTTTTATTCTGATGGCGCATACGAGCTGTGAAGCGGGAAGTGCTGGATGAGATTCCCACATTGGTCATTTTTTGGGAATAATAATTTTTTTCCTAGATGGTCAAGAAAACTAAGCTTAAATTGTTTTAGGGACGTGTCTGAAATATTGTGTAGGTAGGCTAGTTTTCTGTAAGATACTCTCAACCCACTTTAGCCGATCCCTTTATCTATACTTACTACTAACTTAAAGTCCAAATTGTTGTTCGAACGCGCTGAACTCTGTACTGCTCCAATTTTCAAATTCTTCCACGAACCACGTTATCCCTGAATGCCAAAAACAACTTGGCACCTTGTAAACTGTGAAGAGCTAATGCTACAGAATAAATCGTCTTATTCTGCTATGCCATCTGCTTATATAGATAGGTATATGTAGATAGGCTAGTGAATAGTTACCTACCATATTTTATGCCTGCCTCGGTGGCGTAGTTGTATTACGGTACGACTGCAAGGCTGAGGTCTCGGGTTCGATCCCCGGGTCGGGCAAAGTGATATTGGATTTTTCTATTCAGTATCAGCCCGGAGTCTGGAATTTGTGCCCGGTATGGCGATAGGCTCGCCCCCTATCACATCATGGGACGGAATACGCTTGGCGAAAAGTGGGTGCACTAGTTGCGCCTCTGCCTACCCCTTCGGGGATAAAAGGCGTGAGCATGCGCGCGCGCGCGCACCATATTTTATATCTTCTATATAATATGTCACAATATAGATTTGGCATAGCAAATTGTCCCTGCAGAAGTGATGAAGTAGAATTGGCAATGGACATAACTCGCAAACGGAGAGCAACGCTCACTAGATCGGATATATCGACGGAGATAGCGAAGCATGAATTCTTGAAGCAAGGGTCAGTATCTAAACGGGTTTATACGCTTGTACCGATTGACGTGTATAAAAAGACAACCAATGTTCGTGTTTTTACCAATATAATAAACTAGGTGGACGCCAGCGCCATCTACTTGAAAAATCATATTAAAAATATCTAACATTTCCCACGTGAGCAAATTTATTTATTTATTTAACACTTTATACAAGGTGTATAGGCGGACTTAATGCCGTAGGCATTCTCTACCAGTCAACCTGACAGGGTAGTGCAGAGATATCAGTAAGTAGGTGCGTAAAGAAAACCATTAAGGTGGAATAATAGAAGTGACAGACCACAAGACTACAAAAAGGAATCAATTAAATACTTATCTTATATATAACATTCTTGTGTCACAATGTTTGTTCCCGTACTCCTCCGAAACGGCTTGACCGATTCTCATGAAATTTTGTGAGCATATTGAGTAGGTCTGAGAATCGGTCAACATCTATTTTGTTTCTGCGTTTACTTCTAACAAACATTTTCACAAACTTTCGCATTTATAATATAAGTAATGTAATTTAATTATTAGTTATGCAAATAAATGTTTGTTTCTTGTTTGTAAGAAGTTAGATAAGATTAGAAATTTTGTGAATGTTTGGATTTTCGTTAGAAGTTAATGCAGAAACCTCTGAGCGGATTTGACTGGTATAAGACACAAGGACAGACCAAGTCCTAGATCAACATACTAGGCAAGCTTTTTATTACAGAAAAAAAAAAAGATATTTCGTAGGCGGAGTCGCGAGTATAACCTTGTGGATAAAAAAAAGTATCAAGTTGCTACGCGCTAATTTTATCTTGCCATGTAGGCAAGATAAAATTAGCTTTACAAGGGATTCAGAATAAAGTACATATTCAAGGAATTGCGTTTTGATAAAATCACAATGAGAGACGAAAGATTTACATAGGCTTAAAGCAGCGGTTCTCAACCTATTTCGTTGACAACCTTAAGTATACAGTTCGTTTTTATCCTAAATGGAATAGCCGGCAAACGTACCAAAAACATTTAATAACGGCGTAACATCATGCAATCCTCCATTTATCTATGAAGCGTTGCGGGCACATCTTGTCCTTTATTTTGACAAAAGACAGACTGAATTCAGGAAATTGCGTCACACGCTGCGAATCGCTTAGCTGCTTTGTATGAACGCAGTCGCTTTTTGATATTATTTACGTTGATATAGACCTTATGCTTTGTTAATTGTAATGGTAGAATTAGACTTTGAAATGAAAGACTTTGAATTTTATTACCATTTAAATTTAAGTTTTGAGATTCGAATTGCTTTACTTTACTAGTTGTTGCTCGCGGCTGCGCCCGTGTGATAAACTTTTCTCGCTACAAAAGTCCCTAAGACACAGGACGACAGCGCCATCTACTTAAAGAATCAGATTTAAAATATCCTTTATTTCCCATGGGAGCAAATTACCGGGATAAAAAGTAGCCTATGTATTAATCCAGGACATGGTCTACCCGTGTGCCAAATTTCATCCATATCCGTTCAGTCGTTTCTGCGTTTACTTCTAACAAACATCCAAACATTTTGACAAACTTTGACATTTATAATGTTAATAAGATAAGATATGATTTTGCCTGATTGATAAACTTGTATCACGGACGGAAATAAGCTCGACCAAATGTGTATAAAATGCCTACCCCTCAGATATAGAGGCGTGAGTGTATTCTGCTTAGTAACCAAGTAACGTATTCTACCCGCTGCCCATCAATATTCCGATCAGTCAAGCTATAATATTAAATTTCGGTTCCTCTACTCAGTTTCACTACCTTTATATTGGCAATTTTATTTCGTACAGTAAAATATATATTATATTTTTACCTTTTTATTGGCATTGCAGTAATTGCGCTGTTGTTTTCTACAGGTTTGACATGAATGGTACCACAATCTCGTAAAAACTGGTGTGAAGTGGCAACTTTGCTATAACGTTATGTTGTTTACAATTGCAATTGCTTTTCGAAACTGTTTCCTCGATTTACATAGTAGTGCAGCCATAACTAGTATGACAGTGTCCATGAGCATAATTGTTTACATAACTTTCGAGACCAAATAAATTAATGTTATCGCAGTAAATTCATTTTAAAACCCATCGTTCAAATTCACATGCAAAGTAAACAAACAGATCCCAACAAACTTCTTACCAATTAGATCCGTATCGAAAACAGCAGGAAAACCCGTGAAACCTATCACATTTGTATACAATGACCTCTAAATATCATTGCGCTATGATCTATACGGGGTGAGCCCATACCCTTTTATTTTTATTAGTAACTGACAGTAAAAACACTCGCTACCGCCCCCACACAGAAGCTTGACACTTTTACTACGGCCTACCGATTATACAGACCCGAAAGTTCTTACAAATTCAACCGTACATCATGGCGATAAAGTCTATAATGGAACGTGTCGCGTTGATTGAAAGTGGGGTTCAGCTGATTACTGGTCAGCAGTTATTGATTCGCGTTCCATTAGGCCGGGTACATATTGATGTCGAATCAGCGATTTATCCCGCAAAAATGTTCGGTCCCGTGTTACGGTGCCGCAATTTCCTTTGTGTCCGGCCTTAATTTTGTCACCTAAGTACAAGGTCGCCGTATTTTAGCTCTAATAAGATTTGTATGAGTCGGCCCGTTTGTCTCGAAAGAATTTCTATTGAATTTACCCAATCCAAGTTACGTCCTTTGTTCGCTAATTGGAACATACGTCTGCTTTGAAGTTACCTTCGTCGATATTAAAACTGTTTTTTTTGTACTGACGTTAACGAAAATCCGATATTGATGTCCACGAATTCATATAATGTGTATTAGTTTATTTTGTGTACTGAGGAATGATAGTGGACCATCAGAGTGAGTTATTGCAGGAATACTCGTAATCATGAAAGGTGGAGAGACTTTTTCGTAGGGGTATGTATACAAATTAATAAAAAAAATATACAAAAAAGGCACACGAGCTTTAACTTCAATATTAAAGTTTCAGTAAATGAGTATTGTATCGTGTTTGGTCCTATCCCTAATTGTTTTTATAAGCAATTAAAATAATACTAAAAGCAATAATAACCACAAAGTTTAAATAATTACCTTGAGTCCTTGACTTATAAAGTAATTGAGTCATCCTTCGCACTTTTACAGTTAGGTGTAGTACACACAATATAATTTAATATTGGAATGACTTCAAGTTTTATAAGTACAAAAAATATATTTAGATCAACGATAAAACAACTCATAAAAATAAACAGTATTAAAATAAAAAATAAATGCACGGAAAGAATGTGGCATGATAGAAAAATCCTAACGCAAAACAATAGAACGCAAACTGCAAAAATAATTTCAAATTTAGAACAAAACAAAACTGCCAGGAATTTCTGAATAATTTGAAACTAGAACAATGGTACAAATAAAGCGACTGTATCAAACAAGCAAGATGAAGCCACTAACGCAGCTCCTGTCTGTCCCTTCAGTAATTAGTAAAGCCTTAATCTATAATTAAATCCCGGTTCAAAAGTGGAATTCCGGATATTTATTCCCCCAATTACGGGCGGCAACTTTCGCGGCATTCCTCGGACAACAATTATAGCGGGATTACGTCCGGGACTCATAACTGTATCCCGGAATCCCGGGATATCCCGTTAAATAGGTATAATGTGCACTGGTCGGATTAAATATGGCGGATATTATTATCCTTAATTAGAGTTTTAAGCACATCTTTATGACTTGGATTATGTGTTTATTATGAATTTTTGTAAAGATATTACGGGGTGGTTTTGGCAATTTTGGGCGATAGAATATGAATTTTCACCGCATTTTGAGGCTATTATTTTGCGATATTAGAAAATTATTTAGTTTTGGGACATTTACGTTAAGTGGGGAAATATGATAACTAATTTTTATAGCATGAGCCTGCATAATATAAGTGTGAATCACTGGATGTTAGGTGATCTTCATTGCTCGTAAACATTTATTATACGATTTGAGGTTTAATGAAAGGATTACTAAGGTATTCTTCTTCTTCTCTAGCCTTTAAAAGTCCACTGCTGAATATAGGCCTCCCCCAAAGATTTCTAGACCGACCTGTTAAAAACCCCCTGCATCCAGAGGATTTCTGCGACCTTTACCTTTATTTAGGTACTAGCATTGCGCGCGGCTCCACCCGCGTGGAAAAGTTTTTCCGGGATAAAAAGCCTAGCACTCAGGAGTAATGTAGCTTCCTATTAGTGAAAGAATTTTCAAAATCGGTCTAGTAGTTCCTGAGATTAGCGCGTTCAAACAAACAAACAAACTCTTCAGCTTTATATATTAGTATAGATAATATTATTAAAACTTACGCGAGCCATATCACATTAATAGTTTACAAACCACGGTTTTACTCACGTATTCTTGGTCAGAATCGCCGACCAGTTTCGACCTATTAAGTAGGTCATCTTCATAGGCGAGTGCTGAGAGGACGTCGCGTCGCGGAGGCCTCTCGATCACTCGGTGGTTTACGTGAGTAAAACCGTGGTTTGTAAACTATTAATTAGTATAGATTATAGGAGGAACAGGATTGTTTGGACCTGTGTAAATTTCACTCATCATACGAAACGTCACGCTGTCTCTTCGCTACTTTTACAGGTACAGATACTGGTGGTAGGTCTCGCATTATGTAAGAGGCCGTCTGGGTGGGTACCACCGCAATGTCTATTTCTACCGCCAAGCAACAGTGTGCATGCACTGTTGTGTTTCGGTTTGAAGGATATTGTAGCCAGTATAACTACTGGACATAATGAGACTTAACATCTTATGTCTCAGGATGACGAGCGCAGTGGAATGCCACTCAGTATTTTGTCAGTCAAGGTGCTGGATGGTGTTGCTACTGTTTATGGGTGGTCGTATCGCTTACCATCAGGCGAACGGCATGCTCGTCTCGTCATTCAAAGCAATAAAAAAAAAAAAAAAAAAAAAAAAAAACATTAAACAGTGATACAGCCCCGATTGAGTCTGCACATTTACCCTGCAGACAATATGTCCACAGTATAGCTCTACTATACTCTGAAGTATTTGTCTTTATGTTGAATTACAATCAACATAACAATAGTATATGATCGGCTATTTATTAACATTCACGAGTTACGAGTTGATCGCAGTTCAGAATTCGCTCAGCCGCGCGGTTTGTCGGCGTCGGCTAATTTACATTCGTTACCGACGTGTTACTGTTATTGGGCCTATTGTTTATAGCTTTTGTTATAGCTTGGGTGGCCTGTATGGTCCCGATACTTATTCATTAACTTCTCTAGCTAAATGTTACATTTGTATTAGACAGATAGAAAAACAAAAAATATACGGGAACATGTTGATATCTGACCCGTATTTAGACCCAGCTTTTCTAGTCAACATGTTTGTTGGATATCACTATTTATGATTATAAAATGACACTAAAAAAGTCCTTAACACTGACCTTGGATCAAAAATGAAGAGGATATTTAAATGTTTATATGGTAGCGAATGAAGGGCTGGTTTGACCGAGGTGGTATCAGCCTCACAGAGAACCAAAGTGAAGTAATGACAGTTTTAGAATTACAATATTGTTCAAACTTGAACACAAGTGCTTGCACAATGGCAGTCTGCCTGGTAGCAGAAATAGCCTTTGCAGTGTTACCTACTCAGACGGACTCTCGCTTACGAGAGACCTACTACCTAGAGAGAGCTCTGGCGTATAAAAAATGTTTTGAGTATATATTCGAAACTCTCAAATCTCGTTCTGTAGGCAACTATGCAAGTGTAGTAGGTGAGTTTACTTCGAAAAACATTAGTTGTTCTTCCTTTATTTCCTTTCAGGAACTAAAACTTACATTATACACATCTAACGTCCAAAACGCCATAAAAATCTTAATTATTATTATTAACTTAGGAAACTAGAATCTCTAAAATTCGCTACAAGGATCTCCAAATTCACCGCTAAAACTGAACAGAAATGTGAATATACACCATCATTTGCACCTACGACGTGAGACTGGAAATATGCAAGTTTCAAATTTTGAGCTGAGCTTTTTCCACACGGCGGGGGCCGAAGAATACTAATTCCCACGGCGGCCACTGCCGGATTAAGTCCACGCCCGAAATGGTAGCGTTTCGTTGCGCTAGTGCGAAACATGGGCGCATTTGGCAGTTTTTAATGTTTCTTTGTTGTATGAACGTAGGCTGTTTTATGATTGTGTTTTGAAGGTAAATGAGTTGTTGATCGATTTATTGATAGTAGTGAGTCAAGTTTTTGGTACGTAGACTGGTGAACCTGCCTGAAAAGTTGCTTTAATATATTTTGCCACGTTCTAAACTAAATATAAGTAACTCAATATTCTGCCTGACTTATAAATAAACCCAGACACATTGATCCTAGAAATGGTCTACTTAAACAACAAATTCGAAAAAAGTGTTCTACCAACATCAAATATATTAGAGCTTTATATTTTGCCCGCGGCTCCGCCCGCGTGAATGAGTTTTCCCGTGATAAAAGTCCCGCTTTATATTTTCCCGAGATAAAAGTAGCCTATGTGTTAATCCAAGACATTATCTACCCGTGTGCCAAATTTCATCGAAATCCGTTCAGTAGCTTTTGCGTGAAAGAGCAACAAACATCCATACATCCAGACATCCACACATCCATACTTACAAACTTTCGCGTTTACAATATTAGTAGGATTAATAATGTATAACATATCAGCCCACCTTATCGAACCGGTTCTCGTAATCTAAATCCGCTGTATGCACGAAGTTATTGAATAATAAATAATCGAACTTTCACGTAGGATAACAATTTGTCACACTTAGGGCCGATGTCACCGCTTGCTGATAAACGCTACTTGGTACAGTCAGCAGCATAATTAGCTGAACAAAATCAAAATTTCAAATCGCCTATATACGCGATAAGTTAAACTCAAACATTTCTTTGCTTCGTTGGAAGTAAAGTAAATCTCTTTTATATTATTTTTTGTGAAGAGAAAAATAAGATTAATAAGAACACAAAAGTATGTAGGCAATTTAAAATGCTAAATTTGTTCAGCTACTTTTGCTGCTGACTGTACATAAATGCGTAAGCCGACCAAATACAGTTGTCACACTAATCTATGGTCCCAAATAAATGGTAATAAAATGAGCACTGTATACAAGCTGTTTAATACGATAACTGTCTAATCAAATTTATATAAAACTTGTGAACCAGGACTTTTTATCATATAAAATTTAATGTACAGAGGATAATTATTTTCTTAACGAATAATGTGTTCTTACATGGCATTAGCTTTGTACAACATGACATTTGATTTTCAAAAATCCTTTTTTAGTTCTCATCTCCATTACAAAAGAAACTTTATGTCTATAATTTCGCACGCAGCCAGAATTACTATTGCTACCTACTAAACATCTAATTTCTCAGGAAGGTGAACGCAGTGCAGTACCGTGCAGTTCTTAATTTAAAATTCTAGCAACGATCTATTCTAATTATCAACCGAGCAATGCACCTCATCATTCAAAAAGACCTAGGTACAGTATCACATTCTAACAACCGTACTTAAACACAATTAGTTGTATCTAAAAAATGCACGGCTCAAAGATCTCAAATGCGGAAAACGTATAAAAGAACAAAGTCTACTGTGTTATTATGTAATTAAACAAGGAAAAATGGCGGTAGAACTGAAAAAAAGTAACAAATCTGCCGGCAAAGGAAACGCTACCGGCCAGGTAGCTATGTGCAAATTGCTCCGACTAGAAAGAATTTTACAGAAAAAGGGTTGGAGTGACGGCCATATATTACGTTTGCGGCTGCCGTATAATGTGCATAAGTTATGTATGAAGATAATCTTTGAATTGTGTCGTTAAGTGCCGGGGTGGTACTAGTGAATTGAAGCGATATCATTGCGCTTAGGTAAACATACGCATGCGTATTTTTTTTATTTACTACGAGTTTAAGCTCGCTGCTTTGCCCCTTTGAAATGTTTTACCAGGATAAAAGTCCTCCTTTATATTTTACTAAGATAAAAAGTCCTGTGTCTATGTATAGGCGTCCTTCTCAGGATCTCAAAATATCTCCATATACCAAATTTCATCGAAATTGGCTCAGTGGTTGCCGTGAAATCGTAACAGGCAAACGGACAGACAGATATACTTACGCATTTAAAATATAAATATGGATTCGAATAATCTAAGGAACATTAAGATTAAATAGACTAACCTCGTTTCAAAATACATAACTTCAAACCTTAAATATACAAATTTACTTGTCCCCATAGTTAGCGTCACACGTGCCTTCAAAGACTTAAGTGGACGATAGCCTAGTTGGGAATGGAACGGTCTGCCAAGACAATGTCCGGAGGTTCAAAACCCAAGGCACAGACCTCTGACTTTCGAAGTTACGTGTGTAATGTTTATCAATTATCGATCGCTTTAACGGTGAAAACATCGTGAGGAAACCTACATATCTGAGAATTCTCTATAAGAATTGCTAAGGTATGTGAAGTCTGCCAACCCGTACTAGGCCAGCGTGGTGGACTAACGCCTAAACCCTCTCACTTGTAGAGGAGGCCCGTGCTCAGCAGTGGGCAGTACATAATACAAGGCTGATTGCATTGTGCCTTCAAATAACAAGCAAGGACACACAGCCCCAATAGTGCACAAATTCCCAGATTAAAAACTAAAGAGTCCAAGTGCGGCGATACGAAACGTAATACATGTCCGGCACCTCACGTAGGCGGCCACTGCAGAACCATAAACAAATGAGCATACGGCCGGCGATCGGGCGCACGATTGTGGATTATATTTTAGTGGCCACCAAATTACGCTCCTTACATTTTTAAACGGGATAAAGATGTTTAACATTTGTGGCTTTAGCGACACTTAAAGGGTTATTTGTAAGTTTTTATTTATTTTTGTTGAGTGGGGGTGGAGAAGTGATTTTGTAAACTATTGAACCGATTTGGTGTTTTGTTTTACTAATATGAAGCTTTAAGCCCGAGAAACGAAAATGGAAGCATGAGAAGAAGCTTATTTAATATACGACAGTTTACTCGTGGCTTCACCCTTGTAATTTTTTACCACGGAGTAAAAGTCTTGCACTTTGCCTGAATAAATTCATTCATTCTATCTTGAAACTATATGCTCTAAGAATATATAAACTCAACAATTTGTTAATGTTAGGGTATAGGATACAATTTGCACTTACCAAGTCAGAAGTCATCTTACACGTGATAAACCCCTGATACAGGTATTGACAAGTCGCGTTCTGGGGTCCGTCGGTGCATATTTAAATAAGGTAGGTGGTAGAACTTTGGCGGCATCATATTTTGATGTCACATTATTTTATATCAGTCCTAGTGCAGATACTTTGTTTTATTAAAGACACACCCAAAATACTAATAATTCTTACTCACACTTTCTACTAACCTTCCAAAACGGAAATGTAAACATGATCAAAACATGCCAAAAAGTACATCCTCAATAAGCTATTCCAGTGATTAATTAATGCAAAATGATAACGCAATATAGGGGGAGTATGGGGAGAAGCGACCTCGCCGCGCCTTAAGACAAGCCCCCTCCAAATCTGTATTGAATTACGTTCAAAGAGGATATTTGGGAAATGTAAATGGATGTTAATTTTTGTCCTGTGCAAAGGATTTTAATGGATCTCCATAATTTACGACTCTTTTACAGCGGAGTGCACTTTTCTTAGTACTCATTAATTTAGCCTTTTGAGTGCTTAAAGAACTCAACGAAATATACTCGATTTGGTGGTTGGAGAAATATGGTAGAGGCCTGTTTAGAGATATTTCAGGATATTTGCCAGAGAGTTTGATAGCCACTAAATAGACTTGAAGTAAATACCATACCATACCATACCATACCAGTCCTGTATTATATACTGCCCACTGCTGAGCACGGGCCTCCTCCATAACTGAGAGGGTTTAAGGCCGTAGTCCACCACTCTTGGGTTGGCAGACTTCACATACCTTCGAAATTCTTATAGAGAACTTCTCAGATATACAGGTTTCCTCACGAGGTTTTCCTTCAACGTTGAAGCGAGCGATAATTTACAAAGAATACATACATAACTTTTTAGAAAAGTCAGAGGTGTGTGCCCTTGGGTTTTGAACCTGCAGACATTCGTCTCGGTAGTCCGTTCCACTCCCAACTAGGCTATCGTCGTTTGAAATAAATACACCATAAGGATATTATTGTCTTATGAAGTCTTATCTTAAAGTTTATTTTCCTATTTTGATGAATAGCCTATTGACTACGGCTGAGTAAAGGGAACTTATCCATGCTAATGTTGTAATGTCACTTTTAGTTTTACTAATAGCATCTACTGTACTGTATAACAGCTTTCTATAAATGGAAACTTTATTGATTTCTGTATGTAAATTATCTTACCTAGCTTATAAGAATTAAAATATTGTATGTTGCCCACACGGCCTCGGTGGCGTAGTTGTATTACGGTACGACTGCAAGGCTGAGATCTCGGGTTCGATCCCCGGGTCGGGCAAAGTGATATTGGATTTTTCTATTCAGTATCAGCCCGGAGTCTGGAATTTGTGCCCGATATGGCGATAGGCTCGCCCCCTATCACATCATGGGACGGAATACGCTTGGCGAAAAGTGGGTGCACTAGTTGCGCCTCTGCCTACCCCTTCAGGGATAACAGGCGTGAGCGTGCGTGCGTATGTTTCCCAAATAAATAAATAATTAAATAAATAAAAAGGAAAGATTAGTATTTTTGTGTTTTTGTATGTTTGTAATGAATAAACTCAAAAAATACTGGACCAATGTTAAAAATTCTTTCACGAATATGTAGCTACATTATCAACAATTCCAATGTTTATTCCATTATCAAAAATATTCTATCCCGGAAAATTTTAAAGCGGGACTTTTATCCCGGAAAAACTCATTCACGCGGGCGGAGCCGCGAGCAAAAGTCTTGTCAAATATAAGAAAACCACACCTGTCTAATAATTGATGAATAACATTTACAATTGAAAGAGGTCCTGAATGTTCTTTGAAAGAACAAAATTGTACGCAAAAAATATTTATTTAGGTTTAAAGCTCTATAAGTGAGTGCCACTTAGTAAAAGGAAGAAGAAATATTCCCGATAACCAATACAGAACTAGCGTTCATAAGATATCGCTCTGACTCGATACAAATTCTACTGAAACTAAGTTCAAACGCACAGCAGACAGATGGACCGCCCAGAATACACTTTATATCTCTTCTGACATTCAGCTGGAACTAATTTCAGGCAACAATGTAAACCTGAAAGCGAACTTTTCAGCCTGTCCAACATAACGGTTCAACTACAATGAAATCTCAAAGGATTATCTACTTTGATACTTAGTAAATAGAGTTCACTTTGTGTTGTGACCAAAGTGAGTTAAGATGGATGGTTCCGACCAGCGGGCATAGAGCCTGCACCGTTGCATCTTTTCACTAGTTTCTGAAGGAAGGAAACTTTTCCCCGAGTATAGACTCCGCGCGGGGTTTCCACGGATTTTTCTCATTAATGATTCAAAATTCATAAGTTATTCTCATTAAAAATAGTAAAGTTTGTCGGCGTTCCCTTTGTTTTACAGTTTAAATTGGGTCTGTTTGGAGTTTTTAAGGCAAGTTTACGAGTAATGTTAATTAAACAAACATTTTCCTTGTGGTTTGTGCTATTGCAGGGGTGTTTTAATAACTTCTCAAAATTTTTGAAAATGTATTTTTTTTGTTTTAACCGGTGATAAAAAATGTATGATACGGTAATGTAAATGCAAAATATTTACAATGTAATTATTCAAGTAAAGTCAATGTGTTTTGGTGCCTGAAAATAGAGACATTAGGAGAATAAAACATTAAAAGTGAAAAAATAATACACATAAATACAGTTATGTTAGCGTCTATAAGACACTATTGCTAAAATAAATTGACATCGATGAAAACCCGCGCCGAAAAATAAAAATTCATTTTCAAAACTGCAAAGACCTCACGCTCTAATTCAATTTCAAGCTATCGCCTCTACGCCTTCGCAAAACACCAAGAAAATTCGTTCAAAATTTACCACGAAAACGGTAAAATCGCGGGTATCTGGAATGGACGGGCTGTGGGCGTCAGATTGCGAACGGCGAGATAGCGTTGAGGCGGAAATAAAATCAGCAAACTAGTAATTAGCGGCCGGACGGTAGGTGGTCGACGGTAGCACTGCAGGGTTAGGTGATTTGTGTTTAAACAAAAGTATACAACTTGGAATTATAAATCGGTATAGACACGGCATTTGGATGGTAGGTGGTCAATGGAACTGCAGAGTTAGACCGTAATGTATAATAAATGAAATTTAGAAAGAATATTCAAAATTTCATAGCACGGTTATTGATAAAGCTAGACGCTTACTTGCATTATTTATTCCCCTTCCCAATTATATTTATCCATGACTTTGTTATAACCTAATATTATGATAGGTATAGCAAAATATGGTACTTTCCTTCTAGTGTAACTTGCGTTAAAACCCATTCAGCCAACTTTGACAAGGCAGGCCAAATATAATCAGTCATCATCATCAGCCACATGACGTCCACTGCTGAACATAGGCCTCCCCTAAAGATTTCCAGACGAACCTGTCAAATAATATAATAATAATCAGTCGAATTCATTTTTTTTTATTCTAATATTAATCCAGATAGAACACGGCTTACGCTGACAGCTAGAATTAGTCATTACCGCTATATTTAAGCTATTTATCGAGTCACCACGGTCCGCATTGGTCCAACGTACCTAAATTAGCCCGGTTGTTCCGCTAATCGCGTGCTTTTGTGATTATTTCGGCGCGTAGTAATCACTTGGCTATCCGCTGGTGCAGGCCTGAATGCCTGAAAGCCGAGAGAGGAAGCGAGATAACATGTTCAGGTAATTCGTGTTTAATTTGAAATTTATGTGTAATGAATGTTTTTAAGTGATGGTACAAATGGTGGAATGTGGCGGTGAGTGGTCACCACTGAAATAAACTTGTGCATTGTTAGAGGTTGCATTTACTTCCGAAAGAATAGAGGGAATTCGAAATTTGGATGGTCTTAGTTTTGTGTTAAACGGTGGTGCTATGAAAGTAGATATATAGTCGATATATTCGAGCTACATAATAATATGAATGCCTCGGTGGCGTAGTTGTATTACGGTACGAATGCAATGCTGAGGTCTCAGGTTCGATCCCCGGGTCGGGCAAAATGATATTGAATTTTTCTATTCAGTATCATACCGGAGTGTGGAAATGTGCCCGTTAAATGGCAAAAGGCCCGCCCGCTATTATATGGGACCTAACATAGCTGGCGAAACGTGGGAGTGATGCACCTCTACCTACCCCTGAAAACGGAATTTGTGCCCGATATGGCGATAAGCACGCCCCCTATCACATCATGGGACGGAATACGCACGGCGAAAAGTGAGTGCATTTAATTGCGCCTCTGCCTACCCCTTCGGGGATAAAAGGCCTGAGTGTTTATGTATGTATGTACATAATAATATAAGTTCACGGTGTCTATAAAGTGGATCCCTTAATATTGGGATTCCAATTCCCTGAAAAAGTAAGTACTTATCCTTTAACTTAGGTGAAAATTACAATTAATTCATCAAGTATTAAACGTAAACAAATAGTTGACGAGTTAATTTTAATATGCAGTGTTAAAGACCTATATACGTTTTACACACCCACACAAGCGTTCCATAATGAATAATATTTGTCATCACAAAAAGTAACTTAATATTCCTTCCACGAAATTCATGACATAAAATTATTTTCGCCAAAACAAATGTTTACAATGAAAGCTCAAAATTATGACTTGGCAGCTTCGAATCGGCCGGAAATGTATAGGCGCAGGAAATGAACCCGTTAGCACAATCCAAGATGGCCGCCGGAAGCGACGGGCGATTTATTCGCCATGCGACTGGACCAGGCTTTCAGATGCATCCAGAGCTTTGGACTTGGATAAAGCTTTCAATATCGGTATACACCCAGTGTGCATGGGTATCTAGTCTGTCACTTGTTCTATAAAGTTATTGAGTTGCATTGTTTCGAGCATTATAGGTGCTGAAATGTCAGGTCTCGGATTCAATTCTGTTTAAATTTTTATTTTTTTGATCAGGAGCATTCTTGCCACATATATTTGGGGCTCGATTCCCGTCGACGATGTGTCTATAGAATCTAGGAATTCCTATTCTATTTTGTAAACAGTAGATGTTCTGCTATTAAACAACCTTCTTATTTTTTGGGTCCAATTGAATTTGAGACTAATAGCTTTATACCACTAGTTAACAACATATTTTAAAAATAAATATTGACTATAAAAATAAAATTTCAATAATAAAATAACGTTTTCACACACACTCACGCCTATTATCACCGAAGGGGTAGGCAGAGGCGCAACTAATGCACCCACTTTTCACCGTGCGTGTATGCCGTCCCATGATGTGATAGGAGGCGAGCCTATCGCCACATCGGGCACAAATTCCAGACTCCGGTCTGATACTGAATAAAAATAACCAACATCACTTTGCCCGACCCGGGGATCGAACCCAAGACCTCAGCTTTGCAGTCGTACCATAATACAACTACGCCACCGAGGCAGAAATAAAATTTTCATTCCGCACAAACGAATAAGAAAAGAAAAATTACGAAAATCAAAAGTCAACGGGGAAATTGTAGAGTGCTTTCAAGACGTACTTCGGAAATTTAACAGATTTCTTTGAGATAACTTTAGTTTTTTAAATTCTCCAAGTGTTAGATCAAACATCTCATCTGAAGCTCAGATTTCTATTTGTATTTTGACAATATTATACGCAAATACCAATCTTCATGACACATTTAAGTAGATCAATTTTACTTTAATTAATTATTAAATAGCGACAATGTCCGCAGGTTCAAAACCCAAGGCACACACCTCTGAATTTTGGAAGTTACGTGTGTATTGTTTATCAATTATCGTTCGCATTAACGGTGAAGGAAAACATCGTGAGGAAACCTACATACCTGAGAATTCTCCATAAGAATCTCGAGGGTATGTGAAGTCTGCCAACCCGCACTAGGCCAGCGTGGTGGACTAAGGCCTAACCCCTCTCAGTAGTAGAGGAGGCCTGTGCTCAGCAGTGGGCAATATATAATACAGGGCTGATGATGATGATGATGAATTATTAAATATTACCCTCTTTTCATCGTTCAGTTGGGTAGTCAAGAGGTGTTCTACTTAGGTACGATTGACCTATCGATTTTTACTCTAGCAGCGTTGATGGTTCCTTACATGTTCAGGTACAAAAGACATTGTATCAAATGACATCCTAAAAAATACTTTAAATAAAGCTTTATAATATTCCAAAACTTAGTATTCAACAATAGTTTCCATCGGTAAACTTACAACGGCATTATTTTCATCACAAATGCATCTGTGTTTACCGTCATCAAAACCTGTTAGAATAGTAATGAACCAACATCACATTATGAACGGATTGTTAGTTTAGCAAACGCTATCGAATTTACTTTTGTCGCATAAACTAGTGCGTTTGAAATAACTGATTTAGGGTTAGATTATTGTGGAATTGGGATCTGACCTAATATGAAATTTATTTGAGCCTAATCTTAGGAAGTAATGTGATTTTAACTTGGTGTGAATTCTGGGGAATTTTTAATAAGCAAATAATGAGAAGAGATAATTGCTCGCTTAATGGTAAGTCGCCATTTTTCGTGAAGAAATTGCAATTACCATTACCGCCCAAACTCAAAAGGTTACTGGGTGTTTATGTAGTCACCGATCATACAACACATGATAAGTCGTCTGCCTAGTAGGAGTAACACCAAAATACTGTAATGAACTAGATTTATTGCCCTGAATTACGTATTTATTTATTTTATTTATTTAGAAAGATACACTAAACAGATAACTGAGAATAAAAATCAAAATTACAATACACTGGATCTAATGACTAGTCAGAATCCAAATAGAAGTGTATACAACTTATCCAAATTACGTGACACGTACAAGTTTGATTAACAAAACACATAATTAATAAAGGACGAAAAAAGTAATGATTCTTATTAACTAACTATTATTATTTAGCAGCACCGTTATTATTAAGACACGCGAAAACAATCCTCTTGTACATGCTCAGCCTGCTGTCAAAAATTTGTAACTCAGGGTATTTTAAACTTAATTCATTATAGAGCACATGCGAACAATAGGATTACAATACGACGTGTTGTTTCTATAAAGCTTAAGAAAAAATGTTTTAGGCAATCTGATACGGTGTTTAATATTAATATCGATAGTCTCTAAAAGATCTGAGGAATCAATCAAAAAAATGCAGCAATTTATGCAAATAAACAAGGAAAATGAAGTTACGTCTTAAATTCAGTGAAGGAACATTGAAGTGTGCAGATCTGCTGTCGTAATCCAACAGCGTTCGGGAGAGATGCGATCGCCAGCTAAGCACTCTGAGAAAGCATTTTTGTACACGTTCCAATCTGTCTTCGTGTACTTTATTAGTTTTCATTATACCAGGAATTAATATGGCTTCAATTATTCCAATCAGAAAACGGTTTGACAATAAACAAAGTTACTAATAATACCCATCCGAATAGTTTAAGTTAATGGCCGCTTTTAATAGGTTTGTCTGTGAATCTTTAGGGGAGGCTTATGTTCAGCAGTGGACATGATGTGACTGATGATGATGATGATGAATGGAATTGCACCGTTAAAATTCGTTAAGATAACAGAATATTCCCTACCACCGTTCTCTTAATGAAAAAAGGAAATCTACGGAAAGAACAAAAGCAACATAATCTTATATGTTAAGTGCAATACAGAGCTTGATAGCGTGCCCGGAGTCACGCCTGAACCCATTTAAACGTAACAAGATACCATTTTGTTTGATTAAGCACGCTGCGAATCCAGAATTACAATATTGCCGGGCCAATTTCCAAAGAGCTTGCTTGAGAGCCCGTGAACCGTCTCAAATATATTTCATTTACAGTTTAATTGTTGCTGTTATTATGCGCTTCGAGGCCGAGTTGTCACGCTTTTTGGGACTTAGTTGCTCAATTGGTTGGGTCTTTATTTGGTTGATCATCGCCATGATTTTTGTTAGGGATTATTTTGTCTAAAAATATCGTTACTTATTATTCACTGTGCATTTTTTAAATGCAAATCCTCGCCCGAAATTTACTAGGAATACTACTTATGTGTACCTTGCTAAATAAATAAATATTATATTTCCAAAGGATACACGAGGGGTATACTTTATAAGCATCCAGATATTTGTCGGGTCGTTAAACACTGCTATTCTCCTGGACACATTAGTATTCAAAAGTGTTTACTGGATGCTTAACGATTTCCGGCGCATCCGTGATTCTTCTAGTATTGTGTGTTTATAACCACTTGTGTAACTTTCAATTGAGAATTCCACTTCGTCATTTACTAGCCAGTTTTATGTGATGAGAGTTAAATATCTAAATTAACTTATTGTTTTGTTCCAGGGTGTGCTTTCCTGACATACTTCAACCCAGAGAGCGCCTCGAGCGCTCAGTCAGTACTCCATGAAAAACGGACACTACCAGGGGTAAGTGAAATGAAGTAGGCCTAAGTTTATAATTAAGAATCTGGTTACCAGCCAACTATTATCTCACTCTAGGATGCTCTGACTACGTAGCAAAAATAAAAAATACCTTAATTTTATAAGGTCTATTTTTTATAGTTAGGTAAATGTTTTTACATAAATTATAATGTACTTGAATATAAATATCAAACGACTAACTTGTTTCATAGATATATTTTTTGCTTGTTAGTGTTGAATTCCATCCTATGAATATTTCTTATCTAATGATTAAAAGTCGGTTTAAAATTGTCCCATATAAACTGTTCCACAGTATTTTATTCTGACACAATCGAGTAAAGATAAAGGGAATTTTTATGTTAGTGGTCTCATCTGGCACTTGCAATAGACATTCAGAGTGCTTTGCATGCTCTCCAAACCCTTTTCCCTATAGCATAATGGTTTTTATAGGATCTATCATGATATTTGCGTATCTAATGTCAGTAGGGGAGATCTCCAACACTACAGTGCTACCTATTTGGAAGTATATTTGTAGTAATATATTATTATAATTTTAATATAAGTGAAAACTGCCTCTCTGGCATTGTTGCATCTCTTTTTTATAATCGCCTAAGAGCCGTTCAGGAAAAATATAGCTTTCAAAAATACATAATAATGATACTCAGCAGTTCAAAGATTGCCACTTATACAATGCAAACTTTGCCACTATCGTATGAAAAGTTGTTAATTATACATTAACAAACTTTTCTAATCGGAAAATGTCTGAGTCCAAAATTCATATTATGAAGTTGAAAACACGTGTTAGGCGTTACTGCAACAGCAACAGCTGGCCGGAATTCGACAGAACAACTCGTTCATAATGTTCTCTGGAAACTCAAAGCCAAATGAAGTTAAAAACTATCATCATGGGCAAACACGAAATACCACTCAAATATTTGGGCAAAGTTACGCTCGCGTGTGTTGAATAAATGTTCATTTGCCAATATTAAATCTAAACCACCTGGCTAATAAACGTTGTATACGTTTGTAATAGTTATTGATGTTTTGTCTTGCTTTGTTAAGTGACATTCAACGTCAGGAAACGAAACAAAACATTGTATAACTATATAATATGGTAGCGTTTATTAGTAAGGCCGTAAATGTTTTGTGCACAATTGAATTGTATTTAGTCACTAGCTTTTGCGCGCGGCTCCGCCCGCGTGGAAAAGTTTTCCGGGATAAAAAGTAGCCTATAGCACTCAAGAATAATGTAGCTTCCTATTAGTGAAAGAATTTTCAAAATCGGTCCAGCAGTTCCTGAGATTAGCGCGTTCAAACAAACAAACTCTTCAGCTTTATAATATTAGTATAGATAAACACTGTTTGTCAAATATCGGAACCTCGCTCCCATCCAACGCTCTTCTATTTGAAAACATACAGCCATCTGCCTGAATATATATCATTGAATAAAAAAAAAACAGCTACATAGAGAGCCCACATATATTCCTACAAAATGAACCAGTTGTAAAAAGAATTTAATGCTGAACAAAATTAAGCGCACTTTATATTCCCCACGTCGCGGAGTTCGTACGCAGGTAATTTTGTTTAAGGGCATAAAACGATTCCATAATGGTTTTATCGCCAAGCGAGCGGGGTCGGGTGATAAGCATAGCGAGATATCCGATACAAGTTAGAGTTTACGTTATATAGTAACTGTAATGGCTTTGGATGTGAATCTAGAATTGAGCCGAATTTCTTTTTAAGAGTTTTATGTTTTTTTGATATTCGAAACATTGTAAAACGTTCAATTCTAGGTATCTGTAGAGGTCTAAATTTTGTATGGTGAGTTGTGGACTTTATGTGGCAGATAATAAAGTTTATTTTGTCTGGCCTTTTTCTTTCTTTTTTTTAAGGACTGCATACATGTCTCTTGTATTGTGAGTGTTTATGGGTGCCTCAGATCTCTTAATACTTACCAAGTGGCTTACTTGCTAGTTTGACACTATAATTATATTATATATACACACACACTCACGCCTATTTATCCCCAAAGGGGTAGGCAGAGGCCCACCTAAGTGCATCCTCTATTCGCCGTGCGTAATGCAGATCATTCGATAATATATTATTATTACTGCAATTGAATGACGAGGCGAGCATGTCGCTTGCCTGATGTTAAACGATACGACCACTCATTAACAATGTCAACATCATACATAACTTACAAAATTCTGCGTGTAACTCTACTACGACATAATTAAGTCTCATAATGCTCAGTAATTACACTGTTAAAATATAATAAACACAAAACCTTAATTAGAAAACGTTCACCATAAAATAGCAAATAGAAAAAAATCTAACAATTCCACGTTTTTTCTAGAAATATCCATAACATGCTAAAAAGGGTAACAATGAGTACACGGGGCGGCGTAGATCGCGGCCGCCATGTTAAAACGTTACGCTGTGTTGAACGCACGCGTTTGCGTTACAGCTTTATTATGTAGTTGCGTAACGTGAACCGCCTAGTCTAGTTGGCAGGTAAATATGTCTTGACACTTTAGGATTATGTTTTCAGCAGCGCGCTGGATTGCCAGCGACATTTTCTTGTTTTTACTGGAAAATGTTGGTGAGGTCTGAATACAAAATAACTATATATTTCAAGCAACTCTTTTTTGAAAAGCGACACTAATATAGAACTTAATATTTAAATTTAGCTTTTGCGGGATCTTTATTTATTTGAAATACATCAGTATCAAAACAAAATAAAATAATGAAATTCCCTATTATTGAGAGAATTTTCACAATCACACAAGTAATTCGAGAGATTACACTCTCTATCCAAACTCACAAACTTACCTTCGTATAATAATATAGACACACACACACTCACGCCTTTTATCCCCGAAGGCGTAGGCAGGGGCGCAACTAATGCACCCATTTTTCGCCGTGCATATTCCGTCCCATGATGTAATAGGGGGCGAGCCTTTCGCCATATCGGGCACAAATTCCAGACTCTGGGCTGATACTGACTGATATATCACTTTGCCCGACCCGGGTGTCGAACCCGAGACTTCAGCATTGCAGTCGTACCGTAATACAACTACGCCATCGAGGCAGTCTAATAATATAGATGCAAAGTATTTACATAAAAGAATATTACCAAAGGCGTAAATGGTATTTCAAAACGATTATAGTCATTTGGTCAGGACTCAGGATAGAAATGTCTGATAGAATTGGAAAAAAGGTTCAAATCCAAAAACACCGATGTATAAACGTTTATAAAGTTACAAAATGTTTAAAATATACAATAGAGTTTTTGGCGGGCTTGTTTTAATTCATTATTTTGGTGATATTTAGTGTTATATTGCATAATTATGGTGGTATATTATCCAATATAGTTCTATTAAAGAGCTCAAATGAAGTGAATTGAAATAATTGTGCTAATCAAGTGTTTTTTTTGTTGCCGCCAAAACTCCTCGATAAAGTCTTGGTAAGGTAGCCACTGCTTTACTTCGACATGCTACAGATAATAAACTAGACAAACCAAACATGACATTGGCAAAATGTGAACACAAATGCCATTATAAAAAAAAAAAAAAAAATATACATTATCAAATTGTATGCTAATATCAATATCTATTACACTAAACCCTTTCAGTAAAGAATGTCCGTGCCCACCTGTGGGATAGTAAATATTCCGGTTCTGCACCTAAAATCTAAGTTAAGGTCAGCTTGTATAGCTGAGATACATTTAACCCGCGACAGAGAAAGAGGGGTGTTATAAGTTTAGGGTGTGTATCTGTATGTCTGTCTGTGACATCGTAGCTCTCAAAAATGGACGAATTTTGACGCGGTTTGTTTTCATACTAGTTTGCACACTGTAAACTAAGCTATGTACAGTCAGCCATATAAGTAGCCGGAAAAATTCAAAACTTAAAATCGCCTTTACCCTTTTTTCCAAAAAAAATCTCCACAAACATAAAAGGGACTTACTTTACTTCAAACAAAAAAAATGTTTCAATTAAATTTATCACGTATAGGCGACTTGAAGTTTTGAATTTGTTCATCTACTTATGTAGCTGACTGTACCTACTATGTGAAATTGTCTCAGCGATGCGAGCTAAGCAAACATAACTAGTTCTTAGTCTGTAATCAAATATAATAGGGCTTTTATTATAATGTCATCGGGTCATGTGTTTTTTAATTTTTCACAACGCACCCCTAATCTTTTCATAAGGCAGCGCGCACGCGTTGAATATAAATCGTGCCATTTTACCAAAAAACCCTAATGGAAAAGCGGATTAAATAATTTAAATGTAAGAAATTTTGTGGCCATAAAGTCTTTCATAAATAATGGCTGACTTGGGCGTCTTACGTTTCGTGTGTTTAGAGTTTAATAATTCAACGAATAAAGGATTAAGGTATCTAGAAAGTAGTTTTTGTGATATCCTACTAATATAATAAACGCGAAAGTTTGTAAGTATGGATGTATGGACGTATGGATGTATGTATGTCTGGATGTATGGATGTTTGTTACTCTTTCACGCAAAAACTACACTAAATTTGGCACACGCGTAGATTATGTCCTGGATTAACACATAGCTACTTGTTATCCCGGGAAAACTCATTCATGCGGGCGGAGCCGCGGGCAAAAGCTCGGTATTTATATTTCTAGATTTAAAAGATTAAGGGCCTGTTTCACAGGTTTGAATTAATTATTATTTGTCAGTTATCGTATGATACAGCTAATGTAGATAGAACTCATTTGAATACTATTTATTTGGGAGCATAGATTAAAGTGTTCCTTTTGTATTTGGTTGGCTTAAACATATTTTATGTGACTAGTAGTATTTATCACCAAGCTGTGAATCGGCCCTAAGAAATTTATTATTTTTATGAGTGGTTGATATAATCGCTTTATTGCTTTAGTCGCAGTGTATACAGGCTGTGGACTGAGAGGTCGATCGATTCTCAGGCCGGTTTGAACATAGATTTTTATATATATTTGCCTTAAGCTGTAAGCTAAATCGTTTATGTAACATACAGGAGAAACGCTTATTATTTTTTGGTAAAATTAATTTATCTAGTACAAAGTTTATAAATATAGGGTTTGTATAAACTGTTATAACACGCTACGTAAAATCACACAATTCATTACTATTTTAACTACTTGGGACTGCCTTGGTGGCGTAGTTGTATTACGGTATGACTCCAATGCTGAGATCTCAGGTTCGATCCCGGGTCGGGCAAAGTGATATTGAATTTTTCTATTCAGTATCATCCCGGAGTGTGGAAATTTGCCCGTTAAATGGCAAAAGGCCCGCCCGCTATTATATGGGACCGAACATAGCTGGCGAAACGTGGCGGTGATGCACCTCTACCTACCCCTGAAAATGGAAAACGGCGTGATGGTATGTCTGTATGTTATATGTGTGTAACAAAATAATCACTTTACTTACTATATATATTACATAACATATTCTACGCGCTTGGATCGGAGATGCACGTTAATTCATTAATAGAACAAAGTTTATTTTTTATGGTATTGAATGACGAGACGAGCATGCCGTTCGCCTGATGGTAAACGATACGATCACCCATAAACAGTAGCAACACCATCCAGCACCTTGAGTTACAAAGTACTGTGTGGCATTCCACTGCGCTAGTCATCCTGAGCCATAAGATGTTAAGTCACATTATGTTCAGTAGTTACACTGTGTACAATGTCCTTCTAACCGAAACACAACAGTGCATGCACACTGCTGCTTGGCGATAGAAATAGACATTGCGGTGGTACCCACCCAGACGGACTCTTACATATGAGAGACCTACCACCAGTTTATCAATTAAAACGACTAAACTGACTTTCTTAGAGCTTCTTTCCAGGTCAGTGGGCATCTGTGACACCGACAGACTCATAAATTTTACGAGACAATTCTCTTATCGGCCTACTTATGTCTTAGGGTAACATCGTATGCCTCAGGATGACGAAAATAACGGGTTGCCACATTGTACTTTGTAATTTAAAATTCAGTATGTCGTTGATATTGTTTATGGGTGGTTGTATCGCTTGTCATCAGGCGAGCAGCATCGTCTCGTCTTACAATGATTGCGATAAAAAAAATCAACTTAGATTTGCTTATCTCTAAAAGTTCCACTGTTTACTTTTCCTGAAAAAAGTCTTTTGTTAGCCCGGGACAAGCTCTATCTTCTCTGTTCTATCTTTGGATTAAATTTCAGTCAAATCCGTTCAGCGATTACCACGTTAACTAACAAACATTGAACACCTAAACATTAGCTAATTTTCACAAACATTTGCTTTAATTAAACATAAAATGGGCCAAAGTTTGACTGGGAAAGTGTCTCCATACTCTTAATTCTGTAACCATATTACAATAATATAACATGTTTTTGCTATATACGCACAATGTTTAGAGGTAAGATCGCTTGAGGCTTAATTAGGAAAGTAGCTTCATAGTCTTAGTTCTGTAACCATGTTACAATAATGTTTATTCACGGCATAGCGAATTCGCTTACCAATTCGAAGTAAGATTCTTAGAATAAATATACAAAAACACGTACAAAAAAATACCTGAACAATGTAAATACGTTCTGCTATTATCCTGTGTAGTTGCCGCAATTTCGCAAGGCAATGTATTTTTTTCTTGCAATATATTCCCCATACGCAAGAGTAATATAAATCATAGAGATAATATTTTAACGAGTATTATTTATGCGAGAAATTTAAGGCCTTTTTGTCAGCAATGCCTTGTCGCTTTACTGATTCATTACTTTATTGTTGATCTTTTTTGTAATGCCTACGTGGGGGGGGGGGGGGGGGGGGGGGGGTGTTAAAGTTTGTATAAATACAATATATTTTAATTATAGAAGAATCGTTATCTATAAAATGTAATTTACAGTACCATAGACATTACAAGGATGAGTTAGTTGTGATTGCGCTCTACAATTAATATTGTAATAAATATAGTTTTATAAATAATGGTTCGCCGTTCTGAAACATAATAAACTAATGCGCAAACAACTAAGTTCATCTAAATAATAATATTTCTCGACATTAATTTTAAAATTTTTACAATCAATCATCGTCAAGTATGTAAATTAATTTAAATCAACTTTGTGTTTCAATCAATCAGCAAAAAATTATAATTAATAAAAATACTCTCAAAGCTACTAAAATTTGATCCTCCGATCCGCATAGGCTCGCAAATTGACGAATGTCGAGCGTCGATATTTCAACAAAAAACTCACAACGAATCACGTAAGGTGTTTTGTATAATATTTTTGTACGAGAACGCGGGGTGCGATCCCCGGAGAACGGAACGTGGAAACACTAACACATGTACGTATGTTATTTGCGTACGTGATATTTCAAAAAACATAACGAACTGCGTCCGTAAGATAAAGGATAAATCATTGCTTTTGTGCGCGTGGTTGGAATGATATCTATAAGTTTATCAAATCTGTATAGTGTATGAGACACGCGAGGATAAAACAAGTTGTTGAGTTTTTTGTGGTAGAGTGGCTATATACTATCCTATACTGGTCATGAATGACCATTTTAGTCAAATATATATATTTTTTCTTAAGTATCACATTTGGCAGCAAATTTTTAAGTCTCATGTTTCATATTTCAGAGGATGAGGGGTAAGCCCATTGCCATATTGGGGACATGTTTAAGTTATTTTTATTGAGAGACTTTATCAAGCTTTCAATTTAATAATATAAAAATAACACTGAACGGCCAAATAGGTAGTCCAGTAGTGTGATAATATGTATAATAAATTTAAAAAAAAAAACAACAAAAAAATAATAATTTTAAATGTCCACAAGAATAATTAATTTTGCGTAAACACAAAATAACAGTTTATTGTAAAACTTGCATCCGAAAAGTTCACACAAGATGTTCCAACTTCAAAACGGGCAATCACGATTCTATAATGAATCAGTTTGGAAATTCCAACTCCAATTATCGTATCGAGTTACTTGGCATGAACTCTTATTATTAGTCAGCTATTTGCAGATATCCGTAAATAGCTGGAGATGAATAATTGCCTATAAAAGTGTGTTCGACCGGCAACGCTAAGTAACCACTTGACTTGGTTTATTTAGTAAAGTAAGTACGATTCTTTCCGGCTTATGATTTACTTTGTGGAGTTTAGCTGATTAGTTTATATTTTGTTTTTGATAAAACTAGGTCATTAAATAATTACTATATTATTATCAATCAAAATATGTTTTTTTTCCAAAACCCATGACTTGAAGCGTAATTATTATAATCCTCATAATGGTTAATAAACAAAAAAAATGAATTATCCATTTTTCAAAAAAATATATTTGGAATTCTTGAACTCCAATACATACATAATAGTTAACGGAATGTCGAAAGGCGAAGTCTTATCCCAAGTGAGATTGTCTTCGTAATCCGTCTCCTCTTGTGAGAAGCGTGAACCAATCGCTTCTTCGGGCATATTTTAATATCTACTTGATTTAGTTCTTATTGGTTGACCTGACATTTCAATGCAAAACCACAACAAAAAGTCAACATAAATTAATTTATTCCCAAACATAAATATAAACAAACGGCCAACTAAAAGCAAATGAAACCCAATTTCGTATTTAATAGCACCATCTAACATTCCAAAATCGTGCGGCAAGCCCCCAATATTTCTCACAAACACTACTCAACATAAACCAAAGCCAAACACTCGCTCATTTTCGAACAATAAAATGCCAATTGCCCCAAAGTATGGCCCAATTTCGACCCTAAACACGACGCCGCGGTACAAACGTCTGTGGGCGAAAATTTACAATCTCGCCGTTAATATTCGCCCGTTCCGCCCATTAGGGGGCGAATAAAAAATCTAATTCATTTTACACGCAACAAAACATTCTGTAACACGTATAAACATCATTTAAAGCTAAATGTGGTTTAAGAATCCAATGGGACGAATGCGCTGTTGTCAAATAGAATGGGTTCAGCCTTTTCAGTATTTGTCTAGATTTGTATTCGAATTGGAAACACATTCGAGATTTTCTTTTCCTTCGTTTACGTCTGTTAAAGATTTACGTGGAAATGGAATTGTATAAAATTTGTTTGTGAGTAAAAAGTCTGAATAATTTATTTACATCTCTGATAGATTTTTGTGTATTTATACGGGAACTAAGAATTCAAGGCAGTTCTTGATTGTATTTTATTGAGAAAGAAAACAAGCGTCGAGAATATAATAATATGTCGAGCTTTTCCTTTGAGAATTATTTCATTACATTAATCGGTGGCAAATATCACAGAGAGATTATTAATGTAGAGCGTTGTCTCTATCACTGACGCCTATGTGACGTTTTACCAGCGACTTTCTGAGTTTCTATAACTTAATTTCGAATATTTATTGCCAAGTACCTACTGTAAAACATTGATAGTACCTTAAAACCTCGACTTATCTCAAAATAACCTTCAATCTAACCTGCACAACAACACGAAACTGGCTCGACTCGCACTTGGCACGGAATTGTAGTGAATTGAAAAATATAAATGATAAGTACAGTGGTTTCATTTGACTATATATCATTTAAGTCGGGAAGTAGGCAACAGGTCATGCGTGGGGGAAGTAGCTTTATTGGAAAGTATTTGCTACTTGCCAAGAGATTCAATGTCGTTTAACTGAATTTACATACTTTTGATGCATTTAATGGCTATTTTTAGGCGAAAATAATTCTGTGGTTGGTTGACAGTTATATAAATTATGGAGATGGTATTGGATTACATTCTCAAGACGGTCAGTGAATGTCAGTTTTTTGATTCAAAATACATTTAAGTTGCTCTGGATGTGTCTGATTTAGCCCGTGATATGTCATCTATAATAAGCGATAACCTGAAATACGTAGTACGCTCGTCGTATTAAAAAAATTGCGACCTAAACTTACAATATTATGTAAGGTCACTTCAATAATATCTTTCACTTGGAATATATTCATGTAGAAATAAGTAAAGCGGTACATCCTACAAAAGTTAATCGCATATGACCTACCTAACCTAAAAACACTGTCATTAACAAGAGGATTTTCAATTTAATTACGAAGCAAAGAACCAGATAAAAAAAAACAAACCCAGACCACAAAATCCGAGCGCACACACGAGTACATAATGATATCCAGAACGGAAACTTTTTCAATCTTCCTCACTAAATTTAAAAGTCGTAGCTTAACTCCGCGTCGTGCGATTGCCGTACACGCGTTTTTTTGCGTTGCCGAATTCCCGCCGATTTTTTTGCATCTTGGCGTATTCATTTGGCGCTGAAGCACGTGCAAAATTTTATTGTATAAGTTTATATCTTAACACTTCGTTAATTAAGTTAGTTTGTTATACTGCAGGTTTTGTATGCCATTTTTCGTAGGAGGATAACTCAGACCCGAACCTAAGGATCATCATCATCATCATCATCAACCACATAACGTCCACTGCTGAACATAGGCCTCCCCCAAAGATTTTCAGACGAATCTGTCAAAAGCGGCCTGCATCCAGCGTGTTCCTCCGACCTTTATCAAGTCGTCTGTCCACCTTGCATATTTAAACTTATGGATATTTTCTATTAAAAAATATGAAGTAGGTATAGTTAATCAAGTTGTACATCGAAATTAAAATAATAATAATAAATAACGTTTATTGCCAAAATTACAGTGGTTACAAAATTAGAAAATAAACACATACAAATTTAGAAAATACCTGCGTTCTCTTTAGTCACTTAACTGTATTTCTCTGCCAATCTCCGTGAGAGTTACAATGGGAGTTGGGCCTGTTTCAGACTGTTCATGTAAATGTTATCCACCAATTATCGTATCAGGGGAATAATATAGACAGTACGTATATTTAATACCATTTATTTGGGAGCACTGTTGAGACTGATTTTTGTATTTAGCTCTCTGATATTTGACGAATACCAGTTAGTCAGATGTTCTAAAGCGCTTATATTTTTTTTTATTACATCGAATGACGAGACTAGCATGCCGTTCGCCTGATGGTAAGCGATACGACTACCCATAAACAGTAGCAACACCATCCAGCACCTTGACTTACAAAGTACTGTGTGGCATTCCACTGCGCTCGTCATCCTGAGACATAAGATGTTAAATCAACTGGCTACAATGTCCTTCAAACCGAAACACAACAGTGCATGCACACGTCTGCTTGGCCGTAGAAATAGACATTGCAGTGGTACCCACCCAGACGGACTCTTACAAATGAGAGACCTAATACCAGTATAATATTTACTTTCATATATACAGTATGAGAATAAAAAGAAGTTTAACTATTTGTTTTCATTGTGGGAATAGTAAAATGTTAGCGAATGTTGTGATTCCAGCGCACGATCGCAACAATATTTATGTTAAAGTAATAAATCTGGATTTCTAATTGTAGATGAGATGCTTTGCAGATATTTAAAATGATCGGCGATTTTGATAATTGGTTAAGGAGGCTTCGGATCCGGGTCGCGGTTTTATTGCATAGAAAAAATCTTTTTAACATTTCACCGCTTTGAGATTCAGAGAGGGCAATATACATATTTTTTATTTAGAGCAGGCGAATGAATTAATATTGGTACTTTGAAAGCCTGTCTGTATGACACATTGCTTTGTTTGGTATTGTTTGCTTCATTCTCTTTGTATCCTTTTCTTTGACCCCGTAGTAAACTGCGGATGAACCTGCCCTACGCAATGATTACAAGATATTACAGATATTTATTTGTAATGTATTGTGCTATATTTTTTTTCGAACTGTTAATCTATTATAATTTGTTCTTCTCATTTAACACTAGGAAGTGACGAATAGCACTTCTTTATTTATAAGTACTGGTATGCAGACTAGAGTACGATCTATTAAGCGCGATTTTGCTAAGTGTAGCACCTTTTAAGCTGTTAAATGTTATAATTAAATTATAGCACGACTTAAAGCGGTAGAGTCCGATGTGTAAATAGTTCTAAAATGGAGGGCCAGTTAGTGCCAGAAAGTGAAAGATTTTCAGTAAAATTGTATCCCGACTACAGACTAGCAACTTACTCTTTGCGCATCTTACAACCAATCAAACCGAGCTTAAAACTTATTCACTCGGCAACTCATTTTAAAAATTGTACAATACTGAAAGATATCCGATGTAAAAAAAACAACCATTGGAAATTCAAAATTCCTTATTCTCGCACACCTTCAGCTTCCAGCGCGCTCATGAATCTTTTCATGCGTCTGCGCAAGCTTTCAAAAGATTTTTTATTACGACCGAATTACGGACATCATATAGAGTGAATACAAGCAATTTCGATCGAATAAAAACGGCTCGATCTTAGCTAGATTTTCCGAATGGGGCAGCCAATTAAAATTCCCGAGCGGAGGGTACGGAGAGGCTCTCTAGTTCTCAATCGTATAGGAAAAAATCTAGGAATTATAAAACAAACTAACACAGAGTGTTTGAAGTAACTGGCGAGGCGAATGGTGTAATGGCTTTCTCTATTTGCGATATGTATATAGAGCTGAATGTCTGATTAATTTGATTTTTTGTGCCCATACGTAGGTGCTATCAATTAGAATTATTAACTGTGCTAAAGCAACAGCCATGCACGTTTCCAAGTAATACCTTATGGAGAGTGATACAAATATAAATCAGGAATTGCTTTCAATGAGTTGAATCTAATACCCAAATGGTCTAGTAGCAGAGTGCTTAGAGCGTCGAACGAGTGGAGGGTAGTCAAAACAACTTCTACTAATGTCAAAATAAATTGTTGCTATACGTAAACACGATATGGCGGTAGGCCCACTTTATTATACCATTGTATAAGATTAAACCTAATAGATGAAGCATTAGTTCTAATTTAGCCTACACCGTCATAAATACATTCAGTATAATAATTCCTTCCGAACTACTTCATACAAATATTACCAAAGCCAACCCTTAAACTCTAAACCTAAAATAATAGAGTTCAGAGTTGGTTGTAACAACTCTATACACATATAAGCGGGCATCAAAGATTTGTGTTTAAAATTTGGTCTTATTTTAGCTTTACAGACGGCGTACACGTCACTATACTCGACCCATGCGTCTTACATCGACGCCCAAACGCGCGGTGAAAACGTGATATCCATTAAAAAAAAGAAAATCAGTGTTGTGAGTGTAGTGTGGCGACAATGGATTACGATTCGCTTATTTACTCACACATCGCGAATTATTACGATGAATTGGTAAGTTTTATAGCACATAAGTTTTCGAGATATAGAGTTTTCGGTGATTTCAGAGTTATTTAAGTTGTAGTAATTTTGAATTTCCGCTTATTTCCGAACATTGTGATTTTTTAAACTTAATGTGGGTGTAATGATTTTCGAATTATTATACTTAAAGTGGGTAATATTACGTACTACCTACACAATTTTTCACGTTTTCCTTTTACAAGAAACTTCCACAGTTGATGTTAAGGCGTACTTACCATGTTATCAACAAGGAATAAAATTAATATTTTAGTTTTAATATCGCAACTAGCTGAATTATTAGTTGCTGAACTTGATTCCGACAAAAACGCGTTTGGATTAATCAATAAGCCGGATCTTCCACGACATTCCTGGAAATTTGTGCTTAAATTTTCTTATATGAAGAGCGTAGGTTAAATAATTGCCAGTGTTTCAATGTGTCCCGGTTGACTGTTTCATTAAACATATGTTTTTGTTAGAGATTTTCAGTATGCTGTGTGTGTGTCTTTTTATTTGAAGTACGAATTTAAATTTAAGTGTGTATACATACACATTTCTTAATTATGAATTTATTACTTGAACATTATTTGAATATTAAATTCGTTAACAAAAACATAACTTATAACTGTTATTAGTTTTATCGATAGGTAAATAAAGAGCTTTCAAACATCAAGTAAAAGTTATCACCAAATAATTATAACTTGATAACATATTACGAATACTAATACGAAGAATAAAACATATTACGAAGTAGATGATTTTTTTTAATAATGTAACTGATATTTAAAATTAGTTTATGCTATTTTTATTCTAAGGGTGATTTTTATCCTGTGATTTGATAAACAGCCTTAGACCAATTGTCTGGGGAGTTATTTTATTTTGCTAACCTCATTATGAAAGGCAACAGTATTTTTTATTTATTGTATGTAATCCTTGGACGCCCGCGGTGGACACCGGTGTCCATTTAAATAAGGAAATTAGCTTATAGCTATATATAAGCGGGCGTTGACTTAAATTTACCATTATAAAGTATTATCTCATGCTCACATTGCAATATCATATTTTATTGTATACATATTTTTGAAGCGTATACTTACTTTTGCATACAGTACTATTGCGTACCTATAATCTATATGGATATCGCATCTCAAATCGTTTCAATATTGAATAGTACGTGATTGGCCTGATTGGCATAGCTAATGAAATATTGACGCCAAATGAGCTATTCAAATACACGAAGTAGCCTCGAATACGTGAGCGGAGCATCTTCATATACTCACAAAAAACAAATAAAAACTATATTATGTTCTGGGCTCTGGTAGCTCTGCGTTTTCTCTTCACAAACAGACCGACAAGTATCGTTTATTGTAATTAATTATGCTGTCGATACGATATTAAGAAAATATTGTACCCAATAAAATAATTTAATACATTAACTTGTATTTCGTTACTCTTTATCGCATCATGTCAATATCGTTTCATCCAATTAATGTGTTAAAAGCGTACAAATTAAACGCGAGTTTAAGTTTAATTGAGTTTTTTTGCGAAGTAGAAAACAAGAAACTTTATTATTAATTATTTATTCTTAATTCCTTACGTGAAAGTGTTTCTTTTGTAAAGGGTTACTTTATTTTTTTTCTATTATTTAAAATATATTATACAGGGTTATTTTGACATTGCGTTAATAAATGAAACCATATTATACTCGTCTTTGCTTCTGCTAACATTATGCCAAAAATCACACTTGAAAAACCAATATTTTCACCAAAAATCTTAATTTTACCTGCCTGATTTTGTTATCATTTTATAGTTTAGTGCGAATATGGCGTGTGCGTGAGTGTTTTTGTGACTGACAGTGTAAGTGTCTTTTTTATTTAACATCTATGGTTAAACTGACTTAATGGAAAGTGTTAATTCAAGGAGATAAGTATGTGGTTTTATTAAGTAACGCAATGTCAAAATGACCCTGTATTAAGAACGTAGTAAAAAATATTAGGTTCATTTGAAATATGTATGTGGTAAGAAAGTTCAAAATATGCGACCTCTAAGAACAATGGGCGTAATTTAGCAACCAAGGCGGTGGTCTGGTTGACTCATCGTTTGGCGGACCTCGCCAGCGTCTAATTGTTATTGACTATCGGAACTCTAATTGCTTACTAATTGCGTTTACGTGAAATCGTGACCTTCCAATACAAATCTGAGCCACTTAGAATTTCTTCCTATATTATGCAATTCTTTGATGAGATGTATTTTGCTTGATAGGCATGACATAAGAAATAATTTCGACCAGAACTAAGAGCAAAATATTGGATGGTACTGCACTGAGTTTGTCGCTGAAATTACGAAATTACGGCGGTAAATGTCTACATGGCCATTTATATACAAGAAAGTAAGCACTAAGTACAAAAAAGTCAATGCATTTATAATAAGCTGACTTGGGAATTGACACGTTACTGTATGTTATCGCTTATGGACCTTAGAAGTGCCAGGACCACAGTAAAATTCCTTTTATGATTTTTTTTTACTTTGTATAAGGAAGGACCTGTGTCCTTAACAAAGTATTTTCTCCCCCAAGACATTTAGTCCTATTTTACTAAAACAATTCATATAAAACGTTTCTCGAGCTTCGATCACGTCCATTCACGTCGAACGGCTGCCCAACTATAAAACTGCGGTCGTAAATCCCGCTTCCTAATTTTAAAACGGTACGATAGTGTTTCGTTAATGTTAAATGTATAAGTTTATGTTACATTGCTCTACATTCGCTGCATGTTGCTATGAGGTAGTGATGCGCAGGCGCACCGAGCCAGTATGGAAACATGCTAATGTTTGTAATCTAATGTAAACATGATATTTTTACGTTTCATTAGTCTGTGGAATGTGAAATTGGTTTTTGTTACGTTCTTTGTCGGTGCGATTGAAAATTTTACCAAATTGAAGCGCTTATTTAGTTTGATAAGAATAGGCACAACTTTTCTGGGAATTCCTGATCATGAAAACAATTCGCATGTCAAATAAAAATTATCACTCTTTTTTTGTTACTTGCAATGCAATGCAAAGCAATCAGCCTTGTATTATGTACTGCTCACTGCTGATCACGGACCTCCTCTACTACTGAGAGGGGTTAGGCCTTAGTCCACCACGCTGGCCTAGTGCGGGTTGGCAGACTTCATATACCCTCAAAATTCTTATGGACAAGTCTCAAGTATGTAGGCGTTCTCATGATGTTTTCCTTAAACTTTGTTTTGTTACTTACTTCTTTATTATTATTAAAAGTATAATTATCTTACTAACATTGTAAATGCAAAAGTTTGGATAGAGGTAGAAGTAAACGCAGAAACAGCTGAACGGATTTTGATGATAATTGGTATACGGGTAGACCATATTCTGGATTGACACATAGGCTACTTTTAATTTGCTCTCATGGAAAATAATGGTAATTTTTCATCTGAATTTTTAAATAGATAGCGTTTTAGAGACTTGTAGCGGGAAAGGGGTTTCACGCGGGCAAAGCCGCGAGCAACACTAAGATAAAAATGTGGTGATGCTATTTTTCGCATAGTTATGAAGACAATCAAACGAGGGACTTGCTTAGTAGGTCGTTCAACTTTATTCAAAAATAACCAATGCATACCACTTTCAAATCCATAAAAAGAACTAATTTCATTCCAGTTGAGACAAGAAAAAGATCTGACCAAGATCAATCAACAAATCTTCACAATACATTGTTATGCAGACCCAGGCCAGTTTACACAGATCCCGCCTCACAGACCGAGTCGCTAATTATGTAATCTCAATCAACGACCCATCCCCCAAAAGGATAATGCAAATAAATCCACCATAAAACGGACCGGACCCCTGATTAGGTCAACATCGTAACTTTATTAGTTGCATAAGTGAAATTATATTTGGTTAGCGATTGTTTTAGGTATACGAAACGTGAAGTGTCAGGGACGTGGCCGGGCCCTGTGTTGTTAGTAATAATATCGGTACATAAATGGCTATAACAGTTCAGTCAGTTATATTCTTACGACAAACGATATTTGAAGTATGCATAGCCTTCGATATTTATTTTATAGTAGCTTTTGCCCGCGGCTCCGCCCGCCTTAAAAAGTTTTTCCTAAATAAAAGTCCCGCTTTTTGTTTTCCCGGTATAAAAAGTAGCCTTTGTGTTAATCCAGGACATGATCTACCCGTGTGCCAAATTTCATCGAAATACGTTCAGTAGTTTTTGCGTGAAAGAGTAAAAAACATCCATTCATCCAATCTTACAAACTTTCGCGTTTATAATATTATTAGTATTAGTATATTAGTAGGATCAGTTACAGAAAAGCATAACTACGGCTTTTACCGGATGTCTATGTTTTTTTTTGTCATAAATGAAACAATTATTATATTTAACCATCTCACCATAAGATGAAACTGAAGTTGAAATTAATAACTAAAATCAAGATATAATACCGAAATTATTTCATGGATGTATGTGAACTAACCTCTCTGTTAATTGGTAAAGGCACAACCCTTGCCAATAATTAACCCGTTTTAATATATCTCACATATTATGGTGTGATAATCGGATTTGTTTAAAAGATAATTCGATATTGGACGTCCATTCGGGCAAATATTGTGGCATTTGCGTTAATTTCTGTACCAAAAATGTTGAAATTGTGAGTTATGCGTTTTTAATACGCAGATAATGGTTTTAAATTCTATGTTTAATTTTATTAGTATTCATCGCTGTAAATAAATACACATTTTCGCTTTTAATTTTAAATGCGACATTTTGATCTTTCTATCACAAATGAGTAATTTGAATTTGTAGAATACATTATGCGACTAATTACTGTAATAGAAAATTCGTGTTGATTATAATATTAATAAACATTAGCATTGGGTAGGTAAATGTGCAGATAAGTTTTATTATTTGTTTCTTTATCTTATAAACCTTCTTATTTATCTAACTACTCAACGCGTACTTCGTTTCTTTGGCCATGTGGCTAGGCAGAAGGACAGCCTGGAAAAACTTATAATAGTTGGTCACGTGGAGGGGAAAAGAGGTAGAGGAAGAGCGCCGTCCCGGTGGATAGACACAGTCAAGGCGTCTACAGGATCCAGTGCCCAGGCTTGCCTACGAATGGCACAGAATAGAAACGCCTGGAGGAAGGTGGTGCAAAGTGTACACGAGAGCCACACGCATGGTGGTCACGACCCTCAGTAATGAGGAAACGACTAGGAAGAAGAAGAATCTTATAAACAGTCGTATCTTTAAAAATCTCTTTTATAATCAAAACTCTCATGTTTTCCACTTAGACCCGTAACCAGAACGTTAAAGCTTCCACAGACAATTTGATAATTAAATTAATGTTATAGACCAATAGGCAGCCACCTGATTGCTTTCCAAAATGAAGAATATCAAGATTGCCTTATTTAAATCGTTGCGAATCAGTTTAAATCCAGGGTTTGAAGCCACAACTCCATAGTACACGTGTTTTACACAGTAAAGTGCTTTGCTCTTGTCTGTTTACGCAGTTACTCGTGCTAATTAAAGAATAATAACCGAGGTACGCTCTCAATGCGCGAGTTTAGTAACGGTGAGTTTTTGAGTTATTCTGCTCTGTAATGTGGGTGATAAATTAAGGTTGACTACTGACGTTTGTGATAAAGTACATATTTTATTGAAAAACATTTAAAATTACCCACCTACTTAAGATTAGTTTGATTTTGAACCTCTAGGCCCTATTGAAAATAATCTTTTTAGTCAGTAATTTACCTTGTGAGTTTTTACCGTGACATTTATTTAATAATTATTTGACTGAAAGATGATAGGAAGTAAACAGAGTGATTAGACCGCCATATTTTTTTTATAACGTTTGCTAAATAGGGGTTTTATTTTTACCGTTTTAAGTAATTTAACAAAATAAATGGTTATTTTGAGAAATTACTATTACCACTATTACCGGGCATCTTGGTCCTTATTCCACTTAGATATTAGGCTCAACATACTTCACGTATGTTATAGAAACGATTTCATTTACTCCTCACGCCCGGCCGACTGCCTAAAATCGAGAAATCGTGTGACAAAAATCCACACAGATACCCGGAATCAAACCCATGGCCTCTCGGTCTATAACCGGCACGCTGCCACTTTACCAAGTAGGGATAACCGATAATACACGCGTCCGACAGTATAAAGTATTTCGCGGCAATTTTTAAATTCTGCCCCATATTACTGAAGACTTCATCAAACTCTCAAACCTCCAGAATCGCCAAAACCCTGGAAGCATCTATTTTGATCTGCATGGAACTGAATCGTAAATAACCCGTTCGGTGTATGTACTCGAGCGCGCTGTTTGTATTACATCTAAATTTAGAAGTTTTAACGTGGGATCACTGACGTGTGTACGTTACAATCATTTGCTGTATTTGCTGTAAAGAATGCAAGATAGGCCGGCATAATTCTTGCAATAACGCGATGTCTTGTTGGTCAACGATCTAAAATACCGATAGCAGTTTTTGCCGGTATCATATAGAAAATCGTTGAGGAACAATATTGTGGGTTAGTTTCAGCTCACTTGGGCGGAGATCGTAAGAGTTCACAAGTCAATTGGTATGATTTTTGATTCCAAACAAGCCACCTATGTTATGTAAGATTTGGGATTTTTGTCCCATATGACGAAAGGCTATACATCACATAATGGAATGAATATAAAGCCAATTGGTGGTACCAGTTGCACTTCTACCTAACCATTCGGAGACAAAGTCGTGAGCTTATGATTACCATAGAGAAAATACAGACCAAGTTAGCTTAACCCTATTCAATAAGTATACTTTGGACATACAGTAAGTGTCATTGGATTCACTCGAGCGGTTCGAGAGCTCTTCACATATATACATACGTATGTATGGCTCTCTGCTCGCTCGATTTCGGCACTTTTCAACCGAACCGTATATTTCTTTGCTGTGCCGAAGTTTGGGGTTAAATTTCCATACGAAAATATATTTTTTTATTCCGCTTACATAACAAACGGGTTGAATAGTGAAATTACTTGGCAATACTAATTAGTTATTAGTGTATTTATGACATTTATACTTAAAGCTTATATGGAGAAGGTCTCTTGGTAAAAAAAATTAACTAAAATAATTGTGACAAAGGATATTAAATAACATAATGCCCTTAATTACTTTAACCACTTTGATGATTGGCGGTTGAAAAAGCATGGCTCTCGCATAAGAGAACCGCTTAGTATATAATATGTATATCTATAATAATGATTATACAATTAATAATATCAGCCGGGTCTTCTCTACTATTGGTTTTAGGCCTTAGTCTACCAAGCTGGCTTGGTCTGGCACTAGCCAGACTCCAGTAGGTAGGCAGACTTCACATACCTTCGAAATTCATATAAAGATTTCTTAGGTATGTGGGGTAGCTCACGATGTATTCCTTCACCGTCAAAATGAACGATTATTGATAATGCAGTTGGGTAAAAATACACACGTAACTTTGATAAGTCAGACGCGTGTGCCTTGGGTTTTTAACCTGCGGATCTTCGTTGCAACAATCCGTGCCATTCCCAACTTATAACTTAACTTACAACTAGTCTATCGTAAATTGAATAAATCTCTATACATATCATATCAAATTGCACATTACACAAATCATAGGACAAAGAATGAGCAAGCAAACTAGCAAAAGCCAGATCAATAAAATCCTCTCAAATAACATTCAGCTTAATTATCTCCTTAACCCGAGCATCGCACTCACAATCCCGTTCGGGCAAGGTTTTAAATTGGAGTTAATTAAAAGAAAGCAAACAGGACGTACGTGGAGCCTCTTAGATGCACGTTTATTGGCTTTGGAGGTGGGTTGGCGAACATTGGATTTGAGAATGGTTTGTTAAGGAACTTGGTTGTGTTCGCGACTTCGCTGGAGTGAAAAAAAGGGATAAAAATTGTACTGTATACTATTTTTAGGGGTGATAAGTTATCTTAATGTTAATCCCGGATATGTTCTATCTATGTACCATTTTCATTCGGATCAGTGCAAAGTTTTTTACTTTAGATCGATCAAAAGCTTGTATAAAATTCCCATTGTATATTTTTCCGTTTAGTTTTACTTCCTGCTAATCCCGAATAAGTTCAGTCTATATACCAAACTACATTTATATTCTTTTTCATTTCTATCCAAACATTTTCACATCATATTTATAATATTCAGTTCAGGTAGAAAATGTTATAACTCTAGATTATACTCGTAATAAGCAAAATCTCGTAAAAACCTATACCTCTCTATCTAACATTAGAATAGATTTTTAAAATGTCGAGTATACATAAACTTTCGAAATAACATAAATATTTTTATGATTTATGTTTGTTGGAGTTTCTCTTAATTTAATAGGGCATTGAAATCCATTCATTAATACTCTAACAAATACATTCTACCAATTTATAAACGTAATATATTAGGTTGGGGAAAAAGTTTCTTCGCATTTTATATGAAAACTCAAGACCCCTTTTTAAAGTTTATTTACATTCAATTACAATATATAGGTGCCATTTTGTTCGATGACTTTCTGCCATCTTGTAGGTAGTGCCATAATTCCGTTGCTGTACAAATTTTGGGACTTATGACCAAAAAAGTAGTTTTGGCAGTCCTGTCTTGATGTTAACCTGACACTGCCTAAAGAATTCTGAAGAGACCGAAACAGGTGGAAATCTGAAGGTGCAAGGTCAGAGCTATATGGTGGATGCATTAACACCTCCCAGCCAAACTCTCTTAATTTTTGCTGAGTGGCTAAAGATGTGTGTGGTCTAGCGTTATCGTGATGAAAGACCACCCTTTCTAGCAATCAATTCCAGCCGCTTTCTCTCAACTACTTGCTTTATACTCATGTTGTTGACAGAGATCCGAATCGATGGTTTTGCTCGACGATAAAAGCTCATAATGAACAATGCCCTTCCAATCCCACCATACACACAGCATCACCTTATTGCGAGTTAACCCAAGTTTTGTCACAGTCTGTGAAGCCTGACCGACCTTTGACCACGCCCTTTTTCAGACGTTTTAGTCGTATGTGATCCACTTTTCATCACCAGTTATCAATCTCTGCCAAAATGATTCGGTTTCATTACGTCTCAATAAGGAATTGCAAATGAGTACACGAATCATTAGGTTTCTTTCAGTAAGCTCGTGTGGCACCCAAATATCGAGAATTTTTTTGTACCCAGCTTTTTTCAAATGGGTCAAAACTGTTTTGCGGTCAATTCTCAGTTCTTCACCTATGTCGTAACTACTGATATGTCGATCTTGCTCCACTTTTTCAAAAATGGCGTCTACTTTATCCGTAATAGGGCGACTAGAGCGAGGTGCATTTTTGACATCAAAATTACCCGATCGATAACGTTTAAACCCACTTTGTGCTACTCTTGCTGACACTGCATTAGGTCCATAAACGTCACAATATTTTTCGCGGTTTACTGATTTTTGTTTTTACACGCTTTATATTAGCTTCACTTGTATGTTTGTAACTCTCCAACTCAACTTCACATACTCACGTAAGCTATTGACGTTTACCAAACGATTCCGCGATGCAGAGGCCGAAGCGCGCAACACTCCGCCACACGCGCAACATACGACGCGCGACATTTTATCATTTGCCAATATGTTGAGAAAAATATACAGAATTTAATTGTATTTTCAAAAAATAAATTTTTTTTTAGTGAGTTTTGAAAGAAAATGAGAACATTTTATGCTATACTAGCGCCATCTGTTGGCGTGTTTGTTAAATGGACAATAGTGAACAGAACTAAAAAAATAAAAATAAGTAATAGTTTAAAAAAACTAAAAAACACGCTTTATAGAAAATCCAACTAAAAAAGAAAATAAATTTGAATTAAGAATAGTGTAAATAAGAAAAAAAATATTTTATTGTAAGAAAAGCGTGGGGTCCATGGTGACAATAGTTATAAATATTTTATTGACAGATAATATGAGTAGAAGTATTATATATCATTTTGATAATACCTTAAAAAGCACCCCACGCTTTTCTTACAATAAAATACATTTTTTTCTTATTCACACTATTCTTAATTCAAATTTATTTTCTTTTTTTTTAGTTGGATTTTCTATAAAGCGTGTTTTTTAGTTTTTTTAAACTATTACTTATTTGAAATGTGACTTGTGTGGCTGGTTTTGATGACATTAAAAAGGTTTAATGTCATCTAAAACAACCAGATATAAATAGTATAGCCAAAGAGATTTTATTACGAGTATATACCTACATACTAAATGCGAAAAGACTGTTTCGCCAACCTATTATAATATAAATTACCTATATATTACGTTTATAAAGCAAACGTTGCATTAATAAACGAACACACTTTGCCACCAACCACATCATAAAAATATTGACACACCGAAAAGCAAAAACATGTTTTCGTAAAAAGATACATTATAAATCTCAGTCACAAACTATAGTTCCGCTATTGGCCGGCAGGCAGCGCTGAACGGTACACTACATTAATCATTTTATATCTGAGAAAACGACTTACCTTTGTTACTGTCATTGCTCTGTATTATTTGTTCGCTCCATTGTTCTAGAGGATTTCTTCACTTTTTCTGTAAATATTGTATCTGAAATGGATGTTTATGTTCAAATTTGATTCGTGACTTTGTTTACACAGGTGTTTTGATGAACCATATACAACCCGAGAGATTCTTAGCATGGGATGATTGGCGATTTAAATAGCAATAATGTCTGGAATGGGAATCATTTTAATGTATACAAAGCAAGAATAGTTTAGCGGGAGCGGACTCCCAAGATGGCGGTTGGATTCTACGAGCATGTCTTGTTATTGCTCCCTTTAATCTTAAAGATAGTTGGTATGGCTCCGAGTTCTTATCCAATCAATACAAAATATAATATCTGGTACTTTCTCTAGTTTAGAAACCAGAGATACTAAACGTCCCGCAGGGGGCTGATCATAAGAAGCCAAATCTATTCTGCAACATGCGTGAAAATGAATGTGGCTTTGAACCCACATCGGACTAGTAAGTCTGCGCCTGTCTTAAGTAAAATATCCTCTAGCACGGACCTTTTCGCCTGAAATTTCAGCATACAAGCGTATCATGTTTCAAATACGTACACATAAATCACCATAAATAAGGTCTGAAGGGTTATCTTCGTATATTCCGATATTCAATCCATAGCCCAGAATGGTTTCCCAATGCTCCTAAATATCTACTCCTATATACCAGCGGCATTTAGTTATTATAACGTTGTATTTAAGGTCAGCTTAAGGTACACGCTTTAGCGGGTACTGTCTTTTTTTTTTGGAAATGATCCGTTGGGTCTGATGTGAAGCGTCCGTGAACATCTAGAAGGTCAGGAGAATCAAAGACGATCTGCCGACCCATGGAAAGGACATGAAGGATGAGGGTCGATTCGATTTCCCGAAATCTCGCCCAAGTAAATTTTAGAACCTATCTTGTAAAAATACAAGATATTGATCAAAAAAGAATCAAAACTGGTAACACGATCGCGTCGTGCAAAGTAGCAATTGTTAATCTCAGTCTACCCTTACTATACAGACGTGATGTTATGAAAGCAGTAAATTAAACACCCATCGTCTGTTTTGTAAGCGAAGATACAATAATAGACGACCCACTTACCGTCGCCCTTGATTACATTAAATTTTATAACAGCTAGATTGAAATCTGGAAAATTTACTAAGTTTATCTGACCCAGAATCTCGCGTGAAAAGAGTTGGAATTGGTTAAGTGATGTTTCGAATATAAGCTAAGCTAATTTTCACGTTCACGTATTGACCAATTTTGACTTATATTTTGTCCAACATGTGATGCAATTTGACAAGTACTCGTTGATATTTCTTGAAAGGTAGTTATATTTTTGCATTTTCGTAGAAGTTTTTGTATCCTTTAATTGATTTAGATATAAGAAAATAGTCCATAATAAGGGGAAGGCGAAAATATTAAAATTATTATTTGTACGGATATGGTTTACAGTTAAAATATTCGAAATGATTCAACAAAATCTCAAAAAAAAATTGATACGAATTAAATACTGCAACTTATTATACAGAGTCATTTTGACATTGCGTTAATAAATGAAATTACATACTTATCTCGTCGAAACTAACGCTTTCCATTAAGTTATTTTAACCATAGATGTAAAATAAAGAAGTGTAAGTTTCGAACAAAATAAATATTCATAAAAAGTAACTAAGTTTACACGACCTTATGCCACTACTACTGCTCTAAGATAATTCGTCGCAGCGGCAACATTATACTTTCATTCAGAAATACACTTTCGCACAAACCATATTCGCACTAAACTACGAAATGTTCAAAAAAATTGAAAACTACTACCGGGATTTTTGGCAATAATATTCGTTATTCATGGATGATTTTTGGCAAGATGTTAGAAGAGGTAAAGACGAATATGTGGTTTCATTTAGTAATGCAATGTAAAAATTACCCTGTATACAAACTGAAATTTTATCCTATATTCGTAAAAAATTATAGTGTATTTCCAAATTTTCTATAGCACAATTTGTACTAGCCGATATCAATTTAGATATCAAAGTTACACATGATTTTCTTCATACATTCGAAATTAGCATGCAAACAGCGCATGTGGTCTGACCTTTCAGCGAGCCCGTTATTTTAAACCGTTCAAGTAGGGGATATCAGAATAAAACTTAATTGATTTAATCGCTATGCTTAATGTTTACACTGCGCGTTTTTTAAAACGCCGGCGAGTCTTAAATTTTTAACATACTTGCGTCTGTTTTGATTTGACTAAATCTATGCATGTGTACTGATATGTATAAGCAATTCACTTTTTTTAATCTTACTAATATTATATATTAATATTATATATTAGTAAGATAAGCCAGAGATAGAGAAAAATGGAGGCAATTGGGGGAGGCCTACGCCAAGGAGGCGACTTCCACAACAAATAAAAATAAATAAATAATAATAATATATTTTACTGCATGCAAATAATATATATTCTATAATCAATTCTAAATTCTATAGATATAAAATAAAATATTTAATAATTGAAATGTAATAACAATAATTATAATTTAATGTGAAACTAATTTAATGTAATTCTAATAATTGTGGTAGAATAAAGGCTATTTTTATATTTATTTTATTTTATTTTAATATTATAAATGCGAAAGTTTGTGATATTGGATGTTTTTGTTTGTTAGAAGTAAACGCAGAAACAACTCAACGGATTTGGATGAAATTAGGCACACGGGTAGATCATGTCCTGGATTAACATAATAACATATAATATCAATAATGAAATTATAATATTAATATTTACACAAATTATACATATAGGCGTCGCATATAAAAAATACCTTCGCAACCCACCGCTGGCGCCCGTCCCTTAGCACATCCTAATACGTTTACATGCCCCAGATCACGGTACATTGCCTCTCTAAGACTCTGCTCCTTTGAGTTTAATTGCAATTTTCGTAGACGCCACGCTTCAAAATAAATGGAGTTGCGACGTAGCCCATGTTATGGTTCTGTCCGCCCCTTGTTAAGGTTCAATTGTTCACAGTCTGTGATCGTGTTTATTCTACTGTGTTTACGGATTTGGGAAGGCTTTGTTCTGATTGTGTGTTGATTATTATAGAAAATAATGTGTACCAAGAAAATCTAATGTCGCTCGGAAGGTAGAAATTACTCACTCCTATACAGTTTTAACGTGTTCTAAGTCTGTAGTAGCAATATAAGGACTCAAATTTGATTCTATAATGTTAGACCCTGACCAGTCTGAACAATCTGGTGTTAAGTCAATATCATCGCTCATAAGCATTCAAAATACCACTAGAATCCTGAATTACCGGTATTGAAGGAAAGGTATGGGAAAACTGTCACTTCAAGTTGCTTTTCTGTGAAACGGTGGTGCTGCCCCAGTCGAACCGGACTTTAACTCCAAATGCTAATTCTGAATAATAAATCACGACCAACAAGACCTTCAGAAGTCCCTTAAAGATCCCACATCCAAATAATCCCGTCAAAACACAATAAGCCGAACTATCCATTAATCACATACCATAATTATGCGTTCATCCCAAGAATTCCGTAATACAGTGGGAAATTATTAATATGGCGGAGAGTCGGCGTTACCGTGGAATTCGACCCCATTCTTTAGACCGGCACGCTTCCCGGCGGTATGCCTTGCACGTACCACATATTATTTTTTGTAGTAATTGTTAAAGATTATAGTCAAATGAAGTTGGGACTTGACTTTGAAGATTCAAAATTAAGTTAAAGTGTGTGGTGATTTTAAATGAAAATAATTTAACATCGAGCTAAAGTTTGATCTGTTTGATTTATTTCTGCAGCAAGGAATGCTGATGGTAAATGCAGTGTATTCAAACTTGATGCTAACTAAACGTTACGTCTATCAGGTCGCCACAATTTGATCTAATTGCCCTGCTAGATTTATACTATAACTCTAAGACTTATCGGCATAAAATACTTTTTGGATTTGTCATCTATTTAGGCCAAAATTCTATACGATTCTTTAGAGCTCGCGTGAGGACTGTAGTGTACTCCTCAGAAGTTGTTGAAATTAGCAAATTGTTACAATGCGTGTATTACATTGACTATAGGCAGATAAACAAGCGGCGATAGCCTAGTTGGGAGTGGAACGGACTGCCGAGACGAATGTCCGCAGGCTCAAAACCCAAGGGCACACACCTCTGACTTTTCTAAAAAGTTATGTGTGTATTCTTTGTGAATTATCGCTCGCTTTAACGGTGAAGGAAAACATCGTGGGGAAACCTGCATACCTGAGAAGTTCTCTGAATTTCGAAGGTATGTGACGTCTGCCAACCCGCACTAGGCCAGCGTGGTGGACTAAGGCCTTAACCCTCTCAGTTGTAGAGGAGGTCCGTGTTCAGCAGTGGGCAGTATATAATACAGGGCTGGTATGGTATAGGCAGATAGAAGGAGAAGACTGCAGTAAACATCCTTCACACTAAGGGCACGTTTCCCAATTCCACCTGCAATATAACATGAGTAAACATGGGAAATGGTCGCAATCCGTCTTGTCCGGCGTGTAACGCGAAACTCGACGGTATTTATTTAATAAAAACGTCGTGTTATCAAACAGTACGCGGATATTGATTAGGGTTGCGGGCAATAGATCTTATCGCGGCCCAAGTTATAGGCGTAGCGGGTAACCTTGGTGTCAGGAACAACGTGTTTTGAAGGTTTGTTTCGGACGTGGCAGTTGCTAGTTCAATATCACTCTGTTTCTTGTAATATTATTTTTGTGAATTTATATTATAACTTGGTTTTGTTCGTGGCCCCATTTGCATGAATTTTCAAAGAATAAAAGTCCCACTATATTTGCAATTATCTGGGCAAATGTTCAGATATTTGGTTTTTAACCAAATTTGTTCAGTAGTTAATGCTCGATATGTTCACAAACTTTTAAGCATCTTAACATTTTTTCTCATTTATATTTATAGAATAGTAAACGACAATAGATGATGATAGGGACTATTTCACATCATAGAAGATGGATATTATATGATGCTCATTAAATTGTGAGTGTTCTAGATGCTGCTTTTAATATATTTTAGATATGAGTTATAATTATATATATTATACTAAAATTAGTTACGCCATATTTTTACAACAAAAAATAAACCTTTGGTGTACAACAACTTTACAATAATATACGATATTTGTTAGAGTTTCTACAACAAAGTAAATTTTCTCGTGGATTAAATGACCCGTTGCGATATTTATGTGTTCGAACCCCAAAACAATAAACGTTTCAATGGGTTTATTAAAAAGGTAAAGAGTGTACATTGAACATTTGAAAAATGGAATAATAATCCATTAAATTTAACCTTTTGTAATTGAAAAATACGTTTCCATATTAGTTAGTTCATCAAACCACTTTAGGCAGAGTTACAAAACCGCAACACCAGCGTATACGAGTAGTTTTTCTGTATTAATTAGGCTTCTTTTAAAGAGTTTTTTTTCTTCACTTGATCAGAAGTGAGCAATGTAGCACAGTCCAAAAAAAAGTCAACTAGACGTCGTATCTCTCGACAATACTTGTTATTCCTCTCTTCGATTATGCTAGCCCAATTAATTGCTTCAAATACCGCTTAAAAATCCATAATATATACAATAACACTTCGATCCACAGCTTGAAACCCTCACCGCCCGTCTCTCATTGCTCAAGCCCGCAAACTTAAGCTCAGGCGTGCCCCTATCTATAGTGTATAGGCTGAGGCGTCGGCTTGTGTAATTGATTGAATCGTCCACTGGCCAGGCCTTGATGTTTTGTTTTAATATAAAAATAAATTAAACCGCACTATGGCTTTATAGAGCAAAGTATTTGCCGCATTTATTTCCAATAAAATTTAATTAATGTTGTTAGAATTGCTATTACTTTTTTGTGCAAGTGGGCCATGGCATTGGTATAAAATAGAATTCCACATCTGCACATAATCTGTAGAACACCAAATAGAACTTTGAGTAGTTACCTATTGCACTTGCTCGTCAAAAAATGGATGTGATGTAGTTTTTAATACCCAGTACCGACTTTCGTACTTAAAGATAGATCGCATACATAAAATCACTACACACCAAATTATATTATTGACTCGCCTCCTATCACATCATGGGACGGAATACTCACGGCGAAAAGTAGGTGTACTAGTTACGGCTCTTCCTACACCTTCGGGGATGAAAGTGAGTAATAATAATAATATAATAATATCAACCCTGTATTAAATATTGCCCACTGCTGAGCACGGGCCTCGTCTACAACTGAGATGGTTTAAGGCCTTAGTCCACCACGCTGGCCTAGTGCGGGTTGGCAGACTTCACATACCTTCGAAATTCAGAGAACTTCTCAGGTATGCAGGTTTCCTCACGATGATATCCTTCACCGTTAACGCGAGCGATAATTCTCAATTGAGATAATTGAAAGTGAGTGTGTAACATACAATTTAAATACCAAAAATATTCTCCAAAAAACCATTCTAATCAATTCCTCTATATACCGTACGAAAATGTAAACAAAAATATGTAACAAGAGCATGTACTTATCAATTGAAACGTATACCGTCCATGACAGTTATTCCGGGTCGTCAACTTACCCAAACAGTGATCCCATAAACCCTATCAGAACCCCTCTATGTTGACCTCAGAGTAGGGCCGCCATTTCTTTGGCATTTTACGGATTATTCCTAGGTAAATGGTTATATAGGGAAAAGTTCACAAGAAGTGATTAGACTTTTTGAGTCCGAGACTTTTGAAAAGTAATTTAACTTTTGAGCATTTTGAAAAGTAAGCGATTATTGTCCTACAAAAAAGCACACTTAAAAGTTAGATATTTTTCAAAACAATAATTATAACCAATAAAATAAAATTCATAAATAAAAAGAAGTCTTCAGCTAACATGAAATTAATTTAAACTTTATATCATGTGTGTTTGGAAAAACGTTTTACTTTTTTGATATTTTTATCTAGCTACATCAACTTGAATCTTGGTCACCTTATTACATACATACCGTTAAATGTCCCTTCTAACCCCGAGGGAGGAAGTCCCGGACTCCGACCCTAAGACATGGTACACCTACCCCAGAGTCCAGGGGCAACGGAGCGTCAAATCCATTCATTATGCGACGCATACAAAAGACGGTACAAAATCCTAACAGGACTTTAGTACAGTCGGAGAGAATATTTAGATAGTTAATGTATGAATTAATGTGTAATATTATGTTAATGTACAATGGAGGACTGCCTCGGTAGCATAGTTGTATTACGGTACGACTGCAATGCTGAGGTCTCGGGTTCGATCCCCGGGTCGGGCAAAGTAGTATTCGATTTTATATTCAGTATCAACCCGGAGTCTGAATTTTGTGCCCGATATGACGATGGGTTTGCCCCTATCACATTATGGGACGAAATACACACGGCGAAAAGTGGGTGCACTAGGTGCACCTCTGCCTACCCCTTCGTGGCTACAAGGCGTGAGTGTGTGTGTATGTATAATGGAGGTAAAAACTTTACGGAACTCTCGTTTGAATTCGTACTAATTTGTAAGTTAGAATTATTGTAGTGTACTTCATAAAAAAAAACGCATATGTAAGTGTATAATATGGCCTACATTTTTTACTGATTACCAATGTATTCCGTAGTAAACTGACTTCGTATTCGTATTCTTCTAGTAATAGATATGTTTGGTGATATGGAGTAGATGTTTTTTCTAGTGACACACTTGCTAGCGCTGCTAAAGTATGTAGAAAGTCGTATGTAAGGCTCCATTTCCACATCAAGACGAAGTTGGGGTGATATGCAAATATTTATAACGGATCTTGGTAACAGACATGAATATATTTATCATTTATAATAATATATTCGAAAATATCAAAATCATTCCATCGAATATGGCTTAGTGACACTAAAATTTTTATAAGTCTGCTTGTCTCATCAAGACTCTGCCTACCCCTATGGGATAGAGGCATAATACTGTGTATAATATATGTATGGAAATACTTATTACGTCAAATAAAAATGTTCTAAAGTATCAAACATCATTACATAAGGCAGACATTAATAAAGCGAAAGTTGGAGCTGTTAATTTTCTCGCAACGCTCAGGTAACTGGATTGTGTTAATTACACTCGTCAGGTACAGAGGCATAGAGCACGCTCACATCTTGCATAACTCGCTCATTTCATTCATCGGTCTTTTCGTTCATTCCTGCATTCAGTTTTGAGTTCGTGATTATGTCGTGCTGAATATGAAAAGTTTATTAGGGAATGTTTAAACGAATTTCAGTGTTATGTTTGGGGTTTTCATTAATATTTGTCGAAAGTAACTTGAAGCGACTACCTTAATACAGTATATAAATATACCCCATAGAAATATAGTTTATGTAGATTTGTAACGTGATGCACAGCTATGACAAAAGAAAACAAAGATTGAGAGAGCTACAAGGATAAGGGTTTCTTGACTTTTAATAATAATGTCGAATGACGAACTCCATGCAGTATTTACTTTAAAATTCATTCTCAATACCGTTGCTAGGATCTTATTCATAATTTAACCAAACAAGGCCCCTCGTCGGTTGCAAAAATGAGTATCGATTTAATGCAAACGTCATTGTTATTACAGTGAACTGTACATTTAAAAATCTGTAAAGGTCGGGGGCCATTATGTCCGCAACAAAGGGCGGCGTTGGAAGTATCCCGGACGTCTGGAACATTATAATAAAAGGTAACTGCGATACGTATCCGGGATACAATTTTATTGGATGTCGACAAAGGGCTGCGAACAATAGTGCAGATGATTCCGGGAGTTCTGAATGTAGAGTTAGATTTTGGATGTCTCTATGGATGTACACAGCTTAAAGATATATCATTAGTTCTAGGTATACGAGAGTCCGTGAAACTGCTACTAGTGTCTTGTCCGTTCTTCTCTGGTGGAAACTGCTTTCCTAACTGGTGGTAGAGTAAATTTTTTTTTTATTGCACTGAAGGACGAGACGAGCATGCCGTTCGCCTGATGGTAAGCGATACGACCACTCATAAACAGTAGCAACACCATCCAGCACCTTGACTTACAAAGTACTGTGTGGCATTTCACTGCGCTCGTCAACTTGAGAAATAAGATGTCAAGTCTCATTATGTCCAGTAGTTATACTGGCTTACTCCAGTTCCAGCTGGAGAGGTGGAGGTCGAAGGGCGCAAGCCCAACGACGGAGAAGCAGAGAGGGGGAATGTGGGCGTGAAGCTCGCTGGAGTCGTGGCCGATGTCGCACGCCCTGAGGACATGTGCGTGGACTCGGAGTCCAGCGATGGTAGCTCTTCAGTGCTTGGCGGGCGATTCTGGAGGAGCCTGTCGACCGATACGGACGAGCCGGCGCCGAAGACGAGGGCGACCGTTGCTAGCGGTAGAGGGGGTCCAGCTACGGTGGGTAGCCTAAAGAAGGCAGAGAGGGAGCGCAACATCGTGAAGCGTGCGGAGGCCCGCCAAAAGGCGGAGAAAGTAGTGACGAAGCGGCTGCGCTCTGCCGGGTCCTCAAAGGCAACGGAGACCAAGGTCACCGGCCTTGAAGGCGAGGTAAAAAGGTGGCGGGAAAAGAGTTCCCGCCTTGAGGCTGCAGTTAAGCAGCTTCAGGAGGAGAATGCCTCCCTCCGTCGCCGCCTCGAAGACCTAGAGGCATCCGCCAGCAAAAGTCCAACAGCGGATATGCTGGAAATGATTGAGGCAAGGGTGCGGGCAAGGATGGAGTCCCTGCTCATGGGACCGGCCACAAGACCGCCTCTGGCCCATGAAAACAGGGCCCAAGTAGTGGAGCTCCCGGTACAGGGGGGGTATGTCGGAGGTCAACCCCAGCCCTTTGACAAAGGTAAGGGCAAGGGCAAAGGCAAGGGCAAGGGAGTAGCCCAACCCAGTCCTCCCGTCCTGATCCCAATCGCCGGTTCCTCCAGTGCTCCGCCCCGATTCATCGTGGCGGAACCATCTGGGGTGCAAGCGGAGAAGGGAGTCGTTCCGGCCCCCACACATCCTCCGGTGTCCAAGCCCAAGCCAAAAGGCAAGGGGGGGAAAAACAAACAGAGTGCCCCAGCGCAGCAAGCTCCCTGTGAGCCCCGCCCGCTACCGCCGGCTCCAGTGTCCCTGGACAGGGAATGGACGGTCGTGGTGGGCAAAAAGAAGACGAAGCCCAGGTCCGGCGTGACACCGGCTGCAAGTCAGCAGCAACCACTGCGCCGGGCCGAGCCCAAGCTCCGCACACCGCGGTCCGCGGCCGTCATGATATCCCTGACGCCGGCGGCGGTAGCGAAGGGACTCACCTACGCCAGGGTACTAACAGAGGCGCAGGACAAAGTTAACCTCACCGGCCTTGACATCACAAGGCTGAGGCCAAAGATTGCGGCCACGGGTGCCCCAATGTACGAGGTGCCCGGGGCTAACTCGGATGAGAGGGCCGACTCCCTCGCCGCAAGGCTGAGGGAGTGTTTCGATGGGTCGGAGGACGTTCGGATCTCTCGGCCCATCAAACATGCGGAACTGCGGCTCACGGAGTTGGACTACACGGCCACTCCTGAGTCAGTTGCAATGGCCCTCTCCAAGGCCGGTGAGTGTGCCCTGGCGGCAGTAAAGGTAGGGCAAATCCGTCCTGACCGGTCTGGAGTGAGCACGGCTTGGGCCCGGATGCCGATAAAGGCAGCCCAGAAAGTGCGGGGGGCGGGCCGTGTAGTGATCGGCTGGGTCGCGGCTCGAGTTTCTGTGCTCGAGGCGCGGCCTCTTCGTTGCTACCGGTGCCTGGAGACAGGGCACGTCCGGGAGCGCTGCGACTGCGCAGTGGACCGTAGCGCATTGTGCTACCGCTGCGGCCAGACAGGCCACAAGGCCCGTGAGTGCAGCGCCGCGCCGAACTGCGTGGTCTGCGCGGCCTCCGGCAAGCCCGCCGGGCACCAAATCGGGGGGAAGGCGTGTCCCGCCTCCTCCAGCCGCAACCGGCGCCGCCCTTCACGACGTTATGCTGCTGCTGCTGTGGCCACAACCCAGCCACAGTCAGCAAGCCCACCGCAAGAGGCCGAGATGGAAGGTGTTGAAGAGATCGCCCAATAATGGACCTAAAGTTCCTCCAGGCGAACATCAACCACTGCGCCAGCGCCCAAGACCTGTTGTCCCAAAGCCTGGCGCAGTGGTCGGTGCAAGTGGCCGTGGTCGCTGAGCCGTATTTTGTCCCTCCCCGTGACAACTGGGCTGGGGACACAGACGGTTTGGTGGCCATAATCACCCAGGGTGCTGCTGGCTCCCCGCCGTTCGAAAAGATATCGAAAGACCAGGGATGCGTGGCGGCTCTGTTGGGAGACATTTGGGTTGTAGGAGTATATTTTTCTCCCAACAGACCCCTCGCCGAATTCGAATCTTTTCTCGTAAGGCTGGGGGCCCTAGTGGAACAAGGCCAACCTTATCCGGCGGTCGTCGCCGGCGACTTCAACGCCAAGTCTGTAGCTTGGGGTTCGCCGGCGACGAGCGGTCGCGGTAGGGTCCTGGAGGACTGGGCGATCTCTGTCGGCCTGGTCGTCCTGAACAGGGGGTCGGTGCACACGTGCGTGCGGCGCAACGGCGGGTCCATAGTTGATCTGTCGTTTGCAAGTCCCACCGTTGCGCACCGTGTCCGGGGCTGGAGAGTCCTCGCGGGCGTGGAGACGATGTCGGACCACCGTTACATTAGGTTCGACGTCTCCGCGTCCGCGAGTATCCAGCCCGATGGTGAAACGAGCGCCCCGAATCAGGACGGCCCGCGGTGGGTGCTTCGTCGCCTCAATAAAGAGGCCCTAGAGCTAGCCGCTCTGGTGATGTCGTGGCTCCCCGTGCCGGACGGGCTGGTACGGGTTGAGCAGGAGGCGGAGTGGCTCGGGGTGGCAATGTCGGACGTTTGCGACGCCGCCATGCCCCGGGCCCTCCGCCGTTCGACTCGGCGGCAGGTGTACTGGTGGTCGGCGGAGCTAGCGCAGTTGCGCGCGTCTTGCGTTGCTGCGCGCCGTCGATACGCCAGGCATCACCGTCGCCGAATTCGAACACAGGATCACGCAGACCAGGAGCGGCGGCTCTATGACCTCTACAAAGAGGCGAAGAGAGCGCTGCGGGTGGCCGTTCATAGGGCCAAGGTCGCGGCACGCAAGGAGTTTCTGGAGACTCTCGACGGTGACCCGTGGGGGCGCCCCTATCGCATGGTGATGAATAAGCTTCGCCCAGCGGCGCCCCCGCTGTCGCAGAGTCTCCGGCCAGAATTACTGGCCAACGTCGTCGCGGCTTTGTTCCCGGCCACCGTGGAGACCACTCCTCCACCGATGTCGCCACCGGATGTGGCGTCATCGTCGATTGAGAATCCGGCAAGGGATATCCCAGAGGTTTCGCCCGCAGAAATGCGGGCGGTAGTGCTTCGGCTGCGGAGCAAAAACACGGCCCCGGGGCTCGATGGCATCCCCGGAAGAGCCTGGGTGCTAGCCCTCGAGCACCTGGGTCCGAGGCTCCGCAGTTTATTCACCGCCTGTTTGGAGCAGGGCGTCCTCCCGGCGCGTTGGAAAACCGGGAAGCTCGTCCTGCTTAAAAAGGAAGGACGACCCGCAGAGTCGCCGTCGGCCTACCGACCCATCGTGTTGCTCGACGAGGTCGCCAAACTCTTCGAGCGCATCGTCCATGCTCGCCTCGTCGAGCACCTCGAGAGGGTCGGACCGAACCTGGCCGACAGCCAATTTGGCTTTAGGAGGGGACGTTCCACCGTCCACGCGATTCTGCGGGTGAAGGCACAGGCGGAGGATGCAGTGGCCGGAGGCGGAGTAGTTGTCGCGGTGTCCTTGGACATCTCCAACGCGTTCAACACGCTGCCCTGGCCCTGCATTCACGAGGCACTGCGGTACCACGTGGTGCCGCCCTATCTTCGGCGTCTGGTGCACGCGTACCTGTCTGACAGGGACGTTGTGTATCCGGGCGCCGACGGGTGGCACCGAAGAGCGATGTCGTGCGGTGTTCCACAGGGCTCGGTTTTGGGCCCTCTCCTGTGGAACATCGGATACGACTGGGTGCTCCGTGGTGCAAATCTCTGGGACGTCGGCGTGACGTGCTACGCCGACGACACATTGGTCACAGCGACCGCCAGCACGTTCCGGGACGCCGCCACCTTGGCGGCGGTGGGCACCGGCCAAGTAGTAAGTCGGATTCGACGGTTGGGTTTAAAGGTGGCCCTCGAGAAAACCGAGGCCATTTGTTTCCACGGGCCTCGGAGAGGGCCACCGGCCGGTGCCCACATCGTGGTTGAGGGGGTGCGGATTCCCATCGGCAAAGATATGAAATATCTAGGCTTAGTCTTAGATAGCCGATGGAAATTCCGCGCCCATTTCAAGAAACTGGGGACGAAACTGTCTCGGGCAGCGGGCGCTCTTTCCAGCCTGCTGCCCAACCTGGAAGGTCCTGGCATCCCTTGCCGGAGATTATATCACGGAGTCGTGCGGTCCATGGCCCTCTATGGCAGCCCCGTTTGGGCTGACTCCCTGAACCGCCCCTGCGTCGCCCTCCTGCGCACTCCGCAGAGAGCTTTGGCGCAGCGGGCGATCAGGGCGTACCGCACGGTCTCTTTCGAGGCGGCTTGTTTATTGGCCGGATTCCTGCCCTGGGATCTGGACGCCAAATCCCTCTCCGATGTCTTTCATTGGCGGGAGGAGGCGTCCAGTCGCGGGCAACATCCGGCCCTGAAGGAGGTGGAGGCCATGAGGGCCTCCCTACGGCGAGCCGCCGTGGAGGAGTGGCGTCTCAGGCTGGAGGCCCCGTCAGCGGGGCTCAGGGTCGTCGCGGCAGTGCGTCCTGTCTTTGCCGAATGGCTGGACAGGCGCCACGGTGCGGCAACTTTTCGCCTGACGCAGGTGCTCACCGGGCATGGCTGCTTCGGTGAGTTCTTGTGGCGGGTAGTGCGGAAGGAGGTGTCGGCCGTGTGTCACCACTGTGACAACTGCCCGCTGGATACGGCCCAGCATACGTTAGAGTTTTGCCCAGCCTGGGATGAGGAGCGCAGCGCTCTCAGAGCAGTCGTCGGAGGAGACCTCTCGCTGCCGGCCGTGGTCGCTTCCATGGTCGACAGCCGGAGGTCCTGGCGTGCGGTGGCACACTTCTGCGAGGTGGTTCTCTCGCGGAAGGAGAGTGCTGAGAGGGATCGGAGGCGCGGAGATCCCTCCCGCCGCCAGACGAGACGTAGGAGGCGCCGGGTGGACGACTGACCGGCGTCTTCCGCCCTGTGGATTGGGGGCGTTTGGAGAATTCCACCACGGTATCCCCTGCCTATCGTAAAAGGCGACTTATAGGGGCCACCGGGGGTCGCGGGCGGGCGGCAGGGGGCCGTCCGTCTTTGTTTTGTGTTTCTTTTAGCACATTGTTGCGACCCCCGTGATGGACGGCAGCGTGGCAGGTAGGCCTCACGCTGCCGTAGACGCTGAGAGCGTCCTTCGGTGCGCGGGGGCTTCTGAGCCCCCCCCACAACAGGAGACGGGCCGCACCAGGCGGCACCGCGCAGGGGCGGTTGCGGACGAAAACTTAGACATTAGTCAGAGGAAGCCCGCAGCCGTCCCTAATGCGCCGAAGATGGCCACCGCGGAGTTTTAGTTGGTATGCCGTGCGTTGTACATAGGTTAGGGACTCGGCCTGGCGGTCGCCCGACGTTTTCCATCTCTCCGGGCGGCTCAACGCCGGGTCGTAAGGCACGGTGAACCCAACATAACCGCTCGGTCGCCCCCCACGAAGGCCGGGCGGTAGTGGTAACGCACTTTCTCCGCGAAACCAAAAAAAAAAAAAAAAAAAAAAAAGTAGTTATACTGGCTACAATGACCTTCAAACCGAAACACAACAGTGCATGCACACTGCTGCGTGGCAGTAATTTTCCGAATCTAGAAGCTGAATATATGCCATTCAATAGATTCTCATAAATTATTTCATTTAATTTCAACAGTTTTTTCCATTTCAGTCAACAACAGTGTGGAACTTCTCGGTTTGAAGGACAATTGTAATTAAAAATTATATAACTATCATAATTTAATATCACAGTGCAGTAATATGCAGAATGCCATAGGTTAAAGGTCTGTGAAATAAATAAGCAAAACATCAACAATATTTACACTAGTGGATGCTGTTTATGGGCGGTCGTTACAATCAAACAAATTTCGAACTTATCTCGATTTTTACACATACTAGCAACGTTTAGGCGCAACTATTATCACATTTCACCATATGTATTCCATCCCATGATGTGATAGGGGGCGAACCTGTCGCCATATCGGGCATAAATTCCAGACTCCGGGCTGACTCCGCAGAAGAACCCTATATCCTATTTAAGTTTCATAAAAAATCTATTACGTGACATATTTAAGTGCTCGATTGTTCTATAAAAACACGTTAACTTTGAAAAATAAGTGTCTAAAAACACTTCTATCAAAAATCCAACGCCAAACGAACCAAAACTGCTACAATTTCCCAAAACCGCCACCTCATGGTGATTAATGAATCGGCTCAACTTGGCCCATTGTGTATGCTAATATTTCTATTGAATAAATACCACCAATTTCGCCCATGAGTGGCTGTGATGAACTTATGGTAACAAGCATGATTTGCTATTTGTGATGCATAATCGGTACATTGGGTTCCTCGGGGTGATTTTCAGTGGTGTGTTTTTTGAAGTTATGATGGATAAGAATGCGGAATAGAGTCTTCCCTTAAATGAGACGTTTGGGGCTCAGGAAATCTCACTAACCATGCAAATACGACAGTAGTATTGAACAAAACGTTTTAATTTTACCCAATGCAAATTTGTTGTTTGGGGCCCCCTGTCAAATACAGTTTAATTTTTTTTGTGTAAGCAACAAAAATTTTATGTCACCCATTGTTAGATTTTTATTGTTAATTCCATGTTGTGCCAAATAAAGATATTTATTATTTTATTATTATTATTTTATTTATGTTCAAAGAAGGATAGTCGATTAGTAACAGAACACACAATAAATAAGTAGAAAATAAGATTTTTTAAATATTTACACACGACTAAATGAGGAGACGTGTAATTCGTTAAACTAATGGTAAGCGCCAAGCTTGTAAGAACAGCGACAACGCCTAGAAGTTTGAATTACAAAGCTTTGAAGTACTAGCCATTACAAGGCTCATAATGCCCAGTACTTTCTGGGATATATCCTTCAAAATATAAAACTAATGCGTTTATACAGCATCAATGATACAAATATGCAATGATTTCAAATTAAACCATCTGGGCTAATATGAGAGACCTACCTACCTAAAACCCCATAGATAACCCCTTCAAATTTATAAAACGCGCATACTCACGCCTTTTATCCGCGGAGGGATAGGCAGAGGCGCAACTAGTGCACCCACTTTTCGTCGTGCGTATTCCGTCCCATGATCGGTGCTGAGAATTTATAAAACCACCTCAAAAATATATTGTATATTAAAAAATAATTAAACTAATGTTTACCATTGTTTACAATCAGGATGTAATTTAAAAACAAAATATTTCGACACACTCCTTCGGGAGCAGGCAAGTAATATATTAGGGCGGTTAACTGGCTAATATCAAAATGGAAGTTCATGTCTTCGGGGAATGGGTTTGCCGGTTGTCGGAAATACGGCCTAACCAATGTACACACCTTTACATTGAAAGTTTGGAAGAAATTGGAACTTTAATAGAATTAGTTTGCTGGCCTAATATTTGTTAGAAATCTTGTATTGAATAGAAAGAAAAGAGTAAGTTCGAGCATTGTATAAAGACAAATTTTAGTGCCTTATTATCGGTAATATTTTTTATCGGTGTCTTTGGGACTGTAAAGCTCTTTTATTTAGTACTAGAATTTTGCTCGTGGCTCCACCTGCATGAATGAGTTTTTCCGGTATAAAAGTACAGCTTTATATTTTTACCGGGATAAAAAGAACCCATGTTACTCGCTGATATTGTAGCTTCATATTGGTGAAAGAATTTTTCAAATCGGTCTATTAGTTTTTGAGTTTATTCGTTACAAACTTACAAAAATAAAAATCTTTCCTCTTTGTAATATTAGTGTAGATTTGATACCTTAATATTTTAGCTTCATAACGCTATGCTAAAACTAGCATCGTGGATATACATCACATCTATACTAGCAAAAAATATCGCTAAACATATACACAAATTCCGACTCATTGCACACCGTCAATTGAAAATAATAACGCGAAAGCACTCACAAAATAATCAACAAAGCATTTTCACGAAGTTCGTGTTTCCACACAATTTGAGGTTCGTACATCCATAACTACAAAGCCTTAACGTTTAGTGACAATTGTCCCATTTGTCATGGAGGCACACCTACCACGATCGCTAATTATATAATAAGTCACGCACCCCCACCATAGTTTCGCCTTACATAATAGTTGCAACTGGCTGTTAATTTAATGAATTTAGATAGATAGCAGCAATGCGGGGGTTTAATTTTATGGGTGTAAGGTAGAATATCATTAGGTTGATTACTAAAAGTACCTAGCTCTCTCAGTATTTTATCACTTATCACAAAAATCAAAACTCAATAATAAGAATAATAATTCCAACGGAAAACAGAAATAACACATGTTCAGACAAAAATATTAAAATATTCCCGAATACAAGTCAGTAATAACGACGCAGTTCAAATCGTGAGCGATATAAGTCGGCCCAGATGCGAGATTCCCGACAAAAGGATACATACATTTGTATGTGCATCGGCCATGCCGTCTTAGTAATAGACTTGAACTGATGCCAAGAATGCAACCAATTGATTATTGATATTGCTACGGTGTATTGGTTTTCGAGAAAATGAGCCTCCGGTAGTGATGGGTTTCGGTTGTGTTCTTTCGAGTTTAGATTTTGAATTTGGAATTTTACTGATTAAGTTTTTATTTGAACGTGATTGTGTTGGTGTATGTCTGTTCTTAAAAGGTATTTTTTTAATACCTTTAAACATTTCCAGAAGTAGTTCTAATAAAAGTTAATTCTTAAACGTTTATAAGTTAGTTTCATGTGCTTCGAACGTTTTTTTGCTTAAAAACTACTTCAAATAAATTAATTTAAAACACCTTTTAAAATTTATTCGAGGGAGAAATATATCTGTAAACAGCAGTAAAAACAAAATAACCAGCCGTCACGCAAACCAAAAAATAAAGACCACGGTAAAAATTTACAATAACATTCACACGTATTTTATTCATTACATTTCAAAAGTTTTCATGTAGAAAATGATGCGACGTTAATTCCCGAATATCGACACTGAATACATCACTATTATACATTTAATGATTACCAAATGCAAGGAACGCATGATTTGTTCCCAATATAGTATTATTTTTAACTGATCGCATTCTTTCCTTTATATTTTTATTGAAGTTTCCATTTAAAGTAAACAACATCGAAGCAAGTTGTGTTTCGTATGTCTGTGCAAATATTTTCTATGATTTTACTTCAGCTGGATGTGCAGTGCGATTGTTTTTCCCTGCTTTTGCTATTAGAGCTGTTATAGTTAATTTTACGCCAATGCTTGACTGGTGAGGGTTCAGTGCTTAGTGTTTGTCTCGTCTTTTCGATTTTACTAAATGTTATTATTTTTGTTTCGAAAATGGCATTGATATTTTCTGTGTTTTTGAAATTGTTATCGATATCAGCTTATACGTTTGAGCACATGCTCGCCTATTTTAATACAATGTTGGCAGTCACGTTGTTCAGGCGTATATCTTCATAGGGATTTCCAGTTTGATTTATTCTATTCATTTATATCTTATTTGCCTATAGACAGGTGTCAAAATATATAATAATAATAATAATAATAATCCATTTATTTCAGAATTTCACACATTCCATAGTACAACATTAACATTATGTATAGTTAGTAAAAATGACACTTATTACCTATGTTAGTACCTAAGTGATGCAATCTGCCTAGAGACTGAACTAGAACTATAGAGCAGTTGATTTATAACAAGTATGATTTTCAACTCGGTCAACCATATTTTCGGTACTTTTATGATTTTAATTTAAATCGGTTGCTAACATGTTGGTAATAAGTCCCGATTGGAAATAAAAAAACGACGAAGAATGTGAACTTATTCCAAATATTTTTCTACCCTATCCAGGTTATACAGCAAAATGTAGTTTTTAGATCACCATGATTTTCAATTTAACACTACCTCAAGACAATGAGCAAGTATTACAAGGTAATATCGGAATTACAGATGATTGCTTCGCCAACACGTGTGCTCAGGCCGCTTATGTAAATATAGTGAGCCTCGCCCCTCCTACCCCTCGCGCCTTCACCCGGAACGCTGCCAAGAGCCACCGTCTACAATCAATTTGCAAATTACCTGCTGAGCATTACCTGTGTGTTCGGTTTGTATGCGTCGATATCTCAATCGGTTTGAGGACTTGATGTCCCTCGTGGAGGCGTATTGTCGTGATGTTTGGTTGATACTATTTGTTGAAGTTTGTTTTATAGATTTATTGTCTTAGAGCAAGGCAGAGGGCAAGTTTTGATGGGTTTCGTTGGATTGCTTAGTAACTAGGGTGGTTTGGATAACGTTACGTTCATCATCATTAAAGATGCTGCTGGTAGTAGTGGTTTGCTGGTAGTAGGATATCCGGAAACGACCGCTGCACATAAGGTATAAAAATCCGTCATAGTGGCCCTCGTAAATGTCGCGTTCCGGGATCAGCCTGTGTATAACTGGTTCATACAGGCCGGCATAATTTTGGCGACTGGCGAGGGACGTCTCTCGTTAGTTGACACTCTATCTGGGCCACACTGCGCTTACCTTCAGGTGCAGTTGGATCTCTTTGCAATGTCCGTATTAAAAAAACGTTGCTATGACGTAGCTTAGTCGTTATGACTTTGGTATTTCTTGTAGTTGACTATATTTTTATGGTAGACGTAAAAGAGTTTTCTGTCTATTGCATATATCTACTTTTTGACTGTATTGTGAAGCTACTCACGTTTTAGCGTTAATGAGTGCTGAATTTGAACAACGATCAATAGTTTAACATGATCTGTAGTGTGGTGGTCCTTAAAATTTTCGTTACAAAGTAAAGTTACTCCGCATTCTGGATTCGTGCGCGTTTCCACTTTGTCGCACACTTTGAAGGTTACTTACTGGTCTAAAATACCTGGTTCCTTTTACTTATATGTTTTAAAATAACTTTGAATTATTGAATTCAGGTTCAAGTGACTAATTGGGATTAAAATGCTGTCTTATTCGAAAATCGGCAAAAAAGTCATATTAATTTCCAAAAATGTTGCCAATTTTGAAAACATAAGTTAGAAGTATTAGTTACTTCTCAATTATTCCACTCGGACTAAGAAAAGCTTGAAATATCATTGAAAAAAAATGCTTAAGGTCTAACCATTAAATTATAAATGTAAAGATTCGCGTTGCTCATCTCCGAAAAAATATCTTCGTGAATCATTACTTCTTATAAAAACCAAGGGCTATGCATACACCATTTCTTAAATGAGCTAAAGACGCGTATTTTGATATGTAAAACACAGTTCCCACGTTTACTTTGCATATTAATTGCATTTGTTGCGGGCTGACGTAGCGCGTCGTCAACTCGTTTTAGTATCATGTGCATCCTAACCATTGATGTATTAAAAAACTCTAATACATCAATGATCCTAACTCATAAATTCTTTAAAACCTGCATTCTATTTGGGTATTACATCCAACACATGAATACCAATCGATTTAAGTTTTAAATCCGCTCAATATTTATTATTCAAAGCTTAAGTTCTTGAACCAATGGTCAGTGCTATTTACAGAGAGATAAACTCTGTACAAACTTGTCCCCTAGAGGGGAACACGGACACTACGTTGTGTAGTTCAAGATGTCTTATCTCCTATTATTCTAAAGTTTTATAGCTCTGCAATTTTGTTACATGTTTTTCTTTTGAAAGGTCTTTTAATAGGGTTTCAAACGGATATAACTTAGAAATGTATTATGTAGAAAATGATTTTTTTTAATTTCTTTCTTTAAAAGTGTATCATATCCATCTAAGTTAATTTTTTACTTCATTTCCCCGTTATTATGATTCTTTAAAAAGTCAGTCCTGTATTCATTATAATTCATTAGAAAATGCAGGTATTTATTTGTAATCAATCAATTATGATGCCTCATCTAGTTATCTGCTTATCTTCCACTATAAATAAAAAAAATAGGCGTTGCTCGCGGCTTCGCCCGTGTGATATTGCTTTCCCGCTACAAAGTAGCCATGCATAGCGCCGCTTGTAAGACACTAGCGCCATCTATTTAAAAAAAATCTTTTATTTTCCATGACAGCAAATTACCGGGATAAAAGTAATTTATTTATAAATCCATGACATGGTCTACTTGTCTGCCAAATTTAATCAGATTCCGTTTAGCTTTTTCTTACTTCTAACAAACATCCAAACATTTTCTCAAACCTTTGCATTTATAATATTAGTTTATTTTGGATTTTATCTATTTGTTAAAGATATTTTTAATGAATGTTATTAGAAACTAAGTTAAAAATTAATGGTGGAGCAGTTAGTCCTAACTTCGAAATACTCCGCCTAATACCTAAGGGGCCAGGGGTGGCTGAAAATCAGCGCTGGATGAGAAATATATCTTAGACAGCAGTTAAGCTGAGCCACTTTCTTTTGTCATTATCTTTTTATATATTGTAAAATTTTTGTGCTTATTTAAAATTTTGTAACAATATTGATTTTGGCAATAAACGTTATTATTATTATTAAAAAGAAAGATAAGATATGCAGTAAGGTTATGATAAAATTGGTACATCAAAATTCCTTTTAACTATTATCGACTTACAATAATGCATTTCGCAATGTTACGCTATCGCCATAAGTATATCTCATAAGGATTTGATACGCAATACAAACCTTTTATACGTATAACGTGTTGGGTATTAGAGAATAATCTAAAACATTTTGCCGTAAGCAATAAGAATGGGTTCGTTGCTAGCCGATCGGAACGAGCCAACCGAACGGTCCCAAAGTCCAATTTAGTTTTGCGGGCCCCCAATGGCCTGTACTGTCCTCCTGACGCGAAGTGTGGTTCTGTACTCAGATGGTTATACTTGCAGCGATTATTGGAAAATAATTGTAGAATGATTTCTTATGTTTACGTGACTGTTCGATGTAGAAATTACAACAAGTTAACGGATTTTTCTCGATAAAAAATTAAATAATTGTAGAATAAAAAATAATATTATATTTTATTTTCGGTACAGGTGCAGCAGCTTCACCTCTATCTGTCCCTTCTAGTGACCCACTAGCTGCTCTGCTATTGTTCTGACTCTGCTCGTAATGTGATCTTATCATCATATCGAGCACAAATCTATTCCCGAGCAATATAGGTAAATGTTATAATTAATTTGCGATTATAAAGCTGTTGTAGAGGAGGCCCGTGCTCAGCAGTGGGCAGTATATTATAATACAGGGCTGGTATGGTATGGTGGTATAAAACTGTTATGGATTTTAGCTTATAGACAGACTGGCTATTATAACTTTGTCATGCTTTGATGATTACGTTACGTAAAGTGATTTGGTAAGATTATAATATCATAATACAAGCCCTGTATTTAGTTTATCTACTTTCGCGCTGATGGGAAGGATGTTTCACATTAATCTTTGATATGAAGAATTCTTTTAGGGTGGCTTTATATTGGTTTTCTTGGGATGTTTCCTTCATTACTAGGGTGAGCGATTATAATGGATAAATAATACGTAATACTTCGAATAGTCAGGAGCCTGAATTTTGTGTATTAAACTTCGTCTGGGTAATCCGTTCTACTCCCATCTAGGTTATCACCGAAATATTTTTGGAAAACATTCGTCAAAATATACTTTAAAATTACATTAAACCGCTAATCGCTAGCAATACCACATCGTTAGGACCGCACCTTTTTCCGTGTTAAAGTATAGGCAGCGTCGCTCTGGGACGCCGACCGCGAATTACAGATTAACTACAAAGTAAAATTGAACCGATATCTATGTTTGGGTTTTACCCAGATCCGGTTATTTTGCATTTAAATATTGGCTTTTTGTTTTTCAACGGGCTTTTGGTGAGCCGTTATGCGTTAAGGGTATTGTTTTTTTGTATGATTTGATTTTGCAATATGTTGGTGTGTTTGTATTTCTTTTTAATGTTTGGTGACAGTCGCTGGTATTGGATTATTATTTAAATGGATACTTATGATTAGATATCTTTCGTTCATATTATATTTTATTTTGACTTCTATGGAGTTTTATTGCTTTCATATAGTTACTAGTCAAAAGCGGCTTGCACCCAGCGTATTCCTTCGATGTTTATTAAGTCTTCTGCCCACATCTAGAAATCTTTAGAATCTTTAGATCCGGGACGCCTATGTTCAACAGTGGACGTCAGGTGGCTGTAGATGGTATAAAACTGAACACTCGTGCGCGATTAGACGCTAAGGTTTATAATGTTCAGTCATAACAAAAATTATCAATTAATTTTCAATATTTTTTTGCGATCGTAGATCGATTGGTGCGCCGCGCAATACTTGTTGATGTCACCATCCCGCATGACGATAACCTTGTTAAAGCCGAAAAAGGCAAAATGTCTAAATATTTAGATTTGGCACATGAGGTTACTGACATGTGAGATGTGGACTCCACAATTATTGTTCTGATTGTAGTTTCTGCACATGGGTTGATACCAAAGAGCCTTGACCAACATTTTAAAAGGCTCTCAATTGGTCGTTAGGTCAAGAGTCAGATGCAAAAGGCAGTACTGTTGGACAAGGCACGCATTGTGTGGAGATTCCTCACTTTGAATCCCTGACCACCGGTGGCTTGGGTCTTGAGCCTCGCCATCGGAGAGTGATTATTTTTTTATATTTTTATGTGTATTTTTATAACTTATATATAACAATGTAAAAAACATAACTTTTAGAATAAAGAATTTATACATTTTCAACTTACTTTAAATAAAAACACAGTAAACTGCTAATTGGCGACAATAGTGAACAATCTAGAGCTAATATTTTCGAACAACGATTGACTCACAGACATGATAATATAAAAATATAATTTAGGTATTAATAACATTAACCTCTCTTCACACAACAATACAGCCAAAAAGTAGGTTCACAAGGGGACGCGCGTACCGCAGGCGCGAAATAACCTAAACACCGAGGGCTGCAGGAGTAGCACCCTCGATTTGCATGCCAAGTGTCATTATGAATTCCCGCCCGGTTTCAAGATGGATCGATCATGAAACGCTGAAACTTCTATTTTTAATATTATCCGAGCACCATCTATAAAATGGTTATGTACTATCGGATATCTTGGACACAGGGAAGTTGGGTTCAATGAACAGATTTAATATGCACATATATTTTTTGGTACGAAATTATTTAAGTTCTTTTAAAAATCAAGTGACTAAGGCGGGTAGGTCGTGCTTGGCGGTCTATTGTAACACCGGTGTGTCACTAGAACTCGCGGTGGTCACGTAAGAGAGGGTCCCTGGGTACCATGAGCCAATAACGATTAAACTAGGAGATGTGCAGCTTTGAATGAATATATACCAGACATAGCATGTGGAATAAATATTTGCAAACGACACAAACTATTGTCGTAATACAAGGTTTAAACCTGGGGTTTCTTTTTTCCTGTTAGATACTTACCTACTTCATCACAAAGTATCTATACATAAAATTATCACTAAGTTTGTAATTTATACCACGTGGGCAGGTAGAGTCTATAACGTGCAATAAACTAAGATAATTTTCGTCGCCAAATTGATATTTTGCCATAATAAAACCATTAAACTAAGAAAATCAATATACAAACAATTGTGAGTATTCGTCGCTCCGGAATCCAGACATAAGTGGGAATGCCTCGGATCTCTCGCATACCAATTCAATTAACAATTACATACAATTAAGCTGAATTATATATCAGCGTATAATCTGTTATTGTGTGCTGAAATGTATTAGTCTAGGGTGCGAGTGTTATTGTTGACTGCCTCGGTGGCATAGTTGTATTACGGTATGACTGCAATGCTGTGGTTTTGGGTTCGATTCCCGGGTCGGCCAAAGTGATATTGGGTTTTTAAATTCAGTATGAGCCCGGAATTTGTGCCCGATATGGCGATAGACTCGCCCCCTATCAAATCATGGGACGGAGTACGCACGGCGAAGGGTGGGTGCACTAGTTGCGCCTCTGCCTACCGCTTCGAGAATGGAAGGCGTGAGTGTGTGTGAGTGTTATTTTGTAGCCAGTGTAATTACTAAGCATATGAGGGTTTACATAAGATGACTGACTGGTGTGGTGCAGTATTTTATAATTGCTGTATTTTTTAAAGTGTTTAAGGATAAGAAATTACTCAGGAGGTCACAAATCAATAACCATTGAGAGATGCACTTTTCTGCTAGTTATAATTTTTGACCTGCACTTTCCACCAGATACATTGAATCTGGTTTGCTATGTTTTATCAGATACTAGGTTTTGCCCGCGGCTCCGCCCGCGTGAAAGAGTTTTCCCGGGATAAAAGTCCCGCTTTATATTTTCCCGGGATAAAAAGTAGCCTATGTGTTGATCCAGGACATAATCAACCCGTGTGCCATATTTCATCGAAATCCGTTCGGTGGTTTTTGCGTGAAAGAGTAACAAACATCCATACATCCAGACATCCATACTTACAAACTTTCGCGTTTATAATTATCAGATATATTTAAATAATATACAATTTCTCTTGTTGGATCGATCACTTACTATCAGGCAACGATGTTTGTGTTAGGAATTAGATTAAAAGACTATATTGACTTACAAAGTAACCCAGATTTTCCTTTTCCCTTGAATAATAACTCTAAGTGTCGTATCTGGACGTGAAATTTCTTTAAATCCGTCCTAAACCGTACTTAAGACTTAACAGCGCCTAAATCAACTACTTATTGTACTGAACAATCTTCGTAACAGATGTTTCAGGTCTCAGATTAACACCGAACGCAGAGGGACGTAAATTATCGGTTCAAAGTTGACTGTAGTAGAATATTATAAAGTTTGCAAATGTAATTTAAAAAACATTTTATATTTAAAATATATATAGAAATCGGTATCTTTTTTATTATTAAGGAGCTTTTGCCCGCGGCTACGCCCGCGTGCATGTGTTTTCCCGGGATAAAAGTCCCACTTTATATTTTCCCGAGATAAAAAGTAGCCTATGTGTTAATCCAGGACATAATCTACCCGTGTGCCAAATTTCATCGAAATCCGTTCAGTAGTTTTTGCGCGATGGAGTAACAAACATCCATACATCCAGACATCCATACATACAAACATTCGCGTTTATAATATTAGCAGGGTGAATAAATGACGATTCCGCCCACCTGATGGTGCAGTGTAATTACATCAGGAGAACTGACTGAAAGTTAGGCATGACACCCAACACTCTACATCTGTCGTCACGGGCTAGTTCCTAAAGATAATGATTTTACTAGTGAGTATGACTAACTTTAACGAGCCTTTTCCATAAAAGACTGCCTCGATGGCGTGGTTGTATTACCAATGATGTTTAAAGAAAAAGGTGTAGATGCGTTATAAACAGTCTCCTAATAGCACACTAAAATTGAGCTAATTAGCACAATCGGCCTTAGTATCGTGACAGAATCTGTTGAAGTTAGACGTCCAAAGAATATTCGATAAAATTTTCTATATGATAATAATGAGAATTATGATATGCCGTAATGCTTTTACGTGTAATATTATAGATTTTTATTGTAATATTAAATTAACTATGTGTGGGATAATGTGCCGTTTTTGAGAGCCGAGTACAGTACAGGTGCCGTATCTACACATTTTTATTAAAATATAATTGTGTATTACGGTACGATTGCAATGCTGGGTCGGGCAGTTATATTGAATTTTTCTATTCAGTATCAGTCTGGAGTCTGGAATTTGTGCCCGATATGGCTATAGGCTCGCCCCCTATCACATCATGGGACGCAATACGCTTGGCGAAATGTGGGTGCACTAGTTGCGCTTCTGCCTACCCCTTCGGGGATAAAAGGCGTGAGCATGCGTGCGTACGTGTAAATTTGAGAACTTTGAATTAAAAATAACTATAAAGCACTAAACTAGATTCGGCATGCAAAGATATAACTTGCTATTCTATATTATCCTTATGTTTATTCTTATAATGATCAGTAATTAATTACCTTTAATTCGTGTTAACTACCAACATCTACGAAAGAAAATAAAAACATACATGAATATACGCTAGAAGTTGCGTCAGCATTAAGTCCAGTGCCGATGTTAATCGGTCAGAAAAAAACGGCCGTCTGCGTCTGGCTTTAGGATTTTTATGTTGAAATGTAGGGATTATGTAAAAGTTAGGTCTTAATGGAAATAACACGCGGTCGGGTCAGTGAAATATAACTGGACAGTGTGTCTTTTTATGTTTAAGATTATATGGCAGTTGAAAAAGGGTTTTGGAGAGGATTTTGGGTCCAACTCACTGGATTTAAAAGTATTTATGAAATAACGAATAACAGTTTTTAAATAAAACCCGACGATGACTTGATAAAGGTCGCAGGAACACGCTGGATGCAGGCCGCTTTTGACAGGTTCGTATGTAAATCTTTAGGGGGGGCTATGTTCAGCAGTGGACGGCATGTGGATTATGATGATGATGAAATCAAAGTGAAAAACTAGTATATTGTATTAATCACTTGAGTTTTGAATGGTTGTTTTGATTATCCCATGAAAATATTTTCTGTTGGTTTATGGTAGATTATCCATGTTATATTTTTAGAAACTGAAGCGATTTTGATTTAAATAAAAAGTATCTACCACTGATTTTACAGAAATACTTTCACAATGATATGACCAACTAACCGACCGGTACGAGAGTCAATGCACAACTTATTCAACTGCCACTAAGACTACGACTAAGACTATGACCGACTGGGGCCGACTGAGACCGAAAAAGCGTACATATCGATACGGCACCCTTTTTATGCACCCAACTGTCACTTCCACTACTAGTTTGATATCTCCACTAGTTTTCATAACTGGTAAGTTCGTTACCAATACCCTCACAACACGTTTTATCCTAACGATAATAAAACCTTTTGACATAAAATGTTGGTAAGCACATTGCAGTCCAGATATAATGTGGACGAGAGATTATTATGCCTAGCCAGTTGACACAATTATGCCGGCCTATTTGTCTTGTGGCGCGTATAAACTTGTCAATTCATCCTTCACAAAATAGTTAACCAAATTCACAGGCCGTGTGTCCCCCAACCTAATGTATAGCAGTGTGAAAGAGTTTCGACGGACTTTATTGAGATTTACGAGCGCGCGAAATATTTACGAGACGTCCGTACCGTGTTTCATTACCATTTCATTAGCTTTTACTTCGATTGCATCGACCACCGATGGTATGGTGGCGGTAATGAGGTGGTAGAAATTAAAGAAACTTAATATTATAAGAAAGAAAGAAAGAAAGAAAAACGATTTATTTGTCACAGTCGCGACACAAACAGATACAATTGACACAAAATAACAATAATAACAGTGGCTAGTCGTGGCTGTGACAGGTAGGTGACCACTCAGCATAATGTTGTGATGTGGTGCAAACCACAACACAACGCTGATTTTCAGTGGTTACCTTAAGTGACGTACTGGCGTCAAACCGGCTAACTGATAAATAAAACAAAAATAAAAACAAAATAAACAAAAAAAATTATCAATCCTTTTATACTAATATCCTAACATAGTATAAGACAAAGTCGCTTCCCGCTGTCTGTCCGTATGTCCCTATGTATGCTTCGATCTTTAAAACTAAAAACGGATTTGAATGCGGTTTTTTTATTAGATAGAGTGATTCAAGTGGAAGGTTTATATGTATAATACATGTATAATATAGTCGAAAAAATATTTAAATATGTTATATTGTGACTGCGAGTGCCTTTCTGACAAAATTCGGGGATCTACTTATACTGGACGGAAAGGCGTAGTAGTACCAAAGTATCGCTGACCGACTATATTGCAAGATCTCTCGATCTGTATCAGTTTATTATCGCCTGGTACTTGCAATTATAACAGATACTATTGAAAAATGAATAGTTTGTATATATAGTGACTTTTAGACAGGAAACACTCTTTAATGCGGGCGAAGCCGCGGGCAAAAGTTAGTATATTATAATGTGATAGTAATGTCTGTCTGTTATGATTTCACAGCTAAACCATAGAATTTATTTTGATTAAATTTGGTACAGAATGAACTTGAGTCCCAAGGAAGGAGATAGGTACGCTACTTTTTAAAATATTTACCACTAACCAAATGCCATGCTAGTTTCTCGGCGTACAAAATACCCATCACAAATAAATTAAGTTATTTACCTTATTTTTATATTTGTAATTGAACAAATCGTTACCTTCATCTAGATTTCCAGACATTCCAGGAAAAAATATAACAGCAAAGTTAAATTAGTCCAAATATTACGAGCACGTCATCCATAAACCAGCTGTCCAGTCCAGTTGTAACTGTAATTACTTGACCGGCCAGTGCGACAGGCGAGCTAATGGAGTAAGCTACTCGGAAGTTTTAACGACGTTCACCCAAACTAATGCTGCCTCCAAAATGTTCCCGGCTAATGGTTACTGTACTTAGCGTAGAACTAAAAAGTACATTAGTTTAAAAAATACGCAACAGCACATAAATCTTTACGTTCGATTTTAAGGCCTTTTGCTGAAACTACTTGGATATCGGATTAACATCTATTTAGAAGCATTATACCTGACTGCGGCTAGAAGAAGTTATGAGTTAATCGTTTTCTTTTATTGAGGACTCGGTAAAGTGGCTTCATTGTACCTAATTCAGCGTAGTGAAGCAAAAGGAACTCATCAATAGTCAAGATACGAAATTATCCCTTCACGATCGACAAAATTATACCGGCCTGCATGTATGTGTGTGACTACATTTATTTAATTTTGTTCTCATCTGTTCCCTCATAGCTCCGAAATAAAGTCGTCCAGTCATGGTTCACCGGTGGTAGGTCTCTCATATGTAAGAATACGTCTGGGTGGGTAATACCGTAATGTCTATTTCAACCGACAAGCAGCAGTGTCCAGGCACTGTTGTGTTTCAGTTTGAAGGGCACTGTACCCAGTGTAACTACTGTACATAATGAGATTTAACATCTTATGTCTCAGGATGACGAGCGCAGTGGAATGCCACACAGTACTTAGTAACTCAAGGTGCTGGATGATGTTGCTACTATTTATGGGTGGCCGTATCGCTTACCATCAGGCGAACAGCACGCTCGTCTCGTCATTCAATTGCAATTAAAAAAAATGCTGTATACATAATATTATTTGGGTCCTGACTCGACTGCCAAGGAATAATTATCTCTCGTCATTCGACGCTATCTGGAGTCCCCAGTCCACGTACCATCAGGTGAGGTGGGGTCGTTTTACCGAGTCGTATAATAAACCTCATGAATGTATGACAAAACTCGCCAGTGGGTTTGCTATATCGGTCTGTTTTGCCATTATAAAATTATATTACGTACATCATTCAGGAAACTACCGCGTAAGTTATAGCTCCTTCAAAAGTAGGCTCTCATACCACTCTTTCCCTACTTACCGTATTTTTTAAAACATGTGACAGTAGATCCATTTAAATAAAGATTAACTAGATAAAAATACAGATTCTTTTATTATAATGCAATGACATGATGGTAACCACAATGACATCAAAATAATTTCCACCAACGATAGACCTTGTTGCATTTTGTGACGTTTGCCAGAATTGTTTATTGTAAAGATGAATAGTCCTTTTAGGGCTCTAGATACTTTTATAAGCGAAATTATACCCTAATGAGAAAAAATTATAGACTATAATAAAGTCTAATTTGTTGGAACAAAATGAGATGTCCGATTTAATGTAGTCTTAATTGTTTTATGAGGGAGTGAGTTTTGTGTCCTAATTTAACCGTCCATTAAAGCACTTTACGTTTTTCATTAAATTAGGAGCAAGATAGGCAACAAATTATACTTCAAAAAATTTATTTTATTTTAAGTACCTATTTTTTCAACCTACTTCTCTCGTCACTAAGCAATGTACAAAAACTGTAGCATCCTTTAAGAAAATATAAATTAAAGGCATTCTAATACCATTTAATGTGTCTGCTGTTGCTTAGCAGTAGGTATAGACAAAGTCGTTGGCTCTCTCCAGCTCCTCATTTATACCACCTAGTCTACATCAAAATTTAATATCACCTAATAATTCAAAATGAGCAAAAATATCCCTCATAAGAGGGCTCGTAAACGGCACAACAAGCGTTGCAGATTCCGCTAAAGCCTGTTTAACATAAATATATAATATAGAAGGCTGTTACCCTTGATTTATGGGCCCCGAAGTAATTTTTGTTGGAACTTAATTGAATAGAAGGTCCGTCCGCGGAGGTCTGGGTAATTTTTAAAGGTCTTTTTTCTTGTACTTTGTTTTATTTAGGGTCGTTAGTAAATAGAGTCTTATCTTTTATTTGGAAACTAAACAATTAATGTCTTATTTAATTAATCTGTCTTATTTATTTAATTATGATTTATAATTGTCTAAAACTGTTTACAGGATTATAATATTCTAAAACAAAGAGATCTTCAAAGCATCTATGGACAATAAATAAAATGGATTATATATATACACACACACACACACTCATGCCCGTTATCCCCGAAGGGGTAGGCAGAGGTGCAACTAGTGCACCCACTTTTCGCCGTGCGTATTCCGTCCCATGAGGGAGTGAGCCTATCGCCATATCGGGCACAAATTCCAGACTCCGGGCTGATACTGAGTAGAAAAACCCAATATCACTTTGCCCGACCCGGGGATGGAACCCGAGACCTCAGCATTGCAGTCGTACCGTAATACAACTACGCCACCGAAGCAGTCATATCGCACCTTTAGGACGAAAACGACGCAATTCAAAAAATCAAAAATTGGATTATCGCCATAAAATGACTTAAAACTGGTCCCTTTTTTATGAAAATATAATTAAAAAAAAACATTTAAGAAAAACAAAAAACCCGATTGCGTCAATATCTGCCATCTTTATTAAATTCATTGAAGAACTGAAAAGATAGAAACAAGATTTTAATTTGAATATTTTGTTTTGGTTTTGAATAATCTTAGTTGACAGAGTTCACAAACGCTGTCGGAGGCATAACACGCTCACTTCTCATAATTTAGTTGGTGATATAGATAGAACAACAAAATCTCGGAGTGAGCAGATCGCAGTCGGGTTTTTTGTTTTTCTTAAATGTTTTTTTTTTACATCTTTTTAGTTCTCAAGTACCTTTATTAGCATTTCCTATTCCAAACTCTAATAAAACATATAAGTTATATATATATATTCGTAATCACCGTTAAAAAATATTTATTTTGATACCACACTCGATGTATTTTGAAAACATTTTTTTTTCGAGATCACTTTTTGCCGCTAAAAATCCTTAATTTTGTTTATTTTTTTATTTTGATGTACCCAGTGTCACTCTCACGACTAAGACGAATCTATTGATACCACTCACATAAAAATAGGAGAAGCCGTTTAGGTTGTAGGGCGTGCTAAAGAAATATACAAACATATATACATACATACACTCGAAAACATCAACAGAGGCTATCCTCCGTCTGTCTGAGTCGTGTTCTAAAATATTTTGGACACATTGCGCGAAGGAAACCAGACAACAAATAAGTATATAAGTAGATTCAAGACGAATTGTAAGTTAGTTGTAAACAGTCTAATAAAAGAACCTGAAACCATACACACGTCTACATTCAATTTACCATTACATGGCGACCCTGCCAGTCGCGTCGGCGTAGCCCAGTGCTAGCGCGCGATGCACATTGAAAATTAATTAAAATGAAAAAAGATATAAAATGAATTTGAAGATATTAATGTTTATTTAAGTATCCATAAATATTATATTCCACAAGTTTTTGATTTTGTTAGTTAAAAAAAAAATAAGAATGTATGTAACATTGTATTTTTTTCCCAAAGGGAGAAGATGTATATAAGTATATAAGTAGATGTAAGGTGTGTTGTAAGTGAGTTGTAAGTTGACTCTAATAAAGTAACTTATACCAACAACACGTGTACAAATCAATCTTTCCATTACACTACAACTAATAAACAGTAGCGTCACCCCAGACTTTTGATTTAAAATTACTGCATAGCACCGTCCTGAACTCGTGGACCAGAATTAATCTGATGATAAATAATAATACCCAAATGTATTAAAGTCCTTTAAAACGGAACTGCCTTAGTCACGTATTGCGTCCACAGTCTGACGCCGCTCTGAGATGCCGAGTTCTAGCAAACTGATATTGGTTTTTTTGGTCAGTATCAGTCGGAGTTTGCATTTGTGCCCGATATGGCGATAGGCTCGCCCTCATCACATCATGGGTAGGAACATACAAGTCGAAAAGTGGGTGCCCTGTCCCAGCCTATCCTTTTGGATATAACGGCGTGATGTCTTTTTATTTGTTTTGTAAGCGGACAAGAAAGTGCTGGCTTTAAAAACTCCAGTTTGAGGTATCTACCGCCTACTTTTACTGTACCATTATCATAAACAATTTGTGAAGACTCCAAAATTGTAGAATGTTCGAATAATTCGATCGATTTTGATTTAACGTACATACCTAAGTCTCGGAATAACATAAATAGCATAGCTTTAGTCCAGGTGAGCAGCTACGTACAGACAAAACCACAAACAAAACCTAGTCTATTTTAAATGAATTGAACTCTCCTCATGGTACTATCATCATAGCCGTCAAATAAAATATTAATGCCCCCATTAAAATACACATTAAAACGATGTTAAACAAAACAATCCCAATACAAAACGATAACCCTTAATGATGAAGGCACTAAAATGTGTTTTAATATTTTATTAGGCACTTAAAACCCAAATTTTCACAAATTTAAACAATCGCAAATCCATTTTGCAGGTCGGTAGACTACGCTCTCGGGCCGTGTCGCCTCTATGGAGAGTCGGGGATATGCGAGTTTTTATTTTTTTAAATTAAACATTGGCGCATTGGTGCTAGACTAATTAATAAGGCTGTGATACCCCCGTGCCTCGGAAAGCACGTAAAGTCGTTGGTCCTGCGCCTGATCTCTCTCCGGTCATGTCGGATTGCCGTCTCACCGGACTATGAGAGTAAAGGAATAGCGAGTGCACCTGTGTATTGCGCACACACTTGTGCACTATAATATCTCCGGCGTATCTGGCTGATCTCTGTTGAGATTGGCCACCGTGGCCGAAATCGGCTAGAAAGGGTATATATAATTAACAAGGCATGATATACACGTACATGGAGCTATTAAAGTACATGGGGTATCAAACCGTTAAGATCCTGATCGAATTGAACATCAATATGATGGTCATTGAGGTTGTCCGTGATCCACCGACTTCCTAATGGCTATTCATACAAAAATTTTAAGACCTCCTAAGCTCTATGCAGACTTTTTAAATCGAAATTCGTTATATGTTTCCAGAATTGACCTTTCCGTTCCTTAAACTCATTTGATCTCCCTAAAGAAGAACGGCGACTTATTTTCGAACTCTATGATCGTCTGTAATAGATCACGTATCATTAGGTTACCTTCAGGGTATCTACATTCAGCAGTAAAAAATGCAAATATATTATATTTAAAATCTTATTCTTAATGGGTTAATCTAAAGTCATAATTTATTTAGATTGTTTCATTTTAATGTTAGATATAAAACATAAACAAGGAACGTAAAACAAAACTGTAGTTTCACAGACATCAGTTTTTATTATATGAACAAACTGAAATTTCGCTCTCCTAATGTTACCCAATAAATTAAATGATCAAAGAGAAATTTCAGTAGAAGTTGTTACACAAATGAGTCAGCAACTAAATCACGGATTTAATATTATATTTGTACCGTTACGTTTATAAAGTTGAGTTATATATATTTGCACAAAATCGCCACGTCGCGTCGGTGTTGTGGCAGTGAATTTAGGCGGAAAATTTAAGTTTGAATTCGTTTTTGAGGCTGGGCTACCAAAAATAATATATGTGAGTTATTCGGTAAGACTGGATTGGAATTTGTGTCACATAAAAGAATATCGTTGAAGACACTATAGCTATATTGACTCGTGACTCTGCCCGCATAAAAATCAGACCCGTGATTGAAAGTAGCCTCTGTACCTTCGTATTAAAAAAAAAACAGAATTAAAAAGACCGGTGGATCCAAATTAGCAAACGACCTCTTACTGCCTCGGTGGCGTATTTGTATCACGGTTCGACTGTAGTGCTTGAGTGCTCGGGTTCGATTCTCGGGTTGGGCAAAGTAATATTGGGTTTTCCTACTCAGTATCAGCCCGGGGTCTAGAAATGTGCCCGGTAAATGGCAATAGGCCCGCCCCCTATTACATGTAACCTAACCTAGCTGGTGAAATGTGGGTGTTATACACCTCTGCCTATCCATGAAAAGGGAAACCGTCGTGATGCTATGTATACATAGATTTAATAGTAAATAACTACACATTACAAATCAATCTATACCATCCTTAATCAAGAAAATTCCGAGCACATATTTCAATGTTACCCCGATGATTCACGTTCTACCCCATGCTAGCGTTTGTGTTGACCCACTCCGGTTGGTAATCAGTACGGTTGTGTACATCATAATTTAGATAGTCTGGTTTATTACCGCTATACGTTGTTTTATGAGCGTCATTAGTCGGTTCGTTTGGATTGTGATCAATTTCTAGGATTGTGGTATTTATGTCGGATTGGGATGATGTTTGTCTGGAAAGGTTGTGGGGTTATATTACTTTGATTATATTTGCCTTAGTGTAGGTGGTTTGACTGCCTCGGTGGCGTATTTCTATTACGGTACGACTGCAAGGCTGAGGTCTCGGGTTCCATCCCTGGGTCGGGCAAAGTGATATTAGATTTTTCTAGTCAGTATCAGCCCGGAGTCTGGAATTTGTGCCCGATATGGCGATAGGCTCGCCCTCTATCACATCATGGGACGAAATACGCTTGGCGAAAAGTGGGTGCACTAGTTGCGCCTCTGCCTACCACTTCGGGGATAAGATGCGTGAGCATGCGTAAGCATGCGTGTAGGTGTAATTTCTATGAAATGCGGATCTTTATGTTAGATTATTGTTATGTAATATGTGAATTCAATAATGAGTTATACGAAATTATCAGGATAAACTGGTGCTTATTGAAATAAGTTTCTGTCGACCGTTTCGTGGGAGAAAAATCTTACTTTAGGTTTTAAACGCTGGACACCAGCGGTCTTTCTGCTACAATACTCACATGTCAAATTTGATGTGTTTTACCATTGTATCACACATTTCAACTGGAACAATCCCACAATTTAAGTTATCAAGTAACAAATAAACCCAAGATCCTTACATACAGAGAACTTCAGTAAGCCATCCTAATCTAAGAACATAAGACTCATAATCTACAGTCTAGTGACTCATTTCTATTTTACCTGTGCGTGTTTCAACTTTACCCCAACACTTACGCGATTACGTACATGAAATGTAAACTAAGCAGTTATTTTCACACCATTTTAATGATAGGAATAACAAAACACAACGTTCTAACTAGGTGAGATTCAACACTCGCCTGCCGACAGGCCGATGGGTTTCGCATAGTGCTGAACAGTGCGGTAACTGTTAAAAAAATGTCCTTAGAACTGTTTTCGGGATATCTTTTCGGTGGTGAGAAGGTTATGAGATTTCTTGTTCTTTCAAGGCAGTCTGAATAATTTATGCTTGATTGCGTGAATTTTTTTTTCTTTTGCTAAAAATCTAAACCATCTATTCAGTGATATTTTTAATGTTTTACACCGCTCAGTGTAAACAAAAAAAAATGTCACCTATAATTTTATTGATTTTAAAAACACTTTCTATAGTTACTCAAAAAACAATTCAATTAAAATATAATTATAGAATACATAAAAAAATATAATTAAATCCATACATAACAGAATCCTGTGTAGTTGCTATACTATAGCTAACGATATTGCGTCGGCGGGTACTTAGCAGAGCCTTGAAGGCTATGAATAATTTAGTGTTAGAAATAGGGCGCTTGCCTAACCGAAGCGACTCACGGACCGCAAGAATGGAGAGCAAATTGAAAATGGGCTGTAATGAGAAATTTTGTGAAGTAAAATTAACGATCTCTTTGTACGCCCCGATGTGTAGATTGCTGTAGTGAGAATGATTCCTATAGGAGAGGTAGGTGTTTTCGGAAAATAATGTAGTAAAGAAACAGGAAAGCAGTCAAGTTTAGGTCAGGTGAATGGGCATTCCCGTTTTTGGCACAATGTGTAATTGGTATAATTGTGTTACATTTTTTTATATATTTTGTTTTTCTCACATTCTATTGTATGTACATGTTATACTGTTATGGTCCCAACAATAAAATTTCTTTCTTTCTTTTCTTTCTTTCTGAGTTTGAATTACGGAGACTATAGTATCTTGTTTGTGTTTTTTAATACATCAAACATAAAACGAATAATAATAAAAATAACTTAAATGCTACAAATACTACAATTCGTTTAAATAATTGGGTGTTGAAGGTGAAGGAAAACATCGTGAGGAAACCTAAATACCTGAGAATTCTTCACAAGAATTTCGAGGGTATGTGAAGTCCGCCAACCCGCACTAGACCAGCGTGGTGGACCAAGGCCTAACCCCTCTCAGTAGTAGAGGAGGCCCGTGCTCAGTAGTGGGTAGTATCTAATACAGGGCTGATTGCAATTGGGTGTTCAAAAATAGCAAATAAGTTTCATGTTCTCATCACACATAGTTCTCATTTAAGCAAAAATTCAACTTTCACAGGACTTCAAAATTGTTCGTCGAAATACTCGACAAAATCCCGAACCGTGTCACCCGTCTGTCACCAGTCCATAGCGAAATATCAAAATTTCATTAGTTTCGGAAAAAAGTTGTTTAACCTGATGTTATTTATTCAGCGGGCCCCTCAGGCGGCCGTTTAAAGGCCGTGATTTCACAAGATATTAATTAAATGGGAGTAATTCAAGAAAATATCCAGATAAATGTGACCCTGCCTTGCTGTACAGAATAATTGAGTTTTGAGATGTTTGCGTGAACCTTGTGGATTATAATTTGCGTTATAAAGAAGATGTTGGTGTTTTCTGGCAAGCTTCAGAGCTGTCAAGCTGTTACTGTTGTTTATTATATAGCTCAAGCGTGTTTTATACTTAGGGAAAAGGGTAAACATCCTTTCAATGAAACTTACGTACGGGGAGATATTAAATATCTGCTCTAGTTTGGATAATACACTCAGGATAAATGAAAGGTCTGTCATAGTTGGTTATTTGAGCGAATCGTATTCCATAATGAATCGGCTTACATCTACTAAGGTAAAAAAATGCGTTAGATTTAAATAATATAGTCATTTTAATCACTAATTTGACCTTATCTTTTGTTGTAACCTAAATAAAGGTCGTCCCTTGAGATTCGAAATCGTTCGCAGTTTTCAAATTAACCACAGAAGCAGATTTATCGACCATTTAGCAATGTTTAATTAACTGAACTAAATTCAGTTTATTTAGACTGCTCGAAGGCGAATCGATTTCACGATGGAATAAATATTGCCAAGATATATTAATATTTGTCCTATCTGGTAATTCTAGGTCCAGACGAAGTCTGGGATATCTAGAACAGATAATCCCTATTTACAGTATATTTGACTTTCGGGTTAAGTTCGGCCTAGTTGTATTAATTTTTATTCTTGTTTCCAAATTGAATTATGCTAAAACGTAAGTCGAAATTAAATTACATTGCCTTAATTATTTAAAGCGTGTTTACTTTTTATTAAATAACGCTCCCCAAGTGATTATATTACTAGTTTATACTCGCAGACTGCCTCGGTGGCGTAGTTGTATTACGGTACGGCTTCAAAGCTAAGGGTCTCGGGTTCGATCCCCGGGTCGGGAAAAGTAATATTGGGTTTTTCTATTCAGTATTAGCCCGGAGTCTGGAATTTGTGCTCGATATGGCGAAAGGCTCGCCCCCTATCCCATTATTGGACAGAATACGCACGGCGAAAAGTGGGTGCACTAGTTGCGCTTCTGCCTACCCCTTCGGGAATAATAGGCGTGACAGTGTTTATTATAAATACCGTCACTAACTAATCTTTGTATTAATTCTCTTTTCCTCTTTGAATTTTAAAATATATTTGGAGACCATTTTGCTCTGTATTCTACATACCTCAGTTTGCTATAAGAGGCGACGTTAAAAATTACTTTCTCAACAAAACCCACATAATATCACTTAAGAGAGAATAATACGAGAAAGAAACGCATACAAAAGTAAGGTTTGCGAGCGAAAGGAAAGCAGAAATGCCCACGAATTCTTTAAATTATAAATGATAATGTACCAAAGATTGTTGGCAAAGTTTGGATTAATTTTTATCGTGAGGAATCTTTGCCACGAACATTATTATTTCTTTGTATAAAAATATTTTCGATTGCTTTTGCGGTTGAAATCGACGCGTTTTAAAATTTTGCGCATTGTAAAAATATTATGTCTAATTATTTTTTTTCGTCTACTGTCTTGTACAAAGTATTCAACGATTTTGTGTATGTTTTTTGAACAGCATTTTGCAAATTATATTAAGCTACAAAATAATGGGTAGGTACCATTTATTTCGCATTCGGTGATATCATTTTTTTAATCTCTACATCTAGTCTTTTTGATATATGATGTTATACTACAGAAAGTGATTTAGTTTGAAAGTTAGACGACTGTGACTAATCCAGCACAATGCAAAGGACTATTCCCATTTCGGACTAGTCTACAACTCATCTGATAAAACACAAGACTTATTTTTAATTTAATAATCCAGGGCCAAATAGAAAGTTTGTAATTATACCAAAGCGTATTAAGTTAAAGAGTTGACAAAGCACCATAAAGAGACTTTTGGGGTTGGGGGGGCCATTGAGTGAATATAAATACGTAATGAACCAGCCACCCCCGTTGTTTGGAACTTTCCAGAACACTTACCGGCTCTATGTAGAGGTGGATTTACTTTAAACTGCATTGTCTTTGCCATGAAAATAAAAGAGATATAAAGAAAGTAATGTTTGCCATCTCTACATAGGTCAGACTTTGTGGTGGCGAGTAGGTAGATTCAGAATTATGAAATTTGTTTTCAGAAATTTGTATCTCTATTTAGAATTCCAAAAATACATGTTTTATTACATAGAAGGCAGAAAAACAGATACTTTTTATTCTGGTTTTCGAAACTAGCAAATACGTGTCGAAAGCGGCTTACATCCAGCGTGTTCCTGCGACCTTTATCAAGTCGTCTGTCCACCTTGCAGGTGAACAGCCGACGCTGCACTTGCCAGTACGGTTTCGACAGGCCCGTCTGGAAACCTTTGGGGGAGGCCTATGTTCAGCAGTGGAAGTCATGTGGCTGATGATGATGATGATGAAATACGTGTACTAAAATAAATCTTCTGGTAATGTATTAGAATAAAACTACAACGACAGTTCTTTTCGATCAAAGATATGTTATTCTACTGTAAAATTACCATCAAATTTGAAAATCAAACCGAAACAATAAATCTATTTTTTTATAAAATGACACTAAAAACAACAATTATAAATTCGATAAGTAAACACAAACATCGAAACGATTCCGTCGCATAACATTTTTTATTATTAAGCGGCCTCGATTTATAAAAAAAAGATGGAATTAAAATGATAAATTCGTATACGTTTTAAATCCGATAAATAATCGTCCGACGGCGTGTGCAGCAGCTGTAATTGTTTCCGTAAGTAAAGAGAAATTAATGCACTTTTGCATTGTACCCGCGTAAATCATTCGAATGGGAATTCCACGTGGATTTTATTTTTTTATTTATCGAATACTAATATGCAAAGAGGCTGAATTGTTTTTCATTTAGTCAAGAGCTATTGTGGACGTATCTGATATATTACTTACAATCATTAATTACAGTAGTATCGATATACATAATAAAATTATGCTTGAAACTTAGTGTGACATTTTTAAGTGCATTACTTTTACAAACTGGGCTCTTTCTTGCTCTAGATAAATATGTATATAGCTTACAAAAAATGAACTGCAACTTTATTCGTTACATATTTAAGGTATCGTTTTGTTTAATAGTAGAGACGACTGAACAATTTTCTCACGGAAGGCGAGATATAGGAAAAGCTTAAAACCATAATTAAATTAACTTGTGTCTTATGTTGACATTATTTTACGTCTTACGTAAAATCATAAAAATTATTACTCTATCCGTAACACAGAGAATACAACTCCATGAAGCTAAAAGCCCCGGGTTTGATGTTTCAAAAAATTTTGGGCTATTATTGTTTCTGGTCTGAGGATTTTGAGACCAAACATATTACATAGACCCATAAGACTTGTAATCTAGAGTCAAATTATGGCGTAGAATAATAAATTATTTACTTATATTTCCTGTTTACAGGCAAGAAAGTCCATGCTGCATTGAAATAAGAAACAAAAGTGATAAAATAAGAAAGCTATAAAGCCGGTGTCCGTGCATACGATCGTAGGTGACCTTCCGCGAATAATTTACGTTTTTGATGTTGAGATATATGTGTCCACTGTGTTACGACAAATATATCATATTTAGTGGTATTTTTGACTAAATAACTTAACAAGCATGACGCTTACCTGATCACCATGACCGTCGATTTTTAATAGAAGGAACGCTATCCCGAACTTTGGGTTACAAAATACTGCATAGTACTATGCTGAACTAGCTGCTCTGAGATATTATACGTCATACTTAGGCGGTAGGTAGGTTTATAAGAGGATTTCATTACCACACAGCGATTTGTAATTGAGTTCTGGATGTTATCTCTAATTTTATGGGTATTTGAGGAGCTTACTATAAGAAAAACTATGAGTTCGTTGTCTTTCAGCAGTCTAAAAAACGTATAATGATTATACCACGAAATATCGTAACACAATGGAACCATACCAACCGTTACATAAGAAATCGTAAAAATTTTACTGACCGCCGATATACGTCCATGATCTCATTTATGTAATGCTCCATTGCGTTTAGCTATTAATACCGATAAATAAGTTCCATTCAGCTAAATTCCACGAGTACTAGGGTATAGCCTAAAAGACGTAAATGCACGTTTTGGTAATGGAAAATGTTACAGGTTCGGTTTTCAAAGAATAGACGTCGTCAAAAAACAAAGTTACTAGATAATATATTGTAAAATATATTACAATATATTTGATGGCCTCGGTGGCGTAGTTGTATTACGGTATGACTGCAATGCTGAGGTTTTGGGTTAAATTCCTGGGTCGGGCAAAGTGATATTGGGTTTTAAATACAGTATTAGCCCGGAGTCTGGAATTTGTGCCCGATATGGTGACAGACTCGCCCCCTATCACATCATGGGACGGAATACGCACGGCGAAGAGTGGGTGCACTAGTTACGCCTCTGTCTACCCCTTCGGGGATAAAAGGCGTAAGTGTGTGTGTATGTTTGTTATACTGTAAAAATAAAAAAATATATTCAGACATTGGTTTTTAAAGAATCACGGTATAACATTAAAATCACATAAAAGCTTTTTCAATACTGCATGATGTTAGAGAGACATCTGTTCAAGGTCGAGCGAATTATACTGACTTGTTTTATTAGATGTTAACTAAACGTCTTTAAAACTCAACTCTTCTAATAGTAATTATGTTCTTAGACCATATTATCTGATATTTATACCGTCATCTCTCATAAGCCGTGCTAACCACCTTTAATTGTGGACTCGACCTAATTAGATTTTCTAGGACGTATAGTAACGTTTTCACACCTACTTTAAAAAGTACTTTAAAATCATGTAATATTATCGACTAACAATAAATCACACTGACGCGTAAGTACAAATTAAAGTTTTATTTAAACATACGTAATTGCAGCGACAAATTACACGACAGTAAAATTCATGAAATCCGCCCGACGATTACGGTCGCAAATAATGCCTTCGCACGATCAATGCGACGATAATGGCAGAAACGAGGGATAAAATGTTATATTTCTTACTTTAAGTTGTAATACAAGTGGAAAAGGCTTGAAATATGAAGTAAAAAGTGTACTTGTCGGCTACTTTTCAGGAAATATTGAGGGCGAGTCTTAGGACTCAACTTAGTCCAAGTCAAAAAAAATAGATACAGTTACCGAGTCTAAAAACAAAAATTGACTCATACAGATCTTCGAAAAGCATTTATTACTTGTGTTTGAAAATTCTCATATTTTTAATCGTTTACAAAGAACCTAGTAAAATTAGGGACTAGTTTTTGGTAGTCCGTGTTTGAAATAATTAACACAATGGTTAGCTCTTTTAGGTTCCAACTACTTCTAAGTTTCAGCCTCACAAAAGTTATAATTAGCGACTATATTAATATTTTGTTACCACCTTATTTTTCAACAAGCTATATTAAATAGTACCATTATAAATAGTTTTTCACAGTACCGTAAAAAAGCTAAAGAGGCGCAAATCATTACACAAAAATCCCGTTAGTTCGTGCGTGATAGTGTGATGGCCAGTCGTCACTCTTTGTCCACGCCGGAATGCATTAGGCGTGATGAACATGGTGTCAGCGCTAATGAGTTGACAACGTAACAATATAACACGCGATGTTATGAATTTAAATAGGCATGACGTTTGACTTGGACGTGGACGGTAAAATATTTTGTCAATTCACGCGTGTGGTTTTATTTGTTTATTGTTGCAATAACTCCCACTAGTGGAAGGGGAACACGAGTAATATTATTTTTGACGTAGAGTAAAAACTCGTCAGAGCGGTTCATTCCAACTTCTGGTTAGTTTGTGAGGGATATTTTCTGACGAAGAAAATCTTTGGTCGGCATTAAATTTGAACTAAATAACACGTACCACCAAGTTTAGATTGGGACCATTTTGTTGTATCGTAAAAAAACCCAAAATACAGTGTAAAAAAGTTTAAGACTACATATCAATGCTCACTGTAATCTCACACCTCAGTCTAGTCCCAACCAGATCCAAGCCCTAAATAGGTTAAACTGATTGTTAATTTTAACCACAGTATTAGCATTAACCGTAGTCCCGCGAATCTAGCCGATAGCTTTATCGTATAACAGATTCCTGGCACTAAATCACAATTATACGTTATTCGAAAATTTTCGACCGAAACTGAACACTATTCCGGTATGAGCCGCGCTAATGTGCTCGCCGAGGATTTAGGAGGCGCTAGATATGGTTTGTTTATTAGTAAGGCTTCCTAATGATGTTTGGCAAAGGGCAGAGTCTGATGGAAAGTGTTTATTGCCGTGTATTAACTTTCGTCACTCTAGATGTAGGTAATAGTCATTTGTATTGAAACGGTGAATAGAAATTGGGAGGATAGTTTAAAACATATTTTAGCTAGCAAGGAATATAATTGGTCTTGGTACCCAGTAACCAAGGATCATAGATTCCTAACCGTGCAATGCTTTATAATTTAAAGTTTTGAGCGATGTTTCTGAAATCTTTGCACAAGCATGGCGATTGTTATGAAGGTCTTTTTCGTGTAATCATTCAATTGTTTTAAAGCTATAAGCTTGTTATCCCACTACAACCACGTCCATACTCCTTCTATTGCCCTTATATCAATGTAGTAAGAGCTGTTTTCATCGCAGCGCATTAACTAATGCAATTGCGTTCCTCAAAATGTTATTTGGCTCAATCAACACTCCGCACGCCATTCTTCATTTCAACGTGTTTTTAGCCATAAAATTATAATGTTTGTTCCTTCTTACAGGTAATAATTTGCACCGCGTTTTGTTTAACTCGTGTTTTTGAATTAATGCGATGTTTCTGTTTCCTTTTCATATATTATGTGATATTATGTCCGAGAGTTCGTTTAGATGTAAGGCGATGAGTTGTCAGCTTTATTATTAAGTTTTGAATGATCGATAGGGTTTATGGAGATTCAACTAATACTTTAATTTCCCAATCATAGTTTCTGATTGGATTAAACATCTTCAATTATAATTAATGCCTTATTAATCTCCGTAGGATGAGCCTACACCACGGCCCATGTAAGTGTGTCACGTTGTATATCCAATTTCGAACAGGCCGGCATAATTGTATCAACTGGTGAGGGATTATCATTTCTCGTCAGTCAAAATACGATTTTGACCCCACTTCGCTTACTATCGGTGCAGTGCCGTCACTTTGGCAAAAGTTATTGTTAGCAATGCATGATTACTTTAGCAGTGTTTTCATAAAGGTGGTAGTAGTACGACGGTAGTAGTGAACGTTCGACTGGTTTCCTTATCATAAAAAATATTAGCAATGGTCACTTTCCATCACATATCAGCACGTTTACCTACCTTTTTTAAAAGGTTGGTTATTAATTGATATAGATTGAAATCCAGAGCTAAAGTTTCGTAATGATTATCATCACTCGCAACAGCTCCATGATTTAACTTCACAAACACTTCAATCCTCATTTTCACAAGAGACACGGTGCCGCTGTTGGAACACGTTGCGCCCAAATAAACCCATTACGTGTTGCATTGAAACACGGAAATAAATCATGGAAATAAAACGTAATGCTCGCACGCTATTAACTGATTGATGATGGAGCAGTCTGAGTGGTGACACCAGGTCTGATTTTTATTCGTTTTTCGCTCGAGAGTAAGTGCTACTGATGCTCATAAACATTATCAAATCATTTTATCAGGCGTTATTCTTGCTTAGGCTCTTCTGGGTTCTTGAATTCTGCTGCATCCAGTTCTCCTGATCTTGAGCATTCTCTTCATTGAGATTACCACTAATATTTCGGAATGCAGTCGCGTTTTGCATTGTGTCCGTCCCCTTGAGAAATGTTATGTTGAATCTCATAACACATAACAATTCATATCACCAATGAATATCCTCCGAAAAGAACTTCGAAATTCAAAATTTTGTTAATCTTTATTTCCAAAATTTTACAGCCATGATAACAAATTGTTATCGCCGCGGCCGTGCAGTTTCATCAAAAACGAAGTCCAAATCGAACCGAGTCGCCAGTGTGAAATAATTTACTCCTTCATTACAGTCGATTTACGTTACCTCGCAATAAACTCGCGCATGTCTGTTTTATTCATTTACTACCTTTTTGTTGCAGGTAAGTGCTTCGATATTTCGAGGGTGTGCAGGCTCCACTTCGTAAGTAACGGTGCATTAATCAACGCTATTTTTACCAACTTACAGCTTAATGGAGAGGCCTTTTGGGAAGTTTTGAATGAGTGTAGTTTTATCAACGTTGATAGTTTTTATTATAGTTCAGTTTTCAAAATTTATAGGTTTATTATCGTGTCTGTTGCATTGTACTTATTTTGGGAGGATTTTTTTGTTTATCGTTGGTTTGTTATAGTTTTCTTTCTGCAAATAAAAAACATAAATTCTGCCTTCAAGGCATGAGACATAGAATACATTATTTATACTAAAAGACATGGATAAATAAATTATAATTAACAAGGAAATTATTTTTAGGAACTATAATAAAATGGTTACACAATGCGTCAGAGGGGGCTAGGGTAGTGATAAAAAAAAATTAAGAGTATTAGGGCAAAAATGTAGGCACATATTAAAGTGGACGTATTGGGTGACATAGTCGTAACACAGGACATAGCTCATTAGAGAAAGATAAAAAAAAGAAAAAAATCTTATACATTTTAATTTTTTGCGGCAAAACCGGCCTCTGACTAGTTATATCAATTATGCAAGCTGCCTCGGTGGCGTAGTTCTATTGCGTACGCGTTACGAGTACGATTTGCGCGCTGAGGTGCTGGGTTCGAATCCCGGGTCGGGCCAAAAAAATTGTGACTGGGTTTTTCCATCTTAAAAATTGTTCAGTCGCAGCTCGGAGTCAGGAAGTTGGCGGTGTAATACTCCCGTGCCTCGGAAAGCATGTAAAGCCGTTAGACCTGCGCCTGATCTCTCTCCGGTCAAGTCGAATTGCCGTATCACCGGACTATGAGAGTGAAGGAATAGCGAGTGTACCTGTGTATTGCGCACACACTTGTGCACTATAATATCTAATATCTCCTGCGTACCTGGCCGATCTCTGTTGAGATTGGCCAGGTGCTGGATGGTGTTGCTACTGTTAATGGGTGGTCGTATCGCTTACCATCAGGCGAACGGCATGCTCGTCTCGTCATTCAAAGAAATAAAAAATAAAAAAAATAGGCTAGGAAGGATTAATATTACAGTGTTCATCATATTGGCCCTTGCTTCTCATATTCTTTGTGTTAATCAACCTATTTGAACTATAATTCTAATCTTAACATGTCTATCACGTCATCTTCAGCAGAATTTACTCTATATTTACTTATATGACACACATCAATAAACACGTTCCCATACACTCGAAAGCTGAAACATTGGCGGGCAGTTTCCCTCATAAATAGATTACTCAGTTGTCAGCGCAGTTGTGAGCTCGGGCGAATCTATTAAGAGCGTTATTTCCGCTGGCTCGCGCGGATGCCTGTCGACTGGATAGGTTCTGTATGGGCTTTGTTAGTTCTTTTTAATTAGGATTAAAAGAAGCTGTGTTGAGTTGGTGCTTTGATGTTTAGAGATTAATGAAGGTTTTACTAAACGTACATACTTTGTCAACTTCGAGATTAAAGCACCCTTCGTATGTTTTTTTGGTCAAGTAAATTCATGGATCGTAGTAATCCACTTTTTTTCTGTGAGAAAATACTGTTCGTCTAGCGGCTAGACGGACGCATAAAAATTGAGGAAACCAATAAAAGTATTTTGTGCAAAAATAGTGAGCTCCTATTCAATATAAGGTTTGTTTTTTCTTCCTAAAATATTCTTTCTCAGGGGTCCGTGAAGATTTTTGAATTTTGTAAGTGGCTCGTGATTGCAAAACGTTTAAAAGTTCTGGTCTAGCCGATTATACAAAGTTGGACATAGCTTGGTCCATTTTTACTAGTCATAAATTGTAATTTTTTTTATTAGTTTTAAAATCCAAATAATTTTACTTATATTGAAATGCAAGCAGGACGTGATATTTTGTAAGGATAATAATATTTAATGGAATGACTAAAATAAAACTTCATAAACTCTGACTTAAGTATTGTCATATATATTTTATTATACATTTATAAATACCAATACACCATAATTCCGATTCCAAACTGCCACCAGTTGAAATCACTGAATAATTGAGTCGAAAGTTCATTTGGCGCATCCAGAGCGCGGCATCCGCGACTATCCACCTACAATTCGAACGTAAAGCTTCCAAAGCAATCGATTTCCGGCCTATTCGACTTTGAACGGGGAATCGAACCAGATATCCGAACGGACTTAGTTGCGGACCCGATACGTTCTAATGAATAGACTAGAGAATTTTCATTTAGTTAACTTTATCCTTGAGTTATATTTGTTTTTATATTTATTTCGTAGGATCATAAACATGATATTACGATTTATTCGTCTTGAGTAGCTAGTTGTCTCATACCCACTTTTATTATGCAATTGAATGGTGAGATGACCAAGCCGCTTGCCTGATGGTGAGAAACAGTAGCATCATCATCTGATCTTTGAATTAAAACAACACTGCATGCGCTACACTTATCACCCCGAAACATTAGATGGTAAGTCTCATAAATCATAATGATAAGTAATTACACTGACAAAATTAAATCGGAACGCTACAGTAAATACACAATTCCACTCGGAAGAAATAGACATTGCGGAGCTACCTAGCCACACTCTCATGAAAACCTACGGCCTAATATTTCGCCATGTTAGGTCCTATGTATTAGTCGATATACTACTACCAAGAATGCAACAATGGTCATACTAGGGCTTCCAATCCCGCAATATCGAGATCTCAGTATTTCGGGGTCCACGTCATTTTCTAGTCTCGCGTGTTGCGGGATTATCGGCGCGGGATTCCTCGGGATTTGCGGGATTGATTTGGCATATTGGAAACGACACATTAGACATGTTATGTTGTCTTCGCAAACATTTTCGACTCAAATACCGGGATCCCGCGGGATTGACAATTTTCCGTCCCGCAAATACCGAGATTGAACATGGACTGTGGGATTGGAAGCCCTAGGTCATTCTGAAGATAGCATATAACGCTTAACCATGAATACTCCAGACAGCGCTACTATCAAACAGCATTATTCGGTTTATGAGGTATGTATCGGAATCGAATCTAGACGGTTACGGTAACTGCAGCGTGTGCGGCAGAGATAACGCCCGCCCGAGCAATAAAAGTGGACGGGGGACAATAGGATACATAGTGCTTAGGATCATGTACTTTTAATATAAAACTTTTGAGTGTAAAGCTGCCACAATTTGTTTGAAGTTAATTTTACGAAATGTTTAAATTGTACTATAATTTTTGTATGTTGGGTTGATTTTAGCCATGGATGATTTTTTTAAGCATTATTCGGTATGTTGGATATATTTGTTGTATTAAAAAAATTCAAAAACTAAATGATTAGTTCATGATGGAAAAAATATAGATTTTCATCAATGGTGAATTTATAAAATTTTTAGATGATGTAAGACACAAACAAAGATATTTCTCCTACGAAAAGTAACAACGAGTAAGAAATATCGCTAATTGAAACATTCAACAGTCCTAGTCAAAAAATGCTTAACAAAAACAACGTTCAACCTAAAATCCAAACTCCCAACGATCATATATATCTAATAACAAAACACGAACAATCACAACTCACAACCAACAAAATCACGACCGTCGTAAAAAACTTTATCTGTATCATATTTTACTGCTTTCTTCGATAAACCAATATATCCATCGGAAGGCTTCTATTCAGGAGTTAACGCGCGGCCATAAGAATCGAAAGTTATCCTGCACAATGGACGCGAGCGGTTCTCATGATTCCTCCGTTGATTGACTATTGTCGGGATGCTTTCGATATTGTCCAATGTGGAATTTCTTGGTAACGTTTCCATTTAAAGCGTTATGATTTTGAAAAGGTTTTTGAAGGACTTATAGTCAATATATACTTATAGTAAACATCCACAATAATAGAATATTTTTCGGTGGATAATTATAAAGAATTTTACGCTGTTTACGCATGGAAGTACCTCAAACAAAAATTGATTTCTAAAGGATGAAAAGTCCAGGTTTAGGCTAACTGTTGCTATTTCAACTTAACTATAATTTAATTATGGTCCCATTCTTTATCTTTACGAAGAACAAAACATTTGAAATTGCAGCATAAGCCCCCTTTATCAAAGAATCATTTCATTCACAGTTCTTTTTAAATAGTTCAGATGATTCAAAACCGAATCCCCTCTTGGTCCCCCCACTCGAGCCGGTTGAAAGGCGAGCGCTGATTACGGCTAGCTTATCGATCCACTTTTATAGGACCAAATGGTGCCTTCAGCCATATCCAAGGGCTTTGTGGAGGCCACAATAGAAACAATGGCAATAGTTCTTTGTTCATTGAAATTTAAGGTTTAAAGCCAAATGCAACTATTGTGAGAGTATACTTTTACTTTTTGCGAGGCTTTTGATGTTTATGTACTTATGATTTTTTCAAACTAAAGTGAGAGAAGTTACTTTCTGCAAGGCTTTTGTGCTATTTTAAGTAAGGGGCAGGCAATAGTCAAGTAATGGGGTGCTTAAGTGTTTTCAGCAAATTTAGGAACCCTAGCTGTTAATGTCATTGTATTATTGAACTTAATATAGGTACCTATCAAATGGTAGTAATCAAAAAAAGAAAATGGTCAAAATATAATATGTCGGCTGTTTGAAGAAAGTAATTTTTTTGGTTATGTGTATCAAATCTAGATATTGGTGTATCATGGTAACATCTTACACTATAATGATAAATGTGAAAGAATCTTAAGATGTTTGCATGTTCGGAATAAACGTATAAATCACTGAACAGATTTGAATAAAATGTTACAGACAAATAAATGACGTACTTTATTAGCATATAGGTAACTTTACCCCAGAAAATTGTACAAAGGACATTAATCCGAGGGCAGACTTTCACGTAACGCCGCGGGCTATGCTAGTAAACGATACAGCATAATATATCGACTTATAAACTTCCATACAAACTACAGAGTGTTGTTAACATCAATTCACACGGACCATTGGAGGGGGGAGTGGCGGGAGAGGACGTTTTGCACAAACTTCGTTCGACTGTGTTTAATGGTGTGTTCCGAATTGACATTATTTCACTATGACTAGGGTTTGGGACGTGTAGTGTTTCACTCCAGACTTGGAGTGAATAGTCCGAGATGGAACTCTTGGGTTGTGATTGATAAAACTTCTCACTTTGAGGTTTAATTGTTAATATCACTTGATTTAGTTATGCAGGAGTAATAAATACAAAATAAATGAAATATCATTGAAGGCAATCATATAATTATATCTCGGAGAATTTATCTGAGGATAATCTCTAAACCCTATCAAACCGCTATAATTGTTACACTATATTTCAAGTCTTACAATGGCCTTTAACTGGTAATTTTTTTAAATCAGAAACAAAGCAATGGGCTTTGAATATGGCAAAATAACCGTCACGATTCCGTTTCGTTTTATTGGGATCGGCTGAGAGACTAACACGTGACTGACGTATTGGTTTCGCGATCCATCATAAACATCAAAGTTAAACGACATCGTCTTACTAGTTGGGTTCTTTTGACACTTTTTAAGCTCACAGTGGTAGCGGTGAGAGGGAAAGTCCCTGTCCGTATGTAGGTACGTCTATATCTATCTACTTTTACATGTAATTCATATCTAGGTACCACTGGAATCTAAACTGTGAGTTTAATGTAAAAATATTTCCTTAAGTCAATCCTTAAATCTTCTACCTAGAGCTACATCATTAAACTCACTGGTTTTTGTTATACTATGTACTCAGTTTCGTCGTAAATATAGAATAGTTTCGTTATTCCCTCCACCAAGATATCAGATATCCTATGCTGCATTACCTAAAGAGCTCCATTTGCCTTCATCGAGGCTTCGGCTTTTATGACGTCACACTATACAATAATCGTTAAAAAAAATCACCCACCGCTAAGAGTTTTGTGTAGGCCATTACAGATTATGGTCTGTATTTTCCGACGGACTTTTTAAAAGCCCATTTCGTTTTAGACTGCCTAAAGTTAGTAAAGCTTTTGTTAGGTTATTGTTATCTTAAATGGATTTTACATTGTGATACTGTCTTGTTATTATAATAGAAGTGATGTTTCAATTAAGTAATATTCAGCTGGGATAACATGGAGAAATCGGAAATTGTAGAGTAGAGAAAAATTAGGCGTATATTTTGTAGAAATAATTTAGCATAATAAAAAGTTCTTGTTAAAGCATAAGTTGTTCATTAAAATAACGAAATTTACTATTCTTTAAGTGCTGAAGAATTCACGTAAAGATCATTTTGTTGTATTGGAAAAAATGTGTACGATAGCCTAGTTGGGAATGGAATGGTCCGCCGAGACAATGTCCGCAGGTTAAAACCCAAGGCACACATCTCTGACTTTTCGAAGTTATGTGTGTATTGTTTATCAATTATCGTTCACTACGGTGAATGAACACATCGCGAGGAAACCTACATACTTTATAATTCAGCATGAGAATTTCGAGGGTATGGGAAGTCTGCCAACCCGCACTAGGTCAGCTTGGTGGACTGAGGGCTAACCCCCTCTCAGTAGTATAGGAGGCCCGTGCTCCGTAGTGGGCAGTATATAATAAAGGACTGATTGCATTGCATTTTGGAAGAAAAATGCCTGAAGTAATTAGTATTTTATAAAATTGTTTTCCAATCAACCCTTGCATTTTCTTATTAATATTCTTTGCCTTTATCGCCAGTACCGCCTCCTTATTTTTTCGGGAATTGTAGGTTAGGTAGAAACAGAGGACATCACTGAACTTAACATCACTAATTTGCTCTTTAGCTAGTCTAGATAAATTTCATTTTTTATAATTTATTTACTTTAATCTCGATATTGTACATCTAAGGCAAAGACGAAAAAAATACAGAAGAGACTAGAGTAACAAGAAAGAGTACAAATGGTTTTATCACAATCGGAAAAAAATAACAATAACGGGAAAAAGAAACACTATTAGTTAATTAAAAACAAATCCGCCATAAAACATGCAAAATTACTGGCAGCTTATAATTTACTGTCAAGCGCGTCGCATAATAATCCGTCCTAATTTCTTAATTAGACAACTAATTCGATGCTAATTGAATAGACTATTGTAATGGATGACTAAGCACTATCACAATTAATTACTCACTAATTTGCATTGAATTTTCACTTTTGATCTATCGTTTAGACAAGTATTTCGAAATGAGCATTCATGAAATCATTCCTTTGATAGGTAATCGTTCGTAATAAACGTTATTCTAGTGAAAGCTATATTTGTTTTTATGATTTACGTCATAATTCGAGAAGGGGGGCATTTATCTATTTTATAATAAAGCAGTAGAACCGGTGTGTCTGTCCATTTAAAGAAATGTGATAAAAAAGAAATGGGGCGACTAAAGAAGAGTAATGGAACACAAATCAGCGATTTTTGTAATTCTTCTCTGTCTGTTTTTCTGTTTGTTTGTTACTACACATCTCCGAAACTACTGAAAGGATTTCGATAAAATTTGACACACGAGTAGATCATGTCCTGGATTAACACATAGGCTACTTTTATCCCGGGAAATATAAAGCGGTACTTTTATCCCGGAAACACTTTTTCACGCAAGCGGAGCCGCGAGCAAAAGCTAGTGATTAAATAATTCATATGACATATTAATGCATATTGATCGGCCATAATGAATAATACATATAGTCACCAGGTGGTCCATAACATAAAGGTACGGGTTGTCTGGAAGAGATCGCTTTTTAGCGATAAGACCGCCTATTGTCGCAAGTATTTTTCTTTTCTCTAAACAATAATTGTATTCGTTTTGCTGTATGCGGTGTGTACAATAAAGTGTTTTATTCATTCATACGTTCATCGTTCTCTTCGCTGTGCTTAAAATCATAAGTATTATAATTAATCTATAGTAATTTGGTCTAAAAAATTCACACTTAAAAAATATTTAAACTCCATATTTCAGATACATAACCACGACCCCAGTTTCGCAATTTTAAACAAGCTACTTTAATAAATATCTAAACACAACACAACTAGTAAATCATAGTGTTGTCTAAAAAGTTTTAGTTACAACACATTTCCACGGCAGTAACTAAAGATGTACCCACAACCGTTGGTCGACATAAATACATGTCGCACGCAATAATTATATCACGTGTTTAATTAAAACGTCCAGAAGTTATTTATGTTTGCATTATTGTTTAAATTGGTTCCGCGAAGTAATTTTGCGACTGATAGGGCCAGTACGAAATAAACTGCCAAAACTTGGGAGAATTAAAGAATTTTCCTTTTAAGTTACATAATAACCTAAATTGAATCTTGAGTTGCTTGGAAATGACAATTAATATTTAGATTACTATATTTATATTGCAAACATTTCTTTGGCCATATATTTAGACTTAATTAAATCTGTCTGTAAATATTTTTAATAAAGAGAGATACCGCTTTCCTTTACATTAATGAAAAATATGATGGTATGTCTTTCAGAATGCTGAGATTGTCTTTCAAGACTCTACGATATGATTGCTAACGATGGTTTCGCTTTTTATCCCCGACAAAAAAGAGGGGTTTTTAAGATTCGGGTGTGTATCTGTATGTCTGCCTGTGGCATCGTAGCTCTCAAACGAATGGACCGATTTTGACGCGGTTTTTTTGTTTGTTTGAAAGCTGATGTGATCGAGACAGTTCTTAGCTATATTTATGAAGATCTGTTCAGGCGTTTGAAGATTATCAGCGCATTTCCAACTCTCACAACTCTGGTTGATTTAAAATTTGGTGTACTGAGACTTCGGCACTATTTTTAAGACCTGTTAACCTTGAGCTGATGCTGCAGCAAGAAGTAGTCTGCGGGATACCCAACTCTTTAGCAACTTATAGCAGATATAGCGTGTTTGGTCTCAATAATAAGAGTGGTCTCAACGAGTAGGTGTTCAATAGTTGATTATCAAGGACCCATAATGGAGAATATAGTCATTTAAAAAGTTTGAAATAAAATTTTAAATAACCCCCGACACAAAAAACCTCTAAAAAGTAAAATAATAATTTATTTTTTCTAAGTTATTTAATTTATAATCAATACGTTTTTTTTACTCTTCATAGTTGCATCATACTCAGGCTATGAAATGTGGAATGTTCTGCGATGGATGCCAAGTTACGGTGACCAATCGCTCCCAAAGTGAGCACATGGAATTTGTGTGAATTTTGAGTCGATACACACATTTGTCTAGCTTGAGGGTAGAAATTAATGCCTATAATTAATGGCTAAAAATTCAGTTAAGCTCTGAAATAGGTTAAATAAGTAGTGGGTGGTCTGATTGTGTAAACCAATGCGTTTCTATTTGATATAAAAAAAGTTTTTTTATATAAATACCTATATATTAAAATTCACCCTATCCACCTTAAAACCGGCTCGAAACATCCAAAACAAACCAGACATCCGCACAAAAACAGATTAACTGTAACTCCCGCGACATGTGTAAAAACATCATATTTTTATTGCAATTTGTGTCGCCCGGCTAGGTTTTTTACAATGCCTTGTGATAACAACACAGGTGGACAAAAACTCAGAATATACCCCAAATATGAATTATGAGAGGGGAAACTACGCCGTAAACATACTAGACGTAACGTTCGCTGTATGTATTGCTTTTAGCACGCGACGCTGTCTGTCGTTTGTTATTATGTTTATTTTGTTGCGTCTTGGATTTGTTTCGATTTTTTGTTACACTGAAGGTTTGTGTGAGATAGCTTCATGTTTTTGGCAATTTATGTATAAGTAGTCGATTTTTTTTTTATGATGTAGGGGGCAAACGAGCATACGGTTCACCTGATGGTAAGTGATCACCGCCGCCCATGAACATCTGCAATACCAGGGGGCACAGAGATGCGTTGCTGGCCTTTTAGGTGGGAATACGCTCTTTTTATGAGTGATTATGAATATTATATTCAAATAAGGGTCCAAATACTCTTTATTTTTTTAAGTTCGGCACCGAACCCGAATACCCTCTCAATTCATAGTCTTGAAGCAACGCATTCACAACATCTCCGGTATTATGAATATTCATTAGAATCTAATCTTCCGATATATTGAATATTAATGTTTATAAAATACATACTAACTAGAAAGTATCGAGGATCTGATCATCAAGAAGGACTACTGGGCATTATGAGACTTAACATCTTATGTTTCTGGATGGCGAATACGAAATAGTACTAGATAGTAGGTATTTTGTAATTTAATGTTCTGGGTGGACTTGCTTTTATTTATCAGTACTAATCGACTATTTTGCCTCGTCATTCATTTATGTATAAAATAAGTGTGTATGTAGGTACTTATGTACACGCGTTAGAAGTTATACTTCTTTGGCGTAACAAGATAAAAATCTTTTTAAATAACGCTCCAAAAGAAGTATAACTTCAATATCTTTCGCCTTATTCTACGTTCAAAATTCAAAACTAGAATGTTAACTATAGCTAACTTCAGGGTGTCGGCTTTTCTACGTTCAAAATTCAAAACTAAAATGTTGACTATAGCTAACTTCAGGGTGTCGGTTTTTCGTGACGGTATGCGCGCGCATCGTAAAAATTTACTCTCATCATTTTTCCCTAACGCGCCAAAAGAAGTATAACTTCAAAAAACTATTAAACGATATAATACGACCTATACTGAACTGGGTCAGTATAGTGTTTAGAATAGAATGAGTAGTATCGGTTCAGTAATTCTAGGTGTTTCTATAAACACACAAACTTCAACTCTATATAAGTTGAAAGGTGTGTTATGATTCGGTTATACATTGTTTAATATGTTTGAAACGGGACAGGTATAAAGGAAGAGCGCTCCGCTGCTCGGCCACTGGAAACTGTTTGTGTCGGGCCAACGAACTAGCGTGGTGATTATATAGTTTATTTAAAATGCAATATTTTAATGATTTTCGTACTAACTGTTCGTGAATACAAAATAACCAGAAACATAGTCTTATAGTATAGCGTCTTTTATACTTAAAAGTTCATAGAACCAAACATAAATATTTTTTTGTTGTATCGCAGCCGTCATCAATATTGTTGGTTGCTATCTTTCGGATTCCCTGGAGAGTGATACGAACTTTGTCAACAAAAGTGAGCGCAATAAACTTAATGGCAAATCTTTCGAAATTTTCTATTATGATACTTCGAAATAACTAAGAATGAAATACAAGTGCCCGTGCCGGCAGACGACAATACGTACGCCTATCCCGGGAATCGAGATTTTATATATATGTATAATTATGTATTGTTATGTATCTACCATGGTATGTATAGTACTACTACAGTGAGATGTCCGTATAAAATTGTTAAAATTGACCCAAATTAAAAGCTCATCGCTGACTTTAAAGCCACGGGCACCTGAAATGACGTCGGTGACCACAAAGTTGACTAACAAGACAATAAAGCAACGTAACCCGCCGGCCCACCGGAAGTGTTTGTTAGCATTTCACGCGGGAGGGACGCTGGCCCGGAACCTCTGCCGTGGACTTTTGTCGAGCTTCTTTATTCAAAACACTATTGTCAACAGTGATGCTGTGATTTTTTTATAGCAAATGAGCAAGTGGGTCACGTGATTAAGTCGTTATTGCTACAGGAATTGTTGGTACATTATTTAGTTAGAAGAAGGAAATATGTTGGGCGTTCGGTACTCCAGATTTGAGAAAGGAATTTGTTAGGTATCCGATGATATGCGTAATTTTAATAGGAAAGCTTGGGTCAAAAATTTGTAAAATCTTTAGTGTTAGCATTGGTTCTCGGATTTCATAAATATTCATAGATTGTATTACACAGTCAGTTCACATTGTAGAATTCCTGATACTTATGATCGGTCATTCACCTACAGCGAAACAACTCAGCCTTGTGTAGTAATAGATCTAGATTCTAGAAACATAAGAGCTGGATTGCAAATCCATTGAGCACGCACGTAATCCACCGTCGGGCCAACATCTGTCACGGCGCTCTCCGAGCCGCACGTCACAAATGGCGTCCGCGTCATTTGTCACGCCGCTATTGATTTACAGCGTGACATCGTGCAGAGATTGGAATTGCTTTGGATATTAAATATGGGTTTGGAAAAAGAATTTCGCTTGGGTGTTGGTCGGTGACTTGGGTCTTTTTGTCGGGAGAGTACCTAAAAGTGTGGCAACAGCACCCAGAACTTTGACTTATTTGAAGTACTGTTTGACCGCACTGATCTCGCATATTCTGAATGTCAGAATTGTGAACACAGAACTTCAAAACTACTTGTACAAAGCAAATTCAATCTCCTACATAAATACTGCAAACAGTCAGATTAGCGTGACAGTTTCTAGTGTTCCACGCTTCCCGCACAAACATTCGCGGGAATATCTACTAACAAATTATTTATATACAAATTTTCTCAAGCACTCGACAGTAAGCGAACGTGTGAGTGTACATGACACGAACTGAGCTCTGATTAAAACAGAAAAGAATTACTGTATCACGAAAAAAATGAATTCATTTTGATACCGAAATAAATTGAATTTGTATGAAGACGTAGCTAAGTTTGTACTTTTTCGTTATTGGTGTATGATTACTTCAAGACCAATGCGAGTAAGATTATTTGTGACATTTCTTGTATTTTTCTATGATATCATAAATGTTACATTATGGTAATTAGATGTTGGTTTTGGGACCTAAATCCACTGTTTTATAGCAGGAGCTGTAGACTTGAACAAAAGTGTATTTGATGGAAATGACATCACGGTAATAGTAAGATAACGCTTTGATAATTACATAAGGGCACTTTTGGTAACAATCAAGATATTACTCCACGATATGAAGCCGATTTGTATATTTTAAAGGATGTTGCAAAGGTTTTTAAGCGGTATACCGGTGCAGGATTTGGTCGGTAATCCCAACAATCATGTATCGGGTTCCGGGAATTATCTCACAAAAAAATTACACGGGGAGAAGTAACAAGGCTTATGCAAACTAACCTCATCTCATTATGTGACCTCGAAGTCGAACAACATAGCATCTCAAATAACGCAAGGAGAAATAAAAATAAAGTTGTCTACCAAGACATAAGTCAATCGGTACAATCAAGTTTGGATGTTGATTCTTCTTTAAAATATTTGGAAAACTGTAAATTAAAAGCCAATGAATCAGATCAAAGGAAAGTTAAAAATAATTCACCGTAACAGCAGAAAATCGGGCCAAGAAACGATATTTATCTGACAGATATTACGGACTAGAGAACAATCAAAATATGGCGTGAGATTTTTTATATGTAGCTATCACACACACACACACACTCATGCCTTTTATCCCCGAAAGGGTAGGCAGAGGCGCAACTAGTGCACCCACTTTACGGCGTGCGTATTCCGTCCTATAATGTAATCGGGGGCGAGCCTATCGCCGTATCGGGCACAAAGCCCAGACTCCAGGCTGATACTGAATTTAAAAAACCCAATATCAATTTGCCCGACCCGGGAATCGAACCCAAGACCTCAGCATTGCAGTCATACCGTAATACAACTACGGCACCGAGACAGTTATATATATCAATGCGCGGGATATACGAATAGCATAAAATCTCTTCTTGTGACGCAGTATCGTGAGTCATATCTCAAACTAGGTTTATCTCACGGCACCGCCTGGGTATGATCTTAACGGCAGTAAAGATACGGGTGTATTTTTAATGAATAGTATAAATAATTACCTGTGTATAAAATATATCATCAAATTCAAATAATATATTTATATTTAGTCTTTGAAGCAATGACTATTACCATATTAGGCCCAAAATCCACACCTAACTCACAATCCCGAATCGATAAACAAAGAGATTGCACAACTTGACGCTGAAACTAAGGACTTTGTTAGTTCAGGCTAAATACTTCAAAACGAAACCCAATCGTCTCGGATGAAAAATTTGCAACCATCAATAACTGGACAGTGGTAATTAATTTCTCCTTACGAGTGTCAGTAAAAATGTCAGTTCGCACGAGTGTCGTATCCGTCAGTCGTCTGTCAGCGGCAACACGGCGAGCCCACATCGATTTCGCATTAGCCACCTTCGGCTTTATCACCGATATCGCTTGTTTAGCAATCGCCGAGTATTTCAGTAATCGTATCGATTTGTTTGTTCATAGTAGCGACATATTCGCCGTCTTGGACCAGAAGAATAGTGTATGAGTTCTGGATTTTACAAGGTATAGAGGTCTCGGATTCTGCTCCTAGAGTGTGCAATATGTGTGTGTTTAATATGATGTTCTCCGTATTAGATCTAAAATAAGATTGTGAAGGTGGGTCGTAAAAACTGACAACTCGTTTTTCGAAAGAAGTGTGTGCCAACACGACAGCACATTTAAATGAGAAAGTATCAGGATTGCCGTTATTCAATGGTATGAAAAAAAGGAAAATTTCTAAGGCAAAGCCACGTGCAAAGAATCTACATACTTTATTTAGGTCGTGAAGAATGCAATAATACGTCGTGCTGTTCCTCTCAAGAATAGGACATTTTTCTTAGAATCTCGTAAAAGTCAAAGTCTGAAAATGAGCGCTCGAATTCTATAGAAAGCATTGGTGAGAAGTTACCCTTGGTTTACTGGGAAAATATAATCTTGGAGTCTGCAGTATTTGTTGCGATTTGGTTATATTTACGCGAGGCTAAAGTTAATTCATTTTGTAATTTGCCACTGATGTCAAGTATTAATGAGCATATTATTTCACCATTTTTTTCTATTCATTCTTTTAACGGGTTGTTCTAAAACTAAACATCTGTAGGAAACTGGATTATTTTTAAATAAAAAAAAGTGTAAGTGTACTTATGTACACGCGTTAGAAGTTATACTTCTTTGGCGTAACAAGATAAAAATCTTTTTAAATAACGCGCCAAAAGAAGTATAACTTTAATATCTTTCGCCTTATTCTACGTTCAAAATTCAAAACTAAAATTTTGACTATAGCTAACTTCATCGTAAAAATTTACTCTCATCATTTTTCTCTAACGCGCCAAAAGAATTATAACTTCAAAAATATATTTTCCAAATCCAAAAATAAAAGTCGAAAACGCTGTACTTTAATAAAAGCATTATGCTTACCTATAGACCTTTTAAATTTCGAATATTTAAATAAAAGAACATATAAACCGCAATGCCCTCGATTTAGAACGTATTGATTCTACATCCCCAACTTCAATGATTTATTTATGAGTTCCGATGCTTATGATAATTCAGAACTACTGGAATTTTCCTCGAGATATCTCATTATTTTCAAACTTGCGAAAGTTTTCACAAGTCCTCATCTCAATAGTAGTTTACGTAGACAGAAAATATTCCTGCAATATTCGAACTTGTTTTAGTATTTTACTTTGTTTTTAGTTTCATATTTTTTTTTATTTTTATTTTTATAGCAATGGAAAAGGAAAAATGTCTACAGCCGCAAAAGATTATTATAATCTATTCACTATCTTCATTCCAAGTGATCATGCCTAAATATACCCAAAGTGACATTTGAATTGATTTTCTCTATCTCCTTCTTTACATTACACAAGTATCGACAATTAAAAATGAAAGAAGTCTATAAAATATAATCCTTAAAGATCCTGCAGACAAATATGTAAAACATCTAACAGTAAATAGCCACCATAACTCACAAACAACGGCAGTTTCAGCATGAGGATTATTATCGAACTGGATAATTTAAATCAAATTACCTTTTGATTTTCTTCCCATTATTTATTTACTTTTTACGCACGAGTCGTGAGTAAAAATTAAAACGTCGTGAGTCACGACGTTTTCCATACTGCAGCTTTCATGGTCACGGAGCGGACTGAGGTCTTATTTGGAATGATGATTAATTATAATTTCTGTATCTCTAACAATGTGGCTCTAAGAAGCACACAAATTAATTCACATTAATTTTCTGTCACTCATCCATTTGAGTAAACAGAAATCCACTTGCACAAACGCCACACCAACCAAATCTTCACTATCTGACCGATAAGCAGCCCAAATCCTAATTGGCCACAACAGCGGTGCCCTGTCAGCAGATACCGGGATGTCGCGTCAATTAGACGTTAATTAGGTCATGTATCAGTCACTAATCCGATACTCATCGCGTTGCCAATCAACCGTTGTTTAATTTCAATAAATCGCCCCACTGGATAGGTAATTGCTTGTAACTTCGTGTATAAATGGGATAAGCTTGGATAGCCATTGTAGGATGATCGGGTTTCAGTCAAATGATAGTCCATCTATTTCCATTTTATATGTTTTTGATTTAAATATGTTAAGAACAATCATAACGATGTATAATGTCGCGTAAATACTGTGGGAAAAAAACAAGTTGAACCGTATTTGACTGAAATCAAGATTCATTTGACATTATTAGCCATATTCACAAATAATATACACGCCAGGCTATTAGCTCATCGCACGACTTTATGTAGGGGAGTACTGCATTTTGCCGTACTTGTAGAAAAATAAACTAATTTACATCATCTATTATCATCTATTGGCATCGAGAACTAATGAAACAATTGAATTATATTGAAACACTTTTAGAGTACATATTTGATTTCAACTTTAAGACATAGTAGACCTATTCCATGACTTTCGAATTCCTGTAGACTCAAAAATAAAGAAAACAAAGATAAAAGGTGCAAATATAAACCACGATGATCACTTAGAAAATAGAAAACTCAAGCAATTAAATGAAGATTTGATTAACAAAAACCAGTTGTATAAACGAGTCGCAGCCAATAGTCCAGTTAAGACTAAGGCATATCAAACCACACCTAAAAATTCACTCAAAAATAAACTTCAAACCAATTATATAACAAAACAAACTCAAACGGATACTTTAGAAAGTGTAACTCAGGATAATACACACGAAGAAAAACAAAAAGAAGCTATAAAAATACAAAACACTAAATTAAATAGTTTGACAAAAAACAATAACAATGAAAATATACCACAAAATATTATGAGAACAGGAAAAAAAATATGTATATTGAGCACAGATAAGAACAATAACTTACTTATTGCTGCACAAAATGCATTGTTAAAAGATAAAGATGAAATATGTCACTACCTAACACCAAATGTGGGAATCCAACAGCTTCTTAAAGGAATTGACTCAAAGTTAGCTGACTTCACTATTGATGACTATTGTATAATATTTATAGGACAAAATGACTTTAAAATAACAAAAGATTATCACAAAATTATTATCTACATTCGAGATGTTCTCAAACGAATTAAGCACACTAATCTAATTCTATGCTTTCCTACTTACATATATAAAACACATAACAGCCTTTACAATTGCAGGGTCGAGACATTTAACAATTTACTTTACTTAGACATACTAACTCATGAGCACGCTTATTATCTGGATTCTAATATGAACCTTAAATGTGACTTCAGTATGTTCCATAGAAGTTCAGGCTCAATAAACAATAATGCACTGAGAACAATTTTCGAGGATCTTAAAGCTTTGATTGATGATATAGAAAATTCAAAAAATAAATTTATCTCTAAAGACAGTGATTGTAATCTAGTGCAGTATTTGACCTGTGACGCTGTAAATAGCACCTGCAAAGAGACTGTGAAAAAAAATTATTTTCGATGCTAAATGTTTACATATGTTGCATCAAAATATTGCTGGGTTGTTAACAAAATCCGATGCTCTAACAGTATGCTTAGAAGAGTTGTCAGAGAAAGGATCGTGTGTTGATATCTTATGCATTTCAGAACACTTTATTATGGAAGGGTATGAAAAATATCTAACAATACCCAACTATCAACTAGCGGCATGCTATACTAGAAAGGAAAGTAAAAGAGGAGGAACATGTATACTGGTAAGAAATGGACACCAGTATAAGGAATTAAAACATATTACTAAAATGTCAGAAACTGGTATCTTTGAGTGTTGTGCTATTGAATTAATTAACTATAGGATTGCTATTGTCTGTATTTATCGTATTCCAAAAATTAACAACATGAATGTGTGCATGGAGAAATTAGATGTACTCTTACGCGAAATTAGTAATAAATCATTCAAAAATATTGTCATTGCGGGAGATTTTAATATAGATGTCTTGAAAAAAACTAATCAAGCGATGGATTTTGAATGCCTGCTTTTGAATCACAATCTAAGATTATCTTTTAAGCAGCCTACTAGACTAAAAAGCCAAACATGCATAGATAATATTGCACATAACTTCAAAAAACCTTATAAGACTGAGATACTAGAATTTGCATTGTCGGATCACACGGCGCAATTAATAAAGTTACCTATTCAAAATATATCGACATTAAAATACTGGCGTACAAAAAGGCGTGATTACGGCGAGGACAATATTGTAAAATTTAAAAATTGTTTACGTAGCTTATCATACACTGAAATATATGAAACAAATAATCCGAACGTAGCCTATAATGCTTTTATGGAGACCTTTTTAATGTTTTACAATCTATGCTTTCCCAATAAAATTTTAACTATACGGTCAATAAAAAAGTCAAAATGGATATCACGCGGTGTCAAAATATGCAGTAAAAAGAAACGACAATTGCTATGGCAATATAGACGTAAGCCGAACAGAACAAATGAAATAAAATTATCTAAATACTCTAAACTATTCAGGAAAATTATACAACTAACACAATATGCGCAAAATAGCTACGAAATAAAAATATCAAACAATAAATCCAAAACTAGCTGGAAAATAATAAATAACTCAAAGGATAAGGTTCCTCGAAACCCTATATCGAAAATAAAACTAAATAATGAGACCATAATAGATCCTCAGACAATAGCAAATGCTTTTAATAATTACTTTATTGAAAAAGTTACTCCAATACCAACCTCAGGGCACAAGGTGACCTCACAAATTACAAAAAGTTTAAAATCATTCTTCATGCCTCCTTGTATACCGCATGATGCATATAAAATAATTAATACATTAAAAAACACGAATAGCGTGGGAATTGACGGAATCTCAACAAAAATTATAAAATCTGTATCTGCAGAAATATGCTCCCATCTAAGTTATCTAATTAACTTATCAATAACATCAGGAATCTTTCCCGATGCTTTAAAAAAAACAATCGTAAAACCTTTGTTTAAAAAAGAGAACAGAGAAGACATGGCATATTATAGACCGATTTCTCTTATTAGTATATTCTCAAAAATCTATGAAAAATATATTTATAGGGAAATAAACAAATATCTTGAAAAAAATAGTATACTAGTAAATGAACAAAAAGGGTTTAGAGAAAAACGAACCATAAACATGGCAATATATGATTTTCTAAATAAAGTTATAACTAATGTTGACAAGACCAATCCAGTGTGCACAATATTCTGTGATATGACCCAGGCCTTTGATTATGTCAGACATGACATTCTGTTAAACAAACTAGAGGCATATGGTATAAGAGGTAACGTTTTAAAATTATTGCAATCATATCTCGAAAATAGAAAACAAATCACAGAAATATCTTCCATAAATACGAAAACAAAATATGAAGATAAATTCCAATCACATGAACATGAAGTCAAATATGGCGTTCCACAGGGCAGTGTATTAGGACCCCTATTATTTATATTGTACATAAATGACTTACCTAAATCAATTGATCAACATGTAACACTTTTTGCCGATGACTGCACATTAACAGTTCAATGCAACTCTAGAGAAAACTATAATAATGACATTAATAATTCCCTCATATCAATAATAGACTGGTTGAATAATAATAATTTAAAAATAAATCTTAATAAAACTAATGTAATACATTTTAGTCAACGTCTATCAACTTTGACTGATCTTAAAATCCAATATAACAATAAAATAATTGAAGAAGTCGAAACTGCAAAATTTCTAGGGATAACAATTGACAAAAAACTGAATTGGAAAGAACATATTAATATTCTCATTAAAAAAATAAGTAACTCTGCATATGCCCTGTATAAATTAGTCCCAGTACTGAACATCGAGGCATTGCTCACAGCATACTATGGTTTGGTTTCATCACATTTAAGATATGGAATTATTTTCTGGGGCAACTCGCCTAACAAGGAAATAGTCTTCAAAGCCCAAAAGCGTTGCATTAGAACCATGTTTAAGCTCAAGTTAACCGATAGTTGCAGGCCCTATTTTATTAAATATAAAATATTGTCTTTACCTTGTCTGTATATTTTGGAAATTGTCATGTTTGTAAAGAATAACCCTCAATTATTTACACGCTTATCAGACATAGTCATTCGTAACAGACGTGATAGCACTATTCTCAATATGTGTAAATCCAAAACAACATTGATGCGCAAAAGTGTTTTTTGCATGGCTCCGATAATATTTAATAAACTACCAAAATGTTGGAAGGACCAGAATGCTCATATACTGAAAAGAAAACTAAAACTACACCTAGAAAAGAAAGCATACTACAGTATATTAGAGTTTCTGAAAGATAACATTACTTAGCTAAACCATCACGGACATTGTAATATTGTGTTTGTAATTAATATTATTGCTGGACATGTTTGAAATATGTAAATGACTTTTTGCAATTACTATTATAGGACTTTTTAACTTTGACTTTGTATGGGTAATTATATTTTGCTTAACATTATAATACTTAATATAATATTAACTTAAACTGACACTCTCAATTTCTTTTAGACATATAGTGATTATTTATTATGTAATTTGTTATTAGTTTATTTTGATTTGTAAGAGGATATAAATAAAATGTATTAGGTAGCTACTGATTATAATTTGTACGCCACACTGGCCAAACATGATTGATCATTTTATATATAGATTTGAACAACTTGCATATTGTATGTATACTCATGTTTCACAAATAAAGCAATTTGAATAAAAAAAATCACCAAACCTCTGAAAATACTACCAACCAGCTCCACTCTTCTCATTACAAACTCGAAACCGTAAACTGCACGTTTTTACAACGACCACCGAACATAACTCTGTATACCTACAATAAAACAAATGCACTGAGCACCAGCCGTGAAATCCAAAAAGCTGTACGATAAAAGGCATCATTACAATAGTTAAAACTTATATCTGTTGCGAGCTCAATGGACGGTATCGATCGGAGGCTGGGTGATTTGTGCTAGTGGTTTGAGGGTTCTGTAGAGATTTTTTGATTCTGATATTGCTAGTAATGTGGCCGAAGTTGAAGATAGGGTAGCTCTAGTAAACAATGTCAAACAAACAAACACACCTCAAGGGGTAAGCGCCCATGATGTGAAAGGGGGCAAGCTTATCATCATATGGGACACAAATAATAATATCTTAATAAACTTACTAAGAAGTAAAAGAGCCAAATTCTCCATAATTATGTTATCCAGGAACAACGTTATAATATCTGTCTGGTTGTGTACTGTAGAATATAATATTATTGTTGTATTATCTTCTCATATTATTAATAAATTTGATATCAATCTCCTAAGCCATAGACAGTTAAAAGGGATGGTATACTTGTAATAGTATTCCCGTAATAAACTTACCAATAATAGTAGGTTATCATTTAGGTCAAGCTTTATGTTATGATTCATATCCAAAAAGACATTATGTCGACAATAGACTTGAATTTTGACTACCACTGCTATCTTTATTTTTAATTAGTAAAAACATTTTTAAAATGCACCATCTTCTGTATAAAATGTTGAGGTTTTTTTAAATGTTTCAGTGATATCTTGAACGGAGACATCGTAAAAACAAGCCTGTTCTGAAATATACAAAAGGACACTTTTATGACTACTTCACTTCGCGAAAAGAAGCTGTTACATTTGTGCCGCCCTTAAAATGTTTCAAAATATTTTCATTGCATTTTAGCTGCCGTGTGAAAGTGTTTATGTAATGTTTAGAGTTTATTTACATACCAACTTTAATGATTTTACTGATGGTAATTATTACTACGAATATTAAGAACAGTTCTCTTCTCATCAGCATTATATTTGGAGGGAGTTTTGTTGCTTTGTAAATGATATTCCATAATTTCACATAGAGACATCTTTCACCTAAATCCTTTGAGCGTATCTCGCGTTTACTTCCATCCAAATATCTTTACACACTTTAAGGTTAATAATATCAATAGGAAGTACGATAACGGAACCCTAAGCATAAAAACCCACTACATGCAATGCGCCGTGATCTCCCGTGACCATTATCTAGTCTGCGTTGAAACATCGGTTTTTATAGCAGTTCAAATACTTTTTACCCTCTACATCCACTGCAAAGTTAAAAACTATAATCTTATTGATTTTTAGAATACTGCGATATTTCTCTTTTATATCTTTCTGCTGAATTGTGCTGAATATTGCCTGTGGAATAATATTTTTTGGGTTATATATGTTACCTTTTTTATCATCTACTTAGTTTCATGGCAGTGTTTATGCAGACGTGGAGCCTGTATCGAACTAATCAACTTTGTTTAATAAAGTTAACTAAAAGAGATCTGAAATAATTTCCACTAACATAGGGAAAAATAGCAATAGAAAATCAAATGCATAAGCATAGTTATTATTAAATTATTTATTTCATAAGAGCAATGTCAAATGTCGAGCTGTCTGTACGAACTCTGAATGCCAAATATCGGCTCAAAGTGCTCTCTGTGGTGTTTTTGTGGTGTGAAGGAATCCGAGACTTAAGCCTCAAAACGTGGTTGCCCCAACCGAGATTTGAACTCGTGCTGATGGAGCGGTTGCCCCTGAATATATTAACATACTTTTTTATGGGGCAAGAGGAGGTAGGGTATCTAATAGTAATCATCTTTGGTCTAAAGTCAAAGATCGTGGATACGGCCATTAAAGAAGGGGAGGTTGTAAGGTGTTAGAATTGTTCATTGATGGCATTGTTACAAATACCACGAAATGTATCAGCTATCTCTGAAAGTTATGTGAACAAGATCAAATCACTTATGTTATGAAGAATGTAGCCAAAATTATCAGAAATGTTGCGCTGACTTAACATCCTACTTCCTACTAATATTATAAACGCGAAAGTTTGTAAGTATGGATGTCTGGATGTATAGATGTTTGTTACTGTTTCACGCAAAAACTACTGAACGGATTTCGATGCAATTTGGCACACGGGTAGATTTTGTCCTGGATTAACACATAGGCTACTTTTTTCCCGGGAAAATATAAAGCGGGACTTGTATCCCGGGAAAACTCATTCACGCGGGCGGAGCCCCGAGCAATAATAGTTAAATCATAATTTTCAAACACGTCTAAATGATTCAGTTTTTTCTTTCATTTTGGCAAATTTAATATATTGTACCTGATGGTATGTATCTGGCTTATTTAGTTGTATACCAGATAAAGACGACTCACACGTATGTACAAGCCACTATCGTTTTCCACTAGGAATATGAACGCTATCTAGTCAGGTACAAATTCTGTTATAACCCACCAGAATTTAATTAGCAGAAATATCTTTGTGAAGCGCGAACGTACAATACCTAATCCTATCACAGTAATTAGTATAGACATCAGCTTGTCTGTAATGACGAGAGACGCACAGAAGTTTATGCATCGTAATGGAGCCGTTGTCTTGAATACAGATTGCTGCTTGCAGCTTAGATTGTGTTGCACTAATTATGCCTTGATCATGTACGCGTTGAATAAATAGATGTCCGTTCTCGTATTCTCTGTGCTAGAGCAAGTATTAGCCGCTTGGGTAAACGTTGTTTGGATTTGAACCACCCTCATCTTGTTACATATAACATTGAATATTGAACTTACGGCTCAAATAGAAATAACTTTGGCGGTCAATATTTTCCATGCGAAGTCATTGTCTCGTGTATAATCAAAGCTGATAATTGTACTAAAAATATAGACTACATTTTTTGCGTTACCTGCTAATCATATAGGGGAGAGAGCATTGGTTTCTAATTTATTTGCACATATAAAACCCGAAACAGTTGAATGCAGATATGATTCGCCGAAACCGCTGAAGACTTTGAGCAATGTATCATGTCAGTGCGCGGCTAAGATTCGGACTGTCTCCTCCAGGACATGTATGACAGCCAGGCCTGCATGCTTGGCTGTCGTTTGTCATGTCGGAGGCGTCAGCGGCATGCTTGTTGTATTAGTACTGCCACCGTAGTGGGCAATATTGGGGAATTCTGGATTCTGTGAAAATGTTGAATGTTGCTCTTTAAAGTTAAAATCCCAAGACTTTATACAGGGTCATTTTGACATTGCGTTAATAAATGGAATCACATACTTATCTCGTCGAAACTAACGCTTTCCATTAAGTTATTTTAACCATAGATGCAAAATTAAAAAGTGTAAGTTTCGAACAAAATAAATATTAATAAAAAGTAACTTTAAGTTTACGCGACCTTATGCCACTACTACTGCTCTAAGATAATTCGTCGCAGCGGCAACATTATACTTTCATTCAGAAATACACTTTGGCACAAACCATATTCGCACTAAACTACGAAATGTTTCTAAATTTGAAAACTACTACCGGGATTTTTGGCAATAATATTTGTTATTCATGGATGATTTTTGGCAAGATGTTAGAAGAGGTAAAGACGAATATGTGGTTTCATTTAGTAATGCAATGTAAAAATGACCCTGTATAAGACCTAATGTAATGTAAATTATGTTAATTTTATTGCTTTAATAGCTAAGAAACAGTCGTGTAGTTTATACTTCGATTTCTTAAAAGAAATGCAGACATCGTGGTCACAGAAAGTTACTAGACAATTATTATAGACGCAGTCTTCTTAAGAGACATCTCGAAAAGAGTTTGTTATTAACTAACTAAGCCCAGGTTTCTTAAACCCTTTCACCCAGACATTCAATACAAACTTCATTAGATGAAGCCACGCGTCGGTGTAAGTCAGGCGGATGCGACGGGACGTTTCAGATTTATTGCTGTCTACCTCGCGGTCGCATCTCGCGCCCGCTGTAATGAGACGTACAGATTTATGCGACGTGCAAGTGACAAATTATAACGATACATGCTTGGGAGTTTGGCTTTTCGATTCAGTTTATAGCAGCTTTGTCACTGAAGGAGTGTAGGAATATTATCTATACATACAAGGTACATTAATACTTTTGCGTACTATGATGTGATAGGTAGTAATATATTGAATTTATTGACCTATCCTACTAATATTATAAGCGCGAAAGTTTGTAAGTATGGATGTATGGATATTTGTTACTCTTTCACGCAAAAACTACGGAAAGGATTTCGATGAAATTCGGCACACGGGTAGATCATGTCCTGGATTAACACATAAGCTACTTTTTATCCCGGGAATATATAAAGCGGGACTTTTATCCCAGGAAAACCCATTCACGCGGGCGGAGCCGCGGGCAAAATCTTGTAGTGTATAAAGTTTTTGGAACTCATTCATGTGGTTTTAGGAATTTAGGTCACTCTAAATAGAACTCAATAAGCCTAAATAAGCTACCATAGAGAGATTTTCATCTTCTGTAAAGGTATAATTTAGTGCTGTTGTTATTGCTTCCCTGGCTTCCTTCACTTTTATCATTCAATGCGCTGAACAATCAATATCTCGTAATACATCATTTAATTTCATATTTAAAGACAAAAGCGTACACGCATAAAATATGTCTCTCAAATGTTTAAGCAGAACAAACAAGTACATTGTTTTCACATACATAACATTTATCGTATAAATACGACAAATTCAGCAAGCTCCTAGTAGTGGTCGCTATTCTAAAACAACTATTATAGATGAGCCAGAGGTCATTAAGTACTCCATTAGACTCAATTTCGAAGTAAATTATCTCAACCGCAAGAAAATTTAGGAACATTAATCAATGTCTGCGCATGTTGGTAAAAACCCTAAAATAGAGCTGTAGCTTTGAAAGATGTGGTAGACGCACAGCAAAAAGGGTAGACTCGGGCCAGGAGCTGGTGATATTGTGTGGTGCATTATCTATTTATAAAATAATACTTTGATAGGGTGTAAACAACAAAAACCTCGTGAGGATGCAGGCTAGTAGCATGTCTGATAAGTATGCATGTAAATGACAGCAATCCTATTTAGAACCTTTTTCAAAGCTAGGCATGGCACTCTACGGGCTTGATAAATTAAATGGTAAGCCTGGACGATAGTCTAGTTGGGAATGGAACGGTCTGCCAAGACAATGTCCGGAGGTTCAAAACCCAAGGCACACACCTCTGACTTTTCGAAGTTATGTGTGTATCGTTTATCAATTATCGTTTGCTTTAACGGTGAAGGAAAACATCGTGAGGAAACCTACATACCTTAAAATTTCAAGGGTATGTGAAGTCTGCCAACCCGCACTAGGCTAGCGTGGTGGACTAAGGCCTAACCCCTCTCAGTAGTAGAGTAGGCCCGTGTTCAGCAGTGGGCAGTAAATAATACAAGGCTGATTGCATGCATGCAAGCCTTAATATAATAATATCCTTTAAACAGGAATACATTGGTGCTTGCACTCGCTAGCTTCACGGCATTAAGTAGTCTGAACGAGGCAACAAGACGAAGCTTTGACAAGCATGATTTCGAGTTAACTTTTTTTAATAAATCAGTCCTTATGATTGCATACAAAAACTCACTAGTTTTACATCAATACAGTGAAATCAATGACTTGATGCAAATAAAAATAAAATATCTCGGCCTGCCTCGGTGGCGTTGTTGTATTACGGTTCGACTGCAATGCTGAGGTCTCGGGTTCGATCCCCGCGTCGGGCAAAGTGATATTGGATTTTTCTATTCAGTATCAGCTCGGAGTCTGGAATTTGTGCCCGATATGGTAATAGGCTCGCCCCCTATCACATCATGGGATGGAGTACGCTCGGCGTAAAGTGGGAGCACTGGTTGCGCCTCTACCTACCCCATCAGGGATAAAAGGCGTGAGTATGCGTATGCGTAAAAATAAAATATGAATGTGAACTAGAATAATCTAATAATTTTTTTAAAAAATAAATCGGTATACAGGAAACCCTCCAGTACGTTGAAACTTGTAACCCTTTAAGACATAGAGTTGCAATTACATAAATTGAATAAGTCGAGCCACACGCGATGTAGGCTGAAAATATAATGTATTTACCCTTAAATTATTCAGATCGAAATGACCCACCAAAGGTACTGGAAATACTAGAAATAAACTGGAGTTCAGACCTAATGGAAACACATGTTATACTTAAATAGAATACAATGACAATACTCAATCAGAATATAATGGAATGAAGCTTTCCTCGTTGATTCTGTGTATGACGAATTTCCGTATTTGACTTGACTTTTGATCATCGGACGAGTGGGGTGGGTTAAATACAATAACTAAGGTTTTTTTTATGATGGAACGCCAACCAGGTTGTACAATTTACTTAACTACTTATTTTAATACTACACACATGCATACACCTCTTATCGCTGAAGGGGCAGGCAGAGGCGCAACTAGTGGACCCACTTTTGGCCATGCGTATAACATAACAGCTGGTGCGAGCCTATTGCGCACAAATTCCAGACTCCGCTGATAATAAACAGAAAAACCCAATGTCACTTGCCGACCCGGGATTAGAACCGGAGACCTCAGGTAGTCATATACGCAATAAAACTAACCCATCGAGGCAGTATGCTCATCCATATAGGCCCGTTCATGTTATTCATAAATGTGTAGACGAAACTGTACCTCTGGTACAATATATTTGTTCACAGTATCCAGTAATTGCGATTGGTTTCTAACTCCGAGCCAACTCTCCAGCACCTGTGGAGAAGGTCCCATTTTCACACGATATTTTCTTGCACGAGTGCAGACATACCGCTAAACTATACGCTATAGATTTATTTCGCGCAAGTTTTAGAGCGTGACTCGAATACAGTGTTCAAATTCATTGTACTTTATACTATGAAACATTTGTGGGAGGACATGTTTGTTTCTTATGCTTGATATTGTTTGCGGTTACACTCACATGGTAGTTATTTCCTGTGAATAAAGACCCACTCTGCATTTCTCTGGAATAAAAAGTCTGTTTTATGTCAATACTGGTCTATCTGCGTGCGATTCATCTAAATCCATTCAGAAGTATTTCTAGCGTTTATTCTTATAGAACATTGAGAAATATTCTAAAACCTTCGTATTTGTGTGATTTATGTAGACAGAGAAAATTATTAGTCTCCGGAAATTTCACTAATTTTATGATATACAATATCAGTGCCGAACTATTTTATAACAAAATAGTAGGTAACTTACACGATAGGAGTCATTCATGCTACAGACCAAGCTTGCATTAGCCTTATTCCATCATAAATTACAAATATCCACTAATTCCAACTTCAGAAGCATCAATCACAAGACATGCACAATTCATCTCAATCAGAGACCACAAGTGGCCAATCACGCAGTTTATTTTGGGAATTATTGAAAAGACGGCCGTTTGTCCGGCTGCCTGCAGTTGACGCGCATCTGAATTATAGATCGCAGATGGACTGCGTAATAACTCATGCTTGGTTTATGGTTTACATATACGAGTATATGCCTATATCCTCGGAGGGTTAGGTAGAGGAATATACAGGGCGTCGTTTTGCTAAGCTTCTATTTATATATGGTGTGATAGGGATATTTATCATTTGGCGGCGGCGATAGCCTACTTGGGAGTGGAACGGACTGCCGAGATGAATGTCCGCACCTCTGATTCCTAAAAAAAAAAGTTATGTGTGTATTCTTTGTGAATTATCGCTCGCTTTTACGGTGAAGGAAAACATCGTGAGGAAACCTGCATACCTGAGAAGTTCTCTTCTGAATTTCGAAGGTATGTGAAGTCCGCCACCCGCACTTGCTCAGCGTGGTGGACTAAGGCCTAACCCCTCTCAGTAGTAGAGGAGGCCCGTGCTCAGCAGTGGGCATTATATAATACAGGGCTGGTTTTGTGGTGGTGATAGGGACCAAGGGTGCGCATTATTGGACAGAAATTCCATTCCTGGATAACTCAGATGTATTAGTTGGAAAAGATGTTTTGATGTTTGTTGGAAATGAACGCAGAAATTGCTGACAGGATTTAGGGGAAATTTTGCACACACTAGGGTAGGGCGGGGCTTAAAGGTCCGCGGGTAAAAAGGTCCACCACAAATATCTCAAAAACAAGTGAAGCCTCGTTGTTGCTAACGATACGAGTGCAAAGAAGCGGGCGCGGGAAGAGTAACGCACCATCGCCGAAAATCGGGCGACGTCGCTTGCGGGAGATACACGGTCGTGTGTCCAAATTTTAACGGAAGTATTTTTTTTCGTTGTTAATATTTTTGGTTTCTAGGACTGTTTTTAAGTTAACGATCCCTGAACATAGTTTTTAAGTATACGTTATTTAATTGTTTTTTAAAGTGTATTGTCATTTTTAAGTTAGACTGAATGGTTTTTTTTGTATAACTTATATAAATTCTCACACGTGGTGGGGGTAAAAAGGTCCAGTTGGTCCTTTTTACCCCACATCATTTACATATTGGTTATAAAACCTTTTTATTTGTTTTAGTATGCGGAACTATAAAAGAAAAACAGATCGTGGCACTAAATCTGTAAAATTGATGCAACGTGCAGCAAATTTAGTTCAACGTAAAAATTGTTTAATGTTTATTTCAATTATTTTTGTTTTATAAGAGTTTAAATATCTATGTTTAATATTCTAAAATTTTAAGTGCTGATTTGTTTAATTTTATTCTTCAACTGAGACTGATTATTAATTAAAGTGTTAAGATAGTTAGAAATTATCAATAAAACTTTATATTTTTCCAAAAAATATATTGTTATTTGATTACGACTAATTAAATTTAATTATACTTCAATGAACAGAATATATTTTTTTCTATAATAATGATAACCGTATTTGTTTATTTTTTGTTTTTTGAAAATCAAATATACTTTTGATTTCCATTAAGTCATTTGTAGTTATTATTTCATGAAACCATTTAAAATTAAGACTGAAATATTGGACCTTTTTGCCTCCTCGCTGTCCCTTTTTACCCCTACTATGGGGCAAAACGAGACAGATGACAATGTCTAGAAAAACAGTAAAAAGATATATTTCTATAATGATGAATCAACCAAGAATTGAGCCAAACATAGTTCGATAATTGTTTGTTTCATATGTGTTGTTTGTTTTGATGTAGTAGGTTTGGTTTTCATAATATAATTGCTAAAAGTGAAATTGGACCTTTTTGCCCCGCCCTACCCTATGTCCTAAATTGAAATAGATACAAAGTACTTTGTGCCTCAAATTACCTATACAGAGTCTTCCAACCGGGAAAAGTTTCATACGAGCGAAGCCATAAACAACATCTAGTATTCTATAAAAACCATTATAACATCTCAAACAATGTTTCCAATGCTTAGGCTGTATCATAGACACCATTGAAAATTCCGCACGAAGCGCCTTCGGTGTCCACGTAGGCAAACAGAGTAACGGATCTTAATTCGGGTTAATCCGGGGAAGAAAGCGGGCCCGCGATGTGGAGACGACGTGAGGCGCACGTGCACAGAATAACAGTGGGCCACCATTGCAGCGGGGTTAGGAACTAATACTAACTATACCTATTAATATAATATTATATTATTAGACTGGGACGGAAAGGAACGGGACACTACCGTTACTAATTTATCCCAAGAAAACTACCATGCATACACGCATGGTGGTCACGACCCTCAGTAATGAGGAAACGACTAGGAAGAGAGATTATTATAAAGCTGAAGAGTTTGTTTGAACGCGCTAATCTCAGGAACTTCTCGAATGATTTTAAAAATTCTTTCACTAATAGGAAGCTACATTACTCCTGAGTGCTATAGACTTTTTATCCCGGAAAAACTTTTCCACGCGGGCGGGCCCGCGCGCTTAAGCTATGAAACTATATATTGGAAGAGTTGATACATTTTATGCTATTAGAGAGTTAGGAAGCAGCAAGCAATGCTTTATACAAGTTTGAGGATATAGCGTTTTTCCAGCAATCTAAAGTTGTAAAATACGTATAATGAATCACATTAAGGGCATATACTACGTTATTTACGTACATATCATCGTATCTATAAAAATACACGCCATAGTTTCCAGACTACTTACCGTTAAGCTGACGACGCAACAGATTACGATTTGACTGTTTTGTATTTACATTATACAACGTAGTCGCTTCTCCGAGTCTCGATAAAGACAAAAGTAACACCCTTTCAGCCAGGGCAGTAATTTTCTCGCTTATTTCTCGAAGTTCGCCCTTTTAATGGCCGCAATTGCAGCTAGTTCGCTCATCTCTGACCTTAACGGGCTGTTTGATGACTAAATTGTACAATATCTCGTAATGTCAGTATCCTTTGAGGCGCGAAAATGAACCCTATTAGCAGAGTTTAAAAACTAGATTAGGCAATTTGTTCTCTTGTATAGAAGAATCCGTTTGTAGATACTTACAGACTTAACTTTTCACAATAAAAATTACACGTTGTTATGTTCCGGTTTACGGGATATCTTTAATTGTAATTATTGGGTTTTGAGTCGTAAATTCACTCTGGGTGACAAGACACGTGCAACATCATGTATTATTTACTTTCTTTCTTTCTAATCCTGCCTCGGTGGCGTAGTTGTATTACGGTATGACTGCAATCCCGAAGTTTCGGGTTCGATCCCCGGGTCGGGCATAGTGATATTTGATTTTTCTATTCACTATCCGTCTGGAATTTGTGCCCGATATGGCGATAGGCTCGCCCCCTATCACATCATGGGATGGAATCCGCACGGCGAAAAGTGGATGCACTTAGATACGCCTCTGTCTACCCCTTCGGAGATAAAATGGCGTGATTGTGTGTGAGTTCTTTCTAATCCGTGGTATAAAGTGGTTTGGAGTGTTGCTGTTATTTATGAGCAGTTGTGGCGTTATTTTCCGTGCGGTCGTTATTTTACTCACGTCACCGATTTTATCCTTTACCAGAATACTTGTAGAAATAATTTATTTTATCCTTCATTAAACAGGGAAGTCTGACTAGTTCGGTAATATTTGCGAGTAAAACCAAGAAAATAAGTTATTCTAGTGCTAGAAATATCTCATCGACAGCTGCATTTACTAAATTGTCACTATAATCTGCCTGTTACCAACACAGCTTTGTGTTACGAACTACGGAACAAGTCTCTTATTATAGTCACGACTCACGAGTCATATTCAAACCGAACCTAACTAACTAGGTATCCCGGAATACAACTTCAAACTCGTCCCCAACGACTATATCCAAAACTTTGAGACGTTTAACATCCAAACCCGTTGCAATTTGGACAAATTAAAGGACGAAAAAGAAAAAAAAAACAAAGTAAATTTAAATTCAGCTGTCACGAAGTTCCGAGTCCAAATTAATCGCTTTAAATAGGTTTAAAAACGACTTAGAAAACTTGGAAAACAAAATTTCAATTGGAGGGGTGAGGGGTAACAAAAAGGCAGCTCAAGAAAGCTGACATTAAGTGAATAATTGAATAGTTAAACTCTCATAATATTAACATAAACTGAACATTAGCGATGTAGCGCAGAGTGTAAACTGTAGCGAGTGAGGTGTATGGCGGTTTTCACGGATGTTGTGGGATGAGTAAGGTAAAGTTATAATGCAAAGTACAGTTAAAGAAGAAAGAACAGTTGAGTACAATTGTATGTATATAGTTAATATCTACAAAACACACACACACACACACTCATGCCTTTCATTCCCGAAGGAGTAGGCAGAGGCACAACTAATGCACCCACTTTTCCCGTGCGTATTCCGTCCCATGATGTAATTGGGGCGAGCCTATCGCCATATCGGGCACAAATTCTAGACTCCGGGCTAATGCTGAATAGAAAAATGCAATATCACTTTGCCCGACCCGGGGATCGAACCCGAGACCTTAGCATTGCATTCGTATCGTAATACAACTACGCCACCGAGGTAGGCATATCTACTCAAGTAAAAAGATATTTCGCAAAGAAAAATATGTCATCGCTTTCAAGTTTCATTGCATCGCCACTAATCAAAGTGATCGATTATGTATCACACTATATTTTAAAATCTGGTTCTTTTAATAATAATCTATGGAATAATGGCTAATATGTATTTTTTTATGTGACACAGATAAATCATTTCATCTTTTTCTACTCTTGCATGAATGTCTAACAAACCAAAATAAAAATATTCAAAAATCCTATCACTCCGCTTATGAACTTGGACCATCACAACGCGATCCGAAGCGTATGCTCGTGGTAAATGAACCAAGGAAAAAAACACGCGTGCCACGGTGATCGAATACCGCCTTTGATGTACGCCGCTGGCGAACGCCGCGCGAATACGTAATGCGCGGGTAATGTACGCTAAACGCTTTGCAATTAGACCACCAAATATTTTTTTGTTCTTCCACAACTGACTGATGAGATTAGCAAGCTACTCGCCTGGAAAGTATAATGTCTACCTATATAGTGCTTTGGCCAGTGGCAACAGTATTTTACAATAGTAACTTTTAAAAGTACTATCATTAACTTTAGATACTGCCAGACTGCCTCGGTGGCGTAGTTGTATTACGGTACAACTACAATGCTGAGGTCTCGGGTTCGACCCCCGGGTCGGGCAAAGTGATATTGGGTTTTTCTACTCAGTATCAGCCCGAAGTCTGGAATTTGTGCCCGATAAGCCGATAGGCTCGCCCCCTATCACATCTTGGGACGGAATACGCACGGCGTAAAGTGGGTGCACTAGTTACACCTCTGCCTACCCCTGGGGGGATAACGGGCGTAGTGTGTGTGTAACTTTAGATAAATGCACTCATCATTCTGTATCATTGGATGGTAAATTTCATAATGACACATGGCACTGGTTTGTAACCCGAAACCCTATGGTGACCCTTGCACGCTGATGTTTGACGATAGAAATAGACAATGCGTTACCTCTCCGGACTGATCAACAAATGGATAGCCAGCTATCCTAAGTATTAATAATTGGTGTTATATTAAGGCTGTCAAATGTCTCAATTTGTTAACTAAACCCGTAATTAACAACAATGTCTTACATGCCACCATCATGGCTGGTAATTTAATAAAATTATCTGGCGGTGAAGTAGCTTAGAATCTATTTGAGCCATTGGGTTAATCCATTTATTTATCATAACGCTTATCGTAGGGGTGGGCAGAAAGGATGTGAGATACTAAGGGTATGTTCACGATGTCTGAGTACACGCTAATGGTCGAATATAATATATGGCGACCAAATAGAAAAGTCGAGCTTCCAAAATAGCAAACAAGAGAGCATTCAGCATTAACTGTAATATAAATATTGGAATAATATTACTGAACATTATGAAACAGACACTAAATTGTTATACGAAAATTGATAGCTGTTCGATACTGAATGAAACATAAAAATATTGTCTAGAAGAAGCTCTCGTCTGGACTTTGAAAAGACGTGGACAGACGAACTTAGCATGCACTGTCTAAAAGACTTTCTGTCCCATAATAAGAATTAACATCGTGTTTTTTCTTAATCGTTAATCTTCAAAAATATTTTGATTATTTTAGTTTAGCACTAAAAAGGGCTTTTTCGAAATTCATCAATCGAGGGTAGAATCATAAAATTACTAACACTATCCATACATCTATTATATATCTATTATTTCGTTGTCACTAAAACGCTACAGACATTTATGTCTCCCAACGCCATATCCATTTGTTAATTACCGTTTTTGAAATGTGGTGCTTTAGCAAAAATCTGTTAGCTATGCAAATTAAATTCGACTGAATGCCGACTGGTACCGTGGCTGACGGCTCAAAGAGACGGACCCATTGAATTTCTTATGAGCACGTGATTAGAATCTAAATTCTTTTTGTTCACATTAAAATTTTTCAGTAATTTATTAGTAGATAGTGCCGTTGGTTCGTATATGACGAAGTAGAGACTCTGGTGTATCATTCCAATGTATTGTTTAATGTATTTCTGTCTCAAATTATGGTAAAATTAGTCTAGTGCTATATCAGATTCACTCCAACCCCGAACAATTGGTGTGTATTTTGAAATGTTGCTTACGATCCCTCCAACTACCACAAATCGGCCTGGAACCGATTCAGGTCACCAAAACACCAAACAAAAATTATGTTTTACGATTTAAGGTCAGACTAACAAATCTACCAGAAATAAAAGTGAACTTAGTAGTTCCGCTTTGTTAGATTAGATACTCAGACTTGCACACGAAACCTTCTATAGCTCAGTTCAGAACTTCAAGCGTTTACACAAACAGAACAAAAAATACTTCATGTGCCAGACATGTTCAGGACGTTAAAATACGTTAAATTATTTAGTTTGGTACATGTTTTATACATCGCGACGTCCGTCGGTTCCTTTTTAAAACGCTCTTCACTGAATTTAAGAATAGCTTATTGGTGCAGTGGTGGGGTGTCATTTAAAGTCTAGCTATAGCCTGCGGCTCTGTCTGATAGTCCATTCTTAGTATCGACGCTTGAAAGGCAATAATATCTAAGCGACAAAAATACCTAAAATGAGTTATATACATATTTGGAATCGCCAGATTTTTCTGCGTCGATTGATCCGGGTTTCGTAGCTCTACAACAACTTTTTTGGCGGTTAGATACTAGATGATTCTGGTAAATTTAACTTTTTTTTTCTCACTTACCGCCAAAATTTTTACGACTTTTTGGATTTACAGTAGTTGGTACGCTTAAGGAAATTGATTTTGAACTTAGTGTGTTTTACATGAAATCATGATATTACTGTTTTGCATTAATATATGTTTACTTGAAATAAAAACTGCTCGCTCTTTAATTAGTTGTTTATTACCTACACAAAAAATTATAACTTTGGCATAGATATAATTTTACCTGGACCCATACTCTCCATATTTATGTGCTTAGATATTTTCAGCTTAATAAAATATTTTGTTAATAGTACATTTATACAATTTTACCTAAAATAAAATGAATAATTATTAGTCGGTTAGATAATTTTACCTGAATAATATAAGTTCTATTTTTTATACTTAGATATTTTTACTTGACAACCTTTAACTTCAGTCATGTCGCATAGATAATTTTACCGGGTATGTTCAGGTGGTTATACTTATTGCTAAGAGATATTTACCTGTTCATAATAAAGTAAATACACCCGCTTGCGAACCACCTAGTGTTTTGAAAGTGTCATTTGTATATGCGCGCGATCCTGTACAGCGCGTATTGGTTGTCGCTAAGAGAGGACAGCCGTCCGACGTTTTTATGATTTTGCCTCAATTTTACGTAGATATGGTGAGTTTTTTACAAATAAATAGACTTTTATAATTTTAATAACATTTATTTTTGTAATAAATATATTTATGTTGCATTATTGTGTATTACAATATGTTAATAATAATTTAATTCCAATTTTCCCTATTCTCTCCGTATACTTTTTTGCCGGTTGAGGCTAATCCTGACCTACCCTTTTTGGAGATAATTTATTTGATAAATGCACGCTCTCGTAGGGTGCCCTCTTCCAGCCGTACCATCCACATTAGCTCGAAAGCTTACGAAAGGTATTTAACCTTTCATGACCTGTCTTGAATCCATCCTCTCCACGTGCCCAGACCTCTTTCTATCACAACCACTTTTATCTTGCTCACATTAATTTTCATTCCCTTCTCTTTAAAGACATCATTCACATAATTTTTCGTGCCTTGCAGCTCTCCCGTCGATGTTCTCGTACAGAGACTTCAAAGTCCTCACCAGGTGACTCTCAATCCGATATATTAAAAACAATGTTAACAATCTCTGCACCACCCTAAGGTTGACTGGGAGAGAATGCCTACGGCATTAAGTCCGCCTTTATACATTTCTATATGAAGTGCTTAAATAAATAAATAAATAAAAATGTTAACAACAGTTCATTCCTCAGCATACGATCATAAGCCTTTTCCAAGTTTACGAAGGTGTAAAAGACTTTTTTGGACTTAGCCAAATGTTCTTTCGCTATGCACCTTATATAAAAGACTTGATGTGTGTAACCCATTTCTCTTCTAAAACCTGCTTGGACATTCCACACTTTTTTTCAGTCTCATTAATCACTCTCTTAATGAGGACCTTGGCATACAATTTACTGGCAGCACAGGGAAGGCTTATTCTGCGGTAGCTTTTATATTCTTGCTGTGAAAATTTCTTCTTGAAAATGGATATAATAATGGTTTTGCACCAGATATTAAAAAGTAGCCATAACAATTTTGCTACTACGCCTTTGCCGTATCTCAGCATTTTAACGGTTACACCCAGCAGCCTTGCCTAACCTCATACTTTTCATCGCATTCACTATTCCATTTTCCGTAATCTCATTATTAGCCTCGTTTTGAGAGTAAGCCAGGTCTATAGCCTCTTAACCACCTGCTACATCCCCATCGCCTCATTTAAAAAGTCTTTTGAAGTAGGCCTTCCAAGCAATACTTCCCTTTTATCTCTAAACACCCTTCCATCTTCATTTCTGATGACTCCTATCTTTGAAGTCCCCGACTCTCCCCTGATCAACCATATTTGTTTCCAGAATAGTGAAAGGTTCGCTTTGGATTCACGAGAAGGTTTGTGGTCTAGTTCCTTTTTCTTTCTTTTGCTCAACTATTTTCTGAACTCTCTTTTTCATTTTGGTATACACTATACACACTTACTTGTCTTTGCGAAGTACTATGAAAAACCTTTGTGGAAGACGTATGTCAAGATCGTAGAATGTGGTGCTCAATAGTCTTTTTCTACCCCTGTGGGTTAAGGGCGTGGGTGTGTACGCATGTATTTGCTTTCAGCAAAAATAAATTTAGAGAGAAAATTATGAGTTTCCAACACAATGAATAAATTATAATATTATTGCTTTCGAGTTATGCTTACACAGAGATATTTAAGCAAGCCGTTGTAAATGTTCAGATAAGGCAATTTTGTATGTCCTTCCGCTCATCGTATACTTGAGGCGAGAAACTCCCTCCAAAGAAATAAGTGTTGGCTATTAACAAATTCTATACCATTATGCTATATTTTGGATGTAAGTATGTTTATCTAACAATAAAATGTTGATTATTATTAAAATTGACTGATTATTAAATAGTTCAATGTTTGTAGGAATAACAAGATTTACAATATTATGCACGTATTTATGTTTCTCCACGATCGTGTGACCCAATAATTTAGATATAGATATTTTTACTTGATTTTATTATTATGTTTAGATATCCTTATATGATTTTTACCAACTGTGCATTTTCAAATATTTGTATTTCATTAAATTTACTTGTTACGGTATTCATAAGATGATCCATTTAGATGATTTTACCTGTTTGTAAATTTAGGTAATTTTTAACTAAGCGACGTTAACTTTTTAATTTATAATCTACAGGGCTGTTAATTTAACTCAAAAAACATCAAAAATTAAGAGGTTCCTAAAACAGTTACAATTATTTTTATGCAGCAAATGGTTAATTAGTTATGATTTTTTTTGTCAAAATCAAAACTTTAAAACGCTCTACTGAAAAATTTGCTAAATGTCGCTTAGATATTATTGCCTTTCAAGCGTCGGTATAAATGTTCGTTTATAGCACTCAGGGATAATACACATACATACATACATAAATACTTATGCCTTTTATCCCCAACTGGTTAGGCAGAGGCGCAGCAAGTGCACCCATTTTCCGCCATGCATATTTCGTCCCATGACGTGATAGGAGGCGAGCCTATCGCCATATCGGACACAAATTCCAGACTCCGGGCTAATACTGACTAGACAAACCCAATATCACTCTACCCGGCCCGGGAATTGAACCCGAGATCTCAGCACTACAATCGTACCGTAATACAAATACGCCACCGAGGCAGGGATAATAAAGCTTTCTAAGTTACATAATTGTACAAGTAGTTTCAAAGATTAACCACTAGACTCAATCATACAAACATTACCTTTTATAAGTATAAATTGCCCATAGGTCATTTTAGTTTGAGTAGCAGTCCCGTAGGTTAACCTAAAATATCTATAAACAGATAATCATCAAGAAATAAACTCAGGTTTCCAATTTTCCAATGCCAGAACCATTATTGAGATACATCAACTGGCATATTTCAATATCTTTATGATATAACCAGTTCGGTGCATAAGAGCATCTCGAACGGAGAACAATGACGTCGGGCGTGCATTCAAACTTTGCATTTAATCCGAATCGGGTTCTCTTCTTGCTAAGGTTTTAGCTCGCGACAGTCGCAGCGCTAAGTCCCGTGACACACGGATGTAGGGGACAGTGAGCGGAATGTATTTCTATCGGCACTCGTTGTACAAGCTCTGTTGTGTTCTTGTTTGAAGGTCATTTTGGCATAGAAAGCTTCGGGGTGTCGATCGTAATATTGTGCCGCGTATTATGTAAGTAATGTATAGTCCTGGATGTTGTTGACTGTTGCACTGTTTCTGAACAGTCAAGATGCTTACGGGCTTGCTTTTTTTTACATTTTAGTTAGTTATTTGTGTATAATTTAAATTGCCTAAACATGTATAATGCTAAAGCAATCTAAATTCTTATCACAAATACGTAAGTTTTTTTAGCTCAATACAAGAAAATAAATGCACATGAGGTGAGCAATAAATGGCTATTTAATAAATTTCCATAAAACTTGGTTGATTTAAGTATGTTCAGAATATTTATAAAGCAAGTGAATTAAAACATTGTTATTTAAAACAAAACCCAAGATATTCGCCGACATAATGTATTTAAACATACAATGAGATGAATTAACATAGAAAAAGATTTTATGCTCTTTTATACACAGTCGGTAATGTCTTTGGAGATTAGATATTCTTTAATACTTCTCCCAAAGGCAATGGCTTCGGGCAAACATCTCTGCATTCACTTTAGATTTAAATTAGATTTTTGCTTATAGTTCTAACCACTGGGGACTGAAGTATGCAACAATGAAAATTAAACTTGTGAAGTTAAATTTCAACTCAAAGCGCTGTGTCAACGTTCAATTTAACTCTTTGAGAGAAGACACTCTATTATCACAGAAGGGATAAAAGTTAGCTTTTACTAGATCTGTTTTATTTTGAAATGTTAGTTATTTTACTTTATATCTTAAATACTAATGCTTCATTTTATCTCGGCGTCCCTTAACGGCAGACTTAGATAATAATTAACGTTTTAATTTTAACTATTATAATATAGAATGTGTTATGAATGTAAAGATAAATAAATAAATATTAAAATTACTCATTAAGGTATCTCTTAAATATTTAAAGATTTACAAGTCGAAATACGACTGCCTCGGTGGCGTAGTTGTATTACGGTACGACTGCAAGGCTGAGGTCTCGGGTTCGATTCCCGGGTCGGGCAAAGTGATATTGGATTTTTCTATTCAGTATCAGCCCGGAGTCTGGAATTTGTGCCCGATATGGCGATAGGCTCGCCCCCTATCACATCATGGGACGGAATACGCTTGGCGAAAAGTGGGTGCAATAGTTGCGCCTCTGCCTACCCCTTCGGGGATAAAAGGCGTGAGCATGCGTATGCGTACAAGTCGAAATAAGTTCAATTAAAAATTAACTGACGTATAGCGTACAAACTTCCATAAAAGTCGTAGATGATATTGTGTCTGCTTCATAACCCATCGTGACTTATTATTATAATCATAGTGAATTATAGAAATGGTTAAATGGAATAGCGTAATCAAAAACTAACTTCCACGCTCTCCTATCGTCGTTACAGTATGTATTCACAACTAAAGGTTTATTCATACATACACGACTAGAATAAGTTTATTAAAAATCCTTTACCAAACATTACAACACATTGGAACATAGTGTGTAATCGTATCTTTAAATATATGGACCAATATTCCTGCACCTTTTTAATTTAACACGTTAAACAACTTTATTTCACTTGTCAGTAAATACAATTTAAAATTAAAATATGAATAGAGACATCGCTTTCTTTTTTTTTATTGCATTTAATGACGAGATGAGCATGCCATTCGCCTGATGGTAAGTGATACGACCACCCATAAACAGTAGCAACACCATCCAGCACCTTGAGTTACAAAGTACTGTTTGGCATTCCACTGCACTCGTCATCCTGAGACATAACATGTTAAGTCTCATTATGTCCAGTAGTTACACTGGCTACAATGTCCTTCAAACCGAAACACAACAGTGTATGCACACTGCTGCTTGGCGGTAGAAATAGATATTGCGGTGGTACCCACCCAGACGGACTCTCACATATGAGAGACCAGTAGCCTCGCTTGCCCTGGCATCATGAAAATGATGCCAACCTATATTATTGAATGAACAATCGCTTCACCTCAAAAGCGAAGTCAAATGTTTATTTCACAATGACACAGCTCGGACCCATCACGAATCCCGCACGGCCGTGCTTAAAGTTTAAGTCTCCCATCAACCTTAGCAGATAAACTTGAGCTAATTAACACTCGCGGCACATCAACACTCTGGAATCCAGTTTAACGCGACTTTGCACAAAGTACTTGAAAATAATTACGCCAGCTACCGAAATGCGCTTTGGGACACGCTAATGTGTGTAAAAGTTTTGTTTGCTACGTACTTTTATGAGTGCCTTTTCGCTTTTTTTATAGCTGAAGTAGGTTTTGCTAATAATGTAACAACTAGATTTGCGTGGCTCCATTCACTAAAAGTCTGTTCTATGGATAATACTTTGCGGCAGAGAAACTGGGGATATGCGATGGGCCGTCAGGGTAGGCAGCAGTGTGCATGCACTATTGTGTTTCGGTTTGAAGGATATTGTAGCTAGCGTTATTACTGGGCATTATGAGACTTAAAATCTCATGTCTCAAGGTGACGAGCACAGTGGAGTGCCACGTAGAACTTTGCAATTTAAAGTTCTGTGCGGCGTTCCTACTGTTTATGCGCGGTCTTATCGCTTACCATCAGTCGACCGGCAAAACGGTGATAAGAAGCGATCACACCTACCCAAATAAACATACGTCTAAAAGTTTAAAAGAGACCTACGCCTTAGTTTTATCGCCTATGAAAGCTGCCAACTCAAAATATTCAAGAACGTTTTATAAGCCATTACAAAAACAAAAATAGAAAGAAATACTACTCTCTGCCACTCCCGCGAGACATTCGGCATGTAGTTAAGTTACAATAACACGTTTAAGTTCGTATAAAACAAAAACTACGAACCTATTTTCACGTAAAAAATATTGCAGAAAGTTTCCTTACATTTCAGGCGAAAGGTTTTTCCTGAAAGTACGTGTCGTGAATTCATGTAAAATGGCTGAAATGGTATTTCAGAAATGTTGGATAGACGTATTATTTCGTACGTAAAATTATTTGTGGAATTCGTGGTTTTATCGCGTTCAGTTTGATGTACATTATTTTTTTACCTCTTTTGGATAGGTATCATTTTTACACGCTTTATATTAGCTTCACTTGTATGTATGTATGTTTGTATCTTTGTAACCGACTCCTTTGGGCGCGATTTTAACCCACTTTAAACTATCAGATTTTATTCAAACTTTGTAGATTTGTCGAGGACCGATAACAATACACTAATTTGATAAGATTATGCCATTATTCAATTTGCAAAATGAGATTTTTTTCAATTTATAATTTTTTTATTTTTAGTGACATCTGTTGGACCATAGTAGAATTACAACTAAACTGGCTACTCTTATGCGTAAAAAATCCTACTTGTCACAAGATGGCGCTTTCGTTTATTTTTAGTGACATCTGTTGGACAATAGTAGAACAGAACAAAAAAATTAAAATTAAATAATAGTTTAAAACAACTAAAAAACACGCTTTATAGAAAATCCAACTAAAAAATAGAAAATAAATTTGAATTAAGAATAGTGTAAATAAGAAAAAAATTAATTTTATTGTACAAAAAAGCGTGGAGTGCATGGTGTTTAAAGTTATAAATATTTTATTGACAGATAATATGAGTAGAAGTATTATATATCATTTTGATAATATCTTAAAAAGCACAAGAATAAATCACAACCACTCATTTTCCAATTGAAACAAACCAGTCCCGCCTAAATAAAACATTTCCAAGGCTAATCTATATTTTTACAAGAAAACATATTTTATGAAAGCCGTGCGTTGATATCATTTGCATTCATTAGGCCGAGTGTGCTGACTGGAGGTAATGGTTACTCGTTTTTTTACCTTTTTGCCTTTCATAATAATGCGAGTTTATTCGTTACATTAAACGTATGTGTTGTTATTTATTGGCGAGCTAAAGTAGTAATACATTAACTTGCGAATGGTCTTTTTCACTTTCGAAATCCGAATGCTATTCGTGGTATTTTTCGTTCTTCACTAAGAATTCGTGAAGTATCAAATGAAGTGAAGTATACTCACTTAATAATCTTCAAATTGTTTGTAGCCTATTTAAAAGGAAGGAGAAAACGTAAAATAGAATACCTATATTTTGCTAAGTGATTTACCTGTATCTGCCCTCAAGCATCAATGAAGCATTTTCCGGCAATCTCCCGGTTTCAAAGACAATATAACTAGTGTAATTACTTGGCATTATGTTTCAAGATCTTATAGATCAAGGTACTGTGCAGTGCAGTTCCATTCAGTACTTTGTAATAGTCCTAACGGGTTTCTAAATAGGAACAACATAAACCATCAAGCAAGCGATGTAGGTTCTCACCAATTGGTTTAATGAAACCCTATTCACAAGGCAAACCAGAAAGTTAATCCATAAATTTACAAACGTCTTCCTATCCCTTTTGACTCAAACGTTATAATAGTACTTGGAAAATAATATTCAAATTTAGACAATTGCTATAACAAAGTACATAAGATCTTTACAATGTTCGTAACCCCACCGCCGGCGTCCCCTTAATAATCAAGTTTCAGAGTTGCCCGTCCAAGATGTCACTGTGCGAATGAATATTCCCCTACATCCCAGCTGAGTAACTAAGGCCACCGTCTAAGATAATTAACAATTTGTTGAAGCAGTTTCTTTAGTATGTGTTTTGGGAGGTTTTTGAAACTTAGGGAGATAATGCGAGTTCTTGCGAGTTTTTGTGAATGGATATTTTGTTTGTACTTTTTTCAAGCTTACTATATTTCTCATAAGGTCTATTACTTGGGCTATTTTATTAATAATAACGAAATTTTAAATTAATGTACGCAGTAGAAACAACCTAACACTTTCTTTTATATTTAAAAACATCCACCAAGTAGGTAATTCCGAAATAAATACTCCAGAATCAAACAGAAAAGAGGGCTTTTGTTCTGGACGAAGACGCGCCGCAGCTCCTTAAGTGGCGATTAAATTGAAACGTCTCCTGTGACACGGCCATCCATCAGCGAGACATCGCGGCAGCCAGAAGCGCGGCTGCACTCATCAATTAACTTACAAATAAAACACACGAAAACTTTGATAAAAACTATTCGAACAAATACAAGTGATGAATCGATCGGCGTGGAGTTACCGGTACTGGATGTGACGGGTGGGGGATTATCTTTGCGTTGGAGGAATTTGAATGGTACTTAATTTTCATATTATATGAGATATGTTTATTTTGTTAGATATCAAAGCATAAATCCATAAAGCTAACATGAACAGCACACGAAAAAAATAAGTCTGAATTAATATGTAGAATATTTTTGTCACCGAAAAGCACTTGACTATTTTCATTTCGGGAAAGAACTTTCTAGAGTGAAATACCCGCCGTAACTACTCGATCCAGTAAGACGCGTACGGCAGTTGGCAGTGTGTAATAAATCAACCCGGAATAATTCTCGCTACTAAATTTAGCAACAGATGCAATATAATATCCATGTTGTACTTCTTTAATAATATTATATTAATCGATTACAATATAATTATTTCTTTCACTTTCTTATTGTCTAATATCCTTCGCCCTTCTAAAATAAACATCATCAGCGATAACTTCAACATCGCTCAATACCACACCAAATCCCTGATAGAAAACAAGTCTCACCATGTTCAGAACTTATCCGATACGATTATTGATCGTACAAGGTGGTTGTTTGCACCTCTGACGGGTAGGGACACATCTATCAACTGTACATCTTTATCGTACGACACAAAGAGTTCTACTCCAGTGTGCCGGTGCCAACAAATGAAATTTTCGATCGAGACGAATGACTGTGCATTACTCTTTTTGTATGCCCGACAACAATAACGCTTTTCACTTGACGCTCATTGTATGGTAAAGCGTTTTAGCAGCTAGAAATTTTTGCATGAATTATCGAGGTTGGGTTATTATGGCTCGTTTTGTCTATCCACGCTGTAGTTTTGTGCAGCTTAAATGGGTCGTTTGACCGAAGTGATATTACCGATTCATTGAATTTGAATTAAGAGATTCTGATTGTTATCACTGAATGTTTGCCAGATGATCAAAACTTCTGCTCCCATTTTTTATAATTTATTTGAGTTCCAGTCGTCGTTATTTACTCGCAATGAATTTTTATTTTATTTCTTTCCACTCAACATCATCTTTATCATCAGCCACATGACGTCCACTGCTGAACATAGGCCTCCCCAAAGATTTCCAGACGGACCTGTCAAAAGCGGCCCGCATCCAGCGTGTTCCTGCGACCTTTATCAAGCCGACGCTGCGCTTGCCAGTACGTGGTCTCCACTCAATTCATTTCATTTCAGTCATATCAGCAAATTTCAGGCCCAGTTTTCTATTCTTTCATATTACTATTCTTACTCAACCGACAAAACAATAGTCAAAATTCAGTCTTAGTTACAGCGCCACTCATTCTATTGTCAACTAACTTTTTGCTTAATACTGTCTGTCTGACCCCGTATGAAGAGTCGTAAAGTTACAAAGTTAAACTCCAAGACAGGAGTAAGCAGACCCTTGTTTACATGCTTATGATTTATTGTTAAAGTTTATTAATTGTACCGTTGGTTATAGTTTATCTTATATGTTTAATGGATTTCGTAGTTGGTGGTGACATTACTTAAGTCTATAAAGTTGTGTTCGACGCTATACATATAAACGGCTTTTGATAACTTCAATTTTGTTAGCTTTTGTGTTTTGATTATCTCATAGTATAGGCTCGAATTTATATTAAAATATTTACCACGGATTTCTACCCATAAAATAGCAATTTCAAGAATATAACAAGTTTTCACTAATAAGACAAAGCAAAATGATCTTTCTACAATTTATAAATTCTACAAACACAACTCTCATGTAGACGTAACTACATTTAACTTCAGAGTTCAAGATCCAATTTAAACGATTCCATACCCGTTTAAACTTAATCTTCTTTATCTCCTATTTTGGCAAACACACATATTTTCCCAATTATAACATTAGTGCAGACAGTAAGACTAGTTAAGATTAACGACTTCACCTGGTAATATCTGAACGGTGGAGTGAGCATTTGGCAACGCACACACACTACCGAGAACTTTGAATCATTAAAATAATATATAGATTTATCAAGTTTGTGGCAAATAAAAATATCGTAAAGAAGCGGAGTATTAGTTGCGAGAACGTTAACAATATGGAGTTAGTGTGTGAATAATAGATATTATCTGGTATTGTCAGTGTATGCTCTACAATCGAGCATATTGTTAAACATATTTCATGATCTCCCTCTGTTAGTACTTATGTAAATGAATATAGAAGAGGAATTGTATATCTCAGAACTGGAATTAATAAAGGACCGTTTTGTTATTCAAGGTTTTATAATATTTAAATGCGTTAGCAACGTCACTCTCGTGGATTAGTTGACATGTTATTATTTTAAAAATATTTTGACTGCCTCGCGCAGTTGTATTGCGTACACGTTACGAGTACGATTTGCGCGCTGAGGTCCTAGGTTCGAATCTCGGGTCGAGCAAAAAAAAAAAAAAACGTCGTGACTGGGTTTTTCCATCTTAAAAATTACTCAGTTGCATCTCGGAGTCAGGAAGTTGGCGGTGTGATACCCCCGTGCCTCGGAAAGCACGTAAAGCCGTTGGTGCTGCGCCTGATCTCTCTACGGTCATGTCGGATTGCCGTCTCACCGGACTATGAGAGTGAAGGAATAGCGAGTGCACCTGTGTATTGCGCACACACTTGTGCACTATAATATCTCCTGCGTACCTGGCTGATCTCCGTCGAGATTGGCCGCCGTAGCCGAAATTGGCTAGGAAGGTATTATTTTAAAAAGTTATAGTTGTTATTTGATGGATACATTTTATATTCTGATGATTGAGAATTTGGTATAAGTGAAATAGAAACACCAAAGCTAAATGTCACCACATTATAACAATCCAATTTCCCATTTCCTTTATAACTGGTAACACACGTTCATTGCGACCTTTGACACTAGACAGCAATGATACTCATCATCAGATTACGTTAAGGCATCTACTACAAAACTCAACCATGAACATTAAAACCCTTTTATCAAGGCGCGAAAATAAACATCTAAAATCCTCTAATACGGAGGGCAGATTTAATCTTGCAGCAAAAAGGAGCTTAGACGCCGTCAGCGAGTGCGCGGGTTCGTTGTCCGGCAAGTCACTTTCGCCGACACAATTTCAAGATGCCATTCTGTCTGAATTTATAGCGTTTGTCTCCATTCTTGACTCGCTCACTTTTAACACGGGATAGAGCGAGAGAATATTATTTTAGAGTTCCTTTGACTCTAAACTCATTTGATATCATAGTTTTATTGCGAGTAATCAAATAAAAGATGAAAAGATAGTAAAGTGTCCTCACCTTTGCGACACAGACTTAAAATTTTATATGATTGTGTATAATGTTATAGTAAATTACATAATTTTTATATCTGCAGACGGATGGATAGTCGATAGAGAAGACAGGTGCTGGAGTGGAGACCACGATTAGGTTCACGTAGTGTAGGACGCCCTGCTGCATGATAGACCAACGACTTGAAAAACACGGATGGATGCCGGCTGCTCAAGACCGGGATGGTTGGCGCTCACTTGGGGAAGCCTACAGTCAGCGGCGATAGGCTGAAAAAAATATATAACTATTTTAATTCATAGGATATTGTTTTTATTTTTTTTAAGCTGTAGACATGGATTTCAAAAAATTGCGACTACCTACTTCTTTTTTTATTTCATGTCATAATTTATTACGTATTTACCATAGCCGCCTATGGATATTGAGAGCAGTCGCACATCGAGCTATAAATTGACCGCGAAATGAAAGGCGGTGAGTTTAATCCCCACATTGAAATCAATGTTATGACACTGAAAAACCCAAGTTTTATGAGCTCCACAAAATTTGTATCTTAGTGTGGGGTCAGGACTTTATACGCCAGGTGTATGATATCACCAACTTTATTCTACCACTTTTTTACCTTCTCCTAGTGATCTTAAAAGAAAAAATACCATCCATTGAAATGGAAACAATATTGTAAAGTCAACAACACGGAACACAGTAAACAATCTACGGTTCACGCTTCGCCGCTCGTATTTTTTAATAATAAATCCGCACGAGAAAGTTGTTGCCAAAGTTTAATGAAGGATGGTTGGACGACAATATTTTCTCTTTACAGTACATCTCTCGTCCTGTTTGTAGATTAACATCTTTCATCATTAAAATTATCTTGAGAGAACTCGATGTACACATTTTTATACATTTTACGAGAGTAATATTTACGAAACGTTTTAGTAATTTCGCGAGATGTTTTGCTTGTCGTGTAATTTCTTTGCGACGTTTTATTAAAATATCATTTAAGTTACATTCTAATGTAATTATTTTTGTGAAGAAAATGTAAGGGAATGTTTAATATTCCATTATTTTTTACGTAGCGAAGATGCCTAATTTACAAAGTAGGGAGTTTGTCATCTAAAAAATAATAATACCAAAATGCTGATATGAATGTTTTAAATTTGAAAGTAAATTTGTTTGTATGTTATGGTTTCTTAAAATACTTTAAGTAAGTATTGATGAAGGCGTTATGGAAATAAACTATAGCAAAGTAAAGGTAATGAGGTACTTACGTATAATGCGAAAAACAAAGTATAATATAAAATGGATAACACAATTAAGTTATAATACTATCAGGTGATATAATATTTAGACGTTTCTAAATGTATTTACTGAACTCCATTTCATATTCGTCGCTTCGCCACTAGCCTCAAGACCCAAACTTCCGCACACTACAAACAAAGCGTAATCCACAAAACACGAAACAAGATTTAAAGCAATACCCACAGCAAGGCGTCCAATTAAAAATTAGACTTGTTCAAACAAAAGAGTGGGGGCTGAAAGTGGAACGAGTGCACTCCGCGCGTTTTGAACGCGTTTCAGCAGCGTTTTCGCAACGTCTCGACGTGCAGGAAAACAATTAAACCCTTCGCTTGTTCCGGGGAAAGTTTGCGGATGCATCTCTCCTTTGTAGCTACAGATCGGCGCGGGGCATGAGAGAGTGGCGTGCGACTGGTTGTGATGGAATTGTTACTATTGGCGAACATTATTATTATATTTTTGTATAATATACAAGGTTATTTTGATAATGTTACTAAAAGATCTCACGTGTTTGCCAGACTTCTGTCAATATTCATCAAAGTATGGGAGCACTGTTTTTGCATAGGTACTACAAGTTTTCAAGCGGCAGTATGAGGGTACTGAAAATTATGAGTATTTTATCCAGATCCCTTAAAATCGGGTGACACACTAGCTGACGTTATCTGTGGACTTAGAATGTGACACGAAGACGCAACTCGTAAAACGTTGTCGTTTAATTTTGATGTTTGTGATTGATCGAGAAACCAATACGTCAGCCTCTCAACCAATCCCAATAAGACGAAACGGAGACGTGACGTGTTTTTTTGTCACAATCTAAGCCCACTGGCCTATTCTAATAAATTCAAAATCATTTGAAAAAAAAATACTCGTTACATAAATGTATAAACCGACTTAATACAAAAGTCACACTTATCTGTGTTCCCAAATAAATGGTAATAAAATGAGTACTATTCAGGGCCGGCGCCCATATGGCGCAGCACAGAGCAGGACATTTTCACTGTAAAACTATTATCGACATTGGCCTCATTGAAATAATATCTGAAATCAATTAATTTCTGAAGAGCATCGAAGTGACTACATGCGAAAGGTAGCGTGTAGAAACGTTACTGCGCGAGCATGCACGTCACTCCGCAGGCATCCGCTTTCGGTCGCCGGACTCGCCGAAGCGACGCTCGCTACAGTACAAATTTCGTCAACCCAAAATCTTCTTTTCTCTATAATTCTTGTCTTTTTTAATTACTCTTCTTCCTCTTCTACAAGTAATGTAATCAACAGCACGTCCCAATCCATCATTTTACTTACGAATGTACACATTTGGACTCTCGAAAAATTGCAAAATGAACGATGAATACGTTGTGTCGAGTATCCGCAGTCTCGCGGGTGCTCGCGCATTTTTTGGTAAAATTCTCCTAATGTGTCATGCGTTTAGAAAACTTCGCCGGCATGCTCTGTGCTGCGCTCCACCATATGTGCGCCGGCCCTTACATTAATAAATACGAAAACTGTAAAATAAAATGTACTTGTAATCTATGAAACAGGGCTTTCATGTCTTAGGATGTTAGTTCAAAGTTCTATGTGATTTTGTTGAGGCAGTCATAGAGCTTGATCAAAGCTTGTCTCCCCGGCAGTATGAAAAGGTTAAATTCTCGTGACTTGGCCGGCGCGTTTGAAGACAGATAGTAACATCAGAACGTTAAATGTAACTCTTACATCTTACATCACCTGTTTAGCCATTGTCGTGCGGTTACTTATGTACTTTTATATTTTTCTAATTGTTATGTGCCACGGCAATTTGGCTGTCGTTTAGAGGGTTTTTAAAATTAACGAACAACTATATGGTAAAATACAATTGATAGTTTTATCTCGTCTGCAGTTTTTTAATAGATTGCTACGTTTAATTCCGAAGATGATAGATGAGCTGATAGTGTAAAAAAAGCTGATTAATTAAAACAATTTTATACATTGATACGCAAACGAGGCCCAAATAAAACAACGGTTTATTTAATATTTTAATACTTACTTTATAAATGAGAAAATGAACGTTGAAATGGGCGTTACAGTCGTCGGTGGACTATTTTTATGTCGTTAAAATTCCCTTCCGCGGGAATTACTGTCTAGACCCGATTTAAACTTCAATTTCGTTTCTCATTACACAGCTGTAACTAATTTGTGGTGGTTGCGGTTCGGGAATGGGAGTTTCGGATTCGATTCTTGGCACGGGAAAGCAGTTGGAAAAATGTGGTTAGGAACTCCTTCGATTTATTAGGATTCAAATTGCAGATTGGTGCTGTATTTAATTACTCAATTACTATGTGATTTTCAATTTTGAGAAATTCTATAACGAGAGAAAGTGATCGGTAGGTTAATAAGTCCTTTATTTTTTATTTTTTTTAAAAAGGACTTATTAACAAAAGGATAAATATGGATGAATAAGGGAGAGTGGACTTACTCTTCTTCCTTAAGTTAATAAAATGACCATGGCACGCACCTCTGACTTTTCTAAAAAGTTATGTGTGTATTCTTTGTGAATTATCGCTCGCTTTAACGGCGAAGGAAAACATCGTGAGGAAACCTGCATATCTGAGAAGTTCTCTATAGGAATTTCGAAGGTATGTGAATTCTGCCAACCCGCACTAGGCCAGCGTGGGGAACTAAGGCCTAAACCCTCTCAGTTGTAGAGGAGGCCCGTGCTCAGCAGTGGACAGTATGTAATACAGGGCTGGTATGGTGGTGGTGGTGGAAGGTTTTCATGGACGGTGAAGATCTCTCTCTCTTCATTAGGTGTCCTATATACTAAATTTCCTACGTAATTATTGATTAACAAGTTTTCCAACGTTTCACATAACTTTTTTTTTTTTTTTATTGCATTGAGTGACGAGACGAGTATGCCGTTCGCGTGATGGTAAGCGATACGACCACCCATAAACAGTAGCAACACCATCCAGCACCTTGACTGACAAAGTACTGAGTGGCATTCCACTGCGCTCGTCATCCTGAGACATAAGATGTTAAGTCTCATTATGTCCGGTAGTTATACTGGCTACAATGTCCTTCAAACCGAAACACAACAGTGCATGCACACTGTTGCTTGGCGGTAGAAATAGACATTGCGGTGATACCCACCCAGACGGCCTCTTACATAATGAGAGACCTACCACCAGTATAACACCAAACTACACAAAATAAATTCAAAACACAAGATCTATCCAAACAATCCAACGCAAAATTAACTTTAAAACCCCAAATATAAGCCTTTTAATAAGAATTCAGCATTTCATTTGAAGCGAAACCGCCTGACGTCATCGCCGTAACGACCACCACGTTTTCAATTACACCACAATTGTGGCTAAAGCTATAATAACATCGGATACCGGCAATTTTCTACAGCCGACCGTAAATTGCATTTGTTTTCTACTTGCTAATGCAGGGCTTGATACGTTGTTATTTGTAGAAGCGTTGGTTTAATGGCCATTTCATTGTTGAGGATTTTATTAGAGGTATTATGAAAAGGAGCCATGGTTTATCTATTTTTATCTGCAAAATAGGTCACTTTGGTACCTCTGTCTTATAGGTAACGTCTTATTCGACTTAACTTCTTGTATCTCAGAATGATGAGTATCTTTCAGTTTCATGCAGACTTTTATATTCAAAGTTCTGGATTTCGTTGCTACTTTTAGGGCTCGTGGTGATTGCTATCTGTCAAGCTACTTGACTTTCTCATCTTTCAAATAATATACACAAGTGTGGTAACTATACTGTTACAAATAATAGTTAATACGATTAATAGTCTCGACAAATTCGCAACTCTTAATGCTTTTCTTCTAAGGTCAGCAACGCCGCCGTGATTCCACTGTCTTTATTCACTCAAATATTCTAGACCTAAAACAACTCACAATTAATTCACTGATTAGATAAGTTTAACTTTAATTAATTTACAATTTTGCCTTCACCAGTCTGAAAATTTCCATTAATGAACAAATTCAAAAGCCAAATGAGATTAACGTGAAACTAGGACGAAACCACTAATCCAGAATAAATGCAACGAAACATTTAAATCTTAAATAAACACTCTTTCATTTAATTGCATGCGTTTAATTATACCACATGTCATTGTTTCAGGTAAGTGGGCGCTGGAATTGAAGAGGTGAACTCGGTAACATTACCCCTTTAGAAACAAAAATTAAGTTCTCAACGCCGAGTGCAGTGTAAATGTTTGTGGAAGTGGTAATAGCGTGTAGTTTTAGTGGGATTTGGGCTTTATTTGAAACTGGAGAGTTTTTTGTAAAAAGGTTGTTTTATCACGAGTAATTTTAATAGGTATAATATTTATATAATTACAGTTTTGCGTGAATCTGTGGTGTAGTTGTATTACGTGCGCAGTACGACTACCGCTCTGAGGTCCTGGGTTCGAATCCCGGTTCTGGCAAAGTGATATTGAGTATTTCTGCTCAGTATCAGCCCAGAGTCTGGAATTAGTACCCAATATGGCAATAGGCTCGATCGTTATAACGTCATGGGACGGAATACACATGGCAAAAATTGGGTTTCCTGGTTGCACCTCTGCCTAAACCTTCGTGTATAAAGGTATTTTTATTTTGTTTTTTTCTGTGAGCACTGTTGTTTCAGTTTGACGGGCATTGAACCATTGAGTATCATGAAGCATAACCGCTAATCAAACAAAAAGCAGCGCAGTGCTTAATAGTATTTCTTAATTAGAAGGTCACGATGGTATTGCTATGGACAATCATGGGCTGTCTATCATTAGAGGGTCAACCTTATCTCCACATTCCTTGATGTAACATAAATTAAGATCACTACAATCGACTAAAACGTCACAACTACCGCAGTACAAATAATTTCAAAACAAGTCCTCGATTTCGTGTATCTTTTACAGAGACGTAACTTCATAAAAATAGAAGCCATTTTTCAAATAAACGTGCCCCAAAAGTCCGCTGGCCCTAACACCGAGAAACTCTTTGCCATACAAGGTCTTGCACTTAGACCATTACTTCAGGTGGCTGACGGGCGAAATTAAAGAATTTATTGTCTCCAGACCAGCCTCCGAGGAGAAGTAACTACAATTTGTTTCAAAAGATATCAAAATGAGTTTTGTGTGAATAAATAAGTAGCTATATTTTCTGTGTGTAGCGAAAGCTTTTAAAATAGACAAAAATGTTATTCAAGTTATAACTTATAAAGAGACCAATTTTGTAAGTTTGATGAAGGGTTCTCTAGCATTACTTAACTGGTTTTAAAAATTCGTTGTTAGGCTGGTTGAGTAGAAAAGTCTAAAAGTTTTCATGAAAAATGCCAGTTGAGCAATGGGGTGTGTAGTTTAGTGTTCATAAATTCTAGGTCAAAAAGTTAAGACGAAATTCAATAACATAACAATTACAAGAATCAAGATCGCCACAAAACTCGACCAAATCTCGCGGCTACTCTCCGAAACAAATAGTAAGGTCTACAACTTACAACCTCAGGCAAACTTTGCATCGGTTTAGTCTTAATAATTTCTTAGACCACTTTAGGTAAATACGCTCTGTGGTGTAATAAGTTAGGGGCTAACTAAGACACAAGCAACTTCGGACATATTCAAAAATGTACTTTAGTGGAGTTAGTTTACTTTATGTTCTGTATATTAAATGGGGGTAACTTTTCTTTTATAATAACTGTCAAAATATCTTTTATAATTCTTCTGACTGATTTCCACTTTTGTTAATGTTTCACAATTGAACCCAAACAGAACACCGAATTAGTCGAATTGTCCGTTGTAGATTTTTTAAAACCTCATTTAGGCGGATCAATTATTGCTAGCAGTAAACTAATGCAATTATTGCTTAATAAGTTATCCCTTCTGAACATGCGCAATGACATCGAAATTCTCGCCCACGTGGACTTATACGAGTTTTTTTAATAGGTATTCAAAAACGAATCTTGTTAACAATATCATACATACATACCCACTCACGTTCTTTATCCCCAAAGAGGTAGGTAGAGGAGCAACTAGTGCACCCACTTTTCGCCATAATTATTCCGTCCCATGATGTGATAGGAGGCGAGCCTATCGCCATATCGGCCCATTATCGGCATAAATTCCAGACTCCGGGCTGATACTGAGTAGAAAAATCCAATATCACTTTGCCCGACTCGGGGATTGAACCCGAGACCTTAGCACTGCAGTCGTACCGTAATACAACTACGCCGAGGCAGTCAGCTTCAGCAGAGGCAGTATTTAACAATATCTTACGCAATTATTGTCCAGTCTAATTTAGTATTTATATTATTCCCAGAATCCCCTTCAGCAGATTCTAAATGCCGCGAACACCAAGGTCTGAGAAGTTTAATTTTAAAATATCAAAATTTACATAGACGAATGGTTTAATTCAAGTGCGTCGTACTTCGCGACCACTTCGATGGGATGGGCGTGTGCCTGAATAATCTGATGTTTTGGACGGTTGCTTATCTCGAGGATGGAATTGGCTTCCAGAAGCGTGACTTGGAAATTGCGCCCGAGATGGTTGATTACGTAAAATTATGGAGTCAGGGATACTACCTACGCAGTATCTGCCACTGTAATCTAGCGATTGCAAACGAGTATGGTGGCTATTATTTGATCTAGATTTTATCTTGAGCGATATAATATATCTGACTTTTCGAAGTTGTATTGTCTGTGGTTGACGAATAAAGTGCAGTGGCCACTCACTGCTGAGTAATTCAACCTTAAGCTAGTGTTTTTATTATTTATGGACAGTTACAGCTTTATTACAAAATATCATGATGAAGATAAATCATTTAACTCCCAAATAACATCGAATATGACAATAATCAAATTGACGTCGTTGATTGAACAGAAACTGCAAATTATAAATTAATGCGTCCTTAATACATCAAACCGCGGGCGGGAGCTGACAGCGGCGCACAATATGCCTTACATTACGGCTAATGTGACGTTAGTTAGATCGTAATTGGTAACGAAATCAGAAGTGGATAATATAATAAAATAATTTAAGGCATTGAAGACAGGAAATTGAAGACCTCAGGCTGCTTTAATGTAAAAGCTTTTGGTTGTCACCTATGACAATTATTGATGGCGATTTTTATTATACCACCTCTCTTTTACTCTCGGGGGTTAAAAACATAGTTTAATCGTTTTGCAAAGATTGTTCTTTGTTCCCATATCTAATAAACAAGATATGTATTTTATATTTTTTAAACTGCATACTTTTATTTGGTCGTTGTGTTTCTAATTCCACATGGCTATATTTCAATAGAAAGCAATTATGGCTTTCATAAGAAAAGATAATACGGGCTAATACGTTTCGGTATAAAACGTCCATTAAACTAGATACCCACATCGTTCTGAGAAATCCATAGTTCCATACTTATACTATAAATGTGAACGTTAGTCCATTCCATTCTATAAATGTGAACGTTAGTCTGTCTGTCAGTCACGCTTTCACAGCTGAACCACTGAATCGATTTCGATGAAATTTGGATTGGCAAAATTGTCCTAAAGGACAGAGCCGGTTAAGGGAAAAACTTTGATTAATTATATACCTAGATAGAGTGACGCGCTGCAATGAAACTAAAACAAACAGGCCAACTTTTGTTTAAGCTAGTATGCGTGACAGCTGTGTCATACGCTATAGCTGCATCATTTTGCGTATCCTTGTGTGCGCCCATAATGATAACAGTTATTACATGGTCTCTTTTAAAACGGGGCGAAAATGATATCCATGAAAATCAACAAAAATGATTTCACTCGAACTCATTTAGTGGGAACAGTTCGCTTCTATTTTTTTCGACGCGTTTGTAACGTTCAGTGTCTATCTAGGTATATAATTAATCTAAGGGAAAAAAAATTATATGGAGATAGTTTGAGACCCCGAGAAGGAAATAAGCTTTTTATTCCAAGAAAATATATAGCGGGACTATATATCGGAATTTATTCCGATTAAAACTCTTTTACGTGGGCAAAGTCGCGAACATAAGCAAGTAAAAATATATAGGTAAGCGATACCTCAAATTACTCCACGTTTGTGATAAGATTTTCCACCTTGATGATCTTTCATCATTATCAACCACACGATGAACCCTGTTGAAAACAAGCACCCTCTATACTTCCAGATCAACCTATCAAACTTAGTCTGGGTTTTCGAAGTTTCTAGTTGCTACTTTTCATTCACTGCTTTGTGACCCATATAAAAAGGAAACATTAACTCAAGCACCCAAACAAAATTGTTTGGTTCAATTGCAACATGGCCATTTTATTTTAGGCCGCCTCATTCAGTCCGCATACAAGTCGTAAAACAAAACTGAAATCAGTTCACATCAATCTTGAACTAAAATACTCATAATATCAATCGTAACCTATATAATCCAGATTTAGAAGAATGGCTCTAGCTCCGAATGTATGCATAGTTTTGTTTGCCAAAGTAAAGTTCGTGTATTGACGTAACTCTTACGAATGTAAAAGGTTAGATGAATGTGTTTTGTCGGGTTGTGGATTAAAAGGTATTGGATGTGATTCCGGTACAAAATTGTGTGAATAAAATACAATTACCGGGATTAATTTCTATGTACTTTTCTATGATAAAAATAGCTTAATATTAATCCAGAACATGATCAATATCGATACCAAATTTCATCTAAATTTATTCAGCGTTTACTTCTAAAAATGCAATCACAAATTTTTGCATCTATGATATAAGTTACTAGCTTTTGCCCGCGGCTCCGCCCGCGTTAAAAAGATTTTCCGGGGTAGAAGTCGCGCTTTATATTTTCCCGGGATAAAAATAGCCTATGTGCTAATCCAGGACATGAACTACCCGTGTGCCAAATTTCATCGAAATCCGTTCAGTAGTTTTTGCGTGAAAGAGTAACAAACATACATTCTTACAAACTTTTGCGTTTATAATATTAGTAGGATTTTACCAAAAAAATATAACAAGATTATAAAGAACTGTCAGATTCAGCGCCAAGTTACGTAATATGTATTTGATTATCTAACTATCCGATCAGTCAGATCAGCCGCTTACCTCGTTAACCTTGGCTCGACAAGACATTGTCAAAAAGGATAAAAGCCCGCCCAGGTCGCCCTGGGTCACTTTTAAGGACTAATTTTCATGGTCTGCCGGATAACGCGATCGGTGCCAATTTGTTGGGTTCGTTCATACTTTACGACACGTACTTTCGGGTTACAGGATTTAATAAGTTCAGGTGGTCTGCACTAAATGATTATGAATTAGAAGGTTTAATACCAAGATCATGATTTCAGAAATCGCTCAACGAGCGTTAATGTATGAAACATGGATACTCGTCTATTTGTATATTTAGATACTTTATTTGTATATTTAGATATTATATTTAGTACTTAGATATTGTTATGTTTCTCTATCAAAACTGATAATTCAAAGCACTTACCAACATAAGAAGATACAATTAATCTTAATCACAAAAAATATATTGCCACTAAAGCTTTTTTTCTACCGCCAAGCAGCAGTGTACATGCACTGTTGTGTTTCGGTTTGAAGGACATTGTAGCCAGTGTAGCTACTGGACATAATGAGAATTAACATCTTATGTCTCAGGATGACGAGCGCAGTGGAATGCCACACAGTACTCCGTAACTCTAGGTGCTGGATGGTGTTGCTACTGTTTATGGGTGCTCGTATCGCTTACCATCAGGCGAATGGCATGCTCGTCTCGTCATTCAATGCAATAAAAAAAAAGCTATGATTTGATATAGTACGTTAAAAAAGAAACAGTCAACATGAATTTGACATTCAACTGGATCCCAAATTTATTAAATAAAATTCATTCTTTATTTGTGCTGATTTTCTTCACATCGATAAATTTCAATTTTGATCAATTCATGTTGCAAAATTTTGCGGATTTTTTTAGTCGTCACATACGAACGCACTTCACGTCGCCAATCGACCTTGGGACCTGACCCTTATTCGAAAACTTGAAAGTAATAGCACTTTAGGTGGCAGATTTGGAATGGCGGCCCGCCAACTGTCTTGTAATACGCTTGTACCGAATTATAACCTAAATACATTACGAACTGGTACTTGTCGTCCATTAGGTGTTCGATGCATGTTCTGTGATTATTGATTTTGTAGTGTTTTTTTATAACTGTTTTAATTAATAAGTTATTGTTAGGAACAGATAATGTTTAAACGTTTTTTTTTTGATACCACATGAAGAAAGGAATTAATAAGTAAAAATGAGTATGATTTGTCTTTTTTTAATTACAAAGGGAAGAATAGAATTATTGAAGAAATTAACGATCCTAAATTACCTATTAAACATACCTTGACGGTCGACAGAATTATTCTGACCTACTTTACTTAAGACAGAGCACTATAATCCTTTTTTAATCATTAGTACAATGATTGTTATTCAGGCAGGTCCCACCAAAATCTCTTCTATAAGCTACAATATTTATACTAAAACTAATATCGGTAGAAATAAACTCTATTAACTCCAACATTGTTAAAAATCACGTTCGTCGATACTAACTCGCTAATTAAACGGCTAATTAACACTCCTAAAAGTGCATCAAAGTGGACTTTAAATTAACGGCTTAGACTTAAATTCAGCCAATAATGCCTTAATAAAGCCGGTGTCCAGGACTTAATCAATTACCTAACAGGTGATCGGGTAATTTGTCGCCGGTAGATCCCTGTTCCGTACATATTAAATGAATTATCTAAGGTAGCACGGCTTAATCGATTCACGACATGTACTGCCTTTTTTAGTGGCTCTGGGAGAATTTTCTGAGAGAATTTTAAATTAGCTTGTTATTAGTTGATGTGTTCGTTGGAGTCAAGATTTTTTTTTAAATGTAGGTATGTAGAATTTCGTATGAAGAGCCATGTTAGACAGATTTTTCTAGAACATGCTAGATAGTTTTTGTATTAGTAGCACTTGTAGTTAATTTGTGCGAACTGGCACTCTTACCATAGTGTCACGTTAGACAGAGAGGTTTCTGGAGGCACAACAATTTTCGCCCCAATTTCTTCTCCATTTGTACTTTTTGAAGGTTCACACATCAGAATTTTTCCTGAGAGTGTGCCGACATCACGTTACAAAATTTCTAAATGTCTGAATCATATATTAAAACATTAACGCTTAAAAGTAATTAACCAATAATTAGTCTCATCTAAAAGTTTTAATTATACCAACTTCCCGGAGTCGATATTAATTCCCGAGATAGTTGGAATTCCTTAGAAACTGTCTAACTCAAACGCTGATGAAGTTTCGACACAACTTAGTGACTTGACGCATAACATGGGTATTAAAGCTCACGACAGAGATAGTCTTTGATTAATTATATACCTAGATAGACACAGAACGTTTCAAACGCGTCGAAAAAAATAGAGGCCAACTATTCCCCACTAAATGAGTTCGAGTGAATTATTTTTTGTTGTTTTTCATGGATATAATTTTCTCCCCATTTTAATAGAAACCATGTAATAACTGGTATCATTATGCGCGCACACAAGGATACGCAGAATGATGCAGCAATAGCGTATGACAAAGCTGTCACGCATACTAGCTTAAGAAAAGTTGGCCTGTTTGTTTTAATTTCATTGCAGCGCGTCACTCTATCTAGGTTTATAATTTATCAAAAGAGATAGTATTGGTTGTCTTACATCTAGACAGTTTCGATATTGAAATACTATGCCATACCACATATAGAAATTACAATAACAACATTTTGAATCATTAGGTTGGTCGTGATCTTCATAAATAAATTGATGTTACCAACAAATCAAGGTTTATGCGCTATAGTTTAAATAAATAAAAATCCAGGTAGCTTCAGAGTTTGTGAAACTATCCAAACATCTTTAGTGTACACAACTATTTGCTATTAATCATTAAAATAACATTTAAAGTACCAGTACGAATTCAACAAAAAGACCTTTACTTCAATTGCCGATAAGTGAATTACTTTCGTGACCTCACCTCAAGAGATTACGAGACAAGTACATAAGATCTGCATTGCGTCTAAAGGTACGGCACAAGGTCGCCGAGCCCTTGGAGGAGCACTCATTTGATAAAAACCACTAAACGTGCCTGCTTCCTTCATTATCGTGGTTTACGATTCCAATTCGGTTTAGTACTTGTAATTTCTTTAGGTTAATTATATTTTGTATTGAGATATTTTTGGTGTTGGTAAATCTATTTTTGGGAATGGGATTCGATTTTTGAGTAAGGTAAGGTTGAGGAGACTGTAAGCTAAGGTTTATTTTTTGTATTTGATTCAACTTTAATTTTGATGCATTCTAATCTCTTAAGTCTTAACTAAACAGTTCTGTACTTCTAGATATATTTTTTATTTCTGATATGTCAAAATATTTCACGTAAATATACGCAAAAATTCAAAAAATAGAGCATCAAATATCAATAATATCATTGAGAAGACTGGCCCGAATTTCAAATTCGACGCCGCAGTTACAGAAAATTCTAGAGGCAATAAAAAGATTCTCAAAAATATTTCCTTTGTGCATGCATATGGAATTCACCGATCGTTAAAGATACAAATATTGCAGAAGCGACCACACATTTATTTTACAAATAGATACATTGAAGTTTGTAGTTACATGAAGTAATTCTAATAAATGTATTTCTTACATTCGTGTGAGTAATAAATTTATTAATTTTATTGAGTAATAATTATAAGTAAAACGGTTGATTTTTTTTAAATAGGCCCCATGTAATCATGTTTTTGTCCGACTTTTATTTAAATCACAGAAAATTAAATACATTAAATATTATTTTATTTTTTGTCACTAAAGTCAGTTGGTTTAAATGTGCAGAAAAACTTTCGTAATATCAATAATTCTGTTTCAGAGCCTCATGTTCCTCGAACCTGTGATTTATGTTACCTATCCGCGAATACTTTCGAAGCGTAACTAAAAATACTACCACGTTCAAAGAAATCACTATCATTGTATTTAATATTCGTAAAACTAAAATCCGTAGCTTCGAAAAAAGGACAATTTATGCTATCTGTTTATAACTATCTGGCATGACTACAATCCTGGGTTCGATTCCCGGATCGGGCAAAGTGATATTGGGTTTTAAATTCAGTATCAGCCCGGAGTCTCGAATGTTGTGCCCGATATGGCGATAGGCCCGCCCCCGATCACATCATGGGATGGAATACGTATGGCGAAAAGTGGATGCACAAGTTGCGCCTCTGCCTACCCCTTCGGGGATAAAAGACGTGAGTGTGTGTGTGTGTGTATGCTATCTGTTTAATCCCTTCGAGGATCCTTTTCTTCCAACAATCATTCATCCCGCGGTCTACATTCCCCACCCTAGCACAAACAAACAGCTAAATTAGAAACACTACAAACTCTATACAGAAATAACACACTAACAAAACGCTCGACAAATTCAAATACAATAAGGGCCGCTCAAAGCAAACGAAATTAATATGTTTGAAAGAGCCCGCCAGATTTTACATCTCATTTCTCAGTTAAATGAAGTCGCTTCTGCATATTTTACGTTAATCTACGTCCCATCTGCTATAACAAAAGTCATGAAGCCGCTCCCAGTTGCTTCGGAGCGGGAATAGGGAAAAAGTGTTCCGAAAACGGTTAGCTTCGGTGTTCACAGCCGTACGGGATATACTTTCGGTTCTATACTTTGTGCAAACGAGTATTTGATAGGGGCGTGCGGCGATCTAGCACCGCTGGATGTGGTGTGAACGGTTTCAATTTATGTGGCTTGTAGATCTGTTGGAACATGGAGAGGGTTTGGCTAATCGTGAGTGATGCATTCGGTTCCCAGATGGCAGCGACGAACTTGTGTGTTTTAGTCATTTATGAGTACCAATAGAAATTTTGGAAAAGGCATTTTATTTTTAAAATTCCTCGCATGAATTAAATCTGTAACTAAAACATATTGACCATCTAACAATGAAACGTACAATAGCATCTTTAAACGTTTCAATCCTGTTATCATTAGATAAGACACATAATCATACACACTTAAATCCATCATCAGGATCCTTATTGATCAGGACATGGGAGTCACTTCCACTAGCTCTATACGTCGAACGCTCCATATATATCTAAGGGTATCGCTATCTGTAAGCGGGATTAAGGAAAGCAGGATTATATCCTTTATGATAAAATGACGCTAAAATGGAGGCAGCGTTGTTCGTAATAACTCTGATATTAATTAATCTTACTTTTCCTCGTTATTTTTCTTTCGTTTGTATTGTTTATTGCTTTGGTTCGGTCGGATAAATCATGATTCTAGGCTCTCTTTGTTATGAATTATCATTTATTTTTCTATCAAACATTTTCAACGGCAGTTTTGATTTTTCCGTTTGTTAATTTAATAATTTCAATTACACATAGTACTAACCGCATTATAGGTATCCCAATTAATCGGCTCGTCTATAGCCGATTTTTAAAAAGGTTTTCTTTGCTATTGTACTGATTTATCAAACGAGCTATTTATTTAGCTACGTGATCGATAAGTAAATTTAAACACGACAGACAAATTCGCTAGTCACAAAAACATTTGTCTTCACTCCGAGGTAGAATCCTTGTTAACTAACCAGATCTTCAGCTACTATGCAAACGTTATTTTAGAGAATTATTGCTCCTTTGTTGTGATATTGCAAAAAGGTGTCATTTATATATGTCGTCTTTGTCGTGGTTCCCCGCGATTCAACATGAGTGCATCCCTTTGTTATGCGTCACGACACGCTTCTCATTTCTATCATGGTTTTTCCCCTTGAACATATTTCTTTCTTTATTGCTATTACCAATTCTCGATTCATTTTGAAGTATGAATAAGTGTTTATATACTTTCGTAGAGCGTCAGTGTGATTTTTACTCAATTTATAAGGCCATAGGTTTATCTTTTATAGATTTTAGTATAATCTTCGATAAGCTAGTGTAGGTTCTGATTTTGACACACTAATCAGTAGTAAACATTATGCATCGAAGTATAGAGAGAGAATCGGCAAGTCAACGGTAAAACGTCACACAGGTGTAAGTGACAGAGATGACGTTACACGAAGCGTAAGCTGACCGTTTATCTATTTCAAATCTCTGTGTGGTATCTATACTAACGTTATAAAGAGGAAATATTTGATTGTTTGTTTGTTTGTAATGGATAAACTCAAAAACTAATGGACCGATTTTGAAAATTCTTTCACTAATAGGAAGCTACATTACTCCTGAGTGCTATAGGCTACTTTTTATCCCGGAAAACTTTTTCACGCGGCCGGAGCCGCGAGCAGAAATCTAGTATTTTAATAATCAAACAAGACCTATGATGATGAATTTTACTGGAGTTACTGGTTTTACGACTGATTTCACTTTATTGCCCATAAAAATACCAATATAGAGTAAACTATAAAAGTGTCATGTCTATTCAAGCTGGATCGTAAATATTACAGGCCCTATCTTGCTGGATTGTGTGCAAAATCTGCTATAAAATAGACGCCGCGTGTCATTCTGCCTGCTTTACAAAAGCGAGCGTGTGATACGAAACTTCAAGCCTATTGTAGGTAAAAATAAGATATACCTCGTTTTAGTTCATATAAATATTATTATGAAATAAAAAAAAATCAAGAAAAGAGCCTCTCATTGTTTTAAATTACAACCCCGAGATTGGAAATGCAGCTCGTTATGAACTCTTATTAGTAAATTAAAAGCAGGTTACTAAAAGTATGAAATCAAAACACAACAAATCATAGTCACTAAAACACAAAAATAGAAAATTTTAGAACGTGAAAACTTCAGGAAAAATACAAAACAACCAACCAATCCGTGACAAACAGATGCATAACAAGCAACATTCAACGTACATTCCATATCTGTTGGGCTGGCATCGAAAAGTCCCTGCAGTTTTATTGTACGTGCGAAGATTGGTCTCGTGTAAGTAATGCGTTTTATGGATCATTGGCAATTGTACTGCATGGTGCGAGTGAGAGATGGTCTGTATCTGTTTATTGAGCTTCTAAAAATATGAGGAAAAATCTAAAAAAGATACTGTAGCAGTGTACTGCGATTGGATTGTATTTTAATATAGTTCTGTCTCAGTTTTTTAATTTGTTGGTAATTATAAATGTGACGTAGAATCAAAAATAACAATTTCCCTTTCATAAAACTTAAACACTTATTATAAGTAGTTTTCAATCGCCTTACCCTGGCACAGAGCCAAACAAAGAAATACAACCAGGAACTGACAAATTCAAACTCATCAACTATTTAATTAAAGACAGAGAAATCCAATCTTCGCCGTGCATCCACGACAGGACGTGGAAATGCGGGTGAATTACACAGATCAATTTCTGGAGGGATCCCGCGGGATTTGCACCCGCTGCAATCTTACACTTGTCACTGGATTTGATGAGGTCCGCAATGGGACTGATCCGATTGACTGAATTGAATGTGTGTCGATTGCGTGATAAAATGTGATGGGAATTCTGGAAGAATTTGAGTGTGATAGATGCTCTATGGTTGATTGGGGTGATACACTATGTCAACTGATGAATAGGCTTAAAAATATAATAATTTGGTTTTAGAAATTTTCAAGAATGTAAAGTTTTATACTTACTGTTTTTTACTGACTGATTAAGAAGATGTTTCTTGCATGCAGTTATTTAATTATTTGGGAAGACCAAATTTTACCTAAAAATAATATTGTACCTGGAATTCAATTTCTAATCACACGACCGGGTAAACTCTTCTTAGATGTAAATCACAAATACAACTCTAAACTGAACCAAAATCTCCAGATTTTCTTTTTATCAATCTTATTTCTTACCCATTTCTAAAAATGTGTATCGGAACCGATCAAACCACAGCGCAGTGCCAACAGATGGTGCACGTAAGAATGCAAAACTGCAATGCAACAATAACTCGCCTTCTCCTCACGTGCGAGCGACGTATCGCATGGCATTCTAATAAATTTCTAAATCGACGCTTGTTATTCACAGCATCTCGGCGGATTCTCGCACAATAAGATCGTGTTACAAAAGAGTTTTGCATATCTAGAGATCAGCGAGTGCTGTTTGCCGTTGACGTTTTCCGACGGTGCGGCTGGTTGCAGCGTTTTTTGCCTTCTGTTTCGTTGTGGTGTTGTGAGTGTGAGCGGTTGTGAATTAGTTAATCATTTTATTGAACTAAATATCCTTTTGCGTATACTTCGTCAGTTCATCTATAAGACATTAGTGAATGGTGATGAGACGTGGACACTGACTGTGGGGCTAATCCATAAGCTTAAAGTCGCTCAACGTGCTATGGAAAGAGCTATGCTCGGAGTCTCTCTGAAGGACAAAATTCGGAACGAAGTGATCCGTCAGAGAACCAAAGTGACCGACATAGCTCTGAGAGTTAGTAGGTTGAAGTGGCAATGGGCTGGCCACATATGTCGCAGAACAGATAACCGCTGGAGTAAGCCTGTTCTGGAGTGGAGACCGCGTCTTGGCAAACGTAGCGTGGGGCGCCCTCTGGCCAGATGGCGGGACGACTTACACAAGAGGGCCGGTAGCGACTGGATCCATAAAGCAGCAGACCGGGCTCTGTGGCGTATCTTGGGAGAGGCCTATGTCCAGCAGTGGACTGCAACGGGCTGATGATGATGATGATGATGATGATTGGTGATCCATTATCAGTCGGAGATTAACCTGCTTGCTTGTCAGATTTATTTATTGAAAAGTCATCGAATCATTGACACCGTATAAGATTATAAAACTAGCATGGTACATGGTACTACTGAGTAAAATCCCTTGGGAGGTCATAAAAAATTATTAAGTAGAAAAAGTAGGTTGATTTCTTCCAGTTAAGTTACTCGTGTCAGGTATTTGGTAGACTCGCCCGTCACATCTTGAACTGTGATCATGTTAACCCAAAAAAATCAGCTGGTGGTAAATGCACCTAACCACTTACGCTTCAAGAAACCGAAGGTAAAAATATGCCACTTACCTTATTACTAAGTTTTGCTTCATTCTTCCCTCCAGAAAATGCAGGCACAAATGAACAGAGCAGTTAATTTTCTCCTCCGCCCGCTGTAATAAGCACCCCACTGCAAACATACCTGGTAAGCGACACTGTACGCCAAAGTTGTTCCATAAAAGCTCTTGGCTCTCCACCTTCCCTTTGACATTTTGTACATGGTCATATTTTTTTTCATATTATTTTTAATGCTAGTTATTCTGCAAACGCGGTTATGAATATTGTTCTGTTTTTATTTTGAAGTTTCTGGTTTGAAGTTTTGCGACTTGATTTTTTGTTTTTACGGTGCTTTTGGTGCTAGTAATTTTCAGTTTCCACAGGCTGATGAAAAGCTTGAGGGTTAGTGAACAGATTTTTTTTGCCTACTTTGATTGGAATGTTTTGAAAAAAATATCTTACTATATTAAGTGATCAAATTTAATGGATGATCGCTAGTGGACACGTATCAAATAATATTTTTGTCTGGATAGGATCCACCATCAAGGTGAAAAAATCATTAAAGTAATCCGTTATGACGAGACGCCGTCCTGTAACTTGGTCTGATACGATGACCCCTTTCGTGATAAAGAATTCTATTAATTGAAAATCTAGAGCAAACAATTATATCAAAATAACATTATTGTATGAAATGAAATGAATATACATGAAACCCATAGTTAGAAGATAAAATCGAAATACTAGCAATAACAATGCAAAAATCCAAAGCGGCTGTACCCGTCGGGTGTGCGCAGCATCTCGAAGCTGTTTACACGACAATAATTTATTAGATGCAAATGTTCGCCTCCGTATCGGACACGACAACGTGCGCATGATTTAGGAGTGCACGCCATTCGCCATATTTCCTTCCAATAGGAAAATAGAATGCCCTCGGAAACTCCGCTGGGATATTTTTATATTGATCTATTGTTTGTATATTTTATAGCAGATTAATCGCAAATATGTCCTCGTGGACTTTCTCGAAGTATATGGTGTGCACTTCCGGCATTATTAGTTTAGGTTAATTAAGGATTTTTTGGATCGGCGATAGCCTAGTTGGGAGGGGAACGGACTGCCGAGACAAATGTCCGCAGCTTCAAAACCCAACGGCACGCGTCTCTGACTTTTCTAAAGTTATGTGTGTATTCTTTGCGAATTATCGCTCGCCTTAACAGTGAAGGAAAAATATCGTGAGAAAACCTGCATGCCTGAAAAGTTATCTATAAAAATTTCAAAGGTATGTGAAGTATGCCAACACTAGGCCAGCTTGGTGGACTAAGGCTTGAACGCTCTGAGTAGTAGAGGAGGTCCATACTCAGTAGGGAGACAGTATATAATTTGAAAATAAGAAGATAGAACAAACAAATGAAGCAATATTTTTGGGATTAAAAATCGATAATCATCTCAATTGGAAATCACATATTGAACAGTTATGCAGCAAACTAAATAGATTTGTGTTTGCATTACGTAGATTAAGAAACATTGTCTCGATGGAAGCTGCTCTATTGTCATATCATGGATATGTCGTTTCATCACTGAGATACGGTCTTCCTCTGTGGGGAAACTCGGTAGATATCCAAAAAGCATTTATAGTACAAAAAAAATGTGTAAGGGCCCTTTGTAATACCTATGATACAATGGAAAGCTGTAAACCTATGTTTTAAAAATTAAAAATATTACCCCTTCCGTGCCTATACATATATGAAACATCACTTATTGTAAAAAAGCACCCATCCCTATTTCCCACAATGGCGGATATGGGTTGCAAAAGAGAAAGGCTAAAAAACAGACTATATGTACCTCTACAAAGGCGTAATGTTTTTATAAAAAATGCGTACTGTATGGCAATCAAAATTTACAATAATTTGCCCGAGGAATTAAAACAATGTACATTAAATGAATTTAAAAATAAATTAACTCAACTGCTTATAAACAAACTATATTACAATATAAATGACTTTTTAAATGACATAAATATTAATAAATAATAAAAATGACATACCTAATATTGTAAATTTTAATTATAATGTATACTAATGACTAACATTTGGATTATTACCTATAGATACTTAAATACTACTAAGATAAATCTAAAATCACTATTGATATAACTATCCGTTTTTTTTCTCCTTGAAATTATTACTATCATAATAAATAATAATAACTATGAAAACTATCATAAATATTTGCACGTCAAAAATGACAGATTGTGAGACACTGATTATTGAATTCTGTAATTATATTATGCTATCTGTATATACAACCATAATCATGCAAATAAAATTTCATTTCATTTCATTTCATAATACAGGGCTGATATGATGATGATGATGAAGGATTTTGTGTAATTATATGCCACAATAATTTACCACTAAGGTGTTCCTCCCCGTTCCTCCTGTTACAGCTAAGAAATCTCCAAACACATTCAACAAACTTTAGTATTTATTTGGATCGAAGTAGTATAGACTTCGCCCAGAATTATAATTAGTGCATTCTAGGATGGATTGTACCATACCAGCCCTGCATTATATACTGCCCACTGCTGAGCACGGGCTCCCTCTACTACTGAGAGGGTTTAAAGCCATAGTCCCCCACGCTGGCCTAGTGCGGGTTGGCAGACTTCACATACCTTTGAAATTATTTTTATGTGGACTTCTCAGGTATTTAGGTTTCCTCACGATAATTTCCTTTACCGTTAAACGATAATGAATAAGCAATACACACATTACTTCAAAAAATCAGAGGTGTGTGCTTTGGGGTTGTGAACCTGCGGATAGCCGTCTCGTCAGACCGATGGATTGTACACCTTATGACAAATCAGCCGCAGGGAGTCGTTCCAAGAAATCATTAAGATCAGGTTACCTATCCAATAAGGTAAGAAGAGTTCCGGTGACCGAATAACCACGCCATATTCCTCATTGTTATAAAGTTATCGGCAGGTGCAGTAAAGCCAATTTCCTCTGCTAGAATAAAAATCTAAATATGTCATCCAAGTATAGATTTACAATAAAATCCCAAATTTTCTTGATAAATCAATTCGTTACCGCGCACAATAACTGAATCCAAGTAAGTTTACGATTGTTTTACGATACGACTCAGTTTACGACGAAAGGAGCGTGTTGGGCATTTAACAATCCTGTCACGAGACGCAGTGGTATTAAACACTTCAGCTGTTTAGTAATGAGATACAATTCTAAATATTTTTGGATCATTATTTGAGGTCTCTGCCGTCTGAAAGATAATGATCACTTACCATTAGTCGACTTAGGATATCGTAGTTATAGACATCTTAAATATAAATAAATATTTACCAATTTTTTATGACCTATTTATTCTTATTCGGTGTTCGATGTGGTATTGTGAAAAATTCTAAGGTATATTTTTTTTTATTGTGTAGAATAATGAAACGAGCATGCCGTTCGTCTGATGGTAAGCAATACGACCACCCATAAACAGTAGCTACACCATGCAGCACCTTGAATTACAAAGTACTGTGTGCCACTGCACTCGTCATCCTGAGACATAAGATGTTAAGTCTCATTATGTCCTGTAGTTACACTGGCTACAATATCCTTTAAACCGAAACACAACTGTGCATGCACACTGCTGCTTGGCGGTAGAAATAGACATTGCGGTGATACCCACCCAGGTGGACGCTTACATATGAGAGACCTACCAGTAAAGTATAAAAGAAGTTTTATCATAAGCTCACCCCCTATCACATCTTGGGACGGAATGCGCACGGTGGAACGTGGGTGCATTAGTTACGACTCTGCCTACCCCTTCAGGGATTAAAGGATGAGTGTGTCATTTTATCATTCCCTGTTGCTCTTACACCAAAGCTGCTACAAAACTACTTATACAATTAAACTAATTCAGCTTTTGAATTGCAAATACATTCACAAATACAATTTGTTCTGTTAATTTCGTAATTGCTGCTTTTGACACCCCATTCGATCATTACACCATTCATACAACGCTTATTCATCGTTCATACATTCAATCATTCAATTGACACCCTATTCACTAATTCAATAATTCAGGTTCTTACGTAACAAAGCGAAAATAATTTATCGATATAACCGGAATTTCATAATAACCGAAACGAGTGCATTCTTCTTCTTTCAAGGCGTCAAAAACTATTGTATGGTGAATCGCTCAGTCATGCCCACTTATACAACAAAAGGGTTAACAAAGGGCCACGCAGCGTGTGTTTGGCCCCGCCGCGGCTGGCATTTCCCGAAACGGCTTTTGGCATTTTCGTACCATCAGTTCGGTGGGTGACATACTCTTGGGGGAAACGTATGTGAACTAATTTCGAGCGGGGCTTACTACGAGTTTTGATTTTTCACCTATCTATCGCTTTCGAGTTGTGTTCGAGTTCTTTTTTATTTAAAAGGGGCAAGAAGCAATTGAGTGGTTCATCGCTATTTGTTAAACACGCTTTTTGAGAGTATTTTGACGATTAGCGGATTTTTCTGTTATTCTAAAATAATTGCGTCTCAAATCACAAGTAACAGCCATAATGTAACTATATCCAAGGTTCAATCACTTGAATTTTTAAATTATTTACGTAAATTACTGCTTCGGTGGCGTAGTTGTATTACGGTATGACTGCAATGCTGAGGTCTTGGGTTTGATTCCCGGGTCGGGCAAATTGATATTGGGTTTTTTAAATTCAGTATCAGCCCGGAGTTTGGAATTTGTGCCCGATGTGGCGGTAGGCTCGCCCCTTTCACATCATGGGACGGAATACGCACGGCGAAACGCACTAGTTGCGCCTCTGTCTACCCTTTCGGGGATAAAAGGCGTGTGTGTGTGTATTTAAGTAAATTACGTAAGTAAGAAAGTGTTACAGCGTTTATGTTAAGAATTTAAGCAGAAAAAATCCAGCACACTATTGGAGGTTAGGTAAGTAACATTATAAAACAAATATTCTGGCCAATGGTTTTCAAAAACAATTTTACAACTGTTGTATACTTTTAATGAGTTTTGTTGAATTTAATGGCTTCACAATAAAACTTTTCTACAGTCGTTAATGTTGCTTTTAAAAACAAATACTCGTAAACACCAACCGCCTAATTATAGCAGGAATTTGTTTTATTTTAGTTGAAATTAAGTAAATTTTTCAGTCCGCCCCGTGACCACGAAGTGCTGCAAAGCCTTCGAAACGTCGGGAGAAAATAAAATAAAAAACCGCGATAAAATCCGTTATAATAGTTTAATTTCAATGTCTAACATTCGCGTAAACATAAGGAATCTTTATTTTAGTTCTTTTGCCGTTTCCATAAATATAACAATCCTGTCGACTAGTATTGAGTTTTATCTATTTTATTATGGTCGATACTTAGATGGATATGGTAGTACCGTAAACTCCGTGTGTTTCAAATCTGTTACTCAGAAATTATGTAACATGTAACTAGTAACTTACCATTATAGAGCTTTTTCTACTCAAATTGCGACAAAGAGCCATCCAGTCATCATGCAAGTAAATATTTTTTTCCTACGTATCTTATATTATAAAGTAAACCTCTTTTCCTAATTTATTGCGGTGAAAAAAAATGGCATAGGCAGAAACCTCACAAGACGAATTAAAGTTTTGAATTTATGTAGATATTTTTGTGACTTATGTAAAAACTCATAAAAATCTCACTTCCAAACACGAACCATTAGTACCGCACAAGGTAGACGCGATCGCGAATTGGTTCAGTGCCTCAGCGAGTACCTTCAAGTGGGAAGCTTTCAAATGCTCTGTTTGCAGAGAATTTAGGGTACAATGGCGGCACATATTGCGTGCAAATATTGCCATTCCCATGGGTTACTGTTTACTTCTCCGTCGAGGAAAATCCTATCTGATTAGAGGAGCGCGTGACGCGTTTCGGTTTCGTATGTGAAATTGAATTTTTGAAGTGAAAACTTCTTTTGCGGCGTTGAGCACTTTTGGGATAGGTATTAAATGTTAAACTCGCGTCAGGATCACGTGACCCCGATCGAATGCGTAGGAGGTTTTACCATCCCTTACTAATATGAACCTTAAATACAATGCGTAGATGCTATAAAACTTAAACGTGTATATTTTTATTTATTTGCTTCATTAAAACCATCCCTTACTAATATGAACCTTAAATACTTTGCGTAGAAGCTATAATTCTTAAACGAGATTTTTTTTTCATTTACTTCATTAAAACCATCCCTTACTAATATGAACCTTAAATACAATGCGTAGAAGCTATAATTCTTAAACGACTACATTTTTATTTATTTCTCCAGCGTTGGCACGGCACGAGTACAAAAGAGCGTAACATGCTTTTTTCAAATTTTGATTTATAAAGAAATAGTGAAATTGTCATTTTTGCGTACGATAGCGAAATAAATAAATATTGTATTTAACCACATAAATGCTAGTACTTTTATACTGATAAATAAAGCAATTCGTGTGACATTATTCCCTAACCATTCCGAAATATTCAGAAATGCACAACGCTAATGTTCAAGTTTTCACTTCTGCCGGCACCCCCGGAGTGCAACCCGTTATTTTTTATTTAATTAAGTAGGAAGAGAGGGAAATAATTAATAAATATATTTAACGTGAGATCGACGCAGCACACGTTTTTACAATTAGTTCTTACGACATCAACTCTTGAAGTTTTGCAATTCTAGGTAAACTATTATAGGAAAGCCGCATATGAAAGTTATTACTTGACCCAGTAATCAAACCGAATCGAACCTTCCTATCCTATATACGCTTTACCTAGAAAGCGATCAGAATTAATCCACTAACTAAAATGCTCATTGACAAAGATATATATGCCACTGCACCAATTCCTAAACAAATCAATATAAACAACAAAAGGCTTCCAACAAACATCATCAAATATTTACTTAATATTATCTGATACGCCGTTCAATTACAAAGCACCATCCACCGTGTTTATTATGGAAATTTAATTAAGAAATATCTGTTAATTGTATAAGGGTAAAGGAAATTGTATTTGCTTCCTGACATTGTTGGAACAATTTAATACATTTATTAGTAATTAGATTTTAAATGAAGTTATTAAGTGGAATTCTTAATGATACTTACGGAAAAAAACAGTGTACTAGATGTTATGAGACATTTGATCAAGGCGAAAAGCGTAGTTGAATGCTTTGTGATTATATTTCGAAAATTTTGTTTCCGATTTTTTTGGAATTTGTCTTACCTGCTCTTTGTGTTCATCATTTGTTACGAATTTTATTCCTTTTTTTCATGCAAAGCATAAAAATATCACTATATTAGCCACACTGTGTTTTTTTAACATAATATTTATGGGTTATTTAGCGACTCAAAGATATTTTTGGTCAGTGACGTCTCTACACCTTATCCGATCTAACTTCATTTCTATAAGACAGTGCCACAGTGGTACCACCTACACCAAATAAAGGCCATAAACCTTAAACACACAATAAGGTGTCGAGAGCATTGTTTAAATACGAACTTAAATGTCAGTCGTTAATAATGCAGACGACATTTAGAGGCAAAGGTCTGGTCATAGTCCGTGAACCGATCTCAATTCATTATTAAGATTAATTGCTGACGATTAACGATGAAATGTGGTGAGGATTGGAAGGCTGGTTGAAGTTTGAGGTTTGGCTGGAAATTATCAAGTTCAATTAGTTTGAGGATTTGGGGGTGAGATGGTATACTTTAATTTTAATTAGTGTGGGGTGGTGTACCTAAACCATATTCAATGAAAAATATAAAGAAAATTACAAAAAATATTTCAGACTGTCGATTACACAGAGTCAAATGAAGGTAATCTAAAATTACATAATTTGCAAAATTAAAGTTTATATTACATTGATAGATTAGATATTAGATTAGACTGCCTCGGTGGCGTAGTTGTATTACGGTACGACTGCAAGGCTGAGGTCTCAGGTTTCGATCCCCGGGTCGGGCAAAGTGATATTGGATTTTTCTATTCAGTATCAGCCCGGAGTCTGGAATTTGTGCCCGATATGGCGATAGGCTCGCACTCGATGTGATAGGGGATCACATCATGGGACGGAATACGCTTGGCGAAAAGTGGGTGCACTAGTTGCGCCTCTGCCTACCCCTTCGGGGATAAAAGGCGTGAGCATGCGTTTTAAAGTTTATATTGATTTTTTTTTGTCTGAATAGGTATTGGATATCCATTTTTATTGCAAAAGCTGTGTTGCGTTCTGCTTATTCTGCACCTCAGTATTGCCTAACATTTCACCACTCACTGACAAAAAAGGCAGTCAGCATATTTCGGCATCGATTTACGACACGTTTCCACGTATGCACGAAATACCTTGACAACATCGCCAAAATATTAACCACTATCAAATTCAAAGTTCCCATGTCACGAGCCCATAAACAAGAGTCGAAAAACTCCAACCGAATCTTATGCAAAGTGGGTTCCGTAGCGGTCTATCGCGAGCTTTTTGGCAGTGTCCGGCGACGAAATTCCGGGGGTGTGCACGTAAATCTGGGACAAATGATGCGTCGTCCGATTAGTTTTTCTATTTGAATTTCTTTGTGTTTTGAAAAACTGGAGCCATTTTAATATTAAATAGACATGAGATTTAACGCCTGGTAGTACAAAGAAGTGCCACGCAATTGTTTTTCCTAAGTTCGGGTGATATTGACTTCACCGTCTCATCATTTGTGTGTATAAAACATGTTCCTAGACAGCAGTAAACATGTCCGTGGTACTAGAGAATTCGATCCCGTCTGTTTTTCTGTTTTTATATAGAAATCCTGAAGATTTCGAGATGATCTACAAATAATAACAGGATCCCGGGATATAAAATAGTTTCATGTTTATTAAATTAATTCCGAAAAACCCGGGGTTAGTTAAATTTAATCCAGAAAATTTCGAGAACAACATCCAACCGGGCCCGTAACTCAAGATCCCGGGATCAAATCCTTTAAGTGGTACTTACATAGACAGACTCTCGCATACCATACCATACTAGACCTGTATTATATACTGCCCACTGCTGAGCACGCCTCCTCTACCACTCAGAAGGGTTAGGCCGTAGTCCTCCACGCTGGCCTAATAAGGGTTGGTAGACTTCACATACCCTCTAGATTCTTATGGAGAATTCTCAGGTATGTAGGTTTCCTCACGATGTTTTCCTTCACCGAATAAAGCGAATGATAATTGATAAACAATACACACGTAACTTCGAAAAGTCAGAGGTGTGTGCCTTGGGTTTTGAACCTCCGGACATTGTATCGGCAGACCGTTCCATTCCTAACTAGGCTATCGTCCACTTATCGGTAAGACTCTCGCATACGATAGTCTTACCTATCTTAAATAGTAATGAGGAAGGTTCCTATTTCCTCGTGGAATTAAATCACCGATTTTTTCCCTGTCCGCTGGGTGATTGATACTACAGCCTATAAGTATAGCCTCACCGAACTAATGAGATCCCGCGAAGTGATATATCACAAGGGTCCGTGAGATGAAGGAATTCCGGTCACATCTCGTTAGGTATTTCTGTTGGGAAATTAATGATGGTTTGGAACAGTTTCCGCGAACCGCCCAGTCTTTAGTTTCCCGAGTTTGTGCGGGGACTATTCAATGTGTTTTTGATTTGACATGTGTGAATTGACAAAAATATCCATATCTGTGATGAATAAGGTGATAAGTTATTAATAAAATGATGGCTAATATCACATTATAAAATTCTAAAAAAAACGGTACTTTTTATAATCAGTGCCGTTTTTCCGGAAAATTTGTAAATTGATTATAACCCAGGAATTGTTTTATCTGTGATCCAAATATCATCAGGATGTATTCAGGATAACGTGAAGATGTATGCGATAGATATACGAAGAAATATCAAAACAGAACTAAATATTTTCGCCTACTTTCACATTAACAGGAACTTTAAACATCAAAATCAAAATACAAAAATCTAGCCGTACATTTTCGAACAAACATCGGTTCATTTTGTTTTATATACGGGAAATACGTCCAAATATAGCCGTAACCTAATAGCAGAGAATATAAACAGTGGGAAAGTGTCGTGCAACGGTGTCGGACACCGGTCAGCGGCCATGAAATCGCACAGCCGACGGCGAATAAGGCCTGCAGCCGCCACGCGTGGTGCGCACTTTATGTGGTTATTTTACTGGACAAGCAGGTGTATTGCACACCTTAAATCGTTATTTTACTGGTCAATTCACACACTTTTATAGCACAATATTACTCTTCTTTCTTTTAAAACATTTTCATGCTGTTTTACCTTTGCACCGCGCTAGGTTGACCCGGTGTCGGACACTGGTCAGTGTCGGCGAATGAGGCCTGTAACCGGCAAGTGTAGTGCATTTTATCTCGTTATCTTACTGGACGAGCGGTGTATTCAGACACTAATTTTACTGTCACAATAAAGTGATTGTGAACTTAATGTAAAATACAGTGTCCTCGTCTGTAAGGCGACATCGGAACCTGTCGTATGTACCTACTATGGGTTTGCTACAATATTGTTGATGAATCAAAGTATTTCCGGTCTTTCCCGCCGATATATGCAAGAGGATTGGAGATCCTAAAACAGATTAGATAGATGCATTTCCCAAAACAACTATCAGAATGATACGGGAGAAACGGTGTATCAAGCTAGGGTGAAAATTAATATTATGATAAATGGTCTGCGAAATTGTTACAAAAGTACAGTACTTAACATATAAATTCAAGCCAGTATCTAAGTAAATACACAGTTTTTTTAGAAGATGTAAAATACGATCATATCTGTATTTTCGTACTGACGTTATGTATCTACATAATGTCAGTAAAAATATATTTACAATATTTTATGTTATGTGCATATTTTATATGTTTGAATAAGGGGGTCGGGTCAATTCACTAGTTTAAGGATTTTTCTTAGCGAGGCCGTCTAAAAATTTTTAATACCATATTGTATTTGTTCATTTATATATATAGGGTTTTTATATATCAATGTAATCTATACTAATATTTTAAAGAAGAAATATTTGTATGTAAGTATGTTTGTAACGAATAAACTCAAAAACTACTGAACGGATTTCGATGAAATTTGCCACACGGGTAGATCATATCGTGGATTAAGACATAAGTTACTTTTATTCCGAGAAAAGATCGTCATATGACGATCTAGCCCTCATTTCAGGCATCGTAAACCTTTTTCGGAAACTAACTAATTTCAACACTTGTAATATTTTATAAAAGCACGTTTGGGTTCTATGGTGAAGTGGGTGCACTTAGTTGCGCCTCTGCCTACCCCTTTATGGATAAAAAGGCGTGAGTGTTTGTGTATGTGTGTGGGTTCTATAATAGATCAAATTTAACAAAAATGTGAGAGGACAACCACACTGTCTTCAGGAGTTAAAAAAACCCGGATTGGTGCCTTCTCATTTTGTAATGCACCAAATAAAATATGCTAAATGTACAATATGAATATGAAGCCAGTGTCGTTGAAATTTTTCAAGTTTTCAATCGACCCTTCAAAATAGTAAGATTAAAATAGACGTTTATAGATTTTACTGATCATTAAAGCAATGGAAAAGTTTTAAAGATACTTTGCGGTCCGATTAGTTAGATTTTAAGCACAAAGTAGCATTCGTTTTATGGCTACGACTACCAAGATAAAATTATGGTCCAAGGCTGCCAACTGTTTTACGAGCATGACTATAGTTTTATTTGAGCCTTTTTTATTTTTCCATCTTTATGTCTTATTCAAGCCACAAAACAAGGTTTTTCACTATAAATATGGTGGAAAAAGTTTTCATAAATAGTTGAACGAGATTGTAGTCTGTTGATGACAGAGTAGGATCTGCTGGCGTTTACAATTGTTTTGTGGTTTATACATCGATGAAGTGTGGTCGTATTGGAATCGTCATCGCTTATAATGACAACGCAGAAAATGTCACTTCTAGCCCAGCGTATAATTTTTAAACGGTAAAATCATTACCGATGGTTAATTATAATTTGCTCATAAAGGTTAGCAAATTGAAAATGTATTAAAAATCAATCTTATCGTTATTATAGTAAAAAAATAGCGGGTTACCACTGTTCTACAAATATCACCTCACAGATTATCATCCAATAAAAATCTCACTTTAGTGTTACAAATCTACCCTCAATTTTCAATTATATATTTTCGAAAAAAATCGGGGCAACGTCCGTTGTAGTAGTTTAATTACAACGTCTAACATTCGCGTCAACGTAAGGAATCATAAACTCACTATACTTTGATATCATATCGATATTGATATATCAAAGATACTGCAACAACGCTCCAGTCCAGCTCCCGAACTGAGCCGATAGCGCGCCACCGCAGACGGCGTTGCACTGTCGTGCATCGTACAAATTGTCAGCCCCGGGCCGCGCGTCACGTGATATTTATGTTTGGACAACACTTGCGGTCTGTTTACATTAACATGTACATTTCATTTCATTGATGTTTTCTATACAACTAAATCTCTATGATTGAGGAAGAATCTGTTCTTAGGCCTTATATGAAGAATATTCTCGTTGGCCGGAGTTAAGATTTGGTAAAAGTTGTCACAACTCATGACGCTATAGTTATGTTAAATTTGAAAAAAAAAATTGATGATAGAACGTTTTTGTTTTCCGATGCTTACCCACTTAAGAAAAAACATACTTAACGTATTTTTATATGACTAATATTTAAAATTGGTTGTAATCCTTCAGTAGGTAATTTTGGATTGGATATACATAACAGGTAACAACCTTTATAAACGTAAAACATAATAAAACAGATCTCATAGTAACAGTAAACATTTTGTAAATATTATTATTATGATTTTTTCGGTAATTTAATTGATGGAATACGCACGGCGAAAAGTGGGTCTTTTATTGCGCCTCTGCTTACCCCTTCCGGGATAAAAGGCGTTCCATAAAATTTATAGACTTAGACGTCTGTAAGGATGTCTTAAATATTGATTTACTAGTTTCTTTTTTAAATTCTAAAATATCTCTGAATGGTTAGGCAGAGGTGCAAAAACTGTGCTTGGGTCTTGTTTTTTTCGCGGGGAAAAAACGCGTTATCGCACTGGGGGGTGAGTGGAACGGTTATGTTGGTTTCACACAGTCTTACGGCCCAATGTCGATACTCGGGAGTATAGGATCATCCAAGCGAGCACTAGACCGCGTCCCTAACCCTAAGAACACCCTACACCAGCATACCCACCAAAACCCGCGGTGGCCTTCTTCAGCGCATACGAGGCGGTCGTACCTTGTTACACTAAGATAGCTGTACGGGATCGACCCTGCACGATGCCGTTGCGGCCCCTCTCTATACAAGGTGGGCTAAGATGCCCCTGAAGTCTAAAGGACGCCTTTGGCGTCTACGACAACGGCAGACCGACCACCCGCATTGTCGTCTACCTCAGAGTCGTTTAAATTGGACAGAGCAGCCCCCCGCTGCTCGCCCGGCTATTCTCGAAGCCCCCTTTTAGTCGCCTCTTACGACAGGCTCCCTGCCTGTCGTATGCCGTGGCGGAACTCTCTAAATGCTCCCGGAGTCCGGACCACAGGGCACATTGGGTCTGCGAGCTTAATTAATTGTAAATAACAAAAGGTGATTTTAACGCTATAATAAATTTTCGATTGACATAGAGTTACAGATTTAATAAAGAAATGAATATAATATTCATTAAAATTAAAATGTTTTGTCATTATTCACTCTTCAAATATCAGAAAGTGAAAACGAAAACTATTCACTCTTCGATATTTACAAGTTCATCATAAAATTAATTTTATCTAAATTAAATTGAAAATATTTTATTGGGAAGTATCTTCTGTATGTACTATTTTCTTTTCATAAATAGAAAGTAAAAGTTTAAAGCTCGTCAAACACCAAACTTTTCAACTGTGCACCGAGGCGCCATCTTTCCGAAACAGCTATCTACGTTTGGTGTTAGAGTGCACGCGATAGTAGCGACACCTATCTGTTTCAGCCAGGTATGATGTTTCAGGAACGCTCCGCTGTGCAGTACCCGACACGGAATATAGATGGCGCTGATAATAGGTAATATTTCAGTGAGATAGCAGGGTGATTTGTTTACGGTTCATAAACTAGAGGGTGATTTTATTGAAGTATGATAAATCATATTTAAAATTTTGTAAACTCGCTAAAATAAGAATAATTTATTCGTTGAATTATTTGGAAGAAAATTAATATATTCAATTATCTTGTTTATTTATATAATAGGAGATAATTTTCCAAAAATTTAAGATCCTATATAAGTTACGATAAGAATCTATTTGGAAAAAAATACGCTTCTACAGCGACTGAGTTAGGGTCCGTATAGTCTCTGTCAGTTATATTAGTCAGTTTGAGTTTCTTAGAATAAGTATTGGTATGTCTTATATCAGCATACTAACGCCCTGATAGCATTCAAATTATTAGACTGGGGCTGAATGCGCCATAAAATATTAGGTTTTTTTTTTATAAAAGGGGAAAAATTTTTGTTCCCTGGGATTGGTCTTTGTTCCTAATATGGCGAACATAAACTTGTTTAAGCCGCATTTATACATTACTAGCATTGCTCGCGGCTCCGCGCGCGTGGAAAAGTTTTTCCGGGATATAAAGTAGCCTATAGCACTCAGGAGTAATGTAGCTTCCTATTAGTAAAATAATTTTCAAAATCGGTCCAGTATTTCCTGAGATAAGTATAGATGTTTCATAGTCATAAAATTTATAAAATGTTACATTGGTCCATGGGCCAGTGACAGATTTCCATGTGAGATAATAAATAATAAAAAAAAATCTGATTGTTAATACAATGCTGTAATTAATAAAAAAAAACCGCTATCAGTAAGTCGAGGAAAACATTGTCAGCTGACGCATTTAAATATGTGATAGAAGCTTTCGCCTAACACCTGCGTTATAACTTTCAAGGCATTAGCTGACGGCTTTTGCCCCGGCATACAGCCAGCTGACATATATATTTGTTCATAGTTGCGTATAAGCTATCATCAGGTAAATTTTTAGCTGAGAGGAAATCACTGAAATCATATCCTATTTTTTCATGTTTCATAGACCAGCTGACGCATAATGCCACGAGTTACAGTCAGCTGATAATTTATTTTCTTCAAGGTATTGGGTTATCTACAATTTAAAAAAGTTTTTAGTTGGGAGGAAATTACTGAATATAATTTTTTTTGTCTTCCTGTTTGGGAGGCTACCACCACTCATCGTCCCCACGGAACCGCAGCTGACGTTCACGAGGCTTTATGATACACTTATCTGATGCGTCTCACCAATTATCGTTAGAGAGGAAATAACTGAAGACATTTTGCCCTGGCCCAGGGTCTATATCTTTTGCTATTCAAAAGCGAATGTAGAGGATCAAAACGGCTTTAACTCGTTTATCCTATAAATCCATTCAATCTTAACTGAACATCTTTTTTAGAATTCAGATAAAACCGATGTAAATCATTAAAACAAAACGTCTCTACATTTTATACAAGTGCTATTGAAATAGATTGTTATCAGTTACATTTCCGACATCTGAGCTAAAATTAAGCTTGGGACTTTTTTATTTTGGTAACGTGGTTTAGAAATAACATTTATGTATGACAATATAAAAAAAAATATGACTCGCTGTTGTTAACTTCAACCGCCAAACTTACAAAATTCAACTTCTTTATACGGGCATACTCACGCCTTTTATCCCCGAAGGGGTAGGCAGAGGCGCAACTAGTGCATCCAATAGGTACCACTTTGCCCGACCCGGGGATCGAACATCTAAATATTTTTTTCTCTACTGCTAAAATGACAAAGGATAGCAAACACTAATGATTATACGCGTAACAGGATACAGCAATGTTTTCTCAATAGAAACCGGCTCCAATAAACAACATGCAATAAACTGCAAGGACGGCTGGAAATTTTTATTATTGTGCCGGTTATAACGAGTGGCGCCGGCCGCGGTGCAAGCTATGAGAAAACTACTTATAAAATGTAGAATTTATATGCGTATTAGTAGTGTAAGAAATATATAGATTTCAGATTATGAAAAGTAAACCTTTCTTGACCCTAAAATCTACGTATGACCGGCAGGCTAATGGACTAAAGCGACATTTTTTCGAAAAATGTAAACTATGTTAAAAACATTGACGAAAATATGACGATACCAAATATGCATAAAACTCTATTATGCAAAAATAACCACTTTAGTCAATTAACCTGCCAACAGTAGAATTATATTATATCCAAAATATGTATACAGTGTTTACCCCGGTGTAGTCTTTGTATTTTTTTGATTTTTTTTTATTCGGTCACGACTAAGTGACTGCATCTCGCCTGATGGTAAGCGCGATGCCGTCCATATAAAGTATCGAATGGCATGGTTATCTCATGCCATTCGACACAATCATGCCGGCCTACTAAGCTACTTCTTCACGCTACGGCGGAAGGACCCAGGATTATAGGAAGGAGGGAACACGTGCGCCGGTAAACTATTCCAAAGCGTGATGGTGCGGCAAAGAAAAGATTTAGCGAACCTATTGGTTCGGGCGGAGATGGTTTTAACCATCAAGCTGTGGCTTCGTATGCCAGCACGCGTGATTCTGCTGACGAAAGGAGAGGAGGGGATCAGATTAAACAATTCCTCAGAGCATTCGCTATGATACAGACAGTAGAACACGCTTAGAGAAGCGACATCCCTCCGCAACTGTAGCGACTCCAAGTTGCTCGTCACGTCTGCATCATTCACAATGCGGATGGCCCGCCGCTGCAATGCATCGAAGGCATCGAGCAAGTATTGGGCGGAACCGTCCCAGAGGTGCCATCAGTATTCCATATGAAATGAAATGAAATGAAATCATTTAATCGAATCCATAAAATGTTACACATTACTTAGATTCAGTCAATTTTTACTCTACCACCAGTTCGGAAAGCAGTTTCCACCAGAGAAGAACGGGCAAGAAACTCTAGGGTTGCTCTTTTCAAAATCAGTTCAAAGGTAGGTAAACTAGGTACAGTGTATAAAACAAAAAGAAATATATACAGATTTTTATTTTGTTTAGAGCAGTTCGTATATTTACTTGCATAATAATAAATTTTCAGTTCCCATCCGAGTGTACAACCCTCTCAGGAATCACGGCCGTACCTGTTGTTTTTACAAGCAGTAGATATGACCTGGTGTGAAAAACCGACGCACCTTGTTCAGGATTCCAACCCTACGTGATGTGGCAGATATAGCGCCTTCGATGTGATTCCTTGGATTCAGATCACAGCGGATGTCCATAACAAGGATACTCAGGTCATTCCGCAGTGAGAGTGGAACACCCTGAAGATTGGGGAGAGGAGAAAACGGGGATCTTTTGCAGGTGAACGCACACACCTGCGTTTTCTTGGCATTGAACTTAACAAGGTTCATGGAACCCCATGTAGAAATGAGGTCCAGAGTCCGGTTGATCTCAGTGACAAGATCATTGTGCCTCCTCACAGTGTCCACCCGCAAATCAGGGGGCTCGTAGCATACTTTCAAATTATTCTTCTCCACATTGGTGTGTGAAAAATAACGTTTTTCATAGAAACGACATTCCAGTGCTATTTAATATCTCCCCTTCATTCTGGTTCTGAGAATTAATAATGCGTTACCACAGCGAGGGAAATGAATATCTGTTGATTTTATGTTACATATTTTATAATAATACAACCCACTAGACTAATTTGTTGTATTTATGTAGAATTCAGTGATTTCTGATTGTTGACAATTTCACCTTGATACCCACGGTATCACGGGAATCGTAGGTAGACTATTGAGCAAAGGAGTAGGAAATTTAAATGAAAGGTATTACGCCCTTGGAAAATCAACTGAGGAAAAAATAACTGAAGCAATATTATCAAATAAAATAAAAACGGTTTTTGAATATAATATACTAGCTATTGCTCGCGGCTCCGCCCGGGTAAAAAAGTTTTTCCGGATTTTAAAAGACTCGCTTTATATTTTTCGGAGAGAAAAATTAGCGTATGTGTTAATCCAGGACATAATCTACCCGTCTGCCAAATTTCATCCAAATCCGTTTAGTTGTTTCTGCGGTCACTTCAAACAAACATCCAAACATTCGCATTTATAATATTAGTAATATAAGAAGTAAGATTTAAGTATCTAAGGCTAGATCAGCTGCTATTATATCTTAAAATGCACCAAGAAAAGGATATTTCATTCGACCACTTGCTGCAGAGTAACCTAGGTAATACAGCATTGTAGATTTTCAAAGAGACTACATATTGTGATGATAAGAATAGTCAAAATATAAAATCAATTTGTCAATAGCATTCCTCGATGGTCGTTAAAATTTTGTGGGCATCTCTTACTGGATATAGGTATATGAATTGAAAACTACTTTAGTACGACCCACGATAATCTTCACAGGTTCACTTTCAAATCAAAAGTTCGGATGCTTTTCGCTAATAATGTAGCAGATTCACAACTTTCATAGTTTCAGGAAGTTATTTTGTTTTATATCATCATATATTTTACAGGATTAGTATATATGTATTTATGTAGATATGTATGTATTTTAGTAGGTATGTTATGTATTTATGTATATAGTATATATTTTGTCTTATTTATGTTTTATATACACCCACTTTGTCTCATCTCTGCATCACCCAAATGTTGACTGTTTGAGAATGCCTCAGGTATTAAGTCCACCTGTATACATTTAATGTATATAAAGTTTAAATAAATAAATAATCTAGCATTTATTCTATGGTTTCAACCAGGTTACAAAATAAAAGCCTATAAACAACGTAAAATAATAAACATCAGTACCATCAAGTTACACAAATATTTGTCCAAACATTGGCCCAAACACTGTCTTCAAACTCCTACGCCAATTAGATCGAATTAAGAGATTCGTACCTTGTTAGCACGCCATTATGTTTTCATCAAAATACCTGATTCACTTGTACCACGCCTTGGAAGCCCGATGGATGCCAGGCAACTGGAGTCACCTATAGCAACGCTCCCCCCGTATCTATGGAAACCCCCCCTTGGTAGGTCTTTATGAAATCTCGCGGCGGTATAGTATAAATAGTATAGAGAGCAGGGGTGGACTTATGACAGATTTTATTAATGGGGGGACGATGTTTTTTATTTACAAACATTCATAGCGACCCCGATTTTTATGTACTTTAACTGAACGTGGGTGGATGTATTTTTATATTGATGAATGTTAAGATAATCCCTCGTTAAAGGCTGATTACGACGTCTAAAAATATAATGGAGTTTTATCAGCAAAAGCGGCGATAGCCTAGTTGGGAGTGGAACGGACTGCCGAGACAAATGTCCGCAGGTTCAAAACCCAAGGGCACACACCTCTGACTTTTCTAGGAAAACATCGTGAGGAAACCTGCATACCTGAGAAGTTCTCTGAATTTCGAAGGTATGTGAAGTCCGCCAACCCGCACTAGGCCAGCGTGGTGGACTAAGGCCTAAACCCTCTCAGTTGTAGAGGAGGCCCGTGGTCAGCAGTGGGCAGTATATTATACAGGGCTGGTATGGTATGGTTTATTAGCAAAGTGGTTTATTATGGCACCACTTTATCATATCTCACCAGATGAGATGTTACGGGCCTGCTTTACTAGGATCAAGTAAATTTTATTTGACAGTCATTGTATTCATTTTAGCATTTACAGCTAACGTAGATAGTACTCATTTCATTACCATTTATTTGTAGGGCGCCACTTTTGTAATTGGTCGACTTAATACATTTAAGTGACTAGTAGCATCTACTCAGAAATTGTAAAACAAGGCCTTAGTCACATAGTGCTGGGTCATCGCAACTTTTTAATCTTTGGATGGCAACGATTTACCAACATTATTTTATTTTTACGCATCAGTCGTACCGTAGGTACTAAAGTAAAGTGTGGGTACTAACTTAGACAGGTCGATCTGAAAATCTTTACGGAAAGCCTATGTTCAGTAGTGGTCTTCGTGTGACTGATGATGTATGCAGAACTTAGATAAGAACCATGAAGCCTATATCGTGAACATTTTACGTAACATAACTTAAAGTCCGTATCATGGAATATTAGGTTTTAATGCTTGCTATTATTGGAATTACAATTAACAAATTTGATATCCGCCCGATGTCCATGTGATAGGGAACGAGCCTATTATAATGTAGATACATAGTCTCATATAGCCACCTAGCACGTTTAGATTCATAATCTAAATTCATTCTAACCCAGAGCCTCACTAATTTTACATCTCCGATACGCTAGACCAAAAAAGAAAATATTTTGGAGTAATGCTGTTATTCATTTAATCTAACAGATTATAATTTACTGTGTCAAACCATTTACCTAAAAATAACTATCGACAATACCGAGAAGCGATAGACAATTCTCGCATAATTTCATCTGCACCGATCCCTCAAACCCTCATGGAAATAAATCCGAGAGACGATTTTGAACATGATTGCAAACTAATAAACATTACCCACGGGGATCAAAGGCCATTAAATTCAATCCTAATTCCGTGCCTGAACACGATATAGAGAATTGGTAATGCCCATTCGACTGCGATGAGTTGATATACATAGGATCTTTAATTGGAAAGTTGTCTGAGTATTCCAATAGCTTAGAACTTTGGCTTGAATGAGTCGGCGGTTTTGGCCTTTAAGCTAGCCGCGTTTTAAAAGGGTTATGGAGTGGTCTTTGAACTGTGGTTTAATATTGAGCAATTTAATATGAAGATAGAAAAATGAATTGCTGATAATATTAAAACTTTCTGCTATATTCATATTCTTGTTCCACCAAGAAGTAATGTGCAAGCTACTCGTATGTTCCGGTTTAAAGAAAACAGTATAAATAGGCACGATCAAAAGTAGCATAATATTTTAATCCAGGCATGGTCTGCGTGATCATATTCATCCAAATCCGTTTAGCTACCTCTGGGCTTTCAATAAAGATCTACATTCAGACAACATCTCAGACGTTTGCGTTTGTAATATTAGTAAGACTGCCATCAAACGAATTGACTTGACATAATTTAGTATTAAAAAATCGAAATCGAATAACCTCGGTGGCTTAGTTGTATTACTGTACGACTGCAATGCCTGAGGTCTCGGGTTCGATCTCGGGTCGGGCAAATTGATATTGGATTTTTCTATTCACTATCAGTCCGGAGTCTGAAATTTGTGACCGATATGGCAATAGGCTCGCCCCTTATCACATCATGGGACGGAATACGCACGGCGAAAAGTGGGTGCACTAGTTGCGCCTCTACCTACCCCTTCGGGGATAATGTGTGTGTGTGTGTGTATAAAATCAAATTGCATGACACGTAGCGCTATCACATACTTTGAAATATAATACAGGGAGCCAATGGGTTCTCTCCAGTTAACAGAATTTACGAACATCCATTAGGGCCCATTTACGTAATCTCACTTAGTTTACGCTGAGGTAACGCAATTTCGTAACGAAACAACCAACCCTTTGGCTTTGGAATAAACTTTTCATAAATTTAATAACAAATTGTTATACGTACCTATGTTATATTTGGACGCTTTTAATATTTTTAATAATAATAATACCCGCCCAGTATTAAATACTGCCCACTGCTGAGCACGGGCCTCCTCTACTACTGAGAGGAGTTAGGCCTTAGTCCACCACGCTGGCCTAGTGCGGGTTGGCAGACTTCACATACCCTCGAAACTCTTATGGAGAATTCTCAGGTATGCAGGTTTCCTTACAATGTTTTCCTTCACAGTTAAAGCGGACCATATTTGATAAACAATACACACGTAACTTCGAAATGTCAGAGGTGTGTCCTTGGGTTTTGAATCTACGGACATTGTCTCGGCAGACCGTTCCATTCCCAACTAGGCTATCGTCCAGATATATTTTTATGTAATATTATTAGAGCTTTGCGAGATGTGGGTGCTGGTTGTACCTCTGCCCATTCCTTCGGAGATAAAAGAGTTATGTGTGTATTAGAGTTTTTAGCAAAGTAAAGGTTTTAAGTCTCGTCGTTTCTACTTAACTATTGTTATATTCATTTGCTATAACGATAAAAGATATACGAGATAATCGTACCTGATGCAGAAATATTTTGTATTAATAATATTATATTATTCCAAATAGAATATTGTTTAAAGTCATTATAATATACAATTTTTATTATCCCTCTTTAACCGGAAAACAGCATTATAATCACACAATAAAGTATCATATTGCGCACGTCATCCTGAGAAATCACATAAGGCCTTTTAATGAGACTCTCTTTGATTAATTATATACCTAGATAGACACTGAACGTTTCAAACGTGTTGAGTTCGAATTATTTTTTGTTGTTTTTCATGGATATAATTATCTCCCCGTTTTAATAGAAATTATGTTATAACTGGTATCATTATGCGCGCATACAAGGATACGCAGAATGATGCAGCGATAGCGTATGACACAGCTGCCACGCATACTAGCTTAAGAAAAGTTGGCCTGTTTGTTTTAGTTTCATTGTAGCGCGTCACTCTATCTACGTATGTAATTGATCCAAGGAGACTCTATACAAAATACAAACCGTACTTTACGACTTAAATATACAAAGCGGTGTACACTCGCAGACACTTTATAATTTGTTACATAACATTTTACAACACAAAAACCTTACATTATTGCATTTTATTGTCCATTCTCCGCGTCTCATGAAAGCTTGGTACAATAAAATACCAAATGTACTGTCGACGCACACTTTATATGGGCATAAACTAAGAAATCAATTTTGAATAAGCACCGATCTGCAATAAAGGGGTTGTTGTACCCACAAGCATGCATTATTTTGGCATAACAAAGGGAAATATCGAATAAAATTTTGATTTGTCGTGCTGCTGCTTAAGTTGGGATCAGGGCAAATTGTATATGAGCTAGAAAAGCAGTACTCATTGTTAGGAATTGGTCTCCAAGTTTCCCATAGAGAGATTTGTATCACTCATCAAACGCGGCCTAGTAAAGATAAATATCTCAAAGATTAATACTGATTTTGTTAAGTTTGTTTTATAAGGATATAGAATTCGTTGACCTTATACATTTACAAATCCAAAATAACGTATCATAATCTGTAGCTAAGATTCAATCTGTCGAAACTTTCAACTTTATCCGCAACATATTTAAAAATATATCGAAAATTTACCGGAATAAAATTCAAATAAAGCCATTTTAACGTGAATTACGTCCGGAAAATTCGTACGAAGAAAACTATGATATTATGTGCATTTTGCATGAGCGGTATTATCGGATATGGCAGTATTTGAATATTCCAAATGTTTAGTATACCACTGGTGTACGCTGTCGAGTTTGGAATGAGATTTGATTTGTAATTCGTTCATAAAAGCCAATTGATGAGAATGAGAATCGGTGCAATATATATTTTTATTTGATATCCGTATTTTTTTTGTTTTTTTGTATGTTTTTACTTGAGGACATTGAAGTGTAATTTCTAGGCATTGTGGCACTGAACATTAAGCATTTAGGGGACGAGAAAGCATTAGGGAATTCTTCTTGATTGTCTATCCCTAGCTAACTTAGATTTTTAGTTCTACTTTCAGGTCAAGAAGTAAAAAATAGAATATTTTTGGATACGGAAAATCACACTTTATTTAAGAACAGCAGTTTGTACTCATACAGCAATATATCTTATCACATCATGGGACGGACTTAAATTCAACTAAGAAAGACTACTTGCATCTATGTCCACCCATCGGGGATAAAGCCTGAGTTTACGAGCTCGTTTTACCACAATGAATATACTAGTACACATAGTATAGATATACGGCATCGATGCCGAGCCTGTTACAAAGGCATTCCTCATCATTATACCGACTTTAATGTACGGACATAATACTTTTTTCTTTATCCATTATTTCGGTATGGATGAAATTTTTCCCAATTGGAATTTCGTCAAAGGATTTTACATTTTAATATTGGCAATATCTGAATAACTATTTGGTGCATTATTAAAGTGTGCTTATAGGCTTTACGGGAGCCATTAAAGGGTATGAAGCAGAAACTGTGGTTGTAGATATATGTATAAATAGCATTCAGGGGTAGGCAGGAGGGATTTCATACGCATATTTTGCCAATTATGTTAGGCCCCATGTAATAGGAGCTATTGCCACTGACCGGGCACAAATCCAGAATTAGGAAAACCAAATATATTTTTGACCAACCTGAATCGAACCCAAAACCTTGTCACGGTAATCGTACAACTGTGCCACAAAGCCATCCTTGTACATCACCAAATACATACCGAACTAAACTAGGCCACGACGATTGGCTATCGAAAAAAAATTATGGAACAGGCACTGAGTTATCCGGAACACTTAAAACTTGCTGAAGAGTTTCTGTCGGAGGAAACTTTGTCAATATTTGATCGCCCCGGCTCTTGTGACTTGTACGTTGAGCGAATCATTTAGTGAAAGATCCTGGTATTATATTTACATATTTACTGGTATATATATTTTTATTATTTGACAGATCGTGTTGCTCCGATAGTTCAGAAGCGACACGTTCCGAAGCGGTGGTAGATTTATGATGATTCAGCTTTGAAAAAACACCATTTAAATTTTGAATATTTGAATTTGGTTGTAATAGTCATTGATGTATTAAAAAACCCAATAGCATTTTTTACTTATTTGTAAAGAAGCGTTTGGGTCATGAACTGCGTGGTTCAATATTCGATTGCGCACACTTTCGATTTTAATATTATGTAATGACTTGACCGGGATAAGAATGATATTTCTATTCCCTATCACATTCCCTGTAATCTTTAAAAATATTCGAGCACCAAATTTTTCTAAATGGAAATGTATATGCTACTCGAATTTAGTTAAAGTCTCTTGTGGCTATCATTCTGAATTTAGCAAAACTGCTTACAAAATTTGGTTTTCTTTTAACAATAATGCCTCCACACTGTTCTTTAGTCAAAACGGTACTTGAGGCACACATCTCGTATAGTTGGGGTTATCTATATCCCAAAATGCTAACTAGTTGCAGTTAACTCAAAACATCTCATTAAATAGACCCCAAATTCCGGCAAGTTCGGAGCAGTTTGATCTCTGCCGACCCTTGATAGGCAATTTCCTGCTCTTTGTACATCTTTGCGCCCTCCACGCCCTCTATGAATGGGTTTTAGCATTTGAATTTATGTATGGGACGGGACTTGATATTTGTTATGAAAATGTAGAACATTTTGAGGTTTGATGAGAATGGATGGGCTGAGAAACTCGAGATAGAAAGTTTGATTCTCGTAATGAAACTTATGTTTGAATAATTTGTAAGCACTGGAGTAGGTTATGTAGGATCAAAGTCATATACATTATTAATTAAGAGTTAAAAAAATTAAATAAAATGTAAAAATATCTAGCGGAAAATTGAAGGGGGAATTATGCACATTATACAGAGAATTAATATGTTTATAATTCATTATTTCATTTACCAAGTGGACTTATACACGTCTCTACATTCAAAAAACATAATCATAACACTCCTTTGCGCAGTCGGGTTATGTCTCTTTGTCATAACTCTTCCGCTGAACAAAAACCCTGCCAAGTTATAAATGTACGAAATCTAGTTTAGCCACTCCCGTTACCCTAAAAAGGGGTAGTAATCCGACGTAAATGTAAAAACAGTGTAGAAATTCACCTACGGATCCGCGGGCATCATTTATTATGACGAGATGACACTCTATTACCCCCCGAGGGTGGTACTTTTTCCATACTCAAGGAAAGTTGTGAATCTTATCAAGAATTTTGCGGTTTTATCGACAAAAAGTATACTATGATTTTAAATGAAAAGAGTTAAGAACTCAAGGTGTGAAAACAATGTAGATTGTAACAAATAAATCAACATTGTAATTAAAATTTTCAATCGAATTAATTGTAATATTTTATTGAGTCTTTTATTTTGGAATGTGTGGAGGAATGAAAGATTTATATTTACAATAAAAAAAATCCCTCCTAAGTTCTATTTATCACGTTTTACGCGGTAAGCCGGTGTCTGCTTAAACTTATTAGGTAATATTAAGTGGTAGATTCTTTCTCAAGCAACTAACATGTTTCAACATTTAATACAAACACACCTCACGCATTTATACCCAAAAGGGTAGGCAGAGCCGCAACCAGGACACCAAATTTTCGCTATGTATGTCGTCCCATGATGTGATAGAGGCCAAGCCTATCATATCGGCCAAAATTGCCAGAATCAGGCTGATACTGTGGAAGACCCCAATATCACTTTGCCCACCCAACATTCAATAGTATAAAAATACTAAAAGGTAATCACTTATGTCAGTAGTCGTCCAGTTTACTTTAGAAGAACGATATGTAAGCGACACCAAGGAGTGGCGTATTAACTTGTTTACTTGCTTCCAGTACAGGTACTAACAATTATGACCGCCTTGACGACTGCAGCTTGAATTATCGTGTAGGTTTTACTAAGGGGGAAAGTATTTGTAAATTTACTTTTATTGTAATGAACATATGGTTCAATTTGGTGAATAATAAATATTTTAGGTAGAACTTATAAATACCCATTCAGAATAGTAGCCAAAAGTAGCCAGTAGTAGCCTTTCAACAGTGTTATATCTGGTGTTTGACACGTTCATCTTGTGATTATGTTTAACGCTGCGCTGTAGCGGGCTCCCAAAATTGTAAGCACTTTATTAACTTATGTAATACTTCTAAGAATGTGTATAACATCTTACATTTTTAGTATTCAATTAGTTTTAAATGTATTATCGATATAATCGAGATTCTTATAGGGAATTCTCAGGTATGTAGGTTTCCTCACGATATTTTCCTTCACCGTTAAAGCGGACGATAATTGATAAACAATACACAATTAACTTCGAAAAGTCAGAGGTGTGTGCCTTGGATTTTGATCCTCCGGACATTGTCTCGGCAGACCGTTCCATTCCCAACTAGGTTATCGTCCACTAAATTAATAATAATACTTGAATAAACAACCCCGTTGTTTTTTGTTTCAGGTAAGAAATACAAAACTTCCAGAACATTCTACAGTTTCCTGAAACACTACACGCAAACAGGGCCGCACTAAACAATTCATTATAATAGTATTTGGGAGCCACGCCCCCGTCGGGAATAATTAATGAGCCCTAGATATGATTATGTCGCCACAATACTGTGTCATCAACGTCATTGGCGTACACGTCTGTTAGGATGCGTTTACACCGGCCGAGGCTTAATAAACGGCAAATGAGGCATACAATATTCAAGGCAGGATTCAATTTTGCCCTTTATTGTGGTGTCTTAAATTAGATACAAATATTGTTTGTTTTGGTTTTATTAAGGAGATGTAACAATTAGTATTGCGATAAAGAATAGTGAAAGTTGGAATCTATTCTAAACTTGCCTTTTTAATAAAAAAATGAATAAATTGGCATAAAGTTAGGTAACTTCTATAGCACGGCAGGTGAGTAATTCTATAAATGCTAGCATAGGGAATAATACCTATATTTGTGATGCGCAAACTTTTACCGTTTCGCGTGTGATAATAATACCTATTAGGTATACAACTATTAATTCTTTCTACCGACACGAACTAAAAAAGATTATCTTAATATGGGTTCGAAAAAATTATCCACGGCCGATATTTTTACTTACCTTGCATGCAATGATTATTATTGTAATACTAATTTACTTATAAAATTAAGTAGGTATTAACAAATCCCTAGAATTGAACATAAAAAAACAAAATTTACCTTAATCCAAACACAATTTTTCATGCAAAAACAGTCCATTTACACTAACCAAGACTTGATTTAAACAAGGTCGTAAATAATGATTCATCGGCGCGTCCTGAGTGCGCCGTCTCATGCATACGATATTACCGAGGCACTTGGGGTGCCTTGTGTGCCTCGACGCGCCTCCGATGTCAAGGCACCTTTACACGGCTGTACGTCGCAGTAATTTGTATAATGCGATTAGTTTCCCACAAATAGATACGACGTTTTGATGTGTTAATTATGTATGTGTGAGTTTGTACGCGGAGATGTATGGACTGTGTTATAAATAGAAGTTTAGTGTTATTGATAAGTGTGGGTAATTTTATTTTATGTTTGAGTCCCTTTCAGAAAGCATTAGTATATTGTTACCTAATCCTGCTTTAAAGCAGTAATATCAATTGTTGAAGTTTAATTGAATATAGATTGATAAATAATTGTCATAGGCTTTGAAGGATATCGTAGTCAGTGTAACTGAACATTGACATCAAAGATAAGAGTCGGAGACAATTATAATGTTATAAACGATTACAAATTATTCGTAACTTTTTAACAGAAAAGATTATTTTCCTTTGTACTTCATAGACACTATATTAAAACTGAAAATCACTTTAAATACAATATACCGTCAGATATTGTTTGGCAATTGCCAGAATTAAGCCGGTTTATAAGTCAGCTATAACCAAATTGCTGATCCTCCTATATTTATAGCTATTATACTCAAGCGACGCCTCTGAACTGAATACCCGACTCGATACACAAGGCAGACAATCAAACGGCGCAGTGTGTAATACAGCTGTCCCTTTAGGATTTAAACACGTCTAGATACCTCGCCCTTTGATACTGTTTAGGAAATCTATAGCCTTCTGGTGGGAGTATAGTTTATAATGCTTCGTCTGAGATTGGATCAAGTGTTAAGAAACCAACGTGAAATGGCAAATATACTGATTCGGTTCTCTCCTTCTGAATGTACATTGCTTAAAGCTCGATAACGCCTAAAATGAAGTCTGTTGAAATCAGATATGCAGAAAAAGTATGCCGAATGTTTGTCAAGTTTTCTTACCATATAGCGTGAGTGTAGGATCGCTACTTAGCTACAAAAATTATCGTTACCAAGCATTGCCCATCTAGACGTGTATGTTCAAGTCTGTACATTGGTCGTATAATAGACATAATCCGTATTAGAGCGGGCGGCCGAGCGTAAACTACAATATGAATGACCTTTGTCAATGGCGCTGACGCCTTGCCCGAGGACGCCCGAATAATTTACCCCGCATGGATTAATACAGTACCATTTGTAGTGACGGATGCTTTTGATTGGAATTCGTTTATATATTTATGAAAATTTTATATCGTTTTTATTATGAGTATTTTTGTAAGTTTAATTCTCTACTGATTTGAGGCGTTTACCCGTAAGTCAGGCGAGTGATAAATAGCGTAGTATTTTTCAAATAGCTAAATGTTTCGTAAATATTTTAAAAGTTTCAACGAAAAGTTGGTGCCAAATTAGGTCATAATTTTGATAACTTCAAAATAAACTTTAGGCATGTTTATTTGATCGCAACCTTAACATAACCCATTATCACGTTATATACATTTAACACGGTCATTCACGATCCACGATTAAAACAATAAATGTCGTAGCCATATTGTCCAGTGTGAACGAACCTCCGCTACCCCTGAGCGGATATCCGAGTGTCTTTTGTTCGCACTCAAATCCGATGTTAATTAAAACGAATATTGTTATGGAAGCCGGTACGTAATTCTGATTACGGGGCGGACGTCACTCGCGTCAGACATCAGACGTCAGTCGCGTGTCAACGCTACAAGTGACGTTGGAAAGTGAGAAAATTAGTGGAAATTGTGTCAGTCATGTTTATTACAATTTATTTTGTTTTGTTAATTGTGTTAAGTTTAGAGACGTTTTAAGGAATTAGGTATATTTGTTCGTGGTGGTACTTTTATAAGCCCGTTTATGTTTCAATTTTGTTGATCCAGAATAATTTTAGTAATTTTAAACGCAATATAACCCAATGACGGCAGTATAAATATAGCAATTAATTATCGGTTGAAGGGGCGTAATTATATAATAGCGGCGATAGCCTAGTTGGGAGTGGAACGGACTGCCGAGACGAGTATCCGCAGGTTTAAAACCCAAGGGCACACACTTCTGACTCTTCTAAAAAAAAAAAAATGTGTATTCTTTGTGAATTATCGCTCGCTTTAACGGTGAAGGAAAACATCGTGAGGAAACCTGCATACCTGAGAAGTTCTCTAAATTTCGAAGGCATGTGAAGTCTGCCAACCCGCGCTAGGCCAGCGTGCTGGACTAAGGCCTTAACCCTCTCAGTTGTAGAGGAGGCCCGTGCTCAGCAGTGGGCAGTATATAGGGGCTGGTATGGTATGTTATGGTAATTATATAATGGGTATAAAATATAGCTTATAGAAAAAAAGCACGGACGAAATAATTGGGACTGTATTTTGCCCACTAAGTATAATACATTTTAGTAAACGTAACATGCAACCGTAAATTGGTTCCATATGTAACAATACTTAAGTCACCATTCGTCGTCATATAAAAATCAAGCTAAATTTGAAAAATGTTATAAAAAGCTAAATAAAACCGCCTAGGGGCCGGGCAACGACAAGGCGCCCTTCGTCATGAGGAAGAAATGTTATCTTTAACGATTCGTTTTTAATAAATCCGTTACGCGATGAAAATATTATTACCTTTATTGATTATCTTTTACATTCAATTTCAATACATTTTGGAACATATTTCAAGTTAAAAAATCCTTATTTTTTGCAGTGTAATCGACTACAAAAAAAATGTTGGAAAAATATACTTTAGGAAGTCAGAAAAGGGAAAAAAAGCCCAAGGGGGCAATTCCTAGGGCCTCAACATAGTTCATATAAAAAATTCCGTACTAAATCTATTCCGGAAAATCTTCGTACTTTTGATCATTGAATTTTATCCCCGAACTTCCTAGCAATCAATTTTAGTTGAGAAAGAACGATTGTAGCTACTGGAACATCGTAATGTCTGACTAACAATTCATACCGACTACAATCTAGGGGGAAAGGTAAAATTTATGTAATTTTTGTGCTTGTTTGCATTTTGATGGTGTTATGCAATTGACTACGGAATTTTGAATTTTGAACAATATGCTCAAATATTATCTCTTAACAGTACTAATATAGAACTAAAATGAACTTATTCCTTATTCGGATGGTATTGCTACTGTTTATGGGTGGCGCTTACCTCCAAGAAAGCGGTTTGCTCGTCTCGTACTTCAGTTGTTTAAAATACTAAATGAATTTATGAGATAAATATTAGTCGCATAATGCCTAGTAATTTTCCTTCCAATTAAAAACAGTTTCCCACTGACAGCTTAAGTATTTACTATAGCACTATCTAAAGAAATTATGTTATATGGAGAAAATAAACAAAATAATAAATGTAGAATTTTTTTTCGCTTATTATTAAAAGCCACGCATGAATTTCGTAAAAGTATTATCATAATAAAGTTATTTCAATTTGAACTTTATTTCAACGTAACCTTGTGGAACATTACTTAGACATTTACCGGAGCGTGCGAGAAAGTATTTGTTACTGTAATGCTCTTAGTAAAATTTCAGGATCATAAAAACTGCGAATCCCATAGTTTTGCCTCAACAAATGGGTTGCATGTGATCTTGTTGTGTGGCAGAAGTCTTAAGATATAGCGATTAAGATAATAAAACGTTATGGTGGACATTATAATATTGAGTATTGAAATTTAACTAGAAGAATAATATTCCTTATTCAAGATGTGACTATATTTGAATATTTATATAAAATAATAGTGATTACTTGCAACACCATCTCATAATTTTTTCTTATGATAACTGTAACATTTTAAAATAAAATAAAGCATATTTTATACTCAAGGTACTTAATTAACTACACTTTATAATTAATTTAACGAAAAATCATTCCAGCTTTTCATTTATAGCCATGGAAAACACTTCTTTGAAAACAGTTTTCCCTGGCATAGCGAAGAAATACTAGAACTTTTTGATTGTGCAGTATGTCGCTGGTCGTAGGATATTTGTACTCGTACGTAGAACCCACTACTTTGCTTACCATCAGGTTCAGAGAAGTCACTTTGCAGTACCCGAAAAGGAAATATAAGTCAGTCCCACAAATAACCCTTGGTTTAATCGAACTCGCGACCTCTCACCACGTGGACACCAGCCTCACCCATCTTGGGGCACAAACAATCGTTTATGTAAAATAATGTGGTAGACTGTACTCGCAGGCAAGTTGCCAAGCCTCGAACAAGTGTTCATAACACGAGCTACTGTCCCGCATCAACTATCTTTTGTTACTAATGTTCTAAAAGATAGAGTAGGGAGATTTCTACCTTGGCAAAGTTTACTTTACCTTTTATTTTAGTCCAAATACCAGTGTAACAAGCCTGTGCTGCGACAAGGTATTACTATGTTAGGGATACAGGTCTTCCAATATCCGACGATGAAACCGCCGGCGATGGATTGGGTTCCTCTGGCGTGATGGTTTCATGGTAACAAGGTGCCTGCAAAGTACATTAACCTGATTATAGTAGTGTGCAGTCCAAGAAACCTCCCATCATAGATGTACAGAGGTCAACCCAGAACGAGCCTATTCGAATTGAACCAGCATGACATGGTATAAACGTACATCATCATCAGTCACATGAAGTCCTCTGCTGAACATAGGCCTCTCCTAAAGATTTCCAGACGGACCTGTCAAAAGCGGCCTGCATCCAGCGTGTCCCTGCGACCTTTATCAAGTCGTCCGTCTACCTTGCAGGTGGACGTCCAACGCTACATGGTCGCAATAAAATATAAAATACTATATTCGGTAAAGATTCTGTGAATTGCCCATTTGCTTCCTGACTAAATTCCAACATCTGTAAACGCAGCTCAACGAATCGACATAATATAAACACGGTCTCCTAACAAAAACCCGGCCCAGTCTTCGAAAATGTACATTTCGTATACTTTATAACTAAAGTAATTTAGAGCTTATTAATTTTAATACAAAATAGCCAATGATATTAAATGCAGACTCAAAGCTAGAACTCAAATTAATGCTGTAATAGATTTGTAAAGATAAGGGTTCCGGACAAAATAATATTAACGTTAGTATAAGGATTGCGATTCTACAATAAATAACAGGCCCTGTATTCAACCGCTTACTTTTATGGGTATCTTAATAAGAATGGAACAAAAAAAAATTAGGAGAATGACTATCGAGTTATAAATTATCAATAGATATGAAAAATCTGTATTTTTATCAGTAATGTTAAAGTTATCATGAGTAGTCTATAATATTTTTATGACATAATATTGAGCTCTAAATATCAGCACCAAAAATGTTATTCACATCAATATGTACCTTTCAAAAACGGGACCCTAAACATAAGTTAATATTTCTCGTGAAGCCAATAAAAAATCCACGGTACAGTGTAGAGTTTCAAAGATACACAGAGATAGTCCTGTTTTAATTTAGCCAGCGCAAGACTTTGAGAGACATCACTCGCATTTCAATTTTAAATTAAAAACACACACACACACACACACACACAGCTCTGATACAGACACACTCGCTACGTTGAAATAAAATCCGCCGATTGCTCTTTTTGCATTTTGTTTGAAATTGCCTGGTATTTCTGTTTTAAAATATGCTAATTGCATTGGATTTGTTATAAAATCTTTATGTTAATTTTTCAGGGGAGAAGAAAACTTTAATATGTCATCTAATCTATTGCAATCTTATCTATCGTATTTTGTTGTAGATGGGTGTTAAAAACATGATAAGAAAAGAAGTTAAGTACTATATTTTGCTTATTAATTTTAGTTTTTCCTTTAGTGAACATGATGTATAATAGGTGATTATATTATACTATTGAATATACATGTACTATTGATGTCCCTTTTAAATAAATAAATAATTACCTTAATAGTATTTACGATATACATAACATACTAAGTTGATCATAAAACATGATATTTAGTGATCCACGACCCTAAAACAACATAGGTAAGTATATGCGCTTCAGAGGAAAATATTTTGTTGTGAAGTGGGAATCGAATCGACACTCGCTCGTTTCACAACCGGCTCATCACTCACTAAGCTACTGGGGTTGTCATATTACAAGCAAACACCGTTCGGTTAAAATATAGATACGACGAACACTTTGTAATCCAGGTCACGGTTATTATCGAGCATAAATTAATTACAATTTTCTCAAGACCCGTAACCAAGACAATAGCAAAAATAAAATCAATATATTATATTTCAAAAGAAACAGATACATTAATTTATAAGTAAGAACATTATAAACGAAAAGATACAATTACAGATACTTAAGATAAAAAAAAAACTTAAACCATATTGTCTTTCTATTCCAGCTAACGTAAGCCAAATAAGCATTTAGCAGTACAATATCTTCCGCAGCACAAAGGAAATATGCCTAAAAGAAAATCCCGCCTCCGACGGCGCGTGCCAACTACGTTTAAAATTTTCAGCGAGATCAACAAGTGCTGCGGCGCAAAAGATGCAACAATCTGGCAACATGCCATGCCACGCCTAGGCCCACCATTGGTTAATATAGTTAACCAATTGACAAGCTCTTGGATGTGATTGGTTGAAATTATGGGTGCAGCTCACCTGACCGAAATTAGGTCACTGGGCTGGACGGGTGCAAAAAGTGTAGTGTGCCTCGCTCGGGGACACTGTTTGCACCGGCTCGATTCAACGCGGAAAGTTCCATTGCGTTACGGTTTTTAGATCTAAAGGTAAAATTGTATTTGGTCATATGGAAGGGTCTCTAGCTCTGTACGTATGATAGCCCGGTGACTGGAATCCAATTTTTAGCTTAAACTTTTCTAGCATTGATTTCGAAAATGGTTAGTCGATCCTTATGCTTTAAAAATAGCCTATCTGTATAATTTAAATGTAGACTTTTTGAGTCGAATTATGCTTTTCAGGGATTTAATAAAAATAATACTGCAACACAATTTACATTCATAATCTCGGTAGTTTGTATCTGATAGACGTCGTGGCACAACGAGTGAGTCGGTTGCGAAACGACATGCCCCTGGTTCATATCCGTATTGAGACAAATCTTAGCTTACTACTGCGCAAGTCAGTAGTTTGTGAAAATGCTTGGATGTTTGTTAGAAGTAACTCAGAAACAACTAAACGGATTGGGATGAAATTTTTGGTAATTTGCTCCCATGGGAAAAAATAGATATTTTAAATCTGATTTTTTAAGTAAATGGCCCTATCGTCGTACTTTGCCTGTCGTTGTTAAGCGGCGATAGCGTAGTTGGAAGTGGAACGGACTGCCGAGCCGAATGTCCGCAGGTTCAAAACCCAAGGCTACACACCTCTGACTTTTCTAAAAAAAAAAGTTATGTGTGTATTCTTTGTGAATTATCGGTCGCTTTAACGGTGAAGGAAAACATCGTGAGGAATCCTGCATACCTGAGAAGTTCGGTGAATTTCGAAGGTATGTGAAGTCCGCCAACCCGCACTAGGCCAGCGTAGTGGACTAAGGCCTTAACCCTCTCAGTTGTAGAGAAGGGCCATGCTCAGCAATGGGCAGTATATAATATAGGGCAGGTATGGTATGGTGGTAATACTTTGTTTTAAGGATTTTTGAAGCAGGAAAGGCTTTTCACGCGGTCGAAGCCGCGAGCAGCACCTAGTATATTATATTTCGTAACGTGGTACAGTAAATCCGTGGTTCATTATATCATAAGACATAATATTATAACCGTGCAGTCCTGCTCATCGTTTTATTTAATTCAGTTGATGCAACGGTGCGAAAAATCGTTAGATGTAGCTTGTGTAATATGCGACGGCGATTGTATTACATTTTAATGGTAGTACTGTATTTTTTTTATTTATTTTTTATGATATAAGGGGCAAACGAGCATACGGTTCACCTGATGGTAAGTGTATGTATGCTTATGTATTATATTTTTTACACATCCAGTGAATAGAATTTAATGACGTAAATTTTACTATTTATAGGAACAAATTCTCTACGGACTGTTGAATACCTATACCGTGGGACTCTACGTTTAAACTACTAAGCATTTGCCTGTTTACTGTGACTTCGTCTTGACCATGAGCTGCAAAACGATCACAAGTTCGTTTCCTACATAGAGATTTCTCTAGTTCTGCGATGTGTTCATGAATCAAATTTGACTTTTGAACTAATCATAGATATTGTTGCTTTATATCATGAATTTTAGTATATATTAATTCATAAATACTGAATAACAGTTTTTATATGAATCCGTATCAAAAAGTTAGATAACTCAATATCGCTTGAAGTTATAATGACGCCCACTGGATCCCGCTATGAATGTAGTTTAATACTGTGATAGGTTTACGGAATTTCCTTTGATATAAATCGAGATGGACTTTCGATTCTATGACTCTATTATATTATATTATTTATGTTTATGGTTACAGTGCAGTTTGAATTATATAACTATTTCAAATAATATTTTAAACTGCAAAGTTTTTCTTCAGTATTTTAGTAATTCAATATCTAATTTTTGGCTTGCCCGACGTTACAGAAATTAATATTCAGTTCCAAGTAAAAGGGCATCGTCTCTTGCTGACGAAAATTGCATATTTTTGGACTAAACTGCCAATATATGATACTCCTTAAATTACCAAGACAATACACAATCTTTGACTCCCAATAGGCCACTCAGGCAGAAAAAGCCTCTTCAAACAGTAAAAGCTCGTGCATCAGTGGAAAAACAGAACCTGAATATGAAAATGTTTCTCCAGTATTTATAACTTATTACGCTAGAGGGAGCTAGTTATATCTTATCAGTGCACCCTATTAGGAGATAGTTAGCGAGTGCAGTCATCTGAAAGCTGTTATCGATGTTTACTTCAAGTTCTGCGAAATTGTAACGAGACGATAGAAGCGGATGTTGAAATATTTTATTTCCGCTTCCTTGGGTTTTAAATGCTCAATGTTCATTTTGTTAACTATAATAAGAGTAAATAATACCTTATGTACTTTTCTGAACTGAATCTACCTCGATGAGGTTATTTTATTGCGTGCGGTAGGACTACAGTGCTCTCGATTCGATTCCCGGGTCGGATGAAGAGATATTACGTTTTTCACTTTAGTACCTTACATTCTTATATAACATGTCTTTAATACCTTTTTGACTGCCTCGGTGGCGTAGTTGTATTGCGTACGCGTTACGAGTACAATTTGCGCGCTGAGGTCCTGGGTTCGAATCCTGGGTTGGGCCAAAAACATTGTGACTGGGTTTTTCCATCTTAAAAATTAGTCAGGAAGTTGGCGGTGTGATACCCCCGTGCCTCGGAAAGCACGTAAAGCCGTTGGTCCTGCGCCTGATCTCTCTCCGGTCATGTCGGATTGCCGTCTCACCGGACTATGAGAGTAAAGGAATAGCGAGTGCACCCTGTGTATTGCGCACACACTTGTGCACTATAATATCTCCTGCGTATCTGGCTGATCTCTGTTGAAATTGGCCGCCGTGGCCGAAATCGGCTAGAAAGGGTATATATAATACCTTTATCTCAGTACGATGGTGTAGAACTTACTTTTTATGGACAGGCGTTTACCATTACCAAGGCAAGGAAATTGCTCTTAAAAAGACACGGCCATAGGTAGGTATATACCACCTAAAATAATCGAAAAGTGTTTAGTTTTTCCTTTTCTCTAAAAGAAGTAAAACACATCAAAGGCCTTGTGAGATGGATTCCCTACCTCCTGAGGTAGGCAGCGGGCCGGAAACACCTCGACACGTGTTCGATTCCCATTATACATGAGAAATAAACAACCATACGTGAGGACTTGTATATAGGTATTTGGACGAATAGTCTTTGATTTTATACATACTAACTAAGCAAGCAAACGAACAGTTGTTATTGGTGTTATACACATTTAGTTTACTGCTGGCCTACCATTAGCAAGAAGAGAGACCTATCTCTCGTATGTCAAGGGCTGTCTTGGTAGGTATAACCGCAATGTCTATTTCTACCGCCAAGCATCAGTGATATAGAACGTGCACGTCGTAAACTCTGCTATCTGATGGCACAATCTGAATTTTTCAACCTATTAATACTCGACATTTACGTAACATATTCATATTAAAAGGATGAAATATAAAATTTACTTCATTGGTTGATAATGTACTGCTGTGTATCTGGATGCTCCAAAACATAAAAATAAACACATCAAATATTGTAAAATTATATTACGTTCCCAAGATTAGTACCTAAGTACTTATATTGCATGGTTATGTTAAAATAGACAAAAAAATAACAGCTGTATAAAACATACATAAGTATAAGTTTCAAAAGCATTTCGAAATGTCCCATTACGTAATTTATAAAAATAAAGAAGTTCAATAGAAACAAATCTGTAGTTGAGGGAACATAACCTCCTAATTTTGCTTCAATAAGATCAAAATAACTAGCTCCCATCTAATAAAGCATATTCTGACCACGCTGGGTATCAATAATATTCGGCCGGAACCCATATCTTACGATTTTTGACGAATGAAATAAGTAATTATTGCTCTAAAACGTTTCTTTTTTTTTATCCACATGTGGCTCTTGTGTTGATTTTGTGCGGCCACCTATAGTTCGTGCACATTCCCTATAGATAACACAAAACGTAACAATCTCTACGATGTTTTTTGGGAAGTAGTGATTTTTTGTAATCCTCTTAGCCAGGTTCGGCCACGGCAGCCAATCTCGACGAAGATCAGCCAGGTACGCCGGAGATATTACAGTGCACAAGTGTGTGCGCAATACACAGGTGCACTCGCTATTCCTTCACTCTCATAGTCCAGTGAGACAGCAATCCGACATGACCGAAGAGAGATCAGGTGCAAGACCAACGGCTTTACGTGCATTCCGAGGCACGGGGGTATCACACCGCCAACTTCCTGACTCCGAGCTGCGACTGAGTAATTTTTAAGATGAAAAAACCCAGTCATAATATTTTTGGCTCGACCCGGGATTCGAAGCCAGGACCTCAGCGCGCAAATCGTACTCTTAACGCATACGCAATACAACTACGCCACCGAGGCAGTCACAAGTGGTGATACAGTACTGGTGGTAGCATACTATATCCGCCCGGATAAGGCCAACCGTACTCAAGGTATAAACACGTCATCGTGTGTCGTATTCGAGATCAGCCTAGGTATATCCAGTTTCAAACAGGCCGGCATAATTGAGAGTATGGCGAGGGGTAATAATCTCTCACCAGGCGATATATGGAACCCCATCCTTTTATCAGGTCACTTTGCTAAACAGAATTCCTGACTGAACTGGAAAAACTATCACACAATGTCTATTTCTACCGCCTAGCAGCAGAGTGCACGCACTGTTGTATTTCGGTTTGATGGACATTGTAGCCAGTGTAACTACTGGACATAATGAGACGTAACATCTTATGTCTCAGGATGACGAGCACAGTGGAATGCCACACAGTACTTTGTAACTCAAGGTGCTGGATGGTGTTGTTACTGTTTATGGGCGGCCATATCGCTTACCATCAGGCGAACGGCATGCTCGTCTCGTCATTCAATGTAATAAGAAAAAAATAAAAAAACCCAAGCAGAATGTCTGAATGATTGTTCCAATAGACACAAGCCATGACCAGACAATCGAAAAATAACGTTCCAATTATAATCGACCAAGTGTAATCACATGCGACGCCAACAATAAGATGGCCCGTACGCAATTACACCGTAACGATACAAAGCAAAGCAACAATTAATACAGTCCGTGCCGCGTCGCCGTGTCGGTGACAGCAAATCGATAGTAATGACAATGACGTGCAGCGAGCGGAGAGCGGTGCGGCGAGTCTGCTTGTGGATTTGGCAGAATATATATGTAGGTGTTTTACACATAGGAATAATTAGATGAGGAAGCCTGTCTGTACGCCACACTACACTTTAACAGTCATAACATCATTTGAATTTTCTTTTTCTTCTTCTTCAGCCTTTGAAAATCCACTGCTGAACATGGGCCTCCCCCAAAGATTTCCAGACCAACCTGTTAGAAGCGGCCTGCATCCAGCGGGTTCCTGCGACCTATACAAGGTCGTCTGTCCACCTCGTAGGTGGCCGTCCTACGCTGCTGCGTTAATCTGAACTTGCAAAGCACTTTTATTGAGTCGGAAAACTGAATTCACTGTTTCTGATGTTAAGTGAAGCCCAAGGAAAAAGTCATTCGGCAAGGGGAGAAAGAATGCCTTGCCAGTTGCACTTACAAGAATCGTGGGATTAGTTTGAATTGCTACGTAGTGTTTTTTTGTGACGAAACAAGTGAGGTTGGTGGTAAACGACATGACTATTGCATCTTTGTAGACATGCCAATGTGCTTTGCTCAACTTGCGATATAAGATATTTATATAATTTTCAGTAATTATACTGTCTACATTGGGATAAAAAGTAGCCTATGTGCTATTGCAGACTATAATCTCTTTGCCAAATTTTATCCCGATCCGTTCAGCTGTTCTGGCGTGTGTGTAAAAACATCCAAACTTACGCATTATATTAGTATAGATTAGTATACAAGTATTTATCTCTCAAACGTTTTATCGTCAAACCCTACTGTTCTCCCAACACCGACCTCGTGCTTGGACAACGTTAATTAAACTGAGTGCTCATTAAACGCCCTCTACTTGCATCGATTCACTTTAATGACAAATGGCGCGGGCTTTTTATAAACCTCATTACCTTTATAAACATTATGCTGCGGTTAACGTCAATTTACGCACACGTTAATGTAGCTGTCCTGGTTAATGTAGCAAATGTGGTTGTTTTTAGGTATAATTGGATAAAAAGGGTGGTATAGCCTTTATTTGCAGGGTGTATAGCCTTAGGGACGAGAGGTGCTGTGTTAGATTATTCATACTGGTGGTAGGTATGCTAGGGACCGTCTAGGTAGGTACCACCGGAATGTCTATTCCAACCAACAAAGTGCACGCACTGGTATGTCAAGGACATTGCAGCCAGTGGAATTACTGGGCATTATGAGGCTTAACATCGTATGTCTCAGGGTGACGAGCGCAGTGGAGTGACGAGCAGTACTTTGATATTTATATTTTTTGTATGTTGTTGCTTCTGTTTATAAGCATTTCCTACTTACCATCGGGCGAGTGCCATGCTCGTCTAGTCACTGAATTGCAACAACAAAAAATCAGGAGAAATAACAATTACCTATTTCTTATTAGAAAAATATTTTTTTCCTGAGCATTATGACAATCATTCTGACCATATAAGTATAGTAGGAATACTATACATTTAAAATACAAAGTATCTATTGCGTCACATCACTACATTATTTACTCAGCCTAAGATATATCCCAAGATATTGGATGTGAAGCTTCACAACGTACCGTAATTTCTGTAGCAACAAAGTCCTTCAAACCTGATGATGCTTGTATTGTAATCTTGGCACAAAGCGATGCAATCAACAGCCTTGCATGCAAGAGACCTGCAACCTACGGCCATAACTAATTTCCTAAACCCTTTAACAAATTGCCCAAAAACCGTATTTGTACCAACTCGGAAGAAACATTGTAACCGCAAACGGCGTAAAACACCTAAACGCATCCACAAAATACATCGGGGTCGTCATTATAGCTAAATCACACCGTCGCGATTACGGTCCCAAATTCATTTAAACACCATTATCTCGGTCAAAAACTAAGCCGGCCCCCACCCGGACCCCTGCGGACCCCGCCGGGATCCACCAGGACCCCCGTTCGTTCCCCCTAATCCAAATTAAAAGCCGCAAGCCCCCGTAATACGGCTTTTGTCCTGTTTCTTTCTTATCTTATTGCAAAATTTGTCTAGGCGATACTGTAAAATAGTCTAAAAGAATCCTCATTTACACCGTTGTGTAATGTAATATTTTGGGAAGTGTAGTGAAAGTTATTATAGACAAGTTGTGGGTTCAGCTATTATTATGTGCGATTCTTTGTATAAAAAAGAAACTTAAATAATCGTTCATGCGTAAGATTTATAGGTACTTATAGCTAATAAACAATAACTTTTAAATCATCACTTCTGATTTTTTTTATTGACCTTGTTTTAACGGGTTAGTGATTTATGAAAAATTATACCAAAACTGTCTGCAGTAGGTTAATTGGGCCATTATCTTCATAAACGTGCATGGCTTGTGGTAGATCAAATCCCTCTTCTCAATTTCCGTTCTTTCTCTTGAAGATCGATAAATTCAGACTGTGTGACTATAAACTTTAGTAATTACTCATCATCATTTGCTCATTTCCTGCTATAAAAACAATAGACTGCCTAGGTGGCGTAGTTGTATTACGGTACGACTGCAATGCTGAAATATCAGGTTCGATCCCCAGATCGGGCAAAGTAATTGGATTTTTCTAATCAGTATCAACTCGGAGTCTATAATTTGTGCCCGATATGGCGATAGGCTCGCCCTCTATCACATCATGGGACGGAATACGCACGGCGAAAAGTGGGTGCACTAGTTGCGCCTCTGCCTACCCCTTCGGGGATAAAAAGCGTGAGTGTTTGTGTGTGTGTAAAAACAATATTAAATCCGAACAAAATAATATTACAAGTCATTGTGACTGGTAGTAGTTTAAGTGGCAGACACCTAGGACACGAGAGCTCTCAGACCACGATTTATTTTACCGTGTCCGCCTTTATAGCGCTTGTTAAAATGGATGCAAGCTTTTTTAAACTAATGAAAATACAAACAAATTACATTAACGTTATACAAATTTATCCGGACTTTTTAATATCGCGTACCAGGTTAGGAATTTTGCAAATTAAATTAGGATATATAACATGTTGAGTGTGAATGAGCTTTTATATGTTATATTGTAGATATATTTTAATAAATAGCAATGTTTTAAGAAATTTATTGACAAATAATTATTTTATTCAATTGCACTTTATTACATTATTATAATTACCATATATCGACAATTCTTCTCCTATTGTGAATGGTTTCCGAGGTAATTACTCATTTCTTTGCATAAAAATCTCCTTAATTAACATTATACAAGTTATTTTACTTCGCTACGCTTTAAAATATATATCAATACAACAGCTCTCAACAAAATGAAACGAATGCAATACCTGATTGATTGTCTGATTGATTTTGAATTATTTATCCTTTTGTCATTGACCTTTTGTTCGACGCTTTTACGGACAAAGATAGCCTTTATACGCAGGATATTTACGACATATTTACAATTTCATTAAGGGTTAAAATTAATTAATTCATGATATTGCCATTGTCCACGAGAAGCCGCAAGAACATCGCGTTCTTTTAATTAAATTTATTTCATTATTATTGAGTGGATTTTCTTGTTTATTGTTAATTGTAATTATCTTTATTTATATATCAATTAGATTTCATATTATTCCATATAACCTTATCAGTTAAATAAAGATAATACTTGTTTACATTACTTTAAAGTTCTAGTTTCATGGTGTGTTATATTTATTATTTAGTCAGTATTAATTTTATGGCGTTGAATTATACATGGCCAGGAATCTATCAGCCTAAAATATGTAGTAATATTCTGAATTTTGTGTTTTAAGGATTGTGCTTTAAACCACAGATACGCCAATAAGCAGTAGTAGCGTACTTTTTTTATATAATGAATGGCAAAACGTCTGTACAGCTCACAAACAAGAGCAAGACCAATCTCCGTCTAGTATTTTTTCTAAGCGAACTGACTCATTGCCTCAAATGAAGTCCACGATACAAAACACATTCAAAAAATCCAATGCACAAAGAAAATTTAATCCGCTTTTACGACCACACCCCATTTGCTAGACATTTCGAATTCGCAATGATCGTGTTCATGAAATATTTATCACTAAAATGAACTATGCAATTCAATTAGAAAGCATTTTCCGGCGTTGCTTTGCGTCCGACAAAAAGATTACACCATTCTCATACTTTTATTTGAGTTCCGCATCCAGTCTGTGTCCAGTTTACATTATTTCTTTCCTTTGTGTCCTTTGTGTCCTTTATGTCTCATTAATTTCATAATCAGCACTTTTAAGGACATGTGGAAATGGCTTTGAATTTATCAGCGTGTGCATTGTTCTTTTTATTTCAACCGGACAATAAGGTTTCATTTGTGAAACAATCTCTTATCTTTAAAGTAAGGGTATATGCACACGTTTTGAATGATAAAAAGCGCGTTTTTGATACGCACTCACTATGCCCTCTATGTATGCCTGACTGCATTCCGTTTAGCGCACGTTTGGAAGAGCATTATTAGCTTGTTTTAAAAAAGTCACATGCACCCTAGAGTTAGACGAGTCATCAAATCAAACTAGATGTTGATGGAATGCTATCTAATATTAATCATCCATAATCATTATCATCAGCCACATGATGACATATATCAAATAATAATTATTATTCTATACCGTTTCCCACTGTGGTTTACCGTACCCCAGCAGAAACGAGATTAAAGCTTGTAAATTTGTTTACGCGCTCGCCTTGCCGATTGAAAAAACACAATTTGCCAGTAAACATAGCGGTTGGATCGATGAACACTCGTGTAAGGTGCCTTTTGTGAGTGAAAAGCGAAATATATCATTTGTTTTTCATCCATTTAAAGTATTACATGGTACTCTGTATTCGTCACCCGTTGTGACGCTCTCTCATTATAGTGGCGTCAAACTAAATCCAGAATAAATGCTTTCTTTTTCAGAGAGTTCATGAATAGACCAACAGGTAGAGTCTACTGTCTATCCGTCGGAAGAATTACATAATAATATTATTGTGGACTAGTTGTTCCCATATCGTCGTCTGCTTGGACTTAGATCTATCTCATACCTGTTCCGATACATTTCCCCGTAACACAGAACACGCGCAATGCCTGCGGCCCGTCTCCTCACTATGTCCATCTGTCCCCGACTTACTCTATATCTATACGAATATTATAAAGCTGAAGAGTTTGTTTGTTTGGTTGAATGCGCTAATTTCAGGAACTAATGAACCGATTTTGAAAATTCTTTCACTAATAGGAAGCTATATTACTCCTGAGTGCTATAGGCTACTTTTTATCCCGGAAAACTCTTTCGCGCTGGCGGAGCCGCGAGCATCACCTAGTGTTGTATAAAGTAAAGCTTCATAATTTTCAGTTATTAGATTTTGAATCCAATGGTTGGTTTTTGCGTGATACGACAACAAAGATTTTGACACTTATACAGCCAAATAGAGAAAAAATTCAAAAGATACTGTTTAACGTTCTGTTACCTATTACTCGCGTCTGTCAGTGACTTTTTACAAAAATATAATGTACATATGCAGAAAATTTACAATTATATTACGTACCTGTAGAGATAACACGAATATTATAATTATCATAGCAATTAATTTTTTTTTGGAAATATCACACGTACCAATGTATTTGTAACGTCCCTTTCTCGATCCAATTTCACTTGACTGCTCCCCGCTTAATGAGGGGGTAATGATGAAAAATATTGTGCGCCGGGCGGCATGGTAATAAATCGCAGCGATTTTCTGCGCACTTGTCGGTGCAGCCTTAGTGCTTTTCTTTGTAAGACGTTGGCATTTTTATTTTTGGAAGATTTTTTCTGTGATATTTGTTGTAAAATCTCGAAATGATACTAGAATACAGTGTATACAATACAGTGTTATGGAAGAATATTGTGTTAAATTTTATTATGAAAATATCGTATTTCTTATCTAATGTGGTACTGTCACTATAATCAACACCTTAACAAAAGCCTTCGATATCCTTTATGGCGCAGTGAATAAAGAGATATGAAAAGCTCTGCTGTGTACATCCGATTCACATATGGAGAAAATTAAAAATGAAGATCAGTTAGTTTGATAGGCATTTTTTCGGAAGAATAGGAAACGAGGCGTATTTCACAAAAACGACATAGGCCTTACCACTTACTATGGGTTAAGAATATACCAAAATACCCTTTTACTAAAATAATATTTTGCTAATCTTCGAAAAATCCGACGAAAACCGCTACAAAAACTAACATGTCCCGAGAACAAAGTGTTATCTAAAAGTATTTGACGTTGTGTATTATTCATAAATATTAAAATAAATCGAGGTGGGGCCAACGCTCCGCAGTCCGTAGTTCATTTATCAGCCGACTGCAGACGCGGTCTGGATCTTGCGCGACACCTTTTTAGTCGGCCAACATTTATAACGGGAGGGAATGGATGTGGCGACACTGGATGGGGTTAGCGTGGTTGATGCGACTTTTTTCGCATTTGGGGGGAGCATATTTAAGAAGCTAATTAATATTAATTAATTGATATTTACTTAGATCAGAGTTCAGACATAATTATATTTTATTTTTGATTTTATTGCCTCTTAATAAAATTTTAAAAAAATAGTGCATCACGTGTTTGTAAAGGCTTGCTGTCATGGTTGTAAAGTTTTATAGATCTACATTATACACTTTTACCCAGTGACTAATACCCTAATAACATACTTTTAATATTTAGAATTATACAGCAGACATGGTGGTTGACAGTAGGGCAATATTTTATATTAAAATCTACCAAAAAAGCTAGTAAAATTATTAGTCACATAACTAAGAAGTAAGAACTTTTACTTAAATGAAAACCTTTTTTAACTCACAAAAAAATGTGTTAACGGAAGATTTCGCGGCCCATCCAGCGAATTAATTCCGCGCCAAAGCGCCTTCAGACTCGAATAATTTATCTTGGGGGCAATCAAGACGGTAATTTTCGTGAGGAGTCCGCTCCAAAACTATTTCTGTAAAGTTCAGTTTCATTATTGTTGGCTAAATGAGAATTTTTTGTACCTGAACAAAGTTACACTCTCTTTGTCTTCGTGAATGAATGCGATTAAGTAATTAGGAACTCTGTGGCTTGAATGAATGGGAGTGAATGTTTTATATGCGTTATGTAGCTTATATATTAAATGAAATAATAATAGGCCCGTTAATCTTACTAGTATTACAGAATACTTGCATTACTTATATATATTTTTTTTCGCTGAATGTTATGATAATTACAATATAGTTCCGATATGTCATTGACGATAGATAACATCTCTCGACGATCGCCACAATTATGGCAGCCTGCTTTATTGCCTGTGGAGTGGCTAGCTTGGGACGTGAGACTTTCGAACGACCTAGAGTTTTTACCACGTATGGTTACTATCTAGCACAGAATAATGTAGAATAATGTAGTATCTAGTGACTGCTTCGGTTGCGTAGTTGTATTACGGTACGACAGCAATGCTGAGGTTTTGGGTTCGATCCCCGGGTCAGGGAAAGTGATATTGGGTTGTTCTAGTCCGTATCACCCCGGAGTCTGGAATTTGTGCCCGATATGGCGCTAGGCTCGCCCCCTATCACATCATGGGATGGAATACAGAGGCAGAGGTGTGTGGGTGCACTAGTTGCACCTCTGCCAGTGCAAAAAACATAAACTCACGCCAAAAAGGGCGTGAGTGTGTGTTTTTTTTATTGCATTGAATGACAAGACGAGCTTGCCGTTTGCCTGATAGTAAGCGATACGACCACACCATCCAGCACCTTGAGTTACAAAGTACTGTGTGGCATTCCACTGCCCTCGTCATCCTGAGACATAAGATGTTAAGTCTCATTATGTCCAGTAGTTACACTGGCTACAATGTCCTTCAAACCGAAACACAACAGTGCATGCACACTGCTGCTTGGCGGTAGAAATAGACATTGCGGAGGTTCCCACACAGACGGACTCTTACATATGAGAGACCTACCACCAGTAGGTATATGCGTAGTGCGTGTATGCGTAGTATCTAGTATAACTTAAGTTAATCAGTGTCTTGCAATCATTCAATAGCATTTTATGAGCAAAAATGCATGTGCTATGTAATTTTATATAAATTCTTTCAAACTTGAAATTCTGTAAAGGTACAACTACTTTTATGAATCTTCGCGTTTTACGAGCGTCTCCAAGTTATATTAATATGGATAATATTGCGCCCGTCGCGTTTCATATCAGGACAAGTGGATTCAAGCACCAATATGTGAGCCTTGTCATGTTGCAGCACTTAAGTTTAAGCTCTATGACGTTCTTATAATAAAGACCCATCCGAGTTTTCTTCAAGGTTACAGCATTTTTGCATATAGTTACTAAATTCACACTTTACAAGTTTTTTAGTCTGTAGTGTTTGTTTTGAAGACGAATAAAATTACAGGTACATTTTTTTATAGTCCACCCATTTTACTCCATATGATATCTGGTAAGCAGTGGCCAAAGGTTCATAACAAATTTACTTCCGGCTTTGGTTTGCATTACACTAACATAGAAATTGCAAGATACACTAGTGGAGAATGGAAAGGTCTGCCGAGGCAAATTCCCGCAGATTCAAAGCCCAAGGCACAGACCTCTGAGTTTTCGTAGCTACGTGTGTATTGTTTATCAATCATTATTCGCTTTCACGGTAAAAACATCGTGAGGAAACCCACATATCTGAGAATTCCCCTTAAGAATTTCTAAGGTATGTGAAGTCTGCCAATATGCAGCGTTGTGAACTAAGGTGTTAACCCTCTCAGTAAGAGAGGAGGTCCGTGTCCAATAGTCGGCAGTATATAATACAGGGCTGGGAATATTATACTAATAAAATAAAATAGAAAGAGGGGTGACTTCGCTTTTAAATATCGTACCTTTCGCCATTTCTGGTGAGATTACAATAATTTGTCCTCATTGCGAATTGAACTAGTACTGAGCGTTGTAGTTACCACACAATACCGTGGCCTTTTGACCTATTTTTATTATTCCTTGAGTTATTTTAGAGTTTACGCTAAGTTCTTGATTGAACTTTCAATATAACAGTTTTGCAATAGGGCAAAAAACTTTAAAGAACCATGTTTCTTCGAAGGGAAGCCCTTTCCGTAAAGTTATGTTGCTTATTTTATTTTAGGTCTTTACCTTTTTTTTTATTATTCGGAGACAACAAAGTGACTGCACCTCACCTGATGGTAAGCGCGATGCCGTCCAGATAGAGTATCAAATGCCAGCAGATGGTTATCTCATGCCATTCGACACAATCATGCCGGCCTACTGAGCTGCTTCTTAACCTATTTAACACAATTGTGAAATTATCCGTAGTCTCAATATTGTGGTATTGATTATAGAGCCTTTAAAATATAGGGCAAACAAAGATAAATAAAAATTAACTTTTAATAATTTATGGAAGTTTAATAACACAAATAATAAGATTTTTGGTCAGGTAAATTTTTTTTAATGTTTGTGATGTAACTACTATATTACACGACTTATGAGCTTTTTTCAAAGGATGAAAACCAAATCTAAACTTGTACTATACATTTATTGATTAACACATACAAACCTGAGAAAATGTTCTCCTCGAAAACCTTTCATAGATATTGGACTTAAGCCGCGTAATACTAAAACCGTTCGAGATATCAACTTGCACGGCACACGGCGCGCTATGAAATCGTCAACAATTTACCGAGCGTCAAACTCAAATCTGATCTCGCAGCGTAACTTTATCGATATAATTTAAACATCACTTGCATACATTATGTCGCCGGGCCCGAAATTGGGACCCTTGAGTTTGAGGGTTACTATGAAGTTGGATTTTCATCACACGCCTAAGTTTAAAGGCAGTGGAAATAGTGTAGTTTTTGTTGGACTTGTTTTTCATTATCGCCGTATCGAGCACTCATTCCAATGCCGGGCGACCGATTTTTTTCCAATGGGAATATTCTGCCAAATTTCGCTGCTGGAATTTTTTTTTTTGGGTTGGATTCCTTACATAACCCAAGTACTTTGCACTTAGACCATTTAATAATTTTCTGATTCACAATTAGACGACTCCAATCGCTCTTTTCGATCGATCGCGAAAATTGACCAATCAGTAGAGCATTATTGAAATGGTTACAAATGACTTATTTTGGTTGGTTTGTACTCGAGATCGGATCGAATATTAAGATATTAGTATAGATTTACTAGTTTCAGTGTAAGACCCCATCTCAAAGCGCAATGCAAATGCATGCATACATGTGAATTGTGGTTCGCAGATTGTAAATTGCTTTGGCTGATCTAAATATCGGATGTGACGTCCCGAGGGATAAGGCTTTACAATGTGTAATTATTGGTTGACGTGTGTATCCCACATTAATTTAGAATGTCCCCATGTCGGCCTTGTTTGGTTTAATGAGAGATATCGATTAAAATTCTAGTGCAATGTGAAATTAATTATGTATGATGAGAAGGCAGTTTGATAGTTGAGTTAAAAAAATCTGTATTGAACAGATGAAATAATTAAACGTAAACATAGTAACATGATGATGATGATAGTAACTTTTTATTTTAAAGACCTTTAATATTTTAGTCGCACACTACGCTTATGTTTTTACGCCCTCCATTATCTATTTCTTAGACTGTGCGACAAAAATCTCTACTTCGTAAGAATTACGCCCCTGTTAGTAAAAAATAGAGATTACAATTTACTAGATTTTGCTCGCGTCTTGGCCCGCGTGGAACAATTTTTTTTTATTTTTTCAAGATAAAAGGCCTATGTCCTTCCTAGGGTCTCAAATCATCTCCATCCAAAGTTCATCGAAATTAGTTTGGAAGTTTTCGAGTTTATCGCGTTCAGACAAACGCGACGGGAGTCTTTGTTTTATAATATGTAAATATGTATTCTAGAACGATCTGTAGGTATTATTATTATGTTATTAAAGCAATTACATAATATAACGGCAACTATTTACAGGAAAACTGTGCCTTCTGAAGTGCCTACTGGCCATCCCATCGCAGTAAAATTGCTCCAACAGTCTTCCAAACTTTTCTACTTTGTGCATCCGACTTAGGACGGAAGTCCACCCACGCGTAACAAAGCCTTATCAATGAAAGAGTTCATCCCTCTTTTAACTTTTGGGTTGACCTTCTTGTTTAGGGTCGCGTAAAATATTACCTCGATTGTTCTTACGTAATCTATTGTTTGTTGTTTATGGATATTTGTGTGAATAATAGTACGTAAGACGATAATTATGGTTCTTTATTATGTGTGGATGCGGATGGGAGGTTTGACTTATTCTGTAGCCATTTATAAATAAAACATGTTTTACCACACACAATTTATTATAGTGCACGTACTACAAAACAAAACATTCCAAAACACCCGCGAACAATGAACTAATCTAACAAATGTACTAAAAACAGTTATAAAATCTATAAACATAATGAGCATTAAAATTATGAGATCGCTAATCACAAATTCTTAATTAAAATTCGCGTGTATTTACAATTGATTATAAAATCACTAAATTCACGATCAATTATAAAGACAAGCGGAAAAGTACGCGAAATATTGTTAAATTTAACAGGAGCAGCTCACGAAGCTACATTTACATTAAAACGCGAGAGTTGAACACTGGTGGCATTTGAATTGTAGTCGCGGCGTTACCGCTCTTTGTCTTTTAGCCACAAGTAAACAGCAATTAGTGTTTGTTCACCACTCTAGTTCACATAATAGGTCTCAAATTAATCTAGATATCTATAACTAGAAGTGTATATTTATTCTAATTATTAAGTTATATTGGACGTAAGGCATCATACACAATGTAATCTAATAGTCATGAGTAATAAGTGTCGCCACATGAAAATTCAAATGAGATTCAACAAGTTCAATAGAGTAGTGGTCTCATGGCCTTATTATGCTAGTTTATTGGTACGAACAATAATATTATTTGAGCATGACGATATTATACTGGATCTACTTAGTAGAGAGATGTTTCCGTGTTATCTTCATAGGAAATCTGCATAATACATTGTTTATATATAAGCCAAAAGTATATTACTACTCCTCGGATTGTATATCTGAAATTAATAGGATGAAACCATAGTCCTCGAAAATGATAATTTGAATAGCAGTTTTACGTTTAAAATAACGTTTAGTTTTTAATTAAAAATAACAAAGCTATCAAAATAAATTACCGAGGGTTACTAGTAATAAACATGGAGCTCAGGGACACAAAGCTAAACATTCCACAGCATTGATTGACGTTAAACAAACAAATTAAATAAACAACTACACAATATTATCAACGAGTTCCTAGATTTACGCATTTATATTTGTTAATCAATGCTCGTCACTGAATTTATGTACCAAATTCGAAAAAGCTTCATTCGATTTACAAATGCAAAAATCGTTATTACAAATACCAAATTCGAAATTTGAATCTGTAAAATTCAAATTTAATTGTAAATTCGTACAAGTACAGTTCTAGTTCAGGACACAGGACTCGTAGGTGGGTATCATGTACTTTATGTTGATGAAGGCGTCGGGCCCGCCGTATCTCTCCAGGATCTGCAGCGTGTCCTCTATTAGGTCGGCCACGTTCTCGCCCCGGGTGGTCGTGTGGTCGATGCCGGACCCCATGTTGTCTGAGGGCAAATGGGTTAATAAATTGGCTGTTTTTGGCTTTGAGATTATGATAAAGTTATTTTGCGAAATATAGTGTGGCTCTGGGTTTACCGAGTTGGGATTACAAAATTATTCTTTATGAATAGTTGTACCAATAATTATATTCAAGGGCATGATACTCATGATACCCTTATATGTTTTACATTATATAGAAGTGTAAGATTTTATTTGGTACTAGTATATAAATTAATATGTTGTTACCAAGCATAACCAGTAGCACAACACACACTATTTTAAAACTATTATTAAAACTCCATCCCGCACCAAAACGAAACAAAAAAGTCGTATACAATTTCTAAAACTAAAATTTCAACACACATTTTTTCACTTCAAAACCGGGGTAACACGTCCCGTTACCCGGTTTGCTACTCCGGCGCTCGATTGTCTACCATCAATCATACTCGGCGGCCAAAATAATTGACACACGGCGAGCACCGGCCGGGAAGATATTGTTTTCACCCTAATAAACTTGTCAGAACGAGCGAGTAGATTAATTACATGTTAAAACATGGCCGACGAGGAGTGAGCTATACGAATGATATAGATCGTTTGTGTGACAATTTTGTCTCATATCAAAATGTATCTTCTCGATCTTATAGAGTTGGTGTAAGATTTTTTGGTGTTTATTAAAAGTAAAGTTTAGAACACATATAAACTAAGTCCTGGAATAACATAATATTATTATTACTTAAGCAACTTATCCACCATTTTAGGCTTCTTTTCTGGCCACGAGCTTACAAACTTAATTATAATAAAACATTTTATTAATTGCCTGTCAATGTACAGGGTTGGAATAATCCAAACCCATCACAGCGTTCAAACGACCCAAACCCCCCACAGTCGCTGCCGGTGCCGCGCGGTTTAGCGCGACACGCCGCGACCCGCTCCCGCCACGTCGACACCCGACCGCATTGTTACGGGAATTCTCTGCGAGTCGACACTCCACGCTTTTTGTTTGAATGTGCGCAAGTAAACGTGCGACAAAAAGTCGGCTTTGTCGGTTGGTTGAAAATTGAGAATTTACTTAGACGTTTGAATCAATTGTTTCTCTATTTTTCCTACGTTGAAGTTTAACTAAGATTTAAGGCGTAAAACGAATCCTTTCAAAAATCTTGATACTTTTTGAGTAGTATTAAGCTCAGTTTTAGAAAAAATAATGATATTAAATGTCGCTTCCATGATTGAATTCGAGTGTAGCAAACATAATTTTATTTTAATGTTTAATTTTGATCATTCATAAAATTACTAAGAGAATAAGCTCCAATAAGTACTACGTACGTAATTCTCCTAGCCAGTTTCGGCTACGGCGGCCAATCTCAACGGAGATCAGCCAGGTACGCAGGAGATATTATAGTGCACAAGTGTGTGCGCAATACACAGGTGCACTCGCTATTCCTTCACTCTCATTGTCCGGTGGGACGGCAATCCGACATGACCGGAGAGAGCTCAGGCGCAGGGCCAACGGCTTTACTTGCTTTCCGAGACACGGGGGTATCACACCGCCAACTTCCTGACTCCGAGCTGCGACTGAGTAATTTTTAAGATGGAAAAACCTTGTCACAATGTTTCTGGCTCGACCCGGGATTCGAGCCCAGGACCTCAGCGCGCAAATCATACTCGTAACGCGTACGCAATACACCTACGCCACCGAGGCAGTCAAAAAGTACTAATAGCTTCACTGTTACTATTTTGTGACAATTACTTAATATTAAATAGAAGAAAATACCTTTGTAGTCTGCATTTTTCCCACGACAATTAGTCGCAAGTAAACCCTACCCGGCTCATCTCATTCGCTCCTATAGCCAAATAGTTGTCGGCGTGGCACCAAACGCCTCACCACCGCACATTTCACACCTGACTAATGTATCGCAAGCCGTTTCTTGTTTAAGTAACACGTATTTGATAACATACTCTATAAAGCCTTGTTCATAACCTATTTATTCTTTCGACGACATTTTGTCGTAACAAAATTCGTCGTTGATTAAAAAAAATGCTTTAATATCATAAAAGCCATTTCACGGGATAAAATTTCCTCATAAAGCGTGTATATTCCGAGATGTAAAGTAGCATAATCACTTATATAGACCAAAAAATCATTTTTGCAATCCCATTATAATTGCATTAACTTTGGTTAGCCGTTTTAACAGGTACGTCTGGAAATCTTTAGGGATGCCTATGTTCAGCCGTGGACTTCATGTTTTTTTTTTGTATATAGGGGGCAAACGAGCATACGGTTCACCTGATGGTAAGTGATCACCGCCGCCCATGAACATCTCTGCAATACCAGGGGGCACAGAGATGCGTTGCCGACCTTTAAAAAATATGGCTGATGATAATGATTTTTGGTTAGCCAGGAATAATACTAAATTTGTCTCTGCACCTAAAATTGATTAGCAGAGGAAGTCCATGGCATTAAGCCCACCACGCCTTAGTGTATATAAATACAAAAATAAAATAAATATGAAAAGAAACTCACTGTTCTTATCCTTGAAGAGGTTCAGCACTGGGAGTATCTGCCGGTAGTAAGGCACCAGAGCCTCGCCCACTCTGTCACAACCGATCACTATCATCTGGATGCATTTGAGAGCGTGGCACAGGACTGATGGACGCTTCGTCGATAGGGCGTCTGAAAGTTGATGAATGTTAAGAATGGGCTTTGAAGTCTTAATTTTATTTCCATTATGAGTACTACTTGATAAGGTTAAAATCAGGCAATTGACTTGCCCTAAAATCACACCAATTTTTTCCTGCTACATTGGAATATATTTTAAAATTAAGTTAGTATTTTCTGAAAAATGCAACAACTCCACGTTCATATTGTTGATATCAGATATTTTATTAAAAAGCATTACATGATTTAGACAATCCTCATCATCTTGAGACATTTCTGTGACGTCGCCGTTATACTACAGCAATTATGACGCTGTACCTCGATCTCTTAGAAACCCTAGATTCGTCGTTGTTTGTAATAAGAAAACACTGGGACCTTGTTAACGAACAAATACTTCCATGAAACTGGAAACCAAGCGCTCCGATTGTTTACCAACTGAGTAAACGTCAGAAGATAATGAAATTCCTTTTTATTTTTGTTTAGAGCGAAGTTTAAGACGGCTGCAAGAAGCCATGTTCGAAGATATGATTACTCCTTCTGGCGAAATTAAATTGAGCATGTCGAATAAAATGGTCTAAATATTGGGCATTGTGGAAGTTAATATCTAGTGTGATGGACTGACGAACGCAGTGCATACCTATAGGCTTGCTGCTTTTTATGAACATGTGTTGTCGTTTCAATGCTTACTTGTCCAACCGATCATTTTTACTGGCATATTATAATATACAGTATAATACTAATAGAGCTCAAATTAGAACGAAAAACTATTCATCAGCAACTAATTTTAGGAAAATTTGTCAATAGACAAACTATAAGCACCAAAGTAATATCAAGTGATTTCATCGTCCCAAAATAAGGTTAAATATTAAACTTACTTTTAATAGGAATTATGAGTTGTGGAACGACAGGTAAAATTTTATACGATCCCTTTGTGACCAAATCATGAATACCCTTTTCAACGATGAAGTTGAAAGGATAAGTGCCCTCCGAGAGGCCGTCGAAGAACATCGGCAGGTAGTGGTGGAAGTCCAGCTTTTCTATTGGCACCTGGATCAAAATATACAGATGAAAAGGTTTAGAAGCTAGATACCATTCCTCTATCTTTCTCATACAAGCCGGACATAGACATGACATTGTGATCGTTCACGGACTGTGCAAAATATTAGTATACCACCAGGGGACTGTCTCTCGTCTCTTTAGTTTTTTGCATTACGATTAAATTTTATAAGACATCTAATTAATATAAATCTATTTGAAGAATCATGTCGTATAAGGAAATCCAACTAAGATAAAAAAATAGTCATACCTTCCAAGCTAATTGTTTGCCACAGGTAGTAAATTCAATAGACACTGGAAACTCCCCTCGCTGGTAACATTTCCTGAACATAGTAGGCTTTGGGGGAAGAGGATCGCATACGCTAGATTTCGGAGGAGGTTGCACTTTTGTATTCTTTTGCATCGCTGTAAGAAATAAATACTTTCAGTGGAGCACGATAAATTAAAAAATGAAATACATCCGTTGAAAGAATATTTCTGGACACAAAATTAATAATGAAAAGTTTTTTTTAAATAAGTTCTTATCATAGATTGTTCGATTTAACACAAACAATGTGATTATTTCCGTTCTCTATAATTATAAAGGAAGACTGTAAGTATACTGATTACATTTTAACAAGGGCTAGCTTATATTATTGAAAAACCTTTACCTTGTATGGTGAAGGCGGGCACCACCCGAGGCTTCTTATGTTTATGTCCATAGGGATAGTTGGGGCTTGGCTTCCTCAACGTAGCACGGAAATCGCGCCCGCAATTCTCTGGCAAGCACGCTGTTAACAACACCATCGCGGGATCACCACATACCACGGATTGTAAAAACAATATCTATCTAAAATGTTTGCACAAATAATAAAATAAGAAAGTAAATTTGCTAAGTCGGTTCGGTTTGTTTATTTTGCAAGATGATCGTTGCCGGGCAACGGGTATCGATTTGCAGCCAGCGCCGCGCAGGCCGACGCGAGCTGTGATCGTTTACGGACGGTAGTTGCGTTCGTGGACGTTTGTTTGGCTGTTTGTGTGATTAGAATAATAGACTTCGTACTGATATAATTAATGTGAAAGAATGTGAGGTATTTTGGATATATCTCATAACGCGTCAATAATTAAATGGATTTGGATGAAAGGGAAGCAGAATATGAATTACTAGACTTCTGTTCGCGGCTCCGCCCGCGTGATAAAGTTTTCCGGGATAAAATTATTTTCCCGAAATAAAAAGTAGGCACTCAGGAGTAATGTAGCTTCCAATTAGTGAGAAAAAATTCAAAATCGGTCCAGTAGTTTTTGAGTTTATCCGTTACAAACAAACAATCAAATCTTTCCTCTTTACAATATTAGTATAGATATACCAAAACTTTAAGTAGTGTAGTTTTTTTAAACCGGAAAATAAAAAGTGGTTTTATACTATAAGAAAAAACAAACGCGCGTGGACAAATGAACAAAAGCTAGTTAGTTCTAATTTCAAAAATAAATCTCGTTTTGGTTCAATAGTTGATAATCTCATAAGTCATATGCAACTGAAAAATACCTTCGAGGACATAATATTGTGCATTCCTTGCACTCCCATTCCAGACGCTGCAAAGCGCGAATTCCCGCCTGTATGTCCCGCTAGCCTTAGGCCCGTACAGAATTATATTAGCTTTCAAGAATTTTATTACATTTTAATATATTTATACAGCGACTAAAATAGCTCCCTGATCGATAGCTTATAAGAGCGTTGGAAACGATCTTTGATTGTTTGTTATTGCTAGTTTAAGAGGATTTGTAATTCCGATAGACTGCTTCAATAAATATTAAAGATGTCTGATAAAAGGAAACAATATTTCCACCGATGTTTGTTGTTCTGTTATTACGTGTACTACGGTAAAAACGTTTCGCTGAAAACGTTTATTTATTTCAAGTTTTGCACGGGCTTAGATTTACTTCGTTCTTTGTTTGATTTTAGTAAAGATTTTACAACGAGGAGAAAGCTAATCTATACTAATATTATAAAGCTGAAGAGTTTGTTTGTTTGTTTGAACGCGCTAATCTCAGGAAATACTGGACTGATTTTGAAAATTCTTTCACTAATAGGAAGCTACATTACTCCTGAGTGCTATAGGCTACTTTTTATCCCGGAAAAACTTTCCGACGCGGGCGGAGCCGCGCGCAATTGTTTAATATAATGAAGTGTTAAACACATACAAAATATTAATTATGGTGAACATAATAAAAATAAAGATAAGTAGTCAGGGTAGTAGGGTTTTAGGTCACTTCAATGGTTTAATATTACTAAGGATAAGGCTTAAACGCAACTGACACATTCACACGTAGTGTTCATATCCGTTCTATAATGTTATAAGGGGTGAGGGTATCACCTTACTAGTCACAAATTTCAAGCATGAAAACTAGGCACGTGTAGATTTTAAATACAAAACCTCATGTATTTTTATTTCTTATTTTTTTTTATAGCATAGAATGACGAGACGAGCATGCCGTTCGCCTGATGGTAAGCGATACGACCACCCATAAACAGTAGCAACACCATCTAGCACCTTGACTTACAAAGTACTGTATGGCATTCCACTGCGCTCGTCATCCTGAGACATAAGATGTTAAGTCTCATTATGTCCAGTAGTTATACTGGCTACAATGTCCTTCAAACCGAAACACAACAGTGCATGCACTGTTGCTTGGCGGTAGAAATAGACATAGTATTTTTAATGTCGTGGCCTAGACAGTCAACGTCGAATCTCAGTCCGCATTTGCATAATATGTATAAAGTGCAAAAAATAAATCTCTCGGTTCTGCCAAATATTGTCACTAGATCAACGAGGCGACCAAGGCTATTTTATTATGAGCATTGTATATTATAATCTTTCAACCCAACTTAGACGTATTCCATGAAATATTTTTCTATGCAATGTGCAAAATACATCGTAATGAAGAAAAATATTACTTTAATAAATTAATCATCCGCGTAGGATTTTCTTAGAAACCTTATTCTTAGTATATTTTTATAAATATTATCGATCACTACCTTTTCAATGTGGGCGTTTTGCCTTGCGTTTCATAGTTAAGAAATTGTATGGGAGTTACGTAGGTGTGAATTCAAGATGACTGCCTCGGTGGCGTAGTTGTATTACTGTACGACTGCAATGCTGAGGGTTCGATCCCTGGGTCGAGCAAAGTGATATTGGGTTTTTCTACTCAGTATCTGCCCGGGGTCTGGAACTTTTGTCCGATATGGTGATATGCTCGCCCCCAATCACATTATGGGACGGAATACGCACGTCGAAAAGTGGGAGCACTAGTTGCGCCTCTGTCTACCTCTTCGGGGATAAAGGGCGTGAGTGTGAGGTGTGTGTGTGTGTGTGTGTGTGTATCTCTGTGTGTGTGTGTGTGCACGCGCGTGTGTGTTTGTGTGCGTGTGTGTTATGTGAATTCTAAATATTTAAGGAGAATATTTCTTTTAAATGCTTTTTTTTTTTCGTTTTGAGCCATTAGTAATTTTACTAACAAAGGAATAACATGATTCAAATCAAAAATGAAATGTGGAACATACGAAAATCTACTTTATATCGGCCTCCAATATTAACAAAAACACCTTATGGCACAATTAAACTAACCACCAATAAAACTGTCAAAGTGACAAGTTATTAAGCCCCTAAGCGTAGCTATGAGTAGTTTTATTAGGGTCTATTAATCCTATCAGGTGCCAATCCGATCGTGTCGCTTACGGCTGTTTTATAGTCGCGTGTGTCGCCGCGAACAGAGATTTCGCGCCAAATTGAATGTCGCTCGGTGGAGATCGTTCGATATTTAAAAGTTAATATTGCACCACCTGCCAGCATTATGAAATTTTTATATTATCGCTTATCCGACCGGGTTGTGGTTACGTTTAATGGTTCGTGCAGTGCTTGTATTAAGGTACTCCGGGCTTTGGTCGAGTTATTAGATTTAATTTCAATATACGAACTTATTATTTATTTTATATCGATGGCGTATTTTTGTCTAATGTGTGATGATCTTTTGAAGTCGTTTTCGTTCCTGTGTATTTAAATACTGAGGTATTTTGCAAAATTATTTAATACGCATAATGAAGATGATCCATATAGACGTTATACATCTATGTACGCATACACTGGGTGAGTAGAATCCTACTAACATGTATAGCAGATGAAGCTCTAGTGATAGCTGACTAACATTTAATATAATGCTTAGGATAAGAATATACTAACCTACTCTAAGCATGAAAAATTGCAAGCCCTTTGTTCAGCATTTATATACTTTTTTCTCATCCATATGCCTAAATAATTACTTAAAATCCTGTCAAATAAAAAATTCCCCAAATAGATGTTCCATTGGTGGGTTACTCCAATGATATTCTCAAAATAATGTCAATTAAATTTCCGCTAACGATTTAAAAACATTAATAAAAATGAAACTCAATACAGCGGGTCCGATGTGAAATTGCAGTTCCGTGCTGATTCAGCCGGTGGGATCGAAAAACGAAAAAAAAAGTGCTGCCAGTCGACGGAAGCCGAAAATTTCGTCTTTTTTCCTCGGTTTTGCACCTTCCCGCGAACATACCGGTGTTTCGGTTTGAGTTGTAACCAATGGTGTAACTGTATTTGATACTTATTATACGATAGCCTAGTTGGGAATGGAACGGTCTGCCGGGACACTGTCCGGAGCTTTAACACCCAAGGCACACACCTCTGACTTTTCGAACTTACGTGTGTATTGTTCATCAATTATCGTTCGCTTTAACGTTGAAGGAAAACATCGTGAGGAAACCTACATACCTGAGAATTCTCCATAAGAATTACGAGGGTATGTGAAACCCGCACTAGGCCAGCGTGGTGGCCTAACCCCTCTCAGTAGTAGAGGAGGCCCGTGCAGCCCCTCAACACTGGGCAGTATAAAATACAGGACTGATTGCATTGCATAAGTACTAGGTCTTGCTCGAGGCTATAACAGGATTTCCTTGATGAAAGTCCCACTCTGCACTGATCTGGGATAATAATAGTCTAGTCAGAAGCTGTTAGCCTTTTATCAATCAGCCTATCTCCTTCCACTGCTTAACGTAGGCCTCCCAACTGAGCGCCAACCATCCCTGCCTTGTGCAGCCTGTATCCAACTACCCACAACATTTTTCAAGTCGTTGGTCCATGGTGTTGCTACACCATGTGGCATGTATTTATATAGCAGTTTACATCATGGACCGGTGTGTTACACCTTTACCTAATCACGGTAATGTCTTCAGTAACCTAAACTTATATAGAATCGTCTAGTCTTTCGTCTTCAATGATAGCCCAAAATGTCCCAGATCCCCTCGTACGGTTAAGTGCGCTGTTAAATCTGCACAAAACATGCCAGCGCGGATTTACGAGCGGCTAAGTACCACGCCGGACGCACGTACCGAGTATAAAACAGATTCAGGAACGGGTGTTAAACTCCGATACGGGTAGTTTGATAAATTCTTTATGTGTACTGATTTCGTCCTTTTTTCGTTGAACTGTCCTTTAATGCATGCTGTCAATGGGAAATCAAATACACAGCGGCTTCATTTATGTTCATCATCATCATCAGCCACATGCCGTCCACTGCTGAACATAGGCCTCCCCCAAAGATTTCCAGGTGGACCTGTCAAAAGCGGCCTGCATCCAGCGTGTTCCTGCGAACTTTATCAAGTGTTAATTATATTTAAGTACGTAAATGATTAAATGAATATCATAGAATGAGAGCCCCTTCCCTACCAGCCCTGTATTATATGCTGCCCACTGCTGAGCACGGGCCTCCTCTACAGCTGAGAGAGTTTAGGCCTTAGTCCATCACGCTGGCCTAGTGCGGGTTGGCAGACTTCACATACCTTCGAAATTGAAGAATGAGAGTGGTTTAGTGTAAATTTAGTGATTCTAAATTAGTTTATGATGTTCATGAGCATTCGTAGTCTTTACCATCAGGTGAGCAGCTTGCTCGTCTCGTCATTCTAAACGCACCAGTTGTCCATAATCACAAACAAAATACATCAGCAAAAACAATATACACGTTCCTTGAAGCTACTGAATAGGTAAGGATAAACTTTCAAAGGCTGATAAACAGCAAAGAAAATAACTTATATATAAGTAGATGTAATATTACTCCCAAGAGAGATAATAACGCTACTTGAGATAATTTCTAATAAGACGGATAAGTGGGCTCCCAATCACGATACACATACGCTACGGGATGTTCGTAGATACATATATTATACCTGCTCTATTGAATCGATCAAATTACTTTCCCTCTACTTATGCTTGATCTCTTGTTCAGGCTAAATTAGCATTAAAACAGACTAGGTTTTTTTTATGGCATTGAATGACGAGACGAGCATGCCGTTCGCCTAATGGTAAGCGATACGACCACCCATAAACAGTAGTAACACCATCCAGCACCTTGAGTTACAAAGTACTGTGTGGCATTTCACTGCGCTCGTCATCCTGAGACATAAGATGGTAAGTTTCATTATGTACAGTAGTTACACTGGCTACAATGTCCTTCAAACCGAAACACAGCAGTGCATGCACACTGCTGCTTGGCGGTAGAAATAGACATTGTGGTGGGTCCCACCCAGACGGACTCTTACATATGAGAGACCTACCACCAGTAAGTGCTTGAAAATTGAACTTTTCTTAGGTGTTTATTCAACTGCCTTAATCTCACTCAACTGTGAGGTTAATACAACAAAAGCTAAACCAAGTGGAATCAACTGAGTAGCGTAGTTCTATTGCTTGCGTGGTAAAACTCTGTGGTCCCGGGTTCGAATTTCTGGTCGCGCAAATTATATTAGGTTCTTCTGCTCAGTATCAGCCCGGAGCCTGAAATATGTGCCCGTTATGGCGATAGGCTTGCCCCCTATCAAATTGTAGGATGGAACATACATTGCAAAAACTGGGTGCCGTAGTTGCACTTCTGTCTACTCCTTCGGGAGTAAAGCCGTGAGGTTTTCTTAATGGGCACCTGCTTGACGTCTAACTTCTGAGGAGTCCAGTGTCGAATATAGATTCGAAACCACGACTTCACAGTCCACAGTTCATATACCGCGAGACTAAGAGAGAAAATGCATTTGTGTAAAATAAACATTATTTGTTTTGATTATAATATTACAGCATTGAGTTATATTTAATATTCTCATTAACCAGCTACATTCCCTGGTACTCTCTCTTGTAAATACAAAATAATTTCATTCAAAACGTAGGATCTAGAATAAGACGCGCGCTGCAACACTAATTGCTTTTATCCTGCTCCAGTATTTCTCAAAACCATCACAGCCAATTAGAGTGATACGCAAACAGCTCACAATCACCACTGCGTAATATAAAATCTCCTGGATGTTATAAACTTGTACTGGATGGGACATGAAGTCCCAATTATATTGTATCCAGTAATAACGTTTTATGGGACTTACATTCTTCCATCTCCCTTAATCTCCGGTTTAGATTTCTCTACACACTGGTTGTGGTAAGATGCTCAGCGACCATCATACACTGGGTGTAAAACGTGTCATAGTGACCTTCGTAAATGTGTCGCGTCCCTGGCTCAGACTTTGTATATCTGGTTCAAACAGGCCGGCATAATTGTGTACTACTGGCGAGGAATAAACATTTCTCATCAATCGACATTCTATCTCCTTTTTACTATCAGAGGCAATAGGGTTATTTTGCCGTGTCTGTGTAATAAATGACACACCGATTACTTTTTTTTACAAACCATTGCTGCTTGCTCAAAGCAAAATGTCTGGGCTTTTCTAAAGATCATACTTATTTTAATTAATCAATTGTCTTTAGTGCCCAATATACCTAGGTCCCTCTGGTGAATCATAATATACACTAGTTGACTCTGCCTATGAGCGATATATAGGTACAAATAATTCAATCTTATGATTTATTTTTCTTAACATTTTATCGTTATTTCTTTTTAATAGTTTCGAGGCTCAATTGATTCTTAATAACCAGAATTCATAATATTTTCGCAAAACTTTCCATCAATTCGAAGAACAGAAACAGCAAAATATCTACTCCATGAATTCTCGCATGGTGTCTCAAGACAAGCCTCTCCCCACGGGCCCTGCTAATAAGCCAGTAATAAACGACCCGCCTCGTCTGCAAAATATTATTTTATATGTGGATTGTAGTAATTATTACACTTCCTCCGCGGGAATTATTAAATTTGTTATGAGGTTCTTTGAAATGAATCAGGACAAAGATTTTCCTACCTCAATACAATGATTTTGTGGGAAATTAATTACTTTGTACTTGATTTAATTATTTATATTATTGTTAAGGGCTCATTTTTAAACGATAAGACAGAGTTTTTTCGTTAAATAAATTATACCTTTACTAAATACAAAAGTGAAACAAATAATTTATTAAACAAATACTTGAACATTTCATCATACGTCAGTATTTTTTTTTTTACTAAACATTCGTCTAGTGATTGGAAAATCAGTCCTTATATAACTGCTGTATTCAGCAAACAGTGTACTGAGGATAATTTTATACATGCCAACATATTTTGTAATTGAATATTTATTTTTAGTAAAAATTATAAATTCTAATGCATGTCATTTTTTTTGTTGCAGGTAAGCTGTTTCAAACTGAAACGTCCATCAAATACATACGTATGGTGATATTATTCGCTAGTAATTTAAGACAACAACCTCGAAACTTTAATATTATCTTGTGAATAAATAGCTTATTTCTAGCTCTAAATATGTCGCTAGCCAGCCACCATACACTGACCAAATTCTTTAAATGCACTCACATAGGATCATTAAAGGATACTTAATACCCATCCTTGAATTCCAGAATTAGTATACGACCGATGTACAGTGACGGGAACGAAATCCCCCTCATCCTGAATGATGGATAGCCTGTATCGGTGCACGGCGACTATTCGGTACAGGTGTACTTAATGCGGTGAAGTTGGTTCGAACCGGTTTGAACCGGATCGCGCGAGTGTTTCGAAACGTTTTGACAGGATTTATTGGTGGATTAAAAAGTGAGTTCTGTTGAAGGAAATATTGGTTTTATGAATTTCCCGTAGTTATTTGCGGGTTGTCTATACTAATATTAATAAAGAAGAAGATTTGTGTTTTTGTATTTTTGTAACGAATAAACTCAAAAGCTACTGCACCGATTTTAAAAGTTCTTTCCCCATTAGAATGCTACATTATCCCTGAGTAGGCTCATACACATAAAGACGACACGGCGTCGTAGGACGACGCAACGCCGTGTTGTGTTTATGTGTATGAGCCGTAACATAGGCTACTTTGTATCCCGGAAAAGTTAAAACCGGGACTTTTATCTTGGTTTTTATTTTATCTCGAGCGGAGCCGTCACGGCCAAACCACATAACCGATTTCGATGAAATTTAGTAGGGAGATATTTTAAGACCCTGGGATGGACCAAGGCTACTTTTTATCCCGGGAAAATATAAACCGGGACTTTTATCCCGGAAAATCGTTTTTTGTGAGTGGAACCGGAAGAAAATAAGTATGGAGTTAGTTTGAGATCTAGAGGCGGACATAGGCTACTTTATCAAAAAAAAAACATAAACCGGCATGTTTATCCCGGATTTTATGCTCTTGGCAGTGGAGCCGTCATGTCCAAACCACTAAACCGATTTCGATGAAATTTGGTCCGGTGATAGTTTAAGATCTTGGGAAGGACCTTGGCTACTTTTTATCCCGGGAAGAAATAATCCGGGACTTTTATCCCGGAAAATATTTTCTTGCGGGTGGAACTGCGAGAGAATAAGGATGGAGATACATAGTTTGCAACCCAGGGAAGGACAGGCTACTTTTTTTTTAAGGATAATATATCCTTACATCACTACATATTATAAAACAATGTCCCCCTATCTCATCTGTTTGTCTGAACGCGATGAACTCAAAAACTACTGAACGGATTTTGATTTTTCTTAAGATTTTCACCAATGGACAGAGTGTGTGAGGAAGGTTTATGTGTATAGTTCATAAATATTTTGTACGACAGAAAAATAAATATGGGCAAAACGTATTATGCTTTGCTTCCTGTGCGAAGCCAGGCCGGGCCGCTTGTAGTATATAAAATGTCATATTTCGGTGATATTTTTGATATATTGGTACATTTTTAATAAGTGATTAATTTATGTTATTATAATATTTAAGTTTAAGTAGTAATTTACAATTTATTTATCCACGTCACATGGGCATCCCATTGAAAACCAGCGCTGCGGTACTGCATTGGTGGTACTGTGGCATTTAGCTGAATGGGAGGCCCATTGTTGGTACAATAATTGCTTTTTATTTTTCTACTTTATACTATAAGATGTGTTTGTGTTTTCCGTGTGCAATATTGTACCAATAATAAACTTCTTTCTTTCTTTCTTTTTTTCTTTATCAGACTGTATAGTAAAAATAGACGATAGCTAAAAAAATATAACACCAGAATATATTATCATGGTCGCTATAGTTTAGAAGCATTATCTTTTACGGTTAATATATTACAAATAAAATATTTTGTTTAGTATGCTTAAATAAATCAAAATCCACTCCCACCAAATAAAAGGCCGAAAAAATATATTCGCTACCAAGTTTTAACGATTTTCTGCAATATCAGTAAAATCTGGTACCTCAATAAAACGATATGGGAAAAAACTATCTATCTACTACATAAAACTATTAATTCCCAATTTCCTCTTAAAATCGAGTACTCGCTCACATGAGCACGCTCTTCAATAGAGTGATAGTAAAAAAACAACGGAAAGCTATAAATGGCTTTCACTGCATCCATTAAAGAGATGAAAGTATGAATTCCAGGATTATCCACTTAATGCAACTGGAGTTGGTTGTGTGGTGTAGAGGAGAAGTGGCAGCGGATATGTTTTTCATCCTGATGATTTTATCTCTGAGAAGTTTCTTGCACCGCTTCTTCCTAACAACGATTTAAAAGTGCTTTGAACAAAGGCAATGTGAATAAATATTATTTTGATTTGATTTTGAGAAAGATCGTCGAATCCAGATCAGTTGGGCAGCATTCAGAAAACTAAGCAACGTATTCTCGCCCAAAATACTTCATTGCCTGAAGACAAAACTCTTCAATCAATTTTTGTTACTAGTGATGACATACGGCACAGAGACGTGGCCTCTGACTATGCCGCCTAAGACGCCTCACGGCCACTCAGCGAGCTATGGCGAGGGCTAAGCTCGATGTTTCTCTACGCGAATCAAATCGAATCAGAAATGAGGAGATCCGTAGAACAACGAAAGTAACTGACATAGCCCAGCGAATTAGTGAGCTGAAGTGGCAGTGGACAGGACACATAGGTCGAAGAACTGACGGCAGATGGGGCATAAAAGTTCTAGCGTAGAGACCACGTACTTTCAAGCGCAGCTTTGGACGTCCACATGCAAGGTGGACAGACGACTTGCTGAAGGTCGCAGGAACAGGCTGGATGCAAGTCGCTTTTGATAGGTCCGTCTGGAAATCTGTAGGAGAGGCCTATGTTCACCATTGGACATCGTATAGCTGATGATGATGTTGACTTAACTGATATTGTAATTTTGCCTCTCTTAGCAATATAATAAAGTTCAAATAATATGATGTCAACTGTCGAAAGTTGAATTTTGTGGTCAACTGATACACTAGACCGGCATACTATTAGTTTAAGGTCACTAAGTTTTGCTCCACAATATTACCAACTTGTTAGCAACGTATGTAATATATAGCTGAATCTATTTTATTCAACTTAAAAGTACCTAAAAACTTCTAAGGAAGGAAATTTTCATTTAAAATCATAATTCGTGACGACTTGTTGATTCTATAATAAAGTAATAAAAAATTTAACGAGTCAAGTCGCCATAAGTTTCTATTTCGGCCATTTTGAAAAACTTAAGTCGTATGTTCTCGTGAGTTGTAAAAGTGACTCGGTAATTTATCGGCTACGAAGAAACTTGGCCCAATGGGTTCAGAGTAACGGTACCCGCTCTACCTGTACCTGATACCCGCTTCCCGCTACCCGTACCCGATACCTGGCTTACGCCAACGTTAATGACACTCAGTTGAGACAACTTTAAGTTTTTAACTCGGGAATATGGCGAGAATTTTCATGGATTAAGACAATTTCAAACTTGATATCAAATGCTCGGTTACATGTTTGTTGTGTTGTGAAATTATACGGGGATATAGATTTTTTGACTACAATAAGTTGATTTTTAAAGATGAAAGTCGCTCACTAGATTGGAAGTGATACGATTGTCCACACAATTTTGAATCACAACGCACTGCGTGACACTACACTGTTTTGTCATCCTGAGTCATAATAATAAGAGGTTAAGGGCCTGTTTCCCAAGTTTCAATAAAGGACATGGCCAAAAACGGGCCTAAAATTCTAACCAAGACAATTTATATATATTTGGATAGAACTTGTAAAAACTAGCCTTTATTAAATCGTTTAATTTCAAAGACCTCCGATTTTGAGATCTATGTAATTTTATTTTGCTTAAAAACTACACAAAATATGAACGTTTTTAAAAAGTTAGCTATAAATGGAGGGGTCTAAAAATATTTTTTGATGGATACAAGATCGATATTTTGCGCCTTTAATATCCCTAAAGTTTGAGCCTGGTTAGATTTTAAGGCCCAGCACACATACAAAAAAACTTGAGAGGTGTCAAGGGACACCCGGATGGAACGAAGTTCCTTTCGATTAATTAGTGAAGGAATTGTAATAAAATTTTATTTATATAACAGAGTGTGTATATATATAAATTTATAAATATTTTCCTATTTCCGTTCCAATACATAAGTTTCTAGAGAAAAAAACAAATAAATACGTGTGGCACTCGGAGACTACCGCGGTAAAGCTATTGCATAGCATTTTTATCACAAATTTTGATTGACTAAACACAAATTCGATCTTACGCTTACCACATAAAGTAGATTTTTAAACGCGAGCAAAGCACGTTTAGTCTTGTTATTGATAAATGTCAGTAACCAAAGTAGAATAAATCAACAAAATTTGAAAAAAGAATGTTACGTTCGATTCTTTTGTACTCGTGCCGTGCCAACGCTGGGGAAATAGCTTCTACGCAATGTATTTAAGGTTCATTTTAGATTAGTAAGAAATGGTTTTAATGACTTTAATAAATAACATTAATACAAATATACTCGTTTCAAGAATTATAGCTTCTACGCATTGTATTTAAGGTTCATATTAGTAAAATAATAGAAAAAAGTGTCGTGACAACTTTCCGTCCAGCCCCCTTTCACAACGCGCAATAAGGAACTTCGTTCCAAAAGCGGACATCTCCTTTAATTTGGCAGTTATCATATTAAACAGGCAACAGCTAATGTAAATAGGACTAATTTTATTACCATTTATTTAGGAGCATAGATTGTGACTTGTATTTGGACTTATACATTTATTTGCATTTTAGATACAAAAATATATCGGCGGACTTAATGCTAAAGGCGTTCTCTCCCAAATTTAGGGTGGTGCAGAGATAAATAAGGTAGGTGCAACAAGGTCACTTGATATGACTCAAAGATACACATAAACATAAATCAAAGTTAATAATAATTATCTAACTTGAACTTGATTCTTGAATTTATGTGACGAGTGACATTTTCTCTGAAGTTGTGAAATAAGCCCTAAGACTCTCAATGCCCATAATAACCTGTAATTAAAATGGCTTTAGTCGGACCACAATAGTTCTAGCAAAATGTTGCTTTGCGAAAGAAATAGACAACAGTCAACACAAGCGGGTCTCGTATACAAGAAGATGATCAACAGCATCATAGTAATAAATAATAATAATACCAGCCCTGTATTAAATACTGCCCACTGTTGAGAACGGGCCTCCTCTACTACTGAGAGGGATTAGACCTTAGTCCACCACGCTGGCCTAGTACGGGCTGGCAGACTTCACATACCCTCGAAACTATTATGGAGAATTCTCAAGTATGCAGGTTTCCTCACGATTTTTCCAGCATCATAATCTTCCTAATATTATAAATGCGAAAGTTTGTGAAAATATTTTGGTGTTCATATGTTTGGATATTTGTTAGAAGTAAACCAGATACAAGTAAACTGACTTGGATGAATTTGGCACACGGGTAGACGCAATTTATTCCCATGCTAAATAACGGATATTTTTAATCTGATTCTTTAAGTAGATGACGCTGGCGTCGTATTGTATTTAAGGTCTTTTGTAGCATGAAAGGCTATCATGAGGGCGAAGCCACAAGCAACACCTAGTGTTCAAATAAATATCATCAATTAATTACGTTATAACACAGGTACGATACCTATATCCGCTCGGATAGAAACCACCGTAGGTAGGTACAGTCACCAGCATAAGTAGCTGAACAAATTCAAAATTTCAAATCGCCTACATACTTTTTTGTTCTTACTAATCTTTTTTTTCTCTTCACAAAAATAAAATAAAACAGATTTACTTTACTTCAAACACAGAAAAAAGGTTTAGGTTTAACTTAACGCGTATATAGGCGATTTGAAATGTTGATTTTGTACAGATATTTATGCTTCTGACTGTACATAATGTAAATCCCGCCGTAGTGGCCCACGTAACTGTGTCGCGTTCGGGGATCAGCCTGTGTAGGTATTTTCGGGTTCAAACAGGCCGGCATAATTGTGTCAACTACCGAGAGGTAATCATCTCTCGACTATTGACTCTATCTAGACCCCACTTCACTTCAACTGGTGGTAGGTCTCTCATATGTAAGAGTCCGTCTGGGTGTTGTGTTTCGGTTTGAAGGAAATTGTAGCCAGTGTAACTACTGGACATAATGAGACTTAACATCTTATGTCTCAGGATGACGAGCGCAGTGGAATGCCACACAGTACTGTGTAACTCAAATTGCTGGATAGTGTTGCTACTGTTTATGAGTAGTCGTATCGCTTACCATCAGGCGAATGGCATGCTCGTCTCTCGTCTCGTCTCGTATATTGATAGTGTATATTTTTACTGTAGTGACGTTAGTACATGACAGTTAAATTAGGTGTGAAACAGCTACCATACTCGGAAGACTTGTTCAATCGACAATACAAAGTTATGGGTAAGAAAATACGCACGGCGAAAAGTGGGTGCACTAGTTGCCTCTCTGCCTACTCCTTCGGGGATAAAAGGCATGTGTGTGTGTCTGTGCCACTAGGTACTTTTTTCGCCAAACACGAGTACGATTGTTCAATGCATGAAAAGGTAATTTTTCTAGGATTTCCTTTCTTTCTTTAAGGTCTATTTAAAGCTCCTGCATCAAAAAAGATGCAATATACATCGATACCTCCCACGTAAGTTGTTGTATGCCACAAAAATGCCGTTTAGCGTTTTTACTGAAAACTATCCTAAATTGCATTATTTAATGCATTCAAAGTAAAAAAATTACGAAAACACGATTTTTTCAAGGATTTTCCAGACGTATTTTGTTGTAACTTTCGAACGAGAACGGACTACAATAGTGTATAGACCTTTGCAATGGTTTACGTGGGATGTGGGACGGGGAGAATCACGCGCTCGCGTCTCGTAATGGTCACATACAACAGAAAACGCCGGACTTTCAACCGGCCGCACGCGAAGGAAGGAAGCGGTTAAGTTCTCTTAAAATTAGCTCACGTAATTTAATTAGTTAAAATATATTATAACAATGAAACGTACAAGTATAACAAGAGGGCGTGGACTATGTGATTTTTTCAATAATACGAGTACACAAAATAGCAACTCCGAGACACTCCTTTGAAATAATAATGTTTCCTTAGATGAAATAGAACTAAATAGTTTTCGTGATTCAAGCCTCCGAAATATCACAGATATGTTTTTATTTGTAATATTTTATTGACATTTATAAGGTTAATGTTACTTTATGATGGTGATACCAATCTAAAATGTTGTATAGATTAGTTACAATATTATACGTCGTTGAGCATTCATTAAAAATATTATACGTAATACATACAACATTTTACGTTTACATTCAAATTCAAATATTGTTGTATTTTATAAATAAAACATTTTACTTCGGGAATGGTTACTCTAAACTTTGTTGTATAGTAAAATGCTATATTATACGTTGCTATTACTTTTTTTTTTACTCAAATTCAATGTTGTATGTTAAAAATCTATTCTAAAATTGGGTCTTAAAAGTAATATATAAAATGATTTGTTCTGCCTGACTGACTTAGTGAGCGATCTATGAACGCAGAGCCTAAGCCGCTGGTCCTTGAGACGTGAAATTTGGTGGATTTGTCCTTATACTCTTTAAGTATTCGATAAAAAAAGGATTTCCCGAAATTAAATTATTTAAAATTACTGTTTCAGAGTCTCCATTACCAATAAGTTTCAATTAATCGAAAATTAATAGTTAGCAAATATAATAGATGAAGATGTCTTTGACAATAGCTTCGAACTAGCAATAGATTCTGATACAGCAAATCTTGTTGATAATTGTGCTGGTCTGAAGTAGTCTGAACTACAATCGCATAGTGTTTTCGTTTTATGTGTATATTCGTTAAATAGGACAAAATAAAAGAAGTGTAGGTATGTGCAAAAGATTCTTTTACAATTTAATATCGGTACGATTTGGCATATTAATAATCCCTTCCTAGCCAATTTCGGCCTCGGCGGCCAATCTCAACAGAGATCAGCCAATTAAGCAAGAGATATTATAGTGCAAAGTGTGTACGCAATACACAGGTGCACTCGCTATTTCTTCACTTTCATAGTCCGGTGAGACGGCAATCCAACATGACCGGAGAGAGATCAGGCGCAGAGCCCACGGCTTTACGTGCTTCCCGAGGCACGGGGGTATCACACCGCTAACTTCCTGACTCCAAACTGTGACAGTAATTTTTAAGATGGAAAAGCCCAGGCACAATGTTTTTGGCCTGACCCGGAATTCGAAACCAGGACCTCAGCACGCAAATCGTACTCTTAACGTGTACGCAATACAACTACGCCACCGAGGCAGTCCGATTTGGCCTACACTAATGCTATGACGATTGCCATTAATATCAATACCCGAAGGCGCCAAATAAATAGTATGGCTGAGCTATGCCCTCTCTATTCCAACCATCTCCACTTAACAAAGGCAAAATATGATGACTTAATGAGTCTCTGTCACAGTGGAATCATTCCAGCCACATATCACGACTTTTCAAGAGTCTATCTTTTGTTGCTGGCTCTAATAATGATGTTGATTTTGTTAAGAATAGTACATAAATTATTCTTTTCTTTTTTAACATAATTAAATATCTTGTAATTATGTATCTTCGTTTTTATTGTAGATTCTCATAAAAATAACATTAGTTTTTTTATTGATTTAAGTTGTTTGCTCAAGACCGGGGTGGTTAGCGCTCACTTGGGGAGGCTTACGTTTAGCAGTGGACGGCGACAAGCTAATTGATTGATTGATTTAAGGCTCAAATTAAACCAATAAATTAGGTTTATCTGATTAAAAATAACTCAACTGTTTTTAATTATGAATTTGAAAATTCTCGACTGCTCTGGTGTATTCGACTGCTTCGGTGGCGTAGTTTTATTAAGGTACGGCCACAATGCTGAGGTTTCGGGTTCAATCCCCGGGTCGTGCAGTATATTGGGTTTTTCTAATAAGTATCAGCCCGGATTATGTTGGATAGTATGCAAATAACATCTGGAGTTGTATACTACATGGGCCTTGTGGAAACTAGGCAGAATTTCCGTGCTTTCCGGCGTTTTTGCCATACCTACTATTGGAATCAAATCTAAGAGCTCAAATGATAGGACCCTTTAAAATCTTATGCGTGGTGCTTTACATCTGGCTTTTCCAGTTGTAAAAGTCTCAATAATTAAGGTTAAATACCTTTTTAGTTCATTATTTTGTCTCCCGCTTTGCTATGGAGGGAAGTGGAAAATATATTTCTAACTCCTCCCTATTCTTCTATTTGATTAACTTCGTTGCGGGTTAAGACTAATTAGCATTCCCAGAGACTCGCCGAGCTTCATCGCTCGGTGTCATAAAATGCGTGCCACTGCTGATCCTGGCTTACAGGAGTTGCAGTGGCGGGTGTGAGGGCGAGATAGTCTCTAAGTATCAGCCCGGAGTCTGGTATTTGTGCCCAATATGGCGATAGGCTCGTCCATAGGGGGGCCTCATGCGCACATCGCACATCATGGGACGGAATACGCACGGCGAAAAGTGGGTACATTAGTTGCGCATCTGTCTACCCGTTTGGGCGTAAAAGTCGTGAGTATGTGTGAGTGTGAAAATAGTTTTTTTTAACTTCGAATAAAATCAAATATAGTTACAATGACAATAATAATTATAAAAGATTACCTAATTTCTTGTTATCCTGATTTTAAGTTGATCTCTTCGAAATAAGTAGGTTATTATTTTTATTTTAAATTCTATAATGTTTATATTATTCTATTATATGTAGAATTTTATTAGAATTTGTAGTTTTTAAAATATCGTGGAGAGTGTGTTATGTTTTTTTTATTATGTTTCTAAGTAACCTTGCTATGATTGTTTATTTTCGTTTTTTTTTATAACCTACTAATGGAAGACATTATCTGTTATCTAAATGTATGTTATGTATACCTAAATTTTAATTATTCTATTTTATCAATGATGTTTAATTTCTAATATGTGTTATTTCTATTAAAAAATTAAAGGAATTTATCTTTTACAATATTTCTTTCTTATTTCTTAACCTAAACTTGTTAACATATAATAATATACACATAATTATGAACCAATTTATATTATTATTACCACATACAGTGGAATGAGGCGTATATTTTTCAGCGAATATTGTTGTAAATATCATATACAACAATTGATGACACCTAAATTCCGCGGTATAGTGTTGTAATTATGAGATACAACATCTAGCGTAGCCTGTACTCCACAGTAAAATGTTGTATGAACGATATCTCAGAAAATATACATATTTTATTAATTTATCTTTTAACATATTCAAGAATACTATAAGTTACATACATATACCAAATTTCACAAAGATACTATCATAAATGAAGTTTTTAGTCCAATTTGAATCTTTAAAATGCTCTACTGTAAAATTGTGATTTTGGGGATACAACAACTTACGTGGGAGGTATCGACATACATACATAGTATCACGCCTCTATCCCATAGGGGTAGGCAGAGACCATGGATTGCCACTTTGCTCGATTCTGGCACACCACTTTCGCTTCCTCTACCTTCATCAATCTTTTCATGCACTCCCGCCGGTTCAGGGTACTTTTGACCTGGCCCTTACTTAGAATGTCAGATATCTGACATTCGAAAGTTCGGTGCGGTCGACCCCTGCCGGCCCTTTACCATTTTTCATTTAACATTTACCAATTTCGATATTAAATTTTTCCATAACACTATAAGTTTAAAACTATACGCGAGATTTAATCATAATTCTCATACAGCATCCTAACAACGACAGATGAAAAGAGGCCCTACAAGTTTCCAATTTAATATTATTGAGTAAAGATTTAGGCATCTGCCTCGTTCGTATCCGGGAGATTAAAGTCATGATAGTTTTTATAACTGCGTAGGGGATTATTAAATCTTATAAAACTTATTACAAAGGAACGGAGAAAGTCTTCAATAAAATTGATATTTGTTTGTGAAAATGCTATTAAATATCATAAATAGCTAGAAAATCTTTTGGTTATAGTTTGTTTTATTTCTGTTCTGCAAATGAAAGTTAAGGAGAAGCTATAAAAATCAACGATTTTTCTTTGATAGATATTATAATATATGAAGTAGCAATAACCTACCGCTGTTTGGTAGTAGATATTTATACAAATCATTTTTAACCAAATTAAAGCATTCGTGAAGTTTTTTTCTATCATCATCATCATCAGCCCGTTGCAGTCCACTGCTGGACATAGGCCTCTCCCAAGATACGCCACAGAGCCGGGTCTGCTGCTTTATGCTTTTTTTTTCTATATTATATTTGAAGTTTTGTAAAGAAAAAGATAAAACGTTTTAATATTTACAATCACTTACAATTTAAATCAATAAAATCCATCTATTGATCATTCAAACTACATACACGTCAAATATCGGCGTACGTTGCCGCTTCTAGTCGGAGTAGCGTGTTAAAAACCCATACAAAGCCGGCAATGCAAAGCGCCAACGTTTTAATGTACGATAAAACGGGTGACGAACTAAGTTTTTAGTGCTTTGTACCACGTATGGCTGCATTCACTTCGTGTTGATGAAATTACTCGTCTGGGACATGTTTTAGTTAGTTTTTTCAATTTTAAACGACTATTACTTTTTATGGCGCTTTAGTGTTGTAGCTTAGTGACGGAACCTCGGTCAGTTGCGTTTTATTAACTTTACTAAATAAAATATTCGAAATATTGTGTATAAATGTCAGCGACCATATTATATAGCCTCGTCAAGTCTCATTTGATAGTTGTAAAGGGTGGTATTTAATTCACTGTTTTCCCGAAACGTATGCACTAAGTTGACATAGAATAAATCTACAGTACTGGTGGTAGGTCTCTCATATGTGAGAGTCCGTCTGAGTGGGTACCACCGCAATGTCTAGTTCTACCGCCAAGCAGCAGTGTGCATGCACTGTTGTGTTTCGGTTTGAAGCACATTGTAGCCAGTGTAACTACTGGACATAATGAAACTTACCATCTTATGTCTCCGGATGACGAGCGCAGTGAAATGCCACACAGTACTTTGTAACTCAAGGTGCTGGATGGTGTTGCTACTGTTTATGGGCGGTCGTATCGCTTACCATCAGGCGAACGGCATGCTCGTCTCGTCATTCAATGCAATAAAAAAAAAGAACTAAAAAAATGGCTCTATGAAATGAAGTTTTACATCATAGAAAAGTCTGATTTCGCTGATTGTTCTAATTTTCTATTTTATATTGCTTTCTAAATGCTAATTTACTAATAGTAAACTAAACTTTATAAACCAATATGAAAAATAAATTATTATATAAAATCAGCATCAAAATTGGTTGTAAAATGACGCAGTTATTCATTTTTGAAATATTTTTGTGAGCTAAAGTGGGGCCGTGGTGGGATTCTCACGCTATCCCTTTTTCACACACTCAGTGTTATGGCCGATGACACCCGGTGACGTCACAGTTTGATAGTTCCGTTATTTGGCAGTTACCCCTTCCACCAAATTTCAAAGCTTTATAACTAACTTATTATTGCGATGACTTTGAAAATTCTTTTTCAGATTCATTTTGGATGACATAATTTTTTTCGTAAATGTACTAAAAATTTGTAGTCAAGTACCCAATTAAATTCCACCGTATATAACCAAAAGTAAATATTCCTAAAATTCTTACAACAAAAACACTTATATAAAAGTCAATATAGAAATAGAAAGGATATACCGATCTACCTGGTGTAGAGCAATAGCGTCGAGTGGTAAAGTACTTAGAGCTAAAAGCATACGCCCATAAAGTTTTGTTTCCATCGACTCTCACTGTTATGGACAATGATGTATACCCCGCAATGTATGAGATATTTAAGCCCATCTTGACCTTTAACGCTTTATTTTCGTACGGGTATAAATAAGATTTTATATTGAGTTTTAGTGTTATAGATAAGAGATTTTGTGACAGAACGTAATAAGTAGGTTGTATGTAGGTTAGTGATCATCATAGTTCATTATGTTATTATGATGACAGGAAAAAGGATTTTCAGATCTTATAATACTAGCTTTTGTCCGCGGCTTCGCCCGCATGAAAGGTTTTTTCCGGGATGAAACTACCTCTATACATTTTCCCGAACCTAATTGTAAATCTAAACCATTCTCGAATCCACCTGAAGACACACAAAAATGTTCAGTAAAATCGGTTCAGCCCTTTAGGAGGAGTTCAGTGACACACACACGCACAGAAGAATTATATATATATATAAAGATAACGTGATGTGCTTATATCGAGTATATTATATAAGTCGCAAATCCAACTGGGTTTGCTTAGCAAGGGTAGTAGCTTGTAGCAAGGGTTTGTCATCCTTATATTCTGATGACACATGCCATGTCTACTTACTAATAGTGATGCTACCAGAACATCGAAATTAAGTTTATGCAATTCAAAACATTTTTCATAAAATACAAAGAAAAAATTAACTGTTATTAAGATGTAGGCAGATTTTGTCCAAGTTTTGGGATAAACGTGGAATTTAGACTGAAGATAACTAAATACAAAAAAAGACTAAAGTCGTTTTGAATTATTCCAGCATTTGTTCAATATTGAGCGTAGGTTTGCATAGATTTTATAAATTGTATAAAAATAAATCAATCACTGCTCTGTATGGGCTCTGGCACAGGATCGTTATCGTTACGCTGAAACAAGCTGAAGTTAACCTCATAAGCGCTACAATTGAATGATGGATAGTATATTTTCTCCATAGGTCACAGGAACGCGCTGGATGCAGGCCGCTTTTGACAGGTCCGTCTGGAAATCTTTAGGGGAGCCTATCTTCAGCAGTGGACGTCGTGTGGCTGATGATGATGATGATATTTTCTCCAAAACAATATTGTGTGTTTCATATTTATATTCAAACTTTAATATCTATCAATATAACAATACTATTGTACTTAAAATTCTGTCACATCTAATTAAAACAACATTCATCTTTTTAAAACTGAGTTGCAACCTTATGAAACTGAGGACCGTGAGTTCGATCCCGGCAGCGACACAAATTTTTATGAGATTCACAAAGACTCGTTAGTGTTTTACACCAAAATTCCTTTGTAGATATTCAGGATTATGATGATTTGAATCTTGTCTGGTGTCTGGACTTGATGTTATCGTGCGGTCTACTGACTTAATTAAAACAATGTTTATATAAACTACACTACCACAATGACTATAAACAAATCCACTCCCTCATACGTTTAATTAAAGAAACACCTAATTGCAGAAAGTGTCTGCAGGTCACACCTACGCTCCATTTTAAAGTACTCCAGGGAAATCACAGAATAGTGCCCTCTATAACCGCTCAAAACAAAATAACTATACGTCGGTATTCGAAAATGTCACATTTCAATAACGCACCTATAAACTCACCTATAATTTATAGCGCAAAACAAACTTTTCTGGGAAGCCTGTTAGGATCGTAGAGGAGGCGTCGTCATGGCAACCGGCTAGGCTATGCGCAGACGCGTGAATTTCAAGCTCCGCCTCCTATCAAGCCTGTTGCTACCACTCTCACCGCTCGCCAGTCATCTTTGAACCTTCGCTTCGACATCCGAATATAATGATTTAAAAAAAATCAGCAGTGCGGTTGACTCTATGGACACTAAAGTTGAATTTAAAGGCTATATTGCCATCTCGCTTCAACGCACGTGGCGGCGTGATTTCATCCCGCTCGCGCACGTTCATGAAGAAGTGATACATCAGGTAATGCATGCAAACTTTTTGCAAAAATTGATGGAGAAAAGTTTTTCAAAGTTTCGATGATTTTTAATCAATGTTGCGGCTATAATAGTTAAGTCAAAACTTTATAATGAAAATTAAAACGTCAAAATTAAATAAGATATGTCACAAACATATATGGACAAAATATTTTTTGCACTGATTTGATATAAAAGTTTTTATCAGTATTAAACGTTTTGCATACATGAATTGCCTAATTACATTCTGGGCTAACTACCAAGTAAAAAGTACTGTGACAATTTAATTAATTGTCAAAACAAATGAAATTTACGCAAACAACAAAAATATTTTGTAAGCATTTTCATGTAAACTTCCTATGGGCGTTTAGTTATATTTTCCGCCGCGGTGTGGCGCTAGGTGGTTATTCTTTCGCCTGAAAAGTATTTTAAAGCTCGTACTTCGTTTTCTTAGCGTTTAGAATAAATTTGTTGCTTTGAAAACTGGTTATATTACTTGCTCGTCTTTTATAGATGTTAAGAATTTGCGTAAATCTATTACATTTCGTGTTTACATCGTCTCTGGCATGTTTGTTTTCCAAGAGCTTATTACATGTTTAAAATACTCAAGAAATATGAGCAAAATCATGTGATTTCCCATTTCCCATTCCATTCCATTTCCATCCCATTTTTTTTGTTTATCAAAATATGTATTTTGATAAACAATAAATAAAATTGCACAATATTATACTGGGTTGTACGCAAAAGTCTGAGTAGGTAAGGTTTTGTCTACATCTGCCGCCGTGCAGCGTCGAACGAACAATATTTACACTTGAAGGAGATTGTGAACCTTAATACCAACTGTTTTTGATTGTAGAATGCAAGGTGCAAGGCAGTGCATTACTTTTTATTTTAATCCTCGGTAGATTTTTGTTTAAAGGCATTCATGATGCGTACGTCAGCCGGTTTCCCGATTGAAGTAGGCATAAAAATATTATTTAGCCGCCCAAAAGATAATTTATTATTGTACTTTTGTTAATGCTTGCGAATTCCATGCAAATGCAGACGAATAACGTCGTGACTGGAATGCTTATTTTGCCGTCGGCATTGATTCCGTAATGTGGTAAATCGGATATGTCATATATAGTGATCTATATATTATGTCCCTCGTATACAGAGTTCATCTCGGTATAGACTATCACCTCTATTTCTGCCGCCAAGCAAGCAACCATCAAACACTGCGTACCTGTTCGTAGGACATTTTAATTGGTTAGTTGAGTACTTTTTTAATATATGTATCAGACATTAATGTCATCCAAAATCTAGCAGGAAACGAAAATTTTCAAAATCCGCGCAATAATAAATACTTATTTATAGCTTTATAACTTTATAAAGCTTTGAAATTTGGTGCAAATAACAGAAATTGCAAACTGTGACGTCACAGAGTTTCACCGACTATAACAGCGTATAGGTGAGAAAGAGATAGCGCGATATATGCACCACGTTTCCACTTTTGCTCACAACAGTACTACAAAATTGAATAACTGCTTTATTTTTAACCAATTTTATGCTGATTGTAAAGATGAATTTCGTATTAAATATTTTATTATGCATATAAAGTAATGTACAAAATAGAGTATAAGAAAGTTTCTTTTTTATTGCATTGAATGACAAAACGAGCATCCCGTTCGCCTGATGGTAAGCGATACGACCACCTATAAAGAGTAGCAACACCATGTAGCACCTTGAGTTACAAAGTATCCTATTGTGTTGCATTAATAGAGACAAGTAATGATTTTGAGTGAAAAGTGCAGTTCGATGCAGAATATTAACGGGCAATAGTAGTAATTTATAGTTGAGTAGTCATGAATATCTTCTGATGATAATAAGGCACCTGTCGCCTTATTTATAAATGTTGTCTACGTCTGTATATATTTAATGTTTTGTCTCGCCATGGTAAGTGTCATTCAACGTAAGAGGGAGCGAAACGAAATATCTTTTATTAGCGATGCAGTTATTTCTGAGTTACGGTACCTACCCAAATACATAAGGATAACCTAGCGATCGCCATGCGAGAAAGGGTTGCGACAGCGGTCTATTTTAGTGTTGTGTGTTCAAATTTATTTATATGCATTAACCATTAAGCATCCCCTAGTGAACAATTTAGATTTTTTAAGTTAGTGTTCGAGAGTAATTTAAATGTAGAGAAATATTAATGGACTTCTTTTTCCATTTATTTAGGGCTTTAAAGGTAAATGTATTGTAAATTATTTTTTATTTAATATTGCTAAGTTCTAACAAAATAATGAATATTGGTAAAAGATGATTTTTAGACCAGAATAAAGTCACAAAACAAACTTGTAGTTGTTAAGTATTTTTAAAACAATAAAATTCCAAACACAAGTATTTACATACCTACTTGTGCATACATAACACAAGCTACTTGCCACAAATCCGACAATCCATTTAAACACAAGCGCCCGTTAATACTTAAACCAATATGCATAGACCTAAGGACGCTGAAAGGAGAAAATTGCCCCATCCGTCTGCAGTCAGCATCTAAATTACATTATTTGCGGACCGCTGCAAATTGCCAGTAACAATTCTTGTGTAATATGAAATTGTAGCCGTCTTCATCAAGATGTACGATGTAAATCCATGTTAAATATCTATATTTTAATAAGCATGCATGGATAGAAAATATTATGTGAAATAATATTTTTCATAATTAATGTATAAACATTATGGTCATAATTGTAGCTGTACGATATGAGTTACCTTTGCCTTCTCTGCACGGAAAAAGATAAGTCCACGTGTATACATATTTAAATTTGAAATGTATTTTTTTATAATTAATGTAAAAATAGTTTAGTCAGATTCGTGGCTGTTCGATGTTAGTGTCCTTTTGCCTTCTCCGCACAGGAAAACAATTAGTGTTATTTCGAATACAAGGGATATGCAAGTTTTATTTCTTACTATCAAATGAAAAGAAAACCTTGTACAGCTATGATAATACGAAGGTATCTGTGACAATTTGAAGGTGTAATATGCGGCAATGCTCAACTGAGGGTATTAGGGCCTAACCTCTGACTTTTAAAAGTAGGAAATATTATGAATTGTCTACCATAACTACAAAGTAAATCTTAATTAACACTAATTTCGGGTGTGAAGCATTTTGATTTCCGTCTCTATTCTTTTTTTCATATGCTTATTGCTTACGCGATTTTTTTAACCGACCCGCATTTGGCCATTGTGGTGGACGTAAGGCTTAACATTCTTAAAGGCCCTGAAGGCCTGCAAAAAAAATTGGAACAAATTATTTAATTATGGTTATTACACAAAAGCAAAAACATGATTATCAGAAAATCCCCATAAGTATCCGCTTACCCCATAAAAATTCTTAAAATTCTCCATTTTATTACCCATCGATGCGTTCGGAATCCTCCCAGGAATATTAAAACTTGTAAGGCATCGCTTTTGTTAGCTTGTCTGAGATTAAGATCGCGTATGATGCAGGAACTGATCATATTAAAATGTAGTATAATAGAAGGTTAGAGCTTTACTTTTATAACTGATACTAGATAGGCGGAGAGGAGTCGGATTTGGTACCTAATGATAGTGTAGTACACAATATCCGCCATATCCGCGCATAACGAGATACAATATCTCGTTCGTCGATATTATTCAGTACTAATATAATTACGCATGCTCACGCCTTTTATCCCCGAAGGGGTAGGCAGAGGCGCAACTAGGGCACCCACTTTTCGCCAAGCGTATTCCGTCCCATGATGTGATAGGGGGCGAGCCTATCGCCATACCGGGCACAATTTCCAGACTCCGGGCTGATACTGAATAGAAAAATCCAATATCACTTTGCCCGACCCGGGGATCGAACCCGAGACCTCAGCCTCGCAGTCGTACCGTAATACAACTACGCCACCGAGGCAGTCAATATAATTAAATTGGCGTAAAATGTAAACAAGGTAATGCATTATTTTGATGATTTACTTAGATTTTAATTTGATAAATATTTTATCCGCCGCACTTCATGAGCTATGGTGGCGGGTGTTAGGTACATCTTGTGTATGGTGGTCGATATCCAGGCGGATACAAATATCCTTCCACCAGTGTTTAAAATTATATTGATTTTAAAGAATAATAGTAAATCTAAATACAAGAAACATTTGAGAAATAACGTCAAATCGAAACCAAACTAAATACAATAACAATACAATATCGGTACGAATTAAGTCGTATTTAATCCAAAAATCTTGTAATCCACTGAGACGGCCTCGGCCCGGAGCTGTCCAAACAATATAAAACAAGTGTTCGAAGTGTTTCAATCGAATGACTCCAGTTTCTGACAATTAATTAAAATCTGAATGCCACTGAAGAACAATGGTAACCGTATAGATTCGTGCCAAACTTTGGGGTAGATGTTTATTATAGGAAATTGCTTGTGAATTCCATTATGACTTTTTTATATAAATTACTGTTGAAATGAGAACGTACATCGCTTGATGGTAAGCATCAAGACTGACTATAACAAGTAGCAAAACCACTAAAGGAACTAGTAGCAACATCGGGAGAAAAATAAAATATCAAAGCGCTATAAGATCCGTTATAGTAGATTAATTTCAATGTTCGCGTAAACATAAGAAAACATTACTACTAGTTCTTGAGGTTCTAAACCACTCGTCACCCTAAGGCATTCCATATTAACGTCATATAATTGAATAAACTCATTTCTTTATGGCTATCGCAACAGACATGATCGGCCCACTTCTTAAGTGCTAAGGTTCGCGTAAGGTGCGAAATTTATAAGTGTCCGCTTCTCGTATCCATTTTTTGACTTTTGGTATTATCTTAGTCCATTCTACTGTTTCCAAAATAAAACTTATACAGAAACCGTTTCAGTAATAAATTTAGCTTATAATATATTCAGATCGTAAAGTATTTATAAAAAAAATCACATTGATTCGAGTTACGTAAAGGGCAAACGAACAAACACTTTGGAATTGTTTTAGTAATAACGATGCACATAACGTATATGCAGCCAAGATTTATCACATGCTTATCTGCGCCGACTGCATGTAACGCAACTTTAATTCCAAGCACGGTATAAAAGCATCCGTGAACAATGCGGAATGACAAAAGTTAGCTTGTTTATTCCCACTTCAGAGGTGTGAAGGCACGCAAATGGGAGGTATGAAATGCCTCTTGACTTATTGCAGCGGTGCTGCCATCTTTGTGCGAAAATAAGTTTTAATGCTGCCGCCATTGTGATTGTTGGTAACTTGTTTTTTATGTACATTCTGTTTGCGGGCACTTATGACATGAAAAAGGCTGCTTTTTATTTCTTGTTGGTACATCGTAAGCTTTTTTTACCCCGAAGGTGTAGGCAGAGTAGATGGGGAGAATTTTTTAAAGGTAATTTATAACTTTGATCTTTTAAACACACAAGGAACGTATTAATAATAGCTAAATCTTTTGATTGATTTTTTTATGGCATTGAATGGCGAAACAAGCATGCCGTTCGCCTGATGGTAAGCGATACGACCACCCATAAACAGAAGCAACATCATTCAGCACCTTGAGTTACACAGTACTGTGTGGCATTCCACTGCGCTCGTCCTGAGACATAAGATGTTAAGTCTCACTATGTCCTGTAGTTACACTGGCTACAATGTCCTCCAACCGAAACACAACAGTGCATGCACACTGCTGCTTGGCGTTAGAAATAGACATTGCGGTGGTACCCACCCAGACGGTCTCTTACATATGAGAGACCTACCACCAGTCATAATAAGTCGGTTGTAATGAGTTATATCAAACTAATTAGCATATGGGTTTTATGAGTGTATGAATGTTTGCATGTGATTACCATATCGTATCTTTAACTACTTTCTCCGTTATTTGAAACTAACACACTAAAATTATTGTTCTTCGAAACACTTACGATTTCAAATTACTTACAAGATTACTTGCCGTACATAAGTAGAGAAAAGAAATCATGTATTATATTTTTATTTACTTATGGCTAAAAAAAAATGTCTTATGGATATGGTAGAATATGAAAACTAACAACCCATTAAGACTTAATCAAATCGAGGACCACCTTTATACACATTGATGTATTCACATGAAAACACACAAAAACAATATTAATATCCACACGAACTAGAAATTAGTCCAGTAGAACGCAGTCCGATACATTGGTATTCTCCTAAGCCTCTTTTCAGTTCACATAAAAGATTTTCGTTCGCCCAACAGGCTTTAGTTTGATTTCCTTCTCGGATGTGCGCAGTTTAAACTTCATTTCCTAGGAAACGATGTTAGGGATTAAAAGTTTACATCTAATCCAGATAGACATCCGGACGACAGACACCCGGATGGACGGTCTGTTTTGCGTATACTGTCAAAGCTGGTTATTATTACAATTACCAGGGGTAGGGGGTTTGAGTCTATCTATGTACAGACACATTGACGACCTAAATCCATTAACAGATATGTACAGGTATCTTCTAGTACACTTTATAAATATTTTCTGTCCCATGACATGAATGTTTTTTCTCATCTAAAAAGACAAGTTTTGCTCGTCCTATTTGATAATGGAACTCAAAACCTGACGGTCCGCAAACCACTGCCACTACACTTATAAGGTGAATTTGTCAATTAAGTGACTCAAGCAAAAAAAGAGAAACAAAACCAATATTTCTAAAATATTGTGTGTACTAAAGAATTAATCCACCCAACATAGCAAAAATAAAACCCAAAAAATATACAAAATCAAAACACCGAAATCACTTAATCCAATCAAGATGGGACGAAATTAAAACTCCGCTAACAGGTAACCGATTACGCAATAACAAAAGTCGAAATTAATTCCGTCAGAACGAGATGAATTTCAAGTTTTATTTTAAAATGGCGGCGAACAATTTCGACAATCGGCGGGCATAAGTATCATTACGCCTGTAAAGTTTTATCTGAGCCTACTAACTTTGGGAAGGCAATAAAGCATTTACGTAGATTTCGCTACAGATGTTGCTGGCTGGATGTGTTGCGGTGTTTTTGAAGTTTGCATGAATTAATTTACGTACGAAATTCAAATACATGGTTGTAAATTTGTTTTTGTGACTGTAAAGATTTTGTTTTTAATACGCCTAAATAAGGATATTCATTGTTATCGTTTTCAATTCAATCACAATTCTTTTGACTTTTTACGAAATAAAATGTCTTACTTAAGAAAGATAATTTAAAAGTTCGCCTATTTAATTTAACGATAACTTAAACAAATCTAAAATACTCTAAAAGCTCTCGTTTAAACCGTACCTTGACGTTTTAAATTAGATGTACTATCATCTTAAATACATCTAAAGTCTCAAATCTTCGCTCAAATTGTCGAATGAAAGTATCACAAGCGCGACAGATGTAGCGATTGTCCCGTCGCGACGTCTCTGTACGTCCCGTCAATGCCGTATGACATTTATTGAGTTCTCTCCCTCGATACGTTGAATTTGACGCCGTGTGGTGACTGTGGTATTTATAGTTTTAAAGTAGTATTCGATAATGATAGTTAGTTTAGTTTACATTAAAAAAGAATAATATCTAGGAACCTTTCAATTGTCTTTATATACGTAGCTAGCTTTTGACCGCGGCTTCGCCAGCACGAAAGAGTTTTTCCTGGATAAAAGTCCCGCTATACATTTTCCCGGGATAAAAAGTAGCCTTAACCCTTCCCAGGGTCTCGAACTATCTCCACATTCAATTTCATCGAAATCCTTTGGGCAGTTTTTGAGTTTATCGCGTACAAAGTTTATTACCCGTTTTTACCCCCTTAGGGGTTGAATTTTGCAAAATCCTATCTTTGTGAGCACCTACATCCTAAAAGGAACCCCCATGAAAAATTTGAGACTCGTAGCACTTGTAGTTTGTGAGACTTTATGATGAGCGAGTGAGTGAGTGACCTTTCGCTTTTATATATTATATATATTAGCAGATTTTAACAATGTCATTGTTTAAAAGAAGTGTTTTCCCTGTGTTTACACTTAATATTTCGCTTAGCTAGTTTTTAAATTACTCGGGATTGGGGTGATACAAGAATTATGAGCAACGCTATTTCAATACAGGTGCATGAACATAATCTTTTAGACACCAGTATGCGTTGGAGGAATTATCTTTAATAAATCTGCCTTCTTACCTGTATTTTAAAAGTTAAATGAAGTCTATCAATCCGCGTCAGGCGCACTTATCGAACCAAAACGCAACTTCCCTTAATCTTTGATATGGCGGTCTACAGTGGGTCAGTAAAAATATTTAAGGTTTTTATACATATCTTCAAAAGATCTTCCGAATTATTTCCCATTCCTGCGTCCCATTGGCACTTGTTACATTGCTTATGCTAAATTCACATTTCACAAACACAATTTCTAAATAAATTTCACGTGCGAACACGTACGGGAGCATTTAACATGAGTTGTGCAAAACTCAATAACCGTCATACAGTCGGCGCTAGACAGTTAAACGTCGTGAGACGTCGCGACGGGCATACACGTTGCAACTACGTGTTTTTAGAGCATTAGGGAATAATTATGAATAGTTGATGTCCATTTCAGTAACCACTTAAAAGGCTAGACACTAATAAATTCATAAACAGTAAGACAGAAAAGTAGTTGATTCTTTGGTCTAGTCACTAGGGGCAGTATGTCTAGTTTGTATCGAAAGCAGATCAGGCAACATCTTTAGTTACATTTCCTTTTCTTTATGCAACATAATTGAAGATAATAATGCGATCCCACATCATTAAAGTCAAAGCAGGTGGAACAAAAACATTTTAATACAAGAAATACATTTCCAACCAGACACTTGCCTTATTCAGTTAAATAAATAATAAACACGGTAAAACTAAGTTAAATAACAATCAGTATGGCTTCGCAGTAACTAGGTTGTCGGGTATTTAATTGATATTTCTGCACTCAAAACGGACACTGTTAATTAGTTTCTGAATAACATTGTTGCTTGAATTGTTTTAAAACTCGTTTTGTTAAAATTCGTGGAATTAAAACTAAACCGTGCAATTCATTTTGGACCTTATTAATAATGAATTTCATACATAGCATTTATTTTTTAATGATCGGTGTAAACGTTTGTTATAGCTAAACGATGTTCTGCTATATGTGTCACTTCTTTTAATGTTAAATGTCGCACAATATAGTAAGATAAAACACACAGTAGCAGTAAAGCAATTCATGTTAGTGTTTTTCAACTCAAGGAACAAATAACAAAAGTTTAGAAACAAAACTGTGATTAACTCACATTTTGGGACTAAAGGAGTTATATAGCACTAGGTGTTGCTCGCGGCTTTGCCTTTCCCGCTACAAAATTCCCTAAAACAGTACGACGCCAGCGCCATCTACTTAAAGAATCAGATTAAAAATATCCATTATTTCTTATGGGAGCAAATTACCGGCATAAAAAAGCCTATGGGTTAATCCATGATCTACCTGTGTCCCAAATTTCATACAAATCCGTTTAGTTGTTTCTGCTTTTACTTCTAACAAACGTACGAACATCCAAACATTTTTACAAACTTTCGCATTTGCAATGCAATGCAATCAGCCCTGTATTATATATTGCCCACTACTGAGCACAGGCCTCCTCTACTACTGAGAAGGGTTAGGCCTTAGTCCACCACGCTGGCCTAGTGCGGGTTCACAGACTTCACATACCCTCGAAATTCTTTATAGAGAATTCTCAGGTATGTAGGTTTCCTCGTGATGTTTTCTTTCACCGTAAAAGCGAACGATAATTAATTGATAAACAATACACACGTAACTTCGAAAAGTCAGAGGTGTGTGCCTTGGGTTTGAACCTCCGGACATTGTCTCGGCAGACCGTTCCATTCCCAACTAGGCTATCGTCCACTTATAATATTAATAGCAAAATAAAATTGTCTTGACCTATATGCAGTCCTTTCAAATATACCTATTACCATTTTCAAAAATCCAATATGTCACTAATGCATCAAATATTCAGCCATACTTATCTACAAGCTACTATTTTATCATTGATGTAGGTGATTTTTTAATACATCAATGTATTTTATTGAAAATATCTCATAATACCAACACAAGGAAGCCAAAAAATTACAATTTCCATAATAAAATTTGTAACTGATACCTGCCTGTCACACCGGATCGCCCAAAAGGCCTGTCATTGAATTTTAATGGACGCAACAGATCTGAATCAGAATTGGGATTTAATTACGTGGTGCGTTGTAATTTTAGCTACGGACAGATAAGCAATAGCTATATCATGGAGAATTTAAATAGATCATTTTTAAATTTACACAAAAACCATACAACAAAATCTTAACTATTTGTAAAAGCGGTATTATCGTTGTAAGCGATCTCTTTCAGACAGCCGCTAATTTACCTGACTTTAAAGAAGGAAGATAATGATATTTTAGATTATAGCAATGTAAGTTGTCAGAAGAACTGTTAGTGCGATGACTTTAACCAGAGGATTTTAGCGATATTGATAGGAACTACAGATTTGGGAAAGATTATAATATAATCATAATTAAGTTAAATAAAAAAAATAATTGTGAAATATATAAATTCGCTAGGTAGTATTACAGATGGACCTTTGCATACAATGCACCAACCACATAGTATCATTTCCTAATAACTTTCTATTTCATACAAAATTCCTGTATAAACACGAAGAAACTAAAGTTACAGACATCTACACAAACCTTATATAGAAACCAAATAGAGTTATCCGTCCGTCCACGTCACTGTAGATAAATAGGGAAGCCGCTTCCTTCGAGAACACCCCGCCACTAGTTGGAAATGGAAAAAAAATTACGAAAAGTGGTTTTTCCGGAAGTTCCGTATTTTGAATGCGGGAATATGAAACTGTACCTTCAACTGAATATTTTCTTGAGATGAAATTCTAGTTTATAGTGTGTACGATGAACAAGTTTACGTACTACGTAATTAATGTACGATCGACCAATTTGGTGCTAGTACACTTTCTCGAGTTAAAACGCCCATCCTACTAATATATAATATTATAAACGCGAAAGTTTGTAAGTTTAGATGTATGTATGTTTGTTACTCTTTCACGCAAAAACTACTGAACGGATTTCGATGAAATTTGGCACACGGGTAGATCATGTCCTGGATTAACACATAGGCTACTTTTTATCCCGGGAAAATATAAAGCGGGATTTTTATCCCGGGAAAACTTTATAACGCGGGCAAAAGCTAGTTTTTCATATTTTACCAAGCAGGTGGGATCGTTTCGGAGCTGTACAAAGGAAACAGCAGATAACTCTTATTGTCTAATTTAGTTGTAAGTTGCATGTTGCTGACAGCAACGCGTAAGCGACTTGTTTAGCACCTTAAGGTGGTCGAGCATACACTTTTATGACTGTACATCTGACGAAGGAAGCAATTGGCTTGGTAGATGGAAAATATAACTGCTCATTAATAGCCAAAATTACCCAGAACTAAAGTGTCAAATCTCCCATTTGCTGGTCTTTGTATTTTTTTTATTTTAAGTAATATTTTTTTGTGTTTCTAATTGTGCGAGCAATAAATGTTTCTTTATTATTGCTCGTGAACTACACTGGATATAAAGAGGTATCCGGAACATAATAGTTTATATACATTGTTACTAGATGGCAGAATAATACATTATAAATATGTATGTAGATATTTTTGGAGCTAGGTAGAGTCGGTAATCTCGTTTTCCTAGTAAAAAAAGCGCTTATTAGCATGAAATTTACCATCGGCATTAAATTGCAATATTTCATCTTATAAATCAACATACCTATAACCAATCAGAGATTTTTTTGAATACCATTACTACCTCTTCATTAAACTTACAAATTGAGCTTCGCTATTTCCTACCTTATGTAATAAAAAAAACAATCCGTTTTCCATTTCTCTTAAATATCGTTAAACTGCAGCGCCTACTCGCAAATTGGCTTTCTGTGCAAATATCATATAAATTGATTGATGGTTTTTAAAGAAAAGCCAATAGTGATGTTCAGCATTAATTCATTATACATTTCTACTCGATTATCAGATTTACAAAAAATTACATCGATATTCATTACTAATGAAATATTGGGTAAATATGAAGCAAGCTTTTGTTATCTTTTAGGCCTTTTCCAGGTTGACTCTTTTAAGTTTGAGTTTGACACGGTAAAACCGAAGCTAATCAAAGTAAAATAATACAGTAAAATAAATAGAAATAATAGAAAATAAATCAACACGAAAACTGTATGGTAATTTTGGACGATTAAATTTTATATTTTTACTAGACTTATTTAGCTCAGACCATAAAATGTAATTTTTTTAAGTCCCATTAAAAAAAAAATAGTGCTCACACAAATGTAAGCACTGATTTATTCCAACTCCGAAGTAAATAATACCGTAGCATTGTCGCGGAGGGAACACCGAAACCGTTTGGACTGAGCCAAGAGGTTTTATTATTGAGTTAGATCTCAGGAGCGGGTACTCCGGGTTGCATCACCGGCTACCGTCTACGTACAGTCGCGTCAGTTTATACAGGATATGAGTGGTCCGTTCGCAGATTTTATTTTTATGTTATCAAGTCAAGTTTGTCTTCATACAAAAAAAAGTGAGGGTTTTGTTGTGAGAGAAAGACAGACTGCATGAAAATCTTGACTTTTTAAGTAATAAATTGAATGAAGATAATACTCGTATCCTTACATTGCTTTACTGTATTTTGTTTCTTCCCACTTCACCTCCTTATTTAAAAGAGCGCTTCCACTTCTTGAGTAGCACACATTCACGAACCTTGAGATCATCAGAGAGTCTGGAACTAGAAATCCCCAAACATGCCACTCAGTTCCTGAGTAAGTCATTCACAGTACATGCTGCTCGGTTGTGGAATGACTTGCCTCTGTCAGTAAGAAGGGTCAAATCTCTTTCGACTTTTAAAAAACTTGTTAAGCAACATTATTTGTCACTGTCCTAAAATTGTATTTCTATTTTCTTTATATTATATTATACCTTTGGTAATATTTATGCTAGTGTTTATTGTATTATGTGTATGTATGATATTATTATGTATGTTATTTTTGTTAATTATTTATGAATTGTGTATGTATTTTATTATTATAAACATATATTGTATGCAATAGGAGTTATTATATTATTATATTAGTAAGTACATCGTCATCTTTTACATATCATAGTATATACTTCATCTTTCTGTATCAGTCGACACCCCTCTATTAAATTTCTTATCATCTCCAATCCATCCAAAGGTTGTCTGTAAGAAATTGCGGAATGCGATAAGACCGCCAATTGTACTTGTGTTTTTATCATCTTAGTTTTATTTTATGTTTATACATTCACCTTAGTTTGATGTACAATAAAGTGTTAAATAAATAAATAAAATATTAATATTTAGAAACGACGCGGAGGGAAAGTGCATCTCACCCGGGTTGTGCGTACCAACTGTTATATATTAAAGGTTTTGGTGTTGTTCGCGATTTATAATTCAACCGTGTAGTTTTCTAGAATAAAGTACCGCTTAATAAGTAAATCAAGGAATTAGTCCATGGAACGATTTCTCAGCTTACCTCAACTAACATCCAAACAGAAACTTAACTTTCACATTATATGAGTAAAAGTTAATCGTTCCGTTCCCCTTGAATCATGACGGTAAAATATGACTGTCACATGCATATTATTATGAGAGTAGATATTTCCATTTTTCAACAAAAAATCATGGCAAATGTAATGATGTCACAGATATATCAAAAAGACAGTACCAAGGTGTACAGTCGCGCCGGCATTGTATTACTTTCAAAGCGGAGCGCCCTTTGCCCCGCATAATAAAGTTACGTAGAATCCACGTCACGGTGCTCTTGCAAAAATCCAACAATTCGGACCCACTTGACTTACCTTTATCACATCTGATTTTCTGTTGCAATAAGTTTGAGATCTTGTATTTGTGTAAGTTTCTTGGCATTTTTTTGTGTGTTGGTGTTAGTATATCGCTTATTTGCTCTAGTGGATGGTTGGGACTGGAGAGTTCTCCGTTCGATTCCCTAATGAAGTAAAACTTGTTTTGGGCAAACCAACGTTTTTAAAATACAGCCTTTTCAGATACAGGTGCGCAATTTCAAAACCCAAGGGCACGCACCTCTGACATTTCTAAAAAGTTATGTTTCTATTCTTTGTGAATTATCGCTCGCTTTAAGGGTGAAGGGAAAACATCATGAGGAAACCTGCATACCTGAAAATTTCTCTATAAGAATTTCGAAGTTATGTGAAGTCTGCCAACCCGCACTAAGCCAGCGTGGTGGACTTAGGCCTTAACCCTCTCAATTGTAGAGGAGGTCCGTGCTCAGCAATAGATCCTACTAACATTATAAACGCGAAAGTTTATAAGTATGGATGTATGAGTGTCTGGTGTATGGATGTTTGTTACTCTTTCATGCAAAAACTACTGAACGGATTTCGATGAATGTGGCACACGGGTAGATTATGTCCTGGTCTAACACATAGGCTACTTTTTTTCCCAGGAAAATATAAAGCGGGACTTTTATCCCGGGAAAACTCATTCACACGGGCGGAGCCGCGGGTAAAAACTAGTATTATATAAAACGGGGCTGGTATTGTGGTATGGTAAGATACAGACCGACATCCCACCGTAAATAGTTCATGATGCCTTTTGTGTACGGAACCATTAAAACAACAGCAACCGGCAAAGGATTTATAAATTTCCTGCCATCGACTCTATTGTCTTCGTACTTATCCTATTTACCACGCATCCCATTGTTCATCGGATTAATTAGGAACATAATACCCATATAGAGTATCTTTTCTCTCCTAATTGGTATCTATGGGTTATATATTTTTTTTATGGCATTGAATGATGGGACGAGCATGCCGTTCACCTGATGGTAAACGATACGACCACCCATAAACAGTAGCAACACCATCCAGCACCTTGAGTTACAAAGTACTGTGTGGCATTCCAAAAAAAAATAACATAGTATTAAAGTGTTTGGGATGTTTGATTATTATCGGAGTGCATGAAAAGATTGATTAAGGTAGAGGAAGCGAAAGTAGTGTGACAGAATCGAGCATAGTGGTAATCCATAGTCTCTGCCTACCCCTTTGGGATAGAGGCGTAATATTATGTATGTATGTATAGAAAGTGTTAATAAAATTAGTACTTTTTTATCCCATATATGTAAAGTTATCATATTGGAAGTACAGTGATAAATACAGTATATATAATTTCTATAAATGAGAGGCCTCGTCTTTTGTAAGCCACTAGAATTATCATTAGGCTCTTTATAAAAAAACTCTTTCAGTTTGACGAGCAGGTACCACACAATCTTTTAATGTTTTTTGCCATTGCCATTGCATATATCAGTGTAAATAGAGATGTAATAAGTGTATGCCTCGGTGGCGCAGTTGTATTACGGTACGACTGCAATGCTGAGGTCTCGGGTTCGATGCCCGGGTCGGGCAAAGTGGTATTGGTTTTTTCTACTTACTATCAGCCCGGAGTCTGGAAATTGTGCCTGATATGGCGATAGGCTCGTTCCTATAACATTATGAGACGGAATACACATGGTGAAATGTGGGTGCAGTGTGTACTTCTGCGTATCACTTCAGGAATACAGGCGTGATAGGCGTTTTTTTAATTAACGAGCGACCTCGTCGCCAATATAAAGCCCCAAAGTCTATCAAAAGTATGATTCGAAAACATATTTACGGGACCTGAATCGAACCCCTAACAGTCCACAGTCTAGTACGTTACTACACCAATGCTTAATCTGTAAGCCCGTCACGTTATCAACGTACCTCTAACCCGTCCGCTAAACACAAGGGCTGAAGACAATCGCTGCAATCAGCAACAATAGCCTCATAATACAGCGTGTTCTATAATAAAACATGGACGCTTATATTTACCATTCTGAATGTGAAGTCATGCGTCGCGACATTTGCCGCGTAACATGACGGTGACGATTGGTAATCATCAATGTACAGTCAGCAGCATAAGTATCTGTACAAAATCAAAATTGTATATCGCCTATATATGCGTTAAGTTAAACTGAAACATTTTTTTCTTCGTTTGAAGTAAAGTAAATCTCTTTTATTTTATTTTTGTGAAGAGAAAAAAATGTTTAGTAAGAACACAAAAGTATGTAGGCAATTTGAAATTTTGAATTTGTTCAGCTACTTATGCTGCTGACTGTACAGTAATGTAATTAAATACTCGTACTATGTAGTGTCGATATCATACGGCCATTCATTTATTACGTGAGACAATTTTCGCTAGTTTTTTAAGCCCCCCCCCCCCCCCCTAGTATAAGAAAAAATAGGATAGGCCGACTCCCTTCCCACCGTTTAATATTTATTACGTAAGAATCTAAAGGAAAAAATGAATACACGTTTGGTTTGTTTTAATGTTTATTTTTCAAAGTCTCAATTTTGAGAAGTGCTTATTTGTACTTACAAAGTTACTAATAATTTTTATTTTTTGGTAGTAATACACTTTGGTTTTAATCATTCATCTTTACCTACATCGAGCGAACCTCAACACTTGCGCGGTTGCCCGCGCTTTTTCAAGGTATAATTTTAACTTTGCGCATTTTTGTGATCTTACGTGATAACTATCGAGACTCCCTCCCACCACCTTGTAAGAAAAAATAAGCCTTGTTGGCCCGCCCTCCTCCCCTAAATCGTCTTAAGTGTAAGCACGCAGTCTATGAAACCATTAATGCAATCAAGATTCTAGCGAAATCTCAAGCAAGTTATTTGGTAACAAGATTTGAAATGTACTCGCAGTTAAATATTGTTTACCTAATTGCTAGCTGGATACTAAAAATAACCTGATAATTGCCGGTATCAAGTATCGAATTCCGACTACGCAAACAAAAACAAGCTATTAATTACAAAACGTCTGTGTTTAAGGAAACATGGCCGTAATATCGGGTTGTTTGGGATCCTGTCTTTGATACCTACGACATAGATAATATTACCGGGCCTACGATTCTCCTCTACATCATTCCAAATGAGCATGATAGATGACTACGCACAACGCCAAACAGGCTGATACTGAGTAAAAGCACAATTTTACCCGACTGACCCCACCGAAGCAATTTTTAGATGATAAGGACCTGTTTTTAGTTTAAAGTATATTTTATTTTCGACATTTTAAGAATATACCTATTCCAATGTAGATAGTACTTATTTTATTACTATTTATCTGGCAGCATAGATTACAGTGTGACTTTTTATGAGATCAACTTATACATTTACTCAGAAGTTTTGAAACAGTTATATCTCATAAAATCATAACACAGGCAATATTATCGTACTAAAACATAACAGAACTCACTGACCAGAGAAATAGACTAACCAGACCCGGACGCCCAATACATTTATCAATTTTACCTCAACTATAATTTTCTACGAAATTGATGTCAAGATTCTATCCGCCTTATTCTAAAGGCACTTAGACATAAGTTGTTATGACACTTGGATAAGGTTAAACATTTTTTCCTCTTATAAAAATTACGTCGTGTCTGTCACGTCACGTGCGCGTGTCGGATGGCCGCGACGTTTCCATTAAACGTTTTGGTAGACCCTCGCACTTTTAGCTTACATTTTTCATAGACGTTAAGCTGTGTAATGTGTAGGAAGAAAGTTTTTTCCTGTGAAATTAAAAATAATAGGTGTAATGCATCATAGAATACTTAAGACTTTTATGTGAAAAACGTGGTTGTCGCTTGACACATTTTAATTTTATTAACCTCTCAATTTTACAAGACCGTTGTTATCACAAAACAAGGCTGTCACTCAATTGCACGATTTTTTTTTTATTTACTTAAAAATAATACAACAAATGTTGCGAAATTACACCAAATATAAAAGAGTTATAATCATTGGGTAGATTACTGTTAATATTTTTGTTGCAAAGCTTATTTTTTTTATTTAACTTTACCCTTAGCCATGTCTCACCATTTATAAAAACAATTTAAAAGAGCAGCATTTGTTAAGCTTCTCAAAAACCTATCACTAACAACACAGTAAACTACCCCAGAGGTCCGAAGTCGAGTCAACTTTATAAACTAACTTCCAAGATTGTTATCTAGGTATTGTTTCCCATTCCGCGACTAAATTTCTTTTGAAACTTCTGTGAAATGTATTTTTACGCTGCTTTTTTATAAATTATATTTTAGCGAAGTACGATAAGGGAAGTATGTGTATTTAACTAGTTATGTATGTGTACAAGATACTTTGATGCATCAGATAGATTTAAAGTCAAATTTTACTTCCATTTTTTTATGGCTTTGAATGACGAGACGCCTGATGGTAAGCGATACGACCACCCATGAAACAGTAGCAACACCACCCAGCACCTTGAATTACAAAGTACTGCGTGGCGTTCCACTGCGCTCGTCATCCTGAGACATAAGATGTTAAGTCTCATTATGTCCAGTAGTTACACTGGCTACAATGTCCTTCAAACCGAAACACAACAGTGCATGTACACTGCTGCTTGACGGTAGAAATAGATATTGCGGTAGTACCCACCCAGACCGATTCTTACATATGAGAGACCTACCACCAGTAAAAGTCTCCCATAGAGCTATGTTACAAGCAATTCTAGTGTAGTTATTTTGTCTAGTGTATGAATAAGTTGGTTCATGCAAGCTAGTACTTACCACGATTTAAAAAAAATACTCATCACATCTTTTGTAAAACCTCGTACTATATGCATAGACCCTAACAATTAATAATTGTACTCTCACAAAACAAAACTAAGCACAAAACAGCAGCCCATAAACAGATCGAAGGAAACAAACTAAAAGTCACATTAAAGTGCGAAACTAAATTTGTAAATGATAATCAAAGCGCGGGCGGATGGTAAGCGCGTGTACTCCGAACGGCGCAGCCGTAAGTCACGGGCCGCGCACCTGCCGCTCCGAACCAATTACACTAACACTACTTCATGGGAATCACACACGGCCGACAAGAGTGGCGAACGTTGAAATATCCTTAATTTGTATATGTGTGCTGGGCGTTTTGTGCTTGCTTTTGCAATGGAGCAACGGATCAACACAGAATTTGATAATTTTAAGGAATCTGAAGTAACAAAAGTAGTGCCTTTATTTAATCGCGAAAAAATCAACATTCGCAACGCAACGCAGTTTAGTTAAAATTAAATAAGGCAAAAGGAAAAATATTGTATTATAACATCTTAAAAACATAAGCTGAAACGACTAATATTAAAGCATCTAATAAAAGTAATATGTAGTTAACAAAGCGTAATGATGTTGCCATGCTTGCAAACATTGATTGTTTAATTTACACTAACATTTTATACCCTACACTTGTAATTTTGTTGACGAACGTTTGCGAGCGACTGATAAAAACTTCGTTAAAAATAATGACTTAATATATCAACATTGCCAAGAAAGAGAAATATAGTGTACAAATTCTCAATCTAGACAAGAAACATAAACATTTTATTTAATAACTTAATTGTGTGAACCGACACAACAAAAATCTCTCTAGAACAAAAATCCAGTCAAGGATTTACAATAAAAAATACAAAAATAAACAGCAAGACTGCAAATACCGTAAAGTTGGGCATCAAGTTCACCGTTCTCTCGCCCGTGTGTATCACCGGTAATCCGGTGCGCGTAAATCATAGCACAACTTAAAACACACAAATAACAAGTTTGATACAGCACAGCCAGCCTGCGCTGCCAAGTTAGAGGTAATTTGCATACATTATCATCTCAGGTGCTTCGCGACGAACGTTTTAGTGCGCTGTTTAGACAGACGCACGTCTTGACTGTGTGTAGTGTTTAACTGCGAGTTGCTGTCGTATTAAGAATGAGCTCACTGTCTTGTTGTGTGGTGAAATATTGCAAGTTTTGTACGAGTTGTTGTACAATGGATTTTTTAATTGTCTAATTAAAATCATCCTCAATATGATTTCTTTTGCTTTAGTTGCCTTAAACAATTATTAGAAATAAGCATCGTTTGCTTAGTGGTCCTAACAGCGTCTATTAAAAAAGTCTCAGGTTCGGTACCATATTGCTAACTTATCTAAATTAAAGCCATTGGTAAATATTACCACTTTAAAGCTGAGCGAAATCATTTTGAGAAAATTACTTAACTTCATACGGAAAGTTTGTCTTTGAACAAATTAAACTGTAGTTTGTGATTCTCTTTCTGTTTCTACCGCCACGCAGCAGACAACCGTTCTTTAAAGCGTAGGCGAATGAGCTAATGGATCAACTTATAGAGGTCACCCATTAATGTTGTAGACAAATATGTCCGGTGCCCCATTACTTTTCAGAATATTGTTTCCAGACTAATTACAACCCATTATGAGAATTAATTTGGGGATAAAAAACAAAATGTCACGGACTTTCTTCTACTAATTATTTACGCAGGATTTTTAATGAATAATTGCCGCAAATATATCCGAGTCAATCAATGTGACGGTTTAATTCCGATTCCAAAATGTGAATCGAATACCTAAAAAAATGTATCTTATTTGCATGCGTTACCTTCATGTGGTTTTGGTACCCGTAACTCACAATCTCATTAATTCACACATAAAAACTCACCCAATACCTTTTTGACGGACGAAATTAAGGCCATAAGAAGAGTTAAATGGCAGAATATTTGAAATCAAGCAATTATTTTACGTAAATTGCATTCCCTTTACGCTAACAATTCTAAATTAAAGCCAAAGATACACTACGGGGGGCTTTGGGGCCAAAGGGGGCGAGGGGCGGGGGCGGGTCGCAATTTCCGTGAATCTTCAGATCAATTAATTAGGACGCCCCCTAAATTGAACTGGGCATTTTTAAATTAGGAATGCGGGCGTGAGCCGCCGCCGGCTGCCTTCGGTTGCTTTCGGCTCGGGTCGGGTACCCGCGGAATCGGTTTTGCTTCATTAACTACTACAAATTTGACAATGTTTATTACAGTACAAACTGATGATGAACTTCTTTGTTGAAGCTTCTAACTCACTTGAAACAGTTATGATCCAATTTTTAACCGACTTTAAAAAAAGGAGGAGGTTCTCAATTCGCGTGTTTGTATTTTTTTTTTAAACTAACAAACAAAATTCATAGCACGTCTCACAAATTTGGGAGTATGGTGTTTTTTGTCATGATTTAACCGCACTAACTTTTAAGACTGCGTGCAGTGTAGTACCAAGTGATGCACTGCACACACGGTAGTGATGTAATTCGAAGTGTTAGCTAATAATAGTGAACTGTACATACCATAGATAGCTTCGATCATCTTGTTATTCGATGGGTTAAAATCTTTCCCCATTTTAGTGTAAACCTAAATTATTTTGAGAGAGACCCGTCGATGAGTCAATACGATTCGAAGCATCCAACCGAACGAAACTGATGAACGCCTGATTGAGTTTGTCGTCAATTAATACATCTGAATAATGCTTAGCCTTCGAGATAGTTAGATCGATGGCGTAAGACATATTATTGTATAAGTTAATCACTTCATTCCTCGCAGATTAAGGATAGGCTTTAGTGCAATTTTCGTTGATGTTAGAGAGTGATGAGCCTATCATGATACGAATCATAAACATCGGTACTTGGATCTTGTCAATTATGTGTAAATTAACTTAGTTGTAAATTTTGTGTAAGTAACTAAAAAAATATAAGGAAGTCACCAATGATGATGTTTAAAGAAAAAGTTTTTATTAAAATATCATTGGAAGTTACTATAAAAAATGTACAATGACAATTGATATATAAAGGATTTTTTTACATCGATGACAATGACTATTAATTTATATTGGTAGAATGTATATGACTATAAAGTATTTATTACTCAAGTCTCCGCCTATAGAAGACAAAATTCCGCCGCTGCTATTAGCCCGGGGCGCGCCGTTTATAATTGCATTTCCCAACAAATTACAAGTTACAATGAGGCAGAAACAAGCCCGGAGAGGTTGTCTAAAGCCTACACTTACTTTTTTCATGAAATGTATGGTATGGTTTTTCATGGTATGTTAAGATGTTGGTGTCATTTTAAATTCTCTGCTTGATTTGAAATCAAGTCTAGACACAAATTAATAATCTTTCTAGTGTTTTGAAAAAGATAAATAGCACTATAATCTTCGTTTTTGACTGTTGTGTCTGATTGGAAGATCGTAATTGTAATTACCGAGCATTATGATACTGAGCATATAACGTCTCGAATGTCGCGTAGTTTAATACCATGCCTAGTAGTTCATAGCCATAGGCAGCTGTCTATGAGCTTATGCACATTTGAGGCACTTAGGCAAAAGATTTACTTGTATCGCCACTCAGTTCCATAAAATATAAATAAAAGATAAGACTGGCATAATATATTTATTTATTGCTTTGAACGAGACGAGCATGCTGTTCGCCTGATGGTAAGCGATACGACCACCCATAAACAGTAGCAACACCATCCAACACCTTGAGTTACAAAGTACTGTGTGGAATTCCACTGCGCTCGTCATCCTGAGACATGAGATGTTAAGTCCCATTATGTCAAGTAGTTACACTGGCTGCAATGTCCTTCAAACCGAAATACAACAGTGCATGCACACTGCTGCTTGGCGGTAGAAATAGACATTGCGGTGGTACCCACCCAGAACGACTCTTACATATGAGAGATCTACCACCAGTAAACAGTTGACACTCTATCTAGACCTTACTCCGTTTACCATCACGTTCAGTATGATCACCTTACCATGGCCGAATAAAAAAATGCCTTCATAATTTCCAATGCCATTCGAAGAAGTTACATAACAAAATACATCAGAGATGACTAAATACGTGTCCAATTCGGTCTTACCCTTACCCACTGATACCTGCAAGCCACTGGCCGGTAATTAATACCTGTGACGTCACAATATATGGCTAGATCTGGCTACGACGCTACAACCTCCATTGTTAATCTGAAGCTATTCTTTACTGTCTTATGACGTGATCTATAAGCCTAGGTGTCATGTTAAGGTGAAGTCGATGTAGCGCAGATTAGCATAGAAATTTTAAGTATCATTATGTACAGTCCCTGGCATAAACGTCAGTATATGTTTACTGTCCGATCTTAGTATTTCGTTTCGATTAGTCGCGATTCATGTTAATCCGGTGTATAAACCCTATAAGCTAAATGGGCATGATTCTTCCAACCGTACAAAAATGCAATGCTTATTTCAGTCAACATTACACATAGAACTAGCTTTTGCTCGCGGCTTTGGTGCGTGAAAGCTTTTCCGGGATAAAAACCTTCCCAGGGTCTCAACCTGTCTTCATACCAAATTTCATTGAAATCCGCATACGCAATATTCAAAGTTCTATTAGAGTTCATACTTATCATATATAGACGAAATACATCCTAAATGTATATTTATATCTAGTTCTAAGCGCATAAACACATCCACTGCAACTTAAACCTATAATAATAACTGGAACCAAATCACATTAAAAACTTAAATCAAATAAACGAGATCTGTCGGTGTGTAGCGAGTCGAAAAACTAGAAAAATCTAGCCATAAAGCCATCGGAGCGGTTCAGGACAAACATAAAGGTAGACTAAATCACTTTATACGCCATTAGCAGGAGTCCAGTTTTTGCAGTAAACTTAATAGAAACTACGTGGTGCTTGGTATCTAAAGTTTGGTTTGGTATGTGGGTGGTGTTTGTTATGATTTTGGTAGATCAGGACGGAGGTAGGGATTTCGAAAGCACTTGGAATTTTCTTTTTTTTTGTCTCTTGCTGTATCGATGAAAGTAATCTCGTAACGTATGAGTTCTGTAAAACAAGGCGACCATACCATGTTAGGTAAGTGCTGTGGACCAAGACCTAATCTTTTTAATAAGATGTCCATCATGCCTAATAATAAGATATATAATTAAGAGCTGATAATATTATTAAGTTCAATATGCAAAGGCTAGAATCCTTACATATTATAAAATAAAGTCTTCCGCTGCATATGTCATTCTGTTTAATCGTTTGTCGCGATAAACTCAGAAACTACTGAACGGATTTAGATGAAATTTAGTATGGAGAAGGCCATAGGCTACTTTATATCCCGGGAAAATATATAGCGGGTCCTTTATTCCAGAAATACACTCACGTGGCCGAATCCGCGATCAAAAGAAATAATTAAATAACTATATTTAATTATTTCTCTTTCTGTGTACTAGAACTGGTATTAATATTACCATAGGTATCAAAAAACTTCATATTTGTCTTCTATACAAAATTAAATACTACTACAAAAGTTTATATACTTTACAGACAAAACAAACCGCAAAATTTCCGTCTCACACCACGAAGTAGTTAAGACGGTAAACAATTAATCGGCTATGACGGAGGTGTGATAACAAAGGATCTTAATAACCTTCGGATGCTGTGAGTCTCGGCCTTTGTTACGGCGCCTAGTCTAGCTCTCCTGTACCTAATCGATGTATCTTGTTTATTTTAGTACCTACTACGATACAATCAATGTTTTATAAGGATTTGAGGGTATTTTCTTATCACGTCGAAGTGATTTTACTTGTATAGCCAGGACAAACCAAATAAAAAATTGTCGCCAAGATTTTATCAACTTGTTTAATTTTTTTTAACCTGTAATTGCAGTTTCACTTAATATGAGAGAACGAGACAGATTGTACACGTGATTTTCATCGAAATCCTATAGCTTTTACGTGACACGCTCACAAACTAACACACCATTGTTTTATAGTATACTGTCAATCCACTTTTCCCCTAGTCTTAAACTTAATCTTAATATTCAGGACAACACGAAGGCAATCGACTGAAATCGTCCTTCGAATAAAACCTCCACTTTCATTTTAATTTCATAGCGTTTTTAAAGTGTTCAGTTTTTATTTCAGTCTACCATTAGCGAGTTACGTGACTAATAACACGATCAAATTCTGGTCCAGATTTACCAAATAGAGACATTACACGTACAAAAAACGGTTTTTATACAAGATTCTCATTACAGGAACGTGGAAGACGATTTGGTAATGTTAAATGTGGTTTCGGTTGAATCCAATATTAGATTCAGTGAAGGGTACCGTCCCAGTTTTATTGTACTTTTGGGCACGGAATATAAAATGGTACACAAATATAGGAGTGATTTAAGTACAAAATTACAAAATATACACTCACACACTCACGCCCTTTAGTCCCGAACTGGCGACAAATTTCAGACTTCGGTCTGATACTGAGTAGAAAAACCCAATATCATTTTGCCCGACCCGGGGACCGAACCCGAGACCTCAGTATTGCAGTCGTACTGTAATACAACTACGCCACCGAGACAGTCAACAAAATATGATAAGAACTTTATTGGTGATTAAAATCTGTTTAAACTTTGCAATACTCTTTTTACTATCGTTCTCCATAATTATACAGTGGTCTTCCATTTCGAGGCCAATTCCCTAGGATAGGCCAAACCTTCCTCCACACAATAACCCAAACAACGAAAACCTAATAACAGACGCCATTGCAACACCATTAGTGCGTCAAATGACGTCCACCACAAATCATTTGATCAGTGCACCGTGGTAACCGCAAGTTATCCGACCGCGACCACTCCTCTCCTAATTTGTCTTTAACCGGCTCTGGCAAGCCGGATATTGCAAAACCAACGTCGACATACCGTGGTAGATTGGTTCAAGATTTGATTTGACCGGTGGAGGCTGTATAAGGGATTTTTTAGATTTTCAATATTTTAATCCGTAGCAAGGCAATAATGACAAAATTAAAAAGGACACATTTTAAAAATACGAATTTTAAAACACACACACACACGCCTTTGTCCCCGAAAGGTTAGACAGAGGTACAACCAGGACACACTCTTTATTGCGTGCGCGGTTCGACAACGATCTGAGGTCCCGGGTTCTACTCCGGGGTCGAGAAAAGTGATATTGAGTTTTATTTTGCTCAGTGTGGGTCTGGAGTTTGGAATTTGTGTCTGATACGGCGATAAGCGCTCCCCCTATCACATTATGGGACGGGACACACTTGGCGAAAAGTGGAATGGTAAAAGTCGTAATACCTTAAAATGTATATTATGCAGAAATTTTATGCAAAATGTAGAGGGAACAGTAAATAATAACAATATTTGTTGATAAAAATATATTTTACTAGCTCTTTCTGGCAGCTTCTATGTGAATATTTTATCCCGGAATCAAGTAACCACTTCAAAATAAAATACACGCTACCAAATTCAGGTATAGTGCGATGGAACTTTTTATTTGCGAATAAAGTTTGCAGAATCAGATCAGTGGCTTCAGAGAAGGCATAAAAATTAAATATTTACAAATACACCCTCTTTGTAATATTTTTACTGACTAAATCGGTGGCGTATTTGTATTACGGTACGACTGCAATGCTGAGGTCTCGGGTTCGATCCCCGGGTCGGGCAAAGTGATATTGGGTTTTTCTACCCAATATCAGCCCTGAGTCTGGAATTTGTGCCCGATATGTCGCTAGGCTCGCATCACATCATGGGACGGAATACGCACGTCGAAAAGTGGGTGCACTAGTTGCACCTCTGCCTACCCCTTCGAGGATAACGGGCGTGTGTGTGTGTGTGTAATATTTTTGTACCCGAAACCAGATGAGCAAATTGGCTAGGGATACGCGCCACAATTTCATTCAACTAACTGACGAGTCGAGCTAGCCGTTTGTCTTATAGTAAGCAACATCCTCCCATAAACAGTAACAACACCATTCTGAATTTTAAAGTACAATATCACTGCGTGGCGTTTCACTTCGTCACCCTGAGACTAAAGATTACCTTATTCCATTAGCTACAATTTCTTTCAAACCAGAAAACAGTACTGCGACGAAATCTCGCAGACGAAAATCTACCTAGTCCTCTATAGTTGGGTACTTCATTCCGAAAAGTGACTCGGTAAATTTCAAAGTGAGATCGCGTCTGAGTGACATAATAAGCTCAGCTGACACGGCGAATCATCGCAGGGGTCGTATGGAGATCTCAGGTCTCAGACATTATTAAAAAACTTGCCGACCGGTGACCTATCTGAAAAGCTATCAATATCAGATATCTACTGTGGTGTCATATTTTGCACGCTAACACGATAAATGGTGCAAGTTATGGGCGAGTGATATTTCTGGCACAATGTTTTAACAATTGAATAGTGAAAATACCTGTATATTTCAATAATTATATTGATTGGTTCAGCTAGTACATAAAAATCTCATAAATATGTTAGTAAATATATTAGTCAAATCCTGCTCCAGGCTGCAGTCATCATCATCATAATCATCAGCCACATAGACACAGCCGCTTCAAAAGACGCCGTATTGTATTTTAAATTCAAATTAAGTCAACTAGTATACATTTTAAAAACCAATAACTTTGATTAATTATATACCTAGATAGACACTGAACGTTTCAACGCGTCGAAAAAAATAGAGGCCAACAATTGTCCACTAAATGAGTTCGAGTGAATTATTTTTTGTTGTTTTTCATGGCTATAATTTTCTCCCCATTTTAATAGAAACCATGTTATAACTGGTATCATTATGCGCGTACACAAGGATACGCAGAATGATGCAGTCATAGCGTACGACAAATCTGTCACGCATACTAGCTTAAGAAAAGTTGGCCTGTTTGTTTTAGTTTCATTGTAGCGCGTCACTCTATCTAGGTTTATAATTTATCATAGACCAATAATTCATACACCCAAATATCTTGAACTAGATTAAGTAGGAGGTGTAACGTTCGTAGTTACTACATGTAATGTGTGGAAGTTTTGCATAAACATTTTTTTTATTGCTTCCGAATGACGAGATGAGCATGTCGCCCGTCTAATGGTAAGCGATACGACAGCTTATAAACAGTACGAACACCATATAGAACTTTTAATTATAAATTACAGCGTGGCACTCCACTGCGCTCGTCACCCTGAGACATTAGATGTGAAGTCTCATAATGCCCAGTAATTGCTGGCTACAATGTCTTTCAAACACAATAGAACATGCACACTGCTGCTTTTGTAAAAATAGACACTGCGATGGTACCTACCCAGACGGCCCCTTGCATACGAGATGCCTATCACCTTTACATCTCCCAAAAACCTCCAAAAGTACATTTAACAATACCACCTCCTGTCTCTTAACCCTTACGCCATCCACACTCGCCACAGTACACGTCCTGACGCGATACATCAGGGTACTATTGGAACGGTCGCAGCCCCCCCTCTACCCACCGCCCGTGCCCCGCGCCCCAGCGCCCCCCATTTGCATGTAAATTGAATAACGACGTGGCAGGCGGGCATCCGCTCCGCTCAGTTTGTCGCTCGAAGGCGTTACATGTAACCTTTTGCTGTCAATGTATCTCAAATCTTTATGTTGGTCAATATTGAAGATAGTGTTTGGTTGGAATTGCCAATTTTGAAAACTGTAATATTATAAGTCTTTGAACTGTAAATAGAGGAGCATTAATCTGAACAGATTTTTTTCAGAGGTTAGTGATCACCTTCATCAACACAAACATTATTTCAGCAATCAGGGATTTAGCTTTAAATTAAAACTAGCTAGTACATGGTTTCACTTTAAAAACCACACGACCTCCATACACTTATTTTTGAAAAGGCTAACGGAAAATTTCAAGTTATTCAGATTACCACTGAATGTTTTCTTTCGCTTTTAAAATAAGTTATAAATATGTATGACTATACAATAATACCATAAATGTAAAGGTGCGTGCCCTAAGATTGAACCCGAGACTTTAATCTCTTTAATATAATATAATCCATACCATATCATACGTTCTTATGAAAATATTATTATACTGGTAAATAAATACTAAGACCTTTTTCTTAGATAAAATATTCACGATAAGCTACTCAGACAGAGTAAATCTCTTATCATTCACTTGCAGTTCAAGCCTTTAATATAAACACAACGTGCCAAGTTTGCTGAAATCTTCAAATTCACTATAAAAGAAATCTTCATTAAGATGCAACAAACAATCTATGAAATAATTTAAATGAATTAGAATTTTAAATTGATCGCAACATTTATTTACAAACGAGAATCAGTTGATATCGTCGAATAATATTCTAGTGAAATGTTTGAACATTTTCACCCGATTTACGAGATGATCGTGAAAGTGAAATTGCTTTTACGAGACTGCTACGGCTACGTTGTTACAACGACGTAGCACGTCTACGCCGTACATGTACATACGCAATGTATGATAGTTTTAAAAACGTTATTTAAATAGAGTATGCAAGTTTTTTTAATATAGTTCAAAGAACTGTTTAGCAGTACTGGGAATACATAATATTTAATTACCTTCATAATTTTATAATTAAAAATTTTCATTAATTTGGTTGCACAATTACTTATGAATATGTTTTCTTTATTTCAGGTAAGTTTCTTCCTTCGTCTTTGGCTTGCAGTTATTTTCACCACGAGTGAGTGATTTAATTTTTATAGCCGAAGATGGGTCAGATTTTTTATGAATTAATTTTCTGAGATAATGTCTCGCAATTCTAGTAATAAAATCAATTTTTAACCTGTGTCGCACTGATGAGGTAGCCTCCATCTCTATATTCTTAAACTTATAAATATTAAATTATTATGTAGTGTAGGTATGATTTTTATTTTAAATATTTGAAATCTGTCCATCCAATTCCTAAAAGTGACGCCATAATTCTTTATAGCAGCTATAACATATGTCACGACAGGTATTTGATTCAAATCATTTTAAATAAAAGGATACGTTTTTTTATTGATATTTTTGATCGAAGAGATTTCTCAGTTCATGCCTCAGTACAAATTATATTCGGTCATATTTCTCGATTTATATCTATGCCATATACACTAATAATTATTATAAAGCTGAAGAGTTTGTTTGTTTGTTTGAACGCGCTAATCTCAGGACCTACTGGACCGATTTTGAAAATTCTTTCACTAATAGGAAGTTACATTACTCCTGAGTACTACTTTTTATCCCGGAAAACCTTATTCACGCGGGCGGAATTGCGAGCAATACTAGTTAGGTCATATTTCTCGATAACACTTCAATTAAACACGTTATAATATGTCAACGGATCATAACAATACGTACATTGTATACATAAGTGGATAAACACCTATTAATGTACGTACTTATTAACGGTTCAAAGCATTCCAATTAATCTATACATCTCTGCCAAGCCTTTGTGGAAGACATAAATATATACAGAGCCGTCGTAGGTGGGCACACCCCCTCGAATCTCTCTAACTAGGGGCCAAAACCAGCTTAAGTTATGGGGGGACCTTCCGACCTCCTGAGGTCAGAGCTAAACTAGGTTATTCGCGGGACCTCCTGACCCATTTAGCTAACATGACGTATATTTCCTAGAATTTTGCAGCGAGCGGTTATTATCAATTCCTGCGTATTGGCTATGAAACGGTTTCCAGGAAAATATTAATTGCAGGGATAATATGCACAAATAGGAACAAATGAACAAGCTAGTTGTGTACAAACGCTTGAGCTGATATTATTTCTCTTGAACTTAGTAGATTCGCAGAGGGTTCAAAACAAGAAGTCATTACGCTGCTGAGTATTATGTTTTCGACTTTAATGAAAAAACAATATTTTATTCAATTATAATGACATGACGAAACGAATTGATAATGTTTTTGCGTCATAAAATTCCATACCCACTGTAAATAATTTTCATAGAAAACTGGAATTTTCGATTAGACTGATAATTCACCTGTATTCATATATTTTCTTTGTCTGTGGAATGGCAACGTAGCCTCACTGATGATAAGTGAAGAGAAGCCCTGTCGAAAAACTTAACAAATACGGATTGATATTGATTATGGCCGCACAAGATATAAAATCTAATGTATGTATGTGTAATTTAACATAATACGCTACATTATTATTATTATTAGTCTTTATTGCTGATACTAAACAATGATTTTACACATTATCAAATTGTTTTAACTTAAATCTAATACATCGGGTTTCCCGGTTCAGTGGTCAGCGTGTCCAGTGACACATAGGCATCTTCCAGCTTTTTCCATTCTTCTCTATTGGTAGCTTTTCAATACGCTACATAGTGACACATATTGACACTAATAAGTGCGAAAAAAATGCAGGAAACGTTTCCTTAATAATTTATCTTAATATATATAAATCTCGTGTCACAATGTTTGTCCTCAATGGACTCCTAAACCACTTAACCGATTATAATAAAATTCGCACACCATGTGCAGTTCGATCCAACTTGAGAGATAGGATAGTTTAAATCTCAAATTATAGTCGCAATTTTAATTTATTGCTAATTATTTGTCTGTTATTATTTGACAGTCACAATAATCTGTTAACTCCAAATGATTCTAACAGATGTCGATACCTTTCGACTGGGTTGAGTAAGTAATCAATAGATGGCGCTGCTATGGTAATGATAACAGATGTCGATACCTTTCGACTGGGTTGAGTAAGTAATCAATAGATGGCGCTGCTATGGTAAATCTACGAACGTGTCATATAAGCTACGGGTAGATTATGTATACTTTTTATACCGGGAAAATATAAAGCGGGACTTTTATACCGGGAAAACTCATTCACGCGGGCGGAGCCGCGGGCAAAAGCTATATCCTATAAAACTTAAAAATTAAATTAAATTCCCTTACTACGATCTAAATCCGACCCCAACACGATGATACAACGTGACAAAAACGTCTCAGGAGCCTTAACGAGTGTAAATCTCATCCTTTAATTTAACGACCTCTAAAACACAAGGTCTGTGGAACAAAGGGTGAATGGCGTCTTCATTAGGCGATCTTTCTTCACCCCCTTTTTCGTCTCTGGATGCGTGTAACGAAGTTTGTTATTGCCTGATTATTAAGATTTATTTTCCAAAATGGCGTAGAGGCATAGGTAGTCAGCTCGGTGCCAGCAGGACATTGGGAAATTAATTATCTGTTTGCGGATCAAAATCGTATCAATAGGTATAACAATGTGTTCAAATCCATGAATAGCCTTCTATTTTAAAGATCTTGTAGTACCATGTTTCTTCTTATCTGCTTTTTACTATCACTCAGAAATCTCTGTGAAACTTTTCGAGGTTCGCAGATGTAGACATTTTTGTCACCCGGCATAGTAGATGTTAAATGATAAAATTTCGTTACGACCTTTAAAACACAAAAGACCACTTACCTGCTTCCGGTTAGCAGTAAACATAAACATTCCAAATCATTGATATACGGAATTAGAACGGCGTTTACAGAATCAATAAGTAATTACCTTAATGATTCCGGCTTGACATAGGCTTAACGCTATATTTAAAACTTCATTAAATTTATTTTAGGTTGTGAAGCAAACGCTGTTGTTCACGTTAGCATTAACTATTAGTATTCTCCTACATTTCGGATATATTGTGAACTAGACTGGATAGCTACAATAGCAAGGTATTGTGTGTATAACTTCATAGTAGCTCGTTGCGATTATTGTAGTTAGAAAAGCCGGCACAATTTTTCGGTCACTCGACGCTCAATTGTTAGTCATGATTATCAGTACGTTTTTTATCTGGGATAGAAAGTGGAAATCTGATAGAGTTAGCAGTATTGTCGAAAGGGTTATCTGTCACATTACGGAATGCAAATTAGGCGTCAAATTATGCATGTCATATGTTGTTACTTGATTGCCTTGGACTACTCCGACCAGGTCGGGGTAACCCTGGCATGAGTTAAAACGCCATTAGGCTGGCTTAATTGGCTGTTATATCAATTTCACACTTGACGTTATAAAGTTAACCGTTGTTAATTAAAACAAAAAACTACCTCGTCAAACAAATGAGTGTAACAAAAAATAAACGTGAAACGTTAATTTGGAACACGAACGTACGTTGTGAAACAAAGCTGAGTTTACAATGGGCAACAAATGTGGCGCAACATTGGATTATGTTGCACAACATATATTATTGGTGGTTCGGTTGGTGTTTCTGTTTATAGAATGTAGTGAGGCTGTATCAAGCGAGCAGCTTGCTTCTCTCGTCATACAGTAGTATAAAAATCTCATATTGACGAGTACCACTACCTATAATATGAAATATTCTTTGCACGCTTCACAGCAGAAAACGAGATTGATACTCAGACGATCCTATTATGATGCCGCTACGTTATGTTGCACATTGTTGCACAACATTAGTAATATTGTTACAAATACCTAATGAATACAACGCTTAAAAACTCCATTAGTAGAAAAAACTAAATTAGTCCACTTTTTTAGGTGGGGATACAATTGTTAATTCATCACTGGTCACACACGACACTTCAATAAAATTAACTGTGATGAATGGAAAAATTGTCTGCGCCCGTCATCAATCATAACTTAGTTGTGAACTATGATAGCCGTTTATAACTCACGATATGATCGCGCTCCGATAAAATTGTAATTAGATTATTTTTAGTCTGTGAGCATTTTTTAAATGATTATTACCAGTTAACGGTGTCTTTTGCGGGTATTAGTATCTAAACAATACAGATTTGCTAATTCTGCATTTCTGTTTTTACCATTTAAAGGACATAAAAGTTAATTACTAGTATTTTTAAGCATTTGTTTTCTATTGAAAGTTAATGACGAGACGAGCATGCCGCTCGCCTAATGGTAAGTAATACGACTGCCTATAAACATTAGCAATACCATATAGAACTTTAAATGACAAAGTACTGTGTGGCACTCCACTGCACTCCTCTCCCTGAGACCTAAGATGTCAATTCTCATATTTCGCAGTAATTACGCTGCCCGCTGGCTACAATGTCCTTAAAACCGAAATACAACATTGCATCCAAAGTGTTGCTTGGCGGTAGAATTAAACACCGTGGTGGTACTGAAGCGGAAGGCCCCTGCCATACCAGAGACCTACCACCAGTAAACAGAAATTTAACTTCTGAGGTGATTAATCATGACAATAAATAATAATTTGACGATATTTATGTCATATCCCTCACTTAGATGGAAATACACTGCAACGACATGACACCGACACGACAAATCGTACACACTAAAACCGGCAGCTAAACGTCTGCCGCTAATGGCATTGTTGTTGTGATAAGCGCTGGGTTTTTAATCATCTTCACTGACATCAAGTTAATTTGGGAGCCCTTTCATTGGGCTGCTCAGGGCGTGGCGCGTTCCCATCAATTTCTATTATAACTAGATGAACTCCACATTTAGTGACATCCCACGGGATTTGTTGTGTTTAGACTATATTGTTGTCTTAATTACTCGTTTATCATGGGATTACGGGATTAGGGTTGGTTGCGACATTGTATGTGAGTATAGTATTAAGTTTTTTGTATTCACTATTTGTGGGAAACTAAACACAGGCCATAATATCAATTACTCTATTCGTCCCATGATGTGATAAAGGCGAGCCCACATCATATCAGCCACAAATTCTAATCCTGAGCAACTGAGGTCATGTTGACTGAAGAAGCTTCGAATCCGAGACGAAAATGACCACGCGTAGTTAAAACCAAATCTTTTTGAGTCAAAGCAAAGCCTCGAATTGACACATAACAGGAAGCAGACACAAACCATGGACTACCAATTACTATAACACGTCTCTTCGAATAACCATCCGAACAAAATGAAACGCTGAATGCTAGTAGCTATGTAGGTACCTATGTACCTAAATATAGTACATGCTAACAGATTGCTAGCATTTAAGCCTAGATAAAAATACACACAGATACTCATGTTTGTTACTCTCAAAGGAGTAGGCAGAGGCGCAACTAGTGCACACACTTTTCGCCGTGTGTATTTCGTCCCATTATATGATAGAGATACAAATTCTAGATTCCGGGCTGATATTGAGATAAACCCAATATCATTTTGAGATTTGAAGCAGAGACCTCAGAGCGGTCGTCAAACTACGCCAACGAGGCAGATAAAAATTGTTTTAACCAGTTTTGTTTACACAGTAAGCCGGTCGACTATAGTACTATTGTGTAACATAAGCTGATTCGAGGTTTACCGCATTGTCTATTTCTACCGCCAGCGTTGGATAACGTTCCTGTTTAAAGGACATTGTAGCCTGTGTAAATAATATGGTAGGTCTCTCATTATGTAAGAGGCCGTCTGGGTGGGTACCACCGCAATGTCTATTTCTACCGCCAAGCAACAGTGTGCATGCACTGTTGTGTTTCGGTTTGAAGGACATTGTAGCCAGTATAACTAGTGGACATAATGAGACCTAACATCTTATGTCTCAGAATGACGAGCGCAGTGGAATGCCACACAGTACTTCGTAAGTCAAGGTGCTGGATGCTGTTGATACTGTTTATGGGTGGTCGTATCGCTTACCATCAGGCGAACGGCATGCTGGTCTCGTCATTCAATGCTATAAAAAATAAAAATAAATGTATTCGAATGACATGCGCAGTGTAGTGTCACTGAGTATTTTATTAGGTACTCAAGGTTCTGAGTGGTGTTATTACTTGGCTGTCGTCATCGGTAGCTATCAAGTTTGTGGCTTACTCCTCTCACCATTCAGTTGTTTAAAGGAGCAATGGCTTTTCTTTCGTTTCACGTAGTCAGTGTGCTTGAAAATAGACTCATACTTCGTCATAAGTTACTAATGCACTGGCAATTGCTCTGACATTATGAAGGACATTGTAGCCAGTGTAACTACTGGACATAATGAGACTTAACATCTTATGTCTCAGGATGACGAGCGCAGTGGAAAGCCAAACAGTACCTACTTTGTAACTCAAGGTGCTGGATGGTGTTGTTAGTGTTTATGGGTCGTATTGCTTACCATCAGGCGAACGGTATGCTCTTCTCGTCATTCAATGCAATAAATATTTATATTAATAAACAGTGGTGATAATTTACTCTCGACATAACCGTGCCAAAACAATCACAATAAACCGCAACGAAACAATCCATCGCTTTCACAGACAAAACGACATCCCACACAATCCCACATTCGTATATGAAATAACAATAACCATTATCATTTCAATCGTAAAATTATACATTGTGAGCGCATTTAGCATACTGAACGTCTTCGTAATACCGACGCGCACTTTCGTATACGTAAAATGCAAAATTAATTTCGAAACAGTACAAAATGGCTCACGTGTTCCATACACTGTTATAATTGAAACGAGTATGTAAAGTTCGGTGCAGTTTTATTTCATTCTGCCCCTTTGAGAAGAGAATTATTTGCGCGGAATGTCCACTCGGAGTATTCTCAAACGCTCGCGCGAGTCGCCGACGGCGTTTATTATGGTCCGAGCGACATTTTATCAGTACTTTTTCTTGTTGAATTAGTTTCGCTTTGAGCGTTTTTTGTTTGTCAACAAGGATATGCAGATATGCCGCGACAATATTTGCTGAATTCCAGTAAAGATTTTGGTTTTTCAAACGTATTTGCGAAATATTTATATTTACGAACGTTTGTGCTCACTCGACCTGGGGGATGTCGAATGTATTCAGTTTTTTATTGTCATGGCTATGAGTGAATGTTTATTGCATAAGTTAAATTGTCGTTGAGTATGTTAGTAATTTCAGAGATTTATTAACAACCGACTGCACAAAAGAAGGAGTGTATTTTCTCCTGGCGCGAAATGAGGACTATTAAGTTTCATGTGTTTATTTATGTATGTGTCCGTGACATCATAGCTCCCAAACGGACTAACCAATTTTATTTATTTCTTGTTTTATTTTCAACATGACTTCATCAAAAGTATTCTAAACTATGATTTAAGATAATTTATTCAGTCGTTTGAAGATCATCAGTTCTCTTCTGGATGATGAAGGGATGTGAGTAATCTCCATAGCTCTCATACATACAACCAGGTAACCTAACCTAACTCCTTACAAACGCCCCCCGAGGCAATTCTTGTGCTTTGGGTCTTCACACCCAATGCACGCCCATGCGCGGGGGAACATTAGTCGCGGGCCGAGGCACACAGTCAGTGTGTATACCTCTTGGTTGTATAACACATGGAGGCCTAAAAGGGCCCGCGAACATTTTCTGGCACCCTTTTCCTTTCCACCCATCCTGAGAACCTTTCTCCATTCCCCACCTTTCCTTCCATCATCCTTTTCCACTTCCTTCCCAGGCCCCTGCAGTCGTCAAGCCGGGGGATTCCAGTATCCCATTCGCAGGTTTCCCCCGGTGTTGACTGCAGGACCGCCTACCGAAAAAAAAAAAAACTCCTTACTAACTTGCTGTAGAGTTCTTCGAGCTCGTTGGAATGGTTTTAATGAAGAGGCCTCAGATAAGTGTTTTAGGTCTGATGGTGGAATAAGATAGAGAAATAAGGATTAATTGACGGGGGAATCAAGTTGTACTCATACATTTAAATTCATACAATATGTAAGTATAGTGCATTATTGGACAGTGTCGTTATAAAGTTGAGTTAAAGATGAACTTCTATTTCTACCGCCAAGCAGCAGTGTGCATGCACTGTTGTGTTTCGGTTTGAAGGATACTGTAGCCAGTGTTACTACTGGACATAATGGGAGTTAACATCTTATGTCTCAGGATGACGACCGCAGTGGAATGCCACACAGTACTTTATAACTCAAGGTGCTGGATGGTGTTGCTACTATGTATGGGTGGTCGTATCGCTTACCATCAGGCAAACGGCATGCTCATCTCGTCATTTAAAGCAATAAAAAAAAGAACTTTAAATATCAAGTCCACCTTCAAGACATGAAACCAAAGTTAAAATAAAAAAATTAAATCCTGTAAAAACTTATTTCTTACCGCATCGGCGGCAAAAGGATATCGATGATCGACAAATGTCCCGCCAAAACGACAACGTCGGGAATACGTGCGTTCTATGAGAACGCCTTTGCGACTGCTAATTATGCTGTGCGTTCGCCCCGATGATTTCCCCCAGGAGTGTCCTATGCAACGCTTTAATCATACACGAGCGGGAAGAGATTGCATCAGAACAAATAACCGGCTGTACTCCGCACTGGCTAGCTGCGTGTAATTTACTGTCAAGTTTTGTTGTTGCCAGTTTGTTTTTCGGCAATGTATTTAAAGTTTGTTGAATTTGTTGTTTGCGGAGCTCTATCGGGTTGCGTCGCTTCTCGAAGCTCAATATCGCTGTCTTTCGCTTAGTGTTGATTTTGTTGTTATTCTGCTGTACTTGTGTGTGATAAAGCATATTATGTGTACTATTCTTCACGTATGAATTTATTGTAGCATTATTTGGAAAAAACTATGTTTTTATAAACATCGTGAGGAAACCTGCATATTTGAGAAGTTCTCTAGAGGAATTTCGAAGGTATCTGAAGTCTGCCAACCCACACTAGGCCAGCGTGGTGGACTAAGGCCTAAAGCCCTCTCAGTTGTAGAGGAGGCCCGTGCTCAGCAGTAGGCAGTATAATACAGGGCTGGTATGGTGTATGTATTTATAAATTTTGCCATCAAAATAATATCACTATTTTAAAAGATAGTTTCTTTATCGTTCAATTAAAGTTATCAGACACGTGAACTATAAAGAAACTTATTATTAGAATATGGATTATAAAAAGTATTTAAAAAAATTATTATGTAGATTGTTGACTTATCATTTTCAAGCAGGTAAAGTTGATTTTAAGTTACTGTTTGTACTGTAAGCTACATTATAGGCATTTATTATATGCTTAGAGCTTGTGAGTTCCTAAAGGCATCAATAGCTAAACTATTTATTACATTCATGTTCAATAAATTAAATATGCATATTTATAAAACTGCCTCGGTGGCGTAATTGTATTACGGTACGACTGCAATGCTGAGGTCTTGGGTTCGATCCCCGGGTCGGGCAAAGTGATATTGAGTTTTTTATTCAGTATCAGCCCGGAGTCTGGAATTTGTGCCCGATATGGCGATAGGCTCGCCCCCTATCACATCATGGGACGGAATAACGGCGAAAAGTAGGTGCACTAGTTGCGCCTCTGCCTACCTCTTCGGGGATAAAAGGCGTGCGTGTGTGTGTTTATAAAACATCTGAAATGGTGTGAAAATTTGTTTCCAAGTAAAATAATTCTTATTAAAAGCAACAAAGGTAAAATCATTCAATACAAATCAGAATATTTCAAAAAGTTAACCTAAAAATGAATCTAAAGTTATGTGAATGATATTTCCAAACTCGGGTTTTATCGTTGGATTTGAACAATTCTCACAAATCGATCGTAAAAATCAGATTTGCAACATCTGTCCCAAGCCATTATACACAATGATAAGTAAAACTTGGTCAATATTATCCAAAAAAAATGTTTAAAAGTTATAGCCGCAGGTGGTTCGGCGTCTTCTCCGATACATTACATGGAAGTCGAAATGAATGTTACAGGATGCGACATGATAGGATTATATTTTTTGAACCTAAATTTGATTGGCTGCCTGACTGCCTCGGAGGCGTAATCGTATTACGGTACCTACGACTGCAGTGCTGAGGTCTCGGGTTCGATTCCCGGGACGGGCAAAGTGATATTGGGTTTTTCTACTCGGTGTCAGCCTGGAGTCCGGAAGTGTGCCCGGTAAATGGCAATAGACCCGCCCCCTATTACATGGGGCCTAATATAATGCGACATGTGGGTGTGATACATCTCTGCCTAGTGCCTATCCCTGAAAGAGGAAAAAGGCGTGATGGTATGTATGAATGTAAATTTTACGTGATGCCACGCATAAAAGCTGACTGGCAGTTCTGTTCTATTTAATAGTAATGAGATTGCTGCAGGTCCTAAAAATCCTTATCCCATTCTTTATTATTTCGCATATTTTCCATAAGCCATACAATTTTCGTCGGTATCGCTTGTTCAAATTCGTAGATGCCAATAAGTTATTTTTATAAATAGAAGCAAGCGTGGTGGCAGAAACAATGGTAGTTATACAATGCTTTGTATAGTCACAAACCATTGAATACCAATCTACCAAGATGTACATGCTCAAGTTCTTTCACCGAGTATACCTCTATATAAATTAAAATGAAAAATAAATAAATCTCATTTTCAGCATGTTCGTCTCCGCTACATCTGCGGCTCGAATAGGGAGCGTATAATATTTTATAATATCGCAAACAAGTTCATGGGGTAGAGAAACTTGAGTAATAAAGCGCCGGCGTGTTTACCTATAGGATATCGCTAGGGTGACCATTAGTTACGTGAAGTGGGATATAGGTAGTTTTAAGATTTGGGAATTTATTGCATTGCAATGCAATGCAATCAGCCCTGTATTATATACTGCCCACTGCTGAGCACGGGCCTCCTCTACTACAGAGAGGGGTTAGGCCTTAGTCCACCACCCTGGCCTAGTGCGGGTTGGCGGACTTCACATACCTTCGAAATACAGAGAACTTCTCAGGTATGCAGGTTTCTTCACGATGTTTTCCTTCACCGTTAAAGCGGACGATAATTGATAACAGAACACACGTAACTTCGAAAAGTCAGAGGTGTGTGCCTTGGGCTTTGAACCTCCGGACATTGTCTCGGCAGACCGTTCCATTCCCAACTAGGCTGTCGTAGGCTGGGAATTTATTGTTTATGTATAATTTTATATAATTTATATATAAAATATATAATTTATTTTGTGCCCGATATGGCAATAGGTAAGGCTTGCCTATCACATCATGACACGGCATACGCACCGCGAAAAGTGGTTGCACTAGTTGCGCCTCTGCCTACCCCTTCCGGGATTAAAGAGGTGAGTGTGTGTGTGTGTGTATACTTTATAATTGCCTTCCAAATATTTTAAAGAATGTGTAATATTTTAAGTAATTGAGTTGCAACTTGCAACACGTCCGTGCGCTCACAAGTTCACAACGCGTCGGGCCCATGGAAGACCAGCGCCGTGGCTCGGCCGCGGCTTGAGCTGAATGGGACCCGTTTTGCACTCACACCATGAGGTTCGGCACGACACACGCGATTCTTTTGTTTTTTATTATTTCATTTTTATATTTTTGCACTTCTTTTTTTTTATATTTTTGTTTTTTTTCCTATGTTAATTTCTTTGTTGATATGGTGTTTGTGCAAACAAATGTATTGTTGTTGTTGTAATACATTTAAATATAAGTATTATCGTATATATACGTATTATTAAAGTTTTAACTTTTTTACCGATTCGATATCGTAATTTTCTGAAAAACTTTCTTATTTTAAATTAACTTAGCATCTTATTTCAAAATATTTGTGATATTTTATAAATAAACTAGCTTTTGCCCGCGGCTCCACCCGCGTGAATGAGTTTTCCCGGTATAAAAGTCCCGCTTAAAATGTAGCTTATATGACACGTTCGTAGATTTACCATAGCAGCGCCATCTATTGATTACTTACTCAACCCAGTCGAAAGGTATCGACATCTGTTAGAATCATTCATAGCAGCGCCATCTATTGATTACTTACTCAACCCAGTCGAAAGGTATCGACATCTGTTAGAATCATTTGGAGTTAACAGATAATTGTGACTGTCAAATAATAACAGACAAATAATTAGCAATAAATTAAAATTGCGACTATAATTTGAGATTTAAACTATCCTATCTCTCAAGTTGGATCGAACTGCACATGGTGTGCGAATTTTATTATAATCGGTTAAGTGGTTTAGGAGTCCATTGAGGACAAACATTGTGACACGAGATTTATATATATTAAGATAATTCAAAAAGTGTTAACTTGCAACATTGTATGTAGTCATAAGCAGTAATTATAGGCTAACAACTAAAATGTCCCATTCGTAACAAGATGCATGTTCACCCTATACATAACCCGAAACTTTGTGATATGTCATCAGAAGTTATTTTTGTTGAATTAAGTTGGCACTACGCCTGGAAATCTGAGTATGATGAAAATGATAGCTTATGAATATGTTTTTGTTGGCACTGAGAGGTTTTCCAAGTGTCTTTCCATTGGTTCAAATGAAACATCAGATTATAGCAGCCTCAATAGATTTGAGGTTAAGAAAATATTATTTTAAATACATAGACCTTGGCTGACGCCGGTAATCACTGGGTATGGTTGCTTCGGGGAGTACCCGTGTCTAATCGTCGGCAAAGGAGTCCAGACTTCATATAATCTCGGAATCCCCTATATTATGTATTTCCGCCGTCAAGCGGCATGTAGGCATTATTATGAGTTGAAAGAAATTGTAATTACTTTACTGGACCTTACAAATCTTAGCGTTTGATGATGCATCTTGAAGTCTGATGAAAACTGATTTCAATTTCGGTTGAACTGGTTTGATATTTCTAGGCGTTGCTCTTAACATCAAAGTAATTTGATCGGTTCGTCAAAATATTTTCTACAGCCGTCCAGTCGGCCCTTACAGCTGGGCGATTGCGGTAAAGACTGCACTTTCTCCGCAAAAACAAAGGTATAAATAAATACTTCCTTGTCATCGTGTATAAATACAACGCACTTATTTTTTTAAAGCATGCGCTGTGATTATAGGTCATCTAATGTAAGGTGACATGCAATCAGCCCTGTATCATATACTGCCCACTGCTGAGCACGGGCTTCTACTACTGAAAGGGGTTAGGCCTTAGTCCACCACGCTGGACTAGTGCGGGTTGACAGGCTTCATATACCCTCGAATTCCTTATGGAAATTCTCAGGTATGTAGGTTTCCTCACGATGTTTTCCTTCGCCGTTAAAGCGAACGATAATTGATAAACAATACACACGTAACTTCGAAATGGTCGAAAGGTGACATGCTACCGCAAAAACACTACAATCACCAGAATAAACATGCCTTGTCGATCTTAAAGGAATAGAGATTAGTAGAAGGAGAGGTGAGTTAAATAGGACGATTCCCATAGGATCTCCCTACTTTTCTATACTTCACACATTTCAAATTTGAGGAAGAAATGCATAATTCAAAATGAGAGGCAACACACCTTGTTGTAACCTAATGAATACTAATGTACCTGAATCTTATTCTAGATTTATTCACGTACACTCAGCACTGAATCAAATTTGGTCCCTTGAGTGATATTAAAAGGTTCCAAATTGAGCTAAAAGACTTTTATACGGCATCTAATGGAGTTAATTTTATAGATATAGGTCACGGGCAGGAAATTGTGAATGGATTTTTTATGGAGTTTAATAATAAATATTGGTAATTTTTTTTTTTTAGTACTGAAGGAGTATTAATCGAATTATTTAGTGATACTTATTATTTTTAACGAGACAAACACTTCGGTTCCCTGATTTTAAATCACGTCTGCGAATTATAATTAACGCTACTTTCTAACATAACACTCGGCACTCTGACAATAATATGATAAACATTAAGTCTTATAACATGCGGTAGTAACACAAGTCTTAATGCCCTTCAAATCCGAACACATTACTTGCACAGTTATAAATACGACAGGTATAGAAAACGAGCTACATACAGACGAACCCTCATCTAAACATTAATCATATTTATACCTCCTATTATATGCTGACCTAATTTGCTGCCACGTGCCAGCTACATAGACCATCATGCTGGCCTAGTGCAGATTGACATCATATACCATCAAATTTTCGTAAAGATTTCATAGGTGGGTCTTACTGGTGGTAGGTCTCTCATTATGTAAGAGGCCGTCTGGGTGGGTATCACCGCAATGTCTATTTCTACCGCCAAGCAACAGTGTGCACGCACTGTTGTGTTTCGGTTTGAAGGATATTGTAGCCAGTATAACTACTGGACATAATGAGACTTAACATCTTATGTCTCAGAATGACGAGCGCAGTAGAATGCCACTCAGTATTTTGTCAGTCAAGGTGCTGGATGGTGTTGAGCTACTGTTTATGGGTGGTCGTATCGCTTACCATCAGGCGAACGGCATGCTCGTCTCGTCATTCAAAGAAATAAAAAAAAAAAAAAAAGGTACGTAGGTCACTTTTAATGTTAAAGCAAGTGATAATTGACAAGTATAAATCAAAGTTTAATCAGATTAAATTACACAAACTGAGCAAAGTAATCTCGCATGCACCTCAGAAATATCTGTCTCGGCAGACTATTATAATAAATAACAATGTAAAAAAAGGAAGAAATCCGCGAGACTATTTCCGCACGGGGGTAATGCGGTCTCATCCGTCATCGTTAGACTATCCGGGTGGGGCTTAACTTCACTACACTTATACCCGGTTTTTGGATTGTTCATAAAAATGGTTTGAATGAAACAATTCTGATGAGTTGATAATTTCTTCGTGGGAAAGCGGAAAAGAACCGTGCTTTGAAATAAGTTTTCCGTAAAGTTTTCGTACGACAACTCAGCACCCCCAGTGACTATGAAGGCTGTAAGTTCAAATGGTCTGAAATAAAAAGTCAACAAATTTATCGTGAAAAAAACCGTTAAGTAGTTTTATTTCAATTTCGAGCATTGGTGTAAAAATAAGAAATCATTAACTTTTTACAATTCTTTAGATTCCACATGCGGAACTTCAATGTCTTATAATAATAATTAATTTTGTATCATGTGATCATAAGATATTAGGATTTTCTTCTCAGTATCAGCCCGGAGTCTGAGATTTGTGGAATTTACGTTGCATGATAATAATTATGTATCTAGCCCAATCAGTCGCCCTTCCGTTGCATTCTAAAAAAAGTCTCGTGAAACTAAACCAGTTAAAGACAGCGGCTTTGGCATCGACCGTAAACACTAACAACTATGTTAAGTCAGGAACTTGGACCAACTACTGAACTTTATTCGTAAATTGACTCGGTGTGTTCGCTTATGGTGCAGTTTCTTTCATAGAATACAAACTCGGCATTGTGAGGTGTTCAGGAGGAGCGGTGAGCGGTGTTAAACTATTTTTTATAGCATAGGCCTGTGAGGAAGTAATTCATGTGATGTGCTTATCCATCACACCAGAAGAATCCATGGATATGCTGCCGACCATAAATGGCGGGAAGGGCGACAGCGAGTGCTGGTGCCTCCACAAATTATAGGTCCTAAAATCCTCTTCCGATACCTTTATCCACTTCAATATGGGGAAACAAGACACACTTAAAACTTTGAAATTTTACATAGGGTCTTCAGCCTGATGTCTGATAGTTTCAGTTCCTGGTTCAATTGATCCTCACTACCCAAAAGAACATTTTTAACACCCGCTACCGCCTCTGCCTCAAGCCTAAACATTAGGTTGTATTAAGAAATAGGAAAACTAAGCAGAATGACATTCTAAAGAGTTCCGTTACTGAACTTTGTTTTGCATGAGTTTTGTGTACGACCATTTTAAAATCTTTCCAAGGTTTAAATGTATTAAGATGTTTGTTTACTGCGCGGAAAATACGCTCGCTTTTAGTTTTTGATGTTTTTTTTAAATGCGGGTGTAATTTGTGTTTGTGACTCATTTTTCAGTTTACTTTGAAGAGAAACGGAATTTATGTTACAGACTATTTGTAGTATTTTCATTAGTATAAAAGAAAACTAAAATTGAAGATATAATGGACGCACTTGGCATTAGGATTTCAAAACAACCAGTAACTCGGTGCAGTTCTTGGACTATATTACCAACAGTTTAGTCACCGGTCCTTTGCGAAGGTTCGTCTAGGTGGGTACTTTGTTTTGTTCAATATGAATGCACTGCTTTCTTTCAGTAAAAAATTGGACCATATAAGCCGCGGTGCTATACTAGCTAATCAGTAACGACTTTCATATTATATTTCAGCGATCGATAACATAAAAAATAATCTTTTAGCCTGCTACTATAAAATTATGCTATATTCGTAACAGCAAGATTCAAAAATCCCCGTCATGTTACCAGTGAGGGTCTATTTATTCATACAGTTACTAACATTTATAGTATCGAAAGAATTTTATCGCCGCATACGAATACCTGCTTACATCTTAAACAAAGAAGATTTAATTCCGGTCCGAGCAAAAACTTAGTTTATAGCATCACAATACCACGGTGGGCGTTTAGTGTTTATACCAAGGATTTATGTTATTACCGTCCATATTTCCACGGGTTGGATCCGATGAGAGGTCACGAAATCTCGCTGATGTCGCTCCTCTCGCTCTGGTGTATAGGTGCGTCTCGCTCGCACACGTGGTATGAGATGCCGAGCACGTACGCGCCACTCTATGAACTAGGGATGTACGGTATCCGTATTGGTATAATTATTATGGTAGTTTGATCGACTAAAATCACATTAGGTTTTCGAATTAAAATCAATGAAGTTCCGTAGTTTGCAGCCGGAATAGTGGAACGTCCCTTCGATCATTTTGAGTGCGTTTTACAGTATGGTGTTTAATTATTGCGTATGTACACTATATTCCAGCATGCATGCTCAAGATAATGCCTGCTGCACGCGCTTATTGTATATTATATCTCTCGCATGTGTACCTAATGTTTACATTATCATCATCATCATCAGCCACATCTAGTCCATTGCTGAACATAGGCCTCCCTTAAAGATTTTCAGAGGGATCTGTCATAAGCAGTCTGCATCCAGAAACGTTTACTTACTTGTCAAATTTTATAAAAACCACATATTTTCATAAAAACATTTAGACCAGTTAGACATCCAAAATTGATGTCAAAGTCAATCAGCCTGTCGCCGTCCACTGCCGAACGTAGGCCTCCCCAAATAAGCGCCAACTACCCAACATTGATGATTGGAGACGAAATGTGGCTTCCCCTATATATATTCGAAGCTTTACGATTGAAGCTACCTACCTACCCCAGCAGATACAAGCGTAACAACCTTACAATGGACTCATCTCATACCTAATTGCTACATCCCTACTGGAAACGTATGGGACAATAAAAAGTCGCCTTCGCCGGCGAGTTGCGATGACAACGCCAACAACTCGGTAATCAGTTACAGTAAATTTATATTTCGTGCGTGTTTTTCGGTTTATAATGTGGATATTTAGTAGAGACTTATCACAAAGGGATTAAGAAAGAAAGAAAATAAATTTATTTGCAACAAAATACACACGTATAAAATAAAACAGACATAAAACACTTCAAAACTATATTTGTTGCAAAAAGGCTCCAACTCAGCAAATATGCTGGCAGTACAGCCAGCGCTGGTCTTCCGTTGGGCCTTTTGCATGAGTGTCACGGAATACGAAAAAAAAGCTCTTTAGAATAAAAATAAAAAATAAACAATAAAACTAAAACATAAAAACTAAAACTAAAACATTTTATCTATATATAAATCAAAATAAACAAATCAAATCTAAAATTAGGCAGAGGCGCAACCAGTTCACCCACGTTTCACCGTGTTTACGTCCGTCCCATGATGTGATAGAAAGTGCACTCAACCTGGGACATTTTAAGCCTCATAATGATTAATTACATCATGCTTGGAAGCAAGAATAACACACAATACTCTCACTTTGTAACTCAGTAAACGTATTTATATTTATAAAATCACAATTCAATATACAAAACATCGCTCACACATTGACACCGCGATTTGAATACATTACCCAAACAGATTCTACCCATTGTATCCCCGTGCCGGGCGTTCACGGCCGATGGGACATAAATTACGGGCCGCGAGCGTCACATAACATCTGAATAAGTAAATGATAGTGTGATTGAATCGTGTGCGTGGCTCGTGTGATGGGCGACTGGGTGTTTAGAAGTCTTGAACGTATAGAATGCTTAAAATTCGTAAATGTTATAAAGAACATGTCCAAAAACAGGGCCTAAAATTCTAACTAAGATAGTTTATAAATATTTGGATAGAACTCCTAAAAACTAGCCGTTTACAATAAATCGTTTCATTTTACAGACCTCCGATTTTGATATTTATGTAATTTTATTTTGCCTAAATATAACTGGACATGAACGTTTTTAAAAAAGTTATAAATGGAGGGGTCTACATATTTTTTTATGTATCCAAGATCCATATTTTGCCCCTTTAATATCCCTAACGTTTGAGCCTAGTTAGATTTTGAAGCCCACCCATACAAAAAGTGGACATCTGCTTTCTATGTTGTAAGTTCACGCCTTCATATCTAAAGTATTAGGCAGAAGCGCAACTTGTGTATCCACATTTGCCTAGATTTTCAGTGTGACGTACTTAAATGTAGTCTCATGTCATAGCATGTTCTAAGGGACATGGTAATTATCACCGACAAGTCATAAAATCCCTATCATTTAGGACCGATCTCACCACTTGCTGATAAACGCTTTTCGTCACATAAATGTATAAGCCGACCTAACAAAAAAGTTACAGTCTAATCTAGGTGCATAGATTAGAGACTGACTTTTGTATCTGGTATTTAATTTCTTTAAATTAACCGTCAAATACACGTTATAACCAGTGGACAAATAATGGTAGGACACTATTTTTGAACACCCTCTAACTTGCGCCACACAAATCCCATCGGGACTGTTTATATACCGGCCGAGTTATTACATCTAGCACAATATTGGTGCAAATGTAAGCAGATTTAAACTCAACGCCAAAAGAGTATTCATTAAATTGATTCAAATAATTTCAAGCCGAGGAGAGCCCATTCAGTATAATGAACGTTTCAATCTGTTCAAATTATTTCAATTTCAAATTTGGAATGTTTAGTTTAATTTATTCATCGTGTTTAATTGTGAATACTGCCAGTTTCAGTTGTGTTTAAAAACAGGTGTTTTGGGATTCAGCTACAAATATTTTTATATCCATTCACTAGATATTCACTTATAATACCACAAGAGCTTCAAAATTATCGGGTATTTCCCGATAGGTTCGTTGCAAACAAATGAAGGAGTTTTCAGGTTAAAAAATCACGAGCGCGAAGCGCGAGTGATTTTTCCTGAAAAACTTGACGACTTTATTTGTTTGCAGGGAACCTTGAGGGAAATGCCAGATAATTTTGAAGCTCGTGTGGTATTCGGGGGATTATTTTTCCGTCCCAAATGTCGGCCAATAGAATTGCACCATGAGATGAAATGAACAGTCAACAAATAAGAATTTCATAATATATAGTAACTACCAGAGAAAATATTCAAAAAATTATCAGTATAATACCATGTAGGTTGTACCACGTGACGTCGAATGGTGCAATTCTATTGGTCGATATTTGGGTCGGAAAAATAATCACATATAATACCACAAGAGCTTCAAAATTATCGGGTATTTTCCGATAGGTTCGTTGCAAACAAATGAAGGAGTTTTCAGGTTAAAAAATCACGAGTGCGAAGCGCGAGGGAGTTTTCAGGTTAAAAAATCACGAGCGCGAAGCGCGAGTGATTTTTCCTGAAAAACTTGACGACTTTATTTGTTTGCAGGGAACCTTGAGGGAAATGCCAGATAATTTTGAAGCTCGTGTGGTATTCGGGGGATTATTTTTCCGTCCCAAATGTCGGCCAATAGAATTGCACCATGAGATGAAATGAACAGTCAACAAAAAATTGTTTCATAATGTATAGTAACGACCAGAGAAAATATTCAAAAAAAATTGTCAGTATAATACCATGTAGGTTGTACCACGTGACGTCGAATGGTGCAATTCTATTGGTCGATATTTGGGTCGGAAAAATAATCACTAGTATGCCATTTTTAATTTTGGCAGAATTTGGGTCAAACACTTAAAAACGCTGTTGTATTTGCCCACACATATATATTCTGGGTAATAAAATGGAGTTGTTTGTTATTGCCGTTTGTTCCAATTCAAAGAGATTACTGTTTATATGTTGGAATTTCGGTTATGGTCAGGGAGTAATCATCATCATCAGCCCGTTGCAGTCCACTGCTGGACATAGGCCTCTCTCAAGGTACGCCACAGAGTCCGGTCTGCTGTTTTATGCATCCAGTCGCTGCCGGCCCTCTTGTGCAAGTCGTCCCGCCATCTCGCCAGAGGGCGTCCCAGGGAGTAATGTGCCCGTTCAATTCTATAAGAAAGAAAAGTAGTGGTAGGACCGCCATTTTATATTAAGCAATAACACGCAATTTTATATTAAAGCGACGATAGCCTAGTTATTAGTAGAACGGACTGCCGAGACGAATGTCCGCAGGTACAAAACCGAAGGGCTAGTACCTCTGACTTTTCTAAATTTATGTGTGTATTCTTTGTGAATTATCGCCTGCTTTAACGGCGAAGTAAAACATCGTAATGCAACCTGCATACCTGATAAGGTTCTTATAAGAATTTCGTAGGTATGTGAAGTTTGCCAACGTGCACTAGGTCAGCGTGGTGGACTAAGGCCTAAACCACTCCTCAGAAACAAGCAGTATATAATACAGAGCTGATATAATTATTACTATAATGACATTACATTTATTCCACCACTCGTCGAAACTAATTCATCATTGCTACTTTTGGTTTTTTTTTTCACTTACTCTTATCCTAGTCCGATCGGGGTCGGCACAAAACGCCGTCAAGCATGTTGGAGAAAAGATTTGATATAATTTTGGACCGCCTAATCGACGTACGTCATCGCTCTCTATGCGATCCGAATGTACAAATCGTGTTCGTAAAACCCACATAATCTTACCCAACCTAAAAATCGAACCCAGGATCATCCGATCTGCAGCACATAATATAATCCAACACCGCTAGATCTAAGGTTAAGACATTACTAATTTAATTTATGTACCTTTTTACAACATAATGCCAATTTATTGACCCTTCCTAAACCAAAATTTATTAACACTTAAACCAACAAAAAACGATAACTTACGCTCGTAAAATATCAAAATTAACGTTTCATTAAAACAACGAGCTAACTTAAGACATAACAAAATAAAAGAGTGCAAACACTTACCTAAAGGGGGAAGATACCATTAACCCTGAGTCGTAAAACTTTAACAAAATTTTCATTACGAGCCCTGTAGGCGGCGTAATGATCGGAGCGGCGTTAAATGACATTATCTGACGGTGAAAAAGCATGATCTGCCATTTTGAATGCATAAAGAACTATAAACGTGAGATATCATCTAATTGAAGCTCGAGTAATGGGTCGACCTTTGAGACGGAGTGCTTGAGTAGGGTCGCCATGGTTGAGTTGGGGAATTTTGTTGGTGTTGATTAATTATATAAGGCTTGTGTTTGCTTTCCCATTTCTTTAAATGAAGTGTGAAATTCTGAGTGGAACATGTATGTGAAGTTCACAAATCTGCATTAGGTCAGCGTCATGAAAGAAAAGCTTAAACCCCCTTATACTATTATCATAAAAGATTGTTTGATTCCTTGTTTTTAATTATATCCAAACCTTGACTGTCGTAATCCTTCAACGCCCGCGGTGGACACCGGTGTCCATAAATATAAGGAATTTAGCTTATAGCTATATATAAGCGGGCGTTAACCAATAATAACCCACAAAATTATCCAAAAACCTATCAACCAAAACCAGTTCTATGATTAGGAAAAAGTCTTACCAAGCTCAAATTTGTGGGTACCCCAGTAAAGGTAACTTAACTGTGTAAAATATTTGAATTGTCGAATGGAAAGGAATCCAAAGTGTACAGGTTAATGGTCTTTAATTAAAATTTGCGAGGGGATGTCTTGAGATTTGATTTGATAGTGCAGTTTTATGTGCTAGATGCCTGTGGTGGATAGTGTTCAGGGTATTTGGAAACTTAAGTAAGTGTTCGCAAGGCAAAGACGCTCTTAACTAGTTTTCGAGAAATACTACAATACTATGAGACTGATAGGTTTTAGAAGTTGTAAACTTAAGAAGTGTTATTTTTATAGAAACTTTATGTTCTTAAGAACATACTGACTGCCTCGGTGGCGTAGTTGTATTACGGTGCAATGCTGAGGTCTCGGGTTCGATCCCCGGGTCGGGCAATGTGATATTGGATTTTTGAATACGCACGGCGAAAAGTGGGTGCTCTAGTTGCGCCTCTGCCTACCCTTTCGGGGATAAAAGGCGTAAGTATGCGAGTTCTTAAGAAGCATTGGTACATAAATACATTTTAAATGTGATACTACGTCTGAAAAAATTTAAGTACTACTTTTCTCGTAGTGTCGACCGCGTGAATCATATTCCCAGGATTAAAACTATTCAAATAAAAAATTGCCTATTTAAAGACAGTGTTTGTATTACTGTATTTTTAGAATCGGTCCAGTGATTCTTGGTCTTCTGTAAGTGAGTGGTCTTTTGTAAACAAACTTTAAAATATAATACCAGGAGCCCTAGACAAAGTGCTTTTCTGCAATCGTTAACGCTATTGTAAAACAAAATTTGTGGGGGAATGATATAATATTTTATTAGAGTAAACGATTTTACAATGTGATCTTGTATGTTCTAGGTGTGTATTGCAGCGTCTAATCTGAACATGTGACTCCTCTACTCCTACACAAACTTTCTTTTTCTTCTTCTTCAGCGTTTAGAAGTCCACTGTTGAACATAGGTCCTATATAAACTTTACCTCTACAAAATATTTTGAAATTGTTATCGATAAATTCTAATCCACCAATTACTCATGTCGTAAGGTATTCCATGCCAAGACATCAGGGATTATGAACACAGGGGCCTGCATTCATATCCTCTGATATTCTTCGATATAAGTATGAAATTCCTAAGATATGCTCGAATATTTTACGTCGTCTGTTGTCTTTGAGGTTTAGGCAATAAAGTGCGCGCTCGTAAAATTTTATATGCAATCGATTATAAATTGTTTTGTGGTCGTGAGATAATACCGCCTTTCTGGGGTAGTGGCGTCTAGTAAGTGAAAAATATATTCCAATAACAAATAGTTCACATGTCGAGGTTTGGAGTAATGTAATAAAACCGCTGTTCCATAGCGACTAATTTAAATATTTAATCATTATTAGTCACAAAAGAGGACTAAGGGCGGTATTAATAAATCAATCTCAAGTTTGAGTTACATCTCAAGTAGACCTAATGTATTTAACTATTCATACGCGATTTGTGACACGTTCTGCTATAGTTTGGTGAGGAAAGTGTTTTTCATACCACGGAACCGAAAAAACAGATATTGAAATTGACCTACAGATTTAAATGATGTGCTCACACCTCGCACATTTTTTATTTAACATTATTTAACTATTCATACATTATGTCTACTTGAGATGTAACTCAAACTTGAGATTGATTTATTAATACCGCCCTTAGATCATAAAAAATGTGCGAGGTGTGAGCACATCATTTAAATCTGTAGGTCAATTTCAATGTCTGTTTTATCGGTTCCGTGGTATGAGAAATACTTTCCTCACCAAACTAGCAAAACGTGTCACAAATCGCGTAATTTCCAAAACCGCCTAACAAACAGACAAACATGCAGTCATATAAAGAGAGATCTGGATTGCCAGCCCAGAGGATTTAAGGCTTGCGGCTTCCGTGCGAGATCGCTTTGTGGTCACTTGTCATGGCGAAGACGCGTTGCTTTTGTCAACGTGTAGGCTTTCGCTTCTATACCTACTTGGTTGTGTTACTATAATTATAAATAGATCTTCGTCTGAGGTAGCTTGAAGTGGTAGATTCCTCCATGGATTGGCAATAAAAATCATACATGGTTATTATAATAAAATGAATTAGTAGCAAGCTGTTGTTCGCTACTCTGTTTACAAAAAACTCCTTCTAGGTAAAATATAGATTAGATTACTCAAAAAGAGATATATATTTATATGATAGTAGTGTTAGAAACTATAGGAGCCCAGTATTATTAAAAATAATACGAATAATCAAGATGCACTATAATTAGAACTGATTTTCAACAAACATAATAACAACTTAATTATAATCTCTAGATGACTAGTAGTTCTAGCCGCGTACTTATTCACAGCAGTCACTCCCACTATTAATTTTAACGTCCATACCTGTTTTGTGCAATTATTATTATTAATTACCCGCCGTAATATTGTTAGATGCTTTTAACTACAATGAATAATAATGGAATACCCTAATAGTAGTATTACTTAAAGAAAAAATATTCACTTTCGTGACTTTACTGTCGTATATATATATACTTGCTTTTGCTCGCGGATCCGCGTGAAAATGTTTTTCCGGGATAGAAGTCTCACTTTATATTTTCCTGGGATAAAAAGTAGCCTATGTATTATAGGATATGATCTACCTGTGTGCCAAATTTCATCGAAATCCGTTTAGCAGTTTCGAAGATGTGCAGTAACAAACAGAAAAACAGACAGAAAAGAAAAATCGCTGATATGTTTTCCATTACTCTTCATTAGTCAATCCCTTTCTTTTTTATCACATTACTTTAAATGTACAGACACACCGGTTTTACTGCTTTATTATATGTAGGTATAGATAAATAATATAATCTTTACTCTTCTTTTTTTTTTTTTTATAATGGCATTTGTGTTCACATTTTGCCAATGTCAAGTTTGGTTTGTATATTTTATTATCTGAAGTAAAGCAGTGGCTACCTTATCAAGTCTTTATCGAGGAGTTTTGGCGGCAACAGAAAAAACACTTGATTAGCACAATTATTTCAATTCACTTTATTTGAGCTCTTTAATAGAACTATATTGGATAATATACCACCATAATTATGCAATATAACACTAAATATCACCAAAATAATGAATTAAAACAAGAGCACCTCATGACACTTCCAAGTTCCCGCCAAAACTCCATCTTTATTCTTATATCAACGTGACGCTTTTACAATGTTGTATTTTGCAGTGTTGGGAACGTTTTAAATCGCTGGGTAGCCAAACGTAAACAAATAAAAAAAAAAACGAAACTTTGGATGTAAATAAAAACACTGCTGTAAATTTTAAAAATATGTTGTTAGTACATTTTACAAACAGTTTTGAACAATGACTTCGATATTTTAAAAAATTACACATTTCATACTCAAAGAAAGAAAACGAAGAACTCCAAAGTAAATAATACAAACCGTAGCACTATATTTGTTATTTATGTTTCAGTACACACTTGTAATTATTTCTTTGCAATGACTAATAACCAATTTAAAAGGTATGAAAGGATAATCGTGAAATTTTATCGGAAAATAAAAATGAACGACTAGCAATAACTAACTATTGTAATAAAAAAACCTCCTGATTGTAATATGTAAGACTTAATAATAATCTAACTCTATTTACATACGATAATAAAATCCTAGAATAAAAAATCGATTGCATTCAAAAATCGGTTATTTGGTGCAACCGATATTTTGTTCTCTTCCCTACACATAGTATTCCGTGAAGTGTCAATAAATTATTACACCGGCCAGCTGTGTTTTTCCGACCTATAAGGAGTATTGATATCAACTTCGAAGCAAATCAATGCCAAAATAACTTTCTACCCCTTTTTAACCCCGTTAGGGGATGAATTTCAATAAAATACGAAACGCGCCTTCCATCAATTCTGTTAAAAAAGGTTTATGCAAAATTTGAAGTAGATTGGACAAAGGAAGCCCGTTGTCCCATACAAACTTTGCCCCCCTTTTTCATCGCCTTAAGGGTAGAATGTTGAAAAATCCTTTCTTATCGGACGCCTACGTCATACAAAGAACACACCCTCCAAGTTTCAGGTCTCTACGATCAGCGGTTTAGGCTGTGCGTTGATCCATCAGTCAGTCATTCAGGACAAAAGCTTTTATATGTATAGATTAATTTATACATTATAAACAGATAAAAAAGGACCCTAATTTTAAAAAAATATAGTACAAGACCCAATCCCTTTTCCACAACAAGCGTATTTATTATACGTATATCAAAGGGCCGGCGCAGTAAAGGCATCAATGAGCCTGCCCTTTGGCCGGATGTGAGCCTATAGGGTAAATAAAAGGCGTTTCCTGTGACAAATATTAAAGCCTCCTAACATAAGCCTTTCATAAAGGATATTTGTAAGTAGAGTGTCGAATACGTTTTGATTTGTCCGTTCATTTCGAATTTGTGTAATTTACGAATATGTAGAAATATCGTCATATAAGTCGCAATTTTTTGGCAGAATATCACTATAGCCAAGATTATATATAGTAAATGGAGATAAAAGAATGGTAACACTGTCTTATTTGAATCTCATACGTATTCCAGTATTTGATAGTTGCTAGTGTAGATGTATGGCAAGAGACCGAGAGGCAGGAACCCAACGCGCTGGACTGATCAAATTCGCACCACACTCAACATAAATGCCGCTGCAGCTATACATGTCGCTGAAAGCCGGAGTAGTTGGCACAACATCGTGCGCGAAAAGTTAATTCCTTGATGACTCACGACCCCCAGCATTGGGGAATCGACGCAAGGAGGAGGAGTGTAGATGTAAAAAAAAGAATCAACAAGTTAGCGACTAAACATCACGTAGGAATGAGCGCCAGAGACGAAGCTCTACGAATTCGAAGCTAACTAATTTTCTGAATCAATGTATGATAATTAATTAGTGGGTAGGCACAGCTGAAATAGTATTGCGAATCAAGCTATTCCTTTAGGAACTACGATACCAAAGATAAACATACATAGAGACTTAGGCAAAGATTAAATATATACGTTTTTCTTTTGGGTTAAAATTTCACAAAAAGATCCCGAAAGCAATTTAATTAAAAATAAAACCATCGATATCACAAAGCGTGTTTGCTCTAAAATGTCTCTCGAAGTACAAATATGCCGTTTCCTATGCGAGTTTAAATATTTGCTGCCGCTTCCCACTATTCAAATAAGTGCAAGTCTGACTGCATCGAGTGCATTTCCACTTATTACATTACTTAGAGCTTTGGGATACATTTTAATGCTTGCTTTTCACTTCTTCGGAGTTTCATTCGTGTGTGTTTTAATGAATGATGTGTGTTTTGGTTACTTTGTATTGAACAGTATCAAGTGTTTTCAATACAATTGATCGTTGCGTTAGTTGTTGACTAGTTTATAAGCCGTCTAACTAATAGTAACACCGTCAATCAAATGTACGGAACGGTCTGTATTGGGACGGTAGTATGGTAGTAACACATAAAACTGTCGTTTAATCCTATAATCTCACAGCTTGACACGAGTGCAATGAAGCAATAATGACATTTAAAAAGTATTTACTAGAATATATTTCACAAGAAATTAACAAATAACAATTAGCCATCAAACCAAACAATTCCAAAATTAACATAACTATAAATTAAAAAAATAGTAATGTTCATCAAATCCCCAAACCAGATCACTTGGTTAAACCCACCAATCAAGCGAGAGGGAAATAAATCAGCCTCCTTTGAAGCCGGCCGTTGATCTTTTAGAAAAACAATAATTCACCTAAATTTTTCAATTTCTCACGGCAAAAGCGGCGAAAAAATGGAAATCTCCATACCAATACAAATTGTAGCACCTGACAAAACAGCTTTGATTTATTAGGGGGTGACTGGTGTTTGCCGGGTCGTGAAGCCCGCCGCATTTCCACGGCAACCATACTTGAAACGTTTGCAATCTAACATTGTACATTGCCATTAGTCGCTTTTGTTCTACACTGCAGGTTAATTCGGATAACACTGTTTCCAAAGTATTTCAAGTCACGTCTCTAATTGCTTAGTTGAATGTGCCGATTTGTCGTTTAGTTTTTTGTTTAGTTTGTGTTTGTTTTCGTAAACATCTTGTGCATGCTTAATTGAGTAGTATTGTTATTTAACTGGAAAAGGGGTTCCCTCTTTTTAAATAATTGTGACCATCGAATTTGAAGTCTCATCGAGGTTCTAGGCGGGTTGGTGGTTTTTCATTACCTCATGTATTGGTAAGATGGACCACTGGCCAGTGAGATGGTCTTAATTTTCTGAGGTATTGGACTAAATATAACACCAGGTACTTACTATTTGAATCTTCCTCAGTTTTATTTGCTTTAGAATTCAATTTTTAAGCTTAGTATGTTTTTGCACTCATTCCATATTTCCAAAAAAAATATCTTGATTGATTTATCAAACACACTTCAAATCGTATTTTTTTTTTATGGCATTCAATGACGAGGCGAGCATGCCGTTCGCCTGATGGTAAGCGATACGACCGCCCATAAACAGTAGCAACACCATCCAGCACCTTGAGTTACAAAGTACTGTGTGGCATTCCACTGCGCTCGTCACCCTGAGACATAAGATGTTAAGTCTTATTATGTCCTGTAGTTACACTGGCTACAATGTCCTTCAAACCGAAACACAACAGTGCATGCACACTGTTGCTTGGCGGTAGAAATAGACATTGCGGTGGTACCCATCCAGACGGCCTCTTACATAATGAGAGACCTACCACCAGTACAAATCAATGTTCGTTCAAACAAAAGTAACTATAATTCTTGATCACAGAAACCAATTAACAATCGAAATTTTCTCATTGTAAATGAAATATATGAATCAATTGACTGCTCAAAATGTAGTGAAGTTTTAAAACCGTTTTGAAAGCGGTTCCAATTGCCTGGTCGTAAATAAAAATTGTCGCGGTGACACCGCAGCGGTTTTAATATTTTAATCCTTGGGGCACATAAATTCCGTTTGACTGTTTGCACGACTGCGTGTTCTGGACTGGAATGTTATGTAGTTATGATGGGTAAATTTTGTTCCGAATTCAATAGTTAAAAAACTTACTCTCTTTGCCTTAAATGAAATATTAGTTAATAAAGTATACTTTAGAGAGTTTTTTTTTATAAATACTTAGGGCCAGATAAGTTTTTAGTAAAGTTTTAGATAGATTTCTGATATATACCGTTATCTGACACATACGCTATCTTATAATCTAACAAATGAATCTGACATATTACTAGTAACATTTTCTGACAGATTTCTTTGCCAGTTTTGTGAAGCTTTGTAGTTTATATCGCGGATAAGTTCCGAATAGGCTATCAGGAACTTTATTAGTATGTCGTGAAAACGACCCTTAATAACATTAAACTGTTATTGTATTATGAATACAGCAATAATATCCTACTAATATTATAAACGCGAAAGTTTGTTAGTATGGATGTATGTATGTTTGTTACTCTTTCACGCAAAAACTACTGAAAGGATTTCGATTAAATTTGGCACACGGGTAGATTATATCCTGGATTAGGGCTAATTTTTATCCCGAGAAAATATAAAGCAGGACTTTTATCCCAGAAAAACTTTTTAATGCGGGCGGAGCCGCGGGCAAAAGCTAGTTTACTATATTACTCTCACACGACAAAAAATATTGCCTAGCTATACTGATGTTAATTTTCGTTTTACGTAGGTACTTACTCGTCATTTGAAGCCAAATACGAAGACAATGATCTTCCTCATGCCTAACAAGTTTTCAATCAATAAACTCGGTTTTCCCAAGTTTCCTCCATGTAGAACATCGTTTGTAGCGGCTGGTGTAGCCTGGTCTATACCAAATAACAAGATTTATGGGACTCAACGTCTTTAGTTATGAATCCGGGACTCAACATCTTATTGACTTTTATTATTGGCTTTCTCACAAATATTCCGCATCGTCCGACGTACTAGATAATGATAACCTACAAACGCGATGATAATCTGTTTTAAAAATCGCCCTTAAAAATAAGAATCTTAAACATAAATTATAGTTATAATTACAGTCTAATGTAACAGCTGAGTGTTTACAAAAATATTGGAGCTCAAAATGATAGCTCCCGGAAATATAAAGTTCTCTGGCAACACAACTAACGTCGCGGCCTGAAGCGCTGTTCAGAATTAATTTGGAACATTGACGAGATATAAATCACACCCACCGCATCGAGATTACTTGATGTTGCGGCTCGTAATCGATTTATTATATGTTTTTAAATCTATACTTGATATAACATTGAGCTCTTATAAGGAGTCTGCCATATATTGCTAATAAGTCTATGTGTGTATTTTTTGGTTATTTAAAAGACTGGTCGCTGACCGGTTAAGTATTTGGTCTGAAATAGTAGTAAGTAATTGATGCAGGTGAAGTTAATTACTCCATGATTTAAGCCTCTTTAGACTAATCCTATGCAATTATTGCTTAAAACGTTACCTCATTTGAGAATTCACAATCGCGAGACAATTCTTGTTTGCGTAGCACACGGCCCTTTTGACACATCTTCAAAACATGAATATCGCTAGCAATCATTGCATACGATTATTTATAGCAATAACTGATCTGTCTAAATGAAGCTGGCTCACCAAACGTCTCATGGAATTGAACCGAACATACGCTGATGTTATCTGTAAATACATTTGTGTCATATGATGTCAATGTTATTATTCAAAATAAAGTCTCGTATAAAAAAATTGAAAGTCTACCAACCAATGCAGTTCCGGTAATTAATTTCAACTCTCTAAAGGATGACAGTGGCTATGAATTTAAATCAACCGCAATTAATTTCATGAATACATTATTCTGCTAACCTTTATATTTACGGAAAAGGTCTTGAAGGGTTAAATTGTTTTCTCATCAGATGTTCATTTTAGATGTATTGGTTATGAAGAAGCGATTGTTTAGTGAGTGGGAAGGATATTCGTGACGAAGTTCGCGATTCAATCGCACAATATACTGATACTGAATAGAAAATCCCAATATCACATTTCCGGCCCGGATATCGAAACCGAGGCCTCAGCACTGCAGTCGTATAATATAACTATGCCAGCGCACTCATGCTGAGATTAAGACCGGAAGTACAAATTTTCGTTAGTCCAATTTTGTAGACTAAAGGGAAAGACAATAATAATTAAGATTTAACTTTACAATATCGGTCTATGTGTAAATACTTAAAACTCCCAATGCAATAGATCTCAGAACCCATCCCTCGACTGTATGATTAACTTCCTATCATTTAATACGATACTATTTATTTCGTGTTTGTTTGCGCAGCCGTTTGGTTCGTGTGTCCGGTCATGCTCGCGGGATTACGGTCCACGTCTGTTTGTGTATAGCTATGGACACGTATTCGTATTTATTTATTGTGAAACAATTTGGTTGGGATCTTTGGGTTTGGATTCGCCGTGACGCTTCTGCCTTAAGGTGCCTTTTAATGACAGCAGTTGTATTTGATAAACCTAATGCAATGGCTTTGACAAATTTATGTCTTTGGCAATTATCGCTCTCCTGATAAAAGTTTTTCAGATTCAAGGAATATTTTACTTGGACGATTGCTGAGCTAAACCAAGACTGAATCACCATTTTATCACGTAACATTTGATTTAAGTCAAGGAAATAGACTAATAAGTCCCATAATGAAAATAATGGAAGGTTCCTACAACCGAGAACGTGACTTGCATTATATTCTAATATAGGATAATTTGACTATACAAAACTTAATTAGTATTTTGGACTAAACCCAAATTGTAAATTGGTCCATTCCAGACGAACTTACCAAAATAAACTATCTAAAGATAAGTTTAAATCCGCCATAAACCCCATTCCAGCCAATAACGCCACGTCATCTAAAGCGGCATTCAATGCGCCACAATAAAACAACGCGATAAAACTAGAAGGATGCAATATCGTGAAATACATCAACGTCCCATAATGTCTGGGCATAAATGTCCCAAATTTTATAGTGATACTTCAAAGTAATGAAACTGAGTGATTTGTATATACTTCCATATCAAAGGAATGAGTGATTAAACTGATTAAATAACTGAAGTGTGAGGATAATGGATATATTGCGTTTGATATAATCTCTGGTTCTAGCATCGTGTTTTGGGTCAGCTAGTGTATCCAGTAAGGATCTAGCGGTATCTATCATTCTATTCGTTAAGTTTATCATGATATCACGATTATATTCAAGACCGATTAGGTTTCCTTTATTTTTATGTTCATTTAAAAACGAACCCAGAAATTTATGGTCCATAATCATGAACGGGGCTAGACCAAAGACGCCATCATAACTATCGTAACTATAAAGAGCAAAAAAAAATTGTAAACAAACCTAGTTCCCTAAAATGGGATTGGATGAAAATTACTTTTGGCCGAAACATAATACACCAAAAAGTTTTACACTTAAAACAAAACAGAAATCTACCGTTTCCATAAATAAGCGATGCTTTTATTCTTCCCGCTTTAGTCTATGATGCAGAGCGGGAACAACGTGCAAAAATTCAACAATAACTGTTTTTTATCACCTTCGCTAAAACGAGGGTTGCTTTATTTTGGTGGGATTTCGTTTATGCTCAAGTAAAAGATTTAGCAGTAGATACTGGCTGCAAAGATTCTTTGGTTAGGTTAGGATAGGTTTTTGACACAATTCCATAACTATTCGAGGATAAATTTACGACAGTGATCCTCATCATCATCATCATCATTGTCATCATCATCATCAGCTATGGCTGTCCACTCCCGAACATAGACCTCCCCTACTACTGAGATGGTTTAGACCTTAGTCCAAAACGCTGGCCTAATTGGCAGACTATACATACCCTCGAGATTCTAATGAAGAATTCTTAGGTATGTAGGTTTCCTCACGATGTTTTCCTTCACCGTTAATGCGAACGATAATTGATAAATAATACACACATAACTTCGAAAAGTGAGAGGTGTGTGCCTTGGGTTTTGAACCTGCGGACATTGTCTGGGTAGACCGTTCCGTTGCCAACTAGGCTATCGTCCACTTCATACTTCATATATCCTACTAATATTATAAACGCGAAAGTTTGTAAGAATGTATGGATGTATGAAAAACTACTGAACGGATTTCGATGAAATTGGCACACGGGTAGATCATTTGCTTGGAAGTTGATATTAACACTCAAACATCAGAACCGGTGTGTCTGTACATTTTAAGAAATGTGATAAAAAATAAAGGGGTGACTAAAGAAGAGTAATAGAACACAAATCAGCGATTTTTATAATTCTTTTGTCTGTCTGTTTTTCTGTTTGTTTGTTACCGCACATCTCTAAAATTACCGAACGGATTTCCATGAAATTTGGCACACGGGTAGACCATGTCCTGGATTAACACATAGGCTAGTTTTTATCCCGGGAAAATATAAAGCGGGACTTTTATCCTGAAAATACTTTTTAACGCGGGTGGAGCCGCGGGCAAAAGCTAGTACAATATATTATTATGCTTAAAAAAATATTATCATTTTTATTTCTATGATTAAAAAGCTGCGATAATACATCCAATGATTAATGTTTTCCCATTTCCAATAAAAGATATGAACTTACAAACCATCACAAGCAACCCTCAGACCTCACTTCTCATAACTAAATGGGCAATTAACATTCTCAAAATTAATTTTTCATGCGCCTACTAAGCTCATACAGAATGTATGTCAGACAAAACAATTTTGTTTACGGGAGCAGTTCATTAGCTAAAACAGTAACAGACGCGTTTAAAATAATTGCTTATGATATATTATGCGTCCGCTTTCAATATATCATGGAGCGATCTTAATTCTTGGAACGACCCCCCGTGCGTCCCCCTGCGTGGTGCAAGGTAGTAGATACAGCGGTTAACGTTAAGGTTTTTAGTAGTTTATAAGACTTTAATGCTCATTGGTAGCTCTCCCTGACTCCTCAAGATGTCATATAATGATTTCAAATGTATTTGTGAAGTATCTCTGTTAATATATACATATACTTTATTTGTTTCAGGTAAGTTAAACGGAAACACGTATTTGGATTTTTAAAAAATGCTTGTTTTGGTAAGTCATCAAATATGTCGTACTGAAAACATAGAATGTACTTATTATTATTATACCTATCTAAATAGTGTCAGCTAAGATCCTTGGCCTTTTCCACAAAAACTAATTATTTAGTTATTTTTGTCCACAACACTGGTTTATTTATCTAAGCGATAAACCCGCCATCTTTCTTCACACGTCCCACGCACCTACAGCTCGAAGTAAATGCTTATTTATGTTCAAGCTACAATGAACTTGTGTTGCTCTCAATTCGTTTCGCGGCATTAGTCACTAGTCGGTATGTAGTCGGTAGTTGGTACGTAGTCAGCCATTGTCCCAGCACAATGCCGCTGCATTTCCTCTAGAGATTTAAATAGGCTCTCATCGATAGACCGACTAATGCGATCGGCTTGTTCACTGTTTATGAAGTGGACGGCGCGGATATCTGGGTGCGGATGCGGATTATCCGCATACTCGTTTGTGGATTGTACCGAGTTTTTGAATTTAGAATAGCTGTTTGGTATTTTTAAGATGGCATGCTTCTACTACCGCTACCCGCTTTTGCAGTGAGCATGATACGCCAATTGACTGACATTGAGACAGCTAGATTGACATATTTTGGTAACTTTTATAGTTTGATGAGTTATGGAATTTTGCTATGGGGTGGTGCTACTGATATTTATATCTTTTTTGTTCGCCAAAAGCGAGCGATAAGATCTATTTATTCGCTAAGTTCTGTATGTTCTCTAAGAGAAAAAATCAAAGAAACAAAAATAATAACACCACAATTCATTTTTGCAAATTTAATTTACATCCACAAAACCATTGAGAAATTTCAATAAGTTTGCGACATCCATGGTTAGAATACTAGAAATAAAAATAATTTACTTTATCAAAAAACTAGGCTCCAAAATATCGGCAAATCTTTTAAAGGTTATTGTATATACACTTTTATAATAAAGTTCCCACTGAGATCAAATCCTTAAATATGAGTAAATTCCAGGCAACTATTAGGCGAAAGTTGCGCAATAAAGTTCATTAGAAGATTTCGGAATACCTAGAAGATAAAAATGCCTGGGATAAAGGTTTTTTTATTTTCTTTTGTATTATTTTCTTTGGTATCATTTTCATTCGATCTAGTAAATTATATTTTTTTTTCGTAGTAATATAATATAATTAGTTGTAAACGTCTTGGGTATGACATACACTAACTGTCTATGCCTGCGGCGGCGTCATACTCGTGAACGGGTGCTGCTTGTGTGGACTGGTCTGCCCGTTTCGCTTACTATGTCTCAGAACTAATAGTTAATAATACCTTTATTGGACAAGTATAGATCATCAAATATTTCGTGATTCCTGAGAGGGTTGTACACTCGGGTGGGAATTTATTATTATGCAAGTAAATATATAAACTGCTCTACATAAAATCAAAATCTGTATGTTATATATATATTTTTTGTATTATACACTGTACCTTTCTAGGGGCAGATAACATACCGATCGAGAAAATTAAGGCATCGGGTGGACATGGTGTCCAAATCTTCCACACCCTGTGCAATAAGATATGGCTCACGGGGCAATGGCCGAAAGAATGGGCTCACACTGTTTTTGTCCCCTTGCACAAGAAGGGTTCCACCAAGACGTGCAGTAATTACCGACTTATTGCTCTTATCTCTCACGCAAGCAAGATTTTACTGCACGTACTGAACGAGCGTCTAAAGCCGTACTTAAGCAAAGAAAGTGCCCCTGAACAAGCTGGTTTTGTTAAGGGAAAGGGAACCCGAGAGCAAATTTTGACAGTTCGACAAATTATAGAGAAGGCCAGTGAATTCAACAAGCCCGTCTACATATGCTTTGTGGACTTCTCTAAGGCTTTCGACTCTGTCAAGTTGCCCAAACTCTGGGAAACGCTGACGGCGATGGGTGTTCCAAAACACCTGGTACACCTCCTGCGAAGACTGTATGAGGATGGCACAGCCTCAGTACGCACAGATGTCGTTCAATCCAGTCACTTCCACCCCAGCGCCGGAGTCCGTCAGGGATGTATTGTTTCTTCACTACTGTTCAATGTGTACACAGAGCTCATATTGAGGATTATACTCGAAGATTGGACAGATGGCATCTCGATCGGTGGCTTGAAGATCTCCAACCTGCGATACTTCCGTCAGAGGAAGCCTGCAGCCGTCTCTAATGCGCTGAAGATGGCCACCGTGGAGTTTTGGTTGGTATGCCGTGCATTGTACATAGGTTAGGGACTCGGCCCGGCGGTCGCCCGATGGTAACATTTCTCCGGGCGGCTCAACGCCGGGTCGTAAGGCACGGTGAACCCAACATAACCGCTCAGTCGCCCCCCTTGAAGGCTGGGCGGTAGTAATAAGTCACTTTCTCCGCGAAAAAAAAAAAAAAAAAAAAAAAGATGATACCACTTTGTTCGCCATCAGTACCCAGCACATGGAAGAACTTCTCGACAGTATGGAACGCGTTAGCCTTGAGTTCGGACTTAAGATAAACCGGAACAAAACAAAAATGATGATTGTCGACCGCATGAATAACAATTCTCCAGAAACTACACAAATTGCTAATTGTGATGTGGTGCAATCATACATTTATCTGGGAGCCTTGATTACGAACAACGGTGGATGTACCGACGAAGTGCAGAGGCGTATGGCAATCTCTAGGTCTGCGATGGACAAGTTGAGAAAAATATGGAGTAATCGCAACATATATAGAGCCACAAAAATCCGGCTAGTTCAGACACTTGTATTCCCCATATTCTTGTACGCCGCAGAAACGTGGACCTTACGGGAAGTTGAGAAGAAGAAGATAGACGCCCTAGAGATGTGGTGCTGGAGGAGAATGCTCGGAGTATCGTGGACTGAATTCCGTACCAACGAGTCTATACTTCGAGAACTCGGCATCAAGCAGCGTTTATCATCTTTGGTACAGTCTCGTATCCTCACCTTTTTTGGTCACGTATGCCGCCGAGGGGAGGTGTCTATTGAGCGACTTGTGGTCCAAGGAAAGGTTGAGGGTACCAGGCCACGAGGAAGAGCGCCTATGAGGTGGACTGACCAGATAAAAGCGGCAGTAAATGGCTCATCATCACTGCTTCAATGCACGAGGAAGGCGGCCATCAGAGAAGAGTGGCGGCGTGTTGTGAAGCTTGCCACTAACACCTGAAGTGATGACCATGACCACTCTGTCAAGAGTGATACCGACAAAGAAGAAGACACTGTACCTAATTTATACCTTTGAACTGATTTTGAAAAGAGTAACCCTAGAGTTTCTTGCCTGTTCTTCTCTGGTGGAAACTGCTTTTCGAACTGGTGGTAGTTACTGGTGGTAGGTCTCTCATATGTAAGAGACCGTCTGGGTGGGTACCACCGCAATGTCTTTTTCTACCGCCAAGCAGCAGTGTGCATGCACTGTTGTGTTTCGGTTTGAAGGACATTGTAGCCAGTGTAACTACTGGACATAATGAGACTTAACATCTTATGTCTCAGGATGACGAGCGCAGTGGAATGCCACACAGTACTTTGTAACTCAAGGTGCTGTATGGTGCTACTACTGTTTATGGGCGGTCGTATCGCTTACCATCAGGCGAACGGCATGCTCGTCTCGTCATTCTATGCCATAAAAAAAAAAGTAAAAATTGACTGAATGTAAGTAACTTTACCATTTTATGGATCCGAATAATTAATGATTTCATTTCAATTCATTTCGTATATTTTGTGAACTGTATATTTTATTTCAAAGAAGCATAACTACTATGTGCCTAGTATCTAAGTGTACGACTACTTACATAGATTTCAGTGTTTTAATTCAAAATAAGACGCTTTAATTTTTAACCGACTTCCAAAAGGAGGAGGTTATCAATTCGTGTGTTTGTATTTTTATACATAAGTACACTGTTATTTATATATTATATAGGTACTCTATTATTTTGCTCAAAATGTATAAACTTATTATCAGATTTAAAAAAAATATTTTCTTGTAGATTACTTTAATACACACACTCACGCCTTTTAACCCCGAAGGGGTAGGCAGAGGCGCAATTAATGCACCCAATTTTCGCCGTGCGTATTCCGTCCCATGATGGGATATGGTGAGGGTGAGCCTATCGCCATATCGGGCACAAATTCCAGACTCCGGGCTGATACTGAATAGAAAAATCCAATATCATTTTGCCCGACCCGGGGATCGAACCCGAGACCTCAGCATTGTAGTCGTACCGTAATACAACTACGCCACCGAGGCAGTCTTTTAATAATAATACTACTATAACTACTACTAATAATACCCATATGTCTACTTTTAATAATAGTTTTATTATAAATAATTCGAACAAACAGCCTCTCTAAACTTATTTTACAACATAACCTGTGAAGAAGACATTATCCGTGATGAAGGTCAATCATATTATCTTATACAAAATATTAAGGTTAAACTCCAGCTATAAAGAATTCAATGCGCGTTGAAACTCTGTTGTTTTTGTAGAATCTCGGATATGTGAGGGGTCCAAGGGTGGGAGGAGGGCGCGGGTTGACAGACGGTCATCTGACCCCGCGAGGATAAACTCAAAGTTTGCGAAAACGTCGCCAACTCCCTAACGACACACAAAAATCCGCTCAACTGACGAAAAAAAACGAAAAACCGACGAAAAATGTTTTTCGATAATTTGCCGATTTCATTAAAGGTTTTGTTTGTCGCATTTTGTGATGAGCAAACAGATGTAGCAGATGCATCTGTTTTTCCAGAGCTTACATTTTCTTTTTAAAATTTACTTGTAAAGAGTGAAAATACAGAGTGCGAATACACATCTTTCAGTAAATTCAGTACTTACCTATAGCTATGCTATATTTGACTGCCTCGGTGGCGTAGTTGTATTACGTACGCGTTACGAGTACAATTTGCGCGCTGAGGTCCTGGGTTCGAATCCTGGGTCGGGACAAAAACATTGTGACTGGGTTTTTCCATCTTAAAAATTACTCAGTTGCAGCTCGGAGTCAGGAAGTTGGCGGTGTGATACCCCCGTGCCTCGGAAAGCACGTAAAGCCGTTGGTCCTGCGCCTGATCTCTCTCCGGTCATGTCGGATTGCCGTCTCACCGGACTATGAGAGTAAAGGAATAGCGAGTGCACCCTGTGTATTGCGCACACACTTGTGCACTATAATATCTCCTGCGTATCTGGCTGATCTCTGTTGAGATTGGCCGCCGTGGCCGAAATCGGCTAGAAAGGGTATTTATAGCTATGCTGAAAATCGAAGCGCTACAACGAAGTAAGGAAATATACAGTTGAAGTAGGTATAAAAATCTGTCACAATAATACTTTAGGTATAAATAACGGCTGTATTATGTTTTGTTTTCACTTAATATTAATACTGTTTTCCAGGCTATTCATATTAACTTAAAAAAATATTTAAAAGAAAGTTTTTAAAATATTTTTATCCTAATAAATATTCACAATACACAAACAAAAATATAATACTGAACTATTTATGATGAGCGTAATATTTCGATACTTATTTATTTATATAATGACACACCAACAGTTAATAGAATAAGCAAGCTTAATACTTGTTATTAAGACCCTCTTATTCTCGCAGTCTTACAAAATTTGGCGCAATATTCCACTGTAAAAAACAGCACATATAATAAAATCTATTCTACCTTCTATCAAACCACAAACATCAAATTAGAATCACTTAGTTTTAGAAGCGCTGTCAACGCGCATACCCTGTAAATTGGCACTGAGGCACCAATTACACCGTGCCGAACGCGCACGCCTGACTACCCAGCGAGTTATGCAGCGTAATTCGAGGAGACGCTTTTGAGTCAGCGCACGGCGTGGAACATCGGCGCGCAATACTCTGCACTTCCATTAAGCGTGAAATGGGGCCCTGTCACACCGTGTTGCAAGTCTTATTAGCGACGATTTATTGAAATTGCAATAGTGTTGTGTCTAATTTGTAGTTATTGCGAAAATAGAATGGAAATAATGCAGATTTGGAATATGTTAGACTACAATGTTATTGGATTTGTTTATGGTTATGTATTTGAATCAACATTTTTATTATTTCTATTTCGCTTTGTATTCTGTAGCTCAGCTACCAGGTCTAGCTTCAAAATTTACATAACACAATCTCCAATAAACCAACCATCAAACAAACGATGCTCAATAAATACTTAAACCGCAAAACTCATTACGCGACGGTGTGACAGCGTTGCCATTAGAAGAAGACAATTTGCCAGTACGGGCGCCGGTTCGCCTCAGGTGCCGCCAATGGCCGATATAATTAAACCAAAGAAAGCACGTTGATGTTCTCTAACTGAATTAAAATGCTCCCCGTTGCTTTCGTTACGGCACGGTGTAACGATTTACGAGTTACGAAATTCCGTTTTACTTTTTGTTTGGTCGGTGATGTTTAAAAGGTTAAATTATATTTATGGGTTCAATATTGATCTCTATGGTGCAGTCTGACTCATTTCAAGGTCAACTAGTATAGATCAAGTAATACTGGCCAGCGTCGAGAGACAGCATCTCTCACTGGTCTACGTGGACTAAGCTCTAATTAACATCATTACAAGAATAGAATTTCGCCGTATAAAAGAACACCACTTGCAATAGTTGCAATCTACTCCGTCTTTCTCGCAGCACATGTTTTCATGCATTATGGAGAGGATTTAACGTAGTATTTTGCTGTTGGTAGGATTAGTAATCGCTTTTTTTTATGGCATTGAATGACGAGACGAGCATGCCGTTCGCCTGATGGTAAGCGATGCGACCACCCATAAACAGTAGCAATACCATCCAGCACTTTGAGTGACAAAGTACTATGTGGCATTCCACTGCGCTCGTCATCCTGAAACATAAGATGTGTAGTCTCATTATGCCCAGTAGTTACACTGGCTGCAATGTCCTTCAAACTGAAACACAACAGTGCGTACACACTGCTGCTTGGCGGTAGAAATAGACATTGCGGTGGTACCCACTCAGACGGACTCTCACATATGAGCGACCTACCACCAGTATTGGTCGCTTGGATAGCGACCACCGTCCTCAAAGTGTAGAACCCGCCATAGTGTCCCATATCGACGGTTAACGGCCAAAACGTCGTAAGCGACATTTTTTACGAAATAGAGTTATATATACAGTTAGAATCGGCTTTTTTTTCTCCATCGTTTGGTCTAAGTTTCATGACGCTACAAGAATTTTTTTGTCGCTTAAGCGGGCACAAATTTAGGGCAATACCATTAAATTTGTCGTCGTAAACGACGGACATATTTGTGTTTTTTTTTATTATGGTAGTTGGACGAAAACAGTTTTTCAAAATTGACAGTTATGCTATTTAGGCTTTATGTAAAATATTGTTTCTTGCACGTTAACCTGTTTGGGCTGGAAACATTTTTTACAAATAAATTGATTACTCCAATTTTGCTTACATATTCTTGGTCTAAATTTCTGCTTAGGACATTAGGTCTCATTCTTAGAAAAAAATAATTTTCATTTAATACGTTTAGACCGAATTTTCAAGACTTTATTTGGCGTTTAGTCCTTTTTTTTCGAGTCCCTATGTCAATTATCGATGACGCTTAATATAAATCGCTCAAACAAACCTCACCTAACATATTGTCGCTTATCCTTTTTTTCCCCCCCCGATAAATTTTAACAGAATGGTGGTTAGATAAAAAGGTAAAACGAAAATTAATAGTTAACCCAATTCGAATAAATCTAATCGTGAAGAATTTGGCGATTGGCTTGTCCAACAAAAATGAAACTCTTTCACTCGTTTGAATCAATTGGGGTTATAGTTGAACAGCGAACATCCAGTGCTCACACGACTACGGCATAAGCACCACACGTGCGCTTGAGTCATTTTGGCACGCGGTCTTGTGTCTACGTAAACTGTTAAAAAGGTAAGTTCATAGTTTGTCTTATTGATAATAATTGTATGTAAGTATTGCCATTTATTTATTTAGGTATAAATCACACATAATGTCAATATGAGTGGTTAAATTCGTATACGCTATATTCGTTTTTGAATGCTTTATTTGTTAGGCAGCTTTGCTATGCTTTGATTTGGTTGTGATCATCATTATTTTAGCTAGAAAACGAAGTATAAGTGTATGTATACTGTATCTTTAGAACAGGTGGTAACAGGTAGCGCAACTTGATGAAGACAAAGATTACTCCATGTTCAGGGGATCACGACCCTCAGCACTGAGGAAAACGATGCAAGGAGGAGGAGGAGATACAATTTTCCTGTGTTACTGTAACGATTTTATTGAGATAAAAAAACATTCTGCTAGGAAGCTGATTCACTCATTTTGAACGCTTTAGTGTATTGGTGATGTAATGTCATTATTGTATTGCGGTACAACTCTCATGCTCAGTTCTCGGATTCGATTCCTGGATCGAGTAAAATAATATTTTGATTTTATGCTCAGTATCAGCCTGGTAAATGGCAATTGACTCGCCCCCTATTACATGGCACCTAACATAACTGGGTGAAAAATAGCTGTGAGAACACCTCTGCCTACCTTCGAATGTAAGTAAGTATGTATACTATTGTATATGTGCCTATATACCTCGCTATTACATAGTATTAGTGACGTCTTGAAAAACACTTGATTAGTAATTGGTAGATTGGTAGGACACCTTATCTTCTAGTCCTGGAGAGCATCCTTGATGTTTTAGCACTTGTTAGATTGTGATATTGTACCTATTATATAATACTATACAATATTATATAGACAAAATAGCCCCCGACACAAAAATCTCTAAAAGTAAAATAATAAAAGTGTCTTTGTCGTTAAGTACCTAGTAATATTTTGACCCAAGCGTTGTCGCGTCGGGGGACTGCTAAAGAAATATTTTCGTCTCCCTAGTCCTGAATTCGGTCCCCCGACGTGAAGACGCTTGGCTCAAACTATTACTAGGTACTTAAACGACAAAGACACTTTTATTATTTTACTTTTTAGAGATTTTTGTGTCGGGGGTTATTTTAATTTTTATTTCAAACTTTTTAAATTACTTTATTTTCCATCATGGGGCCTTGATAATCAACTATCTAACACTTACTCGATGAGACCATCCTTATGAGACCAAAACGCTATATCTGCTATAAGTTGCTAAGGAGTTGGGTATCCCGCAGAATACTTGATGCTGCAGCATCAGCTCATGTTTAAAAATATTGCCGAAGTCACAGTACACCAAATTTAAATTTAATCGGGCTTTTTAAATTGGAAACGAGCAGATAATCTTCAAACGCCTGAACAGATCTTCATAAATTATAGCTAAGAACCATCGTGATCATATCAGCTATCAAACAAAAAAAAAAACCACGTCAAGATTGGTCTATTCGTTTGAGAGCTACGATGCGCCAGACAGACATACAGATACACATCCTAAACTTATAAGAACCCGCTATTGTGTCGGGGGTTAAAAATTGAAATACTTAAATCATAATGTATCGCTTTGGATAGTTATCTGTAGTAGTATTAATATAGGTATATACCTAATGAGTTTAGTTACATACGCCCATTTAGTACGTAAACCCATAGAGTATAGGTGTTGCGCGACTTCATCCGCGTGAAAGACATTTCACGGTGTAAAAATCCTACTGTGTACTTTTCACTGTAGCTATCCATAGCGTTATCGGTACGATGCCATCAACATCAATTACTATACTCAGATAAAAATACAAATATTGCCTACGAGTGCAATTAACTATGATAAAAAGTAGCATAACATACGCTAATCTGATATGGTCTATGTCTGTGCCATATATTATGCAAATTTATTCAGCAGTTTGTGTTTATTTCTCACAAACATCCAAATTCATACAAACTTTAGCATTAATATTAATAATTATTATTATATTATAGTAAGACAAGATTTTTCCGTTTCAGGCAGCCCATTTTGTCTCAAAAACATCGGGCATCGGACATAATCGGCAAAGCATTACATAAATCAAACATATGCCTCCATACTCGAAGAAAACTTTATTTCGATAATCTAGAGAAAATAAAGACTGATTTAAGAAAAACAATATTTTTTTTATATCCCAGGTTTCTGGGTGCAGATCCTATGGAATTATGGTTATTTTATAAGAAAATCACACAAAGTGCTTTCTTGTTTTTTAAGGAGCTGAATGTAAGTTTTATAAACTGTTAATTTATTACAATTTCCCTGTCTGTTTGTCACTACCCAAGAGTCGGTTATATCATATTTCGTGCTACTTGATAAACAAAAAAACTCACAGTACGCTCTTTTTCCATCATTTAAACAAAATGAAAAAGGCAGTAACATCATTTAGGCTGGAAGAGGATCAGTGAGTTGTCTCATTTACGACGTTCTTCCTGTTAGTAAAATCAGGTACATTTGAGGGTAAGCGACAGTAAATAGTGTTAAAACGGTGATTTATATTAATTAAACAATGCAGTTTTGAAGAAAACCATTTAAAAGCTATATGGTTAAATTTTGAAACTTTTGGAATCAAAGGAAAAATTTATATGATTTTTTTTCGGTTATTTTCAACTTTAAACCACTCTCCTGTAAAATTTGTAAAGTGGCGGTTATCCCCTTTTGGCCGTTAACCGTCGATATAATTTTGTCGTGATTCGGGATCAGCCTGTATATAGCCGGTTCAAATAGAATAGACCGGGTAGGGATAATCATCTCCGGTCAGCCGACACTCTATCTGGACTCCATTTTGCTTACCACCAGGTTCAGGAGGGTCACTTTACCGTACCGTAAAAAAATGACCACCTGATATAAACTCTCTAAAGTCATAAATTGTTGCCCGACCTGGATCAGAACCTCTCGATCCACAACCCAACTCGCTGCCACTAGGCCAAGAAGGCCTCTATAATCCTCTCTTTATAGTAAATACCCCAAAGTTGTAACAAGTTAAAAACAAGCCCAATTTAAGAGCAGACCCCAACGTAATCCTGTATAAGCGGCACAAATCCAATGGGGGCGAACTATCATGAATATTGACAGAACAGTTATGTTTACTCACGAAATTGATGAACAATATCATAGTTCAGTGGGTATCTCGGTGCCTTTAGCAATTTGTCCCGGCACGCCCACCCGGCTTTGGTCATCTCGATTAATGTGTTGTGAATATTGACCCGGTTCCTATAAATAGTTTTGATTTAATTTGAATTTCATTATTGTGAGTATAAAGGAGAGTGGTTTAATATAAATAATTTAACAAATGATAGTTTTAATTTCTAGCATGCACAGGGTACCGGAACTAATGATTTTTATTTAAAGAGCCAAAAATATTAATAATATTTTACGCTAGCAAAATTGCCAGCGAAGGCAATGTGTATTGTTTAGATAAATAAGAAAAGCCTTGGTTTCATAGTATAATTATTAATGTCAAGGAAATTAAAGAATAGTTGTAATTTAATTTCACTGGTGGATCTATTTCTTGCTTGCATGTGACTGTCTAGGTTGGTCCCATTTTTTGTCAACCTCTGCTACTAAGCAGTATTAAGACAGCTCTGTAGGTTTTTTAAAATATTGAACGACACTGCATTGGGCTGGTCATCCTGAGACATTATAAATTATAAAATGGAATTCTCACATTAATAAATAATAAAATAAAAAGCCTTTTATTTCTTATTAACTACTTAATTTACAATTTCGATAAGATACTTTGAACTTATTCTAACTCTTACACTAAACCTATATAATAATTAATCCTACTTAATCCTATCCTTCCTATCCTTCCTATAATATTATAAACGCGAAAATTTGTAAGTATGGATGTCTGGATGTATGGATGTTTGTTACTCTTTCACGCAAAAACTACTAAACGGATTTCAATGAAATTTGGCACACGGGTAGATTATGTCCTGGATTAACACATAGGCTACTTTTTATCCCGGGAAAATATAAAGCGGAACTTTTATCCCGGGAAAACTCATTCACGCGGGCGGGGCCGCGGGCAAAACTTATAACCAATAAGAACCCCTCGTTTTTATTCGAAGGTGAAGGCCTCCTCTATTCTCACAATACCCAACAATTATTTTTGCTAAAATATCTTTCAACTGAGAATACGGGAGGGATTGCACACATCAAAGGGATAACACCTACTCAAACTGTCTTTTTTTTCTTGAAACCTGTCAAACAAAATACATTATTTAAAATTTCGCAAACCCTTTAATTAAATTTACTATAATATTTTCCACAAGTCAGCCGTCTGAATCAGCTCAGTAGAGATTATCAGTTGTATATCAGTAAGATAGTAAATAAAGCAAAGGGCTAGCTTTATAGCTTTTGTATACTTTAGTGATCCTTTGCTGTGAACTAGCGGGGCCATTGGTCCTCGGGCGAGGCGATGGTGTAAGGTATAAGATACTAGCAGCCTGAACTAATGCGAGGCTCTGAGCGGTAGATCTTTAAGAGGCATTTTTACTCTATTGCCGAAGCCAGGTAAGGCCCCTCAAAGCGCGAGGTTCTAGGCAGTCGCTCACGTTTATCACCCCCGTAAGGCTGGCACTAGTATGAGATTCAAACGGAATAGTATTTGGGGTTTAAACATTGATATGTATAAAAAAAATCTTTTATACATAAATGGGTTAACATGGACAAATTCTGACAGGTGCCATTGTTTATGATTTTTTATAAGGAATGGTAAGATTGGCTTACTCGTCTGGTTGTAAACACTTCAGCTATCCATAATATAGTACCGACACCATCGTGTATCGATAAATTTGTATTTAAGATTAATACGTTTGTTTTGAGTCAACCAGAGACTGTTATTCATGTCAAAGTCGTCGATATTTTTCTAGGGTATCTTTCATCTGTACACTAAATTTCATCCAAATCCATTCATTGGATAATGCATGCTTTCCACCAAATATTTAAACATATTTATAAACTGTCACATTTATAATTGTGATCAAATAAAAACACGCAAAATAGATGATAGACAACGCTATTAGAATTTAATTCGTTCTAAACGAATACAATGTGTAATGTGAATTAAAATAAAACTAAACTCTACGATATGTTAATTCAAAAATTTCCCTAAATCGCTTTCGCGTTTCACTTAAAGTAAACCGCAAAGAGTAGCAGGCACGCGACCCCCCATCTAATTAGAGTACCGAAGACCTGCAGCCGGCGGCGGAACGTTTTTTAAACTTGATTAAGAACATGCACGCCGACCGACCACACCGGTAATAGTTTCCCAAAGGAAACTTTCTTGAGTGCATTTGAACGTTTCGAAATGTTTTTGTTGAGCTTTGGGGAAGCTTTTAATTTAATTCTTAACTGACTGACAGCGTACAGAACCAGTGGCTTTAGAAGTATAACATTTTACAGCGGGTTTCTTTAGTGCGCGATTGCTTAGTTGGGAATGAACGGACTGTTGAGACGAAGATTCGCGGGTTCAAAATTTAAGGCACACATGTATTTTCGAAGAAGCGTGTGTATTGTTTACCAATTATCAGTCGCTTTAATGGTGAGGAAAACATCGTGAAAAAGCCTACATACCTGAGAAATTTATATAAAAATTTCAGTGTGTGAAGCCTGCCAACCCGCACTAGGTCAGTGTGAGTAGTAGAAGGGCCCGTGCACAGCTGTGTGCAGTATATAATACAGGGCTGTTCATTGATGTATTAAAAAAGACATCAATGGGACTGTTATTATTATTATTATTTAAACAAGTTGTAACGTGAAAAACTAGGTCTCTGAATGAAAAACCCAATCAAATATCCTTTACAATTAATGATTACTATATTTGCGGCTCTGCATGCGTGAAAAAGTTTTTCCTGGATAAAAGTAGCTATAACTAAAATTATCAATTTATTTTTTAATATGAAAATGTTATTAAATTGTAGTTTAAGATAACTTACTACATGAACTACATCATACCACCAAATCAGCTCTGCATTACTTACTACCAGCGACTACTTAGTACACAATCATAATAAAATCATTATTTACCTATTGACTACACTTCAAACACAGTGTAATTTCAATAATGACAACCAAAAGCCGTCGTTGGCAGAACTGAAGTGAATTCACCAACTGTATGACCGGGAGCGTCCTTACAGGTCCATTTAAACGTAACTACGGCCCGGGACAGACATCAAAGGCCGTACGGATTACAATTGCGTTACCATCAGCTGACAAACAGGTTCACATGTTAATTTGCTCCAATCAAACGCATGTTGTTTCGAAATAGCCTTAGCGTTCATATTGCATGCTTGTACACCAAATAGCTATTGTATCTTACAGTAAATGTTTCAAAAGGCCGATGCTTTTACTATTTTGTTTAGGTAGTTGTAATCCAAACGAATATGGATGTGGGATGGTAAACCAAGTAACGTATCTTTCGAAGAGTATTTTTTTCGTCAGAGAATTCGGTACTTTTACTTTTTACTTCTTCTTCTTCTTCAGCCTTTAGAAGTCCACTGCTGAACATAGGCCTCCCCCAAAGATTTCCAGACCAACCTGTCAGAAGCGGCCTGCATCCAGCGGGCTCCTGCGACCTTCACAAGGTCGTCCGTCCACCTTGTAGGAGGACGTCCCACGTTGGCTTGCCAGTACGTGGCCTCCACTCGAGAACTTTTCTACCCCATCTGTTGTTACTTTTTACTAATCTTCATAATACTTATCAATGCGACAGTAAAATGTCTGTTACGTTTTCGCGGGTTCCTATTTTGATAAAATTTGGTACGGAGTAAGTATGAACCCCAAGAAAAGACAAGACGTAGGCTACTTTTAATAATATTTTTCATTTAGCGCCATCTCGCGACTGGCGATGGAACTATTTTTCACAATAATGTGGCCATCAATCTTAATAACTGACAATAATATCACGATAATAAGCTGTCTAAATTTACGCTCGCTGTCGAAAATAATTAACGAAGCGTTATCGAGCAGCTCCGTTAATGGACCCCGGTCTGATGCAATTATCGAGTCCAAAACCTGACACCCTCCAAACAAATTGAATTTTTCACCGCTCTCATTATACAATTTGGATAATAAATCTGGCTTATTTAAATGCTCGGATCTAGAAGGCACAATAACTTAATTATAGGTTAATTAAGGTAAGTTGGTTTTAGGGTTTTCTGAGGTAAAGATTGAGATTAACGCTAAGTTGAGTGTTAGGCGGATTTTTATTTCGTTTAATATTTTCAAGGTTCTTTGAAATTAATTTGAATTTTAGAGTTTTAATATAATTGTAGCTTAAAGGATTTATGATATTTTTTATATGTATCAGTGTCTATTTTACTCTTTATTCCTAAAATCGTTTAAATTTATTATACATATAAAAATTGATCAGAGAAATGTCTTGTCTTTCAACTGTATAAAAAATCAAATACCTTAAAACAAAATTTCTCTCTTTTCTTGTGATACGGAGCTGCATAGTCATATCAGAAGATATCCCGTAGGAATGTAACATTTCCTATGCTTTTCCCATGAGTACTGCTATTATTTGACTGGATGAATCGATAAAAGCAAGTATCGAAGCCCACTGGGGCGGATTTGGGAGTTTTCAATTCAGTAAATAGCATTTCCATAATTTTTTTCACTATCATTTGTGGTAAAGTAAGGTTGTTCTTGAAATATTAGTTATATTACATACATAGAATCACGCCTCGCATTTTTTCCTTTTCAGGGGTAGGCAGAGTTAAACTCTCTTAGGTGACTGCCTCGGTGGCGTAGTTGTATTATTTTATGACTGCAATGCTGAGGTCTCGGGTTCGATCCCCGGGTCGGGCAAAGTGATATTCGATTTTTCTACTCAGTATCAGCCTGGAGTCTGAAATTTGTGTCCGATATGGTAATAGGCTCTCCCCCTATCACATCATGGGACAGAATACGCACGGCGTAAAGTGGGTGCACTAGTTGCACCTCTGCCTACCCCTTCGGGGATAACGGGCGTGAGTGTGTGTGTGTGTGTGTGTGTGTGCAGAGGTAAATTAAGGGTAATTTATTAAATTTTAAAGTACCAGCTTAACTAAAGTACCTATAAAAATTGAAGTAATATTTGTTAATCTTATAAATTTATTGGTTTTACGCACAACATAGTAAACCTGCATCGGAATTATTTGCCAAGTGATACAAATACTCTATTATTTTGTTGTACGTATAGATTGTAGAAATGGAGATAATGTTTCCTAACAGGAGTTCGTCTTAATAATTTTATAATATTTAACCGAGATGTACGGCACAATAGTACGTTTTATTTTTTTAAACGTAACGCAATCGCATACATAAATAAGCGTAGACAGTATATTCATTTTCTCCACTATCATTTGTATTTGTAATATTAGTTAAGAATGAAAATAGTGTCTCATAGCCAGTAAAAATACTAATCTCACCTCAGCAGTGTTATTATTCTCATAATATTGTTTTCGATCAAATGATTTGTGCCCCTCCCGTCGCACTGCGTCCGGCCCGCTGCCCTATTCGGAGATAATAAAAAAACTTGAACGATACTACGCCCGTCCTATCGGAAAATAAGAGTGGATCTTTAGTTCTCCGAGTCCCCGGTAACAATGTCCCGGTACAGTCGAGCCCACGCTCTTTGTAACAATAATAATGATGTATCCGTTTGCAGGTATAATCTATTTAGTAATCAAAATATGTTTTAAAGAATCAAAACTGTTTTTATTTCAAAGAATGCTATTATATTTAGTTTCTTGCGAAAAATGTCGTTGTTTTAGTTGTATTTTCATTCTATGACACTATGATTGCGAATATCTACAGCAGGATTATGAGATTGTGGAAATTTTAAAGTCATTGGTCAGCCTCCTAGTTGGCATTACTAATGCAACTAGAATGCTGACAATTGATTTAAAAGGTAATTTGTATAAATTTTCGGGCGACGAAGATATGGTAGGTTCCCATCTCTCGCATCATGTTATATAAAATTGATAGATAAAAAACCCATATAAATAACTCTTTTACAGACATTGTAATCTATTGTACGACCCTGTACACCTATCCGTGATGTGATCGTTATAGATATTAATACATTTATTTGCACTTTATATACAAATGTATATCGGCAAACTTAATGCCAAAGGCATTCTCTCCCACTCAACCTTAGAACCTTACGTATAATCTATTATGACGTACTATTTTTACTTTGTAAATATGATAATAACAATAAAATAAAATGTGTTCGAGTGTACCGCGAAGGGCCGCGGACGAGCCGAGTGAATCCGGAGCCGGCGAATTCCCCCGAGCGCACGGTCGAGTTCCCCCGACCGGCGCGAGACCTACTTCGTCCATCTGCTAATGTTGATGGCAATGCTGTCAATAGAGTTCAGTTTTAAATGAACTAACCTATCTTGATACACCTCGTTAGAGACAAAAATATTACTTAATTAATAAAAAACTAAACTAGATAACTCTCATTGGTTTAGGGCAGCGATCTTAGGCTGCAAAGACGCTGCTCACTGCCGATTCTAATTAGGTCCCCGTGTTGATCAGTTAAAATTTGTGTGAAGTTTTTTTTTATTGGACTTGAATTGTGCTGAATAATATTTATCAATAGATTTGGTGTTTTCCGCAAAGTACCTATCAAAAGAAGGCTTATCTACAGTGCACAAATGGCATAACTCCCGTCTGTTACGAGACAGACGTGATTTATTACGTTGTTTTTCCCTCGTGGCTAAAATCTGGACTCTGCAAAATGCAATCACTTACCTCCTATAAAAAAGAAACTTACAAGTGACAAAAAAAATGCAGAATAAAACATTAACTTAATTCTGTTAAAAAATAACACATACAAACAATTAGAGCGGATTTATGCAGCAGAAAAGCAACATTAACCGGGCCCAAGATGGTCGCAGTTCGCCCGGCTTTACCCGGGATTATGTGTTTTATCCGGAATCTGTTACCGATGTCCCACCGTAATTGTGGATTACTCGCGTCCATGTTTTCATTTGTACCGTGCTGTTAAGTGGGAAAGTTTTTACGGTTTTCCCCCTACTTAAATGTTTTGTTGAAGATTTTTTGTTTTCTTTTAAGGGTTTGATAATTGCACCCGGGTTTTAAAACTGGTTGAGGATAATGATTTGTTAATTTAAGTGACGATTGGTCATTTAGAAGTCTTAAAATGAAACGGTGATCAGTTTTAAAGTTAAATTCTAATTATACTTTAAAACTGATCACCATGTAAGGGCAATAAGGATTTTATGCGGAATTAAGCCAGCAATTTCTTATTATCGCATACATTTAAGTAACATACACACACATACACTCACGCCTTGGATCCCCGAAAGGGTAGGCAGAGGCGCCACTAGTGCACCCACGTTTCGCAGTGTGTATTCCGTCTCATGGTGTGATAAGGGGTGACCATATCGCCATATAGGGCACTAGTTTCAGACTCCGAGCTGATACTGGGTAGAAAAACCCAATATCACTTTGCCCGACCTGGGGATCAAACCGAAGACCTCAGCATTGCAGTCGTACCGTAATACAACTATATAAGTAAATGTCTTTTATTACTGCATTTCTTTTCTCATATTCGTCTAGCAAACTTAAGCGCGCCAATTAAATCAAAACAGCACCTCACACGTGATCTTAAGCTCTACGTAGAGTTGCTCAAAGGTGTGTCTCGTCCCAACCCAGCTGCACGTCTTCATAGAGTTAATAATTCTCTCTATAACGTAAGTTGCTTACAGGCTTTGCGGTAGTCGACAACTTTGCAACGGTTTACGTAAACTGCTGAAATATTTGTTAGGAATTATAAGCACTAGTTGTAGACTGCACTCTGATTTATTAATGTATAAGTCTACATGTTTGTTTTCTGAGAGCTTAGTTTCTAAACTGTTTTAGGTTAGATTTTCGGGGGGGAAGAATATTTTTATGGCTTTTATAGCGGGAAAGACTTTTCACGCGAAGCCACGAGCAGAACTTATATTATAAACCTGAACATATGATGAAATTCAATAATAAAGTCCCAACTCATTAGCCAACAAACAAAAGCACACACAATCTCGTAAAATGGAGACGCGTTATAACTCAGGTTGTATTAACGAACCGCGACTTCCGGCGGCCCGGGGTGTTCACCGGAAATGAACCCCGCCGTATTGTCAGGCACGAACACTTCAGTTCGCCTATCACTGACAAAGCCTTATTTGCTGTTTTTTTACAAATAGTTCGACTGTACTCTCAAGGGGAGCGGAACGGGTATCTGAGATGTGAAACGTGGTATGCTCTAATGATGCGTATTTTTATTATTGTATTTTAAAGGGAGCAAACGTGTAAGTGGATCATCTGTCTCTCGTTCGGTTTCTCGTTATTCAATATTTTGTACTTATATTTTTTCTTACTGTTCTTGTTATCAGCTTTAGTGTCTTTAAAATAAGCGATAAACTAAAAAGTATCCACACGACTTATAGGCTCAAATTAAAATTTATTTTACCGATAAAATGTATTACTTTTTAATAAAATGATAACTTGTTTTACGTGTCTTATTTTTATGTATGTAACTTTTTTTGTGATTCAATACAGCATTAATATTATTAAAACTTACGCGAGCCATATCACATTAATAGTTTACAAAACCACGGTTTTACTCACGTATTCTACTTAATAGGTCGAAACTGGTCGGCGATTCTGACCAAGAATACGTGAGTAAAACCGTGGTTTTGTAAACTATTAACAATACAGCATTGTTAACAGAAATTTATTTTTCTATTAATTTATGTTGGTAATGGTTATTTCAAAATTGGAATGAATATAATAATTAAATTACTATTAATGTCTGAAATATTTAGGCCAATATTCTTGACTACTTTAATTCATTGCAATGCAATGCAATGCAATCAGCCCTGTATTATATATTGCCCACTGCTGAGCACGGGCCTCCTCTAGTACTGAGAGAGTTCAGGCCACCACGCTGGCCTAGTGCGGGTTGGCATTCTTCCCATACTCTCGAAATTCTTATAGAGAATTCTCAGGTATGTAGGTTTCCTCACGATGTTTTCCTTCACCGTAAAAGCGAACGATAATTGATAAACAATACACACTTTAATTCATCATTGTATTATTATTAGTATAGTATTTCATATTAATTAAAATATATGTCTAAGTAATAAAAATATACATTTCCTGTCAACTATCGATTCCTGGCAACACTGCATTTTTTATTTTTTTCAATTAGAACCTTATTGGTAGGTAATAAAAACTATTTCCGCGTGTTTGACAGGAGACGTCAAGGCCCAATTGGGCCAAACGATAGCTGACAGGTTTAACATCTCGATGTATCTCAGTATAACGAGCACATAGCATATACAAACCGAAATTCTATTTTCTTTCTGCTGACACCACCATGAACTCGCTTTACACAGGTATTAAAAATACCCCAACAAACGCACGTTACCAGGTTTTTGAACAAAACAACCGTGCTCCACAGAAAGTGCCGAACAACTTGGGACTTTGAAGATTCGCCTTGTGTAAATAAGAACGGAAGCCCGATGGGGCATGCGGGGGCTGGGGGCGGGCGGGGTAGAGGGGAGGGCACCTTCGCGAGCAGAAGGCCCGAGTAGAGCCTTCAAAAACTATTTAAAGAGGCTTTGGGGGCAATTGGAATAGGATGTCTGTTGTCACAAAAGATGTCGGTGTGATTACTTTAAAATGGTTTGGTTTGGGGCTCGTTCTGTTATTGTTGTTATAGAGTAGGTAACTTACTCAGGGTTGTGCTGATTCTGCTTGTTTATGAGTAATTTGGGAAATAATATTGTGATTTAAAATCTGATATTTCGGAAGTGTATTAGGTTTTGGGTAACTTAGGGTATTACTACGCAAAATTGACATAGAACGTGTGCAAAACTCACTACCAGTACTTTGCAATAGTTTAATAGTTTAATTTAACTTAAGTATACACCTGTATAGTGTATAGCCAAGGGTAGGCAAAAGTGCATAGTGATTATTATCGATTATTCCCGTCCCATAATGTGCTAGGGGACGAAACTATTTAAATTTGAGGCATAATTTCAACAACTTTTATAATTCTAAATTTTCATAATTCGATTGATTGACCTGGATACAAAACTCAGGACTCATAACATAAATGCGCTTTTAGCTTTAACCAAAATTGAACCTAAAACAAACTACTATAACATTCAAATTCGCCCCAATATGTTCAATAATTACTAAAAGTCAATAATTACCAAACTACCCCATTCACGAACTAAGGCTCGGTTACCCCAACTAACTGCTGGCAGGTTAATGGCGATATTGAAAATAATAACTCCATCAATACGGGACGCGATATTCTGAGCGTGTGCCGGCGGAACTTCCTCTTTTGTAGCGTTATACGGAAATTCAATTATACCACGATAAAAGTGCGGGGAGAGTGGGGCCAGTGCGGGTAAAATGGCCCGGCCTACCTATGTAACTATATGTGCTGTTTAAAGTTTGACATTTACGTTGCAGTTTTGAGTCCGGGGAGAATGGGGTCGTGGGGCGAATTGGTCTCGCGTCACTCTTTGTAGTTTGGTTAGCTGGAATAGCTTTTAGCTATCCCGGCTTTTAGTTAATTGTTTTAAATCATATTATAATGTTGTTGAATATATTTTTTTTTTCAAAATCAAGATAAGATAGCAAGATTCGTTGTTCTTGTATCATAAATATTGGTGCCAAAAGAAAACTTTTAAGTAAGCCATTGTTTTGAAGTGGGTCCAATAATTATTAACCCGTCAACGCCCGCTTATATATAGCTATAAGCTAATTTCCTTATATAAATGGACTCCGGTGTCCACCGCGGGCGTCCAAGGATTAATTATAATTAAGTAATATTTATTAAGTTATCTTAAAATTTGCATATTCTGAAATAAAATTGATTGTAGAAGTTAATATCTATTAAATTACGGTATCACAAAACCGAAAAACAAGATGGCGTACTATGACGATCATACACCGCAAAATTGAAGATGTCTTTGGTTCAATCCCCAAGCTTGTGGTAAAGAAAATTATTTCAATCCATAATTATTATATCTAGTTGAGGGTTAGCTTATAAACCCACACTATCATCAGAATGGTAATTTATTTGGTAATATTAGGACTACCCCGGTGGCGTAGTTGTATTACGGTACGACTGCAATGCTGAGGTCTCGAATTCGATCCCCGAGTCGGGAAAAATTATATTAGATTTTTCTAATCAGTATCAGCCCGGAGTCTAATGTTCGTACCTGATATGGCAATAGCCTCGCCCCCGTCACATCATTGGACGAAATACGCACAGCTAAAAGTGGGAGCACTAGTTGCGCCTCTGCCCACCCCTTCGGGGATAAAAAGCGTGAGCATGAGTGTGTATTAGTAGATAACCTGCTTACCCCTTTCTGAATACAATACCCAAACAATACAAGCACATAGTTTGCAATTATGCCAAATAAACCAGCAACATTTTAATTCACAGCCGACAAAATATAACTCAAGCGAGTGACTAAACACAACTAATTAATATACATGAAGCGTTCTCAATAAAACTTTGAGTAGTTCAGTAAAGTTGCGCATAATTAATTCTTTCTGGAATAAGTAGAAAATGCTAATTTAATAAATGTTTTAATACTAGGATTAATTTCGTCTTGAAGGCCTCTTGTGAAATATTTCTCTTTAAAATGTTGAATTATGTATGTTTAGCAAAAAGCTCGATACTGAGCAAATATATGTCTAAATCAATACAAAATCTTGCACACAGGTGCCTGGTTGTTGAGCTTCCGAACTTTAAGGTATGTAGTAAGAATTTTGTAGCGAAACTACGATACAAAATTAAGGGATCACGATAGCCATACGGCATTGCATTTCTTTATATTCATACTTTCAGAATTTATTATAATTAATTTCCTATAATGCCATATACCCTTGCATACTCAATGAATCGATTCAAATCTATGTAAATACTGTCTCACACCTGTAATTAGTGAGTAGACTCGTCCATAAGTATGTAATTTTTAATTGAGCTTGCTTAGTCTATTAACTGTTGATGTGTCATTAAATAAATAAAAATCTACCAACGACATCGATGAAAATCAGTATAACAGTTTTAATTGTGCGATGTAACAAACCATAATGTAATGCAAATGGGGTAATGAGGTAAACGGTAATGGGGTATATGAACAATCCAGTAATACAACTAGCACATACTAGTATCCGCAAGCGATTTGAAAATGGAACAGCCGCTCTTTGACACTTGCCGGCTTGTCGTTTATTTTTAATTCGACCGACGGCACGTATGACCGATAAATTCTCGACCACTCACAGTTCCCGTCAACCGCATTACCACCGGCCGTCTAGGACCCTTGGCCAAATTGGCCCAGCCTATGTAGGTGCTTATCTCGTGGCCACTTTCGCGTTTTATCTTCATCGCTATAAATGATGTTTATTTTTCACGTTCCGCGCTACGAGGGGTCGAATTGTGTGGACAACGTTTTGTTTATGGTATTGGGTTTTGGGTCACGTTTTTTTTGTTATGACTGTCTTGTTTGATTTAACATTATTTTTTATTTATTTATTTTATATATTTGAAGTGTTTTGGTGTAATTAATGCCAGAGGTGTTCTTTATTTATTTTATTTGACAATGTAACGTAATATAAAAGTTTCGAATACCAGACATAACATTTCAATTACGATATTTTGTGACGATCAGTCCGAAGTTAGTTAGCTACAATATTATAATTATTGATGAGCATTCATCATATGGAAATTTCACAACACTTTGAAATCATACGCTAGTTATGCTCATGTCAAATATCAAATAATTTATTGCACCCGATAAACTTTGTTTAACTTATTCATTTTATTTCAATCTCCAATGGGTGATACACAAGAAAATTTATAAAAAAAAAACACTCATGGCACTCAGGTTCTTATAAAACTAATGTGGAAATAAGACATAATTAAAAAATTTCGAGACACGATAATAGTGAAGAAAAATAAAAAAAAATCAGTTCCGGTTATTTGATTAAGTAAATACCTTTATTATCATACGAGATAATAAAGGAGAGATAATAATCCACAAACCGGAACTGAAATATTTAGGGAAGGAAACAACAAAGTATGAAAAAATAGTACCTCATTGTTAAATGAATCCCTTACGTAGGATCTTTCAAAGTTTCTTCTATAAGATACAATAGAGGTAATTTTATTCATACTTAGTTAAGATAATATTTATGTTGTATTACTTTATCCTTACTTGAATATTATATAGAATTTATGTTTTTGTGTAATTATATACAACTAAATAAAATCAAAAGTCGGTACTTCAATTTGTTACTCTGTCGATACAAAACCTACAAAGAAAATGTTAACAAAGAGCCGTCGAAAAATGTCTCTACATTTAACTTACAAAAAGTTTGCACGAACAAGTTCACGCAGATAATTGACCTCTCAAACTACCTCTCAGACAGCACTGTAATGGGCGACACTGCAAACCCGAACACTTGCCCACGTCAAAAACTTTAACTAGAGCTTACCTTGCAAAATTATATTTGCCGTGTAGAGTTATCTTGTTTTGTCGTTACTAGAACTGTGAATGGCAAAATGTCATATCTAAATTTTGAAGGAAAGAAAGTGTTAATTTTTCTTAAAGTTCTTAATTTTAGTGAGCTGAAGCGTCTCTTGTTTTTACGTGGTTGTAGACTATGGTAATTAGTTAACATCAAAATTTATGTACATGTGCAAATTGACTAATTTTATATCATAAAAAAAGACAATCAAAACTAAATAAGATTTTCATAGTGAATCACAATATAATAAACTTAAAAGGCTATTTGACAAATACTTTACCTAACCACGCGAGCGAAATCGCGAACATAAACTAGTACAGAATATTAAACACAAAAGAGTTGTTAGAATTTTAAAACATAACGCACATCCGAAACGGCTTCCGGTGTCGTCACAACCAAAAATAGTCCGGCCCGTGACGTTTTTCACCACGCTACCCCTGCATGCGATTTGAATTCCTGCAAAAGGCGAATGTCATGAAATTTTCAGTTATATGGATTTAGTAAGGTCTATTTTTTATACAGCATAAAATTTCGCTCTGTCCACGAGATTTTATATGCGCTTCCGGGAATATGTTTTAATTTACTCTTTATGCAACTTGCTGTTCTTTGAAAGACGCGCTGTAATTTCAGAATCCTATCGCATTTATATTATTCGGACACAAAATTCTACATTCTATTAGATATGGACGGTTTTATTTTAAAAGTCTGGATGAGTAGAAATAAGGGAAAAAGTATATAATAAGATTTTAATAGAGTGCAGTCTTAATGTAGAGACAATTTGCTGCAAATGCCTGAAATGATTACAGCTCCTTTTTCTCACTTTTACGTGAGGAATTTTTCGAGAGTTTCCTTCGAGACTCGCAAGGACTGGGATTAAGGTAATATAAGTCATAGCTTCCTTGCCCATGAAAGGGTAAGCCCGTGTTTAAACCTACTAGAAGGTTTAATATACTACCACAACAAAGTGATTATATTGCACCTAACTTTACATACAAAGCTGTCCAAATGTTTTTCATTGGTAACAAATATCACAGCCTTTGATGATCTCCACACTTATATTAGTCGTCCTGGAACAAGACATTATAGCTAGTCACTATATATTTGAAGGTATTTGCTACAGTTTATTTACAGTTTGGTATAAAATCTAAGAAAAATTACTATTTTTGCTCTGAATTCTGATTCATCGCCGTTCAAGCTCAATTATTTATACATTTCGTAAAAGTTCAATAATTTGATACAATGATACAGAATTATTTCTTATCCCATTGTGTAATTTTATTACCATTTACCCCAACACTATACTCCAACCTAGTGGCCGAAACTTGCGTAGGTTGAATTGGGGAATTATGAATCTGTACAATATAAAGAAGAGACAGGGCCGCCGGGTAAAACTCCGGGCCACCCCAATCGAATATTTATGAGTGAAAATTCACAGCTGATAAAACTACAGACTGCTTTGCCGGCTCTAATAAACGTATTTCTTGTTTTGTTTGTCTGTTTTTTTCTTATTGTTTGTAATCATGCCGTTATGAATGCGATTTGTTTATGATTTACGAGTTTGGGGTAAATGGGAATTAGTGCGTTTTAAAGCTGCATTTCAATATTTTATTTTTTTGAGATAAAATATATTGCATTTTATTGTACAAAATTGATCCATAAAATGTTTTACTGTCGAAACGGTAGAATGATTAATTAATTTGTTGGCAATGGCCTTTGGCATGGAATGTGATTGAATGTTGAAATATAATAAACAGATTAAATTAAATTCTAACTATATTAGTTATGGCGAAATATTTCCAAAAATAATTACCGCATATTATTGTAATTAGTAAAATTTCGAGTAACAAAAGCTGTTATAATATATTAAATATTATCTTCTTTTTTAACCCCCGACGGAAAAAGAGAAGCGTTATTGTATAGTGTGCAAAGTATTCATGCTAGAAAATCGATAGACCCTAAGTTGGGTCAGGTAAACCATTTGAGAGATATCCGATTTAAAAAAAATACTTACGTTTGGGATGTATGCCAAATGTTGAGAGAGGCACGCCCACTATCACATCTAGGGACGGAGTTGTCGCTTTAGTTGACTCTGCCTAGCCGCTACGATTTTTAAAAGTAAGAGCTTATAGTGTAGTACCTATGTGATATTTTTAAAGTAACGTAATAAGATTTATAAACTACTCAAAAATATTAAAAACACATGCTAAATAAATCAAGTTCTCATTGTCATAAATCGTGGGTCTCGAGACCAAAAGTGAATAATATTCTGAATCCAAGGTCGAACGGTCAAACAAAGCGCTAAAGTTGTCTTAACATGTAAACGACGTTCACCCTACTCAAGTAACTGGGCCAACGGAGTCTGAAAGTTGTCTGTTTAAATTTATCTCGTTGCTAATCAACCGCGAGGAAGGAATGTGTGGAAACGCATTAATTCTTATTGGGGAATTCATTGGAAACTGGCAATGTCATATGTCATGTTTGAGACATAAAAAATCCACAAGTGTTAGTGGTACATATTTTAGGTGTTAGTTGGATTTATTTGTTTCTGCCATCATTACTGTGCATTGACTGTCTCAATAAGAAGCGCAGTGCAGTGTTGCGTTGTGTATTTGTGTCTAATTTGACTTGGGCGGTGTGGTAGTGAAACTTTTTTTTTATTGCTTTGAATGACGAGACGAGCATGCCATTTGCCTGATGGTAAGCGATACGACCACCCATTAACGGTAGCAATACCATCCAGCACCTTGAGTTATAAAGTACTGTGTGGCATTCCATTGCCCTCGACATCCTGAGACATAAGATGTGAAGTCTCATTATGTCCAGTATTTACACTGGCTATAATATTCTTCAAACCGAAACACAACAGTGCATGCACACTGCTGCTTGGTTGTAGAAATAGACATTGCGGTGGTACCCACCCAAACAGATTCTTACATATGAGAGTCCTACCAACACTACAGTAACTGAATAAAAAGCAGAAAGTCGTTCACATGGAGATACAGAACCCTTCTTTGATAGTTTTAATTTATAGAAAAAATATATAAATCATAATATAAATTTAATGTATAATATTATAATTAAGTGCAACAACGTATTTTACAAACGTATACTTTCATTACATTCGTTTTAAATCTTACAAAACGGAACCCAACAAGTATGAATGTAAAATTACAACTGAAGCGTATCTTATTAGCAGTTTCGTGTTCGGCGGTGAGAAGGGGGGTCGAGGAGGCCGATGGGGGGTCGCCAGGGGCCTGCGAAGTACGTGCGCGTGTTCACTCCAAATATCCGCTTGACTTGCATTCCAGTTCACGAGGTGTCGGATGATAATTACTCATTCGTTCGTTCATTCGATCTTTCGTCCGTTTATCTTACATTTGGTACTTAGTAATATTGTGTTGTTCTTTTAATGCAAGCGAAATTCTTTTAAGCAAACTTTTATATTTTAAACCTATTGTTCCTTTAGCGTGGTTTAGAGTAATGAAATAACCATGTGAACTACTTTTAATCTAACCTAAATGAAAAACAAAAACTGTCGAAATCCCAATAACTCTCATCGAGGAGCCCCTCATATCTAATGCTAATTCCATCTAAGACAACTAAATTTTTTCCCAATACCACCACATAATATTAACCTGAATAAGCTTAAGAAATGAGAAATTTTACCAAAGATAACCATGGTAGATACATAGTGCACCTAACTAGGTAGTGCAAGTAGCCCAGGTAAACAACGTCCTGAACCGTGATAGTTTCAACTTCCGGGTAACTTTGCGTGGAGGAAATTTGATCAGTACCATTAAAGTGGCTTGGGATTTTGTTGGAAACCCGTTTTTGCTCTTGTTTGTGCACTTTATGCTATAATCTGGATGATTTCTAAAGAGAGCTTATTATAAAGCAGGAAATTTGCTGAGACTTTAGTTTTATGTTATGATTTTTTGTGCTTAACTTGGCTGTTATACTCGTGTAATTTAGTAAATAACATAAGAATATGAAATAAGTAACATTGTTTATCAAAATATAAATATAATAATATTATGCACACATAATATCTCAACACTTCAATATAAAACTAGTACTAAAAATACAAAATATATCCGCTAATTAAACATCACCTAATAACGAACTAAAAAATATACATTAGTTAATTAAACAAAGACAAAACTACAACGTTAAAAAGTATCCCATAAACGGGACAAACGCGAAACAAACAATTTCCGAGACGGCAACGCCATCCACAAAAGAAATTGCTTAATTCTTTCTTAAATTTCAAGTGGAACTTTGTCGGCGCGTCTAACGGGCGCGAGTTATTTATCTTGGCTGCCGTATAATAGAATTTAATTAAGTTACGTACGACATGCTTTACGCTTTCGGAATTTCGCGAACGGCACCTCGATACACGTTACGTATTACCCCATATTTTAATGGGGTATCTGCGAATCGTAACGGGGTAAAGTTTTATAAAGGAGTTGTTAAATCAACAATTTTGATATAGTGTCAGTAAATAAATATTTTCTTTAGCTCTAAATGACTAAAACTTTTTAAGTAACAAATAAGTAGAGCACGTGATGTAATCACCACCACTCATTAAGTTCACATTGCTAGAAAAAAAAATGGTTAAGAAATAGGAGAGAATTCATTAGGGCTCAATCCCATTCTATAAAACACAACAGCCACCCCTGCTCCACTTTGATTTTCAGATGGCCGGGTTACAATCCCTTGCCTATATATTTCATAAAAAAAGATTTAGTGTGAAAAAAATCATGTTTATCTCGTTCTACATCCCTGCGTGCGGCTGTCAGGCGTTACTTACGGGCCACCTGTCATCGACAACGTGTTATTGTACCTTCCGGTCGTTATCATGCGGAATTCATGTACAGAGAAATAAAGGTTCCAGTTTTAGGGGCACGTTTAGTGGTGTGAATACTGGTTACTTCAATGATGATAACGTATTTGATGCTAAATTCAGTGACGTCGAATATTTAATAGCGAAGATAGAAAAAAATTAATAAATATACGTAATATACGCAAAATTAGAATTTAAGTTTAATTTGGCGATGGACCACCTATCACGGGACGGAAATAAGTACGGCAAAAAAATAGTACAATAGCTTTTACCTGCACCTTCGTCTTATAATTGTAATGTTCTATACTAAAATAGCCTAATTACTGAACTTAAAAACGAACGTAAATTAACGGTAATTTTATACACAGTAAATTCATTATTGTAATTTAAATACTACATTAAACACAATGGTAGAAAAAAGCTCTACCGCCCCTTCCGTTCGAGCTTCGAGCTTTTAAATGGCGCTAAATGAGTTACGTATGCGTTCAGCACGTTCTCACATCGCGCACACAATTATCTATAATGAAACTGTGTTTTTATAAAGTGGGCCTTTTATAAAATGTCTACATTTTGGAATGCGTAATAAAGTTTTTTTTATGGCAATGAATGACGAGACGAGCATGCCGTTCGCCTGATGGTAAGCGATACGACCACACATAAACAATAGTAACACCATACAGCACCTTGAGTTACAAAGTACTGTGTGGCATTCTACTGCGCTCGTCATCCTGAGACATAAGATGTTTAGTTCGTAGTATTGTTTTTCCAAAATACTTATAAGACTTTAAGTGAAAATTAAAAATAACTTAAAGAATCTCATCTTACTTATTTCGAATGTTATAAATGCGACAGTTTGTAAAAAAAAATGTTTGTTAGAAGTAAATGCAGAAACAACTGAACGGATTTAGATGAAATTTAGCACACATGTAGACCATGTCCTGGATTAACACTTAGGCTACTTTTTATCCCGATAATTATTTATATGGTGAATAATGCATGTTTTTAATGTGGATTTATTAATAGATGGTACTGCCTTCGTACTGTGTTTTAGGGGCTTTTGTAGTGGGAAAGGCTTTTAACTCGGCCGAAGCCGCGAGCAACACCTACTCCAAAATAAATCTAAAATTTAAAAACAACTTAAAATATAAACGAAAATTGCATTTCAATTAAAATAGATCGCTCGCAAATTGGTGAGCCTATTACGAACTATAAGAGCTCCTGCATTCTGATGCGGCCCCGAGGACAAATCGGCATACGCTTTGACGATTAATATGAAATTAGATGGCTGTGACTGTATAGGATTTTGAATTATTTGATTGCGGTTTCGGTACGCTGTATTGTTGAGGTGCTTTTGTCAATTACAGATTAATTATTGTACGATAATTGACGTGTGTTGGGACCTATGCCGCGTTGAGTGTAGGAAATTTCATTATATATAATTGTATTTTGGATAAGCGTAATATTTTAGCGACATTTTAAAGCTCGATTAAGCGATAGATTATATACAAAATATAAATTTTAGTATCAACGATCAAAACCTTTTTTTGTGTAACTAATTTGAATTAAAATCTCGCAAATCATACTCGTAACGCGTACGCAATACAACTACGCCACTAAGGCAGTCTATCAAGTCCATATACAATTATTAGCACCCCAGCAAGCTACTGAGGCTACTAATCACCGTTATTATAAGTGTGGTATGTATCTGATATTTATATTATCTTAGTCTTAGTATCGAGATTCCAAGATTTATTAATATCGCCAATCATTAATATAATTATTTTCGTTTTTTAAATAACTTTAATGTGTTAGAGCCCTTGTTTCAATGTGGAATGTGGAAATGTTCTTTAAATTATATTTTCGTAAATTTTGGAGTATTTTAACAAAATTGTATTCTTCGAATTCAGACATAATTATTGAGTTCAATTGTCAATAGTTTATATGTCATAGTCTTTCATTAAATCGTTAATGAACATTTTTGTTAATTATATTTTCTCATATTTATTGCATATTGAATTTCATTTTGTTTAAGTATATATATTTTAATTAAGTAACTGTTCAAAACACCTTATTCGTTTAGTGACATTGTATTAGACTGTTAACCACGAAGTTCTGAATTAAAACAGGTCGGATCTGATAAAAAAAATGAACTCTATCTTTGATACTTTAAAAATCATTATAGATCAAGGAGGCCGACGAAATAACACAACACTTTTTTTTTTTTTTTTATTAAATGGCACACCAACAGTTAATAGACTGAAATTTGTTACATAAAGTCATTTTGTTTCAATACTAGTCTACTCACCAATTACAGGCGTGAAACACCATTCGTAGGAGATAATTAAACATTTGTCATTAAATTTATAACAAACGAAATTAAAAATTAGTACAACTAACAATAATAATGAAAATTAATAAATATCTATTGGAATTTAAATAAACACAAAGACTAAAATAGACAACGCATCAAATAAACCCACAAGTGGGACTCGTCGATCATGATTGCAGCATTTTTCGTTTAAATGTGAGAATCGAATCCGACAATACATCCACAGAGAGTGAACTCTGGATGTATGATACCCCACCATCTTCCAAAATCTAGACCTTTAACAGTTACAACATCCAAGACAATAAAATCGCTTACAAACTCTTTTAAACAGACATCTTACAATATCCTTTGCACTCACGTACAAAGAAAACTCGAAATCAGATCTTATCAACCCAAGACTCAATATAGTCTCGAACTCGGTGTTAAATGTTTGTGACGGGCACAACATAAAAGGAATAAAGCGAGCTAGCGCTGAGAACAATATCCGTTCTTGTAACTAAACATCGGATGGTTAAGGCGATGCTTCGTTTGGGATGTTTTAAGACACGAATTTGCTAAAAATCGAAGAATGAGGCGAAACCGCTAACAGCAGACAGAACCGTAGATAGCAAAGGCCATTCAGAACTTTGAGTTATAAAGCATGGCATTGCACTGTACTCGTCACCCTAAAATAAGAAAAAAAGATATAAAAAGCGTGTTAAGTCACTTATGACTAGTAATGACCTTGAAACCGGACCAAAACAAAATCATTTTTAAAGAATAGGCCTATATTAGTGGGTCATATGATCTTAAGTTATTCCAGAAGAATCCATTGTCGGTCTAAACATAAATATTTGGAGGAAGAGGAGGATCCTTGGATCTCTGAAATCATATGCAAAATGGACCCAGCTGTCCATTTACGTTGATTTACACTGAGACAATGGTACAAGCTCTCGCCTACAAAAGATACTGTTTTCTATTTTTAAGGAGTTTTCAACTAAACCTGTTCTCACCCTTAAATTTTCTTTAGATTGCAAGGGGACACGTGGCTCTAAGAATTTGTTCTCAGCGCTTAGAGTATTGTATCCGCTAGTGGACAAATTGAACACTACGGCTCGCTTTCGATACGCGACGCGAAATTTCCGGGATAATTTTTAAATTAAACTGGGAATCGAAGCAGCGAAAACCTCTCTGATGGTACGTTTTGATTACATTTCAGGTCCAATTTAGTTTAAAATGTGCTGTGTACAATTGTGGGTAGGGAAATAATACAAATTATTTCGTTGAGATTTAGTTATTTGTTCCATTGGCTACGACTGCTTAGTGCTATCTATACAAAGGAGAAAACTTGTCGAACTGGGTATTAGTAAGGTTCTGTACCTACCTATCTAGGTATGACTGTAAACACGATAAATTATTCACAGTGCCTCGTTGAGATAAGTCACGTTGCAACATGAGGTGTAGAAACAGTAAGACAGATCAGCATACTTTATTTTTTATTGCATTGAATGACGAGATGAGCATGCCGTTCGCCTGATGGTAAGCGATACGACCACCCATAAACAGTAGCAACACCATCCAGCACCTTGAGTTACAAACTACTGTGTGGAATTCCACTGCGCTCGTCATCCTGAGACATAAGATGTTAAGTCTCATTATGTCCAGTAGTTACACTGGCTACAATGTCCTTCAAACTGAAACACAACAGTGCATGCACACTGCTGCTTGGCGGTAGAAATAGAAATTGCGTTGGCATCCACCCAGACGGACTTTTACGTATTTATTATGAGAGATCTACCACCAGTTATACTGCCCACAGTTGAGAGATAGGATGTCTCACTTTGATCGATTTGGACTTAGTTAGTCTACTGTAGTCATTGATTATATATCCCAAATTCTCAGCGCATCTAATCGTGTTTACTAGGATAGACAATGGCACACATTTTATGACACCAAATTGTAAAATTCGAATGTCTGCCAACATGCATGAGCTTATCAACTAGAAATATCCGGATACATAAATTGTTCGTTCACCAAAACCTCTGTTAAATACCATTTTCAGGAATACAAATTTATCCTGAAGAGTAAAAGATATCCAAGTACCATTAAAATAAAAGGAATAAGTTTGATCAAATGATCCAATATAACTAAAAGTGTAAGCGGCCGATATTTACACGCAATCCGAGCCGAGATGGGGCTTAACCAGTTTGTTAGCAACCCTCAGGACTGATTGAATCAGACGGGAATAATCTCATCCAGCGGGAATCATGTAGAAATATGGAGAGACAGGGATTTGTGAACTTCCTCATGTTAAAGGATTTCGTAATTTAAAGTGTTGTGTTCGAACGGTTTAGTGGTTTTTTGTGGGGTTTAGATGTATCTGATATGTACATTACATCTTGCTGGTTCAGTGTGAAGATGTTTGGATGTCTAGGTTGGAATCCAATATTAGTTAAATCTTATAAACAAAAAGTATTGCAAGATCTAGGAATACCATCTCGGATCTGGATTTCCTAGTCTACAAGTAGAGCATACGCTACCATTACATAATGGGGACAATAAAAACAAATTATTATTTACTTTAGTATATAATGTATGCCATAATATGTTTGTTCAGTTAATGTTTTTGAACACAGTCACGCCTTACCATCCATTTTTCTTTTAAAAAATAAATGTCCGCACATTCAGACATTTCAAAATAAACGATTGGAAACTTGAGACCAATCGAGTTTTGTTTTGTCGGCTAAGTCGCGGATGCCGAAAAGTATTTTTGTGTAAAAAGTCACAGTGATAGATCGGCCTCTCGTCTTATGTATGTCATGGGAATAATACGAAATCAGACACTTACGGCAATCCCTAGTATCTAACATCCAGGGGCTTGAGGTGACGATGGATAGCTATCGTCACTCAATTTGTAGGGCTCCGAACCTCGAAAGGAACCCTTGTAGGATCATCTTGTTGTCGGTCTGTCAAGACTTTCTTACGAACGAGCAAAGTTATCAAATTGAATTTTATATGACATATTCGAATCTACGGTCTCTTTCAGTTGTGATATAACCAAACTTGTAAGTCAACACGATCAAAAGATATGACCGTTTATGTCACATATCTTCGTATATTTTGCGATTTCTTAATGGAAACAAAACCTATAGGATACTTTCCGTTGACCTAGAATAAGTAAATTTGGCAAAAAGCAAGGTCTTACAGCACATGTTAAGAAAAAAACCGCAAATATGTACTTTAATAACAAAAATAAAGCGAATTTACTATTACAAACCTGTTATTTGCGGTTGGTGCGATAACCGTATCTAGAGATCGAAGGGCAAAGTTAAGTTTGTCCTTTTAACCTAGTTTGTCTTTTAATTGGATAAATAATTTTAGATGCTTTCTTAATGTACCTACTTATGAAGTTTGTTCGGAACGCTTGGTGCGCGAATCCAACTCGCAATTGTTCGGGTTTATTATCTGTTATTTAAATTGTGCCTATTTTCCAGATGAATGTTTCTTAAAATCCTATGCCACTTTTTAGAAGTTGCATGAATCAATAACATTTTGGCAATCTACCACCTTATAAAAAACAGTGTTATCATCCATTTTCCAAACTCCAAATTAATAATCCAGAAAAACCTACCTTTTTTTTTTTTTTTTATTTATTGCATTGAATGACGAGACGAGCATGCCGTTCGCCTGATGGTAAGCGATACGACCACCCATAAACAGAAGCAACACCATCCAGCACCTTGACTTACAAAGCACTGTGTGGCATTCCACTGCGCTCGTCATCCTGAGACATAAGATGTTAAGTCTCATTATGTCCAGTAGTTATACTGGCTACAATGTCCTTCAAACCGAAACACAACAATGCATGCACACTGTTGTTTGGCGGTAGAAATAGACATTGCGGTGGTACCCACCCAGACGGCCTCTTACATAATGAGAGACCTACCACCAGTAGACCTACCTACCTTACAATCACACCATATGTGAAAAAACTGCCCTTTGAACACACATTCCATAATACATATTCATTTCACGAGTCGCGCAGATATTTTTAATAAAAGCTGATTTCACAATCTGCCTGCGACCCATACAAAGAAAGTTCCGGAACTGAAATGTGAAAATGTTCATTCACCAAGTTTTAATACGTATTTTTGCCAGGTGAAAGTAATTTTTGCTCCGATGAATGGTAAAAGTTTTATACAATACAGAATGTATTCCCGTTTTGAAAAACTGAAGTTTATAATAGGCTTATATGAGACAGCGTTGCTATCATTTTGAATACATTTATACCGCGTCTTTGTATTTGTGTATTGAAAATTAAAAATGAAGAATTGCTGGAGAAAAGAACTTGAGTTCGTCAATTATTTGCCTATATCTCTAATGCAGTATCATGCGGTACTTTTGATTTTAAAGTTATAGAGGATGTTACTGAGTAAGAGTAGATGATATTCATACTATTTTATTAGTCCAGAGTACAGTTACAAGACACAGAAGTTTAGGTTTTTTGGCCAACAGCGTGACGTAGTTCTACCCATGTTTCATGAAAAAATCTTGGTTGTGAAGTGAAATTCTGCCTCCAAAAGTAACATCCACCACAAACTATTAATGTCTACTTATATGTTCATTTAATTATAAACTTTATTTTGTTACAAGAATACGATTCAAAACAATGGATGTATAAGTTTGTATTTATGGTACTTTCATATCCAAGCATTTGGTTGGAATAAGATAAGGTGTGCGTAAAATAAATAGAAGTGTAAAATAAGTTTATTTTATTTATATTTCATTCATTGTCTGCAGCAATTTAGAAAATTAGTTTTGTATTCAAAATTATTTCTATAAAATTTTCGTTTGTCAATTCTTTATTATTAGTGATCGATCACTTTGATGTATTATCTATTTTATTTGCTAACTAGTTTTTGCCCGCGGCTCCGCCCGCGTGTCCTGCTTTATATTTTCCCAGGATAAAAGTAGCCTATACGTTAATCCAGGACATCATCTACCCGTCCATATTTCATCGAAATCCGTACAGTAGTTTTTGTGTGAAAGAGTAACAAACATCCATACATCCATACATCCATACTTACATACTTCGCATTTATAATATTAGTAGGATAAATGGTGCCGATTGACTGACTGAACTGATTAAGCTTTGGAGAGTCACAAATCGAACAAGTATCATTGTTTATGGTCTAAACTCGATGGATAAGAATAAGAATGAGATGAAGAAAAGGATTGGGGAAGGCATTTATTAATCTGCGGGATAGTTAACAACTCATAGCAAGTAATAATTTCTTATGTTTACGCGAATGTTAGAAATTTAAATAAAACAATTTTTCGGATTTTATCGCGGTTTTTTAAATTAGATTTTCTCCCTGAAGCCTGGAAATTCTTCGAAATATCCGGTCAAAATATAATGAAACTGCTAGCGCCATGTCAAAAATCTCCTGTTGTGGATGACCTAACACATTCTGATTGTTAAAACGAAACTAGCAATATTTTTTTAAACATACTAATTATGGTTTTTTTTTCAAGCTAAAAACTTCAAGCAAATGACTTATCTCGATATTTTTTCATTAATACACTGAAAAAGCACGATACCAACAACTGTAATACATTGTCTACGTGTTTTTTTTTTAATATTTTTTATTTAAATAAATAAAATAATAATAAAATCCTCCCTAGCCAGTTTCGGCCACGGCGGCCAATCTCAACGGAGATCAGCCAGGTACGCAGGAGATATTATAGTGCACAAGTGTGTGCGCAATAAGTTTACAGGTGCACTCGCTATTCCTTCACTCTCATAGTCCGGTGAGACGGCAATCCGACATGACCGGAGGGAGATCAGGCGCAGGACCAACGCCTTTACGTGTTTTCCGAGGCGCCAGGGTATCACACCACCAACTTCCTGACTCCGAGCTGCGACTGAGTAATTTTTAAGATGGAAAAACCCAGTCACAATGTTTTTGGCTCGACCCGGGATTCGAACCCAGCACCTCGGCGCGCAAATCGTAATTGTATCATCATAGACTAATTAATACCTTTTCTCAAAAATACAAAACATCACCCACGGAACAAAAGCGTACTATATCAAGTATTTGAGGAGCGTTCGGTGTCGCTTGTCGTAGAAAGAATAAACTCTTTGAACTCAGTTCTTAGTATTAAAAAATGGAATATTCTTGTTTATTTGCGCACTACAAAGTTTCAAAAACAATTGTTCACCATCACAAATGTATTTTTATTTCATTCTTGGGAAGCGCAATCCTATAAAATAGGAGTGAACTTAAGTTTTTTGTTTATTTATTTTGTCATAGCAATAGGGGATATATATAATATCTTGATTAAAATATAGTATATAGCCAGTAGAATGCACTACGTCAGATCTAGTTTGTATCTCGAAATATTGTTGGAATTCCGTACATCAAAAATGTTGTACTTATTACATAGAAGTATGATTTTTCGAAGGATATCACCCATACGAACTGCATATTGAAAGGATGTGCCATTTAAAAATAAAATTCCATTCAAATCATTAAAGAGTTTTCTAAAATAATAAAATTCCGTCCAATTAAGCACAAGCTATTCATAAAATCAAAGGGAACATTCGTCGTTCCAACTCCCAAATTCTTTGCTCTCATCAAACGTATTTTACGTAATCCTGGTAAAATATCATTGAAGTGTTCTAAATTGCTATCTTCACTAATTATAGCAGTAATTACAAACTGATTACAAGTTTTGTTCATGGAGCGCAAAACGGAATGTCGTGCCTTTGCCGCATGGTGTCAAATGTAAACGCGAGCGAAGTTTAAAATAATTTTAAAACTTATAGAAATGTTGTTTTGATTCAATTGAATATTTTTTTTGTATTGCTGGAGATTTTATACATTATTCATAAATTGAAATGGAAAAATACATGGATAATTATTTTTATAGATATGAAAATATTTGGATTTTAAATTATACCAACAATCTCCAATAAGACAATATTTTTCGTACCACCATCTATAGTATTGATATTCTTGCTGCACAAGCTCTTATCCATTGTAGGCGTTACACACTTCTTCCACGTGTATTGTAGAAATAATTAACATTTTATAAAACCCTTGAGGTCAATCCCTACTGAAAGGGCAGTAATTACTATAGCAACTAAAAACTCAACACTCATAATCCCCGTCGAATCCCCGTTCGCCGATCGCTCATCCCACGCGACCACGTCAACTAATATTGTACCAAATTGCTTTCACATCTCTGCCCATTCACGTGACATCTCCTCAGAGAATTTATTCGCGTATCCACGTTTAGTTTGTAATTAGTATTTTTCTATGAGGAAACTTTTTCCATTTGCCAAATTCCAATTTCGTCACCTGAGCAACGGCCCCGCGCGGCGAACATCAAAGCGGCGCGGGATTTCATCTCGATTTTGATTTGTAATTTGCCGTTTGTGAATGAAGTTTGTGGTAAAAATTGCTTTTATAAACGTATATTTCGGGGTTCAAAAGAGTGTAAAAGAACTAATTAAAAATGTATTTTGGTTTCTTTGTTATTTTGTTTAGTGTAAGTGTTGGGAAGGAATGACTATAACGTAATGATTACAAACTCTGAGAATGACATTCATTGTGTAGGAGGCGACTTAGGTGTTTTGATTTTTGATATTACCATACACCTACAGAGGTTTCTTAATTTTTTACATAATGTTAAAGACAAAAAACTCTAAATAGAATATAAGTCAAACCTCTGTTCTGCATAGACTTACAACCAAAATCCACATTTTGGGGACATTGTCGCACCAGTTCCACTGATAAAGAAAAAAAAGGATTTTAAGAATATCTAACCTACCTGTACCATGCAGTTTCAATTCAGTATGATATATTATTAAAGGGTTATTATATTTCGGATTTCCTGACAAATTAGAGATAAATAGCTATGGCAGCATGTGAGACAAATGCCGCAATTCTAAGAAAATCTCTACCATGTTCGAACGGTTTTTCTGGTTCAATTACGGGCCATTCATGTCCGTATTTGTTTATAATGTAGCGGAGCTTCCAGCGATACGTCTTGTCCAATTCGATAGTGACGGGAACAGGTGTCAGCCTGTGTATTCGCGCGGAACGTAGGGCTGCCGCGTACTATGTAACGTTTATTTGAGAGTTAGTTTTGATTTATTTTGGATTTCTAATTTTTTTTATTTATAAGGAAGTGAGACTGAAAATAGCCCGGTCCCTAACATGGCCTATCATAATTTTTTTCGTTTTTTTTTGTTGTAAGGCATACTATATACTACGATTCTTTACTAGTTCCTTTATTTTAAAATTTTATGATATGTAGTGATAAGTTTGGTTTAAGGTTTTTGTTTATATTTCTCTATGAAATGATTTGATGAAGATTTTTAAGTTAAATGGGCCAGCAGTTGTTCCGTAACATTACTTGACATAGTACTTAATATTTTAAAGAAGTATATAAAATTTGGATATGGAACATAATCTCGGTACCTATTTTGAAAACTCCTTCATGAATGAGCTGATAGCTATTGGCTATTTAATTCTGGGAACGAAGATAGGAACTGCGAACAAACTAATTTAAACTTATATAAACCAATGAATAGAGTTCAGAATAACGACAAAAATAAATTTATTTTACACCAGACCAGTCGTAGGTACCCATCAAGCAATCGACTATCAAAGTTCATCTCACCATTAATTTACGTAAAGGGATATACAAGACAACTAGTGATTACAACACCTACCACGCAAATCGTCGAGAATAGGGCAAAAGCGCGTATATTACTGGTAAAAACCGCATAAGTGACGAAAAAAGTTTAATTGAAATTGATACTTACAACACTAAACTTAAGATTGATACTACTATACATTTATTTTTATTTACGCGGTATTTACCCATGCTAGTTACGCAGTATTGCACTACATCTGACAGAATACAGTAGCTCCACCTAGTAATATTCCATTTAAAATATTTTTCGTAACACTATTCCTCAAATTTTGTAAATTTTTCGAAGTACATTTCCGCGTACTGTTTTTTAATCAACGATTCTGAAAAATCTGTTGCTGTATTTCAATTTGTTCGCATTTTGTTACGTATAAATAAACAATCAAATATCCATTGCAGAATTCAGTTTAATATTAATTATTGATGGGTTGTTTACCATGTTTCCTAGAAAATCAACTTTATTAAAACTCTGTTGATATTTACTAAAGGATATTTATTGTCATTCGAATATAATGAATTCATTAAATTTTGCATTGCTATATGCGTTGACATATTTTGTTTTGCAAACAATGTTTATATACATTTTTCTATGAAATATTATTATATAAAGTCACAAAGAGATCATCTCTGTCGATGAACAAAAACAAGAGATAACTTAGCTTTGAGGAAAAAAAGTTGAGTTAGGTAGTTTAAAATTCTCCTGCCATTTCAATTGATTCACTTACCACCTTTATTTAAGTACTTAAATCTTTTACTGTGAGATAATGGTACCATATCGATGAAGTTGACCAACAACGATGGTATTTAAATAGAAAAACCGAGCCTACACAATATTAAAAAAATATTGCCCGATGCTTGCAATACTTAATAATTATTAATTATAATTATTAATTATAATCATTAAATAAATTTGGGATTTATAACTATAATGGAAAGCTTTTTTAATTATCTCGAACTTATTATATATATTTTTATAAAAATACAAACCTCATTTCCTGCATTAATAATGAAATTAAATTACCAAAATCGATTTGTGCCAGCCCTGCGGCAAAGACACGTCCATACAGACGATTTGTACTTCTCAGGCATGAATACGAAACAGCACTGTATAGTGGACGCTTTATATTTATTATCCAGAACCCATGCTTGTTTCGGCAAGATTTCGTATATCACTACCGACTGAAGACTTACGGAGGTATGCTATGCTATAAAACTACTGATTATATTACGTATCATCCTTTTAATATTATAAGATCTTGTTTTACAACTTCTTAGTAAATGTAACTCGTCACTTAAATGTATTAGGCGACCAAATATAAAAATCACAGTCTAATCTATGATACCACAAAAATGGAAATAATATGAGTACTATCTACATGAACTGTTTAATACGATAACTTTTAAATAAAATTTACGTACTTGAAACTTGTGGCACAGGTCCTTGCTGAGTTTGGATGAGTTTTTAAAGATAAACGCACATGCGTTTATCTTTAAAAGTTCTTTAATGAATACATATTCATTAAAGAACTTTATCCCTATAAAAATGCAGTTGAATTCCCAAAATTGATATTCAGCCAGGCCAAGCCACTATCAAAAGCACTTGTGTTCCTAATATTACGTTAGCAAATACAATACGTGTCACGAAGAATGGTTCGCCAACATTAGGTCACTTAATTTCCGGGTGTCTAGTCTAGAAATCTCTGTCAAGTGAGGATGGAGCTTTGCAAATATGGTCTAAACTTTTCTCATTAGGTTCATAATATAGTTGGACGAAAGATCTTGACTGAATCCGTAGCGCGGGTCGGAAACGTGGAGTGTGATATATTTATGATTTGCAAATTTTTTTTTTTTTTTTTTTTATGGCATTGAATGACGAGACGAGCATGCCGTTCGCCTGATGGTAAGCGATACGACCACCCATAAACAGTAGCAACACCATCCAGCACCTTGAGTTACAAAGTACTGTGTGGCATTCCACTGCGCTCGTCATCCTGAGACATAAGATGTTAAGTCTCATTATGTCCTGTAGTTACACTGGCTACAATGTCCTTCAAACCGAAACACAACAGTGCATGCACACTGCTGCTTGGCGGTTGAAATAGACATTAAATAGATTAAGATTAAGAAATTAAATTAAGATTAAGAAACAAATAGATATTTGTTTCTTAATCTCACTAACCAAGAATCAATCTTAAGACCACTTTTAACAGGTTAGTCTGGAAATCTTTGGGGAAGGCCTATGTTCAGCAGTGGACTTCCAAAGGCTGAAGAAGAATAATCAATCTTAGTTTAATTTTGAAAAGGATGCAACTCACAATATTGCCAATTGAAACGATTAATACCGGTACTTCCGTGCTTTCTAACACGCTAGCCGTACTAAACCATTTTTATTTGCCTTCAAAGACAGAGCTAACAGCCCACCAGATGGTAAGTGGTCACCGTCGTCCATGGACGTCGGCGATGCCAGAAGCACAGACTAACCGCTACCTACTGTAAAAATCGAAATAAAAATGTTTTTTTCTTGGAATCAGATTTCTTAAGTAGGTAACCTGGTTACACCTCTTGTTTAGGCCAATGATCGGACTTGCTAATAAAACAATATGTGGACTGTACATAGGTTATAATGCCGTTATAATATTAAGAACATAAACAAACGAAGTGCTCGATTGCGACCGCGTTCGAGAGCTAAGTGTCGGTGGCGCGCGGGTGCTGGGCGAGCAGTTGGTACCGCGCCCCGCGACCCGCCTGCGCCTGCGCAGTCCATTGTGACGGCAGCAACACCTCTGCCTAACTCTTCGGGGATAAGGGCGTGATGGGTGTTTGTTTTTTCCGTACTTATCATCTAACGATGCGTTGAATTTACTTAGTACCCGATATTACACTTAATTCATTGAAGTACCCGTAAGTACCCGTGACTGCCTCGGTGGCGTAGTTGTATTACGTTATGACTGCAATGCTGAGGTCTCGGGTTCGATTCCCGGGTCGGGCAAAGTGATATAGAGTTATAAATTCAGTATCAGCTCGAAGTCTGGTATTTGTGCCCGATATGGCGATAGGCTCGCCCCCTATCACATCATGGGACGGAATACGCACGGCGAAAAGTAGGTGCACTAGTTGCGCCTTCGGGGATAAAGGGCGCGAGTGTGTGTGTGTGAAGTACCCGAATTAAAGAAATCCACAAAAAACGTGATAACATATTATATACGTTGCTAACAACGTCAAAAAGTAACGATATCTACGATTGTCAGTGTATAAATGACCCGCAAATCAGTAAAATATATGCAACGTTTAATTTCGGACATTGCTCAAAATCTCCCCTCTGTAACAGGCGCGCTTAAAAATCAAGCTGTATTTTAAATTGCTGTTAACGTAAAACGAACCTCGGACGCCCGTGTCAAACTCACGCTTCGGTTCAATTAAAAACATAATTGAGAATTGGGGTGTTGGGTGTGGAGGACGGCGGGGGGAGGGCTTTGTACGACAATCGTAGTCTTAAATTTGATTATTTGGTGTATATTCGGGATTAGTTGGTGCAAATATCAGTTCGTCGATGAATATGATTTTAGTGTTGCGAAATATCGTATGAGGCTAAAGAGTTCTAAGATAACGTAGAGCGGACATTGGGAAAATTGTAAAAAAATTTGAGCTTGTTTGTCAGTAACTCAATCTACGGTGAAATAGCAAAACACCTATGTAAAATGCATTAGAACATACTTTGACATGATCGTAATGCGCAAATTGGCATATTTTCATTCAAAATATCATTTATGTATAAAAATTTAGGCCGCGGCTTCGCCCGCACGAAGGAGATTTTCCTGGATAAAAGTCCCACTGTACATTTTCCCGGGATAAAAAGCCTAAAACCTTCCCAGGGTCTCTAACTATCTCCATACCAAATTTTTTCCCCTTAGGGGATGAATTAAAAAAAAACGATACGCTTTTTTTATGGCATGGAATGAAGAGACGAGCATGCCGTTCGCCTGATGGTAAGAGATACGACCACCCATAAACAGTAACAACACCATCCAGCTTCTAGAGTTATAAAGTACTGTGTGGCATTCCACTGCGCTCGTTATCCTGAGACATAAGATGTTATTATGTCCAGTAGTTACACTGGCTACAATGTCCTTCAAACCGAAACACAACAGTGCATGCACACTGCTACTTGGCGGTACACGTCTTCCATCAATTCTGAAAAGAGTTATGCAAAATTTGAAGTAGATTGGACCAAGGTATCACGTTGTCCCATACAAACTTTGCTCCCTTTTTCACCCCTTTAGGAGTATAATTTCTTAAAATCCTTTCTTATTGGATTCCTACGTCATACAAAGAACACACCCTCCAAGTTTCAGGTTTCTACGATCATCGGTTTAGGCTGTGCGTTGATCTGTCAGTCAGTCATTCAGGACAAAGCATTTATATGTATAGATATCAATGCAAAATATGCATACCGAGACGTCTTGTCACATGGACGTGTCAGATAAGACAGTGACTTATAACCAAATTGATAATAATTTTTGGATGAAAAATTAAGTCCTGATGTCCGGTCTATAAGTAACTACACTATTTAATGACTACGTATGAGTCTATTAAGATACTTTTCTTATACCTTCTATTATAGTTTTAAAAAGTTCTCGTTATTATCATAAACTACTCTCTGAAAAAAAAACAATACTACTAAATGCTGCATATATCCATACATATATCGCACCTTTAGAACGAAAACGACACAATTCAAAAATATCGAAAATTGAGTATCTCCATAATATGACTTAAAACGAAGTTCTCAATACAACAATAGTTCAAACACAGTCATATTCAAGTGGGAAAAGGACCAAACTGTTATGTCGGGCCTTTTATATTATATTTTTATAAAAGAGGGACCAGTTTTAAGTCATTTTATGACGATAACTCAATTTTCAATTGTTTTCAATTGTGTCGTTTTCGTTCTAAAGGTGCGATATGCTCCATACATACATCTACAATATTCTGCGCGTAACTGCTAGTCACTTTATACAGTATGTAAGTGATAGAGGAGAGATCACCCTGTATGGAGAACGAAAGTATGTGATGAATTATCAGGTTACTTAGATAAAGAATGTAATAACACTAATATGTCAACTTTCACAGAAAGATAATTTAAACAGTTTCATCCTTCCAAATAAAAAAATCAAAGCAAATACAAAATTAAAAATAATATCCAGCATGATATTGTTGAATGTTTAAACCCAACCTCTGGTAATAAAACAACTCCATCCAAACTGTAACGGTTTAAATTCGAATCTGCCATAATTAAACCTTATCTAAATATTACCGCAGAATTTTGTGTACAATTTAACTTGGGCCGTGTTTGCTTCCACGCCGAATACTTTCATCTTGAAGCCACGATCCAATAATTATATCATTTATGTTTCCTAAACTGTCGGAATGTTTGTATATTGGAAATTGTTTGTACTTTGTAGGGAGTATCGATTTTATCCGTTGTTGATATTGTTATTCGATTGCTTTTTCTTTGTAAATAATTTGGAATTATATTTTAAGCATGACGTTAGCCGTCAAGGAATGTTCTTGATTCGTGTTTTTTAGGACTGCTCTTTTTTATTATCTATTAAACGTTTACTTCGATGTGTAAGGTTTAATAAAATGGAAAACAATTTACATAATATGTTCATAAATTTTAATAAATCGTTACAATTAGTTTCATAAACCCCAAAACTCTGATCATTATTAATTAACTACTTTAAATAATCTGGCAACACAGCCAACAAAAAAAATTACGGTCAGAGTGGTGGTGGTAGCAGGTTTTTGCTTTTAAGAACAGAAATGGTGTGGCATTTCGCTGCCGAGACACGAAAACGGATAGAAGTAGTGTTCAAAGAGTCTACTAGTGATCTCTTAAGCCAGATTGGCAAATTATTGTTAGATATACAAGTGGAATGTGATTAAATATTCCTTTACAAGTACTGGTGCAGTTTTATTATTTGGAACAGTCTGAGGGAATCTTACAGATGGAATCAAGATTTTCGAGGTCTAAACATTCACTCCCATTAAATATAATATTACTTCAGCTAATATCTAAAATATCAGTACCCATTTCGTTCTTATCAAATTCTCCGACTCATCCGAAATCACGCATACGCATACTCACGCCTTTCATCCCCGACGGGGTAGGCAGAAGCGCAACTAGTGCACCCACTTTTCACCGTGCGTATTCCGTCCCATGATTTGATAGGAGGCGAGCCCATCACATCATGGGATCATCATCATCCGAAATCACGTCGTAGATTTTTCGTGATAACGTCAGAGCTTGCGGTGTCGCTTGCCGCCAGTAGGCATGTAGGCCCCAAGCCTATTTCCAATTTGCTTCTATCAATCAAGACCAATCTAGCTGAGTGGATTACTGGCAAATGAAATTTGCATAGACACCAGAACATCGCCTGTGACTGTCGCGCTTGTGTCATATTTATTCGTGTTGCGTTGGGCGGTTCGTGATTTCGAATGCGAGACCGTAGTGACCTATATTTATAGTTTGAAATCGAGTGGATTAAATTTGAATGAATGTGTGTTAAATATCACTTTGAAACTAAGATTTTCGTTTTAATAGTCGGATAAAGTTATATTATAGATTTGAAAAAGATATTGTAAATCAATGTTGAAATATTATGATTTTAAGTAATTTAGTATTAAAACATTTTAATGAAATAACATTAAAATCAAACTGTAAGATAAGCATTACCATCAAAATTACCACATTTAACGTTTTTCTGAAAATCAATTATTCCCAGAGGCATAAAAATGCATATTAACCTTTACAGTAAGCTTTCATTTCCTAAATGGAGTCGCAGGCAAAAGCTAGTTTTAAACGTTGCATTTCATGACAAGTCGTACGCCGGATGATAAGTCAGCATCAAGTTTATGGCGCTAGTTTTTATGCCGCAATATACTGACACTACGGCTTTTTATTGTTGTATCGCATTTGTTTTATGTTTTGAATGATTGTAATTGTTCTGGGATTTTTTGTCGGGGCTAATAGAAATTCTTTTATGTTTCCTATATTTATTAGTGAAGTAATAAATACGTTACAAAAGATTATCTCACATACTCCATAGCAGTTCCCGTAAAACAAGATTAACAATCGTTACTCATAATTCATACTATAATGACACTGATGACTATAGCTCTGAAAGTATCGGGAAATAACTCAATATCTAACTTGAAACGAAATAAATTATTTACTACTTTTCTTCGTAGTAAAGTGAAAGAAAAATGATGAAGAAGAGAAGCAAGACAGATAGACATGTTATCTGTGAAAATACTATGGATAAATTTCACGACGACTTATATCGTGCTATTATATCTGACTAGGTGATGCTTGCGGCTCCGCCCGCGTGAAAACGTTTTTCCGCGATAAAATATTTTCCCGGGATAAAAAGTAGCCTATAGCACTCAGGAGTAATGAAGCTTCCTATTAGTAAGAGAATTTTCAAAATCGGGTCAGTAGTTCCTGAGATTAGCGCGTTCAACCAAACAAACAAACCCTTCAACTTTATAATATTAGTATAGATGACAATATAACGTGTACAAAAAATAACAGAATAAATTTATTTACTAACGACCTTATTCATAAACAGTTTAAAAACCTATTTTAGTTATAGAATGTTTTGTATTCTTCCTTCAAACTCAATTCAAAATTCATTCGAAGAAGATAAAACATTCGACAGCTAAAATTTTATGAATCTGTAAATATCTTGTTAATACTCTCTGTTTCAAGACTACTTGGAAATAGTTATTAAATGTATTTTATGTGGAAAAGAGAAAATAAATGTACATAATATTCCTAGAAATAATGCATCTCTATAAACGCTGTATTATCAATTCTTGGATTTTATGCAAAGGAACATTATCGGATTTCACACTAAATTGATGATTCCTAATAAGTAGCATTTCCAGAAAGCCTTTGAATTTCAAATGTAACTATTTTAAATATTATAAAGACTGAAGCACTTTAATTATTTTATTAGTAGTCATTGGTTTCTTAAAAGCCTCGACTGCCTCGGTGGCGTAGTCGTATAACGGTATGACTGCTATGCTGAGGTCTTGGCTTCGATTCCCGGTTAGGGCAAAGTGATATTGGGTTTTTTAAATTCAGTAGCAGCCCGGAGTCTGAAATTTGTGCCCTATTTGTGGATATGGCGATAGGCTCGCCCCCTATCACATCATGGGACGGAATACGCACGGCAAAAAGTGGGTGCACTAGTTGCGCCTCTGCTTACCGCTTCGGGGATTAAAGGCGTGAGAGTGTGTGTGTGTGGTTTCCTAAAAGAAAGTCAGGACCTAATTTATGATATTTTGATTAATATTCAGAATGCTATCTCTACCTCAACAGTACGGCGTAAGTCTTCTAATGTTATTATTACACGTCATCGTGTCTTACGTCTTCAATGCTAAGCTCTGCTACGCACAATCAGTATGCGTAAACGTGACCATACATGGAGCCTTCAGCTCAATTTACGAAGCTTGTGTCAAGACTGCGATATCATTATAAATGCCGTGTTAAATATTAATGTAAAATTAAAAGAACGCTCTCAGTAATTGTCAAAAAACTGTTAATCATTAATTGTCCTGAACATGTCTTCATCTAAATCGATATTGCTTATATTGGGTTCACGTCGTGTATTGTCTTTACGAATATTAATTAAAGCCGCTAAGCTTAAATGGAAATGGACTGGCTAGGTCAATCGTATGTCTGACGAGATTTGGGCCAGGATTGCCACTTTTTGGAGCCCTGACACTGCTCGTAGGTGCTATGGTAGACCAAAGAAGAAATGGCGTGATGAACTGGATTCATTTAAAAGTAACTGGTTTACAGAATTGCGATTCATGGAAGGACCTTGGCGAGGCCTTTGCCCCACATTGGGACATTATGGACTAATACAATACAACACTAAAATATTTATTGTATGGTGTGGTGGTTGTGATAGCTTATAATTAGAATATTCAATTTCTCGTTTCAGAATATTATTCACTACAATTTTTATTAATACCACAGTAATGATTCTTGGTTGCATAATGTCCTCAAAATGTTCACGTCCTATACAAACTAAAACATCTGAAAAACTAAATTCTCAACTAAACACGAAAGAAAGTTAAAAAACTTCTGGATCTTTGTGCCAGAGTCGGTAATAATGTCCATTTTAGAAGAAACCGAGCGAAGTCGGTATTCGATTAGAGAAGGCGGCGACAAAGGTGCCCCCCCTCCCTTTATTCCGGATAGTGTTGGACTGTTGCAAATTTCGCCATAGCACATAACGTTGCTGTTTGATTTGTGCCTTTGGGCATGAGAGGGAGCGTAATTCTAGGTTTTATGTTTATTTAGATTAGGTAGACTTTGGATTGCTTCCGGAGGATCCGAGTTTCACGGTATTTCAGTTTTATTTTATTCTTTGTGTTTGTATCATATTTTTATCCGACTGCGAAAGAAGGAGGGTTATTTGTATAAAAGTCATCGAAATGTAATTCACCACGCCAAGTTATAAAAGCATTTATAACAAGAGGTATTTAATAAAATTCTTCATGAGTATCATCATTATTTTCATTAGAAATCTGCAATCCATTAAAGATTCTTCTGGCACTACCGGTGTTTATGGCTAACGATAAACATTTATACCCTAACTTAATTAAATGCTCGTGAGCCAACTTAACCTTAACACTCTCAGTTGTAGAGGAGATTTCGTATATCACTACCGACTGAAGACTTACGGAGGTATGCTATGCTATAAAACTACTGATTATATTACGTATCATCCTTTTAATATTATAAGATCTTGTTTTACAACTTCTTAGTAAATGTAACTCGTCACTTAAATGTATTAGGCGACCAAATATAAAAATCACAGTCTAATCTATGATACCACAAAAATGGAAATAATATGAGTACTATCTACATGAACTGTTTAATACGATAACTTTTAAATAAAATTTACGTACTTGAAACTTGTGGCACAGGTCCTTGCTGAGTTTGGATGAGTTTTTAAAGATAAACGCACATGCGTTTATCTTTAAAAGTTCTTTAATGAATACATATTCATTAAAGAACTTTATCCCTATAAAAATGCAGTTGAATTCCCAAAATTGATATTCAGCCAGGCCAAGCCACTATCAAAAGCACTTGTGTTCCTAATATTACGTTAGCAAATACAATACGTGTCACGAAGAATGGTTCGCCAACATTAGGTCACTTAATTTCCGGGTGTCTAGTCTAGAAATCTCTGTCAAGTGAGGATGGAGCTTTGCAAATATGGTCTAAACTTTTCTCATTAGGTTCATAATATAGTTGGACGAAAGATCTTGACTGAATCCGTAGCGCGGGTCGGAAACGTGGAGTGTGATATATTTATGATTTGCAAATTTTTTTTTTTTTTTTTTTTATGGCATTGAATGACGAGACGAGCATGCCGTTCGCCTGATGGTAAGCGATACGACCACCCATAAACAGTAGCAACACCATCCAGCACCTTGAGTTACAAAGTACTGTGTGGCATTCCACTGCGCTCGTCATCCTGAGACATAAGATGTTAAGTCTCATTATGTCCTGTAGTTACACTGGCTACAATGTCCTTCAAACCGAAACACAACAGTGCATGCACACTGCTGCTTGGCGGTTGAAATAGACATTAAATAGATTAAGATTAAGAAATTAAATTAAGATTAAGAAACAAATAGATATTTGTTTCTTAATCTCACTAACCAAGAATCAATCTTAAGACCACTTTTAACAGGTTAGTCTGGAAATCTTTGGGGAAGGCCTATGTTCAGCAGTGGACTTCCAAAGGCTGAAGAAGAATAATCAATCTTAGTTTAATTTTGAAAAGGATGCAACTCACAATATTGCCAATTGAAACGATTAATACCGGTACTTCCGTGCTTTCTAACACGCTAGCCGTACTAAACCATTTTTATTTGCCTTCAAAGACAGAGCTAACAGCCCACCAGATGGTAAGTGGTCACCGTCGTCCATGGACGTCGGCGATGCCAGAAGCACAGACTAACCGCTACCTACTGTAAAAATCGAAATAAAAATGTTTTTTTCTTGGAATCAGATTTCTTAAGTAGGTAACCTGGTTACACCTCTTGTTTAGGCCAATGATCGGACTTGCTAATAAAACAATATGTGGACTGTACATAGGTTATAATGCCGTTATAATATTAAGAACATAAACAAACGAAGTGCTCGATTGCGACCGCGTTCGAGAGCTAAGTGTCGGTGGCGCGCGGGTGCTGGGCGAGCAGTTGGTACCGCGCCCCGCGACCCGCCTGCGCCTGCGCAGTCCATTGTGACGGCAGCAACACCTCTGCCTAACTCTTCGGGGATAAGGGCGTGATGGGTGTTTGTTTTTTCCGTACTTATCATCTAACGATGCGTTGAATTTACTTAGTACCCGATATTACACTTAATTCATTGAAGTACCCGTAAGTACCCGTGACTGCCTCGGTGGCGTAGTTGTATTACGTTATGACTGCAATGCTGAGGTCTCGGGTTCGATTCCCGGGTCGGGCAAAGTGATATAGAGTTATAAATTCAGTATCAGCTCGAAGTCTGGTATTTGTGCCCGATATGGCGATAGGCTCGCCCCCTATCACATCATGGGACGGAATACGCACGGCGAAAAGTAGGTGCACTAGTTGCGCCTTCGGGGATAAAGGGCGCGAGTGTGTGTGTGTGAAGTACCCGAATTAAAGAAATCCACAAAAAACGTGATAACATATTATATACGTTGCTAACAACGTCAAAAAGTAACGATATCTACGATTGTCAGTGTATAAATGACCCGCAAATCAGTAAAATATATGCAACGTTTAATTTCGGACATTGCTCAAAATCTCCCCTCTGTAACAGGCGCGCTTAAAAATCAAGCTGTATTTTAAATTGCTGTTAACGTAAAACGAACCTCGGACGCCCGTGTCAAACTCACGCTTCGGTTCAATTAAAAACATAATTGAGAATTGGGGTGTTGGGTGTGGAGGACGGCGGGGGGAGGGCTTTGTACGACAATCGTAGTCTTAAATTTGATTATTTGGTGTATATTCGGGATTAGTTGGTGCAAATATCAGTTCGTCGATGAATATGATTTTAGTGTTGCGAAATATCGTATGAGGCTAAAGAGTTCTAAGATAACGTAGAGCGGACATTGGGAAAATTGTAAAAAAATTTGAGCTTGTTTGTCAGTAACTCAATCTACGGTGAAATAGCAAAACACCTATGTAAAATGCATTAGAACATACTTTGACATGATCGTAATGCGCAAATTGGCATATTTTCATTCAAAATATCATTTATGTATAAAAATTTAGGCCGCGGCTTCGCCCGCACGAAGGAGATTTTCCTGGATAAAAGTCCCACTGTACATTTTCCCGGGATAAAAAGCCTAAAACCTTCCCAGGGTCTCTAACTATCTCCATACCAAATTTTTTCCCCTTAGGGGATGAATTAAAAAAAAACGATACGCTTTTTTTATGGCATGGAATGAAGAGACGAGCATGCCGTTCGCCTGATGGTAAGAGATACGACCACCCATAAACAGTAACAACACCATCCAGCTTCTAGAGTTATAAAGTACTGTGTGGCATTCCACTGCGCTCGTTATCCTGAGACATAAGATGTTATTATGTCCAGTAGTTACACTGGCTACAATGTCCTTCAAACCGAAACACAACAGTGCATGCACACTGCTACTTGGCGGTACACGTCTTCCATCAATTCTGAAAAGAGTTATGCAAAATTTGAAGTAGATTGGACCAAGGTATCACGTTGTCCCATACAAACTTTGCTCCCTTTTTCACCCCTTTAGGAGTATAATTTCTTAAAATCCTTTCTTATTGGATTCCTACGTCATACAAAGAACACACCCTCCAAGTTTCAGGTTTCTACGATCATCGGTTTAGGCTGTGCGTTGATCTGTCAGTCAGTCATTCAGGACAAAGCATTTATATGTATAGATATCAATGCAAAATATGCATACCGAGACGTCTTGTCACATGGACGTGTCAGATAAGACAGTGACTTATAACCAAATTGATAATAATTTTTGGATGAAAAATTAAGTCCTGATGTCCGGTCTATAAGTAACTACACTATTTAATGACTACGTATGAGTCTATTAAGATACTTTTCTTATACCTTCTATTATAGTTTTAAAAAGTTCTCGTTATTATCATAAACTACTCTCTGAAAAAAAAACAATACTACTAAATGCTGCATATATCCATACATATATCGCACCTTTAGAACGAAAACGACACAATTCAAAAATATCGAAAATTGAGTATCTCCATAATATGACTTAAAACGAAGTTCTCAATACAACAATAGTTCAAACACAGTCATATTCAAGTGGGAAAAGGACCAAACTGTTATGTCGGGCCTTTTATATTATATTTTTATAAAAGAGGGACCAGTTTTAAGTCATTTTATGACGATAACTCAATTTTCAATTGTTTTCAATTGTGTCGTTTTCGTTCTAAAGGTGCGATATGCTCCATACATACATCTACAATATTCTGCGCGTAACTGCTAGTCACTTTATACAGTATGTAAGTGATAGAGGAGAGATCACCCTGTATGGAGAACGAAAGTATGTGATGAATTATCAGGTTACTTAGATAAAGAATGTAATAACACTAATATGTCAACTTTCACAGAAAGATAATTTAAACAGTTTCATCCTTCCAAATAAAAAAATCAAAGCAAATACAAAATTAAAAATAATATCCAGCATGATATTGTTGAATGTTTAAACCCAACCTCTGGTAATAAAACAACTCCATCCAAACTGTAACGGTTTAAATTCGAATCTGCCATAATTAAACCTTATCTAAATATTACCGCAGAATTTTGTGTACAATTTAACTTGGGCCGTGTTTGCTTCCACGCCGAATACTTTCATCTTGAAGCCACGATCCAATAATTATATCATTTATGTTTCCTAAACTGTCGGAATGTTTGTATATTGGAAATTGTTTGTACTTTGTAGGGAGTATCGATTTTATCCGTTGTTGATATTGTTATTCGATTGCTTTTTCTTTGTAAATAATTTGGAATTATATTTTAAGCATGACGTTAGCCGTCAAGGAATGTTCTTGATTCGTGTTTTTTAGGACTGCTCTTTTTTATTATCTATTAAACGTTTACTTCGATGTGTAAGGTTTAATAAAATGGAAAACAATTTACATAATATGTTCATAAATTTTAATAAATCGTTACAATTAGTTTCATAAACCCCAAAACTCTGATCATTATTAATTAACTACTTTAAATAATCTGGCAACACAGCCAACAAAAAAAATTACGGTCAGAGTGGTGGTGGTAGCAGGTTTTTGCTTTTAAGAACAGAAATGGTGTGGCATTTCGCTGCCGAGACACGAAAACGGATAGAAGTAGTGTTCAAAGAGTCTACTAGTGATCTCTTAAGCCAGATTGGCAAATTATTGTTAGATATACAAGTGGAATGTGATTAAATATTCCTTTACAAGTACTGGTGCAGTTTTATTATTTGGAACAGTCTGAGGGAATCTTACAGATGGAATCAAGATTTTCGAGGTCTAAACATTCACTCCCATTAAATATAATATTACTTCAGCTAATATCAAAAATATCAGTACCCATTTCGTTCTTATCAAATTCTCCGACTCATCCGAAATCACGCATACGCATACTCACGCCTTTCATCCCCGACGGGGTAGGCAGAAGCGCAACTAGTGCACCCACTTTTCACCGTGCGTATTCCGTCCCATGATTTGATAGGAGGCGAGCCCATCACATCATGGGATCATCATCATCCGAAATCACGTCGTAGATTTTTCGTGATAACGTCAGAGCTTGCGGTGTCGCTTGCCGCCAGTAGGCATGTAGGCCCCAAGCCTATTTCCAATTTGCTTCTATCAATCAAGACCAATCTAGCTGAGTGGATTACTGGCAAATGAAATTTGCATAGACACCAGAACATCGCCTGTGACTGTCGCGCTTGTGTCATATTTATTCGTGTTGCGTTGGGCGGTTCGTGATTTCGAATGCGAGACCGTAGTGACCTATATTTATAGTTTGAAATCGAGTGGATTAAATTTGAATGAATGTGTGTTAAATATCACTTTGAAACTAAGATTTTCGTTTTAATAGTCGGATAAAGTTATATTATAGATTTGAAAAAGATATTGTAAATCAATGTTGAAATATTATGATTTTAAGTAATTTAGTATTAAAACATTTTAATGAAATAACATTAAAATCAAACTGTAAGATAAGCATTACCATCAAAATTACCACATTTAACGTTTTTCTGAAAATCAATTATTCCCAGAGGCATAAAAATGCATATTAACCTTTACAGTAAGCTTTCATTTCCTAAATGGAGTCGCAGGCAAAAGCTAGTTTTAAACGTTGCATTTCATGACAAGTCGTACGCCGGATGATAAGTCAGCATCAAGTTTATGGCGCTAGTTTTTATGCCGCAATATACTGACACTACGGCTTTTTATTGTTGTATCGCATTTGTTTTATGTTTTGAATGATTGTAATTGTTCTGGGATTTTTTGTCGGGGCTAATAGAAATTCTTTTATGTTTCCTATATTTATTAGTGAAGTAATAAATACGTTACAAAAGATTATCTCACATACTCCATAGCAGTTCCCGTAAAACAAGATTAACAATCGTTACTCATAATTCATACTATAATGACACTGATGACTATAGCTCTGAAAGTATCGGGAAATAACTCAATATCTAACTTGAAACGAAATAAATTATTTACTACTTTTCTTCGTAGTAAAGTGAAAGAAAAATGATGAAGAAGAGAAGCAAGACAGATAGACATGTTATCTGTGAAAATACTATGGATAAATTTCACGACGACTTATATCGTGCTATTATATCTGACTAGGTGATGCTTGCGGCTCCGCCCGCGTGAAAACGTTTTTCCGCGATAAAATATTTTCCCGGGATAAAAAGTAGCCTATAGCACTCAGGAGTAATGAAGCTTCCTATTAGTAAGAGAATTTTCAAAATCGGGTCAGTAGTTCCTGAGATTAGCGCGTTCAACCAAACAAACAAACCCTTCAACTTTATAATATTAGTATAGATGACAATATAACGTGTACAAAAAATAACAGAATAAATTTATTTACTAACGACCTTATTCATAAACAGTTTAAAAACCTATTTTAGTTATAGAATGTTTTGTATTCTTCCTTCAAACTCAATTCAAAATTCATTCGAAGAAGATAAAACATTCGACAGCTAAAATTTTATGAATCTGTAAATATCTTGTTAATACTCTCTGTTTCAAGACTACTTGGAAATAGTTATTAAATGTATTTTATGTGGAAAAGAGAAAATAAATGTACATAATATTCCTAGAAATAATGCATCTCTATAAACGCTGTATTATCAATTCTTGGATTTTATGCAAAGGAACATTATCGGATTTCACACTAAATTGATGATTCCTAATAAGTAGCATTTCCAGAAAGCCTTTGAATTTCAAATGTAACTATTTTAAATATTATAAAGACTGAAGCACTTTAATTATTTTATTAGTAGTCATTGGTTTCTTAAAAGCCTCGACTGCCTCGGTGGCGTAGTCGTATAACGGTATGACTGCTATGCTGAGGTCTTGGCTTCGATTCCCGGTTAGGGCAAAGTGATATTGGGTTTTTTAAATTCAGTAGCAGCCCGGAGTCTGAAATTTGTGCCCTATTTGTGGATATGGCGATAGGCTCGCCCCCTATCACATCATGGGACGGAATACGCACGGCAAAAAGTGGGTGCACTAGTTGCGCCTCTGCTTACCGCTTCGGGGATTAAAGGCGTGAGAGTGTGTGTGTGTGGTTTCCTAAAAGAAAGTCAGGACCTAATTTATGATATTTTGATTAATATTCAGAATGCTATCTCTACCTCAACAGTACGGCGTAAGTCTTCTAATGTTATTATTACACGTCATCGTGTCTTACGTCTTCAATGCTAAGCTCTGCTACGCACAATCAGTATGCGTAAACGTGACCATACATGGAGCCTTCAGCTCAATTTACGAAGCTTGTGTCAAGACTGCGATATCATTATAAATGCCGTGTTAAATATTAATGTAAAATTAAAAGAACGCTCTCAGTAATTGTCAAAAAACTGTTAATCATTAATTGTCCTGAACATGTCTTCATCTAAATCGATATTGCTTATATTGGGTTCACGTCGTGTATTGTCTTTACGAATATTAATTAAAGCCGCTAAGCTTAAATGGAAATGGACTGGCTAGGTCAATCGTATGTCTGACGAGATTTGGGCCAGGATTGCCACTTTTTGGAGCCCTGACACTGCTCGTAGGTGCTATGGTAGACCAAAGAAGAAATGGCGTGATGAACTGGATTCATTTAAAAGTAACTGGTTTACAGAATTGCGATTCATGGAAGGACCTTGGCGAGGCCTTTGCCCCACATTGGGACATTATGGACTAATACAATACAACACTAAAATATTTATTGTATGGTGTGGTGGTTGTGATAGCTTATAATTAGAATATTCAATTTCTCGTTTCAGAATATTATTCACTACAATTTTTATTAATACCACAGTAATGATTCTTGGTTGCATAATGTCCTCAAAATGTTCACGTCCTATACAAACTAAAACATCTGAAAAACTAAATTCTCAACTAAACACGAAAGAAAGTTAAAAAACTTCTGGATCTTTGTGCCAGAGTCGGTAATAATGTCCATTTTAGAAGAAACCGAGCGAAGTCGGTATTCGATTAGAGAAGGCGGCGACAAAGGTGCCCCCCCTCCCTTTATTCCGGATAGTGTTGGACTGTTGCAAATTTCGCCATAGCACATAACGTTGCTGTTTGATTTGTGCCTTTGGGCATGAGAGGGAGCGTAATTCTAGGTTTTATGTTTATTTAGATTAGGTAGACTTTGGATTGCTTCCGGAGGATCCGAGTTTCACGGTATTTCAGTTTTATTTTATTCTTTGTGTTTGTATCATATTTTTATCCGACTGCGAAAGAAGGAGGGTTATTTGTATAAAAGTCATCGAAATGTAATTCACCACGCCAAGTTATAAAAGCATTTATAACAAGAGGTATTTAATAAAATTCTTCATGAGTATCATCATTATTTTCATTAGAAATCTGCAATCCATTAAAGATTCTTCTGGCACTACCGGTGTTTATGGCTAACGATAAACATTTATACCCTAACTTAATTAAATGCTCGTGAGCCAACTTAACCTTAACACTCTCAGTTGTAGAGGAGGCCCGTGCTCAGCAGTGGGCAGTATATAATACAGGGCTGGTATAGTATAGTATAGTAGAGCCAACTTTATACTATATACATACATACACGGTCACGCCCTTTATGGCGTGCTTTTTTAGGCTGGTAGGTTAGCTAGGCTAGGACCTTTTTATCCTCGCCGGCGAGGACCGTGGCGTTTCCTTTCCTCGTAATGTAAAGATACTCCTTCCCTTTCTTTTATATCAGCTCCACTTCTCCTTACCTAGCCCTATTCCCGTCCCCAATGTCCGTGTCCTCTGTACCTATCAGCCCGTGCTGGTTGTTCATTATTTAATCTAGGTACTTTAAATTATTTAATTGGTATATGTACCTTTGTTATTGTCTCTACCTTGTCATGACTTGTCATAAGTGCTTTTTTATAAGCCTACTTGATCAATAAATGATTTTATTTTTATTTTATTTTATTTTATCCCATAGCGTTAGGCAGAGACTATTGAGCGCCACATGTTACGATCTTGACACACCTCTTTCGCCTCTTCCACATTCATAGTTTTTCTCATACATTTTCGCCGGCTAAGGGTACTCCTGATGCAGGCCACTTTTGACAGTTTTGCCTGGAAATCTTTAGGGGAGGGCTATGTTCAGCAGTGGACGTCATGTGGCTGATAATGATGAGGACCTGCCCTTTTTGGAGAAGATCATTTATTTGATCAGAGAACGTTATCCTAGGGCGTCCCCTTCCAGCCGTACCATCCATATTCGCTCCATAAATACGTTTCATAATCCGTCTTTCATCCATTCTCTCGACGTGCCCAAACCATCTCAACATACTTCTTTCAATCTTAGTCACCACATCATCCTATTTAAACTCCAGGTAACAATCGTTACTGGCTTCACAGTTCCTACATCTAAATCTAAGCTAATTCCAACATCTGCTATCTCTATGCTTGTACCATCCAATACAATTGTACTACTGGATGCAGCGTGTTGCGCGGGGTTAATCGGGTCGTCGACTCCGTCGGACCCGCCAAGTCGCCCTGACTCTAATGTCCCAGCTTTGTCTTAAGACATAACCGTTACAAACTCGCGATGGAACTTTCCTGACTACTGACGCTTTTTTAGCTACTGATGAAGTGGACTAGTTGGTGTTGTTTGAAGGAAACTAGTTTAAGCTTTGTATGAAATGGATTTGTGAAAGCATTTTTGTAGTAATTTATGCTGTAACGCATCTCTGACACTCAAAGTCATCAGAAGTCTACCCAGAAATCCTCGCATATAAGGGACAATACTTTTTTTCTTTTATTTCTCTTCAAATTACACACAATTTCCTTTACTCCAAAATTGACTTCAGAATACCAGCAAGTCACTTTATTCGAAGGGAAATAAAAGAGTTTTTGTCTCTATTAGTGTAAATCCCTATTGATTAACACTTAATCTCAATTCGTGTCGGTGGGTTAGATTAAACTGTTTGGTTTGGAAGGAATAAACGTCCGAGAAAAAGTCATCCGTCTTTTATATAAGGAAAAGCCGATGGTGAATTTTGCATGTCATCCCGAAGCTCTTAAGTCGTGACATTAGAGTTTATTTTAGAATCAATATAAATCCGATAGTGATTGGGAGATTATTTCTTTCGTTCATTGAAATAAAAAAGTTTTTACGTTGTTCGTTTGAGAGCAACTTGATGTTTATTAGTGCGACAAAATGAGCATGACTATTTGAAAAGTTTAGATATTTAGCTATTCTTTTTGTCTTGTCTTTATCGTTTTTCGATGTAGTGTATTCTTTTTTCTTTGTTCTATATTTACACTTAACTCATTCGATTTTTTTCAGTTCGCAATACGAAATTACAAACGGGCGGCCACGTATAACCCAGTAAATATCGGAACGCAGCGCATGTTTACACTGAACGTAGGTTTTCGATAGGTATCGCGCCCGGGGCGACGATATTAAATGTTTACATAAGACGAGAACAAGCAAACACGGTGCGTGACAACCGACCTCCAATATAACCTAATCCCGATATTACCGTGAGCGGAATCGGCGCCGCGACATCAAAGAGCCGTTTTGATTGGTTCTTTTGAAAAGTTATTAAAATACGTATGTGTAATTCGTGGAATATTTTTATATGGGATTGGTTTTGTTTTTCATGTTCATGTCATGGGGAGAGAACGATTTCTGCGTTTATTTTGAATTGGGTCATATTAAACTTCGATTCGGGGTGATTGAAATTTTTTGAACTGAACTACTTACTTGTCAGGTTATCAAGAAATAGTAGATACCTAAACCTAGTACTTTTATTCCCTAGTATTAATCATACGATGAAACATTTTTGTAGATTGAAAACGATATTGCGATGTTTGAACATTGGAATACTTGTTCATATATCTGAAGTATTTATTAGGAAACCGTATAAAAATTTCAACTGGCCGATTCGAGTGCTGATCTAGTGCTATCAATCAAACTAGATTTTAATACACGTAGCTTAATTGGCACTGAGTTTTACTACGCAGGCCTGGGTCCGAGTGGTGGCAGGGCCGTGCGTTGTAAAATAATACATCGGAGCATTTTGTATGAACTCCTTGCATTCTACGCAATTGGTCATTATATTTAGTTGAATCTATACTAATATTATAAAGAGGAAAGATTTGTATGTAAGTATGTTTGTAACGAATAAACTCAAAAACTACTGAACGGATTTCGATGAAATTTGGCACACGGGTAGACCATGTCCTCGATTAACACATAGGCTACTTTTTATTCCGGGAAAATATTTTTATCCCGGAAAAACTTTTTCACGCGGGCGAAGCCGCAAGCAGAAATCTAGTATTGTATTATAAGGGCCTTATTTTTTTTTAAGCCAGTTTCACAAGTTTCAAGAAAAAATATCAGTTATCGTATTAAACAGGTAATGTAGATAGTACTAATTTTTAACCCCCTACAGAAAAAGAGGGGTGTTATAAGTTTAGGGTGTGTCTGTGTGTATCTGCATGTCTGTCAGTGGCATTGTAGCTCTCAAACGAATGAACCGATTTTGATGCGTTTTTTTGGTAGTGATGGAAATGGTTCTTAGCTATAATTTATGAGGATCAGATGGGGCGTTTGAAGATTATCAGCTCATTGCCAACTTTCACAAGTCCGATTGATTTTAAATTTGGTGTACTGTGACTTTGAAAATATTTTCAAGACATGTTAACCTTGAGCTGAAGCTGCAGCATCAAGTAGTCTGCGGTATACCCAACTCTTTAGCAACTTATAGCATATAGCGTGTGTGGGCTAATAAGAATGGTCTCAATGAGTAGATGTTAGATAGTTCATTATCAAGGCTGCATGATGGAGCATATAGTAATTTAAAAAGTTTGAAATTAAAACTAAATTAAAATTTATAAAACGCCCGACACAAAAAGCCTCTAAAAAGTAAAATAATAAGAATGTCTGTGTCGTTTAAGTACCTAGTAATATTTTGTCCCAAGCGTCCTCGCGTCTGCGGACCGAACTCCGGTCCAGGTATGAAAATACTTCTTTCGCGGTCCCCCGACGCGACGACGCTTGGGTCAAAATATTACTAGGTACTTAAACGACACAGACATTCTTATTATTTTACTTTTTAGAGGCTTTTTGTGTCGGGCGTTTTATAAATATTAATTTAATTTGTTGTAACCATTTCTTTGGTATCATAAATTAGAGTGTTACTTATGTATTTGGTCGGTTTCTACATTTATGTGAGTAGCATTTACTTTAACCCTTATTATTTTAGTTTAAAATACATACCTACTTTCTCTTTCCTATGTTTATATTATTGTTAATGAAACGTTGTAGGTTCTGATAACGTTCTACTTCCCGCTACTGATGTATGCGACTAGACCTTTATGTAATAATCTCGTTGGTTTTCAACACATCCCATTACACTCATATTAACTGAACGCAAACATCTGCCGGTATTAGTGTTGTAACTTCGAACGGTTAAATTAACCCACAAGTTAGTTAACTTCCCGCTGAGTTTAATTGGTTGCGAATGAGGGTTATGGTTGGTGTTGAAGGTTGGATGATTTTTTACGGAGACGAATATTTTCACTCAACAGTGCAGATCATGAAGTCAATAGAAAATATAGCAAATTTTAAAAGAACTTCGTGGTAATACACCGCGCTCTAGACTGTAAGACTTCAAATGTTCATTTCATTCAATTCACTTTGGGGTGATAGGAGCAGCAGCAAAAGGATGGCGATAGACCCGTCCACACGTCACATCATAGAAATGCACTAGATGTGCCTCTGCCTACCCTTCCGATGACAACAATCACATACAAATTTCAACCATAATCACCCCCGAGGCAATTCTTGTGCGCTGGGTCTTCACACCCAATGCACGGCCATGCGCGGGGGGACATTAGCCGCGGGTCGAGGCACACAGTTCAGGGTGTGTACCTCTTGGTTGAAAATACATTGAAGCCTAAAAGGGCCCGCGAATATTTCCTGGCACCCTCTCTTTCCCCCCACCTTCCCTCACATATTCCTACTCCAGTATCCCATTCGCAGGTTTCCCCCGGTGTTGACTGCAGGATCGACTACCTAAAAAAAAAAACATAATCACCACTCAATCGACTCCAAAATCCGAAACTGATAACACCATGCACTAACCAATCCACAGCACAACGGACAATGTAAACATCGGTATTCTTTTGAGTGCAAAACTTGTGCAAACATTTGCGTTGGGATCGAGAGGTTTCAGACTAAAATCCAGCCGCGCGATGCGAGATCACGCACAACTGCGTGCGCATGTACTGTTATGGCGTTTGTGAGGTTAGGGTTCCGTGGATGTATTGGTCTTAGGTACGGAAGAAAATAAAGTGTCAATTTTTATAACAGCTTGTTATCTTTACATATAAAATTGTGAGAGACCGATGTACATTATAGATATTGAAGAAAAACTGATATGGGGGTTTTTTAGAGCTACATAAGCCAAACCAACTATTTTTAGATTATTTGACTGTATGTTTGTACCCGCATCACGCAAAAACTACGGCACGGAATTGAATTCAGTTTCCACCGATGTATTGCTTAAGATCTAAATTAAAACATAGGCTCCATTTTATCTATACTAATATTATCCCGGGAAAATATAAAGTGGGACTTTTATACCGGAAAAACTTTTTCACACGGGCGGTGCCGCGTGCAACAGCTAGTATGGTAATGTACATTCACCCATTTGTCATAATAAGGTGAGGTAGAATTGTGACTCCTTCACACTTCGCCCCGTACTGCCTCTAGTTTCATAGCTGCGTTATTGTCGTTACCAAAAGGAATTACAAAATTTCAACCTCTAATATAGGGGCCGGGGGCTAAATTTTTTTTAAATTTGATTGAATTTTTCGCCTGATAAATATGGCGATAGGCTAACCCCCTATCACGGGACGCGTATAAGCTCCACGATACATACCTACTAGTTGATCTCCTGCCTAACCCTTCTAGCTAAGGGAGTAGAGCTTACAATAAACAGAGTATATTAACTGGAAACTTAATGTACGTACATACTGTCCGCAAGTACAGTCAGCAGCATAATTAGCTGAACAAATTCAAAATATCATATTGCCTACATACTTTTGTGTTCTTACTAATCTTTTTTCTCTTCACAAAAATAAAATAAAAGATATTTACTATACGTCAAACGAAGAAAAAAATGATTTAGTTTAACTTAACGCGTAGATATATAGGCGATTTGAAATTGTGATTTTGTTCAGATACTTATGCTGCTGACTGTACATACAATGTTAGCTTAGCGAAGTTTTAACTACCGGCCCGGCTATGAACAAAGTTATATTACAAACAAACAAGCGAATGAATCTTCGTTAATATTAATATTTATTTTTATACTTTAATGTATAAACGATTTTAATATACCGAATATTTTATACTAAATCCTACTAATATTATAAACGCGAAAGTTTGTAAGTATGGATGTATGGATGTCTGGATGTATGGATGTTTGTTACTCTTTCACGCAAAAATTACTAAACGGATTTCGATGAAATTTGGCCCACGGGTAGATTATGTCCTGGATTTACACACATAGGCTACTTTTTATCCCGGGAAAATATAAAGCGGGACTTTTATCCCGGGAAAACTCATTCACGAGGGCGGAGCCGCGGGCAAAAGCTCGTAGGTGTATAATGCAGGGATCATATTTACCTATGATTATTTTTTTATAGACGTCTTTACCCAAGGGAACGATTTTAGAAAGAGGCTCTTGAATTTTTGAAAGAATAATATATTGCTAATAACTGTTAATGTCTCTTCTGCTAAAATACTCAAATTTTTTCACCAACTGCATGAATGTCTCTTTATCTATGTAGTCTAAAATGTATTAACGTAATCTTGTCCTTAACATATAACCTGACAAGTAAAATAACAATCTGCTTTGTGGGCGCTACTTTTGCTTTTTCGTTTTAAAGTTAACGTTGTCAGTGGCGAGGTTTTATTCCTGGTCAAGCTATACATCAATTTAGACGAAAACCCTTTTATCATAAAAACGTCTAAAGCTTGAACCTTGCCCCACACAATCTAACCCACCAACCCATAATAAATGTTTACGACAGTTTTTATTTTACTATTACCACAGAAATATTGCTCACAATATGGCGTTCCTCTCCAAAATCCGATATCAAGTGACCCCAGTAATGGAGGCCATTATTGCCTCATAAAAAGGTGATCGGGCTTCGAAATTATATATTTTTTTTCAATATTCCCACCAAGACCCTCGCGGTTGTAAACTTTGCTAAATTAATTCAAAGGATTTATTTCTTCTTTACGGCAGATTTTGGGTTTACTGCGCTCAGAGTGCAAATGTAGTGTTGAACGCGGATTTATTTTTGGACCCGTGTCCGAATTTACGTCACATTTTGCTTTGTCGTCTACATAAAATGACGTCAAAACAATTGATTTGGAATATCTAAATCGAACTTGTGATATAGCTATCTTTAAACAGATAAATAGTGGACTTATTTATCTTGCAAATCTCCCCTACCCAATATCAACCGTCTCAGGAGATGTCCTAGGCAAAAAATGTTAAAACACAAGTCATCGTCATCATCATCATCATCAGCTACATTAAGTCCTGCCTCCTGAAGTCTCCCCAAAGATTTCCAGACGGTTGAAAGCGGCCTGCATCCAGCGTGAAAAACACAAGTGTTAACCTGGAAATAGATCCCAGGACGTTCTACAATTCAACGCTGCCAAACAAAACAAGAATCATCCCAATATAAAACCCATTCATGATCTGATTAGATTTGTAGTGTTTGCTAAGCGTTGCAATCTCAGATTTGTTTTATGAAGATGTTTGCACCGCGGGCCACGGCGGATAAGTCGTTCAAGTGTCATCAGAGCGGACGGGATCTTCAAATTTGTTTGGTTTATCAGATTCGATTTTCTGCTCGTTTTGGACACGTTTCGTGTTTGGTAATATTTGTTTAGTGTTTTTGCTGTTGACGCTTTGTGATTCTATTGACATGATTATAATAATAAATGTATGTTGATAAAATATAGTTCTGATACTTACGGTTTTATCCGAAGTTTCAAAAGGAATTCAAATGGAAAATAAGAATATTTCCAAGATCCTAAATTTTGAAACATGTTAAGAAAATCAAACTATAACAAAATAATAACAAAGTGATAGAAATCAAAACTTTTGTATTTGAAGTATCTAATACACCCGTCGTAATTTACTACAAGTATACATGAAAATAAACATACATCTATTCATACTATCAAATCATTAACTTACAAACATTTTTATAGTCCCAAAATCCCAAAAAACAATAGATTCCATCTATCAACATAATTATTTACAAACAGCCGTAACATTACAAAGATTTATTTATCTGGTATATTTCTCACGGGGCCGTGTTGTAATTTGATTAAAAATTCATTAAACCGCCCTCGGACGCCCCGGGGAATAATTTAGTGCATTTCACACGGAGGCCGACGCCTCGGACGCTCACTGTTTGAGATTACAATAAGTGCCGTTACACACTAGGTTGGAAGGGATTTTTTGTAGTAGGCGACTGAGTACTATGTGGAGAGTGTGAGGACGATACTATGCCGTGACTTGTTAGTGTTTTTTGGTTTAAGGATTCCGGTTGGAGTCACAGGCTTAAACCACCCTACCCGCTTTACTCTGTCCCTTATGTCAGAGGTTTCAAGGTGCGCGTGAAAATGTAATTGCAATTCCCACAGGACTCAGATCTTCTGCAGAACAACGTATGGTTCGAGAATAGAGACCTAGGACTTTACTTCTAACAAACGTATTCATGAACTTTTTCATTCTAGGATAGTGACTAGTCTCGAAGTGGGTAGTACAAAATATACTGTATATAATATAATGGTGGTAGGTCTCATATGTAAGAGTCCGTCGGGGTAGGTACCACCGCAATGTCTATTTCTACCGCCAAGCAGCAGCGTGCATGCACTGTTGTGATTCGATTTGAAGGACATTATAGCTAGTGTAACTACTGAACATAATGAGACTTAAGATCTTATGTCTCAGGATGGAATAGAATGCGCAGTGGAAGGCCACACAGTACTTTGTAACGCAAAATGCTGAATGGTGCTGCTACTGTTTATGGGTGGTCGTATCGCTTACCATCGGGCGAACGGCATGCTCGTCTTGTAATTCAATGCAATAAAAAAAATACAAGTGTTCTTATATTTACAGATGGCCTCACCCAATAATCATCATCAACCAAATACTATAGGTCAAATAAAATAGCGTGATATCACCACATCTCCAAAACCCCTAAATCAATATAATTCCGTCACTTAACTATATTTCTTCGCAAAGAACACCTTTATTTGATTAGTTACATCTCCCATCTCTTAAGTCCAAGATAAAGCGTATAAAATTGAATTTTATCGCCGCTCGTGTACAATGGCCTTTATAACTTACGTAATACTGGTTTCAAAGCTCCATTACCTAAAACGTAGTCTACCTAGGTTAAGCACTAAAAACCTTATAGTGAATTGTTTCTGATGTTCAAATATTAAGGTAGTATTTCTACACCTGAAATGTTTTAGCGACTGGTGCTGTTTTTTTTGATTATGGGGATTTTGCCTCCATTTTACATAATTAAGGCGTTTGTTAATGATATGTATATAATACAGGGCTGGTATAGTATGGTATGGTAAGGCGTTTATTTGCCGAGTTCAACCCGTCTCGACTTCCATGGTAAGAGCGAGTTAGATGCCGAGCTTTGTATTTTTTTTTATTTGTACTTATCGTGCTCAAATTGACAGACAATATAAGTCAACGCAAAGTTCAAATTTCTTGTATGTGTAACATTATGATATCCAAATTTAGTATCATTCACAAAAACACATGCATCAAACAAAGCCTTTTTTGATGCAAGTTGTTTTTTGTTTATAAATAACAAAGCAAGCCCATATTTTACATCTTTAAACAATATGCGCGAAAAACAAGGACATTTAGCTTGAAGATAAATTTATCTTGTCAGTCGCTACACGTCAGAGCTCATTTTGAATTCAATGTGTCTAGTTCTTAGATGAAAAAATATTGCGATATTGTGTTTTATAGGATTGGCAATATTAGGAGTAATCTGTCTACCCGCTTGATATATAGCGTAATGATAATGCATTTCTTTATTGTGATAGAGCTACAGAGTTATTTTTCTTTACTTAATTTAGTTTATTACCCTGGTCAAATGATGATTAAAAAGTCATAAGAAAACTGTAATATTGTGTCAGGCATCGGACAACCATAGTGATGTGGTTATTAGATGTTCCTCGCAAAGGAAGATTTATTAAGATACTACATTGAAACTTACCACATACATCTTAAGATCTAAAGCTGTATAAAACTTGAATGCAAGACCATAACAAAACGCAACGCGAATGTATTTGTATCAAAAATATTCGAGACTCGGTGCGAATGAAAAAACTCGATTATAATTGTTTTACAATAGACCCCGTGCATCGCAGGAACTCGTCAGTGGAAAATATCAATATAGAGTCACTAGATGTGGCATGCGGATGTACAAATACCACTAACGAAGCTGAAAAGGTCAGTAGAGTTGTAAGCATGTAAGAAATAATAGTAACAGAATAAAGTAAGCTACAGAATTTGAAAAATGAATGAGAATCACTAAAATAAGCGAATTATTAGTCTATTAATTAATTATATGAATAATTGTAACACTTGAAAATATAATACAACTAGCTTTTGCCCGCGGCTCCGCCCGCGTGAATGAGTTTTCCCGGTATAAAAGTCCCGCTTAAAATGTAGCTTATATGACACGTTCGTAGATTTACCATAGCAGCGCCATCTATTGATTACTTACTCAACCCAGTCGAAAGGTATCGACATCTGTTAGAATCATTCATAGCAGCGCCATCTATTGATTACTTACTCAACCCAGTCGAAAGATATCGACATCTGTTAGAATCATTTGGAGTTAAGATAATTGTGACTGTCAAATAATAACAGACAAATAATTAGCAATAAATTAAAATTGCGACTATAATTTGAGATTTAAACTATCCTATCTCTCAAGTTGGATCGAACTGCACATGGTGTGCGAATTTTATTATAATCGGTTTAGTGGTTTAGGAGTCCATTGAGGACAAACATTGTGACACGAGATTTATATATATTAAGATTTATTTTTTATATTTTCCTTAATATCCGTAATTGTACGTTTGAAAATGGAACACAATTTTTGTGACGTTATTTTTATATTTGTTTTAGCTAGTCATATTTAACAAAGACCCACTTGACTTCCATTTGTCAAGGTAAAAAAACATAAAAATTGCCCACCCTTACGTGATGTCAATAAAGGTCATTTTTCAAAAATAAAGCACCTATCGCGCTCTTCCAGTCATCACCACATCCGCACTCCCCGGTATCGGCTCCCGACCACTCGCCGCACTGAAATCATCAAATATTTGCATTCCGTTGAAAAAGTAATATGATTATTAATTTACTCTCGATTCATCGGTCGTCGGTTCGATTCCGTTCAATAAAGCCGCTCGGCCGAGTGATTTGCTATATTCACTGCATGAACACCGAACGATTTTTGTTTGGATCTCTCGAGTGAATTGGAATTTTTCACTTGTATCAAATGTATCTTGCGGGAAGGGGTTTGAGAGGATTTCATGATAGTGAATGGAATAAGAACAGTGTATTAATGGTCTTTTTGAATTGAGTGATGCAATAGTTGTAAAAGATTTTGTGAGTGTTCATGATGAGATTTTAGAACTTTGCTGTAAAATTTTAGAATAGAAAGGATACTATGATATTAAAATAAAAGTTTATATGAAAGGCAGTATTGAAATATTATTATATATTATGAGAACAATTCGTATCGTATCGTATCGTATTAGCCTATAATGTCCCAAAGTTGGGCAAAGGCCTCCCCAAGATCCTTCCATGAATCGCGATGCTGTGCTACATTAAACCAATCTCTGTCAAATGAGTCCAGTTCATCCCGCCATCTCTTCTTTGGTCTACCTCTACGTCTACGACCAGTGTCAGGGCTCCACAAAGTGGTAGTCCTGGCCCATAGCTCGTCAGGCATACGACTGATGTGGCCAGCCCAGTTCCATTTAAGCTTAGCGGCTTTCTGAGCTACATCGGTAATTTGAGTTTTGGAGCGCAAATCGGTGTTTCGAACGCGATCGGTTAACTTAACACCTAGAATGCTGCGCTCCATTGCCCGTTGGCAAACCTTGAGCCTGGACTTTTGCTGAGAACAATTATTTATTTAAAATGAAGTCTCTCCTTGCCTCGTATAGTAAAGTGAAATTACTATAGAGTAACCTAAAAAATAAAAAACTACCATGCAAAATTATCATATTAACGTCCCATTCAGCAAATTAATTATAATATTTTTTTATATTTGATCATAATAATTAAGTCTCAACATAATTACTATGATCAATCATAAACAAATTACTGTCAATATTTAAATCAAACTAACGCATTGCAGCGTACCTATGTATATTGAGACTAACGGCCCAGAAGACTATAGAAGTCTCTAGAAAATCAGGCAGAAAGTAAGACTGACGACGATTCGGAGCCCCTTGGTGAACGCCAGGTAAATATGAAGGCCATTTACACAGAACAGATATCAACAGAGCAAAGTGTGTAAACGGTGTCTCCCAGTTTGATTAACGTAAGACCACCATGCGCTCCGCTGAACTTGCTCAAGTAGGGGCGTTCCTTTTTGGCATTTGGTGGGATAATTTTTTTTTTTTTTATTAAGAAAAAAGTTTTATATCCTGACTAAAAAAAAACCTGCTTTGAGTACGCCATTTTTGCTTTATCGTTTTTTTTGGCAGTATAAGAAATTAAGTCCATAGTTTTGATATTATAGGTTTCTGGCGAAAAAAAAAAGAATTGTTTAGAAATTATAATGAAACAAATTCTATATTAAAGGCTCTCTCATTCCACATTTCAATATATCTCTGTAGTTAGTTTAAGGCATACCTACATCTTGAAGTCGTTCTTTGTGATGCAGTAGCAAACTGTGAAGCCATTGAACATTGGTAATATTAAGATAATCTTAAGCTTAAGTCGTGCACAGTTCCCTTTCAAAATAATTGGACATTTGCCGGAATATTTAAACAAATTTATGGCTTTTTTTATATTATTTTGTCTCAATCTTTCCGAAAATGATAGTCATACTAGGGCAAAGCAAACATTTGTACAAGTTAGTGGAAGTGCATTCGCTGTTCGCGGTTTACTGAAACCAACCGAGCCGCTGTTTTGTAACATCTAGAGTATAGACCTAGATTCCCCTGAACTCAATTATTACCTTTGAATATGATATTTCATTTCGCGTTTGCGTTTAAAACTGGCTTTTGGTAGTGAATACGGATGCATGAGAAGTAAAAAGCTAATATTGTGAGAAGTAGATGGGGGAAGGGAAAGTAAATGGTGTTTTAAGTTAAATTTTATAGAATTTACCTTACTCTTGTTAGGTATTTTGTATGCGTGAGTCCGTATGGACCATGATAGGTTTGTCTGTTTCTGCAGCGAAGCAACAGTATAAGGCTTAAAATACATTGTAACCAGTGTAACACAAACGGATTAAAATAAATACTAATTTAAACGTAAAAAATAAACAGAATAAAGTGAACATATCGTAATGGAGCGATTTACACGTCTGTTAAAATACATGTTAACAATTCAGATGGCGATAAGTTGAGCGAAATCGTACTGATACCCCGCGTATTGCCAATCACTTATGAATGGTAGGTGCTTGTTATGAGAGCGGAGCGAGTTGTAATCATTTTTTAAGGCCTCTTTTTTGATACAATTTGATCAATAAATTATTTTAAAGGAGATTAAGGTTTAAGTCTGTGTTTGACATCAGTAGATAAGGCTAAGCTTCACATCACTCCATGAAACATGTATAATTAACGTACTGCATTAGATGTCTCATATTCCTAGTAAATTCAAGCCGCAACGTCCTCCAATCAGAAACATAATATCAGAATACTTGATAGCGGAAATTTCAAAGCAACCCTTGACACACATGCGAGAACCCTTCTTCTTCAGCCTTTGGAAGTCCACTGCTGAACATAGGCCTCCCCCAAAAATTTCCAGACCAACCTGTTACACCTGCATAAGAGAACCCTAGCCTTACTACACGAAGAAAAACGCTACCTTTCTACCCATTAAGCCATTCAGCAAACACAACAGCAGATAACCACGTATCATACACGCGCCGGGGGCAGGCACGATTGTTCAAAATATTTTTAAACGCATTCACAACAGATTAAATGTATTTCGGATAGACGGTTTTAATCCGCTAATATACTGCATTGACGGGTCGTTTGTTAAGAGGATTTTTATGCAATTTGTTGAGCAAGCGATGGAGTGAACCAGGACTATCCATAATTAAACATCACGGGAATCCCAAAATTTCCACCGTCATAGCTCTATAAACGCGACAAATAGTATTTTGTTGTGGGGACGGGACTACACGGAGTTTGCTAGAAAAATAAGATTGTAAGTAAAAATTGTAAGCGTCCGTCTGGGTGGATACCATCGCAATGTCTATTTCTACTACCAAGCATCAGTGTGCATGCACTGTTGTGTTTCGGTTTGAAGGACATTGTAGCCAGTATAAGTACTGGACATAATGAGACTTAACATCTTATGTCTCAGGATGTTGAACGCAGTGGAATGCCACACAGTACTTTGTAACTCAAGGTGCTGGATGGTGTTTCTACTGTTTATGGGTGGTCGTATCGCTTACCATCAGGCGAACAGTATGCTCGTCTCGTCATTCAATGCAATAAAAAAATGCATCATTAATGTTTAACCATTAATACTGAGCTGTAATATAATAAGGAATACAACAAGCATTCATTATCAAATGGAAGATAAGATACATTATAAAACAAAGCAAAATATACCGTATTAATAAATGAGTACTTTCCATTTATCCCTACCGCGCCACCCTTTGTAAGGATTATATCGATATGGAAATAAATACAAAATATTTCTAATTAGCAAATAGTACCCCGTACTAAATCGGATTAAATACGGATGTTGTTCTGATATGTCAATTAGCTAAATGAAATAATAGGATATAAATATCTGATTGGATTTAGTAAATTGAATGCATTTCACAACAGGATTTTGGTTTTGGTGTTTGTTGTTAAAAAGGCAACCGTGGGTGGATATTGGCAGTGAATGGGCAGCAATTATATTTTTTAAGTAGCCAAGTTGTGGTTGAAGCTTATTTTTTTCAAGAGCAATGAATTTTAATACATCTATTGATAGTAATCTAGAGCTATTGAGTAGATATTATCAAATACTGGGCAGGTATCTTTATATACTTGTGCTAATAGTGTGCAGGCATTGTTTTTGAAAAACACTGGCCAGTATAATCACTTAAATTATGAGATTTATTAACACTCATATCCCGAGGTTACAAGAGAACCAATTAATCCAATGCACTGCGCAATGTAATTTCCAATTCTTGATAGTGTTCCAATTGTTTTTATGTTAGCAAGATGTCTATCATCAGCGACCTGTTCGCTCGTTGACATTCCACTATACAATAAACTGCACATCTCGAACTATTTAGAACTTCAGCACTCTCCTTCGAAATGAGAATAGTCACAGTTTTAAGAAATACTGAATCATAAACGGTGGAGCATAAAACAAAGACATTCCGCGATGCAAGTAGTAAAAATCCATCATTGCACAATAACACTTGTTTCAGGATAAACTACCTCGGAACGGTTGGATGCATTTTTATTCAAGTTATAAATGTTACGAAAGTGCTTTGTCTAAAATGTAGACGAAATTCTTTATTACTTTCTACGATAGAGTAGATTATTCGGATAGACTCATATAAATGATGAATCAAAGAATCTGCTTGTCTATTGGTTTCCCACAAACGATTACATCGCTACCAAAACTTCGTACGAATCACAGTATATCTTTGGGACATTGGGTATTGCTGCAAGAATCTGTATTGTCCGTCAATTACCAAGCAATGTAATTGTGAATTTCCAATTTGAAGAACAGCGTGGCCACATTAATTATTGATATTATAGGATTTAACGCCTGCAATCTACGATACATCGTTTGATTAAAAATTCAAGGTGGTGCTACTTTTCATAGGAAATTATGGCATTATCCCATTAGGTGATCGACCTGCTAATCGTCCCACAATAAAATAAATAAATTGGAATTTGTGCCCGATATGGCGATAGTCTCACCCCCTATCACATCATGGGAAGGAATACGCACGGCGAAAAGTGGGTGCATTAGTTGCGCCTCTGCCTACCCCTTCGAGGATAAAAGGCGTGTTTGTGTGTAAATATCAAGGTTTAAATTCAAAAATCGAATATAGTCTTAAATATATCCAAAATCGAAACTCCACATTACATAGAACAGGCGATGAAATTTAATAACCATCTACACGCGGCAATGCGTCCGGACGAATACCGTCGAATCTATTTTTTATTAAGGTGAATAAAATTTTACCGTCCTGTTTGTCGCAACGTGTTTGTGTTAGTGCCCAACTTGCATGAGCACTCGTGCAAGATTTCAAAAGTCGCAAATTGTCGAATTTGTTCGAATGTCTTAGTCTAAATGTCGCGTCTTCTTACAAAGGAAATTCAGTAGAGTTGAGAAGTTCAGTATGAAACACAGCAAATTTTGTAGTTAGCTGCATAGTTTTGAATACATGCCTAAAGTTCTTTGTCATCGTTTTTCATAGCTCAGCAATTATTAAACTAAATATGTTTGTGTTTTAATGCAATTAATTATAAAATCTTAATACTTAAATATTTACACATGATCGAATTAAAGAGCTAGATGAAGAGGATTATGAACTTGCTGCTACGGCTCATCCCAACCACATGTCTAATTAATCATAATTTAATAATTCTACATATAGTAATTCTAATATAACGACTAGCAAAAAATGTCTATTTATTAAACACTAGACGTCAGCTCGCGGCTCCGCCCGTGTGAAAAAGTTTTTTCCGGGATAAAAAGTAGCTTATAGGCTTATAGCACTCAGGGGTAATGTAGCTTCCTATTAGTGAAAGAACTTTCAAAATCGGTCCAGCAGTTTTTGAGTTTATCCATTACATACGAAAAAAAAAGTACAATTGAATATCAAAAAGTACAATTGAATATCAATTGAATATCAAACAAACAATCAAATCTTTCTTCTTTATAATATTATAGTATAGACTAGCTTATACTCTCGGCTCCCCACGCGTGAAAATTGTTTGCGGGATATAAAGAAGTATATGTCCTTCCTAGGATCTCAACATATTCAGTAGTTCCAGAGATTACTTCATCAAACAAACTCACAAACTGTACCTCTTTATAATATTAGTATAGATTATGTTTGGAAATTACTGAATTTATCCCCAAATGCCCAATGAATTTTTAAAACTTTCTGTAGGTCCTCAGTTCAAACATTAATTTCAAAATAAAATAATATTAAAAACGACCTGCGTCGCAAATTTAATCATCAATATCGAAGAACATCAGAGAATGGCATCGGAGCCAGCGCTATCACACGTCACATAAATATCAATGCCAATGTGTTGCACTAAGCAGTGTTCCAACTAGTAACACACGAGACACCGTGTCTACCACTTCTTCCGAACATGATGGCATTGTAAGACACTGTGTTTCAATAAACTGTAATAATTAAATATGCTTAGAAGTTAACGTTGGGTAAACGAAATTAGAAGTTTTGGTGCTATAACAACATTCTATGAAAGTATGCAATAAAAAAAAATAAAAAAAAAAAATAAAAAAAAAAAAGACAAGCAGTTTGCTCACCGGAGAATTTTTACGTATGCTCATTAATATTACCATCAGTAATCAGACATTTTGATCACTGAGTATTGCAAGATTGGCACTATATCTACTTGAAACATTGAAATTAAATTTCTCAATTTCATCAGTTTCACTAGCAACCATATCTTTCAAACCGGAGCACAATTTGCACATTAGTGCTTGACATCAGAAATAGACGAATTGGTAATAATGATAACCTCTCTAAGAGACCTTCCAAGTAAAATACCTTATACGTTCATAATTCCAATCTCCACAAATTTATAGGAACATCAAAACCACCGGCATTTAAAGACGAATTAATGAACATAAAGTTACTGGAATTCGTTGTTGAATTCTCTTTCAGGCACTGTGTTGCCGGGAAGCTATAGAGGGATCGTCACAGCGAGTAAGAAAAGTGAGCGGTGCACGCGCGCGGCATACAAATAGTTTACAAATGGCGCCCTGTCGGTTCGGTGTCGCCGATGCACCGACGCAAGATGCGAGCGTTCAACTTTGAAAATATTTTGAAATTGTTTAAAACCCATGCTTGGCCTCATCGACTATTGAAAAGGATATTTTGTCCACCACACTGACTCAATACGGGTGTCTTCACACCTTAGAATGGGTATTCGTATATGCGTGAATTAAATTCACACACCAGACATCCGTCCGTATCTTTCCACGTCTCGATTGATTTAAAAATCTCAGTTGGTAACAATATGCTACAATTAACAACCCTAAAACCTCTTCCTCGTGAGGAAATTATGTTATCTATGTAGTTAAGGAAACTGCTAAAGTTAATAATCTAAATTAAATACCTACAGAATGCACAAATACGTTCCATCTAACACATAAATAGCAAGTACCCCAAACTGCTAACGCTCTTCGCCGACACCACACCGCACTGCACTATACAGTGATGTACGCTTATTCGGGATAACTCGGGAATTCTCGAATTATTGAAGCTAAATACTGAACTTACGAGCATTGCCGACTCGAAGTTGGCGCTGACGCACCAGTCTCGCCGCTCAACTTTACACTCTTAATCCTTACTTATGTGCCTTTAATGGGAGGTTGGAAAACAAAAGACTACTTTCGGAATGTTGGTACTTTGAAGAATTAAGTGATGGTAGAATTGATAGGAATGATTTAAAGTTATGTGTTAAGGAAGTACTTGAGGTTATTTGAATGTTTTTCGGATTACAAAAGATTTTTGTTGAATATTGCTATATCTTTGAATTTGTAGTTGGAGATAAAATGTTACTTATGATAGAAGGAAAATGAATATACCATTAAGATATACGATATACCATTAAAAATTGATCCGCTGATTTATAAAAGCATCATGAAAAATTAAAAAATCCACAAGTTATTTTAATGTTTATTAATCTAGATAAATATATCTAACAGTCACATAACCTTAGACTAAATACAAATCTTAATTTCTGTATCAAAGCTATAATAAACCGAGAACTTCAAGACTAAATTCTGAAACAAATGTTAAGGTACAATTTGAACTCTAAAAACACAAACACTAATCGCGAACAAACTGTACATCGTAATCTTAACAGAAACTTGTCTACGCTGTATCTAAGTGAGGAGGGAATAAAAAAAATGATTTTAATCTTGTTTAGTGGAGTCGAGGCGTCGGCGAGCTAGGAGTCAGGTGGTGCGGTGTAAAAGGAAAACTCATTACTTCTTATTCACCAACCAGTAGTGCGGTCAGGGGATTGTCGATGTCGATAGAAGTCTTTCGAGACATATCTATGTGATGGGATCGTGTTTTATGAGGTAGTAAGCTTTACTTGATAAAGGTTGCAGAAAGATGCTGTGCAGGCCGTTCTTAAAAGATCGGTCGGGAAATATTTAGAGAGGGCCTATGTTCAGAAGTGGACTTGATGTGGCTGATGATGATGATGATTATGAAGCTTTACTTGTGTGAAAGGACCTCCCCGTTATAAAAGTCTCTTCAGTTTCCCGGAATAAAAAGAAGCTTGGATAAACGCATGCGCATACTCACGCCTTTTATCCCCGAAGGGGTAGGCAGAGGCGCAACTAGTGCACCCACTTTTCGCCGTGCGTATTCCGTCCCATGATGTGATAGGTGGTGAGCCTATCGTCATATCGGGCACAAATTTCAGACACCGAGCTCATAATGATTAGAAAAAAAGGATGTTTCAAATCAAAAGTAAGCAATAGCTTGGCAATAATAAATGGCATCTATATTGTGAGCGGGGATATTATAGATATTCAGATGTCTCAGAAATTACCAACACTATCGCAGCGGCAATAAAAACTGTCACTTTCCAAAAACGAAAAGATAATTGTAATCAATTTCTTGACTCAGACTAGACACAGCTTCAGACTATAACTACAAACAATAACTGTACATTAAATTCTATCGACAGTCCGCAACCCCTAGTAAAGGGGTCGGAGTAATAAATTTTAAAAGTAACACATCTGTATGCGAACGTCGTTTGGTCGTCTGTTCGTTGAATGGGACAAAGCAAGATATATAGTGGCGGTATGAAGGTCTGGTCTTAGTACTTTTGACTCTAAAGCACTGCGCACGATTTAGGAACATAATATGGGGCTAATGGCAGTGATTAGTTAGTTAGTATTTGAGTTGTTTACTATATTTTTCCATGGAGTTTTAAGTCCAAAAATAGTTTTACTTAAAGTGTAACTTCGCATAGAAAAAACATGTGTAGACGTTCAAGTAGGAGCAGACTATAATTTTTGAATGTATGTACATTTATGGTTCAAGTCTAGGTAGGAAAATATAGGTCGATCTGAGACAGATAAACTTGGAAGAAATCTGAACGAATTTGATTTGCCCCGACCGGAAATCGAACCTCGTCGTTTCAGCGCTTGTCTGTAAATCAATTTAGATGTCAACATCGAGTACACCTGATTTCTACAGATTTTTTTCTAAAGGAAATATAGTTTAGATCATAAAATATGCTCAAATAAAAGTCTATTTCAAATGTGTGTTCACACAGAAGTCATTTCCATTCTTGCTAACGAGTAAGAGAGTGGACGATAGCCTAGTTGGGAATGGAACGGTCTGCCGAGACAATGTCCGGAGGTTCAAAACCCAAGGCACACACCTCTGACTTTTCGAAGTTACGTGTGTATTGTTTATCAATTATCGTTCGCTATAACGGTGAAGGAAAACATCGTGAGGAAACCTACATACCTGAGAATTCTCCATAAGAATTTCGAGGGTATGTGAAGTCTGCCAACCCGCACTAGGCCAGCGTGGTGGACTAAGGCCTAAACCCTCTCAGTAGTAGAGGAGGCCCGTGCTCAGCAGTGGGCAGTATATAATACAGGGCTGGTATGATGATGTAACGAGTAAGAAGGCCAATTAGAAGAGTTTATTACGCCTCTGATAATATCTATCAGTTACCCTATTTAAGTTTCGGTATAGATGATAGCTATAATTGGATACTACCTTCTACAACCCTGTGTGCACGAGGAAAGGGGATATATCAATAGAAACTCCACCGATCACTCAGGAAGCAAACAAAACCAAATCCCATGTTTAAAAAATCGACACCATCTTATTCATATCCAAAAATATCTCGACGTCAACATTAAAAGCATACGAAACGTGACTTTTGAAAAGTAAGAAAGTGTGTACAGATTAGATTTGCCAAGAAACCTGATACGGCCGTGGAAAGCGTTCAGGTGATTTGGGTATGCGGCCTACAGATTGAATTTACTTAAGACCCCTGAGAGATGGATATGCTGACAGAGATTTAGAATGTTTGGAACGGACGCGAGCGTGGTATTTGGATTACCTTTATATCCTTAGGTTGCTTACTAAGCTTTATTCAGTTACATGATAACTTAGTATTTTTATACAAGAATTTCTGTGCTGAGGGGATAAGTTGGTAAAAAAATATAATCAAGTAATGCCACCGAAAATGTTAAATTGCTAATACAATACGCTCGTACTTTGATAATCGATATAGATATTAAACTTATATATGCCCAATATTACTTGCAATAAGGCACATAACCTTCGACAACAACTATAATTACACTCACTTAGCCCGGGGATTTTAACCGTTTTATTAAACTGGACGCGCGCTCGCAGATCCACCAGTGCGACAGGCGCTGCAAGCGCGTCCACATTAATAAAACCCAGACAAAAAGATAACCACGGTTGCAAAAACGAGGCCTCAAATGTAAAAGTAAACTATACTTTACCCAAACAGACTCGCGCACATGAATAAAACTACCTTTTTTTTTTTTTTTTTGGTTTCGCGGAGAAAGTGCGTTACCACTACCGCCCGGCCTTCGTGGGGGGCGACCGAGCGGTTATGTTGGGTTCACCGTGCCTTACGACCCGGCGTTGAGCCGCCCGGAGAGATGGAAAACGTCGGGCGACCGCCGGGCCGAGTCCCTAACCTATGTACAACGCACGGCATACCAACTAAAACTCCGCGGTGGCCATCTTCGGCGCATTAGGGACGGCTGCGGGCTTCCTCTGACTAATGTCTAAGTTGTCGTCCGCAACCGCCCCTGCGCGGTGCCGCCTGGTGCGGCCCGTCTCCTGTTGTGGGGGGGGCTCAGAAGCCCCCGCGCACCGAAGGACGCTCTCAGCGTCTACGGCAGCGTGAGGCCTACCTTCCACGCTGCCGTCCATCACGGGGGTCGCAACAATGTGCTAAAAGAAGATACACAAAACTATAGACGGACGGCCCCCTGCCGCCCGCCTGCGACCCCCGGTGGCCCCTATTAGTCGCCTCTTACGACAGGCAGGGGATACCGTGGTGGAATTCTCCAAACGCCCCCATTCCACAGGGCGGGAGACGCCGGTCAGTCGTCCACCCGGCGCCTCCTTCGTCTCCTCTGGCGGCGGGAGGGATCAGCTCGCTCCCGATCCCTCTCGGCACTCTCCTTCTGATGAATAAAACTACCTAACCCAACCTCACCCATATCCTACCACTTCTAGCATATTTAAGCCGACGTAGGAGTTACTTCGGTGGGCCACGGCCCCCGCACACGGATATGCCCCCGGGGCGCTTTTCCCCCTATTACTTCTACATCACTTTATGATACTCGACTGTGCTTTTGTTTATTATTCATGATAATACTCCTTACATTAGCGTGTTTTTGTTTCGTGCATTGTTTTTATGCTCTCGACTTTTTTGATCTTCTTTATAAGTCTTTTTGGTATTGCATCCATTGTGACTATTAATACTTTAATGTAATATCGGGATTTTAGGTTACGTAAACTATGATATAGAGAAACCGCAATGTGATAATGAAATGCGATACTTCGATTATATTTTATCGATTTACTTCTTTGAATTTTTGCTGCGACTGAGTAGAATGTGCGCAGTTAAATATATTGCATGGGAGTAACTTATGTTGCATTTGATAGCATACTTCTAGCATTAGCATGTAGGTATTATTCTTGGAAAATTCTGCATTTCTTTATTGGACTAATATTTTTCGATATTACTGATGAACAGATAGGTATTTGATATAAAATTCGGACCGGCTATGTTCCGTAGAATTTAATGAAAAATATTTTTCGCAGATGTACATTATAAGACCACAATTTTTGTTGTCGGCGAACCCGGAACCCATCCCGAATGGTTACAGTCCGCATTCAGTTTAAATATATGTAAAACCTTTCATCGTGACCTCTCGTACGAAATCTCCTGACCCCATTCTGGCTTGTCTTTTGACCTCTGGCTCTATATTATACAAATCCACAACAACCACTCGGTTTCTGCATTTATTTGGGTGTCTTGACCTACAATTTTATATGGATAAGTCGGTGTACATAAATTTTGTTGCCTTTCTGAATTACAATAGCAGATGGAGTGAAAAGAATTATTGTGGCGAATGAATAAAGATGGGTTACTGGGTGTTTTGCTTTTATATATTCTGACTGATTAGGCTTGATTGTCAATCCTGAAATTAAATCGTTCGTTATGATTGTATAATTTAATTATTTTGCAAGAACTATTGTGTTACGATTAAAATGACATCATGGATACCGCTTAAAAAGCCAGTGCGATTATTGACGATCAATTTATTTTTGATGTTTTAGTGCTAGACGCATTACGGCACCATGGAGTACTTTATTAAGTCTAAGACGTGTCTGAGTTATATTCACAGAGAGCGACATTTATTAAAAAGTCTTCAAAAGAAGATAATTCTTTCTAAGCAGCCCACTGTCCATCTGCAAATATTCCAGATAGCAAAGAGCTATGCATCATATTATACGAATTATTGTCTCTACTAATATTCAGATGGGACTAATAAACCAGATCATATCATAAAAAAATGGATAAACAAAATCATCAAAATGTCATAAATCAACAGATAAATTCGACACGAAGTCAAATATGCATGCGACTGAAAGCTTATTCCTGTAATCAAGTAATCCTACTGTTGTGTAATTAACCATTGCAGCCGTTGACTACATCAATTACATAGTCGATGACAGCATTATTACAAACTGCGGACGTATAGACCCGGTGGGTCCGTAATTGCCAATTAGATGTGACCTTTATTTTACAGTTTGTAATTCTGTTTTGTTGGCCTTTTGATACGTTATTGAGACTGTTTTGGGTGAGTGCCTTGCGATGCTGTGGTTTCTACTTTTACTGTGTGCTGTTTTCTAGTTATATTTTTTTTGTTACTGGTGGTAGGTCTCTCATTGTGTAAGAGGCCGTCTGGGTGGGTACCACCGCAATGTCTATTTCTACCGCCAAGCAACAGTGTGCATGCACTGTTGTGTTTCGGTTTGAAGGACATTGTAGCCAGTATAACTACTGGACATAATGAGACTTAAAATCTTATGTCTCAGGATGACGAGCGCAGTGGAATGCCACACAGTACTTTGTAAGTCAAGGTGCTGGATGGTGTTACTACTATTTATGGGTGGTCGTATCGCTTACCATCAGGCGAACGGCACGCTCGTCTCGTCATTCAATGCAATAAAAAAAAAAAAACGAGTATTCCTATATAGGTTCATTTTGACATTGCGTTACTAAATTAAACAACATAGTTATCTCCCTGAAAATAACACTTTCCATAAAGCTATGTTAACCATAGATGTAAAATAAAAAAAGTGGAAGTTTCGAACAAAATAAATATCAATAAAAAGTAATTTTTAGTTTACACACCGTAATGCCACTACTACTTTTCAAGAGCATTCGTCGCATCGGCAACATTTCAATTTTAGTCAGAAAAACACTCACATACACGCTATATTCGTACTAAACTAAAAAAATAGATAAAGAAATCAGGAAAGTAAAATTGATTTTTTTCCTGAAAATATTCGTTTGTCATCATTTTGTCATGGATGACTTTTGGCACAATGTTGGCAGAGCCAAAGACGAGTGTGTGGTTTCATTTGGTAATGCAATGTTAAAATACCTCTGTATATAGCACATACTATTATTAATAAAAAAAATCCCTCTAATTTATGCTCCTAAATAAATGGTAATAAAATGAGTACTGTCTCCATTAGCTGTTAACTGTCTCATAAAATTTACTTGAAACCTGTGAAATGGCCCTAAGTCTAACATTTCTTTTATTATTATTTATCTATTAAAAAGAATTCCTTCCTTTTTTAAATTCTTGAATTTAATATCAATACCTAAGATTTAGACCACAAACACGAATTCTCGGCTAGGTATTTATAGTCCAAATAGGTATACATTGTACATACTGCGCACAACCGACGTGTATTACACAAGCTCTGCAGCCACAGCCGTCCGTATCACATAAGCCCAAACTTCAATACTGGCTTGTAATTATTGGGCCTTAATTGATATGCTTTGTATGTGGATTAAGGATTAATTAGCGTATAATGTTGCATAGAACGCACGCTTTATGCGCTGTCTTGGACCGCTATTGTTACATAAATAGTGAATATTGGGTTATCGAAACCAGCGTAGCTAGCTGTGAAGAACCTTGTTTATTATAAGTAGTAATGATTAGTTCTTCGGAAACAAGTACTTGTGCTTTTAATTAATTTTCTACTTATTTTATTACTTTTAGAGTAAGTATTGGATTGATTTTGAATAAGTTTATGAATAGTAATTTATAATATGTTTTTTTAATACGTTAAAGCAGCGTTTTCTAAACTATACGACCCATTGGTGGGTCGAGAGGGAATGTTTTGCTTGTCCTAAAAAATAAGATGGATAACGGTCACTAGCGGACGAGAAAGTAACTAAAAGTTTCATTGAAAAACCTCTCCTTTTATGTAATTAAGTATAAAAAAATACTTCAAGACAGCCAAAAAGTGCGTTCAGAATTTGGAAGGTTTTGTTATGTGCATCGCAGTCCAGTCAACTTTGGAACCACTGGGTTATAGCATAAATTACGATATTAAAAGGTACTGCATACTTACTTGTTAATATAAACACAAAAATGTAGTTCTCTTTCCACTTTGAAAATATGTCATTCAGTCCCAACTTAATTCAGAAATAGCTCGAATATAACATCTAAAAACGACAGAAAATTCATTTGCCACTAAAATTTCCTAACTCAAGTGACCGTTTCAGTTCGACGCTAGTAGACGTCATTGGGTCAGCTAATTGTAACTAGGTGAATGCAAATCAAATTCAGTATGGAGTGGAAGACACTTCGGGCGAGCTAAACTGCTCCGCCGTGCCTCGGCCGGTCCCAATCAACCGTGCAGCCTACGTTTTAGTATGAATATTGTTGGGTGGTGACGGTGTTGGAACTTTTTAATGGTGAATTTGTTTTTCATTGTAAAAAAATAGTAGTATGAAATTATTGGAAAAAATATATAACATTTTGATAGATCGTGTTGCTGAGGGAGTTTCTTGCGCCGCTTCTTCTTCACAGCGATACCACGTTCCGAAGCGGTGGTAGATTCATGACGATTCAAAAGAGCTTGAGAAAGACTATTTGAATAAAGAAAATTTTTAGTTTGAGTAAACATATCTAACATTGAATTTTGAGCTTTAATAATGTCCGGGCTGGTTTTTTTTTTATTGAAAAAATTTACGTGTAGTTTTTTGCTGGAAGTTTTAATTGTTCTGAAAGCTGCATTGTTTCACTATGGGTTGCAAGAACAAGACTCAAAAGTTTGACGTATCAATAAATTATTTTTAGATTATCCAATGTCAAGGAATAGCGACGATAGCCTAGTTGGGAATGGAACGGTCTGCCGAGACAATGTCCGGAGGTTCAAAACCCAAGGCACACACCTATGACTTATCGAAGTTACGTGTGTATTGTTATCAATTATCGTTCGCTTTAACGGTGAAGGAAAACATCGTGAGGAAACCTACATAACTGAGAATTCTCCATAAGAATCTCGAGGGTATGTGAAGTCTGCCAACCCGCACTAGGCCAGCGTGGTGGACTAAGGCCTAACCCCTCTCAGTAGTAGAGGAGGCCCGTGCTCAGCAGTGGGCAGTATATAATACAGGGCTGATTGCATTGCATTGCATTGCAATGTCAAGGATCCACAGCTCATAAGGCCATCAATCTATAAATATGTTTTGTTTATAGCGAGAGTTTATATCACTGCCTCGGTGGCGTAGTTGTATTACGGTATGACTGCAATGCTGAGGTCTTGGGTTCGATTCCCGGGTCGGGCAGTGATATTGGGTTTTTAAATTCAGTGTCAGCCCGGAGTCTGGAATTTGTGCCCGATATGGCGATAGGCTCGCCCCCTATCACATCATGGGACGGAATAACGGCGAAAAGTGGGTGCACTAGTTGCGCCTCTGCCTACCTCTTCGGGGATAAAAGGCGTGAGTGTATATGTATGTTTATATCATTCGCAGAATCCCCCTATTTCCAAAAAGAGAATCTAAATGCTTCAAAATTTAAATCGTTCTGACACGACCATGAAGAAATGAATTATCTATATATTTTTATTAGACACACACACACAGCTCTTTTATCCCTGAGGTAGGAAGGCACAACTTGTGCACACACACCTATCGCCGTGCGTATTCCGTCCCATGATGGGGCGAGCCTATAGCCATATTGGGCACAAACGCCTAACTCTGCACTAATACTGAATAGAAAACCCTAATATTGCTTTGCCTATTTTTATTGATAGGTATACAATAGGTATTTTATCTAAAGCTACAGTAGTGTAATTGGAATTCCTAAAATATCTGCAAATATTTCTTGTGTAATATCACTGGGCCAGGCGTCGCAATTAAAATTTGATTAGTTGTATTCTCGTCGGCCCGACATTAATTATTCTAGTCCAGTATTTGTTCAATGTCCTAGGAATTTAAATCTCTTTATATTAAAGAACCTAGTTAATCAAAACAGTTTTTGTTTATAATATACATGCATCTCGAAATCAAAACTTTAAACATACTTGAAAATATAGGTGCTGATTTATATTATGTATATTTATTGAGATTTTTTTTAGAACATTCAACCTTACGTATTGAAACCTGAGTTAAAAATCACTTTAGCAAACGCTAAATATAAACATTGTATAATCAAATAGAATAAAAACTGCTAACAAAACATTTGCCCCTAGTACACGGCCCACTCAAACGCGTGCTGAATATAAAACCATTATAAATATTCGACAGGTATTTCATAGGCCGGGTTTTTGTCCACGTAATGTGATTAAACATAAGTATAAAATGTTTTTGTTTGTTACCGATGTCGGACATGTGTTATTGTTCTGATTCGTGTTGGTGGCGAGCTTTTTGTTCAGAGAATTTTCTGATTATGTCCGGTAATATTTATACTTTTAAGGGCAATACATATTTACAATTGTTTTGTAATTTACTTGTGTATGTGTCGAGATTTCAAAATTAATCTTTTCCTATAAAATTATGGAGTATGTAAGAAGGCAGGTGTAAATAAATTATAGATATGACGCAGTCAGGCTGGCTTATTTCACCACCAAGGAATTTACTTCTCCCTTAGCCTAGAACCCCTAGTCGTAGAGTAATACGCATGTTGAGTTGGTAGTAGAGCTTATTTACCTTTTAATTACGGTACACGTAAAGCCATTGGTCCTGCGCCTGATCTCTCTCCGGTCATGTCGGATTGCCGTCTCACCGGACTATGAGAGTGAAGGAATAGCGAGCGCACCTGTGTATTGCGCACACACTTGTGCACTATAATATCTCCCGCGTACCTGGATGATCACCGTTGATATTGGCCGCCTTGGCGAAATTTGACTAGGAAGCATTATTAAATTACGGCTATATAGTAGCTATATAGTAGGCTCGCCCCTATAACATCGTGGAACGTAATAAATTTGGCGAAAAGTAGTTGCCCTAGCTGCAACACTGCCTACCCCTACGGGGATAAAGGCGTGATATGTTTTTATTTTATTTTTAACCATTCCAATTTCAAAAACAACACTAATCTCAAAATTCTGTGTTTCTTTTATCTCAATCACAATGTTCTAACCACTGAACATTCAATGAACTTAAAAATATGACGAGTGGAATACAGCCTTAAGCTCGGCCACCCGTGAGCTTTTATTTGCGTAGTACATGCGTCTGTTATTAACGCTCGGAATTTACAAACGAATGTTATTAATGTTTTGGGATCGAATGTGATTTTGGTGAACGGATGATATGGATGTGTAATTAATGAATAAAGAATTGAGCATATTAGGAGTTTAGGGCTTAGGGTGGCGTTCGAGGCATATAATTTTTACAAAGCCTTTGGTATGGGCATATTAGCGAAAGGACAATGTATGCATTAAAAATTTAATAATCAGAGAGTTTATAATGAGGGTGCATCCAAATCCTTGTCTGATTCATTCATACCAGCAATGTTTAAAATAAAGACTGTCACTGGTTAAAAAAGTGAGATATCAATTATTGTCGATATTCAGTAAAAAAAGCGAACTAATTAATATAAAATCAAAACAGTTTTCACATATGAATCGATAAAACAAAATTTCGCGCAAACGACAAATTCCGCCTGGCTCATGTAATATTCATGGCGTTCCGCATTCGTCTCCGCGATGCGCGGCGTGAACGCGAAATGCGAAATTATCCGCCGCCTAATCGCGTTAGGGTGACAGAATGCGCGAAATTTTTGACGAGTCATGAATATTTTTTATTATGGGACTGATGGGTCTATTGTTTTGTGTTCGTAGATTGACTACCAACAATTCTATTTTCAAAAATCGTTTACATAGAATGAACATTCAAACATGAAACTTTTTCACTTCTAGAGTAATCTCAGGGTAGTTGACTACTTTTTTTAATACATTTATCAAAAATGTATGCCATCCAATATCTAACGGAAAAATAATTTTCAAAATTGGGGCAATAATTAGTAAGTTATAAAGCTTTGAAATTTGGTGGAAGGGGTAGTTGTCAAATAACAGTAATATTACGCTGTGACGTCACCGATAGTCGCAGGCCATAACGCTGCGTCCGTGCGAAAGAGATAGCGCGATATCCCCTCCACGTCCTCACTTTTGCTCACAACAATATTTCAAATATGAATAACTGATTTATTTTTCAACCAATGTTGATGCTGATTTCACAGAATAATTTCTTTTTCGTATTATTTTCAGTTACATATAAAATAATTTACAAAATCAAATATAAGAAATTACCCTATTGTGAATGTAAAAATATTATAGTACACTATTATGAGAGATTAAGTCTTTCCTTCGCTATGGTGGTCTATACGAGCTTTAGACCTTCAGAATACTTATTCTTCTGACTAATACCCAACATAATAATGTAAAATCACAATGAAATGAACAGTGATTTTACATTCGTATTTCTCACGCGATTCCCTTACAACCGGACTCTATTGTTATGTGATTTATAATGATGCTAGCACATATTTCATTCTTAAGTTTTGATTTATGCAGTTTTATTAGACTGTTTCAGGTTATGGAGATTTTTGAGATTATATATTTTTTTAATGCATTGAATGACAAGACGAGCATGCTGTTCGCCTGATGGTAAGCGATACGACCACCCATAAACAGTAGCAACACTATCACTTACAAAGTACTGTGTGACATTCCACTGCGCTCGTCATCCTGAGACATAAGATGTTAAGTCTCATAATGTCCAGTAGTTACACTGGCTACAATGTCCTTCAAACCGAAACACAACAGTGCATGCATCCTGCTGCTTGGCGGTAGAAATAGACATTGTGGTGGTACCCACCCAGACGGACTCTTACATATGAGAGACCTACCACCAGTATATTAGTAATTTTAAATAATTAGTGGTAGGTCTCTCGTATTCCAGGGGTCGTCTGGATAAGTACTACACTGCCGTGCTAAACGCAAAAGCGGTATGTCAAGGAACGCTAGTTTCGAGATAATTAAAGTTTTGTAAGTAAAGTTGTCTTTTCACTGTGATTAGAGCTAAAACTGAGACAGGAACATTTTCTTGAGGTTTTGTTACATGTTTTAAAAAATATTATATAAAATATATGTGCATTTTTAAGCTATCTGATGCCATAAAAATCAAGTTTACGATATTTTTTGAGATAAGGCTTTTAAGCTTAGTACGGTAGTATGTACAGCATTGTCTATTTCTATCGCTAGGCAGCAGTATACATGCACTGTTGTGTTCCGTTTTGAAGGACATTGTAGTCAGTAAAATTTCTCAATTCAACGATGCTTGGACGGCGCTGACTGGTGGCAAAAAAAAACATCTGTGGCACTTAACGAGTAGCTGAGATGCGCAAGAAGATATCTGGAATTTCAAAGCATCCCCATTCCTTACGTTTGACTTTACATAAATCTAAGCCAAATTACATTATGGATGAACGAGAAGAATTCAATAAAACGACTCGATCCATTTTATTTTCGCTAATTTCAGAGAAAGTACGCATAGCCGTTGAATTCTTAATAAACATCAGGAGACGAGCGTCCGCGGCGCATTTCCTACGCGAAAAAATAATTATTAAAATTTCAAAGGGCGAAGAAAGCCGCCCGTCGCACTCATCTTATTTTGGGAGGTATTTCTAAAAAAACCCTCCGTGAATTCTTTAATTTTTCCAAGAAAAATTCCCCTCGCTCAAATGATCTATAGTTAAAAAGCGTAATTAATGAGTAATGATATAAAGTGCGGCGAATTTTTCGCCGTCTTTTTAGACGCGATTATTTGTCCCATTATGTTTTGTATGGACGTTTTAACGTTCATTTCGCTGCAATTTAATTGTAGAGATTTTGTTTATGTAACGGCATAATTAAAATAATATTTTGGGTTTTAATCTTATAACGTACTATTTATAAATAGATCCTAGTAACCTCAGTGTCCACTCAACACGGAATAGCGAAGCTTCCACAGCCTATTGTTTTAGACCGTGCTTCCAAATTGAACGAGCCAGCCTGGCCTGCAATGTGCCTGTACAAGAATAAATACAAGACATAGCAGAAACTTAACCGTTGCCAAAGAGGCGCAACTAGTGTACACGCTGCCGAGGAGCTTATATCCGACTCACGATGACATAAGATGAATCTATTGCCATATCGGCTCTATTCAATGCCGGACACTGCTTGTTTTGTAAAGAAACAAGTTATAAAATATAGCAAAGACGCGGCCGCAACACATAAATATAGAAATGTCAATGATCATTGGTAGATGTAATCATTGAGGAGTGCTAACGATATTCGTTTTTTTAGTATCTATCAAAAGATGTATGTACAGTCAGCCACATAAATAAACATATTCAAAACTTCAAATCACCTTTACTCTTTGTGTTCTTACCAATGGTTTTCACCCCTTCACAATAATAAAATAAATGGGATTCACTTTACTTCACATTAAGAAAGAAAAATGTTTCAAATAAATTTAACTCAATTTAATTTTTTTTGTTGTTTACCTACTTATGCGGCTGACTGTACATACATGAGCGAGCATTGCGTCGCCATGTGCAAGTTCAGACGGCGTATAATAATTTATAATTAAAATAATTGCGTACGATAATTGCAAGCAATGATTGACCCTAAATAAGGCTTAAAGAGTATAAATTATTTTACCAAACATAACCATTTTTAATAAACTATAGCCACGCATCTTTGCAACATTGATTACTGTTAAATTCACCCTTGCAAAATCGCCACTCTGAAATCCGTGCCTACAAATAGAATGTGCTCGACCGTGAGCAGCGGTAGAAAATTGGAAATGTCATTTTCGCGGCGTTTTTTTTCGTGTTTGCGGGCGCGCCCGACGCGATAGCACTGGCCCGGGGCGCCGGCGCGGCCCTACCTGCCACCTTGTGACAGAAATCGATTGTCGAAAATAACTTTGCAATTGGTAAATTTGCAATTTTCCGCTCACATGGTGCACGGTTTTTAATTCGCTGATTATGTTGAGTTTTGTTTTGATATTGGTGTTTTTGTACTTCTTATTTTAAAGAATGTAAATCTAGAATCACTTGTAATATCACATATACAAATGTGTGCGTTTAGCTTGGCTTGTATTCAATTTTTGTTACCGTGTCGTGTCAGTTTCTGAACACAAATTGTAAGAACACACAATGAAGCCGAGCGTGTGGTGGGACAATAATCTTATCATTCCGATTTGCAGTGAAACTGAAGCAATAATGTTACTAAAATTAAAAGCTAATGGCGTTTTTTTTATTACAGGTAAGGGCATCAACCCAGTTACTCAACCTAAGGTTACACAGATAATCTGCAAGAAGTATTCAGATACGTATTGCTAAGACATATATAATTTAAATAATACTTGCATAAAGGCCATATTATGCTTCTCTAGTGTATCACGTTACTACTGTGAAACTGAGTGGGAACTTTTAGGAACTTTGGTAAAATTAGTATACGTTGTACACCAATTAGGGTAAAATTTAAGCTCATTTAATGTCGCTTGGGCTATTATAGGCAGGCAATAGATTGACTTTAAATGTGATTTTAATTACGAAAGTGATATGTATCGATTTCGATTTCGCTTGTAAAAATCTTTATCAATAACACCTGATAAGACGTTATGCTGCTAGTAGCATAAATAAACATGTGGGCTTTGAATGTGGCAGAAAAACACGACACGACTCCGTTTCGTTTCATTAGGATTGGTTGAGAGACTAACACGTGACTGACGTATCGGTCTCTCGATCAATCACAAACATAAAAAATAACGACATCGTCTTACGAGTTGCGTTTTTTGCCACATTCTTAGCCCACTGGTTCCACTTATCCTTTAGTAAATAACACTAAGAGTCGCTATACGCTACGCAATTTGTCACATAAATGTATAAGCGGACCAAAAACAAAAGTCACACTGTAGTCTATGCTCTTATATTACAGTGTGACATTTCTGTTTGGTCGGTAACTATTAATTGAGAAAAATAAATTTGTACGTAATTCTGTCTAGAACTTAATTTGTAATATCCCGGTATTAAAGCAATATACTGCGCATTACGCTAACTGTATTGCGTGGTAAGGTAGGAGCACCCCCGGGACTGCACTTGTAGTGCTTACTTCGACTTGCATTAGCTAATTTAGAAATATTGTAGCTACTTTCGTAACGTCTCGGCAATCCGAAGTATCAACAAATCTATGATAGTGGCATGTTCATAAAGCTTATTGGCTGCTATTTTTTAAAAAAGATAAGAGACTGCAAACTCATTTATTACTTAACTAAAAAATTAAGTTTTATCATAATTTAAATTATGTTGTGTTACACAGGTTGTACGATACATTATGGAATGCCACGTATTTTGAACATATCTAATGATATCCAAGTGGTATTAATTATTATGAGACTATTGTTTTATGCTAACATATTATGTTGGAAAAGATATTGATATAACCAATCTACACTACCAAAACCCACGTCTCACAGGACTAATAAATTACAGATAATCTAGATTCTAGACAATACAATACTATAGAGAGTACTTCAACAAGTCCTAAATTTATGTACAACTGAAATCGAAAATAAACATTTATAAGAAAATAAAAAGGTGCGCGCTCTCTACATGTCTGGGCGAAACCATTTCTCAAACGATAAATTCGTGCGCTCGTTCCCGCTTGAACTCGAACCAATTGATCGGAGAGGGATGCATGCGGCCTGTTTCACACGAAATACGGCCTACTCAGGGCTGCCACTTGATTCTTGCATTTTCATTGTTATTGGGAATTGTAAATGGAATTTTAAAAAGTCACGCCTGTATCCCAGTCAGTCACAATAGCGTTTTCATATACCTCTTGCTTTATCTACTTTTCTTATAACATATTAAATAGGGTTGAACAAATTACTAAAAATGTACTCACTAAATAAAAAAAATTACAAGTCAGGCTTACAAAGGATTTATGATTTAAAAACCTTGAATAAATTAATTATAATACTGTTGACTAGAAAATTACACATCTGTCTACCCTAAATGGTACAACCGTATCAGGTTATAGGCATATTACAGGACACAGGGTTGTCCTAATGAGAGGTGACGCCTCACTTCCAACATAGCCACTGAGGGTTTGTAGACTTCCAATTAAAAAAAATTGATGAGTATCAAGTTAATAGAAGTTATAATTAATAATGCGTTTTAGACTTTAAAGAAAGAAAAGAATTAGGGAAGAGAGCGGATATGTTTTATGCATGTTTCATCTCGATAGGGTTGCTATCTCTAGACACAAGTGAGAAGTAATTTCGCTGCCAACCATAGTTTTATTTTTCGACAACAAAGAATGTCATCTATACATATAAAATGCTTTGTCCTGAATGACTGACTGACGGATCAACGCACAGCCTAAACCGCTGATCGTAGAAACCTGAAACTCGGAGGGTGTGTTCTTTGTATAACGTAGGCATCCGATAAGAAAAGATTTTCCGAAATTCTACCCCTAAGGGAGTGAAAAAGGGGGGCAAAGTTTGTATGGGACAACGTGATTCCTTGGTCCAATCTACTTCAAATTGTACATGGGGGTTCCTTTTAGGACGTAAGTTCTCACTAAGACGGAATTTTGAGAAATTCAACCCCTAAGGGCGTAAAAAGTGGTGGCACAGTTTGTACGCGATAAGCTCAAAAACTACCGAACGGATTTCAATGATGAAATTTGGTATGGAGATAGTTCGAGACGCTAGGAAGGTTTTAGGCTACTTTTTATGCCGGGAAAATGTATAACTGGACTTTTATCCAGGAAAAACACTTTCGTGCGGGCAAAGCCGCGGGCAAAAGCAAGTTTATCATAAATAAAAGTGGCGATAGCCTAGTTGGGAGTAGAACGGACTGCCGAGATGAATGTCCGTAGGTTCAAAACCCAAGGGCATGTACCTCTGACTTTTCTAAAAAAGTTATGTGTGTATTCTTTGTGAATTATCGCTCGCTTTAAAACGCTCGGTCAAGGAAAACATCGCGAGGAAACCTTCATACCTGAGAAGTTCTCTATAAGAATTTCGAAGCTATGTGAAGTCTGCCAACCCGCAATAGGCCAGCGTGGTGGACTAAGGCCTAAAACCCTCTCAGTTGTAGATGAGGCCCGTGCTCAGCAGTAGGCTGTATATAATACATGACATGTATAGTAAGAATGTCATTTTGAAAATGATATAAAAACTGGCCTGTCAAGCATGGCATGTTCTGTAAAATGATAAAAAAATGTACCGACATCCAAACAAGCTCTTGTTAAACATTCATATGAATACACATGTCATTGGTCAGTTATGATGGTGATACCCTTTATCGATTTATATTAGTGAAGAGTATTTTAAGTTTGTGCTGCCAACCCTACCGCGTACAGTTACCGCAACAGGTTACGGTAGAAAATATTTTATTCCGCGTAATGTATCATTGTGGCTCTAGACGGGCTGAGTGAAGTCATTTGTACTTTGCTCCTTATCGATTGTGCCTCTGTGCATCATACCTCGAGATATTTATGTCCGATAGGCTTTACGGCCTTGGACTTAAGGATTGAATTGGTTCGATTTATTGGGTGAAGTAGTATTTTATTTTGAAGTAGGTGGTAACGACCTATAGTTTTCATAATTATACTAAATTGATGGTGTAAAAAGAAACTTGTATCAAAAATCTCTTAATTATCTTTGGATATTTGGGCGAGTATCTAGAGATTTCAAGCAGTTAAAACATTTTTTTCTACGACAGGAAAGTCGTAACTTAAGCGGATCTTAAACTTTATTTCTTTTGTCAATAATGTATCCGCAATTCTCCGGGCACGCAATAGTATAATTTAAAAAAATCATAACAATTATTTTTTTATAAAATATACCCTCGAACATCACATAACCTAAGAAATATCACATAATCAATACCGCACAATCGATACCACCCCATCCCTACGCGTAACACCGAAGCACTACTCCAAATGAGATTTCGTTTCCACTTCACATCTTGCCGTAGGATATAACAAGTCATTCTGTTATTATATCACAAAGAGCATGCGAGGTTGATACGTCTCCTTCGGCCCACGTCACAGGGAAAAGGGGCTGAATCAATTATTTCCTTTGTCTGATACGTGTAAAAAAAAGTCACACGCATAATCCTGGGCATTGACGATATAATATTTTGTATTAAGAAATGGAGCGGCTTTGGCCCAACACAGCCAGACACTAAGAAGGTCTTGTATTGTCAGTAGAAAGAAGTTTTGCCCTACAGGCACTTGCAAAATAATTTTTGTTATTTTTCATGAGTGTTATTACTGTGTTTAAAGACAAAAAATGTGTCAAAGCGAAGGTTGAAGTCAATATCTCATTTTACACTTGACTTACCACGCGCTCCACGAAGAATACTATCAAAGGTGTGATGTGCCATGAAAGTAAAAAAAATATACGGAAATATATACTTTTCGGCATATTCATTCAATGGTACATACATTTAGAATAAAGGATATTAAAATACAAAAATAGATTTAACTATTTTTTATATACAGGGTTATCGTAAAGTTTTAGATAATTTATTTAGTTTTTTTTTGCGCACTCTATAGAGAAAATATAGTTAACAATTTGAATACAATAGATTATCCAAGTCAGTTGCTTGCGGCGAGGTGATATATTTTTATCTAACCCTGAGAATATTTTTATAAATATCCTTGTAGGCGAGGCTACAACAAGGCCTCTCAGTAATACCGTTCATTCTTTTCAATATTTATTTACAAGACTTGTTCTCAAAGGGATAGGCAGGTTTGCAAATATTGCATTTAGGCTTTTCTGATTTCAATCTACACTCACAGATCTATATCTTCATAGGAAAACTCAAGCTTTTATTGATTAATTTTTGGCTGTATGATAGAGGATTCGAATCCTGGATCACACAGATTTAATAAATATTTTGTGGCGTATAGGTGTTGAACTATATGAACTTTTTCTTAATTTATATTATGATAAAATGCTCACTTTTAACGAAGAATGTGTTAATTTGACAACGGAAAAAGTCTATTCCTTAAAAGGATCATAGACAGCACCATATCAACCATTCCTTTAATATAACATGTTCAGGGGAAATATTTTTAAATTAAAGACCAAGTAAGTTAAAAAATATACAATTTCTAGATTAACAACGACTCGATCCGCAGCTTTAGATCAAAAGTGAAAACTGAAACGGAAGTGCAAACACTGAAATACCATTAAGTCATTGGAGGCCGTCGGCGCCAACTTTTAATTTCAGAATACAGCGCTGAAAATGATTTTTCATGCAAAATGTACTGAACAGCACTGTTTGCTTTTTAATTAATTGTGAATGTGACAACTTCGTTACAGCCTTTGGGAAATTAAGTGGGTTTGAATCCAGTTTGATTAACGATTGTAACTATAAGTACATTATATTTTTATTCATTGGAAGTGATTTTTATAGGAAAGTTTTAGATCCCTAAGGAGGCAGTAGTTCTACTTTAAAGGCTCACAATGCATCGTTAATTTCTCTTTTATGCAGATGTTCATGGGCAATCATGCTCTTACGATTATAACCCTTGCTTATATCTGAAGATACAAGAAATCCTCATCTGTACTTGGTATTTAATTTTTATAGATTCAAAAGAGCTTGTGAAACAATATTTGAATAAAGAAAATGTTGAGTTTGAGTGTATTTTTAAAGTACCTGAGACCCACTAATTCAACTCAAAAAAATATATAAAATATCTCGTATTTTTATGGAGACAAAGCCTCAATGCAATAAAACTTGAAATCGAAAATTCATACAGCAGTTTTTCATACTCCGCACACCTCACACCATTACACATAGATAAGACCTAATCACGCCATCAAAATAATTCAATTTTAAAATAATCTACTCGCAACGCTTATGTCCTACTGCGAACGAGATTAAAAAAAGTCGCCGCTCGCAGCCAATTGGATTTGCGGCGGAGGATTACATTAACAACTAGTAAAGTACTTCCGGGTGGGTTCTTAACTTGTTTAGACGCTGCTATGAGCTGCTGGTAATGGGTTTAATGTGCATAGGTATTTAATGGTACCTAACAAAATATATACCCCAGCCTACCCTTGAATAGGAAAGCGTGATGGTATGTTTTCTGGTGACCGGATATTTTTCGTATTGAGACTGTATTACAAGAGGCTCATCTCAATGAGTTTTAAAATTTGTCATATGACGACTACCATTGCTCAATACACATTTTTAAAAAGACTAGATACCGCTCGCAGCTCCGCCCGTGTGAAAGACCTTCTCCGATACAAAAAAAAACACTGTGTAATTTCCAACATACCAACCCGCACTAGGCCAGTGTGGTGGACTAAGGCTTTAACCCTCTCAGTAGTAGAGGAGGCACGGGCCTCCTCACTGCTGAGCACGGGCTCAGCATCCATAAAAAACATAAAAGCATAAAAAACATCCAAACTCCGCATTTTTTTAGAAACTTTCGCATTTAATATCAGGATGATAAAACATTAATTTGTTCATTCCAACTCCACCGATCTCTACTTGGAAGAAATTTCAAACGGTCCGATCGGATTTGTGTATGCATATTGTCCGAACATTCGATACAAGGATAAGCGTGGGGCTGTGTGGGTCGGGGGTCGTTTGTTTCCATCTATCGCTGTCTGAGCGAAGATAAACGCGAGAAATAAAATATCTTTGAATCGAACGTGGGCTCAATCTGCACTTGCGGTTTTTAGATTCGGACTTTGTTCAGTGGCGGTAAGTGTTTCGTGGGGTTCAGGGTTCGATGTTGTGACGATAGTTTGTGTGGATTTTGATTGGGAAAATACGGTTGGGATACTCGCAATTGTGCCTGATACGGCTAGACTCGACTTGACCTCTGTCATATCAAGGGATGAAAATAAGTTTGGCGAAGAGTGAGTGTTTTTGAAAATATTACGTCCTGGTTCAGTGTGGGTACTTTAGCTTTGTTCTTTGAGTTACAGGGTTTGATGTTTTGAGAAAAGTTTTTGTAAATTACGATTCGAAGCGACAGACTTGAGTTACTCGGTATTGAAATTTGTGGTCCTATAATGCGAAAGTCTCCTCTTCTATCACATTATAGGCCACATATAAGTTTAACGAAGTGTGAAACTTCTACTTATCGATCAAAATACCCAATAGTCAACTACATCTAGATATATTACTCTTAAATGGAAAACATCATGCTCAGTATTTGCTAGTAGCAAATTTCTATAAAACACCAAATCAGAAGACCCCAGTATAAACAGAACACATTATACGTACAAACTGCTTACAACTCCGTGCTCATTTTATGGTTTTACACCGTATTAATAAGGTGTTATAGTTCAGTATAGCGTGTATTGCTCCGTAATAGCGCTTTGGAATGGACTTAATAGGATTCGGCGGTTTGGCGCCCGAAACGTGCATACGAGGTGCAAAATTAGTTAAGGACGCTATTACATTTTTGACATCTTCGATTTTAGATATTTGAATGACAAGAACGCGCTTTGCTACACGCGCACACATCGAAACCGATTTAAACTAGATTTTCCATTTGAACGAGCTAATCTTAATACTTGAAGTTATTATTTTACTCATCCATATTTATTTTTTTGGAATTGTCGAATGTTTACAATTATGTTTAATAATAATAATTATTATAATTTCATCATGTAATAGACATTTTTATCTCTATATTTTGAATGTTCCTTGTTTTTAAATTTTTTTTTATTGCATAGAATGACGAGACGAGCATGCCGTTCGCCTGATGGTAAGCGATACGACCACCCATAAACAGTAGCAACACCATCCAGCACCTTGACTTACAAAGTATTGTGTTGAATTCCACTGCGCTCGTCATCCTGAGACATAAGATGTTAAGTCTCATTATGTCCAGTAGTTATACTGGCTACAATGTCCTTCAAACCGAAACACAACAGTGCATGCACACTGTTGCTTGGCGGTAGAAAAAGACATTGACATTGCGGTGTCCAGAAGTACTACTTTCTGCATCTGGCTCTTGACCCAACTACCAATTGAGAGCCTCAGCAGGTGTTGGTCGAGACTCTGGTATCAACCCATGAGCAGAAACGACAAGGCCCCGATAGAACCGACCGTATAGTTCTTTGATCTTCCATATCACCTCGCGTTCCCTAATGCCCATCGCCATAGGTATTCACCAGTTCTCATTCCCCAAGGAAAGTGGGATAAATCCCTTATCCACCATGACTAAAATCTTATACATGCCTACTTCGCTGTGGAGGAAATAATTCCTGAGATTGCATACCTCGCGGTTATGCAAGTCCATTAAGTAAGCCTCGGCCCCGCATCTCCGCGGGATGTACAACCTCATCACTGACCACCGTGGGTGATGCATACGATATGCAGTCAGTAGGGTCCGGAACTTTAGATCCAGGGCGTCCAATTCAGTCTGAGTCTTTCTTTCTGAGTATACCAAAAGAGTACATGAGTACAGGCATAACCCAACCGTTGAAAGCACAAATCTTGTTACCACCTGACAAAATACTGTTAAATACTTTTGCCAGGCGGCCGAAGAAACTGTCATTCAGCGATTGTTTTACGTCGGCACTCATATTCCCCAGTGCCTCAGGCATACCCAGATATTTGTAAGTTTTCGTCTCAGAAAGGGATCTAAGTCTTACAGTCTCTAAGACTTGTATGTCACCAGAGACCACGACCTCTCCTCGCTTCATATGGAAAGCCGCACATTTATCTACACAAAACGCCATATTGAGTTATTTGCACTGGTGGTAGGTCTCTCATTATGTAAGAGGCCGTCTGGGTGGGTACCACCGCAATGTCTATTTCTACCGCCAAGCAACAGTGTACATGCACTGTTGTGTTTCGGTTTGAAGGACATTGTAGCCAGCAGTGGCGGTCCTTTCATAGAAGCCGAAAAGCCTGGCTTGCCCTAAAATTATTTACATAAGTACTCAAAATCGAATATGAAACAATAACCAACATTTTACGGTAACAAAACGCTTCGAAATAATTTTCTTTAAAATTTTAAAATTCCCGCGCTACGGTTCGCTGAACCGGTTCGCCTCGAGCGCACCTAAAGACACACCACTACACCTACACACACACAACCACATACGCGCCGTACACTCATTTCATATTTAATACAAAACAGCTAGATGCGCACAAAATATACTCATCACTCTCTCTCTCGTTGGGTTTTACCTGGCTTTTCGCCGCCATATTTTTCTCATTCACACTAATGGATAAACTGATACCACATACTTATAGCTAAAGTAAGTTTCTATAGCAATCAGTACTAGAAAATAATCCAGGCTTAATGCATTCATAGATACTGTATAAAATACAGGGTTGCCAATTAAACGAATTACCTCTAATATGGTTGCATTAATTTGCTTATTTTAATGTGTATTTTTATTTATCATGAATATGTAAAGATTTTAGTGATAACATAATTAAAATTACATATCTGATTATAATTATTTAAGGTATTGTACTATAATTTTATTTTTCGATAAGTTTTTCTTACAATTTTAGCATTAATTTTGTGGTGTAATTTTGATTCCAACTAGGCAACATCAGTTATTTGTTTTGATTGAGCCGGCGATCTACATTGTGAAGTATTTGTGTTTATTAAGTGGTTTTTGAGTTATTTTAAACTTTTAAGCACAATAAAGATGAGTGAATATATTTCTTGTAATAGTTTAAAGTGAGTGAAAGTTTTTATCGGCGAGAATAAGTTAAATTTGTTAGGTTATGATGGAAAAAACAACTTTTAACGAGCTGGCGAATGGCGCGAAATGTGTCGTGAAGAATCATAAAAGGTATTTAGATCAGTATACAACAAAACTTATTGTCTTATTGGATGCTCTAATACGTTATACGACTAAGTATTAAGTTGTATTGTTGGTGTTTCATATTTTTCTCGAACAAAACAAGTGTTTGGAATAGGTAGGTACATAGATCTGGCTAGTAAAATGATATAATTAATCAGTGTTATCAAAAGTAATTCCAATTCACAAAAACATATGTTAAATGCATTCATTTCATTTCATAATTTCGGTAAACAGCGAATTGTAACCTGATTATCTCGTCCAATTAAATAGATACAGTAGCTGTGACGAAATTTGAAAATTTCTAAACAAAACTTGTGCGTCGACAGTAATAATGATGATTGTAGTGTTTTTACTTTTTTTTAAATTACTTGATACAGATAAAATCTATGTAAATAGTTAATCTTTATAAGAACTTCGTTTAGAAGTCGCGATGGGTCAAAATCGTTTTTAAATAAAGGTACCTAATTTCGAGATGGTGACTAGTCGACTCGATGGCGTAGTTGTATTGCGTACACGGTTCGAACATTGTTTTGAGGCCCTGGTTCGAATCCCGGTACGGGTAGTCATTTTTATTTTTAGATATTGCTTTTCTTTCTTATAGATGCACATTTTATAATATATGTATCGGAGGTGCGAATTTTTTTTAGGTCTGCTTTGGCTTGCCCTCATCCAAAACACTAGGCACGCCACTGGTAGCCAGTATAACTACTGGACATAATGAGACTTAACATCTTATGTCTCAGGATGACGAGCGCAGTGGAATGCCACACAGTACTTTGTAAGTCAAGGTGCTGGATGGTGTTGCTACTGTTTATGGGCGGTCGTATCGCTTAACATCAGGAGAACGGCATGCTCGTCTCGTCATTAAATGCAATAAAAAAAAAAAAAAAAAAATTTGCTACATCTTTCAGTAATTTTTAACGACTCAATCAATTCTGTTTGTTTTGATGCAAACAACTTGAGATCATCCATGTAAAGCAAGTGAGATATAGGCTCAAGAGCCCCCGTGCATCTCGGCGCTCTCGGCGTCAACGGCAGCGTGATGCCTACCTGCCACACTGCTGTCCATCAGGGGGGTCGCAACAATGTGCTAAAAAGCCAAAGCTAGAGACGGCACCCGCCTGCGACGCCCGGGTGGCCACTGTTAGTTGCCTTTTACGACAGGCAGGGGATACCGTGGTGGAATTCTCCAAAAACCTTCAATCCACAGGGTGGGAGACGCCGGTCAGTCGTCCACCCGGCGCCTCCTACGTCTCCACTGACGGCGGGAGGAATCCTCGCGTCCCAGAACCCTCTCAGCACTCTCCTTCTACGAGAGGACTATCTCGTAGAAGGGAGCCAACACACGCCAGCCCTCCTGACTGCCGACCATGGGAGCGACCACGGCCGGAAACGAGAGGCCGCCTATGACGACTGCTTTGAGAGCGCTGCGCTCCTCATTCCAGGCTGGGCAAAACTCAAACGTATATTAAGCCGTATCCAGGGGGCAACTGTCACAATGGCACACACAGCCGACACCTCGGTACCTACGATACGACACAGCTACTCACCGAAGCAGCCATGCCTAGTGAATAGTTGTGGCTGAACTGTAGTATTGAGTGTTTAGATATTTTTGTAGCGGGAAAGGCTTTGAACGCGGGCAAAAACGCGAACTAAACCTAGTAAAATTTAAAAATAAATAATCACCGATACTAAAAATCATAAATAGATAAATAGTAAATACCATATACTGCAAAACTTGTCGATTTTGTAAATATAAAAATAAATCCGCCATTTTAATAATGAAATTTAAATATTTGCATTAAAATAAATGAATGTTTCATTAATTAAATCAAATTTGCATTGACTTATTGTAATATTAAATTTTCATACTTGCTTTTTGAAAAATAATAATTTGAAATAGTATCAACTATTTTATTCGTAGTATAATGACATCGCGATCAATTTATTACGTATTTATTTTTTGAAAAAAAGTTGTACACCCGTGCTTCCTCGGCCGCGTCTCAGCGCGGAATGACGGCCCGAAATTGGAAAATGTATGAAGAAATTCAATTCAGGTTATATTTTTTCTCTTAACTGGAAAAGTATTTAATTTGACTTGAAAATAATTAGTCATAAAGCGAGAAGACTATATAAGCCATCATATTATTTTGGTTTTATCTTAAAATATTCATTAGTTTAAGGTATAATGGTTCCGATTCCGACCCTATTTTTCGTCATTTTCAGCGATTATTGCTCCAGAATAAACGTATTTACGTGATAATGTTATATGGGAGCATACAATGTCTATATGCTATAAGCAAAGAGGAATGTTTAATCTTTATTTATATACCAAGATCTCCTCATAAGCGTAACTCCTGATTCAATAAATGGTACCTCAAAACTACGGGAATTTGTAAATGCGCCCTTAAGGGCGAAACTTGGCGACATCTAGTGCTTCGGATTTCGTATGACACACCCAGTTTTATGTCTCAACTAGGTTCCTGATTAAATTTCGGTTTTGTTTTAGTCCAGTGGTAGGTTATATACGATTCCTATGAACTTATCTTTGCTACTTTGTCAACATGTCAATTTCGTTGAAATTAATAGTAATATAAGTGTCTATTTTGAAAATCTTCATCTTAGCCACTGCTAGTATTCACACTGTTAGGCTGAGAAGTTAAATTTTCCATTTTCGCCGAAGTATTTTACTGAGTCACCAACGGGTAAGACAAGTACCTAATGATAAGTCCCACGACCGCTCATACACTATTCACTACACTTAATAGCAATCCCGTAATACCTAACAACTACAGTCCACACTGCACAGAAACCTATCCTCACGTCCAGAAATGATAATTTAATTATTGGTTATTCTGGATAGGTATAGACCGTCAGTAATGAACCCGAACGTAGTTAGAGGATCTGTGAGGTAGAACAATCGCATCTCAGAGGTTGACACGGGCTGTCGTGTGTTAACACGGCACGCACTGCACACTGCAACGCTTGATTGTCGCCAATTGTGCCTGGTAGATAATAATATAATGGCAAGTGATAATATAGAAGTAATTAAGTAAGATAGATAGTATAAGTTAAAGTTTGTTAATTTTTTTTAATGTTAATACAAGCTGCAGTCAATTTGAAAAGTATGCAGAGAAAACATGAATCATCAAAATTGGTAAGGGAAGATTTGTTATTAGACCTGGTGACTTTAATAACATCATAACTCACAGTCATAATATGTAAAGCCTACATGCGAAATATTCTATTATTAAAACAGCTGGATATTTTTAATGTCTTATTTGCAAAGGATTACAAGTTGTTTGAAATAAAACTTGTAACAACAAACCCACCTACAGCTGTCAATCTCATGGTATAGAAATTCAGCTGATGATTGTTTACCTAGCCATCCACATCACGGTGTGTCATTCCAAATTAATTCAATATCTAATTCGGACTTTTCTTTATTCGTAAATTTTTCTTCTCAAATTTTCATTCGCGCAAAATCTCGTCACCGCGCGGTTTTTATTACAATCAGACATGATTCCGTCGCACAGAGTGCGTATATAAAAAGGTTATTACCTAAATTACAGTGTCATGTGACACGGGAGAAAAATCCACGCCAATTCTGACGTTCCGAGAAATATTATGTAATATAAGCTTCATAATAATAAAAAAAACGTTTTTACGTCGACGTGCAACCGTCTGATTCGGGCTTCCGTTATTTGCCGGCGTTCCGGCTTTACTGTGACGACTTTTTTATTTCATGCCATCCGGCCTTTTTGTCTTTTTTCAAAAAGACCACTGGCCGTAAAATTATTTTCGAAACGTTAGGGCTAATAAAATCGTAGTCGCCGAGCCATATTTTGTCCCGCCCAGGGAAAACTGGATAGGGGACCTTGACGGCTCGGTGGCGATCATCACCGTGGGCGCCGCTGGCTCCCCCCCCTTCGCGAAAATAGCCAAGGGCCGGGGATGCATTGCGGCTCTGTTGGGAGACATCTGGATTGTAGGGGTTTATTTTTCTCCTAACAGACCCCTGGCTGAGTTCGAGACCTTCCTCGTCCAGCTGGGGGCCCTGGTGGCGCAAGGTCAACCTTACCCGGCGATCGTCGCCGGCGACTTCAATGCCAAGTCCGAGGCCTGGGGTTCGCCGGCGACCAACGCTCGCGGTAGGGTCCTGGAGGATTGGGCGATCTCAACTGGCCTGGTCATCCTAAATAGGGGAGCAGTACAAACGTGCGTTCGGCATAACGGTGGATCCATTGTAGATCTGTCGTTTGCGAGCCCAATGGTCGAACGCCGTGTCCGGGGCTGGAGAGTGGTCGTGGGCACAGAGACTTTGTCGGACCATCGTTACATCAGGTTCGACGTCTCTGCGTCCGCGAATATCCAGCCCAGTGCTGGACTGAGGACCCCTAATCGGGATGGCCCGCGGTGGGCGTTAAAGCGCTTGGACCAGGAGGCCCTAGTGCTAGCCGCTCTAGTCATGTCGTGGCTACCCGTACCGGACGGACCGGTACGGGTTGAGCGGGAGGTGGAGTGGTTTGGGGTGGCTATGTCGGACATTTGCGACGCTGCCATGCCCCGGGCCCTCTGCTACCATCCGCGGCGGCAGGTGTACTGGTGGTCGGCAGAATTAACGCAGCTACGCGCTTCCTGTGTTACAGCTCGCCGCCATTACGCCAGGCATCGCCGCCGTCGGCTAAGACTCGTAGATCACGCGGACCAAGAGCGGCTGCTCTATGGCCTCTACAAAGAGGCGAAGAGAGTGTTGCGGGTGGCCGTGCACAGGGCCAAAGTTGCGGCTAGGAGGGAGTTCTTGGGGACTCTTGACAGGGACCCGTGGGGGCGCCCTTATCGTCTGGCGATGAAAAAGCTTCGTCCAGCGGGGCCCCCACTATCACAGAGTCTCCGGCCCGAGCATCTAACCAATGTTGTCGCGGTCTTGTTCCCGGCCACCGTGGAGACTACTCCTCCACCGATGGCGCCACCTGACATGGCGCCATCGTCGATTGAGAGTTCGACAAGGGATATCCCAGAGGTTTCGCCCGCGGAATTGCGGGCGGCGGTGCTTCGGCTGCGGAGTAAGAAGACGGCCCCGGGGCTCGACGGCATTCCAGGAAAAGCCTGGGTGTTAGCCCTCGAGCACCTGGGCCCGAGACTCCGCAGCCTATTCTCCGCTTGCTTGGAGCAGGGCGTCTTCCCGGCGCGTTGGAAAACTGGGAAGCTCGTCCTGCTGAAGAAGGAGGGACGACCCGCAGAGTCGCCATCGGCCTACCGGCCCATCGTGTTGCTCGACGAGATCGCAAAACTCTTTGAGCGCATTATCCATGCTCGCCTCGTCGAGCATCTTGAGAGGGTCGGTCCGAACCTATCCGAATGGCAGTTCGGATTTCGGCGAGGCCGATCGACAGTTCACGCGATTCTGCGGGTCAAAGCATTAGCGGAGGAAGCGGTGGCCCAGGGTCAGGTCGTTCTGGCGGTGTCCTTAGACATCGCCAACGCCTTTAACACCCTGCCTTGGGCCTGTATATATGAAGCACTGAGGTACCACGTGGTGCCACCCTATCTCCGGCGCCTGGTGCACTCTTACTTGTCCAACAGAGACGTAGTGTATTCCGGCTCCGACGGGTGGCACCGTAGAGCGATGACTTGCGGTGTTCCACAGGGTTCTGTATTAGGCCCACTTCTGTGGAATATCGGTTATGACTGGGTGCTCCGTGGCACCAACCCCTGGGCCGTCGGCGTCACATGTTACGCCGACGATACGCTTGTAACAGCGACTGCCAGGACCTATCAGGAAGCCGCAATATTGGCAGCAGAGGGCACCGGCCATGTCGTCGGTCGAATCCGTAGATTAGGATTAACGGTGGCTCTCAATAAAACCGAGGCCCTTTGTTTTCATGGGCCTCGGAAGGGGCCACCGGCCGGTGCTCACATAATGGTGGAGGGGGTGCGGATTCCCATCGGTAAGTCGATGAAATATTTAGGATTAGTTCTCGACAGCCGGTGGAAATTTCGCGCCCACTTCGAAGGATTAAAGACCAAACTGTCTCGGGCAGCGGGTGCTCTTTCAAGCCTGTTGCCCAACCTAGAAGGTCCTGGCACCCCTTGCCGAACGCTATATCATGGAGTCGTGCGGTCCATGGCCCTTTACGGATGTCCCGTTTGGGCCGACTCTCTGGGGGGCCGCTGCGTCGCTCTCTTGCGTAATCCGCAACGAGTAGTAGCGCAGCGGGCGATCAGGGCGTACCGCACGGTCTCTTTCGAGGCAGCCTGTGTACTGGCCGGATTTCTACCATGGGATCTGGATGCTGGAGCCCTCTCTGCCTTATTTCACTGGCGGGAGGAAGCGTCCAGACGTGGACAGCGTCCGGCCCTGAAAGAGGTTGAGGCCAAGCGGGCTTTACTTCGCAGAGCTGCCGTGGAGGAGTGGCGTCTTAGGCTGGAGGCCCCCACAACGGGGCTTAGGGTCGTCTCGGCAGTGCGTCCTGTCTTTGCTGAATGGCTGGACAGGCGCCACGGCCCAGCGACGTTTCGTTTAACGCAGGTGCTCACCGGACATGGGTGCTTCGGTGAGTACCTGTGGCGGATCGTCAGAATTGAGGAGTCGGCCGTGTGTCACCATTGTGACAACTGCCAGCAGGATACGGCCCAACACACGTTGGAGTTTTGCCCAGCCTGGGACGAGGAGCGCAACGCTCTCATGTCAGTCGTCGGAGGAGACCTCTCGCTGCCGGCTGTGGTGTCATCCATGGTTGACAGCCGGAGGTCCTGGCGTGCGGTGGCCCACTTCTGCGAGGTGGTCCTCTCGCAGAAGGAGAGCGCCGAGAGGGATCGGGAACGCACCGATCCCTCCCGCAGTCAGAGAAGACGTAGGAGGCGCCGGGTGGACGACTGACCGGCGTCTCCCGCCCTGTGGACTGGGGGTGTCTGAAGAATCCCACCACGGTATCCCCTGCCTGTCGTAAAAGGCGACTAATAGGGGAAATCGGGGGTCGCGGGCGGCCAGTAAGAACTGTCCGCCATAACTATACTGTACATTCCTCATGTACAGAGTGCGATCCCCGGGATGGGCGGCAGTGTGAGTGGCCTCACGCTGCCGATAGCGCCAAGGGCGTTCTTTGATGAGCGGGCTCTGAGCCCCCCACGTTCTGAGAATGGGCCGCACTCGGCGGCACCGCGCAGGGGCGGTTGCGGAGGACAACTAGGCACTCTTTGCCGGAGGAACCCGCAGCCGTCCTCAATGCGCTGAGGAAGGTCACCGCGGAGTTTTGGTTGGTATTGCCGTGCATAGTACAGGAGTAGGGACTCGGCCCGGCGGTCGCCCGATGTTTTTAACTTTTCCGGACGGCCCAACACCGGATCGTAAGGCACGGCGAACCCAACATAACCGTCCAGTCGCTAGGCTGGGCGGTAGTGGTAAAAACTGCACTTTCTCCGCGAAAAAAAAAAAAAAAAAAAAAAGGGCTAATAAAATCTAATGTCGTTATGACCGATGACGGTATCTGAAGTGTATTTTAGCTACCTAATAAAATAAATTTCAAAAAAAATCTACAGGTATTTTATTAAATTACTTTACTTATAACTAGATGCTCGTGAGTACGTCACTTGTCTAAGCAAGTGTCAAGTTTGTTTAAAGATTTCATAGCTTAACTGTTTACTGACAAGTCAAGTGAGTGACATCTCTCGTCAATAATGAAATAATCATCACTCCCAAGATGCTGATTGTATGAAATAAGACTTTACTACAGAATAAAGGTGGAACATTCCCTTACAAATGCGACCGTAACTCTTAAAACGTTTGTGGTGTTTTCATTGCGCTCGTAAAGTGTGTCGCGTAAACTGCGCCATGAGCCTACAGACCTTCGGGCCGGCACTACGAAATTGATTAGTATGACGTTCTTGGAAGTGATTTTTTAGGTAAACTAACAAAGCTAAATTTTGTTTATCAATCAAGTGTTTTATGTGTCTCTACTGTGAGAAATCTATTATAAAAAAATCTGTATCTGAAAATTAAATAGAATCCTTCCTTTAGCGTTTCTGAATAAATTTGTTTTCCAACCGCAAATTGAAATAGGGTAATGGCTGTTGTAAGTGATATGGTAACGGAATTAGGGCATTTTATTTATTGACTATGATAAAAAATATTTTATTTAAATACAACTAACTGTCTAAACAATATACAGGCATGTCTCCATAAATTGGTAATGTTATACAAGATGGACGCAATTAGATTTGCGGCCAGTCTAATTACAATATTAAATTACTCATAGAGCTTTGGTACAGTGTAATTGTAGATCGTGGTAGCTAAGAACTTGAACGGGTTATACTCTAGTGCTAATTATTTAGATATTAATAATATTAGCCCTCTAAATAATTATTCGACCGATCGCTTCTACTATTTAGGAGACTTTCGTCCACGATGGCATATTACAAGGTTTCTCCACGATATTTTCTTTTATTATCAAAGCAAGCTATAATTAAGTATGAACACGTGTCACTTTGTAAAGTATAATGTCAGTGGCAGCGCTGTTCAACCGTGGTCTGATAAAATTATCAGCCTAATTACACTGGACGAGCGCGCAGCGCCTTTGCCTCGCTGTGAATACAAGTGCAATTCGCCAGTGTGATTAGACCCTTAACTTTCCCTGACCACGGTTGAAACAACGGCTCCTACGCTCTCTGTACTAGAATCATAATTATTATACTTTTTTTATGTCTTATATAAGAAGATCGTTGATGTATTAAAATTATATATTATACACGTTCTAAACAATCATATTTAGGATCATTTTTTTTTTAATTTGAGCTATTTATTATTCTTCTAGTTATCTGAAACGATTATGATTTTTTTATAATAGAGAAATACATTTTACTTGAATGATACAAGCAATTTTTATTTAAGTTATTAGTTTATTTAGTGAAGCCACTAGCTATGTTAAATATACTACTAAAACGAAAGTACGTATCAAAACAATCAAGTGACATTAATTCGCGTCGAAGACCCTCCCAACCTGAGTCAATCTCAAAATGAGTTATTGGTTCGTAATTTCGCGCATTCAAGAACGTAAACTTTGTCCCGGCGCTGATTGCGATATAAAAGAGCTTTAGAGGGACTCTTTCTTTGAATGGAAAATTTAGAGACACCTTTAAAGGTTTCGGAAAATCAAAGCTTGATGTAAGGTAGAGTTACGGTATAGCTTTTTGTTTTGAAGGCTGGCTTCAGGCTTGACTAGGGTGGGGTGGAATATGAACGAGGGAGAGGTTTTCCAAAACTGACCTGATACATGCGTATGAACAGTGCCTGTTGGCGGAGGATTATACCGCCATCACCTCTCATATAGATCTTTGCTTATCACCGTATACCGTATGGTTTATCATGTATTCCGGAGAAATGGCAAAAAATTATGGAGGAGACTCTACGGGCTACCACCGAGTTGAAACTACTGACCATTAAATTTATGTCCTCTGGTTTTATGTTTGTAAGCTTACATCAAGTGACTTACTTGCTTTTTACATCTTGTTATCATAAAGACTGCCTCGGTGGCGTAGTTGTAATGCGTACGCGTTACGAGTACGATTTGCGCGCTGAAGTCCTGGGTTCGAATCCCAGGTCGGGCCAAAAAAAATTGTAACTGGGATTTTTCATCTCAAAAATTACTCAGTGGCAGCTCGGAGTCAGGAAGTTGGCGGTGTGATACCCCCGTGCCTCGGAAAGCACGTAAAGCCGTTGGTCCTGCGCCTGATCTCTCTGCGGTCATGTCGGATTGCCATCTCACCGGACTATGAGAGTGAAGAAATAGCGAGTGCACTTGTGTATTGCGCACACACTTGTGCACTATAATATCTCCTGCGTGCCTGGCTAATCTCTGTTGAGATTGGCTAGGAAGGGATTGTTATTAGTTTTTTCGCTTATTTTACCAACCGATGTCCCACACTCACGTGGTGCTACATCGTTTTAAAAATACTATCTCAAAATGTAAAACAATAAAAAATTCTAAAATCGTTCCTGAAGGAATGTGCTTTCTAATGTACTAACAAAAACCATTGACAAAAACTGTGTTTTTCAGAGATATAGAATGTAAATACCTTAAATGTGAAAAACATTTAGAGGAAATCGTTTAATAAATAGACTATTTAATATAATAGATATAAAATCAAATAACATAGTTATTAACGTTTATACAATTTATTTCGTGCCCATGCTGTAATCTCAACCGTGCCAACACAATACTGCCTCGGTGGCGTAGTCGTTTTAAGGTACGACTGCAGTGCTGAGATCTCGGGTTCGATCCCCGGGTCGGGCAAAGTTGTATTGGGTTTTTCAACTCGGTATCAGTCTGGAATTGTGCCCGATATGGCGATAGGCTCGACCCCTATCACATCGTGAGACGGTATACGCACGAAGAAAAGTTGGTGCACAAGTTGCACCTCTGCCTACCCCTTTGGGGATAAAAGGCGTGAATGTGTGTGTGTGCCAATATATAACCTCACCTTTTTCCAAAATGCCACGTGTCTAACGTATATATCTGAGTGCCTACTTCGTAAAACGAAATCCGTAGTTTCGGGTGACGGATCGCACGTTTTCTTACTACGAAGTGTTACGGATCCGATGACGGATTCGACGACGGATTCGATGTTCGGATTTTGACACTAATGACATTTTTACTTTCGTTGACCCTACTTTGAAAACCAATTTGACGTAAAATACATCGTTTCTTCGTTCGGATCTTAGCCTCAATTTCACGAAAGCTCTAAACCTTTCGTTTGATATTCGTTTGGTCTTCAGAGATTTTAAAATGGTTCGATTCCTTCTGTATGAAGAGTTGTTGCGAGAGGAAAGTGCTAAGCGAATTCGGAAGCGTCTCCAACTGCGTGAAACCTTCGTTCAATGCAATATTCCAAACATGGATTTTTTTAGAATTTATACGGTTTCACCATCCCTTTTTGAAATCATGTACGAGGACATAGTTCCACTGCTTCCTCCAAAAAATAATTGATCCCACCATAAGTTTATTCTGTAGCTTACTACAGAATAAATTTATTTTTATTTTATTTTATGTTACTTTCTACCTTTCTCAAGTACCTAGCTGGTAGTAAAAGTCTTAACGCCTATATAATCTTATCTTGTTTTGTTATTAGATGCATTGTATACTAAAAGGACCTATATTGGTTTGATAATTTTAGATTTTGACTGCGCAAATTTTTTATGCTAGGGGTAGTTATCAGGGAGCAGTAGGACTAAGTATAGATAGGTCTATGGCCCAGCACACTGTTTCAAAGTGCCTCAGGCAAGTCACTGAGGCGTTCAATCAGCCTTATAAAATAATGTTTGCTCTCAGTGGACTCTTATAAAAGAACAATGAGCAAAACATTAATCATTCATCTAGCATAAGCCTTTACTATAAAATATATTCAAACACTTTATTTACTCGGGTTAAAACAAGCCATTGACTGCCTCGGTGGTATAGTTGTATTACGGTATGACTGCAGTGCTGAGGTCTCGGGTTTGATTCCCAGATCGGGAAAAGTGATATTGGGTAAATGGCAATAGGCTCGCCTCCTACTACATGGGACCTAACATAGATGGCGAAATGTGGGTGTGATACACCTCTGCCCAACCCAGAAAAGGTAAAGGCGTGATGCTATGTGAAACAAGCCATTAATAATTTTAGATTCTTTAAAAAAATGGGATTCCAGGCATATGTGGGTGCATTGACTGCAGCCATATAGCCATAATAAAACACACGTTAAATGAATACCAACTTTTTTAATCAAATTTATTTTCACTCCATTCATTGCCAACTCTCTCTCTCTCTCTTACTCTCTTCTAGCTTCTTCCATTGCTGCACCGTTTTCATTGCACCCCTCATACTATTAAGGTGGGATGTCAAGGTCTCCCACAAGCGACTAGTTTTAGCCCGCCCGGCCCCTCCAGGCTATGCACTAGCCCGTGAGCGAGATTGGGATTTTCTGTCATGAATTCTAAAAGCGCCTCGATCTGCACGCTTATGGGCAATCACCATGAGCTGAAATGTTTTGAAAAATAGTCAAAAACATTATACGTTAATTTGAAGTAATGATGATTTTTGTAATAGTTAGTTCAAATCACAGAAATTTCATTTTGTTACACAATAACTGCCTTTGCAATGCAAAAGATCATTCGTTTAAACTTTAAAGCGAGTAAATAACATTTCAATAATAATCTTACCAATAAAGTTTTTCTCGAGTCAACTTCAAACTTGTCAACGTCTGTCAATAATGCTAATATTCCACAGATTAAACACAATGCAATAAAACCGTAAAATGTAAAATCAGCAAAAATATTTGTTATTTTGTAACTATTAATTAATAAGAGTTATAAAATAATAGATATATTACAGAGAACCTAATTAGGCATCCAAATTATACGTTTTTTTCACAAGAATGTACTAATAGGAAAAATTTACGGTTTTTGAAGATATACATCTCTAATCCGACACAATATGTTCATTCGAACGATTGTTTATGGGTCCGAAAGTAACGGTGACGGATCCGAAGTAATTTGGTAGTAAGGTTAAATCCGAAGTTCGTCGTTTCTTCGTTTCGGACCGACGTTTCGGCGTTCGTTTTTGGAAGTAGAACTTCTGACACGCAGCCGGTTCAGAAACGCAAAGCCGATGGCGCGCTCATGACGCGTTCAGATTCAAACCAATAAATCTTGTGAGGCCGGCATTTTGTAGTTTTACCTTGCGTTTTTTTTTTATATAACTGGATGTTAAAACGAGTAAGCTTGGTAAGCGCTCCATAGTAGTAAAGCAATAGTTATGAGTAGTATAGAAAATCTTGTCACTACGCTGCCTGACCCCTGTACATCTTATGAGATGTTTAGATTCATGATCACTAATTAATACTTCAATCTTCGTCTATACTATCTGTTTTAAAAAATAACCTGAAAATTCCTTGTTTATTAGGCCAGTTTTCGCTATTTTCTTTAGCATTTTTTTTTGTATTTAATCCAGAGGTAATTTATTGGTCACGGCCTTTTTAATATTATAGATTTTAACACTAATGGAAATCAACTTAAAACATCAGTAATATCAATAAAATCATCTATTTCACTGTAACAGTCATATAATTTAGTTGACAGGCAACTTTCTACTTTAAGCCTTAAGTAATTTATCTTCGCACAATGTCTAGGCTCTATTGGAGTTCAATTTAATTGAAGCGATGTGACATGAGGGACCCACACAAACAGTTCTCAGATGCGTGCTTTACAGCACGGTTGGACCCAGACATACGGCCTTTGAGACCTCTATATAGAGGGTTTGCGGCAACATTGTTACATCCGAAAGTTGGACGGCGGTGCGATTTGAAAGGAGTTTGCAACGTCCTTGGAGCTTTTATTTGGGTTTCAAGGCTGTAAGGAAGTTTCAGGAAAAGCCTGATCGGTAATGTAGACTTTCATGTTATGGATGTTACTGAAAATTTTTAAATGGTTACGCATTTATAATTGACGAGCTTTTGCCCACGGCTCCGCCCGCGTGAATGAGTTTTCCCGGGATAAAAGTCCCGCTTTATATTTTTCCGGGATAAAAAGTACCCTTTGTGTTAATCCAGGACATAATCTACCCGTGTGCCAAATTTCATCGAAATCCATTTAGTAGTTTTTGCGTGAATGAGTAACAGACATCCATACATCCATACTTACAAACTTTCGTGTTTATAATATTAGTAGGATTTGGGGTTGTAGGTGTTAAGTAGTGGCAATGTTAGCGTCAAATCAATCCACTTTCAGATCTTTTATTTTTAAAATTTCACACAAAGAGTTACCCAAACTAGGATTCAAACCGACTCATACTGGCCCATAACCCATGCAGATAGAAGCCACTAGACAAAAAATAACACAGTAATAAGAACCACACCTCCCTACCCAAAAATGTGCGCAAGCAAAGTTAATTTATACATTTTCGCCAAAGACAAATTTATTAAAAAGTAACTTAAGTTGCGAAGTTATATCGCAATATAAACTTTGCACCATCAGCGAGTAAAAAATATCAAACAAGTTCTTAACTCCTAATTAAGTTGGAGCAAATGTTGGACTGAGGTCGGTAAACAATAACATTGCGACTGGCAACTAACTGTTAGGTATTTGATTATTTCGGAAATTCGGAAATTTTGTATATTGTTCCTTTGATGTTTACGCTTAATAATTCATTGAAATAAAAACTAAAACACTGATATATTTTCCTTTTTTAGTACTGTAAATTCGTTACGGAACAATGGCAGTTGCCTATCGTTTTTAGCGCTTCGAAAAAAGAAATAAATTATAATTGCAACGATGTAGCAATTTTGACTATAAAACCAAATTGTCAATCACAAAAAAATTCACGTCAAACTATTCAAAAATCACGCTGGCAATCTGCCAGGCGAACGGAGGGCGCCATTAGCACCTCCTCCGAGGTCATTTGCAGCCGGGCCCTCCGGCGCTGCATATCACGCTGACCGACCCTTACATAACCTCTGCTATATAACGGCAATTACTTCCTGGATTGCGCCCTATTCCCTCCCTATTTTAATAATGCATATTGAAATTTTGAGACTTCGTTTGTCTTATCACGTGACGAGAGCATGTATGTATAAATGAAGATAGGTTAGGCTCATTAGTGAAAAAAATTAAATATCTTTCAATTTTTTTTTAAATATGGTCACATAATTTTAAATAATTTTGTACTTAATGACTATTTAGACAAAAGAGATGAACGGTAACGAAAGGTTTATATTTTCGCTTTTAAGGTACGATTTATATTTTCTCGGGATAAAAAATAGCCTATGTTACTCGCTAATAATGTGGCTTTATATTGATGAAAGAATTTTTAAAATTGATCCATTAAATTTTGAGTTTATCCATTACAAACAAACAAAGAGGATAAATCAATTTTTGCCTCTTTAGAATATTAGTATAGATAAGGGAAAGTAAACTAAAAACAATATAGAGACTACACACAGGATGCTGTATACAAACACAATAACGTTACAAATCGTGAGGATCGCGGTTCGAACCTGGATGCGATTGGCTCGAGACCGACAAAGGTGGCACGATGTGAGAGATACCTATAACCAGCAGTAGGACTCTACAAGCTGTGGATGATGATGACTGGATTTATCAGGGGTTGGTAGTATAAGATCGGTGTTTAGTATCAGAAACCACATCAAAATGGGTGTAAAATACTAGAATTACATTGTAAAACTTCACATTGTTTTTCAGTTCTATAACCATTTCCATATTACAAAGAACCGAATAAAACTGGATATGGGTATGTTAGATCTCTGCCTACCACTGAAAAGGGAAAAAGCGTGAAACGTATTTTTTTTTCAATAACAAAAATTGATGCAAACTTGACATTTCTATATCAAAGATCTATAACTTAAAAATCCAAAATAAACGGTACATAACGCTTGTATGTTTTCCTTCACCGGAACAAATTGAAAAGCGGCCATTTTCCAGAAGGGTCCGGAAAGTATGTTACCGAATTACATAGCCGGTTCCGGAGACGTCCCGGACTCCTTTCAAATAGATACTGCTGTAATTTTTGGCCTCTCCACTCTTTTATTGCATCTTACTCGGCTGTATAAAATATTTCTGTAGTTTTACGTCGATGAGAAAAAAACTATTTAGAGAATTTTAAGAATAGTTGAGCATTTGAATAGTGTTTGGTAACTATCATGGTACCTGAGTGATTATGATATATTTTTTTTGAAGACTCGCACGATTTTTTTTGTTTATGTAAGAGTTCGAGAAATAATCAAACGTATAATTAAATAATACACATTTATAATTAACAGTACTTGTGAATTTTAAAACATCAGTATACTTCTTCATAGTATAATTTATTTTGTCTCTAGTAATAACCCGAACTTTGTCATTTCAGGAATAAATGTACTAACAAGAATAAGCGTGCTATTGTTTAAAAGCGGTTATAAACCATCGGTTCTCTTATGAATATAACTAGCCCTTTCCCACTGCTCCTTCGACTAATGTTTGCTGCACTTTTGAATAGTCATAAAAAGCTGCATCCATATCGTGCAGATAGATGTACAGTCAGCAGCATAAGTAGATGAACAAATACAAAATTTCAAATTGCCTACATACTTTTGTGTTCTTACTAATCTTTTTTTCTCTTCACAAAAATAAAATAAAAGGTATTTACTTTACGTCAAACGAAGAAAAAAATATTTCAGTTTAATTTAACGCGTATATAGGTGATTTGAAATGTTGATTTTGTACAGATATTTATGCTGCTGACTGTAGACTGTACACTATCGAATAATATAAAGATACAGTGTGCATTTTTTTGTCAAAATGAACGGGTTCGGTTCCTGACTAAGAATGTTGATTATTAAAACATCCAATGATGCAGTTTTAGTTTTCATCAAAATCGTCCCTGAGACACCTTTGAGCATTTTTCGCTATTCTTCATAGCATCGGATTTCGCCCTCCACGCCCATTTGAAAAATTCACCTGCATAGTTCCAAAGATAAGCGGATTCAAAAAATAACAAACTCTTTGTTAAAGATAACAAAGATCTCAATGAAAAATAAACTGAGCATTGAACTGACGTATATTGTTACAAATAAGATTCTTACCTTTAAAATATACTTCGACATCAGATGCACGCTGCAGGGAATTACCCTCGTTCCTTTGACGCAAAGGAAATCGTCTTCCCACATAACAGATAACAGCTTGTGTTTATTTATGTTTCTGGATGGAGATTATATATTTTATACTAGTACGCAGTAGTCGGCCTAGAATATGGCATTATGAAAGTGGAAGTTTTGAGGGCAATAATAATTTTCAATTTTGATTATGATTTTTTTTTAGCCATGATGTTAGTAACGCTCTAATGACACAGTAAAGCCGACAGGTAAGTTCACTAATCTGTCCTTTATCTACCCCACATGAAAGCCACTACTGAACATAGGCCTCCCCTAAAGAGTTCCAGACGGTCTTCTCAAAAGTGGTCTGCTACCAGCGTGTTTCTGCAACCTCTATTAAGCGTCGGTCTACCTTATATAAGTCTGTGTAAAATTCAACCAAAAACCACCATTAAAAAAAACAAAAACCGTATGGAGAAATAATTGCACCCTCACGTAAAATATTGATAGTGGAAACTTATTTTTGACGATAGCCAGCTGGTAAAATGAAATCATGAGACGCGGAGCCTAGGGATCGCTTGCCGCGGCCAAGTTAATGCATAAATAATAATCGCGTGAGCTGAACCCTATGGGCCGACATTTTAGGGAAAATTTTCCCTAAACGACAAGAGAATTGATGCGTTTTAAAAATGATACTAAGTGTATTGTTTTGGGGTTTCTATTTATTGTATAGACTGACTACTTGGGCATATTGTAATTAAAATGTGATGTCGGTCAACTAAGGTGCTACACCCGTGAATGAATTATTCTAGTATGTTACGGAGGAAGACGTAGCACGTTCTTCATAAATTTGATTGAATACGCTGATAAATTAGAAATGGCTTACCTGATTTAAAATTATATTAAATGAAACGCAACAGTAAGTAATCATTGGTTTTGATTTATTGTCTCCTAAAGAAGAGCTAAATGGCCACCGTCGCCCATGGTCGTTGGTATAGCCAAGCCGCTGCTTGGTTTCCTGTGAGACAGTTAAAAGATGCCTACAGAACCTACCACTTTATAATCAAAACATATCTTCGTCCAGCGACAGATGTTGAGTCTAGATAGTCGTCAGAATTATAGCAACCTTAGCGAAGAATACAACTCGTCGGCACTAGCAAGATGTTCATCATGACAGTGTAAGCTCGTATCATTTTGATAAACGTCCATACTTACATACCATCACGTCACTTCCAATTTTCAAGGTTAGGCAGATGTATCACCTTTTAAAAGACACATTACCATAAAATCACGGATTCCTACCAGCATCAATCTGGATGACAGAGCGGTGACGTCACACGGTAACCATGACGTCCCATTATAAATCTCATTGGAGATACGAGCCATCCATCATACGGAGGAAATGAACAGTCGAGAGATGAACCCGCCGCGCATACTTACTGAACGTTATTTACATTTTAAACGTGTGCTGGACTCTGTTTTTGTCGCGTACGTGACGCCACGCGTTGAGAGTGAATGAGATATATTTATGTTCTGGGGCCGTAGACGTCTTTCAATCATTAACTCTAATGAAATAAATGAGTATTATTTTTATTGGTACTGAATGACGAGACGAGAATTCCGCTCGCCTGATGGTAATTGTATTACAAAGTACTGAGTGGCACTCTACTGTAGGTACTCGACACTTTGAGACATTATTTGTTAAGTCCCATAATGCCCAGTAATTGCGCTGGCTACAATGTCCTTTACACCGGAACAAAACAGTGCATGCACCCTGATGCTTGGCGGTAGAAATAGAAATTGCGGTGCTACCTACCCCGACGGTCCCTAGCATACCAGAGACCTTACACCAGTAAATGTGTGCATGGGAATGAGATATCCTAACGATAAATCAATCGCTATGATATATCATTCCTATACATAACGTTACCGTTTACGATTTTAAACAGGCATCTTGGATACGTGCCTAGTTCCGGCGCCTCAGACAAGATGCATAGACACCTTCGTCAGAGAAAGCCCGCAGCAGTCCCTAATGCCGAATATGGCCGCCGCGGAGTTTTGGTTGGTATGCCGTGCGTTGTACATAGGTTAGGGAATCGGGCTGGCGGTCGCCCGATGATTCCATCTCTCCGGGCGGCTTAACGCCGGGTCGTAAGGCAGACTGCCTCGGTGGCGTAGTTGTATTACGGTACGACTGTAAGGCTGAGGTCTCGGATTCGATCCCCGGGTCGGGCAAAATGATATTGGATTTTTCTATTCAGTATCAGCCCGGAGTCTGGAATTTGTGCCCGATATGGCGATTGGCTCGCCCCCTATCACATCATGGGACGGAATACGCTTGGCGAAAAGTGGGTGCACTAGTTGCGCCTCTGCCTACCCCTTCGGGGATAAAAGGCGTGAGCATGCGCGTAAGGCACCCAACATACCTGCTCAGTCGCCCATCTTGTTGGCTGGGCGGTAGTAATAAGGCACTTTCTCCGCGAAAAAAAAAGCTTTCCCAAGAACATAATATGAGCAGTTAACTATGAAAACAGTGATAAACACTGGATACAATGTCCTTCAAATTGGATCAAATCAGACATCACGCCACATATGAATGATATACTATTAGTAGGCTTAGAATGTGGCAAAACACGCAACTCGTAAGACGATGTCGTTATTTTTGATGTTTGTTATTGATCGAGAGACCAATACGTCAGTCACGTGTTAGTCTCTCAACCAATCCCAATAAAACAAAACGGAGTCGTGTCGTGTTTTTTTGCCACATTCTAAGTCCACTGACTCATTTGAACAATTTACTAGAAGCATATTTGAACAGTAACAGAATCCTTTGGAATGAATCGAAAGTGGCGATTGATCGCGCCAAGAGGCGAATTAATATCACTATAGCATTTGCATTTTAATTAATTAAGAGGTCAGGAGGTAAGCGCAACAGTCGGTGTTTACGCATCGAGACACCTCGTGACAAGTCAGGCTCTGGTCCAGGAGTTGAGGATGTTTTTATTTTTATTTTTTTATACGGGCAGGGTAATGTGACCTCATTGCACCTGATGGTAAGTAAAGAGAGTTTGGGTATGTTTGGTGTGAAATTATACAGCACACGTAACGTCCCAATAAATTATATTTACAATAATTACAGCGGAAAGCAAAGCGAATAGCGCGAGTAAATGACGTGTAGTCCCGGAGAAAGGTTGCGGTTAACTGTGTGGCGGCCGCTGCGTCTGCGCAGCTCCCGGGGCTCCGCTGGCGGCCCGGTGCAAGACGCGCGGCGTGCGGGGGCAGGTAACCGGTCCTCGGTGTAGGGTGACCGCTCCGTTGTCGGGCCATGTCGGATACGAAACGTATCCTATCACCAACAGTGTTTAGGACTACCGAATGATTCAAGAAATTAATGAAGTAAACTCCCTATTCTATAATTATGTACTACCCCAGTCTTTGCATAAACGCCGCTTCGCCTTTCAAAGGATTTCGCCGAAAATCCACAGGAGTGACAAGTCAATATAAAGAAACTTCAATTACAGGATCACAATTTACCTATAAACCAAAATATGCTACGTTACAAAGTTGCGGATACTCATTGGATACTGGAAATTATATTTTTAAAGGGTTAAGTGAGTTTAACCTCTGGTCAGCGCACGTTAAATTTTATCGTAAAGTAAACTGGTTAGTGCCGGACTGAATCCAATTACAACATGAGCCACCGCAGGAAAACTGCGTCTTTTAACTTAATTTTTTCAGGAATATCCAGCTGAAATTCACCTTCATACTTTTAACGTATCCACGTAAGTTGATTACTTACATATCGGTTATTATATGGATTATTTTTGCAGGAGAAATTTCAAATGCAGTTAAAATTGTTTTTTTTTATGAACGTAATGAGTAACTTACCGCTTTAAAATGAGATGAACAGATTTCAGGGGAAAAATAATTTAAACTTAGAATCAGATTATTGAAAAGATAGAATGATTTTTTTAAAAGTGTCAGCTATTACGAATTCCAATTCCTTCATTATATTGCAAGTATCTTGTTCCCATCAAAAATACATTAAAGATTTATAACCGATTACTATTAAAACTAATTAGTCGCTTAATTCCGCGTTAGTTGCAAGAATTATGCCAGGTATACCATCTAACCTCAGAACAAAAAGTATACTATTTAACCAATTATACATGCGACCCGGATCAAAATCTTACAAACTTTGTTCAACTTTATCAAGTATAATCCTGATTTTTATTTATAACATTGATAGCTCTTGCATTATCTATGTGTCTCCGAGCTCAAGGCTTGCTCCATTAGGAAAATTAATGTCTTGAATCAGGCGCCGCGACGGACCGCCGACCGACGTTAAAAATTATCTAATGACGTGTGACATTACGGTCCCACAATAAATTGATGGAACTCTTGTAGTTGCTTGTACAAAGGTTTAAATTGAGTGATAGTTCAGATTGGCAGATTTTAAAATGCCGTTGATCTGAACAGTTGATACAGGTCTATAGGTATCTTTAATTTGGCGTTTTTAAATTATTTGTAGACCATCAGTTACAGAAATGTAAACAAATATCTGACCACATTTGTTTTTTTTCTGTTAATTTTGACTGACATAGATTTGACTATATAAGGTATACAATTACTGTAGTTAAAAATATGCTATAGAATTATATCACAAAAATTCCATCTTTGGGCTTTGCTTTCCTAGATTTATATGATATACTTACTGCAACACGTAAATAAATGAAAGGGCCCTTTGTTGTAATTATATATTCCTATTTAATTACGATAAAAAAAAACCACGGAAGTAATGGAATCATTAAGTGAAAAACGCAAATTTCTGACTTGCTGTGGATTATATTTGAAATGGAAGAGTGCTGGTGGGAATGACCCAAATATTTATTTTAACATTTGAATAGCGATCGTAGACATACTGTTTATAAACACAATACAATACATCTCTTCGACACGATTCACTTTAAATCAACAAAACTTACAACTTACCGTTCTCACTTTTCCATAAATAAAAATATCACAAAACATAATATTTAAATACGTCAACGAAGAAATAGAAAACCAACGTCCGACAAAGGATAGTATACAATAGAGATGCAGATGCCCAAGGACCCGAGAACTCGGCGCGAGCACCATAATTGTTGAGATGGCAACACAAAAATAATTTGCTAGAAAGCGCCGCACCGGGCGACATTTTTACCGGTTCCCGTCTTATTACTGGCAACTTCGTAGACGTTTAAGTGTGTCGCTTTCCGCTGCCCTATAGAGGCAAGCATAGTTATAAGATTTTATATTCTTGGTAAAATTTAGAGGGTATATACACTATTATTTACTGGTTTGTGAGAGATACGGCGAAGCGTCACTGTTACACGGTGGAAGTTCCAAGAGCTCGCACTAAGCGCTTTGCTTCCACCTTTATTGTGCGGACAGCCAAATTGTGGAATTCACTACCATCTTGTCTATTTCCGCATAGATATAATTTGGGACTCTTCAAGTCGCGAGTGAATCGGTTTCTTCTGGGCAAGCGTGCTTCACCTTAGGCCGCATCATCGCTTTACATCAGGCGGATAGCGGACAAACGTGAGCCCATTAATAATAAAAATAAAAAAAAAATAAACAATGTACACTAATCACTATGTATTAATATTTGACGTGTTAGTTGTAGTGCAATACACGCCCTTACAATCGAGATTTCTAGGTTATAATATTACTATTTACGGACGCAATCACGTAACGTTTATCTTTAAATGGGTGGGACAGAGACTGTAAAGCTCTTTTTGTGTCATAATTTTGGGAGCTAACCTCCTGCATTAAATATAGCAAATGTTTCTGTACTTAATTAGCTTTCTTTTTTTCATGAGCTATAACAAATCGAAAATAGTAAAAGACAATTTCATAACTCTATAACGTAAATATCATATCAGTCTCTAAAATGACCCAACTCTAACATAAGACATTTCCACACAAGCTGTGCCAAAAGGAAACAAAGACACTCCACCTGAGCCCTGTTCACACGGTTCTAGTATTCCTTATAGCAGAAAGGTAGGTCCCATTCTTTTGACAAGCCGAGACCGCCCCGCCTCGGATACAATTTGCAAGGTGACGTAGCTTTAGCGGCGCATTTCTAATGCAAATGTGGGTATGCCGGTTCATTATGCCTGATTTCTGAACGTTTAGAGCTCTGGGGCTTTTTGCGCTCGCCTTTTTACGTCTGTGAGTTGTTTGTGTTTTTCTTGCAGTTTTAAGGATGTTTATGGCTTGGTACTTGGAAGGCAGGGCGAGAAAACTGTTTTACATACTGTTTACAAATCTCGAAATGTTGTAGCAATGTTATTACTTCATAGTTTAAAGGTGTAAATTAAGGCAAATAAAATAACGATGTACTTGATTGTCTGACTCATAACTTTTAAAAAGTAGCCTATAGCACTCAGGAGTAATGAAGCTTCCTATTAGTGAAAGAATTTTCAAAATCGGTCCAGTAGTTCCTGAGATTAGCGCGTTCAAACAAACAAACAAACTCTTCAGCTTTATATATTAGTATATAGATTTGTTTAGTAAAATAAAGGTGGCTACAGATTAAAAAAGTGTGTGATCACTGTACCCACTACATATATCGTAGCACTGCTTGTTTTTATAACTTACAATATGCTTTCTGAAACTAACAGGAACTTAAAAAGATATGACGTGCAAATATCCCCAAGGTGCACTGTTATATGCGCAATGCGAAATGATTACGAAATTCACTTCTACAATCACAAGTATTACAATCTCGCAGCTGGAGGCACTAGAACAAATCTCATAGAGGAAGCTTGATGCTTAGTGAAAATGCAGAATTGTAGAGTTTTGTATACAACATTATTTTACATTTTATTCTAGGGCCGGTATTAATAAATCAATCTCAAGTTTGAGTTACATCTCAAGTAGAGATAATTCAATACATTATAATCTAGGCCTAGGTGTTGCGCGCGGTTTCACCCGCTTAAGAGCATTCTCCTAATAAAATCCTGAATGAGTGTTTTCCATGATAAAGAGTAGCCTTTACGTCCAAGATTAGTCTATATACATGGCAAATTTCATCCAAATCCATTCGGCATTTACTTGTAATAAACATCCAAACATCTTCACTAAACACATTTACATTAGTAAGAGTAAGAAGTAAGATCACACAAACACACACATAACAATCAACCACACAATCATAATATACCAATGTACATCACCCCTTATATGAATGTAACCATCATGAGAACTGACATTGTTAAGAACAGTGACAAACAAGTGCAAAATAAAGCTGAAGGTAATGCCATGAATGCAGGCGGAGTGGAGTTGGGACAGCCATTTCCGCTATGAAGGGGGAATAGTGGGGAGCTGATAGCGGATTTCGGATATTGCAGTGATTTCGGTTTTACAGTTACTGGGTGTATCGACTGCAAAAAATAAAATTGAGTAAGTTATTTTTATGGAACGCTGGTTGTTTATTTTAGTTTTCTTAAAATAAATTAAAACATATTAACATTAAACTATGATCATTTATAACAAAATGGTAGGTTTAATGCAATTTAAAAATGAATTATACGGTGTACGTAAACTGCCGCAGATCAAAACAGTTAGGCAGAGACGCAATTAATACGAGCACTTTTCGCCGTGCGTATTCCGTCCCATGATGTGATAGAAGGCAAGCGTATCGCCATATCGGGCATAAATTCCAGACTCCGGGCTGGTACTGAATAGAAAAATCCAACATCACTTAGCCCGGGGAGCGAACCCGAGATACATATATATACTATTTGTATATATCTAAAAATATTCTAACCTCTTAGTATATTTATTCAGATAAAAATTATCACTACATTCCCGCCTCCGCGTCCGCTTCTCGCGTTCGCTTATCACCGCGTGCCTCCGCACTTATGCACGATCTCTTGCGGAGAGAGCGAAGATTTGTAACATCAAATGCGTTTAATAGATAAAAAGGCTCACTTTGCCCAACTCCCTCTGCATATTTTATTCAGCGTCACGCGGGCCTCTAATGAATTTTACGAAGGTGCCTCAATGGCCCACATTTAATGCGGCGAAATTATTACATTTGGTTATATATCTTTCATGTTTTACGTGAAAGAACTGTGCCGTAATAGGCGGGGGTTTGAAATATAAGAATAGGTTGGAGAAATGTGTACAGTCAGCCACAAATGTAGCTGAACAAATTAAAAACTTTAAAACGCTTCTACACGTTAACTCCAGTCAAAATATTCTTCTTTCTTTATCTATAACAAAGTGAACCCAGTCAAGTTCATTTTAATGAAGAAAAAACGATTGTTGATTCAGACGCAAAAGTTTAACAGCAATTTGAAATTTTGAATTTGTCCCGCTACTTATGTGGTTGACTGTACATGCATAATGATTTTATAATACATATATATAAGTCGAGCCTATTTACTTAAAAAAAAACAAAGTGCAAACTAACAATCGATGCGATGATTGTGCGTGCGTAGAAAACTTTTTAAACTATGTCAAAATAAACAAAAATTTGTTCAGTTCCCATATATTACGTACCTGCTTACATCATTCATGTTGTATGCTATCGAGCACTATTCCAATCAAGTCCCATGGAACCAACACTAATTTCATTTATCCACCAGGGAATTAAACTCAGAATCTTACTTCTGTAAAGCATACGCATGCTCACGCCTTTTATCCCCGAAGGGGTAGGCAGAGGCGCAACTAGTGCACCCACTTTTCGCCAAGCGTATTCCGTCCCATGATGTGATAGGGGGCGAGCCTATCGCCATACCGGGCACAAATTCCAGACTCTGGGCTGATACTGAATAGAAAAATCCAATATCGCTTTGCCCGACCCGGGGATCGAACCCGAGACCTCAGCCTTGCAATCGTACCGTAATACAACTACGCTACCGAGGCAGTCCTACATAGCTACCACTAAAACCCCTCGTTCCTCAGAACTAAGATATTTAAATACACAACCAAAAGGACATTCCCCTAACCACCCTGTTTACAAACATTACGTCATAACCTACAATAAAAGATGCAACAGAAGCATCACTGCAAACTGAACAATATTCCCTCGGCGAAAAGCTTTTTACTGATTATACATTGTTACACTCAGACGATTCACACTCTCATATTCAAATAGTAAACATGTACACGACGCTTTATGGTGGAAACCTGCTTTGTGAATAAGGTTTGTTGTTTTGAGGTAGATTTCAAGGTAATGTTTGAGAAATGTAGCTTTTATCTATGCGTAATTGATTCATTTATTTAATCTCTCATATGTAAGAGTCCGTCTGGGTGAGTACCACCGCAATGTCTATTTCTACCGCCAAGCAGCAGTGTGCATGCACTGTTGTGTTTCGGTTTGAAGGACATTGTAGCCAGTGTAACTACTGGGCATAATGAGACTTAACATCTTATGTTCCAGGATGACGAGCGCAGTGGAATGCCACACAGTACTTTGTAACTCTAGGTGCTATACGGTGTTACTACTGTTTATGGGTGGTCGTATCGCTTACCATCAGGCGAACGCCATGCTCGTCTCGTCATTCAATGCCATAAAAAAAACTGTTAATGAAACTCAATACTTTGCCAGAACTGTACCTAAATATGCTTTTTTGAAATAATAAGGGACAGTGCATAACTAAAGTTAAATTATAATTATTATGGTGACATAATTTATTTGTGTATTTGCTCACGATCTTAACTTGTAATATACTATAATTACTGTATTTTACAGCCTTCATAATTAACCCTCTCAGTAGTAGAGGAGGCCCGTGCTCAGCATTCGGCAGTATATAATACAGGGCTGATTGCATTGCATAATTATGAAAATTACAAAATCATTGTGAAACAATCAGTACATTAAATTCACATAACGTAAATACACAAGCGATCAATACATCCGAACATTAAACAAGAATTAAACACAAGAGCTTCCCAACCTTTTTTGAACCGTTGCCAAAGCCTATCCCAAACGCACCACTAAGGCGGCGTTCTCAACGCCCTCAAACCGCTGGGGGCGTCGCCGCAGCATTGAGAACCTATACAGCTCTAAATCATAAAGGAACTTCCACCGTTTCTTGCGCGTTTAAGGCGATGAGCTAAGCCCGCGACAGCCCGGGGCTTCGAACTTAATTACATCACGTAGGGAGGCTTTAGCTAACTTCCAAGTAAGCTGAGCCTACGCAGACGGCGAAAACAACACTCCCCATAACGAAAGATACGCGTTAACTGCTAAACAAGCGGTCTTAATCCGCCCGATCCATGTGACGTATTAAAAAGTTGGGAGCCGCTGACTTGTTTGGCGGTCTGTGTTTTCACTAATGTGCTCAGAAAATATATTGGATTTCTTATTTTGGCCACCCTGAAAATACTGTCTATGTCATGAATAGCTCGCTTGACAATAGTAATGGTAAGCTTTACTTCAATATTAAGTGCTGTTAATAAGTTAGCAGGGACCTAAACATCAATTACTATGCCGAAAGATTCCCAAGCTGTTTTAAGATATGAATTACCTGTATTAGTATCATCATTAGTAATTTGATTAACAGTATATAGCGAAATTTATCCGGCATTTTGAGACTCAACATCCAATGTCCGCTCTGCAATTTTTTTATCTTAATCTCGTGATTTTACAATTACTATGCAGTCGGTACCCATCAAGCGAGCAGTTTTCATCTCGTGATTCATAAAAATACAGAACGAAAATAGGTAAACAATATGTAAAAATATCCAACACGTAAATCGGTGTTGACAGTAACTCCATAAATATCAATGCATATCCAATGTTGCCCGAAAAACTATTTCGATACGCACACACGATCTGTTTGCATGTTTACGGACATATTCTTAGAACTTTTGAATTTTGAAGCTGTTTTATGAGTCGGTATTCCGTATTTTTTTATTGATTTTAGCAATTAAATCTGTCTAGAAGAGACTACTTCCAAAGTTGTTTAATTTACTCTTCAGCGTTCTCTAAATTACAGTATAATATGGAACGTGCTCGTCGTAAGCACTGCCATCTAGTGGCGCAATTGATACTTGGATACTTGATACGTGGACCTCGATGCTCCAAAACAAAAAAATAAACAAGTCAAATGGTGTGAAATTATATAATGTTCCCAAGAATAGTACCTAAGTTCTTACATTCCATGGTTATGTGAAAACCGACAAAAATAATAAAAGCTGTATAAAACATACATAATTATGAGTTCCAAAAGCATTTAGAAATGTTTCGTTACGTAATTTATAAAAATAAATATGTTTTGAAGGTAATATTCAATACAAAAAAATCTGTAATTAAGGGAACATAACCTCCTAATTTTGCTTAAATAACTAGCTCCCATCTAAAAAAAAGCATATTCTGGACACGCTGGGTGTAAATAACATTCGGCCGGAACACATTTTATCATTTTTGTCATATTAAAAGAATATATCAACAAATTATTGTGATAGTTCTAGTTTCTTTTTTTATCCACCTGTGGCTCTTGTGACGATTTTGTGCTGCCCCCTATAGTTCGTGCACGCTCCCTATATTCAAAATCGATTCAGTAAAATTAAATCGTGTCATTTTCAAACAAAACAGCGTCATCAAAAAAATTGATTACTAGAACCGGGATTTTTGGCATGATATTAACAGAGGTTCCTGCGACCTTTATCAAGTCGTCTGTCCACCTTAAAGATCGCAGGAACACGCTGGATGCAGGCCGCTTTTGACAGGTCCGTCTAGAAATATTTAGGGAGGGCTATGTTCAGCAGTGGACGTCGTGTGGCTGATGATGATGATTAGCAGAGGTAACGAGTATAATATTGTTTTATTTTACAACGCAAAGTCAATCAAACAAATGAAGGGTAAAGTGAAAATTTATTGATTTAGAATACACTAATAACAAACTTTATTTACATAATGCTTACTTCTTCACAGCGATAACACGTTCCGAAGCGATGGTAGATTCATGACGATTCAATAGATCATGTATAAGACTATTTGAATAAAGAAAATTTTTAAGTTGAGTTTGACCTTATAATACAGGTTATTCTACAGCTATGCCTCCAACAAAATTAATAAAAAAATCTATACAGGACGCAACCGGCTCCATTACTAAATCAGTCCCATAATGACCGTTGACGGCCACTATGGCTTAATGTCAATTTAAACTGAGGTTAACTGCCCACCATCCCGGGGGATGCGCCGTGAAAGGGCCCTAATACCGCCATCACTAAATGAGCCGTGTTGTAAAGGTAGTAATTGATTTTGCGTTTATTGGATTAATTAATTAATAATTACTGTAATTAATTATTACGGTTACTTGTAATTTAGATAATTTAATACTGAAAAAGAATAAGTCTATTATATTTAAAAAAACATTAGCTTTTTTATTACTGTTATTTATATTTCCAAACATTAAAATTGTTTACAACTATTTTGAGTAATTTAACCTTGAAATTATACACAGATCTAAATATTTACCCCTACTAAAGACAACAATCTCATAAAAACAATACTCTATAAACACTCGAATTTAATAACGCACTAGTAGCCGCCAGTTGTTAACTTTAGCTAATTGTTTTCTCTTATGTTTTACTTGCGAACAAAATGATTCCGAACAACCGCGTGTTTGATATTACAGAGTTTAGTTTACTTTAATTTGTGTTTTGTTAAGTATCTTCATCTAAATGTGTGGATCGGTGGAACAAGTATGCGTGAGATAGTGTGTGTCTTGAGTACATAAAAGTCGCGTATATATATGCTTCATTGTGAAATAAACGATAGTAATCTAGGAACTATGGGCTTAACCTACGTGTTAGCAAGTCAGTTACAAAAGCGTCACATAAGTGTGTGTGAGCCGATTATATCTCTTTCTTACGCAAATGTGTTATACAAGTATTGTATGATTTAGAAATATTCACGTCGAGAAATATTAACACCTACGTGTTAGAGCCCGAAATTCTTTCTAAATATATGATATCAACTGACTCAGGGTTGTATTGTGCTTGACTCCGAGCTGGACGACAATGCGGGTGGTCGGGAGCTTCTTAGCCCCCTCTAGAGGGGCCGCAAAGCGGCATCGCGCAGGGGCGGTTCCGTGCAGCTATCTTCGTGCAACAAGATACCCCGGGGCCGTCCCGTATGCGCTGAAGAAGGCCACCGCGGGTTTTGGTTGGTATACTGATGTAGGGTGTACATAGTGTTAGGGACTCGGTCCAAGGCTCGCTCGGATGATGCTATACTCCCAAGTGTCGACATTGGGCCCTAAGATCGGTGAAACCAACATAACCATTCCACTCTCCCCACACAAAATTCCACAGTGGTGGTAGAGAATACGCGTTTTTCTCCGCGAAAAAAAGGGTTGTATTGTGCTTTGGGTGTATTCAATTAAAGGTCATAATTAATTACATAATATACTGAAATTTTCTTAATATAGTATAGATTTGATCATAAGTTGAAATCAAAGTTACTTGATCAAGTAACTTTGTAAGACAGAGCTATGTACTGAGCAAGTCAATTTAAAGTTTTAGTCTTAATATAGAAACCCAAGTCGCTGAAAAATCCGATCAACGTTATTAAGAGTTTTATAAGTAGTACGTAAAAACATCACGCCTTTTACCTTTTAGGGGTAGGTAGATGTATTAACATTAACTATGTCAGTTTCCATATACATAGCAAAAATTATAGAGCTATATTTAATACATTTTGAGTTCAGCTCGTCCAAATACCGTCTTATAATATACTGGCTTAAGAAGTAGTTGAAGTTACAGAAGGTCAACAAATCCCCTCTTCCTATACCCCTATTCTACCTAAGTGTATAGAACACACCAAAATTATTTTGGCAATGTGACCATGTCCTCTATGAAGTATCCATCGTCGGAGACTCTTTTTCTTTTTTATGAGATCGAATCAGGCAATAAGCAATGTAGATGTAAATAGGCAATAGAAACATCATCGTAACCCTTTGCTATCCTTTAAAAAACCGCATCACAAAATTCCAAAACGCGACTAAACCAATCGACACGGCTTTAAAACCCTCCAACGTTCCAATAAAATTTGGAAGCGTAAAGATTCTATGAATCCGTTGTATAATCGAGTTACTAACACTCCGGCAGCGTGGTTACGTCAAATGACTCGGCCCGGTCAAAGGGAGCCAACTCAAATCCAATTTGGACTGCTTTCGACTTTCACGGACCATGCTTGTACCAATTAAACGACGCGGAAAGTGCGTTTGGGGTCATTCGACCAGGTTTTTTGATCAGCAACGGAATGTGGGGTCCATTGGAGATGAAAGGGTTAGTTCCGTATTAATTATGTGTAATATCTGTTTGATATGCGAACTATGGTTATCGGATTATCTGGTCCGATGGGTTATGTTGCCTTTTTGTTGGACCAAATAAGTCACGGTTAAGTATTTATTTTCGTAGTTTTGACGGTGAATTATGGTATATACATCAACTCTAATTGTAAGAAATATCAGAATTTGTGAAAGGATTTTATTTGTATTTACTAACACCTCTTCTTCTTAACCTAACCACCTGAATAAAGACGAAAATCGCGTGTACGGGCATGTATAAGTTGTGGGTAGAAATCTTCAATAATAAAATATCGTCCTTAAAAATAATTGTTTATATTCAATCAATCAATCAATTAGCCTGTCGCCGTCCACTGCTGAACGTAGACCTCCCCAAGTGAACGCCAACCATCCCAGTTTTGAGCAGCCCGCATCCATCCGCTACCCGCCCCCTTTTTCAAGTCGTTGGTAATTGTTCATAAATTATTGTTGCTTATTTAAGGTAGTGCTACTATTTTAATTTAAACCTTCCCCCAGCAGTGAAAAATGGCTCACAATACCGCAATTCATTAGGCCACAAAAACAAAAACTAAACAGCGGCATAAAAACACTCTTACTGATCTACCCCTATTAAATGAATTGATTTCATTCAATTAAAATTCATCTAATTGCACAAACACAAATGGTTGGAATAAAGCGCGCCATCGACACCCCGACAAATCTGTTTTTAAAATTAATCCAGTGAAAATGAGTGGCGACATTAATATAGAATGGAACTTTATCGGGCTAAGTAGCGGAGTACATGGTCGGCGAGGCCGGGCCGTTTAAACGATTTATTTACTAAGCGTACTGTATTATTCAACGCTTTTGATTCAACGGTGGCTGTTCAGTAAGCGACGAATAGTCGCGCAATTTATTGTTTACAAATTATGAGTGGTTTTATCATGAATAGTTGATAGTTGAATAGTTTGACAATAGTAAAAATAATTAAATAGGTAAGTAGACTTAAAATTATAATTATATTTTGAAAAATAAATTAATGTTTTTATTATTTTTAGTATTTATGATAAAAAAAAATGATAAAGTACAAATGGCGGTCTTATCGCACAAGGCAATCTCTTACAGACAACCATGGGATGGACATAAGAGGAAACGGAAAAATATAATATGGGGCAGCATAAGGTGTACGAAGTATATGATTAATTATTTGATAAATATATACAAATATTATAAATACATACAAATATTGTATGTATTTATATACAAATACATATAAACATATATATACACCTAAATAGATAATAGATTCATAAATTGGTAATGTCTTCATTTTGTCTCAGATGCTCTTTGACTTGTTTTTTGAAAATAGGCAGGGATTTCGCCTTCCTCACCGTAACTGGCAGAGCATTCCATACCCGAGCAGCTTGTACGGAGAACGATTTATTGAAGTATGTGGTGGAATGCACTGATGTTTTCAATCTTAAGTTCTCTGATGACCTTAGGGATCTAGAATTTATGATGATTGATTGTTCCCTCCATATTTAATTCTTTGGCCAAAATATAAAATCATCACAATATCAAACCTAAATCCTAGTCAATCAAAAAAAAGTATCACTAACCGTCAAAAAATCGCACACCGAACAGCCAGCGGGTGTACACTAAATCATTATAACAGAATGCGGCCCTTATACAGGCAACAACAATTATTACTTGTTAAAGAGGCTCTCGGGCTAAAGGAAATAATAAACTGAGAGCGCTCGCAGTATTACACGAGGCGGACGTTCCCGCTTCGATTGTTTTATTACTTTGACGGTGCCGTGATTGCGTTTTTTTTATTTGTCGACATCATATTAATTGTTTACCATTTTCCCTTTATAATAAAGAGGGTGCGGAGTAGGTGTCTTAGTTTCTAGTGGATAGGAGCGGGTTAGATATTGTTATTTGTTTTATTTTTTATATCACCAATAACTAATATAGTACCAGCTTCACTTGGTTAATTTTACACGTCATAAACAGATTGGCTACCCATCTATACTAATATTATAAAGAGGAAGATTTGTATGTAAGTATGTTTGTAACGAGTAAACTCAAAACCTACTGAATGGATTTTGATGAAATTTAGCACACGGGTAGATCATGTCCTGGATTAATACATAGGCTACTTTTTATACCGCAAAAACTTTTTCACGCGGGCGAAGCCGCGAGCAAAAGTCTAGTCATCAATAAAAGCTTTTTATTTGTCTTAAAATAATCCGTTCAACTTTTATTGACCAGCATATTCAACAACTAATTTACTTAAGTTATATACGGAAACAGATTTCATCTCACATACGTGGTTCCTTAATTTTAATTTCGAATAAGCATAGTGATTTTACCAACACATAGAACACTCCACTCATAGAATATACAACACAAAACTTAGGTCCTTTTTAAGTTAAATTTTGAGCCAGTTTTCCAGAACGGAAAGTCTACGAATTTTCCGCTAAGTCTATATAATGATTTGACCTATTAAGAAACGAGTGCCTCTGACAATGTCATTACGGTCTGGCAAAAGGTCTCTGTGCATCAGACGTTTATGATTAAAAAATAAGTTTGTGATCAGCTAGTTGTACTACGTCAAAGGTAGCAAAGGGCGAACGGAGCCTAATAATTTCCTTTTTATCCTTTGGCGCGTTTTTTGAGAGTTCGCGGGCTATTTTTTGTTGGGATAAAATTAGCATTATTATCATCATATTCATACTGTGACTTGGAATAAGACATCTCGTTGATCTAAATATTATGTATATTGGCCTACTTCTCACATCAGCATCAGCTCCAATGTTATCTCTATTCAATTCTGGGATAGAAATAACACACAAAAATTATTTAATTCAGACCAATACGCTCACACATAATACTCGTTCTTGAATGAATAAATACCCCAAGATCAGAAAAATAAGGTTTACTTTACCTTAAACAATACCAGTCCAGCTACTCGGCTCATGAAATAAAATTTATTGCAAATACGGCCAAAACAAAATTTCCTCGACCATTTTCACCGAGACGAGGCGCACAGTCCGTCTGTCCGCCGGCGCGCGTCACTCGCACCTCACCAGCCAGAATGGTGTTTTGACAGCGGACCCTAATCCGGGCGGCTCCGCGGGGCGCCGCACTGCGCCTGACGTTTTTCAATTATAAACATTACTATGTAACACTTTTGTGAGAACTATTATTTCAGATTAAATTGTAGTCGCTGAATCGTTCTAGCTTTATTGATTATCGCTGTTGTTAGTAGGTTCTTTCTTTTTTAGGTTTGGGATTTTTGGGGTTGTTTTATAGCTATTACAATAGATGTACTTAGGCTTTATGACTATGCTTTTTATGTTCTTTTTTTTATTATAGACTAGCTTTTGCTCGCGGCTCCACCCGCGTGAAAAAGGGTTTCCGGGATAAAAGTCCCGCTTTATATTTCCCGAGGATAAAAAGTAGCCTATGTGTTAATCCAGAACATGATCTACCCGTGTGCCAAATTTCATCGAAATCCGTTCAGTAATTTAGGATATGTGCAGTAACAAACAAACAGAAAAACAGACAGACAGACAGAAAAGAAATACAAAAATCACTGATTTGTGTTCCTTTACTCTTCTGTAGTCACTCCCGTTATTTTTTACCACATTTCTTTAAATGTACAAACACACCAATTCTACTGCTTTATTAAAGCACTATAGGTCGGACAATCTTTGCTGGCTGGTATGACAATTCAAATGTTTCGCGACGCGATAGCTTTGTGAGAATGTCTAACCAAAAAATTCAAAAGTCGACAACATAATTACAAATACTTATCATGTTTTCCATACATTATAAGAAAGAGTATCATACTTATGTAACATATTTCATTTAGTATTGTAAAAAATGTACTGAAATAAAGAATATAATCTTGACTCTTGTATCAACGCGACGCTTTTACAATGTTGTATTTTCAGTTCATGAGCGTAGTGTTGGGAAAATTTTAAATCGCTTGGTAACCAATGAAAACGATTACTAAAAAAAATCTAAACTTTGGATGCAAATAAAAACACTGCTGTAAATGTAAAAATTATGTTGTAAGTACATTTTACAAACAGATTTGAAGAATGAGCTAGATATTTTAAAAAAAATACACATTTCATACTCTAATAAAGAAAACGAAGATCTCCAAAGTACATAATTTAAACCGTAGTACTATATTTGTTATTTAAGTTTCAGTACACACTCGTAATAATTTCTTTGTAATAATTAATAACCAATTTAAAAGTTATGTAAACCCTAATCGTGAAATTTTATCGGAAAATCAAAATTAACGACTAACAATAACTAACTATTGTAATAAAAAATCCTCTTGATTGTAACGTGTAAACCTTAATAATAATCTAACTCTATTGACATACGATAATAAAATCCTTGAATAAAAAATCGATTGCATTCAAAAATCGGTTATTTGGTGCAACCGATTTTTTGTTCTCTTCCATAAACATAGTATTCCGTGAAGTGTCAATATATTTCATACCGGCCAGCTGTTTGTCTGACCTTTAAGGAGTATTGATATCAACTTCGAGCAAATCAATGCCAAAATAACTTTCTACCCCTTATTAACTCCGTTAGGGGATTAATTTAAATAAAATACGAAACACGTCTTCCTTCAATTCTATTAAAAAAGATTTATGCAAAATTTGAAGTAGATTGGACCAAGGAATCACGCTGTCCCATACAAACTTTGCCCCCCTTTTGCATTAAGGGTAGAATTTCGGAAAATCCTTTCTTATCGGACGCCTACTTCATACAAAGAACACACCCGCCAAGTTTCAGGTCTACGATCAGCAGTTGCTTATATCTTTTCGTAATATATTGAAACTGGAAGTTCACGAGTTTGACCTTTGGGAAGATAATGACTAGTTTTACTTACCATGATCTTCCAAAACAGCAGAACAGAACAATAACCCCTGAACCTGTGTATAAAAATACTTAAAAAAATCATTTTCAAACTAAAATAGACATAATACAGAACATAATTTAATGAAATCTGCCATAAAAACCGTTCGAAAGCTTAGTTTTCAAACATCAGCCCGATACTCACGCACTCTACCTGAAGTAATATTTATAATGTACATCGATAAGTAGTTAAATGGGTATTTACCCGTCGGAGACGAACCAAACTCTCAGTACACTTCAGATCAATTTCCGAAGTTTTACTTCAATCTTTGCTTTGTTGAGCGGTGTGCACACTGGCGTATTGGTTGGTTTAACTAGCAGAAATTGAGTGGAGTTTTTAAATTGATGGAATGTTCCAGTCTTGGTTGACGTATTTGGATTACACTTTACTTATAAATTTACCAATTTTAATTAAATATTGATATGATATAAACATGAATTTATATATATGTAGTTCATATCATGCACTATATGTAGTTCATATAGTGATGATATGAACTACATAACCGGGGCCACTAAGTGTTCGTCCGAACTCTTTCACTAATGTCATCTTTGCCGCACGGATGTAAGCCCTTATAAATAAGTAAGACCTACATTTCTTAAATCTCATCACAAAGGAATGTAAATCATCAGCAATAATATTATGTCAAATAATTTTCTCTCGTAAAATGTGTGAGGTGGATTTTTAGAGGTCATTAAAGCACTACATCTTACAAAGACAAAAAACGAAGAGACTAACCCAGTATATCAACTCGAGTCTCACGGCTCGTTGCGCCTCACGCCTTGGCGCGTCGTGCCTCGCCTTACGTGTGGCGCCTCGCCTTACGACTCTTGCCTCGCCTTACGCCATTGTACACGAGTCCTAACAGTCTCAGCCTGTTGGGAACTCAACCATCCACTTTATTAGCAAACTTGACGGCAAGTACAGTCTTTCAGTAATTAGACTCGATTATTTTCAGTTGACTGAAACTGAATAAGTATGATACTAAATGTAACACGATCGATGTTAGAGGAATCTGGTGAAAGAATGTGTGGAATAAATAGAATTAGGTATAATATTTTAATATTATAGTATAGCAGTTGAAAAATGAGACGAGCAAGCTGCTCGCCTGATGGTGAGCAACACGACTGCTCACAAACAACAGCAATACAACTCGAACTTCCAAAGTACTACTGGCACATCTCTGCACTCGTCACTGAGAGGCGTTAAGCCTCATAAAATAATGAATAAATACCCAAATAATGAAGTATGAATGACATTGCACGAATACGCAACACACCTTTTGTCGTATTAACCATTAGAATAAATGTTTTTCTGTACAAAAAAAGGTTACAATAATTTATTTACTTTGAAATAAAGGTGAGACAATGGAATGACAACTGATATCTAAACTGTCAACCCTTTTTAGGGGTCGGCGTGATGATTAATGGCTGAAGGGACGGCGTGTTATGAACTCGTTAAATGCATGCTTGGGAACAATTATTTAGAGTGGGTGAAGGGAGCTCAGGATGTCGGTAGGTCCAGGGTACAATTCTGACGAAGTTTATGAGACTCAGCACCACCGTCTCCATCGGATTTCTTGTAAAGTGCAATTTGGTTTCGAAGGAGACTATAATTAGTTCTGAAATGTAACATCTACGATTCCATGATGACAATTGTCAACGGCACAAGCGTGTTGCAGTGGTGTTTGTGATTATTGTTCAAAATGATTAATAAGTAATTATGTTGTAGAGTTGTGGTATGTAATATAAAATTATATAGTTTATGGCTTATATTAGCGTTTAATATTCGACGAGCAAACCGTTACTTTCCATATCATACCAGCGCTGTATTATATACTGTTGAGCACGGACCTTCTCTACAACTGAGAGGGTTAAGGCCTTAAGTCCACCACGCTGGCCTAGTGCGGGTTGGCAGACTTCACATACCTTCGAAATTCCTATAGAGAACTTCTCAGATATGCAGGTTTCCTCAGAATGTTTTCCTTCACCGTTAACGCGAGCGATAATTCACAAAGAATACACACATAACTTTTTAGAAAAGTCCTAGGTGCGTGCCCTTGGGTTTTGAACCTGCGGACATTCGTCTCGGCAGTCCGCTTCACTACCAACTAGGCTATTGCCATCACCGTTACTTTCAGCATTCTAATAAATAAAATAAAACGATAGACAAATCAAAACATTAAGTATAGTATATTCAAAATTCAATTACTAACTGAAGTCAATGTAATACAAAAATAGCCGTGTTAGTGTACACAAGTTTACATACAAAGTGTCTGTGCATCGATATATCACGATGAAGAGAGATGTCGCAAGCACGCGTCGCGCCACGAGGGCTCCGCAAACAAGCCCGCGCGAATAGTAACCCCCCCTTCCTCCTCCAGAAACTTGTACCGTACGAGCTGATCTTTTCATATATTCCATACAATATTTATAAACGTGAAAGGTTTTTTATACAGTTGGTCGGATATTCGGACTGTTCAAAAATGGGGTCGGATATTTTTTTAAACCAATACTATGAAATCATAATAATTTCTTAAAAACTTTGGATACTAGACTATATATCAAATGTCACACACACGTCAATGATACTGCAATGCCACAGTCCAAAACAACTGCGGATATCACAAACATTTGTCTCGGTGCTACTCATCACAGCCGTTACTCTCTGCTATATCAAGCCAATAAAAAACAATTTGATACCATTAATATTCCGTGTAAACAGTAATACACTTCATTAAACATCCCGAAAAGGGGCTATATTTTTCAAAGCATTAATTTCGAAAATTCCGGCCCCAGTCGCCGTCTGTGTGCTTAGGTATTGAAATTGTTGGATATTTTGGCTTGTTCCGGCCAAACTTGCTTGCCTCTCGAACTCTCGCCAAGTTTTATTAGGATACTTGTAAAATTTCGCCTATTCCACTGAAAATGCTCTTGGTTGATTAAATAAGATGAATTTATTGACTTAGACACAGTTAAAAGTGCTCGATGATTTTTTTATGTCTACCCTCAATGTTAAAAGGTTTTATGGAGTTCTAATTAAATCTTTCCAGTGTTTTTAAATTAAGTTTCTTGGTGGCTTCTACGGGAAATTGTTTTATGGATTCAATATTCATGGTAAAGTGAAATATTGATTTAATAAATATTGATTTTAAGAATACTCAGTTGTTTAGGCAACATCATGTAATATATGATATATATTATATATTATCATTATATACGTAACGTAATCCTCCTAGCCAGTTTCGGCCACGGCGGCCTATCTCAACGGAGATCAGCCAGGTACGCAGGATATATTATAGTGCACAAGTGTGTGCGCAAAATACAGAGGTGCACTCGCTATTCCTTCACTTTCATAGTCCGGTGAGACGGCAATCCGACATGACCGGAGAGAGATCAGGCGCAGGACCAATGGCTCCACGTGCTTTCCGAGGCACGGGGGTATCACACCGCCAACTTCCTGACTTCGAGCTACGATTGCGTAATTTTTAAGATGGAAAATCCCAGTCACAATGTTTTTGGCTCGACCCGGGATTTGAACCCAGGGCGTCAACGCGCAAATCGTACTCATAACGCTTACGCAATACAACTACGCCACCAAGGCAGTCATCATCATATATTACATAGATAAGTGCCAATAAAATAGTTTTACATTATGCCATTTTTTATCAGAAGGTATTTTATATTGATGGGGAACATGAGCCTAAGCAATAGCCATCGCTTATGAATCTTACTGTTAGTGGAAAGAAATATTCACAATTAGTGTATCCGAAATATTATGTATCTTTATCCCAAAAAAAACAAGAAGCTAACAGGAAAAATATCACCACTGCTCTTTCTAAAAATATAAAATTACATGAAAACATAAAAACAATATTTAAAAACATTACATAGCCTCCCAGTGCATTGAAACGTTAACTATATCCGATACCTTGTTTACTCGTATATTTTAAAAGTACTTACTCGTTTCAGTATTTACTCAACAATAAACACATTGTTCCAAAACACAGCTTTATTCATCTCTTACCCACCAACAATGTAAGTAACAAACATCCGAACAAATTTTGGCATTACTCTAGTTTACTTCGCATAAGACCAGAAAACTTTGACACAAGATTTATGGTACGTTTTCTAATCTACCGCCACACTCAGCTGCAAGCGTTAATTTATTTGGCGAAAACAGGAGCTTAAATATTTTGGACATGATCCTAGTACTCAAGACGTGCTTTTGTAAGCTTGTAAGACTAGATTATGTTATTTTGTGAAAGTTCAGTGGGAATTTTAATCGTTAATGTGAGATTTTATTACCTCACTAGCATTGCGCGCGGCTCCGCCCGCGTGGAAAAGTTTTTCCGGGATAAAAATTAGCCTATCAGGAGTAATGTAGCTTCCTATTAGTGAAAGAATGTTCAAATCGGTCCAGAAGTCCCTGAGATTAGCGCGTTCAAACAAACAAACAAACTCTTCAGCATTATAATACACTCGCGAGCAACTGAATCGACTCACCCTCTAAGTTTGCGTTTACAGTAGTTTTTTTTTAAATATGAGTAATGTAGTGAATAAAAAACATATAGCTATGTAAAACTTGATCTTTTAGCACTAAAAACACGTCAGAATCATGAAAATCGGTTCAGTGCTTTTTTAAATAATATGATTTGAAAAAAAGTGCCAAAAATAAATGTTTGAAATTGAAAAATTTAAGAAACTTAAACAAAAACGAAAATTACAATCAAAGCAAAAAAACAATATTAAATTAATATTTCGTATTACTCCCCCTGGCTTTAATAACCGCTTGCATACGGTTCCTCGTGGATCTGATATTTTTTTTTATTAAGTCCTGAGGAATCCCGTCCCACTTCTCTAATAATGCAGTTCTGAGCTTCTCGATGTTCGAAGGTGCTGGATTTCTGACTTTAATGCTTTTTTTGAGCTTGTCCCATAAATGCTCAATGGGATTTATGTACGGACTGAGCGCGGGCCAGTCCATAGACCGAATACAAACTTCTTCTAAAATTGGCGAGTGGTACGCGCAGTGTGACACCGAGCCTTATCGTGCATGAGGAAGAATCTCTCCCCAATAAATTCTTTGTTTACCACCACGTCATCCAAGAGAATATCCCTGATGTACCTTTCGGCAGTCTGGCCTCCTCCCCAGCCACACCCAGGCACGAAAACGAGCTCGGTTTTTCCTTCCAAATAAATACCAGCATACATCATACAAGAATCACCGCCGTAAGAGACTGTTTCAGCGAATCAGCACTGTGAAAACCACTCGCCTGGACGCCTGTATACCTGCCATCTCCTGTCACTACCATGCAGACACACTCTGCACTCGTCAGTGAACAGGACTGACCGCCATTGCTCGATAGTCCAATTCAGGTGACCTCGAGCAAATTGAAGTCGGACTTGCAAGTGCTGTGTGGTCAATTTCGGACCAGTGGTAGGCCGTCTTGGTGTTAAGTTAGCTTCTTTTAGACGTCTTCTGACTGTCCATTCACTAACAGCCACCCTTCGAACATGTCTCAGCTCCTGTTGCACGTCGACACCGGTGAGGTGGCGATTTCGTAGCGACGTAGAGACGATAAAGCGGTCATCCGTCTCAGAAGGTGCACCTGCGCCGACTGGTATCTGGTCTGCGAGTGAAGGCACCGGTCTCTTGAAACCTTCGGTATACTCTTGAGACAGCAGACTGACTCAAGTTTAGCTGACGAGTGATTCTCGTTGACTCAGGCGCTGTTGTAATAGGGCAAAGACTTGAGCGGCGTCTTCTTGCGAGGTATCCATATTTTGTGTTAACAATTGCAGTGCATGTGCAGATATGTGTTCAGGTCAACTTCAGATATTCGACTGAAAAAATTAAACCGGTTGCGGGGGTTTTTATAGGCGAATGCGATCCGCAACTCGTGCATACGCAAAAGAGCATTTTTCTTACATTTCATTCAAAAAATTATTCAAAAAAGTTTTGAACCGATTTTCATACTAATGATGTCATTGTAGAGTTAAAATATCAAGCTTCGATAAATATTAATGTTATGCGTACACAAATTCAACCGTTATTTTTTTAAAGTACTTTTTATGCGATCGTAGGGGGTGAGTCGATTCACTTGCTCGCGAGTGTATTAGTGTAGATATGGAAAATAACGCCCTATATCATACGACAACAAACTCGAGGTATGACATTTGCACTAGTTTTTCTTCTACCTACTCCTTTAGGGATATAGGCGTGAGCTTAATCTATACATATAATAAAGCAACAGAACCTGTGTCTGTACATTTAAAGAAATGTGTTAAAAAAAGGAAGGGGGTGGCTAAAGAAAAGTAATGGAACACAAATCAGCGATTTTTGTAATTCTTATCTGTCTGTTTTTCTGTTTGTTTTTTCCAAAATGACTGAACGTATTTCGATGAAATTTGACACACGGGTAGATCATGTCCTGGTTTAACACATAGGCTACTTTTTATCCTGGGAAAATATAACGCGGAAGTTTTATCCCGGAAAAACCTTTTCACGGGAGCGGAGCGCTGAGCATAAGCTAGTTATGAATATATTCAATATTAATCATGTTTATCTTATATGGTAATATGGTTTTTTCAGATGTATTATATTTTTGATTCATAGAAATTTACAGTCATGCTTTTACGCAAATAATAATACGTTGTAACTATTTTGGAAATTGTAAATAACAATTGGTTTATAAAATCATATTAAAACCATTTTTTTTCAAATTAACTGGTCGTAAACGGATTTTACCGTCTGCTTGAACTTAGCTTGTAGACATTTTGCGACAGCATAAATGCCTTATAGTATACATTATAAAATATTTACAAACGTACCTTTCCTTATGATCGGGCACATTGTGGACTATATCTCTTTATATATATATGTATAGTACAGAATGCTTGATATTAAAATATCCGATCGAGTCACGGATATTACTATCGGTACACAGGTTTACAATGTACTTAAATTTGCTTATAATATAGAATTAGATAGCAAATATTTGTACGATTATGTTTTGCTTGTGATATTATTGCTTTTATAAGATATGATAGCCTTCAAAACAAGTTTAATAAGCATTTATATCTTCGGCTGCTTACGTCTTGTGTACCAAGAAAACTCATTAGAAATGATAAAAAAATCCTCCTACCCAATTTCAGCCACGGCGGCCAATCTCAAAGGAGATCAGCCAGGTAGGCAGGAGATATTATAGTACACAAGTGCGTGCGTAATACGCAGGTGCACTCGCTATTACTTCACTCTCATAGTCGTGTGAGACGGCGATCCCACATTACCGGAGAGAGATCAGGCGCAGGACCAACGGCTTTACGAGCTTTCCGATACACGGAGGTATCTCACCGCCAATTTCCTGACTCCGAGCTGCGACAAATTTTTAAGATAGAAAAACCCAGTCACAAATATTTTTGACTTGGACCCAGGACCTCAGCGCGCAAATCGTAATCGTAACGCGTACGCAATACAACTACGCCACCGAGGCAGTCATTAGAAATAATCATTTAAGATACCCATCAAAAGGATTACTATTATTTATTATTTTAGTAGTTACTGTGTAAAGAAGAACCACTTAAGTTATAACTAAATAAGTACGGTTAAAAGGGTTCAATCTATACAAAAAATATCGAATAACATATAAATAATATTTACCTATAAATCAACATCCTTTATTTTCTAATTATACACTCGTATATTTTAAAATGTATCCGCTGACACCGTCGGATATTTCCCCATCGTACACTCAGCTTTATGTCACCCGGCACGGCGCCTACCGACTTGCCGGTATATTGTGCAATTATAAACTCATTCCGAGGCTGGAAGTCGCGCGGATATGACCGACTTGTTTCGAACAAGCGCTTCGATTCTATTATGTTGTTGCGAGCTGCATTGTTGAGAGTCTACACCGAGTTTTATGTTCTATAAAATGCTTTGTACTGAAAGTACGACACGTGTTAGAAATTATGTTGTTTTAACCTAGTTGTAGGTTGAAATTTGTGTACTTATATCTTTTGATTCGGTAGGTAAACGTGACCTTGTTTAAAAGGGGTTTCTGTCTTATATATTTTCGGCTTGGCTTTGCAACATGGCTCCGCTGATTATGATGCTAAGCGGAGTGATATCCACATAGAGTATCAATGATGATGAAAGATGGTTACCCCTCGCTATTCCATAGAATTAAGTAATATAATGATAGTTTTGCCCCCCGTCACATAGGCGGATATAAGTTCAGCGAATTATTGATGCAAAAGGTACATTCAATAGGTGAGCACTGGGCATAGGATAGCATGAGCTTATTATGTTTAATTCTGGAATTCCACTGGAGTACATATTAATTATTTTTTATCGAAGTATAATAAAAGTTCAATCTGATATCGCCTTTACTTTAATAAGATCAAAGTAGACATTTACGCATTTCATTTCTAAATACAATTTCATAATCCAAACTATTCAACAAACAGATATAACAAAATCGTCGTACTAAGTAGCAGCAGCTTAGAAACTTACGGTTGTGGAAGTTCTGAGGAGATTTGCATGGAACAGAAGCAGGCGGGATCGGCCGAGTGCACCGCCTCAGTACGGCCGGCTATTATGAATGCCCTTGAGCTGGTCATTTTCAATAGTCGACTGCGCTTAGGCGGATATCTTGGGGACAGCGGATATTTCGGATATTGTGTTCGTTATGTAACGGTTAGTTATTTTTAGATCAGTATAAAACAGTTCTACTGCAAGTTTTTCTATTGAGTGAGTTTATGCGTAAGTCGATGACGCTGGCCGAGTGCTGGTGGGCAGATTAATATACCTTTGATTTTTTTAAATATTTTAAGGTTAATGTAGGTTTCCTCGTGATCTTTCATCCGCTGATCGGCCGCCAAGCAACTATGTTCAAGCTCTTGTTTGTAAGACATTGTTATTGAAAATTGAAAGACGTTATGTAAAATTATGAAACTTAATATCTATTATTTAAAGGTGAAGAGCCCAGTGCAGTGCTTCCTATATCAAAGTTCTGAGTGGTATTGTTACTGCCTATGGACAGTCGTCGCTTACCGTCAAACGAAACAATCTCGTCATACTTATTATCAAATAATGAAATAAAATTAAATTCGGTTAATAGGTACATAAGCAATTAAATAATAATTTAAGTGCGACGTTATATTTATTACGGTCCAGTATTTGTGTAACAGTTAATTTTTTTTAGTTAATTATATTTTTTATCTGTTTCATGCTAATTTTCTGACATCAAATCAAAACTTCTGTGTATTTTTGGTAATTCCATTGCTTTTTTAATTTCACAAAGACAATTGTGCAAGGAATTGTGTTCATTAAAAAGTTGTTTCAAAGAATAAATTCGTAATGTAGGAATGATGTACTAATTACTTGCACAATCGAGTTACTAACTGGCCCAAATTCTTGCCCTCCCACTAATCACCCAACTTTGTAATGTTCATAACTTTTTCAACAGAACAATATTTTTTTCTAATTTTCATGTCAAGTTACGTACGTTGTACAATCGCTTTTATTGTAAGGAAGTGAGCATGGATTCGATTCTCGAGTTGGGTAATAATCTAAATGTCTTAATACACATGTTACTAATGCGTGGATCTTGGTAACATAAATTAACTTTCCAGTAGGATTTATTTGGCTTAAAATTTGATCATGTTGAAATACCCCTTATTAGGCTATTCAGATAAAAAAAACCTTAAAGCCCTATATTCTATCTTGATTGAAGCATTTAAAACAATCAAATAAATATTTTTAAATAAAAAAATTAAAGTTATATTCGATATTATTCATGAAAATGGTAATGATAAATTCAAAAGTGCGTACTTTAAATTCATTTTGAGACCTCCACCTATGGACTATTTATTTGTATTTGTATGAATAAAATAAAATAAATAAATTGACCAACAATCGTTACGTTTACAAAACAATTAGTTACACAAATAAAACACTTCATCCCCACTTTGTACTAAAAATAATCAAAACAAACATTTGGAAATGACCAAATGTTTTCGCCACTTTGTAATGTAAAATGTTGCCGGATTCAAACCCGACACGCGCGTGTAATGAAATTAATGTCTTAATCTTTGAAATTTATTCATAGCCGCGCGGCTGCAGCGCGGTTTCGTTCTACGTAGAGTTTATGTAATGTAAGAGTAAATATTACACGAGTTGTAAAAAGAATTGGCAAGTTAGTCAAATGGATGCAGTGACAGACGACGCGACGGTCAAAGCTAGAGCGATTATCTTTCGATCTGTGTAATTCCACCGCATTGTCTATTTTTACCTCTGAGCAAAATTAATTGTCTTTCTAAGACACAACTTAAATTACTAAGCATCATGGCAATAAACAATAAATATTATTAAGGATAACGAGCGCCGTTCAATGCCATGGAAATTATTGTAATTCTAAGTTTTTGAAAGTATTGCTACGGTTTTGAGCTAATCATATACTTATCAAGCGAGCAATTTGCTCATCTCATCATTAGTGGAATAAAAAATACATACACACTCACGCCACTGCGGGAATAAAAAAAAGTGCGTGCTATTCTTATCTACTAGAGCAGCAAGTACAAATGTCCCGCAACATAGTAATCGCTCGTAAACTCACAAACTTCTCGACAGTTACTCGCAAACGCATTCACGCACCATATTTTGCGGTTACTTTAAAGGTCTGACAAAAGTTGGGTGTTAAATCGTGCGCGGAGCCCCGCAAACCTATTTTTAAGACCCGTGTCAGTTGGATGTTGCGTATAGATTGATGCTATGCGATCTAAAGATATTATGTTTGGTAAATTAGTTCAAACTTCACTGAACTACTTTATATTTTACCTTATTCCTGTACCTTTCCTTCAGTGTAACCTTGTTTTCTCGTTTTGTGGGCGTTCATTTGCGGTAGATCTTTTATCATTAGATAATCTAGTTGCTCTTTTACCGACCTATGCCGTAAAAAAGGCACAAGGCATTGTCCCCTTGCGGTTGCAATCAATCCTACCAAAAAGACAGTCTGCATAGCGCGGCGGTTTGCTGTTGCGGTCATGTGTCAAATTGTACTTTTAAGCTAAGCACGATATAACCCGTTAATATAATATTATGACCTTATTGAGAACCTAACCTGTAAGCCTTGTTCATACATGATTACACATGATACATGATTTTACGGATTAATGTTCTGTCAGTATATTTATTAAATAACTAGACTTCTGCTCGCGGTTCCACCTGCGTGAATGAATTTTTCCGGGATAAAAGCGCATCGCATCCCGCTTTAAATTCTCCGGGACAAAAAGTAGCCTATGTTACTAGCTGATAATGTAGCTTTATATTGGTGAAAGAATTTTTCAAATCAATCCAGTAGTTTCGGAGCCTATTCAATACAAACAATCAAATCTTTCCTCTTTATAATCTATACTAATATTATAAAGCTGAAGAGTTTGTTTGTTTGTTTGAACGCACTAATCTCAGGAACTACTGGACCTATTTTGAACATTCTTTCACTAATAGGAAGCTACATTACTCCTGAGTGCTATAGACTACTTTTTATCCCGGAAAAACTTTTCAACGCGGGCGGAGCCGCGCGCAAATGCTAGTATTAGTATAGATTTCTCATTACCTCAGTCACTCACTTAAAACGCTAATAACTGATCAATTAAAGTTGGCCCAGTGAAGCGACAGTTTACTCGCATCGCATAGCACAACCCTATACACAGCGATCCTAAGTATCGGCGGCATAAATAAGGTTGGACAAGAAGCAGGCATGGCCAGTAAGTAATGAGGGAAAACCCACGGCAAACATATAGTGTAACAATAGGGTGGGGCGTTAATTGATTGCTTACCGCGCCTCTATTGCCACTGTGTACGGGGACCATGCGACTTCTGTAATCTCACTTTGAGACTGGGTAGTTGGGACGGTTTTTGGGTAGTCCACGTGGTTATTAGTTGTTATTTTTTGTTAATTTAAATCTTTGGGCTGATTTTATGGTTGTTTTGTCGTTTCAATATAATCCTGACTATAGAATAGGAATTATACTTTTAAAATTTCCAAAATGAAAATAAATATTAGATATTTTAAATTGGTCCATTTTTATAAAAAATATAAAAATCCTACATACGAGCATTCAAATACCGACAATTTAACAGAGACCCACGAAGTCGTAATGCCTGGTTCGCACCGCAGACCTTTCAAAAATTGACAACGTACAACACAATCTCTAATTTAATAGGATCCCGCAAAACTCGACGCGTGATGAATGCATTGTTTCGTACCGGTTTGGTGCCAGTTAACTTCTTTCGCAACCGGCTCGAGCGGTGCGAAATGCGAAAAACTTTCGCCTTTGTCCATGCAAATGCGATTTGCTCCCGTTTAAAATGTTTAATTCTGTGTGACAAATACGAATGACTTTTTTTTACTTTTATATCTGTTTTATAACAATGCTTGCGTTGGTTTCTTATTTTTGAATTACGCAAACACTGAACGAGTTTTAAAGCCCACTTGTAAAGCTTATAATCTTCCTTGGTATATGTTTTTTACAGTTTAACGAAAAACATGCATATTTTGTTTTGACATAAGAGTCATTTTGAAATTTCGAACAAATAACTTTTCAAATAACAAAGAGCTACATGCATTAAATAAAAAGCCCTGTCGTTTGCTAGCGGCACTTTAGTTTGTATTCCTTTGCAATTACCCTTTTTCTTCTCAAAAAGTGATGTCATAAAAATAAATATTATTGCGCATCTCTTGCTAGACCCTTTCTATCAATTGAGACTAGGTTCCTTTATGGCGGATCAAAGATGTGCTCTTATAGCGGGTGCTCTAATTGAGTTCACCTTTTTATGGTGTTTTAGGAGGCGTATAAAACCTAACTTTCGGTTGACGGCGTTGAGGTAAGTTCATTTTGTTATGACTTTTTTTATGCTGATGTGAAGGAATTGAAGTATTATGAAATAGGCATGCCTAGATGTTTTATTAAGAAAAGAAAAATTGAGCTTATCTATATACTTTTTTGTAGATTTCTAGCAAATAACATTTTCGAGTGCTGTTAAATTTCGCTCATGTTCATAAATTCCTAATAGCGGAGAATTTGTGAAAATATCAATATTAGGAAAATGTAGAACTTATTTTTTTTTATGAGTGTATTGTGATCTGACCGTACGCAACACCAAAGCTGAAACATCAAGTGGATTTCTTAACTGTGATATTTTATAAACCAGTTACGAAACAAAGCTGGGTACACAGCAGCTTTACTAGTAAATATTATTATTCATGACGCCCTTCTTAACTGACTATACGATTAGAACTCGACGCAAACTTTACCGATCATACTTAGCAAACTTATAAGTGTTGGAAGTAACTTTTGTTTTGTGTCACAATTTGAAGTGGTTAATTAAAATGTTATTGATGAAAAAGTGATATAGCAGAGGTATTAACAGGTAACGTGAGATCACGAGTTTGATTTCCATAGGTTAATAATAGTTGATAATTTTAACTATTTGCCCGTATTCTTTTCCCGTTAATTTTGTTTAAATTACGACGGTTTTATTTTACTCTAATGGCGTTAACTTTACCTCGTATTTATCTTTCATGAAGATCTATCAGATACGTATTTTCTTTTTATTTCGAAAGATAATTTAGCTCAAAATTGTATATCTCCAATCTCAACATACAAACTCAATAATGAACTCATAAAATACAAAAATAATTCAACTCTGGCATTAGTCTGATCAGCGGTCTCTATGACAAACGCCGAAGGTCCATAATTGGCACTCGGCACTCAGCGAGCCGGCCCGCACGTCCAGCGGACGGGGCCTGTTCACTCCAAAATGAAAGCAATTAAGCCTTTGGATCGAGTCATGAGCGTTAGAAACCAGTGCTGGATTTTACATTGCATGTGTGTGAAGAATCGTCTGTAGTAAAGAAAACCCGTGGGTTTGTAATACGGGACCTGTAGTTTTACAATGAGCTAGGTGTGCAGCCTTACACTTGTAAAATATCTTTTTCTATGATAAATAGTTCTCTTACTGCTTACGAGATAAAAATTAGCTTGTATGTTATTTAAGTTAATTATGGTCTGTCTGTGTATCAAATCTCATCTAACTTCGTTCAGCGGTTTTATATTTACTCACATGCAAACATAGTGAATATTAGCAATTACATATGACAATAAAAACTTGCAATGCAATGCAATCAGCCCTGTATTATATACTTGCCCACTGCTGAGCACGGGCCTCCTCTACTACTGAGAGGGGTTAGGCCTTAGTCCACCACGCTGGCCTAGTGCGGGTTGGTAGACTTCACATACCCTCGATTTTTTGTGGAGAATTCTCAGGTATGTAGGTTTCCTCACGATGTTTTCCGTCACCGTTAAAGTGAACGATAATTGATAAACAATACACACGTAACTTCGAAAAGTCAGAGGTGTGTGCCTTGGGTTTGAACCTCCGGACATTGTGTCGGCAGACCGTTCCGTTCCCAACTAGGCTATCGTCCACTTAAAAACAAAAAAAAAAAAAACTTACTAAAAACTAAAACACACACATATAGTTTACATTAAAATCGCCCGTCGCTCGTGACTTGGTGTAATATATTTTTACAGTTTCCACTTATTTCCGACGAGTTAGCTGCAGTATTGAAACCCTACGCGTTTCTAATGGGACGTGTGTAACAATATGTTTTTATATGCCAGTGAATGTAGATAATAAAATTCTGTACACTGAGAGTTAAAGAACAGCCTAGACCGGCGGTTTCAGAAGCAAAAAATCATTATTATTATGAAATATGAATTTAGTAACGATAGCTTAACGAAAACTAGACAGGACTACCATGGAAGCGCATGTCACAGGTCCAATCCCATGTAATAATATGCATTGTTTATAATAAGTATCGTTTTAATGAAAAAAATCATGAGAAAATGTATTTTAAAAATATTCATAAAATTTCAAAGTTATATTATAACGTTTACGAAGTCCAATAAAGCGTGGTATAAACGACCCTAAGTCTCCATCCCCATAATAATATTATTCACCGCCGTTTTCAAAAATCGATTTCAATCCTTCTTCGACCCAACGCGAAAATGGCCCAACCAGAACAAAGGTTTTTTGACATGCTTAATCCTCCTAGCCAGTTTCGGCCACGGCGGCCAATCTCAACGGAGATCAGCCAGGTACGCAGGAGATATTATAGTGCAAAAGTGTGTGCGCAATACACAGGTGCACTCACTACTCCTTCACTCTCATAGTCAGGTGAGACGGCAATCCGACATGACCAGAGAAAGATCAGGCGCAGGACCAACGGCTTTACGTGCTTTCCGAGGCACGGGGGTATCACATCGCCGACTTCCTGACTCCGAGCTGCGACTGAGTAATTTTTAAGATGGAAAACCTAGTCACTATGTTTTTAGCTCGACCCGGGATTCGAACCTAGTACCTCAGCGCGCAAATCGTACTCGTAACGCGTACGCAATACAACTACGCCACCATTGACATGCTTACTTATTATTGAATTGTTATGATTGGTTTATTCTCAGGATGGCATCGAAGATTAAGGCCCGATTCACAAACGTTCCTTACCTAAGAACGGAACAATGCTATGAAAACAGATACTAAGCCTATTTTTGAATGCTTATGGCATGACAGTCTTCGCAGTGTATAGGCATAGGCGCTATGATTGGATAACATTGAGATACAACTTTACTTCAGTAGCTGGCATATAAACAAAGCTGAATAAATACTAAGAAAGCTATAAAATTGCCGCACTATGCGTTCGGGCGCACATTGCGTTCTCATAATTATTGTGAATGTGTAAGGTTCATTATTAAAAACAGCCATAAGTCAATTTATTCTATGCCAAGCTTAGAGCAATTACTCAAAGATGGCAAGTCGCAATTTACTATAGTTTTTAATAAAGAGCTGGCATAATTTTATTTCCTTTAATTTGAATTTCGAATTGACCAATCCATACACGAGATTCGAAATTCGAACTCCATCTGATCTCACCGTTCGTTCCACAATAATCCATTTACAGGTGAAAGACAAGTCGCATTGCCGTTGCTTGGCAACTGTTCTGATGTGAGCCCAAATTAATCCGCCGACATAGCATAAAGACGAATTTAATTAGCGACTCCACTACCAACTATATCCGAGTAATGATTAACGTAACCGCCGATATATCCGTATATGGAATTGTTAATATCTATTATAATATCTCGGATATTGCAAAGATTTCAATTTACTATGTATCAGATGACTTTAGTTTAAGAACTTTGTACTCATGAATTTTGTTAGATGGAATATTTTTTATAAACATTACCATTTGGAAGTCTGTGTCTAGATTCTAATGCTAAACTGAACCTAATTTGAAGGCTACATATAGTTATTAATGGGTATTATAGGACTCCTAGGGTGGACGATAGCCTAGTTGGGAATGAAACGGTCTGTCGACACAATGTCCGCAGGTTCAAAACCCAAGGCACACACCTCTGACTTTTCGAAGTTATGTGTGTATTGTTTATCAATTATCGTTCGCTTTAACGGTGAAGGAAAACATCGTGAGGAAACCTACATACCTGAGAATTCTTCATAAGAGGGTATGTGAAGTCTGCCAACCCGCAGTAGGCCAGCGTGGTGGACTAAGGCCTAACCCCTCTCAGTAGTAAAGAAGGCCCGTGCTCAGCAGTGGGCAGTATTTAATACAGGGCTGATTGCATTAAAGGACTCAATTTATAATGTCTCAAAGTGAGAATAGTAGTTCCTATCTACACATATGAAATTTCATGTTCCGGGTGGTACTAATTATACTATATATAGTAATTTAACAGTGGAAGGGACTGTTTGGACTTCCGTAAACTGATTGGCTGGACAAAAAAGTGATCTTTCACAGATCAGTGAAACACTCTGCAGCCAAAACATTCCATTCAGACAAATATTATGCAGAATATTATCATAAATACTGGACACAGCATGCTGCATAGTGAGGTTTAAGCCGCCTTTGTGGCCCACGGCTGAATAGTTAAGCGGTGGGTGCTTCCGGTAAGCTTTCCTGGTCCTTCCGTTGCGAGTTTTGATCAGCGAAACTCGCTTTTAATCCAATTAGTCGACGTATTGTGTCTTGAGTGGTAAGCGGAGCGTGTGTAGTGAATAATAATATTTATTAATATATTATTTATATATTATTTATATTTATATATTAGCCTCGCCATCGGAGGGTGATTCACTTTTTTATATTTTTATAATATGTATTAATGTTTTTTTTAGTATGTATATAAAAATGTAAAAAAAGGAAAATTGAAAATAAAGAGAAATAATTTATTAATTCCTTTGATTTTATTTGGATAAGAATATTAATTGATAATTGTATTTTATTTGGTCCATTAATTTTGTGCGTTTTATAATTTTGAACTTAATTCCGGTGATGGATATAAGCTCAATGTTAAGACTTCCTAGATTCAATTTAAGGAGGAGGCTCATTTAAATATTTTTTGCAGTTAAATTAAATTTACCAACGCAAATCTAAGAAAGCAAAAGGTAGAATTTTGTTTTATTGAATTTAATTCTAATGTGTCGAGTTATTGCATAGGCATAGTTTTTGTGGAATCAGAAAAGTTTTTGTTCCATTTATCCACCTGCGAGGGGAATAAAGTGAAGCGTTTAGAAACCTTCGCAGTTCCAATTTCGTCACGTTCCTATTCCTCAAAAAATATTTCCACTAACGACATTGTACTCGACTGTCCAAATTTTAGCGAAGGAATAAAATTGCACTAGAAAATAGCAAACCGCTGTTCAGAAATTGTTACCTTTCAAAGAACTAAGTTATAACGAAGTCTTGAAACTACATAGAAACCACATAAATATCAGTAAAGAAATGAAGTACGACTTCAGAAAAAAATACTTGCGAAAATACTTAAAGGGTTTCAGAAGCGATGTGATAAATGTGAAATATTGTCGTTGAAACATCTTTAGAAATACCTCTGCATTTTGTAAAAATATTTGAATTTGGAATGTCAAAAATATTACAGGCCGAAATATAAAATTCTTTTTTTGAACGCGATTTATAAATATGCTTTAAAATGTAAATACTGCGGTCTATATCAAATTTTATTTGAAAAATGTGGAATTTATAAAATTATGTTCAAATTATTATGTTAAAACCTAATTTCAAGTCATATCACATTCAATTTCATACCGTCCTACATACACGTTGAAGTGAAATCTTTATTAACTCTATAATTACAAAATCACATCCTCATCGTCGTTCGTAATTTAAAAACACTCGACACAGTGGTTCGTAGATGGAAAACGGATATTTTAAATTTCATACTACTCTGGATGTTCAAAGAGGTCGTCGTGTACGCTGACGTCTCTCACTTTGGGTGACATTTTAATTTACCTGTATTTCAATAAAACACACATTCCGACTGCACGGCCCGCCGGGGGTCCCCCGACACGGAGAAATTGCTGTTCCACTTATAAAATATGGTGACGTGTTCACTTAAGACCTTAAATCTTGAACGGGACGTTATTTCACGTGAATATGAACTAATATCAAATGATTAAGAGTCTGTATATCTATTTTAATAAAATCGTATATTGTGCAAGTTCGAGCATCAAATACTAGTGTGCTAATTTTCATATTAAAACTGTTTTTGGTTCAGCAAACATTTTACTACGTTAATAATTTATAGTGTCAAATTTTTTGAAGATGTTTGAATTTTTTAAAATTATAAATAATATACACTTCGTATTATCCCAGAAAAGCAGTCTTCGGGAATTTTATCCTGATTTCCAGAGGCCTTAGACAACATCTTTCAACAATCGTTAAAGCCAATGAAAAACAAGAAAATGTATGGGAATGATATATTCTAGCTAGTTTATCTATACCCCCATAGGATCGAGGCTTCAGGCTGGTACTATGTATGTATGTATGTATTTATTGCGTAAGTTCTTTTTTCGCAATCGGAAAAACCAATCTGATAACTAACGTGAAGAGCAAATAAAACTCTTTTTCAAAAGCATCCTTTGACACCAACAAGTCATCATAAATCCCAGGGTTGTCGCGCCAAAGCGAAACGGTAGGAATGCCATCAAAAACCATTCAGCGCTAAGCCGGAATAAAATTAAAACGGATACAATCTCATTAACTGGAATGCTTATTTAGTCGACTCTCGGTCTCGGACTTCCAGTTAATGTTTCGGATTCATTTATTTTCACTTTGATCAACACACTCTATTTGCTCGGTGGTGTTTGCATTCTGTCAGATATGAAGTATTGGAATATTTTCATTTTACGGTTGCGAGTAAAGGATAGCTCTGTTATTATATCGTGGGACTAGTGGTTATACTTTTGAATCGTGGGATTCGGGGTTTGAGTCTAAAGTGGTTGGTGGTGCTTGGTTTGAAATGTGAAGTTCTGTGTTCAAGTCTCAGGATGGGTTATGATTTTTTTTTTGAGTTGAAAAACTTTATGTTTCTGGATTGGAAATTTTGATCCATATAGAGATATGGTCACGACAATCAGGATAAGAGAAATGTGAGTGCGTTAGATACCAGAGCTTCCTCTGCGGAGATTACAACGCGTATATTGAGATGACGTGTCGAGTATAACGCCAATAAACAAATTCGTAATTCAAAATCCTAGTAACCAGGTTACTGCGTAATGGGGCAGAGGGGTCGGTGTTGCAGCACGCGCCGCTGAACTCTGAACCAGGGAATCATATTCACACCTGGGAATTCGTGACGTATCCAAAAGGAATTAGCAAACTGCACTTTATATTGCTGTAATATAAAGTTCTTTTTATATTGATGAGGAACGAGTCGATCGACATCAGCAATTTGTATAGAATGCCACACTAGGACTTATTAAGCTTTATAAAGACTAGTACATTTATATTTATTTCAAACTATAAATACTATGGTACAATGTTTAGCAGCAGAAATAGACAAAGCAGAGTTACCTACTCAGACGTATTCTCATCGAATAATTTATAATGAAACCCACACGGACTGTACCATACAAAATACCTACTTATAACTCATAATAAAAAAGTTCCCTCACAATCTAGTACCTAACAGGTAAGCACTAACTCAAAGCCCAATCAGCCGCCTCAATAATAAGTTTCCTTGGAAAAGCGATGATGGGAATATTCCGTACGCTATAAAATGCTTAGTTGCCAAGTTTATCCGAGCTATCAGTGCGTAACGCGGATTCGTTAAAGGAAAATTTGGGAGGCGTATATCCACGGAGAGTTATTGGGTTCTGTGTATCGTTTGCGTATACGGTACGGCTGCAGCGGAGGTCAGGTGTTTAAATCTCGGGTTATGTGCTATCGTGTGACTGCCGCAGTGGAGTAGTTGTATTACGGTACGAGTGCAATACTGAGGTCTCGGGTTCGATCCGCGGGTCGGGCAAAATGATATTGGATTATTCTAATCAGTATCAGCCTGGAGTTTGGAATTTGTGCCCGATATAGCGATAGGCTCGCCCCCTCAACATCATGAGACGGATGGCCCCTATAACACACGCGTGCCTAAGACACTTCCTTTCCTTCCTTTTAAAAGTAAAAATTAACCTATACATAAGTGAAGTTTTTATAGCCTATGCTAGTGCATAGTGATTAGTATCTAGAATATAATCTATCCGTGTGCCTTTAATCCAAATCCATTCAGCGATTTCAGCGTTTATGTTTGACAAACATACAAACATTCTCACAAACTGTTATATTTATGATATTATAGTAAAAATAAGTCCGAATGTCCAAGTAATCTAGAACAAATGTTACAACAACTTTCAGATGAAAGTGCTAAAGCAGGTCTATCTATGAATACAGCTAAAACAAAAATAATGACTAACTCCTGCCAACCAGTTTCCATTAGAGTTGATAACGAGAAAATAGAAAATGTAACTGAATACATCTACCTGGGTCAACTTATATCGACAAACGATACAATGAATAAGGAAATAGAAAGAAGAATTTCCAATACTTGGAGAAGGTATTGGTCTCTCAGCGAGATAATGAAAAACGACGAAATGCCCATAAAAGAAAAGAGGAAAATATACAATATGTGTATCTTACCATGCCTAAGTTACGGATGTCAAACATGGGCATTAACAGGGCAACTAGTAAACAAAATTAAAGTTTGCCAAAATGGCATAGAAAGAAGTGTCATCGGGGTTAAAAGAAGAGATAAAGTAAGATTACAGAAAATAAAAAGAGTAACGAAGTTTAACAATATTGAAAAAGTATACAAGAAATTAAAATGGAAATGGACAGGACACATGATGCGAGAGAAAACAGAGAAATGGACCAGAACAGTAACTGAATGGTATCCGAGGGATGGGAAAAGGAAGAAAGGTCGACAGAACAAACGATGGGAAGATGACATCAAAAAAGTGGCGGGACCAGAATAGCAAAAGATAGGGAAATGTGGAAATCTTTAGAGGAGGCCTTTGTCGAAGGACAAGCTGTTTAAGAAGCAATAGAACCGGTTTCCGATCAAGAGTAAAACATTTGTAATTATAAAACTTAGTATAAGTGTAACAGCAATAAAGGCTATTTTTATTTTTATTTTATTTATTTATTAGTAAAAATAAGATAGTAAGAAGAGTCACAAGCGAAATGAACTTATTTTCTTTCTTTACTTTGAGTAAGGGTTTTCATATCACCCTGCGTACCCCTAAAACAATGTCGATCATGGAGCTTGTTAAAAGTTGTGTACTGTATAGAAAAAATAAGTTTTAATGATCGAACAGTAGGTAAACACGATCAAAGGGCCAAACATTTCTTATTTACATAGACGTGATTTGAAAAATTGGGTTGGCTAGGCAGGTATCTAAATACCATCCATGTAAACTTTGGTGTTATTCAAATTAGTGGTTCGCTAGTACTAAAAAATAATATTTTTCTTATCTATACTATTATATAAAGCTGAAGAGTTTGTTTGTTTGTTTTTTTGTTTGAACGCGCTACTCAGGAACTACTGGACCGATTTTGAAAATACTTTCACTAATAGGAAGCTACACTACTCCTGAGTGCTATAGGCTACTTTTTATCCCGGAAAAACTTTTCCATGCGGGCGGAGCCGCGCGCAAAGCTAGTTTTTCTTATAAAAAGATAGCATACAAAGCGACGATAGCCTATTTGGAAGTGGAACGGGCTGCCGATACGAAAGTCTGCAGGTTCAAAACCATGGAGTATTCATCGTGAATTATCGCTTGCTTTAACGGCGAAGGTAAACTTCATGAGGAAACCTGGATACCTGAGAAGTTCTTTATAAGATTTCGAAGTTATATGAAGTCTTCCAACCCGCACTAGGCCAGCGTGGTGGACTAAGGGCTAAAACGTTATCAGAAGTAGAGGAAGTCCGTGCGTAGCAATAGAACAGTATATAATACAGAACTGATGTTATATTATTATTTAGTACGAAATTAGCTTGAAGCAAAAGAAAGGAAGATGGGCTACTTATTATCCTGAAAAATTACATAGTGTGACATTTATACCGGGAAAAGTAAAGGCTAGTACTTAAATAAAAAAAAATCGCGCATTAACGTTTATTTTTGGTCACACCAATTTATCTACTATCTAATTCTTTGACTGCCTCGGTGGCGTAGTTGTATTACGGTGCGCCTGCAATGCTGAGGTCTCGAGTTCGATCCCCGGGTCGGCCAAAGTGATATTAGATTTTTCTATTCAGTATCAGCACGGAGTCTGGAATTTGTGCCCGATATGGCGATAGGGTCGCCCCCTATCACATCATGGGACGGAAAACGCACGGGAAAAATTGAGTGCATTAGTTGCGCCTTTGCCTACCCCTTCGGGGATAAAAGGCGTGAGTATGCGTAATGCGTAATTCTTTGCAAAATATTGATACAACAAATATTGTTAGCGTAAGCGATCCAATAGTACCATAATTAAAAAATACCTTAATTCAACTTTTTATTAATCTACATACCAAACTAGACTCTATAACATCACGCGTACGTACCGCATGATCTCAATTAAAACACGTGTGTCCTATCCAGCTTCAGACATTCTCACCACGTTCGCGGCAGGTGGGGTCACTTTGAAACACATCGTAACTGTTACAACAATATACTTTTAAAAGCTTTATTGTAAATAAAATTTAAATTTATTTTTGGACGGATGAAATATGCCCAGACTGTGGAGACTAGAGACCAATAATAATAATTACTATAGTACCGACATGGTATGATGGCCGTTTTGGCATTTTTCCCCTCATCAAGTTTCGTATTTATTCATAATTACGAAACCAGCTCATTGTTGTACTTATTGTTAATAGTACACACACACACTCACGCCTTTTAACTCCGAAGGGGTAGGCAGAGGCGCAACTAGTGCACCCACTTGTCGCCGTGCGTATTCTGTCCCATGATGTGATAGGGGGCGAGCCTATCACCATATCGGGTACAAATTCCAGACTCCGGGCTGATACTGAATAGAAAAATCCAATATTACTTTGCCCGACCCGGGGAACGAACCCGAGACCTCAGCATTGCAGTCGTACCGTCAATAGTGACGTGCAACAAAATTGATTGGAATGTATAATTTTACGACAAAACTCGACATTTGTTTTCCGAAATTCGAAATTTAAAAAAATTAAATCTAATACGATCGTCACTTATAGGATCGCTGGCTAGTATATTTTTTTCGATAATGAATTTAGATTTCAGATAACTATTGCCATGATAGCGTGCTGATACAATAGTGGTAATATTGTACAGTCAGCAGCATAAGTATCTGAACAAATTCAAAATTTCAAATTGCCTACATACTTTTGTGTTCTTACTAATCTTTTTTTTCTCTTCACAAAAATAAAATAAAAGAGATTTACTTTATTACAAACGAAGAAAAAACATTATGTTTAACTTAACGCGTAAATAGGCGATTTTAAATTTTAATTTTGTTCAGATACTTATGCTGCTGAATGTACATAATTTTTTCTATATAAGTTTAATTTTGCCAAATCTCACAGTCTTCCGTACGCCATGTGCTCAAAAACGAGTACAGTTTTTTCTTCACATATTAATATTCCATAGCTGTATTATATACTTTCCCACTGCTGAGCACGGACTTCCTCTATTACTGAGAGGGTTTTGGCCTTAGTCCACTACGCTGGCCTAGTGCGGGTCGACAGAATTCAAATACCTTCGAAATTCTTAGGGAAAATATTAGAAAGACCAGAGTTTAAATCTCAGGTCGAGCAACACTGTGTGGCTTTTTGTAACATACTTTTTCCAGGTTAGATTGAGGTCAGACGACTCGTCGTTAACACTCAGTGAAGTCCTTGTCAATCCTTTCTGCAACATACTTGGAAGTGTGTACCAACCGAACATCTTTTAAATCAGTGTCCTAAGATGGTGTAGCCCGTAAAGTTTAGGAACAGTAATCACCGCTACAAATTTAACAAGATTATGGCATCGAAAAACACAAATGTTCTCATTGAAATTAAACTATTATAACGGATTTTATCGCGGTTTTTTTATTTTATTTTATTTTCTCCCGACGTTTCTCCCGACAAATTTTCTCATATAGAAAGCGAAAACCGATCCTCAAAAATCACAATCCTACTATCCTGTTGCAATAAAAAGAAAACCAGCGTTTTCTTTTCGCATCACAATATTTCCGTGCCATTGTTTAAAATTATATTTTAGCATCCATTTTGTCACTTCGTATGAAGCTGTGACATAATCCCTGCGGAGAGCGTGCAAAACAAATATTATCAGGATAACTACGGGCTTATTACTAATACCTTTTCAAACAATCAAACATGTTCACCGTACATCTCTTTCCAACAGTACTCTTCACAATTCAAGCTTTCAAACGATCAGTCCAAACTGACAGTTTAAATCACAGCTTTTTAAATTATTCATCGCGACGAAAGATTTCTCAGGTACGCGACTCTCACGTAGGGCTGAAAAATAAAGGTTGAAGTGAATCGTGTTTGGAAAGTAAACGATGCCGCACGTTAGTATCGTTGTAACGATTTGATAGTGTATCGTTAGCAGTAACTTTTACATACATACATACATACATATCACGCTTTTATCACGGAAGGGTAGGCAGAAGTGCAAACACACCCACTTTTCGTCGTGTGTTTCGTCTCATGTCGCAGATAGTGTGCGACTCTACATTAGGCACAAACTTCAAATTCCGGGCTGATATTGAAAGAAAGCAGCAGAAAACCTAATAACACTTTTGACTGCCTCGGTGGCGTATTACGGTACGACTTTAATGCTGAGGTCTTGGGTTCGATCCCCGGGTCGGGCAAAGTGATATTGGATTTTTCTATTCAGTATCAGCCCGGAGTCTGAAATTTGTGCCCGATATGGCGATAGGCTCGATCACATCATGGGACAGAATACGCACGGCGAAAAGTGGGTGCATTAGCTGCGCCTCTGCCTACCCCTTCGGGGATAAAAGGCGTGAGTGTATGCACTCTTGACCACATCGCGTACGTAATAAAACTACGCCACTGAGCCAGTCCGTAATATTTAGCCTGATGCTTGTTTACCTATCTAATGACATCAAAAGTTGTATATTTTGCATAAATGAAGAGACAAATTATCCAGCTTGCGGCTTGACTTCACGACTGCCAATAATTAGCAACATCATTCAAAACTTCAAATTACAATGAATTTATAGCATTGTACTACGTCACCTTAAGACATTAGATTCGTCTCATAATGGTTAGTAATTATATTGACTACAATGTCATTCAAACTTATCAGTTTGAATGACATTGTAGTCAATATTGCTATATTGGCTATCGCCAATAAAGCTCATCAGAACTTATATTCTATGGACGTAATACGTAGGGTATTTTATATAGGTAAATAGGTTAATTGGTTACTGATTACATATCAAATACTGTAATAGGAGTTACACATGCCTGTAAATCTCATATTAAATGTGCATTAAACATCTTGTACACAAATCTAATTGCAAAAAGTACAATGTTGTAACACACCCACACCTGGTATTCAAACCCAGGACCTCAATTACCAACATAAATGTCACTAAACCAAAAAGGCGACAAAACTTCAAACATAATCGTCAAGCTTTAGGAAACAATCCGCAATTTAATTTGTATAATTTTTTGACAAGGCGTTCGAAAGACGATATGTTATTCAGAGTCAGTCGATTACACAAGTTTAGATTTTGGTAGTCGATCGTGTTTCATACGATCATGAATAAAATATGCCTTGTTGAGACGCTGTTTTGTAGAGTTATCATTTTTCACTCAGTATGGTTGGCTCGTGTGTTTCGAACCTAATGTTAGGGTTGTCAGTCAAAATATTAATCTTTATATATATATATAATTCTTTTGTGCGTGTGTATGTCACTGAACTCCTCCTAAACGGCTGGACCAATTTTAATGATTTTTTTTTGTGTCTTCAAGTGGATTCGAGAATGGTTTAGATTAAAAAATATTTTTTTAATCAATAAACCCCATTAAATGTTATCTGCATCGCTTGGAATTTATCACGAATCTTAACCAACTCAAACACGTTACCCTGAAGGCAATTTTACAATGATGTAAATAAATTCCCCTATATTTTAATACACATTACGAGCAAAAAAAAAAAAAAAAAAACGTAACAGATGCCCCCGTTGTACCCGCGTCTTGAATCTTGATGTTTACAATAGTTTTTCCTCTGGTATGGCAAAATGACTACAGCAGACCTAATAGTTTACTGGTGGTAACTGGTAGGTCACTCGTATGCGAGAGGCCGTCTACATAGCTATCAACACATCGCACCTTTAGAACGAAAACAACACAACGATAATTCAATTTTCAATTTTTTTAATTGTGTCGTTTTCGTCCTAAAGGTTCGACAATGTCTATTTCTAGCGCCAAGCAACAGTGTACATGCATTATAGTGTTCTCGTTTGAAGGAAATTGTAGCCAGCGTAATTACTGGGCATTATGAAAACACCTTATGTCTCAGGGTGACGAGTACAGTGGATTGCCAATCAGTACTATGAAATTTAAAGCTCCTTAGGCGAGCTCTATGCTCGTCTCGGCATTTAGCTACAATGTAAAATATAGTAATACCAGGTGTTGCTCACGGCTTCGCCAGCGTGAAAACTCTTTCCCGCTACAAAAGACCCTAAAACAGTACGACGTCAGCGCCATCTACTTAAAGAATCATATTAAAAATATCCAATATTTCCCATGGGAGCAAATTACCGGGATAAAAAGTACCCTATGTGTTAATCCAGGATATGATCTTCTTCTTCTTTGTCGGTATCACTCTTGACAGAGTGGTCGTGGTCATCACTTCAGGTGTTGGTGGCAAGCTTCACAACACGCCGCCACTCTTCTCTGGTGACCGCCTTCCTCGTGCATTGAAGTAGTGATGATGAGCCATTTACTGCCGCTTATGCCGGATATGATCTACCCGCGTGCTAAATTTCATCCAAATCCGTTTTGTTGTTCCTTCGTTTACTTCTAATAAACATCCAAACAATTTCACAAACTTTCGCATTTATAATTTTAATAAGATAAGGCTTACCTTATAGAGCCTTAGCTCTAGAGTCTAGACCAATTATGTAGTCAAACTCTAGATCGCAGCCCTAATTATAATCAACTCAAAATTATCCCTCGCACTAATGATATCATTCAATACCATAAAAAAAATCGTTATAAATCGGAGTTGTACCTAATACCACTTTTGTACCTTTTTCTTTATGTCAATATGAGAACGATAGTGGCGAAACGAGAGTAATTTAGTCACTGATTAATTTGTCTATTGGTTAAGCCCTAGAGTTCAATTTCCATTCGCACAAACGGAGAATATTAGTGTCATCATATCAAGTAATAAAAAACACATATAATGATTATAAATAACAGCTTTTTTTGCTCACTCCCATTATCAAAGACTCAATTACAGACCTCATTTAATTTATGGTAGGTACTCAATACTCATAATAATATAATATCTCGTCTACTACAAAAAGTTTAACGTATAAATACACGTCTAAATCTCTCTCATTTATTTAAATTGATACTTCTCTACGTCATAAAACGGATGCATGAGAAGTGACATCACTATCGTGATCAAAGGCCCATCTACACATTGTGAATGAACAATCACCCAAGAATTGGGGCTCAGACGGGTAAAATCCTACGATTCAGCTAAATTAAGACATCTTTCCATCTTATCAATTCCCATCCTAGTCCTTTACTAATAGTTTTTTTTATCCCGGAAGTAAAAATCTATTCAGGTCCTATTTCCGTCCTATAATGTGTCAGACAGTAAGTAGTTCCCTACCTATAGTTCGGACAAACTAAGCTGGCCGGTATGACAATCCAATTTTTTTCCCGAAGCGATAACTCTGTGAGAACGTCTACCCAAAAAATTCAAAACCGTGTCATGTCATACCGGCCATATTAGTTTGTCCCTACTATAAGTGCAATGCAATCGACCCTGTATTATATACTGCCCACTGCTGAGCACAGACCTCCTCTACAACTGAGAGGGGTTAGGCCTTAGTCCACCACGCCGGCCTAGTGCGGGTTGGCAGACTTCACATATCCTCAAGATTCTTATAGAGAATTCTCAGGTATGCAGGTTTCCTCACTATGTATTCATTCACCGTTAAAGCGAACGATAATTGATAAACAATACACACGTAACTTCGAAAAGTCAGGCAGAAAATTTGTTTCTATCTGAAAAGTCAGGCAGACACAAATTTTTTTGACCAAAGAATCAAACCCAGGGCCTCTCCGCTTTCTCGGTCTAAATAAACCGTTAAACCAATAAGGCTTCAGTTCCGTACTTTCTCAAGAAAAATTATAAATGCGTTGCATCTGACGTATTCCAACTACACCGCGTTAAGGCATTCATTTTGTTCTATAGAGGTCTGTCACAAAAAGAAAATAACCAAGACGCGCTTATTTTTATAAAAATACCCCCGTGCTGCATAAGCGGAATAGCAATCTACCAAAGTACTTTCAATTTAGAATATTGTCCTAAAACCATAAATCATCTATTCACATGTAAGGACGTAGTAAAAATTCCAAACAATAATTCTCGTGTATTTTTGTATTAACTCTTAACAGTCGAACAATATTATCTAAACATTTCATAAACAACACTCCGGTCTATCCGAAACCACTGACCCGGAAGGATCCGAAACGTTCGGATCAAATTAAAAACACAAGAGTATAAAATAAAACAAATGAATTTAATTTAATCACATCTGAATCACCGTTATAATTTTCGCATTTCAAATTAAACTCATTCCAATGTTCTATATTTTAATTTGAAAACGTCGCCAACTGTCAAATGTTTATAATAACTAACCCTGCAACACGTGTTAGGACCAAAACAGTCGCGGACGCTCCAAACGCCACGCGATGATTTATTTAAAACTCGTAGATCTATTATCTGCCACCTCGTGTTATCTTATTGCGTGTTTCCTAAATAATTAATGCAATATAGGGCATCGATTGTGAGGTGACGGGAGGGCCAAGAGGGTGTGTGGGGCGGGGCGCGGGGGTGCGCGCGGCGCACGCACGCGATTGGCTGTCACGGCTGCGTGAGTGCGTACCTCCCCGCGTGCGTGTGCCCGCCGCCCTCCCTCGTTCAGTCGCCATTGGAACGTTGCGCGGGGTAGACGTGTCGCGTCCTGTCCTAAGTGCGTTACGAACGATAGCCGCGCGCAACTCCGCTTGCCTTTGCTTTGTTTGAAGTTTGATTCTCGATTGGGTCAAATTTATCCTTCCATATGGTTCACCTGGTAGATATATTGCGTTCGGCGAAAGTTGAGTACCCGCCTCCTGTTATTGTGAGTAAACAAATCATTTACATTGCAGAAATTAAATAAATAACGTGCAAAAGTGGACTTTATCCGTTGTTTTTCATTCGCTTTTATTTTGTTTATTTGTTTGCAGATTAAAGTTCGTCGCGTTGATGGTTTGTTGACGTGACGCTAACGCGAGCGATTGGAGTTTTGAATTTGATAATAAGATGTCATGTTTGTTTTGTTTATGAAATTTTACTTTATCATTTATGTATCAAATTTCAAAATGACTAAATTTTTTACAACTTTTAACGCCTAATACACACGAAATGTATTATCCTCATTGAATGGTCACGTTTTTCATGCCAATGGAATATTTTTTTTTATATTATTACGATTTAAGTGTAATATAATTTAATAAATAATTTAAAATTCGTTTACGTTTTTTTTTTATTATTTCTTTTAACATCCCCATGTTTATATTAATAAACAATTCATATAAATACGAAACACAAGTTTGCACACATAAAACAGTTTCAAAAAAATATTTAGCATTCAAATAATTAATTCATTACAATGACTAGTTTTTTCTTGATTTTAACACGCGAATACATTTTAGAACAGTTTACTGTTCTGGGATAACTGATAGCGCAAAGTTTTAAAAGGACCGAAAGTATTTATAAAAGATTTTGTACACTTAATACATAGGACGTTTTTTCAAATATATCTCTCAATAAATAAGATATTGAATAAAAAAATGTGTTTTTGTAACTTTTGCGACGTGATTCAGAACAAACGGTCTAGTGCTTATTTGCCATTGTTTCGTTTATATGCACATAACTTTATTTCAAATGGGTTGCAGTAACAAAAGTCTTTGTCCGAACCATTTTAAACGTTTTATTAAAGAAAGCATTCAAATTCATATTAGAATTTAAAATACAACAGTCTCGATTTTAACTAGCTGCCAAACATTTTATTAAGTCCCTTAACAGTTCAAAGACACTCATAAATCCTATCACAAATGGAAAATAATAATAATTTCCTAAGTTCTTAGAAATAGCATACAATAAAAACCAGGCACTACATTCTTAGAAATTCTTGAGTCAATTTTGTGAAGTAATGTTTAAATTTGTGTTACGTTTCATTTGAATATGTAAAAGTAATACGTACTTTACTTAAACCGTGATCTAACACTACGGACTTTCCTATTAGCATGTTTGTGAAATAAGTTAAATAACATTCTTGTTAGGTTACTAACTAGTATTTATGGCGTAAAAAATAGTTATTTCGTTTATTACATTTAGAGATTCGTAAACACGATATGCTTTCTTATTTGTTTTTTTCTCTATTCTTTACTTTTTACAGTTTGATCTAAATATGTGTCTATATAAATGGGGACCTCTATTTTAAATACAAATTCGGTAATAAATGAACCCATAATAGCCAAACGTGTCATTTGATTCAATTTGTTAGCTCGTGATAAATTATTGTCCCGTTTGTCATTAGGCGTTCGTTTTCCGAAACATATTGTTACCCAACAAATCAATCAAAATTAGTTTTCCATTGAAATTTATTTGTTTTTCAACTATTTTCAGTCTACATGTACAGTCAGCAGCATAAATATCTGTACAAAATCAAAATTTCAAATCGCTTATATACGCGTTAAGTTAAACTGAAATAGTTTTTTCTTCGTTTGAAGTAAAGTAAATACCTTTTATTTTATTTTTGTGAAGAGATAAACAAGATTAGTAAGAACACAAAACTATGTAGGCAATTTGAAATTTTGAATTTGTTCATCTACTTATGCTGGTGACTGTACAAGGACAAACGGGACTTTAAAAGTAATTTGGATTTTCTAGGTTATAGGTTTGCTAATAAAAAGTGCTTCTGTAAACCGCTTTGTCTGTTTGTCGTCGAGCTGTGAAAGCAGTACTGTATTACTGCAAAGCACTGTAAACTTGCAAAGCATTGAGCCCAGTGTAATTAGTTAGATTCTTAATAACGTTTAAGAATGTGAACGAAGCACGGTGTATTTTATAATTCCAAGTTCCGAGTTGGCGTTGTAATAACTGTTAATATAGACAAGCCTGTCGCTTATCAGGCGAGCGACTTACTTGAGTTATGGCACAACAGTCTAATATTTCTAAGTGTAATAAAAGTAAAAAAATAATTTAGCAATCGTATTTAGTTGGTTTCATTAGTCACCATTTTAGGGCTGAATTTTTGTAAAATTGTTTCTTTCCAAATGTTACTCTTGAATGATATTGGAAAATTTCAAATTTAGAAACTTCTACGACTTTATTTTAGTAAGAGAGCAGTTTGCAGTGCATTTTTTCCTCAATTTAAATTCCAAATCACATTCATCTCAAACCTTATATTATTATGCACTATTATTATCCAGGCGGTTGATAATTTATAATTGGCAGTAGAATACGACTTGTTAAATTATTTAATGTAGGGTTTTTTACATATCAAAGGCTGTAACCATTTATTTGATCTATGATAAATAAAATGGTAGTATAACAAGTGTTTCCCAGACATCGGCGTTTTGTCTATTACATTGAATGAAACCACGCGTCCTTATAGATAGTAAATATCGCTTTAGATGTTTGTCATTTTAAAGGGGAATATAATTTTCATTAAAACGTAGTGTGACTTAAAATATTGGATATCAGGTGCCCGATATATTATTATCTTACGACATTTATTCCCGATGATACAGGCAGAGGCGCATCTGTGTACAATAAGGCATATTTCGGGTAATTATCAGAATATAATTGATATATTTCTACTGCACTATCCTCAGATACAGAACCAGATTGGAAGAAAAATATAATGTAAATTAAACGAAAGTTTATGTTTTTTTTTTCCTTATTCAATGTGACAATACCTCGTCGTTTGCAATTATTATGCAGTCTTGCTGAGTCGCGCAAGCCATTTAACGGATCAAATCATATCATAGGGCAGATATGCTCAACAAATCTAAATGCACATCTATATATATATATATTTTTCTACCGCCAAGCAACAGTGTGCATACACTGTTGCGTTTCGGTTTGAAGGACATTGTAGCCAGTATAACTACTGGACATAATGAGACTTAACATCTTATGTCTCAGGATGACGAGCGCAGTGGAATGCCACACAGTACTTTGTAAGTCAAGGTGCTGGATGGTGTTGCTACTGTTTATGGGTGGTCGTATCGCTTACCATCAGGCGAACGGCATGCTCATCTCGTCATTCAATGCTATAAAAAAAATATAACAAATTAAAACTACCCACATAATTATTGAATACCATAACAAAGTCACCATAAAGCCTTAGCGCGCCATGGACGCCGAAACAGTTCGGCCTCGTAAGCACAACATAAAAACTTTTATCACGGGCGGGCCAGTTAGGCGGGCCGAAAGTTCCCAAAGTGTGTTTCTCGCACCATTACTTCGCGGGCCGAGCTTTTTCTAAGTTTCGAATTAACCGTGTATGCCTTGATATGCTTATTGATTTTTATGAGGTCGTTTTAAAGGTTGGATTTTTTGAAAGATGACACGATAACTCTCTGAGCTTCTTATGATATATTTAACCCATGGTGAAGCAAGGGAGGGTAATGATTACTCTATGTTCACGACATCCTAGATTATTATTTGTTGAAGCGAACTGTGGCGAGTTTTTGTACAATAGTTGGATACTAGATATATTACTAGTGGCGGATTTAATACACTAATTATACTTACTAAAGCCCCGTCCGCGTCTCCTTTTTTGGAAAAATGTCTGTATGTTTTGCGCCATAATTAATGATGGTTGTTAATTCAAAAGATATGATTTATCTGTGTGCTAAACATCCAAATCCATTCAGCGCTATAGCATTAATTTATAACAAACATTTAAACATACATACACTTTCACACACACACACACTCACGCTCTTTATCCCCGAAGGGGTAGGCAGAGGCGCAACTAGTGCACCCACTTTTCGCCGTGCGTATTCCCATGTCCCATGATGTGATGGGGGCGAGCCTATCGCCATATCGGGAACAAAACGGACTTCGGACTGATACTGAGAAAAACCCAATATCACTGCTCAACCCGGGGATCGAACCCAAGACCTCAGCATTGCAGTCGTACCGTAATACAACTACGCCACCGAGGCAGTTTTTAAACACTTTCACAATATCAACATTGTTAAAATATTAGTAAGATAATAGGATATGAAGTAACATGGTTATCTCCAATAGTTAGAAGCCACTCAATTTTCTAAAATAATTAACCTGTTATCTCAAGCCGGCCTAAGCTGTCCTGTATGGCTCGTATCAATGCATTGTTCTCATCATTTCCAAACAAGCTATTTCAATAGAGTCCAGGATAATTACAAAATAAAGCGAACTTGGCCTATGGTGCGTAAATTGGCTTTTGTCTTGTTCTAAGCCTAAATAATAATTTACCGTTTGCATTATGAACTCTATTATATGGCTATGAGTTTATATAGTAGTAGTTTAGACTGATTCTTTGAGTTTGTTTCATGCGGGGCTGTTTGTATTGTAGGGATGCAATGCAATGCAATCAGCCCTGTATTATACAGTCATTTTGACATTGCGTTAATAAATGAAACCACATACTCGTCTTTGCCTCTGCTAACATTGTGGCAAAAATCATTCATGAGAAATTAATGTTTTCACCATAAATCTCAGTTTCACTTTCGTGATTTTTTTAACATTTTGTAGTTTAGTGCGAATATGGCGCGTGCGTGAGTGTATTTCGGACTGATAGTGAGATGTTGCCGATGCGACGAACACTCTTGAATAGTAGTAGTGGCATTGGGGCTGGTAAACTTAAAGTTACTTTCATTGATATTTACTTTGTTTGAAATTTACACTTTTTTTATTTTACATCTATGGTTAAAATAACTTATTGGAAAGTGTTATTTTTAAGGAGAAAAGTATGTGGTTTCATTTAGTTACGCAATGTCAAAATGACCCTGTATACTGCCCACTGCTGAGCACTGCTCCTCTACTACTGAAAGGGGTTAGGCCTTAGTCCACCACGCTGGCCTAGTGGGGGCTGGCAGAGTTCACATGAGCTCGAAATTCTTATGGATAATGCTCAAGTATGTAGGTTTCCTCACGATGTTTTCCGTCACCGTTAAAGCGAACTATAATTGATAAACAATGCATACGTAACTTCGAAAAGTCAGAGGTGTGTGCCTTAGGTTTTGAACCTCCGGACATTGTCTCGGCAGACCGTTCCATTCCCAACTAGTCTATGGTCCACTTCATTCCGTTGTATGGATAGGCTTCCATTAAAATATACGCGATTAATGTATGCATTAGTTACTTCCTATTATTCGGGAATATATTTTAGTGGTGTATTGTATTTTTACATATAATACTCACCACGTTTACACATATACTTTCCATGATGATATGTCCATCGATGCTATTCCAAGCAAGTCACATAACCTTTTCCCTTCTCAGGGGTAGGCAATGGTGTAACATACTGTGCCATCTATGTTATTTCAGATGTAGCTCGTTGCTTTATAACACAAAGGGACGTGAGTCCAAGACCCGATGTTTCTTTGCGATAAATCAGGTGATTAAACACACAGTCCCTTCTAAAGCACACATTAATCATAATTGGTGTTTTTGTTCCCTCACGAACGATGCCTTCCATAAATTTTCATTGAAATATTTAAAGTACTCGCGACCCTTGAACGGTCTGGCATATATAAGGATTTAAAGACGAGTGCTAAATTTGAATGAAAATGAAATATTGTTTTTACACGCACACACACAGAAACACACCTTTTATCGTCAAGGGGTAGGCAGGTGCAACAAGTACACACACTTTTCACCATATATGTATTTTATCTAAGGACAAGTGTATTACCATAATATGCCAGGCACAAAACAAGAGATTTTACATACATGTGTAGTTTTGTCGTATTTTTACAATGTATAATAGTATTGCTGTGTAAGTATCGTAATTATTCCTTTTTAACCTCCTACAGAAAAAGAGGGGTGTCATAACTTTAGGGTGTGTATCTATGTATTTGTACGTCTGTCTGTGACATCGTAGCTCTCAAACGAATAGACCAATTTTGACGCGGTTTTTGTTTTGTTTGAACGCGACGACGCTTAGGTCTAAATATTACTAGGTACTTAAACGACCTATGTTACTACTTAGGCCTATGTTCTGCTGATGATGATGATGGTGATGACTTAAACGACAAAGACATTTTAATGATTTTACTTTTTATAGATTTTTTGTGTCGGTGGTTATTTAAATTTTAATTTATTTTTTGTGGATTACAGTTGTGTCGTTTTGAAGGCATTTCAGCCTGCCAGTGTGGTAATCATTATGAGATTTAACATATTCTAATATCTCATGACGATTAATGTGAAATGGCATACAGTACCTACTTATAACTAAAAGTTCTGAGTGTTGCTTCTATTTATAACCAATCGTGGTGCTTATTCATTAAATTTGGGCATTGATCTATCGGTGAATTTTCGCATCACATTAAATATCATATTGTTAAAAGTTTACTAATATGCTATGATCTGAACATAACAAATGAGTTGAAATAAAATATAGGCAATTTCCAATTCACTTATAACTTATTTTTCTGAAATTTTTTAAAGAAAATACTTACACCACTTTGTAAGATTGAATTCCATTCCAAAACGTGTTTTGCAAGTTTACATGAACTTTATGTTAAATAAACGTTTTATATTGTTACAGTTTTATTTCAGTTTCTAAACTTCAAGATACGGAGGTGTATGAATATTATCTTGTTTTTATTGCTGTAAAAATATTTGACACACTTTTAGGTTTTCATAAAAAAAAACAGGACCTGTTTCATTCATCATCAATATCATATACACAAATTCGATAAGACTTGTGGATATGATCAGTCTAAATCAAACGAATAGTTATTAAGCTATGGTCTAGTTAGTCAGCATATGTGTCCCCCACTTCCTATAACTTGGGGACCTTCAAGTGGAGCCTAAAGTAATTAGACATGCCGTCATAACTGTGTCGACTCTCTAAGGATTTTTTCTGTTACCTGCCGACATTTTTTTTGGTATTTACCTCACTAAAACCAGGTGCAGTGAAGCGACTTAGCCATATAATTGAAAAAAATGTAGAAGAGGAGATAATTGGACCTGCACTTACCATACAAATTGCACCATCAACCTGTCATTTTCAGTTTTTGTGAGTTAACTCTGTTCGACCAAGATAACAATCTAATCCTTTTATTCGGTAGCAAAATATTTCAGTGGATGCCTTACATCTCTGCCTACCCCTTTGGTAATAAAAACGTACGCGTGTGTGTGTGCAAAATACTTTTATAGTGAGGTTCTATCGCAAGGTGAACAGACTACTTGATAAAGATCACTAGAGCTCGCTGGATGCAGACCGCTTCTAACAGGGTCGGTCTGGACATCTATAGGGCAGGCCTATGTTCAGCAGTGGACTTCCTGTGGCCGATGACGCTCTATGAATCCTGAAATTTCTACTTCTCTTTACTTACCTTCCATATACTTAAATGTGTATGAAACACATTAACGTAAGAAAATAATAATATTATCAACTTTCTTCTGCCTCGGACTTGGACTGCCTCCGTGGTGTAGTTGTGTTACGGTACGACTGGAATGCTGAGGTCTCGGGTTCGATCCCCGGGTCGGGCACAGTGGTATTGGATTTTTCTATCAGCCCGTGGTCTAGAATTTGTGCCCGATATGACGATAGGCTCGCCCCCTATCACATCATGGGACGGAATACCCACGGCGAAAAGTGGGTGCACTAGTTGCGCCTCTAGGCAGAGGTAGGCACAGAGGGGTAGGAACCCCTTCGGGGATAAATGGCGTGAGTTAGTATGTATGTCAACTTTCTTCTCTAGACGCAAGCTAATAGAATAGTCATATGTAATATCTTTTAAGTTAACTAGTTACGAACTCTGTACAAACAAAAAGTTTAAAATTAAACTTACTATTTTAAAAGATAAGAAACTAACGAACTACGGTTAATATTTAATGTGTACGCCAGTTCTTACAGATTTTCTCTAATGTTTGCTTTAGTTTATGCATTATAGTTTTGGCTTCGTTTCAAAGAAGTTAAAATGTGTTGTTTAATTTTATTTAAAAGAAGATAATGTGAGCTCACGACTATATCTCTGAAGGGGTTAGGTAGGAGAGTAGCTAATCCAACCATGGCACATTGAGCTTATTTCCCTCACAAGATGTGATAAAAGATTTTTCAAATAACAAACTTTACCACGTATTTATTCACTTAAATGATAAAAATCTAAAGCTTTTTTTCATATTTTTTACAAACCACTTAGATAACTAAAACGATGCCCACCAAACATCCATTAAGAATCCTCAACACGTTATTGTTCCGTTGCTAGGCAACGCGCTTGTCAACAAGTGTCACGGTGACAGTGACAGCCCGAGCCCATGCTCGTTGACGGGTGTGACACGTGGATTTGTAGCGTTAATGTTACTTGTCAATCTACTACTTTCTAATGATTCTACACTCGCGATGGTGTGTGAAAATTTTATATTTGTGTCATGTTGGACTGCAGGTGTTCAAAGGCTTTGAGCATTGAAGTCCTATATTCAATTCTTAGGTCTAAATTATTTTACAAAAGATTTCAATAAAAATCATCCGGATTGATTGAGATTCAACTCTTTAGTTTTTTCTATTTAAATTTATTATCTTTTTTTTAAAGATGCATCTTAGAATACGTTAGCATTTTCCGTGAAAGGTCCTATATTTCTCTTTCCCACCTTCTTCATCACAAAACCTCAAAAATCTTAATAGTAGTGTAAAAATTGCTCTCTTTAACCAAGGCTCACATTTCTCATCACAATTGATTCAGAAATAAAAAGCCATTGTTGTTTATTCCGTTGCTAGGCAACGCTGTCAGTGGGTTGACAGTTCGAGAGCTCGGCTGACAGCTGACATTAACAGTGTTGTCACAGCTTAATGACCTCTTCGCTGTTATGTAAATATGTGTTTCGTGATCATTTGGACTTGTTTTTGAATGCAGTGTTTACACAACGCAATACAATGGGTTTTTGTTTTCTATGATATTATATGAATGAATCCATGCCGATTACGGGTATGGTGACCGTTTACTGTTGTGGGTGGTTATTGATGAGTCTTTACGTGAATTAACTTCACATATATTAAATTAAAATAAATATTTCGCCTGAATAACTTATGGTATTTTTAAGCAAGCGTTATTGTTTTAGAAATTAATCTGACACATTGGTAAAATTGGTAGTCGAAATAAACTGACTTCTTGAGATTATTATAAGGTTCATTTTAACAGGATAATGCAAAAGAATTTTATTAATTGGCAACTTATTAATTCCGTTTAGGTTTTTTTTTAAAAATAAAAGAAAGTAATGAGATAGTAGCATAATATACAAAAACTTTAATACAAATATTACACAAAATGAACACAGTCTTCAATACAAACGTCATGTAAACAAAGCGGAGTGAACACTTGTGTCAAATTATTTGATAACAATCGACAAGCTGATGCCTTCACGACGGGGGGGACAACCCTCATTTATTTCGTATAAATGATTCAGTTCCTTCACAATCACATACACACAAATATTAAGTGTAAATACGAAAGAAACTGTCTGTTTCGCATTGATGAACGGCTGAACCGATTTTTGTGAAATTTGTTCTAGGTGTAGGGTAAGTAACTATAGTCGTATATTTTTTTTGGGTTGTGTTTACTACCCTATAACGTTTGTATTTTGTACGAAGCGCGTTTCTATACAATATTTTACAAATTTACAGGCTATAAACCACTTTATGTTAATAGCGACCCGCCTGGCTTCGCATGGGAAGCTCTATAGCCTCTATTATATATATATAAAAATTGTTAATCCTTTCGATACTCAGGATCATCCGCTAGGATAATCTGATGATTACCTAAAAATTTCATTCAAATCTCTCAATTCAAGCCGTTGCGGAGTTCATAATATGGAACATATTACATACACATTTCCTTTTGGACATACTCGATACATTGGACATACTGGTGATTTTGACATTGAATCATCATTCATGAATAACTTATATTTTTAACAAAAATCTCGGTTTTACTTTCCTTTTTTTTGTTATCATTTTGTAGTTTAGTACGAATATGGTGTATGTTGTGTTGAGTCATTTCTTGCTGAAAGTGTGATGTTACCGCTGCCGAATTATCTCAGAGTTGTAGTTCTGGCATTAGAGCGTGTAAAATTAAAGTTACATTTTATTGATATTTATTCTGTTCGAAAATCACACTTTTTTATTTTACTTTTATGGTTCGAGTAACTTATTGGAATTAATGTTATTTTCAAGGAGATAAGTATGTGATTTCATTTGGAACGCAATGTCAAAATAACCCTGTTTATACATTTCTATTTCGTACTTATGGTATCACTACTGTCTCGAGGTGTGGTGCGTAATTCGACACTTCTGCTAATTCACATTCGTGATACCAAACTGTCAAGCTCTATGTTTAAAAATGGCCGCACATCATAATAAAGATGTTATCTTACCTTTATTACGCATAGTGGCCAAATTACAATGGGGACAATGGGCGGTCATAATATTTGGACACTTACCGTCATTAGTGGTGACGTTTGATTTGAAAAACCTTTATAATAATGAAAAGGCCTTCTCATGAACTGTTTGTTATCAAACTAACATTTGTACGCCAAATACACCAAATATTAATTGTTTCAGCGCGAATCGAATTTATAACCTCTAACTGATATATAAGTTAAGCCATGAAAGCTATGATTTTACTTTCCACTCTAAGATTTGAGCCATAAAACTAAAGATAAATTAAATTTTCTTTATCTATCTCTTTTATACTGGTTAAACAATAAAAACAATTTGTAATAAACTAGTTTTTATCTTGAACACCAATCCGACAATTCCTTAACATACTGAATAAACCGCCTCTCATGAAATAGGCTCTGAAATAAATAAAACATTTTGTACCTAAAGTTACGCTAGCCCCGCCCACTGAAAGCGCAGTATCGCCATCTCGCTCGCACTAGAGCGGCTTATGTCTCATATATATTGCACAAATCACCTCAGTGGTTAGTAGAGCTGGGTAGTCTATAAGTAATCTGTCTTGGATTCGATTACCAGCTCAGTAGAAATTCTAATATGAACAAGCATTGTTACGTCTGCTTACCCGCACTATTTTTTATTATATTTGCATGACTCCTGATGTTAAGCGATACGACTGTCTATAAACAGTAGCAACATCATTCAGAACTTTGAATTACAAAGTACTGCGTGGCACTCCACTGCGCTTGTCACCCTAGGTAATAACGCTGGGTACAATGTCCTTCAAACCAAAATACAACGTGCATGCACATTGTTGCTTGCCTGTGGAGATAGACATTGTGATGGTACATACCCTGACGCTCCCTCGCATACGAGAGACCTATCACCAGTAACCAGGCTAGCTTGGTACACTAAGGGCTCTTTGTAGTAAGTATATAAGGCCCGAACACAGTATTTTAATAGTACATAACACCGGGCTGGTATGCCTTTTTGTCACTTAGTGATTTCCCCGGCTCCTTCCGCGTAAAGACCTTTCCCAGTGTAAAATTCCCACTGTTTGCTTTTCCGGGATAAAAGATTCCTGGAGTAACCGATCTGTTAATCTAGGACGCGGTCTATCCATATGGATCCATATGAATTTCATCCAAATCCGTTCAGTGGTTACTGCGTTTACCTCTAACAAACATTCACATTTTTTTTTTTTTATGGCATTGAATGACGAGCCGAGCAATTTATAATTATAATAATATTAGTAAGGTAAGAAGTAATGTGTAATTTTAGTAATATTGTCGCAAGAATTATGCAAGCTTTCATCTGCGTGTTCGTGTTAATATTAATATGTCAATTTTCATTTCGTAGAAAAGTAATCGGGTCTCAATCGCCTTTGATGTTTTTATAACTTTCAAGTATTTCAAATAATCTAGAAGCAAAATGTAATGATCTAGAGTCACTCTACTTCGATTTTCGGGACTGCAATAAATCCGACGGCATACCTGTAGGAAAATCTGGAAATCAAAATCCCAGTAACCGAGTTACTGCGTAATGGGGCATAGGGCTCGGTGTAGCCGTACACGCCGGTAATCTCCGGGTTAGGAGATCATATTTACAGCTGGGAATTCCTGGGTGTCTTGACCGAAGTAAATTAGCAAGTTGGACAAGCATTTGCTGTTATAGTTTATTTGTATACTTGATATGGAGATCACCCCTTATCACATCATAGAACACATGGCCAAAAGTGGGTGCCTTAGTTGCACTTCTGTTTACTTCTTTGGGGATAAAGGGGTGATGTTTCATATTTCTGCCGCACTATTAAGCTGTGGAACAGTTTGACCGCGTACGTGTTCCCTCCTTCCTACAACCTGGGGTCCTTCAAGCGGAGCGTGAAGAAGCAATTATGCAGGCCGGCATAACTGTGCCGACCGACCAGGGATGTTTATCTCTCGCCGGTGGACATTATTTTGGGCTTCACTTCATTTACCATCAGGTGCAGTGAAGCAACTTTGTCGAGCCATCGATAAAAAAAAATTGTTTGTATGTTCTTTGCAGAAAGGGCAAGTTGTTGTAATGCAGGTACTGGTCGTAAATGAAACCAGTCTCAAATACAAAAATATATAGTGTAAACGCGGTCCTCAACCTGTCTTTTGTGGATCCTAGATTGTCCCTTATTAATTTAAATTGAGATTGGAAAAAAATGTTGCATGCTCACTACCGCTTGTCTGTACAAATAGACAACTTCGGTGTAACAAGAGGTACTCTTGTAATCTAACTACCTACTTTCGGAAAATTACAGCATTTATTAACTTAAAACATAGTACCTAAGGCATAATAAATAAATATTATATTTTATCCTTCGTTCCATGTTATAAGTAACCGTCAATAAAATTAACATAACATCAATGTAAAAAAAAATAACATACATTGTGAGTTTGATAATACTATGAAGTCTATATATCGAAAAGTACAGGTAGAGACGCCATTCATGCATTCTTTGATTAATGCCCCCTATACCATAAAAAAAAAAAAAAAAAAAATCTTTTTTCACCGAAACTTTTTTCATTTTAAAGTGAGGTTTATCAAATACCATCAGAAAGAGTTTGATTTAGTTTTTACGTCAGCCAGCCTGAAATCAACCCTATACAATCAATCCCAGGTGACTCTTGTTATTTATAAACCCCATCCGGGATTAAAACCCATGCTTATTCACAAATCACAGCCCACATCAATATACCAAAGCTAGTATTGATAAATAATTAGTAAAAATCTTCATTAACCTTAGTTTAGCAAGCGGTTGGAAGTATAACCAGTGTGCGCCCAGCTCGCGCCGAATTAATTATGCAAAACCTGTCAACCAGCCAGTTTATTTTAGAATACATTAACTGAACGCGAATTAACGGCAGTCATCGCTTGCGGGCGACGGTGACTGGAAAAATAATTATGGCAGCGTTGACTGGAGGTTCTGAGTTCGATTTTCAGTGTCATAATTTTCCTAATATAATACAAGTAAATTTGACAGAATTATAATCTATGACGATAAAGTCGTCAACTATCATAAATATATCGTGATTAGCAGATAGTTCACAAGGTGTTCTGCTAGTCCTTTGGGTAATGCAGGTGTAGCTTGTACCAATGAATTTCATAACTTAATATGTTGATGGTTTTGGAATGAAGTCGAATCGCGATCCTCCGCGAATTATATCCAATCTTGCTAATATATTGTTTTCGTCTTTACAGATGAACCGAGCAATACAGGTGAAACCGGCGGACAGCGAAAATAGAGGAGGTATGTATTCATTATTTATGTACTTTTATTACTAAGTTGACTATAAGTAAGTCTAGTTCCTACGATATTTAAATTATTGTTGTATCTAGTTTTACAAATATAAATCTTGTTCGTAATACCTTAGTTTATAAATTAAAATAAGTTTTATTTTGTAAAATTATTCCTTTCGCATCAGCGTCAAATGCGCGCGTTAGTAATCTGATCTACGCAGAACCTGTGTAGTTCCATCCCTTAGTTGTTTGTAAGAGATTGCCTCGAGCAATAAGACCGCCAATTGTACCACCTCTCTGTCTTTATTGTTTTTAATATTAAGCACAGTATTTTTGGAGGTCAATAAAGCTAACACGGGCGTTGATGGCGCTAGTAATTGAACTGTCTTACATACTAGTACTAACGCGCAAATGCGGCACTCAAGTAGTTACTAACGCGCATCTGGCGCTTGACGCTAATCTCCAATATGTACTATTTATGGTCGCTGTAGCTACCACACATTGTATTATATAATTTATATTAAGTACAAGAATCCAAATTTTTCTTTCTTAATGATCCTCATATTGAATAATTTTAATCTTGTTACACATATATGCACTCACGCCTTTTATCCCCGAAGGGGTAGGCACAGACGCAACTAATGCACCCACTTTTCGCCGTGCGTATTCCGTCCCATGATGTGAGGGGGCGAGCCTATCGCCATATCGGGCACAAATTCCAGGCTGCGGACTGATACTGAATAGAAAAATCCAATATAACTGCCCGACCCGGGAATCAAACCCAAGACCTCAGCATTGCAGTCGTACCGCAATACAATCACGCAGTCACTATTGGTAATATTTTTACCACTTCGAAAAGTCAAGTGTGATCATATAACCGTATGCTCGTTAAATACAACACATACATAACATATTATTTTATTGTCACAATATTATATTATATTTTTCAATCTTACTCTATTCAACTGTTATTATAAATCTTTGTATTTGATATAAAACACTCCACCGACTCGGCCGTCCATCTGCAAGGTGGACAGACGACTTGGCATGTCCGTCTGGAAATTTTTAGGGGAGGCCTATTTTCAGCAATGGACGTCATGTGGCTGATGATCCCTTGTAACGACTATATCGCAAATCAAAAAACTCACACAAATATAATTTTCCGCCCTAATCGAACTCTGAACGTTAAATTTACTCTAATTACCCTGTATAATTTTTAAATTCGCCAAAGGTATCCCAACTAATTACATAATTTTCCGTATAAATTTCCGCCATGACGAAAAGCCCCGTCAGGCGCTCAAGAGTCCGCGTGTCTCGAGCCCGATTGCTTCCCGAAATGTGAACTCATAATTTATGGGCCAGCGTTTTGATCATGAGTCGACGTTTTACCGACGCTTACCTTATCTTATTTGAGCAATGTACAACGATTCCCCCACTTAATGACTGCTTTTGGCTCGTGACTTTGCGCGGATTTATGATGGAGCGAAATATCTTGTAACGTTTTGATTTGAGTCTTGTGGTGGTTGGGAGTTTGGTTTTTAGGTTATTATTTTTAAGTTTCAAATTTGCCTGTATTGTTTTTGCGTGATATATTGGATTTATACTTGATTGTGTCGAAAGATCTCACCGAATGGGTGTGATAGAGCAAGTCCATCTTCTCAATATTTATAGTCTTTGAAAAACAGGATTTCACATTGCGAATGACAACCTACCCTAAAATCACCTCTGAATCCACCATACCGAGAGCGTAACACTCCAATAATTTAAAGGGGAATGAGGAATCTCACTTTACATAGCACATGCCACAAAATAATTCCGCCATAAAATCCATACCAAATCTAACCTTTCACCGCAAATCGATGACCCAAAATTTTATATGATGCGGACGTATCGACATACCGGAGTAAAGGCCGCCATCATTATTTCACAAATGTCAAAACAAATGACATATACATTGACAGCGGTCCGAATTGGACATTAAAGATGCAACGACTTCACCATTCCGTGGGCCAATTAGACCCGACGTTACTTTTACAACATTCATGAGCGGTTAAGAATAGAGTGGTTTCCTCGTCTGAGACGTTACCTTTGAAGGATTAATCGGAAAGGGCAAATGTGGCCTTGATTTTTTTGTCATAAATAGATTGCTATTGTTAATTTTGACACACGTACCTAGGTAATAGATTGTAGTGTATTGAGGATATCAATTTATTTGTATTAATTAAAACTACATAAATGTTTTTGATATTCCTTAGAGATTTTCAGTTCTAATAAAAATACATTTCCTTTACAAGTATCATGACCTTACCTATTTTATCTTAAAATAACAAAACAAACATTAATTAATAGATGCAAACAAAATCATATTCGAATTCAACAATTATACCTCGTGTGTTCTAATTTAATTTTGGGGTCTAAATGACCCGGCGGGCGGGCGGAGGTTAATAATTCACAATTGGTGGCCATCGTCAAATACATCCCACAATCCCGTAGGAAATTATCGTAACTTAAACATGGAATAAGTTAGTGGAACCGGCGAATGGTTCTAACTCGAGCACCATCGATATAAATGCAAACCGGTATTATCTACTGTCAATATTTCGTGACTGTGTATTAAAAATGATTGAGATATTGGATTAACTTAACAAGTACCTTGAGAGGTAAGGGATTAGTAAAAATAAAATAAGCATGAATGGTAGTGTGACTTAGGGTGGTATTAATAAATCAATCTCAAGTTTGAGTATAATCTCAAGTAGACATTTAATGTATTGACCTATTTAATAAACCAAGCTTAAGCTGTAATTTACGAGCTTGTTCTCAGCTGAGTAAGTGCTGTTACATAAACAAAACTTAGCTGTCAACATACATACATACATAAACTCACGCCTTTCTCCCATTGGGGTAGGCAGAGACTATGGAGCGCCAAGTGCTACGATCCAAGCATACCTCTTTTGCTTCTTCTACAGTCATCAGTCTCTTCATACATGCTCGTCGGTTACGAGAACTCCTTATTTGGCCCTTCCTTAGGAGGTCGTCAATTTGGTCCATGAAGGTACGTATAGGACGTCCCCGTCCGACGCTACCACTCACTTTCGCGACATAGATTTCTTTCGTTCCTCTTCTTTCATCCATCCTTTCAATGTGGCCAAACCACCGAAGCATTCCTTTCTCAATCCTAGTCACTACATCCTCTTTCAATCCACATTTTTCTCTTATCACGCTATTCCTTACTCTATCACTTACTTTCAGCCCACACATACTTCTCAAAGCTGTCATCTCCACTGCATTTACCTTACTTACATGCTTGTTTTGCCACACCCACGACTCACTTCCATACATCAGTGTTGGCGCCAAGACTCCTTGGTGAATAGCTAACCGAGCGTTATTCGAAATATTTTTGTTATTCATAATCGAATACAAGGCGCCATTAATACCGTGCCATTAATACTTAGCTGTCAAATCCGTCATATATTGTAACTTAAGATGCCACTTCAGCTGATGTTAGTATAGGTTTATTAAAAATAGCGACTATCTTGAGATGCTGACCATAATTTGACAGCCTCTCAGCTGATATCGCACTTAGGGCGAATTTGAGTGGCATCTATTAATACGGTTAGCTTAGTTACATTAACAGTGGGTTTAAGAAGACTTCATCACATTGAGAGTGTTTATGTTCTTCACGTGAATACAATAAACACTCACATCGCGCCTTTATGCCCAAAAGGGTAAGCAGAAGTGCAATTAAGCACCCACTTTTCGTCTTTTTGTTCGCTGTCCGTCCCATGATTTGATAAGTGGCGAGTCATCGTCATATCGAGCAAAAATACCAGAATCCTACAAAAAACCTGGCTGATCTTGAATACAGTAAAAAATAATATAAGGAACTTTTCGAAACCCTAAGAAACTTTAATTGACCGGGCTGCAAATCGAAACCTCGTTTCCTCATGAGACTTCCTATATTTTTATTTTTTTATGGTATTGAATGACGAGACGATCATGCCGTTCGCCTGATGGTAAGCGATACGACCACCCATAAACAGTAGCAACACCACCCAGCACCTTGAGTTACAAAGTACTGTGTGGCATTCCTCTGCGCTCGTCATCCTGAGACATAAGATGTTAAGTCTCATTATGTCCAGTAGTTACCCTGGCTACAATGTCCTTCAAACCGAAACACAACAGTGTGCACACTGCTGCTTGGCGGTAGAAATAGACATTGCGGTGGTACCCAGACGGACTCTTACATATGAGAGACCTACCACCCGTTAAATAATTATATAAGTACTTAATGTAAATTATCTTAAGTAAATGCTATCCATTAAAATACAAATGTCACTATGTCAACGAAACTCCCAAACAATCAAATGAGTGCTATCTACATTAGCTGTGTAATATTAAATGGCGACGATTCACTTGAACATTGCAAAATAGGCCCTCAGATATTTGCGTTCCCATATTAGCCTATGACGTCATCAGCCTTGACATGGTCACTGCAATAAACCTACATTGCTAATGGCGGAACAATATGCATAACTTGTTTACATAGATTTCTCGAGCTGTAAAGGCCTTATGAATAAAATTGTATATGAAAGCTAGAATAGCCACAAAGTAAATGAATGGACTCAAAATTTCAAATCGCCTATATTCTTTGTGATACTGTTTCCCAACATTTTAGTCTTCATGGTTATAAATAAATTTGATTCTATTTGAGGCCAAGATTAAAATTATATAATAATAATACCAGACTTCTATTGCACACTACTAAGCAGGCTTCTACTATAGAGAGTTGAGATAAAAAAATGAAATTTTACGTGTACCTACAGGTACTTTGTTTGAAGTTTTGTATTTGTTCTGTTATTTTGTGACAATTTCTGTTTTGCATTTTAGTAATCGAAAACGAAATGGCAAGACCCAAAAATTACACACGCACACCTTTAGGCAGAGGCGCAATTAATGCACCCACTTTTCGCCGTGCGTATTCCGTCCCACGATGTGATAGAGGGCGAGCCTATCGGGCACAAATTCCAGACTCCGGACTGATACTGAATAGAAAAGTCCAATATCAGTTTGCCCGACCCGGGATCGAACCCGAGACCTCAGCATTGCAGTAGTACAGGTAGTCACATCAATTAATAAAAAACACTGTTTACATAATCAAAGTCACGTCATATTACTAGTACGTACAATGTATAGTATACAGTGATGCTCCAACACTAACAAAGGTTGCATTTAAATTAGATTAATATTAAAATGGACGTAGTGAAAGTTGGTGCGCGGTGGACAATCTAATATCGGGCTCTATCGACACGTTATTATTCATGAAACATCGATAACTCGTCGATAAATTAATTACACAGCACTACTTCATTTTCGACACACGATCTCATCAAATATGTATTGTTTTTATTAAAATAATTAGATACCTTGATGTTCGAAATAGGTAGGTGACGTTACATGAATATTGCGAAATAGGTACAATGTGTTTTATAACAGTGTAAGGAATTTATATTTTTAAGTTTTACTAAAGTTACTTACGTAAGGTAAGTTGCAAGAAGTATGAACATTTGTTATTGTAAATAGTTACGAAGTAGTTCGTTATTTTTGTGTTTTACATTACGTACGCAACGCTTTAACAGTAATTCATTAATAATTACCAAACTCATAGCCGTTAAATTATAACATGGGCTTGCGTGCCAAACTAATCCGAATAAGTGTTGACTATTAACTAATGGCGGCTGTAATTTTTAACGCAACCGTTTAATTATATCGTTGTAATGTTTTAGGAAGTTGTACTTCATGTTCGGTAATTGTGTTGGTTTTTATGTAATTTTAGTTAATGGAAATGAGTTTGATTTATTTGTACTTTGTTTTATTAAACATAATTTGACAATTTTTAAGTATGTTTTGAAACGAGACGTTACAATTTTGGTTGTAACGTCACATTCGCGTTGACATAATTGATGTTATTTCAAACTGTAAATACTTATTTAAACAAAAAATTGTAAAGTGCCAATGACTTATAATCAAAGACATTCAACTAAAGATTATAATATTAGAGCTCCCTGATAATATCAATAACTCAGTATAAAAAATGCGTAAAGTCGAACCCAGAACTAAACTCACAGCCAAGACTATTACATCACACCAGAATATAACCATTAAAGAACAAATCCCAAAGCCAAGCCTTCCAACAAAATAACGGTCCTTTCATTCCTTTTTGCATATATTAGTCGACACGTTCCTTAATTTCCAACAAGTTTGAAATCACAGACGGTTTTCGGTCATAAAGTCCAGGATTACGCCGTCCTGTCGACGTAAGCTTAAAGACAAATTAAATCTTTGCACGTATTTAGGGATTCTTTTGAGTGTATGATGATAGACGCGAGTGAGTAGTAGCTTGGTAGTAGCCTGCTGGCAGCTTAGATACTTTGATTTCGACAATGATACAGACATGTGTTACTGACTTTAAAAAAAAGAAAAGTAGGTTTTTGACTATTTCGCACTAAACATTTTTTATCGTGTCCCTTTTTTGTATTTTCTGCATCTTCTTAAATAAATAGGTTTATAGATTTTTTTATTATACGTATTAAATTCTGCTCATCTTATGTGCCGTTATAGGATTTTAACTCCATTTGTAACTACAGGACATAGTGAGACTTAACATCTTATGTCTTAAGATGACGAGCGCAATGGAATGCCACACAGTACTTTGTAACTCAAGTTGCTGGATGGTGTTGCTACTATTTATGGGTGGTCGTATCACTTACCATCAGGCAAACGGCATGCTCGTCTAATCATTCAATGCCATAAAAAAAATATTTGGGCATTTGTTTTAGCTTAACTCGAACTTAATTAATCTAAGTAAATAATCCTTTATCCTTTATTTCTGCATTAGGTCTACATATTTTTAAACCTTAACCAAAGCCTATTCCACCGAACTCATTTTTACCTGGAATTTCCGCGTGGAAATCCGTTTTCCACGGATATGTAACTAAACTAATTAAAGAGTGTCCCGTGCTGTTCCCCTGGCCGGATATCCGCCTACATCCTGTTAGTAACACGTCCCGTTTTATAACTCACTTCCTGATACATGAGTATTGCGAACATTGCAGTATAGATAAAAGGATGAATAGTAAAAGTATTAAAGCCTTTATTTTCTACTAGTTTTTGCTAACGGCTTCGCCCACGTGATGAGTTTTCCGGGATAAAAAGTAGCCTAAATCCTTCCCAGTATCTCAGACTATCTCCATATCAAATTTCATCGAAATCCGCTAGTTAAAATTCGCTAGTTTTAAAGTTTATAGCGTACAGTGGCAACGAGCGACTTTGTTTTATACTATGTAAGGATTTCTTTTTTTATGATATAGGGGGCAAACGAGCATACGGTTCACCTGATGGTAAGTGATCACCAAGGATTCTACTAAATTATAAAATGAAGCCACTTGTCTTAAGTCATACCTGTCTAATAATAAGATAGATAGATGGCACTTTATTTTACACTACTGATATACAAAGAAATTAAAAAACAAACAATATACTTATTAGCTAGATATAGCTAGTGTAACAATAGGCGGTCTTATCGCTAAGAGCGATCTCTTCCAGACAACTATAGGATGAAATCACTTCTACGGAGAAGTTGTACGAACAAGTGATATTTAAATGACTAAGTAAAGTATAGCGTAGCATACTCGTTATCCTGGAGTATAAGATGTTAATTTTAGGGACTTGTTTCACAGGTTCAAAGCTTTGATTAATTATATACCTAGATAGAGTGACGCGCTACAATGAAACTAAAACAAACAGGCCAACTTTTCTTAAGCTAGTATGCGTGACAGCTGTGTCATACGCTATCGCTGCATCATTTTGCGTATCCTTGTGTGCGCGCATAATGATACCAGTTATTACATGGTTTCTATTAAAACGGGGAGATAATTATATCCATGAAAAACAACAAAAAATAATTCACTCGAACTCATTTAGCGGGCAACAGTTGGCCTCTATTTTTTTCGACGCGTTTGAAAGGTTCAGTGTCTATCTAGGTATATAATTAATCAAAGGTTTAAAGCAAATTTTATTTGGTAATATTAGTAACTACTACTAGATAGTAATCATTTAATTATTATTTGGGAGCATTGATTGGAGTGTGACTTTTGTATGTGATCGGCTTTACATTTATGTAACTAGTAACATTTACACAGAAGTTGTGAAATAGTCTCTAAACCTAACGTCCTCCTAAGCAATTAAAATTCTATTAATCATACTTATTATTATTATAATCCTTGTGAAAGTATTGATATTCAATATCCTACCTTCGTCCCTTTTCTCTAAAGCTAAATAATTTGGCAACAAAGTTTCAGAGACCACGTCTTGAGGGTCGTAAAAGCAAGGGTTACGTCAATCTAGTAGACCAGGTCGCGTTCAAGACTGATTATTAAATAGTTGCAAGCAATTAGCATCCGATGCACGTCGTAGCTCCGAGCTCGTAGCATCGTAGCAACGTAGCATCGTAGCACTGCTACGTTATTGTCAGGGGAATATTGTTCTGTTGATTGCTGGATTAATTTGATTATAGACCGATTATTTTGAATGGTTTAGTTATTGAATTTTATATTATAACATCTATATTTTGCCATAATTATCAAACTACCATTTACTCTCAGGCATTTAATAAAAGCACAATTCACCACATCGGTTCATCTAACAAGCCTGTGCATACAATATACAATAATCTAAACAGGTGAACTGATGCGAAATTAAAAATGTATGGTTCCAATCAATCAAAAATCACTTTCAAGTTATTTACCGGCCGCCGCGTACGGATTCCGGAATCAATCATTCACATTGACATGGTTTTATTTAATTACGAGCCGGAAATTCCGCTTTGTTTTTGTTTTAATTTGAGAAAATAAATTCAGGAGCTACATAATATAATTTGTGTATACGTGTTTGTGTGATTGAGTGTTTTAAAGATTAATTAAATTTTGTGTTTGGTTTATTTGGTTCCATACTAAGTATACAATAAATTCTGTAGCATTTTTATGTACAGTCAGCGGCATAAATATCTGTACAAAATCAAAATTTCATATCGCCTATATATGCGTTAAGTTAAACTGAAACATTTTTTTCTTCATCTGAAATAAAGTAAATCTCTGTTATTTTATTTTTGTGAAGAGAAAAAAATGATTAGTAAGAACACAAAAGTATGTAAGCAATTTGAAATTTTGAATTTGTTCAGCTACTTATGCTGCTGACTGTACTTATAACTTAGTAGCCTTTGTCAGACATTGCAAGGAGGGCGCGATAAATAAGAATTATCTACAAACATAAAAATAAGGTAACAAAAGTAGTTGAAATTACGAAAACAATACTTAATATTTAGAACAATATGTAACTCCTTATATGAAATAATATTTTTTTGTTTTCGAAAGGATCGTTAGTTGTTTTAAGTGATACACAAATATATTATGTTTTCAGTCTAGATATTGTAGGACAAAACTAATATTTTAATTCGGGGCTAGAACCATTTTTTGATTTTTGGTATTTTTATGAACTTCCTAGATTGGCCTCTTAGCATAATAATTGGCAGGGTATCCGGTCTTCGGAAGAACGGAATTCTGGATTTCCCAGACCAGATCTGTCAATTTATGTAAAATTTGACAAGACCATTTTTTTATGTTTTTGTGCTGAAGTGTTTTTTTTTATATATAAGCTTATTAAAATATTATTACAAGACTCTTCATAATGTTAACAGCCTATTTCATAGGTTTAAAGTAAACTTTATTTGACAGTTATCATATTAAAAACCTAATGTAGATAGTACTCATTTTACTAACATTCTATTTGAGAGCATAGATTAGAGTGTGGCTTTCCTTTTTAGTCGGCTTATACATTTATGTGACGAGTAACATTTATCAACGAGCGTTCAAATAGACCCTAAATATTATAATATGACCATGCCCCAAGGCACATTTGAAAATATACGTTTCCATTTATTTTATATTTATGTAAAATCACACAGACCTATAACATAATATGAATTATGACAAGAATATAAAGGTAATAAAGATTTCATATTTCACATTCCAACTCAAAAAGAGGAAACGGGGCAAAAACGCCACGTAACTCAGATTAATGTATTATTCAAGCTTAAAATATAGTTAGGCGGTAATAATGATATAACAATGATATCTATTAGTGCGTTTGCGTGTCTCTGTCCATTACCGACCACTTTTAGTATACCCTCGCTTGACAATGATGGGGTAGACAGATATTGTGCTTGTTATATGGTATAGCTTTTACTTTTACAATGGATATTAAAAATGGGCCATCGTTGATGGATCATTTGTTTGTTATTTTGAATCGGTATTTTTTTATTTTATGAAAAAAAATTATAACGTTGAATGATCTGCAAGTTTGCTTTGATACACCATATTGAACCCATGTTTCTATGATTCTTCTAGCATATGCTTACTTTTTTATTTATTATCTACAGATGAATGATTGATTTTTTCGGAGGCATAAACATTCCCTCACCTCCCTACCTGCTTGTTTGCCGGCCTAAGCCCTAAAATAATGCAAGCTATAAAAACGACTACAATTTTTTTTAAATCTTTAACGAAAATACTAATTAAACAAACAATATTTTTGATAAGCTGCGTCGTTAGCAAACTAATATAGCGTACGCGCTTTATCGCGCAGAGTTCTTGGGGTCGAATCCCGCAAAATCGCACAAAGTGATATTGGGTCTTGCCTGAGTCTAGAAATTTGCCCGGTTAATGGCAAAAGACCCGCCCTATATTGGATGGCGAAATGTATGTTATATTAGTATGTTACACCTCTGCCTACCCATGAAAAAGGGAAAAAGGCGTGAGACTTTATTGTAACAATTCAATGTTTTTTCTAAACAAAATACTAAACGCAGTGCAATACAGCAAGGCATAAACAGCAGTAATAGGTGTAATGTTTGCCTCGACGCCGCCATCATGTATTGACAGTAAACAAAAATACAAACGGTCAGTTTTATTTACCAAACGAGTTATCTATATTGATCGGTGTTATACTAGTCGCACTAATGGTCAGGGGCATGTGGAGTTTGTTATTAATGTGGACGTTTTAAAGTTTGGAAGTTAATTGGTATATTAAGTAAAAAGTGATTTTACGCAGAGCTATTAAAAATATGATTGCTGATAAACGTGTCTTTGAGTTTACTTTCCCCATTTCACTTTTCCTTATAATATTATTTTTGAAATAACAATTGCATTTCTCAATAATAAAACTCACAAATTATTATTGCTCAGAGCTCCAACAAAAATCTCACCGACTTCTTCTTGAAAACATTTAATAATTTCCCAAAATCGCTCATACGAAAAATATAACCTCAAAATCCATTGCACAAACAATCACAGTCCATCTATAATAAAGTTCGCGATTCCGCAAACTATAAATTGTGAACGCGACTCTCCAAATATTTCTTGTACTGACCGAAAACTTTCCCTCGTAAATATTTTAAACTTCTAAAAGAAAGGTGACACTCTCTGTTGACGCCGAGGTGGCCATCTTAGTTATAACCGCGTCGAAACTTGCTATATAAAAGTTTCGCGAGAGTTCGATGCAGCCCCCGGGAGGCGCGCCCACACTATACTTACTACTGTCCTGTGTATTGGATTTTCATTGTGTGTAGGAGTAACCTTAAAAATTGGCAATTTATTCGGCTTCTTGAGTGAAGTCTGAAAGCTAAGTTTTAGGAATACTTTTGATCCTGGCTTGTATGAATGTTGTCGTAGGTAGATATACCCGAATTGCTCTATATCATAGGTCACGACCTCTTTCTTGGCTCTTCTGATGTTCTGACCCAATAGCGTTTTAAAGACGCTCTATATGACGCCTTAAAATATGTTGTTTCAAAAAAAATCGGTGGTTGGCATAACATATTATTTAAAAGAAACATAGCTGAAAACATATATTTAGAAACTATGCCATTAGGTGCAACACTTATTTTTTAACCGACTTCAATAAAAGGAGGAGGCACTGACTCCAAAATTGTTTACCAGTATACAGTGTCATTTTTACATTGCGTTACTAAATGAAACCACATATTCGTCTTTACCTCTGCTCACATCGTGCCAAAAATCATCCATGAATAACGAATACTTTCTTTGAAAATGCCGGTTGTAGTAGTCCCAATCTTTTTGTAGTTTAGTGCGAATATGTTGTGTGCGTAAGTTTATTTCTGACTGAAAGTGTAACTGCCACTATGACTGCTCTAGAAGAGTTCGTTGCTGCTGCAACGAATTCTTCTAGAGCAGTCATAGTGGCATTAGGGTGTGGAAACGTGAAAGTTACTTTTTATTGATATTTATTTTGTTCTAAACTTACACTTTTTTGCTTTATATCTATGGTTAAAATAACTTAATGGAAAGCATTATTTTCAACGAGATAAGTATGTGGTTTCATTTATTAACGCAAACGCAAAATGACCCTGTATAAGTAATGCTATCGTATTTATTCATGTGTTTATCTAGCTTAGCTAGCAATTGAAGTTAGTCACGGAATATAGGTAATGTTACATCTTTTTTTGGTTTTTAGTTTTTTAGTGGTTTTTGAAGGCGGTAAATTTTTTTGTTATTTATTAATTGAAATTTTATCGAGTTATCGAGTTTAGATGAATTTCCATAACATTCGTTTAAAACTACACTCAAAACAAAAAAAATAAACCTTTGCACCACTTAAATATCTTTAAGAAATAAATATTATCACTAAAGACATTTTAGGACGTCATAATACACTACCTAACGTATTTTTCACTCAACTTGTGTGGCCCACTAAACCTATTCACCAGCCAATAGCCATGCAATAGAGCTTAAATCTATACCACCCGTCCGAAACTGCACCTGTCCAAAGGAACTATTCTATTTGAAATGAAACGGATGGACGCACAAACAGATACGTGCCAGTTTATATTTATTCAGCTCGGTGAAGCCAAAATCTTCCCGCATGCTTGAAAAATAGTGTTGCCCTAACCCCACTTAACAATAGGATTAGGGCAGTATGTAAATTGATTAGAATGCGACTTGTCGGACCTACTGTGTCGTATACAAAATATTATATCTATCGATAAATAATTATTACTGTAAAATGTGGGTAGTCCAGGTTGCACAGTACGATTTTCATTGTTTTTAATAATCTCGAGGGTAGGAAGTCTGCCAACCCGCTTTAGGCCAGCGTGGTGGACTAAGGCCTAAACCCTCTCAGTTGTAGAGGAGGCCCATGCCCAGCAGTGGGCTGGCATAATACAGGGCTGATTGCATTGCATACTCGTATCTATCGTGACATGTGACCTATATTCCCAAAATTAATCGAACCTAATACCTTGTCATTCTGATCTTATATGATCATTATACCACATGCATCTACAGAAAACTTCGACGCAAAATCTAAAATCAAAACACGACCCCTAACCACTTTCACCGCTAAAGCCTTAAATTTTTTTACGTACGTGACGTCATAAACAGAATTACACGCGACCATAAGAGAACCACTTATACAAAACTTTTAGCATTATGGGTCGAAAAATGTCGAACTAAAAACCATTAAGGTCCAAGCAAATTGAATTGGAAACCCTCGGCTGCTAAGCTATTTATGAATAACAAGGGGTCGTTGTGACCCTGCCGGATGAAATTATAATTGGGATATAATACGCGGCCGGGTATGAGAGACCGGTATATTTTTACCGTAGGGACCCATCTTGCTTGTCGCGTCCTTGTGAGGACTTGATGTAGAATTTTGTCGGGTAATCTACTATTTATGATTAATATCAATGAGTTTTTATCAAATTTTAGATTTTAGTTTATTTTTATTACCCAACTGCTCCTATTATAAGCTAGTGTTTAACGAAATGCGTAATTACTTATTAATTTTTATACGAAAATGACTTCGAATTTCGAAACAGAAAATACACACTTACTTCAATCAGTTACAAATCCCATATGAGCAATGCCCGTTTAAGCAGAATAAACAAAACAGGGCAAAATAAATTCCTTCGAACGCGTTAAGTAGGTACTTGAATAATTCACTAACAGAAAGCACGTATTGGACTTATGAATGTACACATTTTAGCACTTATGAACTGTTAATAAATAATAAGTGGGAATCTACTGTGATGGCTGCGCGCACGGAAAGGCACCGTGTGGCATTCCGACGCGTCTTCAAACGCTCCGTTTGGGACGGACTTAGGGGATTTCCGAGGGGTCTTCTTTTGTTGCGAAGATGTAGAACTTATTTACATTTATAAAGTTGTGTAGGTTCGCTTATAATATCAAAATATTTAATAAAATAAAACAGATTTGTCTGTGTTTAACATAATCAAGGCAATAAAAAAGTGTTGACATCCAGCAGTTAAATCTAATGCGTTTTAATTCACCACTAAAACATTTTATTTTAACTAATTTAAATACCATATTGTACCAATGCATGCCTCGCGAAGTCACCTTGACTATTGTACTTAGTTTATAAAATACAAAAAAATGCCCAAGCAACATAACATTGAGGGTCACGTCCCCGTTCTCCCTTAATCCGTTCCCCTAATAGGACCTAAGGGAATGTCGGGATGTAGGAGCGTACAATTTTCTTCGCCCAGCTAATGTTTGAGTTATTAGTGCAACTCACGGCATCACAGTTAGTGGGATAAACTAGTTTTTACTTTCTTAGTCGAGTAAGCAGTTTCCATGGATGGGCAAAAACTGTTCCGCAGAATGGCAGTTTTTTTGGAAGTTTCCGGTCGTAAATGGCAGCTATTATTGGCTTATAAATTTTAGAAAGTTTCAAGTGTTATTGTTCGATAGATTTAGAAAATAACGACAACTTATTAGGTAGACCTATAATATTGTTACCATCAACAGAATCTAAACATGGGTTGTGGTTGATTTCTCACTTTTCCAATGTATGTCAGTATGTATAATTATATCAAAAATATGTCTTGATGGCAGTCAGCAAGAGATGCCATCGATGAATAAATTTGAATTATGTCGGCCTGTGTCACCAAATATACTTTGGTTGGAACCGAAACATGACCCAATGAATTCCTATATTACATTACATTTTTTTAAAGTATGTGTCCGATACTTCTTCAGTCAAATACAAAACATATTCAATATTAATATCACTAAATTTATAGTCCGGGCGTCGCCTTGTCGATCATAACCCAAATTTATTGATGTACCGACAATGATTTCACATTTATAGATAATAAAAACACTTTAATAGCCGATCGTTTGATACATAATTAAATTTTGTATTTGACGGTTTGATTTAAGTGGTTTAAGGAAGGTCGTATTTAATGGTTCACGTTTTAAACCAGTAAAGTTTTGAACAACGCGTTTTAAGGTTTAAGGTTTAAGAATTATTTATTTCTCATAAGATTATAAATTAATCACTTACTGAGAAAACTAATTTACACAATTATTTCTTATTACGGGCGAGCATATTATAAAGAATGTAAGTACATTTCAAAAGACAAAAATACATTTTGTGAACAACGCGTTTTAAAATCAATATTCATAATAATCTGTTGTATAACATCAGCCCTGCATTACATACTGTCCCGATGCTGAGCACGGACCTACTCTACTACTAAGAGGCTTTAATATATTAATGATATCTTATTCGATACACGGACGATGAGATAGGAATGCAGGGGAATCGGACCTTTGGAAAACTCAGTTACGACACGAAATAAAATAGGAAGCTTTACACCGGTATTTCAAAACACCTTAGTCTTATGTCATTCATATAAATCAAATTCAATGAGAGCGCCGATAGCCTAGTTGGGAGTGGAACGGACTGCCGAGACGAATGTCCGCAGGTTCAAAACCCAACGGCACGCACCTCTGACTTTTCTAAAAGTTATGTGTGTATTCTTTGTGAAGTATCGCTCGCTTTTACGGTGAAGGAAAACATCGTGAGGAAGCCCGCATATCTGAGAAGTTCTCTATAGAAATTTCGAAGGTATGTGAAGTCTGCCAACCCACACTAGGCCAGCGTGGTGGACTAAGGCCTAAACCCTCTCAGTTGTAGAGACCCGTGCTCAGCAGTGGGCAATATATAATACAGGACTGGTATGGTAAATAAGTGACATAAACATGAGATTTACACATTTTTACAATAATGATAACATACATTTGTTTTAAAATTACCGTTGTTACCAACTTTCTGTTCTACATCTCCGTTAATCTCAGCATCACTAAGGTCAACTGGGAAAGATTACCTGGCATTAAGTCCGCCTATACTTTATGTTTAAGAAGTATAAATATAAATATACTACACAAAAAAAAAAACATTATACACAAAGATAGTTTTATGCCAAACAATAAAACTCATTAACTAACACAAAAAATATTTAACGATCATTTGTTAGACTTGTACCAAATCTAGAACCTTTCTAGACCTTTCGTTCGGAGCTAAATAATAGCGTACTGAGAACACTATCGCATTACTTTGACGTATTGTATTGGCGTGGATTGAGTATTGGGAGTTGAAATGTGTGAGAAATATGGTTGATTTTCTTTCGTATTTTTATAATAACTATAAGAAGTTGGTTCGTCTGTTCATAATTGTCTCGACTACTAATTTATTATTAAGATCAAACACAATACAGTTGAAAATTGTTTAAGAAGAACTTAAGGATTTGCCCAATCTAGAAATCAGGATCTCCCGTATTAAATCCTATATACTCTGTTACTATACCAAATATGACTTGAAAAAGACTGCTGGTGGCGCTGGTGGCTGCTGAAAGTGGGTGTATGCGGGTTGCTCAAAACCGGAATGGTTGGCGTTCACTTGACGAGTCCTACGTTCATCAGGGGACAGCGATAGGCTGATTGATTGATTGATACCATAGACGAGATATTAGATAACAACAATATTAAAATCTACTATACTAATATTATAAAGAGGAAAAGTCTGTTTGTTGGTTAGTAGGAGCTAATCTCTAGAACTGCTGAACTGATTTTGAAAAATCTTTCACTAATACGAAGCTACATTACCCCTAAGTGCTTATAGGCTACTTTTAATATAAATGATATATATAACATAGATTTCCTTAGTCTCCTTTGTTACGTTTACTTCTTTGTCCCATATTCAAAATCGAAACGCAACAAACCCAACATAAAATTAATTACGAAACAAAGTTTTATCGAACCCAAAGTGAGCTCGTACGAAGCTATGAAATTCAATAATGAATTTATGTCCCCGCGAGCTTTTAATGACAAAGTTAATTCGGGCGTGGGGCTGTAAATGTAATGGCTCCGGGTTCAAACCCGGATAATCGCCCCATTGATCGGTTAGTGATAATATCTTGTTCTTAGGTCTTAATTGGGATATTCGTTTTGCATCCGGGTTTGTGTGTACGGTTCATTGACGTCTGTATTTTGTAATGACCACGGGTTAAAAACTGATAGCTTCTTGGTTCGTTCCCTAGAGGTCGTAATCAAGATGCATTAATACAGTCATTAACACGAGTAAAAAAAAAGAAAATATGTATAAGAATGACCAATCATCGCGATAGACATCAATAGGATTTTATGTTATTTCCATCGACGTTAACGATTTTGTAGAAAAGCATCTTGACTACGACCCCAGTTCGGATAACATTTTGGGATTTACTAACGCTGATTTTATATTATTCCCCCAAGGTGTTCACATCAGGCATAAATGAAAAAGTATGTTATCCCGACCACATTGAACTGAAATTGCAGGTGGAAAAATGATACCTAATTGAAGATTTTTGGATATGTATGTCAAGTATATGGATAACCATATTACCATCAGTCGATTTTCTCGAATCAATATAATCATGATCATCATCATCAGTCACATGAAGTCCATTGCTGAACATGGGCTTCCCCTACAATTTCTAAACAGCCATTTCCATTGTAGCCAGTGTAACTACTGGACATAATGAGACTTAACATCTTATGTCTCAGGATGACGAGCGCAGTGGAATGCCACACAGTACTTTGTAATTCAAGTTGCTGGATGGTGTTGCTACTGTTTATGGGTGCTCGTATCGCTTACCATCAGGCGAACGGCATGCTGGTCTCGTCAATCAATGCCATAAAAAAACACCTGTCAAAAGCGGCCTCCACAATATACCAATATAAAAGAACTTAAATTACACATGACAATCTATTCTGCAATATGATCTCCAAACAGCACATTCTAATACTTCCCGCCAACAGTCCAACACAAACCGAATCAAATGAACAAACTAACCCTTCCCCCATCGCCGTCCCACCCAATAGTAACATCTTGGACAAATGGAACTAATGATTGTGCAAAGTTTTATTATCCTTCCGAAGGGAGTTGTGATCTCGAAACTTCGATTTAGGGTTTTGTTTGCATTTAAAAATATCGTATCGGATACGTGAGTCGGATCTTTGATATGATGGTATGTTTTCATTATAACAATTTGTTAATGATGTCTAAAATAAAATGAAAATACTAAAAGTAATCGAAATGTCTCTAAACGATGCTCTACCATACCAGTAACAATATTTACAAAAAATCATTAAAAGCTTTTCAAAAATCGATAAAAAAAAATGCTATAAAATAGTGTTCAACATCTTTAGGTTATAATAAGCACTATAACAGTAAACATAGGGTTTATAATTGATATTATGCGAGTAAACAGTGGCCTGGCGTAGTAAGCCACAGACCAAAGCCCTCAAAGTCACAGGCCAGTTTCCTGCAAGACGTCTCAACGTGACGTTTATAGGCTAGATTTATTATAATATTCACAGAAGCGTAGCTTGAATTATGGCTTCGTGTGAGACTATGATATTATGTATTATATTATTTCATACATTGTTCAACCTGGAAATTCTAAATCAACCTGTATAATTTTAATACTTAGAGCTGAACTTTCAATGTTTGGATTTAAGTTATGCATCAAATCAATTATATTAGAAATTTAACAATTTTATTCACACGACTGTCATATTTAATACGTTCGTGTAACATTCTATCAAACGAATTACTTCTTTTATGATATAGGTGGCAAACGAGCATACGTTTCACCTGATGGTAAGTGATCACTGCCGCCCATGAACATCTGCAATACCAGGGGGCATAGAGATGCGTTGCCGGCCTTTTAAGTGGGAATACACTCTTGTCTTGAAGGTCGCCAGGTCATATCTGTGTAGAAATGCTGCTGGCGGCAACTGGTTCCACAATTTTATGTCATGATTAAAACATCAGCTCTTAGTAGCATTGTGAATTGTATGAATGTATGTGATTAAAGGTATATACATACATAGATGCATTCATACATACTTACATATGATAACGCCCATATTCTGATTCCTCGAGGGGAAGGCAGTAGCCCTAATTAACACTGAATACAACTGCATTTCTTGAAACTCTACTATTAATATTGATCGCAGATTGACTGTCCACTAACCGTCTAACTAGCCACATATGTAGTATGTATCATTGATAGTGACTCGCCCATCCACTCACCCAAACACACGCATCACACCATAACTAAAGTAATTTATTACCGTTGATGAAGGCTGTCAGTTGTCGGAACCAGACGAGCGGTGGTTTCGTTTAATAGTTATAATTGCCGGTGTCCGGTTACCGCGCATCAAATTCGGCCAATGCAATTAATTCAAGCGCCCAACCGTCACTCTTTATTAACATGTTTATGTTTGGTTGAGGTTTCATTAATTTTGAACTAAATTTAGATGTTTTTTATTGTGAAGTGATTTCAGTGTAGTTGATGTTCTGCATTGTCATCTAATAAGTCGACGAAATACCATTCAAGGGTCGCCAAAATTATGCCGTCAGTTTTTAATGAGTATCACAGCTGACTTCTGAACGAAAGAAATTTAAAAATCGAACTCGCGAGCACACGAACCATCACACACCGATCTTCATAAAAATATAATACACAATTTTCCGAACATGCCCCATTACCACAAACTTAACATAGCCTGGTGTGAACGTTACAAAGTGAATTTCGGCTCTCATCAACCGCTTATCAGATTAGTGGTGGCGAAATTGTGGTAAATATAACGTCGCCGCGGGCAGGCGGGGTGGGCGGCTTTGGGCGAGGGGGAGGGACATTAGAAACGTGTAGCCACTAACCGGAATATGTAGTATTCCATTAATAAGTTTGTGATAATGGGGTAAAGTTGCATATTTTCGCCTTTGAGTTGGGTTTGGAGACGAAAGGTGTTGCTATTTTTCATGGGGTAGCACTTTAGTTTTGTGTATAAGTAGCGTGAGTCGATTGTAATATGGTATATATAGTAAGTTTATCGCAGAAAAAATCGTGTATTGATGGGAAAAAATTAAGTTAAAATTTAAATAGACACAAAAAATTTCACGTCGGGTGACCGATAGAGAAGTATTTTCATCTCCCTGGTCCGGATTTCGGTCCCCTGACGTGAGGACGCTTGGGTCAAAATATTACTAGGTACTTAAACGACAAAGACAGTTTTATTATTTTACTTTTTAGAGATTTTTTGTGTCGGGGTTTATTTAAATTTTTAATCATATATATTTATATAAATATAATGGAAATTACTTTATTCTCCATCAAGGGGCCTTAATAGTCAACTATCTAATACCTACTCGTTGAGACCATCCTTATGAGCCCAAACACGCTACATCTGCTATAAGTTGCTAAGGAGTTGAGTATCCCGCAGACTACATGACGCTGCAGCATCAGCTCATGTTTAAACATATTGCCGAAGTCACAGTACACCAAATTTAAAATCAATCGGACTTTTTAAGTTGGAACCGAGCTGATAATCTTAAAACGCCTGAACAAATCCTCATAAATTATATTAGCTAAGAACCATCTCGGCTTCCAAACAAAACAAAACGCGTCAAAGTTGGTCCATTCGTTCTAGAGCTACGATGCCACAGACAGACATACAGATGCACAGATACACACCCTAAACTTATAACACCCTTCTTTTTCTGTCGGGGGTTAAAAAGTTACAGCTTAGTTGCGTTACGAGCGATGAGTCGTAATATCGGAAAACTAAAATTGCAGCCATTGTAGCCAGTGTAACTACTGGACATAATGAGACTTAAAATCTTATGTCTCAGGATGACGAGCGCAGTGGAATGCCATACAGTACTTTGTAACTCAGGTGCTGGATGGTGTTACTACTGTTTATGGGTGGTCGTGTCCCTTACCATCAGGCGAACGGCATGCTCGTCTCGTCATTCATTGTCATAAAAAAATCCCCCAATAATGTATAAAATAACGTATATCAATTTAATAAACAAATGTGAGTCACTTTAGATAAAACAAATGTATATTGTATTGCGACATACCCGCCCATTACATTAAAAAACCAACTCGCCGAACTATAACTGTACCATTTGTTTACTGTCTGCCCTCAAAACTAGACTATATCAAACACCACATTCGTACCGCTAACACACTTACAAGAATCCCCAACACTCGACACAATAGACGCGACACGTCGAACGCAAACGTAATTTGAGTCTACACGTAAAAGAACAGACAAATGAGACAACAGACAACAAAGGCGAAACTTTCGTTGCCCTCGAAAAAAACTTGGTTAATCACTTAGGACATGTCTACACGTGTGTTTGGGGTAAGGTAAACTTTATGGGGTACCGTCGCGGGGACAATTCAATCACTGCGATTGGTTCTGTGTGGATTTTACTTGAATTAAGTTTTACAACGTGCGTGGGTATTGGTCATTTGGCCTAATTACTTTTATGAACCATAGGTACGGTAAATTAGAATTTATTAAACGTACGATCACGCATCGAGGTCAATATGACATTAAATATATTGGATTCTTAGCTCTATTCATATCAAATCTTCTTTCATTTGATAAGCAAATGAAACTTTTATAACGATTACATTTAAAGCAATATGACAATGATTTCTGTAGGGAAATTTAGATTTAATGAAAACATTTGTATTATAAAATATAAATATACATAAGTAATAGTTTAAATATTATGTTTTAAATAAATGATAATCTATAAATAAAATAATTCAGTTAAATTGAATCATAAACTATAATAATTATTAATTATATTATTCAAATTATATTATTCATTCAATTAATTTATCAATTCAAAGACGGCAGTCAGCGGACAGTGGGCAGAGCACGTCCGGCCGCTGACAATGACACGCTCCGCAAACGCACACCCACTGTGTAGAGATTAATTTGACGGCATTAATTAAAACGTGCAGCTAGCCCCGTGAATGCACCTCGCAGTCACACTTGAACTGCGCGATTTCAGCAATTGCATTTGATAAATTTCACACAGTTAAGTTCTTAGCAACCATTTTGTATTTGGTTGTGTTCGAAGTTTGAAATTGGAATTTTATTGGCGATGATTTACTTTTTGGGGGTATGTTTTAATACTACTAAAAAGGTGACATAAACGTTTTACTTTTTGAAGTGAAAACTTCTTTAGCGGCTTTGACAACTTTTGGGATGGGTATAAAATGTTAAACTCGTGTCAGGATCACGTGACGCCGATCGAATGCGTAGGAGGTTTTACCATCCCTTACTAATATGAACCTTAAATACAACGCGTAGAAGCTATAATTCTTAAACGAGAAAATGTTTATTTATTTACTTCATTAAAAGCATCCCTTACTAATATGAACCTTAAATACAGGGCAGTATTTAATACAGGGCTGGTATTATTATTATAGTACCTATTGCCAAGCGGACTAGCTCATCTGCCTACATTCAAAAAAGAACAAAATTATTAACCAACTCATACGGAATCTATAGATCTACAAAATATTAATATCGAGCTTACATCTCTGTATTCCTAAACTCCAAACATTCGGCACTCGACTCAACGTAGGTCGTACGTCTTGGACTAAATAGAACTCTGGGAATTCGTCCCACTGAGATATCTGCAAGCTATAAGCGATTAGCGACAAATATAAACAATTTAAATAAAGTTTCATTTACATAGAGTGGGGTAACAGTTTAAATTATTTTCACGTATCAGTTAAAAATTGTATTTGTAAAATGACGACATCAAACTCTATGGAGATACGCACAAACTACCCACCTACGAATACCACGGTAAAATACCGATGCTTGTTGTTTTTTTCACTTGTTCGCATGACAGCCGACACATTTAAAATTTGGGAAATAAATTAATTTAGTTCATAACCTCAAATTACAAATAACATCACCAATCACACACACACACACACACACAAGTATAACCCTGTCTAAGTAAATTTCAAATGAGTTTCTTATATATATCATTTTAGTAGTTTTTGATTTCTTTTTTAAATTCGTAGTGCATAATTTATAGTGTTTGTTTTACTCTTTTTTTTTTGTTTATCGAACTAGAGTCTGTTAAATTCTTGTAATTTCCTTTGTAAATTTGTAAGGATGTGCGACACAAGTTTAAAACTTAGTGCGCATCTTAACGGCGTTATTTTAATCCAATTGCATTGTAACTGATTTCTAAATAAATAAATAAAAAAAAAAACTTAAAAAGCTAGTAGAGTAACTCTATGTTAGGATTGAATCCAGGATCTTCTCAATCCCAAACCACTTATACCACAGAATACTGAATAGTACTACGTACCTATTTATATTGCCACTAGACCAATCATTTATTTAACACATAACACTTTATTTTTTAAACTTTATTAAACATTTATGCAAAAGCTTTCACCTTCCGGCCATGTCTCGCGCCGCGCCCCGGTGCCTTTGTCCCAGGACACCTGCACAACCCCCAATTATCAATGTAATTGGCTATTCAACTTGCTACGTACAGCGTGCCTAATTAATGGAATCATCTGTACATTGAAATTTTGCGCTCCGTCGGTCCGGACCTGCCTTGCTGACAATTTGAATTTGTTATGGCGATGCTTCGATGCACTCGATGTCTCTGAATGTGGTGTAGAGGAATATTTGTGTAGTGGTGTACTTTAGACTTTTATGAACCGTCATATTTGGAGTTCGAATCTACGACGGGCAATATTTTGTATGATTTTTTTTAGTTGAAAATTTTTTGCTGTCTGGAATGTTAATTTGTACCGTATATCATTAACTATCCGGTCAAAAGTTCATTCTTTCATAAATATTTGCACGTGAATAATAATAGGTCGTATTATTTAATTTATTTAATATAATAGCTGCCCAGTCTAGAAAAAATCTCTACTCATGCATACATATATGATGGAAATGAGTTAAAACCATAGCAAATTTATCCAAACATCTTATGTTATCAACAACCTCTTTAAAGAGCCAAACACATTCAATACAAAAAGAAAACAAAGGCAATCCACTGTTCTAATGTTACGAACACACTGCGATAAATTTACGTTATTACGGAAACGCTACCTCTCGCAAACAATAAGTTGTTTTGATTGATTGACGACAGAGGAGGCTTTCATGGACGATTGGACGCAACACCCGCCTGAATATTTATGTTTCCCATTCCACAAGTGGGATGGAGATATCTGGGCTTGGGATTGATCACTGTTCTTGCAGTGGTAGTTAGTGAATATTAAATAACCCAAATCATATTATTATAATGACTTCTTATATTTACGCGAATGTTAGACATTGAAATAAAACTATTTTGCGGATTTTATCGCGGTTTTTTAATTAATATTTTCTCCCGACGTTTCGAAGGCTTTGCAGCACTTCGTGGTCAGTCCGCCCCGCGATAAAATCCGCAAAATAGTTTTATTTCAATCATATTATTAATTAAAATATGTATGCCCATTGCCCAATCTAGGTGGTATGTAAGTAAGTCTGGTAAGGTAGCATTACCTCGTCTATGCCTGCTGCCAAGCATATCAAAATATATTTCTCATTAATTGTATACATTCTAGTTGCGCTACACAAACCACTAATAACAATATCATTTTTCGGTACCAACTAAACCAGAACTTTAACAGTAGTGAAGGGTCCGCATAAGATTATTACAACCAATTTTCTGTAAATATTTAACAATAAATAATTAAATTCATAAATTAATTCATTTAAATTACTAAAAATAATAAATGAAAAAGAAAATGTCTTGCTTTAAAACGTCCCTTCGCCACTCCAACGTTCTCAATTCCACCGCCGAACAATAATTCTTTCGTCACCGACTAATTTCGTAATCTGGCTGCCATTATCCAGCCTTATTAGAGACTGCGATGGTATTATCTCAATTTAGGTGGTCATTAGCCCGTCGCACCGGGAGATAGGACGGTGGCGGTATAAATTTGAATCTAATGACTGCCCACCGCGCCAATAGCGTCCGAATAATTTGGCCCCGGGAGGGCAACGCTTCTTACGCGCTGCAGTTCATATGCGCAGTAGACATGGTAATATCCGTAGTTTCGTTTATTTATGTGGTTTGTTATAATTTGTTTGTATATATTTCATAGTGACTGCCTCGGGGACTGTCCCGCGTAGGAACCCCGGCTCGGACAAAGTGATATCGGGTTTTATAATGAGACGGAACACACATGGCGAAAAGTGGATGCCCTGGTTGCACCTCTGCCTACCCCTATAAATACGTGAAGTGAGAGTGAGTGAGTGGATGGTATATATTAATTCATCGTATACTTCCAATAATTTGTTTACCTTTCACTATTTCATAATATACGCTGTATCATAAAGCGTATTGCTAAACTCTATTAAGATCACACAAATTTACTACCTGAAATCCAAAAACATCCCTAAAAGCTTTATACTTGAGTAACATTCGATATAAAGATTAAGATAATAATTCCTACAACAGCAGGTTAGAGTTTTTCAATATGTGTTCTCTCACTAAGCGCAGGGATTTATTAGATATGTTATTTTTGTTTAAAATTTTTAGAAATAAAATAGACTGCCCTCGTATTTTAAGTCTATTTAGTTTACGCGCTCCTAGTAGAATTCCTCGCAACCCCATCACACCTCTTTACCCGCCACCTCGTAAATCAGTTGCCGGCGCCAACTCTCCTGTGCCACGGTTATGTAAAATTTTAAATGATTGTAGTGACCTTGTTGATATCCATTTTGACAAAAAAGGCTCGTACTATAAAACCATTTACTTATATTTTGCTAATAAAGCATAGTCTTAGCCAGAATATAATTAAATAAGATCTACATAAGTTTTCATTTTAGTTCATTAGTATTAAAACTTTGTATTAACTAAAACATATTGAAATTACACGTCCTATTGTATGCTGTGATTACCTTAGTGTGGTTGTGCATTTAGCTTGATCTATATTTGTATAAGCTTATTGTAAATGTTTCAATGTGACAATTGTTGGTAATCCAAATAAATAAAAAAAAAAAAAAAAAAAAAAAAAAAGCAACCGAAAGACATTTGCATAAATTCAGTCTTTTCAGATGTAAAACAGTTATTATTAACTAAAACTCGGTGCTCGCTCACAGAGAGGCGATTATTCCCACTCACAATCTCTTGTAGACAAATTTAAGAAATTACACAATCCGAATTGGAAACGTTCTCTGTGTATCTTTACTTTATTATGTTTATAAGTTCTGTGATTTATTATTTTTTGTTGTATTCTCTGTGATCATTGATTTTTCTTTTAACTCTTCCTTGCTAAGTGTTAAAACTAAATTTTGAATACGCGTAGTAGAAATCTAGTTCCTAAGCTACTGTTAGATACTGGACCTAACGTATACAAAGTTGCTTTGACATAATTCTTGAAATTATTGCAATAGAAATTCTACATTATTACGAGTATATACGAGATATACGAGTATCAGTGAATTTCGAGAACTGAAATACTTGGTCTATTCAAAACGAGTTTAAATTAGAAATAAAATCTCCCCTATTCAGAACTGAGATCTAAAACATTGAGCTGTTTGACAATTGAGTAAATGCTTGTCGTCACATAAATATATAAGCCAGAATTATTGATATGTAAAAAAAACCACCATAATACAAAACTCACACCCTAATCCTCCCAAATAAATGATACTACAATGAGTACTATCTACATATAAATATTTTTTTCTTTAAACTTTTGAAACAATTTTCCTAGCAATCTAAAGTATCTATTTTGTTACACGATTATATAAACAGGCGATGACCCCGCATTCTGGCTGCAAACAACGAACAACCCTTCAGGGTTTTTGGGTTCCATTTCGGTGTATTGTAAGCCGTTATTGGCATCGAAGGTGAGATAAAAAGTGTATCCACCAGTCATTTGAATTTTTTAGATTGAGGTTGAAATTTCTTCGAAAATTATATTGAATGTGTTAAATTCTCAACTTATGTTATTATCATTAACTCCCTAATTTTATGTTACCGCGCTTATGGGTCACATCTTAAACTCAACTGGGATTAGACCATTATCTCACTACCAACATGAAACTTATCATAGAGTCAAAGAGATTCTAATGTTATTAAAAATATCAGGCTTTTTGTTAGTCTTATAAATAAATAAAGTATATAGACATTTATAATAAAGAAACTGCTGACTGCCTCGGTGGTGTAGTTGTATTACGGTACGACTGCAATGCTGAGGTCTTGGGTTCGATTCCCGGGTCGGGCAGTGATATTGGATTTTTCTAATCAGTATCAGCTCGGAGTCTGGAATTTGTGCCCGATATGGCGATAGGCTCGCCCCCTATCACATCATAGGACGGAATACGCACAGCGAAAAGTGGGTTTCACTAGTTGCGCCTCTGACTACCCCTCCGGGGATAAAAGGCGTGAGTATGAGTATGCGTATAATAAAACTAAATGAAAATTACCATTATTGTTCATGATGTTATTGAAATAGCATATAAAACGGACTGTGCACTAAGAAATACCCCGGATTCCCATGCAAAAGTGTATCAGGATATTTGGCTTTCTATCACTTCCTGTGGGACGAACGTGAAACGTTGACGTCATTCTATTGATATCATATGGAGTTGAGAAGAAGGTATTTCACTTACATAATACCTACTAGCCCTATTGTACACTGTCCCACTTCTGAGAACGAGTTTCCTTTATAACAATAATTTAGGCCTTAGACAATCATGATCTTTGATTTCAATTCAATTAATTTATCATATTAAGGCCGAGTTGTTTCACTGGTGATCAGGTAAATGACCACGGATGAAACAAAATAAGCTTGATAATATAGGGTAACTTTAGGTACGACGGTTTTTCAATTTTCAACATTCCTATATATAAAAATTATATATAAACTAACAACAAAACTCTCCACAGCGTACCTAATTAAAAGCAAGGTCAGAACTACGAGACCTCTACTCACACAGTTTTCTAAGTACATAATATTATAATAGCTAACCTAATCAAACATCCCCGGCTAATCTCACTCATCATATTAATTTAAGCTCTCAGGAAAATATTTTACTATCATAAGTAATTGATCCCATTATGGCCAGATAGGCGAGACAGGTTTATTACTATTGTATGTCTTTATGTTAATAATAATTATTATATTTGAACCACTTTGTATCAGTTTTTCTCGGTTGCTTGAATGCTCTTACCCGGGGTGAAAGTTTGTATACAATTGTGCAGTATTCCTGCATTGAATCGGCCTATATGTTATTCCAGAAATTAATGTGAGTAAATAAAATAAATAATTATGTTTTATTTGAAAGTCCTAATCTCTGAAATTATTTCCTAATAAGTAACAAAGGTAAGGCTTCATTTTATTCAGGGAACGAATATTGACGCAGACAAAGCCGAGAGAAAAAGCTAGCATCGATACAGTATAGACTCGTGCCCGGAAATGTGCAGCGGGCAAAGCTTTAAGTTTGCTGACTTCGATTAATGATGGCTGTCATGTGGCGCTGAGCGCTACGGCTTGCGTCCTTTTTGAGGCTCGAGTTGACTCGAAATAGCTTCTGGTCGGTCACAAACTGACATTCCAATCACTGACAGTAGTCACTCAATTAAGTCGAACTATGCATTGATTATGCAGGACTCTGGATTGGAGATAGTCATCCCCAATCCAGAGTATGAAAAATAAACAAATGGAAAAGAGTATGAAATGTTTATCGGTTGTCCGGGAAAGAAAAACTAAAGGTACTTCTTATAACGTTTTTCTCGGACCTGTAAATATGTTAAAATTAATAGGTTAAACAATTGTGTTTATTTGTTTACGTTTACCACCTTACTTATAAGCAGTTGTCATGTTTTTCTTTCTATATTAAGTGACATTTAGCTTCACAGAGAGACGCAAAACATTAGTAATTATGACGTAAATATACGTTTATTTTTTAGACTATTAATTCCTTTTTGAGTATAGTAAAATTACTAATATTACAAAGAAAATTGTATTAATGAATTACTCTCTTTAATTAATACTTTGTATCTACTATGTACTATGTATACGCTAGTGAGAATAAAAATATTTTCGATATCTCGTTTTTCACTGACCACTATTACACTTAGCTGTGAAGGTCGGTTTTTTAATACAACTAGCCTAAAAAATATGATAACAATATCCGATTTCCTTGTTAGCAAAAGTAAAAAATACAACCGGTCGGTTTGTATTCAAAAACTGACTCAGTGTAAAAAAGTGCTACGAAAATTTTTGTAGCAGGAAAATAGAGCATAGTTATTTTATTACACTATATAGTTTTATGTTTTTGAAAATACTGAATTTTATACTGAAAATATGTAATCAAATAGTCGGAAATAGGGATCTATTTCCCACTATTCCCAACCCAATCTGCCCGGCGCAAGAAGCTACCTACCCGTCAAGAGATGATGTGGCAACTGGAAACCTGCAATTGACTAGCATGCGGAAATTGCGATCCGTTTTAAGTAGAGATTTACTCTGCAGTAGGAAAATAAGGACTATTGATAATACTTCCACGAATCACTTTATTCTTTTATAATTGAAGTTTTTAAGCCCCATACTATAAAGTATTCGGCAGAAAATATTACACATAGCTAACAAGAATAGAAAAGTTTGTGACGAAACGTCATTTCAGAGTGACATTGTGAGTGATAGAGGCTACGATTCAAGTTGAAGATAACTATTATCTCTCTCCATAGCTACTTTGTGATATTACCTGCCGAATAACACATATCTATATCTCGATGTGTAGTAAATACTGCCTAGTACTGTAAGTTTGTTAATTTCCCCAGCGTTTTATCTAGGTGGTGGAGTAACCGTGTGTAGCATGTTCTTGTGTTGCAGGGGGCGAAGGGCGGCGGCGCGCGTAGGCAAACCAGGTAGCGTTTGTTGTGCGTGCCCTAGGCTGTACTGTTGTCACTGTATGTCGAATAGCGCGCGAAGTGAGGACGCTCTACGTCGAATTGCAACGTGCGCTTTGCCTACTCTATCTTTTCTTAACTCTATTTTTCTGACTATCAATATTTTATAAATTCTTCGTATATTTCTTTTATTGTTTTCTTGTTCTCAAAGCGCACTTGTATATTAGATGTTTAAATTCGACGTAGAACAACAGAACACTCACTCTGCACAGTTAGTTATCGTCGTGCTGTATAAAAATATATTTTTGTTTTATCATTTTTTGATGCGTAATTAGTGTGGATTTATGTTGAATTTTTCATTAATACTTTAAATATTTTATTTATCAAGGACTATGTGCTAAATTTGAAATATAAAATTGTAATTTAAATAGCAAATGACTAAAATGTGAGCTAAATAATGTTTGACCTCAACTCAGAGAGTTCCGTAGAACAATGTATTCTCTATCTTCAGTTTAAATATATCCTACGGAACCCTCGTTCACCGTTGCAACGTTTTAGTGTAACTGTGCTAATTTTTAATTTATATATTTTTAATTTTTATTTATATTTTTTAATTATGTGTTTTTGACCTGGAGTTTTGTTCGTTGAACGTTGTTTGAACTAAAAATGTGTGTTATGTGTTATATATAGAGGCTATATGGTTGTTGTCTCATCATCGGTGATGACGGGTGATGAAAGCGGGTGTCGGGGCGGCGGTCAGTCGTCTCCATGTGTCGCATTAGGGCGCTGTTTATCAAATTGTTTCACTACTCCCAGATATTCATATTTTTTATTGTTGACTGTTGTCTTCGAATATAAATTTTATTTTAATATATTTAAAAATTGCATCCGAAAAATATCAGTATCTGGAAGCCTCAAAATTATTAGGCTTTCTCTCACTTCATTATATTGACAACAGTAGCAACTTAGGCCGCGCGCAAACGGCGCTACATAATGTGTCATAAACTTTAGGTAATTGGCACATTTTTTTCTAATTTACTATTAAAAAACAATACCTATAATTTGTTTATGACACATTATCGTTTGAAATGAATAAACCAATGGAAAACAACTTATAAAGAATTTTCATTGGTATAAGCAGTTTTCCAGAAAGTGGGAGCTTGGTGGTAGGCACTTACGCTGCTGTGGGGCTGAACACGGCTTTCCTTACACCTTTGTGAAAGGGTCGCTACCCCTACCGTGTGAGCCTCCGTTCGTGCATCCCCTGAGATCGCGGAGACAGACTCGTCCTACATTATTTGATTTAATTCCCTTTGTGGTTCATAAAACTGTGTTGAGTAAAAAACGAATATAGATGATTTTACAAAATTTTATTACGTATTTTTTATTTAAAATTATCAACATAATATTCAAACCTGCGAAATATATGTTTTATTTGAATGCATCATTTTCATCATTCATCAATTCAATTTTGCAGTTCCACACTTTCTTTACATGAAAACTAATTAGCATTTTGAATTTATAACAACTACTTCTAAACACGTGATGAAAAAACATTGATCTTTGAAACCTTTTATTGTATAGCAGCTATTCACCAAATGTGATATAGTTCAATTATTATTATGAATCCACTAACGTAAAAAACAAGCAATTAAAATTATCAATTGGAAATTTGCAGATTAATTTAATAAACACAAGTTGTATACAACACAATATTGTTTGAAGATGAAATAGCTACAATTGCAGAAGTGCATATAGACTGCTATTACTCAAGTTTGAGATCACTGAAGCAATACTGCATTCATGCATCGCACACGTATCTGTCTCCGGGTCGTCACCACAAGTTCCCGGGAACAATTGGCATTGAAGTCTTGTTTAAGTCCGCCGCTCCACGCACCACCGCTAGGCTTACTGTGGTGTGGTTTATTGTTTACGTTCCGCTACTAGCGTCTGGCGTCGCCTTTACAATTTCCGTCAGGATAACAATTTACCGTATTTAAATGCGCGTAGTATCAATTTATGCGAAGGATATCCGTAGGACTCAGCGTAGTATACTATAAACTACGCCAAACGCATCCGCTAAGCACGTAGCACATCTGAAGCGCGTAGCATATACGAAGCGCGTAGCACAATACCGCGTAGCACATCGTAACCGCGTTCTAAGTATTTGATAAAAAGCGACGCTAACGCTAGAGGAACGCGTGGTTAATTTGAACTTAATGAAAAATAATTGTATTTAATATGTTTTTTTTCGCCGCAGATCGAAAGCTGTTCGTTGGTATGCTGAGCAAACAACAAACTGAAGAGGATGTGCGCCAGTTGTTCACGCCGTTTGGAACAATAGAGGAGTGCTCTATATTACGAGGCCCCGACGGCTCCAGCAAAGGTGAGCGCTAGCTTTTTTTGCTTTCATCAAAATTAAAATGGAATTGTGTGAGCAAGTTCGACAGAAACGGGAACGAAATAGTGTTGTTTAAGTTTTGAACAAAGAATACTTTTAAGTGTTTGGTTTGAAAAATATGTCAGAGACGGTGAGGTTTTTATTGCTATAGACGACTTCAATGTGTATTTCAGGAAAACTGGAGATAGTGAGCTAGGTATAAAATAATAACGTACAACTTCAATTTGTTTGCAAACAGATTCAAAGTACATTGATTCGCGCGAATTCAGTACAATTGCACAAATAAGGTAATATCGGTCTTGTCGTTTACTAGTTCTTAATAAAATAATTGCATTAAATTAAGGTAATGCCAAGTTTTATATATAATTTTCCTGACTGATAAGCCCGCTTATTACAAATTATTGAATACTTTATTTACAACCCTTTTTAGCATTCTTATTTGTAGTTACCGATATCCTGCCAACAAAAATCACAAAATGTTTCTTACCAAAAGTCACTAATTAAAAAAATGTGACACACTTCCCCACTTCCTCCGAAGACAACCGCTTGCCTACATCCAACAAATCTAGCCGAAAACTATACCGGGCCAGCGTTTTTACGTGACTGGCCAATTCAGCCGTTCTAAGAGCTAGAGTCGCCCCGCCCCTCCCTCGACCGCCCCACCCACCTTCCTATCTACACCCGATAGTTATGAATGCCGTCCGATGAATTATTTACATTTTGTTTACCTTTTCCTTTCGGAAAGTTCTCTATCGGAACACGCACGTAAATGGGCCCTTATAACTGCTAAGCACGGGTTCGGTTCCGCGTGTTGATTTATCGTTTCTGTTACGTGATGTGTTGGGGTTTGTTTGGATTTTTGCGGAATTAGATACTAGATGTCACTCGCGGAATCGCTTGTTTGACTTTTCGCGAGTCTCACTGCGCAGTTTTCTGAGAGAAGTAACACTGGACTCGTGAATGGAAGCTCATGTTTATTTGTGTCACGTAACCCATATTTTTATAGTAGTCCGAAAAAAATTGTAAATAAAACCACAGACAAAATAATATTTTAATGTAATTTTTGAAGTGAAACTTCTTTATCGACGGAAGAAATCTATGTTAAAAAAATCGTCACACGAAAATCGTCACATTTTCTGTCAGTTTGGACCGTCACGGCGCCGTCTTCTAGGGTCATTATTTCTAAGAGAATCATGAAATCGCGATGTAGTAATTAGGTGAAACTGTACAGAGCCATCTATTGTCGACAAGCGTAAACAGTTTAAATATTATGGTTTGCTACACTTATTGAAATTAATTTTTGACCGTATTAATGGAATACAATAATTATTATAAGAACAGTGAAAAAAAAAATATTGAAAAAGTTTGACTTACGTGTGTACATTAATACACACACACTTTTTTTCTAATGAACGTTGTATCGAAACACATTAGTTAGGAACAATCCACATTTTTTTTTCTAATATAAGAAGTGTATCTTCCTGTTGCAATGTATCTTTAGACTACCATTCGAGCTTTATATTTCGATAACTAAATAAAATCAACCCTAAAAGATTTTAGTACAAGGTTGTAAATCGCATGCTAATAATTAACCGAAAAGCCCTTATAAAAAAAAGCTTTAAATCCCTGTTCATAAACCTAATTAAACGCTTTAATAATAAAAAGATTATTAACAAGAAGCTCTCAGACGGTACCCTTTACGAGGAAAAATACATCCTATTAATGGAATTAGTAATAAAAAATTAATTTATAAAGTGCTTGTAAACAAGTAACTTTTGCTTTAATTAGAGATAAAAATGAGGCGGTTTTAGGGATACATTTTATTAAATAGCTATTACCAAACCCGATTCTAGAGGTCTAAAATAATTATCAACATCCATTATCCATCCGTTATCAATACCACCTATTTTTACGTTGTATGTGGTTATGGTTGCGTCTAAACATAATAATAATGGGTATAAAAAATAAAAAAAACCGCGATAACATCCGTTATAATAGTTTCATTTCAATAATGTGTATAATTAAAGCCTATTTTGCCATATTGGATGAAATGCCACCGTCAAACGCAATATAAGCCGACCTAATATCTACAAAGATCACATTATCAACCCAGACCTATCTATACTCCGAAAATAATTTAAAACAAAGCTTAGTACTATTTTCATTAGCTATCTAATACTGTTCACTCATAGATAAGATCTACTTGATCACTGTAGATGCTTAACCATATCAAATTATATTTACCATTTCAATCATAAATATAATAAGATCCACAATCATAAGTCATCCTTAAATATTCATCATTAATGACTATTTTTAAACAACCGTCAGTTGTCCGAGCCATCAAGCCACCGCGTTATAATTGTCCAATAAAACGCAAGGTACAGATGTACTTAATAGATGGTAAGACTGTTAATTCGGCTTAATATCAAACTCCATCGTAGCTGGCGATAAATTCGGTTTTACGAGTCGTCTCAGTTTTATTCTTAATTCTTTTTAGCTAGGTATTGCTCGCAGGTTTAGCTCTCTTTTTGCAATACAATGTATTTATCATTCTAAGCTTAATCTTAGAAAGGTTTCAGACTAAAGCTTTTAGATCGATGTTCAGAATACCAAAATGCATCCACAACAAATATATTCTGCATGATTTATGGCTTAAACACTGCGAAACAAGAAATCGCTGTTCATAGCCAAAACTATCAACGACAATTAACAATACATGTTAATGCTTTAGCTGCTAAATTATTGGGTGTTGGAAGTGCTATTCACACAAGATTAAGGAGGAACAGCGTTCCTAGCCTTATAAGTTCACCATAGAATAATGAGAGTTGTCAATGGACAAATCCTCTGCGTAAGAAAAACAAAAAACAGGCACAGTCCAGACAAATGAATAGCTAAATGTCAATGACAGATTGCAATGTCGACTAGGATCCAAAAGAGAAAAAAAAGTGATATATTCTAAGTTTAACCTACCTATGTATGATATTTCTTGCTTATTATTTTCTTGATGTTAGAAAATACATTTTTTTAAGGGCCCGGCAAAGTATCTCCTGATGGTAAGTAAAGTAGTGTTGGGTTAGATCAAAGGCTGACTGACGAGAGATAACTATACCTGGCCAGCTGACACTATTATGCCGGTTTGTTTGAAAGTGGATGTACAAAGGCTGAACCTGCAACGCGACACACTTACGTGGGCCACGTATGACTTGTGTACGGTGGTCGGTATGTGGGCGGATACAAGAATCCTACCACCAGCACACAATTATGCCTGATAAAATAATATAATTCCATTTACATTAACCCGTCAACGCCCGCTTATATATAGATATATACGTGGTTGCCCTATATACCCGGACGCCGGTGTCCGCCGCGGGCGTTGACGAGTCAACAAAATTTCGACTAGATTTCAAATTCAAACTCGAGAACGTAACAATCCCTTTCGTATTTATAAAGTATTAGATGCGGTATTTCAAATACCCTACGCTAATAGAAATATATAATTTCGCGCGCAAACACTATTAAGTTTGGCCTTTGCTGATAAACTAATAAAGACATGCGATAAATTAGCTTTACGTGTATCTCGCTATACCATTAATGGGATAGGCAGGCATTTATTATCTCAAACTCTATTTATTCTCTTCGTACATACGTAGGCTGATAGGCATGAACTTAAATTTTCTTTATGCGATGTTATTTTAAGTCTTGTAACTTTAACGTTGTATTTTATTGATACTGATAGATAATAATTATTTATATATTCATCGACTGAATAATAACATGAGACTCAAATAGTAGATATTTTTCAACCACTGTACATCCAATAAAAACAAACCGGCATGATTTTGCCAACCTTCGAATGCTGAAAACTTTATGCGACCATGTTATTTGGATCATACATTTGCCATCATAATGTGTTCGGCCTGAAAATGTTTTAGCTGTCTCGATGTGCCGAGATATGCGTGTCCGTATGTCGGTGTAATGCTATTTTCGGCCTGCCGAATGAGAAATCCAGGGTTCGTGAAAAGACGATTTATTGACGAGCTTTTGTTACAAGAGGGTTACAGAGACTGACTTAATTACTGCGCTTGCTTATATCTACATGTTACTGACAATAATTTTCACGTGCCTATGCGAATACCAAGTTCACTAATCTTGTTAAAAGATGACAGAACGCGTAATCAATTAACGTTTAATTACGTCATTTTTTTTTAATAAAACAACGCTACGTCTAATCACGTCTACCGTAAATTTGCATTGTATGTATGTGGAAATATTGTGGCACATTGTGAGTATCTAGGGAGGTATTGGAATGAACGTGTTAATATACTTTTCCAGTAAAAAATATCTATTACTCTATATTTGAACATTAATTATAAGCTAACCACATCAAATCCACATTAAAATGAACTCCTACACGAATAAAAACAAATCAATTACCGCACATCAATTAAACATGAACCGAATCACTTTTGATACAGCATCGAAACCAGGTAACGGTCTATAAACGAATTAATTTGCTATTCGCCGGTTATGATGCGTCAGCGCGTCTCTGAATTGCGTAATTTCGTCTTTCGCATTCGGTAATTCGAATTTTGATGAGATGACGAAAGGTTTATAACTAAACTAGCTTTAGTTCTCGGTTCTGTCTGCTTAAATCCATTCCTGAAATAAAAAAATGACTTTAGCCACACTCAGGGATGTAGTTTCATATTAATAAAAGAACTGGATGCGCTACTGTCCACCTTTTTAAAGATAATAGTCGTGTAAAGAAGGTGATATTATGTGCTTGTCTTCAGAACGATAATTACAACAGTAAAGTTACTCACAACTTTGTACTCACACTTTAAGATAAAAACCAGCACCTTATTGTCAAAAAAAATAGGATGACACTAAGACGAACTATTCTATACCAGAAATGTACCACCAAGAAAAGTTATCAATCCTTTTTCATTCCTATGCCATTAAAAAATAGCGCATTTAACCTTTTTTTTTTCGCGGAAATAGTGACTTCCCACTATTATCCCCCTTGCACTTTTTTTTGTAGGTCACTTCATGGAAACGACTGGACGGTTATTTTTGGTTCGCCGACCTTACAACCCAGCGTTGACAACAAACAGTAACTTAAACGTTGCCATGTAAAAATACATCCGTAGCCAACAGTTCAGGTGCTCCCCAAAATAGACAAACCGGTTCTAAACGTACGGTAACGAGGTCGCGGGTCGCAATATCCATCCTGTCCCCAACATCGGAGCGTAACGCGGCCCGTAACGACCCCCTCGTAAAATATCGCCAATTTGGCTCACGCTTAGCGCGAGAACGCCTTTATCATGATGCATTACAACTGTATGCCTCGGTAATAAGGCGATAAACTCCGCCCGCTAATGAAATTTCACTCGGCCGGTATGCGTTTAAGGGTTGGGCTGTTACTTTGTTTTATGTACACGGTTTAAAGTTCAATTTGCTCTGCTCTCGTCATTTAGGTGTTAAATCCAAATGTCCTTTATTCATGCGACAACTAGTATCAAAAATACTGGTCATAAGAAAAACAATTAGATGGACACAAGCCTGGTTTCTCTCTAGTAGGAACTGTTTTCCGAAGTAATGGTATAGTTAATTAATGACGGAATCTTATTAATGTTTAACATTTAATGCATTCAAATAAATTACTTAACTAAACAGCGTACACTGCTTATCGACAGAAATAGACAAAATTATACAAGATACCCTAGTAAACAACTCAAAATCCATGCCATAACCAAAACAAATCGGGCAATAACATCGAATCGCGCCATATAACTCGATGGCCGTGTTTGGCCTACGATCCGGAGATCACTCCCGACATTATGGCCCGATTCCTGATGTGAGAATTGGCATTATCTGTTTCGCTACATGATTTTATTTGAATGTTTATGGAGTGTCCAAAGGGGTAAGCACGAGGTAATATGAAGTATGTTATATTATTTTTACTTATTAATGTTTGGTTATTGAAATAAAACTATTTTGCGGATTTTATCGCGGTTTTTTCGGCGGACTGTCCGCCCCGTGACCACGAAGTGCTGCAAAGCCTTCGAAACGTCGGGAGAAAATATTAATTAAAAAACCGCGATAAAATCCGCAAAATAGTTTTATTTCAATGTCTAACATTCGCGTAAATATAAGAAGTCATAGTGTTTGGTTGTTTGTTAAAGACAGGACTGCGGAATTTGGATTAAACATATACCTATATTACTTGTCCTACTAATATTATAAACGCGAAATTTTGTACGAATGTATGGATTTATGTATGTTTGTTACTCTTTCACGCAAAAACTACTGAACGGTTTTCGATGAAATTTGGCACACGGGTAGATCATGTCCTGAATTAACACATATACTACTTTTCATCCCGGAAAAATATAAAGCTGGACTTTTATCCCGGAAAAACTTTTTAACGCGTCAAAAGCTAGTATACCGTATTTGGCACACGTATATACCTTATTCTAGATTCAAATGTAGGCTATTTTAACCCGAATTTAATAATGGTACACGTCACGGGTGTTACACAATGAAAACTATTTTAAAAACACGATACAATTTCTTAATGCTCGCGCTTGTAATGAGATTTCACGCCGGTGTCTGGTGCGAATAATCTCGTCTCTGACAATACACCGCTCGACCATTGTTACGTAAAATATCGAGGGTAAATTGAGGAACTATGTTTCGTTTTGTTCGGTTTTGCCTTTGGTATCATAGTGAGCTCAGTATAGGCAACTGCAGTCCAAAGTTCGATTTTGTCTGATTGACACCACACATCCTTCTTGTATAACTAAATGACGAAAAGGGTTGCTCATTCTTATCCATAAACAGAAATATATATTTTATAGTAATTAGAGAACTTTCGCTTACGTAAACCTACTTAGTAAAAATTATATTTTACCACTGCATTTTCTGTGCTGTGTTTCTGTTTTGTTTTTCAACTTCATGCAGTAGTTTGTAATTGATACTTCTGGCATAGCAGCTTACTCACCATTTCATAGAAAAATCCCACCAAAGCATTTTATCTAGAAATAAATTCGATGGTGGTAAATACGCCCGCGAGGCATGGCCGCCCACATTTATTATTGTCTTTTGTAAGGGAAAGCGAACGAGGTTACCTCTGAAAGTGTTGTATGCGTGACTCACGGACTTGTAGTTCGGTAAACATTGTCTTAATTTAATAGATTTTTAAACTATAGCAATAAAATAACTTGCTAAACATTATGGCATATATTGTTGGAGAGAATACATTTTTTTGTTAATAAAATATGTGACACACGAACACTTGTATAACCTGATAGTAAGTGCAATCACCACACTAGCGATAAACTAATAATTTTCCATAGATAGCATGTTTATTATTTATACAGTTAAATATAATCCTATTAATATTATAAACGCGAAAGTTTGTAAGTATGGATGTATGGATGTTTGTTACTCTTTCACGCAAAAACTGCTGAACGTATTTCGATTAAATTTGGCACACGGCTAGATTATGTCCTGGATTAACACTAGGCTACTTTTTATCCTGGGAAAATATAAAGCGGGACTTTATTCCGGGAAAACTTATTCAGGCGGGCGGAGCCGTGGGCAAAAGCTAGTATGTAATAAAGTAGTGTAGTTATGATATGCGCACGACACACAAAAACGGCTGAATGGTTTTTGATTTTACAAATACTAAGCAAAACTCATTACATATTTTTAATTATAGGTATTTAGAAATCATTCCAACAAACCAACTATTTTTGGATCCAATATTTGGCAATTGATTTCTTACTCATTCGCCAAAATTGTTAGTATGAGACATTCACCAAATTTATTACGAACCTAAATAACTAGATAAAGACACGACTGCCTCGCAAGTGTTTTAGATTCTATAACGACCGATAAATTGATAGATAATCTGGATACATTGTATATAAGATAAAAGAAAATCGTTTTAACTTTGCCTGCTCCAAAATTAAGTTTAAGAATATATCTACACGTTTTAGGTTTATTTGAAAAATGTCTAATAAACAAACTAAATTAGATTCCAGCTTTCAATCACAGCTCTATTTAAGAGCTAACCTTTTCAATGTCACTTCTAAAGCTTTTGAAACTTAAGGGTCGCACTCACTATAGGGGCAGCAGACAACGAAAGGATTGCAAAGGACTTTTCAGTTTAATTGTTTTTAATCAAAAATAAATACGTTCAACAGTCATTGCCCTAGCATAATTAAGATACAAGAATGATATGAAAGGTATTTTAGATCCGGAACACCTATACTCGAAAAATGATAATACATTAATTTGCCTCGATACGCGAACTAAGTCCACAGCCAGTCGTTTGCCATCCGGCTCATTACCATGTATTTCATGAAGACTGTAAAATCATTACAAACATGAGTAATTCCTTTATTGCTCTCTCTTATCGCAATAAGAAAAGCCTTTCCTTTATTAGAAATATGACCTCTAATATAATTAATATAGAATTTTAAATCATCTGGCATTAAAAATCCTTTGTGGTCCTAACCTGAATGAGTGTGCGTCATGCCTTAGTAGGCAAACTGAAATTTAATGACCTACGGTTTAGGTAATAACAATTTATAATTTACTCCATAATAGAGTTTCACACTAATTGCTTTTTAATATTTTTGAAGTATAAAAGTAAAAAGAAGTATTGGTAATTACAGTAAAGTAGTCTTAAATAAAATTAAATTAATCTTTGGGAAAAACCACCTGGTTACGTGTCCTTGTAATAGTAATATAAATTAATTTAGAAATAATTAAGCAGTTATGAAAACATTGCCTCTTGCAAAAATCTCACTTAGCTACAAGCTTCATCACTAGCTTTGACTCGCTGCTCCACCCGCCTCAAAGTCCTTTCCGGAAATAAATCGCTTAATTATGGGACAAAAAGTGCCTATCCAGATATATCCATTCCATCAAATCCATTTAGAGTTTTAAAAGTTTAACAAACTTTCAAACATCTTCGCAAATCCTTCACATCTATTCATAATATTATCATAAAACAGCAGCACCTGGCGTGTTCATTTAAACAACGCGCTAATCTCAGGAACTACTGAACCGATTTTGAAAATCCTTTCACTAGTAGAAAGCTACGTTACTCCTGAGTGCTATAGGCTACTTTTTTATCCCGGAAAAATATTTTTATCCCCGAAAACCTTTTTCACGCGAGCGGAGCCGCGAGCATCACCTAGTACTAGTATAAAATAAAAGGGGTGATAGAACACAAATTTCAAAAAATGTCAGTTTCTGTTTGTTTGTTAGCGCACATTTCCGAAACTATGAAACGGAGTTTCATGTTGTTTTCACTGGTGGTCACAGTATAAATGGAAGTAGAATGTAATCTTTGCTTCATTAATTTACAATACTTGTCAGTTAAGATTCACAAAATTATAGGTACTAATACTAATACAAATAAAATACATATTATCCGCCCCGTCCGTATGTCGTATGCAAAGCCTAAAAGCCAAACGTGTGGAGTGGCAAAATTGAAATCTCATTGGTCCAGACAAGGGTCCAGCGGTCGTGACGTCCCATATTTGTGAATCTGTGTATTTATTGCTACCATCTTATCTTCCTTACTGCTCTATATTTGCTGTGTTCGGGATTATCGACAGATTTTTTCTGTTTATATGGCTAGATAGTTATTGCTAATTAAGATCTTAATACTTATGAGATAAGACTTATGTTATTACTCATGAAAGAGTTACAATGTATAGATATTTATGGACGTTTTTCCATTTTCGTTTTGTTGGATAGTTATTGTCTATTTTTGCCGGACGCAGCAGTATGCAAGGTATATTCTGGTTTAATGGACATTGTATCTATTTACTGGGCATAAGAACTGATATTTAAGAGTGGAGTGCACGAAACATTGTGCAGTGTTCTGTCATTTAAAATTATAATGCAACAAATTCTTAAGACTGCCTCGTTGGCGTAGTTGTACATATTACGGTACGATTGCAATGCTGAGGTCTTAGGTTCGATCCCCGGGTCGGGTAAAGTGATATTGGATTTTTCTATTCAGTATCAGCCCGGAGTCTGTAACTTGTGCCTGATATGGCGATAGGCTCACCCCCTATCACATCATGGGACGGAATGCGCATGGCAAAATGTGGGTGCATTAGTTGCGCCTCTGCCTACCCCTTCGGGAATAAAAGGCGTAAGTGTATGTATTTATGTAAATTCGTAAGGTCTGATGTAGCGCTTACTTACAAGGTATTATTCTGGCCGTCTCCTTCGTAAATGTTGTAGACATTGAAATTAAACTATTATAATGGATTTTATCGCGGTTTTTTATTTTATTTTCTCCCGACGTTTCGAAGGCTTTGCAGCACTTCGTCGAGTCCGCCCCGTGACCACGAAGTGAAAATTGAAGGAATCATTAAATATTGTAGTCTGTTTGAAGAGTATAATTCGGAACTACTAAATCGATTTTAATATTATGAAAACCTAACCCTCCTTAATAGAAGAGGCCTAAAACCAGCCAAGACAGAATGAAATATAGAACTGATATATATACCTACAGCTACATTATCTGTACAGACAGACAACACAATTTTACATTTGATTTGACAATATATCAATATCTTTATTCCAAACGCTGTAAGTCTGCGAGCTACTCTATCAAATAAAAATACTTACAAAGAAATGTTGATGTTATTAAATTTCCCTTACATCAGAACATTGTCCCATAGAACGCCCCGAGCGAGGGCAGTGCGTATCTGTCCGGAAAAATTCCATCCCATCCTAGATGAAATATGGATTTAATTAAGTATTATATAGGGATGGAATGACACAAATTAGCTAAATGACGGGAATATGGAATTCTTTTGGAATTGGGTATTTTTATTGTTGACATTGATCGAATGATGTTTTTGTTATTTAATGTTTTATTAAAGCGTAAAGTATTAGATTATTACGTTATATCACGTCAAAGCATGTTCCAGTAAAAATACATAATACAATTCAAATACGACACAATTTACAATGGCATTAAGGCTACATTAGGTTTGAGTTGGTAATGAGATGCGTATTATGAGCCCCGGGGCGGACGTAAGCCGAGTGCACGCCGTCCAGTCACGTTGCAGACCCGACGCACGTTTCCACGACGTATAATAACGTCTATACGTCATATAGCAGTCTTATCCGGGTTTGGTTTGACGAAAACTTGGTAAAGAATTCAAAGTTCAGTTAATATTGTAACAAGATTATTCATAATACAGTTTATCATTTATATGATGTTTTGACGTAACTGTTCTTTGTAACTTTCTAACTTTTTGGGAAAACTTTATCAAATTAATGATGAATTTTATTCAATACTTAGACATGAGATGAGCTAAGTGTGTCATTACTGTCTTCGCCTGGATTTGAACTTTGTTCACCCATGTATCAACCTTTTTACTAGAGCTAGTTTTAATGAACCATCGCGTATCACACAATATATCCACGTCAAAATAATTACGTCACGTGACCCAAATCTCGTCAGCGCTTAAAACGCTCAGAAAGACGTGTCGCTCATTACTTGCAGGCAATTCCGCAGCTGTCACGGCGTGGCCGCAACACGCTCGTCACGCCGCCGGCTGTGGGTGCCAGCCGCAAATCAACCGCGCCGAAATAACACGCCTCCGCGCCGTGACGACGAATGGAACGTTATTAAAGATTGCATAATGTTTTAAATGTTGTTCTTTATTTGAATTTTAATGAATATTCGATTATGAATCTTTTAAGGTTGTATGTACATCATCCGCGCTAAAATAACAATTATCCAATGAGATTTAATTTTGGGATTGTTAAATATTTTAGGATATGGTACTAAAGACAAATTTATGATCTTAAAATATTTTTCATCTCAGAAAATGCCGTAAAAAAGTGCGCACGTAAGTTCTTGCGATTTCTCAGTGAACCTAATCCCAAGAATTATAAAGAAGCCAGTAGCAGTGAAATACAAACTCCATAAACGCACGGTTACGTGCAAATGCGCTTAATTAGATACTTGATAGGAAAAACTGTATGAACAATAGGAAACAGCGCAAGCGGGGTGGAAACACAATGATGTAGCTAAACGGGACAAAACCCGGGCCGACTTGTTTAGTCGTTGTTTTAAACTTAATTAGCTTTTAACAGTGTTGCCAGTTTGTACCATTTTTGTCTATTGTTCGTGTTCATTTTGTACGCAACTTAATTCTAAACTAGTTGAAAATGTGTGTTTGCAAAGTATTTTTGTATAGTATAGTACTATTTAGGATAAGGTTGTTTCATTGTACTAGGCCAGCAATGTTTCATTCGTATTATAAAAAAACCGGATAAGTGCCCGTTGGGCTCGTGTACCGAGGGTTCCGTACAAACTTGTAGGTAAGGTATCTAAGTATAAGTTCGATAGTTCGCCAAAATGAATTAATAAATCAGAAGTTTGTAATAGTAAATTAGTTTTTTTTTTTATTAAAGTACATATTTACAGTTTTCACATTTTTTCCTTTACAAGTGCTGTAAGACCTTCCTTCTTGCCAAATTTCATGATTCTAGGTCAACGGGACGTACTAGATTTTGATTTCCTTATGAAATCACAAATTTTGCGAAATATGTGCCAAAAACCGTCATAGTATCTTTTGATCGCGTTGACTTAATAGTTCGATTTTCACAGCTGAAAAAGACCGTAGACGCGAGTATTTGATATGAATTTCTACTTGATATCGCTACGCGTTCCTGAGAAAAGGGGTCTTGACAGACAAACAGACAGACGGACAATAAGTGATCCTATAAGGGTTCCTTTTTTCCTTTTATGGTACGGAACCCTAAAAAGTAATTAACTTATCGTCAAAATCAATATGAATAAAAATAACATTTTAGTCCACAACACAGTTAATGTCCATCACTTTATTTATAGTACTTAGAATATAATAATTCTTCATTTAAATCACATTTTGTCTACGGCCGATTTATCTTTTTAATCTATAAAGAGCACAGATTAAATGCACTCTATAATACATGACAGCACCACGCTGTCAAACTACACTCCATTTTCAAAATTAAACAATTCAATCATCGGAAAAAAGATAACACTCTAACAGATGAACTGCGAGGCGCGTAAACAAATAAATACTATTTTTTATCCATTCAATGGTACGATTAATCGCCTGACTAATCGTCTAATTATATCGAATAGTATCGTAAATAGACTAAGCAGCTTTTGGCGTAATTAACACATCCTTAGTTTGTGTGCTCGAATGATAAGCATTTTGGGGATAGAGCCAATTTATTTCTGTATATTATGAACCAAATACATCCAAACGTAATACACGTAGTATAAGAGCTCATTTTAGTATTCTCTTGTGCAATTATTTGAAAACCTAATCCCACAATGTCAAGCCAACAACATATTAAGGATTGCTTTATTTTTTGTCTGAGATCTAAAACTCTTTATTCACGGCGCGGCGCCTAACTACGGTTCAAATTACGTAATATAACCTTTAAAATCAAAGGTCATAACCCTGTTATATAAAGCAAATACCTTTATTCATGCCAAAAAGAGTGATCAAACGCTTGAATTTTATTTAAGTGCCAATTTTATTCTCCATTCGCAATTAATTGAGCAAAATATGCAATATTAAATACTGCTAAATATATTAATGTGAGTTTATAGTGATTTTAACGAACCTCTTCACGATTGATGTGATATGAAACAGAATAATTAAAATTTAGAACATTTAAAATTCGAAAGTACAAGATCACGATACCATAAACGTAAACTAATAAACCAAGGCTGTATAATAAAAATTCCATCGGCTCATCGACTTACGGTTCATTAAAAAGATAATTAAAAAAATAAAAACCACTCTAAAGCGGCGCTCCATCAACGAGAAACGTCGTAATAGGCCCTTAAGCTCCTTTCACGCGGAAGGAATTGTTCAATGCGCAGGGTGATTAATACATCTAGGCGTGAAAACGCGGCGGTAGTGCGGCGTCATCGTGACGTGTGGAAGCCAACCCTCCTTTGTACGAGTTGATGGACGTAAATACGGCCTGTATCGACTATACTTATTATATTTAATAGAATTATTTCCGTTCTATTTTTATATATCGAAGCAAAAATGTGTGTGTTCCGATTTCAAAATACATTGTATATACATTATTTTTCTTATTTCTTTGAGTTTAGCAAATCGAATTTACGCTAATAAACATATAATAAGCATTGTTGTTTCTGCTTTCCGGGATATTCCCAGGATAAAAATTCAAAATCAACCAAACCCAATCCCAAGTAAATTTGCGACAAAAGCGCGTCCAGCGATTGCCCGAACTAGGAATCAAAGACCTTCAATCCACAGTCGATTTTCACATTTTCAAAAATATTTAAATAAAAAGAAACAAAATTAAATTTGCAATTTGAAACCTGCAGTCATGAAGCTAAAACTGCCAAAATAAGCTAATATTCCGGTCGAGAACTTGACACAGTAACAAGCTTAGCCTGCCGAACGGGATTATGCGAGATTCTTCTCGTTAGCAAGCTTGCTAATTGGCCGGCCACTGCTTTGTTACCTTGGAGACAAACTCTGGCTACATGTACTACATTTGCATCTCATAATATTATACTCGGATTTTTCGGTGGAAAATAGAGTTAAAATTATATTGCAAATATTTAGAATTTTTTTTTTTTTTTGCTGTAGGCATTGTTTTAATAATTGCAGCCAGTGACTGCAAATATGTATAGACTAAAATAATATTTTGCATCTAAAGTCTTAGTGAAGAGCCTATGGTGCCATATAGTACGTCGAAACCATAAGGATTGTTGTTTTTTTTGCCGTCAGGGCCGCGCCACAATATAGTGGGTACTTTTTAAAATTATAGCTGCCTGTAAAAAGTGACACTAAGACCGGGTTTTTTCAACTGTGGTTAGGGTAATCCTCGGTTTTATTAAGCTAGACGCGCTCCCAGCGCCTCACGCCTCACGTGTGGCGCACTCGCAGTTATTGAGTTATTTCGTCAGTGAGCGTGCCCAGCTTAATAAGACCCGGAGAAAACGATAACCACGGTTGAAAAAACGGGACCTAAGAATATCACAGATAACAACAGTCTCTATAGTCCACCCTCTCTATTCCGACATTCGGTGAGCTTAAAATTATTTTCTCATTGCCCAAAATTGACTTAGGACAAGCATTACTTATCATCAGGTATCCCTCATAGGTCCCTATAATATTCGGCAAAGAACCTGAGCACTTGAACGCGTGATGAGTTTTTTTTTTGTAATTGATTAGTGTACTACGGACAATAACTATCCCCTATCACGCGCGTATGCTAAAGTTGTTCGTCAGTTATTATACTCCAATAACTTTGATAAAAAAACAACTTAAAATAATATTTCGGCACTATTCCCATCGGTCCCATAGCAGTAATGTAGCTTACTTCGTATCGTTATATCGTAATCACCCGACGTCAAGCAACAAGTTGTTATAAATTATTCGTTCTGGCCAGTCATTGGGCAACTATTACGAACGAGTTTATTCAATTACCCACGATGAATTGACGGCTGTGCGCATTGCTCATGAATAATGGTGGATTGGTGGTTTTTTTTGTTTGTTTGCGGTAGTGACTTCTGTTAAGGTTAAGGGGTCGAAAATCCTACTGGTGTCTTCCAGTCTTAATTTTATAAAAAATGAAAAAATCTTGTTTATTTTGATATTGTAAAAGGAAAAAGGTTTTTTTATTGTGAGTGATAATCTCCGAATTTATATATGTAAAAATAAATATATGTAGAGGGGTGCGCCAAGGAGACCCTCTATCTCCTAGAATTTTCATAACCGTTCTACAAAATATCATGAAGACATTAAAATGGGAAAACAAAGGTATAAACATAAACGGTCAATTCCTAAGTAATCTCAGATTTGCCGACGATATTGTACTTTTCGCAGAAAATGCATTGCAATTAGAAATAATGGTAAAGGAAATACATGCTAACAGCACTGATATCGGTTTACAACTAAATATAACAAAAACAAAAATTATGACAAATAGTAAAAAATATCCTGTACACATTAACAACATCCCACTAGAATATGTTGAAGAGTATGTTTATCTAGGCAAACAAATATCGTTTAAAAAATTTAGATACAAAGATGAACTGACCAGACTTGTAAACATGGCATGGAATAAATTTTGGAGCTTCAAAGATATTCTCAAATCAAATATTTCGATGAAACTTAAGCAAAAAGTTTTAGATTCATATATTTTATTTATTTTATTTATTTATTTATTTATATGGTACACCAACAGCATATATATTATAACAAAATTAAGACGTCTAAGACAAGGCAATCATTACGGGCTGATATATATGCCCATTACAGGTATACGCAGCTATATCCAATTACAAATAAAGTTGAAAAATATACAAAACAAGATTAAACTACAAAAAAAAAGATATGTAAACTAAAATAAACTAATTATGTAAGAGGACTACAAAAGGTTAATAATTTGTTTTTAAACGTTCGAAATTGATCACTAAAAATATCGAGCTCCTTAATTTTGCTAACAAAGTCATTGTACTCGTTACACATGCGCGTAACAGGATTTTGTAACCCAAGGTTGGTACGAGATGGCGTAGTGTGAAAAATTTTTGTTAACTGATATCTGGGATAGTGATAAGGAACCGACAGTGAAAAACGGCCTAAGAGTTCCGCACTTTCAACATATCCATTTAAGATTTTATACAAAAAGTACATGTCCAGTAGTTTCCGCCTATCATGAAGGGAGATCATACGAAAATGATTGAGACGCATGTTATATGGACTTCTGTGGGAGAAAATTGAGGTGTTGAAAGCTATATGTCTTGTGAACGTACGCTGAAGACTCTCAATGCGTTGTGAATGAGCGCTATAGAAAGGGGACCACACAACACTGGCAAACTCGAGTTGGCTGCGCACGAGCATATTATATAGTAAAATTTTAGTTCCAATTTTGAATTCTATGCTATTACGTTTAATGAAACCTAACATTTTTGAGGCTTTATTGACTATATGATTAATATGCGAATTTAAATTGAGTTTGTTGTCTAGTATCACACCCAAATCACGGACTTCTTGTACTTGTTGAATAACTGCGCTGCCAAGCTCGTAAGTCGACACAAGCGGCTTTTTCTTTCTAGTATATTTTATAAAGAAGGATTTATTTACATTGAGAGTCATTCGATTTTCAGAACACCATCTTAAAATACTATTAAGGTCATTTTGAATTAACGTAACATCAAATCTATTGTGAACTGTTTTAAAAATTTTGATGTCATCAGCAAACAGAGAAATCTTACAATTTCTCACTTGTTCAGTAACATCATTTATAAATAAAAGGAAAAGCACTGGCCCAAGATGAGACCCCTGCGGCACGCCCGAGTCAGAGAAATAAACCTCTGATATAGCGTTATTGACTGCCACTGTTTGAGGCCTTTCATATAAGTAAGATTCAAACCATTTATGTAGGGATCCACCAATGCCACAATAACGTAATTTTTTCAACAATATGGAATGGTCCACTTTATCAAATGCATTACTAAAATCTAAGTAGACTGCATCTACTTCACGTCCCTTATCAATTTCTAGAGAAAGATCGGACACAAATGTTGATAAATTAGTTAAGATCGAACGACCGTGTCGGAAACCATGTTGAAATTCGGATAAATTGCCATTAATTTGCTTGTAAAGTAAAGGGTAAACAAGTGATTCAAATAACTTTGAGAAACAACTAAGAATAGAGATGGGCCTATAATTCCTAACAGAGGATTGGTCTCCTTTCTTAAATACAGGGAAAATTCGGGCCTTTTTCCATTCAACAGGAAACACTGAATCTTTAAGAGATCGATTGAAAATCAGAGTCAGGGGCAAAGTTAAAGCTCCAATACATCGTTTTACAAATAGCGGAGGTATGTTGTCAGGGCCAGCACCTTTCTGCGTGTCTAACTTTTTTATAGCTTTGCGAACTTCGGTTTCGGTGAATTCTATTTTGAAAAGATCACTGGAAACAGATTGTGCTGATATTAATGAAATATTTTACCATCTATGCATCCTAGACGTGGATATTTAATAACAAAACAAAAAATACAATTTTAATAACGCAAAGAGCTATGGAACGGAGCATTCTTAATCAGAAATTAAAAGATAAAAGAAGAAATGTTGATATTAGGAAGGCAACAAGGGTTATTGATGCTCTACAGCACTGCAAAGCTTTAAAATGGAAATGGGCCGGACATATTGCACGTATGAGTGATGAAAGATGGGCAAAAAAAAATACTGAATGGAGCGGCCCCACGGGCAAACGATCAAGAGGTAGACCAGCTGAAAGATGGCTCGATGAAATTCTGAAAAATACAGGAAAAAATTGGATAGAAAAAGCAAAAGACAGAGTGATGTGGAGAAAAATGGAGGAGGCCTTTACTCTTCTGGGAGGTCCTTAATAAATAAATATAAAAAAAAGAAAAAAAAAGAGCATGCAATTTAAGTAAATTATAATTTTTAGAAATCACACTAAACTGGTGGTAGGTCTCTCATTATGTAAGAGGCCGTCTGGGTGGGTACCACCGCAATGTCTATTTCTACCGCCAAGCAACAGTGTGCATGCACTGTTGTGTTTCGGTTTGAAGGACATTGTAGCCAGTATAACTACTGGACATAATGAGACTTAACATCTTATGTCTCAGGGTGACGAGCGCAGTGGAATGCCACACAGTACTTTGTTAGTCAAGGTGCTGGATGGTGTTGCTACTGTTTATGGGTGGTCGTATCGCTTACCATCAGGCGAACGGCATGCTCGTCTCGTCATTAAATGCAATAAAAAAAAAAAAAAAAAAAAACACTATTTTTAAAAACTATTCTAATATTATTTATCATTAATTATTTGAAATACATAACTACATAGTAACTTAAAATTTTAGAATTATTTAAGAATTAATTTGTAAAATATTATGGAATATATTATTATTAATCTCCGAATTACTGAATCACATACACACACACGCCTTTTATCCCGAAGAGGTAGGCAGAGGCGCAACTAATGCACCCACTTTTCGCCGTGCGTATTCCGACCCTTGATGTGATAGGAGGCGAGCTGTTACTGAATAGAAAAATACCTCACTTTGCCCCACTCGGAGATTGAACCCGAGACCTCAGCATTGCAGTTGTACCGTAATACAACTACGCCACCGAGGCAGTCATCATTCATCATTACTTAATCAATTTCGATAATTGATAAACTATCGCATAAAGAAAGCTTCATTGACAACGAATATAGTTTAAAATGTTTTATATTTATTTATTTTTATTCCGAGAATAGCATACAGGAATGAGGTCACTAGAAAAAACTAGTATTTACTAAAATTATCGTCCACAGTCAGCGGTAGACAAAACTATTGTCTGTTAAAATTATTCCATACTTAGACACGCGTTAACCCTAACATGACGCGGCATTCTTCAGGCATTCCGGGGCGGGCCTGTTCCAAACTGAGACATGCTCACGCTGTTCATTTAAACAATAATATGTTGTAATTAATTATCTCACTCTAGGCTGTATTACTCGCTAGGATGAGTCACTTGTGGAGACGCTATTAAGAAGATCACTGGACTTTGTGTGACAAATGTCGAATGCTGTTTCCCATCTATACAAATATTATAAAGAGGATTATGTATTTTTGTATGTTTGTAACGAATAAACTCAAAAACTACTGGACCGATTTAAAAAATTCTCTCACCGCTAGAATGCTACATTATCCCTGAGTAACATAGACTAATTTTTATCCCGGGAAAATTTATTGACGCGGACGGAGCCGCGAGCAAAAGCTAGCATTATAATAAAAAAAACGTCGAACGGTATTTTTCATTTTCAATAACTTTTCTAAATAGGTTCTAGAAATACTAATTATAATTTATTTTACCTATTTCAATTGTTTCTGTTTAATAAAACTGCGATGTATCCGTATTGTCTTAATTCTAAAGAGCAGCAAGTTGATAAATTTCATTCGAAAAAAACAAAAAGTTCTAAACAATATTTTAACTAAAATAGAATCCCACAACAAAGTAAATTACAGCATAGCACAAACGCTCTGCATAAAAACTTTGCATTTTACTTATACTCTACAGAAGGTTCGCTCCTAACAAAACACGTCGGCCATTAGAAGTGGCTGCATCCAATATTCCAATATCAACCAAAACAGGACAATCTTAATAAACCCGACAAAAATACTAATAAACTTATATCGACGGCCAACTGAGGCGTAGTGGAAATTAATTAAGATGGGGGGGCGCGCCGAATAAAGAAAAATCGGGCGGAAGCGGGATTCGGGCAAAGTAAGAATTTTAATAAAGTAGAACCACGTAAACATTGATGGCCGGGACAATCCGGGGCTCCCTTTGCGTTTCGTGACTTAAATAAAAAATAAACTGGACGGCCGTCGCCACGGTATTGGTGATTTTATTAAACCAATACTGGATCCTGGTAATATATTGTATAGATATTTTGGAAATTTATAAAAAATGTGTTGAAATGTTTTACATAATATTTGAGGGTTATCATTACTTTAAACAAAAATCCATACATTCTAATCTCCACATATTATGTTTACATTTGCATTTATAATATTAGCAGGAAGTAGAATATACATAACCCAACTACCTTCCACTTCACCAAATGAGTTCAATGCTCAATAAAACATTTGATATTTAAGGAGTGTTCCCGGAGCCCGCGCGGGTCCCCAAATAATGTTTTTCATTTGCCGTCCGTCCCGACCACGTACAGTAAATACCGATATATTAAATACTGAACATTCTATGAACGGGAAACATCAGGCGGGGAATCGTTTCCGCTTTATAAACAGTAAAAATATCGCTTCATTTTACCCGACTGCGGGGAGAGGGTTGTTTATATAGGTATACATTACGTATATTTGATATTTTCTAAATTTATTAAGGCTAAAACTACGTATATCATAAAGACTTTGGTAGTCAGAGGTTATGTCTGAAACGAATAATTTGATTCTTACGATTTTACTAATACGTGAATGAATTTGCAATTTACACGCAATGTCTGGTAAGACGAAGTTATATTCGGATATGACAATTAATATCCATTTTATGTCCAGGGTAACTTTACGAAGACAAAATAGAAAAAAACACCAATCAACTTAAAAACCTCTTAACACTGAATTACTCGCTAACTGATCAGGCACACCTTAAACTTGTGGCTATACAGAATGTTTTTTTAAGATGGGGCAGCAAGGGCAGCTACATTATATATACTAATATATAAAGCTGAAGAGTTTGTTTGTTTGTTTGAACGCGCTAATCTCAGGAACTACTGAACCGATTTTGAAAATTCTTTCACTAATAGGAAGCTACATTACTCCTGAGTTATATAGGCTACTTTTTATCCCGGAAAAACTTTTCCACGCGGGCGGAGCCGCGCGCAAAAGCTAGTTAGAATATAAACGTATTCAGAAACTGAAAATTTCACAAATAACATTATGAGATGGCAAAAACCCACTCTTTATACTATCCCACTGCTGGGCACGGGCCTCCTCTACTACTGAGAGGGTTTTAAAACTAGTGACTATGGAAACATACAATTTTGCACACCAGTCTACAAAGGTTGACTAATAAATGGTTAACCAATAAAATAATTAACACATACGTTTATATACGACGTGTCCAAGACGTAAACTTTCATCATCTTGGAAAACAAATACATAAAAGTCAAGAGTAACTTACAATTATTATTCAACCCGGCAACGCGCACGGCAGATGAAATTAATTAGGTCGACGGGTCATTATTACCCACTGGTCTTGTTTATACGAGGGTTCCGTATGATAAACAGCCATCTTTATTGCCGTACTGGAACCTTTAACGCTTTTCCTCACCGTTCACGGTTTTGGTTCGGTTAGAGTTTACGTTATGTTTTAGACGGCTTGAATACGATGGTGCTATTGTTAGATGGGAAATTAAAGATTTACAGCCATTATGTGAGTCCTAACTTATTAGGTTTATTATGTAGATATACTTGTACTTCGTGAAGAGCTACCTATGCCTACGGTAATTGTCTATTGACTACCAAAAAAATATTAAAGTGATAACGCTTTTTTTAACGATTACCAAGTGACCAAAAATGAACCCACCTATTCGCCGACTTATATAATATTATTTTGCGTTATAATGTCTATAAGTAGGTATGATTACTAACTAAAAAACACCTATCCTATTTCGCAAAACTTTATGCCTTTAAAAGACATAAATTATGTTTAGATATGTAGAGAAATATAATTTAGACGTAGTAAGTACAAAATTGAGTTACAATAAAAATAGTTTTAACGAAAATATAGACTTAAGATATTTTCAGCATCATTCAATTTGTGTATATTACACGCAGTTTTCTATCTGCCCTTATCCACCATCGTCTAGACAGTCCAAGAAGATTTTAAGCCTATTTAAGGAATAATTTAGCTGTTATTATAACCTGCCATCTGGTTAATGTCAATTGCCCCTGGAGTTTTCGAACCCGACACATAAACGCAGCACCATTTTTAATACGGTAATATTTTGAAAAGCAATTTAATCTAAGCATTATATACCAACAGAACAATTTGTTATATCAAAGTTAGATGTTAAATCATGAGTATCATCATCTTCGGTGTTTGCAAGTCCACTGATGCACATAGGCCTTCCCTTAAGATTTCCAAACTAACCCGACAAATACAACCTGCATCCATCGACCAGATTGTGTGATATCGCTTGCCTAATAATTACACTGCCTACAATATTCTTCAAATTGAAAACCAAAAGTGATGGCATAATGCTGCTTCGTCACAGAACAGAAATGGACAGTGCAGTCGTTACCCATCCCGACTCTCGTATTTAACAGAATTACCAAATAGTAATAAATACCAAAATAAATTTCGTTTACCCTGCAATAGAAAATACATTACTGGATAAGCAAATATTCACACAATTTAGGCCGGGTATTGGTAGTAATTAATGTTAAATATTACGAATTGCACGATAAATGAATGCCGTATTTGTTGGTCTGCGCTGCAATATAAATTCCATTCGAATATTGATCATTATGTTCCATCGATTCGGATTTTAGAACCATATTATTGGTGTGATAAATGTGTTAAATTCTCTAATTATTATGATTAGCCAATGAACTTCCAATAGAGAAAAGTATAATAATTTTACAAAATATTCCAAGTCCAGACTGGGCACTGCCGTTTTGTGCTTAATGTGGCTTCTGTGCCAGTTTACATGCCAGGTATTTTCTTTTATACGGACACGGCAGTGATTGCACCTTTTGGTAAGTGTAGTAGGGTCCATAATTGTCAACTAACGACAGAGGATTACATTCGCCAGTTGATACAATTATGTTGGCCTGTTTGGATTTTGAAGGGTATCGCGGGAAGATTAATACATCATCTTGCCACTTTCAAAATCCTAGACATCATCGCTCTATTGATTATAATCAAAACATTATTCTAGAGAAATTATCCTTGATTCACACTTCCTAGTTCGTCTTTTTAGGAGACAGGATTTATTATTATTTTTATTCTTGATTTTTTACATTTTATCTTTACAGTGTAGGAAAACATCGTGAGGAAATGTACCTGAGAAATCTCCAAAAAAAATTCAAGTGTATGTGAAGTCTGCCAACCCGCACTAGGCCAGCGCGGTAATAGAGGAAGCCCATGCCCAGCAGTGAGCAATATATAATACAGGGCTGCTACTAATAATAACATACTTCATACACTTCAATTTCGATCAATTTACTCAACTTATGTCCATCAAATCTATCTGTATCAAATGATCGATATTCTAGTGTTACATGTGGATCTAACAGTCTGTATCGACCGTTATAGGGACGTGACAAACGGGAAACCCGACGATGATGCGCATTAATTAATGACATCGTCGAGTCGAGTAACTAATGACCTATGGCGGTCCCGATGACCCGCGCTAACGCTCTACCGAGATAGTGTTAAGTGCATTATACTGTGTGATTGGTTATGTAAGAATTGGTTTATGACATGTGTCAAAGGATCTTCAATGTACACACTGTTTTAACACTTTCTAGTTTTTACGGTGGATTTTATTATTCGTGTAAATTAACACTTTTCTAATTTTAATAGTATACATTTTGTATACAGAGTTTGCCTAAGCAGATATAAACGTCGTTGTTTTCTGTTGACAACCAACAGTGTTCAAGTGTTATGTTTCGGCTTGAAGACGCCTCATAATAATAAATTTATACAAGCATTGAATAATATAATATAGGATGTAATAGGCTCGCCCCCTATCACATCATGGGACGGAATAACGGCGAAAAGTGGGTGCACTAGTTGCCTACCTCTTTTGGGCATAAAAGGCGTAAGTGTGTCAGTGTGTGTGCATTGAAAAACAGCGCTTCAGTATTAAAATTTCTAGTATAATTATTATTTATAGGCAATGTATACCATCGGGCGAACAAATACTTCGCATCATTAACTTAAAAACTCCCGATTACCAACAAAGAAAATCGTTCAACAAAAAAACATCTGCAAACAGCGTTCATTGAAGTATAATAAGTACTTATAAATGTATATTAAGCAACAAATCTGCAAGGAAAGGCCGAAAAACATTATAAAACAAGGTAGTTGAGCGTCACAGCACATTTAGAAAGGCAGCACTGCTTCCTTAATTATCATATTGTTGTATAAAATTATCGTTAAAAGTCAACAAAAGTCGATAACGTTAACTTTGGGCCGCCGTAAAAACAAGCCTCGGGAGTCGAGCGGTCGCGCGGGCCGAGTTACCGTGGATCAACTGGCAATGATTTTTATTGTTAACGTTTGTGGATTATTGTTATGGGTAAACATAGCTTGGTAAATGTTTGTCAACTTGCTAACTGTAGAAACGTCTCACGAGCTTTGTGGTCACTATATCGAAAGTCACTTTATAGTAACTAATCAATTCATCCTGCTTCACGATATAAATATGATGTCTTAGATATTATTTCGTCATAAAACTTTAGGCACAATGTAACGTAATCCTCCTAGCCGGTTTCGGCCACGGTGGCTAATCTCAACGGAGATCAACTAGGTACGCAGGAGATATTATAGTGCACAAGTGTGTGCGCAATACACAGGTGCGCTCGCTATTCCTTCACTCTCAAAGTCCGGTGAGACGGTAATCCGACATGACCGGAGAGAGATCAGGCGCAGGACCAACGGCTTTACGTGCTTTCCGAGGCACGGGGGTATCACACCGCCAACTTCCTGACTCCGAGCTGCGACTGTGTAATTTTTAAGATGGAAGAATCCAGTCGCTATGTTTTTGGCGCGACCCGGGATTCAAACCCAGGACCTCAGCGCGCAAATCGTACTCGTAACGCGTACGCAATACAACTACGCCACCGAGGCAGTCGTTTGTAGGCACAGTGTATTTATAACATTACATTCAAAAAGTATATGTACAATATTAATTGGTTAAAATTTAACAGCATATTATAGAAATTTGATATGCAAAAAGAAATCGACTTGCCCAGTGTGAACAGGCCTTAATTTTATAAAAAAATAAAATATCTCAGTTAAGTCACGTCGCTAACTAATTCTCTCCCAGAGGGCAAATAGCAAAAATGCTCCACTTAGCCCGTATGAAACGAACGTTTACGGTTGAAATTATTTTAATGGCCGCGTCTCCGGCTGTCAGCTGTTTCTATAGATAAACACAAGAAACTCGCTAATTTGATTAATTGTACAGCGGTTTTACTATGAAAGATGATGTTAATTAAGTTGAGTTTAGTTGAGAATCGTAGGCTGTATCGGTTGTAACAAATAATTTCAGTATTCTCTGCGAATATAATTATACTAGGTGTTAAACGCGGCTTCGCCCGCGTGAAAAGTCGCTAAAACACGGTACGACGTCAGCACCGTCTACGAATGAAATTTAAAATATCCATTATTTTCCATGTGAGCAAATTTCCGGGATAAAAAGTAGCCTGTGTCAATCCAGGACATGACCTACCCTCGTCCCAAATTTCATCCAAATCTGTTCAGCTGTTTCTGCGTTTACTTCCAACAAACATTCAAACATTTTCACAAACTTTCTCGTTTATAATATTAGTAAGATTACTTTATTAGGAGTTCTCGTAACCGACGTGCATGAAGAGACTGATGACTGTGGAAGAGGCGAAAGAGGTATGCTTGGATCGTAGCACTTGGCGCTCCATAGTCTCTGCCTACCCCAATGGGAGAAAGGCGTGAGTTTGTGTATGTATGTATGTATTACTTTATTGCTAGTAAGATATTTGTATTCATCAAAATAGCGAACATCTTACACAAGGTGTAGAAACCACCATAGAGGCCCGCGGGCTTTGCGTTCCGGGATCAGCCTGTATATATCCGGTTTCAGACAGGCCGGCATAATTATGTCGACTAACGAGGAGTAATCATCTTTCCTCAGTCGTGCAGTAGGTCAGTTGTCCGTGACCATTTAAAAAAAAATAAAAAAAAACAAATCAATATTAAAGGCACTTATGCTCGATATGGAGATAATTCCGCACCCTATCACATCATATATCGGTCATAAGCTCGTCGAACCAGGACGCTAATTGTACCTCAATCTATAACTTCGAAATAAAGACAATTTTTAGTATTAATCTGAAACTGAATCCCCTATATGTTGATTGGTTCCAAGCAGTCAACCGATTGTAAAAACGAAGCCAAATCCTTTCTGCAGCGTGCATAAAAGTGTGTTGCGTCGACCCCACACTGTGGCGGGATAGGGACAAGAAAGAACATTTTTTATTATTTATATATCCTATCTGAGTATAATAGAGCCACAAACCCCTCGTGGTTGCAAAGAAATAAGACTCGTAACTCAAATAACGATCAGAACTACATGTATCATTTGGTTTACAATTCACACAGGTATAAACTTTATGACAAACACTTTAACTAACTATAAAATACCTTAATTAACTTATAAACAAACACAATTAACCGCTGTATAATATTAAGTTCAAAGCATAAAACCGTAAACGTTACGAGGTCCCATAATCGGTGTTAAATTTAAACATCAGGTATTCTTTAACTGCCTCGTTTAAACATTAAAAAGTAACGCGTTTACATTGTGGTGATGTTGGTTTACACGGCAATTTTATGTTGTTTGCCACGTATGACTCTAGGAAGGGATTTTTTTACAAAGTTACATCGCACTAAAATGACACTCAGGAAAAGAGCAAATGAAATTCCTTTACTAAACTTTGTATATTTTAGCTGCCAAATAGTTGTTTGGTAAGGGTATTTTACTAGTTAAATATATCATTCCTTTCAACATTTCGCAAACATGGAACATTAACATAAATAATTGATAATATTTAAATATTAAATTGCCTTAAAAATTAGAAGAGGATAGGAATTAAAACCAAATTAATAAAAACACTTCTTTCTAATATACGCAAAATTACATTTATAGGGCTTGTTCACCTTAAATCCATCTTCTGGCTTCTAAAAGACCGATTTCACCTTAAATAACTGAAACACTTTTCCTACAACATTCATCCTGTTAAAAATACTAGCTCATTGATTCTTCATTTAGCTTGCATCGTTCAAAATCTACTAGCACTGCAATTCCCGATAGAAGGGAGACGTGGCAAAAACTGTAATTAGTGTCAACTGTAATAAAGAGTAACAGCTTTAATCTCACCATTACACTGAATGCGGATCCACTGAAATTAAATACTCAATGATCAATAAGGAGAAGAGGAAGAAGACGATACTTGATTGGAGAAGGAACAGTTGATAAAATTGGGGTATATTTGATGATTTACCCCGATCGCATAAACGATTAAAAATAAATAATACTATAAGTTTCTAATGCACTGTTGTGTGAAGTGTTTGAGTTAGAACTGAAGATGTACTTTCAGTTACATATACTCATAAAAATGATTATATATTTGTAATTCTCCAATTCAAAGCTTCACTCGCATATTATGGTGCCTAAGAGCGTAACAGATGCAATTCTGTCGAAAAACCAACCCATAGCCTAGCATAATGTCATCATCTCTACGAACTTATCTCCCATAAAACTAGTAACAAAATGGATGCGAAAATTCCACAATACATCCAAATTGTACGCCTCATTTCCCAAACTCATCTCAAATTGCCAGAATAAAAAAATATTTAATACAATATGGTGTTGCTCGCTAAACGCTATCGCTCCAGATAATCTGCCAGAGCCCCTTAATGAAGTGGCGGCATGATTATTATGTTTTTTATTAAAGCCCTCCCTCGGTTGATGAGAAAAATATTACGCTTTGTACTTCAGAGGAAAGGGAAAACAATTAGGGCCGAAACAATGGCGACAATAAACTGTAACTTGTCTGCAGGTGTTATTTATATCGATTTGACATAATTTATGATAATTATCAATCGTTAAAGAATACACTGAGGAAAAAAATCAAGTAGTTTAAATCAATAATTATAAATTTTATAATAAACTTCAATAAGATGATTACTTGTAATAGAGGATTGAGCAGTTAATGATTTTATTTTTCAATCATAATGTCGGCAATCGATTATTGATTTGAAATTTAAAAGCTATCGATAATCACACTTATACACGAGAGTCACGTTACGGCCATTAACATAAAAATGAAACAATAACCGTTAAAAATTTTCCGGATCGGCCTTTTTTTAAATCGTAATTTGTGAACGTTGAGCGAACGTACGAAATTTAAATTTGAATTTCCGAGAGCCTGTAATTAGTTCTAATGAGGGCTCCGGTTGTGACGTCACTACTGTATCCTGTTTATGACGTGTCGACTTGTCATGTGCCTTTATATGCTATGAAAAACTCATTAACTTGATCTTGATAAAGTTGGTATGCGTATTTTAACCAAATATAATAATGTGGACATTCAATTTACGTTTTCTAATTAATATAATCGCATCGTTATTTAGTAGTAGTGTAATTGGGCTGTGAAACGTGAGATCCCGATCCCAGTTACCGGCACAGGTACTAAAACTGAGTGCCTCTTATTTGATAAAAAATAATCATTACGTTCCCATTTTCACGCAAAATGGAGCCTTAACTTTTTTGGCCTTGTATTATTAACAATATTTCAATTATTTCAGTTTATGTAATAGTTTGTGTTTCCAATTCTATGTTTTAAAAGACTCCCTTTAGATCTTGGTCTATACTTACTGCAATAGATTTTTTTTTATAGATTTTATCTCCACATCATCGAACAAAGGCTATACTTTTGTCAACTTTATTCCTGAAAAGGGCAAGCGGAGCCGCGAGCACAACTAGTCACATAAAAACAAATGTCCAACTACATCTCGTTTTGTGATCGTTCATTCGACCCGTCATTCGGTTACAGCCAACTTTTGCCAATTAACAACTAGTATAACTGAGTTAAAACTTCTCGTTGGTTTTCCTTACTCTTGTGTCACTATTGTATTACACTTTGGTTATTTTTTCGAGGTTTTTACATTGATCGTGTTGAAAATGCTTATATATGTAACTATATTTGGGTCGTAAAGTACGGCGATGTGACCATGATTATGAGAAACAGAAAAAAACGTGCATAAGCACTAATGCTTAGCAGAAATAGACTATTCATTACCTAAGCAGCTTCTCGTGGAATCGAAAGTTCCTCGTAATTCCTGATACGGCAAGGTGGTGTTAGACATAGTTCTAAGTTCTAGTGCCATTGTTAAGTATAAATATATTGTCGTCTCCACTTATTTGGTTGTGATAAAAAATCATGCTACAACTCTAGGCTATTTAAGACTTTACCAGAACCCCTTTACGAATTCGTGGTGGAATTTAAAAACTTACCCCAAATTGGGGTAATTAGTAAAGTTTAGACATCTGTCATAAATCACCCGACGAAATGAACAAACACTGTCGCCGAGTACAAATTAAATTTCAACTTGTCTTATTGCAGATGTTGCTTATCTATAGCTTGTTATGTACGTAGCTTATCTCCTGGGTCGTGTCAGGTATGCTTTTAACCGCATCTCCGCTCGCCTTTTTCGGAAATAAATATGAGAGACTGTGCTATTCTCGAAAGAGTATTTCGTTCTTCAGTTTATAAACTGACTCTATCGCGCGTTTGAGATCATTAATAGAAGGTGTTTATTAAAGTCTCATTATTGCATATTACAGATATGCACCTAGAAAATTTTCACCCACCGGCCTGTTTCACAACTTCTGAGTTAATGCTATTCGTCACATAAATGTATGAGCCGATCAACAAGTCACACCCTAATCTATGCTCCCAAATAAATGGTAATAAAATGATTACTACATTAGCTGTCACAATAAATACTTGAAACTTGTGAAACAGGCCGGCAATCTTACAATTCCGGACCTGATAATTATCCCGTCACTAAAGCTGCTAAAGATTCTCTCTGATTCAGGGAGTAAATCCCGTCCAATTTCCGAACCCTGTCTACCATTGTAGCCCGCCACTAATCCATTACAGTACACTCTTACACAATAGCCAACCCCAATGACCAAAAACCCGCTTTGTGAAATATTCCTGTGAGGTATCACGCTTGTCGAGTCGATCAATGTCATTTGGCAAATTAAAATGATTAATACTCTTGATGTTTTGAGGCTTCATAGATCTGATTGGCGTCTGTATGTGTCTGGTCTCGTAGTGGCATTGGGCAGTGAATTTTAGAGTTCTGAATTCGATTCAAGTCAGCAATATGTAATTTTTTTAGGTGAATTAGGTTGCCTAGGTTTTTGAAGCGCTTTGTGCTATAGACAATATTTGCCTCTAGGTCGTTTTGGTCGGGCTAGTACCTATCTGACTTACTGAAATTAACGTGATGTGACAGTTAAGATTTCAGGCGTCTCCACTTCTATATTTTTTCTATTCTTTTCATTTGAGGCAGCCATGATTCTTCGGGCTTATAAGACTATTTATAGACCCAACGAATTGATAGCAATAACAAAGATAATTTACAAGCTTCAAAGCGAATACAGTAAACATTACTATTGTCTGTGTGATAACTGTTGTTTCGACGCGTTTGCCTCGCGCTAGAATCCTTTACAATGTTTGCGAAACACGCATTTGCGACGTCTATTTCTGAATGAACAGGGCTATATGAAATGCTTAAGGATTTAAAAGACAAAGATAGTAATAGTTAACACCTACCCCGATTACTCATAGCTCATATAATTGCATCAGCTTAGCGTTCTGTCATCTTTTTAAAAGCTTTTATTTAACTTGCAATGTATGTATGTAAATATGTTCGGGTGGAATCTTGCAAGTCAACTTTAAAGCAGTTACCCTCAACCGATTGTATTGAAATTTTGCATACACGTTTAGTTTGGGTGACAATGCATTATTAGCTAAGTGACTTCATTCTGAATCCAATATGGCGGACGGCCCGAGATGATGGACTAGTTATTTTTGTGCACGTGCATAATATGGGTATCAAATGAAAGGGTTTGCTGAGAAGAATACAAAAAAGTTACTAAAAAGAGAAAAAAAAAATTAAAATAAGTTAGTTTTAAAAAAAAATATTTTTAATTTACCAATGTAGGTAGTAGTAGTAGTCTCGTGAAAATGATTGTCAACATGTAGATATAAGCAAGCGCTTTAGTAATTAAGTCAGTCTTTGTAACCCTCTTGTAACAAAAGCTCGTCAATAAATCGTCTCTTCACGAACCCTGGACTTCACTCATTCGGCAGCCCGAACATAACCTTACACCGACATATGGACACACTAACTCGGCACATCGAGACAGCTAAAGTAGTAAGTATCTCCGCAATGTCTATTTAATCTAAGCAGTAGTTTTCATGTACTATTGTTTCGGTCTCGGGTTTGAAGACCATTGTATTCAGTGTAATTACTGGGAATTGTGAGATATCATACCTAATGTCTTGGGGCATCGGACGCAATGCTATGCTTTGTAATTCATGCTACTGTGGGGTATATTCTTTATAGGCACCGTCACAAACTCGTAACGCAAACTCCACTTATCGACGCTATGTTCAGACTACACTGTACTTTGCATACAAAGAAAATATATCAAGTAACACACTCATTTGCTTAGTACAAAAATAGTTTACGAATTAACACGACTATATACCTATAACCTAATCCCTCTTTCATTACCAATCAGCAAGCCCACATAACTAGAACAGTAATCAAATCGTAACGCAGTTGGTCTCACGTACAAACCGTAGGGCGCGCCGAACTTTTGATGTAAAAACTTATTTTTATATTTACCATGTCGAAGTTTGTGTGTGCGTTAATTTTGTAAGGATTTATGGGGGATCTGGGATGGATTTTGATCTAACGTTTTTTGAATTTGAATTTGGAACATTTAGTTCTTACATCTGCTCTTTTGATGTTATTCTTTCGCGAAAACTAACCTAAGGCCAGGTTGTTTCATCCATGGTTAGATAAAGTTAAGACTCTTATTACACTGGCGAATTTCGAGCGAATTCACAGCGAGGCGAAGACGCTGCGCGGTCGTCCAGTGTAATAACACCGTTAACTTCACCGCGGGTGAAACAACACGGGCTGTTAGTTCAGCTTAGCTCACACAGCTGACAATTTTTTTCATACCGGTGTGCACATTGCACATTGGGTGGTCGACTGTAATATCTTGTATCTACCTAGACAGCGACCACAGTACGTAAGATGCTAAAACCCGCCATAGTGGTCCACGTGTGCCTTGTTCCGAGATCAGCCTGTGCCTCCGGTTCAAACAGGCCGGCATAATAGGGTAGTTTCCTATGTTCTATTTTGTACATTATTTTATATGTAACAGAAAATAATACGAAAATTAAATTCTTCTGTGAAAGAGCAAAAGTGGGGACGTGGGGGGGATAACGCGCTATCTCTTTCGCACGCACTCAACGCTATGGCCGGCGACTCTCGGCGACGTCACAGTGTAATATTACTGTTATTTGACAACAACCCCTTCCACCAAACAAAGCTTTATAACTTACTAATTATTGCCGCAATTTTGAAAATTATTTTTCCGTTAGTTTTTGGATGGCATAAATTTTTGATAAATGTATTAAAAAAAAGTTGTCAACGACCCTATTGTGTCGACTGGCGAAGGATCATCATCTCTCGTTAGTCGACTCTATCTGGACCCCACTCATACTCCATCAGGTGCAGTGGGGTCACTTTACCGTGCCCGTTTAAAAAGGACTACAAACTGTGTAACTGACCCTTAGAACCGGTTTACTAACTTACAAGTAAAAAGGCATGTCCAAAAATGGGCCTAAAATTCTAATCAAGTACAGTTTATATATATTTGAATAGGACTCCTAAAAACTAGCCTTTTATAAACTTAAAAACTACACTTAATAAATGGAGGGTCTAAAAATATTTTTTTAATGGATTCAAGATCCATATTTTGCCCCTTTAATATCCCTAAAGTTTGAGCCTGGTTCGATTTTGAGGCCGAGCACCCATACAAAAAGCGGACATCTCCTTTTATTTGTCAGGTATCGTATTAAACACCCAATGTAGATAGTGCTCATTTGATTACCATTTATTTGGAAGCATTAATTAGTGTGACTTTTATTAGCCGACTTCAAAAAAGGAGAAGTTTGTATGGCCGCGAGTTTCTCAAAAGCTGCTGATCCGATTTGGATGGGGTTTTCGTTATTCAAATAAATATTTTCAGGTTAGGTTTTAGTATATAATTTATTAGGATCTGATGAAGATCTTTGGAGATAGACAATGGAAATCTTCCATAACTAACAGCAGATGACCCGCGAATGCTACAATCGTATATCGATGATGTATTGTTTACACCATTTCATAATTAATTAACAAAAAAGCAATAAATAAAAACTTTTTGACAAAACATAAAACCGACTTCAAAACCACTACAAACCAAAAAATAATTTAACATCATACTCGCTTAGTATATACTAGTGGTGTAACGAATATTCGCATTCGCATTTGCAAGAAATCATGCGAATATTTTGCGAATATTTTGGCTATGACATGTGAAAATCTATACTAATATTATAAAGCTGAAGAGTTTGTTTGTTTGAACGCGCTAATCTCAGGAACTACTGGACCGATTTTGAAAATTCTTTCACTAGGAAGCTACAATACTCCTGAGTGCGGGCGGAGCCGCGCGAAATGCTAGTAATTTATAAAATAACACTGCTTACCATCAGGCGAACGGCATGCTCATCTCGTCATTCAATGCAATAAAAAAAATACACTAACCGACAAATTTAACTAACCAAACAGCCATGAAATGATTAAAGGGCTTTCACCGACCGACTGAGGGACCCTAAGAGCTTTAAAAACATCCTACGTTTCACGTGAGGGGCCGTAATGTAATTTACGTGGGAAGGATCATAAGAAGTTTTATAAAGACCCGTTTTCCGAACATAATTACGAGTACTCTATCTAAACACAGTGTTTACAATTTTCTTCGCGTTTTAAGGCAGTTTGATTCCAATGATGATGGAATGAAAACCAACTGTGACTGAAAACCAGCGCTGATCTAAACTCTAGTTTCGGTCAGCTCATGCTGAGTCATTCCCTTTTGTCCTTGACTAATATGGTTTGCTTAATATTTTTGTAGTATTTGTTAATTTGAAGGCAATAAATTACTTTTATTGTATATTATTAAGCTATTGCATAGCTTCTATCGCGGGCCTTGAGCGTGGAGACCGAATCCAGAAATTCCGTAACGAAAATAACCTGACATCTTTTTTATCTTACTAATATGAACCTTAAGTACAATGCGTAGAAGCTATAATTCTTGAAACGAGTGTATTTTTATTTTATTTATTAAAGTCATTAAAACCATTTCTTACTAATCTAATATGAACCTTAAATACATTGCGTAGAAGCTATTTCCCCAGCGTTGGCACGGCACGAGTACAAAAGAATCGAACGTAACATTATTTTTTCAAATTTTGATTTATTCTACTTTGGTTGTGATGACCATTGCATTTCTGACATTTATCTATAACAAGACTAAACGTGCGTTGCTCGCGTTTAAAAATCTACTTTATGTGGTAAGCGTAAGATCGAATTTGTGTTTAGTCAATCAAATTTTGTGATAAAAAATGCTTTACCGCGGCAGTCTCCGAGTGCCACACGTATTTTTTATTTTATGTTTAAAGAAAAAGGTGTAGATGCGTTATAAACATTTTGCAAGTGGCACACTAAAATTGAGCTAGCACAATCTGCCTTAGTTTCGTGTCACAATCTGTTGAAGTTTGCCGTCTAAAGAATGTTCGATAAAATGTTGGTAGGTGGTGGTAGGTCTCTCGTATGTAAGAGTCTGCCTGGGTGGGTACCACCACAATGTCTATTTCTACCGCTAAGCAGCAGTGTGCATGCACTGTTGTGTTTCGGTTTGAAGGACATTGTAGACAGTGTAACTACTGGACATAATGAGACTTAACATCTTATGTCTCAGGATGACGAGCGCAGTGGAATGCCACACAGTACTTTGTAACTCAAGGTGCTGTATGGTGTTGCTACTGTTTATGGGCAGTTATATCGCTTACTATCAGGTGAACGGCATGCTCGTCTCGTCATTCAATGCCATAAAAAAAATATCTATATGATAATGATAATTATGATATGCCGTAATACTTGCAATTGTTATATTATAGTTTGTTATTATAATATGAAGTTAACTATGTGCGGGATAATGCGCCGTTTTTGGAAGCCGAGTGCAGTATAGGTGCCGTATCTACACCTTTTTATTAAAATATCATTGGTTTGATTCGCAAATAATTTTAAGCAAAAATAAAGCTTGAAATCGGAGAATTACAGACGGCTTTTTATCCCGGCAATGAAGCCAAATTATACCCCGAAAAAATACTTTCATACACGGGCCAAAATTAATTAAAGGCAAAAGGGTTTTTTATACATCAATGGCAAAAGCTAATTTATCATATAGTGCTGTCATATCATATTAGTACTCACGCGGACAAAGTTGCGATAAAAACCTACCTAATAAGCATTTAACGAAACGTGAGAAGTGTTACGCATTTTTAACCCCTCATTCGTGAAACAGGTAACAGAATGTCATGGTATTTAAGGCCCGTTGGGGTTGGAATTCCCGCCGATAGGACACTCGGGTCTACCGGACCGACGCCTGGTGAATACAAACGAGGGAATCTTAACCGTCAATCTGTGCGGTGCTCACATACCCTGTCTAGTGATTTTAAAATACGTTTTTTTGCAAATTTGCAACGTCGTTAAGAAGAAACGAAAATAGAGATTTATTTGGTGTATGTATGGAATCAAAGATGAATAGATTGTAATACAATTTCCGTTGGAAATATCAGTACTCTATATAGCGATAGGCTATCATGTTGCATAAAATTACCTTCGGCGATACCTTCTTATCAAAAGGCCGCAGGGACACGCTGGATTCAAGTCGCTTTCAACAGGTCCGTCTGGAAATCTTTAGGGGAGGCCTATGTTCAGCACTGGACTTCATGTGACTAATGATGATGATGGTACCTTCTTAATATTTGCGTCTCTACCTTACCCTTCAATGCAAGCGTGAAGCTATAACATAAAATAAAATTCTTCCACCGCTATCTATAAAATTCTGACAGTATGCAAAACGAATAACAGCGAAACATAAAAACAAACGAAGAAAGCCTTTTAAAGCCATTCGCGAAGTCACGAGCATTGTTCTTTAAAGGGGGACATTACAGAAGTTGTGTTGGGGGGGGGGGTCTGTAACACGTCCGCTACACATGTCAGCGTTGTCGATCCGATCTCGATGTAGGAGGACTTAATAATATGACAGTGTTTAAGGATTGGGAGGGAGCGGGTTAACGATGTATTAAATGAATAAATATTATTATTTGGTATTGATTATTACACGGATTGTTGTAACTCGTTACTATGAGATCATATTGAGTACTGTGAATTATATAATAGGCAATGCGTGACTCTAAATAATTTTGTCTCGCAATTTACAGTAGCCAATAGATGTTGAGTTTCATATCGTACAGTAACTGAATATCACTCATTCTCTTGCACATTACTGTTTAGTGACTCAGAACCAAAGCAGTCTTCCAATATACCGTACCTATTAAATAACTCATTAAAATGTGCCCATTCAATATCTACGAAAAATCTTTATTCTCTACCCGCCCTCGCTTCCAAATCAAGCCACGCGTGAAGGCGTTAGCATGTCCCATCGGCCGCGACCCGCGCAATCTCAGCGAACACTTGGCAGCGACTTTTTTAACTCGTTGCCAAATTCCGCTGATTCGTTGTTAACTCCTTAATGTACTTGTTTATATTGATGTTTTGTTTCTTTTTCGGATTGAGTTTTGTCTGAGACAATTTATTTTAAGAATTAAGTTCAGGAAGACGGTTGAGTTTGTTTTTTATACGGACACAATAAAGACTTCACTGCACTTGATGTGACGTTCCGACACAGCATCGACTGCCAAGGGATAATTATCCCTTACTAGTGAATGTTCTAGAATCTAGATTAACATATAGCATACGGGCTACTTTTTCTCCCAAACACTTTAGGAATAAGCACCAAACTAACACTTCATCTTCCACTTGCCCCTAAGAATAGTGGAGTAGAAACTCCACTGTAGAATGAACGTGACATTTGTGTAACTTTGATATTGTACGAGCCTTTCATTCCCATATCTATACACGAAACACAACAAAAAATCTGCCGAGAATGAATCCACACTTATCGAACAACGCACTACGCCACGTCAAACCAAAACATAAAATCATTACACGCCGTTATATCGTTAAGCGATTCCAATATTTTCGTTCGATAGAATCGACTCATTACACAGTTTACATTGTAGTTAAACGCTATGGCCCTCGTAAAATCATTTCAAACGGCCATACCGATCGGATATAAATTTAATTCCCATTTAAACCAATTCTGATCGAAAGGGGAGCGCGGGGCGTTGCGATTAGCGATATTTTAATGTTTATGCATTGTTCTATCGATTTATCAATGCTGGACTGAGCCTTGATTGCTGAATCATTCTTAAGTCCTTGTAATTACTTTTTTTTGTTTTGCTAAGAAGCCGCTCTGTGCAAACGGTATTGTGTTGCGGTTTGAGGTGATGGTAACTAGTGTAATTATTAAGTATTAGGAGGGTCATGAAATATTTCATGGTATAAATGCAAGGCCACAATTTGTTTTGACAAATTCAACGTTTTGGATGATGTTACTATCGGTTATGGGTCATGTCGCTTACCATCAGACGAGAGGCTCCCTCGTCTCGGCATTCAATAGTACACAAAATATATACTGGCATAGGTGATAAGAAACCTGTTAGCATATCCTTATAAAAAATCTTCGTAAATATTCACATATATTATCACACACAACATACTTACAAAATTACGGCCGCAGTTTTCAAACAATTTCAAAGAGTAATGTGCGAAAAATAAGGTGTTTCGCGGAGCCCGGCGCAAGAACCGCTATAAAGTTACTAGATGATACTTTTCAGGCGGAAAATACTCACGGCCTTTCAATTGACATACATATGAAATTCGCGAATAATTCACATTCGAAATTTAAAATGCGCACGCCTCCATTCGAAATTTGAAAACATCACACGTCATTAAGGATTGTTTCGAACTGTTTGTAAAATTCAAACTATCATACATCAAACATGTCGGTTGGACACTGAGAATTTTCTAGTCCAATAAAACCACAGGAGATGCCATGATTAAGCTTTGTACCTTAGTATATGATAGCAGGCTTACAAGAGAAGAACATAGGCTACTAATTACATCAAACAATATAGGTCATATACACGCTCGGTAATTATACGTTTGTGTTAGTGAATCTAATGAAAATTACACATAATTGATTTAATGACGCCCATGCGCCATATTGTATATGTGTATATCGCAACTAATTTGAAGCCTCGTCAATATTCGATAACTATCTGTAATGCGAATGCGTTTAAACCCATGTGTATGATAACTGTAGGTATGGCAACGTATAATTGAATATATTTAATGTCTTCTATCCTACCAACCGAGGGTAATAGTTTTTCTAAAATCCGTACTAAGTGTTGAATAATAACAGCAAATAGCAAAAACAATGAGTACATTGCCTATTCTTTAAATTGATTAATATATTTACCACGGTCCTCGATTTTTAAATTATTTAATTATTAAATAAAATATGTCATTATTAATAACAAAGTTTAATAATAACTGTAACTAATCTCTTGGTAATCTAATTCTTGACCAAATCGTCGAGTTAGATAACCGTAAGTTGGTGCAACCCGAACTTTTTGTAGATTGTGTTAAAATATAGTACTAAACTTTAAATGGGAGTGTAAGTGCTGTGAGTGTGAGTTCTTTAGTTTAATGCCGCTTTGTAACCGTCTGGGGTTTGAGTTGTGATCTTTTGACAGTGCGCGGATTAAGTTTCAGCTTTTAATATATTTTGAAAGTGTAAAATATTTATATTCTGATTGAGTATAATTATATAATGGGTTGGAGGTTAATGTTTTTTGTTACTTAAGTGTAAAATTAATGATAAATATTAATTACATAATGTTATGAACATTTTTTTTTATATTATTCAAAGTAATAGATGTAGATACTATCTTGTACGTATTGCATTATAATAGATCTGTTATTTTAACTCTATTTCTGCTGTAACAGGATAAACATTGTAACCAATAATTCCAATCATTATGCAACATCTAATGTCTTAGTAATGCGCAGTTAGTAAACCAAAGTTAAATCGTTACCATCCAACCAGGCATAGTGTCATCAACCGTCCAATGAATTCAGTTCTAAAAATCGTTCTGCCCCCTGTTATTTGTCCCATCCAGCGGTTCTACGCTGAGCTCTCCTGCCGGCAACTGATACGATCCTTTTTGTTCCAATACGCCAACATATTGGCCGCGCTCGCCCAGCTTTCCATCCCAATACTTTACGTACACGAGTTGAAGAGTTCCGTCTCATTTAATTTGACATTGATTTGAGTACGTTCTAAATTTGAATAACTTTAAACAAAACGTATTAAAATTTGAACGTATAACTTTGATAGAAATGAAAAATAATGTTTTGTACACTTCTGACCCAGTACGTGACTGTTGGGTGAGATTGTCTTCAGTCTGCCTATACTATTACTACTATTATAAAGAAGCAAAGTAACTGCGGTTGTTTGTTTATCGCGAGTAAACAAAGAATTTCACTAACATGAAACAGTCCCTGTGGACGATAGCCTAGTTGGGAATGGAACGGTCTGCCGAGACAATGTCCGCAGGTTCAAAACCCAAGGCACACACCGCTGACTTTTCGAAGTTACGTGTGTATTGTTTATCAATTATCGTTTGATTTAACGGTGAAGGAAAACATCGTGAGGAAACCTACATACCTGAGAATTCTCCATAATAATTTCGAGGGTATGTGAAGTCTGCCAACCCGCACTAGGCCAGCATGGTGGACTAAGGCCTGACCCCTCTCAGTAGTAGAGGAGGCCCGTGCTCAGCAGTGGGCAGTATATAGTACAGGGCATTGCAAACAATCCCTGAGTAACATAAGCTATATTTGTTTTTTATTTGATTTCTTTCACCAACGTGTCCAACCTAAAAATCGCATCCAGAGTCTCACGACACACAGCCTAAGGCAACAGATTAGCTACAAAACAAAAGCAATCAAATTTAATATCAAACCCGAGAACGCGTTACGCAACACTCATAATATACCACTATAATTTTAACCGACATAATATTGCGCTATAGCTAATAAAATACGAGGTAATTGTTATGTTCCAACATGAATAAGTTTGTTTGATGTAACACAACGCGCACTTTGCGGCGCAGCCACTTCGCGAATCTAATTTATAACTAAATTAGTTCGCATGCTTATTGTAACAGGCGCGTAATTGGGCGAGAGAGCCTGGCCGATTAAAAAGAACGTACATTATCCTATTTGAATTTAGAATAGGTTCGTAGTTGTTCGATTTTAAATTTGGAATTGATGGAAAAAGATATTTTTTTCATAATGAGAGGCAAAAAGGACAGAATACTTTATAGTCTGTGGCCAGCTTTAACTTGAATAATAGTGACACTGGGATAATTGAAGTGAAAAAGAACATCTGGGTATGGTCCACCCCTCTAATTCATGTAACATCTAATGAGCCTAAAATTATTTTCCCTAATTTCATTTAGTTAAGGCATAATACTGATGATGATGATGGTTACTGGTAAAATTGAGGGCAAACGTCCGAGAGGCCGTAATCCCGTCAGATGGTCGGACCAAATCTGCTCTACCCTAAACACCAAACTCCACGTTGCGCTTCATGATGCTAAAGACAGGAACAAGTCGCGCAACTTGTTGAAGACCAAGATTACTCCATGGTCAGGGGATCACGACCCTCAGCACTGAGGAAAACGATGCAAGGAGGAGGAGGAATGCATAATAACAAAAAAAAAACATTAGTAACAGTAATCCACCTTTTAAAATATTATCCACTAATAAAGATCATTTCAATGTCTGAAGACGTTACTGAACTCAGCAATCGCCGATTAATATTGCTAATTGACTGACTCCGGGCTGATACTCAGCAGAGAAATCTAAAACTACACCTGACCTAAGAAACGAACTAAAGACCTTAGAAGTCTCACCTCATAAGCATAATTAAGCCACCAATACAGTCAAACTGACACCTAACTAACAACACTAACCCACTGATAAGAAAGTGGTAAAATAACATAACATTATAAAAAAAATCGTTTAAAAAACTAACCTGTAACCAAAGGACTCCACGTGCTCGCACATCATAAAAAGAGCTCAAAAGCGCAACCCTGGCAACCGACAGGAAAAAAAAAAACCAACTCCCTGCGCACCCCTCGCTTGTCAAACAACTAATTTGACGCATCGCCCCCTGGCTGTACGAGATTTACACCGCGGATGAAAAGCACAGGGAAGTGGCAAGTTCTCTCGACAGTGTTGGCACAATAAAAATAATAATAAAAAAAAAGTTAGATACCAATAAAAAATAATGGAAAAATGACACGTATGACTGAATGATCTGTTATCAATTTAAGCCTCAACAATAGAAATTAAAGTTCAAACTTTTAAATTCGATTTAAGAAAACTCTAACTTCATAATCCACTTATTAACTCGTTACATATCATTAGGACCTTACATCACTCACAATAGATATCATAATTGCATAGCATAGAGCTCCAATTACGACGTGTCACGTGCCACTTCCACTTGAATGCTTTTTATGTTTTTCAATGTTTGCCAGGCCGTGCCACTGATTAATATTTCCGCGCGGGATTGCGTGACGTGAGACTGGGCTGGACTGTCTACGTTATTAGACGAGAGATGGCGTTGAATGGATGTGTGTCGATGCGCGCGTTTGTAGGTCGAGGTTTGTTATGATTAAAAAGCTGATAAAATTATAAAAACTCATCTTACTAGATAAGGATTTGGCTTGTCAAAGATTTCCTTAGATAGAATCTCATGCAATTTTACCTTTTAATCTAAATTTAGTGCCGCTCTACCTTACCCTATCTTGAGCATCCTTCTCAGTAAAACTATTGACTTCAAGCGTATTAACTTTAAAATATTTCAAGTGTTAAAACGTAACCAATATACCATTATATGCGATATGATTGGAGCTATATACCATGTCGTATGTAGTAAGATGTTAAGCAACTATGTACAAATAATATGTACCCTATATCCATAGACATCTGGCAACAAATCTAACTACTGGAGTCTTACATACGCCTTCTCTTACACCGGTAATGGGCTACTTGCGGTCGCATTTAACTGAGATACGACTGGATAAAACAGTATTAAACTATCTTGAGCAGTGTTTTGACTAATTTTGTAACTTAACTATTAATTTGAGAGTGAAACAAAATACAGGGCTATGAATAACTTATGACATATCCCATTTTAATTGATTTTGCGTAAAATAAAATTGTTTATTTCGAAGGCCCTTATTGTTTATGTGTCTTGGCATGAGACAAATTCTTCATTCATGCGGTTCTTAATACATTTTCTAATCATACTAATATTATAAATGCGAAAGTTTGGGAAATGTTAGTATGTTTGTATGTTTGTTAGAAGTAAACGCGGAAACAACTACTTTAAATAAGTGACACTTTTAATATTTCTTCAAATAGATGGCGCTGGCGTCGTACTGAGTTTTAGAGACTTTTGTACCGGGAAAGGCGATTCACGCGGGCAAGGCCGCGATCAACAACTAGTTATAAATATCCTATTTGAACCACGGTCTTATACCCCCCCCCCCCCCCCCCCCCCCGCACAACACAGCAAACAGAATAAGATATTAAATAGGCCATTCAGTATTACATTTTGTTCTTTATATCAGAAAAGCGGTTCATACATCTGTTTTATTTCTAGGTCTTACCCATCCCGAGTTTTTATTCATAGCTTAACGCGAACAATGAATGATATAAATACAGCCCAGGTGTCACGTCCAATCTCATACTGTTTCTTATTTATTACGTGTGTTTCATAGCTTCATGGATACAAAATGATATTACGACATACAGTAGGTTTGAATAGTACCTTTTGTGCCAAATACGTCCTTTCTGTTTGACACGAATCATGTGATTTTCTAATTTATTTCAATGTAATATCATTGTTTAACACCAACATAAATGTCCTGAACTTCAAGTAAAATTATAATATTTAATTAGAAAGATCTCCTAACTATTGTCGATTATGAATGTAAGATCCTGACAAATAGTAATAAAATAAAACTATTAAACGTAACAAAGCTCCTAATTTTAATAACCATTTTCCCAAACCACAATGAAAATATTGATAAGTTGCTTCCACGAACAAATTCGTGCCGAAGAAAGAAACAAAAGAAGGAGTAGTGAATACCTCCATGCCCGGTTCCTCCGGGATATGTAATCTAATACAAGGAATATTGACATATGATATTCGGTAAAGTTTTTTGTTGCCATCCAGTAATGTGTTTGGGAACGCGGCAAATATTCTCGGTTGAAAATATTACTTACTGATTCTAATACATGTAAATGCTTTGATATATATTATTATTATGAGCACATTTTTTAATCACAAATTATGTATATATAGTTTTCAAATTCGATTTATAAAGTAATTATAAAATAATTGTAATATTTCTTTCGTCATAATATTATGTACTACATGAGTAAATATATTGTGTATTGTGTTTGAGTTATGTGTTTTAATGATAATCCGATTCTAATTTCAAATCTTGTATAATGATTCCTTATGTTTACGCGAATGTTAGACATTGAAATTAAACTATTATAACGGATTTTATCGCGGTATTTAAAAAAACTCAAATTCCATCACGTCATTTTTAATTCTTCCTGACATTTTGATTCGACGTTTAAAACTTATAATTATGTAATAAAAAAAAATATTATGTAGAATTTTGATTCCTTCAGACATTTCGATTCCAAATTCAAATCATATACCTATTAACGAAACCCTACTGGCGGTAGCCATAACGCGTTTTTACCCCACGATAAAAAATATATTATCGCGTGTATTTTTAATTAATTCCCTTCACACCTAAATAAAAAGTAATTTAGAAATGCATTTGTAATAGTGCGAGTCGGACTGTGTTTTTTCAATTAACTTCTTCGAGCCTAGACATTTACGAGCCGCTTGAAACGTAATGGGGGACATAAAGACCGTTGTCCACTAATTATTGGCACTTCTATAATTCAACGCGAATGTCACGTGACGCGACGACACGCGAGCACTGTCGAACATCACGCTGTTAATTACTTTCCATTACGTGCAGGGTTGGCACAAAGCTATTTAGTTGCCAATTAACCTCATACCGAACTAAATACGTTCGTTATTGACTTGCATTTGCATCGGGCTTCTTTAGTTTATTGCGAGAGATAGCTTTTCTCGGAACTCGATTTTACGTGAAACACAATGCTTGCAATTCTCTTCATTATTGTTATTTCATTCTGATATAAAATGAAGTTTATTTTCTTGATTTTACTATCAGATTTTGAGGTTTTTATTACTTGCTACTGGGTGGTTACTAAGTACTAGACTATTACTGGAGCCCCTGTAAGGGTCAATTCATACGAGTGCAAACTCTGCGTTCGTATGAATTGACCCTGATGGTATAGTGAACCCAACACATTTAAATTAATAGTTTATTATACCCACGATATTTAACATTCTAATTTGGTATCAAGATTTTATAACTCCTTCTAATAACTTAAATAATCAATAACTATAATTAAAGATCTTCAAATGCCTGGACAATATGTCCAGTGCCACAGCCCTGACTGTTTAGACCGCTAACAACACACAAGTACAGTTAAGTGAGTTGGACAAACTCGACCCGCACGCTATCAATACCCATAAAAACTTAATTAAAACAAAATATTGGAATTGGCCCAATTCATCCGCGAACAAAGTTATTCTTGTATTGACGCTACTTTTCCGGACTAGTCTAGGAATGGTTTGTTGTTCTTCGAAATAGCGTTTACGCAAATATAGTTCCATACAAGTCCAAAACACGACGTTTTGTAATTTTAGATTAGAAAATAATAAATTGTACTCGTTTACACCATTTTTGACGAATATTTTTAACACACTTTCTGTGAGCGTGTAATTTACCAGTAAATATTAGTTTATGTACCCATAAGAATTTATTGTTTATCAATTAAACCTACACACCTGAGAATTCTCCACAAGAACTTCGAGGGTATGTGAAGTCTGCCAACCCGCACTACGTGAGCGTGGTGGCCTAAGGCCTCAACCCTCTCATTAGTAGAGGAGGCCCGCGCTCAGCAGTGAGCAGTATATTATACAGTAGAGGTGGCCTAGCATTTTGTAATACAGGGCTGGTATTATTATATTACTATTATATATACCCATAAGCATCAAAGCACCATTGAAACGCTTGCTTTACAATACACAACTTCCCTATAACGCGTCATATTTGCCGATCGCACACGCAATATTTGTTCGTCACACCGTCCCCGCATAGGTCAAAGCTTTACGCTAAACGTTTCAAAGACCAGTCAACCGAAATCGCTAACAGCGCACAATATTATTAAAACTACCCTCAATATACATAGCGGGCTGTCCGTAGTTAAATAAACAGAGTTTAATGACTATCCGAAACTGTATCACGTCTCTTTGATGCCTGGTTTTATTGATATACGTCCAGTGCGGTGTATTGGTTGCGCTATGTACAGTCAGCAGTATAGTATCGGTACAAAATCAAAATTTCATATCGCTTATATATGCGTTAAGTTAAACTGAAACGTATTTTTTCTTCGTTTGAAGTAAAGTAAATCTCTTTTATTTTATTTTTGTGAAGAGAAAAAGGAAATTAGTAAGAACACAAAAGTATGTAGGCAATTTGAAATTATGAAATTGTTCAGCTACTTATGCTGCTGACTGTACAGTGTCTCTCTTCCCGGTCGGGTTGCATTACCTGATGATATATTCGTATTATGATTTTGTCGCTCTTAGGCTTGGAATATTGTCTCGGCTTTAGAAGAGCCGCCTTTTTGCAACATTTAGACAACGTAAGTACCTAGTTGTAATGATGATTTACTAGGTGTCGGTCGCGGCTTCACCCGCGTGAAAAGCTTTTCCGGCTACAAAATCCCTAAATCATTGTAGCGATCCATAGCAAATTCTGTACAACGCCAGTACCATTAACATACATGAAAGTATGGACAGGACATGGTCAATCCGTGTGACAAATTTCATTCAAATTCGTTCAGCGATTACTGAGTACACTTCCAATCAAACATTTCAACATCCAAACATTCGCATTTATAATATTAGTAAGATAGATAAATAAAAAAATCAAATAAATCACGTTCACAACTAAGCCAATTCAAGACACCTCATCATCAACAATTTACGCAAGAAAAAGCACTACTGAAACTTCTATGCATTATAAAACATTATCCTCTTTTATCACACAATCGGGTGAAAGCAATTACTAGAGACGAAACTTGTCATAATTACTAAAGGCGCGCCTCACACAGTCAACTAAATGACGCCGCTTTATAAAAGTCCTTATAGACACTTAATTTTGTGCAACGACAAGAAAATAAAAAAGTAATTATAACTTCGTCATCCCCTGGCTTTATTATCTTACATCCCCCCTCTCCCCTGGCGGGCGAGGACACCTAATAGTTAAATAATATATTTGTCCTATTTTCATTAGGTCTTTATTAGAATGCTAGGAATTTGCAATTATCATGTTGTATCTTTGAGTATTTAACAACTGTTTTATCGACGGATTTTAGCATTTTTAATCTTAAGATAAAAGTGGAATGTGGCGTTCAGTGGAGTAATTTATTTTTAAACGTTAAATAGGTAATGAGGAAAGTGAATTACTTTCAATGTTTAGTACGAAATATATGACCTAGGTATAGGAACTAACCAGAATCCAAGGTTATATACAGAATTTGGCATATGATAATTGTTGCAGCTGTGTGAAGTTTTCTTTGATCGGACACCTCCGGCCACATACTCAACAACCGATTAAGTCCTCAACCGCCGCGCGTAAACACCGGCCGGCATGCATGATCGGGTATTAAGAGCCGTGTTTTTGCCACGTACCTGCCCCCCCTCTCTCGTCCCTCCACTTAATGAACTGTCCGACCGGACGGCCGGTGTTTGCCGGTCGCGCGATATTTGCCGCCGCACCCTGTTTGTCCAACCCCAATAATTTAAGGAGTACCTACATTGTGCGGTCCAATTTGCACAGTGCTTCGATGGGTACGTCCATGTGTCAAAGTTTATGGGGCAATTATGCGTCGCGTTTTTTTCACTGTTTGTTTGAGCGTGTCATTATGTTTTAGGTGTTGTTATGAAATGTTTTAATTTATGATGGGGAATGAACGGTGGTTTTGGAGTTCGCAAATTTGTTTAATGATGTACGCGTAAAGCTTCATTAATTGGAGCTCTCATATATGAGACTCTGTGTATTGTATCACCGTTTTGTCTATTCAAATCGCTAAGCAGCATAAGCTCACATATGATTCCCGAAGCGTTAAGCAGAGTCGTAACTAATGTATCCACATTTCGCCTAGCTTACATCCATACCGTGCCTCCAGCCACGTTTATTTGCTAATATTTCCTCTCGTTTTAATACATTTCCTAAAAACCTCATACATCTAAGATTCCACACGTATTCTCCAAATAATAAATTTCACAAAAATTACCCCAAACATTTTATCAGCCAATAATCGTCGCCGACATCTGTTTACGGGGTGCAAAGCATTGATTGCGCGATGAAGTCTCGTTTCGCGGATCAAATATCAATCTGGGACGCGACGCCCCCGGCGACCCGGCGCCCCCCGGGGCCCCCGCTGAATCCGCCTCAGGCCAGGCGGAGTAAACCGCCGGGTATTGCCGATTATATGCCTGAATATTGACGGTACGTTTTATAGACTCATAAGAGTGATTGGTCTCGGTTCTTACCCGGGTTAGTATATTGTTTGAGATTTCTATTCGAAAAATAAGAAGTTGAATAAAAGTATAGATGTGTGAACTGGATTTAACTATAGTCAGATCTAGGTTTTTTTAACTCTACTATATTTATAGTGTGTTTAAGAGGTACTTAAGTTATTCATGAACTTGCGCCCAAACTCCTCTGAGCTTATTACTATGCTGTAATAGATATATTTATCACAACTTCAGGAACAATTCAGTCTCACCTATGATACGTATGTTTGAACAAAAATGTACCAAATTTTGACCACCTGAGATGAATTAAATATCTGGGCCTTGTCAGCTTCACAACCTAAGCTTGTCTGTCCGATATCTGACTAAAATATATTTATTCATATTATTTTAAAAGAATCTATATCATATCGCTGTCAGTGTGTCCCCACCTTTGCGCCATATTCCGCCACCAGAGGACGCTGTATGAACTAACTTCACCAACTTTTCCGATCAATCTCGCTTACGGTTTACAAGGAACGGATTTTATATTTGAGACGAGAATTTGTTTCATTATGACGATGGATGTTAGATGGTGATTTTGGAATTATAATAGGTCAGTAGAAAATGTTTAAATTGATTATTATAAAATATTCTGTGTAAGAAAAAGTAATTGTAAGTAAATATTACTCATTCGTCTTTTTAACATTAAGTGTTTTAATTAATAAAATAGAAAACGTATGACACTGCACTACACTCGTCACCCTGTGATAACCATTTGATGTTAAGTCGTATAATATATAAAGAATATATAAAGAAATAAAAAAGGGTATTCATTCTTATGTTATTCTAAAAGAACTTTGAATAGTGTAAGAGGTGTTTGTTTTTTTTTTCTCTTTAATATTTTTTTTACACACACACACAATCACGTCTTTTATCCCCGAAAGTGCAGGCAGAGACGCAACTAGTGCACACACTTTTCGCTGTGCATATTCCGTCCCATGATGTGATAGGGGGCGAGACTATCGCCATATCGGGCACAAACTGATACTGAATACTGAATAGAAAAATCCAACCTCACTTTGCCCGACCCGGGGATCAAACCCAATATCTCAGCATTGCGGTTGTACCGTAATACAACTACGCCACCGAGGCAGTATTTTTTCAAATAGTAAGTAACTGTTTAAAATTCAACCACAAATCTCAATAAAAACGTATCATTTGATTTACTTTTACCCAGTTCATTCCCCTGTCGGGATGCTTCCCTTATTCTTTAATACCATATAATTTAGGCGCGCCGCTCCCGCGACGTCACACGTAAAATATTGGTAGCGGGGAGCAATGCAAATTGTCCCGACCCCGTTGGATTGCCGCGGTAATGTGACGAATTCTCACAAATTATCCACTGGCAATAAGATAGATGATACTGTAGTCTAGATCAGAGCGTACCTTCGTACTGAGGTGTAGAAACGACTGAGTTTCTATACTGAAAACTTGAGCTAAGTTTAATTGATATTATATCAAATGTGTCAGTATTCAGAAAGACGTATTCAAGCATGCTGCAGATATGATTAGCCTAGTTTTGATTACGAGCGCCTGCTGATGTCAATCTTCTCAGGGGATCCAACCCCAGGCAAATTGTGTTAAACACAGAGGCTTGCACTACATAGAATTCAGACGTAGAACCTCCCGATCTACGTATGCGCTGCTCTAATACAAAGGAGGCGACATTACGTTCAAAAGCTATAATGAACGAAGTTGAAATTTCAATTCGCCATAGACCTCGCCTTCCTTACAGAATAATTTCAAACATTATATTTGTTAAAAACTAAAAATTTCATAGAGTTTCCATTAAATTTGTCACTACTATAGAAAAGTTTCCATTATTCCCCCCGTTCTTGGAACGTTTTAAACCGTTTAATATTTTAACATACAAAGTCCGGTATAAACATCATTCAGGATCGCTCGACGGCGAAATGCGACATAGATGAAAGCGCTCAATTCTATGACAAATACCTACGTTCAGAAAGCTGTAGTAATGTCGGGCGGAGGGTGGGAGGGAATTCACGCACGGCCGGAGGTCCAACGAGTTCCTATAAAGGGAACCGGTTGAGGGATTAAATATAGTCCCCGAATACAGGTGATTTCGGCGCGCGCGTGCCACAACAATAGAGAAATTCTGTTTTCATTCGATATACATTTGTCGTATGAATCATATTTATCGGCCGTTATGTTTCGTTATAGCTACATGGAAAACAGACAAAAGACGTTTTGTGTATGCTATGAAAACTGATATTAACGAGTCCGGACTTGAAAATTACGCATAAAAAATCATAATTAATTACTCCACCACAAAATATCACCTTACCTCATTTTTAATTACAACCCTTTGAAACGAGATATCGCTTACAAAGACAGTCTAACCTTTTTACACAAAAAGCCTTACACACACAGTTTTAGATAACAGATCAACAAACCTGTTAAATATTTGTTAAAGTATTAAATTATTCTACGAGACTAGAGTACTCATAATATTATATTGTACCAGAATGTTAATACAGTACACATGTAGAAATTATAGTGATTTGGTTATGTGCTCAGCTGGTATATAATGTTATCTAATAAGTCATGCCAATATAATCCTTGCGATTTCGAGTGACTTCCAATATCAACACAATGTCTTTATCAAAAAGCATGTAACCACTACGTTAAGTACTACTACAATTAAAATTGGTCAACTTTAGAAATGTTTTTTATTCTAAATTCTTCAATAATAGAATGCTAAAAATACTGGCTGTTTATAATCTTCTTAATTTTACAGCCAGTCGCAACATAAATTTGCACTACAAAAAACTAAAAAACCTGACATACTGGCCGCTTCTAATAACTTTGTTTTAAACCAAAAATTCATATAAAAAAATTAACAGCTGCGTCATGAGTCATGACATATCAATGTATGAGGACAAAAAAGGAACCGTCTCGAGTTACGCGTGGTTACGCGGTGGCCGCGTTTCGCTCCTCATTATGCCTTTGACACCCAAGCTGGGCGGTCTTGTGACTCTATTATGAATTTACATTTGTCAAATGACAGAGCACGTTAATGGGGATAATATGTTATAGTATAACGAGATTTTGTACGTCTACGATTTTTAATGTATTATAATATCGTAAGGTTTATAACTTCTAAATTTGCTTCACTACGTAACACCCAATAAGTAATAAATTTTTGAAAATATGTATTAGTATATTTTTAGACTTAATTTTCATTGCATGGAAGATTTTAACATTAGTTCTAGAGCAATAATTAAAACTACCAAGTAGATATTACTAATACGCCTTTATCTTATGGATTTCCTATTTAAAATAATAAATCTGTAATATTTTTATACAACAAAAGGTGTAAAAGTCCCATAAACATCATTGGAATCCAATATAATCTTATTTCACCATTCACTAACTAACAAAATATGCCAAAAAACTATTTCAAGTTAGACTAAACACCCTTATTATGGGAAATTAGGAGTTATCTTTGTGACGTTGACATTTATTGACTAAATACTTCATATTAACTTCTCACAAAAACGAACTACTACCATTTTAACCCAACATCCACCGATGACACTACAAAGGGTTCGCAAAGTCCCGAGCATTCGCACGGCACAAAAACCGGCACAATAAAACGTTTGACTATACACGCACGGCAGTGCAATGAATTCTAATGATTTGACGCGCCGCGCCGCGCCGTGCCGGCGTATCACACACGGGAAAAGTGCCAATATGGGGCACAGTTTAATTGTAACGGTAGAAAGAATTTAGTGATACAGTAAAGTGACATCCCTGCTACTACTTTTAAGTGCATTGTTTGTTATCTCTAGATAGTAGGTATAATTATATCGTCATCTATAGTTATATAATACCCAAGGACGATCACTTAACTTCAAATCTATCAAGGGGAATACATACCACTTACCATGAAATATATTTACCTACAATAAATTGAACAGTGAAATCTCCACACACTGTGTGCCTATCTGCGACCGAGCACCGAGCAGTGCCGTTGTTTTATTCCACGTCGGTCGAATAAAAATCAGTGACCGTAAAGTGAAGAGGCCGAGATATTGAGTGTTGTATCGCATCACCTCGTAAATTCCGCTGTGCACCCATACCGGCGCCATTCTCAACCACTTTCGACTTTGTATTAGGTTTTCGACATTTGTCGTTATGTAATGTAACAATAGGTTTTGTTGTATGACTCGTGTGTTGTATTTATTTCAAAAGTTAGGGTTTTGAAGACTATACAATATTAAGGGCACAATTGTATTGTTCATTTTAAGTACTTTTAATTTAAGGAGAAATCTTACTACATATAACCCATTGTTCAATGTCCAAAACATTATAAAAATTATATACCTACACATAAACAAAACATGACTGTCTCGATGGCGTAGTTGTATTACGGTACGACTACAATGCTGAGGTCTCGGGTTCGATCCCCGGGTCGGGCAGTGATATTAGGTTTTTCTACTCAGTATCAGCCCGGAGTCTGAAATTTGTGTCCGATGGCGATATGATTGCCCCTTATCACATCATGGGACGGAATACGCACGGCGAAATGTGGGTGCACTTGTTACACCTCTGGATCCCCTTCGTGGATAAAAGGCGTGAGTATACGTATGCTTATGCGTACATAAACAAAAATCCTTAAAATTACACGTAACTACCGAGTATCCATCAGAACAATATCACACGTCGTGAAACAAACCTCAGCTCATTTTGTATAACAAATAGCCTCTTTAAAACAGCATACCAAGCGCCTGACAGTGACATAATATCGAACGAAACCAGAATCTCGCACGAAAGCCAGACGCCTCGCGAGCTGATGTCACATTCTCAGATCAACGGAGCGAGAAATAAGTACATTTTTGCCCACGATACGTAATGTGGAAAAAATTTAAAAGCAAATCCGCGGGGTATTGACAGCTCGGGGGTTTTGAGGATAGTCACGTGTGCAACGCATGGGTGGGTTTAAATTAACTGATTGCATCGCTTGTGACGCTTTTGTAAGATAGGTGGGAATGGGAGGTTGATCTATGGAAATGAGTTTTGAGCGATTGGTATTTTATTTCAGTAGCAATAGAGAAAGCGACGAAAGCCTAATGTAGTAGGTAGAATGGACTCCTGCGGCAAAGGTTACATGTTCCAACTCCGACCACATGGAATTTACTTTACTTTTTCGAAGTAACGTATATGTTATTTCCTATTGCTCGTTTTAACGGTGTATAATTATGTATTTTTCGATATTTCTTACACAAAAAAACTATTTCAGAATACTTATAATAAACTTACCTATAATAATAATCATATCCTAAGATTTGATTAATGTAATCATCAAAATTTACTGACTACAATAGCCCCTTTATATTCTCGTCTACCCCATTTACGAAATAACACCGTGATCCTACCGTGAACTAGCCGGCTTAATAAAATGTTAAGAATTCAGACACAAAGCACTTTTAATGAGACGTTTACCGGGCTATAAATTTTTCGATATTTTCATCTTGAGCAAAATATTTGCTGTCTCACTCTCACTTGTAGGATATCGTATAACAGTCTCTTTCGCCCCCGTTGAGTGCAAAAGAAGACCGCTCGAGGCATCTGCAATCAATGGACCGTTCAAATTGATATAAGATAGGAAAGGTATCCAACAGGTGCGGTTTTGGAGGTCGTGTCTTGAGGACACGACCCACTGACACCGAAATTTATTTTGATTAGTTAGGAATCGCTATAACGTCACTGAGAAGACTGCTTTAATAATCCATAATGATATGTTTCTAAATAAATATTATTTTTTAAAAGTTAAGACAGCAGTGTAAAATGTATACTTGGTTATATGTTTTGGTATAATTATAATCATGATTTTGAGCAACATTTAAGAAAACAAAAGTCTTGCCTAGCTAAACTTTTATACTTGAGAGTCGGTCTGGATATATTTTACCTCTTTTATTGCGTATACTTTTGTAAGACAAATAAATTTGAAATGAAAGCAAATCAGTACAATAAAAAAAAATTGAAAACATAATATTCTTTAGCAATTCATCTCTCGAAATTTACAAAATCTAAATATACGTGTTGTCCTGCTTATACATAAATCTTGTGCCAAGTCGTAAACCTTGAGGTATGGAATTAGATTCCTAATTCAGTAATTTTCTTTGTGTTATTCTTTTAGCTGTCGATGTTTGGTTAAAAACAATATTGCTTTTTAGTTTGTTCCTTTTGCGTAAATACTGAGTTCTTAAAGAGTCAGCGAGAGCTATGGATTCTTAAAAATGAGGCATAAATAAGTTTATGATTATTCTTTTGACTGAGCTTATCATAGGGTGAAATCGAAATTGAATAAAAAATAAATTATAATTTATAATACTTATCCTGTATAATCCATGAACTTATGACACCCTAAATACTCAACCAAATCCGCTCCACACAGAGTTATAATAAGACGCTACCCGATACTTGGAAGTCTTTCATCGAGATTCTGTGTATGCAAAGTTCATTTCCTTACAAGCGCTCCGTCATTGGAGGCTTACGACTCCATAATTTGTATCGTATGTGTGTATAAATGGAGGTGGTAGCATGCTAGCGCTGCATGGTAGAATGGGAGAAATTCGTTGTTTCGAAATGCAAAGTATGCAAAGTCCTAAAATTAAAATTTTTGATTGAAGGGTCACAGTCAAATATTAAATATTTCCATGGGAGCTCTTTTCGAAAAGTGAATACCTATTTACTTTTTTTAATGTTACGAAAGTATTGCGTATAATATTCTATTTTTGACACGCACTCAGACACATCCTAATTTATGTACTTTCGTATGTAGTGTTTCTGGGTTTATACTTTATGAAAATAATAATTATTATAAGACTAATTTATCGGTCTTACTTTATGAGAATCTACATTATGTATAGTTAATATTAAATTCTTTTTTACAGGTATGTTAGCTGTTTACTCGAAATAATCTATAATCGTAAGTACTCGTAGAATCAATATTTATTTTTCCTATTTAAAATAGCTGTCAGCTGCGTTTGCCATCCAGTCATACCTAAAATCATATCATCAGTTCCAATTTCAAATATTTATACCTATGACATAATGTTTCTATGATGTTCTTAGTCACATATTGTCAATTTACCAATCTATAGTAATCATATCAATTCTATTTAAAGCTTGACGACCTTTACGATTGCCAGCGAATCCTTATATTCCCGTGAGAAAGGAACCAAACGGTAAGAAAATAACCTATAAACGAATCAGTGCCTTCCCACGCATCTTTGCATCTCCTTTGACCTTTTGAACGAATAAGTTTTATTTTAGTCGTGGCATATTGCGATAAAGCCCTCTTAGGGTATATGCAGACGATGTATATATTGTATTGGTATCGAAGCCATCAAACGCAACTAAAATGCACAATAAACGCAATGAGGTTGGGCACTGTGTATTTTATATTGGGGTGTGTGAATCAAAATAATTTATTTAAAATTACTTTTTAACTTACCCAACCATTTTCTACCACAGACAACATAGCATGAAGTGCCATTTATTAATGCACCAAAATTCAGTAGTCGATAAATTAGGCCACGTTTTTTCAACTGTAGTTATCTTTTTGTTAGGGTTTTATTAAGCTGGACGCGCTCGCAGCACCTGGAGCTCTCGAAGCTCTGCGAGCGCGTCCAGCTTAATAACACCGATGTTTACCCTAACTGCAGTTAAAAAAAACCCGGTCTTAGTCTTATTTGGGCCACAAAATTATATTTAACTACAGTAATTGTGCATTAACGGTTTACCCCTTAATTCCAAATTACCCCAAAATATTATAATGCGTCTGCATAGTTCCAAAAAAAGGTTTTCAATTTATGTTTTAGTAGAATTATTTATTATACATAAACTCAATAATTCGAACGGTATGCATAATATAACATCGCTGTCATCGAAATTTCTTGATAACCCTTATACTATAGTAGGGACAAACTAATATGGCCGGTATGACATGACACGGTTTTGAATTTTTTGGGTAGACGTTCTCTCAGAATTATCGCTTCGAGAAAAAATTGAATTGTCATACCGGCCAGCTTAGTTTGTCCGAACTATAAAAGTATTTTTTTTCACAGTGGTTTTTGAAGTGGCTTTTATTTTTTGGTAAAACGTTTTTTCATTCAATGTAAATTACAACGAAATTTCTAAATGTAGGGAAATATCCCCATATAAAAAGGAAGACAAGTGCCCTAGCTTATTCAGTATTCGTTTAACGATGATTACAAGCGCATGTCCCGGGAAATGCATCTGATTTCGAAAGCTAAAGATTACAGAGATAGTACTGAGTTGTTTTAGTCCGAATCTTTATTTTATCTACTGTAATGTGTAGGAGGGATGCAATGTTTATGTTTCTATTAGCAGCAGGATAGATTTACTGAGATTACTAGCTGCTTAGGAAGGTTATTCTCGTGCAAGAGTGTTATGTTAACCTGTGTATTATTTATTTAAAATATATTAATAATGTGCATTAAATATTCCAAAACATGCACAGCGCCATAACATGAAAAACATTTAGAAATTTACATAAATATATCATAAAACAGGTCACGAGATTGATTAAACAAGGAAAGTTCGGCAACTGCGCGGAACAAACAATCCATAAAATATGAGAATAAAAATTATTAACAAAACTTCTTCTATTTGTCCTACGTGACTATCTTATCTTCCATGGATAGATTACAAATTTAATAAACTTCCCACTGCGTAACGTTGCCAAGAACTTGAAAAACAAAGGAATAAATTAGAAATAAATAAATCAGCCCAAATAACAGTTCCAATTGTCTTGGACACATAATGGAATGACAACTCGACTAATAGTTTTGTCCAGTCTAGATTTATTGTGAAAAATATTGTTTGACATAAGTACTATAAGTTATTTTGATAAGCTTTAATATACCCATTACATTTATTTTACCTTACACCAAATTAAATGAAAAATATGTTTTTACGACATACAAATTTAAAGACAACTGACACATGACTCCATACTATTTTTCATTTGAGGGACATCAATTTCATATCTTCTGGTTCCAAATATAGTGACTCCAATAGAACAAGTGCGTTTAAGATGACCCAGTTTATGATATTCAGGTCATGATATACCATAACACCTTTGTGGAACAAATAAACACATTATAAATAAATCTTATAATACTATATAAGAACAAATAAGGTATTTATTTCCAAAACAAAATGACTGAGTTTAAAATGGCAAAACAATCTTCGAATTAAGATAAAACTTAATTATAACAATTTAATGTTGATAGCAAATAGACTTACTAAAACTTAGCGATTTATATTAATAAATAAAGTTTATAATCAACGCCCGCGGTGGACACCGGTGTCCATTTATATATATTTGCCGGCCGAATACATTTTTCAGAATATTATGTATGTTCGCAAAAACCTTAGTACTTTTATGAAAAACAGTGACTTGCACTGTCTGAACACTAGAAATAAGAATAAACTAATTGTTCCAAATTTTAGGCTCTGTAAAACAAGTAAATCATATTTAGCAAATGGAATAAAATTTTATAATAAACTTCCCTCCGAAATAACTAATCTACCCGGACACAAATTCAAGTGTTACGTTAAGCGCGAGTTAATGTCTAAGGGGTATTATAATGTATCGGATTACCTTGATGATCAGACAGTTTGGAAAATTGGTCCTGCACACCATGGCCAACCATGTTAACACATATTAGAAGATAATTGCATAAAATGTCATGTGTACTCATCTACAATATTGACATTATAATTAATATTAAATCTTTATTTGACATTCATATATATACCTCAATTATAATTATCCTCGCGTTAATATATAATCATTTAATGTTAATGACGACCGACCGATCATTGTGTTGCGCTTGCCTTTAAAATTATAAATTATTTAAATTGTGCGTATTGCTCGAAAACCAAATAAAATTCAAAAATTATGTTTGTAAATGTAGGCGTATGCACTCTGTACACCGTTTAATTATAATTATTTATTTGTGTTCTCTTCTCTAATTATGTTTTTTTTTTTTAGGTGTAGAGTTTAGTGTTTTTTAAATTCCTTCAATTGGATTTTATCTCAATTTAACGGTGATGTGTGTGCATTAGCTTATATAACTAATCTGACTTTGTATGCAAAAGACTTGAAAAAAAAGAATATTATAAAGATTCAATGGACAAATGATGACAAAAAAGTAAGCCCCGAGTTTCTTTCTGCCTTTCTTCTTCGGGTAGTCATCGCTTAGGTAGCTAGTGAAAGGCTGGTAGGTTAGCTAGGTTAGGGCCTGTAGTGTCCTCACCGATGAGGATCGCGACGCGTTCCTTCCATTATTTTATTATTATAAAAATGATTGTTTCTTTTTTTTATTTTATTTTTATCTTCGCTTTCCTGCCAGCCCGAGCTTGGCTTCATTATTTATTTTTCATTGATTTTACTCCCTATAAAAATGTCTGTAGCTATATAAGTGACTTTTTGTAGTAATTATTATTATTAATTGAATGTATCTTGACTTATCATAAGTGCAATTATGTTCGCCTACGTGATGAATAAACAATTTTATTTTTATTTTATTTATTTTATAAGGAAACTAGCATAGCGCGCGGCTCCGCCCGCGTGGAAAAGTTTTTCCGGGATAAAAAGTAGCACTCAGGAGTAATATAGCTTCCTATTAGTGAAAGAATTTTCAAAATCGGTCCAGTAGTTCCTGAGATTAGCGCGTTCAAACAATCAAACAAACAAACTCTTTAGCTTTATATAATAGTATAGATTAACTTATAGCTATATATATATATAAGCGGGCGTTGACCGGTTAATAAGGGGAGAGGTAGAACACTATACAAAGCACCAGCATAACAAAATAGTACCATCATTTATTTTAATTATCCAAACAATGAAAACAAAAACACTCAAATATCTCAATGAAACGTGCCAAACAGATAACATCTACAATAACGATACAATCTCATCGCGAAACTTCGGTGTCGATAATAATAAACGGGAAACAGTATATTTTAACTTCCAAACTGGACGCCCATGTACCGGGGGTGTATTCTCGGGGATAAGATTTGTTATCGATCGTGATTTATACTTATGTCGTGCGTTATATCATGCGTCATACAAATCTGAGTACTGATGTATATAATTAGCCTCATTATCCCTCAAACTACATTGTGCTACATAATGCTATTCATTAAACAAATTGTCAAATCGAATATCGCATCGAACTCTCGCAAATAACACACTTAAATACCAATTGACGCAACAAATTAAAGCATTTACACAATATTTTACTTTAAGAAAACATTTCAACTTCGAAATCAAATGAAAACTAATATTAATAAAATAACTAAATATATCTCTTTAATGCCGTAACTCGATAAACCTTTCGAAACTAAAAACAATTGGCTAATAAACTTGTTGAAATGTAAACTAAACCTAAAATGTTCGACTTAGATAAACTGGTTTAATAAATAAATTACGATAACTTTAAACTTTAAGGGCCTTAATAATAATCGCTGTATACTGCTGTCATAGTTATAAAATGTTTTGTCTCGCTTCCTCTGATGTTCAATGTCATTTAACATAGCAAGACAAAACACTGAATAACTATTACAGACGTATACGTTTATTAGTAAGGTAGTCGATGTAAAAATGTATTCGGTCAATAAAAAACTGGATTTGATTGACATAAGTATTTTATTACTTTTCATGTTAGTATGAAATCGCTTATTATATTATTCAATTATTTATGTTTGATCAATGCAATGGCAGCGTATTTGGCTTGAGAAGCGTGATGTCCAATATCCCGAATTCCTTGAAAGAACAATTAAAATTGTCGCAAATCTCGTTGACTAAGCTCACTCTATCTCTACTATCTTTGAAACAATATAGACGAAACTAAATTAACCGAAATGTAAAGCGCATGTTACACCATGTACACAAAGCCGAAACAAATCGCCCGAAACCGAAAGCCCAGTTTACAAACGGTTATCACAAATCGCGTGTCCCGAGGCGTCGTGACGACGACGGGCCCACATTGAGATCATAGCAGATAGCGTTTCGGACACAAGAATAGAGTGGAAACAAGCCTTTACAAATAGTGTTCGAACAACTGCGGTATTCGGGTAAAACTAGCTATACCAGCGACTCCGTCTGCGTGCAGTTTAATTTACGTTCTTTGAACCTTATCCTTTTATTTAGTATGTACCTTAATAATAAATATTTTTCATAAGTGATTAATTTAATCAATAAAACTATAATTATTAGTTGAGACTAAACAACCGTTTTCTCTTAACATTATCAAAATTCGTCCAGCTATTTTTAAGTTAACAAATTAACAATCTTTGGTTACTTCGAAAGTATTATCTCGGTATTGTAGTACGTATAGCTTTTAAAAGAATGTTTTAAAATAAAAAAAATACTGAGTACTACACCCGTAGATGCACAAAGATACCTTATATTAAAAAAAAACCTTAATAATAACTAATGGAATTAAGAGAGCGTTATTTTTCCATTCTCCTAAATTAAAACAACACAACAAAAACTATTTTAGAAAAAGTAAACAGTGCTAGAAATGAATACAATAAGTTGGTTTACAAATGTTATCTAGATCGTCCTCGGCGTCTATTATCACTGCGACATTGTGATCGTGCCCTCCGATAACAAGAAGGGCGGAAGGAGAAGGGGGAGACCCGGTCACCAACGTACAACTGTAAGGGATTATTAGATGAGTTTAGACTTAATTGAGGTTTTTTTTTTTGTTTTTTTTTGCACTTGTGTTCACATTTTGCCAATGTCAAGTTTGGGTTGTCTTTTTTTATTATCTGTAGCATAGCTGTAGTATGTCGAAGTAAAGCAGTGACTACCTTACCAAGACTTTATCGAGGAGTTTTGGCGGCAACAAAAAAACACTTGATTAGCACGATTATTTCAATTCACTTCATTTGAGCTCTTTAATAGAACTATATTGGATAATATGCCACCATAATTATGCAATATAACACTAAGTATCACCAAAATAATGAATTAAAACAAGAGCACCTCATGACACTTCCAAGTTCCCGCCAAACTCTAATTGAGGTTTAAAAATGTTTGTTAAGAAAATACTGGCCTCAATGTAAATATAAAAAAAATGTATAAAGTATGATATATTAATCATGAAAGCATAAAACTGGCTTAAAACCCAATTTAATATTTCTCTAAAATTAACAAAATTATTCGCCTCTCGTCCAAACTAAAACATTTGGTCCAACATTGGCCCCACGCTTGGTGTTTTCATTACCCAAGCGTATTAGTCAGCATTCGCCGAGCCCACCTTTTACAACAAGATTTAACTCACTTAACATTCCGACTTTTGTCTCTTTCACACTCATGCATATGCAAATTATCCTTTTCACTCCCACGGAGGGACTTATGAGTAATTTGATCGTGAACGGATTGTTGTTAAAGAGGATGGATTTTAATACTGTCTTATTCAGTCCTTTTAATAACGGTAAACAATTAAGCTTTACAAAAAAGGTTACTTAAGGCCTGTTTCACACCATTTGAATTAATGCTATTCGTCACGTAAATGTATAAGCCGACCAAATACAAGAGTCACACTCTAATCTATGCTCCCAAATAAACGGTACCTAATAAAATGAGTACTATCTACATTCGTTGTTTAATACGATAACTGTTAAATAAAAGTTACTTGAAACTTGTGAAACAGATCCTTGTGTTTCAGCAGATTAGGTACTGTTTTCTCCCTTTCTCTCGTACGCTAAATAGTCAGAGTATAAGAGACAATCTAACATTATAATGGTGAGATTAATAATCACCGGATTAGACAGAAGAAGAAGTGAGTGTGATATTCAGAATTGTAAATCTGGGTCATCTATACTAATATTATAAAGAGGAAAGATTTGTATGTAAGTATGTTTGTAACGAATAAACTCAAAAACTACTGAACGGATTTCGATGAAATTTAGCACACGGGTAGACCATGTCTTGGATTAACACATAGGCTACTTTTTATCCCGGGAAAATATTTTTATCGCGGAAAAACTTTTTCACGTGGGCGAAGCCGCGAGCAAAAGTCTAGTATTTTATAAGAGTAAGAAAAAAAACATGACTTGTGTTGGAAAAAATTACGGCACGTTCTTTTAGATTTCTCTACCATCCCACTTCTGGGGTATAAAGAAAAACAATCGATGTTGTCTCAAATCTCAACTATCGGGAATCAAACCGCGATATCTCATTTCTAACCAAAAATTCGCCTTAGTTATACAAAACATAGTAAAAACCAGGAGAACCAAATTACAAAAACAAAACCTCTCAACTCGTATGAACTGTAAAAAAACTTACTTTCCAGATTATATGGCTTTTGCCTTCATAGATCTTCGCGAACAATGGGTCGCGATAATTTTGCGCGCCGTGAATGGGAGCACGCACATAAATGTCGCCTCGCAAACGCAATTCGTTATTTTTAAAAACTGCATGAATGGCGCGAGATTGCGCCGCGCCGCCCGCGACTAATCCGATTAGCGCGAGCGTGTTAGTTTAAATATGTTATGCAGTGGCATTTGACGCAATGTCTTATGACTGGAATTATTAGAATAGGTTAAGTCTTAAAGGAACTTAGAAATATGTTTATTACTGGGTTGTAGGCCCCTCGCAATGGCTATTATCGTCTGGACTGGTATTTCTACCGCCAATCATGCAAGCAGAAACTGTTGTATTCTGGTTATAAAGACATTTCTTTAATTTCTATACGTTATGTGACTTTACACAGAACTAGCAGGCAAATTCATTTCTACGGAATATTATGTACCAACCAATTAACACAAAAAGATATCTATTGAAAGTTATAAATATTAAACATAAAATTGAAATACATAATATTTTCCCGTTCATAAACGAACCCAAGTACTAAAGCTATTATGATACGTAAGCCACAACGTGTGTTTTGATATTTTGAAATACTTACATTTTATTACACATTATTGTTAAATTTATTATTTTATGTACCACACAAACAAAGCAAACGTAAAACCATTTAACTATTCCAACATCTCGAATCATAAGACAAACCATAACCACACGCGCCATTTGCTCTAAATGATGAATTATAACAACGAGTTCACCTTAACGGCATCTGCAAAACATAACTGCGAACATTAAATCGCAAGTATTGTCTGTCTGTCGCGGCTTGAATGCGCCGCTTTATTCCCTTACGAGATAATAACCGTTCGCGAAGTGCGTGCGTTTTATCACCCATTTTATAATACACTGCGATTCTATACTGGCCGTAAAGATACAATAAAAAAATACGGTCAGTCGTCGGGTGAATGGAAAGCTTTGGTACGTTCAGTTGATAAGCTAAGTATTACATTTTACTGACTCAAATGTTGGGGAAACAAAAACATTTCTAACAGTTATTATCTATAAAAAATGTAGGAAAATTATTGTCTATAAAACATACCTTTCACATGTTGGGTCTTCACTTTTGTATAACATTTTGGATTTTATGTCGGTATCCTTTCATTTAGTTGTTACACATTACAAGATTAAAGACTTCTTTTTCAGAGCTGTAGAAATAATATGACTCACAGAGAAATTAATCATAACTTACACAAAGTACAGTAACAACAAATCATGAACATGATTACATAGAATCTAAAGACACGTAACACACGGGCGCAGCGTTAAGCGAGCACCCTATCTGATTATAATGTAATCCTTAATAACTGGTGGTAAATAGCTTACGATAACAGCGCACGGGCGGGCAGCGTCACGTAGCTAATAACCGAACTACATACAGCCGGCACGTTCGCGCGATATGTTGTCGAATGTGGGAGACAACTTGTGCAATATGCAGTTGCTTAAACTGTATTCATGTTGTCGGTTTAAAGTGATGTTTATGTGCAAAACATGTAGTGGCGGACTTATTACCCGCTCTACAACATATATTCTTAGTTCCACTACTAAGTTTTTTTAACAATTGTGCTGTCTAAAAGCTGATTTTAACTGAAACCTTATATCAGCGGTCAGCAACAGGCGGACGGCGATCCGGATACGGACCGCGGAAGGTCGATCCTTGGACCGCCGTATATTTTATAATATGCCTACCTATTCAATTTAAATTACAGTTTTATATAACTAGCTTTACATTTATTTAGTATTATGTGCGTTTTTTTTTAGGACCTCAATACAAATATTCAACAGGATCTGGACCCCTTTAGAAATTACTTGCCGACTCCTGCCTTATAATATGCTAGAGTTGTAATTTTTTTTAGGTACCTTTAATGGAATTATTTTTGGCCACCGACAATATATATAAGTAGCTAGACCGGGACCTGGTTGGCCTTAAGGAATGATTGACATTGAATACATACTAAACACTCGTGGAAAGCTTCACTGTCATGAATCTAAAACCTAGACAAAATAGATAACAAAAGCAAAATAAAATTTTACTATCCAACAAATTAGTTCGTCATTCACTGAGACCGTGTGAGCGTCTTGCATCATACGTTAAGTTACACTAAAATAGTTTAAAGTGTTAGATACAGTTATACGTGGGTAAACCAAATCCAACGTAAAGGGAATATCTTGAACGATGTATGTCGCAGTTTCGGGTTATTGTTAACGTGTAGATTTAACGTTTACGTTCAAAGTTATTACGTTAGTAATGTTGTTATTAAGTACTATGTACGTTTGCGTTTAGAACATTAATTACTTTGAGGAACTTAAGTGTTCTTTGCAAATTGGTTTGTTTTATAGTTACTACTAGTATGACTAATCATAGTGCATTAAAATATGGTCTTGCGACACTTTATGGATTCTATAGTAAAACCAAATTAATTCTGAAACAATCTTGAAAAAGATCACCTATTGACCGAGCTATAGATTAACATAATAAAAAGAAGCTTTGATTTCCTTAAGGTTCAAGTAATTCTCTTCAAAATTATATCGAAATAATAACTTCAGATGTGTCCTATATATACAAACAAACTTACATCATACACAATACCATCAACGTGTCATTGCCCTATCATAATACAAATAAAATCTAACAAAAATTTAAACAAAACTCAACATCAAATCCAACAAACCTCAATAAAATAAAACCAACAGTAACTGAAAAATGAAGTAGATAAATTATATTTATTCAGGACATTCGGGGAAAGTCGCCAGTGATTTGGCAGGCCACCCTCACTGGCGGAGTGCCAGAGTGAAAGTTTGGCACATTGGCCCACGATTTGTTTGTGGCTGAGACCGAGCCAAGATCCGTTGAAAACGAAAGTTCAATGTATTGAAATTTCTATTATGATAAATCGTGTGTTCGGATTATGGTGAAGTTTATGAGGTAATTTTGTCACGTGTTACACGAAATACAGTGTTCCTTTTTAGCCGACTACGGCGAAGCAAATAAGGGTAATGATTTTAACACCTTATGTATCCATTTTATGTTCCACTCTAGCGTCGCTCATATTAATTTAAATAATGTATGTAAAGTCCAAACTAAATTGTAGAGTACTGTGAACACATTTGTTCACAAACTTGTACAGTCAGCAGCATAAGTAGATGAATAAATTCAAAATTTCAAATTGCCTACATACTTTTTGTTCTTACTAATCTTGTTTTTCTCTTCACAAAAATAAAATAAAAGGTATTTACTTTACTTCAAACGAAGAAAAAAATATTTCAGTTTAACATACACTGTACATATCAGTCGCTATATTATGGTAATCCTAGTGTAATAATATCAATTAAAAATATATAATATTATGTTTTCCCGATGATAAAAAGTAATCTATGCTACTCAGGGGTAATGTAGCATTCTCATGATAAAATAATGTTTGAGACCGATCCAGTAGCTTTCGAGTTTATTCGTTACAAAAATACAAAAATACAAATCGTTCCTCTTTATAATATTACTGTAGATTGTGGCCGTCATAATAAATACATAAATATTTCGACCGGGACATTAACATTTCATAAAAACAGTGCGAAGTGGATTACTGTTGCGTTTTTGAAGCCCAACCTATCTCCTTCCCAATCCACGTTTCACTTCAGTAACACACCCACAATCCTCAAAAGTTTATAGCCGATAGTAACTTATCACCTGGTGACCTATTCCCTCACATACCTTCTATAAATAAATACCCCTAAATGAATATCAAATGAAATGCCGCGCCTTAATAACCTCATACCCCAATAGACCTTAAGATTGACCCGTCACCTACATTGTGCCTTGTTATTAACATACACACTAAAAAGGCAGTTCAGTGTGCCTTAATGTGCCTTGCCTGGGGAGGCGGCGAAATGAGGCGTCCATACAACTAAACTGACACCTTATGAATTTACTGTAAGGGTGGAGTTATGGTGAAGAGCGCGAAGTGTTGTTCTTTATATTCTTAATAATGTAGCTTCCTATTAGTGAAAGAATTTTCAAAATCGGTCCAGTAGTTCCTGAGATTAGCGCGTTCAAACAAACAAACAAACAAACTCTTCAGCTTTATATATTAGTATAGATTAAATGTAACTTTTTTTTTTAATGTGCAAAAAATTATACGATGGCAACATTTGTAATGAGTAATCAGCGTTTTGTTTTTGGTTTTCAAATAATTCAATGTAAAGAATAAAATACGTATAAACATGTAGTAGTTAAAAGATTTATAATATTTATTGATAAGCTATAACAGATGAATGACAATAAAAAACCTTGTTTTTGTCCTCTCAATCTTTTACATTCTGTTTAATTCAGGCTATGCACAAAAAGAACTTACAACGTGTCTGCGGCAAACACAAATATGGCCTTTCAAATTATTTACATCATATATCTGGTCAAAATATGAATAACAGTAAAATCAAATGCAATTTAAGTCTCAACGTTTCAATATCAAAATAACATTTAATTACATACTTCACATACATATTGCATGCCCGTCATGTTCACCTACCACTGGGTAATGGTAACAAATTAATTATTGCTCAAAGTTAATTAGATCATCCGGTCGGTGTCAGTCGTTCGATGCAGTCAAACTATTTACGCTATTAGAAACTATTCGGGGACAACTATGTTCACTAACAATTAACTTGGATTAAATTACTGGCGATTTATAGAAGTGCTCTCTAAATAGTGTACAGTTTTGCGTGTAGTCTGCTAGTTATGTGGATTAGCATTATACAGTTATAGTAGATATCGCATATCCAAATAAGGAACACTCCAGGAATAAAAAAAAATTACAGGCGTATAGTATGCTTTGCTCATTATATAACTTAAACTCATATAATTACTTTTAATTCCCAAATGACTTTCAAAACCGCTACCGCTCTCCGCTCCGCTTATCACTGCCCCCCTCGCGGACAGGCAAGGTGCGCCATCTAAACAGAAGTTATGGTGCTAAGTAATGGCCTGCGTATACGGCACACGCGTCGCTTTATGCCCGTCGTAAAGTCGCTACAGCGCGTCACTGTGAGCGCACCCTACGTTAACTAGATATTGGATTCCGCCTTTTATTTACATGTGAAATGCGATATAAATTGGATGGGAAGAGTCGAGAAACTCTTTGTAGGTGTTTTAGGGTTCCGTATGACTACGAGTATATTATTAAGCCTACTTTGTCTGGTTTAATTTCAAAGGAACTCTTGAACTGTAATGGGCAACTGAATTTTCCCTAATCATATGGTTATTGTGTCAGTACCTTAATTAAATTATTAAAAAAAAAGCAAAAGGTGTCTCTCGAGACAGCTAACTATTTTATAATTTTTTTTCTCTTTCGAAAGTAATACATACAAAATTCAATCTATAAATCCGTTAAAGTATAATTTGTTGGTTTTTTTTTATTGCATTGAATGACGAGACGAGCATGCCGTTCGACTGATGGTATGCGATACGACCACCCATAAACAGTAGCAACACCATTCAGCAGCTTGAGTTACAAAGTACTGTTTAGCATTCCACTGCGCTCGTCATCCTGAGACATAAGATGTTAAGCCTCATTATGTCCAGTAGTTACACGGGCTACAATGTCCTTCAAACCGAAACACAACAGTACATGCACACTGCTGCTTGGCGGTAGAAATAGACATTGCGGTAGTACCCACCCAGACGGACTCTTACATATGAGAGACTTACCACCAGTAGAAATGAAATAAAATAAAAGTTATAAAAGTCGAGCAAGTTTGAGCCGAACGCCACATATTGATGTACGGAACCTTGGTACCCAACTCCGACTCGCGCTTGACCAGTCTTTTTTAATCTAGTTTGCGTGTTGAACATAGATTTATAAGTATTGTTTTCATTTCAGGTTTGCCAGTTACGGCTGTGCGAAATGAAGTAATAAATTTGATTTTAGAGGAAAAGAAGTTTTATTTATTTTATTTTATTTTATTTTATTTTATTTGGGTGGCTCACAGCTAACTACAACAATAATCAAAAACAGGAAATAAATACAACAAGCCAATCACGAGCCACCACAGATAGATTTTAACAGTTAAATTACAATTTCTTTAGTCTAATTACCTTAAGTACTTAAGTAACCTAGATTAAGTTGAATACATGCTTTGCCGTTCTGTAGTTAAAAAGAAGATATAAAATTAATTTGTAAAATAGTTAGTCGCCATGAACCTCAACAAAACCTCTGGTTAAAACTTTTTTCGCAAATGCGATGCGAAGTTCTTATTTTTTGGATTGTAAAATCTCTTTCCTTTATCTATTCGGTTGCAGTTTTGCCCTTTAAAACAAAAGAAGTGATATTTAAGGTGAGGAGATCATAGCAAACCTAATACGCGAAATGATGAAAAACCTCTGCCTCCCCCTGAAAAAAGGCGTGATGCTAGAAAAATAAAGCGATTTTTACAATTAACATTTTAATCTCACATACAAACATTTCCTATAAACGTGGGATTACCAGAGCACACTTAAGTTAACCGTGAAGTTAATTAAGTTAGATTTTAGCTGTAGGCCCGGACAAACATGGCAATGTGTACACTGTTTACACTGCGGTCTGACGACCTTCAGATCCAGGTGTCCGGCTGGATGGTCTAGTGCTTTGTAGCCGTCAAGTTTGAGGTTCAATTCTCGGGGTATAAATATAAGATTAGTTATTATTGTAAGGTTAGTTGGGAAAAGTGGGGTTTTCGGAGGCGCAATAGAGATGTTCGTTACCTTAACAATAATATTTTTTTTAAGATTGGTTATATGTTATTCAGGTTTATAGACAATACTCTTAATGGATTGTCTATAACATCTATTTCGTAAATCAGGCGTTACGAAAAAATACTTACTCGTTTGCCTTGCTGGCGTTTGCAAGAAAATAATAATGTATTCTGGGTAGTTCCATTGATGCACTTTTCAAGCGTATTATTAAAGGTCGCTATCCTTAGTCCTTACGCATACTCAAAACCAGAACTGCAGATTTATACGTTTCGACATTCCCTCTCATTCGCCTTCCTTCTTCTTAGCATTCCTACACCAGCACTAACTTTAATATCGCGTTAAAAAAGCGTTGAATAAGTGTGAAAAGCCATTACACACTGCTGACCAACGATACATCAGCGATCACCGCGCTGCGAAATAAAACCCACCATCACCACAGAACACATTACAGCCAGTGTACTCCTGCGGCAGAGATTGTGTACCTATTTATTTTCGCCCCTTCGCCGCCTCGCCCGTCGCCCCTTCCGCCCCTCCGCGCGAGCGACACTCGCGTATTTGTTCGCCCCGGGATGTTTGTCCACACGTGCATTTTAACTTTATTTATGTGATGACTTCTGGCCATAATCAAAATTATTTATGATTTTTATTATATGTAAATCTCTTTTGTCCGGAGTTTCGGTCTAAATTACGTTGGCCACCTGACTTTTATAATTAAAATCGTGTCTGGTACGTTTTTATCTCACGTTATATAATTTTCGAATGTTCTCATTAATATTTTTTAATTGTGGCTATTAATTGTGCCTTATTTTAGAGCGAGAAGCACTTGTTCTATGTTTATGTTTATTTTTGCAGTATTACTTAACAAGAATATTATATATCGGTGGAAATGGACGAAGAGCCGATACTTAAAATGTAGATTTCTTGCATATACAAAACCTGCCTTTACACATTACATAAAAATTACAACTAAAACATACTTCCAAGCATATCGATTTTGAGATGACGTCTCCACCGGCAGGGGGCGCTGGCGACTCATTGATTCCGGATTATCCGGTAAGATTAGACCGGCCCGGCTCTAACTATCCAGTAAGACCCTTTTATACACACCGGGCATCTTGTCTCGATACCCGGATTTGGAACAACTTAGATATGTATAATGTATGAACTGGTATAACTGGAAGCGGCTATGGCCTAGTTGGGAGTAGAACGGACTGCCGAGACGAATGTCCACAGTTTCAAACACCCAAGGGACACACCTCTGACTTTTTTAAAAAAGTTATTTGTGTATTCTTTGTGAATTATCGCTCGCTTTAACGGTGAAGGAAAAACATTGTGAGAAAACCTGCATACCCGAGAAGTTCTCTGAATTTCAAAGGTATGTGAAGTCTGCCAACCAGCACTAGGCCAGCGTGGTGGCCTTAACCCTCTCAGTTGTAGAGGAGGCCCGTGCTCAGCAGTAGGCAGTATATAATACAGGACTAGTATGGTATGAACTGGTATGGTGATACCCAGTTTTTAAATGCGATACTAAAAATAGGAGTGATATGGCTTTTATTTAAGGACTAAAAAACCTGTCCATGAGCGATGGACACTTACCATCTGATGGCCTGGATGCTCGTCTGCCTTTAGAAGCAATAAAAAAGGTAAGGTATGGTAGGTAGGAAGTATGTATAGGGAGACGTAACTTTAGGTCGGCCAAAAATATTAGGGTAAGATACAATAGTGTAGTTACTTCTCCTTAGTGAGTACCTTTTCCCGGAGAGTAAGTAAATAATTCCAGCAACGCATCCATCTCTTCTGGTATTTTGGGTGATTACGAATGGCAGATCACTCAACATCAGACAATTCGCTAGTTCATTTAATTGCATTTTAAAAAATATTTCTCACCTTCACAAAGGCAACTCTAAGTCTATTAGTCCCAGGAGAAATAAAACTCCGCGCACACGACAAAAGAAACATCTCATACGTAATCGCTTTCTCAATTCAGTGCAGACTGAAACACTTTCAGCGCACTCTTTAAACGGGTTTTCTCATTTTTTTCCCTGAAAACACTCGACGGAAACTGAATATTTTACTCCGCGTAAACGGAGACACGTGAAATGTCCTTTTTTGTTGGAGTTTTTATGGTTTAGGTATTTTCAGAATCGACTGAGGCACTGCCTAGCAAAAGTAAGGTGGAATATCTTAACTGTAGTGTTGCATTCGGCTAGTGATTAGTAGAAGCTCATAATTCCTTTCTTTTTATCATCAAGTCATACGGGGAAGGCGCGAACTCTGTCAACTTGTTCTGTTTTGCTCTGTTTTCTTCTGAAGCAACCTCACATTCGTTGCTGCCACATTCTGTTGTGTCTGATGTGAAAAGTTCAAAGCAGTGGCGCGGTGAAATATGCCTTAACAATCATTGAGTAAAAGCATGGTGCATAGTATAACTGCAAATTAATAAATACTGTCTACACCGTGACTCTAACATCATAAAAGCCGTAAAAGTATAATACGTATTTAATAGATAATCGATCACAGATAATCCATATTAAACAATCTTTTATTACAACGATTTAAAACTGAAAATCATAAATTCGCCGACATATAAAACAAACCAAAATTTTGGGAACAAATCTTTCCAATTCCAATCTGAACTGCGCAGTAACTACAATAATAAAGCATCTTTGATCCGAATTTCTGTTCGATTTCTCGAAAGCGCAGATTGACTAACCCTTTGTGCGGACTGTTATCACAAGGATTGCTCCAGATTCCTGAGAATTAGGGTTAAATATACGCGACGGTTCACAATGACAATACGGTACCGCTGCGGCTATTTACCTAAGTTAGATCGTAGCTCGTTAAATATTGTGCAGCTGTGATGGGATCGTGAAAATGTATAGTTTGATTACGTACATTGCAGTTTAGTTTGACAATGTGACCGGTTAATAGATACAAATGAACATCTGTCATATGGATATAAAATTATTCATTGCATTTGACGGAAAGTTCGGTGAAGTTAAAAATTGGTCAACCAGTGAGCATGTGTACTATTACTAAAACAGCATTTCTCTGGCCGGCTTTAATTACGGATTTAGTTTGAATTAAAAGCTTACAAACTAAATGACGTTGGTCTGATGTGATGAATTGTCTAGTCATAGTTATAATATGACTGGAGGTATTGAATCTCTACAATTAAATATTAAAACCAATTAGATATAAAGCTTTATTTTATAAATCATTAATAACTTTGTTTTAAACCATTTTGGATCATAAAAGTAATAACAATAAATATTTACACAATCCAACTTCTTCAACCTAAATTCATTTATAATTGAAACTAATAAAACTTGCGTAAAGTATTAAATAAATGTCTCAAGAGTGTGAAACTCGGCCAGAATACTAAATCTAGCGGCTTCGTTAAATAGTAGACATTGGTTAAGACCAAATAATCTCTACAACGGTACTCAATAGTTACAATAAATTTTAAGTGATGTGTGGGATTGCTAAATTTATTAACAAAACATACAAATTATGATACGCTACTTAATTGGATAAATTATACATTTTGTATCTATACACTTACTTAAAGAAAGATAACAATGTAAACAGTCACATAATACGACATTATTTTTGGATTAAAATATTAAATCACTGGCAAAATTTTCGTGCTATCATATCCTAAGAACTGTCCAAGGAATCTCTGCTCTATACGCATATTTTTCAAATCGAAATACAAAGATATTTCATTTTTAAATTTACCCTAGTCCTCATTATTGAAACCAATGCAAAAACTAATGACAATTCAAACCTAACCTCACACTAAAACGTAATAACCCATCGAGCAGTTCAAAAGCGTGTCAATTGAAACATACGGTCTCGCGACACAAATCATCGCCGTTGATCGACAGCTGCAATGTAATAACGCTGTTATAGCTGCAAGCAAAACGAGGCGTTTCGATTCGCACTATGGAACGCGCCTATGTGTGAGTACCTATACTGAGTTCATAGTATATTACACCTCAATATTTGCAGTTGTGAGTTTAATTTGCTGCAAACGTCAAACTTGGCAATATTTTATGAACTTATAAATTCACTTAAATATACTTTGCACTTATTGTTAAGAACTCTAACAACTAAATAATATTATATTTCAAATTTCATAATATAATGTAGCAATATTCAAGTTTAGTCTCGAATTGAAGACATCGGTACTTACACCTACAGAGAAAAAAACGAAGCACGCTAATACTGACCCACACTAAGCTTCCTTCATGAAATCCAAACAAACAGACAACAAATCAACTGATATTACCATCAACAAACAATTTGGCTCCCCGCACTCATGTTAAACTACATTTTGTTGACCAATTGACCCGAAACATCCTTTTTTATCCTCCCGAACTGGGAATAAATCCGGAATCTCCACTTAGTCGTCAGGCAGGGTGCCAACCGTGACTAAATGAAAATATTTTGCAGGAACCGGGTTATGCTTTACCAAGATTCGAAGTTGTGGAAATGTTAAATGAATTAAACTGGTTATTTTCCGTCAAATAATTGTACGTTAATTCCGTAAAAAAAGGTGCACTTTTGGTATAAACAGACACCTAAGAAGATGGAATTTTTACAAAGCAATGTGTTTTATCTGTAAAGATAAAATCTTAATTATACTTATCCCTTTCAATGGCAGGATCTGAACTAAAAACCTGATTATATTATACGAAAGTCAAAAACATATCTGTAGTAAAATATAAGACATCTTATGACATAATTCTTTATCCGTTTCGCGTATTTAATTATAAGCAGGAATACGCTGGATGCAGACCACTTTTAACAAGTCTGTCTGGATTTTTTTAAGGGGACGCCTATGTTCAACAGTGGACTTCGTGTGACGGATGATGATGATATTTATTAATATCTATTCTAGGTAAAAGAAAACGTATTAAAACTGTAATATATACGTGAAGCTATAAAAAAACAAAAAGCATACATTAACCCACACCACACCAACCAAAAGACACATGTACACGACAAATTACAAAACGATCACACGATTATCGTTAAAAACAAATAAAAATTAACGTTCGGAAACAACGTGTTCGCCAATGTGAACAATAACCGTATTGAAACGGTATTCCCGGTTAGCAAAACTCCCGGTAACCGTGATTTTTTAATTTCAAATTATTACCGGTAAGGTTTAGCTTAATGGGTTCTTTTAATGGTCGAATGAATATTTAAATGATACGATATTAATACCGGTGCGATCCTTTTATTGGTGCCTCTAATTAAACCGCAATTAAAATGTCATTGTCAAGAGCAAAATTTCAATTTTCGAAATTTTCATTATATTAAACCTATCTCAGACACTTAACCCTAGTTAAATATAGATACCAAATGAATTTGGTAAATGAGTGATCAGATAAATCTTATCTTACTTATTAATATGATGTTTGAATGTTTTTTAGAAGTTACTGCAGAAACAACTGAACGGATTTGGATGAAATTTGGTACAATGGTAGACCATGCCCTGGATTAACACATAGGGTACTTTTAATCCCGGTAATTTGCTCCTAATGGATGTTTTTACTCTGTTTTTTGTAGTAGTAAAGGCTTTTCGCGGGTGAAACCGCGAGCAACACCTAGTATATCACATTGTACTATGTTATGACGTAGCAATATACTAGGTTGTTATAGGTGTTTAATAGATCTGAGTCCGCCTAGGTAAGTATGTCAGCCTTCTACATTTCTGCCAAGTAGAAAAGTGCGAGTAGGTACTATTGCATTACAGATTTAAGATAAATTTTAAGGATGAATAAAGAATTTAATTTATGCCTCGGTGACGTTCCTACGCCGTATGACCACCACTTTGAGGTTCCCGGGCTGGGCAAAGGATTATTGGGTTTCTCTGCTCAATAGCAGTCCGGACTCTTGAGTTTGTGCTCGATATGGCGATAGACCAGCCCTTATCACGCCATGGGACGGAAACACATGGTAAAAATGGGATGCCCTAGAAGTAATTAGTTTCCCAATATAATATATAATATGGCCAATGGATGGCGAGGTAAGCCCTAGTTAGGTAGTTTGCTCACAAAGTTAATTACAAAATACATACATACACGTGTACGTACATGCATAACATTAATTGATAATGGTGTCACAGTAAACCAATTAGCAGCTCATTAGACAAATGCTAACGAACTTAGGCTGTGACCGATGTCCTGGATTTGATTAAGGTCTATCCCACAGAGATACAATTCTGAGATTACTGGATTGTGTTAAAATGAATACTTCAACTTCCAAAAATATTTAAAACGTTTTTTTAAATATTACTAGCTTTTGCTTACGGTTACGCTCTCGTGAAAGAGTTTCAGGATAACAGTCCCGCTTTATATTTTCCCGGGGATAAAAAGCGTATGTCTTTCCCAGAGTCTCAACGTATCTCCATACCAAATTTCATCGAAATCTGTGGTAGTTTTTAAGTTTCTCGCGTTCAGACAGACAGACAAGGCTGGAGGACATAGTTATAAATAAAAACTTTTTAACAAAAAATAGCACCGACTTCAAAAACCACTATAATATAAAAAAATAGCTTAAACTTTGCTCATGGGTTATAAGGAAATTTAAATACTACTAATATTATATACACTGCAATGAATAAACCTTTGGAGTCGGTGCCAATAAAGAAGAAATCAAGGAAATACGCTCCCAATTTTCAGAGAAATCGGTGTACATACATAAAAAGAAATACAAACACAGGAATTGATAACCTCCTCCTTTTGGAAGTCGGTTAAAAATGAATCCTTGTTTATACAACTGACGTTTATGTAAAGCCAATGAAGTATCATCGAATAGACGTACACAAGTATACCAACAACGAGAAACCACAAAAAGTCGACCCATCGATGACGACGCGACCGTACAAAACTCACAAGGAGCATTCAATTAATAAAAAGCCAAGCAGACATCGAATGAAACGGGTAATAAAAGTAATAAAGTGTATTGTTTGCGAGTAGATCGATGGCCGAAGACCCGTTTAATTAATGACCAATCTCCAGAGACTCACCGGCACTTAGGTTAATTAATTAAACCACTGGAGCTGGCAAAGTGTAGTCTCATGTTTGCGCTCATTGTTTTAAAATGAACCGGCCTTTTTTTACTAATGTTATCGGTTCGTAGTAGGAGGTTAATCTCAACGTCTTGGTGCCTTTTTGAATGACGAGGCGAGTGTCCAAGAACAGTACTCAAAGGTTGGATTAAAAAAGGCTGCGTAACTTACTCTATTTATTTATGGAGTCATTTGTATGAATACAATGCAAATATATGTATGTAACTGAGCTTTGTCATCAAAGAGGACGCGAACGGAACCTATTTCTTCGTTATTTCAGACTCAAATGTGGGAGGGAATATATTTCCCGCATCTCCAGGTTAATCCTTAACTCACGAATGTTTCTGAGATATTAAAACTTAAACATTTTTTTACTATCTTATCTAGGTATTAATACAACACAAGTACGCTGCAAAACACAATTTGAATACTACCTAGCAAATGCTAAAATAACGTGTACATTGTTCTATATATTTGTCCTTTTGACCAGGCGCGCGAACAATCCTTTCGTAAATTAAATAAAACAATATCTCACTCTGAGCTTCAAATTGGCTGGGATTTGAACCATCAATTATAAATAATGGTCTCTTAAAATAACTTCAGGCAATTTATTTTTACGTTTAAAGTGAAAGGGCAAACTTGAACGTTTACCTCTAAATACACATTAATTGCAGATTCTAGGTGTAAAGGGCGAAGTAGCTTAGTGGAAAGGTCAACAGTTGAGATATTATAGTCAATCAGACATATTTGTTATATAAGCCTAAATATAATGAGACCCAAAGTTTCTTATAGTCTCACATAACAGTACATAATACGCGGTATTTCAAGCCAACTTTAACGACGAAAAAAAAAAGCCTAGTTGGGAGTGAAACGGACTGCTGAGACGAATGTCAGCAGGTTCAAAACCCAAGGGCACACACCTCTGACTTTTCTTAAAAGTTATGTGTGTATTCTTTGTGAATTATCGCTCGCTTTAACGGTGAAGGAAAACAACGTGAGGAAACCTGGATACCTGAGAAGTTCTCTGAATTTCGAAGGTATGTGAAGTCCGCCAACCCGCACTAGGCCAGCGTGGTACCTTAAGACCTTAACCCTCTCAGTTGTAGAGGAGGCCCGTGCTCAGCAGTGGGCAGTATATAATACAGGGCTGGTATAGTATGGTTAATGAGGATTTTGACAACTATCTATTCACTATTGCATTGGCTGTTACCCAAAAATATTACGTCAAATAATATAATGACCCTATCATTATATTATTTGAATCATTGGCGTACATTACGACGTATATCTATATATCGATGGGAGGAAAAACATAGCACCTTTTAAAAAAATAATCCTGATGAACCTAATGATTAATTGTAACAAACTTCAGCTGGGTTACTTTATAGTTTTTCATAACATAAACGAGAACCTATTTAATCAATTTTAATTTACGTAATTCTACATCAGTAAACTTCATTTAATGTATCCTAACGTCTAATTACGTTTTGTTGTAAAGATTTATCTCAAAAACTGCTTTCTTCATAAGATTATTTTGAGTCGAAATAAATTACTTTCACTCACCCCTGGATAAACCTTTTATGTTCTTGAAATCGTCGTGAAATCCTCAGGTGCTGAAAAAATGGAACAGCGCCCTCCGTCCCTTTGTGGGCTTAGTGCTTATGCTATAAAATTCAGGCTTATTGATTTTAGGACTGAAAAATGTTAAGCCTAATTAAGGTTTCTTTACAGGTTTATGCTATCCATCAGTATTATTGGAAAATGAACTCAAGCTTATTATTCTAAAATATATTGTACACATTTTGTTTTGACATCGCGTGCCTGCCAACTGTGTCTAGAGGGATCCATTGCCGAGCAAATCGTGTTAGGGAAACCCACAGGAATTGTGGTAATAAATAACCTTATAATAAACCCAGGTCTTTCTAATCATAACCTGTACAAGCAACAACTGGATGAAGAAGGCGATGTGATTGCTTTTCTAGTATAAATATATTGGATAATTACCTAAAACCTACATTTTTTTACGTTTCCGCCACAATTATTACCACAGACTTAATTTCCTAATAAAAATAAATTGTGTATAGACGAAAAATACCGCCGTATATAACATAAAAAATCCGCGAACAAAATTATTTCATTGGTCCCAATAAGTACGCAGTCCCTTTGATGTGGGATCTTTAAAGAACTTCTTTGCTCTTTTATTACGTCACTTGAAAATATTTTCCTTCGCCGTATTTGTGGGGCCGTGGGACGACGATCTTTTCTTTTATTTATACTGAATATGGTAACTTGCCTTTTCTTTCAATTAGCATCTAATAAGGAATGTTTGTATACAATTTATTTTTGTTTCGCGTACGAATTAAATGTTTACAGACGTCGTATGCTCACTATTATAAATAAGTATTTATTGGTTTATCATCTTTTTATGGAGCATGGGAAAAATTAACTTTTACTTTTTTACACATTTTCGTAATATTCGGCTTGTTTTTTTTAACGGTTATTACAACATTTTCCACGTATTGCAGAAATTTAACTTAGTTTTAGTATAGCTTGTCTAATTTTCTTCTGTAAAGAAAAATATATTGCCAAGCTAGCTTTTGCCCGTGGCTTCGCCTGCATTAAAGAGTTTTTCCTCTATAAAAGTCACTTTATATACAAACTATACATTTTTAACAGTATCCGTTATAATTGCAAGTACCAGGTGACAATAAACTGATACAGATCAAGAGATCTTGCAATATGGTCGGTCAGGGACACTTTGGTACAAAACGCCTTTCCGTCCAGTATAAGTAGATCCCCGACTTTCGTCAGATAGGCAGTCACAATAGAACATATAAATGATTCCTCTACTATATTATGCATGTATTATATATATAAACCTTCCTCTTGAATCACTCTATCTATAAAAAAACCGCATCAAAATCCGTTGCGTAGTTTGAAAGATCTAAGCATACATAGGGACATAGGGAGAGACACCGGGAAGCGACTTTGTTTTATACTATGTTAAGATAACGCTAAAAAGCTACTCAAACCGTTACGCAACCTGGTAATCAAACCGAAGATCTCCTCCCAGTCTACCCATATCAGTCATTAGATCAAGAAGCCGATTGCATTACCCTCACCAAAACAACCATACATCCTACAGCGAGCCATCGCGGTAGGGGGGAGCGGGGCGGGAGATGGGGAGTAGAGATCGCCCGGTTGACTCGCGCCCATTATTTTTACGCTCGTCGGCCACCACTCATCGCCCAACGTACACTGCGCCACATTTTAGAATAAATATTTTTCACATGAAAATTCATGTGAGTGAAGATTGGTTAAAGATTCTTCTATGCACGGAGGATTGATACTTTTTGTAATTTTGATAAGAACTTGTAGTGTTGGCGCTACCATCTCAAAAGTTCTTTAAAACAGTGAAGGGAAGCATCTTTAGGTAGGTAATCTAATAAACTGATGATCCTCAGAGAACCTTTGATAACAGCTCTGTATTACGTCACAGTGCTGGGCAATGGCCTCTTCTACTGAAAACTTTAAAACCTTAATCCACCACACTGACCTAATGGTAGGCTTCGATATTCATATATTTTGAAGTTTTAAAAAATAACGTAGAAATTTAAATATAATGTTTTAAAAAAAGAACATTTTAATTATTAAGACTGTACTCTGCACAGCACGGTGTGCAGAGTACCGCGGTCTGAGATCGGCGGAGCGTCATTTAGTATCGCTGCCTTTTCTTTACCTTTAATGATCTGTGCTGGCCTCTAGTCCACATCTCCAGACAACTGTAGTTTATTTGGAAGCCAACGTTTGACTAACGATACGCTATTGAGACAACAACGGATTGTTTTGCATTAATGATGTTGCGTTTTACATTGATTTTAAATGTTTATTTAAATACATATTTGTTGTTGTGTAATTGTACTGTTTTATAACTTATGTTCCGTTTTTTAAAAGAAACGTCGTGTGCACAACCCCTAACCCTCAAAAGGCCCGCTACATTCTTCGCTCAACCGACTGCTACCCTGGACGATCCACAGTAATTTCGACGACTACCCAACTATCCATTGTCCTAACAATTGATATTTCGACCCTCAGTAATATATGAAGATATTATTCAATTCAACACTAATGAACTCCAGTGCGGGTTCGAGTCGTGCCTAATCCCCGCTCATTCCGCGAATCCTCGCTTTATTGATTGCTTTAATAATATGCAAATTTGACTAACTTTCTCTTCAGTAGACCTATTACGAGTCCAGACTAGTTTTTGTACTTAGTTGTACCCTAATAATTTAAAGAAAATTTCTTCATCGGAGATAAATTTTAGCTAAAAATATTCTTATATTTTTTGAAACTTTGAACCAGAAGGTTTGAGGTAAACGCCTCCTCGGATTATAAAGCTTGATACCTACGTAGTACTGTTAAAACAAGGTACAGCGTGGTAATGTACCGTGGTCGTCACTGAGATACCAGCTACTTATCGGACGACTAACACCTCAGTCCGCCTCGTGACCATGAAGGTATTTTCGAAACTTCGTGGGTAATTTTAAAATCGTCGCGACACAATCCGTAGTTTTATTTGAATAACTATGCTTGCACACTGCTTTGTTGCAGAAGTGGGATAGCAGTTGCTTCTACGGGTACCCAACTGTCCATGTATTCGAAATTCAATATTATCCTATCCTATTAATATTATAAACGCGAAAGTTTGTAAGTATGGATGTATGGATGTCTGGATGTATGGATGTATGGATGTTTGTTACTCTTTCACGCAAAAACTACTGAACGGATTTCGATGAAATTTGGCACACGGGTAGATTATGGCCTGGATTAACACATAGGCTACTTTTTATCCCGGGAAAATATAAAGCGGGACTTTTATCTCGGGAAAACTCATTCACGCGGGCGGAGCCGCGGGCAAAAGCTCGTTTTTAATACGTGTTTAATTCTCTACTAGAGCTGAGACATTCCAACCTTGTGTGAGCACAATGAAACTTACGGTTATATATCAATGCTGACATCACTAACTTTAATATTTTTATGACTTACCTACTTAAGTTTGGTGAACTTTTAATACTATTCGATATACAGCGACCAATATTTCAACTTTCTGAAATCCGAAGAATGCACAACATTGATGAAATACTTGCAAAATCCCATCAGAATATCCGGCAAATCCGAAGAATTGGCTGACGTCGTAGCTGGCCTCCGAAGGTCGTGCCGGACGTACCTTTCGTTATCGAGGTGACGGTACATTGTTTTCATTCTTGTTATCAAAATTTAGGGTGGCATTTGTAAATCGTCCGGAGAAGTTTAAAAATAGTGGCGTTGCGTGCTGTACGATGGTTATGGGCCAAGTCAGGGGCTGAAGCGAGTTGTCAGTTCAACTATAAGCATATTTGGTATTAGTTTTACTTTTAGTGTCTTATAGACATTCTAAAAATATACAACTATCTTTTCTGTCTTCGGTGAATTGAAGCTCTCTATATGAAATGAAATGAAATAATTTATTCGAACCCATAAAATGTTATACATTATTAAGATTCCCTCAATTTTAACTCTACCACCAGTATAGAGCTCTCCTTTAGAGGTAATCTTGGTGGTAAAATCTGTGTAACCCACATTGCTTTATTGACAGTTTTTTTAAGAATTTTAAAAACGAACTATCTTTACTATCTGTGATTTTACGTTCCGTAAATTGTTTATACGTGTGGCTCTTCCAGATTATAATAATATGTTCATCATAATATTATAACTTTTTTTAAATAAAACAGAAAGGAACTCCTGTTCCCGCTCCCTCCCGTCCCTTGCGCTCGTTATCAGCAGCTATTAACTGTAGTGCGGTATCAGCGGTGCGTCGCACTATCTTAACGGCGGCACCGTGGCGCCCTGCGATACAAAGTATAATTAACGCGAACTGTGAAGATTTGTTCACTTCCTAATAACTCTTCAGTGGGTTAGTTGTACTGCGTGCGCGGTATGAGTATTGTGTACCGCTCTGAGGTCTTGGGTTCAAATCCCGGGTCGAACACTCATATCACGCCATATCTCGACTTTTCACGCGAGCGGAGACGCGAGCTAAATCTAGTATCTTATAAATATTTACTTAATCGAATTTGCATCAATACAAGAGTTTTCTTAACTAAATGTTGTAATCAAAATAAATCCTTACTAATAATTGAAGTCAGTTGTACAGTCAGCAGCATAAGTAGATGAACAAATTCAAAATTTCAAATTGCCTACATAATTTTGTGTTCTTACTAATCTTGTTTTTCTCTTCACAAAATTATAATTAAAGGTATTTACTTTACTTCAAACGAAAAAAAAAATATTTCAGTTTAACTTAACGCGTATATAGGCGATTTGAAATTTTGATTTTGTGCAGATATTTATGCTGCTGACTGTACATCAACGGTAGTCATACAATATTTTGTATTTTCTAACGACAAATGTCAACATAGTAAGGCAAAACATTGTACACCACACATAAACAGCGTCTATTAGTGAGGTGGTTAGTACATTAAACCATCAACTGGTGGTAGGTCTCTCATTATGTAAGAGGCCGTCTGGGTGGGTACCACCGCAATGTCTATTTCTACCGCCAAGCAATAGTGTGCATGCACTGTTGTGTTTCGGTTTGAAGGACATTGCAGCCAGTATAACTACTGGACATAATGAGACTTAACATCTTATGTCTCAGGATGACGAGCGCAGTGGAATGCCACACAGTACTTTGTAAGTCAAGGTGCTGGATGCTGTTGCTACTGTTTATGGGTGGTCGTATCGCTTACCATCAGGCGAACGGCATGCTCGTCTCGTCATTCAATGCTATAAAAAAAAATAAAAAAAAAAAAACATATTGTACTTTCAGTCTGCAGTAAACACCTAACCCGTAAATGCAAGCATAAAGCAATTAAAACTAACCCTCCCGCACCGAATCCGTCGCCCCAACCCTCCAATCAAACAATAGTTTTTTCCCCATTAACGAAATCAATTATGATTCAGGCACAATAAACGGTAATAAGGACCGCTGCGACCCATTTCTCGCGGGGGTTAACACCGACTGCCGGGGTAGATAAGGCTGAGCGTTAATTGTCCTGGAGACGTCTTGTACAGGCTATGTTTTCTTAGATAAGGCTATGGAAAAACTAAAACACATTTTTGTATAAACATTTATTATATTTATTATTTAGAGCCACGATAGCCTAGTTGGGAATGGAACGGTCTGCCGAGACAATGTCCGGAGGTTCAAAACCCAAGGCACACACCTCTGACTATTCGAAGTTACGTGTGTATTGTTATCAATTATCGTTCGCTTTAACGGTGAAGGAAAACATCGTGAGGAAACCTGCATAACCTGAGAAGTTCACTGAATTTCGAAGGTATGTGAAGTCCACCAATCCGCACTAGGCCAGCGTGGTGGACTAAGGCCTAACCCCTCTCAGTAGTAGAGGAGGCCCGTGCTCAGCAGTGGACAGTATATAATACAGGGCTGATTGCATTGTTGCATATTTATTAATGTTCGCAAAATTCGTATTACATCTAATCTTGATTTAGCGTAGACTATTCTACCTCTGCAATCGTTTTTACCAAGTAATTGATGACTTTCGTTCATTAGATATGCATATAAACACGAAACCACTTTCACCACAAACGTGATTATACGTCCAAAACTAAATATTCTATACTAACATTATTAAACACGGAATATCCATTCCCATACCCGAAACCAACACCCGTGATAGCACGTCTGAATATTAAAACACTTTGCCATTCCAAAGGCAAACACAAATACATTACCCGCTAAGCTCTTTATGCGAATAGCACTTATCAATAGCAATATGCATCCCAAACGTGTTTACATAATCGGTGAATTCTTCCGAACAGAGTCCCGCTGCGACCGCACTCGCCCCATCAACACACACTTCGATATCGTAAAACCATAGTAATAAAAACTCAATATCAAACCCGAATGGAGAACGCGAATTCGGATTCGGCCCACGCCCCGCCCGAAGACTCTATAAACGCCCGCGGTGGTTACAAAGTAGTTATGAAGCGCCACTAAAACAGTAAGCCTGTTGGAACTAAAGACAGTTAAGCGTACGTGTGGTGACGGTTTTATGCGACGTGCTATAACGTCGGCGCGATTAAGGCGAGATTCTGTTTTTCCGACAATACCCGTTGATTATGTATTAAACGGCCTTTATCTTAGCTTTATGGGTTTTCGTTGGATATTCGAACGTTATTATACGTTCCCACGTCATTTTGTCGAGCGTTTTGTTGTTGAGGAAGATGTTGACTTAATTTTAGCATCACACGCATTCAGTTTATAAATGCAGTTTGTATTTGATAGGACGCAATTTTAAAATCAACGTATAGATCCTTCCTCATAATAAAAAAAAGTGTTATAATTTTTAGACAGTAATTATTTTTTAGAGCGTCAATAATAAATATATAAAATTAGTAATCAACCTAAGAGTAATAATTGTCTATTTGGTTCTTAAAATATTTGTAAGCGGAAAACAGAAAAACTAAAATCAATGTTATTTGTGGGGTTGTGTAATTAAATCCCATTAACTATGCTAGTAATAAATTAATATACCTAACCCAAAATTATAAATATATTATAAATAAGACTAAAATAAATCCACATTCTAGCACACAGGTCCGTTCACACGTGGCGTGACGTGAGTTTCATCGCGGCGGTCGACAGCCGGTGCTCGGTTGCGATGCACCGCGCGACAGCTTTATCTTGACGCGCCAAAACTCGACAGTCGACAATTACTTGATTACACTAGAATTTGTTAAGCGATTTAGATTGTATTTCATTGTAGTTGCGTTAAAGTTCTCATTATGAAATACATCGTCATTTATTCGTAACATTCCTCGTGTATAATTGATGTTACCTCATCGTGATGTAAGATAAAATATACATTCATTTCAAATAAAAAAATGTGATACGTAAGGATAATATAAACTAAATAAGACTATATTGAAATTTATGCATTTTTTTTTGTCATAAACTTGCACAAATTCTAATATTTTTTTGTCACAACAATTTAAAAGTAGCAATTATTTGTCTAACACCAAACCTATACTCGCAAAAACAGTCTTTAATCAAAGAGTCCAGCAACAAAAAGTATTGATAATTCCTATAGTTCGGACAAACTAAGCTGGCCGGTATGACAATTCAATTTTTTTCCCGACGCGATAACTCTGTAAGAACGTCTACCCAAAAAATTCAAAACCGTGTCATGTCATACCGGCCATATTAGTTTGTCCCTACTATAAGCCCCATTTTAACCGTGCAAGCCCCGACAGATCTTAGATAGCGCGCTAATTATCTGCATCGCATACAGCGGTTGTATTCGCCTCGTCGCGTGACTACAACCGCCACAATCCGTCTTCAATTGTCTCGATTTGTCACGAAATTGGTATAAAATACTCTCAGATAGCGTAAGTGCCACACTTGTGTTTATAACTGGTAAATTTTGCGTGAGAGTGGTGTTTTTATGTCAAATTCATATAATAAAGCTGTTATTAGTCGGAAATTATGTGTGTAAGTTTTATTTACACAATTTACGTACGTAAGTTATGACTTACAAGCCTCCTCTGCTATAATAGCCGGCAAACAACGTGAGCACACTACTACGTGGTGGCGTATATTTTTTAGTGGGACCAAGTTGTTTGCCTTGTATTATGTATGTATTACTACTCTAGGGCTTAGTTCAGCACACTGGTTCAGTGCGGCATATTTATCATGTCATGTTTTCAATCTAAAATTACTATTTGTCATAAGCATTAAGCATACCCCATACTAATGTAATGACATTGTTTTGAAGTATCTACCTACAATAGTACACAGTAACAGCAATTATACATCATTGACCTATTATTGGTTTCCAATATCGCATAATTTGTGACGTACCAGCTGAATTCAATGATCCCAATATTTATGGATTAGAATTCGCATAATAACAACAACATACATTTTAGTTTTGTATGATAGTTAATTTTGCAATTTAATTCAATCGATTGCATTTTACTATAGATGTAAAAATATAGTTTTCTGATATATTTTAATACATACATACATGAAGAAAGTAAACGGAGTAAATAATTTCGGAATTAAAATAAAGACGATATATCACGAATATTATATTGGTAAGTTGAATTGTATTTTGTAGAAAAATAGTATTCTAATACTAAAATATGACAAAAAAAACACTTCTGGAATCTTGAACACAACAATCACGCAAGAAGCATCAGACAAACTTTATAATAATCCAATACTATGCTATTGAAAACAAGCAATAATTCATTTTAATAAAATCGATAAAGTCGAAAGCTAAAGCTCTCGAATAACAAATAAACCGGTGATTAATAAATAATACGCGTATTAATATAATTGAATTAAAATACAATTTATCAACATAACTTTCGGATTGTTCGATTACTCGCGCGTGTACGAATTAATCGAACAATCGATAAACTATGATTGTTAATCGTACTTCAAACGGGAGCATAATTAAATTTTAAATAACAATTTTGAAACTTAACCGTGCGCACTCAATTTAACTTATGTAACTTGTATTGTTCGCGGACAGTTCCTCTTCAGCTTTTAGATGAGCAGTTTGTAATTTCGTTGCCGGAATAGAGTTAAAAGTATTCTCACAATTTGTACTTTGCTGTTATTTACGGGTGAGGTGGTGGACCCTTAAGAAAACATGAGAAAGATCTTTCTTCTACAGTGCATTAATACAAACTGATCGATGTATGATTATAATTATGTTGCAAGTTACAATTTAACGTACCTATTAAGATATTATGAAGAATGTAAATACTTTTATGATTGCAAATCTTAAATGACAAAGAAAAAGAACGATTTTTCAGCTGCCTAAAATATATATTATATACGTTAAAATTTATATTAAAATTAATATGACATATGGGGTCCCAGGTAACTATATACTAATGAATCGCACATTTTTTTAAATATTACAATAGTTTAAAAATTCCACACTTAAAAACATAAATGAACTTGGATATATAAGCGGGTCCTGTTCACCAATCACCAAGCATTTCTAAAGACGGAAACACGAAATAAAATAGTTCCGAACATCACGTCGCGGTCCGAGCGATCGTGCGTGAAGTCTTTACCGTGTCGTAGTCGGACCGTGTGACGGTCCTAATGCGACTCGATTGTAGAACAAAGGCTCGGACGGGTAACAAACTTGTTCGACTGTCTTTTGTTCAACTCGAAATTTAAAAACAGCTCCGAGCGTACCTCGTTCTATATTAGTGCTTTTTTAGTAAATTGAAACTTTAATGTCATTTGTTAAAGGATTTTTGCTTTGTCCAGTCTTGCAACTAATTTATACTCACTCATAAACTCATTTTTATAACTAAACGAAAGGTAGCACCTCGTCTTCGCTTGTTATACTTAAAAACGCCACATGACTGTCTAAAGAGTAGCAAACACAAAAAAACATACTCATCACGCCGTTATCCCAGAAGGGATAGGCAGAGGTGCAACCAGGGTAACCACTTTTACCATTGTGTGTTCCGTCCCATGTCGTGATGGAAGCGAGCCTGGCGCCATATTGGGCAGAACTCCAATCTCTGGGTTGATACTGAGTAGAAAAACCAAATATCACTGCTCGACCCGAGATTCGAACCCGGGACCTCAGAGCGATGTTTTACCGCTCAAGCAATATAACCATCCATCAAGGCTGTCATGATCAGTGATCACCATCGTCCATAAACACCCGTAATGACAGAATAATTCTCGGTGTATTAGCAACGTTTATACAAGAAAAGTGAAAATTAGGACAGATTAGGCATCCGGCAAGATTACCAATTATGGCTGAGTAAGATCACTAATTGCACTAAACGCAGCATTTTTTTCATTTCAAACTAATGAGTATAATTTATTGAAAACCTTGATATGGTAGTATTTATTCAAACTTTCAATCTAAATTTACAACTTTTTAACTAATTTCATTGACATTATTGTAATTTTATCCAACTATATTATGCTAGATTTTTTTTGTGTTAATTTTTTAGTATGCATTTTAAAATTATATAAGTTACTTTTTGAGTTGTTCATAACTTTGCATGCTGTGATCATCTATAATTTGTAATGACATTTAGCCTTAATAATATATATTTTAATGTTTTTGATTGTGCCAATGTACATTACGTTGATGATCCTATAAATAAATAAATAAATAAACTAGTAAGTAAGACAATGGTGCTCTTAATCGAGCCGGTAATTCTACAGACAACACTAAAATCTAGATATAGTGATAGTACATATAGTAGTTACTTGCAACACCAAACTCATAATCCCTTTATTCATCAACTCGAATCCAGTTTATTCCCAATATAATAAACAACCCTGGACATTAATCGTAGTTTAAGCCGAAAGCATAATAACGAAGCCTTCAAAATATTGGTGAGTTTCTTACTAAAAGCGTGTAATCCCGCAAGGTATCGCGGGGCAGCGCGCCTAATTACACTTATATACAATGGCCGCGCCGCGACTTCGCTCGTACAAATCTCTAGGGCGCGAGTTTAATTAACTATCGCCTGTACTTATTTATTTGATACGGGAAATAAGGCTTTGCTAAGGGAATAGTAGGTTTGATGATTCTATACCTAAAGGATACCTTTTACGAAAGTGATGTTGTCTGCCTGTTAGTCTGTTCGTCGTGTAAAAAGTAGCGCTGAGGCTTAAATTAGCTAGCTGATTTTTTTGTACTTCCATCTCTGCCTACCTTCCTTTATGCGTGAACTTATGTTCATACAAATCCTGATTCCTGGTAACCCATACAAATTGTAAACAAAATAGAGCCGCTTTAATAAAAAATAAAACCCATCTAAAATCCTACACCGCTAATTGTTAAAGAACAATTTTAATACAAGTCTAATTGAAAAGCTAATATCCAGACATTAATTATGTCGAGAGGCACGGTAATCGACCCCGCGATATCTTACGAGTGATATGACGCCCGCTTTAATAATACAATGTGCCATTTAATAGCTCGCGTATAATATCGTGCGACTTTACAAGAACATTATTAAAATGTCGAGTAGTAATAAGTACTTATGCGGTAAGGTCTCGTCTCAAAAGACTGTCGAGAGTGAGGCATGAGAATGAAATAATCAACGTGATAAAACTTGATCTTAAGTCTCCAAAGTTCTCATGAGATTTTCGCGTTAAAGACCTTAAAGCGAGAACTCAAAATAAATACACACGTAATTTCAAGAAATCAGAGTCGCATTATCAGGAATTGAACTTCAGACCTCGATCCGTCTCGGATCAAGCTAGGCTACAATTACGTTAACATATTGCATTTAAAAAAAATCTTTAAAAAGTAAAATGCCATAGTAAAAACCACATTAAACACAGTAAAATCATTTTTTATAATACTCAATAACACAACAACTTAACACAGTTCAAACAGGTAATAACAGCAATAAAATTATGTTAAAGATCCGCACGAAATCCCTCCAGCAATAAACCGCGGGCACGACGACTTGCCAAAAACCACCACAAAACGGAATCCTCAATTTGTAACACCGAATGAGTCAATCCGAACGGTTAGTAAGCGTTTTCTAATCGTGTTATTTCCAACATTTTTCCTTATTTTCCGTTCGCTGAACGAATGTTTTGAAATGTCAAAAATCCGACGATATTTCAAAGTGGGAACAAATTCTGTCGGCGATAAGAGCGTCACAGAAGTTGGAGTGTATTTCATTGGAGTTGTTATCAGTTGGCGGACTGTGCGGAGGGGCGAAGGGGCGTGGGGGCGGAGCGGCGGAGGGGCGATGGGGCGACTTGCACCGGACGAAGGTTACGTTTTTACTTAGCCGGTTAATAACGTCTCATATGAGACGCGGTATTACGTTCGGCTGCATAGTAAACTATTGATATAGAAAAGATATCTTAGATGACAGACCTTTAATCGACATAGGTGCGAATGTTTATTAAAAACTTATCTAGTCAATCTTCGTCCAGCTAATTCCACTTTAATTTGGGGTCGGTGCAATACACATTTTTACACCAGTAGAAAGAATTTGACTTAGTTATTTCTTCCAATCTATCTGGCATTATTGGTGATTAATTCTTATATTGCCCAGTCAGCCCTGTTGCTCATTTATCTACTTCCTATATTTCCTATCTTAAGTTTTTAATTTCTTTTTACCAAGACCTCCTCAGCCAGTCACAATTTTTTCGGATCACTGAAGATATAAAAGTTTCATAGCTGAATTTTAGACAATAACAGTTCTCTAATGTTTGTGCATTTGAACTTGCACTAACGGCTGTTCGACAATGCATGCGTCTGGCACCTTATCAAAACCGATTTCCAGATTTTATTACAGCATTAAAATAAATTCGGGAACATTCTACGATTCCGGTAAATTTGCTCTCTGAACTTGTCGCTGAGATTTCACTAAGACATTTTTTAAGTTTTTTTTTAATATCGGTTGTTGATTAATTGAAATTATCACTCTTACTTCAAAGACTTCCCGGTAGGCAACGGCTTGGCTGTGCCTCTGGCATTGCTTTAGTCCATGGGCGGCGGATGCTGCTTACCATCAGGTGGACCGCTCGCTCGTTTGCCTACTAAGGCAATAAAAAAAAAAAGAATTAGAAGGAGTAATAGCTAGGTTATGAATTGTTGAGGTTGCATATAGTGCCTAGAATGGGTGCCTATTTGCGAGAGTTTAGGGATAAAATTGAAATAAAGTCGATCGATAATGGAACTTGTATCTGAATTAGCCATGTCAAATCCTAGTCGTAAGATTAGCTGTCACATAAAAGATAGAAGAATAGGAGAATAGTAATTGTAAGGCGACTTGAAATAAACGCAACAGTGACGCTGTGATAGATTTTCTACGAGATAGCATTTACTTTGGTATTTAACAGACCCAGTATCAACCCTATCTATTCACTTTACAGTACCAATGAATTTAACAATACACCAGCATTGCCAGTCTTAAATGATAAAGCAATAACAGAACGAATGTCTTACATGACTAAAAATCAATAGAGTTGGAAACAGTTTTCAGTGAAAATTCCACCGCACGCTTCCAACTATATTCAATATTATTACAAGAGTTCGGAATCTTTCAGAAGTTGTACGTGTGAGTCGTCCGCCTCTTGTAACGATCCGAAATTCACTGGAAGTAAACAACCTTCCAGCAGAACTTTCATATTCGTGATCGAATTGCGAAGGTGCGAAAAAAAATCTATGTACAGAACAATGTGGAATTTTTATTAGGTAATTGGGTTAGGATTGACTTGCCTACTCTAGGAAGAATAGTTATTAAGTCAAAAGAATAAGAAGAAGGATTAAAGATCTGTGAGCTTTTCACTATCGTTTTTAACCTGTTTAATTGTATGTCATTACGGAATTTATGTCTGAATATTATAATTTTTCAAACGCCTTAAGTTTAATTTCCTCTTCTTAATCGTTTTCTTCATTCCTGAACGTCGTGTCCGTCCTGAAATATTTTGATGGAGTCGATGACGAGCCGTCTCTATGCCACCCTATCTTCGACTTTCCTCAGTGCAGTGGCAATACGAAGTCCTGTTATGGCTTTTATTCGGTCAGACCAGCGGATAGTTGATCGCCCACGTGGTCTTTTACCTTCTACTTTCCCTACAACTAGCAGTTTGTTCAAGTTATCTGGTTGTCTTAAAACAAGTTTCATTTTCATTAGAGCTTAAATTCCAATCTTAGCAAAATCTATTTTATTATCCCCAAATTTCTTTACCTATTTAGGAATTGTACCCAGGACCTTACAATTCACCGCTCAAATACGCAATTACTAGACATATCGTATACCTAATACCCTCAGTATTTGATCCATTTTTCATCTAATATGTATTAAGATTTTGATTAAGAAACCGAGCGTAAGCGCCGAAAATATCAGTTCCATAGTACGATGAGCCATTACCCAGTCGGAGAGCCCTAACTATCAGTTTTATGATAGAAAAGCGACCCTAATGACGGAAAATATGGCGTCTGCGAGGATTCAGCAGTATTATAACTATAAACGATGTACTTCGTTAAACTAAATATATCTGTGTAGTCCTTAACGGTGTCGGTTACGTTGTTATTTTATGTCGTTTGAGGTTATTTTTTGATCCCTTAATATAGACTGTACTTTGGAATGAAAAAATTTACGTTGTACTTATATAATGTCATTAAATTAATCCTACTAATAATAAAGTTATAAATACGAATGTTTGTATGTTGGAAGTACAATAAGCGCTGAATGGATTTGGATGAAATTTGGCACACGGATAACAGTTAACACGGATGACTGGAATAACATATTATATGCGTTTTTTTTATTGCATTGAATGACGAGACGAGCATGCCGTTCGCCTGATGGTAAGTGATACGACTACCCATAAACAGTAGCAACACCATCCAGCACTTTGAGTTACAAAGTACTGTGTGGCATTCCATTGCGCTCGTCATCCTGAGACATAAGATGTTAAGTCTCATTATGTCCAGTAGTTACACTGACTACAATGTCCTACAAACCGAAACACAACAGTGCATGCACACTGCTGCTTGGCGGTAGAAATAGACATTGCGGTGGTACCCACCCAGACGGACTCTTACATATGAGAGACCTACCACCAGTAAATTAAATCCCGGTAATTTGCTCCCGTGGGAATATATATGTTTTAACAGTACAGATTTTTGTAGCAGGGTAGGCTTTTCACACGAGGAACCTCGTGGGCATCATATTTAGTTTAAACGGGTCTATTTAGAGGCAAATACAACTTCATCCATTGTACAATCAAAACTCTAGGCAATGATGATCACTAATCCATATGAAGGGCACAGGTAAATATCAGGGAATGTCACAAATTTTTTTTTTTTTTTTTTTTATAGAATCATATCTTTGTCTATCATATTTTAAATTCCAATCATTAGAATTTTATAAAAGTTAACAGATGGCGCCAAAACTGCAGTTTTGTTTATGGCCAAAACGAAAAGAACTGGGAATGACTATATAAATAATATACTCTCTGTCTCTTGTCTCAATAAAAATAATATACTTTTAAACTTTCAAATTGCTTTTTTCTCAAAATTCATTAATAAGGACATTCCCTGTTATTTGCCTGTGCCCTTCATATTGTATCACCGTAATGGCAGTCCAAACCCTTTTAAAAACAAGTCACTGCACAGCTATCAAAATACTGTGTCATAACCCTTACATCAATCGACATTACATTTCATCAAACAATTCCATTTGCTGTCAGCCCGCAGCCTTTGAAGGGTTATGTTTGCCCACGTGACGTCTGTCAAGAGAAAAAACGCCTTCAAAGAAACCTTTGACAAATTATCTTGCTTAGTTGTCATGTAAACATTCTTAGATGGTTGCATCTCTTTGAGACGTCAATTTATACGTGACGTGACAATATTTTGAATGACGCGTGGTAACGGGTTCTGCTGTAAAGTTATTGTAAATACTGGGTACATTTTCTTTAAGGTTCACCTCACTTAACACCAGGTACAATGAAGCCAGTTCGTGCTAATGATAAAAAAATCTGGTTTCCGGTTGTATAGCGAGAGAACACATAATGAAAATTGCTAAAACTTGGTCTTGGTTGTATTTCAGATTCGTTGGCAATATAGTATGTAAGTAAAACGGCGATAGTCTAATTGGGAGTGAAACGGATTGCCGAGACGAATGTCTGCAGGTTCAAAACCCAAGGGCACGCACCACTGACTTTTCTGAAGTTATGTGTGTATTCTTTATGAATGATCGCTTGCTTAAACGGTGAAGGAAAACATCGTGAGGAAACCTGCATACTTGAGAAGTTCTTTATAAGAATTTCGAAGGTATGTGAAGTCTACCAACCCGCACTAGGCCAGCGTGGTGGACTAAGGCCTCAATCCTCTCAGTGATAGAGGAGGCCCGTGCCCAGCAGTGGGACAGTATATAATACAGGGCTGGTATTATTATTATACCTAATTTTAGAGTTAGTAATAGTCTCGTCACAGATGAGTTGGTTCTTTTTGTCGTGCGTAAATGGTTGTCTCCTTAATAGACGCAGACTCGTCGCGGGATGTTAAGATGTCAGGAGCAAAGTGACAAGGACAGGTGTCACTTATATAAGACGTGTAACAGCTACTCTATTACACTATCATAAATTTTATATTTAGTTCAACTTTACATTTTATGAGTTATATACGTTTTTACCAATGTAGATTACATTTACAGGTTGATATTTTAGTAAATTCAATGGTTCTTATCTTATATTACAGGATCTTAAAAAACGTTGATGAAAACAAGCTTTAAAAGCATTACTAAATATGTGTTGGAAGAAAACAATGGCACGGGTAATTGGTTCATCCAGCAATCAAGAACATAACGTGGATAACTGAATTATTTAACGATGGGGCTCCTTCACTAGTCAGCATTAGACGCCTACTTAGCACTCCCCGAAAACTTCAATACATTTATGGAACAAATAACCGCCGTAGCTCTTTGTGAGAAAGCCACCTTTCACAGCGTACATACAACCTTACCAGCAGTTAACCTCCACACTTTAAAAATGAAATAGTGTAGGAAGTCGGCGAGCGGTCCGCCGCGTCCCGCCGCGACAATCGTCTCCCAGCTCGTTAAACTGCGCTCAGTCTCTCTAAGTGATTCTTTAGCATCGCAGCCAATGTTTAAGTGTCGGGCCCGACGTCGAGTGCCAAAGTTTTTAGCTCGTAATGCTTCCGATACATAAAACCATCCAATATTTGTTCGACGGCGACGCGAAAACATTTCGGCGCCCTATCGGACGGTCGTAAAGGCCTCTCGCGCGATAAAAACTGATCTGTGAGTTTGTTCGCCAACAACAGGAAAACAGATATTTGGCGCGCGGCCAAGTCACCTGGCCGGGGTCGTCGCGACCCGCCACCGCACGCGTCGGCGGCGATAAAGGGTTAACAAACAGCGCACGGCTTGCACACTGCGTCTGCAGTAAATAGTTCCATTCCACGGATAAGTTTTGACTTCTTTCTGCCAACTGACGTACTCATAATGGGTTCGCCGGTGAACGGCTGGCGCGGCCGCCCGCGGCGCCGCCGCCGCCGCCTCCGACGCGGCTCTCAATTCGCCGTTGACAATTTAAATTGTCGCATTTCTTATTACACCACGGCACGCGCGAATAACAACGTGTATTGGTCTGTTTGTGTAAATAGGGCTTAAAGTGCGCCCTAATTTATTTGAAGCGCCTTTTCGAAAACGTTCGGCCGAGCCCTTTATCCAGTTGAACAAAGGATAATACGAATAAAAGCCAGTCGAGCATAATCGTTCTCAGACGGAGAGCTCCGCGAGAGATAAAATAGTCACCGCAATTTTCCCCGTGGAGGTTTTTTACCTGCCGTTTTTTTGTGGGTTTCAAAGCTGATTCAATAAGAAGTTACGAGCGCACTCGACGTGTGTGCTGTGGGTCTCTTTACAACCGTGCGAGCTGCGAGTTGCGAGTGATGCGAGACGCTCGCTGTTGTTTGGCGCAGTTTGTTGATTGTTTACATTCGATTACCTGCAAAAGGAGTCCGGCCCGATGTCTCTCGAAACATCTGAGACGCCATTAGACTGTATAATCAATACGGAGTTAAGTAGACAACAAAGATATTCGCCGTCGAGTGCCTTGAGAATTCGTAAATTGGAATTTCAGTTCATTGTATTTTATTAACTTGATACAACATTCATGGTATATTTTGCGAATTAGGTAACTTTATAAAGCTTTATTATTTGTTCGTACTACGCCTTCGAGTAGGTGTTTAGCCTATTAGGGGGATGGAAAAATGAGAGGGCTACTTTATAAACGCTATTAAATTTATTAGAATACAACGCAACTAGGGCTGTGTAAAGCCTACGTCTACAGACTATATACTAGCACATTATTATAGATTTGTGTCAGCATATTGATATCATGTGCTCCGCGGCAAATTCTCGCTAACAAAGAGGATGATAGACCCTTGTCTGTTTTCATTTTAGATTTGTAACTAAATAACCAACATATCTCGATGTCTTTAACTCACGTGCATAAAACAATATTTCCCATACGAAAAATCACGCATCAAAAAGCCGAACAAAAACCGTGTCATAGCATACCAAATTGACAAATTACATTTATCAAACGCAGCCCTGCTCGAAAACAGTCATGTCCAATATACGCGAAGCATCAACCCTAATAGATTCACAGGCCAGAGGTGGCTTCGGTTAATCCTATCGCAGATCAGGTCTTCACTCTCGTTCGTTTAGTCACATCCCTATTATTGAGACTGAACGAATGATGCGCTTCGACGGGTGGTTATTGGAAGGATCATTCGAATTTCAAATATATATTTTTTTAATTTATGGTTGTTTTGGAACTTCGGAAATATATTATAATGCCTTCGATATTTGATTTTTTTAAAGGTTGGTGAATTCTCGCTGTAAATTCACTTATGATTTCCCGTGAATGTTTTTTTACTTGACAGAATGACGAGATGAGCAACTCCCTTTATTGAGAGTATGAGCCATGACTATAGAAAGTAGAAACCCGTACCTTTAAGTGGCAAAATACTACATGGCCTTGCACTCTACATCCTATAATTTAGAAGTTCTTAAGTCCTAAAAACATTATTAACTAGTTTCAAACGTAAAGTTAAATCAAGCAGGCCGGTCTTAAACGGTAAACCAAAACGTTATGCATATAAAATAAACAGCGACCCTACAGAGGAGTAAGGAAAACGAAGATTAATTAGATTAAAAAGTAAAAGGTTCTTTGCCGAGTAGAGTAATTTACATAGCGTATTACACATTTTAAAATACATTTTAAAAAGGTTCTGTGTTTATGTTAATGTAAAGTATGAAATACTTATATATTTATTACTAAATGGCAATTATAGCCCCATTGTTACTCTTAAATGAAAGTAACAGTAGTGTTTTATGTGAGCACTGCATTGGACTACATTTTGTAACTCTGAGCCGAGACCTCTTAATAACAATAACTAATGTCATGAGACTGTTACTTGTAGGCAACCATACAGTAATTATAATGACGATAACGTTTTTCAACCATATAATAACAGTGCTTACATATACTGCCTCGCTATAGAAACAAACACATTTGTGCTACTTACCCAGAAAAGTAAAAGTTATTAAGAAAATTTTATATTAATTATAACAAGGTCACGATTTTTTTCTTTGAAGGTGTAGGCGCTACCACTGCACCCACTTGTCGTCGTGTATACCCTGTCCCATGATATGATAGGGGGCGAGCTTATCGCTATATCGAGCACAAATTTCTAGCTGATAGTGAATAAAAAAAAAACAATATTACTTTGCCCGACCTGTATTTGAACCCACGACCTTAACGCGTAAGTTGTACCGCGCATGCAATACCTACGCCACTAAGACAGTCTCTCCTTCACAGTCATCAAGTTGAGCTTAGATATTTTCCACAAGGCATCTTAAAGTGGTAGAGCCACGCTATGGACCCTTCCTTTAAGGCCGGGAGAGCGTCCATGATTCTTATATTGTTGGTGTTCATGAGCTTGGCTTTATTCTTGCGTTTTAAAAAAAGGGGTTTTCATCACACCACATTTATAAAAATTCTTTATTCAACTAATAACACGCATCATTTTGTTCCAGGGTGCGCGTTCGTGAAGTTCAGCTCACACCAGGAGGCGCAGGCGGCCATCACCAGCCTGCACGGGAGTCAAACTATGCCGGTGAGCACGCGACCTTCCGTTAACAACCCACAAGTCAACGGTTATGGGCGACTTGGTTTATACAAATCACCGGTTATGGGTGGCTTGATTATGAATTCAAAAATAGAAACCGAATTATTTATTAATGAATTAGTTTATATTTATATAAAATGGGAGCTTCATTACCGCGATTTTTTTCTTAAGGTAATATAACTTACGGTTATAACCGACTTGTAAAATAATCGGATCTGATCTAATTACATATATTGGTTTGTCAATAAACTTTGCAAATTAATTCGTATTACAAGAGCGCCTCCAAATTAACCGCTTATTGTCGCGCGGAAAATTTTAAGGACTCGATTTTTCTCATATAGCATACGTATTCAAAAAGTACATGATTTCCACGCTACATCCTGCACATTACACCATACCATTGAGCTATTTGCCTATCTAACGCGCTGATGGAATAGTTACTAACAACTTAGTATTCTGACATGCACTGAACGGCCGCTATGTGTGTACCGTTTTATAACAGCATTTAATATCTAACAGTCAGCTTAACTTTTTAATCAAGTGTTCCATAAAAAAACCAAGAACAATTAATGAAACGGGACTTAATACCACTAAAATACATGATATTATAATTTACCTTTTTAGTAATAAATAAAGTCAATTACATAATTACTTATAGTTCGGACAAACTAAGCTGGCCGGTATGACAATTCATTTTTTTTCCCGACGCGATAACTCTGTGAGAACGTCTACCCAAAAAATTCAAAACCGTGCCATGTCATATCGGCCATATTAGTTTGTCCGAACTATAGTTCATCAGTAATCAGAATATGATTTTCCTAAATTTACACTACATAATATTGAAACTGTTTTTTAATAAACACATATTGTGACGGCGAAAAAACTGAATAAAAACAAAACAAAAAGAGCCAGCATTAACGCAACATTTAAAAAGAACTACATTCGAATATCGAACAATCAAATCAGCAGAAGACAGTTCCGATTAACACAACACACGACACGACCAGAAGCACAGAAGCAATGCCACTAATTAAAAAGTTAAGCGGCCGGTTCGGACAGGCAATCCGGCGACTTTTTGCGGAAATCCGTCGGCCGGCCTAAAGTTAGTATTTACAACTCGTGCACTGTTCCCAACCGTTTTTTAATTTCTAAACAGAATGTACGGGAAATGTTCCGATACTATGTTAGTTGGGATTTTGTTTTACTTTGTCGTTATTGGGTTTTATGTTGTAAGGCAAGGATATTGCTGCTGTGGATTATATTGTACTTCGAAACGCTTAGGTGATGTACGTGATTTATGTAAATATTTGGCGCTTTTTATCGCCAAACGAAAACAAGCAATTAACTACATATCTTTACCCGTAGGCTATCCTAGAGAAATCGTGAGTGTGTTGCTGACTTTTTAAGAAACTAATGATGTTTGAGAGGTATACAATAATAAGCTAGTGACTTACAAACTTTCAAAAGTCGAATCATGACTAGAAGGTGATCTATCTAAACTAGCCGCTAAACGAGAAATATAAATAATAATAAATAAATAATAAAAATCTTTATTTGGAATATTAATACAGTTCTTTTTAAATATAATGTTCGATAACATCTGCATTAGTTAGAAACTGTGTCGCAGATATTAACGCCCACCTCCGTAGTTACAAGGTGATAGTTTGTATTCCTTAATATAAAAAGGTATGACAAAAAGAAAAAAAAAATATATTCTAAAGGTACATAAATCAATAAAAAACAAAAAAACAAAAATGTGTGTGTGTGTGAGTGCGCAAATGTGTGTATGTGTGTGTGAATTAGTGTGTGTGTGTGCGTGATTGTGAGTCCCATCATCTAATTATTTTTATGAATAATTCAGTATCCTCATATAAATCCTCATAAATCTCAGTTCTAAATGCAACAGGAAATGTGTGTCGATTTTCAATAAGGCAAGGGTAGCATTTCAGCTAAACCCAACTATACTATAATCAAAACATGCTCCAGAACGACTTTACTTCTTATTAAAAATCTACTGTCTTATTTGGGTCTACCAAAAATATTAAAAAAGTAAAGAACCACAATCTTTAAACTTTAAATCACATTTCTGTAACGTCAACAAGCGTTAAAGGCAACATGCAGGCTGGAGTATTTTGTCGCGAAGTGACAGGCGTGACACGGCGACACGGCGTCACGCCGGACATGCTGAGCAAACACTCGAGCGTGTTGACTCGCTGTTGTCTAACGTTTGTTGTTGCATGACGTGACTACCTGTGTGGAACGTACTTAAAACGGTTTTTGGGTGAGAACATTAGTTAGAAAGATTGAATAGAAATAAAAGTCAACTCTCCATTTCGCAACAATAAGGAACATAATGAAACTCTCTGATTAATAAATAAAACAGAAATAACTAATTGGTTGCGCCATAATTCTTTTAAATATATTTAATTTACTTCCGCATTTCCGGCCGCTATAGGTCATAATAGTTACTGTATTAAGTGACACGACACGTGCACTTCCTTTCCGCATCCCTTTCCCGCACATACCTTTCCAGCAAGCGAGAGCGAGAGCGACAACGCTCCGCTCGGAAATGGTTCCGCATGCGTCCGCGCCCCAGCCGGGCGCTATTTGCATAGAAAAAAACACTTGTTCGCGTGCCGCTGAAGTAATGGTCAAGATAACGTCGCTCTGATATAATTCTTAAAATTCATCGGTTTCGGTGCTTGTTGTACAATCAGACATAAGTGAATGTGCATTTCATAGCTCTAGATAGTGTGTGTTGTCGCCGCAAAACAACTCCAGTGTCGAAGACGTCGCCAGCAGTCGACTGCCGAACCGCCGCCGCAGACGCCATAAGGTACTGTGCCTCCATCCTGTTTGAGCTGCCTTCACATTGAACACATTCATTTCTTTCCCACAGGCAGCTCTAGTCCTATCATCAGTGCGTATCGTGTCAAGTCAAATAGTTAAAATATACAGTCCACTAAATACATTAACCATCCGCGCCACCATTTTGTGGTTCCAATCGAACCGGATTAGTATTTGAATCTTACCGCATCGCTTCCAATAACGCTAATATTCATATTATAAATAGGATTGAGCCCTATTTATATCCGCGTAATATATTTCGTATATTATTTTCGCAATTTGTCATCCCGCATTCTTTGTTTCGCAAAACGCGTGTACAGTTTGTTGAATTGTATACCTACTTTATTGTAGGACCCGCGCTATCTTCTATAGCTTTATCGTAAATATATTACATTTATAACGCAACGCATAATTAGTAAAAATACATCGCTTTTATATAACCGCTAGGGACTTCTCAGGGGTAGGCATAGTTATACGTGTGCCGTGCGTGCCTAAGCACGTTTATTATCTTTATACTTATGTAGGTAGGTACATATTCGCGTTAACAAGTACCTGTTTAATCCGTGCAACGTGTGTATATTCTATTCTCCATTGCATCGCACCGCGTACACCGTATATATTTTGTTGTTTACTTCGATACCTATAATTTAAAATGTCTAACGACAAGTTAGCACTCTTGAACGCAAAGAGGGAATACATGTTTACGCGCATGCAATCTTTAGCAGACAAATCGAACGACCTATCGAACGAGTTTGTACGAGAATCATTTCTATGCGAGTTAGAGTTGATTGATAAGTTAAGATCTGACTTCGAAAGTGTTCTCGACCAAATAAATTCTATAGAATTAAAATTAAAGACCACATATGTTGTTAATTATCAGCCACTTATCGCCTTCGATGACTTGTACAGCCGAGTAAAACGCGCCGAGAAGAAGTTACATACGACATCTCAAACAGATGTAAAATTCAACAATAAATTGAAACCTAAATTAGCTCGCATTGAGTTGCCTGAATTCACCGGCGATGTCAAAGCATGGCCGTTGTTTTATTCCACCTTTAAAAGCATGGTTCACAATAATCCCACGTTAGACGACTTTGATAGGTTACACTATTTAACTTGTAAACTGAAGGGCAAGGCGCAGGCCGTTTTTACTGGTATAAGTCCATGCGCTGAGAACTACACACTTATTTTAAACGCATTAATTAATAAATACGAAGACAAGCGTCTCATTGCTAGTTCGTATTTAGACCAGATATTTGAATTAAAACCTTTCCATTCCGCAACTGTAAGTAATCTTGAACAGTTTCTTGATAAATTCGCAACTTCAGTTTCCGCTCTTAAAAATATGAACTTTGATAGTCTAGCAGATCTTGTATTTTTGTATATGGCTTTAAAGAAATTAGATAAAGAAACCGCGCACGCTTTCGAATTAGACAACCGAAGCTCAGCTATTCCACGCTTTGATTCTTTAGTGACATTTGTTCGCGATCAAATGAAAATATTGCAAAATACATCGGCTGTTAAATCAGAAATTGTAAGGAAAAGTTCTGATCGTCGAACAGATGTACCATCAAAATCGCTTAAGTCTACTCATACTTATGTTAATACCGCTTCAGTAACTCCGCAACCTAAATGTTCCTTATGTGATATACCCCACGAACATTTATATAAATGTCCGGGATTTCACAAACTTACTCCTAGCGAACGCTTTAAATTTGTAAAATCAAACGCTTATTGTGTTAACTGTTTAAGTATACGGCATCGATTATTTAATTGCAATTCTAAAATACAATGTCGTAAATGTCAAATGAGACATCACACTATGTTACATTTTGATAATAATTCCGCATCACGAGTGTGCGCAGTCGACTTGTCTCATACGCTTACCGCGCCGTACACTAGTGTGACCGCGCGCGAGTACAATAGCGAGCGGCCCGGAGTCTCCGCTGCCGCGCCGACGGCACCGACGGCGGCTCGGGCGCTCCCGACTGCTACTACACGCACCGACGAAGTTGCGCTGTGCGCTCTCTCGCACAATAAAAATCCGCCAGTGCCTAGCACTGTTTTACTCGCTACCGCGCGCGTTATTATTGTGGACGCGTATGGGGTTGAACATCATGTTCGCGCTTTATTAGATAGTGCTTCGCAAAGTAATTTTATTACTAGTGTGTGTTGCGACCGTTTAGGATTAAATTGTCGTAAAGATCAACGGTGCGCTGTTAAAGGTATAGGAGGTGCCGCTAAATTTACTCAGGGTTCCGTGAATATTAAATTCTTTTCTCGCTTTAATAGAAAAATACACTTTGATATGGAGTCATTGGTAGTAGATAAAGTTACCGAACTTTTGCCGACCGTTTTGGTCGATACTTCGTTTTTAATTAATTTGAAAGATTTACCTTTGGCTGACGATAATTACGCCGTTCCTGGAGAAATTGACCTATTAATTGGTGCTTCCATCTTCCCTCACCTGTTGTTGTCGCACAAGGTCCAAGGTCAACCCGCGCGCGTCGCACCACACGCATTAGAAACCGTGTTAGGATACGTGATCGTAGGTTCCGCGCCCGCTTTTAATAATACTTGCGCGTCAGTTTCATATTGCTGTGCAGTTGAGCCGTTAGAATCGGTGGTTCGCAAGTTCTGGGAGTTAGAAGAAGTGGTTGTTCCACCCATTCTAAGCCCTGATGATAAGGAGTGTGAAGAAATTTATTCTCGCACTACCACCCGCGAAGATGATGGTCGTTATACCGTCGCGTTACCCTTTAAGGGGGATGTATTTTGTCTCGGCAATTCTCGACGATTGGCTGAGAAGTGCTTTTTCTGTTTGGAAAGAAAAATGCAGGCTTTGCCTAAATTAAAGCAAGCCTATGACGATGTCATTAATGAATATTTGGAGAAAGATTATATCTCTATCGCACCTCCGGACGCAGAATTTATTTATACCGCTCCGTCTTATATTATACCGCACCATGGGGTTATTAGGGAGGATAAGCTCACCTCAAAGTTACGCGTCGTGCTTAACGGTAGTGCTAAGACTAGTACATCAGTTTCACTTAACGACATTCTTTATAGTGGACCTAATCTACAAGGGAATTTGTTTAGTATTATTCTTAATTTTCGTTTATTTGCCGTAGCCCTTTCGGCAGATATTAGGCAAATGTTTCTTTGCATAAATATACGCGAGTGCGACCGTAGATTTCAACGCATTTTATATCGTTTTTCACCTGAAGAACCTCTGCAGGTTTATCAGTTTAACCGCGTCTGTTTCGGCCTTAAGTCGAGTCCTTATCACGCGCTTCGGACGATAAGGCAACTTGCGTCTGATGAAGGCGATTCATTTCCTCAAGCTCGGGAAACTATTGAAACCGGGTTATATATGGATGATTTTGTTTATTGCGTCGATAGTGAAGATGAGGCAATTTCCACAGCCGCTCAGGTTATTTCCCTTATGAAGGCCGGGCAGTTCGATCTCGTGAAGTGGACGAGCAATTCGCAGGCTGTGTTGGATTCTATTCCGCCTACACATCGTCTTTCATCCGTAAAGGAGTTTGACGATGCTGATTCGCATAAAATTCTCGGTCTGTGCTGGTCACCTAGTACAGATTTATTTAATTTAAAAATTTCTACACCTGACGAGAAATGTACGAAGCGTACCATTCTCTCCTGTGTCGCGCGATTATGGGATTTGATGGGGTTTGTAGCTCCGGTTGTATTATACGCCAAGCTCCTCATTAAGGAACTTTGGTTAATTAATTGTGATTGGGATGTTGTCCCGCCAGAGAGTATTGTAAAGTTGTGGCAGCGCTTTAGAGAGGAACTTCCCATTCTTGAAAAACTTAAGATACCACGCCATGTGGACATTAGGCCGACTAGTGTAGTGAACATTATTGGCTACGCTGACGCCAGCGAGAAGGCTTACGGTGGCGTTGTATATTTCCACGTCCAGAATGATGGTGTTAACACGGTCCATCTCGTTAGCGCAAAGTCTAAGGTTGCGCCCCGCAAGGTTGTTTCACTCGCTCGTCTTGAACTTTGTGCCACATTAGTTCTCGCGAAATTAATGAGTAGCGTTATTGACTCTTGTAATAAACGCCACAAGATTAATAAGATATACGCGTTCTCAGACTCAACAGTCGCTTTATGTTGGATCCACTCGTCGCCACACAGGTGGGATACGTTCGTCGCTAATAGGGTTTCCAAAATTCAATCTTTGATATCCCCGCATAATTTTTATCATGTACCCGGTATAGACAACCCAGCGGATTGTCTATCTAGGGGACTTACTCCCGCCCAAATTATTAATCACCCGCTTTGGTTTCATGGTCCGTCCTGGATATCGCTGTGTCCAACGGAATGGCCCATTTCCGCTTTCGAACCTTCTACGGTTTCAGAACCGCCAGAAGAGAAGAAACACGCTTTAGTCGCTTCGATTTCGCGCCGAGAATCGGTAATTATTGACTTGGCCAATAAATTTTCCTCTTGGTCCAAGCTTTTACGCTGCGTTGTATACGTTTGCCGTTTTTTGAAATTATTACCCTTGCGTGATAATATTTCCGCTTCAGATTTAAATTTCGCAGAAAATTTAGTTCTTCGAGAATTACAAAAAATGTTTTTTTTCGATGAGTTCTTTAAACTGCAAACCGGAAAGATTTGTAGTCGCACTTTTCAACGACTTAAGCCATTTTTACAAGATGGTCTTATCCGCGTAGGTGGTCGTTTAAGCCACTCTAATTTAAATTTCGACCAAATGCATCCCATTGTTTTACCGCGCAAGCATCATATTTTGAATTTATTGGTTGATTATCACCATAAGGCGAATTGTCACGCTGGTCCCGATCTACTTATGTCTCTCTTGCGTCAGAAGTACTGGATACTCTCTGCACGCAGCCTTATTAGAAATAGAGTATACAATTGTCTTCCTTGTTTTCGCCTTCGTCCGAAACAAATATTTCCGGTGATGGCGGAACATAGGTCTTGTCGAGTATTAGAATCCGCTAAGCCGTTTGTACATACGGGTACTGACTACGCAGGTCCGTTCAAGGTCACTCTCACTCGTGGTCGTGGTGTTCGTAGCACCAAGGCATACGTTTGTCTTTTCGTATGTTTAACAACTCGCGCTGTACATATTGAACTGGCCGGCGATTTGAGTACCACAAGTTTTCTAGCCGCGTTCAAACGTTTTCTTTCGCGTCGCGGTCCCATCAGTAGGATATATTCCGACAATGGGACAAATTTTATCGGTGCCAAGCGTATAATTACGGAGCATCAGAATTTTCTAAGGTCGATACACTTTAAAACCGAATTTGGTCACACATTAAGTGAGAATCGTATTGATTGGTCTCTAAACGTACCGGCTGCTAGTCATTTCGGAGGCAATTGGGAGGCTAACATCAAAAGTCTCAAATCTCATTTATTCCGCGTAATCGGGGAGCAGATTCTTTCCTTTGAAGAGTTGAGTACCGTACTCACTCAGGTAGAAGCAGTAATGAATACAAGACCTTTGTACCGCACTTTGTCTAGTGATCCTTCGGAACCGCTGGCTCTAACTCCAGCTCACTTCTTAAATTTCACCCCGCTTAAATGTTTACCGGCCAAAGAAGTAACTGATAATAGACTTAACTTACTCTCTCGCCATGATTTGCTTGATAAATTGTTGCAATCCTTTTGGAAGCGATGGAGAGCAGAGTATCTGCACACGTTGCAAGCACGCGTTAAATGGAACACGCCTTCCAACCCTATTCAGATAGGAACCGTCGTTATTCTAAAGGTTGATAACGCACCGCCTCTTCACTGGCCCCTTGGGCTCGTGGAAGAAGTTTTCCCGGCAACAGATGGCGTGACTCGCGTCGTCCGCGTTAAGACCGCGACGGGGTCGTATTTACGTCCTGTTGTACGTGTATGCCCTTTACCCAATCAATAAGTAGAAATCCGCGTTTACTTAGTATTAAGTTTAATTTAGTTCTTTATTGAAGCCGTCCCTTCAAGCCCGGGGGGAATGGTTGCGCCATAATTCTTTTAAATATATTTAATTTACTTCCGCATTTCCGGCCGCTATAGGTCATAATAGTTACTGTATTAAGTGACACGACACGTGCACTTCCTTTCCGCATCCCTTTCCCGCACATACCTTTCCAGCAAGCGAGAGCGAGAGCGACAACGCTCCGCTCGGAAATGGTTCCGCATGCGTCCGCGCCCCAGCCGGGCGCTATTTGCATAGAAAAAAACACTTGTTCGCGTGCCGCTGAAGTAATGGTCAAGATAACGTCGCTCTGATATAATTCTTAAAATTCATCGGTTTCGGTGCTTGTTGTACAATCAGACATAAGTGAATGTGCATTTCATAGCTCTAGATAGTGTGTGTTGTCGCCGCAAAACAACTCCAGTGTCGAAGACGTCGCCAGCAGTCGACTGCCGAACCGCCGCCGCAGACGCCATAAGGTACTGTGCCTCCATCCTGTTTGAGCTGCCTTCACATTGAACACATTCATTTCTTTCCCACAGGCAGCTCTAGTCCTATCATCAGTGCGTATCGTGTCAAGTCAAATAGTTAAAATATACAGTCCACTAAATACATTAACCATCCGCGCCACCACTAATATTTTTTTAAATGCATGTTCATTGAATATAGTATTTTGGTTATTGATATAGAAGCTTGCACTCTACATTAAAAATTGTAGCGCTCCTTACGCAATTAAAAATACAATTTTTAAAACAATTGTTTATAATCACATTTATGTATATACGATCTTACTCTTACCCAAATGCTCCTACAATAGGTAGTATGTTATTGGTTATTCCGTATAGGCATATTCATACGACGCCGGATCCGAAGTGCCCAGACTCAGCTTAGTAAAGTGGTCTCAAATACATATAACTCAATGAATAAATCTTCATATACACTACATATTGCAAGCTTATGTAGTCAAAAAAAGCCTAAAGCCTCGTTCACACTGTAACAGCGCACATTTTATGCAGGATATTTTAGTAAATATTTGAAAGTTATCTATTCGATAATTTCTTCGGTGTATGTTTTCGTAATATGTGAAAAATATCACATAAACTGGTTCACGCTTAACGCTCTAACTAGCCATTTACATGCGAAATAATAAATGATACAAACAATACAAAGAAGCTGCAAATAATACATACAAACCGCAAATGCTTTGACCAAAGAAGGTAATCTTGCAATGCACACTTACTTACCTACATTGTATAAGACATACATTTTTGGCACTTCATAATAGAGCATATCATGGCCCGACCTAGTTTTGATAATGTACTATAATTATGTACTGCTTTTTATACCCATACTTCTTTCATTTTCAACGTATTAACTGGAAAAACGTGTGGTGTATCGCCACGTGGGCTGTAATCCGGCCATCTTATCTTTACAATACCTCCATTACCGGCGCGTAATCCCGCCCACCCATCTCTCGGCTGTTAATTACACATCTAGTTTTCTAATTGATTCTGTATCTGTCGCTTGGAGATTCTTTTAGTTTACAAAGACTAGTACTTAGTTACGTCTAAATTATGTAGCCTAAATGATGCTTGACAAAAATGTTATTTAATTCGCTTGATTTTATCTTTAACTATTTGTTTGCCATATTATGCTATCAAGAATTACGCGTTTATAGTCACGGCGAACAATGGGCGCACTAGTTGTGCCTCTGCCTACCTCTTCGGGGATAAAAGGCGTAAGTGTGTGTGTGTGTTTGTGTGTATTGTGTGTGTGTGTATATTCTGTTAATGATTTCCTAAATGAAAACCTAAATTAAAATATTTGTACGCTGAAAACGGCAGAATGCTATTGTGCTTATATTATGAATAACATGTAACAACATTTTACAGTATTCTACAAATAAATGATTTATTATTATTTTATTATTATTATTATTATTCGTATACTTTTTCAAACCAGTCCCGGGCAACTCCTGTTAGAAAAACCCTCACAAAGTGTTACCCCACTGAGAAGTATGTATGTGAGTAGACGATATTAATGATACTGTTATTAATTAGCAAGTAAATTAGCTTAAATTGGTCATTTAAAAATACATATTTATTTTCTTTAAAAATAATCACTAAACCAGCCATTACCCAAACAATGGCCAAATTAAACACACAATAAATCCATTCCCCAGCTCCAGATACAAATTTCTTCCGAAATCACTATGAAATGGTCGACAAGTCGCATTCAGAGGTCGAGAATAGGTTCGGAGGGCGCAGCACTCTCATAATTCCTTTTGCACAAAGCCGGCACGCCGGATTTGCCCCCGGCTCCCTTAATGACGTTTTTGTCTGGTATCCCCCGATTCTGTGCAAATATTGATTGACTTGTACGAGATGTTTGGCACTTGATACAAATAAATTAGATTTCAGTATTAATAAACCAGTCTTCTCTATCTTTCTATGGCAAGGGACCGTTAAAAAAATGCCTTACGTCTGATTACAAGATTTATGTTCAACTATAAGATTGGACTAAAAACGTAGTTATTATATCTTTCTTATTATTTTTATGACGTCCCACTTAATGACTTTGTACTTACGAAATTATGAAAGAAAATTCTTAGGCATATGTTCACGACATTTTCCTTTAAGTTAACTACTATTACAATGAACACACGTATCTCGAAAATGAATTTTCGAAAATTTGGTTCGAACACAATACCGTAATCTTGATCGTCCGTTCAAAATAAGCAATTAACAAAAAAAGGCATACACCTTCAAACCTATTGAAAGCGAAAAACTTGGTCCCAATAAAAGATACCCGAAAGATAAGAGTCGTAATGGGTACCCGCGGATTATAGGGACCCGCAGAGATCCCAATGATTTTTTTTATGCCCAGCGATGAATAGGCGAACGGGTTTGTTTATCCGGATTAGGGGCACGTGAACTTCCATGGAAATTAATTTATCCTTTTTATATGTTGGAAGGGTTACGATTTTATTCGAAAATGTTTTTTTGTTTCATTTCTTTTATATTTGACGGTGCTAATGTCTCTATCCGATGGTTAGTCCAGCTTATTTCTGTCCTATTTTGGTCAGTGTTAGTGTTAGTATCTGAGTCTTGATTCTAAAATTCACATAAAAAAAATGTGCAGAAACGGGCTTAAAATTCTAAACAATATTTATATAGGTATATTTGAATAGTACTCCCAAAAACTAGGCCTTTGTAATAAATTGTATAATTTTACAGTCTTCCACTGTTGAGATTTATGCAATTTTATTTTACTTAAAAACTACACTTACAATGAACGTTTTTAAAAAAGTTATTTATGAATGGAGGGGTATAAAAATATATTTTAATGGATCCAAGACCCATATTTTTGCCCCTTTAATATTCATAAAGTTTGAGCCTGGTTAGATTTTGAGACCCAGCACTCATACAAAAAGCGGACACCTCCTTTCTGTTGAACCACGTGATCAAATTCTAGATCACCTAGTTTTTAGGCCTTACATACGCCGCTACTATAGCTATAATTATATTTTACAATATAATAAAATTATTAGTATGTTACTACCTTATTAACGGTTATAATATTATACATCTGTCATAGCTAATGTTAACGGTTACTTAACGTAATAAGATAAAATTTGTGCAACTATTGGGCATCAAAGATAAAGTACCTTTTCTACTTTAAAATCTTAAAAATTACTTATTAACAAAATGCCTGCCTTATCACAATTTGGTTTTGATAGTTAAAAAAATACTTTATAATGTTCAACTGATTCCGTACTTGACAAGGTGACACAACATTCCTTATAAAGAATATTGACAGGGTAAATAAAAACAGGCGGCCGTATTGACAGAACACATTTCCCGCCCAAAAATCAACAGAAAATTTCACCTGTTAACACAAATACATCGACAGAACACAACTTTTGCGTGTTGTTTTTAATAATTGGACCAAAGAGAAGCCTTTCGTCCTTATTAAGGGGGAATTTCAAGTGCTTCGCGCTCCGGGCGACCGGGGTTGCCAGGTTAACGGCTCGCAAGGTATTTTATTAATTTTTTGCTACGTTTCCTTTGAGTGGCTTTGATCTAGATAATTACGAGAGTTGTAATTGAGGGATGGATTTTTTTGTGTAGATTGTGTTTATGTTGATGATTTACGATTGACTGTGAATTAAAAAGCAGCTGTCGATGAGATAAAATCTTGTTTTACTTTTTTATGCAACGTGCAATTTACTATCTTTCTATAACATCATCAGTAAATATTCTGTAGTTCCAATCCATTCAAAACAACCAGCAGTTTATAAAATTCATTTCTTGGCAACACGGAGACATGGAACGGTTCAGCAATGTGGCCGAGATTGGGTGCCGACTCTCCGATGCTTATTATACACTATATAAGCTTATCTTTCAATCTTTTTTTGGAAATAACCAAAGAGTAGCGAAGTTTTTTAAGCTGAGTGCGCGTTTCGTCGGGTAGTATTAAAATGAGGGCAAGAGATTGCACTCAGGCTAATTATTTTAATAAAGGACTTTTATTTGCATTTTTGTACTATCGAAGTGAAATAAGATGGTGAAAATTAAATATTAAACTGCATATAAATTCACATAATCTATCAATTAAGTATGCGAGAGAAATAGTTACAAATATAACGACATTATAGCGTCCTGATCTGAAATTAAATCAGTATTAAGCTGAGATCGTATAATACTTAAGTACGAATATAAAATAACAATGTTAATAAATATCTATAGCGCCATAAATGAAATACAATGTTTCATAGACAACCGATACAAGTGTGTATTGTTTATGGCATCCGTTTTACATCGGCACTATACTCGTTCTCTAGTCTGCACTTGAGTTAATCCATGATGCCACAGACAGTCTCTACTGTATAAACATAATTAATATAAAGGATATAGCTTTGCACACTGTACAGGCGAGGATTTAAAATATAAAAGATATTAATTTAACTGAATACTAGACGAAAAAACCTTATTGATTTGCAATCTTTATCATACATTTTCTATTTGTTATACAGAAGCATATGTTTGTTAGTTCGGAATTGTAATAGCTAATTTCGTTATGCCTGGGTGGCGGAGTTGTATAGTGTGCGCGGTTGAACTTTTGCTCTGAGGTCTCGGATACGAATCCCGCGTACGGCAGAGTGACATTGGGTATTTTCTCCTTAGTATTAGGCTAGAGTCTGAAATAGATGCCCGATATGGCGATAGGTTCGCACACTATCATGAAATACGCGCGAGTCTGTGTTAATTTTATTTTTCGGAATTTTTAATTTTAAAAGCATTTCCATAAACTAATTTCAAATACATTTAGTTCATTCGTCTAAAATATTTGTATTCATTTCATGGACTACTATAGCTACTTAACTATATAAACTTTGATTAATTATATACATAGATAGAGTGACGCTCTGCAATGAAACTAAAACAAACAGGCCAACTTTTCTTAAGCTGGTATGCGAGACAGCTGTGTCATACGCTATCGTTGCATCATTCTGCGTATCCTTGTGTGCACGCATATTGATACCAGCTATTACATGGTTTCTATTAAAACGGGGAGATAATTATATCCATGAAAAACAGCAAAAAATAATTCACTCGAACTCATTTAGTGGGAAACAGTTCGCCTCAATTTTTTTCGACGCGTTTGAAACGTTCAGTGTCTATCTAGGTATATAATTAATCAAAGTATATAATGTACTTTTTGGATTAACTTGTCATAATATTATTTGCAACTAAAAATACATATTTTAAACCTTTGCCTCGGTTTAATGGTTCTTACATGATTACAAGGCAATTTAAACTTTAAACAACTCAGCACCGAAATCACCTGCTTTATCACGACATAGAGAAAAGTAATTAAAAACAACGAAATTAACAAATGGAGTATCTTCGAACTCTCAAATAAATTAATAAGGCCCTGTAACAGCAAGAACGTCTGCCTCTGGTGGAAATTTTAAACTTTCCACTCGTTTAGGGAATAAATAGAATAGCTGCGGATTTTATTTGGTTATATTTCATTGGTATGGTAGGGACTGTTAGTTTGTTATCTAGGTTTCATTTTTTATGTTGTACCTTAAGCAATAAAAAATATAAGGAGAATTTATAGGCTCGATAGGCTCGCCCCCTATCACATCATGGGACGGAATACGCTTGGCGAAAAGTGGGTGCACTAGTTGCGCCTCTGCCTACCCCTTCGGGGATAAAAGGCGTGAGCATGCGTATTAGCAATGGTCGCATACGTGAAATGGGTATGTAGTACTCGGCAGTAAATATAACAAAAGCTGTAGAAAGAGTTATAATACTATACTTGGCAGTGATTATTGATTTTAGAAGAAGATAATTATCCTTGAGCTTCATTTTCGTAGAGTGTTGTTTCCAGTGTGAAGTTTCGTAGATTACTTGAGTTTTTTTACTGTTGCTCAAATCTCAATATGTAATATACCATACCATACCAGCCCTGTATTATATACTGCCCACTGCTGAGCACGGGCCTCCCCTATAACTGAGAGGGTTTAGGCCTAAGTCCATTATTGTTATAAGGCAAACCGATATTTCAATCATGTTCAAGTAAAGTTAAAGGTCTTATTACACTGGCTAATTGCAAGCGAATTCACAGCGAGGCGAAGGCGCTGCGCGGTCGTCCAGTGTAATAGGACTGTTAACTTTACCTGACCACGGATGAAACGGGCCTTATTCGTCAATATTTGACCTCAGATAATATAGCAGCGTCCCGTCGCTCTGTCGCTCAATAACTCCATATTAAGTGACAAACGGGCAGACGGTCGTAAAACCTGTTTATTAGATCACGTTAGATACTTGCGTTATTATATATTAGGGTGTCTCGCGCTCGGCCTACTTACAGAACATCTCACTAGTTATAAAGATTATAAGTACATATATGTTTGGCGTCCGTACGTTAAGTACCTACATTGCTGGCCACTGAAAACCATTGCTGTTTTGGTTGTCATAACACAGCTTGTGCTGAGATTTCCACCTAGTTGTGTAATTTGGGACATATATATTTTAAGTACTTTGTTATTTTTCTTTGCTATTTTTATACACAATCATGTTTACCGCGACAATAAACTATTTTATTTATTCTTTCTTTCTATATCTATGTATAATAAAACAGTAGTTGCCTATCTGCTGTTGTTCGTGCATCATATATAAGCTCAATAGATTTCAATGTAGGTTTATAATATGTTAAACGGAACTCCAATAAACTTAAATTATATACCAAAAGTAAAGGGATGTCTGGAGATAGATAATATTTAAGTATTCAAAAACCAATATTAATCTAAAATGAACTATTCCCTTACTAGGGTCACTTAAGGATTCAATTTCTAAATATATTAATACAGTGAAACTTGGTTAAGTGGGACCTGGATAAGTGAGAAACCTCCATAACTGGAACTCATGCTGAGGTCCCAGTACTTTGGCACTAAATTACTCCTGTTAGTGGGACGAAGCAAACCTCTATATCTGGGATTCTTTCTTTCGATTTATCATCATAGTTACCTCTATAACTGAGACAGCGAGTGAATTTTATATGCATAAACCTCTGTAACTGAGATAACATCGTTTTGTTTGTTTATTTACTTATTCTTATTCTATCCACAAATTCCGCACTTAACTACGTAAGTAATTTTGAGCCTCAATGACCTCCAATTTTAGTTTCGCTTTACTATCATACGGTTGTTTATTTGAAAAATTTCAAAACGAAAGCTGCAATCTTTATCTGTACATGAAAAACTGGAGTTAATATCCGTTTATGAAAGTGGGAAGGCACGCGATGAAGTTTGTGTCGAATTTAATGTGCCAAAATCTACATACATATAATTTTACATAACACGTAATTTTATTTAATAATCGCACCTCTATAACTGTATAAACTGAATTCTGACCTCTATTAATGGAACCCTCTGTAAATGAGAGATATTTATTTATATCTGGATATCTGGGACTCTGGGTAAGTGGGATACCTCTATAAGTGAAACAATATTGCAGGTCCTTTGATGTCTCACTTAACCAGGTTTCATTGTACATAGATATTTTAAAAAACCATTCCAATTTTTTTAATAACTTAGAATTTTAAAACGAAGTCACACCTCTCTTCTATATCACATATATACTCAATCTCTCTGATGCTTGCTGCACAGGGCTCGTCCACATTTTCCTGTATAGACGACAATACTTGATTTATATCGGTACGATTCTTTCCACGCAGATTATTAGTTTTGGCATATGACAAGTGACGTCATCTCTCACAATGCCCGATACAGATTACGCGTAGCATTCGTAATCAATATTCTGACAGGGATTCCGGAAGGATTTTTGTATAAAAAGGACAGTGGGCTTAGAATGTGACAAAAAACACGTCACGTCTCCGTTTCGTCTTATTGGGATTGGTTGAGAGACTAACACTTGACTGACGTATTACGGTCTCTCGATCAATCACAAACATCAAAATTAAACGACATCGTTTTACGAGTTGCGTCTTTGTGTCACATTCTAAGCCCACAGGACTTTGACTACCACTTGATGAGGTAACGTAAATTGTTCACGGTGACGATAGAATGAACAAGAATGCTCACTAAAACATTATTAAAATATTTGTTGCAAGTTAATATGAGTTTGTTATTTTACTAAAAGTTTACTTATATGTTTGGCCATACAAACTGCAGGATTCCTTTTTTTATTCTAACACAGCTGAATGACTGAATATGCGCATGCGCATGCTCACGCCTTTTATCCCCGAAGGGGTAGGCAGAGGTGCAACTAGTGCACCCACTTTTCGCCAAGCGTATTCCGTCCCATGATGTGATGGGGGGCGAGCCTATCGCCATATCGAGCACAAATTCCAGACTCCGGGCTGATACTGAATAGAAAAATCCAATATCACTTTGCCCGACCCGGAGATCGAACCCGAGACCTCAGCTTTGCAGTCGTACTGTAATACAACTACGCCACCGAGGCAGCCAAATATATTTCATGTAAAATGCAATAAAATCCAAGATATGACGACCAGCGATGGACGTATTATCTCAGCATTAGTATGACAGCCTGTTTAATTGTTCCTTCAGAATCCGGTCAAATGCATCTACTTAAAAAGAAAGACATACACACATACACACTCACCCATTTTACCCCCGAAGGGGTAGGCAGAGGCGCAACTAGTGCATCCACTTTTCGCCGTGCGTATCCCGTCCCAGGAGACAGTAAAAAAAAGACACAAGTGTGCTAAACCATTCCACGGTAAAATTATAAAATACTAGTCGTCTTTTATTATTGATGTGTAGGTACATAATGATATGTTGCAGACACTATGCAATACTATTTTAAAACACTGCATACGAAATATATAAATATACAGACAGCTTCCATCAATCCAAAGTAGGCACAAGAGTATATCTGGAATGGTGACGTCAGACAGCGGGCCGGAAGCTGCGCAAATTGTTCACAATCTTGTTTCAGTGCTCCGCGTCCTCGCCGGATATGAAACAAGTTTGCATGTAAAAATTTAAAATAGCTCTCTTAGAGTGTTTTGCTCACAAATATTGTTTTGTAGTTGTACTATAAAATATAGTCGGCATTTTGGATTTTACTTTGTATAATATGAAGCATATGATTATGTGAACTTTTTAATAGAAGGGATGGGAATGTACTCGTTGGTCATCTGAGGGTGATGACCATAGTCCTTAACCCACGCTGTCAAAGTAATTATAGGCGTTGCGTTACTAATCTTTAAAGAACAATAAGGATTAGAGATAAAGTGCTGTTAGCTGATTACTAAACAACCTTATCTAAAAAAATCTTTCACTTATAGGCATGCTCTATCCCCATTTTATTTCAATTAAATAACCATAAAGACTACAGACAGTAATCAAATCTTTTAAGTGGAATCAAATAATGGATGCATTATTGTATGTTTTTGTATCCCAAAATCCTCTACTTAACAAATAAGCAACCGTAAATGTTGAAAGGCCGTCAACAAATCCCAACCACGTTATAAAAACGATGGCTCAGTTAAATAAAGACCCCAACAGTCCTTATTAAAGCTCCGAATGAAGACATTAACGGTGCTTGTTTAGGCACCCCGACGTGTTTGTACGTTCAGCGTCGCACATTGTAATCACTGAGTATAAATTAAATAGGGAATTGTGTCTTATTTATTCACAAGCACGGCTTTAAGTTAATTATAAAAATATTCACCGATAATAGTCGTCATCGGTCTCGATCCAATTCTAAGGGCTCTTTTTCTTCGAATTTGTAATTATCAAACTAAATATAAAGTGGACGATAGCCTAGTTGGGAATGGAACGGTCTGCCGAGACAATGTCCGGAGGTTCAAAACCCAAGGCACACACCTCTGACTTTTCGAAGTTACGTGTGTATTGTTTATTAATAATTATCGTTCACTTCAACGGTGAAGGAAAACATCGTAAGGAACCCTACATACCAGAGAATTCTCCATATGAATTTCGAGGGTATGTGAAGTCTGCCAACCCGCACTAGGCCAGCGTAGTGGACTAAGGCGGAAGGCCTAAACCCTCTCACTTGTAGAGGAGGCCCGTGCTCAGCAGTGGGCAGTATATAATACAGGGCTGATTGCATTGCATTGCAAACTAAATATGCACTGTCTCAAAGGAGGTGCAGTTTATAAAACAACTTTCTAAGTACCGGTTGTACTTTTAGTCTTATAGAGTGACCTCCTCATCCCAATATTCAGTAAAAGTTACCAGAGCAATCATTAAACATAACATCAATATAAAGGAGCTCAAACTTGATTCTTTATTCGTCGTTCCATCGTCATATTATTCAATACCTAACATTTTATTCGCAAATTCCGATATCTACATAAATTTTCATTGGAATAATATTACGCGAAAAAAGCTCAGCTATTCCTTTTTGCACAAAGGATGGATCTTATTTGAGAATACCTAAAATATGTCTGTGGTGAAATCATTTTGTCGGCCGTATGTCATAAGTTTTTGATGAGATCGTAACGTATATTTACTGCATAAATCTATATAAAGAAGCAAAGTTTGCAAGTTTTTGTGGGATGATCGTTGGAGCTACTGATCCATTTTCGGTTTTAGGTAATAAATAACCATCCTGTATAGCTCTTTGAGTGCTATAGACAACTTTTCATAGTAAAAATAAGTTTTCAGTAACATCATGTTTAATAATAATTTATATTAATCGGTAATCCCTGGATATATTCGAATAATTTTGAAATATATTTTACTGTTAAAATGCCACACTCTCTTTAACATAAATTATATTTCATGATTTTGATTACCTGTATCTAGACTTCCATTCAAGCGAAATCAGACAAAAGCTAGTAAACAAAACCATCTTTAGGTTCTAAAGGATTTTTTTTTAAAAACATTGACATTATTAATACCTAATTATGTGACTACAAAAAATTTACAATGTATTCTTAAAAAGTCGACGATAGCCTAGTTGGGAATGGAACGGTCTGCCTAGACAATATCCGGAGGTTCAAAACCCAAGGCACACACCTCTGACTTCTGAAGTTATGTGTGTATTGTTTATCAATTATCATTCACTTTAACGGTGAAGGAAAACATCGTGAGGAAACCTACATACCTGAGAATTCTCGATAAGAATTTCGAGGGTATGTGAAGTCTGCCAATTCGCACTAGGCCAGCGTGGTGGACTAATGCCTAATCGCTCTCAGTAGTAGAGGAGGTCCGTGCTCAGCAGTGGGCAGTATATAATATAGGGCTGGTATTATTATTATATTATTTATCTTAACCTTTTGGCGGCGAAAGGGCGTCGCCGCAGTAGAGGAACAGATGGTTACGTTCCTCTATGGAAGGGGAAGATTCCCAATCAGGCAGATGTTGCGCTTGACCGGCCGCGGCCCCTCCGATGGTTCCTAATCGGAGGTGGTATATATGCTTCGCATTGCGCGAATATTGCTATCGCAATTCTCGATCGTGTGTTGCCATCTGTCAATCGTCGATACTACTTCGATGTCTGATCGATGAGTGTCGGGTCATCTAATTGACTATTATTTTAATAGTCCTCAGCCATGTGGATAGGTGGCGGTGTTGTCAATTATGACGCCACAACCTTTTAAAATGTTTAATTTTATCTTTATTGCTTGAGATAAAAAAAATATTCATTTCTTAACACAAAATCCAACACAGAAACGATTCCGAATAATAACAATTAATACATTTAAATATGTAAATTGTTCGAAAACACAAAACGCTAATGTATTCGAGTTAATAATTTATCGAGAACTTCAGTCCAAGTAACTTATTACTTACGTCCTTCCCAGCACAGAGATTCGCTTTGCCGCTGACAGCATTGTAATTTTATTTATATCAGAAACAGTAAAATAAATAAATGATTTCGCTTAACAGAGATACACTTTATACTGACCCCATAATAAACACAGGTTTCGTTTTGTGGCTAACAGGAACTACTGACTTCCTTCAGTTCCACATCTTAGCACCTGAATCAAATTAGTGACATAATATTTTCCTCTTATTAGGTTATCTCACTTAGATTCCAATATTGAATTTTCTGTCAAAAAAAAATTGCCCGGCTCAATATCAAAATTCCATACCTACGATATAAATTAATTTCTCTACACAATGTAACACTGTGTTTAATATTTAATTAAAATTAACACATTTATCTCTGAAAGATAATTACTAAGAACAGTGAGCAAAAATTTGCGCATAACTCAGTCTAAAGTAATAGAAGGCAAACGCTACGGCACCGGCTACGAAGCCAGCGCTACGGCGCTACGGCGCACGTAACTTAATATGTGTGCCTTATTACTTCGATAACTTATTTTTTATAATTTTCCAACAATATTGAAAGTGCTAGTAGCTACCTACATAATTCAAAGCAGTGTCAAGTGCTTATCACATATTTATGCCCACTGCCATAAATTCCTATTTAAACTCGGCAGGGTAATAATCTAAATTAGTGATGGGAGAAGTACCTAATTTACTAACAAGTATAAAGAATATTACCTAGTACCCATCTATTTCCAAACTAATTGCAAATAAAGGAAACCCTAACCTGGAACAAGCTAATCGTGTCGCCATAAATTGTAGCTACATAAAAGTTTTCATAACCCGAATGCAATACAAAAAACAATACCCATACAAATAAATATACGAACGAAATAAGCCGGTGTGTACATATTTATATTTTCACGGCACAATCTATATTCTCGTAAAAATATGATCAACCGTTGAAACAGGTGTGTGTTATTACGACCGCGTGAATAACCAGAATGGAGTTTATTGTGCCACTTGACTTTTTGTCGGCTCTATATCATGCCTTTTTCCGTCGCCTTTTGTTAGAAGTGGATGAGATAATACTACGCTCGTTGTCTGTGTATTTACGGCTTTACATGGGGATAGTACAAAGTGTAGCCTACATTTTTGGCAAAATTTTAATTGTATTTTATTATTTTTTATCAGCTCTCTCAAATGACAATCTTATGTAAGCTATAACAATTTGACAGTCAAAACACATTTATAAGATCAATGAAAATTTCAGTGCACTCAAGCCTTTACTTATATATCACAACACAATAAATAAATCTCTTTACAATGCTCTACAGGAACCCGGATGTAATGGTGCATTCCAAAAATACTTAGCAATAAATTAAGTATCACTCTCTTGAAACCATATTAAATACAAATTTCATTTCCGACGTACCCTTATTACACTTGAGTATAGAATCAGCGTAATACACTTTATCATGCAGTTCGCCATGGCTGCCTGCTTGACATCAGCCCCACACATCCTATGCAATGCAATGCAATCAGCCCTGTATTATATACTGCCCACTGCTGAGCATGGGCCTCCTCTACTACTGAGAGGGGTTAGGCCTTAGTCCACCACGCTGGCCTAGTGCGGGTTGGCAGACTTCACATGCCCTCGAAATTCTTAGGGAGAATTCTCAGGTAAATAGGTCTCCTCACAATGTTTTCCTTCACCGTTAAAACGAACGATAATTGATAAACAATACACACGTAACTTCGAAAAGTCAGAGGTGTGTGCGTTGGGTTTTGAACCTGCGGACATTGTCTCGGCAGACCATTCCATTCCCAACTAGGCTATCGTCCACACATCCTATACAAACTATGTAATGGAAAATAATATTTTAAGATCTCAAGACTGAAGCTTAAATTATCACCATTTTATATTCCATCATAAAAATCCCGAGATAACGTGATTACGTAATGTATTGTGCGCATCGATTCGGTCCAAACGCGGTGATGCTGGGAATTATCATCTCTATAGGAGCCGGCATACCGCGTTCTTATTGAAAACATTTACATATGTATGTGATACAGGGTTGCCGCGCTAGGTCAATGCCGGGGATTTCTAGTTATAAGAACATTATAAAATTTAAAAATACAAACTTAGTAATTGGTAGACTTAGTATTAGAATTAATGTGTGATGCAATGCAATGCAACCAGCCCTGTATTATATATCGCCTACTGCTAAGCACGGGCCTCCTCTACTACTGAGAGGTGTTAGCGCTGTTAGTTGTTCCACCACACTGGCCTATTGCGGATTGGCAAACTTCACATACCCTCAACATTCTTATAGAGAATTCTCTGGTAAATAGGTTTCCTAACAATGTTTTCCTTCACTGTTGAAGCGCACGATAATATTGATAAATAATACACACTTAACTTCGAAAAGTCAGAGGTGTGTGCCTTGGGTTTTGATCACAGACCGTTCCATTCCCAACTAGACTATCGTAATAATGTATGATACCGATTTGTAAATAAAGTTCTTATGAAACTTATATAATACATTATAATAACGTAAGTATAATCGTAATCATTTTTATATTAAATGATCCTAACATCATTTTCCAAATCAAGAATACGAAACCGTTTGTTTATCAAACATTAAACATCAGCACAAATTTATTACCAAACGAGGAGTTTAAAACTATTCCAACAATAAATAAAGAGCCAAATGTCCCGGAAAGTGGCAACCCCACGTACCCAGCGCTGACATATTGTAAAGGAGCGCAGAATATTATCAAACTTGAGAAATCGTCGATTTACTAAGGCTTAAAGGTAACGATGGAATACTTTCGATCGTCCCCGTAAGGAAATTTCCGCTCCGACGAGCTTTATCGGGACCATGTAATCAATGTAATAGGTCCCGTATGAGATGAGACTGAATTCCAGCTGATTTCTCGCGCAGTCTGCGATCTCGAATTATTAATAATGTGGCTTTGAAATCCTGTATTTTAAGACAAATTGTGAATTCTTAATCTCATTTTTTATATAGTTGAATAGCACTTGATCGTAAACTTAAACATTAACCACAAAAAATAACAATAATATTCGGAATATTCCAAACAAAACTCCGCACAACCTTTCGTCTATGAGACATTACATAAAGTCGCATAATACACCTTGTCATGACACTGTAACATAATTTACACAATTAAATTAAAATTAAAATAGCAGTGTTACCAACAAATCTATAGTATATCGAATAATTCTCGCATAGAAGACAATTATTATTCTCAATATTATATCTTCGCACAGTTCAACAGATTTCTGCTGATTTACATTCAACCCGGTACGTATCTAAGTTGTGCAAAGATAACAAGCAAACCGACATTCCGTATAAAAACAGTTTTGCCCAAAATGAGGAGCGAAGAGATCGTTGCGCTTATTAACATAAAATAACAGCGCGTAATCAAAGGCAATTCACGTCGTATTACGTGGGATGCGCCGGTTTTATCCTACCGTTGTAATGTTGTCGGATTCGGTTGGAGACTATTGTTCAAATTGCAATGTGCTAATTTAGTGGTAAAATATGGTTTTCTGTCTAGAATAAGAACTAGAGGTACGTAATACTATTAATTATTCTGTACTGGAGGTATCTTTCAGCGATGTATAAAATCGTTTGGCCGGCGTTCGGTGAAATAAAGATACAGTAACGAATGCCGAGTAAAATTAATGAAGGAATGTAATGAATGGACTATGACATTCTACAACTTTATGTTTATTTGTAAAGATTTAGGGTTCTATTTGAAAACCTTTCAAGATTGCGAAGATTTATTGTAAAATTTTCCCATATATTTAAGTATCATTATATTGCGTTGTGACGTGTCGTTGGTGTAACATAATAATAAATAAAGAAATAAAGATAAGACAAAGTGAGAAATCACTATTACTACTATACATACTCAACTAAACTTATTAAACAAACTAACTATTATCATAAGTATTTTATTTTAAAAAAATCGTCTTATTTTATTTTTTATATGATGACAAAAACAATAAAATTTGTGCCCGATACAGACGCGCCACCTATCACATCATGGGACGGAATACACATGGCTAAAATTGGATGCACTAGTTATCCCTTTGGTGACAAAAGGCTTTTTTTTTTTTTTTTTTTTTTATTGCGTTGAATGCCGAGACGAGCATGCCGTTCGCCTGATGGTAAGCGATATGACCACCCATAAACAGTAGCAACACCATCCAGCACCTTGACTTACAAAGTACTGAGTGGCATTCCACTGCGCTCGTCATCCTGAGACATAAGGTGTTAAGTCTCATTATGTCCAGTAGTTATACTGGCTACAATGTCCTTCAAACCGAAACACAACAGTGCATGCACACTGTTGCTTGGCGGTAGAAATAGACATTGCGGTGGTACCCACCCAGACGGCCTCTTACATAATGAGAGACCTACCACCAGTGTAATAAAAATATTTTACCCAAAATAAAATCCAATTAGGGCAGGGCGCAGGCTAAGTGAAAGCGGGTGGAGCTGGGCATTTCTCAGGCGGAGGCCGTATGCAGATGTCTGTTTGTGCAGTCATTACGGGCGGGATGTTTGCCGGGCCGAGAGCACCCGCCGGTGTAAGTTATAGGAGATAGGGGGTAAGGGGAATCCCTCTTTTTAGGTGGGTCACTTGAATTAGAGGCGAGATTTTTTAGAAAGGTTTATTATCAGAATTGGACACGCGTGTTTACGAGAATGTTTTTTTTATTATAGATGTAAAACCTAGGCCAATTGGGTTACCTAGTGATAAGTGATCACCGTCGCCTATTAACACCCACCGTGCTACCAAAAGGATCTCTTGCCGACTTATGTGGAGCAGGTAGAGGGATTGGGATGAGGTCTTGTGCCTCTGTCTACTATCTCACTATCTATGAAAGACAAGAATCTGAACAGGAAGTTATTATGTTCTCAATAACGGTGAAATTAAAAACGGACTTTTCTATGTATTTATTGTTTTGCTTTACAAAACACGTAACTATACGGAACCGAACACGTTAGAGATAACTTGAACCACACATTTCTGCTCTATGGTCCAACCGCCGCTGTCTTGCACCACGCTACAAGGCGGCATTACGTATGCGCCGGGGCCCCTCATTTTTGCATTTGTAATAGGGATCATTGTGTAATTATTCACCGGTTAGTACCAACCAATCTATATAGGCGAACGCTCGGTCTCGCGCGGTTACAAATGCAAAACTCCTTAGAATTTTTAATTTTCGAACGGTACCGATGATTCCGTGCTAAGCTTTGAATATATCACAGTTTTGTAATGGAAGTTTAAAATTGTGAATTTAACGTGTACAAAATTGTAAATTTAATTTCTAGTTGCAGTAAAATGCTGTCATCATTAATTAATACTAAGTTGCATACTCTTAACCTTGTTAAGACGCAAGAGGATTTTTCTGTCCTACAATACGAAGTCTTAAAACAAATAAAGAGAAAAAAAATCTCGGGATGCCATTGAATATTTATATGACTTCTCGTTTCGCAGCCGGATCTGCTATAAAAGTTGTCAACCAACACTCTAGGAATATTTACTATTAAATATAGGTATTATAATGTTGAAATTTTGCAACTGTTTCCCAAAAGTATTATTATTATCGAATAATTATCACATCGATTCCAACACTGTCAACTGTTAAAACTTTAAGCAAACAAACGTCGTCGCCAACCATTCATTCTCTTATAAATCCACAGAGCAAATAACGCTTGAAACTAAAAATATGAGAGACATTATTTTACCAAAAGAAGTCATGCAGGTATTTTTTTAACTATCCATTAATTGAGTGAATTTTGAACGATCTATTTATTGATGAAGATTTAGGATGTTTAGCTAACTCTAAAAAAAAATCGTTGTGTATTTTAATCTTAATATTTTCTCAAGTAACAATCATAGCTGTCTTACGAAACCACGGTTTATCCGTTCTAGCCGAAAACCCCAGCTGTGTGATTTTTTTAACTCAATAACGAGACGAAAGACTCGCCTGATAAGCGCCAAGACTAATCGTGCACATTTGGAACACTGCACTGAGCACATAAGATATTAAGGGCCTGTTTGACCTGTTTCTGATATAGTTCTAGGTGACTATCTGACATATAACGCTATCTAACAAATAAATTTGACACATTACTTGTGACTTTTTTTGACAGATATTTCTATTTGAGACCTAGAGAAAATACAACTATGGCGGATAAGTTCCAATTAGTCTAACAGGGATTTTATCAGCATGTGGTAAAATCGGCCATAAGTCTCATACCATACCATACCAGCCCTGTATTATATACTGCCCACTGCTGAGCACGGGCAACAACTGAGAGGGTTTAGACCTTAGTCCACCACGCTAGCCTAGTGCGGGTTGGCGGACTTCACATAACTTCGAAATTCAGAGAACTTCTCAGGTATGCAGGTTTCCTCACGATGTTTTCCTTCACCGTTAAAGCGAGCGATAATTCACAAAGAATACACACATAAATTTTTAGAAAAGAGAGGTGTGTGCCCTTTGGTTTTGAACCTGCGGTCATTCGTCTCGGCACGTCCGTTCCACTCCAAACTAGGCTATCGCCGCTTTTAAGTCTCATAACTACCAGTAATGTCCTTCAAATCGAAACATCAATTCTTCATATAATTTTGACCCATACATGAACACTTGCAGTTAAACAATGACAGAACAAATTGTATCTGCACTGCCATAACACAGGCATCGTTGCCTCTTGGTTAAGCAGGCTCTCTGCCGACCCTGGCCACGTGCCAGACACACGAAAACAACTCCCAGCTTGTCGTTTTATTATAGCTGAATAATTTCATAACTAACAAAGTACAGGTACAAAGTGGAATCTATTTTTACAGTTTTGTTTCGTCAGTTTGGCAAAGGAATCTATGTACGGCCTTGTTTGTGAATCTATTGATTCTGTGGTTATAATCAATAAAAGTTTAGGTATATTAAGAGTTTTAAGTAATTTAAGATGTTTACGTATAACCATAATCTTCTTATTGGTTATCACCTAATAAATTTTATTACGCGGCCCCGCCCGCTTGAATGAGTTTTCCCGTGATAAAAGTCCCGCTTTATATTTTCCCGGGATAAAAAGTAACCTATGTGTTAATCTAGAATATGATCTACCCGTGTGCCAAATTTGATCGAAATCCGTTTAGCAGTTTTTGCGTGAAAGAGTAACAAACATACATACATCCATACTTACAAACTTTCACGTTTATAATATTAGTAGGATTGAATAATGATCCTTGTACTCATAATGAAATCACGTCATAGTAGCTTCACTAGACAAAACCATGATCAACCGGTAAGAAAAGGCGGGATGATTTGACGAGCGTAAATTTAAAACTTTTGTCGTTTATCATAAATATTGGAACGCCACCTAAGTATAACAGGTCAAAAATTGTCCGAGGTATTTTTTGAAATGCTGACATCACAAAATAGTCATAGTTTTTAGTAGGTATATTATCTTACAACTTCTAAGCCAAAGACCCGTTTCGATAAACTCTCCATGAATGCTCAAAGATAGATTAACATTGGCATAAGACGCACCAAAGGCAGACGAGCCAGTTGTAAACCAAACACTGTTCTGAGTATCTGTAAAAATGTTTATTTTTCATTTAGGCCCGGCTTTCAGTTTTTAAAGAGGATTTATATAAAGAAGTTACAGACAAACTGTTTTTATTGCCCTAATTACATTTAACAAGAAATTTTAATTTTGCGTTCTAAAATAAGGATTATTTCGCGTAAACTTAATATTGCGTAATAATTAATGTCTCGTTTAATTTATTCTCGTCTTCCTGTCAGTTTCGGGAAAGGATATTCTTAAAATATATATTGCGTACGCCTTTCCTCTTGTGTTTATTATGAGCTAATCACCGTGAACATTGTTTTTATTACATTTTCTGTATTATCTAGATTATACATAATCTATTGAACAATGGTTGTAACTTACTGTTGTGGGGCTCCTTTTTCCGCACTTAGCCCGTAGAAAGTCGGGCCGTTGTGCGCTGGTTGCAACTTGGTCATTTCTGTACACTAGTTTGAGTCCCTCCCATGGCATTATTTCATATATTAAGTCATTACATTATTAATGGTACTGCAACATACAATACTCTCTTGTACCATCAATAGAACTATCTAATAGTCTAAAAGATACCCCAACATTATCAGTGTACAAAGGCATCGCAACATCTTTACTTAACGAAACTACAATAAGTAGCAAGATATCTAAAATAAGTCCACTTAACAAACCTGTTCAAAGTAACCACTCTCGCTAACAACTTAACTTTAAATAACTGATGCTTAACGAACTTAGTTAAAAATACAATTAGAAAAACGCTCGACTACAGCGAAACGCGGCAAGAGGGTTGCGCGCGTAAACGCGAGCGCATTCAACCGCGCCCGTATGCAAGTTTCATGCAAAGGCGCACACTCGAATAACTTAGCTTTGTTTGCATAAAAACTCGAATCTCCGAAATTCCCGTTTAGTCCACATTCGGTCGGGGCCTGTAATTTGCATAGAATAACAAGGGAAAGCTTGCGGTGCTCAGAATAAAGAGCTCTTTGGTGCGAAATCTCAGTTGGCGCTATTTGAACCCAATCACTGGCCGCGGCGCGCGGGGCGGCAGGCGGCGGCCGGCGCCGTCGAATGTTGCCGCTCTAATGTTTGTTATTGGCCAAGTAATTTGCATAGTATCAAACTCTACTGCAAGGTAAATATACCGCCACTGTTAATTGATACTAAAATAATCTTGGAACTATTAAAAGGTATTATCGTGTGTGGCGGGAACGGGGCCAGGCGCCCAAGATGTGTATCTTGCGAGTTTAAATTACGGTAAGTTAGGTCGACGGAGCGAGGGACTTGTGTCTTTATAAGCGACCAAGTTTTAGCAATATCACTAAAGGATAATTGATAATAACGTTGTTAATTTAAATGAAATCGTTGGCTACGAAACTTTAGCAAAAATAAGGCAATATTTAGCGGATTGTGATCTGTGAGGGCATTGATACTAATAAATAAGGTAAGGTGTAACTATAAAGTGATAGATCTCTCGTACGCGAGTCTGGCTGGGTAGGTTCCACCGCAATGTTTATTTCTGCTCCTAAGGAGCTGGTGCCGTCACTTTTGGGTTTCGATTTGAAGAACATTGTAGCTTTTGTAGCCAGAGAAATAAGTAGACTTAAGCGAATATTTCTATTGTATATGGGACAAGTCGTGTCGTTAACCACTAACGGAACGTAACGTTAATCGTTAACAACACTGCTAGTCGCGTCGTAAAGTTTAAAAATAATTTGTTTAAATTTGATCGATGATGCGTGGTAACAAGCAAGTTTTATATATGTTAAATGATTACCTGTACCAACAGAATCCTAGGAACAAAACGGATCTATCGTGAAAGATATTGGGATTAGAAAAGTAGTTCTATCTGTCTCTCAAATAACGAAACTGTCTTCTAAATAAAATATTTGATTGTGTGTGTGTAGTACGGTTGCAAGTATGAAAGAACTTTTAAAGCTTGTAAACTAAATAAGTCCTCTTTTAATCATACCCATGAGAAAGAATTTAACAATCGTTGTGCCACCCAAAAAAATCACCAACATTTACTCAACCGAGTAAATTCAAACAGCAATCACAGTCACAGTTAATAAAGAGCGAAAGACAAAAGAAATCCCACGATGGACGATGATATTAATACGAACGTATTTTTCATCTTTCACACAAGATTTACAGCGAAATATAAATAACGTAAGATTTTCTCTATTCCTTTGTTACCTGTGTTTTCGCGAAGGAATATAAAAGTTGGTCCGGACACACAAAAGTATGATTAAAAAACTTAGTAACGAAGCAAGCGACCGTACCGGGAGCGCAACTTGGCCGATTGATTGATTGTGTGTTTATAGCTATATTGCTGTGAGCCGGCGTGGCGACGCCTTGTTTATGCTCTAATACGCTTGTTGCTCTCTAATGTTTATGGGTTCATTTATGACTTGGAACTGTTCCGCAAACGCCCAATAAAGGGTTAGTCCTCTTATTGGATTCAATTATAAATAACGGTAAAATGAAATGCACACTGCAAATCAAAATTACAGTTATATAATTTTAAAAATCTATTGGTTAACGGTGGTATGCAGTTGGGTGTTTGTTTGATGTTTGAAAATGTTTTAATCTTGTTAACAATATCATACACACTATTAAAAAATCACGTAAATCATACACAAATGACTAAGTCCCCGGTCACAGCGCACGAAACACGCGCCCATCCGTGCGTCGTAAAACCCGTCCCGAACGACATTTTAACGCATCCTTACATCTGAAAAGGAGAAAACAATACGCGGATTCGTGTAACAGGGCACAATAAAAAAGTTAAAATACTTTGAGCGGAAAGAGCGTTGTTTAGTAAATAAACAGCGCTTCGCTATCAGCCGTCGACACTCCAACGACTTGACGCGAGATTTAATAAAAAAACGCTCCCGATACTCCAGTTGGCCAGTATAAAAGTGCCCTTATCGTAGTATGGGAGCGCTCAAGGGTGAATTATGTTAGCAGCTACGAGAGAAGATGAAAATTAATGAACTAAAAGGGAGTTCTCGCGAAGTGCTGAAGATGTGGATTGTGCATGCCGCTTAGCGATACAGCGCGGTTGTCTTAAATCATTTGGAATGTACATCGTTATTATTTCTGTTCTAGCTGTGAATTATTGTTTATATATTCAGTACTGCTTAAAGTAAAACGTCATGTTTAAGTTCACGCCTTTATCTTTGATGGGGTAGGCAAAGACTCAGGTTGTGTATATACTGGGCAAAAATTTTGGACAACTCCCATGGTTGTAGATAGAGATACAACAAATCATCAAATCAATAACTCTACGGTTGAAGCCTGTGTTCAAAGTCACTAAGACAATAAGGCACTGGGGGCGGTATTAATAAATGCAACTCAATTTCGCTCTGAAGTGCGATATCAACTGAGACGCTGTCAAATTAAGGTGAGCATCTTAAGATAGTCGCTATTTAATAAACCCACATTAACATCAGTCAAATGACATCTTAAAATACAATGTGTGATGGATTTTGACAGCTAAGTTTTGTTTGTGTAACAGCGCTTACTCAGCTGAGAAGAAGCTCTTAAATTACAGCTTAAGCTTGGTTTATTAAATAATTCAATACATTAAATGTCTACTTGAGATTTTGCTCAAACTTGAGATTGATTTATTTATACCGCCCTATGTGTCCTTGCCAGGAACCACTGTTGTTTCGTAAGCTCAACAGTTCAGTACACATATACATACACACTCACGCCTTTTATCCCCGAAAGTGTAGGCAGAGGCGCAACTAGTGCACCCCCTTTTCGCCGTGCATATTCCCATAATGTGATAGGGGGCGAGCCTATCGCCATTTCGGGCACAAATTCCAGACACCAGGCTGATACAGAATAGAAAAATCCAATACCACTGCGCCCGACTCGGGGATCGAACCCGAGACCTCAGCATTACAGTCGTACCGTAATACAACTACGCCACCGAGGCAGTCAATGCTCCTAAAAATTCAATTATATCTCAAACCTCAATCTTTGCTAGTGTGGCACTTTGGGTGTTTAATTACTGACTACTATGACTCACTCATCTTGTCTATGCAAAAATGTTAATACATTACAATGAACCAACAAAACAACAGTTTGAAAAACATCCACCCACATTCAATTTAACATATTGAATATTTATTTCACAGAAACATAATCCTTGTGTTGCATACAGCTTTGCGTATTTTAATAGAACTGCTGTATCTTTTTTACGATATTGATCAACGCGAGTGGCATTACAACAGTATAAACATATTTATAAATATAAAACTAAGGATGAAAGGTAAAGCTTACGTGTCGTTTGCAGGTTTTGATAGATATATATTACTTTTGATTTTTGTAAGATTAAACATTCGTTTTAATCTTACCAAAATAAAAAATAAAAAATTAAAGATTAGTTACAGCAAAGGAAAACATCGTGAGGAAACCACGTAAGAATTTTGAGGGTATCTGAAGTCTGCCAACCCGCACTAGGCCACCGAAGGGAACTAACGCCTAAAAGCCCTCTCAGTTTTAGTGGCCCGTGCCCAGCAGTGGTATAGTACTTATATAATACAGGGCTGCTATTATTATAATTATAAAGATTAGTCAGGAATATTCACTATGATAATGAAAATACCTACATGCAGAGCAAAATTGTTTATATTACCTACAAATTAATATTACCTATACTGTTCTTTGATTTTCTATTTATATCGCTCAGTCTTAAAATTTTAATATGATTTTTTATTATGCTCAGCTACTTATAATTCATATTTTTGTTTGCACATGCCACTATGTACGCAACCAATACGAACATGGCGTCCAAGCGCCCTAAACAATAGTTAATTCGAAGTTTATGTTTTTTAGCGGCGCCGCACCGCGTCCTCTGAATTAATGGCGGCCGGCGCGTTTGTCGTTTAAAGATAAATTTCCTGCTAAACGACTAGTGTTTAAAGTGAGACATTGTATCCCTTTAAAACGTTAGCGCTCAATCTGGTGTTAAATTAACTCTGGACTGCATCGGCTGGACGATTTATGGATTGTGTTTTATTTTTATAATGTCTACTTGTGATGGTAAGCTTGTTCGTCAGTAATTGCACGATGAACTTAACAGTAAACGCTGTATAGGTAGGTCTGTTATAGTCTTTGAGTATTTACCAATGTTAAATGCTCTAAGGTCATAGTTATACAATGTTTCGCTTCCTCTGAGGGTAAATGTCATTCAATATAGCAATACAAAACAGTGAGTAACTATAACAGATACATAAAACCTTTATTAGTAAGGCGGCTAATGCTTTAGGTCACAAATGAGGTGTTACAATTTAATAATAATTCCACGGACAGGGATACCAAGCGTTTGCCAATGGTTGGCCAAGTGAGCAGCTAGCTCGTTTCCTTACTTTTTTGTATAAATAAGACGAACATCTAAAACAGCTAAGCTCTAGCGAATTCTCGAAATCATTTCAAAGTTAGCTATACAGTATTTCTATAGTGTTTATTAAAGCTGAAATATCGAAGTTGGGTCCACTCGAGCGAAATTTCATTATTTAACATCACCAAGTCTGCATGAATGTAAAATTACAAATCCATTAAGCCGAACTTTTGGTTTCAAGCGCCCACCTTAATTTGTTTTGATGGAAACTTCCACTCGACCCTAAATGCGTTTATGATAAAGTTTTTCAAAATCCCTCAGTCGCGAGGCCTTCTAATGAAGGAGGAACCCAATTTCGCTTTCTCTCAATGTTTGTAAACTATGTCAAGACTTTTTTGATCTTTCTTTTTTTTATAGCATCGATTGACGAGACGAACATGCCGTTCGCCTGATGGTAAGCGATACCACCACCCATAAACAGTAGCGACACCATCCAGCACCTTGAGTTACAAACTACTGTGTGGCATTCCACTGCGCTCGTCATCCTGAGACATAAGATGTTAAGTCTCATTATGTCCAGTAGTACACTGGCTACAATGTCCTTCAAACCGAAACACAACAGTGCATGCACACTGCTGCTTGGCGGTAGAAATAGACATTGCGGTGGTACCTACCCAGACGGACTCTTACATATGAGAGACCTACCACCAGTAAAAGTTTCTGTGTTTTGTTCACAGCATGATGGATCTGATCATAAGAAGCTACGTAAAATGCAACATTGCTGTTGCATTTCATGCTGTTAGTAATATTGACCTCTCTCCGCTCCTCCGACCTCCGTTCCATTTTCGTAAGGATTATTGTTGATCGCTGTAACATTGTTTATATTTTTATTTTTGTTCTATAAAATTATTTCTTCCTTTTCTTTCATTACCTTTTTTGGCTGGTAAAAGACTGACAAATGACCTAAGTATTGGTTTACCAGCATAATTAGGTCATCATGACCCTTTAATAATAGCTCATTCTGCATCAGTAACTCTACATAAAGCAAAGCATCAAAACCCAAATATAACAAATAACACTCCAATCACAATGGGGCCATCAATATCACATGAGGGACCTTCGGGACGCGTGATTGTCCCTCTGGCGGAAATAATATCCCCATCCTGTTTCTATCCTTGTAGTTTTCATGTTTGATGTTCTATTTGTCACAGTATTTTCAAAAGGAACGTCTTTACTGATACTTAAATGTAATGAAATTATTATATAATCTATCTTACGCTAGTGCCATACCATAGCCGCCCTGTATTATATACTGCCCACTGCTGGGTACGGGCCTCCTGTACAACTGAGAGAGTTTAGGCCTTAGTCCACCACGCTGGCCTAGTGCGGGTTGGAAGACTTCACTTCACATACCTTCGAAGTTCCTATAGAGAACTTCTCAGATATGCAGATTTCCTCACGATGTTTTCCTTCACCGTTAAAGCGAGCGATAATTCACAAATAATACACATATAACTTTTTTAGAAAAGTCAGAGATGTGTGCCCTTGGGTTTTGAACCTGCGGACATTCGTCTCGGCAGTCCGTTCCACTCCCAACTAGGCTATCGCCGCTTACTAGCTGATCTGTACATAATAATCTGTACAAAGTTTTCAGAGAACCACACTACAAACTATACCTCTATAGTATTGTAGATAATCTATAATTCTTAGAAAATTGTTGGAGTTTCATCATCATCATCGTCGCTCACATTTTACAAGCCTCACAATGAAACTTAAAACTATTGTTAAGTACATCTTCTAAGATATTGAGCATAGGAGTAAAAAAATAACTGAGAATAAACCTACATTCATTCGCAAAGATTTTAAGAGGCATTAAACCAAAATCTTCATAGCCTGCTCTCGTGATTACCATACAGCTAGATAATTGACCTCTGACACCACTCGTATGCTAGGCAAGATTTTTAATTATTCATTCGTTGATTAGACAGTAATTGCTAAGGGAATAACCCGTTATCCATGACCAGGCTTAATATTATTTGCTGCGAATTAAATATACAACAGGTGAAATCTGCATCAAATATTCAATCAAAATTATTATCTTTTGTTCACGGCTTCCTCCGTTGGAATACAGTTTGTGACAAATAATGTAAAAAAGTAGTCAGTCTTTTCTTGTTTACTTCGTAGTAAATTTCATTAAAATTTTGTTTTAAAACTATCTTTTACAATGCATAATTACAAACTTTAATATGGACAGTATCGCTCCTTAACAAAGAACCGAAATTAATCAACCTTAATCCCGCCGTAAATTTAATCGTGCAATAATCTTAAAAAAACACCTTTTATGATGGATTAAGAAGTTTTTAAGCCTCAGCTGCGCGTCTCTCGTATTTCACCTTTACGATCCGTTTACAAACAACGCAGGTTCAAATCGGGACGCGGCTGTTCCAATAATGCGAACGCCGTCAATACATAGATTAACATATTTCATGATCGTAAAATCTGCTGTAGGCTAGCGGGATTGTGAGACGGTTTATCTAAATGTCTTTTCTTATATTTGAGCCATAGAATACGCTATACATAAATCAGTATTTTTAATTATTAAAAAAAAGTCGGTGTAATTTACATTTAGTTATGTGCACAATGGGATAAGGTCCTCCATTATGATAGAACATGTTGATTCGTGGAAACCTCACCAGATATTTATTAGCAGGTGAGATTAGATGGAGGCCCCAACGAATTCCAAAAGATCCCTTAATTTTTATTTTAAATACGCTAGAAAATATAAAAGCTCATAAATTTAAAAAATAAAATTTACAAAATCGAAATTCGTACAAGAGCCATTGTTGCGAGCATAAAAAATATCCAATAATATCCGACGCTGCTGCAGCCAGTTATGTACAAGTTTTGTTGCGGATTAATTCTTATTACATGGCTCCGTAGAAAAAAGATGAAATAAATCCGTAATCCCCGGGGTTGGCTCGAGACTTGGCATACGCGCAAATTAAGCACCCTCTTTAGAGTAGCTGTTGACTTTTTTGGATGCACCGGATTTGCGATGGGTTTATTAGTTGGTTTCATGATTCAATTTCAGAGGTTTTGATAATAGATGCATAAAAACTTAGATCAGATATTCTCTTATACTGATTGTGTTATTAATATATTTGGTTATATGATTTACCTGGAAATACTGTATCTACTTAATGTATTTGATTTCTCAACAGTCCAAACGGAATGATTTAATTGGTTGATCTTAAACATAACTTATCCGAACGAGCCACTGGTGAGAGTTTTTCGCGATATACGCTGCTCGCTATTTAGTCAGATAAAACATATTGCTTTCGGCCCACAATTGGATTGATATGACTCCCTTCGTTGTCGTATATTTAGCCACGCGTACACCATTTTTTTATTTGTTTCGTTATTTTTTTATTACATAGGCCGATACAAGTACAAAATTAATAGTAAACACTTAAGAGTAATGGTTCACGTAACAGAATAAAATTTTTCCCATGGCCGTTTGATCTTATATTGAATAATGGAAATGCGGCACCAAGTGGGCCCCGAGCCAATTGTTGGAACTAAACAAGCCCACTCGTACCTGGACCCCGGGTAATGCCATCGTAGGGATGGGACACATTTACACGGAAATATCCGACAAATATCCGACAAATGCTCTTCGGATATATCCGAGTAGTAACCGCTGTTACACTAGTGATTTATTGTGCATCGATTTTCATGAATAACATGTATTTAGTTTAACATCAAAGCATACGAATAAACTTAAAATTTTAAATAGAAAATAGAATTTGTAATGCATAATATTATTGATATTATTTTGTAAAATTAAAGTGGTTGTTGTAAGTGGACGATAGCCTAGTTGGGAATGGAACGGTCTGGCGAGCCAATGTCCGGAGGTTCAAAACCCAAGGCACACACCTCTGACTTTTCGAAGTTAAGTGTGTATTGTTTATCAATTATCGTTCGCTTTAACGGTGAAGGAAAACATCGTGAGGAAACCTGCATACCTGAGAAGTTCTCTATAAGAATTTCGAAGATGTGTGAAGTCTGCCAACCCGCACTAGGCCAGCGTGGTGGACTAAGGCCTAACCCCTCTCAGTAGTAGAGGAGGCCCGTGCTCAGCAGTGGGCAGTATATAATACAGGGCTGATTGCAAAGTGGTTGTTAGGAGTAGAGCATTTAATGTTCATGTATGTTACGTTAAGTTAAGTTTACCTTATGAATTTTGCACCATATGAATATTTCATAGTATTTTGCATAAATATTGCGAAATTTGCTCATTAATATATTGATATTAATTAATATTAATATTTGCGATTTGATTGGATGCTGGTAGTGTAGTGAAGTTAGTCACATCCTAGTTGTTGCTCGCGGCTCATTTCATATTATGTAGACACGATTGTTTCTTATGTTCTTCTTATGATGAAAAGTATTTAATAATAATCTAGAAAAAATTACCATTAAACTTTTACACATCATGTACTGTTTCTATAACAGTGTTTCGTTGGCGGATACAAGTATCCGCAATCGTATTGCATACCTTTCCCATCACTAGCCCTTAGGTAGGGGCTGGAAGAAACAGAAAACTCCTTTTACAATAATTGGACTATGAATAATACAAAAGGCAGTTATTGCAGGACGAAACTGGAAAATACTCGTGAGGGGTCGGATACGGCCGAAGTTTTTTTTTCATAAAACACCACCCGTTATAATGTTTTCATTAATTCATTAGTCTTCTTGGTATTGGCGAATGATTTTTACTTGGAAATGGTACGGTGTTTACACTTTAAATTAACTTTTGTTAGAGACTAGACTACTTATAGGGCAATGCTGGTCAAATTACACCGAGGTATGTTTGTATGAAGAGTTGTTCGGTTTTGTCCTTTTAAAATCAATTATTATTCTATTGTTTATATGAAATGGGCTTTAATGAAGAATTTAAATTATAATTAGTAAAATACATGGGCGTATATAAGGGGGGGGCGGGTTGGGGGTCCAGACCCCCCCCCCCCTTAGCTCACAACAAAAATAATTCTGGTCACTAAACATGTACACACTATAATGTGGACTTCTAAAAAACATACAAACATGCAAACATTTTCACAAACTTTGGCATTTATAATAAGATAAAATATACCCAACAAAACCAACGCAAAAACACCACTGAAACTGAAAATGCGTAAAATAAAACCTTTTAATTATTTTATATTTGGTGACGGAGGGGGGGTATACCCACGCTACGTCACTGACATTTTGATATCCTAGGATCCCCCTATGCGAAAGCTATAGCTATATATAGCTATAGCTACACCCGTGGTAAAATATGGCAACTTTATATCCTCACGTATGTTTTCCTAATAAGACGTGTCACCCAAATTCTCGTCAAAGCTTTTCCTATTATGTGGTAAGGTCAAATCAGACCAAATCCAATCCCCAAATAATTATAATGTTTTTTAACCCTAAAACGATATCGAATATTAAACTAACACTCTGAATCGCACGGCACACAAGAAATCTCAATTGTATCCGACTAGCAAAATAAAAAAGCAATACTTTCAGTAAATATCAAAGTAAAGGGGCATAACTCGTAATAACTAATAAGGTGTTACAACATAATGGCACTTAAGCACTCGCGTTAAGCACATTTTATTAAAACATTCAGCCGAAGCGAGCGCTAACATATTCCGTAGCTGGTTAAAAGTTAAATACCCTTGAAGATAATTGCACAAACGTTAACAAAGCTAAAACGATCCAACTTAATTTTAAATTAGTCGGATCAGATTCAGTTGTAATACTTTAATCCTGCCGCGTTTATAACTTAGTTTATGCCAGATGTATGCCGGGCTACCTTGCTTAGTTGGCTGACGAGAATTTATTACTAACCTCTTTGGTACTGGCCACTATGGCGTCTGTTTTGTTTTTAATTTTATGCATTATCCATCTCTTTGGAAAGTAGGTACTGGCAGCTTTAGTTGTTTCGTTTATTGTAACATATTACAAATGTTTTATTATTAAAACGGCCAGTAATGTTTTTATGAATTTACTAATGACCATTATAGGATTCAGCAATATTTTTAAATTTATCAGTTCAAACGTTTTGCTGCCAATCGCTCAAATTCTACGACAAACTATTACATGTCCTTTAAATTTAAATTATCAATTAAGGATATTAACATCAGTCTTACACGTAACGTATTATGTACATCTCAAAACCCTTAGCCATAATATAATAATCCGGCAGTCCCAAAACACGGCAACCCAACTAAACCTAAGCGATTGTATTAATCATCGCAAAACCGCGCAGTTCTGCAGTAATTGAAACACAAATAGGTGTGATCGGGGAAGGAAGGTTTACCGCGAGCTGGCAACTCCGTATACCCTTAAGGGGTTTTTACATTAGTTTGATTAAGGCACGGGGGTTCATTAATATTAAAATGTAAGGGAATCTTCTAGTCAATGTCAAAGGAGGCTTCTAAAGGCACAGGGACGGTGCCGCGCAGGTATCTTAGTACAACAAGATACCTAGGCTCAGTAACTTCAGGACGAAGTGTATAATAATATATATAATCTTAGATAACCGCACTTTAAATAACAAAGCACTGCGAGCGTCATCATAAGATTTAAAGTCCCAAAAAACTTCATATTACGGCGTTAAATCCTATAAATATTTATTGTACAGTTCTGTAGCGTAGACATTCTCTGCCTACCCGCAAGATCACTTTATCTCTTCTCACTCGCCCGCATTTACTAACTCTTCCATTTTCCACAAGTTAAAATTAGCAATTGATTAAAGCTAAAATCCGTGTAAACTGGCAACACTTCCCGTTTATACTCTATGGTAATTTGTGAAGCGCGGTTAACGGATTCATTAATGTTGATTGTTGTGACAGGCTGAGGGCGATGCGAACGTTTTACTTTGTCTGTTAGTTTACCACGCACTTATTTACGGGCTATATATTTGTACATTTATGTAGAATATATTTGGTGAAAACTGTAGATATGTACAACCTAAATGAACTCATATTATAATCGAGACACGCCGTCCATAGATATCATGTGATGGCGTATTTTTTTTACTTAATAAATAATTAATTACTTAATAAGATGTTTGATTTTTTACAAATAGAACTATTCTTTTTATATCATTAACTTAATTAGAAAATAGTTACATTGCACTCTCTGGCCTTCCAATATTTGTTTGTGTAACCAGAAACTGCGTTCACTAATAATTTTGATAATAACCCCGTAGCTCTAACCCAACTCATTAAAATCAACCAAAGCATGTAAACATCGCAGACGAATCAAAAACTAATACATAAATAAACGAACATGGAATCTTAAAAGCAAATCCCTGGACTTAATTGAATAGGTATTAGTTGGAAGAAAGGTGGGCAATTCCAGCGGTTAATCCTGGGCCAAAATGGCGCACTTTTATTGGCCCATGGTCCATAGATGGTCGGGTAATACTCTCGTATAAATGGCGGTGTCGAAGGCTCGTAGGGTATTGTTCCCTACGAGGGCAAAGTGAAAGCCCTCTTCAGGGTTGGCACTTAACACTAGTAATATGTATAATATACTTCGGTGGTATATATTAATACGTAGTGGTGTGTACAGAACGAGTGCGAATGCGGCTCACGCGTTGCGTAGCTGCGGGCCGACTGGCCGGGCGCCGAGTCGCGACGCCGGCGCGGCCGCGCGCGCGACGTAAGCGGCGCGGGTTACGGGAGGCCGCCGAGCGAGGGTTCGCGAGGAGTCGGGACCGTTCGCGAGCGCGCGACGGCGCACTGCAAGTATATCCGGCTCGTCTCCGTGCCGAATATCCTCGAGCGCGCTACAATCTCCCCCTCTAGTGCAAACACAGCGCCCTCGCGTTTGGACTAGTCACTAGACCTTGCGCGGCCTGCCGCGACGTCGCTTTTCCCTAACGGGTGGAATCGCGGGACCGACATACGGTGAGAGGTGCGAGGCGTGGTATTTGCCAATGTCTTCGCCGGCGAGACTCTCCAGACGGTAGGTGGTAGGGCTCGCCACGCTCTTTACTCTATACGGCCCATCTCTGCGGGGCACGAATTTGGAAGAGTGGCCACGATCCGTATCGTTTAGGCATTGCGTCTTCAGTAGCACGAGGTCGCCTGCATTGTAATCCGGCGCAGGGCGGCGACCTTGGTCCGCATACGTCTTTTGAGCTTTTTGTGCCTTCTCGTGGACGTCACGCGCGCCTACGAGGGTGCAGGACAGCCTCTTCAAATATGGTGTAATAGCGGTGTGGGCTGTTTCGCTACTCATTATTGCCCTCATGTCGTCGACAACGTCGGCCGGAGCTCGGAGCTCACGCCCGAACGTCAAATATGCGGGCGAATGACCGGTGCTCGCCGTGACGGCGGAATTCATCGCGAATCGAACGGCTGCGATATGTTCGTCCCAAGACGCGTGGTCCTGACCGACGAGTATGGCGAGCTGGGGCTTCAGGTCCCTATTCTTGCGTTCGATGGGGTTAGCTTCGGGGTGGTACAGCGGCGTCAAATCTTGCTTGATGCCCAGTGCGTGGCACGCCTGCTGCATCACTTCGCTCACGAACTGAACCCCATTGTCGCTTATCATGCGGCGCGGAACGCCGTAGCGCAGGAAAACTTCTCGTGTAAGCGTTCTCGCAGTATCAGCGCTCGTGGCAGCCTTCAGCGCGAACAGCTCTACCCAGCGGGAGCACACGTCCTCGATTATCAAAATCCAGCGGTTACCGCTGGTTGTCTGGGGAAGTGGTCCGAACAGGTCAACGGACACTACCTCGAATCGACGACTGGAGGCAGGAGTCTGCAGGAGACCAGCGGGCTTTCGGTTGTCGGCTTTATACCTTTGACAATCGACGCAACATTTTACGTGGGCGACTATCTGGGCTTTCATTCCTGGCCAAAAGTACCTGGTGCTCAAACGCTGGAACGTTCGGTCGACGCCCAGGTGACCAGCTGTCGGCGCGTTGTGAAAGTCCAGTAATACCTTCTCTCGCTCATGTTGTGGGACGACCAAACAGGCGCTATCGTCTCCGTCGGCCTCAGGGCCGTATCGATACAGCACACCATCGGACAAGACGTAACCTCGGTTCGACCAGGCTCTCCCCCTGGAGCCAACGTCGTCCGACTCCATATCTTCGATGATCTTCTGGAGCTCAGGGTCCTTAATCTGGTGCGCTCGGACATCAGCAGGACTCCTCTGCGGCATGTCGACTATCACCTGACATACTTCACAACTCCTCGATTCTTCGTTGCAGCAGACAGGACGGCTCAGCGCGTCGGCGACTACGTTCGACCTGCCCGGTGTATATTGTATCTGCAAATTGTACGGCTGCAGTGTCAAAGCCCATCTCGCTAGTCGGCCGCTGGGTGACTTTAAGCTCATGAGCCAGCGCAGCGGTTGATGGTCGCTTTTGACGATAACTTGCGATCCCTCGATGTAGCCCCGGAACTTGGTGACGGCCCAAACCACGGCTAAAGCTTCGCGTTCGGTAGTAGTATAATTTCGTTCAGCTGGTTCCAACAGACGACTAGCGTACTCCACGGGTCTTTCGTCCGGTCCCTCCCCCTGCATCAATACTGCTCCGAGGCAGTAGCTGCTGCTATCGGTTCGCAGGGTAAAAGGTGCTGACTCGTCTGCTTGTCTTAATATGGGGGCTGTCACGAGTAACTGCTTGATGCGTTCGAAAGCAGTTTGTTGATCTTCGTGCCACGCCCACTCGGCATTTTTCTTCAAGAGATCGGTAAGGTGTTTCGCTACGGAGGCGAAACTGGGCACGAAGCGCCGAAACCAACTCGTCATGGCCACAAAGCTTTTGAGTTGCTTGATATTTTTCGGCGGCAACATCTTCATTATCGCCGAAGTCTTCTCCGGGTCCACTTGAAGTCCACCAGGAACGATGACGTGCCCCAAGAACTTAACGGTATCGCAAGCAAACCAGCTCTTCTTGCGATTAATTCTCAGGTCAAACATGGCTAGCCTGTCGAATACTGCTTCCAGGTCTTCCAGGTGTTGTTCAAATGTCGACGACAAGATGATCAAGTCGTCGAGATAAGCCAGTATGGTGACGGCTCTGCCTGAATGGAGTCCGTTAGACGTCCCGGTGGCTCCAGCTCTTCCCGGTGTCTTCTCATTAACGGACAGGTTCGCCTTCAATCTATCGATCAATCTTTGGAATGTGGCACCTGAATTCCTGAGACCCATAGGCATTCTCTTGAAGCGAAATGTGCCAGACGGCGTCACGAAAGCGGTTTTATCCCTATCAGCTTCGGCGACGCTCACCTGAAAGTAACCCGATTGCAGGTCAAGCGTGGTCATGAAACTGGTTGTTTTGGCGGCGTGGAGAACGTCTTCTATCCTGGGCAGCGGATACCGATCGGCTTCTGTCACCGCGTTCAGCTTGCGGTAGTCCACGCAAAGCCGTGTGCCTCCGTCCTTCTTCGTGACGAGAACCACATTCGCAGCCCAGGGCGATTCGCATTCTTCTATCACATCAGCCTTTAGCAGCTTCTGCAGCTCCTTGTACAGAATTTCCTTTTTCCCTTGTGAAAGGCGGTAGGGAGGCGAGGCGATAGGCTCTTGATCGTCGTTGACTCGAATTCTGTGAGTGGCGTAACTCGTCGATGGTCCTTCAAGGGCAAAACGGTCCACCTTCGATACGACGAGTCGATTGAGCTCCGCTTTCTGGGCCGGAGTCAGCGCGCGGCCTTCGTCTTCGCGGAGTGTGAGGCCTACATCATCGACGTGCATCAACTCGGCGGGGTTACCTAACGGTGACTCATCTTCCTGATAGTCCACGAAACGATGCTTATGCTCGGGGGAATCGGCGAAATTCCAGACACCCTGTGGTAAGTCAAGCGTAACATCAGCCTGTAGTATAAAATCTCTTCCTAGTAAGGTTCTGTTATTCGCCCCTGGTAACACTATAAAAGATGTGGGGATGGCCCGTCCGCCTAAACTGACCGATGTTTCACCGATGAGTACTTCTCGTATACTCTGGGTTCCGTCGGCGAGTGTTACATGACGGTGGGTCGCCTCAAACTCAACTCCACTATCGACAAGTATGGTGTAGAGGCCGGGACTTGCAATGCTACGGGTCGCGCCGGTATCCAGCACGGCGACGCCCGCGCGATCGGCGATCATGACGCGTACGGTTGGGCACGATCGGTCTACACAATCAATGACGGCATTATGGAACTCAACTTTATCACGGCCTTTGCCTTTTGTATTACTATTGCACGACTCGCACCTCGACCGTATGGTACCTGGGCGGCCACAGCCGTAACAAGCCAAGGGACTACGGTTGTCGGGGGGCGACGTCGGTTCAGTCGTTTTCGCGCAGTGACGCGTAGTTCTACACTCTTCTGCAACGTGTCCGAAACGTCTGCAGGCGGAACATCGCGGTCGTGTACGTTTGGGCATGTTAGCACTATCGGGGGGATCGTTAGTACACGAAATCGCACCACTCGGTATAGGGTTGACAGTACCACTCGGGGGTTTAATGTCTTTAACACTGGGTTTAGGTAAACTGGGAAGACTCACCTCGCTCAGCGACTCCTCTACGTACCTGGCACGTTCGAGTAGGCAGTCGAGTCCCGCGGACACACACTCGCGCGTTACACGTTTTCTTATTCTACGGTCTAACAGTCCATACACGATATCTATTTGCATTATCTCGGGAACGGTATACGGTAACCGGGCGAGGTTGGCGCGCACTCGCGATATAAATGTATCGACGCGTTCGTCACCCTGTTCGCGCGAAAATATTTCTCGGAGTATCTTGTGGGCCGGGCGTGGCGTGCCGTACATAGCACGCAGACGAAGTATCGCGTCGTTCCACGTTGTAATCGAGCTCTTCACGCCCCGCCACCACACGGCGGCTTCGCCCGTGAGCAGCATGGCGATCCCGCGCAGCGCGTGTTCGTCGCTTACCGCCGCGCAGTCTTTATACACTATCACGCTGTCTACAAATGCCTCGAGTTCGTCGGCGCTCCGGGCGGCGCCGTCAAAACGGGCCGTGCACCGGGAGAAGTTGCCGGATGGACTCGGTGTGCTGGCGCAGCTAATGGTTGACGGTGTCGGGGTAGGGTCTTCGCGCTTGCCGGTACGCGGCGGCGAGGCCATTCTCGACATCACGCCTGAAATCAGTCTCGCTAGTTGTTCTTCTGATATTCCAATTAGCTTGTCGCGGTGCTTGGATTTCGGTACTACAGCGGAGCCCGAGGGCGTCGCTTCGGCACCCTCCGGGGGTCGCTCGTCGTCGGAAGATTCTTCACTGGATCTGTCGGTTTTTTTTGTGTTCAGACGCGTCTTCGGCGGCATGTTTGCTCCTTACTTGCTGGGCAGAGCGAACGATGCGCGACGTAAGTGGGTAGGTACTTCGCAATTGTGTTATACGTGCCGCGTTCACTAGCACTTGGTTTCGCGGTTGTTGCCACTAGTTGGGCGCAATATAATATACTTCGGTGGTATATATTAATACGTAGTGGTGTGTACAGAACGAGTGCGAATGCGGCTCACGCGTTGCGTAGCTGCGGGCCGACTGGCCGGGCGCCGAGTCGCGACGCCGGCGCGGCCGCGCGCGCGACGTAAGCGGCGCGGGTTACGGGAGGCCGCCGAGCGAGGGTTCGCGAGGAGTCGGGACCGTTCGCGAGCGCGCGACGGCGCACTGCAAGTATATCCGGCTCGTCTCCGTGCCGAATATCCTCGAGCGCGCTACATATGTCTTTAAATATAAGTAAAAGTCAATTAGTTATATAGGAATACATATATATTTTTAATTGTTTTTACACTTAATAGTAAATTCCACCGCAAAATATGCAAATGATGCATTAATAATTTAATTTGTTTGATATCGTTTTATATATCCGTGATTGTAGCCGTCAAAAATGTTTTTAGAATATTCTAGATGGCGTAATCGATGAAACAATAAGAAATGAAACAGTAGGAGAACCAAGTGTCGTGAAATTTGTATCGTGGCTGAGTGTTATAACAGCAAAGTTTTCTCGTTGTTCGTGATATCCATGACACTAACTTGTGTGAGATCGGGAATACGTGTGACTGTTTTTATATTGACTTTTTATTTATTCTCTAACAAAATAAACATCAAAATAATAAGGCATTTGCTATAAAAGTTTAAGGAAATTGTTACGTTCGTTAAAGAAATAATTAACAGTATTTATCACAAACTGTGAGCCTTAGTGTCCTCTAAAGCATTTTTATGTCATCATCAAATTAGTGAAATAAAACCTAAATTGAGGCAACCCTGTCCGTACGCCTCCAACTTAATTGGAATCTTTTAAAGTTTACTCTGGCAATAAAGGCGGAATTACTTAAGTACGGGGCGGTGCGGAGCGGCGGCGGGCGGTGAGGGGCTGTGGGGGAAGGATTTGCGTGCGATGTACAAGAACAGATGTTGCAATGAGCGTTTACATCGTGCTACTAATTCGACTGTTTATGTAGTCGCAATAACAACAACTTTATTACTATTTTCATGATTTATTTTTGGGGGAATTTTTGGGTCCCAAACTAACCCCGCTGCGCGTAATCTCTGTTTAGTTAGTATTAACTGAAAAGCTTTTGATGTCGAAAGAACCCTCATACAGCGTAGGCTATGTAAATTGTAGAAAGTAAGTAAATCCAATTATCCAAATCCAAAAGAACGTTGTGTCAGCATGAATTATTGAATACGCCGGCTGATTATGAAACAAAACTCATCATAATTGACAATGACAGCGAATCCAGTCTGTCTACCTTCCCTCCGACGAAACGAGGAATGGAGCAATAAATGCTAAAAATTGGTTTCGACTTATTGGAACGCTTAACCCTGTTTCTAAATTACGCACGCATTTTTCAGTGTACCTAAATGTGAAATTGTAACTAACGCTGCGGGTCGGATAGGCCACAGAAGCTGTAACCCGCAGCCGGCGGCAAACCCTCGCTGTCAGGGCACATTAGAGCACAGGCTTATGCTATAGGATAACCCTGTAGGATTTACCTACGCGGTACATTGTACCGAATGTAAAGTTTTACATGACTGTAATGCGTAGTGGCATAATTTTGGAATATTTAAAAGTAAAAAGAGGAACGTTTTTATAGTTTGTAAAATGGCAATTACTTCGAATTTCACTTTTTATGAACTTTAATTGATTATTATAATTTTAAGTTAGCTCGCAGTTGCACCAAATAACGAGATTTCTTGAAACCATTGGCAAAGCAGAAATTTTCACATTCTATTTTTATCTTAGGTTCTATTCATAATATAGTCAATTTTCCAAAAATCAGATATAGTTTATCCATGAAATAAAATCCCATCATTCAATTGCAATCCCAAGCAACTCAGCACGAAAACGAACACCCACTTAAACTGCCTGAACGTAAGACGATTGTATGCCACCAACACCGGGATCTTCGAATTGAAATTCCGCATATGAAGTACTTAGCACACAATGAGCGTATTAGCCGGATATTTAGAGACAGAGGCTCAGAGGCTCGCGTTGATAGGAGGTCGGTGAGCATTGTGTGGCGCCCTCGCCCCTCGACCCGCGCCGCGCCTCGCACCCGGCACAGCTTCCGAGCGGCCCCAACCCGCTCAGGCTTCCGTCCAGCCGCGCTGGGACGGACTTGGAATACTCTAAATTAATTGAAATTAGAATTATAATTACTTAAATAGTTCATTAGGTAATGACCGATATGCCATAGGCTCACCCCCCCATCTGATTACGGACGGATATAAGTTCGAGGAGAATTGCGTGAACTGTTGGGCCAACGGTGTTGGCACCTGTGCTCAAGTGTATGATTAATGCCCTTTTTTCCTTCCCTACATAACTTAAGCTCATTGTACGATATTAGAATAATGATTCTTATAGTTAGTTTTATAATTCTGTAAACACAACCGACCTCAACTAAACTACCGCATCAAGGTACTCGCGATACGTCTTCCCCTTAAAAGTACATACACACTCACGCCCTTTATCCTCGAAGGGGTAGGCAGAGGCGCAACTAGTGCACCCACTTTTCGCCGTGCGTATTCCGTCCCATGATGTGATAGGGGGCGAGCTTATCGCCATATGGGGCACAAATTCCAGACTTCGGGCTGATACTGAGTAGAAAACCCCATGTCACTTTGCCCGACCCGGGGATCGAACCCAAGACCTCAGCACTGCGTCATACCGTAATACAACTACGCCAATGAGGCAGAAGTGGAAAGTGAAGTGTGAGTTCCCTACCCTGAAAAGTAGATGCACCCAAACATTCAAATACGAAGCACTTCAGCTTAAGTTCCCACTACAACTGTTACATTATGCATTACGTTAGTCTAATGGCATCACTCGTTAACTTAAACCTTAATTTCCAGATTTTTAACATATTCCCAAATTAGCTCCTCGCTCGATTAAGGTATACCTAATCTGAATAATCTCGGCCGCTCCGTCCCTGCGACTAAACCATTAAGTGTCAGGTTGGCAGGAAGCCCTCTGTCTCTGGGCTGGTTATTTACGACCGATCTTGATCTGTCTTCCCGCTGGCTATACCTCTGTTGTGTTTGTCTGACTACCCTCCAACAACATGTGAATAAATCACACTTGATGGGTCTTATGTTTGAATGTTTTTTGGATTAGTTTTTCATAGGGTTGTTTGGATAGGATTCTGAAGTCTTTTGGGGAATAAAGAATGTTTAGAGTTCCAGAACCGCATTAAACGTATGTCCTCAAGACAGACGATTATAACCAGATAATCAAGATCAAAATAATAGATCATAATTCTTAAAAGCGTTTATAAACTTCAACAATCTCACGCCTGTCTCAAGTGAGTTCAAGGGTTAGCTGTACCGCGTCTGTTATTTTTAAGTTTGGCTCTAAATCAATGTGATCTTAATTTGATCCCTTCACAGTCTTAAATTCTAGATAACTAAGTGTATTGAAATAAATTGTTAAACATAGAAAGATACATAAAACACAACAAAAACATTAGACTTGTTGATATACTCACCCCAAACGAGTCTACCCCACGCTATCTTAAAAAGTTGCCTACAAATTTTAGTCTAGTTTAAAGTGTCATTGGAACTTTGTCTTTCAAAGTGGTATTACGGGTTAACACGACACGGGTTCAACCCGTATTAATGTAAGCATGAATTATAAGGGAAAGTTGAGTATCAAAACAACAATTAACGTTTCTAATAATATCCAGTTAATAGCGAACTGTTAACTAATGGGTCCCATGTACCGTAGGGGTGTAGCGCGAGGGTTATGATGACATTGTTTAGGAGAAATTTGTATACCTACTATTGATATGTTTATTCTGGAATGAGAAATTATCAAATTTAATTATGATAAACGTACCTACATAAATTAGAAGCCTCATTGATCTAGTAGGTAAAGTACCTACTCGAGCTATGGCATCTTGTGTTCGCTTCTGATGTTAGGCAATAAAATGTATATTTCAATTTTGAAAATGCGCTTTGTTCTGGTTGAAAAATATGCCCGATTATTTGATAAAATTGCTCTAAAAGGCATTAATATAAACTCGGCGAAACGTCAGTGCACAGTTTAGACCACTGGAGTAGGAATAAAGATATTTTTTAGAATATATTAAAAGTTAATTATTGATAAAATAAATCATTATCAGCGTGACAACCCTAACCGTTACCCGCTCCCGCGCTCTGTCCCGCTCCCGCCGCCGCTCGTGAGAAGAGATTGCTTAATAAAATAAGCTATAAAGTTAAGCACACGCGCGGCTTAGCTCTGTTTAATGGCCTGTGTTTGCACTGCGTTGGTACTCACTACTCGTACAGTTGTTTTTATCATTATCTGTACTAATGATATCTGTATGTTTTTATACAAACTGTTCAGACTTTAGTATGCATGATTAAAATTTGCAGTTGCCCATAAACTGTGACAACATTAAAGCTAGCTTGCACAACAACTTACTAAATATGTTTAGCCATAATCCTATGGATATCCATCCAAGAGACGTTGACAAAGACAACACTATGATTAAGAATATTTGGCGTTGAGCATATTTACGGAGTCGTTGTGTAAGCCAGCCTAAAAATTATTTAGAATTACAAATTTCATTGTGCTTGTGATTCTCCTACATTAGATGTCAAGTGACATAATACCACCATAGCATACCAGCCCTGTATTGTATACTGCCCAGTGCTGAGCACGGGACTCCTCTGCTACTGAGAGGTTTAGGCCTTAGTCCACCACGCTGGCCTATTGCGGGTTGGCAGACTTCACACACCTTCAAAATTATTTTTTGGGGAATTCTCAGTTATGAAGGTTTCCTCACGATGTTTTCCTTCGCCGTTGAAGCGAACGAAAATTGATAAACAGTTCACGTAACTTTGAAAAATCAGAGGTGTTTGCCTTGGGTTTTGAACCTGCTGATATCCGTCTCGTCAGACCGTTCCATTCTCAACTAGGCTATCGTCCACTTCAAGTGACATAAAACCAAGTAATAATTACACTGGTGCTTGCACACTGTTTTGTAAAATTGACTGTGGATTTACCAAGCTAACTCTTATAATAGAGACTTGCCTAATAAATATTTTGACAGTCAAAAAACACTGATTAGGCTAATCACTGTCCGAAAATGTTTATTGAAACCGTAATCAACGCCTGATCCATTAGGCTGTTACGCAGTGCATTATTATATTACAAGATGTCAACATCAATCTTGGTTAATTAAATAACAACTCCCGCGTCTTACTTTGAAACTATTCTCGTTTAGAAAATGTCTACGATTACCTTGTTACAGCGAACGAGAAACCGCTATTGGAGTTCGATTATAAGTAGGACAAATAATAAAATAAAACTTTTAATAATCTGATCTAGTGTTTCAGTAGATAAGTGCACGATAGACTAGTTGGAAGTTGGAACGGACTACTGAGGCAAAGGTCCGCAGGTTTAAACCCAAAGTGCACACCTCTTTCTTTATGAAGTAACGTGGTTATTGCTTATCAATTATCTTTCTTTTAAAGGACAACGTACATAGCTGAGAATTCTCCACAAATATTTCGAAAATATGTGAAATCGGCCAACCCGTACTAGACCAGCGTGGTGAACTATATAAAAAAAAATGATAATATAAATGTTATAAAATTTAAAATTAACATAGATTAAAGCCCTTAAGATTATAATATTATCCAAGCTATTTAAAAAATATTGAGTTTTTGATTTAGGATAATCAATAAAGTGATAAATATGTTGTTCTTTCGTACCCAGAGATAAGAGTGACCTAAAACATCATAAATTTCTTGTAAGCTTTTTATTGTCTCTACAAAGTGACGGGTGGTCATTATAATTCGAACATTAGTAAAAATCAGCATCGCAGTAAAAAAATCACTCTTTCTGCTTTTCATTTAGATCTGTCAATTTCACTGAACGTAATAGAGATAACTGAAAAGCGCGTACCAGTGGCGCGTACATATATGTTAACATTTGATTTTTACATACATAGACACACTCAAACCCTTTATCCCCAAAGGGTTAGGCAGAGGCGCAACCAATGCACCCACTTTTCGCCGTGCGTATTGCGTCCCATGACGTTTCAAGACTCCGGGACGATACTGAAGTAGAAAAACCCAATGTCACTTTGCCCGACCCGGGGATCGAACCCGAGGCCACAGCATTGCAGTCGTACCGTACAACTACGCCACCGAGGAAGTCATTTTATTTTTTATTTATTGAATACAGTATAGTGTCAAGAAACGATGGTGAACATTTAACATTTCATTTCCAACTTGTTACTTGCTTTTAAAATTTACTATTTACCTAGTATTTACTATTTACGGTGTCTAGTTCTAAAATAAAATGTGTCTCCATTTTGCGATACCAATAAGAAATTTCTCGTGGGATACAAAACGTGAGTGTTTATATTTATTCATTTAGGTTGTTTACATATTCATACACAAATTGAAGCTTCAACTCTAAATTTCTATGCTCCAATTAAATATTAATATTTGGCGTGCGAATTTAGGTTCAGCCTGAATGTAGTTGAAATTGAATTTTAGTAAGTTGATATAATATTTATTACTGGTGAAATAAACAATAAATATGTTTACGTATAATGAGAGGAGATAAACATTTTGGATCACTTATTTTTTAATAAGCTATAAGTATTATAGGATTTTTGCTTCCTTTCAACTATAACTCTAATAAATAAGTGTACCTACATATATAAAAAAAATATAAACACATGAATTGAGAACCTCCTCCGTTTTTGGAAGTCGCTTAAAAATAATTTAATTATTACAACAACATTATTATTCCACCAAGCCTGAACACCGTTTATAATAGGTAAAATGACATAACAATACTTAACCCTAAAATTGTTCCTTCGTGCAAACAAACACTTTCGCGTGAACAACATCAATAAGCGCTCGAACGGAATGACAAAATACTAGGCCACGGCATAAAACTACGTTAATGCTAAATAATATATAATCCATAAGTGAAAAGCCTACATAACTCATAGTTTTTTATATTAATTTATGTTATTATAAATAAACGATTGCTTTTTTTTTAAATCATGATTGTTCCTTCATACTTCTTCACAAACCTTTGCATTCGAGATGACGGTAGAATCATATTGTGAGCCTGGCATATGAACTTACCCAAAGCAGCCATTTGCAAAATATTAAACGCATCATTAATATATTTATGGTCAGGTAAATGATCCCGAGTGTTAACCAAACACGATCCAATATTTAGCAAACAAGTCGTGGACACAGAAAATAACCATTAAAACCGCATTTACACAGACCAATTTCAATAAAGGCAAATTTAATTGTACGTCGATAATACAATTCAACGTTGAAATATGCGCTACCACGTGCCGGCATAATCTATAACAATTAACAACTATTATGTTAAGAGCTCGACAAGAGGACGAAGTTGGCAGGCCGTCGGAGAACGGTGCATTTTTGGAACAGAGCCCATAATACTTGTTGCAACGGTGGGGTACGAAACCTGTTGCTTGGGCCGTGTCGGGCCTACAGCACCGCGGGTTGCCAGGCGATGGGTTATTTTTCACATTTAAAAATGGAATGCGCATGTGACGCTGCAAAATGTACAGTTTTTTCGTTTGTGGTAAAATTAGCGGACAAACTAATGCCTAACCGTGCGTAAAATGCAGAAAATACAGAAAAATTTTAACTGTCTTCCATGAGAGATTTGTAAGGATAATTTCATATTACTGCATAAGATGATACTTAAAGTGCTTGAAATTAAGTATAAGATAAGTATGCTTTCCGAGGCAAGTTAACACGTTGGTAGGTATAAAGGACATATTATTGTAGTCAATGGAACAAGATACACGCAGGATAGATACATTGTGATGTCTCATGGTGCCAAACGGGTGCATAGTGCATTGTCATGAACCAGGTGGTAAACCGAAGTTTTGGGTGGTTTTCCTACTGTTTATGCGCAGCGGTGGCACGGACCATCGGACAAGCGATGTACCCACTACCTTCAATTCAGCTGTATAAAAAGTATAAAAACCCAATGTATTATAGATATTGTGCAAAGTTTTTATAAAAGGTTCTACTTTATACGTAATTTGTTGTAATTCTAAAAATATATCCTTTAAGTGCCTATTTTAAAGACGTAGTCCTAGTATATTTAAATAAAAAAAAATCTTGTTATTCTAGAGCACCAAACTCAATACTATTTAGCCAACTATGAACCTACTATCCATTACATAAACAAGCCCTCACAATAACCGCATTCGATAACATTCCCGAGACATAGCGTGACATGCGAAACAATTCAATTTTTCGAAGTCACATGTCTGGCAACTCTTCGCAAATACATAATGAATGGAACCATTTAGCGGCGCAGTGTAACGTGGCCCGTATTGTCGGGGGAGTTCTTGCCCCAACTACTGACTCATTGAATTTTTATGCAAGTTGCTCTCTTGGATGCCTCCGACCGGCTTTGTGCAGAATTTATAAGCCCCTACCAGCCTGTTTATGTTTGTCTCCGTTTTAATAGAACGGAGTTTTGTTCAGCTTTCTTGGAAACGTTTGTTTCGTTAAAACTTATAATGTGAATATGCTCTGTTTTCGGAACCGAGTTATGAATGGATCCGTTTGTTCATAATATAGAAGTACAATATGGAAAAAAATGAGAGATCGAAATAATATTATATAAGCTGACTATAGATAGGTATTTACCACAAAATTCAACTTCATCCAACAAATTCTGTAACCTTGGGAAAATAGCCCACACACAAGACAATACTGATGAGGTAATTGTTCCAGGGAGCCTCTTCGAGCCTGGTGGTGAAGTTCGCGGACACGGAGAAGGAGCGGCAGCTGCGGCGGATGCAGCAGATGGCCGGCAACATGAGCCTGCTCAACCCATTCGTGTTCAACCAGTTCGGCGCATACGGCACCTACGCGCAGGTCATCACCGAACAGGTATCTATCAACTCTGCGAAGACAATTATCGAATATTATGCTTGACGCGGTCAGAACTCCGAACTTATTGAAGTCTATATGGCAAACGATTGATCTGAGCAAAGCAATATTTAAATCTAAACACCAAATAAGAAAATTGTTATTTGTATCTTTTTCATTAAATCTATCCATTTAGTATTTATTATAAGATTTTAATGTCAGCTCACTAACAATAATTTCCATTCTGATACACTCATTATAGCTTTTTGAGTTATGACAGATGTTTATAATAAATAATATCTAAATAAATAAAAACCTTCAATAAATCTTTGACTCCCCAACACAGCTTGTTGACTAGTGGCACGTAACTAATAGGAACCTCATGATAGCCAGTTGCCTCGTGATACGTAGCTAATATAAAGCGTTGGACCCGCAGCAGCAGGCGGCGCTGATGGTGGCGGCGACGGCGCAGGGCTACATCAGCCCTATGACTGCGCTCGCGTCGCACGCCCTCAACGGCATGGCCAACTCAGTTGTACCCCCCACCTCCGGTAACTATCACTATTTTAATAAAAAATAGGAGAAGAGATCCGAACTCGTATTTTTGTATGTAAGTTTAGTGGCCATATTTTTCCGTGTTATCCGATCTGATGTTTCTTTCATATTCGGATCTAAATTTATCAGGAATTCTAACAGATTTTAAAGATTGCGCTTGACAACTTCATGATGGAAGAATTGAAAATACCCCTCTTAGAGTTGATATTTCTGTCGTCATATAAAGTCTATCAAACGAATAATTTTGATATTGTGACATTTTTTTAAAGGGAACCTGCTATAATAAGACACCAGAATGAGACGAGCTGGTTCTCACCTGAATCCTGATCGTAAGCACCATTTCATAAACCTGATATCCCGAACTTAAGGATACTAGAAACATGCCACTTAATATGTAGGTCTTTTCGGAAAGCGTAACTTGAGCGTTTAATAGATATATAGCAACAGTCAAAAATTAACATTACAATTCCAGACAACTTCTCCGGTCTGGCGATAGGCACTGGCGGGCAGCCGCTAAACGGCGCGCTGCCGTCGCTGCCGTCGCCCACCATGCCCGGCTTCAACATGGCCGCGCAGACCGCCAACGGGCAGCCGCCGCCGCAGGACGCCGTCTATACCAACGGCATACACCAGTCTTTCACTGGACGTTAGTATCTGTACTCGGTACTTTCAATAGCAACTTTAGCGTGTGGGGTGGTGAAAGGGTAACCACCCGGGGCTTCACGCTTACACGAGGGGCCTTGCGCGGTGGTTAATTTCAGGATTTCTCTTTGCCCTTCCCAGAGCCTTGCATCGACTAAGGCCACCACTGAATACTTTATATAGAATAAGAACTTAAGCTGCCCTCCCAAAGAATAAGACAGAAACGAAATCTCCTATATGAAATCGCTATCGCTGTTAAAACACAATAAGTTACTTTTTCTCTGCTCATTTGCAGCTGTGCCAGTGACTGCTCAGGGTCTGCCCAACGGCGAGGCAGCTGCGCTACAGCACGCCTACCCTGGGATGCAGCCGTTCCCCGGAGTCGGTGAGTGTCGCCCGTCTGCCTGTTACTCGTCACTGCTTTATGTGACACGCTTGTATCTTAGATACCCTGACCATATCAAAAGAACATGTTCGAATTTTGAATTTTATTTCAGTCTCTCAGTTTTAATAATAAGAATCTCTGAGGTAAAACTGACAGTTCGGCTTGATTGCGTAACCTCACTCAAAGAAACTAAAAAGTATCTGTAAATACGAAATAGCCAATACGGCACAAAGGTCGGGATATCAAAAGGTCTGCGAAATTTCAAACAATAGTTCCATTATAAAGAAACTTTTGATTGAAATTTGTTTGTTACCAAAAGTTTTTTGATTTACGGACATATGTAAATAATTTAGTTCCGAAACATATCCGAAACAATATTCATGTTGAAACTAATTTTAGTTGAGGACGTCATCTTTGGCCATATTTAACTTTATAATATTTTGGTAACAAAATCAGCCATGTCACCTTGTACAGAATGAATAATAACGATGAAAATCATTGTTGTTATATTTTAATGGATAGTATAAAATATCAATGTGCAAACAAAATGAATAAATGTATAATTTTATTAGAATATTAATTGATCTACAAAACTACCAAAAAAGTAGCAACATATTATTTTCCTGGCAAGACTTTTAAACATTTGTCAAGGTCGAGATTTGAATGCTAAACATTTTTGAAATCATTACTACCTTATTTTTTTTAAAGTGTGATGGGCCAAAGTAATTTATTATTGTTTTGTAGATTAATTATTAAAACATATAAATTCGTCGTATCGTAGGAGATGATGTGCTGTGTATTCACGCTGCTGGATATAATTATTTAAATGTCCACATACGTAGTAGGTAGTTATAAATGTTCGATGTGGTATGATCTGTTATATCTGCATAAATTAATACATATTATGTAGTGACAATAGCAGCCAATAGTTATAATTATTTTCATTTTTAATATTATTACTTAAACTACACTTCATACATAAAAAATCTATCAGATTGCAGAAATAATTTTTGTGTATTTATATTTTCTTTTAATGCAAAAATTTTATGCGTATTATGCAGTCTATTTACGGCACGAATATTGAACATAAAATATTGTTTTATTTATGTCCAAATACGTTTCATTTAGCTTTAATATTGTTTAATGCATGAAAATGTATGCAACGATTAGGTGTTCATGTCAAAATGTGCATATTAATGTTCGACAGCTTATCCAGCAGTATATGGGCAGTTCCCACAGCCGATCCCACCACCGATGTCGACCATTGCACCCGCGCAAAGAGAAGGTAAGTGGAGCCCGGAGAACGAGGGCACTCGTCACGATTCTCTCGGGCACCTCTCTTGACCACAGCATCTCGTGTGACGCTAAAGGACTTCGATTCAAAAGCCTACTAGTAACTTCTGTCTCTGTTAGGATAAAATGAAACTTTTATATAAAAATTAAGATCAAAAACCAGTTCTGAATTTTCGAGTTTCATTTTATTTTTTAACAGCTATACTCGTCTCTCTTCAATTTTCAGCTATGACGATGCTAAGACTGACTCATAACTAACAACATTTGACTATTCATTGTTGCTAAAATAGCTTAATATAGAAAAAAAACTTTGAATGCCTTACTATAAATACAGATTCCTAATAATTTGTAAGCTAATTTGCTTGGAACTAAACAAACGAAGATATTTATTTTCGTCAGCTGAAAAACGCCATCTGTATTACATACCTGGAAATTAGTTAGTACATTCAACGCTAGTGTTGAAAGTACTAGGCTTGAGGCTTCTCTACACTGTGCTGTATACTGACCACTGAAACTGTCGCTGTATTGTGTATGATTGTGTTGTGCATTTATATGTTATGTGTGTACATGTTTAATGTTGTCTTTCATGTATATATATTATTTAACATTTCTTTAACAACTTTTTCTACTATTTCAGTCAATTGCTAAGATCATCTCCTTTTTATGGCATAAGCTGGCAGTTAGCTTACCACTAACTTAATGTTGTGTGATCTCCGCAGCCCATAAATATTCATAATTTCTGAAAACTCATAGTATCGCTGCCGCCTTAAACAAAAACGAATTATAGGGATTAGGAAGGGGTTGGGAGAAATCTTGATCATAACATAAAACGTAACAGAGATTTCTCGTCAGTTTTCTGTAGTCAAGCAGACAAAGGAATATTAACAACGGTACGGGTAACAAGAACAGTAGACAAGCATTTCTACAATATGGCCACTTTACTTTAAGAAATTCCACTAAATTAAGACGTATGCTTCTTTAATAAAATATCCCAGAAGTTCTATAACTTTGTAAAATAATTGCAAAATGCAATATTACAACCGTAGTCTATGTTCATTGCTTAATTGAATCCTCTGAAATCGCAGCAGAAACTTGGCTTTAGTTTTATCTTCTTAGATTCCTTCTCATAATCATTTAGGGTTAATATCATCCCTTTCATTCTTCCTCCATCGTTTGGTACAACCCTTGAATGTTGGTGTTTGCAGACAGATTTGTGAGTTCTTTAAAGATTTTCTTATGTTCCCAGGCTGCTCCATCTCGGGCCCTGAGGGGTGCAATCTGTTCATCTACCACCTGCCCCAGGAGTTTGGCGACGCGGAGCTGATGCAGATGTTCCTCCCGTTTGGGAATGTCATTAGTAGCAAAGTTTTCATCGATCGCGCTACTAACCAGAGCAAATGTTTCGGTTAGTTTTACTAATACAAAAGTGCAAGTTCAAAGCCTTGTTTTAGAAAAATTATTACAAAACATCCCTCTCCAGAGACTCTGTAAGACAAATGACGTTATACGCCATTATTGCCCCATGAGTAATAATTCGCACTATATGTCATAAAATTCACCAGTTTTCTCTTAATTGTGTTTATATTAATGGATTAGAATTAGTACATTACACATGCATTTCTTTGGAGGAAAGGAAATTTTACAAGAACTCCTTAAACTTATATCTTCTCTACATTTGTAGGCTTCGTATCGTTTGACAATCCAGCGTCCGCCCAAGCGGCTATCCAGGCAATGAACGGCTTCCAGATCGGCATGAAGCGGCTGAAGGTCCAGCTGAAACGACCCAAGGACGCCAACCGGCCTTACTAATAGACGCCGTCCCTACGCGTTCAAGTCGTTCCTATAGTAAGTATACTTTTTCTAACTACACGGTTAGTTTTTAGTAACCGTCTCATCATTATGTATCTGTATTCAATCTTTTCTACGACATTTACAAATTAATGACTGTGATATAATGAAATCATCAAACATTGACCTCTGAAAAGTCACTTACTTATTACCTACCTTACACTCATAAAACCAGTTTGTGTTTTAATAGATGCATTGTTGTATATACCGAATACGGTTAAAATCAAAACGTTACAATGCAATGATATCGAGTAGCAAATTTTATAATTACTTATTGTATTAGTAATGATATCAAATATAATATTTAGTTATTATAATGCATTAGAACCTCGTGTAATCCTAACAAATAACAAACAACAGTGGGCGCCATTAGGAAAGCTTACTAGTGGCGCCCCACGTGGTGCATAAATAAATTACAAGCAGACAATTATTAAAATATATTATAATATATTATATTTCGAAAGCAACCCGTTTTTGTCACACTAATCATAATGTATTATTTTGCAAAGACAAGCTATACCTTATGTCGTGTAATGAATTGATGGTTTTCGTTTCAGATGGTGTTCGGGTACGTGCCCGTGCCCGAGGTGCGACTGTTCGCGTACTATCAACAATTCTATGGAATTTAATAAACGTTGTATAGAAAATATCATTACTTACATACATACTTACTTAAAGAATTATGCAAGCCCACTTGGCGAGTATACTACATTAGTTAAAAGTAATTTATTAAATCAGCTCGTAGGAATGCTTCATTCTTATAATTATCGATTAATCATTAAATTACTCTATTATATTATTATATATACAATTTATTAACTTTGATTAAATTATTATTATTATTATTAAAAATGACACGTTATTAAACATTTTGTCATTCGTAATCATACTTCTACTTCTAAGTACTTAATGTTTAACTGAACTTTTAAAATAAATTTATTATACTAGTTATTTGCTTGAACAAAGCCAAACTGAATTTATTAAGTAAGTTGAAAATGTAAGAAAAAAAATGTATTTTAATTATTGTATATTGCAAGTTTTCGTCGGAGGCGGCGCGCGTGCTCCTTTGTTCGGTGTTGTTGGTGGCGTCGTGTAGATGGCGGTCGCCACTCGCGCCGCGTGTCTTAGCCCGCAGGTTACAAGACACGCCACAGACACACGTGTCGCGCGACAAAGACGCGCCGCGCCGCCCCGTCGCTCAGCACTGTTGTCTCCCACCGCCAACTGATCACAATAATATAAGTGCTCGGTATAGATCACTATTGGAGTATTTATATGTCCTATATTTTGTTAGATTTATTATGTCTGTGTGTCTGGTAAGCTAATTAATACGCTGGGTTGTACCACACGGCTTTCTTTTTAAGTTCATTAAATATTACCTATGTATTTCAAACACTTTTGAATGGGACGCCAAACACAAGTAGCTAGATACTATTGTAGAGAGAATCTATTGTAAATTAAACGTATTCAGAAACTGGACGCATATGGCGACGCGTCTCATTCTTAAAATAAATGTTTGCGTGAATTCCATACACAAATCTGTTTGGTACGCCCGGCACCCACAAACCTACATGTTAGTGAACAATGTTGTTGACAAAATTAAATGTTTGTATTTAACGCTGTGTACAAATGAAAGTGCACTTCACAATAAGAACGAGATATTAGGCCTTCGTTTCGAAAGATCGTGTTATTATGTGTTATAAATTCCAATATGGGCTGTGATATAAAGATAAATATCAACATAATGGATTGTACAGGCCGTTGTCTCTGTAATCACTAATCGCATATTATGTGTAACGCTCTTTGCTCTTCCCACACTTCGCAAACTTACAAAAACGTTTCAGATTTTAATTAATTGTTATGGATGTTGTAAAAGAAACGTTGTTGAATCGTTTATGTAATTTAATTATTGAGAACGACTTGCTTAATAATATTGTGTTCACACTTCAGAGATTTCCAGAAGTTTTTAATCACTAAATTATATATTTTTCCACATACTTTAGAAAACTTCTGTAAATACCTCAACACGCGTGACCAGTCAGAACCAATAATATAAGAATATTAAATATGCATAATATATTATAATTATATATATAGTATAAAATAATTTCCTTCACTTCCTATGATATATTAAGCGAGTTATAGTAGGTTTTTATTGTTTTCTGTACAGCAACACTTTGCGTAGTGTGCGAAGAGCAATATTATTTTAAAATCGCTTAATGCGATGTCAATTCACAAAGAGCGAGCTTTTCCACTTTGTTTGAGTCGTGTGTGTGTCTATACGTATAACATATATAAAAAATATAAGTGTTTAAGGTGTTAAATACAATAAATGTGACCAACTGTATAGGGAGCCAACAGTGAATGTATTAAAAAATTGAAGGTAAACTAGTGTAATTTCTATACAGAAAAATAGATTCATAATCAAAAATGTACCAATATAAATAAATATAAATAATACTGCGATACCTTTAGATATATTGTGTGCGCGCGGGCGGGCTCCGCACCGGTGAAGGTGGTTAGTGTATGGCGTGACGAGCCGAGTCGCGGCTTGCGGCGTGCTACGTGCAGCGTGCAGCGTGTTGCCAAGCCCTAGCGTAGTAGTTCAGTCCGTGCGTGTGCAGATGTAATTCCCGCGGCTGGCAGCACCGGCCACGTGCCCGGCGCCCGTCACGCACCCGCGCGTGCCCGTGACGTCACCGCGGCGCCGCGCCGCGCCGTCTGCCTCGCCGCCCGCCACTAGTCAAATTTTCACTCACCACAAAGCATAGAAGTTTATATTTACACAAATAATTATTATATTATGTATATGGATATAGTATTCTAGTTTTAGGCGTTTATGATTTACTTATAAGCATGTGTATAAAACGATATAACAAAATTATATCGTTTTAAGTGTCTCTAGTTCTTTTCCTAATACTTACAATTGTGCAATACTTTGTTACGCTTTTTAAATTGTTTTAGCGTCGTTTGTGTTCATGGTGCATCATTTAATTTATTGATATTTCTCTTGTGTTACCATTTTAGATTTATTCGTCGACATTGTCTCTTTTCGTATATCGACCGCGGAGCCGGCCTCTTCATACGCACAAAAATATAGCTTGTAGAGTCAATTCGTACACGATTAGTGAAAGCTTCGGTCGAGCATGGACGATACATGCGACGGATCCTTGTTACCGATCTAACGAGAGACAGAACGTAAACCATATGTCCGATGACCGCAAAGTCTGAGACACGGTCAACTTCGATGCGAATTTCACTGACTCTTTAGAAAACAAATAAATGAGGTGAGGCGACTCGCGCCACACGTGGAGTCGCGCCTCGCACACAAGGCCGCGCTCGCGCCACGTGTCATGAGTGGAGTGGAGTGCTGACGGATGTGGGTGCGTGCGCGAGTGTGGCGGCGGACGCAGTGCTCGGGAGCCGCACCCGCGCCGCACCCGCGCCACACCCGCGCCACACCCACACCGCGACCGCAACTAGGTTACAGATAAATTGATGCCAAACTGGAACGCGTATACTTAGAGTATCGATATCACCTCGTTAATAACGTAGGAATAATGCGCCCGGATCACGTGGCCGCCTGGCGACGCACCACCGGGACGGTTATTAATATTGTGTACTTATATCTTTATACTGATTAAAATAATTAAAAAAACCCTAAGAAGTATATTGCGATGACTCGAACATTTGTAATAGATAAATGAGTCCTCTCTGAATGTATAAAACAATCGCCATTGAAGTGATTTTAGGATACAGGGTATGCTTTGCAATTATTTAAATGTATCTAAATATTTTCATGTAGGCAGATTGCCGCGCTCTCCGAATTGATGCGACTCGTCGCACTCACGCCACCGGAGCTGCGGCGCCCGCGCCGCCTCACTCTCGGGTCCACTGACTAGTCTGTCGCGACTTTTTATACTCTCTTCGTAACTATTGTAGTGTAACCGAACTCATTCTCATCTCGCCGCTATGACGTTCGCGACTCGAACGCGTCTCACGCTTCGCTTCTCTCTGTATTTCTGTTGGCAACAGCCCTCAGTCCTGCCGTGCATGTCTCATTCCAAATTAGAGCGTCTTGCGTTACTACGTATCCTCATTCACTTGTCATCTCGTCATGTCGCAAGTGCGCCGGGCCGACGTTGCGGCGTCTTATCCGTTAGTTTTAACCGAATCCAACGAGATCACAATATGTGGACGATTTTTGTCTAGCATAGAGTCGACGCCGCGACCGCCCCCGCGTCCACTCGCTCGCGATTACAGATTCGAGAACATTCTTAGAGTTACGCGATCGAATTTCTTGAGTAAAATAAAAAAAAAAACTTATTAAAACTTCTGAAATTTTATAAAATATTTATATAGTTCGCATAACTAAAATTTGAGGTAGAGCTCGCATAGAAGCGATAAACGATGCACTCACGGATGGTATTGGAGATGGACCTTTATTTAGGCAATGTAGATAGTTAGGTCGTCGGGTGGTGCGGCGTGCGCAGCGGCGGCGCTGCGGGACGTGACGTCACGCGGAGCCACTTCACTCGCCATCAGCATGTAGCGCCACGCAGCCAAACCATCCGACGCTAGTTAGTATGTAAGTCGATGCCAATATATTAATCGGAATAAAAAACAAACCCTAGGGTTCGAAGTAATTAATCATATTATATCTATTTATATAATAAAAAATATGAAGAGAAGAGCATAGTGCTTTTATGAATTGTAGATGTTAGTATTGAAACAAAACAATCTAGTCATATCTCATTTTGTTATTATTTATTTATTTTTTGTCTTTCGCTTAGCATAGTTTAGCTTCAAGCACCCACTTTTGTAACAATCATTCATTTCGTAGGAACGTTTTTATTTCATGTACTTTTTACAGTACGCGTAGATTTATATCCTAACGTATAAACTTGTATCCTTTTATTAGTGTGGCAATTATTTCAAATTCTACGCTCGACGGATCTGCATTTGTATTTTTCACTTACTCTTTCTGACTAAACAAATGCGGATCAGTTTGTTTTGTTTGTTTTTAATAAGTTATCCAGAATACTGTAAACGCTTTGTACAAAGTCATAAGTATATGTTACTTAGGTAAGAACGGTATGGTCTCGATGATCGAGGTCGTGGTAGGGGTTTGGTTAAGTTAAGAGTTTAAAGTTACCTTAGAGTGAATGATTTAGGTAGAGACAATGTAACTCTCATAGTTCCGCTAAAGATTGTTACTGTGCAGTTGGCGGTGTATTGTGCATGTATTATATACCACTTCTTATATTCCACACTATGGGTGTAGCCAAGTATACTTTGTACCGCCTTATCCATAAGCGTTCAGTAGCCTTATTATAGTATTTTGTCTCTATCACTTCTATTGTATTTAATCTTTGGTAGAATATGGCAAACTTAAAAATTTACTCTCGTTGAATGCTTATGAATAAATCGGTTAGCGTTTATTGATTTTTTTATATTATTCTAATCTTTGATCTTAACCGTTGGCTATGCCCAAGTTCTGTAGTTTAATGAATTAATAACAATCACCTATGTGGCTTTGTCGACATAATTCCTCCTATAAAACTAATATAAGGGCAGATCTTACAAAATATGTAGTCATAAGCCATCATAAAAGTTACAGGGCGGTTAACATTAAATTCTCTCTTTATATTGAAAACTAAATATATTTTACCTTCATGATTATATCGTGTTGCTTGCGTAATGGTAACTTATAATTCCTTTGGTGAATTGTAAAAGCTGTACAATACACCGCCACAAGTGTTTTATAACAAAAAACGCGCCGTCCGTAAAGAAATCTTGCCTGTATATTCCTATATTTCGATCACACGTTTCTGTCGCTTAAAAATAGATTTTTTAACGCTCATCCTATAATGATAATTAAAAGGAATTGTAAACAGACGTCAATATTTTTACGTATGACACTGTTTTACCACGGGACCTCAGTCCAATTTTAATCTTCGTTTAGTCTACTTTTTTTTCTATAACAAGTGCCTATAGGCGACAATACCTTTTATTCGTAAAGCGTTAAAAATCAATAAACACAATGTCACGTTAATTGAACAGCGAGCAGATGCCAGGGCTCGTGGTAAAACCTCTTGAATATTAGTTCCACAATAATGAAATTGTACATAACATGTGACGTCATATCTTTAGGAGCTTACTAGCCTTTTGCCCCGAGGCGACTCGGGCGGGTGACAGGGTGTCGCTGTTTTAATGCTAAGTGAATAAAAATCATAATCATTAACAGTTTATAGAGTATACACGCGGAAATTTAAAGGGTATTCTTGATAAGGGCGACTTATTTATATATTAACTCATTGGAAATGTTACACATTTGTATTTAGTATAAATCGATAATTATCACGTAAACTGTTGAAATTTAATGACTAATAAGAATCAGTACCCATTAACAGTCGCCAAGGAAACCCGAAATATCTGCGGATATGATGTGTGAATCTAACTAACACTAGAAAACTGTGTCCCGCACATTGTTCTGGATAACTTATACTGAAATAGTTTATAAGAGTAAACAAATATACAATCACTCTGTTTTGGACTATTCAGTTTATATTAACTGCGCCATATAATGTTTACCCACGCGTAATATTGCTTATTAAATCTTTTCGTATCTTAATTCTTCGTGAAAACAAGTGACAGCACTTCGTTAAAAGAAATATCATCATTATGGTACTATATTAAGGTAAAATATTGACTAATAGCTTAATTTATATAATCATTCATTAATGTACAAAGTTCATTAATCTATTAGTGTTTTACTAATTCTTTATAAATCGTAATCACTGATGGATAGTCCAAAACAGAGTTCCACGGACTAGCTGTTGACGTGTATAGCTTAGCATTGGGACGCCAGAGGGCGTGTGATACACTTGTAACAATCGTCCATTGAACAATTATGTTGAAATGTGACAGTCTACATGGCCACTTGTTACATAAACAAATCTGAGACACGCTAAGATGTCGTGACGGGAAACCAACCAGATGAGATACTATTGTTACCAAAGAAGCTTTATAGAGATTAAGAATCAGACTATTTAAAATATTTATCAACATGTCTAAATCTATTAATATATTTATAATACCATCACCCACCAACTTAATGTTATAGAACTCTGCAATGTCTATCGCAAAGATTATGTTTTACCGATACCAAAGAATGATCTCTACTTGTTTATAGTTATAGAAGAATCGTGACCTGCTGCAAATAGGTATCTGTCTGGTATGGGAAAATTATGTAAATAGTTTCTGCTAAAAAAATCCGTACACTTAGCGTGTCTCAATTAATTGTACACTATGACAAAATATTTTTGATGTAATAAGTACTTAACAGTTAGTCTATTAAACATTGTCGCATTTCATTACAATCGCAGTAATATCACAAATCCTTGTTCAATCAATTCTGATGTCGTCAGTCGTATAATATTCTGACATCAGTTATATTAAATATCAAGATTCTGACAATGTCATAAGCTTCTGACATGATCGGACCACGACATTAAATGTTAATTGACTTCGTCGCAATTGTCTCAGCCCCAAATAATTGTGACAAATCTTTTCATTTCCTCTAGTTAATTGAAATACAGACATTGTAAAAACATGTAAATAAAGGTTGTATGCATTTCTTCAATAAATGTACAAGATTAAATAAAACTGCCTCAACAAATTAAATTAAGAGTATGCCCATTACAATGTCTGTATTAGGATGGTTATTATTTCACAGAATTTAATGGAAAATGTACCGACGGGGAAACAGTTTAACAAATAGTTAGATAAAAGTTTTAAAAATTCAATACGTTTGATAGGTAGCCATTTTAATGAAGTTTATTCTCGTACAATGTTATAGTTCACTGAAGGTATGTAAATGGAACAGGAATGTTATGAACAATTATTCGGAGCGCGCTAGTGTTTCGTTTTTATTGACTTTCGCACCGATGACGGCGAAATACGTCATGAGCCATGACGTCTTGTAACGTCGCGTCGGTGTTCGGTGTTAGTTAGCATAATACCAACTGAATGTATTTAGTGCAGAACGAACTATGTTCATTCCTAACATATTATTATGGAACTAATACAATAAATTCGCCTACCTACTTCGCATGTGTTTGTTTAGTTTAATGGACTTTAAACTTATCAAGTATTATTTATATTGCTGAAATATGTATTTCAAAACTAAATTACTATTCAATTATTTATTATTATACACTTATTACGTTTAGTATGCTAGAAATATGATGAAGGATAATAAATAATTTTAATTATATTAGGTGTGTGTTTTATTTCACCCCTCCTTCGTAATAGGTATCTTCTACAGTATAGCACTCAGGAATCATCTAGGTTCCTATTAATGAAAGAATTTAAAAAATTGGTAAAGTCGTTCCGGAGATTATCCCTTACAAACCTACAAACTCAAAAACTTTTCCTCTTTATAATATGGGCGTTGGCACATGAAACATAAGGTTCTAAACTAAATTCTCAATCACAATGGCCATCAAAAATTGGTCTTTACAAACTTCGAAGTATCAGACTAGCATAAAATAAAAAGTGGTTACGCAACCTAGCCCACTGCCACTATGCTCAGTAATCTTGTCCGGCGCTTATACCAACCAAACTAATCTAACGTAATGTAAGCCATACACGCTACGGTCTACGTTTCGGTGTACCGGAGCGATCTTCAGTTCTTTTCGCGATGGCATCGATTGAGAACGAAAACGCGCTGGCATTGTTAGGCCTTGCGAATTACGTATGACCGAGAGAGACGCTATAAAACAACTAACGCGACCTGCGCAGGCGATCGGATTACATGCACACACACAGGTACACCGTAAGGTGTCACTTGAAAGAATTGATTTTCGATCTTGCGCCGGTCGCCGGGTCGCAGGTTCAAAAAACTGCACAGGTCTATTCCCACACACGTTCCGGTCTACCTGCGCAGCCATACCTGAACAGATGGACCTCTCCGGTGGACCGTAACGTGTACGGCAAGCATAAGCCGCTTCAATTACAGTGTAGTTTTGTTTGTTGAGACTACCAGATACAAAGGTAGCATAAAATATAAAATGTTACCCAACCTACCCCACTGACACGCACCCCCCGAGGCAATTCTTGTGCTTTGGGTCTTCACACCCAATGCACGCCCATGCGCGGGGGAACATTAGTCGCGGGCCGAGGCACACAGTCAGTGTGTATACCTCTTGGTTGCATAACACATTGAGGCCTAAAAGGGCCCGCGAACATTTCCTGGCACCCTCTTCCTTTCCGCCCATCCTGAGAACCTTTCTCCACTCCCCACCTTTCCTTCCATCATCCTTTTCCGCTTCCTTCCCAGGCCCCTGCAGTCGTCAAGCCGGGGTACTCCAGTATCCCATTCGCAGGTTTCCCCCGGTGTTGAGTGCAGGATCGCCTACCGAAAAAAAAAAAAAACCCCACTGACACCATGTTCAATAATTTTGTCCGTCGCTAATAACCACTAAGCTAACCCGTTGTCCTAAGTGAGCGATGGGACGCGTCACGCGACACGTAGCGAAGCGACGCGATGCGACGTAATGCGACCAATACTTCACCGCACACCATTCCGCACACTAATTAAAGCGACAACGTAGGCCACAAGTACATACAATGACTATTTGATATTTTCGCGTCGCGTCGTGTCGCATTGTCGCGTTTGTCGTTCACCTCGGACAACGGGTAACCTAACAAGCTATAATGATGGATGCTCTGTATTTTTGTTTGTTTTATCTACAAAGTATCACCACACCACACTAAACCCTGTATTATATACTGCCCACTGCTGAGCACGGGCTTCCTCTACAACTGAGAGGGTAAAGGCCTTAGTCCTCCACGCTGGCCTAGTGCGAGTTGGCAGACTTCACATACCTTCGAAATTCAGAGCACTTCTCAAGTAAGCAGGTTTCCTCACGATGTTTTCCTTCACCGTACAAAGTACCAGAGTAGCATTAGGGTCATTCGGGGCAACAGCACGCAGTGGGTAAAAGTTCGCATGGTCAATATCTCGGAACCTATTGAGGGGGCTCAGACACTTTTTCGGCTAGATCAGGGGCGCGTCAGGGACAATGTCAGAGCCACAAGCTATTTTACCAAGCCTCACTTGTTTACCGAAAAACGGTGATCAACGTGATTTTGTTTATTGGTTACCAATATTTTGTGCTGGGAAAAAAGTGTATGGCTAGACGGTGCATCAGTTTACAAAAGTCCGTTAATTATGTTAAGTTTACATGATTATTGTAGTATTTATTTTAGTTATTAATTCCGTCCTAGAAAATAAATGCGTCTCAACTAACGTGTGATTGTTTAAAATATTCCCTGTTTGGGTAAGAGTACGAGGTTGAAAGTACGCACCCTGTTATAACTTCATTACAATGATCGCACGGTTTTTTCTTCTTTAAGTGCAATTAAGTCGAATATTATTAGTAAAGATTTTTAGACCTTATACAGAAAAAAAATATTCTCATTAAACACTCTGCGTAGTTTTACCCACATAACGGGTCAATAGTACGAATTTCTCCCGATGCACTTAAACATGTATTGCAGAAAAAACAATGAAGCAATGTACAAAAACTCTTTAAATAATGAAAGTAGAATAAATTTACTTTACATAGAGTGTTAAAACGTTTTTCAAGACACTATATTTTTGAGTGTGTAGACGATAGAAAAAAAAGTGCGTACTTTTAGGCCGAATGACCCTATATATAGTAAGGTTACCCAACCTAAACCATTGCGATAAACTTGACTAGTTTTTTTCGTCGCTAACCTAATCTTTTTTTTATTGGAATTGAATGACGAGACGAGCATGCCGTTCGCCTGATGGTAAGCGATACGACCACCCATAAACAGTAGCAACACCATCCAGTAACATAGAGTCCACCTTGAGTAACAAAGTACTGTGTCAACTGTGTGGCATTCCAATGCGCTCGTCATCCTGAGACATAATATGTTAAGTCTCATTATGTCCAGTAGTTACACTGGCTACAATGTCCTTCAAAACGAAACACTACAATGCATGCACACTGCTGCTTGGCGGTAGAAATAGACATTGCGACATGAAATAATCTAACCCACTGCAATGAATGATCCCAACTAATCGTTGATGTCTCATCCTCTCCCAGTGACCGTCCTGAGCAGAGGTTCGTAACCCCTTAGTGGATTGCCCTCAGCATGGTTACTAAAAAAAAAAAAGCAATGAACGATGCGGTGTAGTTTTGTTTGTTGCATCTACAAGTACCAGAGTAGCATCAAATATAAAAAATCGCGCCCAAAGGAGTCGGAGTCGAAGAGTTACAAACATACAAGTGAAGCTAATATAAAGCGTGTAATAAAGAGGTTACCCAACCTAAACCACTGCCATAATGTTCAGTAATTTTGTTCGTCGCTAACTAACCTAATCTAACCCTTTTTTGTTGTTTTTTTGCGGGGAAAAACGCGTTATCGCTACCACCACTGGGGGGTGAGTAGAACGGTTATGTTGATTTCACACGGTCTTACAGCCCAATGTCGACACTCGGGGGTATGGCATTATCCGAGCGAGCATTGGACTGAGTCCCTAACACTATGTACAGTCACCAGCATAAGTAGCTGAACAAATTCAACATTTCAAATCGCCTACATACTTTTTTGTTCTTACTAATCTTTTTTTTCTCTTCACAAAAATAAAATAAAAGACATTTACTTTACTTCAAAAAAGGAAAAAAGGTTTAGGTTTAACTTAACGCGTATATAGGCGATTTGAAATGTTGATTTTGTACAGATATTTATGCTTCTGACTGTACACTCTCCACCGGCATACCAACCAAAATCCACTGCTATTATTATTATTCAGAAGTTTTTACTTTTGCTAACCTAATCTAATCTGCAGCTGTAATGAATATTATGATGCTCTGTAGCAAAGAGAATTATAATACTACTGAAACTCTGTAGTTTTGTTTGTTACATTTGTTACAACTATCAGGTACCAGACAGAGTAGCATAAAATATATAGAGAAACCGAACCTAACCATCTATGTTTATGATCACCAATTTTACTTTCTGACGAAATAGGCTCAATAGAAAATATTTTATAATAACAATAAGTTTATCAAATCAAACACCACATAAATCTGTAACATTTATTCAACATAAACACTAGGTTTTCTTGCTAAAATAATCTGTTATTCTTTTGTTCACTTTTTTCTTCATTTCTGCAGTCGCGTCCAACTGCGATTTGTTCTTTATTGGCGTGTCAGCATCGTGCCTAATACCACTCTTTTGTCTGGACGGAGATGAATGTAACTGCAAACTGTCGTCAAGCTTTTGCATTTCATCAAGCAATCTTGAAGGTTTACTGAAGGACTTATTTTCCTCATGTTGAAGAGGTGGTGATAAATCTGGCAAACTATAATCTCCATGCAACCTTTTCGACTGTTGTTCATTAGTTTTGTTACTATCGTCCTTATCGACTACAATTTCTACCAACGGTTCAGTATCCTGCGAGAACAAGTCAGGCGATCCGAAATCATTAAGAAATTCCTTTTGTAAAGAACTGGACAACTCCAACTGGCATATTTCTGATGTCGAACTCTGAAAAGAAAATTAAAGATATGAGTTTCAGTTCGTAAGAGAGACAATAAATAAATGTATTTATGTAATAAAACTTTATACATTTACGTTTTCTTTTGATTATTTTTTAACTATATTTGACCTTATGTATTTTTTACACTTAACTACATTGTTTATTTCTGCATCAAGCTTATGATTGACTGGCAGAGAAAGCCATTAGTAATAATTACAGTATTATACGTTATTGTGAAAAAAGTGTAAGTGAATATAAACTAAGGTTTAGCGTACGTTGAAGTAGACGCAGCGTCGCATAACCAAATTATACCAAAAGTAATTTTGCACTACACTCTTCAAATTTGCATATACTAGTGGACACTTCAATGACTACATCCTTAAATGTAAAGGGTTGGAGCGCCTAAAGCGTTCGCCCGAAAGTCCGGTGTGGTCAGAAAAGCCGACTCGCGTCAGGCTACTGACCGAAACGTCCATAACAAAAAAAAATATAAAAAAAATTACTACATTTTGTACCCGAAAAGGCAGCACTCACTGCACACAAAAACTATAGTGAATTGCATAAAGCAGACCGGCATAGTTCTGCCGACTAACTACTACTATTTACATAATAATTACATTATATTATGTGTACCATTTTATCATTACCATTAGTTTACGCGCTTTACTATGAAAAAATATTAAACCCATACATACAATTTCCATCAGTTCTTGATCATTGTTCTTCGATTGATTCGCGACCACTTCGTTGAGGTATGCGTACAGACTCGTTTTTTTCATATCAGTCTTCGAGTAGTTTATAAGATACTTGTACAGTTGACCTGATAGACAGAATAAAATGAAATTTATGATCATTTAAAAATGGAAATGATTGCCCTGGTCTAATTAATACTTTTGATCTACTAACTTCTTAAAACACCTTTGGTGTTTCCACTAATACAAATAAATAGCTCTATTCAGTTGTACCGCTTAGTTTGGTGGCATATCCATCGTTCTTTGTATTGTGGATTATTATGGTTGATGGAGATTAATAACACCAGGTTACCTTACCAACTCTGGGGGCCAGTTATATACCAAATAGCGGAACCCGCCCCCCTCCGGCCCCCATGATTAAATTATAAAAAAATCTTACTACGTAATTTTTTTTTTACATAACCAACTTGTGCAAAAATGATACTCACCAACAGTAACGTTGTATCTGGACAACAAATTGTACATTTCAATGATCTCGTCTCTCAGCTTCTGGTCTCCGAAGGTGTAGTAGGCCATGGGTCTCCTGAGGGAGGCACACACCATGGTCTGGAGCAGCGACTTGAGTCTCGGCGATCCCCGGTACGCGCCGCAGCCCCAGTTCCCGGTCCCGATCCCCGGGTACCGGAGACCTTCGCGTTGGTCTTCCGTGTGGAACGAGAAACCCACCCATGCCTGGGGATGTAAAAATTAAGTTTTAAGTATAGGGTACACTATTTAACTTATTAATAATTTAAGTCTTTATGTTACGATAGCATTTATATAATTAAGGATCAAGTGATTGGCTTTCTCCTACCATTAGCGGGTTCTACAAAAAAAGATTTTTTAAAAAACTAATTGTAAGGTTATCGTCATCGCCAAGCAGAGAGATAATTCATACATTGACAACTTCTGACAAGAGCCTAAGGTCCATAGTTCAATCGTCTGCAAATTATAATTGCTTTCATCAAGCACCATACCTTAGTAAGTTCCCTGTCGATCATATCCTTCTGGTACTGGTACGCGTCGGTGGCGTATGGTTTGGCGTCGATGGCGAGTACGGCACAGCGGCGCCGACCCCACGAGTCGCGCGGCGTGGGGTCCGTGTGGGGTCCGGTCCACGTGAACGAGTTGCTGTAGCCGCTGTACTCGCTGTACCGCTCGCAACCTGACGGGGATTCAACGTAAATATTATACAAAAACTACTGAATATCAAAATGTCATGTATAATAGAATGCCAAAAAATATTTACCAACATAAAACAAGCAAGAAATTGCGTCTTACAACTCTCATTGTTTTTTTTTTTTTTCAATCTGCGATCAGCTGTCTTAGCTATGATCAGATTTTATATGGGTTCTTTAATTTTACAACTCTCATGAAAATAATAATATTGCATCATATGATTTGGTAATGTATCCCTCCCCTGTAATCCTACAGGTATATTAAGGTGATGCTGACCTTTTAAATCCTATGCCATTCTTTCAGCATAGTGCAAAATCTGACTTACCTAAAATCAGGACCGCTTCGTCGACCTTCATCATTTCGGTGAACAACATGGTGACAAACAGCTCTGGACATATCACAAATCTGATCTCTTCCTGCACGCACCCATACGTCAAAACCCCACCACCGAGATATCTGTAAATGAGAAGAAGAATTACTTATTGTGCCTGCCTGTATTACTATTTTACTAATTAACGTTGTATATGACTGTTTTAGGTATAGTTTTTTTTTTTATATCATTGAATGACGAGACGACCATGCCGTTCGCCTGATTGAAAGCGATACGACCACACAAACTGTAGCAACACCATTCACCACCTTGAGTTACAAAGTACTATGTGGCATTCCACTGCACTCGTCATCCTGAGACATAAGGTGTTAAGTCTCATTATGTCCAGTAGTTACACTGGCTACAATGTCCTTCAAACCGAAACACAACAGTGCATGAACACTGCTGCTTGGCGATAGAAATAGACATTACGGTGGTACCCACCCAGACGGACTCTTACATATGAGAGACCTACCACCAATAAATAGTCACCACCAGTGTTTTGTCTTGCTTGTCGAATGACATTTTTTTCTTTTTTTTTTTTTTCCCGGAGAAAGTGACTTATTACTACCGCCCAGCCTTCAAGGGGGGGCGACTGAACGGTTATGTTGGGTTCACCGTGCCTTACGTCCCGGCGTTGAGCCGCCCGGAGAGATGTAACCATCGGGCGACCGCCGGGCCGAGTCCCTAACCTATGTATAACGCACGGCATACCAACCAAAACTCCGCGGTGGCCATCTTCGGCGCATTAGGGACGGCTGCGGGCTTCCTCTGACGGGAGTGTCTAAGTTGTCGTCCGCAGCCGCCCCTGCGCGTTGCCGCCTAGTGCGGCCCGTCTCCTGTTGTGGGGGGGCTCAGGAGCCCCCACGCACCGAAGGACGCCCTCGGCGTCAATGGCAGCGTGAGGCCTACCAGCCACGCTGCCGTCCATCACAGGGATCGCTACAATGTGCTAATAGATCACAAAAATTAAAGACGGACAGCCCCCTGCCGCCCGCCTGCGACCCCCGGTGGCCCCTATTAGTCGCCTTTTACGACAGGCAGAGGATACCATGGTGGAATTCTCCAAACGCCCCCAATCCACAGGGCGGAAGACGCCGGTCAGTCGTCCACCCGGCGCCTCCTACGTCTCGTCTGGCGGCGGGAGGGATCTCCGCGCCTCCGATCCCTCTCGGCACTCTCCTTCCGCGAGAGGACCACCTCACAGAAGGGTGCCACCGCACGCCAGGACCTCCGGCTGTCGACCATGGAAGCGACCACGGCCGGGAATGACATTTAACGTTTGAGGAAGTGAGACAAAAGATTGTATAACTATACACTGTGTATACACTGTTTATTAGTAAGGCTCTTAGATTATAAAAACATAATAAATAAAATGACTGCCTCGGTGGCGTAGTTGTATTACGGTACGACTGCAAGGCTGAGGTCTCGGGTTCGATCCCCGGGTCGGGCAAAGTAATATTGGATTTTTCTATTCAGTATCAGCCCGGAGTCTGGAATTTGTGCCCGGTATGGCGATAGGCTCGCCCCCTATCACATCATGGGACGGAATACGCTTGGCGAAAAGTGGGTGCACTAGTTGCGCCTCTGCCTACCCCTTCGGGGATAAAAGGCGTGAGCATGCGTTAATAAATGAAATGATAAACACAAGTTTTGATTTCGAGCGTTTTCGGTTTATCAATTGTATGCTAGACAAACACCATCGATGGATAAAATATATCACTGACGAGAGATGTATGTACATCATAATTTTCAAAGAGATTTAGGTCATAACTCATACGGTATGCAGTACCTACGACTTTCTAATTCAAAGTTCTGTATTGTTTAATTCAACAAATATACGTGAATAAGATTCGACAGGTACTCACCTATTAGCAAAATCGACTTGTATTAACCCATGCGCATCCTCTATAGTAGTTTCGGAGTCGACGTGCAGCGGCAGGGCCGCCAGCGAAGCGTGTTGCGTGTCCCACGCGGGCACCGCGACCCCCGCGACCCCCGCGCTGCGGCGACACACCGTCACCACGCCGACCGGGACTGTACTGCAAAGGGGGGTCGTGCCGTTGTATTCTTTGGGATACACTCTAAGGATTTTTTTACAACAAGCAATGTGGGACTTGGTTCTTCTAATAGTCAATGCCTTGCTGTCTGAACTTGAACTTCGTCTCGCTAGAACAAGTTACTTCGGCAATTTTTCCACTATACAGTGGTATCTATCCAGTCGGCTTATACCAGCCAAATGCTACGGAAATATTTGGGGAGATTACCGAATTCAAACCACCACCACATATACAAATCATCATCATCATCATTGCGTATGGCGTATTATCCTGCATGGATCAAAAATAATATCACCTTTAGAGCAAACTCTTTTGAAGTAGTGGCAAAGGCACTTTAATTTTTCCATTACTGACGACGAATCGCGGCACTCGTACAAACTGAAAGTAATAAATGATAATTACTATAATAAACATAGATCACTGAATTCGATTCTGTCTTACAACACTGGTGGTAAACAATTATTAGCCACAACACAAGTGGCCCTATTTAAACTAAAAAAAGATCACTTACGATGAAAAATTAATATGAGGATAGGAGCTGTATTCCGTGTTTCTTTTTTTTGTATTCCGTCTCGGATATGTGCAGAAAAATGCGTTGGCCAAAAGGCATGAGATCTGCTGCTGCGATAGTGATATTGATTTGTTCATGTTTTGTCTGAAATAATTCAAAAAAATCTATACATCTGTTTCCCAGGGAGCAGTCTAAATATTGAGTAATTAATATTTTTAGGTTAAATAAAGTTGCATTTATGTGATGGTGACTTTGATAAAAAAAATGTGATTCAATAACTGGGGGCACCTGGTGCTCATCACTCTCTTGGATTAGTCTTTAAATAATCAAAACAAATATATATGACATGGTCCTTAATGACTAATTTTAAAACTTAGTGACTCTTGATTAAATGAGAAGCTGTCAGAGGCTGCAATAGCACCATATTATAAAAATTATGAAAATACATATATTTATAGAGCAAATGGCAAGCAAGTGTGTGCCACTAACACTGTCACTTCTGACGTGTTATTTTATTAAAATAATAAAACCAAGTTTACAATAGAAACAAACATACTTGAGAAGCGGTATGGGTGATTGTACAAGCTTAGGCAGAGACAATGCCAGCTTTGCTATTTCAGGTAATGTCACATCAAAAAAATATTGCGACTCTTCTTCTTCTAAATACTGAAAATGTATACATGCAACTTTTAGATATACACCACCAAACAAATTCTTTTTCTGGCAAATATGTACCAACTATTTTAACATTTAAATCAAATAATTTCCAAATGTTCACTAATTTGCTTAGCTTCTATTAAAACAAAAAGCACTACATTAAAAACAAAAGTACACAAATATACCTCATTAAAAAATTTATGCAGTGCTTTAAACTTCCATATCTTCTTGAATTTAGTATTGTAGCTAATTATGGCATCTGCTAATTCTTTGCTGTTAGTTATTGGGTGGTGAAGAGCATGTTCTATCATTTTCCATCGCTTTTTCAAATGTGTCTCTCCATTGCTCTAGAACATAATATGATAAAATTTTAATTAAAATCACTTGACTTTCTTACTTAGAATCACGAATTTAGAATAGAATAATATTGAATTTATTTTATTTATAAGAAAATATTTAATAAACACGACTGCCTCGGTGGCGTAGTTGTATTACGGTACGACTGCAAGGCTGAGGTCTCGGGTTCGATCCCCGGGTCGGGCAAAGTGATATTGGATTTTTCTATTCAGTATCAGCCCGGAGTCTAGAATTTGTGCCCGGTATGGCGATAGGCTCGCCCCCTATCACATCATGGGACGGAATACGCTTGGCGAAAAGTGGGTGCACTAGTTGCGCCTCTGCCTACCCCTTCGGGGATAAAAGGCGTGAGTATGCGTTATTTAATAAACAAGACTAAAAGGGAAAAATAACTTTTTTCTAAAATACATAACATTAAAAATTCAAATCAACAATGGATGTCAACCTAAGGAGGTATGTATACCAATTTTTTTTAGATAGGTGTAAATTGTCTATTGTAACAATATTCCATACATAAACATTGCAATAATACTCTTCTTTTTTTAAATTACTTATAAAATAATTGCACAAATGCAATTTTATGATAAAGTAGCACAATTGTTTGCAATGTTCAAGATACAATTATTTTGTTTATACATACACATATTTTATCTACTCAATAAAATTATTAGCACGGATTGACAGGCAATAAAAAACTTCAAACTTATAGCTTATAGAAGACTAGCAGTTTGTAATTTTACTCACACTTCTTATTATATAAGTGAGCATTAAGGAAGGATTTTAAACGAAATCTTGTGATTCATTCTACAAACTAGTTACATTTTAATATGTAACGTTTTCCCAAACAAGAGCAACCATTAAAAAAAAGTATTTTGTAATAGGAAATCCATTAAGTCTCATCCATTGGGCACATGGATACATCATATTTTTTATGTATATATTTACTCATGTTAATGACCTCTATTTTAATCAAACTATGTTTTGTGTTCAAACCATTGCACAATCTTATTTAATTACAGCAATTATATCTTATAGAAAATTAAAAATATTTCTATAATTTCCTACGTACAACGTTTTTTTTATATAATTTCATAACCTGGTGGCAATAATCCAGGTGTTACAAACATGCTGTCTTCAACCCCTGCATGAAGCCAAATGTTTATATGGTTTGCAAATATAATATGCTTAACTGTAAAGCAGGGTTTGAATTACCACAAATACTTAAAGAAGTTATGTCAACATTGTATGTTATGTGAACTGATTTTTACTTTATAAACAGTCATGGCAAGTTGACTTCTACCAATTTTGAAGCTTGCAACACTTGCACCAAGTTGCATGTGTGTATTTAAATATTACTACTAGTGTAAATGCATCTAGATATTCTTGGCCAATATATAGCTTAAAGAACTTACTAGTCTAAAGCCAGTTTAAGATTTGTTTGGGATTAAATATACCCACAACAAAACTAGCATGGGAAACAAACATGGGATCAGAAACACCTTTATAAGACTGTTGGGATATTTATTCAGTTTGTACAATACTAAAGTAGTAAGGGTTTAACAAAGAGCCAATATAATGCTATTTATTGGAGACCAAAGGTAAGTAATAAAAGCGGTGAATGCTGTTATCACTCACACTGATAATGCAACACATATTTTTGCTATCAGTAACTCCCACTTAGTAAAGGCATTAGGCACTGCATATGCTAAATCTATACTAATATTATAAAGCTGAAGAGTTTGTTTGTTTGAACACGCTAATCTCAGGAACTACTGGACCGATTTTGAAAATTCTTTCACTAATAGGAAGCTACATTACTCCTGAGTGCTATAGACTACTTTTTATCCCGGAAAACTTTTCCACGCGGGCGGAGCCGCGCGCAATGCTAGTGTAGAATAAAAGATAATGCACATACATATAGAACATAGGTATATCATAAAAGAACAAATCTCAAAACCACCATTCAATTTATTTTGCTATATTTTGACAGTGTTTGTTACCAGGCTGATCATGAATGTTACAAGTAAATACTCACATTTTCAACAGGGTACAGACTCTCAGGTGAGCAGGGGAGCCTGACATGGTCCTGGTCCCATTTATCCTGCCCAATCTGTGGCTTCGGAGGCCTGTCCGCGCTACCGTCCCCGCTCACATGGTACAACACTGTATGGTTTCGGGAGGGCACAACCAAAGGGAACTCCGGAGAGCCCCATGGCGAGCATGAACCGTATATCTCAGTAATAGGAACACCTCTCCAACAACTATCGCTGCCTTCAGATGAATCGGAACTCATGATGGACCGGCGAAAATTTGATACTGAAAAATTACACCACTTGTACGAAACCAAAGTTGTAACGCAACTACTACGCAAAATACCCACTTTTATATGATCTATTGTAGCACAACGGGAATTTTTTTACGCATTTCATCAATTGTGTAATCAAAACAATAATGATTCACTCGTCACCGTAAAGCAATATGCAAGGGGGGCCGCAAAAAGAAAAATCAAAATGTCAAACCTACCCAAAAGTCAACTGTCAAAACTCAAAATGGAATTGTCACTTGTCAGCTTAAGAAGTTTCAAGCTCGGTTTATACATCCGGAATTCAGAAAGGGATTTAAAGCTCTGATTTATGCTTACCTCAGCCCTTTTGTTAATAAATATTTTTTTCTTTCCGTCCACTCATTACAGAGATGCCCCATAGTGTCTCACTAATACTGGTACAAATGTCACTTAAAGTTGGTATCAAAAAAATGGTACTCACACAATAATATAAGTTAATTGCAACTGTAATATATAGAATATGTACAAAAAAAATACGTGTGGCACTCGGAGACTGCCGCGGTAAAGCTATTTCATAGCATTTTTTATCACAAATTTTGATTGACTAAACACAAATTCGCTCTTACGCTTACCACATAAAGTAGATTTTAAACGCGAGCAACGCACGTTTAGTCTTGTTATTGATAAATGTCAGAAATGCAATGGTCATCACAACCAAAGTAGAATAAATCAAAATTTGAAAATGTTTCGTTCGATTCTTTTGTACTCGTGCCGTGCCAACGCTGGGGAAATAGCTTCTACGCAATGTATTTAAGGTTCATGTTAGATTAGTAAGAAATGGTTTTAATGACTTTAATAAATAAAATAAATTAAAATATACTCGTTTCAAAAATTATAGCTTCTACGCATTGTATTTAAGGTTCATATTAGTAAGATAAAAAAGATGTCAGGTTATTTTCGTTACGGAATTTCTGGATTCGGTCTCCACGCTCAAGGCCCGCGATAGAAGCTATGCAATAGCTTAAAAAATCCGACGACCTTTATTTTTTTAAGTCCCAAAACTACGATTTGTAACCAGTACTGCCGCGCCGGTTACTTATCCAGTTTCTTCGGTGACCTATTCTTTTTTTAGGTCCCCGTATTACTATTTTCGTTTTAAAAGCATGAAATCATGCAAGAAGAATTGATATATTCTTAGATATTGTTTTAAAATACATTTTAGATTTAATAATATTATACATTCAACGAGTGACCCCTTCACTCGGAGCATCGTGCCGATAGACAATAAATAATATTTTAGTCCGTAACCAAAAAATACATCTAAATCTTTATAAATTATTCACGAATTGTAAATATCTGTATAAATATCTGCATCATTTCATATCTGTATGATGTGTTAAAAATCTGTACATATTTACACAGATTGAGCAGAGAGTAAAAATACAAATAGAATACTTCTTTATAATTTTCTATGTTTTAATATTATTTACTATATTCTTATTGTGCCTATAAAGGCATTTCTAACAATAAATGTTAGAAAATTATTTACTGAACTGGCAACGTCTGCCCCTGGCCACGTAGTGATGCGACTCGAATAAGATTTTTTGACTCGAGTCACTTGAGTAATTTCATTATGTCACTCGAGTTGTTAAAAAAAACCCCTCTCGTTTGTAGAGGAGGCCCGTGCTAAGCAATGGGCAGTATATAATACAGGGCTGGTGATACATAAATAACTGAAAAAACCACAAGAAAATCTGGCTTTATTCCAATAAAATTGAGCTAATACATTTACTGATAGATAACAATCATGTCGCCTTGGTGATAACCATAGAGGACGTAAATTAATACATGTCATTCACCCTCCCCTAAGACGTAATCCTTTAAAAAAGTCGGCGGACGTCTAAGACGTGTAGATCGCCGAACTTCATCTCCTTGCTCCTCAACTATAGATACAGGTGTTTCAACAGCAGGCTCAGGATCATCATCATCAGAAGACGGTATGGGTGCTGTTTCAACATCTATAGCATCAGGAGTTTCAGAATCATTAATGACAGTGGGCTCAGGATCATCATTATCAGGAGACGGTAATGGTGCCAAATATCTGTTCGATATTGTACTTTCTCTTCCATCCGAGTATCTTACGTAGGAATAATTCGGATTACTTTGTAGCAGCTGACCCTCTTCTACAATGGGATCAAATTTCGAATTCCTAGCAAATCTTTTTATTAAAATAGGACCTGGACTCGTCAGCCACGCAGGTAGGGATACTCCATTTGGACTTCTTCGTGAATGATTGAACATTCGTTCATGAGGAGTCATGTTTATAGCTGTGCATAGAAGCGATCGAATAGAGTGCAAAGCCAAGGGTAAAACTCTTTCCCAATCTGTAATATTTAAACATTTGGATTTAAGACTCAGTTGTATAGTCTTCCATAATGTCCCATTCAAACGTTCCACTTGGCCATTTCCTTGAGGATTGTACGGTGTCGTCCTACTGCAAGCAATTCCAAGAGACACCAAGTACTGAGTAAGCTCTTGCGACATAAACGAAGTTCCTCTATCTGAATGAATATACATAGGTGTTCCGAAAGTGTAAAAGACTTCGTTAAGACAGTTAATTACAGTATTCGAAGTCATGTCTTTACATGCAAAAGCAAAAGGAAACCGACTGAATTCATCGATTATGGACAATATGTACTTATTTTGCGTTTTTGATGGTAATGGTCCCTTGAAATCGATGTTAAGTCTTTCGAAACAAGCTGTCGCTTTGATAAGCTGACCACTTGACTGCGCGTACCTCGGTTTAATCTCAGAGCATACACGGCAACTAGCAGTCATTTGACGAATGTCATTAATTGAATACGGAAGGTTCTTCGAACGTACCCAGTGATTCATTCGTATTATTCCTGGATGACAAAGATTTTCATGCAATTGTTTTAGGTTGCTTGTGTTCATGTGTGCGCATACTCGAGACAATGCGTCGGCAGCTTTATTCTCTTTACCTGGGCGATAAATTATATCATACTTAAAACAGGATAATTCTAACCTCCAACGCTCAATCTTCTCATTTTTTATTTTGCTTGAGTGAGTTTGGTTAAACATGAACGAAACTGATCGTTGATCTGTTATTAATAAAAAATGTTTCCCGGTTAGATAGTGACGCCATTTGCGTAGGGCTTCGACTATGGCAGCAGCTTCCTTCTCAATCGAAGATTGCCGTCTTTCCGAATCACTTAAAGTTCGAGAAAAAAATGCAACAGGTTGGCCTTTCTGAGTTAGAGTAGCCGCGAGCGCGTTTTCAGAAGCGTCTGTTTCTACAACAAACGTAGCCTTCTCATCAATGGCAAATAAAGTAGCCTTAGCTATCTCTTTTTTTAGATCATTAAATATAGTAATAGCTTCATTTGAAAACGGAAAAGAAGTTATAGAAATGAGTGGTTTGATTCTTTCTGAAAAATTTTGTATCCATCTTGAATAATGAGCGAAAAGTCCTAAAGCTCGTTTCAGTGCAGCAGAATTTTCAGGCGTGGGTAGATTAATTAATGGCTTTAGTCGATTTTCATCAGGTTTGATCTTGTTGTTCTGTATCGTATAACCGAGCAGGCTTATCGTCCCTTGATTAAATACACACTTTTGTTCGTTCAATGTTAGATTATATTTACTTACTGCTTCCATAAATTTAGATAAATGGTCATCGTGTTCTTGTTTTGTCTTTCCACAAACGGTAACGTCGTCAAGATAAGTGAATACACCCTGTAGGTTTTCTTGTTCTATAACATAGTTCATAGCACGCTGAAATGCAGCAACACCGTTTGTCACTCCAAACGGAATCCTAGTGAATTGATATAGTTTTCCATTCGCTTCGAATGCTGTATATATTTTTTCTTTAAGTAGTATAGGAATTTGATGATAAGCACTTTTTAAATCAATTTGACTAAAATAATTGTGTTTAGCCACTTCCGCTACAATAGTTTCTATCTTAGGTAATGGAAAAGCATCAAGTTCAGTAAACTTGTTTATAGTTTGCGAGTAATCTATTACTAGTCTCTTTTTATGTAAGCCTCCACCTGCAATCAAAACTTGTGCTCGCCAAGGGGATACACTGGACTCAACGATTCCATTGTCAAGAAGTTTAGAAATTTCTATATTTATGAATAGTTTGTCTTCTTGGCTATGGTTTCTTGATCGAATAGCTATTGGTTTCATGTTAGGTATCATGTTTGTAAATAAGGATACAGGTGGTAATGACGCTTCCATGACATTACAGATTTGTAAACGTTCTTGCGGACCCCCAAAATTTAGTTCTAGCGAGGAATGTGTTTTTAGAATATCGTGACCAATAATAACATCAGAGCAGAGATTATTCACAATTAATAATGGTTGACATTTGTAAAGATGCTTTTCAAGTTGAATATTTACATGACAGATTCCTTGAACAAAGGATACGTGATTGCGTGATGCTAATGTAACCGTTTGGCTACAGGGATTAATTTTTACTTTCATTGTTTGGGCCAAATTCCTGTCTATAAAACTTACAGAGCTTCCGGTATCTATCAAGGCCTCTGCTTTACACCCATTTATAGTAATACATACAGTAGCCTTCCTTAAACTGTTTGGAGAAGCAGCAGATATGGCAGACAGTGCATCGTTACATGGTTGTTGGACATCCACATCATCATCCTCTGTTATAGCGTTTACTTTTTGGGCTTGTCCGGATCTGCATACGTTTGCAAAGTGCCCTTTTTTAGAACAAACTTGACAATTTTTATTTACAGCAGGACAATTCATACGCTGATGAACATTTCCTCCACAAAAGAAGCATCGGCGCCTAGAAATACGACGAAAATTTGCGACAGGAGCTGTTGTGTTATGTCCAGAATCAGATGCAGCATTTAGATTTAATGGCATACTAGTAGAGTTGACACTAGTGAAAGCATGGTTATTCTTCTCGGCATTCTCAAGTGAAATTGCTAAGTTAACAGCTTCATCCAGACATGTCTAACTTTTCAAGTAACCTTTCTCTTATTTTAAGAGAATTTATACCAGCGATAAAAGCACCGCGCGTTGATTCGTTTTTGTATTCTTCTACAGTTACTTGTTTAAATCCGCAATCGAGTGCGAGTAGCTTCAAAGCCTGTACATACTCTTTTATAGTTTCATCAGATCTTTGTTTACGGATATTCAATAAATGTCTAGCTAATATAACATTTTTAGGCTTTATATAAGTAGTTTCTAATAATGTCATAGCGTCGACGTATGTTTTGCATTCTTGTATGAGGCAATAAATTGAAGGAGAAAGGTGATTTACTAACAGCTTCAGTTTCTTCGAGTCATCAGTATCGGCGCAACCTTCGATTAAAAAATTTTCAAAGGTAGAGCGCCAATGCCTCCATTTCAAATCGGAAGTCGCTGCATTCGGTTCTTCCTCGAAACGCCCTGGGCGTAGATAACGTGATAATGAAGATTCAATTTTCTTTTCAACTGACATGTTAGAGAAATTTTTATTGGAATAAATTGATACATAAATAACTGAAAAAACCACAAGAAAATCTGGCTTTATTCCAATAAAATTGAGCTAATACATTTACTGATAGATAACAATCATGTCGCCTTGGTGATAATCATAGAGGACGTAAATTAATACATGTCAGCTGGTATGGTACTTAAGTTGTACTCGAGTTTTCGAATCACTCGAGTTGACTATTTACATATCTTGTCGAGTAAGATTGGTTTAAATATTTTTAAATACCTTTATTTAATAAGTACTATGCCAGATGATAAAATAACATACAATATAATAGTTCGTGTTAAGTTGTTAAATTTAAGTTTTTAACTGCCATGCATTAAGAAAGATAAATTGGCCATAAAATGCTAAATTGGCAGTAATGACGTTTGCGACGGAGACACCAACTTGACTCGGCAACTCGATTACAAGTGGACTCGAGTCAATATTTTTTTCACTCGAGATCGAGTTTGACAAATTCACTCGAGTCTCTCCAGTAAAAACACGACTCGAGTCGCATCACTAATGTCAATTGTCAAATCCAAAATCTAAATAGCGATCAGCGCAGCGCGGCGTCGTTTTGTTTTGTTTTTATATAAATTGTAACAAAACTAAAATTAGATTCTGTTTAACATAATAATTATCTAAATAAGGAAGAAATTCACAATTAAAATGAATTTAGAGTTACTCGGTAAGTGCGTAAAGCAAGCAAAGTGTCAATAATTAAATTATCGAGAAGATTTTTTGTTGATAAACAAATCTATATTAGTTCGGTTTATTTTCTTTTCCAGAATCATTTGGTCAAAATTATCCAGAGGTAAGTCTTATTTCATTCATACAACAGATACATATTTCTCAGGTATGTCACCTGTATAATATATTGTTTTCTAGAAGCTTAACCTACGATAATCGATAGGACAAATATTGATCTTCATGTTTTGCGTCTAGACCTTATTAAAACTCTTTTTCAACATTGAACATATTAAAAACATACAAAATAGTTTTTCCACTGGAAAAAGGAAGAATCAACCTTATAACCGTATGCTTTATGGTTAGGTTAGTTATTTTATAATTTGAAATACTGCAAACCCTTTTTTTTCTTGATGGAGAAATCTTTTTGTTGTCTTGTTGCTAAGGATTTCTCGCACCACTTCTTCACAGCAATTTGTTTGGAAGTGATAGGAAATTAATAATTTGAAACATACATAAGACAATATCAATTTATTTTACGTTTTGATATACTGCTCTATTAGTATGATGCCAAAAAGTATGAAGTGTAAACTCTATCAGAATTGAAACATGTTTTGCAGGAATTTGACGGAACTCTTGACTCAATATCACTAGCGGCAACTTGTGCATTCAACAGGCGAGGCACACTCCTTGCTGTGGGATGCAATGATGGCAGAATATTCATTTGGGATTTCCTCACAAGAGGCATAGCAAAATCAATTTCTGCTCATGTATATCCTGTGTGTAGTTTGAGTTGGTCTAGGAATTGTAAAAAGGTAAGTTTGATTAACCTGTCAAAGCCGCTCTTATATAGATATATACGTGGTTGCACTATATACCCGGATGCCGGCATCCGCCGTGGGCGTTGATGGTTCAAATAAATATTATGTATTTTTTTTTAGCATAGTTAAGTAACTATCCTAATGGAAGTAGATATAAATATAATATGCATGTAATTGTTGATATTCCGCCAGTGCGCACGAAGCGATTTGCTTCTACATTTATCATGCGCACCGCTAAAGAGTGGAACTCGTTGCCGGAGTCTGTATTTCCCGATAGCTATAACCTGGGTATTTTTAAGTCACGAGTGAATAGGTATCTTCTAGGCAAGCGTGCTCCATCGTAGACCTCATCATCACTTACCATCAGGTGAGATAGTGGTCATACGCAAGCCTATCGGTAGTAAAAAAAAAAAAAAAAAAATGTTTCGCTGAAGTGGACGATAGCCTGGCTGGGAATGAAACAGTCTGCCAGGACAATGTCCGCAGGTTCGAAACCCAAGGCACGCACCTCTGACTTTTCGAAGTTACGTGTGTATTGTTTATCAATTATCGTTAGCTTAAACGGAGAAGGAAAACATCGTGAGGAAACCTACATACCTGAGCATTCTCCATAAGAACTTCGAGGGTATGTGAAGTCTGCCAACCTGTACTACAACAGAGTGGTGGACTAAGGCCTAACCCCTCTCTGTAGTATAGGAGGCCAATGCTTAGCAGTGGGCAGTATATAATACAAGGCTGATTGCATTACATTGCAATGTTTAACTAGACACACGTCTCTTAAAATTCAATAATAATTTAGCTATCAATTTCAATCTATACATATAAAATGCTTTGTCCTGAATGACTGACGGATCAACGCACACCCCAAACTGCTGATCATAGATACCTGAAACTTGGAGGGTGTGTTCTTTGTGTGACGTAGGCATCCGATAAGAATTTTCCGAAATTCTAACCTAAAGTTGGTAAAAAGGGGGGGTAAAGTTTGTGCGTAATAAATTCAAAAACTACCAAACGGATTTCGATGAAATTTGGTATGGAGACAGTTCAAGACCCTGGGACGGTTTTAGGCTACTTTTTATTTAGGATTTTTATCTAGGAAAAACTATTTCCTTTGGGCGATGCCGCGCGCAAAAGCTAGTTATACTATAAAATTATTAATTTCTCAAACTGTTCAGACATAAATCGTTAGCTAGTAAGGCTTTATTTCTTTTAGTGTTGTTTATGTCACATGTAACATAAAAACAATGACAACTCATTCCCTTCCAGCTCCTTTCAGCATCAACAGATCACAATGTGTGCATATGGGACATCCTCACTGGCGAGTGTGAACAACGCTACAGGTTTACGACAGCGATACTGCGAGTTCAGTTCGACCCACGGAACGACAAACGGTTTCTTGTGTGTCCCATGAGACATGCAGCGCTGCTCGTTGATACGGATGGTGAACATAAAATACTTCCTATTGATGAAGATGTAAGTTTTGTTTTTTTTTTTTATTTCTTATAGTGGTTTATAACTTTGAGGTATGTATACATAGACAATGATGCTGGATGCATGGTTTGAATATATTGACACCACATCACCAATAATGCACCTTTTGTTTTTTTTTTTATTGATTTGACTGGTCAACCAATATTAAGACTTTAACCATTTTATTAGTAGCAGTACCTAATCCATTTTCATAATACCTATAATAGGCTAGTCGACAAAATTTTTTTAAAAACATTTATCAAAAATGTATGCCATCTAAAATTTGATGGAAAAATAATTTTCAAAATTGGTGCAATAATAAGTGAGGTATAAAGCTTTGAAATTTGGTAGAAGGGGTAATTGTCAAATAACAGTAATATCAGACTGTGACGTCACAGGGTGTCACCGGCCATAACGCTGCGTGCGTGGGAAAGAGATAGCGCGATATCCCCGCCACGCCTAACTTTTACTCACGATAATATTTAAAATGTGAACAACTGCTTTATTTTTCAACCAATTTTGATGCTGATTTCACAGAAGAATTTCTTTTTCGTATTATTTTCTGTTACATATAAAATAATGTACAAAATATAACATAGGAAACTACCCTATTTACTCATATCAACGAAAATATTTGTACGCCTTGTCGAAATTATACCAACCGCATATTACATTTTCAGGGTGATATAAACGTGATAGCGTCATTCAACCGGCGAGGCGACTATGTGTACACGGGTAATGCTAAAGGCAAAATACTAATACTAGACTCCCAAACACTGTCTGTGAAGGCAAGTTTTAAAATTACCGTTGGCACCTCAAGCACTACTGGAATCAAAAGCATTGAATTTGCAAGGAGAGGGGAGTGAGTATTACAATAATTAACATGATATAAAATAGGAATGTTTCGTTTTGTACAATGATTTTCCCAAATTAAGGAATAGTGGAGACCAGTTGCTTAATATAGATTTTTATAAGTTTGAGAATATTTAATGAGAATCAAACATTATAATAGACTAAGTGTTACTCGCGGCTTCGATCGCGTGAAAAGCCTTTCGCGCTATAAAAATCTATTTTTACAACGACAACGCCATTTACTTATAAATTCAAGAATTTCCCACGAGACAAAATTACCGGGATAAAAAGTAACAAAAGGATAATTGGTGTATCAGTGTGCCAAATTCCATCCAAACCCGTTCAGCAGTTACTGCATTTACTTCTAACACACATCCAATCATTTTCACAAACATTTGCATTTATAAGTAAGAAGTAAGACAAAATTCCATCTGTTTAATGTTAAATAATACGAAGCAATTAAAACCATAAGTTTCATATAAACCCTACACCAACCAATCCTGTCTTATAAGCATTTTCTAAGCACATATGTCTTTGTATATGAGGGTATTCCTAAAAACTTGTTTATTCCAGCTGTTTCTTAGTGAACACTTCTGACAGAGTCATAAGAGTTTATAATACTAATACTGTGCTCAAATGTGGTATCAATGGTGAACCAGAGCCAATACAGAAATTACAGGATTTAATTAACAAGTAAGTGTACATTTGATTAACCGAGAAAGTCGATCTATTTATAGTAATTTTATTTGAATACTCTAGCTACTTTAGTATAGGAGTATGTATGGCTTGATATTATAACATGTCAGGCGATTGTTTGATCAGTGGCTTTAGATTAACAAGAAAACTTGCAGAAGTTATCTTCTGCTAATGATTTTTACCAAACAGACACAGAAATCTTACTTCCGCAAATTTTGGAGCTTGCAGGTTTGCTGGGATTCGTATGTGTTTATAGAATTATTGAAATATTGCCGGTAGTGTAAATGCATCTGGAAGTACTTGCGCAATACATTGCGAGAACTTGCTAGTCTAAAGACGGCTTTAGTGAATATTGGAAGTTTCACGAGATTTTCGTAGTAATTTATTACTAAAAGGACATGTCCAAAAACGGGCCTGAAATTCTAAGCAAGACAAATTATATATTTTTAGATAGAACTCCTGAAAACTAGCCTTTCGTAATAAATCATTTAATTTTAAAGGCCTCCGATTTTGAGATTTATTTAATTTTGTTTGGCTTGAAAGCTACACTTAATATGAAACTTTTTAAAAAGTTAGTTAGGAATGGAGGGGTCTAAAAATATTTTTTTAATGGATCTAAGTTCCATATTTTGCCCCTTTAATATCCCCAAAGTTTGAGCCTGGTTAGATTTTGAGGCCCAGCACCCATACAAAAAGCTGACATCTCCTTTGCATAATGAAAACAACAAAATTAACCCATTCCCAGAACGACATGGAAAAAGTGTTGTTTCTCGGGCGACGGCGAATACATATGTGCGGGTTCCGCCCGGCAGCACGCGCTGTACATATGGGAGAAGTCCATCGGGAACCTGGTCAAAATCCTGCACGGGACCAAAGGAGAGCTGCTCCTAGACGTCGTGTGGCATCCTATCAGACCAATTATAGCCAGTATTAGCGCAGGTTTGTATTCGATCTGATATTTGTGGCTATGTTTAGCAATAGACTTACTGTGGCAGATGATGATAATGATTCTGTAATTAATGAAATGGATTAATTAATGAGATAATAAACCTCTCTTTTTCCACTCATTTTTACTTTCATTCTTCTCATTAATTCAGCAGTGCTCTGTAATTTTAATTACAGTGTAATATGAGACGAACATAGTCACTGACATAGCCCAGCGGATTAGCAAGCTGAAGTGGCAGTGGGCAGGGCACATAGTTCGAAGAACTGACAGCCGATGGGGCAAAAAGTTCTCGAGTGGAGACCACGTACCGGCAAGCGCAGCGTCGTCCGTCCACCTGCGAGGTGCACAGACGACTTGATAAAGGTCGCAGGAGCACGCTGGATGCGGGCCGCTTTTGACAGGTCCGTCTGGAAATCTTTGGGGGAGGCCTATGTTCAGCAGTGGACGTCATGTGGCTGATGATGATGATGATGATGATGAGACGAACAGACTAGACGGACAAAAAGTGATCCTATAAGGGTTATATATTTCTACAATTAAATTGTACTGGAATCACTTGGATAATATGTCTATTCTCCACACCTTACACCACCTTCATAGCTATGTTAAAAATCCTTTAAGCATTAAATTTTTTTCATCAGGTGTAGTATCAATATGGGCGCAAAACCAAGTGGAAAACTGGTCGGCGTTCGCGCCAGACTTCAAGGAGTTGGACGAGAATGTGGAATACGAGGAGAGGGAGAGTGAGTTCGACGTGGAAGATGAGGACCGCTCCGTGGACCAGACGGGCGAGAGCAGAGACCATGAGGAGGTTGAGGTATGGAGGCAACTTTAGCGGGTCCAGAAATCAATTTTGAAGACTGTAGCTGTAATATTAGGAAAGCATGCGTCAGGCTTTTGTCGTCTATAGAGCTAACAGTTTTAAGGGTTACCAGACAATGCAAATATTATCAACTATAAACTGTTCGTCTGGACAGGCAACTTGATAAAGGTCGCAGGAACACACTGGATGCGGGCCGCTTGACAGATCCATCTGGAAATCTTTAGGGGACGCCTATGTTCAGCAGTGGACGTCATGTGGCTGATGATGATGAAGATAAACTGTTCATAATAGTTTACTTTAAGGTCCCTTTAAAATAGTGGTATTTTCGCAGGTGGACGTAACGACATGCGAGCCCGTGGCAGCGTTCTGCAGCTCGGACGAGGAAGGAGAAGATGGGAATGTACTGCTGTTCCTGCCCATAGCACCCGAGATAGAAGATCCAGAGGTAACAAAAACCATGAATTAATGATTTTCAGTCATGAATCATGGTTTGGCCTCGTGAGCAGGTAGACCCGATTATAATTAAGGTTTAGGGATTTTCGAATGGTATAAAATCACCAACATTTAAGGAATTTACGTTTTTTCTTTAGAAAAGCAGTAATCAAAGGACTTGCTATAATATGGGGTTACTATCGTCAGTGGATTAATATTCATGATGTTTACTTACTTGTTTCCTTTCCATCCACGTTGGGTTTGAGGATCTTAATATTATTTGGATCATAATCGTCATTTATTTGAAACAATTTTCAGGACGGCTGGGCGGCAACACAAGAGACAGTGACACCCACTGAGACACCAGAGAAATTAGAGCCCGCTGCGAAAAGGCCCAAGAGTAAAACATACGATATACCTCTGAAAATAGCCCCGCCCGGTGAGTATTATTGCAAGTATGGTATTAATGGTATGGTTTTTGGTAGAATCTGAAAGTAATATTTGATTTTGTCGGCAGAACAACCAATATCCTTCGGTGGTAAAAACAAACAAGCAGTTGGAAGTAAAAAAGTCGCTGGACGACCACGAAAATAAAAGGAAATGATTTGCATCAGATTCTTTTATTTAGCACCCGTCATATTCGAAGTTCGTCGGCGATCGAAAGAACACAAAAACTCATTCACTATAGGAGAAAACATTTATTTTGCAAAAAAAAATTATATCATTCTTTAATAAAATTCGTATTCAGAGTATACAGTAAGTACCTATTCTCGTGTATAAATAAATCTCACTTACAACGTAAACAAAAAATAATACAACTGCTATTCGAGACCGCGCGGCGGCTACGCGTCCATGTCGTCCTCGTGCTGGCTCGAGAAGTAGCTCACCAGCCCGCCGAACACCGAACCCTCTGCCCGCGGCACCGGCACCGGCTCAGGCACGCGCTGCACCGCGCCGCCCGGCGACCCCGCCCGCTCCGCCGCGAACGGAGCGAACCGACCCGGGCCCGGGCTCGGCGTGCTCCCCGGACCCCCCGGACCCGCCGGCCTCGGGGACCCGCCATGCGGAGGGCCCGGCGACGACGCGCCCATCGAACTAATAGTAGGCGTCGACACCGTTGTCGCAGTGGACAACACCGGTCCCGGCGACGGCCCATGAGTCGGACCTGGAGACGGACCGTGAGCCGGGCCCGGCGAGGGACCGCCTGCCTGCCCTGTGCTCGGACCAGGGGTCGGGAATCGTGTCGGTGGCGTGGTTTGAAACGGTAAAGGCGCACGCACCGGCATCCGTAGTTGCGCACCAATGTAACTCGCGTCTGAAGTGGCCACGCGCAACTCTGTCGGAACCGAAGGTCGCTCCAGAGCGGCGGGTCGTGGCACGGGGCTTCGTGGCCGATCCGCCGAGCGAGGGTCGGGCACCGGTGAATACTGGGGAAACGGAGGGCGACGCATGTGGTACGGCGGCGGACCAAAAGGCGGACGTGGACGTTCCAGAGACATCCCCAGTCTCTCCGGTGGCATAGACATCCTTTCTTGAGGCATGGACATCCTTTCTGGTGGCATCGACATCCTTTCTGGTGGCATCGACATCCTTTCTGGTGGCATCGAAATCCTTTCTGGTGGCATCGAAATCCTTTCTGGTGGCATCGACATCCTCTCTGGTGGCATCGACATCCTCTCTGGGGGCAACGGCATCCTTTCTGGAGGCATTGATATGCTTTCTGGAGTCATAGACATTCTATCTGGAGTCATAGACATTCTTTCTGGTGGCATCGACATCTTCTCTGGTGGAATCGACATCCTTTCTGGAGGCATAGGCATCCTTTCTGGAGGCATAGACATCCTTTCTGGGGGCATCGACATTCTTTCTGGTGGCATTGCCATTCTTTCTGGTGGCATTGCTGTTCTTTCTAGTGGCATTGCTGATCTTTCTGAGGGTATTGCCGTTCTTTCTTGCGACATCCTTAATCTTTCCGGTGGCATCCCCAATCTCTCTGAAGGCATCCCCAATCTTTCCGATGCTATTCCCAGTCTGTCCGCTTGCATTCCTAATCTTTCTGGGGGCATTCCTAGTCTCTCCGGAGGCATACCTAATCTCTCAGAAGCCATACTTAGTCTCTCGGGAGTCATTCCTAATCTTTCTGGAGGCATGCCATGTCTATCAGGAGGCATACCGTGTCTCTCTGGGGGCATACCCAGTCTTTCTGGTGGCATACTGAGTCTTTCTGGGGGCATACCCAGTCTTTCTGGTGGCATACCCAGTCTCTCTGGGGGCATACCGAGTCTTTCTGGAGGCATACCCAGTCTTTCTGGGGGCATACCCAGTCTTTCTGGAGGCATACCCAGTCTGTCTGGGGCTATACCCAGTCTTTCTGGAGGCATACCCAGTCTTTCTGGGGGCATACCATGTCTTTCTGGTGGCATGCCCATTCTGTCTGGTGGCATTCCCATTCTATCGGTCGGCATCGCCAACCGTTCAGTTGGGGGGCCCGGGCCTGGTGCATATGGACCATAAGGTCCGTAATGCGGGGCATAAGGCCCTAGTGGGTGACGCGGTCTCCTGTCTTTGTTCTCAGTGTGTTTGATTTTGGGATGACGCGGTGGGTCGTTCGGCGCCGGGCCGGGTGACGGTGGCGCCGGGGACGACGTCGGCGAGCGGTACTCCGGCTCCGCCTTCACCTCGGCCTTGATGCGTACGAAGGGCTCCGTGCCCGGCGCCGGCGGGGACGTGACCGGCGGCGTGTTGGCGGGCGCGGTGGTGGCGCTGGGGGCGCTGGTGACGCCGGAGACGCCGGGCGGCGGCGCGCGCGGCCCGTACACGCCGTGGGGCCGCGGGTAGGCGGGCGGGTAGTAGCCGGGCGGCGGCGGGTACTGCGGCCGCGCGTGGTGCAGCGGATACATCACGTTCTGCGGCCGCGCGCCGTACGCAGAGTTGCCGCCGTACATCATCGGACCCCTGCAGACATTAGCGATTTATAATAAATCAAAAATTATTTTATACTGACCTTATACGAACGACGTCGGACCTGTATTGCTGGTTGATCATGTGCGGCATCCTGGTGATGATGCTGGGCTCCTCGGAGACCGGTTTGAACGGCTGCGGCGACCCCGCCACCGATAATGTGCCTGCACGCGAATATTAGTTAAGAGAATGATTTACCTAAATTGAAAAATTGATTGAAGGCGCCTCAGGGTGAGGCCATTGTCCAGCAGTGGACTTCCTTCGGCTGAAGAACAAGAAAAAGCGATATTATTTACGTTCATCTTAAAATCAATGTAAAATAACAGCTTCGAGATCTAATAATAAGAAAGTATGAAAATGTGACAGTAGTTGAAAATACAGTAGAATGTCGAGTTGTTTACCTTCTCTCAGGGCGGCGGGATGCGATGGGTGCGCGGGATGCGACGGATGCGAGGGATGCGCGGGGTGTGAGGGATGCGCGGGGTGCGGCGGATGCGACGGATGTGTCGGATGCGAGGGGTGCACGCGCTCGTCCGGCGACATCACGCCGCGCAGCTCCGCACGCACCTTCACGCACATCACAAAACAGTGGAACGTAATTTGGGCCAAATAACGAATGGCAATTTTGGATTTTACTCTTGAAATACGATACGCAACTGATATGTATAGTGATTTAAAGCTGATCGCCAATGCAATGCTATTATATCTGTATGATTGTAGAGCAAACAATGGATGCATTGTTTTATGGTAGGGGAAAACCTCCGGTCAGGCGGATGTTGCACCTCCGACCGGCCCTTCCCATAGAGGAACGCATCCATCCATCCTCTCCGGTAGTGACGGCGATATTACGTAGTTCACTCGGATATCAGCAGATGGCGTTATATATCAATCGCTGCATGTCCGTATGTCGCCACAGGTTAAGTTAAATTGCTACCAACCTGCAACCTGGGCGTAGTGGGAAACCTCTGGTCGTGGTAGTCGCCGGGGTGTCGGATCGGTATTGGCGCGTTGCCGTACACGTTCATACGCTGAACGTCAGGCGCCAATGGCCGAACCTGAAATATTTCATTGAATATAAATATGTTAGAACTATACTATTTCAACAGTTTCTTACTTTTAACATAAGCACGCCTATGAAGTTCTTTAATTATTGAACAGCAAACTTAAAAATAAACTTACTATTCATGAACGCAATTATTTCTTTTCAATAGTGAAGTAACTTGCTCTTCATATTTCTATGTGTTTAATCGATCAAAACTTCCTCATAAATTGATTTTATAAGACATCTAATCGGTAACGCATTTTCTGCGTATGCATGCATAGCACCCGATGTGTCAAAAGTAAAATGTGTCAAAATGTTTTAACGAAGTATAGCATGAGGTACTCTTAAATCGAATGATACATATTGATGCTAAAATTAGAAATATAATTTCAAATTAACTTTCTTTCTCAATTATCGATACGCGGTGTTGTGCCAAATAGCTACTCCATATCGATACTTATAATCGACTTTTAACGTTCTTAAAAATATAAAAGGCATTGCAGGTTATGCTCACCTGTATCCCGTACCCGAGTCCCATCGGCTCAACTTTCTCCTTCTTCATTCTCTTGCTCTCCTGCAGCGCTATACGTGCGAGACGCTTCTCCTCCCGCATCTTCGCTTTCTCCTCTTTTAACCTCACTTTCTCTTCTTTCTTTTGTATTCTCTCCAGTTTTTTAGCTTCTTTTTCTGCTAATTTTGCCTCTCGTTCTAGGCGTTTCTTTTCACGTTCCGCCTGTCAATTTTGAATAATTCGGCTAAGTTTCACAAAAAATAAATTCATATAGTTATTATAGTCCGTCCAACCATTTATTTAACTTTTGACAGGTCTGTTTCTAATGAATTGGGGATGTATTAATGCGTTACCGATTCGATTTCTCGTAACAATCGATTTAATTTATGAGGAAGTTTTGATCGATTAAACACCTTGAAATGTTATTTTACCTCAACATTTTTTTATTGTTTTATAAACATGCCTAAGCGTTTAAATGTGTATATTTTCTGTATATACATTAATTCCGTAGATATATTCTATATCCAATATAACTTTTGTCAATATTTAACTTTAATAGTTTATTTTATTGGTTATCATATACTTACGCATGTATAAAAAGCAAAATATTTAATTTACACTGCCACATTTTATTTTTCAAGGAAAACGTTTTGAATTATATTTGTTACACAATCAGTTGGCTTAACGAATTTTGATTGATAATTAATATCGGAGCTGAAGAGCAAGTCGCTTCACTATGGAAAATAAAAATGGCGTCCATAAAGTAGTCAATTATTTTGTTTTCGATTCCTTGTCAATAATTATAAAAAATCATAGGCGTGTATATGTCAAAAGTTAAATAAATGGTTGGACGGATTATAGTTATGAATGTTAAAACATTCAAGATGCAGTTTTCAAAATGATTGCATACACTTACTTGGTTGGGTTTAACTGGATCTTGGCTAAGATCTGAAAAAAAAAGCGTTATATTATTTTCACCTGAGTTGTTTATTTCTAACATCGAACAATATTAATAATGCTATGTATTTTATAAAAATCAAAGACTAACTCGTGAGTCAATCGAACATTTAAAAAATCGATTTCTACATTACACTTCGTCGAACTGCATAGTTTCCTACACCTTTAGCTTTGATTAATTATATACCTAGATAGAGTGACGCGCTGCAATGAAACAAAAAGAAACAGGCCAACTTTTCTTAAGCTAGTATGCGTGACAGCTGTGTCATACGCTATCGCTGCATCATTCTGCGTATCCTTGTGTGCGCGCATAATGACACCAGTTATAACATGGTTTCTATTAAAACGGGGAGATAATTATATCCATGAAAAACAACAAAAATGAATGCACTCGAACTCATTTAGTGGGGAACAGTTGGCCTCTATTTTTTTCGACGCGTTTGAAACGTTCAGTGTCTATCTAGGTATATAATCAATCAAAGCCCTTTAGTTTAGTGTCAGTCTACTGCCTCACGCGTATGCCCAATCCGTCAGTAATTATTTATTTATTTCTCTTACATCTACTATTACAGGATAACCTAATACAGTAGCGTGGCATATTATAAATGGGTAATTTTTTGACGAAGAATCATCACATTTTAGGTACAGTCACCAGCATAAGTAGCTGAACAAATTCAAAATTTCAAATCGCATACTTTTTTGTTCTCAGTAATCTTTTTTTTCTCTTCCCAAAAATAAAATAAAAGAGATTTACTTTACTTTAAACAAAGAAAAAAAGGTTTAGGTTTAACTTAACGCGTATATAGGCGATTTGAAATGTTGATTGTGTACAGATATTTATGCTTCTGACTGTACATATGAAATTATCATGGTCGCTATTTTTGTGAATTCACTCAGAGAACAGATAAATATATCCCTTTCGACTGCAATGAGGTTGAGAGTACGAAGGGCGCGTGTTATCGGTGCTTGTTTGAGAATGTTAGTAATTGTTTGTGTGGTGTTGGTTGGTCCGTATGCCCTAGTGCCATCCCGTGAGGCAGGACTGAGGAGCAGTAGCGAGCAGTAGTGGTACCTTTGATCTTGACGCCGACGAGCTTGGCGAGTGCGTCGTCGGTGCCGCCCCGCGCCCGCCGCCCGCGTCCGCGCCCGCTCCCGCCTCTGAATACACAACTATCATTATCTGGTGGTAGGTCCCTCATACGTAAGAGAACCGTCTGGGTGGATAACACCGCAATGTCTATTTCTACCGCCAAGCAGTAGTGTGCATGCACTGTTGTGCTTCTGTTTGAAGGACATTGTGGCCAGTGTAACTACTGGACATAATGAGACTTAAAATCTGATGGATGACGAGCGCAGTGGAATGCCACACAGTACTTTGTAAGTCAAGGTGCTGGATGGTGTTGCTACTGTTTATGGGTGGTCCTATCGCTTACCATCAGGTGAACGGCATGTTCGTCTCGTCATTCAATGCAATAAAAAAAAAGGTTTACATATTTTTTTATTGCACTTGAATTTAAATGACGAGGCGAACATACAGCTCGTCTGATGTAAGCGATACGATCGCCTAATAACAGTAGCAACACCACACGTAACTTTGAATAACCAAGTACCGCATGGTACTCCACTATGCCTCCACTTATGTCTCGGGTTGTCTACCCGAGACATAAGATGGAAAGTCTCGTAATTCCCAGTAATAACGCTGGCTACAATGTCTTTGCAACCGGAACAGAACACAGCATGCTCATTATTGCTTGATGGGTAAATAGACATTGCGGCGTTGCATACCCAGACGACCCTCACACACAAGAGGCCCACCACCAATTCATTGTATGAAGTCTATAATAATAAGTTTGGATCAAATACTAAGGTCCTTAATAATATAAAGAAATCATGACTCACCTGCTACCTCGTCCTCCTCTACTGCCTTTACCCCTCGCAGGTCGTGCGTTCGGCGTTGCTTCTGTGTCTGATGATGAATGAGAAAAACAAATTATGTAATTTATTTTTTAACACGTTGACTGCGGCGCAACATGATTTTGACCCCTTTCAAAACGTCGGAATAAATCGAAATTTGGCATACTTATCAAGGATCGATGACAATTCAATATTTTAAACTAAAAACACGCTTTTATAGAAAATCCAACTAAAAAATTAATAAATAATAGATTTATTTTTAGTGATATCTGTTGGACCATAGTAGAATTATAACTAAACTGGCTACTCTAGTGTGAAAAAAATCCTACTTGTCACAATATGGCGCTTTCGTTTATTTTTTAGTGATATCTGTTGGACAACAAAGTAGAACTAAAAATATAAAATAAATAGTTTAAAAATCGCTCTATAGAAAATCCAACTAAAAAACAGAAAACAAATTTTAATAAATTTGAATTAAGAATAGTGTAAATAAGAAAAAAAAATACGTGTGGCACTCGGAGACTGCCGCGGTAAAGCTATTGCATAGCATTTTTTATCACAAATTTTGATTGACTAAACACAAATTCGATCTTATGCTTACCACATAAAGTAGATTTTTAAACGCGAGCAACGCACGTTTAGTCCTGTTATTGCTAAATGTCAGAAATGCAATGGTCATCACAACCAAAGTCGAATAAATCAAAATTTGAAAAAAGAATGTTACGTTCGATTCTTTTGTACTCGTGCCGTGCCAACGCTGGGGAAATATCTTCTACGCAATGTATTTAAGGTTCATATTAGATTAGTAGGAAATGGTTTTAATTACTTTAATAAATAAAATAAATAAAAATATACTCGTTTCAAGAATTATAGCTTCTACGCATTGTAATTAAAGTTCATATTAGTAAGATAAAAAAGATGTGAGGTTATTTTCGTTACGGAATTTCTGGATTCGGTCTCCGCGCTCAAGGCCCGCGATAGAAGCTATGCAATAGCTTAAAAAAATATTGTAAAAAAAGCGTGACAGACGTCGTGTTGGGATATAAAGCAAGGTATATGAATACATGCCTGTGTGCTGCGTGGGGTCGGCGGGTGTATCTGCAGCACCGGCGTCACCGTCCGCGTCAGGATGTGCGTCTGCGTCCGCGTCCCCGTCGGCATCGTCAGGCGGCGGCGCATGCGCACGCGCGAGATGTTCGGGCAGCTTGTGGAGCGGCACGACGGGAGTCTTGCGCACCAGCTCGCAGAGAGCTCGCTGCCGCGCCGCCGCCGAGCCCGACTCCGAGCCTGACGATAGCTCCGAGTCCTCCACCTTGAACTCGTCGGAGCTGTCGCCCATGTGTTTTCCGCTCGATTTGTGCATCTCCTTGATAGAAACGGAAACCATAATAAAATATTGTTATAGTAGTCATTGTTCAGAGTATTGTAAATGAAATAACTAGCGATACTGATAATACATCGAAAATCTTCAACATAGGTACCCAAAATAATTATATATTTTACGTGGTTATAGCATGTTTTTATAACTCCAACAACATACATTAACCCATATGAGATTCTCAGACCTCGCCCGTAAACTACTAAGCTATCACCTTTATACAGAAAAGACTGACGGCCGTTTTCAACAAACGATTCCAATTTTAATCTCCGATCCGATCCCAAGAATAAGCCAATCAAAATAATTAATTTGTAAGTGTGTCAAGATATTTATTCTGATTGGTCCAATTCCGTGATGGATCGAAAAAAGCGATGAAGGTTTATTAAAAAAAAAGTGTTGATAAGAGATTATGCCTCATCTAGTAAAATCAATTCATGCACTCGTGTTCTGCTTAGCTAGGATCGAGTTTCTTATTATTTGCTATTTGTTTACCCATTTTTTTGTTATTATTTCAGTTTACGTACCTACCTTTGTGCGCTCTAGATATAAATCTTAGTTTTTAAACATTGTTTCTCAGTAAGTGAATTATGTATGCAATTTTTCATGAGAAATAAAGTTGTTCCTAAAAAAATAGAGAACGGGTTGCACTCCGGGCATACCAGCAGAAGTGAAAACTTGAACAATAACGTTGTGCATTTTTTAATATTTTGGAATGGTTGGGGAATAATTTCGCACGAATTGCTTTATTTATCAGTATAAAAGTACTAGCATTTATGTGGTTAAATACAATATTTATTTATTGCGCTATCGTACACAAAAATAACAATTTCACTATTTCTTTATAAATCAAAATTTGAAAAAAGAATGTTACGCTCTTTTGTACTCGTGCCGTACCAACGCTGGAGAAATAAATAAAAATGTAGTCGTTTAAGAATTATAGCTTCTACACATTGTATTTAAGGTTCATATTAGTAAGGGATGGTAAAACCTACGCATTCGATCGTGGTCACGTGATCCTGACGCGAGTTTAACATTTTATATCCATCCCAAAAGTGCTCAACGCCGCTAAAGAAGTTTTCACTTCAAAAACCTAGAAAGTAATTAAAAGATCAATAAGTACTCACATCCTCGGACTCGGTATTGGGCATCTCGGTGTAGTTGATCTTGCGCTGCCTGGTGCGGTGCTTGGGCGACCAGTCGTTGGGCTCGTCGGAGAGGCCGCCGTAGGTGACGCGCGCGCGGATCACGTTCCCGAGCGCGTCATACTGCGTCAGCTTCTTGTGCGAGCGAGACCGGGCTCGCTTCTCGCGACGCTTGTGCGATGACTTCGATCTGTATTCATCATTTAACACTTTAGAATTATAGTTCTGACAAACTCAGCTGGCCGGTATGACAATTCAAATGTTTCGCGACGCGATAACTTTGTGTGTGACGTCTACCCAAAAAATTCAAAAGTCAACTACATAATTACAAACACTTATCATGTTCTCCATACATTATAACAAAGAGTATCATACTTATGTAATATATTTGAATTAATATTGTAAAAATATACTGAAATAAAGAATATAATTTTGACTCTTATATCAACGCGACGCTTTTACAATGTTGTATACTACAGTTCATGAGCGTAGTGTTGGGCGAATTTTAAATTGCTTGGCAACCAAACGTAACCGATTACTGAAAAAAAAACAAACCTTTGAATGTAAATAAAATCACTGCTGTCAATTTAAAAAATATGTTTAAAGTACATTTTAGAAACAGTTTTGAACAATGCGTCAATTTTTTTTTTTAAATTACACATTACATACTTGAAGAAAGAAAACGAGGACCTCCAAAGTAAATAATTTAAATCGTAGGACTATATAGCTTATTTTATTTTCAGTACACACTCGTAGTTATTTATTTGTAATGAACAATAACCAATTTAAAAGTTATGAAAGGATAATCGCGAAATTTATCGGAAAATCAAAATTAACGACTTACAATAACTAACTACTGTAATAATAAACTCCTGATTGTAATGTGTAAGATTTAACAATAATCTAACTCTATTAACATACGATAATAAACTACTTGAATAAAAAATCGATGGAATTAAAAAATCGGTTATTTGGAGCAATCGATTTTTTGTTCTCTCCCCTACATATAGTATTCCGTGAAGTGTCAATAAATTGTCATACCGGCTAACTAAGTTGGTCCGAACTATAACTATCCACCAGTGCGGCCGCTACGCACGGTGTGTGTTGTCCCGCACTAGCGTTTGGGGGCGCGACGCGAGAGAGCGAGACAGTGATATTTTTAACACAACATGTGCATGATTGTCGCACGCGTCGCATCCAAAAAAACACACCTGTTGCATGAGCCGCAGATAACGTGTTAATAAAGATAAGGATTAGTAATAGGCACAATAATAACGTTAGTAATTCAAAATTAATATGCGTTACACTGCTGCACCATTTCGTGAGAATTGGAAGAGCCTCGAACCACTTAACAATCCACACTGCCAATCATTTGAGGGGTTGGTTGATGATGTGTGATTATTCTTTTAAATGGTATGGAAGAGAGAATGTGCAGTACGCGATTCGGCAGGTGAAGTGATGATAACTAACAGACAGATTTAACTTTATCGAAAACACTACGCATAAATAAAATAAATAATTAAATATTTTTCACTTTTGAATTCTTGTGACTGAAAACCTACTTCTTGTGTGATGCCCATTCCTTGGCTCCAACAGATTCGCTAGAACTGTCTTTTAGGACGCCTTTTTTCTTTTTCTTCACCTCAGGCGACGACTCTGCCATTTTAGGACGATCTGTAATTAAATTGATATGCGATTGAATACTGTCATAAGTTTTTGGTCTTTGCAAACTAATACGTCATAATTACTGTATAGTTCGGACAAACTAAGCTGGCTGGTATGACAATTCAATTTTTTTCCCGACGCGATAACTCTGTGAGACCGTCTACCCAAAAAATTCAAAACCGTGTCATGTCATACCGGCCATATTAGTTTGTCCCTACTATAGTGCACTTATTATTAACTAACTTCATTATAGTCAATATATAATGTCGATTATAACAAGACGATATTTCAGACGATCGCCAGAATTATTTACCTTAAAATTCAACTGACACTCGATCACTCTACTGGAAATATGGGAGGGATAAAAACTGTCGTTTTTACAATAACTATGGTACCTTTCTTGTCGGGTCTGCAGGCTCGCCGGATGGGGAGCGAGTCGGAGGAACGCGAATCATTCGAGCTGTCACGTTCCGCCGATGATGATATGTCTTCTGATGATGATTCCATCCTGTCAACAAACAATAAAACTTATATACTATTTTATTTCTACCTTTCGATTATATTCTTCGACACACACATCAACAGTTATACTTATGTACTATATTATATTATATACTATATTTGAATAAAATAAGAAAACAAAAAAAAAATACATTGAACTTGAAGTAGCATACTTGACATACCCGGTGTCCTTGAAGTCTTCATCTGTCTCGTCGTCGTCCTCGGAGGGAACGTCCAGCGAGTTCAGCTTGCGGGGTTTCCTCCTCTGCTTCCTCTTTAACTTTTTCGCTTCGACCGGCTTACCCTGCAATGTTTGAAATAAAAATTATAGTCCGGTTACTATACGAAGAGCTCTGACAGCTGTGAAACAATCTATTCTTCGCAAAAACGGTTTTATTCATCAATATGCAATAAGCTATATTCTATGAGGCAACCAACTTAAAAACAAAACAATAGTAATCGTCTTTGTTAATTAGAATACTATACACTTAAAATTAAAAAGTCCATTTTGGTTTAGAGTAATAAATAATATTCTTAAATATATTGAATAATTATGGGTGATATGAGAATGGAACGTAAATGTTTTAGAGCTGGATCATTATTAAGGAAATACTTACGATTAATCGTTTTGATTATGAAGATACCATATTTATATAGTGTGTTCATTTTAAAATAATGTTATTTGAAATATAAAATAAATTATGGATAAATGTAACATGGTTAAATCAATATATTGAGCGTATATCACCCACTTTTAAAACATCAAATCGATTTAATTATAGTCATATTTTCTATCGATTCTGCATAAAAATCGGTTTAATTTGCGATCGATTATAATTTCCCATGTCTATTAATATTTGAATTGTCACCTGTCAGAGCTCTTCGTATAGTAACCGGACTATACTTTGACACATTCTTTTGTACGATAAACAATTTGAGAAATAGTGCATCTTTAACCACCTGGATAAAACTGACCATAGGAATACTTTCAACAAGGAATTGTATAGTTACCAATGTCAGTGCTATACTCAACACTATTTATTCACTTCCGCAACACAATAGGCTATTTCACTTTTTTTTAATATCATTATCACAAATTTACGTCATTTACAATCGAACACAAAAAGCACGATCAAAATCCAATAAAAATTCAACAAGGTATAATAAGCCTTTGAAATCTGATGGAAGGAATAAATGTCGAAAAAGTAAAAAAGAGACACAATGATAGGTAGTTGACGTTATCAGGCATAACGAGGCGCGCGAGAGAAAGAGCTGGCGCGCTATCCCCACTACGCGCACATTGCAATATTTGAAATATAACTAGCTGCCTCATTCCTTACCAATTTTATTTCTGATTTCACGAAAAGGTTTCTTTTTTGTACTACTTGCTATAACGTATGGAATAATGGTCAAACTCGTACATAGTACAATACCGTATTTTAGAATGTTGTATGGTTTCCTCATAAGAATAGTAAAGCGGTTTATCAGCGTACCTGTTCTATGGCCTCCCGTTCAGCCTTGAGTTTCTCCTCCTCTGCGGCCTCGATGATGGTGGATATGTCTTTCCCTCGACCTTGGTTGCCAGCACTTGTCGTTGGCTCAGAGTATTCCTCCTGTAAAATCACTTTAGTTTATAACAATGGCTACGGACGCCATGCATACATTTTAAGCTTTACTAAAGTGCCAGACATTCATCTTTATATGAGAAATATGTATGTATTTTGTTTACCTGAGAACCTGCGAGATGGTGCTTATTGTCTAATCCAAGATTAATAACTGCAATGGCCTGACAGAGGAAGTAGGAGATAAAAAAGGTTTCCAGGATGGGAGGAGAGAAATCCCAGGTTAGGCAATGTGATTTTGGGTTTTTAATTCAGTAGTAGCCTGGAGTTTAGAATTTGTGCCCGATATGGCGATAGGTGCGCTCCCATCACGCATATCACATCACAGGACAGAACACACATGGCGCCAAGTGTGTGTCCTGATAAAGGCATGATGTGAGTTGTTGGTTGGCATTAGCCTCGGAGCATCGTGGGTGGTTACCTTGATGGCGGTGCTGATGAGGCGGTCGTACTCCTGCGCGCGGTAGCTGACGGGCAGCTGCTTGCGCGTGCGCAGCCGGTACACGGCGCCGCCCGACGACGACGACCACGACCCCGAGCTGCCGCTGCCGCCGCTGCTGCCGCTGCTGCCACTGCTGCCGGAGCTCTCCTCTGTGCATACACAATACAGTGCTACTTACGGACGAGTAGTAACAAACCTTCAAGAGGTCGTACCTTGACAATTTATGACATAAATGTCAAAAAGAGCATGCCACCTACTCACGTATAATTTCTAAAAGTTTCTATAAATTATTCAAAAATAACAATAGCCTTACAATTAATTGGAGTAGTTGGACATTAATTCAAGTTATCATCCAATATAGGACTTCATACAGTAATATCATTTTCTAATTACCATTCACGGTGTATTATCCGAGGTACCCACCAGAATCCGACTTGGCTCGTTCTTCAACTTTCTCTTTTTCCTCCTCGCTCTCGGGCTCGGGCTCTTCCTCCTTCCGCCTTGCTCTTTCTGCCTCCACTCGGTCCAGTAGCTCGTCGTACTTCGTCAACTCTAGCTCTAGTGATTCAATTAGTTTCTCCTGCAAGATAGATTTTTTTTAGATTTCACACAATGGCAATAGGCCCGCCCCCTATTACATGGGATCTAACATAACCGGCGAAATATGGGTGTGATACACCTCTGCCTACCCCTGAAAAGGGAAAAAGGCGTGATGCTCTATTATTGAACACAAAGAATATACTGGTTGCCCTTAAAATTGTTTGTACTTCCTTTCCTGCAATTAAGGGTAACTGTCTGGTTATTTTTTATTATTATTACATCGAATGACGAGACGAGCATGCCGTTCGCCTGATGGTAAGCGATACGACCACCCATAAACAGTAGCAACAATATTCAGCAACTTGAGTTACGAAGTACTGTGTGGCATTCCTCTGCGCTCGTCATACTGAGACATATGATGTTAAGTCTCAGTACGTCTAGTAGTTACACTGGCTACAATGTCCTTCAAACCGAAACACAACAGTGCATGCACACTGCTGCTTGGCGGTAGAAATAGACATTACGGTGGTACCCACCCAGACGGACTCTTACATATGAGAGACCTACCACCAGTAAATTAAACATGCACATCGAAAGAAAGCTCCTTAACATTTTCTCCCCAAGGCAGCTGACACAATCAGTATACTGACATGATTGCACTGCGGACAGAACCAGTCCCCGTCGGGTATGAGGAACAGCATGGGCTTGAGGCAGCTGGCGTGGTAGCCCGCGTCGCAGCGGTCGCACAGCAGGATCCACTCGGGCTGCTCTCCACTGCCGCAGCGCTTGCAGAAACCACTGTCTTGACCTGCCGACATAATATATTTTTATACCATTTTAGGGTTTTGGCGGGAACTTGGAAGTGTCATGAGGTGCTCTTGTTTTAATTCATTATTTTGGTGATACTTTGTTATATTGGTTAATTATGGTGGTATATTATACAATATAGTTCTATTAAAGGGCTCGAATGAAGTGAATTAAAATAACTATGCTATTCAAGTGTTTGTTTTGTTGCCGCCAAAACTCCTCGATAAAGTCTTGGTAAGGTAGCCACTGCTTTACTTCGACATACCACTAAGGATGAAAAAAGAAACAAGTATGCGTCTAAAGGACTTGTATCCATGGACAAGAATTAACAAAAAAAAATGATACCATCTTATCTTATACTAATATTATACCTAAATCCGAAAGTTTGTGAAAATGTTTGGGAGTTGTTGTGGGCTTTGGTTGTGGGTTGGTTTTAAAAGTAAATGCAGAAACAACTGATCGGATTTAGATGAAACTTGGCATACGGGTAGACTATGTTGTGGACTAACATTAAGGCTACTTTTTATGTCGTTAATCTGCTCTCATGGGAAATAATGGGACATTTTTATATGATTGTTTTATAGATGGAGCTGGAGTCATACTTTGTTTTAGAGAATTTTATAGCGGAAAAAGCATTTCACGCGGAAGAACCCACGAGCAACAACTAGTAAAATATAATTTGAAAATATACTTGGTGTCTTTATTTGCTTTAAAACAGAATCAAGCTGGTTAAGGTCAAATTTAATGATTTTCAGCTTGATAAGTGTTGACAGACTTTTATATCGACATTTACGACTTTAGATTCGTTAGATCTTTTTATGTCATAACAAAATTGCCTAGAAATAATTGTAATTCAATTAGGCCCTAAACCACATAGAGAATACAAAGAAAAGTGAGAACAGCTTAAACTACCTTCTTGTAAGGTTCGCGCTCGCTTCAGCGGTTCAGCTGGCTCGTCGTTTTCCAAGTCCGACTCGGGCGAGAACTCGTGGTCAGACTGATCGAAAACCACTGTAATAGAAACATAATATTTTACATTAAGCAGTAAGTATGTCTAAAAAGTATATACAGGCGACCGTAAAAATGAGTCGAATCGTTTCTTCAAGCTTAATAGTGTATTGCGCCGATCCCTAATTGGATAACGATGATATGGCAAAGATTTACAATGCATGAAGAAGAAACAACATACTTATGTGCTAACATGTTGTCATCGTGATGGCCAATTAGAAAACTAGCCTACTAGCTTTGATAAATTATAAACCTAGATAGAGTGACGCGCTGCAATGAAACTAAAAAAAACAGGCCAACTTTTCTTAAGCTAGTATGCGTGACAGCTTTGTCATACGCTATCGCTGCATCATTCTGCGTATCCTTGTGTGCGCGCATAATGATACCAGTTATTACATGGTTTCTATTAAAATGGGGAGAAAATTATATCCATGAAAAACAACAAAAAATAATTCACTCGAACTCATTAAGTGGGTAACAGTTCACCTCTATTTTTTCGACGTGTTTGAAACGTTCAGTGTCTATCTAGGTATATAATTAATCAAAGCCTACTAGCTTACTCCTGCATTCAACGGATGTCTCACTAAAATAGCTGCTTAAGCTAAAAACGAAGTGGAAGCATCTTTCACTGTCTAGTGATGAGGAAGTAAATCTACGTTGTGTAGGCAAGGTAAAGAGTGTTCCATACAGTCAGGTTCCTCATGCAGCGCCTCGAATAGCGGCTCGTCGGAGTCGGAGTCGGTGTCGGGAGCCGAGGAGGCGGACCCTCGCCAGCGCCGCCTCGCGCCGGAGCTCCCTTTACGCGCCGGAGCCCCGCCCTCACCCTCAGAGCTGCTCGCGCGCCACTCCTCCTCGTCGTCCTCTTTACCCTGATGACAATATATATAAAGAGATACTGCAGTAAAACCCGGTTATAATGACATTAATGGACCACCTAATCAGGACGTTAAAAACTTTTTCTATAAACGTATTTGCTGGGAACTTAATTTATAATATTGCCATTTAGTTATAATAATAAATGCATTGTTGTAACCCACCGACCATATAGCCACTAGACGTCGAATAACAGGCGATCGGTTTCGGGAAAAACATCTGACTAATAGATTAGATTTAGCTTGTCGTTAAATATTTGCAAGTCAGTTGCGACCACAATTGTGAGCCGTAAACACTGCCACATTATCCATTTAATAAATGTTATAATCCCCCCTTGCACAAAACAGTGGTGTTATAAAAACAAACAAACGTCAGTTTTCAGAAAAATAGCATTACATTTCATATTTATGTCAATAATTTGATTCTATCAATTCATTTATAAAAATTACCGTAATTCATCTTATAAAATTTTAGTATTGAAGCCCGTTTCTGTCAAAAATATATGTGCATTTTTCTGACTAAGTACAGTTTACGCTATCTCTATTGCTTATTTGTTTAGCATTACATGACAAGTGACGCACCGAATAAAATAGTATTTCTATGGCTACGTAACACGTAATGATGTTGGCACGGCCAATCGTAATGCAGTACCCCGCTTACTCAAACCTCAGGCAGTTGATAGAAATCATTTAGAGAGAAATATTGGGCATTAGGTGTCTAGGGGCTATATAGTCGCTGTTGTAACCGGTTTTTACTGTAGGTACTTTGACACATTTTACGTGATAATTTTTTACATCATTGCCCCATATTTCAACAAAATGAAATCTAATAATGCATAGGTTGTTATGCTTGAATTTACACTCCCGAATCTAAAGGCAGAAATTGTAACAAATCTCAAGATAAAACAATATTTTGTTAATCTTCACACACTTTAGTTCAAAACATTGTTTCGAAAATTGCAAAAACACACTGAAACATATTTTTCGTTAGTACAAAATAACGTACCTTCTTCTTATGTATCATCTTGAGGTCCCTCAGCGCGACCTCTTCCTGATGTCTGCGTTGCGCCTCTTCCTTGATCTTCATCTGCGCGATGCGGCGCGACTGCCGCACCGGCGTCGCGTCGTCATCCGAACCAACCACTTCTGTCTTCTCTTTCTCTCTTCCCTTCTTCTTGTCTTTGCTCTTCGGCTTCTTCAACACCTTCCGCGACAACTTCTTTCCTGCTAATGGATGGATGTTTTGTTTCAAGTTTATTGTGTGAAATCTACTTGAATTATGACAAATTATTTATATTATATTTAAAAAAAAAGGCTTTTATGAGAGAGAAACAATCGCTCATGCTAGCATGAATGAGGTGCTGAAATAAGAATGACTTCATTTATTTTATTCAAGTAAATTAAAAATAAACACACCTAGACTGTACAAAGTTTCCTCATCAGATTCATCGCTGGAATGCTTCTCCAAATGCTTTGCTTCGACCTTTTTCCTGAAATGGAAAAACATTTTAACAACATGCTTATGAATGCCACGAATAAGACAAATCTCCATGATCAACTTACCTTGAAGATTTAACAGATTTCTTAGGTTTAACTTTTAACCTTTTACTACTAGTAACAGGCTCATTGTCCTCACTGTCGCTTTGAGATTCAGTTTTGTTTTTATCACTCATAGTCGCGTCCAACAGGGACCGTTTCATCGCCTTCAACTCTCTCTTATCACTATCCTTAACATTATCACTGTCAGTTTTATTTACACTATTGTCTGTCGCGCTTTTTCTCTTAAATTTACCTTTACTTGCTTTAATTTTCTTCCTTTGTGATATGGGTTCGTCTAAACTGTCACTTTTCGCGTTTTCTACATTATCAGCTGTCTCCTTGGAATGTGTTACGTTGACGTCACTCTCGGGTGTGGCTTCTAAGCGTAATTTCTTAGGAGGTAGTGGTTCCTCGATCGCGAGTTCCTTTTCTGGACTTTTGTCCGCGTCGGTGTTTGCGTCTTCGTTTTCTTCCGAGGAGACGCTACTCTTCCTCTTCTCTATAATACTTGATTTACTGTCGTGACAGTTATCAGTCTCTGTGATAGAGTTTATTACTTCATTACTTTCTTTCAGTTTAAGTTTTCTTGCTAGCCCTACTTTCTTTTTCATTTTACCTCTACTTTTCTTAACATTATTCCTAGGGGGACTCTCGCTGTCCGTTGTAGTTTTGTCATTAACAGTAGCTTCCCTCTTCAAATCGTTTTCATTAGCTTTACGTACATTTTTACTATCATCTGATTTTTCTAATTCTCTAATACAATGCTTTTTAGACTCGGATTTTAATACTTCTGCAGTGTCATTGGACTGTTTCTTTAAAGATCTTTTCGGTACTGACGGTAATCTACTTTTTAACTTTACACTTTTGCCTAACTTAGTTTTACTACTTGAATTTACATCATGTTCACCATTTATACATTCTTCAGTGCCATTTTCTTCGTCAGAATGTTCTCCGGCACTGTTAGTTTGTCCTATTGCTTCAGGATTCCCTGTGTCGTTATCATAACCGTACCCTTCTCCATAAAAATACATTACTTCTTCAGTAATCTCCTCACCTAAAATATAAGGACTCTCGCAGTCGGCACCGTTGCCCTCGCCAGTAACGACAATCAAGGGTTCTTCTATTGCTTCGCTTACTTCTGGGTTTTCTTCATTTTCGTCTTCAATTTTTTCTTCCTCTTTCTCTTCATTTTGAATTGCAGGTTTAGAGCTTTCATGTATTGATGTGCTTTCAGGCTCTGCCTGTTTTACAACTGTCAAGTTTTCTGCTTTAGGACTTTCCAGATTGGGACTCTTGGGACTCTCAGGTTTTGGACTACCAATATTCGGATACTCAGCTTTCGGACTCTGAGGTTCCATATTTTCAAGAATTAGACTTTCACTTTTGGGACTTTCTGGTTTAGGACTTTCCCGTTTCGGACTATTAGGTATTGTATTATCCGGTATGGGGCTTTCAGCTTTAGGGCTATCGGTTATTGCACTAATATTTATAAGGCTTACAGATTCTGGACTACTAATACTAGGACTGTTAGCTACCATACTATCAGATTCCATATTTTCAACTTTAGAGATATCTGATTTTGGGCTTGTTGGTTTATCTTCTATTTCATTATTTGAATTTTCAACTATTTCAGGTCCAACTGTGGGTTCTTCGTTTTTCTCTTCCTTACCACTATCTGTAGCGTCAACTGGATTTGTGTCTTTTAATAAAGCTTCATCAGTTTTTTTATCATCATTTTCATTTTCAGATTCAGACTCTGGACTTAGGAACTCTTCATCATTTTCGTCTTCAGATTCCGATTTCTCTGGCTGTGAATGATATTGGCAATATAATATAATTAAGGACTTTCTGTTGATGGGTGCATAATTTTTACACAAATTAGTATGACGAGTGTTATAAATCCTACCTCCTCTGGCGGAACTTCGGCGCTGCTGGAGTCTTCGTTGACATTTGATGTATTATTCAATGGACAAATCTCTTCCCCATTCTTCAGCTGTGATATCACCTTAACCAACTCTTCCCGATTTCTGCAAAAATATCAAATGTCACATAGCATGTACAATTTCTTGCACAATTTATAATATGAAATTATGGTACTTCATACCAGAAACCAAAAAATTGTATATTGAATTAAATCCTGCAAAAGTATTTTATTTACAAAAAGCGAAATAAATGAAACTCAATACAATAGCACTGTTATTGCTGGTTATCTTATAGCATCATATTTAATTACAACATACATAGAAACAGGAAATAAAGTAATTAACTTAATTATTTTGAACTATACTTCTGCTCGCGGCTTCGCCTGCGTGTAATAGTTTTTCCAGGATAAAAATATTTTCCCGGGATAAAAAGTAGCCTATGTGTTAATCCAGGACATGTTTCATCATGACAAATTTCATCAAAATGCGTTCAGTAGTTTTTGAGCTTATTCGTTACAAACATACTTGCATACAAATCTTTCCTCTTTATAATATTATTATTAGTATAGACAGAGACAAAAAACGGGTTTCCTATGGCAATAGACTTCCTACTAGGATAAAAGCCTTCTTCCTACTATACAGCTGCATGTGACTAAATATGTACGAATATGTGAATTAAATACTAATCCCAGTTTTATTTAATACAAAAAAAAAGCAATAAAAACACATTTCAATTCATCAATTATAGAAACGGTTAACTTTTTGAACACCTTTCATATGAATAAATTCATTACTAGACAATTTGCCTTCTAGAACAAAGTATAGGCAAAGTGTACAGTGTATAAGACACTCTTCCATAATTTCACACCTTTTACACTTTAAGGGGTAATCAGAGAAAACACACCAACATATTGGCTTCTATATCGAGTCCCATATTGTATTAGGGAGACATTAGAATGTAATTAATAGTCAAAGTTACTGCCTTGATTGGGTAGTTGTATTGTGTGTGTGATCCTACACTGCTGAGATCCCAGGTTTGAATCCCAGGTTGGGGAAGTGATAATAAGTTTTTCTGTACAGTATTGACTCAGGAGTCTGGAATATGTTCCTATTACTTCATGGGATGGAATACACATGGCGAAAAGTGGGTGCCTTTGATACACCTCCGCCTACCCTTCGGCGATAAAGGCTGATGTCTGCTTGTTTTGGTTTTGTAATAGTCAAAGTATATCTTACTGTGCCACCAACTGCCACGTCTCCTCATCCTGGTCTTCCTTGTAGAGACAGAGGTTCGCGTCCTCGTCCACCTCTAGCCAGTATACGCAACCATTCTTGTCCCTGCCGATGGGGTCCAGCCGCAGGTCCTTGCATGATAACGCATTCACAGCTGTCTTGAACTTGGAGTGGCATGTGAACTGGTACTCTAGAAGAAGCTGTGGAATAATGTGATCTTGCTTTAATTCTATCAAAAAGAAAAAAAATGGTGTGTTTATTACAGTTATAATATATTGTGTATAAATATTTATGGAAGAATCAAACATAATAGAAACAAATAATGTGTGTTTCAAGATGTGTTAAACACAAAAAAGGTAATTGAAAAGCAGTTACATTTATTTATATTACATTTTCACCTTCCTGGCGACATTTTAGTGACAAATATTTTTCTATTACAATAATTTATTAAAATATATACTAGTAGACACAGTATTATCACACACTATTTCAGTTTTTGACCTGAATCAGACTGGAAGAATATACATTGGGTCAACATCATATTAAAAATTACTTGTAAAAGAAACAATGACTTTAAACAATAGCTACATTCAAGAGCAGACTCACTAACTATAAATATATTAAAAAAATCCTATAAATGTTGAAACAACCCTCACAAACATTTTCTAAGTAATAGAGTGGTTGAAGCGTGGAACAAGCTACCTGAAGATGTAGTGTCAGCTCAGAATACCAATACATTCAAGAACAGACTAGACAGATACATTTCAAATATTAAAAAAAAAAATAGACATTAACAGGATACAGGCGCTTATCAGTTTCTTATAACTGCTTGTCTTATAATGAATAAATAAAAAAAATCTAACCCTACATCATAGGCTAATCATATCTGTCTACCTTCCATCCTGGTTCTAATAATAAGTTATGAAACAGTACTTCTACTGCAATGTGCAATAAACTTACAACAAAATTATTACACAACAAATACTCTCAAATTTAGTGTGTGTCGGTGACACCCACTACATTATTACTATGCATCAGATTTCCTGAGAATCTCTGTTATTTATATTACTCTAGACCACCCACACTACAATGTAAATCACTCTGAAGATGCCAAATTTTAAACCCAACATCACAACATTCCAAACAAAATTAGTTTTTTTTATATAAAAGAAGAAAATGATAAGCAGAAATTACAAAAGCTGAATTATATATAGTAACTGTTTGTGTACTTTCTCTATTTTCACATGCACTATAGGACTGAATGTATACAATTCCAAGCAGACTGTGGCATTCATTCTAAAGAGAATTGGAATCCACATAGATTTACATAATATTTGATTCACTATACCTTTTGTTTACCCTGTCTAGAGAACATAGACACAATAAAACATGAATCATTAAAAATTGTGCTACTAATCTATACTAATATATGAAGCTGAAGAGTTTGTTTGAACGCACTAATCTGAGGAACTACTGGACCGATTTTGAAAATTCTTTCACTAATAGGAAGCTACATTACTCCTGACTGCTATTTGCTACTTTTTATCCCAGAAAACTTTTCCACGCGGGTGGAGCCACGTGCCAATGCTAGTATACCATAACCTTTCCGCCTGATAATATAAAAACTAGATAATTCCTTATTATATCTTAAATAGAGGTATTAAATTGTGAACACAGAAATAATTTCTTGATCTTTTTTAGCATCCATATTGTTATACACATCCACATCCACTAATACCATTCATGCAAACCAACAATCTGTTGTGTAAATCATACAATAATGAGTGTTTTTTGCCATCTGTAACGATTGTTGATGACTCATGTATGAAAAGTGAACACAAATCAAGTTTGTTCACAATGAGTAGTGAGTATTGATGCAGACAGAGCCGCCGCGGCGAGTAGGCGTCGCTAATTACCTTCAACACCTTTAATTTCACTTGCGTGCTCGCTTTCTTGTACGAGAACCTCTCTATTTCCCACGCTTCCTGGTGATGACCTTGTTGATGACAAAACTTGACCAAAGCCTTCTCCCACCTGTTACTCAACACTGATCTTATAGCGCGACGCAACAACCTCAAGTGCAACTCCTTCAACGGTTCCGACACTGACAACAAAAAAACTAATAAGATGTTTGTTTATCACTCAGCACCAACAATCCGCACACCACCACTCACCCTCTTCAGTATTCTCGATGAATTCCTGCAATTTAGCTAGCGTGGGCACTTCTAATCCGTACAACTTGCCAAACACCTTCAGAAAGGAATAGATAACAGCGAAATTAGGATCATTCGCGCACGAAATTTCACCATCAGACGCCATCGTCGGAACTCATAAAGCTTTTTCACTGTACATGATTATACGGTTCTAAACATCGATATATGATTATTTCACTTAAAACTAACGGGAGTTTGTATAACATATACATGATTCACGAAAATATCTTCATTTTAAGTTCATTGAAAGCCTCTTTTTATTATTTTCTACGATAGTAAAACTCGATGACAGCCATCGCTCCATAAACAATAAAAACACTTTTTTAAATTACTTTAATGTACAAGGTAAGGACATGTCCAAAAACGGACCTGAAATTCTAGACAAGACAATTTATATATATTTATATATGATAGAACTCCTGAAAACTAACCTTTTGCAATAAATCGTTTAAAAAAAGTTGGTTATGAATGGAGGGGTCTAAAAATATTGTTTAATGGATCTAAGTTCCATATTTTGCCCTTATATCCCTAAAGTTTGAGCCTTGTTAGATTTTGAGGCCCAGCACTCATACAAAAAGCGGACATCTCCTTTGTAATACATATACCATAAGCAATATTTGTATGGCACTCAGACCAATAACTTTACTTTTTGGGTATAAGCTTCTTGGTCTGAGGTATGGCATAAGTTATTTTTATAATTTATTAAAAAGTAACGTCATAAAATATTCCTAGTTCCTAATCTCTAGAGTGCGTTTCAACTTTAAATCCCGATGGCGTGATGTTGGCAGCAATGTATATGCAGTGCTGCTACATCACACAAAATGTGTTTCCTTGAAATAAAGCCATGTTTTTTTGTTTAGTAAGAAAACACTAATATTTACAAATAAAATTTTAAAATATATAAGCATAAATTATGTAACCACTTCTCAAATAATTTATTAATGTTTGGATTCTGCCATAAGTACGTCATAATTAATTATCTATGTAATTTCCCATAAATGATTTTTTTTTTTCTAAGATATATGATGCAAACCTACAAACAGTTGTGTCACGAAACTACACTATGGAATGAATTTGCAACTTACGGAAGTAAATCAAGCACTGTAAACATAATTGATGAGTGGGTAGGTAAGATGATAGAAGACGAATATTTCTTTATCATAATGGAATCACATTAGTTTTTAATGAGTCATGGAGGTAAGTAATTATTAAAAAGCAACTACTACAAGTCAGCACAAAAAACACAAACATATTAATTTGCATATAATACATTATGTCATTACACTGGCTATTTATTTATTGTTATTTTTATCGATGTCATACAATTATTCTTTATTATTTTTGATACTTTAAATTTTATTCAACGAAATATATTAATCCTCTGGTCACCCTGCTTTTTTTAAACTGAAATGGCGGCAATACGAGCCTGAACACATTTTAAAGGAATAAGTGGGGTGTTTCTTTACCTTTTTCACACTCACACTCCACTTACAACGCCGTCCGTATTTCACCATTTCTTAACTTTTCTGATACAGCACATAATAAAATTTAAAAAATCTGCATCGTTTTTTTTTATTGCATAAAATGACGAGCATGCCGTTCACCTGATGATAAGCAATACGACCACCCATAAACAGTAGCAACACCATCCAGCACCTTGACTTACAAAGTACTGTGTGGCATTTCACTGCGCTCGTCATCCTGAGACATAAGATGTTAAGTCTCATTATGTCCAGTAGTTACACTGGCTTCAATGTCCTTCAAACCGAAACACAACAGTGCATGCACACTGCTGCTTGGCGGTAGAAATAGACATTTCGGTGGTACCCACCCAGACGGACTCTTACATATGAGAGACCTACCACCAGTAAAATACACATAGTACATTATGAAGACAACTGGTGATTTTAGTGACGAGCGCAGTGGAATGCCATACAGTACTTTGTATGTCAAGGTGGTGGATGGTGTTGGTACTGTTTATGGGTGGTCGTATCGCTTACCATCAGGCGAACGGCATGCTCGTCTCGTCATTCAATGCAATAAAAAAAAAATGTCCACCATCTTTTTAGACAGGGGTGCCAACATCACGCCATGGGTAATTTATAATGAAACGCACTATAATTGTACGTTTTTCTATAGATGGGTGCCAAATATTTAGCATTAATTTATTTTATATTGCGCTTTAGACTTATGAATTGTGATTGTGCCGGTCATTGCCATTCCAGCCTGTCAGGCTGCATGGCTGAGTGCCTTGCCTTCTCCTTTGCCAAAGAAGAAGAAAACAAAACAAAAAATCTATGTCTGTCATACATATGTCATTGTTGAGAATTTTTTAATCTGTGGTAGCAAACCCCATTGAGGAAACGAGAGTTTGGTTTCGTTTAGTTTTGTGATTTGTGTGATTGCTTTTTTCGTATAATTAGCATAATAATATAATACTAGCCACCATGTCTTCAGTATGTTGTGGAACTAAGAAACAAAAGCTCAATAACTCTTATAGCAATAGCATAGAGCGACCTTTGAATGGTTACCAAGAGTCCGTAGCTATTCCCGATATGTGTTACTTTTGTTTCGATGTTTTGTATAGTCAGCTACATAGTATGGACCCTCCACAGACTCCAAATTTCACTAATGATGCATAGTAAGTACAAGTTTATATTTTATAACCCACGAGGGAATGCTTTGAGAACCACCTCCAAATCTTTTGTCTCGAATGAGGTCACTATCATGAATAAAACCTTCGCTTTTCTTTATATGGCGTTTTTCTATCGTTGCGCTTTAGCCATTAGTGGAGGCTTTCACCCAATTTGCATAAACTGCATCAATCCTAGCTCTGAGTCTAGCTACTAATTTATAACACCCACACACTGCTGACATTGTCGTAGTATCTTCATTTTTACAGTCTCGCGATTATCGCCGTTATAGCTGAGTGATAAAGTCTATAATGGGGTTATAATATCTGACAGCTCAAGTTATATTTTGCATCATTGACACCTAAATATTAGCATGTTGCATGATAAAGTAAAAAATGACATTGTTTGTGGTTTCTATTTTGATTTGTTAATTATCGTTTTTATGGTTGTTGGATAGACAAAGGAAGCAATTGAAAGCAAGTGTTGTGATTTCAGCCCTCTTTTTGTGACATGGAAGATTGGCAAAGAACACCGGCTGAGGGGCTGTATTGGGACCTTCAATGCAATGCATTTGCATTCAGGTAGACTTTGTGAGCATCTGGAGAAAATGTTGAAATTATCCAAAAACTATTTTTTAGTGTTGGCTTGTTATCTTTATATATTTAACATATGAAATGGGATTATATTCTCAGTGAGAACATGGAAACACTATATTATGACATTGTGTGCCTTTGACGATAAATGGAGGTTTAAGAATATTAAAAAAAAAATGATACTAAAAAACATACATTCCACAAACCCTTTAGGAAATTACAAACAATGAACCATACATTGTTTTTCAATTTCTGGTGTAATTTGTTACATTTTCTCCAAATGCTGAATATGAGTTTATTTTATATTACTATTACTATTATGTTTATAATTGTGATTTTTTTACTGTTACTTGGGGATACATTTTAACAAAGGCTACCTGTAAACAAATAGAACTATTTAAACATTACATTAGAATAATATTCTATTATTTTTCATTATTGTGGCAATAAAATTTCATCATAGTTTCCTTCTCTGAAATGTATAAATTTGATTATAATGTGTTAAATTAGTATTTCTGGGTCTTTTTGATTAAATTTAATATGAACCAACAAAATATCACATTGATTACTTCTGTTTGAATAGTAACAGTTGTTGCAACATGTTATATTTACTGCAATAATACCATGCCAAAAACTGCGTTTCAAGTGAATCATATTTCACATCCTTAAATATTCTAAAATAAAGTCCGCCTGCCTGTCTGTCTGAATATGATAAACTGAAAAACTACTAAACGGATTTCGATGTTTGCTATGAAGATAGTTTTGAGACCCTGGGAAGGATGTACATAATATGCTACTTTTATCCTAGGAAAATATATAGCAGGACTTTCCCGGGCGAAGCCGCGCTCAAAAGCTAGTGTTATTTAAATAATGAAAATATATCTTTTCTTCCCTTTAATGAGTCAATTTTCAATGTATACAATTATTTGCAGCAAACAATCTATGTATATTTAACCTTATTGCATTGATAAAGGTATTATTTTCTAATCTGAATAATTCCAATAAATTACTAGCTGTAGTCATATTCTGAATTTCTTAACTAGTTTTTGCTTAGTGATTTCTGGGATCTTTTAATAGGTTCTGGTTGCAAACCAAAGATAATTTAGCTTAGCTCATATAGCTGAGATATTTATACATACTTGTGTGAATTTCTACTATGTAAATTAAGCTATAATATGCCATGTGTAATTTCTTCAACAATGCAAGCAAAACTAAATTTAGCATAGTTCTTGGTCAGCAACTTGCGTAAAAGTGTTCTATAATAAGAAAAATAAAAAAGGGGCTAAACCAAAAATATTAGCAGATTCCTGATTTTTTTCATGCTTTTGGCATTGAACCCGAGTCTTCAGCTCGACAGTCGTACAGCGTACCTCAATACAACTGCGCCATCGAGGCTGGAACATGGGCACACTTATACCATATAATTAATTTATCATGTGATGCAGCATTTATGTTGCTTCATCCTCTATTACTATTTTAATCATCTTATTTATAAAAGAAGCCCTACAAGACCTAACATGATACATTTTCTTCATAAGTTCAAAAGTTTATACTGATTCTCTTTTAAAGTCATTCTGCATGAAATACCTTGGTTTACATAACCAATGGGCATGACTTCCTTTCTCAAGGTTCATGTCTGACAAAGGCAACATAAATGTATGTTTATTCTAAAAAGTAATTAAATACCGCAACACAATTAAATGATTTGTTTCTCATTTCTAATACTTTGCTGCTTTTTGGAGCAGGTGAGAAATTTATTTAAAAACATGTAGGTTTGTAAATATTATTATTTTATTTATTTACGCGCGGACTTACTGTCTTACGGTGTAATCATTGGGTAACCTATCGAAATTTCGGGCAGTAATAGTAAACCCAGATTAATTATCTGTTTCTTAAATAGGAAAATGGACACAAATCAGATTGAACCCCGTTTCACCTGAGAACTAAACTAAGAACGTGAATAGAAGTGCGAATGTAAAAAACATCATGCCGGCTCTACACTCACGCGCGACCCGCGGCGCGAATTCACGGCGTGATTAACGCCAAGAGTTTCTCGTTTAACACTGTGAAAAAGGATTGTCTCTACACTCGCAAAGCTTCGCAAGGTCTTCGCAGTTTCGTTCGCGCGCTCATCGAGAATGGACGTCGTTGTGGCTGCCGCTGCTTCTGTGACGCTTTTGCTTTAGCGCTATATAATTATAATTTGATAAAAAATCACCTATAATAAACATCCCAATGTATAATGTCGAATATAATAAAATCTTAATAATATAGACACTACTACACGGCGTGAATGAGGAGCCGGCATCAGAATTATTTATTTATTTACACTTTATACATGGAGTAAAGGCGGACTTAATGCCATAGACATTCTCTACCAGTCAATTTATATACAAATTAATGTTTTTCTTGCGTTATAAAATACTAGACTTCTGCTCGCAGCTGCGCCCACGTGAAAAAGATTGTCGGCATAAAAATATTTTCCCGGGATAAAAAGTAGCCTATAGCACTCAGGAGCAACGTAGCTTCCTATTAGTGAAAGAATTTTCAAAATCGGTCCAGTAGTTTTTGAGTTTATCCATTACAAACAAAAAATCAAATCGTTCCTCTTTATAATATCAGTATAGATAAAATATAATTGCACGAGAAAATGAAATGATATAAACAAAATATAAGCTCGGGCTCGAACCCGGTCGATGTAACCTTCAGCCCGCCGCGTCTATTGGCACAGTTCCCTGGTTCCATACGTTTCCATGTTATTGTTTGCCCCGCTAGTCGCCACCGCTGCCGCGCCCGTTCGTCGTGCCTGAGGAGTCTTAATGTTCTCCGTCATTAAGATAATAAACCAATTTATGAAATAGATATTACACTGTCCATATTTTTTTTAATCTTCAAGAGCCTGGTCGACTGAGCTACGCTCGGACGAAAGGACTTCAATCATGTGCCGCTAGATGTCGCTATAATAAGGTTAGGCTGCATATAAAAAATCTGATACCTTACTTTTTATAATATAGGAACTGACTTATCTACCATAACAATTAAAAGAAAATGTTGAACAATATAAACACGCCTGCCATTTTTATGAATTACCTAAATTGCGAAAAAAAAACAATTTCAGGATAAAGAGATTAAAAATAATATGAAAAACCTTTATTGAAAACTGAAGTAAAATGATGAAACCGAAGTAATATATTTCTTGATGCTTTAATGAAATATTCACTGTGTATACAAGTATTGGAAAATACAGCTGTTATGTCTAAATAACTAAAATACCGAAGCACCTGTTTCCAGGACTGCGCGAGTACGCGATAACGAGCGCGTTGAAGGACTCGCGGTTCACGCCGATCACGCGCGAGGAGGTGCCGCGGCTCACCGTGTCGGTGTCCATCCTGCAGCACTTCGAGGAGGCAGAGCACTTCCTGGACTGGAAGCTGGGCAAGCATGGTATCCGCATAGAGTTCATCAGCGAGCGCGGCAACAAGCGCACTGCCACTTACTTACCTCAAGTTGCTACTGAACAAGGTACGGGAGATGTTGTACATTTTTATTGTTGTTGGACTGATGAATGCTGATTGAGCGGGGTGGTTTATATTTCACATGATGTTATGCGGCCGGTAAAGCGCAACATCGACCTGACTGCAAATCTTCCCCTTCCATAGAAGAACGCAACCATCATATTCCTCTACGGTGAAGACGACCATTCGCCGCTAAAAAGTCCAGGATAATTCTGGCAAATGTCGAGGAACGTAATTTATTAGTAACATTATATCAAGGCTGCTCTCTATTTAGCGCAATACCCCAAAAATACTTACATGACTTCACCTGATGCGTGAGTTAGAAGTAACAATTGCATGTAATTTGTCATGTAAACAAATCTGTCACGGTTCTGGGATTTCAAATGATGTGTAAAAATGTTATTTTACTTAATGTACACATTCCTCATCTATTGCAGGTTGGGACCAAATACAAACGATCGACTCGCTTCTGAGAAAGGGCGGGTACAAGGCGGCCATTACGGCGGAGCTGAGACGCAGCATCAAGTTGACGCGCTACCAGTCGGAGGAGGTGTCGGCCACGTACGGCGAGTACATCACGCAGCGCTGCTAGCAGCCGCCGTGCGCGCCCCCCCATCGGTACCCGCACCACCATCACCCCCAGCCCCACCAGCACACTCACCACCGCAGGCACTCGCGGGGCGGCGGTTACAGTGCTTACACATGTGTCAATAACCTAGTATCTAAGTGTATGTCCAGTCTCCACACGGCCGCCGGGCGGGAAGCGTGCGACCACGCCCCACAAATCTCAACTCAAAATTATGCTCAAAGTGATGTACACCCCCATTTGGACAGGACGTGGCGGCGCGACCTCAGAATCGTATGACATTAACACTGCCAATGACGTTCCCCTGGGGAACATCGGTGTCATCTCTAAACAATGAATGATAATGCTTATGATTTAATGTTTTGTGCAGTGGTACGTGTGTTGCGTTAGTGTGGAGGATCATGGTGCGGCATGTGCCGGCTCCCGGTACCGAATGATCACTGATTAAAATTTTGACTTGGACGTTTAGTATGTTACGTTTGTTGTTGTAGCCGTGAGTCTCAAAAACTTAAATATAATCATTGGTTAGTGATACTCGACTCATGGTTGGCTTTGTTGTTTGAATAGAGTTTGCCCATGCTTCCATGAACGGTGAATCTGTCTTATCATATAAGTTCATTTTCGTTCATAACATTGCAAGTTACTTATGTTAGTCGTAAATAACGTTGTACGGAGATACGGTAGCGAATCGCAGCGTAGACATAGGGTATTGTTTAATTTCTCTTGGATTAAAATGTAAATGTAACTTGCAAATTATGAAATGTAAGATCTCAACAGATCTCTGAGACAATTTGGGGGTATGTTTATCATAAGTCAAAGTACTTACAAAGAGGCATGTTCGAACCAATCTCAACTGAGTATTCGTAAGTTTGGATAGGAAACGTCCGTTTCCAAAATATCGAAGCGTAAATTCTAAAAAAAGCATAAAAATTTAAAGTAGACAAAAATATTATCTTTATAATAATTTGTTGTAGTTGATAAGTGTATGTGGTATATTTTATTATGTAATAACAGATAGAAATCAGAAGTTGTTATTTACAATGGGGTAGTTGTGATACGGAGCATGGGGGATGGTTGTAATGATTTGATATTTTGCTTTTAGCATTGCCATGGCATGTGCTTTGACACCGAATTCATTAAGCAGGTATCTAATTCTACTATGATTATGACTATAATGTCTACAGCCGTCATTATGCAACATTATCTAAAATACTAGTTTCTTAGTTTTTATAATCGGGTTCCTCATTATTTTTGGAAAACTTTCTTTAAAGTAACTTGCGAGGCTAATATATTATTTACAAAAAATAAAACTCAAGAAATCGACCATATGACCACCACCAGGGAAAACTTTATTTGAAGCTGTTTATAGTCCCTAAACGGTTGTCAAAAGCTCAGCTTCAATAAGGTATTTTACTATGTTTGATTATTCCATACGTTATAGCGAATAATACGGAACAGAAGCCCTTTCGTAAAATCCGCAATAAAATTTGTTTAGAAATGGTATTTTTATGGCATTGAATGAGACATAAGATGTTAAGTCTCAATATGTCCAGTAGTTACTCTGGCTACAATGTCCTTCAAACCGAAACACAACAGTGCATGCACACTGCTGCTTGGCGGTAGAAATAGACATAGCGGTGGTACCCACCCAGGCGGACTCTTACATATGAGAGACCTACCACCAGTAAAAGGCTTATATCTTTTTCAATGATTACCGGATTTTATTAGTTTTTGGTTTTACATTTTAAATGAAGTAAATTTTTGATAAACATAAAAAAATATAAGTAAAATAACCTATTATAAACAGTCGCATAATAGGCCTCAGCGTGTCACGAATCCCTTTTCGCGAGAGACTGTCATGCTGCCATTCATTCACTGGCGTAGCTATAGCTTTCACATGGAGGGAGGGGTCCTAAGATATAAAAAAAAATGCGTCGTGGGTTCTTGCCTTGCATAACACCGTATACACCCTCTCCCCCCGTCACGTAATATATTAGAGTGTGGACATGTTTGGTAGCCCGATCATTTTAGAAGCTAAGGCGGGGGGGGTCCGGATCCCAAAAATGTCAGCGGTCAGTGGCGCAGCGTGGTTTATTGTAAGCTAGTGAATGCTATATACGCCCATGCATTCACTAAAGGCTTCGGATGCTGAAGATTCTATAATATATGAATTTGGGTCGGATTTAAGAAGAGATAATGGAGTTCTATATCTATGACAGCTTCCGCGAAATCCACAATTACTTGCATTTTAGTTTAATTTCAAATAATTTGGCTTCAAAGCACGCCTTTGGTATCCGAACATTTGTCCATTGTAGTATTGTATACTTTGATGTCGACCCTAGTATCCTTTGCAGGGGCCGCGGCCGTCAGCCGACCGAAAGGATACGACACGTCGGCATCAAAATAAATCAACAAATAACCGTGATGAGATGCGAATATTGTTCCATTTTATGACTTCGTATAGTGGACTTAAGACTGACTTATCTGTGCAGGGTAGTTGAAGATTTATGAGTGGACAGGTAAATATTATAAAGGATCTTCCATGGGTAATGTATGATACCGTCATTTGATTACCAATTTTATTTATTGGTTTGTAAGACTCAATATATAAAGGTGGTTGGTTGGCTGTGGCTCAAGCCCCGTCAACCCAATCTGAATTTAATATCCCAAAGAAAATTATACCTTAAAACAACGACAATTTAGTTGTAAATGTCTCGATAAATATTCCATTACCCTGTTGACATCAATATAACAAGTCAGCCGTGTAATAAATCGAAATAGGATTATAAATAAGTGTGCAAGTGCCAGATATCAAATTATCTCAACTTTGTTCGACAATTTATGTCAATAACGATAGTATCACGAATATCATGTGATCGTCTTTTTATTTGGAACATGTTCTACGGGCATGTTAAAGCATTTCAGTTTGTTCTATTATGGGTATGCATGGATTTGTATCAAGACTGGTTTCAGAATAGAAATGTTATTGTCACTTTGATTATGTTAAAAATACTGTACTGTAAACCACGCGCATGTTCTAGTAATGTTTCTGTGTAAGCTTGGTATCGCGTATCGGCATGGTTGTAGGTTACCGGACGCTCTCTCTACTTGGCACTTGTTTACCGCAGGAGATGACTATGGGCGGTATTAATAAATCAATCTCAAGTTTGAGTTACATCTCAAGTAGACATAATGTAATAATAGTTCCATACATTATGTCTATTTGAGATGTAACTCAAACTTGAGATTGATTTATTAATACCGCCATTAGAATTGCGCGGAGACTGCGGGCCGTATTAATAGATGCCACTCAATTTCGCTCTGAAGTGCGATATCAGCTGAGACGCCGTCAAATGAAGGTCAGCATCTAGTCGCTATTTAATAAACCCATATCAACATCATCTCAAATGACATCTTAAGTTACTATATGTAACGGATTTTGACAGCTAAGGTTTGTTTATGTAACAGCGTTTACTCAGCTGAGAGCAAGCTCTTAAATGGCAGCTTAAGCTTGGTTTATTAAATAGTTCAATACATTAAATGTCTACTTGAGATTTTACTCAAACTTGAGATTGATTTATTAATACCGCCCTTAGATTGACAATAAATAGGAACTGGAATAATGTTGAAGAAGTTCCAACCAGACAAAAAGTAATGGCGATATGTCATAGTCACACCACATAATATTAATCCATGGCTTTTAACGAATTAACATAGCGATAAATATTTTTAATAGCTGAATGCACTTTATAGAATTGTGGGTTCACAATTTGCCCCCAAGACTGCGTGGCGCGTTACTCTGACATGATTGTTCGCTTATTTCCAGCATTTTCCAGTAGAGGTAGACGCGCCATCTTCCAATAACAGTAGACACATACCGCCATAGCTTAGGACAAGTCTGTTAGAACTTCGTCAATTGTATGCAACTTATGACATCACAGGATACTGTCGCACGTCAAGTCCTGAATCGAACCTTCAGATACAAATCCATGCAGTAATGTCAACCCTATTAGTAAACAGCTAGATATATTTGTATAAAAATATCATAAATATTTCTTAAATATATAAGATTTGTTTGTTATAATAACATATGTTGAACGGGCTCTAAGAATGTTTTGATATACAGTGTGTTCCAATTGCAGATCGCATGTAACTGAGTACAGATAAGTGCAAAAATATATAAGGTTTGTGGAATGACGTTGGATCAAACAACCAATGTTTGCATGTGTGACCCAAGTTTGGGCATACAGTTGAGTGTCGATATAAGCAATACACTGCCTTCATCATCTTTAAAAGGTATATGTACCGCATAATCAAAAGTCTATGAAAGGATGTACGATGTAAATGATTTTATGTAACGCTATGTTACAGTTGTGATTTTTTCATATTCGAGATGGTGAAAATAGATCCAAAAACTTCCAATAGGTTTTTTTTAATATTTGTTTCCTCTGCATTTTTTTATTTCTTCATTACATTTCCCTCAATAGCAGTCCATCTCGAAAATGATAAAATCACCAATAGATACTATGGTAAAATAAGTTTGTGTATTGGTTATAAAATATATTATGTTTAATGAAGGCGTGGTTATCAGTTTATTAGTTTATTTTACTTGCAACACGTACAGAAATACTCCAAACGGTGAAATGTCCTACTTGTAAGGAGCAGTTTTTGGAATGTGTTCAAAAACTTAATAAAAGAACTATATTTCTCTGACAGTTGCGTGCAGTTTGTTGTCCATTTTTTGTAATTCTTAAAAGTAAAAATATAGGTTACTTTAAAAATATGAGTGTGATTTTTATTTTTAATGTCATTTCATATAAGTTACACCAAGAAACAATAATAAAAGCATAAACCGGTGAATGGATTTGCATGTTAATATAGTATAAAACAAAGTCGCTTCCCGGTGTCTCTCCCTATGTCCCTATGTATGCTTAGATCTTTAAAACAACGCAACGGATTTTGATGCGGTTTTTTTAATAGATAGTGATTCAAGAGGAAGGTTACATGTATAAATTATAATACATGCATAATATAGTAGATAAATAATTTATATGCTCTATTGTGAATGCCTCGTCGGCGTAGTTGTATTACGGTATGACTGCAATGCTGAGGTCTTAGGTTCGATTCCCAGGTCGGACAAAGTGATATTGGGTTTTAAATTCCGTATTAGCCCGGAGTCTGGAATTTGTGCCTGATATGGCGATAGCCTCGCCCCCTATCACATCATGTGACGGAATACGCATGGCAAAAGTGGGTGCACTAGTTGCGCCTCTGCCTACCCCTTCGGGGATAAAAGGCGTGACTGTGTGTGGCGTGTGTGTGTGTATGACTGCGAGTGCCTTTCTGACAAAAGTCGGGGATCTACTTATACTGGACGGAAAGGCGTTGTTGTACCAAAGCTTCACTGACCAACCTCATTATTGTAAGATCTCTCGATCTGTATCAGATTATTGTCGCCTGATACTTGCAATTATAACGGATACTGTTAAAAAATTTATAGTTTGTATATAAAATGACTTTTATACAGGAAAACCTCTTGATGCGGGCGAAGCCACGGGCAAAAGCTAGTAAGTCATAAATTATGGTGCAAAAATAGATCAAGTCTTGGGTCAATAAAGCATATTTTATCTTAAAAACAACTATAGATATGTGGGCCACCAGCAAAAGCTAGTGACAATATATTGAATAGTTGTTTCTTTCCTACCTCTAATAATCATGCACAGGAGTAATTGATAAAATCCCTAATCAAGTTTACTTATCAAGGGAATGGAGGACGAGCTTCTGTCTTCTAAAAGGAAAAATATTTATCACAAAAACTACTTTAAAACAAAAACATGTAATATAACTAAATCTATTTACAATGAACATAAATTAATACTTCCTATCTCAACTGCTTACACCTCTCTCAGCCCTCTCTGCTATTATTCTGCGTTCAATCTCCGCCATTTTGTGCCTCAGTGTAAAATTATTCTTCATTTCAAAATGTGTGACTATCGATGCTGCCACAAACTGAAAGATCGTGATGGCTGTTAATGTGCCCATGAATGGTCTTGTCAGTTTTTGCACGAATTTCAAAACCACTATTGGACCTTCGAATAAACTGGGCATCCTGGTTGTCGAGTATCTGTTGGCCAGCTGCAAGAATAATATGCAATTTATCATCCCTAGTTCTAAGTCTTTTAGGTTCTAAGTTCCCTAGTTCTAGTTTGTGACAACCCTTTCTGGGGGTTAATCCTGAGCAAATGGTGTGGGAAAGAAACAGCCAGAAAGTGTCACGCAACCTGGTAATCAAAGCCAGGGACTTCCAGTCTTCAAAGCCAATATATAAAAAAAAAAAATTGGTATGATATGCGATTTTAATCAACTTTTAATAATATATTTAGTATGTACCTAGTTATAAGTTGTATTGTAACTTTACCAACACAATGCTTATTTTTCTGATAAGTGATTCAAAAATACCGTATTTAGTACTTATATTCTATCGTCTGCATCAAGGCCAATGCTCGGAGGAATTGTTCAATCTGATCCCGTCCTCTCCTTTCCTTAGCAGAACCACACATGCTGGTGTGTGAAGTCATAGCTTGATGGTCAAAACCATCACAGCCTGAATTAATAGGTTCACCAACTCTTTTCTTTTCTGCACCATCAGGCTTTTGAATAGTTTGCCAGTGTGTGTGTTCCCTCCTTCCTATAATAATCCTGGCTCTTTCTGACGTAGCATAAAGAAGCAGCTAAGTAGGTTAGCATAATTGTGTTGAATGGTATAAGATAACTATTCTATCTGGACTGCATTGCTCTTACCTTCAAGTGCAGTGCAGTCACTTTGTTGTACTTGAATACAAAATAAAGGAACTTATATATGCAAATGTTTGCACAAGTGGATACCACTCACCATGAGTCCAGTCAGTGGGGCCAACACTATGGGGTATGCAATGCCAAATCCAAGTTGTACAGCTGAAGCTCTCATTTCATAGCAGATTGGACAAGCATCCTTCATCAACAGTATATCCGTAGACACCAACTACACATACAAAAATTCCACAAAGATTTACTTTTATACGCATACTCACGCTTTTATCCCTGAAGGGGTAGGCAGAGGCGTAACTAGTGCACCCGCTTTTTGCCGGGCATATACCATCCCATGATGTGATAGGGGGTGATCTATCGCCATATTGGGCACAACTTCCAGACTCTGTGTGGATACTGAATTCCAGAAAAATCTAATATCACTATGCCCGACCCGGGGATCGAACCGAAGACCTCAGGATTGCAATCATAGTCATATTATACACTTTGGATAAACATATTATGAGTAATGGCATGACAAAGTGCAGTTTGACTATAATTAAATAAAATACTTACATGTCTATGAAGCACTGGAGTCATTAACCCTGGCATTACAGAAATGGGAATAACGGACGCGAAATACCCGTACGTGCCCAACTTCAATTTACCCCGATAGTGCCTGTTTATTAACACCCCTGATAGTGCATTGATACCGCCTAGTACAAATGGTCCATACTGCAGAGCCCACCTGGAATATAAATGAACTTTATCATATTACAGTAACAAAAAAACTAGACTAGGTAAAAAAAAACATTTTAGATGGTCTGTAAATGGTAAGCACAATATGGATGTAAATGAAAGATGCGCTTAAAACAAATAGGTATATTGTGTTTATAAATACACTAAGAGGTTTCTTACTTGTCTCTCAAAGATTTCCAATTATTGACCATATCCCAAACATAGACGGTGGCTTCAAGTTCATCTATCATCACTGCATCCTTTGGTATTTCCTTTGACTTCATTAACGCCATTCTAAACGATTTATTAAACCGTCACTTTTAATATGTAAATCTACTGATGATCTCTTTATCTTTACTCATTAAGCAGTTTAAATACTAAATAATTTGTTCTTTGAATTTGTTATTCAATCTAACATAACCTAAAAAAGCCGCATCTTTGACACTGTTCTTTTATTGATCAGCTGATTGTAGAATCTTCTGTCTTTGTCGCTCAAGTGTGTAGTAATGACACAGACATAGAGAAATGAATGGGAAAGACAATATCAAAAAAAATCAAAATATTGATATTTGAGATACGGAATACGACGGTATTTTCTTCTTTACTGTCAACCACCGATCAACGAATATTATAATACCTACTATGGAAACCATTGATGAAATTAAAAGAATTACGTAAGACCAGGCAGTATGGTCAAAAGACTATAGCCTGTCCTCTGGACGAACAAAAAAAAAAAAAAAAAAAATTCTTTACTGTCAATTTGTCAAAGGTGAAAGGATGTCATCGTGGTGACAGGGGCGGATCTAGGTTTAAAGGGACATGGATGGGAATTTTTCTTTACCTACAGTCCACAATAATATGTAATATAATTCTTAATGACTACTGCGGTGGCGTAGTTATATTGCAGTACGACCAGACTAGTCACCGAACTAAACTAAACCTGCCGTGCTGATGTATCGGGTTTGATCTAGTGTTGGGTAGGACATACAAGAGGCGGTACATTTGTCCCGTACATGACGTCAAAATGTAAGAGCAGCTCAACATTTTATATTGTAAAACTGCAAATTTATGTTGCGGCAGTCGCGAATTCGTGTTTCTCACTTTCCGTCGCCGTAAAACTATAGGACGAGGACAGAGATGGAGCGAGACGGATGCTATATATTACAATAATAGCCAGTACGCCTCGCCTCATTTGAGGTAGGACATTGCACTGGCTTAGTGAATAAAAGAGGCTACTCTTACAAACTCTTTTTCATCGTGTCTTAACGTAGTGGTTATATTCTCTTTGGTCGTGTCCTACCTTCTGAGGTCCTACCCAACACTAATTTGATCGGATTAGGGCCGGGTAAAGCGATGTTGATTTTTTTCTGCCGAGTATATAACACCCAGTGTCTGGCATTGGTTGTGGGCTCCTTTTCCCGCACTTAGCCCGTAAAGTGTCAGGCTATTGTGCGTCAGTGTCTGGCATTATGCTCGTTATAAAATGAGCCATTATTGCATTGGACTAAATATAGCTGCCGAAATGTAGTTAACAACTATCTATTGTTCAGATTCTGTTTTTTTTTAATTTTTCTCCATTTGCGGGAATTTAATACCAAGAACACAATTTAGTATTATGGTAGACCCCTGAACATCAGCTAGTATGTTATGAACCAACCCTTTATTTTCTATCGAATAATTTTCTTTGAGTAATTCATCATAGGATTGTTATGGGAAGATTTAAGTAACATATCAGTATTATAATTATCTTTGAACATATCCCTTTATGGGAATAGTATACCATTTTAACCAACTTCTGTTTGGAAACTTAATAATTTATTAGGCACTAGACTTCTGCTCGCGGCTCCGCTCACGTAAAAAAGTATCCCCGGGATAAAAGTAGCCTATAGCACTTAGGAGTAATGTAGCTTCCTTACTACTTACTTCCTTAGCTAGCTTGTATAGTCAACGAATTTTGAAAATCGGTCTAGTGGTTTTTGAGTTTATCCATTACCAACAAACAAACAATCAATCAAATATTTCCTCTTTATAATATTAGTTTAGACAATATATTATAAGTTAAAAGAAAACTCATTTAACGTATATTCACTAATTTTATTTAAAGGATATCTGTGCCATGAACTTGTTTTATTACTAGCTTATTCTATATTTACAAATAATATTATAGTATGGTTTAATCACTATGCTAATAAATGCAAACAGTATAACCAAAATAACTACGTAAGTAAATATCATTATTCAATTTTAGATGAAGGTATTATTATTTTTACGTACTTTATTCATATTGTACTTCTATAACCCCCATAATTTCAGTAGAGAAATGTTTAAAAACCTAGCTTACTTCAAATTAGGATCGGTCCTACACTCTTTTGTTGATTGCAAGTACTCACCCATGTTATAGAAACGATTTGGCTTAGTTTTATGACCAGTACAAAAAGTGTTGCCCAAACTGCGAATCAAACCCATTAGCTCCAATTTCACAGACCCTATAGGCTGTTACAAGGCCAAGAAGGTGAAACAATAATACAAGTAAGTAATAATAAATAAATGTATACCTTTCTACATTACACAATATATGGCCTTTTTTAAAAGCATCAGTACTTTGTACTCTTGTATTTTTATATATCACAACATTTACACAACATGTAGGTACTTATCTATGTATAAATTTTAAAATACCCACAACGTTAAACGTGAACAAAGATAAAAGTTATTCTTAACAACTTGTATTTGAATTTTATAACATTCCTATAATTAATTATAGTACATAGCCTTTTTAAAACCATAAATCCTGTATCTAATTTAGGCCTATCACATTCAATGTTTTAATATGTATAAAAATAAATATGATTTTATTTACATTAAATTATATTATGCTTGTTTTATAATTCTAATAAGTACATTTTTGTTATGATATGTTACATATAGGTATACTACAACACTTTCAATATTTTTGTGTTTTTATTATTATTGTCGTAGACTTAGTATTACATAGTATCGTTACTGTTTCCAAATGAAACAAAAATTGGGAACAACGCGTAAAGCAATTCATCCTAAAAGCATAGTACAAATATTAAGTAAATGTATCGTTACACGACATAGCACACAGTAATTACTTTTTATAATTATATCTTAATTATTGTCTCATTTTATTGTCATTGAATTTTTAAACAAAATTACCTATAGCGCTATTTAGCTCAGTTTCACTCAATGTGAGACCCACTAGAAATAAATTCAAAGCAATTAAATTTGTTATAGTTACATAGTAATATTGTTCTTTTTTATAGATTTTTTCCATAATTCTATTTATAGTCTTATACAGTGTTTCGATATTACGTAATTCGTGAGTATGGGCTGGGGTTGTTTGCAACTGGCCCTACTCCACACATGTCCTATATTTAACTTAACATTTAGGAAACATTTCATAAATTTCACAGAGAGATGGTATTAAATTATTCATCATCAATATAGATTTGTATACGACATTGATATCCAAATCTTGGTTATAAGTCATCCCTTTTGATTAAAGTGGCACGCATTAATTAAGTTAGTTAGTTTTCCATCGCTGTAAACTGTTGAATAGCCATCGTGAGTGACTAGTCAGCGTTGTGTGTCCATGAGCTGGTGCGTCGGTTACGAGAGGTGGTCACACTTGGTGGTGGCCAATGATGTTTAAAGAAAAAGGTGTAGATGCGTCATATAGTCTCCAAATGGCACACTAAAATTGAGCTAATTAGCACAATCGACCTTAGTATCGTGACAGAATCTGTTGAAGTTAGACATCTAAAGAATGTTCGATAAAGTTTTCTATATGATTATAATGAGAATTATGATATGCCGTAATACTTTCACGTGCCTTATTATAGTTTGTTATTGTAATATTAAATTAACCATGTGCGGGATAATGTGCCGTTTTTGAGAGCCGAGTACAGTATAGATGCCGTATCTACACATTTTTATTAAAATATCATTGGTGTTGGGTTGACACTTCACAGCCTGGTGATGAAGGCGGCGTGCGGGGTGGGTGCGGTGGGCGCGGCGCGCGTGTGGGGCGTGCAGCGGGCGCGCGTGTGGGGCGTGCAGCGGGCGCGCGCGCGGCCCCACCCGTCCGACACGAGCCGCACGCAGTAGTCGGGCACCAGCGAACACACCACCACGGCCAGGTTGGCCAGGCCGAACGCAGCCGACGTCATCAGACGCGTGTACGTGCCGAGCACGTCGCCGTCGATTTGACTGCACACGAAATCAGTTTAGGGCTATTGTTTTTGTAAACAGCTAATAGCAGCTGTTAAGCGAGGTTCAGATTAGAAAGAACATTTGCAGAAATTCAGAAAGCAATTTTTTTTAATTAAACAAATATATGGCAAATTTAGAAATGCAAGATTTGTCGCAAGTCGGATGTGTATAGAATTATTGAAGTTCTTGCACAATATATTGCTAAGAAACAATATCTAGTTTAAACTTAGCTTTACATGGCGGACAACAGTATCGCCACTAGCAAGCCGTATTTATCAAAATCGCCTAATTCATATCTTATTAAAACACTTCACTTTGATTATCCACCGTCAACTATAATACCATGTTCAACTAATATCAAAACATACTCACAAGTAGAACAGCGAGTAGATGGTGTTGAAAAGCATGTAGCCGAGCATGGAGAGTATAAGCGAGAGCACAAACACGAGCGTGTGGTACCGCGCCTGCAGCCACAGCTTCAGGCTCACGATCAGCATCAGCAGGTGGAACAGCGCCGCGCCGAACGACCTGGATACAAAAGTTGCTGCTGAAGTTGCTTGCAGTAGGATATTTTTTTTTATTTTATCGCGTTCCGGGATCAGCCTTTGCTTATCTGGTTTCAGAGTCCAGCATAATTGTGCCAACTGACGAGTAGTAATCATCTCTCAGCCAGTCGACATTCTATATAGACCTTACTGCACTTTCTATCGGGTGTAGTGAGGTTACTTTGCCATGCCCATATTTAAAAAATCACAATCAAAAATATTATCATCATCATCAATCAGATAGTCCACTACCGAACAAAATTTCCAGACGGACCTGTCAAAACCAGCCTGCATTCAGCGTGTTCCTGTATATTTATACTATCTTTAAAATGTTAGGGTTTTAGAAACGTGTTTGTTGTTTGTTCCTTCAGGCAGCAATGTAACACTAATGTATACAGGAGTAATATTCTTATATTACTTCCTGTATTATCCTGGAATAAGAGTCTTGAACTAAAATTTTATTATAGTTCAAGACTCTTGTTCCAGGATAATACAGTTATTGGGTGGCAGAAACGGAATACAAACAAATAGTCACTTTGCTCGTATACTTGTTTATGTAAATACTTACCACAAATCAACCGTTTTGCCGTCCATATTGATGACCGATGAGGCGATGGTCAATTTGCTGAACAAATAGATAATGATGGAATGGTAGGTGGCGGAGAGACACCACGCTGTGAAATGCGACCACGACATCAACTTGTTTCGAGATATCTCCCTGTATAGTGTTGGATTTCTGAAAAGAATGGATTTGTAATAAGAAAATAGTCATCGTTCTTGCTTTAAATAAATTAAGTTCACTTATGTTTATAGGCAGCATTTATTTTTATAATGGTGGTTAATTTATTATGTTAAAATGATCTGGCCATGAACAATTTTAATCTTTATTCATCCTTGTCTTATATTTGGCCCGGTAAAATTACTTCACTATTAATAAACGAACTGATATCCAAGAAAATATTATGAACCAACGAGAACTTTGAAATCTTAATTCATATTATTAGTTACCAAATATGATATTCCACTTACTTGAGCAGCATCTCTGCGGGCCACCTCTGTTCCGTGACGGACAGCACGAGGCAGGGCAGCGACGTGAACACCAGGTTGAAACACGTCAGGTACATAGAGTCGTATATCGATTGCGTTGAGAACGCACTGTGTATTTGGAATATCAACTGCAAATAATATGCTAGTTAGCAAAGCGGAAAAAATATTTTTTATGAAGCAGATAGACATAAACATAGGCGAAGGTACTCATGGAATATCAAGAATTTCTAATAGACAGTCTAAATAAAACCGTAATTATTACGTAGGCATACAAATTGAGTTTGGGGGGCACTGACCACCCCTGCCCAACCTGAGTACGTCCATGGATATTTGTTTACCTGCTTTTTAAGAGCAAGATAGGTGGCAATATATAAAACAAAATTACAGAAAAAATAAATAAAACTCACCATAATATTTCCAAGGATTAGGTTTTTGTAAAAGAAATAATGTATTAAGGTAGCTAATCGCTGGTAGTACCAATGTCCCATAACTAGTAAAACTTTCTTTATCATAGAGAATTTAGTGAACGCAAAATCCGCTGACCTGTAAGAAAGTAAATATACAATCATAATATTATATTTTAACTTCAAAAGTAACAAAAAGGTTTTAAGCAAGTTTGAAGATCGCAAAAACTTTTATCTCTTTCTCTATCATTCGTGTCCTTGTCTTATGTAAAGTAAGTAAATGATTGGATTTGGCAAAAAAAAAATGCAAGTTGTAGTTTTTAAATAATATGTTTTGGGGCATTTAGAACACCGAAGTAGTTGAGCATATCAATATTGTGTACGACTCGGCACAAATTAACCGCTACGTATTAATAGTAAATAAATAATGGAAATTACCTGGCAGCTTGATGTCCCTCCTTGCCAAATATCCCGAAGCCTACGTGCGCCTCCTGTATCATCGATATATCATTGGCCCCGTCGCCGATCGCCGCTGTTATCGGCCGTGAAGGACAGTTCTTAATTAACTTCACTATCTGCAAAATTACAATTACTAATTGATTCGTAATGGAACCCCCAAAAAACTTATCTGATCTACCTACAATATAAAACGAGGGTAGTTATGACTACAAGATTTTCGAGGAGCTAAAATACTTACTTTCATTTTATAAAGATGTGCAAGTTTTTTACCAAAGTTAATGAAATATTATGGTAGAAATAAAGAGACTGCGCCGTGTAGCTTGTAATGGTACAGCGAGAATAGACTATGAGTTATCTTCATTAGACGTAACTGGCACATTTTTAATTGCGTTTACAGTTCAAGGCATCGCACCGATTGACTTATTGCTGAAAAATACTACAGTACTATCAAAATTAATAATAATCCCTTCCTAGCCGATTTCGGCCACGGCGGCCAATCTCAACGGAGATCAGCCAGGTGCGCAGGAGATATTATAGTGCACAAGTGTGTGCATTCCTTCACTCTCATAGTCCGGTGAGACGGCAATCCGACATGACCGGAGAGAGATCAGGCGCAGGACCAACGGCTTTACGTGCTTTCCGAGGCACGGGGGTATCACACCGCCAGTTTCCTGACTCCGAGCTGCGACTGAGTAATTTTTAAGATGGAAAAAACCCAGTCACAATGTTTTTGGACTATCAAAATTACTGTAGCTTAACTTGCTGAATAACTGTTTGTAAAGATAGCGTCATTGTGACGCCTAAAGTACATAAAATCCTGCAAACAACATAATCAGGTCTCCACACCTCTTTAATAAATGCCTCACCTTAGCTTTCTGTATAGGCGACAGTCGACAGCACAGCACAGCGTTACACTTGAGCGATATATCTGCGAAGGTGGCAGCGGCGGGGGTGTCCAACACCTGGCTCATGCTGGTGCCGTCCACGATGAGCGTCAGCTCCTTATAGCTCGGCTCCTCCACTATCCTCGAGCACTCGTCCAGGTGTGCCTGGAGTGTAGCGCTATCCTCAACTCCGATGAGGAATAACCGTCTGTCGTTCTCTGATATGTGAGCGCATGACTGTGCCACGTTTATTGCTGTTTCCACCTGCAGAAACAAAATGCTCATTTTTTCGGATTAGAACTCCTAATCATGGGGAGGTATAAAGAAGTATACGCCCTCTGGCTAGATGGCGGGATGACTTGCACAAGAGGGTCGGCAGCGACTGGATGCATAAAGCAGCAGACCGGGGTCTGTGGCGTATCTTGGGAGAGACCTATGTCCAGCAGTGGACTGCAACAGGCTGATGATGTTGATGATAATAAAGAAGTATGACAAACTTTTGTACTCTTAAAAACAATCAAGTATTTGCAAATTACCAACTAAAATATTATCGTCGAAGTGCACATGAAAGCTTTTAGCGTCCTAGTCAGGGTTTGAAAGAGATTGAAAATATATATTTTCTCAATGGCTTCATCTCAAGGCGATCCATAAGCGTAGCTAGGGGAAGGGAAGGCTACTTGGGCTAGTGTTTGAAAGTTTGTGAATAAATATTTCGTTATACGTTTGTTTACCTACGTGATCTGCGAGTTCTATTAAAATAATCTGTAAGATAAATCACGTTTGATAACCGAATCAAGGAAATAATAAAATATACCTAAGCCTAAACAAAGAACAAGTTTATCTGAGACACGGATCAAGAGATTTAGATTAAAGCCAGAATAAGCTAACGAGCGGTTGATCAGTCGTTAACACTGCAGGTACCTCTGCATTACAATATATTGTTTTCAACTTTCAATATTGAAATCTTTTGTTGTGTTGTGCCCTGGACCCCATTACGTACCCACATCTACAATAAAAAAGAAGTCCTCTACGGCAGCGATGGCGAACCAATAGCACGCGCGCCACTAAATAATTCGGGCACATCAACAATATGCTGGACCTAAAAAAATGACAGAAAAGGGACGTTCGAATGACCGAGTCTGCCCCTGGATGCCATATTTATTTTCATAAATAAATGGCACGTAGACCAATAAAGGTTCGTCATCCCTACTCTACAAGCGGCGATGGCCTAGTTGGGAGTGGAACGGACTGCCGAGATGAATGTCCGCAGGTTCAAAACCCAGGGGCCATACACCTCTGACTTTTCTAAAAAGTTATATGTGTATTCTTTGTGAATTATCGTGCATATCTTTGAAGTTCTCTATAGGGATTTCGAAGGTGTGTGCAGTCTGCCAACCCGCACTAGGCCAGCGTGGTGGACTAAGGTGTTAACCCTCTCAGTTGTAGAGAAGGCCCGTGCTCAGCAGTGAGCAGTATATAATACAGGGCTGGTATGGTGGTGATATCACTGCTCTACGGTATCATACTGCATAGAGGATTGTTGAAAACGCTAGAAAACATTTTTTTTACGGGCACGGCAAAGACTCCACTTCACCTGATGGGAAGCGGAGTGAAGTCCATTTAGAGTATGGACTATTGAAATGATTATCTCTAGTCGATACCCCTTCGTTACGCAACTTGTGTGTAGTCTAACAAAGGCTTATCTTTCATCTTAGATAGTCAATGGCAGGACATAAGAGGCTGAGTTGGTCAGTATATATGTTTAGACTGACCATGGAGCGTGGACGTAGATTTAGTACCCTTATGTGCGAGACACGTGAATATATCAATGCTATAAAATAAAATATCTATAGGTACTATCGGAAAATAATTACATAAGTGATTATTGTTTCAAAAGAATTCAATATAGTGCGAATACAAAAGAAACATAGAATTCAATATTAATAACTGAAAAATATAACGTAAGTAAGTACTAGCTTTTGCTTGCGATTTGCGGTATCGTCCGCGTGATAAACGATATGTGACGTAACGGACAGTTACTTTCGAATTCACTGACCTTGTCTCCCGTGAGCACCCAGGTCTTAACACCAGCTCGCCGCAACGACGCGAGGGTATCAGCCACATCATCCTGGAGACAGTCCTCGACTCCAGTCGCTCCCACCAGGGTTAGCTGCTTTTCCAGTATCCTGTACTGGTGGGTTATTTGTTGCAGAGCTTCAGCGTTTTTGCCGTCTATCCTTTTTATACCTTTAAAACGAAAGATTTTGTTGGTGATTAAAAAAAATATATAATATGGACTGTGAAAACATAATATAGTTTCTACTCGTTTTTGAGTTGGTACTCCATAGTCCAACTATGGAGTACCTACCAGAATTACCAAGAAGAATTTGAAAGAATTCGACATTTCAATGTTATAGAGATTTAATTATTTATTTATTTCATACCAATTTATATAAATAAAAGTCCTCTAACGATTAAATCCTACCAATATTTGAATAAAGTTGCTTTAAAAAAATAAGGTGTATCAGATACTTACTATCTGCGACCCTGGCGTATTCCTCTTCTGGTATTTCTCTATAAGCTACCGCCAACGTCCGAAGACCTTTGTTCGCGAACGTTGTAATATCTCTATTGGTGTCTTCTATGAGTGCGGTGTCCTTGCAGATGGGAAATACTGAACTCTCAGCACCTTTGCAGAACAGCCAAATCTAGAGAAATTAGTCAAGAATCAAAAATCACAGATCTGATCACAATTTTAGATACACGATTATGTCTTGTGATGTATGTAGGGTTCCAGATTCATGTATTGTAAAAATATTCATATATAAGTGAAGCTCTACATTGTGCTTCCCCTAAAGATTTCCAGACGGATCTGTTGAAAGCGGCCTGCATCCAGCAAGATATAATTCTACATTGGGTACAAGGAAATTTAATAACTTATACTTTGCTCTGGGTTCTCCATAAGCTGGCGGGTCGTAAGAACCAAGTCAAATCCCGTAACAATTAAGCAAGCAACATGATAATCATTAATTACAGCATTACGGACGATGAACACGATAAAGCAGATTATACTTAATTAATTAAAATCATTTCTACCTTTCCATCCTTATCTCTAACAATCACAGACATCCTTTTCCGCTCCGACGTAAATTCGATCACTTGTAACCTCTCGTACATTTCTGTATTTTCACCTATCTTCAATAGCAGATTATTTCCTTCTTCGCCTAGAAACGTAACTCCTACTCTATGAGCCACTTCTACTAACGCTTTCTCATCAGGACTACTGCCTTGGTAGTCCATGGTACCTCCTCCATTCTCTATGAGATTGTTCCATGAGATATTGTCTAAACCATTTGTTCCGTTGGTACCAATGACGCCATTAACAGAGGCACTCTTTATCTTCTTTCTTCGGAAGAAATTCATGAGCTGAAGATCTCCGGTGCCGGAGAGCTTAGCGCTCAATTTCTTCATGTCTTCGCTGGAGATTTGCACTGAATGGCACAGAGCGAGTATTGTGAAGAAAAATTTGATATCTGTCTGGAATAGAAAACAATCTGTGTAATTTCTGTTGATTGATTTTAGTTTATGTATAGTTGTAATTTTCTTGGTGTTCATTGTATGGGATAGAAGGATATTGTTTATTTTGAATATACATTGGCACATCATGGCAAACGCATACCTACCCACCATCAAATTCTAACACCGCTACCGCTACACCACGCTCTACTCTAGACCGCTTAAGTCATCCTACGTAAAGTTCTATACCTACAATGATCTCATTCTATAAATACTGAGAACTGATATATCAATAGGTAATGGTTTTCCCAAGGTATCGAATATGCGATTACAGATTTAGCTGTCGGATAAAATCAAAAAATATTTTTATCAGTTTCAAGTTACACTGTCATACATCATCTCATTAGTTTAGTGGTGTACCGTGATTTTCTAGATTCCGTTGGTCGGACAATTCCATTGATTCTTATATATTATAAAACAAAGTCCCCCGCCACGTCCGTCTGTCTGAATGCGATACTCAAAAACTGCCGATCGGATTTCGATAAAATTTGGTATGGAGATAGTTTTTGACCTAAGTGGTAAGGACATAGCCTACTTTTGATTCCCGAAAAACTTATTTACGTGGGTGAAGTCGCGAGCCAAAGCTAGTTACTTTTTACATTTTTAGTCTGCCTCGGTGGCGGTCGGTAGTTGTGTTGCGGTACCTACAACACTGCTCATATATCGCTGGTTTGAATCCCGAGTCCCCGTTTGGCGATGGGTTCGCCCCCTATCACATCATGGAACAGACCTATCTCTATGCATGGTACCTATAGCAGATGTTTATGAGCGAAATGGCGAAAAGTGGGTGGAAAGGCGTGTGTTCACAGGGACTGCCCAACTGAAGCAGCTCTCAAAGGATAAAATAAACAACGCCACGTTCATTTTTTAAAATTATAAATAGATCTATGGGAAAATGAATTTTCTTCATAATTTCCTTGATCGTGAACTTATCGGATATTTCTTCTCTTCCGTTTTTTGTTTCTTAAGCGAAAAGTGATTTTAAAGAGGTGAGTCCCAACTCTCAATTTGTTGGGCTTTTGTGCCTTCGTAAACTTGGTAAAGGCTTATGATCGTGTGCCGAGGAATAAGCTGTAGTCAACGTTGACATTAACTTATGGGACTGACGGCCGCCTAGTGAGAGCATTGAAGTCTCTGCAATGAGAACTCCAAAGCCTGCATCAAGGTAAAGGGAGCAGTAATAGGGATTCGCAATATTGTGCTATTGCCGACGCTTATGTATGTAAGTGAATGCTGCTTTGGCAGAAGAAGCACGAAAATCGAGTAAGTGCGGTGGAACTGCATTCTTTACAAATTATGTTATGCGGAGTCAATATTTCTTATCGTATGGGGATACTATGATAAGACAACGTTATAAATTGCAGGATGATGTGACTAAAATTAAAAGAAGTATGCTAAGATAATTTTGGCATGTAGAGAGGATGGTTGAAAGAGGAGTTACGGAGTTATTTATCGAGCGACAAAGACACTTTTATTATTATACTTTTTAGAGATTTGTGTGTCGGGGGTTATTTTAATTTAATTTTTATTTCAATATTTTTTAATTATTTTATTCTCCATCATGAAGCCTTGATAATCCACAATCTAACACCTACTCGATGAGACCATCCTTATGAGCCCATACACGCTAAATCTGCTATAAGTTGCTAAGGAGTTGGGTATTCCGCAGACTACTTGATGCTGCAGCATCAACTCATGTTTAAAATTATTGCCGAAGCTACAGTAGGTACACCAAATTTTAATAACATCGGGCTTTTTAAATTGGAAATGAGCTGATAATCTTCAAACGCCTGAACAAATCTTCATAAATTATAGCTAAGAAGCATCGCGATCTTATCAGCTTTCAAACAAAAAAAACCGCGTCAAGATTGGTCCATTCGTTTGAGAGCTACGATGCCACAGACAGACATACAGATACACACATATACACCCTAAACTTATAACACCCCGCTTTTTTGTCGGGGGCTAAAAAAAAAACTTAAGGTTCAACAAATAGCCAACAATGATATAATAACTAATGCAATTGTAAAGTCACTAATTACATATAAGAAAATAAAAGAAATATTATTAGGCAATTTAATTTAATGGATAGTTTTATAAATTGTTTACAATTTAATATACAAAGTTTACAGAGTAAAAAAGGCTTATTTCAAAACCTATTACAAGAAAAAGATGTGGATATATTTAATGAAACTTGGCTTAAATTTGACTCCAGAATACCACATTTTCCAAATTATAATTTTATCTACATATATTCTGTGAATTCTCATAATGGTGTAGGCATTTTGTTGAAACATAATTTTAAATCCATTCAAAACATATGCATCTCAATAGAAACTAAATCTGGACCTATTACAATATTTTGTATTTATTTCCCTCCCAATAATAGATTTGACTCGGCACAGATAAAAGATCTCTTCAAGGGCATTTCAAAGCCATGTATAGTGATAGGTGACTTTAATGCACATAATTTGGCTTTTGGATGTCAAAATAACAATATAATAGATGATTTGTGTATTATGAATGATGGTTCACCAACTACTGTGCCATATCCTAACAGGCAAGCCCCTGCTATAGACCTAATACTTGTCAGCTCTACCATTTCTAATTTATGCAACTGGTCTAAAAAAGCTATATGCCATTGAAAAGAACACTCTAAAGAAGAAAGTATTACTTCTTAGCATAATTTATGTAATAGTTTTAATAGTTAATCTATTGTATGTATGTATCTAGAATTTGGAATTACATAAAAAAAATCAAAAGGATAGGAAGTAATCCGCTTAACAAAATTTTTAATGATGAATGGATCCCAACTATTTTCAATAATTTAACAGATACTACTCAAATAAATCTAGATAGATGACATGTTTATTTAATAGTGGTAAAGAGAGTGAGAAGAATCCTTTTCTTAATCATAATTTTAGCATGGATGAGTTGAACATTTCTTTAAAAAGTAGAAAAGATACTACTACACTAGGCATGGATGACATACCCTACACGTTAATTAAAACTACATATGAATGCAAAAATTATATTGCTCAATATATTTAATAGATTGTGGTAAGAATTAATAATACCCATATCATGGAAAACACAATATATAATTCCAATTTTAAAACTTAATAAACCTATTAATAATTTACCTCATACAGACTAGTGATGTAACGAATATCCAATTTCCAACATTCGCGAACGCGAATGCGCATATTTTATTCCAATATTCGCGAATGCGAATATGGGATTTTTATTTGGCACCAAAAGATTTTATCGCACGTTACGTGAAATTAGCTGTAATGTAACACCTATGCACCTGATAGTAAGCGTCGTGAAGTCCAGATATAGTGGTCCGTTTGAAATATGTCAGCGACATTCGTTCTCTTACGAATCTCTTCATTTCCAATTTGATTGCGCAGAGAAACACCGAGCATCTTCAAAGTTCGCTGAGTGACTGTGAGCCGTCTTGGGTGGCCCATAGTCAGAGGTCACGTCTCAAAGCCGAAGGTCATCACTGGTAACACTCATTGATTGTAGATTTTGTCTTTAAGCTCTGAGGTTTTTAGATGAGAAGACCTTGCCTAGTTTCCCGAACGCTGCTCAACCGAGCTGGTTTTGGCCTCTATCTTGAAGTTGGACTTGCCTAACTGGACCACTTTTCTTAGATAGACAGATTCGTCAACTATTTCGTGAGTTACATTCTCAACACTAATCGGCATGTGCACAAAATGAGCATTGGACATTTATTTATTTTCACATGTCATATCCAAAATATTCGCATAATTTCTCGCGAATGCGAATGCGAATATTCGCGAATGTGAATATTCGTTACACCACTAATACAGACCAATTTCACTATCATCTTGTATAGGTAAACTTTTTGAAAACATTGATCAAAATATACTGACTGTAATTACTCATCTAAATACTGCAATTGATCAGTTGTACTTTTATTATAATAATTAGATATTAGTCAAGAAAAATGTTCAGTTTTAATATTTAGTAACACATCCCCAACACACATTACTTATAACAATATTCAGATTCCTGTAGTAGCACAGCACAAATTCCTAGGTGTTACATTTGATAAAAAATTAAAGTTTGATGTTGATTTAAAACAAATAACTAAGAATGCTTTAAGAGGCATAAATATCTTAAAACATCTAGCAGGAACATTTTGGGGATCTGATCGCTAAACTATGAATGTGCTATACAAAAGCATTGTCAGAAGTAAGTTTGACTTTAGTAATTTACCCTACATGAATGCTAACAGTACTCTTCCTAAAAAATTAGATGTTATACAAAACATTGGAATGAGACTTGTTTGTGGAGCAATACGCTCCACACCAATAAATTCATTAGAAGTTGAAACTTGCATACCTCCACTGGCTTAACGTCGATTGCAGTTAGCTGCGAGATTCTACTTGAAAATATTATCCTTAAGTCAAAGTTCTTTATTGAACAAACTTTCTGTACAGTCAGCCACAAAAGTAGCTGAACAAAATTAAAAACTTCAAAACGCTTCTGCACGTTCACTCCACTTGAAATATTCTTTTTTCTTTATCTAAAATAAAGTTAACCCTGTGATGTTTATTTTAGTCAAGAAAAAACAATTGTTGATAATGATGCAAAGTTTAAACGCGATTTGAAATTTTGAATTTGTTCAGTTACTTATGTGGCTGACTGTACGTCCTGATATTTCTCAGACAATTCCTGCAATTGTTTTCTCGGCTTCTACATTTATTAATAGGACTTTACCCGAACATTCAAATACTGGGGATCTCTTGGAACTTGAAAATAAATATGACATATTCAGTTTTTTATTAACCCCTAAATAAGAAATTTAAAAGGGGAAAGAAAATAAACCATTGAACCTATTATGGTGAAATTTGATATAGATGTACCTTGAGTATAAATATGGGATATTCATATTTATTAACCACTAACTTAGGGCAGCTAAAGAGGGGAGAAACTAAACCGTGAAAGATATTATTTAGACCAAATTTGGTGTGGATATAATTATCTTAAACCATGATAACAAATATAGGATATTCGTCTTAATCTTTTATCATCTATGATTGAATTTGAAGAAATGGTGGACATGATAATCTACAGTGATCAACAGCTAACACCGCCCTTACCGTTGGTTACTCCTGGAGAACTGAAAAGAAAAATCAACAAACTCGAGAGCAAAAAAGCACCCGGTTTTGACCTCATAACAGCAGAAGTCCTAAAGAACCTTCCCAAAAAACCAATTGTATTTCTAACCATGCTCTTCAATTCAATACTCAGAGTATTCCACTATCCAAAACTATGGAAGATTTCTCAGATATGTATGATAGCAAAACAAGGAAAACCACCCAGCGAACCCAGCTCATACCGGCCAATAAGCTTGCTCCCTATTGTATCAAAGCTGTTCGAAAAAGTACTCCTAACCAGATTGAAACCTTTTCTGGAAGAGAACAAGTGTATACCTGACCACCAATTCGGATTTAGGGAAAAACACGCCACAGTAGAACAAGTACACAGAGTAGTCCAAAAAATTAGACAATCTCTCGAGAAAAAAAAATATTGCTCTGCTGTGTTTATAGACATACAGCAAGCCTTTGATAGAGTCTGGCATAAAGGGCTGCTATACAAACTCAAAACTTCACTACCTAACCCATTCTTTATGATTATAAAGTCATACCTAGAACAAAGGAGATTCCAAGTGAAGTTCGAAGAAGACTTCTCTGATCTATATCACATTAAGGCGTCAGTACCACAGGTATCAGTCCTAGGACCAGTACTATATTCCTTATACACTGCCGACCTACCTGAAACTCCAGGCGTTGTGACAGCAACCTATGCAGATGACACAGCTTGTCTAACAAGTGACAAAGACCCCACCAATGCATCCACACTACTACAGGTCCAGCTAGATAAAATTGATGAGTGGCTTAAGATATGGAGAATTAAGCCGAGCGTAAGTAAATCCATGCAAGTAACCTTCACTCTCTGGAAAGGGGACTGTGCACCAGTGACTATGGATGGAAAAATATTACCAACCAACAACACGGTGAAATACCTTGGCTTACACCTGGATAGACGACTAACTTGGGCAAATCATATAAAAGCCAAAAGAACTGAAGCAAATATGCAACTTAGAAGCTTAACCTGGCTCCTAGGACGTAAATCTCGTCTGTCACTATCCAATAAACTACTTGTGTATAAAGCCCTGATAAAACCCATTTGGACCTATGGCATTGAACTCTGGGGATCTTCCAGTAACTCAAACCTGGAAATACTCCAAAGGTTCCAGAATATTGCACTAAGAACAATCTCACATGCACACTGGTTTGTGAAGAACTCCGAAATTCATAAATTTCTAGAAATATCGACTGTAAGAGAGGAAGTGATGAACTACTGCAAAAAATATAAAGACAGACTAAGCAAACATAGTAATGCACTAGCTAAAGACCTGCTGAATATTCATAATGATAATATAAAACGCCTGAAACGATGGAGCATTCTTGAGCTAGACCAAAGAAAATAAAACACAAACCACTCTAGTATGGTATTACTCAATGGAGTAATACCCAAATCATACCTACATAATATGAAACCATCTGATTAAGGCTGACGAGCCGATTGCAGATAATTATATATATCAAAAAAAAAAAAAAAAAAACTTTTATCAATTCGTAACTAAGTAAGGCAAGGGATGAGAACTGAACCATGTATCTGCTCGTGATGTAATTCAATATAAAATCTAAACAGGTGAAGAACCGATTTCTTTAAAATTAATAAGGTAACTGTAGGTATGGACTCATTTGATTTCAATCGCGAATATTTTCATTAAATGGAAAATATTATTAGGACCTACTTTACCTGTCAACGCCCGCGGCTATAGTTGCATTAAATACCTGGATGCCGGCATCCGCCGCGGGCGTTGACGGTTTAAAGTAATAAATACGATGTATAGTATTAAAAACACGCAGACGTTCGTCATTTTCAGTAGCTACACGTTGTGCCGCACGCTGCCGCAAATCTTGCAGACGTCGCTGTCGTTGTTCGTCATTTTCATTAGCTAAACGTTGTGCCGCACGCTGCCGCAAATCTTGCAGACGTCGCTCTCGTTGTTCGTCATTTTCATTAGCTAAACGTTGTGCCGCACGCTCTCGTGAAACATCTAAATGATAAGACCTTTCAGTTTGTACAATGCTAGTCAAGTTTTGCAAGCATCTTACTTTAGCAGCACGTGTGGGACGAGCAGAAACCTGATTATTTTCATGAAAGTTTTCTTGAAATGAGTCTTCACTGTGTGAAGTTTGAGAAACCTGACCAGTTTGATGACGATGTTCTTCAAGGTGTTCTTTAGACGAGTTGCGGCTTCGTGAAGTTAGATTGTTTAAAAGCGTTTTTTTCCATATTGTTTTTTTCCAATATCGTTTAGGCATTTTAAGTGAACACGTGAGTTAAAAAGACACAAATAATAAAAGTAAACAATTCATTTTCTTGGTCTAACATCGAACCACTGTTGTGACAATCTTAACTGGCCGGTATGACAATTTATTGACACTTCACTGAATACTATGTGTAGGGAAGAGAACAAAAAATCGATTACCCCAAATAACCAATTCTTAAGTGATAACGATTTTTTGTTCAGAGAGTTTATAATCGATAGTCAACAGAGTATTTTTTTTATTAAATGATAAATCTAAATCAGTTCTGGAATTATTTAAGAGAAGAATGTTGTACCGACCACTGTTCAAATTTGTGCGATCTACAATTGAAACGTTTTGTTTGTAAACCGTGTAACTTGGATACTTGTAAAGGAATTGTATTTTATGAAAGACTGGCTCAAAGGACAAGTATCCAGAGCCGTAATACTAAATTTAAAAAAAAACATACACAATGAATCTTTCTATTACGGTAGTCAGTGATTTAAGTCGTAGTTTTTTTATCTCGGGCCAAAATTTCACCTTTATCCTTTATTTAAACTTACACCAATACTAATATCTTGAAACATTTTTTTATAATTATATGTACATAAACAGGGGCTATTGACCTGCTTCAGTTGAACACTCTATCATGATATACCCTGTATATAATTTCCAAGTTTCGATTTTTCTCAGTAATCGTTTATATTTCGATTCCAAACGATTAAAAACTTTCTCAACGCTACGCCCGTGAACTGAAGGATACAATCAAGGATAAAAATCAAGATGAGTTTTGGCGGGAAATTGGAAGTGTCATGAGGTGCTCTTGTTTTAATTCATTATTTTGGTGATATTTAGTGTTTTATTGCATAATTATGGTGGTATATTATCCAATATAGTTCTATTAAAGAGCTCAAATGAAGTGAATTGAAATAATTGTGCTAATCAAGTGTTTTTTTTTGTTGCCGCCAAAACTCCGCGATAAAGTCTTGGTAAGGTAGCCACTGCTTTACTTCGACATACTACAGATAATAAAATAGACGAACCAAACTTGACATTGGCAAAATGTGAACACCCACAAATGCCATTATAAAAAAAAAAAAAAAAAAAAAAAAAAAAATCAAGATTAAATTCTTTATTTGAGTTTTGGCGGGAACTTGGAAGTGTCATGAGGTGCTCTTGTTTTAATTCATTATTTTGGTGATACTTAGTGTTATATTGCATAATTATGGTGGTATATTATCCAATATAGTTCTATTAAAGAGCTCAAATGAAGTGAATTGAAATAATTGTGCTAATCAAGTGTTTTTTTTTGTTGCCGCCAAAACTCCTCGATAAAGTCTTGGTAAGGTAGTCACTGCTTTACTTCGACATACTACAGATGATAAAATAGACAAGCCAAACTTGACATTGGCAAAATGTGAACACAAATGCCATTATAAAAAAAAAAAAAATTCTTTATTTGAGTTTTGGCGGGAACTTGGAAGTGTCATGAGGTGCTCTTGTTTTAATTCATTATTTCGGTGATATTTAGTGTTATATTGCATAATTATGGTGGTATATTATCCAATATAGTTCTATTATAGAGCTCAAATGAAGTGAATTGAAATAATTGTGCTAATCAAGTGTTTTTTTGTTGCTGCCAATACTCCTCGATAAAGTCTTGGTAAGGTAGCCACTGCTTTACTTCGACATACTACTACAGAGAATAAAATAGACAAACCAAACTTGACATTGGCAAAATGTGAACACAAATGCCATTATATAAAAAAAAAAAAACTTAATTTTTTTAGTATATTTTTACAATATTAATTCAAGGTTGGTACACAAATATTATACTCATTGTTATTAGTTATATGGAGAACATGGTAAATATTTGCAATCATATAGTTGAATTTTGTACTTTTTACTCGACTGCGAAAGAAGGAGGGTTATGTTTTTCGAGTGTGTGTATCATCATCATCAGCCCTGTATTATATATTGCCCACTGCTGAGCACAGGCCTCCTCTACTACTGAGAGGGGTTAGGCCTTAGTCCACCACGCTGGCCTAGTGCGGGTTGGCAGACTTCACATACCCTCGAGATTCTTATGGAGAATTCTCAGGTATGTAGGTTTCCTCACGATGTTTTCCTTCACCGTTAAAGCGAACGATAATTGATAAACAATACACACGTAACTTCGAAAATTCAGAGGTGTGTGCCTTGGGTTTTGAACCTGCGGACATTGTCTCGGCAGACCGTTCCATTCCCAACTTGGCTATCGTCACTTGTTGTGTGTGTATGTATGTATGTTTATATATTTCTTTGGCACGCCCTATACAGCCTAAACGGCTTGTCGTATTTTTATGTGAGTGGTGTCAATAGATTCGTCTTAGTCATGAGAGTGACACTGGGTACAACAAAATAAAGGATTATTGGCGGCAAAAAGTAATCTCAAAAAAAAAATGTTTTCAAAATACATCGAGTGTGGTATCAAAATAAATAAGAAAAAAATGTATTTTATTGTAAAAAAAAGCGTGGGGTGCTTTTTAAGACATTATCAAAATGATATATAATACTTCTACTCATATTATCTGTCAATAAAATATTTATAACTATTGTCACCATGCACCCCACGCTTTTCTTACAATAAAATATTTTTTTTTCATATTTACACTATTCTTAATTCAAATTTATTTTCTATTTTTTAGTTGGATTTTCTATAAAGCGTGTTTTTTAGTTTTTTTAAACTATTATTTATTTTTATTTTTTTAGTTCTGTTCACTATTGTCCATTTAACAAACACACCAACAGAAGGCGCTAGTACAGCATAAAATTTTCACATTATCTTTCATAACTCAATAAAAAAACGAAATATATATTTTTTTAAAATACAGTTAAATTCTGTATCTTTTTCTCAACATATTAGCATATCATAAAATGTCGCGCGTCGTATGTTGCGCGTGTGGCGGAGTGTTGCGCGCTTCGGCCTCTGCATCGCGCAATCGTTTGGTAAACGTCGATAAGTGGGTCAAAATCGCGCCCAAAGGAGTCGGAGCCGGAGAGTTACAAACAAACATACAGATATATAAGTGGAGCTAATATAAAGCGTGTAATAAAGAACTTTTAACGGTGATTACGAATATTTATATAACTTTAATTAACTTATAATTAGGCGTGAGTCATAACAGGCAAAATTAGATACTTGTTACATCTGTTCCAGTTACATTGAAATAGCAGTTCCAAAATCCTGTTACAAAACAACAGGTTGTTACTTATTACTATATAGTGACTATTAGAACTTGTTACCGTTTGTGTTGTGATTGTACCAAAAAAGTAGTTAACAGGTTATTATTGGAAACTGGTTATCTCTTTCTTACTCATAGGAATATCGCATGTCAGACTAGACAGAAGCTTCAAAACTGTAAATCAAAATCCGTCTGCCGAGCCGCGGTCGCAGCTCAACTCGAAAATTAAACAAAATGAACGCAGCACCAGTAGTTTCACCTTGTCATTTGGAGTTTACCCCTAGATATTAGTAGAGATATCCTGAAATTCCTCAGACTAAAAAAAAACCTATATGAGCGAACATTATTATAAAAATGGCGTTTCACGAATTTAATAACGGAAAATAGGTACTTAAGTACGAATAAAACTTATTCTATAGGGTCTCTTAACCTGGATCAACTTTTATATCGTCTAAAAACGATCCTTGCAACTGGCAATAGAAAAATTAACATGATAAATTTGATTTAATAGATAACATTTACAACAAATTGATTGAATTTCCTTCAAAACATATAAATAGGGTGGTGTCTATAAGTATTTTTTTTTAAACCTTTAGCTTGATTTTCCCCCAAATTTCCCTAAATCCCTTACTATGGCAAAAAATCCCTTACAAAATTAGGCCTTTTCCCCTCAAAAAGGGATAAATTCCTCAAAGTGGAAACACTGACAACTACGCAAAAATGCTCGCCACACTGTTGCGGTCCAATCCGCTTATATCGATGCTGAGCATAACTGACATAAGTGACAACTTTAACATATATTATCTCTTTCTTACTTAGACGAATGTCGCAAGTAAGACTAGAGAGAAGCTTGTGACAAAAGGTATAGAACGTTTTGTTATCATAACAAACTGGAACATATGGAACTGTCTATAACAGATTGTCACTAGTAACAGATGTTATCCCTTTCTTATTAATGAAAATATCATAAGCAAGAATAAAGAGAAGCTTGTTATTTTGTGTAAAGGAACTTTTGGACCGAAAGTTTTGGTCACTTTGCGAGGTGTGGAACTGGAACTGCTTTTTTCAATTTGTTCAAAACAGTTATCGATTGCTATTTGTTTATACCTGTTATAAATAACTGTTACGATAAATATGCCTCACTCCTACTTATAATTTGGTTGGTGATATAGGTAGAGCAACAATATCTCGGAGTGAGCAGATGCCTCCGACTGCGTTTGTGAACACGGTCAGTGTCAACTAAGATTATTCAAAACCAAAGTAAAATATTCAAATTAAAATCTTGTTTGTATCTTTTCAGTTCTTCAATGAAGATAATAAAAATGGCAGATATTGACGCAGTCGGGGTTTTTTTTCATATATTTTTTTAGCTTTTTTAAACCTTTACTTACATTTAAAATATCAATTTACAAAGTGAAACAAGAATAACTGACCTGAAGAACGCCAACTGGTTCATCAAATCTCTCGGTGTCGTAGAGTCTAGAGTCCCTCTCCTCGTAGATGTGACCCTTGATGGAGCAGGCCTTGAACACCATGAGGTTTTTGGTCAGCGTGCCGGTCTTGTCGGAAAATAGCACTTCCACCTGCCCGAGTTCTTCGTTCAGGTCAGAAGTATTAGCCATGGCTGGCCGACCGGTCTCCTCACAACGAAGGTCTTCATCCCAACCAATGAAGAGAGCACCTACGGCCCAAAGACGAGCTTAAATATGATGCTGTGGGCAGCTAAAAGTACCTACATAATAGTGATTGTACATCTATATTCTAAGTGGATCTAAATGACCTAAAAAGATCCTGATAATTAATCTTGTACACAAAACATGCTGCTATATTCACAAGTTTTATTTTGTATTTGATTGTTAAGATTAATCTCCAAACGTTTGAACCCAGGGGCTTTCATTAGCCGTTAGGAATTTTTAGAGTGTGATTTTCGCAGAAGGAACCGCAAGTAAACACCAAATTCTATCATGCAATGTAATATAGTGCAATCAGCCTTGTATTATATAGTGCCCACTGCTGAGCACGGGCCTCCTCTACTACTGAGAGGGGTTAGGCCTTAGTCCACCACGCTGGCCTAGTGCGGGTGGGCAGACTTCACATACCCTCGAGATTCTTATGGAGAATTCTCAGGAATGTAGGTTTCCTCACGATGTTTTCTTACACCGTTAAAGCGAACGATAATTGATAAAAAATAAACATATAACTTCGATAAGTCAGAGGTGTGTGCCTTGGGTTTTGAACCTACAAATATTGTCTCAGCAGACCGTTCCGTTCCCAACTAGGCTATCGTCTACTTTTACATCCTACTAATATTATAAACGCGAAAGTTTGTAAGTATGGATGTTTGTTACTCTTTCACGCCAAAACTACTGAACGGATTTCGATGAAATTTGGCACACGTGTAGATTATGTCCTGGATTAACACATGGGAAAATATAAAGCGGGACTTTTATCCCGGGAAAACTCATTCACGCGAGCGGGGCCGCAGGTAAAAACTTGTTCTATCATAAACATTATTAATGAATTTCTATACTCTATAGTCTATACTCACCAATAAACTTATACAACTCTATAGTAACATACAAGGACATAGGAATGATATAATAATAGAGAAGCAGGAACGAGAAGAGATCTTGCAGTATGTACGAGATGGACGGAGGGAAGGGAGGCCCTGGACCAAGGTACAGGTCCCGCTCAGGGTTGCGCTGCTCGATAACGAGCTTGGCTGCGAGGGAGACGAACATCTCCACCACGAGGAGTAGAATGAAGAATAGGAGGAACCCGTTGACGGCCAATTCACATGATGAGAACTTGTTACCGCTGTACTTAGAATTCAGAGCTAGCTTGGTTTCTTCCCCTGGAATCAATACAAATAACAAAAAAGTAATTAGGCTATCAACTTTGTTTTTAAAGTGGCGACAAGCGAATATAAATTTACTTAGTAATTTCCCCTGTCTTTGAACATTTTCAATACCAGGGTAATGATTTTTGTGTGCAAAGGAATGGGGATGAGAGTTTATCTATGACCTTCTCAGACCATACGAAGATAACAGTATCATCCGGGTAGATGGAATCACGCTCTTAGGTTCTACTCTACTACAGATACTTGGCTCTACCACATATATTTTTAGACTCAAAGTTACCTGTGTACACAGCGCATCCGATTGCCCACTCAGTATTTTTGACCCTGGAGCCCCTCAGCATCAAATTGTCAGGAGAGAGTACCAAGCTGTCCAGACCGGGTATCTCCAACCGTCCGTAGAACGTGTACAGGTCCGCCACCGGGTTCGGCACCTCGATGCGCATGTGTTGGGGGAGAATATCTATGAAGATAGGGTTATATAATAAATTATATGATTTATAAATGAAGTAATTTTTCTGTGAGTTTCTAGTAGCCGTCGTTTGAGGTTAATGTTGAAATGATTGCGCAAGTATTTGTGTTAGCTCTAAGAGCTCGTTTTCGGAGACGCGGGGTGTCGCGCGGCGCGTGTGGAGGTCGTGTCAAGTCGTCGAGCGCAGTGACAGGGCGTGCGGCGCCGCGGGTGTCACTAGGACGAAGAATTGCAATCTGCAGGCTCCGCCGCAAATATCGCGCAAACGCGTGTAAAATCGCTTCACCGTAAACACACTCATTCAACGCCATATGTTTGAATTTAGTGCGTGCAGCCCCACCCAACGCCACGCGCGACGTCTCCGTAAATGAGGGCTAAATGTTATGCGAGCAAAACTTGTACGTAGTTACAGAATCAGACCAGTCAAGTTGACTGATAGGCGTATTTTTACTGAATCAAAGTTATTCGTTGTTCGCCATTCACAAGTCATGATATTAGATAAAGGTTCTTTGTTTATCATAAAATGATAAAGCACTTACCTGGCGTATACCCAACCAACGGCGGCGGGACCCTCAAAGTCTTGAGATTGGTCTCCCCATCCAAGTTGGCAGTGGTCACGTAGCATTTCCCCTTCTCCCCCACGGAGCACAGCAGTACCAGGTCTGCCGGCACCTCCTTCCCCCGCTTAACCCTCACCAGGGTCCCGGGGGCAATAGACGAGTTCTTCACTTCTTTTATCACACCTTTGTGTACTATTTCCACTGTGGATAAAGTACAGATCTATTTATTATTAAAAAAAATACTCCAATATTGTTTACCTATACGTTGATAAAGTATTATATCACTTTATTTTTTAAGTTAAATTGATTCGGTACCTAATATTATGTTATTATTTCAAAATGTCTAGGTTTAAGGTCTAAATTTAAATGCTTTGGAGCACATAATATTAAACGGAAGTGTAGTATCATTACCCCTAATATTAAATATTGAAATACAACATTGAAACGGGTGCTTCAAAGCTCCCAGTGTGTGAATAAGATAGTCAATGCCAAATCGCAGTTGCCAATTCGTTTAGTGGCACCAAGGTATATGAAAAATCTAATCTACTATATGAAAAATCGCTATAAGATATCGTAAACCTTGATCACTCGATACGTCCTTATCTCCGAGATCAGATAACTTGAACTATTTCATCCAGTTCTTAAATAAACAGGTGAACTGAATTACTATATTATGGTAGTTTTATCACTATGAGTGATGTATGTAGTAGTAGTAATAGAGTCCAGTATAAATATAATATATATCTACCCATGCTCAGTAGAGGGGCTAAATAGAAAAGAAAGGCTAATAATTATTCATGTATTTATGCAAGAATATACATCAAGTTATTCGCCAATAGTCTAAATACGGCATTATATTTTTTAAATACTTAAATTACAACACTTCTGCTATACCATACCAGCCTTGTATTATATAGGCACTGCCCACTGCTGAGCACGGGCCTCCTCCAAAACTGGAGAGTTTAGGACTTAGTACACCACGCTGGCCTAATGCGGTTTGGAAGACTTCACATACCTTCTAAATTCTTATAGAGAACTTCTCAGATATGCAGGTTTCCTCACGATGTTTTCCTTCACCATTAAAGCGAGCGATAATTCACAAAGAATATACACATAACTTTTTAGAAAAGTCAGTGGTGCGTGCCCTCGTATTTTGAACCTGCGGATATTCGTCTCGGCAGCCCGTTCCACTCCTAACTAGGCTATCGTCGTACTTCTACTATACCAGAACCTAATTGAACTGCATTCTCAACTTCGTTTAGGGTTCCTAGATTAATATCACGCGTCATTTACGTATTTTTATTGACTGATAGTAAGATGCAAAATATGTTTTTATCTTCAAGCTTCGTATTTGCGTAGACTATTGCTTGTAATAAATGTTACAACTATTGTAAATAAATAAGCTGTATTGCCATAAATGTATTATGTTTTACGGTTCCATTGCTGATTAAGCATTTAGCCCTTCGATAGTCAATGTCGCGTAGGTATGAGAAAATATAGTAACATCTTTATTGGTCAAGAGTATACGACGAAATTGTGCTAGCTAAATAATGCTAGCTGAATTACCATCTTTATTCCTATTTAAAGTATTTCCTGTTTATAGTGACGTAAAATAAAAAAATCTTGCACTTGAATCCTGAAACTTGGTAGGTACAGCTACCAAAGAATGGCTGATTGCCATCGGAGAGTTGTCACCCTTTTTAGAACTTATTAAATTCAATTAATATTAATAAAATATGATGACAAAATATTGATTATTAGGTATTGTATATGATCAAATGTAGGTGAATATTCGAAAAATATATAAATTATTATAAAAAAAATATTGTGTATTGCATCTCTGAATACCACTTCAATGAATTTGTAATATAAAAAACTGAAAAAAAATCTCTTTTGCCGGTGTATTATATCTATACTAATATATAAAGCTGAAGAGTTTGTTTGTTTGTTTGTTTGAACGCGCTAATCTCAGGAACTACTGGACCGATTTTGAAAATTCTTTCACTAATAGGAAGCTACATTACTCCTTAGTGCTATAGGCTACTTTTTATCCCGGAAAAACTTTTCCACGCGGGCGGAGCCGCGCGCAATGCTAGTATTGAATAAAAATGTGGACTTCATAACTGCCGACATAAGTTTACGTTGACAGGGGGCGCGAGAGACAACCCTATACAAGTGCAAAATCAAAATCGATGGCAGTCCGATTCCATATCGATCAACACCGTTTCCGTAATGAGATAACGTATTGATTAAACCGTCCGTGACTGATAACACAAGTGCACTCGCAGATTTATCAACTACACTAGTATTAATATACAACGTAATTTTAATAACCAAAGATTATATCATTTCAATTACTTATCCCTTTGTTTATCAAATAAATAAATAACATGGGCGTTACGTAGAAGAAATGTACCTATAGATTATTGTTTTAAGAAATTCACAAGAGTTGACCGGAATGGAATTGGAATATTGGATGTCCTTGTCGTAACTCTACAGTCTAGCTAAATAAAGAGATTTAATCCAGAATCCATTACGGCCGCTCAGTCAAGTCAACCGGCTTCAAGTTGGACATGACACCTCGCTTCTCCTCCCTGGCTAGACATACATATAACATACATATATACATACCTACATACACACACCCGCTCTTTATCCTCGAAGGGGTAGGCAGAGGCGCAACTAGTGCACCCACTTTTCGCCGTACGTTTTCCGTCCCGTGATGTGATAGGGGGCAAGCCTATCACCATATCGGGCACAAATTGCAGACTCCGGGCTGATACTGAGTAGAAAAATCCAATATCATTTTGCTCGACCCGGCCATCGAACCCGAAACCTCAGCATTGCAGTCGTACCGTAATACAACTACGCCGAGAAAAACCTAGCCATTTCATAAAGAAACGAAATTGTTTTAAAAGAAATGTCGAGAGCTTCTTACGCACCGCCTTACCGGATGTTATGTTATTACGGGTTTTCCACCATTTATCAACAAACTGACTGATAAAGCTACAATCTTCTGCGAAATTAATGATTCAAAATGGCATTTGAAATATACAATACCGCCATTTGCAATACATTGATATTAGATATGTAATCAATTTCATGTGTAAGTACTAAGTACATTTAGATGTTGATATTATAAATCAGTAAAATATATCTAGAGTAAGCTTATGTCGGTTATAAAGTTTTCTACAATAAAATATTTAAAATACTTACTGTTTTTCATAGAAAAGGTTATCATTGAATTCTATTTATTATCGTCACTTGCTGGTGGGTGGATACTGAATACTTATTTTGACACCAAACTAATAAGGGACGTCGTAGTTTTGTATAGGGAACGTGCACGAACTATAGGTGGCAGCACAAATTCGAAATAAGAGCCATATATGTGTTTTTTTTATGGCATTGAATGACGATACGAGCATGCCGTTGGTAAGCGATACGACCACCCATAAACAGTAGCAACACCATTTAGCACATTGAGTTACAAAGTACTTTGTGGCATTCTACTGCGCTCGTCATCCTGAGACATAAGATGTTAAGTCTCACTATGTCCTGTAGTTACACTGGCTACAATGTCCTTTAAACCGAAACACAACAGTGCATGCACACTGCTGCTTGGCGGTAGAAATAGACATTGCGGTGGTACCCACCCAGACGGACTCTTACATATGAGAGACCTACCACCAGTATAAAAAGAGAAGCTTTTTAGATCAATAATTTATTTATATTTTCTTTTAATATGACAATAAAGATAATATATGGGCTCCGGCCGAATATTATTGATACTCAGCGTGGCTAGAATATGCTTTTTTTTTATAGATGGAAGCTATTTATTTTGATGTTATTGAAGCAAAATTAGGAGATTATGTTCCCTTAATTACAGATTTGTTTATATTGAATATTATCTTCAAAACTTCTTTATTTTTATAAATTACATACATAATGAGAAATTTCTGAATGCTTTTGGAATACATACTTATGTATGTTTTATACAGCTTTTATTATTTTTGTCTATTTCAATTTTCAACATAACCATGGATATAAGTACTTTTTTTATGGCATTAAATGACGAGACGAGCATACCGTTCGCTTGATGGTAAGCGATACGATCACCCTTAAACAGTAGCAACACCATCCAGCACCTTGAGTTACAAAGTACTGTGTGGCATTCCACTGCGCTCGTCATCCTGAGACATAAGCTGTTAAGTATCATTATGTCAAGTAGTTACACTGGTTACAATGTCCTTCAAACCGAAATACAACAGTGCATGCACACTGCTGCTTGGTGGTAGATAAAGAAGTTGCGGTGGTACCCACCCAGACGGACTCTTACATATGAGAAACCTACCACCAGTGTGTCACCATTGTGAACTATTCTTGGGAACGTAATAGAATTTCACACCATTTGATGTGTTTATTTTTATGTTTTGGAGCATCCAGATACACAGCAGTACATTATCAACCAATTAGGTATATGTTATTTTTATCCTTTTAATATGAATATGTTACGTCAATGCCAAGTATAGATAGGTTGAAAGATTCAGATTGCGCCACCAGACGGCAGAGCGTCGGACGCGACGTACACGTTCCCTATTTAGCGTGAATGCCAACCCGAACGGCAAGGAAACCAATATGGCATTTGCTTGTCTTTTCTACGTTAAGGCACAGTGTTAAGGGTAGAAGGGAATATTGATTCCGAAAAACCTAAACTCAAAGAAAACATTTGCGTTATACAAATATCTATTACTAGGGGTTGATCGCGGATTCGCCCGTGTGAAAAGCCTTTAACGCTACAAAACTCCGGACAAGACAGTACAATGCCAGCGTTATCTAGCTAAAGAATCAGATAAAAATATCCATTATTTCCCCTGGCAATAAATTACGGGGATATAAAGTAGCCTATTTGTCAGGACATGGTCTACCCGTGTGCCAAATTTTATCCAAATCCGATCTGTAGTTTCTCTGTTTACTTCTAACAAACATACAAACATCCACACATTTTCAGCAACTTTCGCAGTTGTAATATAAAGTAAGATTGTGTCTCTTATGTGGAAACGTGTGTCTGGCATAGCTCACGTTACTTTGTGGAGCATCCCCTTAAATTCTCTAAAGAATCGATCTATTCACCTAATTTGTCTCCAGTATCAAGAAGCAAAACTCTGTCTGTTAGAAGTACTGGAGGACAAAGCACTCGAAACATAATAATTTAAGTGAAGTTGAATTAGTGTTTTCCGTACTCAAGAAGAGGGAAAGTTTAGGCTGACGCTGTATCGGCTCGTTGGTTTAGGGGTAGGTATAATTTTTTTAGGGTGCGAGAGGTTCCGGGTTCACATTCCGGACGAGCCCTAATATTCTTTGCTTAAGTACCTATAATAAGCATGACGCTAGAGAGTTTTCCGAATCGCTGACCAATTTGTAACCGTACCTGAAGTTTATCAAGGTAATAGTGGTTTTTTTAATTTGTTAAAATGTTAAGGTAGACTGAAACGTAAGAACTTATATACTACTGTATAAAGAGAGTATAAATTACATATATTTAATTGAAATTATTGAAACATTTAATATAAATTTAAACCGATCGATTATAGTGCGCTCCATTTTGATATCAATACAACACTATTAGTAAAAATGTGGAGCGAAAATTATACATAATATGTTTCTTCCTGGGGCTTGGTTTTTTTAATCTGTAAACATTTTTTTAGTGGTAAATGGTCAATGAATAAGAAGTTGAAGAATTGATTTTCATTTTTTCATATAAAATCACGTAAGTAATATTATGTAGCTGTTGTATGATAATTGATAAACTCACCTATTTGATTATTAACTTTATTATCAGCTTTATGCCGTAGCCAGTCTTCGTAACCTTGCTTCGCAGCAGTTACCAACACCATGAACGAGAGAGGTAAGATGCTGGTGAACGGTGACACTGGGCTATCTGCAAACAAAGAAAAAAAAAATGAAAGTAAAGGACAGTCATTTGGAGGTAAAATAGTAGTAGACGGATAGAAGATACAAAAGAGCACAGATAGTAAAATACCTGCGGGCTGTGGTAGGTCTCTCGTATGCGAGGAGCCGTCTGGGTAGGTACCACCGCAATGTCTATTACTACCGCCAAGCAGCAGTGTGCATGTACTGTTGTGTTCTGGTTTGAATGACTTTGTAGCCAGCATAACTACTGGACATAATGAGACTAGAAAAACCCAATATCACTTTGCCCGACCCGGGGATCAAACCCGAAACCTCAGCATTGCATTCGTACCGTAATACAACTTGGGTTTTACCCCCCTTTTCTTCCTTTGAAACTTGTCTACGCATATATCATTGCCTTGCAATTGTGGTGTTAACCTAAAGTACATAACAGAACTTGATGTCATATCTAATATAGATTTATAAATAATACTCGCTGTGACGTCACAAATTAGTAAAACAATTAGATGGAAAACCAATTTGCGTCATCATCATTACCCATTATATAATCTACTATCCTTTTAGAGTGTTGTTAAAAGGCCTTGAGAGTGTAATACTAGAAAACTATTTTGCATATGGAAGAATAACCTGGTAACCTACCCTGTCCCATAAATGATCAAAAGGCGTTCAATCTGGCATCAGTCCGAACTGTAACCTAGGATTACAGTTTACCCGAATATTTTTTTTATTTTACTTATCTATCCACATTCCACACTACTCTATCAATTTGGTATTACAAGATCACGGTATCTATAAAATATTTTAAATGAAACATCGTCTCTTTCTGATTCCTTTCCGTTTTACGGCCGTTTTTAATATACTATCCCAATCTTAATCGTCGATCCGTTCTCGAGAATAAACCAATGAAAATAAGTCATTGATATGCATGTCAGATAAACGTTATTTTGATTAGACATTTTTTAGCGATGGTTTAAACCGGTGGTTAAAGCCTACAGATTGCAGAACATTTAAAATTCTTTAAGTATTTATGATTTTTTAATTCTTGATTTTTTTTACACACAAAGTCTTCGATATGTATCAATATAAAGAATGTTAGTATTCCCACTGTAGGTATTAATTGAATTGTCAATTTTATAACCGTGTGGTCAACTAATTGTTATTGCTGACTGCAGAGTGCGAGTTGGTGTCAATTTCCCACACCACTACCATGAACCAACTACATAAGGCACAATACACAGCTTATTAATAATATGTTCTATGAGGCAGTAAGCTTAACTTTGTATTTGGAATCAGATAAAGTGATTTGAGACTTTCTCGCGACGATAGATCGCAGTCTAGAATAATGTTAAGGAAAACTAACTCCCTATTGCATGGCACCTAATAAAGCTGGCGTAATGGGCGTGTATCATATCCCTAAAAATGGAAAAGTGTACAGTATTTTTAAAACTACCACGGAGCAAGCTATACATTGAACATAATGGAATACCATGTCCAAGCGAATAGGAAAGGGGGGATGTTTGAGCCTCTTGCCGAACTGCAAGTAAGCCGTCATTTTAAATAAGGTTTTGTAAGCAGTAGGTATTACTCTAGTTTTTTTTTCAAATTAGTATACAAATGGTTACTTAATTTTAACACATTAAAATATGTGGTTTCAATTTAAGGGAGGAGAGGGGGGGGGGGCAAGGTTCCACTATTTGATGCGTTAACCCCCCTCCTGGTATTACTCTTGTTGGGTCGGGCTAAATATTTGTGTGTTTTTATGGGCACAGCAAAGCGACTCCACTGCACCCGTTGGTAAGTGGAATAGGATCTAGACAGTGTCGACTGAAGAGAGATGATTACCCTGTCCTACTTTGGCCCTTCTTTGGATTATGTATCTGCTTACTCACCTATAACAATAGCAATGACTGTGACCATCAAGAAGTAGAAGTTGACGACCCTGCGGAACTGCTCGGCGAGGTTCTTGGGCAAGAACATGAGCAGGGTGTATTTGGACGTCTTGATCTTGTTGTGTTTCTTCCTGCCGCCTTCCTCCACCACGCCGACCTCGATCAGCCGGGTCTCCTGAGTGGCGGATACTTTGTTCCCCTGTTCAACAAAAACTGTGTTCAACGACTGTATTTGGAACTAAGACCGGGCTGTTTCCTCTGTGGTCAGGTAAAATTAAGGCTCTTATCAAGTGTGATAAGAGCCTTAATTTTAATTTAATTACAAGCTAATTGTCAGCGAGGCACAGGCACTGTGCACTCGTCCTGTGTCTGTTTACTTTACTTATGGATGAAACAGCCCAAGTCTATGTAAAGATATAATAATGTTTATAACAACGACACTATCTCCGACATGACCGAACCGACTTATTTTAAGGGGACAAAGTAAATATTTGCTTTTCTAAAGATTTAAATATCATTCTTGAACCTTAGTATTAGAAGATTTTAGTGTTGGTCGGTGCGTTATGCCACCGGCTACACATAAAATATTGATAGCAACAAGCTAAAAATATTTATTGCTTTTATTCACTATAAATCTGACAGTTGTTTAAACTAAGTTCCTAAAATAATCAACAGTACCTATACATTTGAGAGTTGCTTAAAAAAAGTTCAAATAAACAGATTTCGTTAGAGTTCAGCGTCGCGTCTACCTTTATTTTTCATTTTTTGCAGTACGAAATGGTAAAACAGTTATAGTGTTATTTAAATCGCAATATCCTACCGTGGTGGTAGAAGAAATACCTAAAATTTCTCATTGATAGTGGACTTAAAATTATCTTTGAGTAACAACCTTATGAACTATAAAATTGAGAACACACGTAATAGCGCAGTAAAAGTCATAAGTTTTCATTGATCATAAGAAAGCGGACATGGCATCTAACTTTCCGTCATATTCTAGTTGTTCCAAAGTACTACGTAAGTACATAATAATTCTATATTCGAAGTGAACACACCTGCCTTTTATAAATGACCAGTAAGAATTATTGAAAGAATTAAGAAAGTACCCGGGTTTTTATTTTTTTTAGTAAGTCATTGTACGTTGAGCCAGTGCCGGCCTTACCTACTCCGGCGCCCCTTTTTAGGTCATAACATTATTGCCTTTTGTTATATGGTGGCAAAAGCTGTTCCCAATCCCCTGTAGACTGGTTAGGTAATGTTAAAGTTAAAATGAATGCATCAAGCTGGAACCTGTGTCGCCCTCTATAGATCCTATGGCGTCTCCCTTAGAAGCTCTGTCGACGCTTAGAAGCTACCGTCCGGATAATCATCACTAAAGCAATATTATTTATGGTTAAGGTTGGTTTGCTACTTCATTCGTAAACAAATACTGGCCATATTAAAATACCTTTATTAAGGATTTATTTAGATATCTGACCCACGTATTATTTGTAAGTAGAGCTTTATCCCAAAACCTCATAATGTTCGACGACTAGATATTCGATAAGAATTGATTGATTACCCAAATCGGCGCGCTTGTCTACGCGCTTGTAGAAAAGATTTGGCTAGGATTTTACCATTGTCTGACATCAACACAAAATCGTATTCGAGAAACCGAAGTGTTGGCAAAACATGAGAATCAAACTCAGAACCTTCCGAGTTTCGATCCACGGCTCATATCTTATCTACGCTCCCATTAGCTAGAGGCGATTTTCAATTGACAGCTAGATAGGAAGGCTAATAATATTCATAGAGTATATTAACTCAATCTGAGTTTAAACTTGAAATTTTCCCAGTTGGGATGTTTGGATTCACTATATGCGTAAATGACTATACAAGCTGTCTGTTTTGTTCGTACTGGTTTAAATACGTCACCTTTTTCACATGCATGTCAGGAATGTGTATGTTTGTTACGGTCATATGTTAGTGTGGCAGAACTATACTTTTTGACATATCATTGAGGATAGCACAATCTATTTTTATATGAATGTCTTCTTCGATAAAAATGAAGCGACGGGCATATTGTGCTTCCGCGTTTAAGAGTCTATCGAAAACACGCGACGTATGGTTTGATAGCTTTTGGGCTAAGGTATGGCCACACATAGGTACATCTGAATATCTGTCATTTTCTTTTATGGCATTAATGACGAGACGAGCATGCCGTTCGCCTGATGGTAAGCGATACGACCATCCACAAACAGTAGCAACACCATTCAGCTCTTCACTTACAAAGTACTGTGTGGCATTCATCTGCGCTCGTCATCTTGAGACATATGATGTTAGGTCACATTATGTCCAGTAGTTACACTGGCTACAAAGTCCTTCAAACCGAAACACAACAGTGCATGCACACTGCTGCTTGGCGGTAGAAATACACATTGCGGTGGTACCCACCGAGACGGACTCTAACATATGAGAGACCTACCAACAGTAAAAAATTAAAAAAATATTATCGTCAACTGTCATTATTGATATAGAATTTGTGTTATTGCTACGCGGCAATAAATTATCGAAAGGCTTTTGTGATACAGTTGTTTATCTTAGCAATCTGGAACTGAGATTTTACTTAGAATAATCTGCTTTGGAAACTATGTACTTGTAAATTGTAACCTATGTAATTGTAGAGTCAATTGTAGATGCATAGCTCTACGATTTTGGTATAGGTATGTTCAGGCCGAGAAAACCCACCCATTTTTGTTAACCACCAAATAGTTATAGTACGTACTTAATTAAATTTTAGTTCTAGCATTCAGAAAAACCAATGAGGACAAATAGTAGGATAATTATTATTGAACGTCACTTCTATTTACATTTCTAATTTCTACAACTGCTCAAGATAGAATGGCGTGAATAAAAACAAGTCGCGGCCTTTTAAATAATAAGCAGTAACCCTAGCACAATTTTTTGTATGGAAAGCACATGTCCAATAACGGGCCTGAAATTCTAAACAAGACAATTCATATATATTTGGATAGAACTCCTGAAAACTAGCCTTTTGCAATAAATCGTTAAATTTTAAAGGCCTCCGATTCAGAGTTTTTTTTTTTTTTACTTGTTTACTTATTACACTTAATATGAACGTTTTTAAAAATGTTAGTTATGAATGGAGGGGTCTAAAAATATTGTTTTAATGGATCTAAGTTCCATATTTTGCCCCTTTAATATCCCTAAAGTTTGAGCCTGGTTAGATTTTGAGGCCCAGCACCCATACAAAAAGCGGACATCTCCTTTGAACAGCGCCCCGGTGAGCGTATTTGGAACTAAAATACGACAGCGTAAACATTGCGCCCGTGTCAACTTTGTAAATTAGTAAATCGTGTAACCATAGACAAGCATATTATGTCAAAATGGTAGTATCTGTCTCTTTTTTGACGTGTGGTATCGTCTAACGAATACTAAATACGTAACATACTCGATACGAATAAGTAATAGGTAATACGAAAATGCTAAAATTCGTGCTAGGGGTACAGAAGAGGAAGGAAAAGATAAAACATTAAAAAGTAAATTAATCTTTATAAATAAGGTTGATGATTATTTGTTGAACAAATCAGCTATACGTGGAAATGATAACCTATCAGCGATCCGAAAACATACCAATATCCACGTGGTACGTCTGTTGCAAATTTTATCTGTAAAATGCATGGACAATGAACAGTCAGTGGCACGGGCGCAGCTATAGCTTTCACATAGGGGGGGTCCGAGGATACCTAAATGTACACCAACAACACCCTCACCAAATTCAGTGATGTTGTTGCGTTGGGTCTATTTCATCTTATTATAAATGCGAATGCGTTTGTTAGAAGTGCACATAGGCATTATAATGTGTACATGTTTTGTGGCCCGGATTTATATTGTTGTAAGCTAGGGGGGGGGGGTCCGGACACGCCCCCCTTATATACTTCTCTGAATCCGCAAGGTAAGTAAACCTACTCAGTGGAGTTCTGATGGGGTGACTTTGCCGAGCTCGTATAAAAAAATACCATAGCTCACAATGCCTATACGTAACTGAAGATATTAAAATATTCACGAATATAAAATAGTTAGGTATTGAGATTTTCGCGGAAACTTAGATGGGTATCTCTATAAGTAACGATATTGATATCAAATAAAACTATTTACCTAATTAAAGATCTAAATTACATGACTTGATAAGATAGTCAAAATATTAACACATAATATCATATCGGAACATATACCAGATAGAAACCGCTTGAAGTACGTTGGGTGGTAAATATTTTTATTTAATGGCTACGAGACTATCCCGCCCTCACACCCGCCACTGCAACTCCTGTAAGCCAGGATCAGCAGTGGCACGCATTTTATGACACCGAGCGGTGAAGCTCGGTGAGTCTCTGGGAACGCTAATTAGTCTTAACCCGCAACGAAGTTAATCAAATAGAAGAATAGGGAGGAGTTAGAAATATATTTTCCACTTCCCTCCATAGCAAAGCGGGAGACAAAATAATGAACTAAAAAGGTATTTAACCTTAATTATTGAGACTTTTACAACTGGAAAAGCCAGATGTAAAGCACCACGGATAAAATTTTAAAGGGTCCTATCATTTCATTTGAGCTGTTAGATTTGATTCCAATAGTAGGTATGGCAAAAACGCCGGAAAGCACGGAAATTCTGCCTAGTTTCCACAAGGTCCATGTAGTATACAACTCCAGATGTGTAGAAAAAAAAAATGTGATCCATTAACTATTAATTGAAAAAATAACACCCACTTATCGGCTATCCCATGACATTAGATCATAATGGAGCGAAACAGGCTGTTTTATAGTCGAAAAGAGTAAACAGAACCTCGTTTTTTTAAGTCGGCGAAAAAACAGTCTGTTTCGAAGCCTCTGAATACATAATATTTTGATAGCGCATTAGAGCCGTATTAATAAACTAATCTAATCTTTGAAATGGATACACACACACTCATGCCTTTTATTTTTGTAGCCAGGCTATTTATTTCTGATTTGATTGTGTACAGAAACACTGAGCATATAACCATCTCCATAGCTTGCTGACTGACCGTGAGTACCGAGTATCGTGCACTTAATAAGCGGAAATAAGATTTAATACGCGATAATACGTTCCGAATCGGTGGTATATTCATGACGATTCAAAAGAGCTTGTGAAAGACTATTAGAATAAAGAAAATTTTGAGTTTGAGTTTTAGATTGAGTCCCATAAATGAATTACCATGCAATGCAATCAGCCCTGTATTATATACTGCCCACTGATGAGCATGGGCCTCCTCTACTACTGAGAGGGGTTTGGCCTTAGTCCACCAAGCTGGCCTAGTGCGGGTTGACAGACATCATACCATATTAATTCGTAAATCGTAATACACATCTTGTATTACAATGTGTACCTACATAATATGCAAGTACGCTACTGTATGCCACATGGATGATAGTTTAGATCCATTTCTCAATACTCTACTTTGAGGTGATCTGCGCCTGGTCTATAACAAGAGTCTGTGTATTTTTTCTTAATCGTGGGCCAAAGAATTATTACGTCGTTATTAGACGTAGTAGCTTATATCGAATTATTATCATATCCGGAATGTTATTACAGTTGTATCAACAGGCTAGCGACTCACTCGTCAGTGTTTCAGATGTAAGATGCATTAAAACATGAAATCCATGCCACTCACGTAACCAGCCGCGTCACGTGCGAAGCGAAGTGTGAATCCAAGGTTTCAAGTATTTTTTCCAATGTCTTAACAATCAATATCAAATTGGCCCTCCACACGCTGTGACGTAAATACTTAATTCTTATTTCCACTACTTTCTAGGTTATATAATATCTACTTCATTATTGTCTTTAACATAGCTCACAAATTATCATAATATCACAAGGCGTTGCTCGCGGCTTCGTCCGCGTGAAAAGCCTTCCCCGCAACAAAAAATCCTAAAACACTGTACGACACCAGCGCCATCTATTAAAAAATTCTGATTAAAAATGACAATTATTTTTCATGGGAGCAAATTACCAGGATAAAAAGTAGCCTATGTGTTAATCCAGGACATGATCTACCCGTGCGCCAGACTTGATCCAAATTCGCTTAGTTATTTCTGTATTTTCTACTAACATCCATACATACAATTTGAATATACAAGCAAAACTAATCTATTCATAATTGCCCTATACATAAAAAAAATCTGCCTTATCATTCACAGTGATAGCATAGTTTGAAATTGGGTGGAGCAGAAATAACACCAGAATTCCTTGAAATTATATCACTACCGCACCTATGATAGTTTTAATACCTGCGTTTGCACTTGGCAAACAAAATGACATACCCTTCAAATTTTCAATACTCAACTTATTAAACTGGAAAAGCGGCCAGCCGCGCGTTTAGCCGCCCTCGCGGATAACTGCTAGTGCGTAGGAGCGCTTACAGTTTTTTTTTTTTAGGTAGGCGCCCTGCAGTCAACACCGGGGGAAACCTGCGAATGGGATACTGGAGTCCCCCGGCTTGACGACTGCAGGGGCCTGGGAAGGAAGTGGAGAGGAGTATGGACGGGAAGGTGGGGGAAGGGAGGAAGGTTCCCAGGATGGGCGGAAAGAGAGGGTGCCAGGAAATGTTCGCGGGCCCTTTTAGGCCTCAATGTGTTATCCAACCAAGAGGTATACACACTGAACTGTGTGCCTCGGCCCGCGACTAATGTCCCCCCGCGCATGGGCGTGCATTGGGTGTGAAGACCCAGCGCACAAGAATTGCCTCGGGGGGCGAGCGCTTACAGTTTGCCTAGTGAATATTTGACTTTAAACCATTATCTAGGATTATTATACATAACATCCTTACAACTAAACTGATGAAGACTTGTTAACACAGGGACAAAAACCGCCACGCCTCAAATCATAATTATGTTCTGAAAATTAGAGATAAACTTTTTGCACATAGTTTAAGGAACTTGACTTTTGAAATCGTATTATCTTCTTCTATGGGATAAGGCATTGGGATAAGGGCGAGTGTGTATGTAGGTACTTATGTATGTACCTATATTAATAAACGTATTTCAGGTGAAATGACTAATAAAAAAAACTGGACAAGTGCGAGTTGGACAGAGGGTTCCGACAAACTTGTAGGTTCTATATATATAAAAGCGACAAAGGTAGCGAAAGGTCACTCACTCACTCACTCACTCATCACGAAATCTCCTAAACGACAAGTGCTAGGAGTCTCAAATTTTGCATAGGGCTTTCTTTTAGGACGTAGGTGCTCACTAAGACGGGATTTTGCGAAAATCGACCCCTAAGGGGGTAAAAAAGGGTGGCAAAGTTTGTATGAAACTTCTATAGTTTTATTAGTAGGTTTTATTCTTTCACTAATAGGAAGCTACATTACTCCAGAGTGCTAGAGTTTTTATCCCGGGAAAATGTTTATCCTGGAAAAAAATTTACACGCGGGCGTAGCCGCGGGCTAATGCTAGTCTAAGTATATAAGTTCAATAATAATAATAAGATTTAATAATAAGATTTTTATTTCACTCAATCTTAACAAAAAAAAAAATCTATGAGGTTCACCCATAAAGCAATTAAAGAATGCTTGTGTTGGATGAGCCTAGCTCTTCCCGTAATTACAAACTTCTGAGTACAATTTAAATTATATCGAGAGTACAAAACAACATATTATTAGAAATATACTTTAACTTAGAATTAAGCAATAGTCTAAACATGTTTGTGTGTGGTGTGTGTGTGTGTGTGTGTGTGTGTGTGTGTGTGTGTGTGTGTGTGTGTGTGTGTGTGAGAGAGAGAGAGAGAGAGCGTGGGAGTGTGTGTACTTGTATGTGCAATTCATGAGACCCTATTCAAAAGAGATTCCACTTCTGTATAGGATTGGGATAATAACCACTCAATAACAGATTTTTTACAAGCATAGAATTGCATAGGATATATATTTAGCTTTCTGTTTATTATATTATATAAGTATATTGATTGGGTAGCAAATTGTCGGCTAGCGAAAGTGGTACGAACTGGTACAGCAAGAGCCACAGTGTCTTTCCTTCTTTTATTCTGCCTTTCTTGGGAAAATGGTAATGATTTATGTAAATTCAGAATCAGGTGCAGGATATATAGCTTTCTTACAGACAAAAGATTACTTATTTGGTATAGTGATTCAGTAGAAAATCTATAGGGTTTAAAATACAGAACCTTTATCAATGATCTTTGGGCTATTTCAAGGTCTAAAAATTTTATTTTTGTTCCACCACCCCACACTGAAATGCAGTAAGTTATGGTTAGTTCCTACAGTGAAGGAATTTTAGTGGGCTCAAGTCGTAGCTTCTTAAGTTTTTAATATTCCTGATTTATTTTGAATCTGGAACAGGTATCTAATGGTCTTCTATTTGGGCACTGAAATTCAGAGGGGTAAGAAACTAATTTCTTGCAAAAAAATGCCCAAATGTCAGCAAAATTATCACTGTCCTGTGGGGCGATTTTCCAAAACTCGAGCTTTGAACCGTAATATTACGCGCAATATGTACGTAATCAAACACATGGCATCAAATTACAGTGACTATTATTATAACTTTGTTAAAACTTAGAAAACTATACACATCTCGCCCTATTTTTAATCATTTTTTTGTAAGAGAATAGAGGCGACAAGAATTTCGCATCACATTCCTGTCGGCTAAAAACACGTTAATAACACCGACAATTTAAACAAAAAGTGACGTTGTCAGACTGCCGATACATAGTGCGTAGCTCAATGAGCCCATTGCAGCTCGATCTGCAGCCAATCAGATCCTCAGACAGTCGTGACGAAGATTTTTTCGATCGCAGACGCGTTTGGGTCAGACTAGTTCTCACTCGTATGGTAAGTACTCACCTCAACAATAATTGGATCTTTTAATTATTATTTATATTTTTAATTAATATACCTGGTGTAAATATAATATAAAGCCTTAAAATTGCAATCGAAGACAGCATTTATGTAGTATTCATAAAAAGCCTCAAAATTATCACTTTTCTGTGTATCACTTGTCTGGATTTACGTAAACAAGAAAATGATAACATTACAGGAATGTGATAAACATTCACAGAGCTATTGTTCGTGTATTGATTCAATGTAATATGATGAAAGTTAGGTATTATATAGGATACAAAGTACCTATACGTTTAGTTTGTATTATGTTTTATTTGTACATTACTCAGTTTCCGGGACAAAATACAAATATTAGATTACAATTTTCTGCTAGTTTGTGTAATTAATATTATTACCATATTGAGGACTCTTTCACAGAAACCAAAATGCCGCTACCTAAAAAAAAGGAGAGCAGCGAAGAGACATTAGCAAAAAGCTAAAATGAAAGAAAACGTTATGAAGTTGTTAGTTAGCTGCTTTAAAAGAAAAGAAAAAAATAGTATTATTTATAATATTCTACATGGACAGCAAATATTGACGACTCTGAAAGGAATGATGCCACAAGCCCAATCGTACTCAATTATCCGGATTTGGATTATATTTTGAGCGGTACTAGTGACGTGATACTTAATATAGATCATTCTGATAGCTCACTTTGTTGTGTTTTAAATGTGGACCCTAATGCTCTTTTTCCGGAAAATTAAGAGAAAAGGCCAAAGAAGAAAAGAAATTCTAATAAAAATGTTCAGTTACACCAAGAAAATCTGGTAAAAAAAAGCCCTGACTGTAAAAAAGTTGTCAAAAAGACATACTCCCAAAAAAAGAAACCAAATAGTAAAGTAAAACGAACAAAAAAGATACAAAAAGGATTGCGATGATTGCTCCTGTATTATCTGTAGATCTTTATATGAAGAAGATTAACAGACTAAGATTGGATCGAAAGCACTATATGTCATCAATGCGCGGAAATCTGTGACGCAAATAAACTGCATCAAAACAGATCCTGTATTGTTCACCTGTCCAGGATGTTTATCGGATAAAAACGAAACTGAAAAGTTAAACTAACGCTTTCCTTGAATTTCTGACTGATTATTATAAATAATATACTTGTGATTTTAAACGCCATTAGTACCTAATTAAGTCATCTTTAACATTGCTACCTCGAAACAAGCTGTAGTTTATTTTTGTACTATGGTACTCATAGAGTACATGTGTTCTCTTTACGATAAGCTTAATATTATTATGATACAAGGACTTCTTTAACTCGTGAGTCGTTTAATTTTGAAGTCACGTATAAGTCTCCAGTCGTTGATTATGTGATCTCTTCAGGATAAGTTTGATATTATTATGATACGAAGACTTGTTTAACAGGCTGATATTTTCTAGTGCCGTACTTTTTACTCTTTGTGCTTATATGTTTCTAAATAAATATTAAATATGGACATTTTTGTACAATAATTTCACTTTCCTGTTTTTTTTTCATTATCCTGGCAGTAAATTAACATTCTCATAGTTATATTTTATATTGGTTTTCAATCTAAGGAAAGAATATACATGGTTATGTATTATACTTGTCGCGTATTATGCATTTTTGTTCCTTTTATACCATTGATTTCATTTTCCTGCGTCACATCTCACTTGCCTGAAATGGAAAAATCTTAAAACGGCTATTATTTGAAAATTTACCAATATTTTGTCTGGCCCACGATACTTTAGTTTACTTAACTCATTACCTTGAAGTCTGGCTAGTTTATATACTAAATCTAGTAAAAAAAGGTGTGGAACCAAAAAGGCCCAGTTTTATTCCTTCGTAATAAGAACTAGCCTTATCACAGATTGAGACAAAGCGACAATAGTTCGCCAAAATTAATTAATCAAATTAAAAAGTTTGTAAAGTCGCTTTTTTTGTTATTAAATATTTACGGTTTTCAGATTTTTTCCTTAACATGTGCTGTAAGACTAATTCTTGCCAAATTTCCAGATTCAACGGAATTTTAGGTCAACGGAAAGTACCCTTTAGGTTTTGATTCCCTTGCGCAATCGCAAAATATACGAAAGTATGCAAGATAAACGGTAATATCTTTTGATCGCGTTGACTTACAAGTTTGTTTTTTTCACAGCTGAAAGAGACCGTAGACTCGAGTATTTGATATAAATTTCATCTTGATATCTTTACGCGCTCCTGAGAAAAAGGGTCTTGCCAGGCAGAGAGACGGACAGATGGACAACAAAATGATCCTATAAGGGTTTCATTTTGAGGTCCGAAATCCTAAAAAAAGATAAAAGTAACTAAAAATTTCCTTTCAAAAGCCTCTTAGAGCGATTTAATCATCACTATGCAATTTCGAACTTGCTAGTTAACGGGTATTAATTCTCACTTACTTAAAAACTGTAATTTTGGTAAATTGTGTTCCGACTTCCAAGCATTCGTTTTTGTACCGAAATACCTATCTTATCATCGAATAAATTTCCAATAAATAAGTCTTTATTGGAAATGTATTCGATGATAACGATAGGTTATAAAGTTGTCTCACTTTGGATAAATCAGGCGTCCCCTAAAGATTTCTAAAGGGACCTGTCAACAGGGGCCTGCCTGCATCCAGGGTGTTGCTGCGACCTTTATCAAGTCGTCTGAATAAATAAGTAGAATTTTATAATGCTAGTATTATGCTAATCGTAAATGAGCTTGCGATAAAATTCATGTCTCGCTGTAAAAAGGAGATACGCGAGACATCCTGAGTGTAAAATGTTGACACGTCTTTATTAATGTAGGTGATAGAAAGGTGAGAAATCAAGTGCCATTGACTGTTGTGTTTTACCTTTTAATAAACACAAATATACTAGGTGGGTCTATATATACACAGTACACAGATATGACTGCCTCGGTGGCGTAGTTGTATTGCGTACGCGTTACGAGTACAATTTGCGCGCTGAGGTCCTGGGTCGGGCGAAAAACATTGTGACTGGGTTTTTCCATCTTAAAAATTACTCAGTTGCAGCTCGGAGTCAGGAAGTTGGCGGTGTGATACCCCCGTGCCTCGGAAAGCACGTAAAGCCGTTGGACCTGCGCCTGATCTCTCTCCGGTCATGTCGGATTGCCGTCTCACCGGACTATGAGAGTAAAGGAATAGCGAGTGCACCCTGTGTATTGCGCACACACTTGTGCACTATAATATCTCCTGCGTATCTGGCTGATCTCTGTTGAGATTGGCCGCCGTGGCCGAAATCGGCTAGAAAGGGTATATACACAGATATACAGTAGAATATCTTCATACAAACGGTCGGAACGCGAGTCATGCCTACGCCACAGTACACAGTGAGATATACTATGATATATATCGATAACTGTTTCTGCCGCAAAACATCAGTGTACGTGCACTTTCATGTTCCGATCATTGTATTCTGTGGAACTACTGGGATTTGTAAGATTTTATTGCTGTTTATTGCCATAAATAGTTATATTATTATGGACAACCGCGCGATATCATGAGGACTCTCGTCATTCGGTTATATTAAAAAAATCTTATATTTTTATTTATTTGGGTACATCATAAAAAAATCACACTAAACAAACACTTGACGCCTTTTTTCCCGAAGGGTTAGGCAGAGGTGCAACTAGGGCATCCACTTTTCGCCAAGTGTGTTCCGGCCCATGATGTGATAGGGGGAAAATACATCGCCATATCGGGTAAAAGTTCCAGACTCCGGGTTGATACTGAGCAGAAAAATACAATATCCCTTTGACCGTCCCAGGATTCGAACTCAGGACCTCAAAACAGTGACCATATTATACAGAAGAACCATAAGTACCACTTATTGAAATGTTGCTCTACCTTACCTGACCGTTATCCCAGTACACATTTTACGAGTACCTCTAAAAACTAAAACAACCATAGACACCAAACACAAATTACCTTCATCTGTCAAAAGTTTGATCACAAAAAGAGTCTACGGCTGAGGTACAGGCATTTTGCAGCTACTGGCAGTGACTACCGATTGCCAATGCCAGGATTGCTTCAGTGTCACCGTATGCACCGGGCACGTGTGAAGCATAACATCTGGCCGTCGCAAATTAATACTTGCCTACACTACTTAAGATTGCTGGCTGGTCGATACATTTCAAACTAATGTTTAATTATAGGAATTTGTTTTAAATTACATAGCCTTTGAGCATACAACGATGGCAAATGAATAGTAGGTATGTAAGGTTTGAAGGCCGAGGAACCTTGGAGGTCGATATTCGGATTGATGATTGTCTCCTATTCTTGATCATTAAGTTACTCCAATGAACTTTTTATCAAGTTCACTTTTTTATCACCATGGTGATAAAGCTGTAAGGACGTGGTAGAGTCACGGTATGAATGATATGTCTCTTGACTGCCTCGGTGACGTAGTTGTATTGCGTACGCGTTACGATGTACGATTAGCGCGCTGAGGTCCTAGGTTCTAATCCCGGGTCGGGCCAAAAAACCTAGTGACTGGGTTTTTCCATCTTAAAAATTACTCAGCCACAGCTCTGAGTTAGGAAGTTGGCGGTGTTTTACCTCCGTGCCTCGGAAAGCACGTAAAGCCGTTAGTCCTGCGCCTGATCTCTCTGCGGTCATATCGGATTACCGTCTCACCGGACTATGAGAGCGAAATAATAGCGAATGCTCTTGTGTATTGCACACACATTTGTGCAATATAATATCTCCTGCGTACCTGGTGGGTGGTGGGTGGGTAGTGTAGATGGCAAAAGACCTAGAGGTCGAGCACATACCCGATGGTATGACACCATTAGAGAGGTCATGGGAATCCCAGTCACGGACCGGATGCCCTGCGACAGGCACAAGACAGGGTGGAGTGGAAGCAGCTCGTCAGCGCCACCACCAAGGCTTACCAAAGCGGACACGACCTTCAGTCATGAATAAAACGACAAAATAGAAGAAGCGTACCTGGCTGATCTCCGTTTAGATTGGCCGCTGTGGCCGAAATGGGCTAAGAAGGGGATTATAATATGACTTTATCGTGAATGGGTTAATTTGTAACGCCGCGCCACTTTCTTATAAAAAACTAATCATATCTTATCTTACTAATATTATAAATGCGAAATTGTGTGAAAATCTTTTGATGTTTGGAAGAAGTAAACTCAGCAACAGCTGAATGGACTTGGATGAAATTTGGCATACAGATATATGATAATAGCTTTTGCGCGCGGCTCTGCACGCGTGGAAGGTTTTTCCGGGATAAAAAATAGCCTATAGTACTCAGGAGTAATATATAGTAGCTTCCTATTAGTGAAAGAATTTTCAAAATCGGTCCCGTAGTTCCTGAGATTAGCGCGTTCAAACAAACAAACAAACAAACTCTTCAGCTTTATAATATTAGTATAGATATACATTGGCTTCTTTTATCCCGGTAATTTGCTTCCATGCTAAATTATAGATATTTTTAATCTGATTCTTTAAGTAGATGGCGCTAGCGTCGTACTGTTTTAGGGACGTTTGTAGCGGGAAAGGCTTTGCAACACCTTGTAATTTGTAAAATAAACAGTAAATTAATATATACTTACGAAAAGTAGGTAATGTTACCGACATACAAAACTATCTACTTATATCGTCGCTCTACCAAACACAATATAAAATCTTCGCAGGTTAATAATACGAAATGAAAATGGTTTTATAATGAGACGTGCCAGATAAGAACTGGATTTTGACCGCAAATTAAATTATGATGAACACGCGGCAAGAGAAATACATAGGTAACGTTTTATAAAAGGAACCACACTGTAATATGTAATGCATTAGGTTTTTATATTGGGAAAAAATATATATATTAGTATTATGTAGGTAATTATTTCTTGGTAAATAAATAAGAAGTGTTGTCAACGGGAGTAGTCTTTGAAAACGTGGCATAGCTCGAGACCTGATTTTGATAGCGTAGGCATGCCCACACATTATGCAATTTGATCTAATTGTTGAGAATCAAAATGAAAATCGTTACATAATTATTCTGTCGGGACAGCATTCGATACCCACCAACTCAGCATCAGTACCTCCATTAGGAAAGAGCTGGGTCCTGAAACTGTTCAGAGCCTTTCTGCACGGAGGCCCGAAAACCCTATTCCCTTCCCCAATTGGTAGCGCATAATTATTTTGTCATTGTGGATGTTCAAGGGTTTCGGAGGTCACATAATATCATTATTCTAGTCTATACAAATAAGGACAGATTAATTATTTTTTTCGAGTATAGTTTGTTGGTATTAAAACATCATAATTTTTCGTTAAATCAGCATGACACTGAAAATCACTCAGAGATAAATTAACGAGTTGACAGTCGTAAAGTTTTTAGCACAGTAACTAATCCTATGTTATTTGACTGACATTTTAACACAAGACAGCTTAAGTATACTGTGACTTGTTCCAGAAATATTTAAAAATTTGCTGCAGCTTGGCTATGCCCCTGATATTGTTCAAGTCCATTGGCGGCGGGAGCCGCTTACAAACAGACGGAACGCTTGTTCATATGCCTAGTAAGGCAAAAAAACAAGATGTCTATTTTATGATATAAGGGCAAACATAAGGTTCACCTGATGGTAAATTATCACCGCCGCCCATGAACATCTGCAATACCAGGGGACATAGAGTTGCGTTGCCGGCCTTTTAGGTGGGAATACGCTCTGTTTTTGAAGGTTGCCAGGTCGTAACTGTCCAGAAATACTGCTGGCGGTAATTTGTTTCATACATTTGGTGGAGTTACCTAAGTTGTCCGTAACTTTGCATGCCGTGGTCATCTACAATTTGTAATGACATTTAACCCCTTATAATAATTATTATCTTGCTGTATCCAAATTTGTCAATGTACAGTACGTTGATGATGCTATAAATTAATAAATTGTCTTGCCGTTCCATGGTTTAATCCTGTGATGACCGTACGATCCGCGAGCAATAGAGACTTAGTAATAAATATGAAAAATATTGTCAATAAAGACTACAATTTCAAACAAAACAATGCAGAGGTATATCTTTGTCGATATTTATCCAACAATGCAGAACATTTCAATTAAGATAAGTTAAGCCTGATGCTATTTATGATTTGTGTAGATATGGAGTGGCGTAATACATATATTTAAAATGTAGATTATCTTATTGTTTAGGACTTCAGTAATAGCTACAAATATATTTGTGACTAAGGGCCTGTTTCACAAATTTTAAGTATTCGCCAGTTTTACGTATAAGACATGTAATGCTGAATGAACTATTTTGTTTACCATTTATTTGGGAGCTTGACTTTTGTATTTAATCATTCTATATTATATTCAATGATTAACGCTTACTCAGAGATCATGAAACAGGTCCTTAAAATATTGTAATATACATATTATATTCTAGTTTAGCTAGCGGATGTGTACGCACTAGCACGGATTAAACCCGTTCCGTGGAAATCGATTGTCACCTGTGTCGCTCCCCCACCGTCTCCCCTTAAATACGCCCCTGTTATCAAGACTTCTAACTTTAAATAAAAACAGAATATGTCACTATAACGATGACTTGCTTTGTCATTTCCTATTTGTATTCTATAAACTATCCTTCACTTTCTTCTGTTATAATCTTTGATTATATGCACATAATATTGTTATATATACCTTGTAAATGAAACTAGTACAAGGTACTTCTTTTTTCTTTTTATAGCTTTGAATGACGAGACGAGCATGCCGTTCGCCTGATGGTAAGCGATACGACCACCCATAAACAGAAGCAACACCGTCCAGCACCTAGTTACAAGGTATTGTGTGGCATTCCACTGCGCTCGTCATCCTGAGATATAAGATGTGAAGTCTCATTATGTCCAGTAGTTACACTGGCTACAATGTCCTTCAAACCGAAACACTACAGTGCATGCACACTGCTGCATGGCGGTAGAAACAGACATTGCGGTGGTACCCACCCAGACGGACTCTTACATATGAGAGACCTACCACCAGTACATATAGCATAAACATTTTGACGTCCCCAATATACAGGGCCATTTTGACATTGCGTTACTAAATGAAACCACATGCTTAGCTCGTTGAAAATAACACTTTCCGTAAAGTTATTTTAAACATAGGTGTAAAATAAAAAAGTGTAATTTTCGAACAAAATAAATATCAATAAAAAGTAACTTTAAGTTTACACGCCCTAATGCCACTATTACTACTCTAAGAGGATTCATCGCAGTGGCAACATTACACTTTCAGTCAGAAAAATACTGACGCATAGGTACACCATATTCGCACTAAATTGCAAAATGATGAAAAAATCAGGGAAGTAAAATTGAGATTCTTGGTGAAAATATTCGTTTGTCACGGATGATTTTTGGCATAATGTTAGCAGAGGCAAAGACGAGTATGTGGTTTCATTTATTAATAAATAAATAAATTATTATTTCAACAACATTGACTGGTTGATCCAATAATCATTCAGCATAGATAAAAAAATCCACATCATTCTATATTTATCAGCAATTTTTGCTTTTTTAGCAAGCTGTAACTATTATTAGGAACCACAGAAAACAATTTTATGCGCATATTTCAAGAAATATTGAATCTTTTCGAACACAATATTTTAACTCTATCATAGTAGAGCTACTGGGATTTATTGTCATGATATCTTTATCGTATTTAGAGTTGTAACATATGGATCTGATATTTTATTGTTTATTTCTCTTTAGATCAGCGAAATGGGATAATAGTGGGACTGGATTAATATTAAAAAAAAATGCCCGTTAAGAGTTAGGTCTGCGAAGTAATTAAGAATAAGAAATTAAAACTTATGATTTTAAAACAGTTTAAAGGCCTTAACGTGAAATTAATGCGTCCATGGTTTATTTCAAAGAATAAATATTAAATAAATTTGTATAAAACACACTGACGTAAGTTATCCTAAAAGCGCGCGCAACCATCAAAGGTAACAAAGTGAACTCACGCAACAGCAGCATATTAGCAATACACACGAGCGCAGGCACTCATACAGTCTCTCCGTCCAATTGGCCACTATTTCACCACATCTTCTCATTTTATCACACAATCACGGCACATTTTTCATTTGAACAAAGCACTGACCCTTTGGAGTTGAGAACTGACACGGCAATGGGAGTACGGGCGGCTAATCAGATAACAAAATATATCTTATCAGCGTTCAATAGTATCAATAAAATGTCGATGATAGGGCGGTCTTGTGACGTCGTATCTAGACCTTCCATTTGTTTCGTTATCAACTCTATCGACAGCGACACCTGCTTTGGGTAGTTGTAAAAGTGCTTTAATTCGGTAGAGCCATATTCAAATGTGATGATGTTTTTGTATGGATTATTTCATTAGATCTCAGTGTTCCGATCACTTGCGTGCTCTATTTACCTAGCTAGGTACTACGGTTTACAACAGCTGGCAAGCAGTGGAAAATGTTAATTTATTTAAATCGAGATTTCGAAAATCGAACAAGGCCAGCAGTAATAATAATAATTCTGACCCTAGATTTTATGACTTCATTATATTTTAAGTACACCTACACCATAAAAAATAATCACAAAACTGCTATGCAAATGACAGCGCAGAAACTTTATCTTATCAAATGATAGCCGCCCAGCCTCATATTATGAATTCCGGCGTTTTGTCAAAAACTTTGCCGAGCCAGTATAAAAAAAATCACAAAGCTACGGATAGCTGGTGGTGGCGCTACATTTAACTTTAATTGTACTTTCTAATGGAATATTAAGTGTGCGTCCGCTCAGAAATCGAACCTGCGATGTACTGCAAAGTCGTTAACACATTCTTATCTTATTCATTAAACACATTTTAATGTACCTTCAATTATAGTTGGAGAAGCGCGGGAGGAGGGAGCGGGTGCGGAAAAGTTGGAAAAGCTTAATTTTTACGCGAGAGCAAATTACTTCACCGGGCGTCTCAACGAAATGTTAATTTGTTTTGTTTATAATGCTTTGTTACAAGCGTGTCTCCAACAGTTAGCGTGTTCCCATCCAGGCCCTGGCCACTTGTCCCAAGGTGGATTTTTCATACCATCTGCTCACTATGTTCATACGGAAAAGGACATTAATTTAATGTGTTTATGACACCCACTTCCTTTGGCGACAGCGAGAGCGTTAACGAAGGCAGAAATTTAACACACAACTTAGTTCAAGTGGATGCCTTAGTCATACCTCTATCTACCCCTTCGGGAATAAAGGTGTGATGAGTGTTTATATTTTTATTCAAATACATAATATATAACTTAAAAAATATATTATAAATTGTATACAGTGTATGTAACATTAATATTGTTTTAACCAAGTATACAATTTATCTGACATATTACATAAATTATTGTGTCAAGCCATATTCCAATGGCAATTTCAATTGAATCAATGGTGTGACTAACCCAAGGAAAGTGACTATAACATTCCCAGTCTTGTCCTGTAAGGATGTCAACAACTCCTCAGTATGGCATGGATGCACTATAAAGTATGGTCTTTGGAACAATGGATGTTCCTGCTGAGTGATTACCGAGTAGAACTCTTTTGTGTTTATGCTGTAACAACAATTTACAAGTATTTATTGATTGTAAATAACTTTTTATCATGATCTACCAAATACTTTAAGGAAAATCTTTTTAATATCTTTATCTATAGCTGGTTTGTTTCATATATTTATAATAGAACCCAAAAAGTAGTAATAAACAGATTTGAATCCGATTTAATATTTGTAAATTCCGGCGTTCCACAAGGTTCCATTCTAGGTCCCCTTCTTTTTATTATATTTATAAACGATATTAAACATTGCTTCGTAAATTCAAATTTTTTAATGTATGCTGATGATATAAAGATCTATAAACCTTGTAAAACATTACAAGATTGCTTGCTTCTACAAGAAGATATCAATAGGTTAAGTGCCTATTGTATGAACAACAAACTTTTTCTAAGTTTACCTAAATGTTATACCATCACATTTACTAAAAATAAAAATAAAATTTGTTTCAATTATTCTATAAATAACGTGCATTTAAACAAAGTAGATTCTGTTCGGGATCTGGGTGTCACCATAGATTCGCGTTTACATTTTGACATACACATTGACAACATAATAAATAAAGCATATGGAATGTATGGTTTCGTCATGAGATCCACCCGCGACTTTGTGCGACCCTCTACACTTCTGCTACTGTATAAATCCTTGATTAGACCCCAGTTAGAATACGCCGTCCCAATTTGGAATCCTTATTATACTAAGTATAACGAAAGATTGGAGTTAGTTCAAAAGAAATTTATACGAACTCTTAATTACAAATGTAAAAATTCTAAATTACATTACGAGGAGTTATTGAAGCGTTATAACATCCTGAGCCTGGAATCTAGGCGATTACTTCTTAGTGTTATGATGCTTCACAGCCTGTGCAATAACAAATATGATTGTAACGATATTACAAATAAGTTATGCTATATAGTACCTAGGACAGTGTACCGACGAGCGGTGCGCGTGCCCCGGTTGTTTCACACTGTTAAGTGCCGTACTAACGCCGGAGAGCGAGCACCTCTTCGTCGTCTTGTACAAACATACAACGCACATTTTCTTGATTTAGACATATTTTCGTTATCAAGCCAAAAATTTAAAAATTCGGCAATTAATTTATTGTTAGCGTAGGTTCAACGGCTGTGCATTGTTTGCCTTCCTTCATTAGTACCTATATTTAATTAATTTTTCTTTTGTTAATCTGTGGACATTGGTGTGGGTTGTATGTTTATATACTTTAATATAAGTTAAAAACTAAAATTTTACTGTAACATACAACTGTTTTTTGTCCCTAATAAATAAATAAATAAATAAATCTATTGCAATGACTTATTACAATTCAAAAGGATGGAATGTCTATTCTTGAATTTTGAAACTATTTATGTGTTTATATGTTTCATCATCATCATCAGCCACATGACGTCCACTGCTGAACATAGGCCTCCCCTAAAGATTTCCAGTTATATGTTTATCTGTTTTATTTTATCTGTTATGTCACGTATATCTGTTTTGCCTAAATTCACTTAACTTCAGAATACAAAGTAAATATTAAATCCAATTATGAGAATGCAATGCCATATTTTTCAGGCATTTTGGTATCTCCTTCAACTAAGAGGCAATAAGTACAACAATAATTAATTACAATGTTACTGGACTTTGTAAGATCACTAAACTTCTTCTATACTTAACTATATATTATGGTATTTAAAGATATATGTAATATTTGTTTAAATATTTGTAAACCAATGTTGCACATTTTAACATGGTTTTTGCCACTTACTATCAGGCGAGAGTAGAGCTGCCATCACGTAAATTGACAACGCCAGATAAACACGACAAAAAATGGGACATTTGGGCAAAAATATATGGATATTTCTCCGGACACCTCTGAAAAAAAAAATTAGGATCCCCTGGCGGACGGCCCCCTGACGCCCTTCAAACTAGGACAAATCCGGGGAATTCCGGACGGATGGCAGCCCTAGGTGAGAGGCAAGCTCGCCTCGGCATTCATTTACTTTAAAAAACTAAGACAATATATCCTTACCTGATAAAAGACAGTCGTCTTATATCTTCTAACGATAACAACATTCCTGATGAATTCCAAATGTTGAAGCTAAATGAAGGCACACCATAACTTAGATTGTAAAATATTACGTATTTAGTTTTCAGTAACGAAACTTCGTCATCTACACCATGCTCAATAAATGTTTCTTTTGAAATGTACGATTGGTTTATATTCCGTTCATTTTCAATTAATTTCCAACCATCACATATTTTGTCAGAAATTATAACAAAATTTTTCGCTGCAGTAAAAAACTCTTCAGCTGTTATCATATCTACATTAAAATAGCCTATAGGTACAGAAATACTGGACTACAAAATAATAAATATCATAAACCGGTTAGAACATTATATTATGTTAATTGTAAAGTGTTAAGTGTATTGTTTCAGTAGTATTATAATTCTCTTTGGTGTATTGCCACATTTTTAGGTTAGGTTTTTACATAAACATATTTTAAAATCGTAATTTGATTTTGAATAATAGTCCTTACGTCAGGCCAATAAGGATTATTTTGTATGCAGTACTTGATTGTTTACAATCTGTCAATTATTTTTTTGTTTTCTCCTTCTTAGGAAAAGGAGAAACCAAAGGCACTTAGCCATGCAGCATAATCTGCTGTTTCTTTTCCACATCTATAGGACATGTCCAAAAACGGGCTTAAAATTCTAACCAAGATACTTTATATATATTTGGATTTTGGACATAGAATAATAACTCCAAGAATGATAGTTTCATATCAAATAAATAAGAAAAACATGTATTTTATTATAATAAAAGCGTGGGGTGCTTTTTAAGATATTATCAAAATGATATATAATACTTCTACTCATATTATCTGTCAATAAAATATTTATAACTATTGTCACCATGCACCCCACGCTTTTCTTACAATAAAATAATTTTTTTTCTTATTTACGCTATTCTTAATTCAAATTTATTTTCTATTTTTTAGTTGGATTTTCTATAAAGCGTGTTTTTTAGTTTTTTTAAACTATTATTTATTTTTAATTTTTTAGTTCTGTTCACTATTGTCCATTTAACAAACACGCCAACAGATGGCGCTAGTATAGCATAAAATTTTTACATTTTCTTTCATAACTCAATAAAAAAACGAAATATATATTTTTTGAAAATACAATTAAATTCTGTATTTTTTTTCAACATATTGGCATATGATAAAATGTCGCGCGTCGTATGTTGCGCGTGTGGCGGAGTGTTGCGCGCTTCGGCCTCTGCATCGCGTAATCGTTTGGTAAACGTCGATAAGTGGGTGAAAATCGCGCCCTAAGGAGTCAAAGTCGGAGACTTACAAACAAACAATGAAGCTAATATAAAGCGTGTAAAAACTGTCGAGTGTGAACTGTCAAGCATAAATGTCATTGATGTAGGCGTAAGCCACACGTATTGACGTTCTGCCACACGCACACAAGTGTGCAAATAATGTTGCTAGTGGTATCAGATTTTCCCCAAAACCTTAAGTCATCATTTAATTAGGATTATTTAATTATGGGATTATTATTATTGTCCACAGTAAGGAATTACTTTGTTTTTAATATAAATGATAAAAATCTAAAATAACAAATAATAAAATAGATCCCTTCTTAAGAAACGAATGGAAGTAGGGAAACCCTTAGAATGACCAAAACAATACCAAATTAAAAACAAATTACGTTGATGACGTGAATTAAACGGTTGAATGCGGTATAAACCTTTGCCTCCAATCTAGTTTTATGATGATGATATGAATGAATGCCTTTATTTGTGTCAATAATGTCAAATGTCACTGGTTCTATTTTATTACAGTTCTTTTGCGAATCATAGTAAAAAAAAAGTTAGCATCACTATTCAACCATATAATTGACGTCATTTGAAGCTTAGTGCTTACGTCTACTGAAAATACGACGAAATTAAAAGTTAAGATTATAAATGAAATCTTCATAATTTCGAAAAAAGAAAAGATACGGGTGTCCTTATTTTAGATCTATTTTTATTTGAAATAATAATATAAGCTTGTTAACAATTTGAAATGTCAATTAAAATCAAATCAACAGAAAAATATTATTGATTAAATATTTTAAGGTAACACATTTTGTGTGATGTAGCATCACTGCATATACCTTGCTGCCAACATCACACCATCGGAACTTAAAGTTGAAACGCATTATATTTGCTATATCATTGCTGTCACCTGTCAAGTGTAGCCAACTAAGGGGGTTTGCCCCTAAATTTAGGGGGGGGGGGAAGTGGCTAGGAGGCTTTTTAGGGGGAAAACAGTATAGGGATTTTTTAGGGGTTTTAAAATTTCGTTAAATGAAAATAAAATACTATCTATGTATTATATTTTCCTATGACTGTCGCTATTGGAAAATGCATATTATATTAATGTTTAAACTATACTCTTTAGTGTATAATCTAAATTCTTCGCGTAAACATAAGAAATCATTAATCTGTATTCTGTCTCCATATACACCTGCTCAGCTATGACCACTGATTACTTAGAGAAGCTACGCTTTTAAGCCGTTTCTTTTTTCTTTTTTTTTGCTACCGCGTATTTTCTTTGTTTAGGGGGTTTTAGGGTTTTTTTGAGTTGCCTTTACGGGGCTCGAATTTGAAATGTTGGCGACACTGCATCTCTCATCAGTCATTTTGATATTGACAATATTGACATTCATTCACTTATCTTATTTTGGTTAATTTAAAAGATAAACCTATTGGTTTGGTGTTCCGCAATTTTATCAATTTCTTATCAGTACGACGATAAGGTCTGTTGCCCAAATTATCTTGTACACAGTTTGGTGAAGTGATATTAAAATATCACTACAGTTCCAACCACTAGAGTTCATTGCCTTGAGATCGTCAGGGCAAGAAGTAACTTAAAAACAAATTGGAATTATCTTTGCTGTTACGCGCCCTCCACAAGTGCACCCGGAACAAGTTTGACCCGGCCTGTTCTGTCTAGTTGTTTGATATATTTTTATAACTAGTAAGTCATATTTGGTGTAATTTTTATAATTTGATATAATTTAAAACATTTTGATTCATAAGTTTTCATATCAATCTTTTACAACGTGATTCATGTGACAATATGTCTTTTTCTTGTTTTGTACTTGATAGTAACTTGATCAGTAACATGTCACTGAAGTACCTACTTATTGCATACAAAAATCAAGAATTTATAAATAGAAAGAGAATTAATATTTTAATATCTAAGGTAGTGGATTTAAAAATATACTATGTACTTTATAATCATATCTAACTTAAAAGGAAGTTACCACTTGCAATAAGGAAAACTAGATAATATTCTTAAAAGGACAACATATTAAATATTCACTGCAAACTGCACCTTGTGTTACAAAAGTCATGACAATTCAATAACCAAGCAAAAGCAATAAATTTTATTTTTATATCATATAATACTAGCAGTTTAAATTAATAAAAACAATCAGCAATAAATATAATATATTTCGTTTTGTGGACATAAGCAACCAATTTAATTTAATTGATCTAATTCTGATAATAAATCGATTAAAATATATCATTTTTAAAGCAAAAAATCTTCATTGTGATTAGTAAATTTTTGTGATGAATTTAAAAAAGCAATTGGAATTGTTTATTCAAAATAGAGGTATATGAGATACTTTTAGTCCCACAAACTCGATGCCCCGTGGTACATGCGTAATCGCAACTCCCACGTGGACACTGACATGCTGACCATCAGGCACTTTATTCAGACGCTTAGCAGGCGCTACTTTGACCGCGCGGTTAATCATCATAATCCGCTCATCCGAAACTCATCCATTTATACTCCATTTGACCGCGCGAAATGGAGACGTCCCCGTTCAGTCCTGACCGATCCAGATGATGCCATCACTCTGGCCATCCAAAGAAAGCACGAGTTATTGAAACTCTCACACTCCTCAAGACCGCTGTACCGTCCTCGCCGTCGAGGACCTCGCCGCGTCCCCCGATGTCCCGACCCAGTTAGCAGTTCCGGCCCGCGTGCCGATGAAAACAATGGATAGATTGGTGTATTACACCGCTAAAATCCCCTAATCGCTGATGTCTCAATCATCTTTCAACGACTGCCCTGAGCCGAGGCTCGTACCCCACTTAGGGGATGCCCTCAGCATGGTCGTTTAAATGTAAAGGGTTGGAGCGCCTAAAGCGTTCGCCCGAAAGTCCGGTGTGGTCAGAAAAGCCGACTCGCGTCAGGCTACTGACCGTAATGTCCATAACAAAAAAGAAAAAATTAAAAAAAATCCCACAACATCAAATGTAACAAATATGCTATGAAAGAAAAAAAATTGTCATGTGATGATTGAATGAGAGAAATATTTCATAGTCTGATTGCTCTGTTAGTCACAGATAGAGGTGATTACATATTTATTCAGTGTTGATTAGAACTAGACAAGCAAAGAAATAAACGCATATTTACTTTCAATAAAATTAACATTAGTGAAGTATTCAGTAATATTCCACATGAATGTATACCTCATTTGTTTCAGACGTAACAATGAACTGTTTAAAAAACAATTGGTTTACGGAGTCGTGTGAGATGTGGCCGGGTGGCACATTCTCCTTCGAAGTTAAAGAAGTGCTTCACTCTGAGAAGTCAGACTATCAGAACATTAACGTCTATGAGACTACAAGCCTCGGCAGGGTGTTGGTGCTGGATGGGATAATACAGTGCACACAGAAAGATGAATTTTCTTATCAGGTCTTTTTTCTCCCATGATTTTAAACTCACGATACCTGAAAGTGTAGACAGAGGCACAACTATACTCAATTTGTGCCATTTGTATTTCGTTCCATGAAGTGATAGGAGGCAAACAATGCAAATTGTGTGCCAACTGCCACACCAAACACAAATATTAGAATTCAGGCTGATAAGGGTCTTATTACACTGGCGAATTGCAAGTGAATTTTCTTAATTTACTACTTCTTATAAACTTTTCTTGATTTGTACACAACACAAACACTCACACCTTTTATCCCTGAAGGGACAGTCAGAGGCGCAACTAGTGCACCTACTTTTCACTGTGCGTATTTCGTCCCAATTTATATTTGATTATTATAAGTGTTTGTCGTAATATCGTAACAATTTTTTTATCAGACGCAAAAACTCGTAAAATGAAGGTAGGACATTCGTATGTAGGAACAAATTTTCGTTTGAACACATGATGGTAGTTGCTCTGTTCAAGTGGATTTGTTAAAAACAGATTCTCCCAAATTCGCCGCTGTACATGATTTCGCGTTTGTTTACTGTGGCTTCGAATTAACAAAGTTAACAATTTTTGCTTGTTGGAATCCATTCTGTTACTGGCTGTCGAAAACGCGTTGCGCGTGCGCAGCGTGTGCGCTACGCCTCCGCTCCGCTCGCAAACCAGTGTAATAGGACTCTGTCTAAGTCTTAGTAGAAAAACCCCATATCACTTTATAGAATCAAATTGGGATAGTAGAGATTTTCTTACTTCATAAATGAAAGTAGCTACTAACAATACAAACTAACTAAGCTAAGTATATATAGTTATGTAATATGTTTATTAATTTGCGATCTTTTTGGGCGTATATTTGATACTTCAATAGAAAACCGATGCATCATTTTTCATATGAACCTAATTTATTTCAGGAAATGATCTCGTTCCTGCCTCTCTGCTGTCACAAGAATCCGGAAAAAGTGTTGATAGTTGGAGGAGGTGATGGTGGGGTGGCCAGAGAGGTCGCCAAACATCCCAAAGTTAAACAAATTGTTCAAGTATGTAAGAACACATGAAATAGATGAGCTAGTTAAGTTACATTTTATGCTAAACTATTGTCAAGTTAATGCTACAGTAAAAGATAATTATAATGTACTAGGTTTTGCCCGCGGTTACAGCCGCGTGAAATGTTTTTTCGGGATAAAATACTCGCTCTATATTTTCCCGAGATAAAAAGTAGCCTATAGCACTAAGGAGTAATGTAACTTTCTATTAGTGAAATCATTTTTAAAATCGGTTAAGTAATTCCAGAGATTAGCCTCTACAAAACTACAAACACAAACTTTTCCTATTTATAATAATAGTATAGATAATAATCAAGAACACCATCTCAAGTATTTAATGAGTATCACAATATATTTTTCTAGGATGGATATAAAATTTAATTTTTGGTGACCATGCAATCCAAAAATACTAAGAATAATGTAATTTGATTGTCTGAGTAACAAATTCTCCAAATGATCACCATTTGAAAATAACAAATTGTCTTATAAACGTGGAACTATTATAATCAGTTGAATATTCTTTATACAATGTATCTTATCAAAAAATAAACAAATTACTATAATGAGCGGCCATGCTAGCCACAGCGCGATAATTTTTTTTATCTTACTGTTAATATAAACAATATTAGGATTGTTCTGTCTAATGCTTGTTACATTGTCCATTTTTCAATAAAGTAACATGTAGTGGACGATAGCCTAGTTGGGAATGGAATGGTCTGCCGAGACAATGTCAATGACAATGTTCAAAAACCCAAGGCACACACCTCTGACTTTTCGAAGTTATGTGTGTATTGTTTATCAATTATCGTTCGCTTTAACGGTGAAGGAAAACATCGTGAGGAAACCTACATACCTGAGAATTCTCGATAAGAATTTCGAGGGTATGTGAAGTCTGCCAATCCGCACTAGGCCAGTGTGGTGGACTAAGGCCTAAACACTCTCAGTAGTAGAGGAGGCTCGTGCTCAGCAGTGGGCAGTATATAGTATAGGGCTGGTATTATTATTATATTATATATAACATGTATTACAAACCTTGTACCTATTTGGGACTTTCGGAATTACAATACTTATATGAGTTAGCTCAATAAGATTCATCTCTCAAGCTTCCAGTTCTTGGGCCTAAAAAAAAATTTCTTTCATAAATATTTGTTACCCCCAATCATAGCCAATAGGGTATCATACAGTTTTTTTTTAATCTTAGTTTTTTATCCTGATGTGTTAATAATATACTTCTAGAAATATAAACAAAATATTCAATCGGCAAGTGCTATTAACAGATAAAAAAAGTGAAAACTTTAAGTTGAAATTAAAAAGTATTTAATAATTTTATGATCTAAAATTAACATTTTCAGATTGCTTATTGCCTAAACTATCTTATTGGTGTACTTTTAGATTTTTTCTCACATACAGTAAAATACCCTATTACCTTTTCTTTATTTTTTCCAGGTGGAAATAGACGCAAAAGTAATCGAAGTGTCCAAGAAGTACCTCCCGTTCATGGCTGTGGGGTTCGACAGTCCGAAACTGACGCTTCACGTCGGCGACGGATTTGATTTTATGAAGAACCATAGCCAGGAGTTTGACGTCATCATAACAGACAGCAGCGACCCCATCGGACCCGCAGTGAGTCTCTTCCAAGAGAATTACTTCGCGCTGATGAAAAGCGCGCTAAAACCCGGTGGAATAGTGTGCTCCCAAGCTGGTACCATATGGAACGATTTAGAACTAGTATCGAGTACTTTGAGATACTGTAGGAACCAGTTCCCGTCAGCTACGTACGGGTACACGTCGGTCCCCACGTATCCTTCAGGACAAATAGGGTTCGTCATAGGTTCTCTAGACAAAGATGTGAAGTTCGACACCCCACAACTAGTGTTTACCCGCGAAGACGAAAAGTCGATGAACCTGCGATACTACAATAGTGATGTGCACAAAGCGGCGTTCGTTTTGCCGACATTTGTAAAATATCAGCTAGTTTGATTCATGTGTTTGTTTACGTATGTACTTAAACATAATGCATTTATTGTTACATATATTTTTATGTGCATAATTTTTGTATCCACGTTTATTAATGTTTTATTTTTGTATTCTTAATAAGTGTTATATGACATTCAATTTAAGCACCAATATAAAGTTAGCTTTTACCGTACTAGAGATATATCAACATTTTTTTCGAATAGGCTAAATTATTTATTCTATTTATAAATTATATTTTGGCAGATCTCATGATGATAATTATCCTAATGCACTTGCATTTTTATATTTGTAATTGTTATTATTCTATATTAATGACAATTTCAGTTGGTACTTAAACAAATCCCTCTTATTATTCATTATGAGATTATAAAAAATACTGGTACCTAGTAATATGTATAATAATTTTCACCTACCCACGACAAATAGAGTGTTGCCAGTAAGGAAATCTCATTACACAAGTTACGTTTGGCGCCTTACATTCCCAGATGCATTCTAAATACTAATTTAAGTCTAGTCTGTAATGTTTTATGTTATAAAATATTCTACACTCAATTAGAAACAGGGGTAAGGGATAAATGTAAAAATGTGTTAATTATCGAAACCTCATATAAAACACAAAAACTCTTTTTTATTTATTTCATATACTCTGCACTTATTTTACGATAGGTATAAAATTTAATAATATATTGAAGCATTTTAAACAATTCCATATTTTAGATGTAACTTTGTTATTTAAAATTATATGATGTTTAGCCCTGAATATGTCATATTTTTAATTGAGCAGATATGTTTAAAATAACATCATTAAATTACATTCGTCAATTATTGCAATATTTGCTCAATAAATAAATAATTTATAAACGAATGTATATTTTTTACAATGTTTTTGTATATTTTTTATGAATGTTGAAATCGGGGACAATAAATGTATTTTTATAAATCTTATTTTTATTTTTAAATTTCCCAACGATTCATTTAAATATGAAATTATAACAAACAAAACATGTCTGCTTATTCTGAAATACCGCCTTTCCCACATTATTTAGTGTTGTCATACTTCAACAATTACAGGTCTCTAAAGAGTATATTACCCAATATAAAAATTCATTAACACTTCTTCTCCTTCGCCTTCTTACTACATACACATTTAAAAACATACACAACAAAAACAACCAGACTTATAACGAAGGCTATTAAATCTAATCCGGCCAGTTGGTATCTCGTGAGCCAGCGTCCACGCGAAGACATTTCAACGCCGCCGAAGCGTGCCGTCCGTTCGATGTGGAAGATGGCAGTCTCCATAGGCGGATGAGGTCTGTCTCGCCATAGTTCACGTAGAAGTCTGGCATACTGACGTTTTCTGTAATATCCAGAATGCTCCATGTGATTCAGAAAAGGAAATGTTATAGACACAATGTCTGACTTGGTATTCCACGTTCTCGGTAGAGTGGCTACTGTTTATGGGGCGTGGCTTTCAGCGCAATCCTTCATTTGTATAAAAAAATACCATACCATACCAGCCCTGTATTATATACTGCCCACTGCTGAGCACGGGCCTCCTCTATAAGTGAGAGGGTTTAGGCCTTAGTCCACCACGCTGGCCTAGTGCGGGTTGGCGGACTTCACATACCTTCGAAATTCAGAGAACTCAGGTATGCAGGTTTCCTCACGATGTTTTCCTTCACCCTAAAAGCTAGCGATAATTCACAAAGAATAGGGTCATTCGGGGCAACAGCACGCAGTGGGTAAAAGTTCGCATGGTCAATATCTCGGAACCTATGGAGGGGGCTCAGACACTTTTTCGGCTAGATCAGGGGCGCGTCAGGGACGATGTCAGAGCCACAAGCTAATTTACCAAGCCTCACTTGTTTAGCGAAAAACGGTGATCAACGTGATTTTGTTGATTAGTTACCAATATTTTGTACTGGGAAAAAAGTCTCTGGCTAGATGGTGCATCAGTTTACAAAAGTCCGTTAATTATGTTAAGTTCAAATGATTATTATAGTATTTAGTTTAGCTATTAATTCTGTCCTAGAAAATAAATGCGTCTCAACTAACGTGTGATTGTTTAAAATATTCCCTGTTTGGGTAAGAGTACGAGGTTAAAAGTACGCACCCTGTTATAACTTCATTACATTGATCGCACGGTTTTTTCTTCTTTAAGCTGCAATTAAGTCGAATATTATTTGTAAAGATTTTTAGACCTTATACAGAAAAAAAATATTCTCCATAAACACTCTGCGTAGTTTTACCCACATAACGGGTCAATAGTACGCATTTCTCCCGATGAACTTAAACATGTATAGCAAAAAAAACAATGAAGCAATGTACAAAAACTCATTAAATAATGAAAGTAGAATAAATTTACTTTACATAGAATGTTAAAACGTTTTCCAAGACACTATATTTTTGACTGTGTAGACGATAGAAAAAAAAGTGCGTACTTTTAGGCCGAATGACCCTACACACATAACCAAAGAGCATTATAATACTACGGAAACACATAACTTTTTTAGAAAAGTCAGAGGTGTGTGCCCTATGTTTTGAACCTGCGGAAATTCGTCTCGGCAGTCCATCCCACTCCCAACTACTCCAACTGGGCTATCGCCGTATAAAAAAATACTCACTGCCAAAATAAAATTTTGTTCAGCGCTTCAAACAGAGTCTCTTCTTCAATATCCTTAAACGGCAACACCTCCGCCACACCGGCACGCTGCGCATGCGCAGCGTTCCCAAACTGGTCTCCGAGGATCGGGATGATAAGGGAAGGCACGCCCGACGCCACTGCTTCCGTGAGGCTCAGCAAGCCTCCGTGAGTCACGAATGCCATGCAGTTTGGGTGATCTGTTAAAGGCAATTTCATCATCATCATCATCAGCCACATGATGTCCACTGCTGAACATAGGCCTTTTCTAAAGATTTCTAGAGGGACCTGTCAAAAGCGGCCTGCATCCAGCGTGTTCCTGCGACCTTTATCAAGTCGTCTGTCCACCTTGCAGGTGGACGGCCGACGCTGCGCTTGCCAATACTTGGCCTCCACTCCAGAACTTTTTTGCCCATCTGCCGTCAGTTCTTCGAACTATGTGCCCTGTCAACTGCCACTTCCGCTGGGCTATGTCAGTGACTTTCGTTCTTCTACGGATTTCCTCATCCCTGATTCGATCGCGTAGAGAAACACCTAGCATAGTATATAGAGAGGCTATAGCTCGCTGAGTGACCGTGAGCCGTCGTAGGCCGCCCATAGTCATAGGCCACGTCTCAGTGCCATAAGTCATCACTGGTAACACACATTGATTGAAGCCCTTTGTCTTCGGGCACTATGGTATTTTATCACCTCATTATATCGCCTCACATTAAAATTCAATGATATTAATATTATGACCAAGAGGCAAGAAATGGTGTTTAATAGTAGGTACTTAACTGCGGATAATAAATAGGTATCTTTCCAATGATAGGTATAAATAATTGTGCGAAGAGAATCTTCATTGAATATTTTATCTATAAGGAAAATAATATGATTATTGATTACAGGACATCAATATGTCAGGGTGACTAGCGCAGTACCTACTGTACCCTGCTGTCCGCAATGCTTTGTAATTCTAAATTGTGGATGCCATTGCTATTGTTTATGGACAGGCGCTACTCCTTATAACAACAGCTTGCTACTGTGTGCCAGTTATCTAGGATACGCAGAATATATAGGTAAAGCACCTAGAAGCAGTAATTTCCTCTAAAAAGCCGAGGTAGGTACTTTTTAGTCTGGATGTCATCAAAAGTTAATGGAGTAATTTTTTCAATCAATTTGTCACTTAAAAATTGTACATAGAACCCAAAACCTTTCAGAGTTTATTAGCCAGGTTCGTCATGGGGTCGTTCCGTCTAAAACCCTAGGCGACGAAAATTGAAAAATAAATACGCTTAGTTAGATTTAAAACATGTAATACTTACTCAATAAATCATACTGTGGTAGCCATTTCAACATAAGAATATTATCTGGCAGATCTTCGACGGGATCGGCCTCCCATTTCCACAAAATCAGTTGTGGCATACGCGCGAATGCTTTCACAATAGCGTCAAATCTCTTCTTCGGAAGGGACGAGCCGCGAATCAACGAGCCCAGACTGAACAATATAAAGCCATTCTTTGCGGCAGACACCAATTCTCCCAAGGGCTGCAAGAGTTACATTCAATATCATTAACATAGGCAAAGCTAATGTCCTTAAAATACCGTCGACACCTTAATCACAATTAAGTAATATAAAACCGTTTTTGCGTGTCTTCATTGTATATACATGCTTACAATGTAGATTAATTGTATCATTATGTTAATATTACAGATTCATAGGTTATGTCTAGATAATCCTGACCTAGGAAGTGTCACAGCGGCATCCCGAGCTATTAAGCGTAACATTAGGTAAATAACTGCTCTAGTTTGTTTAAATTAGAATAAATAAGTATGTTCGTAATCGACACAGTACATAGAAAATATAGGTATGAGATTTTCAAATGTATGAGGTGGTGGAACATTATAAAATGATTTGACAGTCTCTATGGCGATAACCGGGATACGAAAGACGTCGCAGGTTCGATCCCGGCATTGCCGAATACGGAATAAGGCAAATACAATTATACGTTCTGAGACTAATGCATACCTAGTTCCTGATACCCACGACGGATTATTATCTTAGTGTGTAATCAGGATTATATGAGTGACTGCATTAACATAGGTCCTTCCTATGACCTCGAGTATCCAACAGAATTCTAAACTCATTAGCCTAATTATAAACAAACTTATAGGTAAATTAGTTTTACTAAATTTGCTATAAGGACGCCACTGGACACAACATTCCATGTTAAATATCGATGGGTTAAAATTATTTGTACTAACTAGTAAGTACTTTTTTAAGTAAATGAGTAAAATTGGGTCATTTGATGAGAATTGAGTCCCAACATTTGCCGCCCAGAAATGTAGTAGGTACATGAGTCAAAAGTAATAATTTGTAAAAGGTTTTATTTTAAACCCTTTTCCGCCCCCTAAAAATGCCGTCCGGGCGCTTATTCTTACCTCTGGTAACGGCTGAACAACCGTATTATGTAAATGAACCCCGCCGATCTCCACAACAGAAGGCGGCAGAACTCTTACACCGTTCAGTGAATAATGCGTATTCACAAGCACAACACTAGTGTTCCGCCCCACATCACTCAAAGGCGGCAATTTCCTTCCCAATGTCCTCTCCAAGATTCTCTGCTCTTCCCTCCAAATAGCCCATTCATACCAAGTGTTATAAAACAGCAACACTAGAGCGTTTTCTAATCGCTCGTAGAAGTTCATTTCCTCCGTGAAGGGTAGCGTCATGCCAGGCACGTATGCCGGGTTGTCAGGAGCACCGACTCTTGATGGTGTCCATGGCAGTATCGCAGAAGACATCAGTCCCACGGACGGTAACCCGTAATTATGCACTATACCAAGCATGCAATCGCTGTTGAAGTGCTCCACTAAAATAATATCGTAGTCACCTTCACCGCGCACAAACTCCTTAAAAACTTCCGAATTGACTATCTTTTCGCACAATTTCAAACACGATTTCGCCAAAGCAGTTACTAGAGCTATGTGTTCGAAGTATCTCTCCAATCCGAAATAACTTCTATGTATGTCCTTCAGGTCAATAACTTCCACATTCAGGGATGCTAAGTGAGTCAAGCTCACATCCCGGCGGTTAGGTTCAGGCTTGCTTGAAGGAAAGAAGGAGACCACCGTTAACTGATGGCCGCGTTGCGTTAATTCTTGAAGAATTGGTTCAAAAACCATGTAATGGCTCTTCCCGGGGTACGGAAGTAAGGCCAATATTTTATAACAATCACTCGGGACCACGAATAATATAAATAATAAGACATGCATCGTTGCATGCGCGTGTCCGTTCAGAGCACCGATTGAACACTGTCAGCAAATTACATTATGTTATTTGTGCCTATTATTAGAGTGACATGCTGGAGTTGCACAAAAGATGAGCGTTTACTGAATGAACGTGCTCAAGTGCCTATTCAATATTGTTATCGATGTAAACTGGTAAAATTACCTAGCTATTGTCAAGGCATGGTGTTCTTAAGGCTGCGATTCTTTACTCTAGAATGGAATGTAAATTACGCGCGTAGCCTTATTATCGGTGCGCCAATTTAATTTTAGGATGTTACCGAAAAGATTGAAATAAGTCGGTACCTATGTTAAAGCGACTGCACAAATCAACTTACCTATAGATGGCAATTATTAATTACTTATGTTAGAATTGAGTTTAAATAAGCCTAAATAATTAAATTGCGCATCATACATTATTTTAAGTAGCTACCACCTAGTTAGGTTTAAAATCAACACTTTGGAATAGCAAAATGAAACAAGTCCATTCAAATTCCAATCAAATAAATCATTTTCGTAGATTAAGTATCTTAAAGGTGCCTATACCTAGGCAGTAAACATAAATACCCCCTAATTGGCTCTTACGTTCTTCCGGTAATTGTGACTACCTACAAATTACTTAATTAGGTGCTGTAACTAAAAAGTAGGTACGAAATACGAACTATGTATTCGACATTAAAATTATGTTATTAAATATTATGTAACCGCCATTTACTACTTTGACTGGGTTTTGACCCCCCTTGACCACCCAAACCATTTTGACCCCCCTTGACCCCAACCCATTTTGACCCCCTTTTTTGAAGTGAAAACTTCTTTAGCGTCGTTGAGCACTTTCTTGGGATGTGTATAAAATGTTAAACTCGCGTCAGGACACGTGACCTGATGGAAAATTCGTAAGACGGAGGTTGTCATTTTTGCGTACGATAGCGCAATAAATAAATATTGTATTTAACCACATAAATGTTAGTTCTTTTGAACTGATAAATAAAGCAATTCGTGCGAATTTATTCTCTAACCATTCCAAAATATTCAAAAATGCACAACGTTAATGCTAAAGTTTTCACTTTTTTTTTACCGGCATTGAATGACGAGACGAGCATGCCGTTCGCCTGATGGTAAGCGATACGACCATCCATAAACAGTAGCAACACCATTCAGCATCTTGACTTACAAAGTACTGTGTGGCATTCCACTGCGCTCGTCATCCTGAGACATATGATGTTAGGTCCCACTATGTCCTGTAGTTTTTTTTTTTAGATAGGCGATCCTGCAGTCAACACCGGGGGAAACCTGCGAATGGGATACTGGAGTCCCCCGGCTTAACGACTGCAGGGGCCAGGGAGGGGAGTGAAGGAGGAATATGGAAGGGAAGGTGGTGGGAAGGGAGGAAGGTTCCCAGGATGGGCGGAAAGAGGGTGCCAGGAAATGTTCGCGGGCCCTTTTAGGCCTCAATGTGTTATCCAACCAAAAGGTATACACACTGAACTGTGTGCCTCAGCCCGCGACTAATGTCCCCCCGCGCATGGGCGTGCATTGGGTGTGAAGACCCAGCGCACAAGAATTGCCTCGGGGGGCGTATATCCTGTAGTTACACTGGCTACAATGTCCTTCAAACTGAAACACAACAGTGCATGCACACTGCTGCTTGGCGGTCGAAATAAACATTGCGGCGGTACCCACCCAGACGGACTCTTACATATGAGAGACCTACCACCAGTAGGTATAACAACAACTAAGTAACAATAAACCACACATGCATTTCCTAAAAAACAAAGTTGTAAGAGCATGGAACGCGTTCCCACAAGGTGTGGTCTCGGCGGAAGATGTGAACAAGTTTAATAAGGGACTCGAGAAATGTTACAAATGAAAGCATGGTTGAGAGTCGCAGGATACAAACGTATCAGTAAACAAACTGTCTGCCAGTAACAAATAATAATAGTAAATTCCAGACTCCGGGCTGATACTGAGTAGAAAAGGCAGGGGTCTGTCCGCCGTTAGGTGCCCCCCCCCCCCCCCACACACACACACAACGTGGGCTGTATTAAGCGGCACCGTGCAGAGGCGGTTGCGGACGCCAACTTAGATATTTCCGTCAGAGGAAGCCCGCAGCCGTCCATAATGCGCCGAAGGGAAAAATAAGGCAAAATTAATATACTTACTAAAAATATAATATAGGTAAAATCTACTTATTTTTCTATTACCACAAGTATTTATTAAAATGTAAATTATTTATTCATGTCATCTTATCGAAGTAATAAAGTCAAATGCCGCTGAACTAATTAGGTACTATCACAAGAAGAAACTGCATAATAAGGGCGTTGCATGTTAGTGATCCAGGTCAGGGTGGGTCAAGATCCGCACTATTGTCCCCATGGGCGAAGCTAGAGTAATTTTGCAAGCGTCGGGGGTCTGAATGACACTGGTCATGGACTTAAAAAATAAAATGATTTATGTATATATGCAGATTTGTAAATGTTATTCGTTTTAAAAAAATATTGTAGTAGTAGGCTGCCTCAATACCCTGGGAGTGGGCACCAACCAATTCAGGGGTGGGCACGGCCCACTCGGCCCCCCTCTATATACGCCTATGCATGTTGTCCCTCATCTCTGTGAAATAAGCTAAGTAAAACGGAATTTACATTTCATCTTACCCGTTAAATCATAAAGCGTAAGCTATGTTGTCTAGAAACATAATATTAGCTTAGGTCCATGACACGTGTTGGTACATAGGTAATGGTAATTTTACTGGAGCTAGAGTGACTAAACACAGGTAGGTAGGTACCTATGCAATTACATATGTTTATTGCACACTTCCGAAGTATCACCCAACTGAGGCGTAGATATATAGTTTGCAGTGATCATACTTGAATATAGGATAGCAGTGTTTGAGTGATCTAAGCCTCTAAGCAAGCGCATCGTTTATCTGAATTAGGAATCGAATTCAGGACTATTTATAGATCATACTTTCGGGCATACTATTCCATGTTACATTTAATTAGGCGGTCATTCAGCAAAGGGCGGATTCACCTATCAACTCAGGGTGGGTGGGGGTCTCCGAGGGAGATCACGGCCCAATTGGCCTCCATCCGCAGCGCCACCGTGGAGTGGCATACCAGATAATAAAAAAAAATATCAGTAGTCACCTAAAGTCAGTCCCAGGAGGGGGGTCATGACCCCAATGGCCCCCCTCTGGATCCGCCCTTGCATTCAGCGTAATTAATGTATTATGTATTTATATTGCCTCGTGTCTGTCTGTAAATTATATCGCAGGTCCATTGTATATTTATATGAGGAATTATTTATTATATTCATATAATTCATTAACTTCATATTTATTCTATAAATAAGCTATCTCTATCGTTGTATTATTACTTGGCATTTGTGTCCATATAGATACCTTGTTGGTCTAGTGAAAAGATACAGTGCGATTGTGCGTTCGATTCATAGAATGAGTAACAAAGTCGACTGAGTTTTTTTAATACCATACCATACCGGCCCTGCATTATATACTGCCCACTGCTGAGCACGGACCTCCTCTACAACTGAGAGGGTTTAGGCCTTAGTCCACCACGCTGGCCTAGTGCGGGTCGGCAGACTTCACATACCTTCGAAATTCTTATAGAGAACTTCTCAGGTATGCAGGTTTCCTCACGATGTTTTCTTCACCATTAAAGCGAGCGATAATTCACAAAGAATACACACATAACTTTTTAGAAAAGTCAGAGGTGTATGGCCCCTGGGTTTTGAACCTGCGGACATTCTGCTGCGGACTGGTGGTAGGTCTCTCATATGTAAGAGTCCGTCTGGGTGGGTACCACCGCAATGTCTATTTCTACCGCCAAGCAGCAGTGTGCATGTACTGTTGTGTATCGGTTTGAAGGACAATGTAGCCAGTGTAACTACTGGACATAATGTGACTTAACATCATATGTCTCAGGATGACGAGTGCAGTGGAGTGCCACACAGTACTGTGTAACTCAAAGTGCCTTATGGTGTTACTACTGTTTATGGGCGGTCGTATCGCTTACCATCAGGCGAACGGCATGCTCGTCTCGTCATTCAATGCCATAAAAAAAAAACATTCGTCTCGGCAGTCCGTTCCACTCCCAACTAGGCTATCGCCACTTATCGAGTTTTTTTAATGTGAAATAACATATATTACTAAGTACGCCTGAGTTAACAGATAGGTATAGGACTTTCGGGAGATAAGGCTGGCTGATTCATATTATATCATGGGACGGATAGGTACACCTACCTAAGCTCCACGAAGTGCGAACGGACTATGAGTATCATACTAAAATCTCGTTTACGTATAATGTATTTTTCCCTTATACAGCAAGGTGTGAATCAGGCTTTAGAATTATTTTCCGTTTGACCTCCATTGTAATCCACTTACGTCCGCACTCAATTGATATGATGCCGGTCTTCCTACAAGATGGCCGATGTCACACGCTAATTGGACAATAATATAAAGATTGCTCCCTCGAGGGATAGTGAGTGCAAGACTGACTAGTTAGTTTATTATTTTATGCCTTGCCTACTTTAAAGCACATGCAAAATTATGCTGATTACCATTGTAAAAAAGAAATGTATTTAACAAAAACAAAAAGCCGACTGCGTCAAGATCTGCCATCGTTATTAAATTCATTGAAGAACTGAAAAGATAGAAACAAGATTTTAATTTGGATATTTTATTTTGGTTTTGAGTAATCTTAGTTGACAGTGTTCACAAACGCAGTCGGAGGCATCTGCTCACTCCGAGATTTTGTTGCTCTACCTATATCACCAACCAGATTATGAGAAGTGAGCGTGTTATTACGAACGAAAAACGACGAATAAAAACTCTTTATTTTGATACAAAACATTTTTTTTAGATTACTTTTGCCGCCAAAAATCCTTAATTTTGTATTTTTTTTATTTTGTTGTACCCAGTCTCACTCTCACGACTAAAACGAATCTATTGACACCACTCAGATAAAAATACGACAATCCGTTTAGTCTCTAGGGCGTGCCAAAGAAATATACAAACATATATACATACACTCGAAAAACACAACCCTCCTTCTTTCGCAGTCGGGTAAAAAGGCACAATTTGTTTTATACTTTGCAATGCAATGCAATCAATCAGCCCTGTATAATATACTGCCCACTGCTGAACATGGGCCTCCTCTACTACTGAGAGGGGTTAGGCCTTAGTCCACCACGCTGGCCTAGTGCGGGTTGGCAGACTTCACACACCCTCGAAATTCTTATAGAGAATTCTCAGGTATGTAGGTTTCCTTACCATGTTTTCCTTCACCGTTCAAGCGAACGATAATTGATACACAATACACACGTAACTTTGAAAAGTCAGAGGTGTGTGCCTTGGGTGTTGAACCACCGGACATTGTCTCGACAGACCGGTCCATTCCCAACTAGGTTATCGTCCAATTTGTTTTATACTTTAATTTTCCAATTTATGTGTGGCTATTTATTATTAATATAATTATTATGCTGGATGGGGGCCGCGTACCAGAGGACTGGTGCAAAGTCATCATCATTCCCATTTTCAAGGGGGTCACAGCAAGAATGCAAAAACTACCGGGGAATAAGCCTTCTCAGTATTGTCGGTAAATTATATGCAAAGGTCCTGATCAAAAGAGTGATTCATGAAACTGAAGAAAAAATGTGGGATGTGCAAGGTTTTAGGAGCGGAATGGGCCGCACAGGTCAAGTCTTTTGAATAAGGTGCATAGCGGAAAAGCATTTCGCTAAGTCAAAAAGTATTTAGACTTGGATAAGGCTTATGATCGTGTGCCGAGGATTGAACTATGGTCAATGTTGTCTTTAACATATGGAATTGAGGGTAGTCTGGTGAGGGCTTTGAATTCTCTCTATGAGAACTCCAAAGCCTATATCAGGGTAAATGCAGCGCATTTAGAATGGTTTAACATCTCAAAGGGTGTTAGACAGGGATGTGTTGCGTCTCCATGGCTCTGCAATCTCTATAATATGGACAGCTGTGTGTCAGCTCTGAAAGAGATGGAATGTGGATTGAGAATGGATGAGTGGCGTGACAAGTATCTTCTTTATGCCGACGATCAAGTTTTACTTGCACCGTCGGCGAGGGAGGTGCAAGACATGTTAAATTTAGTGAATGGTGTATTTAAGGATAAGGGGATGAATATTAATGCGAGGAAGACGAAAGTGATGGTGATAGAAAGAGAGGAAAATGCTACTGAATAGTGCATTATTAGGTATAGATGGTGAGCAAGTGGAACAAGTGAATGAGTTTGTGTACCTGGGAAGTAATCTTACGAGAGATGGAAAGTATGACATGGATATTGAAAGAAGAGTTATAGCAGGTAATAAAGTTAATGGCGCCTTGCGTGCAATAGTGAGTAGCCAGGCTGTGTCTGAAAAGGCAAGAATGGCTATTCACAATGGTGTGCTGGTGCCGACGCTTATGTAGGGAAGTGAATGTTGGGTTTACCAAAAGAAGCACGAAAGTCGAATAAGTGCGGTGGAAATGCGCTCCTTACGGAGTATATGTGGAGTCACCATTGCTGATCGCATGAGGAATAGTATGATAGATTATTGTTGAAGGATGACGTGGTGATTAAGATTGAAAGAAGTATGCTGAGATGGTTTGGGCAGGTGGAGGATGGATGAAAGATGGATCACGAAAGGTATTTATCGAGCGAATGTGGATGGTACGGCTGGAAGGGTCGCCCGAGGAGAACGTTCTCTGATCAAGATATAAATTATCTTCTCCGAAAAGAGCAGGTCAGGGGTACCGTTAACCGGCAAAAAGTATGAGAAGAATTATGAATGTGGAAGAGACGAAAGGGGTGTGTCAAGATCGTAGCATGTGGCGCTCAATAGTCTCTGCTTACCCCTATGGGATAACGGCGTGAGTGTGTATGTATGTATGAATTTTCTAATTTAACCTTCCCAAATCCTATCAAAAATAGGGTTCCCACAAATAAAAATACAAGTTTACTCAATAAAATATTATTCGCTGTTATTCCCTTCGTTATCGTCGCATCCTCTACTTCTCTTGATGCTTATTCCTTGTTGTTCCGCATCGTGGATGGCCGAAAACACTGCGCCCGCGTGAACTTTCTTCAATATTCTTTTATCGTGGAAGGGGTGTGTGTGAGCCGATATTCTGCAAACACAAAATTACAGATATTTGTTTTAGACGACTTTAAAATTTGTTGAGGAAAAAAATAGAGAATTATGGTGCTAAATCTATTCCTGTATAGTTTTAGGTTAGACTACTCTATAGAAATCTGATTGAAAAGGGATTTTTTTACTCATATGTAGTTAGATCACAGCAATGGAAAAGGAGAAATCAGATCAACACTGCAGAGCTCGCATTGCCTTAAGACAATAAAAATAATAGTTTAAAAAAACTGTAAAATAATCCTACTTGTCACAAGATGGCGCTTTCGTTTATTTTATAGTGACATGTGTTGGAGAATAGTAGAACAGAATTAAAAAATGAAAAATAAATAATAGATTAAAAAAACTAAAACCACGCTTTATAGAAAATCCAACTAAATAGAAAATACATTTTAATCAATTTCGATTATATCCGAAGTTTTGAAGGGGGTCAAAACATGTTCAAAGTTTCCGTTACACACATATATACGTATGAAGCTATTAAAAGTGTGTTAAAAATTGGTAACATTTTATTTCTATGTGCAAGAAAAGCATAAAAATCTCTGTAATATGTCTCTTGTTAATCACAACTACCATACCAGAATACAAGACCAAAGTTTAAACCTTACCTAAGTACAACAACTCCGTTTTTCGTAATAACATGCGCAGGACACTTGACGTTATTCAGATAGTCCACGCAGCGCCATTGTTGTGAGTTATTCCGATTCGTGTGTTTCAAGTAGTAGATATATCTGTTCAGTATCATCTGCAACGAGCCTTGGTTCGACACCGTGTATTGCATTATCGTCACATCTGGAATAAAAACATAATTGTAATTCTCATCACAGTAAAATTTTTCATCTTTATGATTGTACTCATCATACCTATAATCATCATTGTGACCGTTATTACCATAAGTAATTGTAAAATAATGTTTGTTGAATAGTTATGTTACGTGCACAATATGGCGATAGGCTCACCCCCGTTACATCATGAGACGAAGCGAAGCATAGCGCAAAGTATGTGCATTACTTGCGCCTCCATATTCCTTCAGGCATAAAAAGCAGGAGTGTATGTATGTATGAGTTATTGTCATGCAACATAATTATGCCACTTGCAATTTTTTTTTTATTACTGTACAATTATAATAATAAGGGTCACATAGATGATTATGATGATTATAAGTATGATATATATTATAACAATGCTTAAACGAATGAGGGTATATATTTATCATACTCACTGGTGTTCTCGCCAGATGGAACAGCATCAGTTTTGCCGCTCATAGATTTGGTTCGGACTGATCTCTCTTCCGCGCCGTCCTGTAAGTCTTCGTAAGTATCGTCCATTGTTTGGTTTATTAAATGTTGCGGTGTCTCTGTTAAACTGTGTTTTATTTTTATGTTATGGTATTGATTCTATGAGCATATTATTGATAGTTTATATTATGAGATATAATAAAATAGTATAAGCGGCGATAGCCTAGTTGGCAGTGGAACGGACTGCCGAGACAAATGTCCGCAGGTTCAAAACCCAAGGGCACACACCTCTGACTTTTCTAAAAAGTTATGTGTGTATTCTTTGTGAATTATCGCTCGCTTTAATGGTGAAGGAAAACATCGTGAGGAAACCTGCATACCTGAGAAGTTCTCTATAAGAATTTCGAAGGTATGTGAAATCTGTCAATCTGCACTAGGCCAGCGTGGTGGACTAAGGCCTAACCCCTCTCAGTTGTAGAAGAGGCCTGTGATCAGCAGTGAGCAGTATATAATACAGTGCTGGTATGGTATAAAATAGTTTGTAAGAGAATGCACGAATTTCTTTGGTATTGCTTTATTTCAACTCGTTTGGAACAGGCATAATTGTGTTGACTGGTGAGAAATAATCTCTGATCAGTCAACACTTCATATACACTCAACACCACTTACCATCAGGTGCAGCGAATTCACATATAAAAAAAGAACAATAGTTATCACTTAAAATTAGGTCTTCTTATTCAAGTATTCAATTTTGTTCAAAAAGAACTGTAGAAAAAAACCCACCTGGGTTTTATTTGCAATCTGCATAGGGGTTGTCCATTAATGACGTCATATTTTTAGCAACTTTTTGACCCCACTCCCTCTCCCTGGTGATATGTGGTGAGGTTTTAGACTACCCCCCCTTCTCCCTACCCAAGATCACATGTATTTTTTAGTATAAATTATCTTAATAATTTTAGTATATATATACCCTTTCTAGCCAATTTCGGCCACGGCGGCCAATCTCAACAGAGATCAGCCAGATACGCAGGAGATATTATAGTGCACAAGTGTGTACGCAATACACAGGTGCACTCGCTATTCCTTTACTCTCATAGTCCGGTGAGACGGCAATCCGACATGACCGGAGAGAGATCAGGCGCAGGACCAACGGCTTTACGTGCTTTCCGAGGCACGGGGGTATCACACCGCCAACTTCCTGACTCCGAGCTGCGACTGAGTAATTTTTAAGATGGAAAAACCCAGTCACAATGTTTTTGGCCCGACCCAGGATTCGAACCCAGGACCTCAGCGCGCAAATTGTACTCGTAACGCGTACGCAATACAACTACGCCACCGAGGCAGTCGGTAATTTTAGTGTATTATCTTTAAATAAAGATTAGTATAATCTAATTTGCATGGCACATTCAATGAAAAATAAATACACGTGATATATCACTACCCCCTGCCCCCCCTTGGTGACATTTCGTCATTTTTGCCTACCCCTTCCCCCCTTTCGAGCCTCACGTGATTAATGGACGACCCCATAGTATGTTTGTACTGTCTGGGTACAGCAAATAGCAGTATTTTTTTACCATATGATTGAGATACTAAAGTCTATAGAGTTAAATGGCAGTTTTTATAACCAATAAAGACCGCCAAATTACCTTTGACTGGATTCTTCAAAAGATTTTTCTTCTTTCATTTTACTGTTGGATATTTCAAAGTAGCAAACATCTTCATCAAGTGTTTCCATGTTACAGTCATTTTCCTCAACTGTTTGACTATCTGCCATGTCTACAGAATGTTGTGATGGAGATATGGACTCTGGAAGTTTCTAAAATAATTGACACATATAAATAACATGAAGAAAAATTGTCAGAAAGGCAACTCTTAGGCTGGTTTGTAACACAGATTGTGTCATGACTTTCTACTATGTGTGACTATAGACAAACATAATAATGAAATATTGATAATTCAAAGGATAATATAACCCATCTAATTACCAGTCAATTCAATCTGAGTGTCGAAAAAAATGGAGCCATATATTTATATTCAAATTATAGATTTCTTCTCCCTGATTTGTTTTTTTTTTTTATGATATAGGGGCAAACGAGCATACGTTTCACCTGATGGTAAGTGATCACCGCCGCCCATGAACATCTGCAATACCAGGGGGCACAGAGATACGTTGCCGGCCTTTTAGGTGGGAATACGCTCTTTTAATATTAGAAAATTTCATGACATACAATATCTTCCAGCCCTTTGATGTGTAACTCCTTGGCAGCCTCAGACAGCTCCATCAGGTCCTCAACAGCCACATAAACCTCACCAGTATAGATGTATTCCAAGAGTGCACATAAGGTTGAGTATGATATTTTCTGCAACAAACATAATAATTTAAATTTGCATAAGCTAAATCATTCATAGCATAAACAAAAGTAGCTGTAGAATTACTATTAGCCACAATTTAATATCTTTCAATTATATAATTTCACATAATATGTCTTTGAAATTAGACCTCATGTCTGTAATCACTGTAGTAACACAAACTCACATTTAAAAACAATACAGGATGGGGGCATGGTGCTGAGGACAGCAGTTCCTTAATGAACGGACTGGCCAGAGCCACTATCACCTGGTGTACCTTCACAAAGTGTCCATCAGCAGCCAGCGTCATGTCTACAAACTCACCATTCTGTAATGAGATCCAGTTAATTTTTGTGGAATAAATTGAAATGTATGATATTAGTTCACATTAAAGCTTGTAAAAGCAAGTCTCATGTAATAATAATATGCAAGGTACATAAGATTATAGTAACAACAGTAAAGTATCTGTATAGCACGAACGGCAGCATGCAGGAAAACAAGCAACAACCACAACAGGAAAAAGTAAATGTGCTATCACCAGATTACTTATTTACAGCAATACGATAATTATATGTAGGTTTAAATAATGAAATCGAAACATGTTTACCTAATTGAATATTGAAATGTACCTGCTGTAAAGTGCTTAATCCATTGCATATATTTTTTCGATGAGCATCCCATGACAAAGCAAATTGGGATTGCGCCATTGTATAATAAACTCCAATATTTCTTTACACTTAAATTCACTATTAAATTAAGTATTTCTCATTATTTTTTTTTTTTTTTTTTTTTTTTTTTTTTTATTGCCAGTATAGGCAGACGAGCCAGCGGCCCGCCTGATGGTAAGCGGCCACCGCTGCTCATGGACTCGGCGATGCCAGGGACACAGACAAGCCGCTGCCTACCGTAGGGACAATACTCTTTTTAAGCCTCGTTTGAAGAAGGACAGGTCATAGCGCTCAGGGAACACCGACACAGGTAGTTCATTCCAGAGCTTACACGTACGTGGTAGAAAAGAACGCTGGAACCGTTCCGTTCGAGAACGGTACGTCTCCAGGTGGTAGGAATGAACTCTACTGCGGTGCCGAGTGGTGCGATGGTAGAAAGGTGACGATGGTACCATCTTAAACAATTCCTCGGAGCACTCCCCGTGGAACAAACGATAGAACACACAGAGAGACCCAAAGTCTCTCCGCAGTCCTAACGGCTCCAGTTTGTCCGTGAGATTGGCATCATCGACGATTCGAATAGCTCGGCGCTGTAAGGAGTCAAGTGGGTCGAGCTGGTATTTTGGGGCACCTGCCCAGAGATGAGAGCAGTACTCCACGTGGGGCCGGATTTGCGCTTTGTAAAGCGTTAACCTATGACCCGACGTGAAGTACCGCTTGGCTCTGTTCAGGATGCCCAACTTTTTACTTGCCAGTTTGGCTTTATCTTCCAAATGACTCCTAAACTGCACTTTGCTCGAGATTTCGACGCCGAGGATCCCAATACACTCGGACACTTGGAGAGTGACTCCTTCGAATTGTGGCGCCATGACAAAAGGGTCCTTCTTCGCAGTGAACGCGCAAACTTGTGTCTTCGAGGGGTTAAATTGAACTAAGTTCATTTCGCCCCATTTGGAGGCCCGCCCCAGAGAGCTCTCGACTTCAGACACAAGTTGAGACCGTCTTTCCTCAATGGAACTTCGAGGGAGATTCTGTTGGCCGATGTATCGCGTATCACTTGTACTATCGTCTGCATAACAATGCATGCTGTCGATAGACAACATGTCATTGATATGCAGGACGAAGAGTGTCGGCGATAACACCGAGCCTTGTGGAACACCAGCATTAATGGTCTTGGTCTCGGAGCAACAGCCGTCCACTACGACTTGTATGCTTCGACCATCCAAAAAGCTGGCGATCCACTTGCAGAGTCCCTCGGGGATTCCGTAGGCTGGTAGCTTCGCAAGAAGAGCGCCATGCCACACTCGATCGAACGCCTTCGCAATGTCAAGGCCGACCGCAATAGCCTCACCCCCACCGTCCAAAGCCTCCGCCCAACGGTGTGTGAGGTACACGAGAAGATCACCAGCCGAACGACCATGACGGAAACCGTACTGACGGTCACTTATCAGCTGGTGGTCCTCAAGATACCTCAGGAGCTGAGTGTTTATAACTCGCTCCAAGACTTTGGAAAGTAAGGATGTGACAGCAATCGGTCTGTAGCTCGAAGGGTCCGACCGGTCACCCTTTTTGGGGATTGGGTGTACACGGGCAACCTTCCACGAAGCTGGAACCCGATTGGTCTTGTAGGAAAGACGGTAAAGGCGCGTGAGCACGGGGGTCAACTCAGGGGCGCACGTCTTAAGAACCACTGCGGGGATACAGTCCGGCCCACTCGACTTATGGATGTCGAGAAGCCTGAGCTCCCGTCTGACAGCACGCTGACTGATTTTGATTTCAGACAGGAGACTCTCACACCGCGGGATGTTCGGCGGTGTGGCTCCTCCATCATCCAAATTCGAGTTCGAGGCAAAGAATTGAGCCAAGAGATCGGCCTTCTCCTTTGCACTATGGGCCAGGCTGTTATCGTGTTTACGCAGTGGTGGGAGACTGGACTGGCAGAAATTTCCCTCCACAGCCTTGGCGAGCGACCAAAAAGCACGGCTCCCAGAGGGATAGCTCTGGAGTCTCTCGCCAATTCTGCGGATGTGCTCCGCCTTGGCCTTAGCTAGAGCTCTCTTGTTGGATCTAGAGGCGGCGTTAAACTTCCGTTTCTCCTCCTTTTTATTTGGATCCCGACGCCTCCTGGCGTCTTGCCACGCCGCGTATGCGGACTGCTTGAGGCGTGCAGCAACGGCACAGGCACGATTGTACCACGGCCGGCTGCGACTCCCTGCGGGTATTTTTGAGCTGGGTATGAATAACTCCATACCCAGGCGAATTGTATCCGCGACACAGTCCGCACAGGCGTCAGGATCACCTGAGGAGAAACAGAGCCGCCTCCATGGGTAGGACGCGAAGAATTCTCGCATTCCGTCCCAATCTGCTGACATATACCGCCACACTGTGCGAGTTCCAGTTTTTGGAGAACGACTGGAACCCAACACAGGGGCCCATGAACGGACCAGGCAGTGGTCTGATGATCCCAGAGGGGCCTCGACCACTATCCTGTATCCGTCCGGGTGTGTCGTAAGCAGAAGATCCAACATAGAGGGCTCATGACTCTCAACATCTGGAACACGGGTAGGCTGCGTTACCAGCTGCGAGAAGCCATAAGCCAAAGCCATCTCGTGAGCAGCCCGACCGGGGAGATCAGTGGTCCTGGATCCCAACCACTCTTTGTGATGAGCGTTGAAATCGCCAAGGACCACCACCTCCGCAGAAGGGTACTGCTCCAGTATTCGGTCAGTCCCCACTTGGACGTTCTCGAACAATTGAGCAGATCCCGTATCACTGGCGTGGGACCTGTACAGGCAAGCATAGACTCGGGTGCTACCCCTAAAGTCTACGCGTAGCCATAATAAGGACAGGTCCCAACGCTCGAGGCCGCGAAGGCGGTGACAACAGATATCACCCCTGATGAAGACGCACACCCCGGCTTTACGCAGGAACAAATGCTCCAGCACGTAACCGGGGTAGTTAAGGTACGAGACATCGTCAGGGGTAGATATCTGGGTCTCCGTTAAAAAGAGCAGGGCAGGCCGCGCCGTCTCTAGGTGGTGGTGGACGGCGTTGAGGTTGCTGTGTAGACCCCTGACATTGCAGAAATCTACCGAGAATGTGGATGGATTTGTTGATACCGCCGTAGAACGCCTGCTATTTTTTGACCTTCTCATTTTGTTGTTTTTGGGTATTGAGATTGGGATGGGTTGGGAATGGGTGTGGTAGGCCAAAACGACGCCCTTGAAAGGGGACGGATAGAGTGCAAGGCGGGCAAACAGCATCATGGGGAGTCGGCGTAAAGCACGGAAGGGCCCCCGGTGCCCCCCCGCGTGCAGTCGCCGGGATCCACCCCAGTCTCCCACTCTGGCACGACGACCGCACGTCGGGATTTTCGCCGGTTGGCGGGACAGCTTCCCGGGGAAGGAGTTTGACAAGCGGATCCCCGGGTTCAGGTCCCCTACTGACCGGCAGGCGGCCGGCGGTGACCGTTCCCACCGGGTCTCCCTGTACTTCACGCCAGCATCCCCCAACCGAATACTAGCCGGTACACCTACACCACACACGAATGAGCATCGTCCGGACCCACTGACACCTGGCATAAGAGGGGAGAGGAAAAGAAGGGAACGGCTATCCAGCCCTTCCACCGAAACGCATTTCTACTTGGCGGCAGAAAAAGACTGGACGGTGGTACCAACCCGTTCGGATTCTACATTGAGAAACTTATCTCAATGCAGAACCCTACCACCAGTCAAGAGGAAGGAGAGGACACCAAAGACGCGGATTGGGAGGTGTGATGCGGCAATGGTGGCTCGAGGGGCCGGGAGCGCGTGCCCGTGCCGCTCTGTAAGACAACCGGACAGGTTGCCAAAAGAACGACCCTCTGACACTATTTTTCACTTTTTTTCACTGACAGATATTTTTCGAACCGACGACGCGACAGACGAACAGAGAACAAGCCATGGGGATGTCACTCAGATGTCATGTCACTCCAGGGTTACCAACTCCTCAAAAAAAATAGCCCTAAAGTCAAGATGAAATATCCCCAAATAACCCTAAATGCAAAAAACAAAAACCCCAAAAAAAGCCCTGTACTGTCGAATGATAATTTTTACGGTGTAGTGTATACCCAATGTGTATAACTATCGAAGAATATTATTTAAATAAGTTCCCTGTTTTATTAAGGTAAATAAAACACAACTTAGTTTAACACCTTCACTGCGGAACAGGCCTATATCGGCCCGCCGCGGTGCCTACGGCTGGTGCGTACGGTGAAAACTATATCTTTCTCGCTGGTGCGGAACGATTATCTTAGGTATTTGTAAGAGACCGACAGAGAAAAATATATATTTCGGCTTGTGGTAAAAATGTGGATATTATACATTAAAAACATCGCGGCGGGCCCTTTTCGGCCCGACACGCACTGACGATGAAAAACATCCGCTCAGTGCGGCAACGGGCCTATATCGGCCCGCCAGCTTAACAGGCCGCCGCCGACCCGCTGCCGCACAGAGCGCGCGCGCAAGCGACGACCCGTCATTCAGTGTCGTGCAGTCTTAGCTGAAGTGTCGTTCAATATCGATAGCCACAATAACAAGCAAACGAAAAATGGAAATTTTACAAAATAAAGTAATTCATCCCGCTGTTATTAACAGTGACAGTGATGAAATATTTTCGACAATTAAAAAGAAAAAGAACTTGGAAGCAAATCTGCATGCAAATTCACATACAGTCGGTAAGTTTTGTTTACTAGACACATCAACATAATATTTGAAAATGTACACATAACAATGATGTAGTGCTGTCGGAAGGACTAGTGGCTGTTCAAGTTGATTGAAGTTCTGTATGAAGCTGTACACATGTTCCAGTAGCGTTTTCTCAATACCAAGCTCTGTATTTTCATCGGCAAAATCGCCGGACTAGCATAATGAGAACGACCTCGCTGATAATGAGGCGCCGGTTTTGAGTAAAAATTTACATAATGGGAACGGGGCTTTATAGCTATTAAATTGCTTTATTCATCATAACCTATTTATTAGTTCCTAACTGTGGCAGAATTTATATGGTAGATAAATCACACGGAATTTAAAAAAGCATTTCATTTCAGAAAATCAAGCAAAGGTCAAGGACAATGATCATATCCTCCAGATGGGCTCTAAACGTAGAAATTTTGCAAGTTGCTACGAGCCACTGCGGAGAACCATGGACTATGCCCTAGCTAAAAAACGAGTGAAATAAATTAAAACATGCTGCAGGAAATGCAACCAAAACTTTTGCGTGCAATGTTTCAAAAGGAGGCATTAAATAAATACACTTTTTTATTTATTTTATGATAATTCTATTTTATTTTCGATAACTCCTAACTTTTGTCTGTCCCATCACTACAACAAAATATTTTCTAGTGCGGATCAGGTCGTTATTGGCCCGCCGCTTTCCTCGGTTCATTTCTCATTTCCTGTTTGGCGGATCCAGGGGCGAAATGAACGTAAAAAAATTGGGTTCAAGTACATTCCAACAGTACAAAAAAAATATTTATACACCATGTTTTCGCAAAGTCATAGCATTTTAATCTAACCTAGTATCGGCGGGCCGAAAAAGACCTGATACGCACTAGCGGAAAGGTCGTTGGGGGCACATTTCGGCCTGCCGCCGCACCAGATGAAAGTTTATGATTTATCATGCCGCAGCTAAGGTGTTTCAAAACGTGTATTAAAGATTTACATTGTCAATGATTGTAAACAAATCGTGTTGTGTTTGCCGCCGTAGGATGGCGTATCTTTGATGGAGTGCCTACTGCCCATAGTGTTATGATTTATGCCAGATTAACATTCTCGGATTTGAGATGACTCGTACAGGTTCGGCAGCAGTGTGCATTTGGCATTATAGCATTGTACTTTGTGTAAGAACTTGAACGTTTTGCCTTTATTTATTTTTTTGGTCAGTCAAACAGTAATACAAGAAAACATTTTTATGGCCCTAAAAATAGCCCTGAATTTTTTTGGGCCCTGAAAAAAGCCCAATGCATATATTTCAGCCCTAAATTTAGGGCTAAAAGCCCTAAGTTGGGAAGCCTGTGTCACTCTTAATGTCACTCCACAGTTGACAGTTGTCAAAGTCAATAGTCATATTTTTTTTTTTTTTTTTTTATATAATGGCATTTGTGTTCACATTTTGCCAATGTCAAGTTTGGTTTGTATATTTTATTATCTGTAGTATGTCGAAGTAAAGCAGTGGCTACCTTACCAAGACTATCGAGGAGTTTTGGCGGCAACAGAAAAAACACTTGATTAGCACAATTATTTCAATTCATTTCATTTCAGCTCTTTAATAGAACTATATAGGATAATATACCACCATAATTATGCAATATAACACTAAATATCACCAAAATAATGAATTAAAACAAGAGCACCTCATGACACTTCCAAGTTCCCGCCAAAACTCCAAATAGTCATATTTTTTTGTTGTCACGCATCTGCGCTAGGTAGCACTATAATCGACATTTCAAAAGAGTTCAAAACAGTAAAACCTCTTTTGTTACAACCCCGTTTCGTCTTGACATTTTAAAATTTTCTTCTTTTTTTATTATAGCTTCCACCGATTATCTATCGGTGATCGCCAATTTTCTTTTGTATGTGTGTCAAACTGACAGTCAATTAAAAAATATTTGCTGGAAAGAACCCCCTAAAGGCAACTCATAAAACCCCTAAAACCCCCTAAATGAAAAGAATATACGCGGAACAAAACAAAATAAAGGTATTCGCGGTATTGTCAACTTTTTCTTTGCCAGTTAACTTGCTTCAACGATCGTTACGTGTCTGGTTGATTTATTTTTTACAGACGAAACCCTACGGAATCTACCAATTACATACTTCTTTAAGACGTATTATCCAAAAACGGGCTTAAAAAGCAAGCGTAGAGTATAGTGTTAATTTAAATATTTATATATGTATTTTCCAATATCAAAATCATACGAAAACATTATAGTCAGATATTATTTTATTGTCATTTAACGAACACCTTAAAAAACCCTAAACTTTTTTCCCCCCAAATTTTGGGGCAATCACCCTAAGCTGGCGACACTGATCAGACTCCAGAGTTGACAGTTAACATTTGACATTTTTTAAATTTTGCCCTTTTATTAATAGTCCGGTCATTTTAGACAATTGAAATAAAGAAAATTCCGACAGAGCCAAATCTTCGTAGAGACCTTAGGTTTACCACAAGGAATAAAGTGTCAAAAGTCCCCATCAGTCCCATGTGAGCTTAGGGACTTATTCGGGCCCCAAGGTCAAAATTTTAGGTTTTTTGGATTTTTCTCGAAAACGGTAAGTTTTATCGAAAAAGTACCTCAGAGCAAGTTGTAGATCTTACAATTCTCTATAAAAATGGTCCTATGATTTTTTCTCTAAGACCCACTATTTCCCAGATATTGCGCTTGTAAGAATCACGTTCTACATAATATGCACACATTTCCACACCACCTGTGAGGTAGTGTACTCGGCGCGTTTTTTTAACGTGGTATCCCCGGTAGGCCTATTCCACGAACCTTTATGACGTTATTTTCAGGAACAATAATTATTTAATAGTATGAAGATTATTGATATAGATAAAATTATTTACTTTTTAAAACCTGGGAAGGCGCAGCAACGGACAGAAATATATTCTTCTAAAAGTTTATCAGCTTATCCAAAATGCCAAAACTTTATTTTATTTTTACATGCGATAACCGGATGCGATACTACGTCAGCAATGTTTAGAAGGGGCAAAAATTCAGTATTAAAATTATTTGAAAAAATTATTTGATTGACTGCGCAAAAGTATTTACAGAAATTAATTCTTCACCTCAAATACTAATTACTAAAGGAATTCGGTTTCTTCTTGCGGTTTATGGAGCTCCAAAAAAAATTGATTGCATAGATACGTACAGATATTTAACATTTGTAAAAAATACACGAAACAAAAAGCAAGTACAGCTATCTTGTCTTCCTCCAACATCGGCATCTTTTTTTTTTTTTTTTTTTTTTTTTATTGCATTTAATGACGACACGAGCATGCCGTTCGCCTGATGGTAAGCGATACGACCACCCATAAACAGTAGCAACACCATCCAGCACCTTGACTAACAAAGTACTGTGTGGCATTCCACTGCGCTCGTCACCCTGAGACATAAGATGTTAAGTCTCATTATGTCCAGTAGTTATACTGGCTACAATGTCCTTCAAACCGAAACACAACAGTGCATGCACACTGTTGCTTGGCGGTAGAAATAGACATTGCGGTGGTACCCACCCAGACGGCCTCTTACATAATGAGAGACCTACCACCAGTAAACTTCTGCTACTCAACATTTGTTTCGAGTATACTATCAAGTTCAGACATGGCAAGGCAATGAACTGAACCCTGAAGACTGGGGTTGGAAATTGATAAATAATACTTTGGAACCGATTCGAACTTTACTGCCCCCTGCTCAAGAAAAACTTCTTAACACTATTTTTTGCAATTGCAAGAAAGGTTGTAGTGCCAAATGTGGCTGTAAAAAAGTAGGGTTGCAGTGTTCTCCAGCGTGTACCAATTGCCAAGGTGTCTCTTGCTCAAATGTTCAATTAAATACAAGAGAGGAAGATTCATGTGATTTTGATGAAGAGACAACTGATTCATCTTCATTTGAACAATTTCTAAGCGTTCATCAACAGGAAGGAGAAGAAGAAGAACAAGAAGAAATTGAAGAAAACATGATTGGTGAAGTTGAATATGAAGAGTATGAGTCAGATTAAAGTAATAAAAAAAAGTTAGAACGACAGTTAAACTCAGTAACCCATATCAATAATCTTCATACTATTAAATAATTATTGTTCCTGAAAATAACGTCATAAAGGTTCGTGGAATAGGCCTACCGGAGATACCACGTTAAAAAAAACGCGCCGAGTACACTACCTCACAGGTGGTGTGGAAATGTGTGCATATTATGTAGAACGTGATTCTTACAAGCGCAATATCTGGGAAATAGTGGGTCTTAGAGAAAAAATCATAGGCACCATTTTTATAGAGAATTGTAAGATCTACAACTTGCTCTTAGATATTTTTTCGATAAAACTTACAGTTTTCGAGAAAAATCCAAAAAACCTAAAATTTTGACCTTGGGCCCCGAATAATCCCCTAAGCTCACATGGGACTGATGGGGACTTTTGACACTTTATTCCTTGTGGTAAACCTAAGGTCTCTACGAAGATTTGGCTCTGTCGGAATTTTCTTTATTTGATCACTATTTTTATGTCTAAAATGACCGGACTATAAGGAAAGCAAAGGGTTCACGCTCATACAGCCTGGTCATAAGTGATATTTTTGTTTTTTTTTTATCCTCTGTAGTCAGTAAAGCAGTGGCTACCTTACCAAGACTTTATCGAGGAGTTTTGGCGGCAACAAAAAACACTTGATTAGTACAGTTATTTCAATTCACTTAATTTGAGCCCTTTAATAGAACTATATTGGATAATATACCACCATAATTATGCAATATAACACTAAGTATCACCAAAATAATGAATTAAAACAAGGGCACCTCATAATACTTCCAAGTTCCCGCCAAAACTCCTTGACATTATTTTGATGTTAGATATTGCCATTGGATTAGAAAACGAAAATTCGAAGCCACAAAGAAGGAAATAAACAAATATATTATAGCTTTTTCTGTCTATCTGTACGGATTATTATTATCGATTAAAATTTTCAAATCGATTACACAAGTATAGAAATTAAGAGAGAATAAATAAAGTTGTTTTGAATGAAATTGAATCATTTGTGGACTGTAATTTTATAATTATTACCTACTGTTTCACTACGTATCTGTTTTCTTATATCATTTCGTTTCATTTGACTTTATTTTTTACAACTTGATAGTTATTTAAATCGATTTCAATCTGCATATATTTATGCTACAGTTCATAACATGCCAATCTTGTAATTTTCGAACCGGTGAAAACAGTGGTGCCAGATTAGGCGACTTTTCGCTATTTAGGCTACCTCAGAGAGTGTCGGGGCGACCAAAAATTGTTAATGGCGACTGGTCGCCGTTTAGGCTATGCGAATGGCACTCAGTCGCCAATTTGGGCTACTTGGAAAATTTGTGTTACAAACCTTGTTTTTGTCGGATTTGAGGATAAATTTTAGCTTTGAGAGTACAAAACATGACAGAAATTGTTTTTTTTTTAGTTCTTCGCGTCGGGGGCTGGGAGGTTTTTTTTTTTGCTCCTTTGCCTCTCCATATACGGTATACGGTGCGGCGACTTGAGGCGACTTCGTAATGATTTTTCGGCGACTTCAACAGTCATACATCTGGCAACACTCGGTGAAAACGATCGATCGACCAGAGACAACGATCGACGATTATTGAATGAACTGCACATTGTTTATAAAAATAATATTCATAAAAACAAAAATATTTATCTTACCTAAACGACCAGCGCGAAAATAATAAATGATAATACCGTAATCATGGATAGATCTCAATTTTCAGTGTCATGGCAAGCTCATCAAAAGAGCATTTGCAATGGCCTGAGTGCGCTTCAGCAGGTAGGTATTGTTTGTTTGTTTTTCTGTGTATAAATACATTTGTGAACAATTTATAGAAGGATTCAACAAAATAATTGTTTAATTTTATTATTTTTATCACCAGTCAAGCCTAGGAATCTCCGTATATTTCATATTCGATTTGCAATTTAGAATTTGAGTGATTGACTTTTTATAGGGTGTAGTTTCGGCGCAATCGTTTCATTTGCAGTTTGTTTGTTTATAGTATTTTTAGTGTTGTTAATGTAACCTGGTGAATATTAATAATTGCTTTAATTTACTTGTGGTAGGTCTCTCATATGTGAGAGTCCGTCTAGGTGGGTACCATCGCCATGTCTATTTCTACCACCAAGCAGCAGTAGTGTGCATGCACTGTTGTGTTTTGGTTTGAACGACATTGTAGCCAGTGTAACTACTGGACATAATGAGACTTAACATCTTAGTCTCAGGATGACGAGCGTAGTGGAATGCCAAACAGTACTTTGTAACTAAAGGTGCTGGATGCTGTTGCTACTGTTTATGGGTGGTCGTATCGCATACCATCAGGCGAACGGCATGCTCGTGTAGTCATTCAATGCAATAAAAAAAAATTGCCTAATGTAATTTATGAATGCTTTTGTAGAGAGGAGAGTTTGTGGACATGACACTGGCGGCGGACGGTCACCTGGTAAAAGTGCATAAGATGGTAATGTCTCTCGTCAGCCCATACATCAAGGAGCTGATCTCCTCGGCGGAGTGCTCACACCCTGTTGTTTTTCTTAATGTAAGTTCTGGGTGATGCCAAAACTTTTACTATCAATATATAAAAACTGTTAACTGCTGTTAACCATTTCATATGAGGATACTGAATTATTCATAAAAATAATTAGATGATGGGACTCACAATCACGCACACACACACACACACACTAATTCACACACACATTTACGCACTCACACACACACATTTTTGTTTTTTTGTTTTTTATTGATTTATGTACCTTTAGAATATTATTTTTTTTTTCTTTTTGTTATACCTTTTTATATTAAGGAATACAAACTATCACCTTGTAACTACGGAGGTGGGCGTTAATATCTGCGACACAGTTTCTAACTAATGCAGATGTTATCGAACATTATATTTAAAAAAAACTGTATTAATATTCCAAATAAAGATTTTATTATTATTATTATATCTTTCCTGTGGAATATCACGGCACGAAGGCCGGTCCTTTTGGAAGGCTTGCGTGGGGATACAGATCCAACACGTAGAGGCCCCTTAAAGATACTTTAATATAGTTGGGATATGTACACCATGCAGGTACTATCTCTGAATGCATTTATGGGAGAAATACAACCAAAGACAGCGCCTGCAAGGTGTAAGGACTATTGCAGAGTAGATGGGAATTAATTGGGTCTATGGATGGGATCTAGCTGGACTGGTTGCGATTTCCACCCCTAGCCGGCCAGTTAAGGCAAGCCAAGGGTCAGGGGGTCTCATTTAGCCCCCACGGAATCGGGGTACGCGGTGTCGCCACTCACCGACAGCTCGCCACAAAGCCGCCCCTGCGGGTTTATTATTATTATTATTATAATGTAAAGTAGTATGGTGGTATCCGGTAAGCAATACCCATCAGTATTCATAGAACTTATTTTGCAGAATTGGTATTGAAGACTGTTCACCTATGAGTTGTTCTTAAAATCTTTAAATCTAAAAATACATATAAAGATTTTGAAGAACATCCTAAAATTTTTATTCTTCTGGAAAATGTTTTTACAATTATTATTCCCTTAGCAATGATGATAGTAATAACATGTGGAGGAGACAACATTTGCCAATCCTCGTTGTTTAAAATTATTTAGTTTCTAAAATTAATATTTATTTAAGTTGATTAAAATAAATATTCATAAATAATTGCAATGTCACATTTCCTGTCCTCCAGGTACGCCCCTGATAATAACATAAATCTAATGAAGATAAAGGTTGTATATTATGTTGCATTAAATATAGAAAATATATGTTTCCAGCAAATATCTTACCGGACACTTTGCAGCATACTGGAATATGTATATACCGGTGAAGTCCTTTTGGCCAAGGATAATCTAAATGACTTCATCAATGCGGGAAAGGCACTTCACATCAAAGGACTCACAAATATGGTATGTAATACATTTTAATATAACATCAAATTCATTAGAGACCTATCACATTTGCGAATTGTGAGCGATTTTATAGCTAGGCAAAGGCGCGACTTTGTTCTTTGACTGTCGACCTTGAAGCTGGATATCTGGCCGAACATTGTTAATTGTTGCATCGTAACAAGCAAGCTAGCGTAGCTAGCTCAGAAACAAGAGTGTGTATGTAGCGGTGTACGGTAAGGGACTTTTTCGAAGCTGAACTTAACTGAAGAAAATGGTTATTATAGGTATTTGTGATTAAAATGACGATATTTATTTTCCGATATCCGATTTTAGTGACACAAAGCTTATATTCTACTCCCAAATATAATCTGTCCACCTGTGAAAATTACATTAAAATCTGTTTAGTAATTTCAGAAACGTGCACTAACACAAACAGAAAACGAACAGAAAATAATTCTATAAATCCCTTTGTGTTATATTACTCTTCAGTTGACTATGTTGTTTTTCATTGATTTTCTTTCAATATAGACTCACCGGATACTGCTGTTGTATTATTTTATAGATTTGGATTAAATAAAATTGTATTGTGCGTTTTTTTTATTCGGTAGAATACTCACTTGTATGTATGTATGTCTAGTGGGGACGTATGCAGTCGCACAGACGGGTGATCAGTTCACCTTCTTGGGAACCATTTCACCCTTAGTCCCAGTTTGGGTGGAGCTGCCACTTCCGCTTTGGTTCGGTTCGCTTCGCAGGTATCATTCCCAGGGGCCGCATTCACCATAGGGAGTTTCGGCTGTGGCACAGCTAGACCTTGGAGGCATCGTGGCTCCCTTCCAGGTGTGCACCTTCCAGGTTGCCGATCTCTGCCCAGCACCGCCTTCCACTGAGGGTCCCGCCACTTTGACCTTGAACGATCATTGCAGCAGGAGCCAACAGGGGGGCAGCGCTCAGCCTATGCGGTGAGGGCCACACAGGCTGCCAGGTCCAGTCTGCCCACATACTCTCCCACCCCCCAGGCGGCGTCCCCCAGTCTGACATAGCGTCGCTCCCCTTTCCTTGGCTATTCGTGACAGTCTCCATCCTGAAGCACTGGTTTTACTGGTGCTCCTGCAGTATGCCCCCTTCTACTCTTACAAACCTTTTTGTTACCTTACTGAACCTGATTATGTCTCCTAGCTTTACCGATTACCGTGCTTCCTAGCTATAAATCAGTATTGTGCTGATTTCCTTATTGGTTATTTGCTTAGTGCGATCAGCGCATTCCAGAATGGCCATTATTTCCGCCTGGAATACGCTCGCATATCTGCCTAGCTTTATTGTGGTTTCTTCTGTGTTGGGTGGCGTGGTTATAAATATTCCTGCCCCCGACAGTCCTGTTGATTCCTTCCTGGATCCATCTGTGAAGCATTCCACCGACTTATCATGGTTGTGTGGAAGCTCCCAGTTTTCTCTTTGTCCTATATGTATTCTATATTTTTTGTCGAAGATCTTTTGTTTCTGAATTAGATCATTGTTTCCCAAGATCATCGACATTTTTCCTTGAATTGTATTGATTACATCTTTGTGTCCTTTGTTTGTGGAAGTAGTTTTCCATAATCCATAGGACTTTAATCTGTAACATTGTTCTAATGCTCTCTTTTTAGCCTCCAGATCCAGCAATGTAAATCCTAGAATGATGTCTAGTGCCGCAGTTGGAGTAGTTCTTAGTGCACCTGTTGTCATAAGCCCAGCGAGTCTCTGTACCTGGGCTAGTTTCTTATAATTTGCCTTTATGGTCGCCCTATGCCACCATACCAAGGCTCCGTACAGTAGTCTTGGGAGTATGATGGCCTTGTATATCCAGTAGGTTATATTCGGCTTCATACCCCAGGTCTTGCCTATCGCTCTATTGCATTGCATCATCGCTATTTTAGCTTTTGTGCATTGCTGGCTTATGTGCGAATTGAACAGTAGTTTGTCATCCAGCACTACTCCTAAATATTTGATTTCTTTAACTATTTCTAGATTTCTGCCATCTATTACAATTGGTAACAGATCTTTGTTCTTCCTCTTTTTGGTAAACAGAACCACCTTAGTTTTGTCTGGATTGAGGTTTAGTCCTCGCTCCCTACACCACTGTAAGGCTATCCTAATTGCCATATTTAATCTACTGCACAACATATTGAGGTCCTGTCCCACTACTAGGATAACCCCATCATCGGAATACGCCTGCATGTATATGTGCCTGCGATTTATTTCCTTGATGAGGTCATCCACATTAGGGGAGACAGGCAGCCCCCTTGCGGAAAGCGCCTGTTTGCCCTAACCGTGTATGTTATGTCACCTAGTTCAGCTGTTATTAGTCTTAGATTCAGCATGTTCATGATCCATTTTTTTATTAACGGATTGATGCCTTCTCTATTTAATGAGGATTCTATCGCGTTTGATGTCGCCTTATCAAAGGCGCCTTCTACGTCGAAGAAACACCCAATTGCTGATTCTTTCCTCTCCAGTGTGTTCTCGATTGTGGCCACCAGGTTGTGGAGAGCTGTCTCCGTAGACTTGTTCTCCATATATGCATGCTGATTTGCATGCAGTGGCTTGCTACCTTTTCCTATTTCTTCTCGTATGTTTCTATCTATTAGTTTCTCTAGTGCCTTTAGTAGGAACGACGAGAGACTAATGCATCTAAATGATTTAGGATCTTGATATGTCTTCTTACCTGGCTTGGGTAAAAAGACAGCTCTTACTTTCCTCCAGCTTTCTGGTATGTATCCGATTGCCAGACATCCCCTATAGATAGCTAGAAGGTCGTCCTTGATATACTTAAGTGCCTGTTGTAGCATCTTGGGAAAAATCCCATCTGGTCCAGCTGCCTTATATGGTGCGAACGACGAGATGCTCCATCTTAATAGCTCCTCACTAAGGACAGATTTTGTGGCTTCGCCGAGGACAATGCTGGTCCCCCCGTCACCTCACCCTTTGTGGGTTCCGTGCTTTCAGGGAAGTGGGCGCTCATCATTGTTCTCAGCACCACATGGGGATCCGTTATTAGTCCGTTGTCTATTTTCAAACTCCCCAGTTTGCATGTCTTATCACTGGCTAAGGCTCTTACCAACCTTGCTGCTTCCGGGTATTCCGTAATAGCAGTGCAGTAAGAGTTCCAGCTTTGCTTGCTTTCCTTTCTGCACTTGTTGCGCATTTTGTTCCTTTGTGCCCTGTATAGGTCCCAGTTGGCGTCGTCGTTCTTTTTTAACGCCACTCTGAGGGCACGTCTTGTTTTCTTTCTGTCCTTGCTTAGTGCTTTTGTCCACCACGCTTGTCCCTTGCCGTTTGTCACCTCTCGGAGGGGGCATGCTTTGTGGTACGCTTCCTGTAGTGCTGTTTCCAGCCTTACTGCTCTGTTTTCTATATCTCCTGTCCTAATTATACCCTCAAGCGGCATTTGCGTGTACTCTCCAATGTAATTGTCAAATAGCACCCAGTCCGTTTTCCGGGCATTACGTACCTTGTACTTTTCTATGTTACTTTCTATCTGAAAGGTGATTCTGCGATGATCCGAGAAGGAGTCATTTGTATCAACCTTCCAATTCCTTACGTATGTGCTTATCTCCTTTGAGGCCAGAGTGATGTCCAGGACCTGCTGTCTGGCTCTGGTCACGAAGGTCGGTGTATCGCCTATATTTAGGATTTCTAAATTATAACTTACTATATATTCTAGCAGGAGCTCCCCCTTCACATTACAGTCTGTGCTGCCCCACACCTCATGGTGAGAGTTTGCATCACAGCCTATTATGAAGGGGATGCCCCCACTTGTGTACTTACTTGTTGCTTCCTCAAGTTCTACGGTAGGCGGCTCGAAGTCTGATTCGCTTGGTATATAAGCTGACATCAGCACGATCCTTTTCTTTAAGTTATCCTTCATAGGTAGCACAAGTTGTACCACCACTAAGTCTCTGGAACATTCGCATGTTATAATGCCTAGAGATCTGATCCTTCTGCTGGCGAAGATGCATGCTCTGGGGTTCTCCTCACCGTGATAGTATACTAGGTCTCCTCCCAGGCATCCTAGACCCGCCACACGTTTGTTGTGCACGTATGGTTCTTGCAGAAGGGCCAGATCTATGTTCTTTGACACCACATATTCGCAAAGTTCAGCCGTAGCTTCTTTGCAGTGGTACTAGAATACTCACTTAATATCCAGTCAGATAGCAAATTTAAGCTGGACACCAGATGGTGTTTAATATCTGTTTCATCTCTAGTTTACATTCTCGTACCACAACCCTTTTCTATAGTGTTAATTGTCACCTCGTCGTTGGTATTTTTGTGCAAATTGTCATTCACAGATAAAAACAAATTTATTTAGCATAATTTTTCACTTGTTTGCAAAATAGTAGATCTTCTATTTGATTTGTTAAAATTGGATCCTCTCAAGTTTGTTGTTCTTTCTGTTTTCTTTTTCTGTTTCTACAAAGTAACAAAGCTAACAGCAAGGTTTCCTCGTCGGAATCCATTCTGTTACTGACTGTTTAAAAGGCCTTGTGCGCCCCCAGCGTTTTCACAGAATAATTTCTTTTTCGTATTATTTTCTGTTACAATATATAAAATAATGTTCAAGTCAAACATAGGAAACTATCCTATTTTTTTAATTGTCTTTCAAATTTCAGAACATATCAAATGCATTGCCTGCTCAATCTGGCTTCATACAAATTCAAAGCTTGGAAACAAAAACATCGAAAACAAACCTGGAGAGTGGAGAGAATGCACATGCAAGTGAACATAAGAAGGATCTACAACAAGAAAAGATACATGAGTATGTTGAATATTTCGTTCTAGCAGAATACAGTAATGAGCAACTAGCAAGTGTGTGTTGTAAGCTGAGAATACCAAAAGTATTACCTGAGCAAAAATAGTATAAGTATAGATTGAAAGAAGACTGTTGAGATATTTCAGGGACATTTTGATAATGTAAAAATATGTAAATCATTATGATTGTTATGATTCATATCTAACAAAAATATTATAATTAAATTCTAGGGTATACATACATGAAGACATGAATATGGACAATCCGATTGATTCAACCTATGATGACGTACTTGACGATGATGTTGATATGGATGACAGACAACAGAAACAACAGCACACATCAGCCCACTTGCAACCTTCAAGCACATCAGGCAACGCAACAGATCCTAGTATGTGCATTTATATTATTACATCAATAAAGTATAGATCTATGATACATCAGCTTAAACCACTTTTCCTGAAGACCGATGCAGAATCGCGACCATGTCTCTTCTCGGCAAGCTTGGTTACGGCCCAGTTAATGAATTAATTTTGTCTGCAATTCATGTTTCTTAGACTAAAATCTACTAATCTAAGATTTCCATACCCTATATATTGAACTGGCCAATAGCTCAATTTAAGCAACCATCATCACTACCACTAGGCAACTATGAAACATTAATTTATAATTTGTTTGCAGGCAAAACTCCATACATCCAATACTCAGTGTCGAACCAAGGCAATCTTCAGATGGTGTTGAACAGATATCTGTATTACCTAGTGTATACCGGCAAAAACTCTGGCCACCGACGTTGGCAATGCATCGATAATCACATGAAAAGGTTCAAGTGTCAAGCTGCAGTTGTCACTAAGAATGGTGTCATCGTACAAAGGTATGCAGTCGAAATATGTGTCAATATTATCAAGTAATTGAGAAATAAACAGTATAATTTTTGTTAAATATAATGCAAAATTTTATTTTATTAAATAGGGAAGTTGCTGGCTTTATAGTTTTTTGTCCCTGACTGTAAAATTTATTGGTCCGAAGCAATGATTATTTCACCCATTGATATAATAACATGTTTATAGGTAAGGGGACTTCTGTAATAAAAGAAGTATAATTATTTCAGGATATCCGCTCACAACCACACATTCCATGATCAAAAAATTCTGAAGAAAGTACAGATGGGTGCAATATTTTCAGCTCTACATGAGGCACAGAATCACGGCAAGGCTATGCAAGAAGAGAGAAATGCGAAGGGTTCATCAACTAGTCAAGAAAGAAATGATGATTCAGATAAATAAATACTTTAAGTAGTATACATTTATGTTAGTTGTAGTATAAATGTTTCATTATTTACATAATATTATATTAAATATGTCTAAGCTCATTAATTTATTTATTACCAGGCATGCAGTTACAAGAAACTGATAAGTGCCTGTATCCTACTAATCTCTATCTTATGAATCATCGTTTTATACATATTTTTTTTACATTTTCAAATAGTCTGTTATGCAGTTGGGCCCATAGAATAATAACGCCAAAAATGATAGTTTCATTTCAAAAAACTGTCAAGTGTAAAGCATAAAACTCATTGATGTAGGCGTAGGCCTAGTTTATTTGTCTCTGGCGTAGGCCACACGTATTGACGTTCTGCCACACGCACACAAGGGTGCAAATAATGTTGCTAGTGGTATCGGATTTTCCCCAAAACCTTGTCATTATTTAGGATTATTTAATTATGGAGTTATTATTATTGTTCACAGTAAGGCATTACTTTATCCTTAATTCGAATGATAAAAATCTGAAATAAAAAATAATAAAATAAATCCCTTAGAATGACCGAAACAGTACCAAATTAAAAACAATTTATGTTGATGACGTGAATTAAACGGTTGAATGCGGTATTTACCTTTGCCCCCATTCTAGTTTTATGATTATGATATGAATGAATACCTTTATTTATGTCAATAATGTCAAATGTATCTGGTTCTATTTTATTACGGTTCTTTTGCGAATCATAGTAAAAAAGGCAGCATCACCATTCACCATTCACCCGTATAATTGACGTCATTTGAAGCTTAGTGCTTACGTCTGCTGAAAAAAAGACGAAATTAAAAGTTAAAATTATAAATGATAACTTCATAATTTCTAAAAAAGAAAAGATACAGGTGTCCTTATTTTAGAACTATTTTAATTTAAAATAATAATATAAGCTTGTTTAATTAATTAAATTGAAATGTCAATTATAATCAACTCAACAGAAAAATATTATTTTTATAATACTGGCAACACAATGCCAAAGCATGCAAAGGTACCAATTAAATAAGGTAATTTTAGAAATATATTAATTTTAGAATATGAACATCAACATTTGGGGTATCAATTTTCTTTTTTTTTGGCAACATTTTGATATAATGGCGTCTATAAAATTTTTGAATTATTGTTTTTGCTTTAGCTATTATTTTATGTCAAAATATTAGATAAATCATTATAATTGCATGTGAAATGTTATGTTACAATGTTTCTTAAGATTATCAGAGATACTGTGACATCAGTTTATTGCACAAAACATCATTTTAAAATAAAATATCGAGAGCTGCTAGCGCTACGATTCGGCCTTGAGCACACATAGCCTTGAGCACTGACGCGGGATGTTCGGTTACTAGGCCAAATGGCTTAGTTTTACTTGCCTCACTAAGCGTGCAAGCTCACGGTTTCTATGTGTTATTATTCTAAGGTTGGGCCATTCATTAACCTTTGGAATGCCGGGTCCATTTTGTGGAAATGACGCTTCTGTGCTGCCACAGTGCCATACATTTAAAAATTCGGATGTTGGGTCTAGTGTTCAAATTTTTACACCATAAAATTATTTTAGTATAACTTTTGATACTATTTATTATGGAACAACAGCCGCTAAAATATTCAGGGCCAATGTTAGAATTGGCATAGATGGCTTCAAAATCGATATCTAGGCATGTCATTCGTCACAAAAGATAGATCTAATATTGAAATTGTGAGAAGTGGCCGCCGTTTGAACTTCTTTGTTTTTAAAGCCAATTGACCTCAAAATCTATATCTAGGCATGCTAATAGTCACAAAAGACAGATTATTAGAATTGAAAAAGTGACCGCCATTTTGAAGACCTGAAAATCGATATCTAGTCATGTCTTTATTTACAAAAGACAGACCTAATGTTAGAATAGGGTATTTAAATCCACAGTTTAAATCATTTTAGTTCCATATCTTTATCAAATATTTCATCATCATCAAGAGCTACATGACGTCCACTGCTGAACATAGGCCTCCCGTAAAGATATCCAAACGGACCTGTCAAAAGCGGCCTGCATCCAGCGTGTTACTGGCTACTGCGACCTTTATCAAGTCATCTGTCCACCTTGCAGGTGGACGGCCGACGGAATAAAGAGATCCGTAGAAGAACGAAAGTCACTACCATAGCCCAGCGGATTAGCAAGTTAAAGTGGCAGTGGGCAGGGCACATAGTTCGGAGAACTGACGGCAGATGGGGCAAAAAGTTCTCGAGTGGAGTCTACGTACTGGCATCAAATATTTAAGGCCCATTTACGCGATGCAAGTTTCTTGCCTGTCGAATTCAATTAAATTGAAGCAATATATGACTTGCATGGTCTAAACAACACTCAAAATTCTTGATTTGTTAAACAAGTTTTCTTTCAAAACTTTTCTTGGTGTAATTTCTTAAGCAAATCTTTTATTCAACTAGATTCGCTCTCCATTGCATACGCGAGTCTCAAAATTTATTTTCAGTATCCCTATAAACAGTCATGATTGTGATAAATCTCAATGAACTTTAGTACATCAGCAGAACCGAATTTCAATACTTTTTGACTCATATTTTTTAATATACACAGTAGCTTCTAAAACGTACAACACTTGAATGGAAAATTCGCCAACGCAAATATATGCAATACTTGAAGCAACCTGCCAACGCACATACAAGCCTGTGTTTAGACAAGTCGAATCTTGTAACCAATAATCTCCTAAACACACATTGTTATATTTCTGTGCCTAAACATAATTGTATTGGTGTAAACAAAAGACATTTTCAATTATTTTTTGCCAAGACTTTCAATTTATAATTCCATTCCATTTTTTACACGCTTTATATTAGCTTCACTTGTGTGTTTGTAACTCTCCGACTCCGACTCCTTTGGGCGCGATTTTGACCCACTTTAAACGGTCAGATTTTATTCAAACTTTGTAGGTTTGTCGAGGACCGATAACAATACACTAATTTGATAAGATTATGCCATTATTCAATTTGCAAAATGATATTTTTGACAATTATATATTTTTTAGTGACATTTGTTGGACAATAGTAGATAAGAACTAAAAAATTAAAAATAAATAATAGTAAAAACTAAAAAACATGCTTTATAGAAAATCCAACTAAAAAATTTAAAATAAATTTGAATTAAGAATAGCGTAAATAAGAAAAAAAATTATTTTATTGTAAAAAAAAACGTGGGGTGCATGGTGACAATAGTTATAAATATTTTATTGACAGATAATATGAGTAGAAGTATTATATATCATTTTGATAATATCTTAAAAAGCAACCGACGCTTTTTTTACAATAAAAAACATTTTTTTCATAAATAATCCAATATGGTGGACGACCCAAGATAGCGAACTAGTTACTTTTTACGCACTCCTATAATATGTGTATCAAATAAAAGGGCTTGCCGAGAATATCTCGAAAAATTAATAAAACTTGAAAAATAAATAATAAGTAAAAAACATTTAAAAAAACAAGCTGTTATTTAAATGCTCTAAAAACAAACAACAAATTTCATTTTTTTACTTAAAAATATAATATTTAAAATTAATAGTATATAAATTTGAAAGAAGTATGCTGAGATGGTTTGGCCACGTGGAGAGGATGGATGAAAGACGGAACACAAAAGGTATTTATCGAGTGATTGTGGATGGTACGGCTGGAAGGGGACGCCCGAGGAGAACGTTCTCTGACCAAATAAATGATCTTCTCCGAAAGGGGCAGGTCAGGAGTACCCTTAACCGACGAAAATGTATGAAAACAACTATGAATGTGGAAGAAGCGAAGGAGGTGTGTCAAGATCGTAGCATGTGGCGCTCAATAGTCTCTGCCTACCCCTATGGGTTAAGGGCGTGAGTGTGTATGTATGTATGTATTAAAATTACAAAACTAAAAAGAAACTGAAGTAAGTAGACGAAATTAAAATACTGTAGCGGGCAGCCCTATCGCGTGTTTACGTACCGCGCGGCTGTAGATAATTATTTTAAGGACAGGGCTGAGTCATTATACTGCATAGATAATTTTACCGTACCAAAGCCTAAATAAAATAAGCGGTACGGCGCGCCGTACGGCTACGCGACGCCATATTATTATTTTATCTATGCCTCTTTCGCGGTATAACGACTTACGACACTGTCAAACAATTTTTTCCTTTGCTGTCAAACCTAAAAAAATCAAAACATTTTGGGTTTGTTGATATAATTTGAATATCGTAAAGGACGTTTAAATATTAAAATACAACATGGGAGAATCAAAATATTCGGTAATGTGGGATTCGTACACAAATAGTATTTGTAAAGGGTTAAGTAAACTGCAACAGGTTAGTTTATGTACCTTTTTGTTATGAATTTAAGACTGCTGATTATCATAACATAGCATGTATCCAGATCATTTTGTGTAGGTTTAGTGCACATCCTAGAAGCCAGCTTAACACCCCCCAAATGTTTTGTCTATTTCGAAAAGCGAGAGTTATTGCTCTAAAGTGCAGTAGAAAAATCTTAGATGAAGTGCCTTTTTCACAGCGTGGAGAGTTCGTGGACATGACGCTGGCTGCAGACGGTCATTTCGTGAAGGTGCATAAGATGGTGATGTGTCTCATCAGCCCTTATATCAAGGAACTAATCACCTCCGCTGACTGTTCACATCCGGTCATATTCCTCAATGTAAGTTTCAGCTTGTGGATAAAATATTACGCCCTGCTTTTCTTAAATAATATATACCAGAAAATAAAAGTAATTTTTGTATTTGTTTGGATGCAATTACAATATATGAAATAGAAAAACAAAGAAACATATTGCGGCCAGGGTTTTCATGGAAACTAAAACTGGCCAACATTGTTGACAAGACGTGTTTCAGATAATACAAGACTTACTTATTTTAGTTTAGGATCGTAATCATGTGTGCCTTGAGTATATTTTTTATGTGTTTCAGCAAATTTCTTATGAAACCTTGGCATCAATATTAGAGTATATATACACAGGTCAAGTGTCAGTCGAGAAGAAACAATTAAACTCTTTTATGGAAGCATGTCGTGCACTGCATATCAGTGGATTTGAAAACTTGGTAAGAAATCTACAATATCAATTGTAATCAGTCTATTAATTTAATGAATAAAGGCATAATAGTTATAGTCTTGTCACACTTTGTTGAAGAACATTTGGATTTCCTTCAACAAAGTGTGAAAATATTGTTAATATTATTTTCAATGTTCATAGTTGGCCAATTAATATTATTTACTTTTTCAGGACAGTAATAAAGTATCATTTACAACTATGGACAGAAAAACTACAAATATAACAAGTAAATGTTTAGCTGAGAACATGCACAGGTATGTCTCACACAGCACACTCACACTTCTTTACATAAAATACAACTGAATAAGGATACATGAAAGCCTTTTGTACAATAATAAATGCCACACATCTACATAAACAGTAATATCACTTGGAATTGGGAGAATGTGGGAGGCTGTTTCGTCAGCCGACAGGCATCCCCTGCAGAGGGGGCTGTCGATGATACCTAAAACATATATATGTTTGTTTAATGAGCAGTGTCCGGTGATCATACCCACTATTGTGCGTAGAGAGGCTCTGTGTAGAGACAAGGGGCGTCTCGTCAGACGTCGGTCCGGGTGTGGCATTGTTACCCAGGACTGTCTACATGCAGTAGTACTTGCCCATTGATCCGCATGTTGTTCTTGTGTTCTGCGGCACAGCCATGATCTTAGCTGATAAAAAGGTAGTGGTACTATTGGAATAGGTCCGAATACGACTTGGTCTTACCCCCTTTTAGCTAGCTCATCTGCCGCGTCGTTACCTAGAGAGCCACTGTGCCCTTAATGTCTGCATAGCCAACAATGTAAAAGCCCGACTAGTTTAGAGACCTAATCAGGTTGTCCACAACGAGGTTCCACAGTAAAGGTGAAATGACCTCTCCCTGCGGGCAGCCTCTCGACACAATCGCTCTGGCTGCGTCGTTGATTGTTACCTGCACCGCTCTCTTCTTTAGCATTTTGCCGATCCAGCTGGCTGTGGTAGGGTCGGCGCCATGTTTGAGCAGAGCATGGCTTATGCTGCTAAATTGCGTCTTGTCGAAAGCTCCTTCGACATCTATGAAGACTACGAGCGCTGATAATTGCGTTGATAGTGCTGTCTCGATTGGTGAGATGACATTGTGAAGCGCTGATTCTGTTGATTTGCCTGAAGAGTAGGCGTGCTGTTGGCTGTGTAGCGGGTGGTAACTCAAAGCCTCATCCTGGAGATCCCGATCGCAAAGTCTCTCCATTGTCTTCAGGAGAAAAGATGTGAGGCTTATCGGTCTATACGACTTTGGCTGCGTATAGTCGCTCTTACCTGGTTATGGTATGAATACCACTTTTGCTTCTCTCCATCTAAAAGGAACATAGCAGTGCATGAGGCATCCCTGGTAGATTTTCACCAAATGTGGGGCGATCGTGTTCTTGCACCACTGTAGGAGTCCAGGGAAAACGCCGTCTAAGCCAGCTGCTTTGTAGGTAGAGAAGCTGTTTATTGCCCATAGAACCTTTCTCAAGGTAACTATTCGGCGGGCAGTTCTAACGGTTTCAACGGTCGGTTGCTCAAAGTTCGACTGATCTGCCTCTTCCTACGTGGAGCTCACCGTGATTGAGCAGTCCGGGAAGTGTGTTTAAAACTACTATATTTAAATATTAGTACAGAACGCAGTAAAATGTGGGCTTCTTTATATAGAATCTTAGTCTTTGCCATGCTGAGTTACACCACACCATGCAAAAATACAGTTCAGTATTTGTTTACTATTTTTAAAGGTAAAGGTATAAAGGTAAAGGTATTTTCTAACTATTTTTTTTTTTTTATTGCATTGGATGACCAGACGAGCATGCCGTTCGCCTGATGGTAAGCGATACGACCACCCATAAACAGTAGCAACACCATCCAGCACCTAGACTTACAAAGTACTGTGTGGCATTCCACTGCGCTCGTCATCCTGAGACATAAGATGTTAAGTCTCATTATGTCCAGTAGTTATACTGGCTACAATGTCCTTCAAACCGAACACAACAGTGCATGCACACTGTTGCTTGACGGTAGAAATAGACATTGCGGTGGTACCCACCCAGACGGCCTCTTACATAATGAGAGACCTAACACCAGTGTACTAAACAAAAGTAAACAAATACTGAATTGTATTCTTTTTTCTCTCTACATAATGCATTGTATTTTATACCTTGAACTGATTTTGAAAAGAGCAACTAGAGTTTCTTACCCGTTCTTCTCTAGTGAGAACTGGTTTCCGAACTGGTTGTAGAGTTAATATTGACGGAATCTAAATAATGTATAACATTTTATGGGTTCAAATAAATAATTTCATTTCATTTCATTTCCATGTTTGTCACCCAGAGATATTATGTCTCACAATGTCCCATAATTACATCAGCTACATTGCTCCTTAAACTGTTATAAATATTTATCACATAACCATTAAATATTGTTTATTAGTTATAGTTTGACTACAGAATATGAAGAAAAGATTGAAGATGATAATGATAATACAGAAACTGAATATCTACATATTGTGGAAAATGATGGAAATGAGCTAGAGCAAGAAGAAGAAGTCATAAAAGAACCTAATAAGAAAGGTAAAGCAATTTCAAATACTAACGTGTTTTTCCCCTTACCACTCGAAAACTATGGTGGGATGGTAAAATGATTTTTTTTTCATTAACCAGTGTGGCGGCATATGCTGCCCATGTAAAATTTAGAAAGCTTTTTATGTTATTCAATTTACTTAGTTTTTCAAGTGTTATTTACATTTTTCAATCATTAAAATCCTGCAGCCAATTGTTGTGCACCCTGCTGCATATTCAAATCAGTTTAATATCTTATTTCAGGTCCTATGAAGTCTACAGCTGTCTTCATTAAAGAGCCTTTAGTCCAATACAGCCTGTCGAATCATGGCAATCTGCAGCTTATCATTAACAGATATGTATACAACCTGAGATACTCTGCGAGGAAGAATGGCCAGCGCACATGGCAGTGTGTAGACGGACACTGTAAGGGCAAAAACTGTCCCGCGCGTGTCGTCACACGCGGCGACGTCATACTGGGAAGGTCTGTAGATATTCATTACAACTGTATAACGATAGCCATTTGATGGTAAGGGTCAAAACAAGAAATATTAGCAACCTCCAAGAAAATATAAGAATTACTAAATTCAAAACTGTATTGCACTGTTTGTTAGTTTCAAAATTATAGCTTAACAGCTATTAAGTACCAGGACATCATAAAACACAATACTCAAAGAAATCGATTTTTTGGGATTAAAAGTCCCGGTTTATATTTTCCCGGGATTCTTATGAAAAATTGAACTTAATAAAATCCAAAATCTGCTTATTTATTGCCTCTAAGGCGGAACAGAGTTCGCCGGGTCAGCTAGTAGTAAGATAGATTGTTGTGAGTTGAAGGATGATGTGGTGACTAAGATTAAAAGAAGTATGGTGAGATACTTTGGGCACATGGAGAGGATGGTTCAAAGACGAGTCACGAAACGTATTGATCGAGTGAATGTGGATAGTTCGGATGGATACACTGATGAAACAAATTATTTTCTCCCTTAACTGACCAAAATGTATTAGGAAAACTGTAAAAATGGAAAAGGAGAAATAGGTGTCAAGATCGTAGCATGTGACGCTCAATAGGATCTGCCCACCACTATGAGATAAGGGCCTGAGTGTGTATTAATTAACGTTTTTGTTTTATATTTGTACATTTATTGAATTAATTTATTTTGAGAATTCATTATTTGAATAAGTAACTAAATTTAATTCAGATAATAAGCGAACAGAACATTTATTGTTTTTGAGGCGGTACGAAGTTCGCCAGGACAGCTAGTATGATATTGACTTATGAGTTATGTGGGTTCCACAAAACATTACCCTCCTGGGCCAGTCCAATAGGAATAATAATATTTTGATCAACCACCATTCTCCGCATCTCAAAGGTGACAACAAAAATAAAAAAAATAAAAACACGCTTTATAGAAAACCCAACTAAAAATAGAAAATAAATTTGAATTAAGAATAGTGTAAATAAGAAAAGAATGTATTTTATTGTAAAAAAAGCGTGAGGTGCTTTTTACGATATTATCAAAATGATATATATGTCGGAGACAAATAGATGGCGCTTCACTAAAATAAAATAAGTTTGTAACAACTGACAACAGATGGCACCACATTCGAATGATTATTAACGGAAACGTCAAGCGAGAAGCTTGAGTGAGGTCGCCACTGGACTAGCCAAACTAGTTTGACAATTGAAATGTCACCTGAGGCCTATATAAGGTCTAGCTCTCAAGAAAAATAGTCAGTGATCGAGCGGGAGCGCAAGAGAGAACATTGGATTGGCCTGTCTCGTGACGAACTCGCTGCGTTATCCGTCCTACGTCATGGAAGAAATATTCATAGTACCAGCTTTCTTCGACATCAGAAGTGGGATAAACAATCAATGCCCACAGAAATGGATTGTGCTCACTACATATGTACGCTATGTGGAATACATCGTACGATGGAGATATTTGACTACCCGCAATTTACGTGAAGAAAGAAATTGCGCTAATATCTGAATAAGAACTAGCCTACAATGTGAATAAAAGTGGACGCTATGTGTAACATGGCCATCGTCTTCTTAGCTGTGAGGATATTTTCTACCTTAGACAGGGTTGTTGGCAATGGTGTCTACATGTACGGCAATTGGGAAACTAGTGCTGAAACGTTCCTGAAGGCGTGCCGTTTATGGTGTGACAAGCACCGTGGTGTTGATAGTGACAGGACTGACAGGGACATCCGTGATTGCATCAGTAGAGGAAATCTGGTATCGTATTACCCATTACCCTTGTGTGAGGGTTCTGGTTTCTTTTTATTTCTTGGTTTGCAAATAGTGAGATCTTGTTTAACAGGGGGCATGTGCAGACATGGATTAACGAGTAATTCGTGGTTATTGTTGGTATAGAGCCGTCCTTAAACTTAAGGCCTTGGAGAAAGAAAATACCTGTTGTAGTAAACAATGACTGTACATGGCCTTGGTTGACAAAAGTGATCTAGGTGTAGGTATAGTGTTCGGTTTGAAGGAGTGCTGGCCTTCCTAGGTCAAGGCTTCGAATCGCAATACTGCACTGTTCAAAATTTTGGATTAAGAGCGCTACGTGCGATAATTTTGAGGTTGTCATGTTAAGATGACTACTGAATTTCTGCTCAAAGATTGATGTGAGACTTGACTAAAGTCTAGGATAGGGTGAACGGTTTGATGCTGTTGTGATATTTTTGATTGCAGAACTGAAGATCCTTGCAGGTTAGAAAACTGCATAAACTGTGACTACTGAAGAGCCTCTGTGGGATCCGTTGGTGGATCTTAGCTGCGGTGATACAAGATGTTTGGTATCGTATCACCCGTAACCCTGGTTTGAGGGTTCTAGTTTCTATTATTTTCCTGTACCCGTTGCAAGTATTGGAATCTCATTTTACCATTTGGTAAATTACTGGTTCATGACTTGAGAATCGAGATAATGTCCAACTTACATCGCAGGTAGATTTCCCTGTTGTAGCAATGGGATGGCTGTTTAGAAAGTCTGACACGAGTCTTAATGTAAAGTCAGAATGGGCCGAGCCTTGTAATGCTGCTGTGTTTATTTTCTGATTGCAGATATTGGAAATCACTGCTGGCGGTGCCGCGTGTGACATGTCCGTTTCGGTAGGACGGTGTGCGGTGTAATGCAGCTGGTGAGCAGCTTCCGAGAGAAGATCTCCACAGATCGTCAATGACACTCACTTCACTCAAATAACTATTGAGTTGTATTCAGTTTGATCATTTACTGACGGCTGTGTTGCCGAAGAGTTAACCGTCATTTCTTCTCACCACGTGACACTGGGAGGTGATGGTGAGGGGGCATTTTGAGGGTGATGTGTTATCCTTGTAGCGTTGGTGCGCTAGCAAGATGAGCCGTTGGTGCGGCGATGTGTTATCCTTGTTGCGTTGGTGCGCTAGCAAGATGAGCCGTTGGTGCGGCGATGTGTTATCCTTGTTGCGTTGGTGCGCTAGCAAGATGAGCCGTTGGTGCGGCGATGTGTTATCCTTGTTGCGTTGGTGCGCTAGCAAGATGAGCCGTTGGTGCGGCGATGTGTTATCCTTGTTGCGTTGGTGCGCTAGCAAGATGAGCCGTTGGTGCGGCGATGTGTTATCCTTGTTGCGTTGGTGCGCTAGCAAGATGAGCCGTTGGTGCGGCGATGTGTTATCCTTGTTGCGTTGGTGCGCTAGCAAGATGAGCCGTTGGTGCGGCGATGTGTTATCCTTGTTGCGTTGGTGCGCTAGCAAGATGAGCCGTTGGTGCGGCGATGTGTTATCCTTGTTGCGTTGGTGCGCTAGCAAGATGAGCCGTTGGTGCGGCGATGTGTTATCCTTGTTGCGTTGGTGCGCTAGCAAGATGAGCCGTTGGTGCGGCGATGTGTTATCCTTGTTGCGTTGGTGCGCTAGCAAGATGAGCCGTTGGTGCGGCGATGTGTTATCCTTGTTGCGTTGGTGCGCTAGCAAGATGAGCCGTTGGTGCGGCGATGTGTTATCCTTGTTGCGTTGGTGCGCTAGCAAGATGAGCCGTTGGTGCGGCGATGTGTTATCCTTGTTGCGTTGGTGCGCTAGCAAGATGAGCCGTTGTTGCGGCGATGTGTTATCCTTGTCGCGTTAGTGCGCTAGCAAGATGAGCCGTTGGTGCGGCGATGTTTGCATTGGTGTGCAAGCAAAATGAACTGTCGGTGCGGCGATGTTTGCATTGGTGTGCAAGCAAAATGAACTGTCGGTGCGGCGATGTTTGCATTGGTGTGCAAGCAAAATGAACTGTCGGTGCGAAGATGTTTGCATTGGTGTGCAAGCAAGATGAAGCGTTGGTGCGAAGATGTTTGCATTGGTGTGCAAGCAAGATGAACCGTTGGTGCGGAGATCTTTGCATTGGTGTGCAGGCAAGATGAGCCGTTGATGCGGCCGTGTTTGCATTTGTGTTCAAGCAAGATGAACCGCTGGTGCGGAGATGTTTGCATTGGTGTGCAAGCAAGATGAAGCGTTGGTGCGGAGATGTTCACATTTGTGTGCAGGCAAGATCAGCCGTTGGTGCGGAGATGTCTGCATTGGTGTGCAAGCAAGATGAAGCGTTGGTGCGGAGATGTTCACATTTGTGTGCAGGCAAGATCAGCCGTTGGTGCGGAGATGTCTGCATTGGTGTGCAAGCAAGATGAACAGTTGGTGCGGAGATGTTTACATGTGGGTGCAAGCAAGATAAGCCGTTGGTGTGGCGGTGTATTATTCTCATTTGCGTAGATGCATAGATGACTTGGGCCGTTCACGCGGTGATGTGTTGTTTGCGTTGGTGCGCAAGGCGAGATGACCTGTTGGTACGATGAAGTGTGTCGAGGTATGGGGGTGACGAGCCGTTGGAGCGGCGCTTAGTGCAGTTATTGTTCTTTGAGTAAATGAGACTAATCGTTGGCAGTATAGTGATCCTTGTTTGTGGAAACAAGATAAGCCATTGGAAAGATTATAATAAGTGTGGTTGTACTCATGAAAACGTGCAACTAATAAAAAATTGGGATAGTAAATTAACTTACTATGGTAACCTGTGCACACGGTCACAGAGTTGACGCGTGGCGCATGTGTCGGTCACAGGGATGACTCTGTTGGCGAGTCAATTATGCTCACAGGAATGATTGTTTTAGTTTTGATTATGGTCACTAGGATGACTATAGAAATAATTTTATATCACGGTAGTAATAAGTGTTAATTGATTTTATTCTTCATGATAAGTGTGGTGACAGTGGCGAGTTCGGTAATAGTGATGAGTGAATTTTGGTTCTGGTAGAAGCTCGGGTAAGGACTCTATCAGCTTTATTTCGCTCGACCGTGCTAATACTATTGTGTAGTCGTGGCCCAGTGGAAATTCGGTGTCTCTCGAGGCAACTCTAATAGTCCGTGGGTTGCGGCTTGCGTTTGGCACTGGTCGAGGCTGTGGTTTGTAGAGATCATACTATATAGTGCTCCACGAGATGGATATGCGTTTGTAAGATGCGATCCACGGGATGGACACGCAAGTGGGAGTCACGATCCACTAGAGGGTTATCAAGACAGCAATACGCTGGTTGGCTGCGAGAGTCGTGGCACAAAAATGGAAAACTCGTTGTTGCGTGTCCTAGTGGGGAACGCATGATGGAGGCATATCCTGGGAGACTTGTGCTTGGTGGCACAAGTGGGTAGTAGAACGCCCGATGAAGTCATGTCCTGAGAGGATTGTGCTTGATGAAGGAACAATGTCTGAGCGTTTAGTGACGTTTGAAATTGTCTGGTAAAGTTAGCAAGTGATGATATTGTTGACAGTAGAGTTTGATGCCTAATCGAGACTTAAGTTGAAGATGGACCTTCAGCAATTTTGACATTCTATCAACTGTATTGTAGTGTGTGCCTGGAGTATTCTTTTGAAGATGATTGTGCTTTGTGTCAATCAGAGTAACACACGGGGACGTGTGTGTCGCAGGATGGCCGTGTCGGAGACAAATAGATGGCGCTTCACTAAAATAAAATAAGTTTGTAACAACTGACAACAGATGGCACCACATTCGAATGATTATTAACGGAAACGTCAAGCGAGAAGCTTGAGTGAGGTCGCCACTGGACTAGCCAAACTAGTTTGACAATTGAAATGTCACCTGAGGCCTATATAAGATCTAGCTCTCAAGAAAAATAGTCAGTGATCGAGCGGGAGCGCAAGAGAGAACATTGGATTGGCCTGTCTCGTGACGAACTCGCTGCGTTATCCGTCCTACGTCATGGAAGAAATATTCATAGTACCAGCTTTCTTCGACATATAATACATCTACTCATATTATCTGTCAATAAAATATTTATAACTATTGTCACCATGCACCCCACGCTTTTTTTTACAATAAAATATTTTTTTTTATTATTTACAATATTCTTAATTCAAATTTATTTTCTAATTTTTAGTTGGGTTTTCTATAAAGCGGGTTTTTTAGTTTTTTTAAACTATTATTTATTTTTAATTTTTTAGTTCTGTTCTACTATTGTCCAACAAATGTCACTAAAAATATATAAATTGACAAAAATCTCATTTTGCAAATTGAATAATGGCATATTATCAAATTAGTGTATTGTTATCGGTCCTCGACAAACCTACAAAGTTTGAATAAAATCTGACCGTTTAAACCGCGCTCAAAAGAGTCGGAGTCGGAGAGTTACAAACATACATACAAGTGAAGCTAATATAAAGCGTGTAATAATTCAGTAACTTATTCCAGGGCCAAACCTCACAACCATCCACATCATGATAAGAAAATACTTCAAAAAGTGCAAGCGGGAACCATATTTACGACTCTACGGGATGCAGAGGAAAAAGTGAAACTTGTACAGAGAGAGAAAGAGGAGGAATACGAAGCTGCATCCAAGGACGTGAAGTAGATTAAATATTTGTACAAAATAAAATTATTATTTTATTGTAGAACTTTATTTCTGTGCAATGTCAGAAGTTACCACTGGTTGTATTATGTATATGTCCGTGTACCCAAAGAGGATTATAATAGATAGGGGAAAGTGCACCCAAATAAAATTATAATTGAGTGTATCTATCTGATACTTTTTTTGTTGGTGTGTTTACGGCTATATTAGGTAACATATATAAGTAGCTCAGGGCGGCCTTAGCTAACGCGAGGCTTTCTGTGTGCCTTTTCGATGCGAGGCCCGACAGGAGCAAAAAAAGATCCCGATCCTTTGGGCCCCGATTACAACGAATTTATTTAAATAGCAGTGCCTTTTTCGTAGGTAAGGTGCTTTAAGAAGCGAGGTAAACATGGTGGTGAACCAAAAAAAAGGTCTTCAGTTGGAGGTGCGATGCCCCAAGCGGTTCGCCCACTTCTAAGGCCGCCTTTGTAAGTAGGAACGGCCGGCCCGTCTATAGGGCGAATGAAGCGGCTACTCCAGGCGCCAAGGGTCAGGGGGGGGGGGGCAAAGGTTCTATGGGGGCCCCACGGGCACACACTTGGGACCTAAAAAAAGGGCGTCAGAAAAAAGAGGTCCCAAAAAATATTTCGCGCAGGACGCTCGAATAACTAAGACCGACCCTAAGTATGTAGTACGTATATAATATATATATGTTTTATCCTCGAAAAGGTATGCAGAAGGTGCATTCGCAACATCGCGCAGAAATTCCAGACACCAAGTTGATGTTTAATAGAAAAGCCTGATGTCACCCTGACTTAGATATCGAACAGGGAACAGTGAAGTAGCTTGCGATAGATGGGCCGTATATCAAAATTTTGTTGGGGGCCCTTCCAGCGCCAGATTTGTAGTTTCCGTAAGTATAGGCCATTCAGTTTGTGTCGCTCCGCATATCCCGAGTCCGGAGGCTTATTATTCGGGAGCAAAAATAGGTCTCCGAACTTTTGGGTGACCACTTAAGTTTAGCGTATGGGCTAAGAGGGGCCCCTAGAGCCCGGAGACCCCGTATTATTGATACCGCTGCGCTGTAATACTACGCCACCAACGCGACGCGACGCTACACTCATCATCATCATCATTGGCAATTCGCATCTACGTGAGATGATTAAGTAGCGTTCATTGAAGATGCGAGGTACGATGTGCACCTACGCTGGTGACTTATAAGTCCGATTCTAGCCCGAAAGATGCGACTGCAACTTCGGCAGCGGATTTCTGTATTCGTATGTAGTGGGGGTAAAACGGTGCGGTCACGTCGAATTTCGCACTTGCGGGCCAGCTGCTCAAACCAGGCGTTATCGTGAGCCGAAACACCGTCAGCTACGGACTTACGCCATCTGACACGGTCGGCCGCCTCTTCCTCCCATTTGGTTGGCTCTATGTTAAAAGACAACATGTCCCGCTTTACACTGCAATGCTGAGATCTCGGGTTCTATTTCCGGGTCGGGCAAAGTGGTATTGGATTTTTCTATTAGGTAAAATTTCCAGACTCCGGACTGAGTCTGGAATTTGTGCCCGATACGGGGATAGGCTCGTCCCCTATCATATCATGGGATGGAATATGCACGGCGAATATTGGGTGCACTAGTTTCGCCTCTACCTACCCCGTCGGGGTAAAAGGCGTGAGTGTGTATATATATATGTATGTAGTTGTAATTGGTTTTTGGGAGTTACACCATTGTATGTCCTGTAACTCAGCGACTAGAGCAAGAGCCAAGAGGGCTCTCTTATCCATATAATATGGTAGTTGATATAGTCGCTGGGTAGTTGTCTTCTGAGGGTGTAACTACCCGATAGAACAATACACAGTTGATTTGTATCGAGTAGACTGGAAAACACATAAGAGGACTCGACTAAAATGACTCGTGTCACAACACTACTGTTTACTTGTCATTTGTCAAGTGTCAACAAACAAAATATCGAAAACTCTTTTAAAAATTTATAGATATTACGGAAACTATTTCAATTTGTATTCGTAAAAAGAATATTCATTTATTGTTGCTTACAATACTTATCCCATTTAACGTATGTCTCTAATTAACAAACATTAACCATGTCAAATGAGCGATATTCACTCTCCTGGCAAAGTTATCAGAAAAATATTTGCAAAGGACTTGGCTCGTTACAAGAGGTAAGTAGGAACGTTTCAATGTGTAAAATAATGTATTGGTGCTTTAATATAAGTCTTACAAACATCCCAACATCATAACACACTACCCCACTAACTAATGAATATTAAAATTGCGAATGTTTGTTACAAGACGTAATCGCAAAAGCTTCTGAATGTTGTTTAAATTAGTGACATTAATAGACCAAGTCTTGGATTGTCTAACAGGTTATTTTTTAACCCGGAAAAACACACATTACGACTTATATACTAGTCATTGGCATTCCTAGTCATTTTATAGGGGGTCAGTGCCCTAGCCTAAAATTATAAAATGAATTCTGTGTACTTGCAGAATTGAAAATTTTATTTGTATTAAAAATTTATAGTTGGCTGTCTCAATATTTTTTGGGAGGGCACCACACAGTAGGGTATTCTACTATATGTGACAAAATATTTAAAAATACATCAATAGCCATGTCAAGCTTAGGCAATCAGCAATCTGAAAATGTTAGTATTAGATCATAATATTCTGAAACACTTTTTAATTTTAATTTAAAGTTTTCACTTTTTTATGTTTTACAAATATGAGAAACAGGTGCTGCCCATATTACATCATGATAGCAAACAAAGAAGTTTAAACTCACATTTGTGATTTTCTGAATTGTTGAATAAGATTTCTTTTAGCCTATTTATTGAAATGTTGTTATGGAAAATGGTTTTGTTAATGAAGAAAGAAAACATACCAAGAAAATATCTCTCGGATGGTCGGGCAATTTGAAATAATAATCTTGAAGAAAACAATTTTTAAATGTATGCTACTTATATTGTGTTAAAGAAGTGCTTATAAATGCACAGCTTCATGGACCAACCGGTCCCTCTATGTACACTTATGACACTGGATCTTTCAAGAGACTGAAGCCAGCAACTCTTAGTTTATAATATAATTATAATTTTCTTTACAGCGTGGAGAGTTTGTTGATATGACACTGGCAGCGGACGGTCATTATGTGAAGGTGCACAAGATGGTGATGTCTCTCATCAGTCCATACATTAAGGACCTGATCATCTCGGCCGAATGTTCACACCCTGTCATATTTCTTAACGTAAGTTGGACATATTATTTAAAAGTGTATCAAAAAGCAACAAATTATAAATTAAACCTTTGCTAAGAAAAAGTGATATTGTTATTTTTTATAGGAAATTTTAAGGTGAATAGAGATCATAAATTTATTTATTGAATTAAGACAACAGCAATTTTTATAATAACAGAAAAAAGAAGGCTAATATGTTGTATAAATTTTCAGAATGTTACATACACAACATTGTCCTCAATATTAGAGTACATATACACAGGGCAAGTGTGTGTGACAAGGGACAATCTGAGTGAGGTTTTGCAGGCTGGGAAGGCACTGCACATAAAAGGATTGGCTGATATGGTATAAATCTTACTAATATAATAATAGAAGATGTTTGGATGTTTTTTATTTGTAAATCTTGAAACTGAAATTCAGCATACAAACAGAATGTTAAAGTTTACATTTTATGTTCTTTTTTTAAGATTGAAAGCTCTGAGTCAGGGCTTGTTGAAACAGACCTTGCTACCTTAGAAGTAAATGAGTCTACTTCTCTCCGAATGCATGATTACAGAACAGAAACAATATCAGATGACATGGACATTGCGGAAGGGTAAGGATTTATATAATTTTTGTGTTTACTTGGCAGCATAACTTTTTTGCATATGCGGTATGATTGCCATGCTGAGGTGCTGGGTTTAATCCTTATATTGGATGAAGTCATCCCAATAAATTGGATGTAATATAGCTCGCCATAATTGGGTATGATACTGGATACATATCTGCCCTGTAAAGAGATAAAAAGGCAGCTTGTCTCTTTATTTTATTGTATTAACTAGCTTTTGCTCGCGGCTTCGCCCGCGTGCCCGCCCGCATGATCTATCGGTGTGCCAAATTACATCGAAATCTCTTCAGTAATTTTGGAGATGTGCAGTAAGAAACAAACAGAAAAACGAGACAGACAGAAAAGAATTACTAAAATCGCTGATTCTTTTTATCAAATTTCTTTAAATGTATAGACACGCAGGTTCTACTGCTTTATTATATATATAGATATAAGTAATAAATATATTAATTGAAATGTGTAAATGCTGTTTTAGAGAACCATTATCACCTGTAGCAAATGAGTCAAGTTATAATACAACATCAGTTGTGACTAGTAGACCAACCGTTCAGAAAACAATATCAAAGAAAACTAAACATCAATCTGGTAAGGATTTTTATATACAGCATGATTTATTTATAAATGGTTCCAAAAGTAGCAATAATTTGATCTATTACACTGTATGGTGTGGAATAATGAAGGAAATAAAATATTTGTACATTGTGAGCTTATTTTGTATAATAACTTGTAAAGACAAATATTTGATACAAGAAGTTGGCAAGAAAAAAATATTTGTCAATAAAAGACATCAATTCCTGTTGGGGTTATTTAATTTATACCAGCTCTTATAACATTTTTTTACAGTTCTCGATACCCAATTACAATACGCGATGTCGAACCAGGGGAATCTTCAAATGGTGTTGAACCGATACGTGTACAACGTGCGCTACTTATACAAAAACTCTAACCGCAGAATGTGGAGATGCATATTCTATCCCAAACAACTGAGATGTCCGGCTTACGTTATTACTGAAAATGATAAAATAATAGAGAGGTAAGTTTACAAACATCTGTTCCTAGTCCAGAATGATTGACAGATATTTTGTTGCCTCGCATAGCGACTGGTAACGGCGGGACACGGATGTGTTTGTAACACGTTAACTGCGGGTCACGTGACTCGTGTTATGACGGGTGCGGCCGCGGCGAGCACACACTTGTCGCCTTATTCGCTATGACAATATTAACTCGTAACGAGGCCGCGTTAACTTTGTAATTAGCGTTAAATTTTAATAGTGATAAACGTTTTTACATCCTACTATAATATTATAAACGCGAAAGTTTGTAAGTATGGATATCTGGATGTTTGTTACTCTTTCACGCAAAAACTACTGAACGGATTTCGATGAAATTTGGCACACGGGTAGATCATGTCCTGGATTAACACATAGGCTATTTTTTATCCCGGGAAAATATAAAGCGGGACTTTTATCCCGGCAAAACTGCCGCGGGCAAATACTTGTATTTAAATAAAACTATTATACGGATTTAATCGCGGTTTTTTAATTTATATTTTCTTCTGACGTTAAAACCGCGATAAAATCCGTAAAATAGTTTTATTTCAATGTCTAACATTCGCGTAAACATAAGAAATCATTACGCTTTTATATACTCTAAGGATAAACGCGATGAGTTACGTTTAACACGCTTGTTACAGGCGGTGAAAATAACGTGTGTCATAGAAAATAGGAGGATGTTGTGCTGAAAAAAAAATTACTGTCTCGCTCACTCGCGTCGCGCCGCCAACCGCCAGGGCGTGACAACACTAACCGTGCGAGGCGGCCGCACTGGTGGATAGTTCATTGTTTTGGCGCCGCAGCAAAACTGTTAATATTTAAACCCCTTAACAAGCTTATGTCTCCCTGTAATCACTTTATCTTAAACTCGTTATTAACTTCCAGGTGTTGTACACATAATCACGCGTTTCACGATGAGAATATTATACGGAAAGTTCGAGACGGCAGGATATTTACTGTTCTCAAAGATGCGCAATTACAAATGGAAATACAAAAAAGGACAAAAGATTCTACAGCCGAAGAGAAAAACGATAGTGTTGATACGTAATAAACTTTATCGCATAATAATTGTTTTTATATTGAACCATTTTAAAATCCTAGTTCACTGTGTATGGCGAAATTTAGTTATTTTTTTTATATCCAGAGAATGTTTACTCGAAAGCATTCTGGGGCGCATCTAGATGTTTGAGTAAAGGCGTAGGCTATCTAAATTGTAGGATATCCTAATCGTTGTTTTAAACTGGTGCAAATGTAAAAAAGAGGGTAGGGGAAACGAGGCCCCTATTTTTTTTAGTGCATTTGAATCACGAGACTAGCATGCCGCTCGTCCAATGGTAAGTGATACGACCAAAAACGGTAGCAACGCCATACAGAACATTGAATTTCAAAGAACTGCGAGGCAAAGGTCACCCCACTGTACTCGTCACCCTGAGTCATCGTTGTCTCATAATGTCCTTCAAACCGGAACATATTCAGCGCATGCACACTGTTGCGTGGCGGTAGAAATAGACGTTGCGGTGGTACCTACCTAGATGGCCACTATACAAGGGACCAGTTACCACCCGTAAAACGAATGCCCCTATGTTAAATACGAATATCGACTGAGTGCAAGATTTTTTATGATTTTCCTTTGCTTTTCTAAAAGAAAGTAATAATAACTAAGGTCTTAACTTCAAAATAGCTGCAATCACAGCCTCTTTTGTGGATAACAAAAACAATACCGTCAATCACAATTTATTTAATGGTAACACCCTTCTGTGTCAGTGTATTGTCCTCATATGTCTCAAGGACATCAGCCAAGTGCTCGTTATCCCTGGGTTTCTTGAACTGTCTTCGTTTCTGCGCAGCCCTCTTTCGCTTTTGAGCCACTGGCTTCTTGGGCCCGTGGTCCTGCATGGACTTGATGCCTTGTTTCTCTAGATACTCCTCGATCTTGGCGTCGTCCATCGCGTCTACCGCTGTAGCACGCCATAACTTCACGAACTCTTCGTCAACCTAAAGAAATGATTTATGCTATCACTAGGGTACAAAATTTTGTTTCCCAATTGTGGTTTTTTTTTTGTAAATTATATTAATGATAGAGATGAGTTTGTTCGTGATAACATAACTAGATTGCAACCAAAACTAATTAAAAAATACACCTTAATTGTTCCTTATGTTATATTCAATGGGGAGAGATAATAAAAAGTGGGGGAGGGAATTTAAACACCATACCAGCCCTGTATTATATACCGCCCACTGCTGAGCACGGGCCTCCTCTACAACTTAGAGGGTTTTTAGGCCTTAGTCCACCACGCTGGCCTAGTGCGGGTTGGCAGACTGCACGCACCTTCGAAATTCAGAGAACTTCTCAGGTATGCAGGTTTCCTCACTATGTTTTCCTTCACCGTTAAAACGAGCGATAATTCGTAAAGAAAACACACATACATTTTTTAGAAAAGTCAGAGGTGTGTGCCCTTGGGTTTTGACCCTGCTGACATTCGTCTCGGCAGTCCGTTCCACTCCCAACTAGGCTATCGCCGCTTTTTAATTTTTAAGGGCAAAGTAAAAAAACTTACATCCAAAGTCGCTGTTTTGTCGTTATAAAATAATATTTTCTTTTTATCTGTTGGCCTTGTTATGTACAGTATTTCTTGCGCCAAGCTCTTCAGAGCTCGCTCACAATGTGGTAAAGATTCTTGTACGTCTTCTAGCAGTATGCCGCCGAGGCCTTTTAGGTCTTGTTGTTTTAATAACCTGAGGAAATAGTTATTATCAAATGCCAATGTAAAATTAAAATGTTAATGTTAAGTTCATAATCTACAAAAGCGATTAACAATTTAAAAGCAAAAGTAGAGAACAGGATTGTGATAATTAATTAATTAAAAAAAAAAACTCTTACCTCAGTAAAGATTTTTTGTCTTTTATTTTGTAAACAGGCTTGAATATGTATTTGTTGTCCAGTGTGCATTCTATTTTAGGATTATTCTGTAGTGCTTCTGTTTGCAACCACTGGAAATTACAACAAAAACCGTTAGTTTTACACAAATACCAATTTTATGTTCCACTTTACATTCCCCTTCAAGTAGTAATTACATGCCAATTAGTACTATTTGTTTTAAATTATATCTCATACAACTTTTTATACAATAAAATTATATGGTGTTTTTTTTTACAGTTAATATTATCTTGTGATTGGACCTGGTCAATGACCCAGTACTTCAGGTAACAATAATAAAATATACAAATATGGTGTGCCCACGCGCTTAAGCGAAATAAAGCGAATAATGATTCACAAAGTGAAATATTTGTTAACAGAATTTGTGTCAGCCACTGCTTCCGAATCCGAACTTTATCATTTTCTTGAACATTTATAGCCTTTACTTTTACTACAGATTCACATAAATGTTTAAGGAAATTTTTTAACAAAAATAAAACATGTTTTATTCCTTGGTAATTAATTCATTAAGTGTAGACCTTGTTGAGGCTACAGAACCAGTAAAGACATCAATATCATTACAAATGTTATTGGCAAATGAAAGCATGCGAGAAACGGGATTTTATCAATTATAAAAAATTATTACTATATTGCTCTATGATACATATATTCAAATCAATTACCATACCTGTTTGACTTTATTCCCAACATCCAACTGATTAGTTTCATCCAACACTTCATCCATGGTGAGAGGATGGTCGTCACCATCCTGATGCCTCGCTCTCATGTGCCTCACAATGCGGGCTAGCACTCCGAAACGATATGAGGAGCTGCCCGTCATCGTTTTATAGCTTAAACGTTAAATGCAGAATAAGAAATTACACGAGAAGTTTATCGAAGTATCGTATTTTTATCTATTTTTCGAAAAGTAGACATGTAATATTGAAACTCTATAAAAAAGAATTATTATATTTACTGAATATTTGAGCTTTGAAATTTAGAAGTACATATTTTTTTTTTTTTTTTTTTATTGCATTTAATGACGAGACGAGCATGCCGTTCGCCTGATGGTAAGCGATACGACCACCCATAAACAGTAGCAACACCATCCAGCACCTTGACTAACAAAGTACTGTGTGGCATTCCACTGCGCTCGTCACCCTGAGACATAAGATGTTAAGTCTCATTATGTCCAGTAGTTATACTGGCTACAATGTCCTTCAAACCGAAACACAACAGTGCATGCACACTGTTGCTTGGCGGTAGAAATAGACATTGCGGTGGTACCCACCCAGACGGCCTCTTACATAATGAGAGACCTACCACCAGTAAATAATATTAGTTGTTAAATTAAATTGAAGCTGCTTTATATAACATCCTATATAGTATAATATTAAATGATAGATGCTAACAAGTTGGGGAAGCTCTGCACTTATAAGTATTAGGAGGTGGAAAAAAAGAATACAGCAATATCACATCATTTTGATAGATTTTACAGAATTTTCAGTTTGAAAATAATTCTACACTACTAATAACTAGAGTAATACAAAACGTAAATAACATTTCTGTCAAAGTATAATAGGCGGCGAACAAGTTGAGTACAATACCGCATGCTGGGAAATTTTGGTAAGCTGTTTGCCAGCTATTATACTATATTGTTGTCTGGTGACAACTTTCATTCCTGTTCCCCTGTTTGACTGTACACGGTAGTCTCTTAAAACTTACTTAGTGGCGTCAAGCTTCGGCCCAGTACTGGCCGAGCTTGACGATTTTGATTTCTTTTTGCTATCATCTTTGAATTGTGACTCATCTTTCTTTTTCTTCTCAACACTGGAAAAAAATACATTATATTTATCACTTTGGTCTTGTTATCTTGGTACAAGGAACATGAGGTCTTTTATGCTGTTGGGTTTTTATTTGAGTGTAACTTTGTAGGTATTATGAAAAGTTTGTCTAGTTCCTAACACCATATGACATAAAACTTGTTTTATAGTGCAGGGTCATGAATGTTCCCATTATTACTATTTAAACAATATTTATGTGAGTGTATCTATGATTTTGCTTTACTATTTAATTATTATAATTTTTGTGCTGGTATTTGATAAGTTAAAAGGGTAAATAGTTTGATAAGCTGCCTAAGTCTTTGAAACATTGGGAGTAAAAATTAAACAAATTTATCAAGATAAAATCTGATAAATGAATAATATTATTTTAAAATAGGTGAAGTTAGTAAATAGCAAGTATATACTGTTTTAATTAACCAAATGTAAACCTATATACAAACATAGACAGCTACAAGTTTAGAATTATATTATTTATTTCAAAAGTGTTAAGCATATGTGTTGCAGGTTGTATTTTTATATTGTATGGCAATTTAGCTGTAAATTATAATTTCTGGGTTGTGTATAAGCAGCATATTGCTTTATAATGTTCTCAAAGCCAGCCAACACCCCTTTTCTCCATTTTTCTCAGTCCAATTTAGGCATAATTTGATTATATTTTCGGCCATATAGTAGAATGGAAAGTGATTTCATTTGACACGGTTCTTATCATTTTAGAATGGTATAATGATTATTAGTTGAGTAACTACTACTTCCTCTTTGGTTTTTGGTGCCTCTGGACAAACAGTACCTATCTCAGACAACCTTCAATCAATAAAAAATATGCTGTGGAATGACATGGCATAATAATCACATTCTTAAGTGATTGTAACTTCAAGTTTTAACTTACAAATAAGTAGAATGAACACTATACAATCCTTTCTATAATTGTCGACATTCGCCAACTTAATTGGTGGTATACGCATTATGAGCGATTTGTACGTGTGTGAAAGAGAGAGTGGGTGACATGTCCAATAAGGCAGTAAGTGTACCACAATCATGAAACATACGTCGGTGTAGCAAGTGCCTTCTTTTTAAACGCCTCCCGCTCCCGTAGAAGCGCTGGATCCATCGTAGAATATAGTTATCACAAGACAGCTTAATAAGTAAGTGTAAACAACATTATTATCAATTTAATTCAAGTTTTCACTACACTTTTCCGCAAAAAACAATCCGTTTGACATTAAACATTTAGTGTCAAGTTGACAACAGACGTCTCGTCTGACATTGACAATTTAGTTTTTTTTATTTGGGGTTGATTCGTGATGGCATAGCGGTATTTTTAGTCAAATTACATTATCTTCACCTAAATAAAGGTTTATTATTTGCCTGATTGGTTTTGATAGTGTTGTTGAAAAAATATTATGCGTGTAATAATCAATTTACTATATATTTCGACTCATTGGTTATGAACATCAAAACTTAATATTATGAAATAAACCTACATATTCAGTATTTTGTTTACTTTTTTGTATGATTTTTAGACTCTTCAGAAGAACTACGTTATGGTTTCCGATTGACAAGTAATGAGATAGGTATGAAGAAAGTAGACTGCAGGTTCAATCCCAGAAATTGTGTTCTGAAGCACGTGATACAGAATATCCTTATGTTATTTACTAATGTATGAATCATTGCAATTGTTTCATATTGTGTGTGCCAAACTATGTACATTGGTACAATCTAAGTACCTACATAGTCTATGCAGGTACCTGATAAGTATTGCAGTTTCTATATTGTAACAAAATAAGTAGGTAAGTAATAAGTATAGCATGCAAGCAAAGTTGCGATCCGTCAACTAGTCTTTTGCAAAAACATTTTCTCTGTTTGTAAGGTATCGAATATAAAACCAACTTACCATGAAATTGATAGATTACCGTATGCATAAACGAAAGTAATTACTAGTTCGCCAATCCGTTAAATTGTGAAAGCGTTTGTATAATTGATTTAGTAATCCACAAAACAATGAATTGGACGTTATTAAATTTCCCCTATACATGGGCCGCAGTTCGGTACTTGTTTTGCGCTCACAAAAACTGGTTTCCCGTAGTTAGTTCAGTGTGCGATTGAATTCGCTGTCCGTATTTGTCACTGCTGTTTCTTCCGAGTGGCAGTGTGGACGTTTTACAAAACGGTGCGTATTATTCTTTATCTTTGAGCTCTCGAGTACGTCAAATTTTTATCTTACGCGTCTATTTAGGTTAAAATTTATCCTTTTAAGCATGTTTCTAAAAATCTTATCATAGTTTAGTGGTAATAAGGTCTTAAAAGCGAGTGATTGATATGGAATTTGATTTTAAAATATGATTCAATGAAGTGTTGTATTTTTAAGATCTTAATGTATTTTTGTTACTAACATTTGTTAAGAATTACGATCGCTCCAATTATCCACTGCCAATTTTTTCTTGTACCTAATTGGTTTTTAATGTAGTGTAGCGAAATACAGTCAATTTGTTGTGAATTGGCATTTGCAACAACGCTAGTTTTGTGACGATTTTTTATGTTAGGAAATGAATAATCTCTCTGAACCTGTTACGAATATTATGTCATTGTGTTCACTAACTAGGCTTATTAAATTAAATGTTTAACTCAAAACAAAATAAACGGTAAATAAAACTATGCAACAAGTTTGTTTTGTAAATAATGGGTGTTGTCATTTTTCGGCATAGGACTTATACGATTCTTGTATGAATACAATTACGGGGATGTCTCAATAGTTTATTTTGTGTGTATTTTTATATTACTTACCACAATGAGCTTCGAAATAATGATTTATATGCATATTACATTTACTACGTAAGTAGATTAGTCCATATAAAACAAAACTTTTGATATAAGTACTTACTAATCCTTTTACTTAAAAAATGTAAGCAATATATCTAATCAACATTTTAGCAGTTTGTTAGTCACTAAATATTATTATGACAAAGTAGTAAAGATGAGTCACTGATTGAAATGTTTTCGTAAGGCTAAAGCTAAGTTTAGACTAGCAAATTCTCTCAGCAATATAATATTATATAGGTAGACTGTTGGATATAGGTTGACTGCCTCGGTGGCGTAGTTGTATTACGGTACGACTGCAATGCTGAGGTCTCGGGTTCGATCCCCGGGTCGGGCAAAGTGATATTGGATTTTTCTATTCAGTATCATCCCGGAGTCTGGAATTTGTGCTGGATATGGCGATAGGCTCGCCCCCTATCACATCATGGGACGGAATACGCACGGCGAGAAGTGGGTGCACTAGTTGCGCCTCTGCCTACCCCTTCGGGGATAAAAGACGCATACTGCGTATAATTTGGAAGATACTGAATTCGCGCCTGCGCAAATATCCAAATTATGTTTCTATAATATTGTTTTACGACAGGTTGCATAGTCCGCTTTTAATAGAGCCAGCTTTTTATGCAAGGATATAGCACACAATAAAGATTTCCGATAAATAATGACTTTTTATCTAAAATATTTTTTTTGGCCGCACAAAACATTTGTTTCGAAATTTAAAAGCTCAATGAAGCGAAAGCTCCCTTAAAGGCGTTTTTATTTCAATTACGTAATTCTGCATAATACCTATGCGGTAACCGTGTGTAGTGTGTACTGGCTTTTACATAATTTCGTTTATTGTTAGAGTAAAATAATTTTAAAACAAAAGCATGTGAAGTGCTTTTTTACAGTTTTTTATTAAATTGTAAAATATCTGCTCGAATGCGATCCCGACATTAAAGATTAAACTTTTATATTAATTACTTATCATTAACATATTCAATTATCATCATACAATTTATCCAGCATAATTTAAGGGAGGGGGCGGGGGGGTTGCGAGTGAGTGATCTTTAATGTAACGATATGGCCAATCTTCAGTACGTAAAGTTTGATTAGATTGTGTTGTCTTATGTATATATCAAAGTGAAAGCAGTATTGCATTTCATCGACACCTAACACAAAGCGCTTTGGATGTGTTCTCGTATTTTTGTATTACACAATTACCATTCGAACAGACTGGCATCGTTGTTGACGGTTAATCTTTCGCCAATCGACAGTCGAGACTATATGTACACCGCTCTACTTACCAGGTATATTGGAGCCTCTTTACCATGTAAAAACACGCGTACAAATTACAAACAAATCCTCTGAATGGTAGTTTACAAACTAGATATATCTAAATGGTGAAACGTTTTAACTGAAATAGATACATGGAAAGTGAAGGCATAAGGCATAAGTCAAGACATTTTGTATCGTTCCAAGTCCATACTTCAAGAGATGAAGAAGTCGATTATTCAAAAATTATACACTTTCTAACTAATACGCACATCAAATGTACTTAGCAGTTTTTACGTAACAATTTGCTTGGCTATAATAGTTATTATATTTTCACGAAGTAGTTTTTGAAATATTATTTTTGTTCACAGGTAACGATGTGGCTGCATAGATTTTACATATACAGCGTGTACATTATCATATTAGCAAAATGGTGAGTAAAATTATATACATATATTTTCATTGTATAAAACATAATATATACGGATACGAGGCACGAGTTTACGAATTCCTCTAAAGCCTCAAGGAAGCAACAATTAGGAACAATTTTCTCGCATTCACACATTCTTGTAAGGATAAAATTTCAAAGTTGTCAGTCTAAACATACACTTAAAAATATTCACTTATAATACCACAAGAGCTTCAAAATTATCGGGTATTTTCCGATAGGTTCGTTGCAAACAAATGAAGGAGTTTTCAGGTTAAAAAATCACGAGCGCGAAGCGCGAGTGATTTTTCCTGAAAAACTTGACGACTTTATTTGTTTGCAGGGAACCTTGAGGGAAATGCCAGATAATTTTGAAGCTCGTGTGGTATTCGGGGGATTATTTTTCCGTCCCAAATGTCGGCCAATAGAATGGCACCATGAGATGAAATGAACAGTCAACAAATAAGAATTTCATAATATATAGTAACTACCAGAGAAAATATTCAAAAAATTATCAGTATAATACCATGTAGGTTGTACCACGTGACGTCGAATGGTGCAATTCTATTGGTCGATATTTGGGTCGGAAAAATAATCATAATAATTTATACGATACTCGCACGTTTCAGAAAAAAATGTCTTAGTGTCGCAGTCGCAGTGGGTGTGATAGTTGTTTGAGCGATTCTTGTACGACATAATCGTATGCGAGTTTTCATATCTCGCCTGTGTCTGAATAGTATGATGCGATAATCTCCAGACAATTATAGCTAGCAGTAATTCCGATCAATTCTAGCTTCCGATCGGGAGACAAAAATTACTTCGTAGTTAACTAGGTCAACGAGTATACAATACAGTTCTAATAAAGATCCGTTCACTGTCAGGGTGTATTTGCTGATGTTCTCCAGAATTATGTCGAAATGCAGGTGTACATGAAAAAGGTTATGTCATTACTGGCTTTGTATTTTCGTATTTGGGCCTACATTAGAAGTATCATTGACTCTACTTTTCTAAATGGTATAATAGCCGATTGTGGTGACTGGTGCACGATGTATTTACCATTTTAAACCAACGAGGAATGCATAGTTGTTATTAATAAACAAGCATTATCTTTGTTGCCCGATGAATTTGTTCCTTTCATGAGGGTTTTCTTTCACAAATGAATACATGTACGTCACTTGGAAATGCTGAATACGCGATTTATCACAAAAAAATATGTCCTCCGAGTGTAGGATTGACCCTCGACCTCCGCTTCACCAATCCGTCTCACTTGCAACAAAGGGCGGATCCAGCTTTCAAGTCAGGGGGGTCATATAGGCGACGTCTCTAGTCAGGACAGACTCCAAATCGATTACAATAATGAAAATATTTAAGCAAGAAACAATAGCCCGTTGGGGAGGCGTTATGACCCCAATGACCCCCCTCGGAATCCGCCCTTGCTCGCAACTTGATTTTCCCAAGTCGGTGTAAATGTCTAAAAAAATCTTTCCCAACCTTCTTCATTGACCGTAATCGAAAATTAGGAAATTATTTAATGAGATTCTTTCACACTAATTTGTTACCGTTTACGTTATTTTTAAACCGACATGATTTTTTAATTAACGTTATGTTTTATTAGGCACCATGCAATGACAAAACGTAAAAGTTAATGCGCGGTAATTGGTAAATGAGTTCCCGTTGGTTACGTCACGCCTTGAAGAATCTATTACGTGATAAAATAAAAAGAAATGTAAATTATTAATATAACCACAAAGTACCTTATTAATTCTGTTGTAGGTATTATGGGTAGCAGTTTCTTAATAAGGCGTAATTTTTAAATTAGCTATAAGTATTGCAAACGATGAAGCTTATTATGCCGTAAATAGAAAAGAATTAACTAAATGTAAACGTATACCTATCCTTTTTACGTTGTCGGTCGTCAAACGGGCTAGCGTGTCACCTTAATATATTAATTGTGGTAGAGATCACTTAACGTCAAGTAACACACTTGTTTGTTCATTTGACGACCTAAACTAAAAACATTGATGGAAGGTTTGCATTAATTCCTGGTTTAAATACGATATAATTAGCTTCCCCAAAAACATTTAGCGTATCTGAAAATTTATTTTGTATCTTTTAAATCTTTTAAAACTAAGTTACATAGCTGTACACATTCCATCGTGAAAAAAATATCGTTAAATGACAAATTAATCTTGTTTTTTTTTTACACTATAATATCAATGACATTAACACACTATTTTATATGTCTGTCAGATATAGCTAGGCGCCATATTTGTTACCAACCAATCTAGATATTTCTATATTAGCAATAAGCTGTTAATTTATGTACTGCGCGTAGGACACGTTTTAGAGTCCACAAAAAGTGTTCGACAGGGCTCGTGTGGCATTTTAGAAAAGAACTAAGTATTTCTCGCTGCTTCGCCTGCGTAAGAAACATTTCCTGGGATAAATCATAAAAGTCACTTAACATTTCTTTTGCGGAAGAACGAATTGTGCCATAGTCCATACTGTTTATATACCTACTTAGCTATACGATGTATAAAGATGGCTGCTTTTTTTATACCACGGTACGATGAGGGTAGCTTCAGATCCATTTTGTCCACATTGGTAATTGATAATATTATGGACCTTGGTTATAAAAAATTGCTGAAAATTGCGAACAATTTTTTTGAATATTAGTAGGTACTTTGGTGTATCCTTTACCAGCTTTTAACAATGCTATTTACGAAGTCAGTTTGTATTTCCTTATTGTATTTTTTTATTTATTCAAGTGTAGACATTTCACGTACGTAATTACATTATACATATTGTTGATTTTTGTGAACTGATGTTTTACTATAAACTACAAAAAACATCTGTGGTCCATAGTTTCCTTCGTAAGGAAAGTAAATTTTAAATATAATAAATGGACAAGTTAAATGTTTTAAATATATTTTTTAATTTACAAACTACATTGGTATTGTTGTATAGCTCTGCATTAAGAATTCACTTATTATACTTCTTTGTATAATAAGTGAATCTTTGGACCCAATAAATGGCTCTACCTCAATGGTACTCCGGGAATACCCACGGACAAGGAGCCGATACTGAGAAATTCAACCGCAAGAGTTTTGAAAAATACAGGTCTATAGGAGGTTATCAAAAATAAAACCTAACAGTGTATTTTATTTTTAATCACCTTTTACCTATTACCATACCAGTCCTGTATTATAAACTGCCCACTGCTGAGCACGGGCCTCTACAACTGAGAAGGGTTCAGGACTTAGTCCACCACGCTGGCCTAGTGCGGGTTGGCAGACTTCACATACCTTCGAAATTCTTATAGAGAACTTCTCAGATATGCAGGTTTCCTCACGATGTTTTCCTTCACCGTTAAAGCGAGCGATAATTCACAAAGAATACACACATAACATTTTTAGAAAAGTCAGAGGTGCGTGCCCTTGGGTTTTGAACCTACGGACATTCGTCTCGGCAGTCCGGTCCACTCCCAACTAGGCTATCGCCGCTAATTCATTCGCCCATTACATCATTGAACCTAAAACAAAAAAGTCATCAAAATACTATTTGATTTTGAGGAGTTCCCGTCTGCATCTTCGAAGTCCAAGGTCCAATTCCCAAGCTTTACGGAATCGATCTCAAAATAATCATTTAAATCGGACTACGGGGTAAAGAATTATCGCTGAACAAACAGAAGAAAAATTGCACCGGATATATAAACCTCCTTTGGAGTGAATAATGCAATCTTCTTTGCCGCCTTTTTATACTGATTTTTCTTTCATTGTGTCGCGTATAAAATTTTTCAAATATGAACTTGATAATTTGATTTATATTTTAAGGTCAGTATTTTTCTGTTATAAACAACGTTGTATTTGATAAATAACAACTAATCATTTCGAGAATTTACTTTAGAGACAACATTAACATAATATACAAATAAGTAAACAAGTTTCCTTATAATTTTATATTGGTACTTATAGGCAACGAATTACATTGAGTAACATTTGACATCAACTAGTGCAATCGTATGAGTTCCTAGTAAAGGTTCTGTTGCAATTGACGTAACGCTACATTCTTTGATAAATGGTCTTCCATTAAAGCCACGAAGCCATTTCCCGTAATACTAAAAATAAAACTTACATATAAAAACAATAAAAAAACTTCCAGCTGCTCTTATATCAGTGTTGTTGGGTGAGCGCGACACACTTTTTATTTTGCGGAATAAATAATATGGTTTTGGCTTTACAACCAGCCCTTGTCTGAGGTCAACCTCCTGTAGAGAATTCAGAGACAGAAAAATCGTGCTAGAAACCCACTTGTGGCAACTAGGCTAAGGTGGCTTATTTATTATAATAAACTAGTGGGCCTGACAGCCATCCTGATTGGCTGCCACCAAATTGCCTTCTACGTATACTGCATTTTATGTAGACTACCACAATTACGAACACAACAAAACATAAATCAGCCGAATTGTTTGAGCCGTTCTGAAGTGATATATGTGGCAATTATAATTTTTACCTATACCTACATAGATGTAAGTATGCATTAATATTTTTAGTTCTGCGCTGATCCTAATAACAAATGGTTATCATTTTGCATACAGTATGTTTTCCTGTAGGCCTTGATAATAAAAACTGGGCTATTGCTACTATTGTTTTGAGTTAACTTTATTCCATACCTACTAGCGTTTGCACGCGGATACACCCGCATTAAAGTGTATTCCCAAAATAAAAGTCCCAGTATACATTTTTCCACTGTGTAAAGTAATCCAAATCGAGTTATCAATTGCAATCTTTTTCTCACGGCTTCTCCGCGTAGGATTTGGATTTCGACAAATCGAAACCTAATAAGTATGTCCTTTCATGGGCTTCAAGTGTACTCCGCCCCAACTATATCAAAATCGGTGCAAAGCCAAGAATTATATAGTTAATCATGATATATTTTACAGTGTCACCACAGCGGAGGATTCTCCATGGCGGTGGTCGTGCGAAGACAAGAAATGTGTGAAGGTACGCAACGACCCCCAGAACACGGACCCCGTGCTCTGCCTCGAGGCCTGCAAGATGTTCTGCGATGAATACGGTATGTTATCATTACTAAGGCAAAGCGTAGACGCAGAATTTTTTCTATAGTGTAATGTATTATTATGAAATCGGTGAGTAGGTATTTTTAGCTTCCAAGTTTACCATCGAAGTCAGACTTTTTGGTCAAAATTAGATATCTATTACCTAAAGTAAACCAAAATAGGAGAGATTAATGAAATAAAGAAAGGATATTAGATACGACACTTAAAACTCTACATAGAGCTGAACGGCGGAAGCCATAATGAACCTCTGTTACCGAAAGATTATAAGCTTTTAACTAGAACAATCATAATTAAAGTAACGATAGTTTATGAGAAGTGAAACGGCCTACACTTTGGAGGTCTTGGACGATCCCGAGGTTTGTGGTCGTAGCAATTCTACAATTGTTAACGCTAATAAAAAACAAAAATAATGTATGGGAATGACATATCTAAAAGATTGTCATTCCCTTGCATAACGTTGGCATTAAAAAGCTTAGAGCATTTAGGGTGACATCTCTCTGTTAAAAAGGCATCGTGGCTACGGGATTGAATTAGTTTTTATCGTTGGTTACTAAGAATTTTAATCACAGAACACAGAAATACAGTAATTTATTGATAACCTCATATTGGTGGCCTCAAAGAAGCTTGGTGTGCTCAACAGATCGAGGCGATATTTCACGTCGGGCCATCGCCTGCAACTTTATAAGGCGCAGGTTCGGCCCCACATGGAATATTGTTCCCATCTTTGGGCAGGGGCTCCCCAGTACCAGCTTCTCCCTCTTGACCGTATTCAACGTCGGGCAGCTCGTATCGTCGACGACCGTATTCTTTCCGATCGGCTTGATCCTTTGGCTTTGCGTAGAGATGTAGCATCGCTCTGCATTCTCTATCGCATTTACCACGGGGAGTGCTCTGAAGAATTGTTCGGACTTATCCCTGCTGCTGAGTTCCATCACCGTACATCGCGGCAGAACTCCAAATTCCATCCACATCACCTCGGAGGTTGGCAATCCACCACTGTACGTTTTAGCCGTCATTTTTTGCCACGTACTACTAAACTATGGAACCAATTGCCGCCAGCAGCATTTCCGGACAGATACGACCTGGCGACCTTCAAAAAAAGAGCGTATTCCCACCTAAAAGGCCGGCAACGCATCTCTGTGCCCCCTGGTATTGCAGATGTTCATGGGCGGCGGTGATCACTTACCATCAGGTGAACCGTATGCTCGTTTGCCCCCTATACCATAAAAAAAAAAAAAACTAATGTTAATGAATAATAATGACGCAGCTGATGAAAGACGCGGATGTGGCCGCGAGCAAAGCCTAGTATATTTTTAGAACATGCTTATTTCTTACTACATTCAAATAGAGGTAAACCACCTCTTGCATGTAAAAGTAGAGTATTAATTACTGCCTAATACGCAACGACAGTTATGTACAATAGACTTAAATCAAGATTACTCTAAACAATAGTGTTTAAACTATGGTTACTAAACGTTAGCATTATGTGCGGTCTTATACTTTTTCGTAAGGAAAAACACACACATACTCACGCCCTTTATCCCCGAAGGGGTAGGCAGAGGCGCAACTAGTGCACCCACTTTTCGCCTTGCGTATTCCGTCCCATGATGTGATAGGGGGTGAGACTATCGCCATATCGGGCACAAATACCGAATAGGGGCTGATACTGAATTTAGAACCCAATATCATAAGGCAAGACCTATGTAGGAATATTACGAACGAATTAGGTTAAGCTCTAAGATGCGACCGCTTGAAAGTTTCAGCGGAAATAAAAATCTCACGAGAGCGAATTACGAAGCGAAAATTTCATTTAAATGCATTCATAGCTGATAATTGAACATGATATTATGAAATATGTATCTGGCATAAAAAAATCAAGATACGTTTATCTAATCTCGAGGCGTCTTGTCTGTAGCTCTCACCCACGATGTTTCTTCGCCAATTGATCGTAAATAGACCATTTAGGAATTGGAGCATCGGAAGTATACACTGGCTAACTAGGTTGAGCAACCATCCAACCAACCAACCGTCTAGAAATTATAGGCCGGGCTGACTTCAAGACTAGATTCTAATTGTGGTGGCGTAAGAAGATTTGCAAGTGAAAATATGATTTGCGAATTGCAACTTAAACGTATTTGGAATAAGGAAAATCACATTCGGTATTGATTATTTTGTGGTAAATTATGGTACAAAGAAGTAAAATTAAATTAAATGAGAGACCCAACAGCTGTAACAGTGGTCTCAGGTTTGAACTCAGGGGACACACTTCGGATATTATAATTTGACGCGTGTATAAATTGTTGGTTATTTTCACTTGCTGTACAGCTAAACCCAGATATTATTAATAGTTAATACACCCGTAAAATATAATAGGGACCGTGCACGACGTAAGCTCCGCCATCTAGTGGCGCAATCTGACTATTTTTCAGCCCATCGATACTTGGCATTAACGTAAAATAGTCATATTAGAAGGATGAAAAATAACATTTAATTTGTTGATAATGTACTTATTGCTGTGTATCTGGATACTCCAAAACATAAAAATAAACAAATCAAATGGTGTGAAATTCTATTATGTTCCCAAGAATAGTACCTAAGTACTTACATTCCATGGTTATATGAAAATCGACAAAAATAATAAAAGCTGTATAAAACATACATAGTTATGAGTTCCAAAAGCTTCTAGATATGTCTCATTACGTACTTTATAAAAATAAAGATGTTTTGAAGATAATATCCAATACAAACAAACCTGTAAACCTCCTAATTTTGCTTCAATAACATCAAAATAACTAGCTCCCATCTAAAAAAAGCTTATTCTCGCCACGCTAGGTATGAAAAATATTCAGCCGGGACCCATACTTTATAATTATTGACATAATAAAAATAAATTATAGCTTTGATAAGTTCCTTTTTATCCACATGTGGCTCTTGTGTCGATTTTGTGCTGCCTATAGATCGTGCACGTTCCCTATAGATCTTAAACAATATTCAATGAGCTGAGTGGTGGGTACGATAGGGTTGTCATTAAAGGAACAAATCTTAAAATTAGATTATTTTTGAGATAGTTGTCAACACGATGAGGACAAATGGAGACCGTAATACCGCCTCACATCAATTAGCATAAGGTTTATTGTTACTCATAAATTCTTGTTAGTACTTGTGATAAAAACTAAAAAACCGGTTTTAAATGTCGCATAAATCACGTTGCTATTTGCAAATATATCGTATTTCGATTGTTCGAGTCAAGTTCAGGTTTTTAGATAGATATGCGTCTATGACACTAGATTTAGTGTGATTACTTAGATTGCAAAATTAAAAATATTGTTATTTAGTTCATAATTGACCTCACGACATTAGTTCTACTAAGTATTTGTAAGACTCGACACGTTTCTGTTGCAACAGGTTGCAAATATAATTTGACAGCGTTCTAAAATTTGATTTTAAAATTCTAATGCAAAAAAAAATATTTATGGCAGCCATTATTTTATCAGGAATGGGAGGCGTTCGATTTTGTATTTTTTTTGGGCGCCATTAGAATGTCGTTCTTTTTTGTAAAGAATTTGTCTCCAAATACTTATTGCGACGGTTATATGCAAGGTACTTGACCGCATCAGAGTAAATTATGTAAATTTATGAAAATAGCGTGTAGACACGTAATTTTTTATGATCGGGTCGCTAATGGCACTGATCCTGTGTCCCAAGTGTTGCCAATTCATTGGATGTTAGGGTTCATTGTCACTAACAATGCAACTGGTTTTTTTTTTGCGAGTTTGTATGTAAATGCCAATATGACACATGAAAGATTTTTTATCTCTAAAGAACATCTTCGTTATTATTCATTGCGTGTAGAATTTAAATCATCCATTCATGTTTTTAATGGTCATTTAAAATGATGTTAGTTCCACCATTCCAATTTTAAACATACATACGTTTTATCGTTTCGAATTCCGTTATAAAATATGTGAAAGGCGATTGGTGAATGGTAATAATTGAAAAGCTAGATCAAGCGTTCGAGGTCTGCGTGCAGATTAGGCTAGATCAGATTTAGAATAAATAACTACATCAAACTTGTATCATCTTGTTGGTTATACGGATACCTACTTATTGACGACTTCATACAATACGTTACGTTTTACGTTGCCTAACGTCCAAAATCAAACGTTAGACTTATTTTTAAACAATGAAACTCTGAAACCAGTCGATTCAGCAGTATTCTTGGGAATTATATTGGACCCCAAACTTCAATGGTACGCTCAAATTTCTTGCTTGGCGGGGAAACTCAGCTCAGCGGCGTTTGCAATACGCAAAGTGAGACAATTGACAAATGTGAACACTGCTAGGCTTGTCTATTTTAGTTATTTTCATAGTGTTATGTCCTATGGAATTTTACTTTAGGGCAGAGCCGCTGACATTGAAACAATTTTTATACCACAATAAAGAGCTATACGAGCTATTTATAACTTAGGGGCACGAGTTTCTCTTAGGGAACGCTTTAAAGAAATGGGCATATAAAAAAAAAAAAAATAACAATTAAAGACCTACGCTGAGTTTCTTGGTGCTTCTTTTCAGGTCAGTGGGCTTTTCCGAAGCACTGGTAGAATCTTTAGATGATAAAAAATTGTAAAAATGACGTGTAAAAGTGCCCTTAGGGGCTAATTACTTAATAAATGATTTGAATTTGAATTTAATGCCATTTAAAAGGTTGAGTTTTCTCGCGTGTTTTCTTGGTGTTACTACTTTCTTGAAATGGCCTTTTATTATCAATTTAAATAATCTAGCAACGAAATTACTTCTTAAAAGTACAATTTCCTATCGCAGGTTTGCTGTGGCCGAGGCCGACCGGGGAGACGGATCTAGGAAACTTCCTATCAAAAATAAACATAAACAGCATAGACATACAAATTCCTAAGCTGGGAAGGAGTGAAAGTCTTTTGAAAGCGGCGGGAGAGGTAAGTGGATATAGCAAGACTGTAATATGATCTGTATACTAGTGGCGTATCGAGGGAGCGGCGATGGGGATGCGCCGCCTTAGGTGTTACTTGGAAGAAAGAAAAGTAAGACTATGAATCAATCATAATCATAATATGAACATAGTTATTATTAGTAACTACAGGACATAGTGAGACTTAACATCTTATGTCTCAGGATGACGAGCGCAGTGGAGTGTCACACAGTACTTTGTAACTCAAGGTGCTGTATGGTGTTGCTACTGTTTATGGGTGGTCGTATCGTTTACCATCAGGCGAACGGCATGCTCGTCTCGTCATTCAATGCCATAAAAAAAAAATGACTAAAATAACACTCCAGATGTTCCATTATTAAATTATTTCAATAAAAAATTATCACAATCCTCATGGCCGGACCTCCATCGATATGCGCCCCGGGTTGATACCCGGCCATGCTGCGGCTGCGGCGGCATAGCTGGCAGGGGTGATCCCCTGCCAGCTATGCCGCTGATGAATCCCATAACGGGGTGCTAGACGTCTTATACCTATGTACGTACTACGTATATGTGGGCGCAAATTAATATTTAGTGATTATATTATTATGAAAATGTCTAGAATATTTAAATTTGATATTTAAATAGTTATTGCTGTTATTTATCAAATTTCAGTATAAGTTAGAAACTGTATTGACTATTTGAGTGTTTGGAAAACGTTGGATATTTATTTAATTCATTATTTAATGATTAAACGTCTTAAATAAAATCAATTAGAATTGTTAATAATTCTAATTGATTTCTTTGTCGTTATTTTAATCTATAAGTAAAATATTCACAACTTGTTAATAGCTCCATCTGTTAGCAAGTTATGTAAAACAACGGAGTTTGCTTACTTAAATGTTATTTATGTAAAATATTATCATCTGGAGTTATGAAAAATTCATTATAATATCAATTTTGCATATTCAGCTATAACCCAAGATTTATTGTACAGTAATTTCAAAGGAGGTTGCAGTTATTATAACATTTATATTCACTTTGAATGTCTATTGGATTAAAAAAGAATCCAGTCAGTTCGAGATTCGATTGACTGCTGTCCCAAAAGTCAACTGGGAAGAAAACTAAGCAATATTCAGTTTGTATTTTCATTACGATGGATTCCGAACACGAAAACCCTGGCACCTCCCCGACAGCAGCGGTGGGATCACAGCCCCAAGAGACTTCAGGATCCGCAGATGGCGCGACCTTCACTATCGAACAAGTGATGGGTCTCTTGACCTCCATTACGAAGACTGCTGCAACAAGCGCTGTGAAAGCAACGTTATCGGCGAAAGCAGTACCCCTGCGGCGGCATCAAGACTTCTACCTACCGCCTTTTAACCCTGATGAAAGATCGCATGACATCAGGGACTGGTGTGCTAATGTAAACGAAATTATTACGAAGTTGAATGTTCCTTCACATGAAGCTCGAATGAAGGCTATTCTGCAGTTGAGAGGCCGAGCCAAGATATGGGCCGACACCTGGTCACTGCATTCAACAACGTGGGAGCAAGTGCAGGAAGAGCTGAACCATACATTTGGCAGGGAGTTCTGGTACGCGGACGACGCGGCAAAAATGGCGCAACTACACTTCAGACCGATTTACGTGGGGCCTCTACCTCCTCTACTGCACCTATGTAACTGAATTGTTTTGATATAACCGATTTAATGATTGTTTTATGTAAGTGTGTGCTTTGATGTGTTCATGAGACTAATTTTATTTTTCCTATCCAATATCCTTCCTAAACTGTAAGTGTGTGCTTTGATGTGTTCATGAGACTAATTTTATTTTTCCTATCCAATATCCTTCCTTAAACGCTGGCTGGCCACCATGCGTATCCCTGATCCTGGTCTTGTTGGCTAGAACCCAGGATGGGTGATGCCTTGTGTGTTGGCTAGAACCCAGGATGGGTGATGCCTTGTGTGTTGGCTAGAACCCAGGATGGGTGATGCCTTATGTGTTGGCTAGACCTCAAAAAGAGTGATGCCTTGTTTGACATTGTTGTAATGTAAAAAAATAGCGCAAGGGACGCGCTGGAGTCAGTCTGGCCGTGTGGGCGCAAATTAATATTTAGTGATTATATTATTATGAAAATGTCTAGAATATTTAAATTTGATATTTAAATAGTTATTGCTGTTATTTATCAAATTTCAGTATAAGTTAGAAACTGTATTGACTATTTGAGTGTTTGGAAAACGTTGGATATTTATTTAATTCATTATTTAATGATTAAACGTCTTAAATAAAATCAATTAGAATTGTTAATAATTCTAATTGATTTCTTTGTCGTTATTTTAATCTATAAGTAAAATATTCACAACTTGTTAATAGCTCCATCTGTTAGCAAGTTATGTAAAACAACGGAGTTTGCTTACTTAAATGTTATTTATGTAAAATATTATCATCTGGAGTTATGAAAAATTCATTATAATATCAATTTTGCATATTCAGCTATAACCCAAGATTTATTGTACAGTAATTTCAAAGGAGGTTGCAGTTATTATAACATTTATATTCACTTTGAATGTCTATTGGATTAAAAAAGAATCCAGTCAGTTCGAGATTCGATTGACTGCTGTCCCAAAAGTCAACTGGGAAGAAAACTAAGCAATATTCAGTTTGTATTTTCATTACGATGGATTCCGAACACGAAAACCCTGGCACCTCCCCGACATATACGACGTAACGTACGTATGAAGTATTATATCTTATGCCATGATGGAGGTTGTACTATAACTAGATGTTGTTTCCTGGTAGGCAGGTGACTCTTATGCGAGGAGCCGTCTGGGTAGGTAGTAGGTACCACCGCAATATCTATTTCTACCGCCAAGCTGTAGTGTACATGCACTGTTATGTTTCGGTTTGAAGGACATTGCCGATAGATTTGGGAAATACCAGAAATACCCATTGGCATAGTAATTTTTTTCAACGATTTAATCGATTTGTCTTTGAGCGACCGAAACAAAATGAAATACACTTCGAGGATCGTGCAAATTAGTTAATTAAAACTATGCTAATAAATGTATTTTACCGTGATTTATACCGTTTATTCACTGGCCATAATGAGAAATGAAGTTTGCTTCATACCACAGCGAAACGTTAATGAATGAGTTTATGGCTATTTATGAGTAGGTATTTAGTATTTAATTATTAAGTGTGTAGGTAAGTAGGTTGGATTGATATTATCATTTATTTATGCTGTCAAGACAAATTGTAGAATTCAACATTTAATTTCTTTTAATGCTCTTAAAAGCAATCAGAATTTACGTATTTTTTTGTTGTTTGGAGAGTATATATCAAGAAATAGCTGTAATTTTAATATACATCTTAAAACTAACTAAACTTTAAATATCTGTCCTACTTTTCGTAATTAGATAGTATTAAAGATTTGTGTTAATAACCAGTTAATGGATTCCTAATTCATATTATTCCATTTATTATATTTCTAATATTTATCATACGAAATATTTTGTTTCAGAGATTCAAAGATGTGGTGTCCCAGGCGATACCAAAAGGTCTTTCACCGAAGGCGACAGGAAAATCCTTCGTTATATACTTAGTCAATGACAATCCTGACATACGAGGTATGTATAATAAGTATTGAGTACCTACAGTTTGATATTGATTTGTGTTGTGTAGTCTATCCCACTTTGTAAAAATGGATTTACTGTATTGATCAGCTTTGCATTTTTTTTTATTTGAACTTTTACAAATGAATAGGAACTTACAATATTTATAAATGTCCTACAAAACTATACAAATAGTTTGACTGAAGGATCAGTAGTGGTACATCATAGTATTGTTTTAATATATCGAATAATTGACTAACAGATGTGTATCCCACGCAGCTTAAGCTATGATGAAGCTGTTTAATATTGTGTAGGAAGTCGATATGTCTGATTATTAAATGAATTCATCATTGTTGAAATTCAACCTCGTGATGTTGCTGGGGCCCATGTCCCCCAATTGTTATAATATCCTTATATTTCATATCAAAATTCAGCACCGCATCAAGATAACTTTTTGATAGCTTACCATTACCTACTCACTTGTTTGATGGTTTTTTACTATAGACATCTGTGATAAGTTATAATCAAAACAGGAACTGCCGGTTGTGTTAGTACAGTTTTGAAACGGTTGTTGACATAAATTATTCATTTATTAAGTTTAGAAGTAGTTTTATTATGAAAGGAAAATTTTATCTGTATCTCGTGAAATCTAGATACTCCGATCCGGTAAACGAGGTCAATGTCCTTCACCGAAGGCGACGCAAAAATACAGCTCTTTATACACATGTTGCTAAACCTGTATTCAAAACTCCATGCCGATCGCCCTAAATGTTGTTTATGGTCGATATAAACATTGCGAATTTGAAAAAGTTAAATAACATTTATGGACGGTGGTTCTCATCTCGATTACAGTTGTATTATCTTTTCGATAAATTCTTATATATTTGAGCAATTAGATTAACATTTTTATGGAAACCTTTTTTAAATAAATTGTTAAATGTGAATTTTTAGTTCCCAATTTTAATGGAACCCTAATAATTTTTGGACGAATGGCAATATGCACTTAAATAAAATGTTTATTCGTTTTACAAAATGTTATCCATTTTTATTGGATCATTTGTCGCTTACCTTTAAGTCCATTAGGCTTAAGTATGGAGAAGGGGGAAGACCTACAGTTCACATTAGGTCAAATGGATTATATTGATTTACGCAGATTGTTATATTGTTTGCAAGCGTGAAAGCGCATTAGCTGTATCTTCTATTTAAGGATAATAATTTGCAGGCAACTTTTGATTTCTAAGTAAATTATCCTGAGCAAAACCCATACGTCATTGCGTATTTTAGTAGTTTCCAATCATAAAGTTATTGCTTGAGTGAAAATGATGAGAGTACGAGTGGGTTTATCCACTTTAAATTGTGAAACACAGGTGGATGTTGCTCTTCTTGTTGACTTTTCTGCCTGGCCTTAACCCGGCCTAGATGTGCCAGGGTGCGCGTCCTATTTCGATGTTTCCTTTTCGCCTCGATGCACGTGATGAAGATTACATCATAGTTAATTTAAAGTTAAGTCTCTTTGAATGTCATAAAGCGTTTAGGGATATAACAAGACCGGGATGGTTGGCACGCATTTGGGGTGGCCCACGTTCGGCAGTGGAAGACGACAGGCTGATTAGTTGATTGATTAGGGATATATCTATCGTCATATTTCCACGATACTACGGCGTCGTCTTTCAAGTTGTTGAAGAAGGTTACTGCGGAATTTTGTTCAGGCAGCGTGGGAAGTTGGTCGTTAACCTTGATATACCAGCCCCATGTTCGCTGAAGGATTTTCCCGAGGAAAAAAGGTCTACCTGACTTATCCACATAATAAATACTTTATAACTGTTAACCCGTCGAAATGTCAAGCCATACTCCTGGGCAGCCCAAGGATGCTTAGCAGGCTGGATACCTCGACTATACCTCCTGTCTCATATGGTAACTTTATCATCGCGTGGTGCTCGAGTGTCAAGAATCTTGGTTTGCTTATGGATTCCACTCTGAGCTGGCGGGTCCAGATTACTTCTGTTTGTCAGAGAGTTACCGGTACTCTGCGTGCTCTTTACCGTTTGAAAAATTTTCTCCCTGCCAAAACTAAGACAATGCTTGTGCAATCCCTTATCCTTCCTATAATAGACTACGGTGATGTGTGCTATTTTGATCTGAATGCAGACCAACTCAATAAACTTGACCGCCTTCTGAATAACTGCATTCGATTCATTTTCAATCTTCGTAAATATGATCATGTGTCTCCCTACCGCTCTCAGCTGAAATGGCTGCCCATACGTCAACGCCGTTCTTTGCGTGCTCTTACTACACTTTTCTCTTTACTTTCTTCTCCCACTTCACCTTCGTATTTATCTTCTCAATTCCAATACCTAAGTAGTACTCATGATAAAAACCTTCGCTCTTCAACCAATCTTCTGCTTAAGTGTCCCACTCACAGTTCTGCATTTACTCACTCTTCCTTTGCAATTCAGTCCATTCTTCTCTGGAATGCACTCCCTCTCGATGTTAGGACGACCACGAATCGTTCTGCATTCAAAGCAAAGGTTCGCCTGCTGTTACTTAACAAGCTGATGGAATCATCTTAATAATCGTCTCCTATTATATTATTAGGTATTTGTATTTATATATTATGTATTTTATGTATTATAATTCGGGTTTATATATTTATATTGTATTCGTTATCATGTTTATTAAGTGTATTTGTGTTGCGTACTTTTTATATTTATGCTTTTTAACTTTGGTTTGTTACATTTTTTTTTTTTATTATCTTTCTCATATTATGTTATATCTTTATTTATTACACCTACCTGTATTGTTTATCTCTGCATCACCCTAAGGTTGACTGGTAGAGAATGCCATTCGGCATTAAGTCCGCCTTTATACATTATTGTATAAAAGTAATAAATAAATAAATAAATAAATAAATAACTTTTTTGTCAAAATCCAAAATCTCACTAAGCACTTTGCAAATGCATTTAGTAATTATTTTTTCTTGGGCTATGGATACTGAACTTTAAAAGCTAATATTACCGTCTCCAGAATTCTCTTTGGAAATGGACGAAAGCTACGCACTGAGAGTCTCCCCTGCATCACACGAGCGCGTCAACGCCACCATCAGGGCCAACTCTTTCTTTGGCATCCGTCACGGACTCGAGACCCTGTCCCAGCTTATCGTTTATGACGATATTAGGGATCATCTGTTGGTAAGTAATAATTATTTTTAGGAAGATTTTTTCATAGCGTACGGTGATAGATAAGCTTAGTTTATACTCGCAAGTAGGTACTCGCGTATATATTGAGCAAGAACTTACAGAATACAGATACGTTTATACTAGCAGCAATATTTCCATAATTTTATACATATACGTGTTGCCGTAAGTCCTGCAAGCCTCAAAATTTGCAGAAGTCAGTTTACCGTGATTGTTTACACGGTAAAAATTGCTTGCGGAAGTCAAGTTCAGCAAATAGTTTTGCTAATCTAATCCTTATTATAGACATAGTGCCAGTCTTCCGCTGTCCATTCTCCTCCTGTGTGTGTCCATGCAGGCAGACCAGCTAGTCCTGATGGCAAAGTTTTCGTCGTATATATCGGCAATGCCAGGGGCTCAGTAAAATGTGAAGAATATTTATCATAGCTTTAATTACTGACAGCGAACGAAGCTCCTGAAAATTTGGGTTTGATTAATATTACTACTAAATCATACATTTAATAATGCTTTCATATATTTCGCGAATACATTTTATTTCAATTTCATACATTTAATTCATTAAAATAACTTTCTTGTTCACAGATTGTAAGGGACGTAACCATTAACGACAAGCCCGTGTACCCGTACCGAGGAATTCTCTTGGACACTGCCAGGAACTACTACTCCGTAGACTCCATCAAGAAAACGATTGGTAATTCATACAATTTTACTGTTTTTGTAAACCATTTTTTTTCCAGTTATGTTTGATTCAATTATTTGCTCAACATTTTATTTTCGGATCGTGTCTACATAAAATAAAAGAAAAATATATTTTTCAGCCCCTTGTTAAAATGTCTCAGTTTATAAAATTATTATTTACTAAAGATATGGTTAGGTCTTACGTCGATTTTATTGCTGCCTTAATCGTGGATTCCATTTTTCTTGGAATTACTATGGCTAATTTTTTTATCTCTAATAATACCAACGTCCTGTGTTATCATGCAGATGCCATGGCCGCTGCGAAACTGAACACCTTCCACTGGCACATCACGGATAGCCAGAGCTTCCCCTTCGTCATGGACAAGAGGCCGAACCTCGTCAAGTACGGAGCATACTCTCCCAGCAAAGTGAGTACAGACTTTTTTTTTTATGGCATTGAATGACGAGACGAGCATGCCGTTCGCCTGATGGTAAGCGATACGACCACCCATAAACAGTAGCAACACCATCCAGCACCTTGAGTTACACAGTACTGTGTGGCATTCCACTGCGCTCGTCATCCTGAGACATAAGATGTTAAGTCTCATTATGTCCAGTAGTTACACTGGCTACAATGTCCTTCAAACCGAAACACAACAGAGCATGCACACTGCTGCTTGGCGGTAGAAATAGACATTGCGGTGGTGACCCACCCAGACGGACTCTTACATATGAGTTAACCAGTTCATTTATGAAATTAATTGGTGGTTAGTTCTTTTACAGATGTAGACATAGAGGCACAAGTCGTGAGCACACTCGTGATTGGTCAGTTTGACATTCAACGAAACATTGGTTTCGCGCGATTGGATCCTCAGTCGATGCTCCTTGTCTATTGCCATATACGTAGTATGCGGCTACTATACACTTTCGTCCAACTAGTACAAACGCGAGATCGCTCCGGACACTGTTCATCTGTGCTCATGGCTTGTGCCGTTTACTGTAATCATGAGTGTTAGAAGACTTTTATTGCAAGTTACATACACTCACGTCTTTTATCTCCGAAAGAGTAGGCAGAGGCGCAACTAGTGCACACACTTTTTGATGTGCGTATTCCAGCTGATGTGATAGGGGGCGAGCCTATTGCCATATCGGGCACAAATTTCTTTCTCCGGGCTGATAGTGAGTAGAAAAACCCAATATCACTATGCTCGAACCGGGTATCGAACCCGAGACCTTAGAGCATTGCAGTCGTACCGTTATACAACTACGCCACCGAGGTCAAGTATTATTGCATAAAAATCCCGCCTTATATTTTCCTGGGATAAAAAATAGCGTATGCGTTAATCCAGGGCGTGATCTACTCGTGTGCCAAATTTCATCGAAATCCGTTCAGTAATTTTGGAGATGTGCAGCAACAAACAAACAGAAAAACAAACAGACAGAAAATAATACAGAACAGACAGACAAAAATCGCTGATTTGTGTTCCATTAGGTACTCCTCTTTAGTCACCTCCTTTATTTTTTAGCACATTTGTTTAAATGTACAGACACACCTGTCCTACTGCTTTATTATATGTATGATGTATGTATATAGGTGTACACGAAGCAAGCCATCCGCTCGGTGGTGGAGTACGCGCTCGTGCGCGGCGTGCGCGTGCTGCCCGAGTTCGACGCGCCCGCGCACGTCGGCGAGGGCTGGCAGGGCACCGACCTCACCGTCTGCTTCAAGGTTAGTACACTAAGGTCACGTTTTTTCAACTGTAGCTATCTTTTGACAGGGTGTTATTAAGCTGGACGTGCTCGCAGCACCTCACGGCGTGGGGCGTCACGCGTCACGCGTCACGCGTCACGCCCCACGCCGTGCCGGAGCACTCGAAGCTCTGCGAGCGCGTCCAGCTTAATAACACCGATGATTACCCTAACTACAGTTGAGAAAAACCTGGGTTAACTTACAGCTCACACTAACTTACAGTCGGGTGCGATAGCGACTACGACATGTACACTCACAAAACTGTATGCTCGACCACCTTAAGGTTCTCTCGATAAATCGTCTGTCAGCAACATGCAATTTACAACTAAAGTAAACAAAAACAGTTATCTGCTGTTTCCTTTGTCCATCTCCGAAACGATCGCATCTGCATGGTAAAATATGGAAATGGGCGATCTTGAGAAAAAAGTGTACTAGCACCAAATTGGGTGATTGTACCTAGTACCTACAACCCGCCATAGTGGCGCACGTAAGTCTGTCCGGCAATCGCCCGAGGCCTCAACTTCTGGGAGGGCCTCGCGCTTGTGTCCAGCTGAGGACTTCTTTAGGTATTAGGTCACCAGGCTGTTAACAAAAGTATCTTTTATTCGAAATTGTTAAAATTGTGACTTTTTTGCTTCTATTCGGACCCTCGCGCCGACCAAGGCCGCTTTTGCGTTCCGTGATCAGCCTGTGTACAAACAGCTCAGCATAATTGTGTCGACTGCCATTATTGCCATGTATTTTGACGATGAAAAAATACGTCACTTGGCAATGTAGATATGGAAGTCATTTTTGTTATGTGCATTTAAGTGTCACCACCCAATTTGTTGCCAATAACTGTTTTTCTTTCTTTCTTTCTTTAAGTACAATTATTTTGGTTTCTAGGCTGAACCGTGGGCCAAATACTGCGTGGAGCCACCGTGCGGCCAATTGAACCCCATCAAGGACGAACTCTATGACGTTCTAGAAGACATTTACGTAGAAATGGCCGGTATGTTGTTTTCAAACTGTTATTGGGTCTTTACCTATTTACTATATATTTATAAAAAGTTAAGTCATCTTTTTATAAATATTTTTTATTTCTTTTAAACAAAATATGCACCCAAGCTATCGATGCATCTCTGCCAGCGTAGTGGTAATTTTTCAATGCCCTTCTTGAAGAAGTCATGTATACTGGAGCCAATAAACTCTTCAAAGGCATTTTGTACTGCCTCTCGGGTATTAGACAGAAATCCTAAAAGTAGTCAACTACCGTATTAGTGCATCGTAAAGGTACATACATATCATATAGGAGTGAGACATGCTAGCCTAGCTCAGAAAAAACAAAGCCCTTAGTAATTCTTGTAAAACCGTTATGCCTATGGGCTTATATTACGAATATTTTTCTAACGTATTGCCGGATTGATTGATCATCAGTCACCAGCTTAGAGCATGATAAAAGCTCTAAGGTCGCCTGAGCTCATTGTGCAGGGCCGTACTCAAATTATGGACAGGGGGTCATTCAGGCGAAGTAATACCTATAGGAGAGACCAAGGAGGAGAATCAATATATATATTGATATATTCTGATTTGTATTGAATTTGTATAATGATTTCTTATGTTTACGCGAATGTTAGACATTGAAATAATCCTATTTCACGGATTTTATTTTATTGAATTTCTTAAAAATTTAAACAATCGTGTACGAAAAAACCAGTTCCCTTCATTTTACTTACAACAAAATGTCATACAATATGTTCGCAGAGGCGTTTAACACGACGGACATCTTCCACATGGGAGGTGATGAGGTGAGCGAGCGCTGCTGGAACAGCTCCGAGGAGATCCAGCAGTTCATGATCCAGAACCGCTGGGACCTGGACAAGTCCAGCTTCCTCAAGCTGTGGAACTACTTCCAGACTAAGGCGGAGGATAGGGCTTACAAGGTAAGCAGTAATCATTTTTTCGGTATTTTATGTATTAATACATTTTGTAAATTGTAATATACTTTACTTCAACTCTGCGGTGGGTTATTTGTAAGTAGAGCGCAGATACCTAGTTAAAACAAAGGAAATTGCAGGGCAAATCTTCGGACTAGTAGAAAAAACAATTATTTTTTAAGTGAATCGTGACTCGGTATTTATGTAATTCTATGTTGTTTTTTGCAGGCGTTTGGTAAGAATCTGCCTTTAATCATGTGGACCAGCACCCTCACAGACTATACACACGTCGACAAGTTCTTGGACAAGGACAAATATATCATCCAGGTAATTGAGTTTTGTTAAGAATTGCCTAGTTAGTTGAATATAGCATTGTCTTTATAGACTAAAAAATGTTGATTGATACTAATGAATATTTTAATTATCATTTTTGAAAAGTTGCCTACATAAGTAATATTTAAAATCTTCACCTGTTTTGTTGCCAGGTATGGACTACAGGCTCGGACCCCCAAATACAAGGGTTATTACAGAAAGGCTACAAACTGATTATGTCCAACTACGACGCGCTGTACTTTGACTGCGGATTTGGTGCTTGGGTCGGCTCAGGTGAGTCTCATTCTGTTTTTTATGTAAATTTTTGCAAATGCGTAATATTATTATTTTATTGTATTACAGGTCCATTTTAAAATTTCTCTCTATTAGACATAATAATTGAGTTTAAATGTCCTTATTTCCTCACATTATTTTAAGAGCTAACAACAAATAATGACGAACTAAGTACCTAAAAAGGATATTCCTACCTACTTGCTATAGTTTAAATGTGGTGATTCTAAATATTAATAGGTATGCACTATATTTATAGGTAACAACTGGTGTTCACCGTACATCGGGTGGCAAAAGGTATACGACAACAGTCCAGCTGTTATGGCTTTATCGTACAGGGACCAAGTTCTTGGTGAGTACTATATTTCAGAATATATTTATACCTCACGGTATAATTAAAGATTATGATACCTATGATAAACAGAGATACGAAAGAAACACGAGAAAGAAACGTCTTAACATGTTATACCAATTGCAATACAAAGCGTGTAAAGAGGAAACTAGCAAATTTCAAAGGATGGTTTAAAAAAAGGAGTAGATCACCTGTCTTAGCTATGTAGAATTTCTAGCATTATTTACATAATATTGTAAATGCTTATGTTTGTTAAAAATGTTTTTATATTTGGAAGTTTTGATTTTTGAAAGAAATAAACGCAGTAAGCGCTAAATGGATTTAGATGTATCTAATTAATCATTCATGTTTTGGATTTCGTGGCGAACGGACGTGTGCTCCTAATTTAGTCTGTTTCGTGTTGTTGATTGTTTGTGTTAACTGTCATTGGTTAAATCAAGTGTGTTTAAATTCTCGCTTCCGCATACACATTTTTAATGGACTGACTCCGCCCACTGGGAGTGTCAAGAGCGGGACGCATATAGTTTCGAAGCTACAACGTAGAGGCAGTAACCAAATTGTTTTTTTAATATAATTTTATAACAAATTATAATTTGGAGAATCAGTGGTCTCGAACTCCCTGCTGTCGGCGCGCCAGGCGACGTGCGTAGATACCAGTCCGCGGTGAACAGAAGCGCAGCGGCGAAATTGTGAACCACAATTAAGAACTATACTCACCAAGTGCATTCGATTTATGCTGCAGGATAATACATCAAGAGAGTTGAAGATTACATCGCATTCGACATAATGCCACCTAAATATTCAAAAGTTTGTTCTGGATGTCGTAATGAAATAAAAAGTAAAGATTTCCTGGATTGCCCTCAATGTAACAAGACCTATGACATATCTTGTGTAAATGTTACTGAAAAACGATTTCGCTCGATGACTGTCGACCAAATTCAAAAATGGGCTTGTCCAGAATGTCAAAATAGGAAACCGAAGAACAACGACAGCAACACTCCGGTTCGAAGTCTGATGAGTTTCGACGCTCTCACTAAGCAGTCAGATGCAGCATCGTTGAATGTAACACATCGCGTGCCTCGTAGTAAGACGACCAAGGTGCAGAGCGAATCACCAGAGCATCTTGGAGTAAACGAGCCACATTACAGTGATAAATTGTCTCAGCTAATAAGAAGTGAAATCCGATTGGCAATTCAAAGTGAAATCCCCATTTTGCTTAAAAAATTATTTGAGACTGAACTTGCACCCATCAGGGCGCAATTAAACGCCATAGAGACTTCGGCTGCCTTCACCAGTGACCAGTTCGACGATTTGTCTCAGAAAATTCAAACTAGTAATCAGGAAACCAAGAAATTACAACACGAGTGCGAGTCTCTACGTAAATCTCTAGCTGACTTGCAAACGCGGCTTAATGCAGCCGAACAGCACATGAGAAACTCCAACTTGGAAATACAAGGTGTTCCGGAACATAAGACAGAGAATGTTGTCAGTATCATAAAACAAATAGCTCAAGTTGTTTCATACAAACTTAATGATGACGATATACTAAGCTGCTCAAGAGTTGCCAGTGTCAACAAACTAGCCAAGAGACCTCGGGCTATCGTCGTTAAGCTCAGAAGTACTCGATGCCGTGATGAATTTTACTCCTCCACGACAAGATATAATAGAGCTAACCCACAGACTAAACTAAACTCTAGTCTTCTAGGAATTGCAGGAGAAATAACTCCTGTATATGTATCTGAACACCTGTCACCATGCAACAAAACGCTGCATGCAGCTACTCGTCTTAAAGCCAGAGAACTTGGTTATAGGTTTGTCTGGGTTAAAAACGGTCAAATTTTTATACGCAAGGATGAAACCTCTCGATTTATTCTTATTAAATCCGACCAGCAACTTGCGTCACTTACATAGGAATAGTCTCAAACTGTATACGTATTAAACACAAAAGTATTCTAGCACAATGGCTAACAACACCTTAACAATTTACTACCAAAACATTCGCGGTATGAAATCTAAGCTTTTGAATATAAATAAGAACGTTTTGTGTAATAACTATGATGTAATTTGTCTTTGTGAAACCTGGCTTGAAGACGATGTCCAGTACGCTGAGATTTTTGATAAACGTTATAATATTTATCGGCGGGATAGACCATCTAGTTTTAAGCAACGTTACAGCAAAACCCACGGTGGTGGAGTACTCATAGCTATTAAAAACACTATTACATCAGAACTAAAATCAAATCTGCATTCAACTGTTGAAGACATATGGGTTCGAATTAAGCTTTCCTATGGGTGGTTGTATGTATGCACTGTGTACTTACCGTCGTATCTGGACTACGATCACTTTGTGGAATTTTTTGATAATTGTGAGCGATTATCATCGGATTACGCAGGTAACAAATTTTGTTTACTTGGAGATTTCAATTTAGATGATATAAAATGGCCTGATAATGTACCGAGTGTTCCTCTTGATTTTCGTTCTCAGAAATCCATCTACTTTAATGAGTTTTTACATTCGACAAATCTTTTACAGTATAATAACATCCATAATTACAATAATAGGATGCTAGACCTTGTTATTGCTCAACCAACACTGAAGCTTTGTGTTCAAAAAGCATTAGAAATTAGCAAACTCGACTTACATCATCCTCCCTTGTGTTTATTTAAAATGTGAAAGGGAATCAACTTTGAGCTTACAATCTGCAGAAAAATACGTTTTTCACAAAACTAATTATGAAGAGTGCATCAAAGATCTAGGGCAAATTAACTGGGACTCTTATAAACATTTTAATTGTGATGATTTTTTGCAGTCATTCTACAATTTAATATGGACTACTATTGATAAACATACCCCGAAATCTTCTAGAAAAGGACAGGTTTATCCATTTTGGTTTTCGAGATCACTTATTAAAATTTTTAAAGAAAAAGATAAATACCACTCCAAATATGTCAAATATTTAAACCCACGTGATTATGACTGTTTCTCCTTGTTGAGAAGAAGAGCTAAGATGACATATGATAGGTGCTTTAAAACATATATCTCTTCTATTGAGAACAGCCTCCATAATGATGTTAAGTCTTTCTGGCGATATACGAAATCTAAAAAAGAAACTAACTCATACCCCGCCAATATGTTTTACAAAGATGAGCACGCCGATAATGGTACAGATATTGCAAATTTATTCGCCAAACACTTTGCAACAGTTTATAATCAAACTAGATTAAAACCTCAAATAAGTGAACTCCCCAAAACTAGTCATTGTATGTCCGCATTACATATAACTTGTAGAGAAATCGAAAACTCATTAAACAGGCTTCAAATAAATAAGGGTCCTGGTCCTGATGAGTTACCCCCTATAGTTATAAAAAGGTGTGCCAAAGTACTTATTAAACCACTTAACATAGTTTTTAACAAGTCCCTAGCTGAAGGATATTTTCCAGACGTATGGAAATTATGTAAGATAGTGCCAGTGTATAAATCTGGCTGCAAAGAGGATATTTGCAACTACCGCCCGATTAGTATTTTGAACTCTTTTGCCAAAATCTTTGAATCTTAAGTGTACAAACATCTCTATTGTCATTTTAAACAAATAATTAGCATCAAGCAACACGGTTTTGTTAACTCCAAATCAACAACTACTAATCTCCTTACGTATACTAATGTGCTCTCTAAAGTTCTTGGTGTAAAGGGACAGGTAGATGCCATCTACACAGATTTTGCCAAAGCGTTTGATAGAGTCGATCACAATATTCTCTGTGCAAAAGCTGAACACTTGGGTATACATGGTTCTCTATTACGTTGGCTAGAGTCGTATCTTCTTAACCGCAATCAACTGGTCACTGTACATGGCTATGAATCTGTTCCTTTTGAAGCTAAGTCAGGTGTTCCTCAGGGATCTAACCTAGGACCATTATTATTTAACATCTTTTTAAATGATTTGCTAGAATTATTCTCATGTGACTGTCTCGCCTACGCCGATGATTTAAAAATCTTTAATATTATAGCAAGTCTTGATGATTGTCATAAGCTTCAGGCTGATATTAACAAACTTAATAATTGGTGTAAATTAAATAATATGTCCTTAAATATTGCGAAATGTCAGTGTATAACATTTACCAATAAACTAAAACCTATAACCTTTCAATACTGTATTCAAAATTCACAATTAAAACGTGAAAATGTTGTAAGGGACTTGGGCGTTCTGGTTGATTCTAAGCTCAGTTTTAAACTTCATTATGAAACAGTTGTGTTGAAAGCCAGAAAAATGCTGGGTTTCATAAACAGAGTAACACGCCCTTTCAAACAACCCTCAAGTCTACTTACTCTATACATATCCCTAGTGCGAAGCATACTGGAGTATGGTAGTGTCATATGGTCACCATATTATAAGGTCCACATAAATAAATTGGAGTCGGTCCAAAAACGTTTTGTCAAACAGTTGAGTGCAAGATTTGGTTTGAAGCTTCTTAATTATCAGGATGGGTTACAGGAATTTAAACTAGATACATTACAGTGTAGACGAAAACTATACGATCTTATGACTTTATATAAAATTGTAAATTCGAAATTGGACACCACATTGTTGGGCCAGGTGTTTCTTAGAGCCGCTATTAGATCAAACCGTAGACAACATCTGTTCTCAGTACCTGCAGCTACGATAAATGTAGCACATAATAGTCCGTTACATCGTATGTGCAATTGTTACAATGAGCACTGCAAGGAGTTGGATATATTTCACCAGAGTGTTTACCACTTTAAAAAAAATATTAAAAATCTAAAACTACTTTAAAATTTTATATCTCCTATGTAACTTTATCTTTTTAATTGATTAAAATTTAGTGATACTATTTGAATGTTGTGCGCGGGTTTTATCGGTGTACAAATTTAAAATTCTTATTATGTATATTGTATATTAGATGATTAAGTATCTTTGTACATTGTTTCCGTGCCTAATAAATAAAAATAAAAAAATAAAAAATAAAATAAAATTTGGCACACGGATAGACTATGTAGTGCATAAACATGTTTACTTTTTATTCCGGTGATTTGCTCCCGTGGGAAATATTATTCTTTTATCTGATTTTCTAAATAGTTTGCGATGACGTCAAATAGACGGCGCTGTCGATGTCGACAGTGATTTAGGAATTTTGCAGCAGGAAAAGCTATTCACGGGGCTTGCGTCGCTCGTAAGAGAGAAGACTATTTCTATTGGTGGTAGGTCTCTCATTATGTAAGAGGCCGTCTGCGTGGGTACCACCGCAATGTCTATTTCTACCACCAAGCAACAGTGTGCATGCACTGTTGTGTTTCGGTTTGAAGGACATTGTAGCCGGTATAACTACTGGACATAATGAGACTTAACATCTTATGTCTCAGGATGACGAGCGCAGTGGAATGCCACATAGTACTTTGTAAGTCAAGGTGCCGGATGGTGTTGCTACTGTTTATGGGTGGTCGTATCGCTTACCATCAGGCGAACGGCATGCTCGTCTTGTCATTCAATGCAAGTTATAAATATATGTGTTCTTAGGTGGTGAGGTAGCGCTGTGGTCGGAGCAGGCGGACTCGTCGACGCTGGACGGGCGCCTGTGGCCGCGCGCCGCCGCCTTCGCCGAGCGCGTGTGGGCCGAGCCCGCCACCACCTGGCGCGACGCCGAGCAACGCATGCTGCACGTCAGGTACTCACCTCACTGCTCACTGCTCACTGCTCACTGCTCACTGCTCACTGCTGACACATCATTATCATAATTATTCTACCTAAGAAAAATATTATATTATGATTTTCTTCTTAAACTGCCTTGGTGGCGTAGTTGAATTAAAGTACGACTGCAATCCTGAGGTCTCGGGTTCGATCACCGGGTCGGGCATAGTGATATTGGATTTTTCTGGAATTCAGTATCTGCCCGGAGTCTGGAATTTGTGCCCGATATGGCGATAGGCTCGCCCCCTATCTCACATCATGGGACGGAATACGCACGGCGAAAAGTGGGTGCACTAGATGCGCCTCTGCCTGTGTGTATGTGGGTGCGTATTTCATCTTATATTTTGTAACTTGTTTGCCGCTTTCTTGAGTAGGAAAGTGAAAAATAACATATTTTCATGCCTATACCTAATGTTGGAATTTGTAACGGGTTCAGTGTTCCTAGACTCTCACCCAGCTTTACTGCGTCATATGATTATAACTGTAATAATTATTTATCTATTCTAATTCATTATAATTGCCATGGCAAGTCGGATAATTCTTGTATATAGATTCATATATTACCTAATACTCTAAGTAAAACCCTGTGGCGAGTTTGCCCCCCAAAATAATTTACTGAATCCGGTACAACATAAACAGCATATGTTTTTATACATTCAGTTTAATTCAATGTATAAAAATACTGGTATAATGAAATATGAAAATAATTTAATATGTATTTCAGGGAACGCCTTGTCCGCATGGGCATCCAGGCTGAATCTATCGAACCAGAGTGGTGCTACCAAAACGAAGGTTACTGCTATCATTAATACTTTAGATTTTCTCCATTGTGATTAACATCACACAAGCTTCTGCCCGTACCGTCCGGGATTAAAATGTATATTTAGTATCGATTTAAAACTAAGAGCATTATCTTTAAGGAATCTTTTTCACAATCTGTATTTTGATATAGCACATGCTATGTTATTAATGCTATTTTTACTATTGGCACGAATTCAGTGTTGCGAAGAAAATTACTGCCTTGAGTGTTGTTAGTATAAAATAATAAATGTAATCTTTTAATTAATCGATCGTATAAAATGGATATTTTTATGTGAAAAATAATTTAAGTCAATGTGATGTTTTTCGTAAAAATTGAGATTGTAGTTAAGCTAGTGATTGGTATTTTTCGCAAAATATGTAATGTGCCATTTGATGACGCAGTGCACAGTATTTGATATTTTTATCATATATTATAATGCTGTTATGTAACTAATACATACTATAAATGACATCTACTTATATTTTATCAATTATGTTTTTAGCATTTTTGCAATTTATCAATTCATAATATTAAAATCCGATCCGTAATTTTATTAAAGTATATTGTGTATTTGTCACACAGAATTAATATTTTCAGACATACATATCACAAATATTAGATCTACCTACATACAGGGAAGCGAACTGTGTAAATTAATGAAATTTTAAATTTGTGGAATCTATGAAATTATTTGAATGATGAATAATACGCAAGCATAACCAGAATGGTAAAAAAAATAATTTAATTAAATAAAACAAACAACCGTGACTTACTTCAGGGCAACTATTCCTATCCGACATCGACAATATATTATCTCCTACAAGGACGATAAAGAGGACCATGTACCCGAAGGGTTGAGACAGTCCTTTAAATAATTACTAGATCTTTTAATGCCATTTTCATAGACACCTAGACATATTTTAATGTGTATTAACAAAAAGCTGATATCTAGTTTGGCCTCTGTATTTCGAGAATTAATATCAATTTTGCCTATACATATCTTGATGAAAGTTTCGTTATAAAACAAGCCCAATTGACTGACGGATTATGTATTGTAGTTTATACACGTTTTTATCATGACATCGCGGCGTATTCGATTGTATTATTGCAATGTACTGAGATTGTGTAATTATTGTGACTACGATCTTATTTTGTAATAAATTTTGCAATTGTATGTTGTGTTTTATTGATTTCTTACGTTGATTAAAATTATTAAGTAAAAGAAAAATAAGGGTTATAATGATGTCCTTGCAAGAAATATAAAACAACGAATATAACAATAAAAAATAATTTATTTATATTAAAAGACCATAAACTAGAATACATTATTTCTTAACCCTAATCCATTATTAGCAACAATTGCCCAGCCATTAGGAGCAGAAGGATTCAAATTCAAGTCAGCTGCCAGTAGCCCAATGCCGGGAGGAGCAAATCCTTCGTTCACTATGCCAATATTACCATTCCCAGATTCATACATCACCGTGCCTTTACCACCATCTGGTAAAACACCATCAACAGTAACTGAGCCTAGGAATGGCAAATTACCAGAAACTGTTAATTTTCCTTCCATTAACAAATTATCGGCTTGTATCTTTAACCCCGTGGGAGCAATAGGAGATGCACTCGTCACTTTAAATTTAGTTTTTGCTCCGAGACTCGCTGGGTCAATTCCAGTTAAAGAGGCAAGAATTTGTTTTGAAGCAGCTAAATCATTCCCAGGAAACGTGGCTGGTAAAGATTTTGTAACCATCCCTTGTAGACTCGGACCATTTGTAAATACTGGACTAGCGAAAGTCGAAACTTTTACATCAGTAGGAATTCCTGTTGTCATGGCTGAATTTTGGAGATTAGGAATGGCTCCAAAGGCGATCGGATTTAACAATCTATTAGGAACGGAAACTTGGCTAAATTCTCCTAGAATTGGGGTGGATAAAGGTCCATTGGCAATACTATGACCTATATTCATAGCGTTAATAGCTTTGTCAGTTATTGGTACTGTGGCGCCCGGTAATGTCAGAGCATTTATTGCGACTGGTCCATTAGCTAGACCGCCAGAAATTGCTCCTGGCGGAAATCCAACTACAGGCCCAGGACTCATTGGTACTCTCATTACTTCTGGTATTGGCCGATCTGTTATAAATTCTTTGATTGGCTGAGTAACACTACCAAAAGCATCAACGTCACCTCCAATCCCTGCTCCTAACATTACTCCATCAACCATACCTGCTATTCCTCCAGTGTAAGGTCCTGGAGGTACTGGACTCCCTACTAACCCAACTGTAGAAATACCAGGATTGCCGTAACCACCAATTAATGCTCCTCTTGCCGATCTCATTAAATCATCTGCATCTCCTGGGTTAGCTAAACTGGCGGCTATTGGTTCTAGATTAGCTGGGCTATTAGCTATTATATTAGTTAATCCCATAGGGTCAATATTGTCATTAGCTTGAGTTGGACTGGCAGAAATCATGTTAGAACCAGCAATGTTCGCGCCTAAAGAATTTGCTGTAGGGTTATTATTCATGATGACTTCTTCTGTATTGATTCCTGCCCCGATGATTTGTCCATAAATTCCCTGTAAATAAATCATAAAATTTAAAGAGAATATTAAATATCTAATTGAAGAAAAATTTACATAGAAGTATAATGTACCGATCATATAAATAGGTAGCTGAATAAATTCGAAATTTCAGTTTGCTTATGCGCGGTTTAATTAAAACATTTTTATTTCTTTACGTCAAGTAGAGTATATCGCTTTTATTTTATTTTTGTGAAGAGAAAGAAAATGATAAGAACACAAAAGTATATCTAGGCGATTTAAAGATTTGAATTTGTTCAGTTCCTTATGTGGCCGAATGTACCTAAGTAGGTACCTAGTTGTTACTAACCTCCGTCAGAAGTAAGTAGATCAAATAAATAAATATGAACTTTCCTAACATTTTGGTGCGAGATGTAAATGCACAATACGTCCGAATTACTAATTAAAAACTACGATGGCTTTATTGGCTACGGCATTTATATCAGTTATTATTATCAAAAAATAAAGATTATTATGCTATGATAACTATTACATCATATTTTCAAATAAAAGTGTTGCGAAAATTACGATTACGAATAAATGTATTATCAAGATGTTTTGAAACACGTTTTGTGAGATTTTGCATTTTAATTTTTTATAGCGATACCAATTTTTAAGCCCGGGACCAAAGAGTTCTACCGGTCTATAACTATACTATTTAATGTCTTTGCCCGGGACTAGTGACCCCAAGTGACCCCCTAATCCTAGAAACAGCCCCCCGAGGCAATTCTTGTGCGCTGGGTCTTCACACCCAATGCACGCCCATGCGCGGGGAGACATTAGTCGCGGGCTGAGGCACACAGTTCAGTGTGTATACCTCTTGGTTGAAAAACACATTGAGGCCTAAAAGGGCCCTCGAACATTTCCTGGCACCCTCTCTTTCCGCTCATCCTGGGAACCTTCCTCCCTTCCCCCCACATTCCCTTCCATATTCCTCCTCCACTCCCCTCCCAGGCCGGCTGCAGTCGTTAAGCCGGGGGACTCCAGTATCCCATTCGCAGGTTTCCCCCGGTGTTGACAGCAGGATCGCCTATTTGAAAAAAAAAACCTAGAATCAGTACGTTACTGCAACTCATTCTCTTAAGTCAAAAGTGGGGTTTACATTAGCAAGAAAACTTGCAGAAGTTATGTTGCGCAAGCTATTTTTACCGTGTAAACCAGAGACAAATAAACTAGAGTGTAAACAGTCACGGCAAGCTGACTTCTGCAACATTTTGAAACTTGCAGGACTTCTGGCAAGTCGCATGTGTAAACACCATTTATACAACTTGCGCGAGAACTTGCAGTTTGTTCTGCGTGCAGATAAATCATAAAAGTTTTAACTTGCTGAGCTAGTAGATTAGGTTTTTTTTATTTATTCCATACGGAACGGGCTAAGGTCAAACACCGTGCTGCCAAGTTATAAGTTTGTTACTACAAACTTATAACTACTACTAATACTAACAGTATTACCGATATGTCTAGTTTAGCCGCCAAGCAGTAGTATACATGCACTTTTGTGTCCCTGTTTTAAGGACATTGTAGCCAACGTAATTAATGGGAGTTATAAGACTTGACACATGCGACTTGCCAGAAGTGCTGCAAGCTTCAAAATGTTGCAGAAGTCAGCTTGCCGTGACTGTTTACACGGTAAAAATAGCTTGTGCAACATAACTTCTGCAAGTTTTCTTGCTAATTTAAACCCCGCTTAAAATATCAACATACATATTACAACATTTTGGAACGTAGGTAATAGGTATATGTCATTCTTGTTTAGGGCTGGACGTTAAGTGAAAAAATAGATTTATCCTTCCCAAATATTAAACGATTTTGTAAAAATAGATTTTAATTCGAAGAAATAATCGATTTTTTAAATAATTGATTTTTTTCACTTAATATCAATTTAAGTGGCAAATCTGATAGTAATGGTGGTAAATTGGCATGGCGATTGGCGGTTATAGTTTCACACACAATGACACAAGAAATGGGCTGCCAATTAACAGATGTTTTATTGAACAGTCACATTTTTTCTGTGGTATTGTTTAGTAGGTGTAACACAAGTAAAAATTTGTGTATGTGTGCAAGGGAAAAAGAACATCGAAGATGATCATAGATCCTGAAAGAAAAAAAACTGTTTAAAAAATACGAAACTGTTTTACATAAATACATCAGATGGCGCCGTCTTATTCATGTGACGGCCGGTCTTACTAACATTTAACTGGAGTTTGATATCTAACTCGACTGTAAAAGTTATGTTAACTGTTACTGCTGTTTCAATATCATTAACTTTGACATGATACTAGCAAATGTACCCACCGAAGCGTTTTACTTTTTCAGCTATAATTCTTTCCAATATTTTACATTATATTTTATGAAAAGCAAGTTAAATAACATACTGTATAGATTATTATGACAATGATTAATAGCGCTATGTTCGTCTTTGGCAAAAACTAATCTCACCAATGACAGTAATCATATTTGACCCTCCGGATAAGGCAAGAGTAAGATATTCTTATCTGTCTTAGTTTATAGAAACACAGATAACCACAAAACGTAAGCATTTTAACTGTTTGTTGTCTGTTAGTAAGTTATTGAGACCGGCTGTTAGTGAACTTACTTCGCATTTTTTCATTAGTCGCACAAATTGAGCGGTTTGCAAAAATCGATTAAAACGTGTAATTTATATTATCGATTATTATGACTAGAAATCGATAACTAAAAATAATCGATTGTTGTAAATATCTATTATTTTTTCACATCCCTATTCTAGTTGAATGGATATGATTATCAATTTATCACATTCTGTCAATTTTTATTTACAATAGGTGCATTGTTAAAAATTCAATATTTTTGTTAATTGACTAGTGAATAGTGATAAAAATGAATTGTTTCGAGAACGTGAACATGCCGAGCTGTGTGTGGTTCGAAGGCGGCGAGAGGCGCAACACAATAGCTTCCATATTTGCGGGGCTTCTTGTACGTATTTTGATGATTCATAGTTATTTCTATTGATTATTATGTGAAAATTGGGTTCTAATCTCATTTCGGGTTTCCATTGATAGAGTTGTTCACGAAAGTCGCGATTACTATGAATGATTATTGTTAACGTCAGCTATCTTATACAGTTATGATTTAGGTCCTATGTTGTCTTTCTCACTGCCTCGGTGGCGTAGTTGTATTGCGTACGCGTTACGAGTATGATTTGCGCGCTGAGGTCCTGGGTTCGAATCCCGAGTCGAGTCAAAAACGTTGTGACTGAGGTTTTCAATCTTAAAAATTACTCAGTCACAGCACGGAGTCAGGAGGGTGGCAGTGTGATACTCCCATGCCTCGGAAAGCACGTAGAGCCGTTGGTCCTGCGCCTGATCTCTCTCTGGTCATCTCGGATTGCCGTTTCATCGGACTATGTGAGTGAAGGAGTAGCGAGTGCACCTGCGTATTGCGCACAAACTTGTGCACTATAATATCTCCTGCGTACCTGGCTGATCTCTGTTGAGATTGGCCGCCGTGGCCGAAACTGGCTAGGAGGATTATGTATGTTGTCTTTCATAGATTTTTTTCTTTAGCACAATTTTTGTTACTTTCTTCTCGTACTTAGATACTGAATGAAGAGACAAACAGATTACTCGGCTGAAAATAAGTACCACTCCTGATCCTCAAAACCAGGAGAATTTTGAAACTTAGTAGATATTATATTTATTGAATAAAACTGCATTGTGCTCGTCAGCCTAAGACATAGTGTTGATCGTATTTTTTATACATAAAGCACAAAACTACATTAAGTAATTGTTCACTACACCAAAGATTTAATAATTTTGGTTTTATTAGATTTAGTATGTGTAAGCTAGTATCTAACTGTTCTAAGCTTAGTATGTGTGTATATTTAATGTTCTATTATCTATATAAGCATCACTGTTCCAGTACATGCAGAACCCTCCTTCTAAAATTACTTTCGATAAGAATACTATCATAGGTACTGTTGCTATGCACAATTGTCCTATAACTATATCTCGATGGGTGGAAAGTAAGGTGCCTTATCTATAATATAGCTTTTTTGTAGTATCTTTTACTTTGCACCTGTTGATCTGTTGAATGAAGGACACAGCAATTATTGGTAAGGAGACTGTATATATTTGGAAAAATGTCACAAGCCAAAAATAAATGCTTGTGTTTGCTCATGGCTATGCCTGCTTGATAATCTTTCAGACTAAAAGTCCTATTGCAAATGTCCATACTTGCAGTGTATATTTCCAGAATGACAAGCATACTATGTCATGCTTGAGCCCAAAAGCCCTAAATCCATCAGCAACAGAAACTATGACAATCTATTCCTCCAATATACATATAACAAAGGATAAACCAACAAATTCATTAATTTACATCTTATCATAGTAATATGAATACTTTGCACAGTTAGGTAATTTTAAATAATATTCTTAAAAAAAAAACCAGTTGAGATGTCAAACTATTGGCAGGAGTGATAGTTGAGAGTTTAAATAGGGCACCTCGCCATTTGAAGGAGCAGTGTTAGTTCAGTCGTCGTTGAATTCCGTTGAGTGTTTAACTAGCTGTAATTTAAGTGCTACTATGCTAGTTCAGCGTTAGTTAGCTTCTAGAGTCGTCACTATATTAGTCTTGGGTTAGCTCTCAACATAGTAAGTGTCAAGTTGGTTTCTAATGCAGCCTGAAATAGGGATTGTCCTCTGAACATGCAACCATGTAAAAAAAAAAAACCCTTTCTAGCCGATTTCGGCCACGGCGGCCAATCTCAACGGAGATCAGCCAGGTGCGCAGGAGATATTATAGTGCACAAGTGTGTGCGCAATACACAGGTGCACTCGCTATTCCTTTACTCTCATTAGTCCGGTGAGACGGCAAACCGACATGACCGGAGAGAGATCAGGCGCAGGACCAACGGCTTTACGTGCTTTCCGAGGCACGGGGGTATCACACCGCCAACTTCCTGACTCCAAGCTGCGACTGAGTAATTTTTAAGATGGAAAAACCCAGTCACAATGTTTTTGGCCCGACCCAGGATTCGAACCCAGGACCTCTGCGCGCAAATTGTACTCGTAACGCGTACGCAATACGACTACGCCACCGAGGCAGTCAAACCATGCAGTGCAACCATGTAATGAACGAGCAATAAAACAGTTGTGAGTTGAAGAGCTGATAGTGTTTAAATGACCATTGCGAGGTATTAGCTACGCATTATCGGCCGCCGTGTGTCCAGCTTCCGACAAATAGGTTCACTGGTGGTAGGTCTCTCATTATGTAAGAGGCCGTCTGGGTGGGTACCACCGCAATGTCTATTTCTACCGCCAAGCAACAGTGTGCATGCACTGTTGTGTTTCGGTTTGAAGGACATTGTAGCCAGTATAACTACTGGACATAATGAGACTTAACATCTTATGTCTCAGGGTGACGAGCGCAGTGGAATGCCACACAGTACTTTGTTAGTCAAGGTGCTGGATGGTGTTGCTACTGTTTATGGGTGGTCGTATCGCTTACCATCAGGCGAACGGCATGCTCGTCTCGTCATTAAATGCAATAAAAAAAAAAAAAAAAAAAAAAAAAAAAAATATAAAAGTTTGAGAAGGTTATTGTAGAACAAAACCATAAACAATAGGGTATTTAACTCATTTTTGATCTTCACTTTTATTAAACAAAAATTGAAATCAGACAAAAATCAACAAGTTATAAGCGTTGGAATTTCGGTAGAAGGGGTAATTGTCAAAATACGAGAAAAGAGGCGCAATATGCGATCGTGACGTCATCGGGTATAACGATGCGTGCGAAAGAAAGAGATGAAGCGATAACCCCACTACACACCCACTCCTGTACTCTGAAATATGAATTACTGCCTCATTTCTTAACCAATTTTAATGCAGCTTTTACAGAAGAGCTACTTTTTCGGACTATTTGCTGTTACATATAAAATAATGTAGAAAATCAAACATAGGAAAATACCCCATTGAACAGATTTGGCAAAGTTTGGTACACAGATACACAGTATCCTGGATTAACATGTAGCCTATTTTTATCTTGAAAAGTACTCAGTTGAACTTTAGTTGACTTAAAGCTGCAAGCAAACTTATTTGTTTATTTATGAAGACATACAAACAATGCAAACACAAACATATACAATTAACTTTACAATATCTTTTAACCAGTGCTTCTTACATTTGTGACAGATGTGCACATTATATTTATTAATTATGTTTGAACAAAAATAATAACTACATTTCTTAACCTAATTCAATTGATTGTCAATTAATCCATGCCTGTTGACAGTTTTTCGCAGGATGGTGGTTCATCATAGACGCAGCTTCAGTCTACCCCGGCGACCTGCCCAACGCAGCACACGTTTGTGGCGTGATGGCCACATTATCACTGATAATGGTCAATTCAGTGTCCAATGCACAGGTACAGAAACCTCTGTTCAAGTTTTAATTATATTGAAGTCACTTTTATCATTATAGGCAAGCAAACCTGTTAATTATAGTAAGATTGTAAAAATAACTAGTCAGGTGCTGTAACAATATCAAGTAAAATATTTTTATTCTGTAAAAAGGTTTTTTTAATATCTGATGATATTCAGTACATGTATAATTGAGAATAGTGAATTTATATTGCAGGTGCGTGGTGAGACATACACTGGGGGGTGCCTGGACCCCCGCGGCGCTCGCCTGTGGCTGTTCCTTGGATTCGTAGTCGGATTTGCGTCTCTCATTGCCGCCTGCTGGATACTTTTCGCCAACTATGTCAATGCCGGTGAGTTACATATTATATAAAACCCCGAGTAGCTGTTGATTGTACGGTTTTGAATTGAATGATTCTAAAACTAATAATAATGTCTTTAAAATGGTATCGTAACTAATAGACGCAATATATATTTATATGGTTAAGCAAAATATGAATGGGAGGGACTCTCATCACTTTCACAGAGTAATATAGTCAACATTTTATTTCAGAAAAGGGTTCTGCACTGGTAGAACTATGGGCAACATTTAGTTATGAATAATAATTTTCGAAAAAATCGCTATAGATAAAATACATATTATGTAGTTATTTGTTTTCTCAATGACACAAATATTGTTATATTGGGTTCAATGCCTATATAAATACTTTTTGTTATTTTTGATAAGTTGCTGATAATGTTGGGTAGCCAACTACTCACTTGGGATTGGCATCATTCAATTGGTATCAAATATGACATAATAAGGACTAAACAATGTATCTTTTATATTGTTTTATTTGTTTTTGTAGTTTGGTTTATATTATTTTAAAAAAATATTTACTAAGCAGTATTTCTACTGACAACTCATACAATACTTTCAATTGCAGGTAGCAGCAAGCACACATGGCCCGGAGTGAGTTTGTTCATGCAGAACGCATTCATTTTTGCCGGGTCTCTGGTGTTTAAGTTTGGACGCACTGAGGACCTGTGGGGCTAGACATTACTTGTATTTCGTACCTGAAGGTCAAATTATGACAACCATATTGGTTTTGGTTAACATATGATTTACAATTTTATTTTTCTGCAAAAAATGAAAATATTTAAGCACAAGATTAAAAGGTACATTCCTAAAGTAAAAGGTTTTATGAAAAGTTAATTTTACAAAAGTAAGATATTAAGTATGTTGCATGTAAGTACTACTCTCGGGAATATCTACGGACCTGGGGCGCGACGACTATCTGTCCTTGTCACACTCGTCCTTTGCCAATATAGTTGTTTCAAGTGTGACGTCACCTCGCGGGTCTACAGATATTTCTGAACGGTAGTATTTCAGATTGTGGATACAACTAAATTGTTTGAGGGTAGTCAATATTTAAATGGATCTGACTGGTGTTGCAGTCTAATCATAAATTGGTAAATCAATGGGAGCCAGTGTTAGACGAATTAGCGCTATATTTGTTCAAGACGAACACTATTTTATTATTGTTTTTGTGACGTCAGGTACATTTTTTTTGTTAAATTATTTGTTTTAGAGAAAGACAAGAGGTCAAGTAGGTCATGTGAACAAATATAAATGTACCAGGCGTATATTTGTAGATTATAAATTACTGAACATTCGTAGTTAATATTTTTAAATTTGTTATTCTAGATGAATAATATGTATAATTATTATTTTTTTAACACTCGAAACTATAAAATGTGAATAAAACATAAGTTTGTATTAAATAAATAAGTTTATTGCTTTGGTATTTAATAAATTACATCGATTGAAGTACATTAAAGATCTTATATTGAATTGAGAGTATTTATTCATTAATCCAAACTAATTCTTTGGTAAAAACTTTCTTTGTTTATTTATTCGATATTTTTATATTCGCATTCCATGCTAGAAATTGTAATCTTAATCGGAATACGTTTATACAAAATGATAGTAAAAGACCTTATACCAACTGAAGTGTTTCCTATAAAATACCATAACTATACGCGACGTATACGAAAGTATGTTCTGGAGCAAATAAACATTTTATATTTAAAATGCCACTGTGCCTAAATACTTTTAACTTAGTCTAACGTTCCGCGTAGTTTTTGTCGCCGTCCACACATGACCGGCCACCTTGTCCGTTTGGGAGACACAACTGTCCGGGCTCGCAACCGCCGTTCCTATGCATGCAGACATTGTTGGCCGAAGGACACTGACTGCCAGCCACCGCCACTCCATATATCCGCTTTGTTGATTTCGGTATGTCTATATGACCCCTCGTTTTGGTTTCCATGTCGATATATTCGATTGTTACACTGGAAAATATAAGTTTTATTTTCATAGCGTTTGTAAGGTACATTTTATGGAAAATGGTAGTTTATTGAAGCAATGTAATGGGAATGTATTGAGGTCTGGTGGAACCAAAGATTCAAAGATCTGATCAAGCTAAGACTGTTTTAGTCAATGAAGCGACAGTTCTTTAGACGTTTTTGATTTGAAACATTCCCGTAGTGTTATGGTAAGATGTATTTGTAAGTGAGTTACGAATATAACACCTGCATTTAGGGCCGGATTAAGAATGTCGGGGCCCCTAGGCATTGCTTCCCTTGGGACCCATTTTTCCTTTCCTGACTTCCTAAAATATAGCTTTTCTACCACAAAATAATTACTTAACTGATTGCAAAAAAAAAAAATATAACTTAAAATATGTTCCATAATGTAAAAGATACTCAAGGCAATAATATTGTCATCGGATTTATTAATTACGAATCGATCGAATTGACTATAGTACCTAATTTTTTTTCGGGATAAAGGGCTCCTTGCTGATGCCGGCCCCTAGGCAATTGTCTAATTTGCCTTTAGCCTAACCCGGCCCTGCCCGCATTACGTAAAAATTACTTACGATTTCCAATCGCTCCAGTAGAATTTATTCTCATGGATAGCCAAACCGAAGGGGTACCGGCAGTGTTCTGCCACCGTTTCTCTCTCCAGCGTGTCGATGCTGACACACTTGATGCTTTGTAGCCCAGCGTCGGCGTAGCACAGCCTATCCCTAGCGAAGTCTATTGCCACCGAGTTGGGCAGCTTCACGTCAGAGCTGTCGAGGAATATACCCCGCTGGGTGCCATCCATGTTGGCCCACTCGATTTTAGGACCACTGCGATTCCAATCGGACCAGAAGATTTTCCTGTTAAAGATAATTAATATGTTTCTTATTGTATACGATTTTCAATTTTGTTTTCGTATGAAGTAATAGGTGAAAGTAGGGAAATAAAAAGGTTTGAGTACAAAACACATGTAGTGTGGGATTCCTAACTTTTATTTACGCGCTCGGGTAACCTGACCCCACTGCACTTGATGGTGAGTGGATTGGGGCCAGGTAGTGTTATCTGACTAGAGACGATTAGATCCCACATGTCGAAAAAAAATTGCAAGCCTGTTTCAAATCAAATTCTAGTATGAAATTGTATTGAGGCTGCAAATATCGCCTCTGACATGGCATGTTAAAAAAAAAGAGCGTAGGTATTCCCACCTAAAAGGCCGGCAACGCATCTGTGTGCCCCCTGGTATTGCAGATGTTCATGGGCGGCGGTGATCACTTACCATCAGGTGAACCGTATGCTCGTTTGCCCACAAAATCATAAAAAAAAGGCGAGTTCCTAGTTTCAATAGAGGTAGTGAGGTTAATTGAATTTTTTATACTTACAAATTATAAGAATATGTCTGCGGTTATGATTGAATGGATTATAGTGGAGAAATAGCTATGTCTATAACAAAAGATAACAGTACAATTCTCGCAAACCTAGCGGTAGTTAAAATGAACGGTGGAAGGTTATCAAATTAGCTTATCGCATGTCTCTTGTTTCGAGGAAAAAAGTAAATTTGTAGTATTTTTTGTTGTTCCGTACGCCTGTAATGCCAACCCACAGACTGAGAATGGACTAAGCAATATACTTGCTAAATTGACCATTCTGTAGATAGTGACATAACAAATGTGATGCAAATTCCTGTCTCTTTTCTGTATCAATACCAATAATAATACCATATCATACCATACCAGCCCTGTATTATATACTGCCCACTGCTGAGCACGGGCCTCCTCTACAACTGAGAGGGTTAAGGCCTTAGTCCACCACGCTGGCCTAGTGCGGGTGGGCAGACTTCACATACTTACCTTCGAAATTCAGAGAACTTCTCAGGTATGTAGGTTTCCTCACGATGTTTTCCTTCACCGTTAAAGCTAGCGATAATTCACAAAGAATACCCACATAACTTTTTTTTAGAAAACTCAGAGGTGTGCCCTTGGGTTTTGAACCTGCGGATATTCGTCTCGGCAGTCCGTTCCACTCCCAACTAGGCTAATACCAATAATAATCCCTACTAGATAATACAGCTAGCAAATGGCCGCATTTTCGCTTTACTTCTCCCAAATTTTTTGCCAATTTTAACTAACAGCCAGATCGGAAGGCTCAAGGAGCAGCTCATTTTTTAGGTACCAACCGCACTTGCTCGGAGAAAATCTAAAGAACCAGTTGCAAGAAGAAATTGTAACGTGCAAAAAGCTATTTAATTTTGTTTCTTATTTGTACGAGTAGGTACTAAGTCCAGTGTTTTGGTTTGAAACGCGTTGTAGCCAGAACAGGTAATTAATGAAGACTGAAGAGTATCTATAAGACAGTAGTTGGTACTAAATAATTATTATTTTGTTGGTGTTCCTAATAAATATTGAATTAAAACAAACCCTCTTTGTGGATGGACGGCGATTCCTCTGGGATTAACAATTCCATTCACAGCGAATAAAACTTTCCGAGCCTTCGTGTCTAAGTTAGCTACTTCGATGGTCAGTTTTTTGGAGTCCGTCCAGAAAATGTTCCTACCCGACCAGTCTACAGCAAGGCCTTCCGGGGACTTGACTCCTGAAAATATTGAGAATATTCAGCAAAATTTATAATTAATAACATTCTGTGATATAAGTAGTTATGTCTTACCAAATGATAAGAAATCTTCGTAGTTAGAGCCATCGTACGCAACGCTTTTCAAGTTGTTGCTCACGACATCACCCCAATATACTCTGCCAGACAGACAGTCCACTTCAACTCCCACTGCCACTTGAGATATGCCACTGTTTAAAGGCGTGGCATAGGATCTCGTACTTCTCACAAACGGAACCCTGTAGATAGAAGTGCCATCGCTGGTAACTAGGAAGTTTCCATCAAGCCTGGGATTCAGCTCGCAGACAGTTCCGTTGCCAGTATAACCTCTGTTGCATTCGCAGATGTAGCTGTCACTTCTTTGTATGCATGATGCATGTGGGCTGCACAGGTAGGGGTCAGTCCTACAGCTCACCTCTCGTGTGCAAGTGTACCCATTGCCGTTGAACCCGTCTCTGCATATGCACTGGTACGAGGATTCTAATGGCGTGCACACGGCATCCAAGCTGCAATCGTTGGCGAGGTCACAGGTGCGTTCTGCCGGCACACACTGCGAGATACCTTCGCCTACGAAGCCGCTGTCGCAGTGACAATAGCTAATTTCTAAAGAGCTATCGAACAAGCAAGATGCATGTTCCGCGCAAAGGGCTCCGTTGCACAGCTGCGCGTCTGGAATGCAAGCTTCGTTTTGATCTTTAACAAATCCATCAATACACTGGCAGACATATTCATTGCTTACGGAGTCCAGCCGGCACTCGGCGTTTAGTTCACAGTCGGAGTTGTTTGAGCAGCTGAGGTTTGGTCTGCATGTATATCCATCGCCGTGGTATCCAGAGTCGCAAACGCAGATGAGTTCATTGGATGGTGTTTCAGTGCAGTGTGCGTAGGCACCACACGAACAAGAGGTACCGCTGCGCTCTATACATTCGTACGCGTCGCCCTCGTAACCCTCGGGACAGACGCAATGGCCCGAGTATGGTGCGAAAGGAGATGCTGCTGCGTCTGCAGAGCATACCGCGTTGGGGGGGCAGTCTGTATCCGTCTCGCAAGTTACTGAAACGAAATAATTAGGTATTTATTATTAGGCATTCATAGCTCAAAATATGATCGTCACCTTCACGTCCAGTTACGCACAAGCATGGAACCAGTGACATAGGTGTAATTCTCATGCCAGGTAAACAACATTTTAGTATTAGGTGTGACTATCTAATAGACTCACGTACCTACTTAACACTATGGAACGGAATTTGAAAAATAACGCAGATATAGGTAGGGTAGTTTTCTATGTTTGAATTAGTAAATTATTTGATATCTAACAGAAAATAATACGAAAAAGATATTCTTCTGTGAAATCACCATAAAAAATGGTATAAAAATAAAGCAGTTATTCAACTTTGAAATACCTATTGTTGTGAGGAAAAGTGGGGGATTGGTGGGGATATAGCGCTATCTCTTTCGCACGCAGGCAACGTTACGGCGGGTGTCACCCGGTGACGTCATAGTCTGATATTACTGTAATTCGACAACTACCCCTTCCACCAAATTTCAAAGCTTTATAACGTACTTATTATTGCGCCATTTTTTAAAATCATTTTTGCGTTAAGTACTTTTAGGAATACGATGACATACATTTTTGATAAATGTATTTTACAAAACGTAGTCAAATACCCTATAATATGTTCAGCCTACCTTTTCGGATACTCAAGAGAGTTAATAATAAATATATAAATAGGTACATAATTATCTATTACATGTAGGTATAATAATATTTTAGTTAAGTACCTATACCTAATATAACTGGTGGTAGGTGTCTCATTATGTAAGAGCCGTCTGGGTGGGTACCACCGCAATGTCTATTTCTACCGCCAAGCAACAGTGTGCATGCACTGTTGTGTTTCGGTTTGAAGGATATTGTAGCCAGTATAACTACTGGACATAATGAGACTTAACATCTTATGTCTCAGGATGACGAGCGCAGTGGAATGCCACTCAGTATTTTGTCAGTCAAGGTGCTGGATGGTGTTGCTACTGTTTATGGGTGGTCGTATCGCTTACCATCAGGCGAACGGCATGCTCGTCTCGTCATTCAAAGCAATAAAAAAAAAAAAAATATGTACGTTAAACTTACTAGGAGCATCGCTTTCGGCAAAGTTTTCATTTTCAGGAGTCGTGTATTTAGGTGTTGATGCATAGTCTGCTGGATTGTGTGGTTGTGGAATTCCGTCCGTGTTATATCCAGGCGTTGAATCGACCCAATTTGAAACTGAACGGCTCTCAGTAGGTGGATTAAAAGCTGATGGACTATCGGAAGACTGATATTCATATGGTGGGTTTTCTGGTTGCTGTTCTTCATGTGATGGATATTCCGGCTTTTGTTCTCCATATAGCGGATATTCACGTTGCTGTTCTTCATGTGGTGAATACTCCGGTTGCTGTTCTTGATGAGGCGGGTATTCAGATTGCTCTTCTTCGTGTGGTGGATGTTCCGGTTGCTGTTCAAGTGGTGGATATTCAGGTTGCTGTTCTTCATGTGGTGGATATTCCTGTTGCCTTTCATGAGGTGGATAGTCCGGTTGCTCTTCATGAGGTGGATAGTCCGGTTCCTCTTCATGAGGTGAATAGTCGGGTTGCTGTTCAGGTGTCGGATATTCCGGTTGTTGTTCTTCGTGTGGTGGATATTCAGGTTGCGGATTTGCGGGTTGTTTGTAATCATGTGGTTGATATTCATTAGGCTGGTAATCAGGCTGATTGTACTCGGGTGGCTGATATTGAGGAGATTGGTTACCAGGTTGTTGATACTCTGGATGTTGGTTACCAAACTGTTGATAGTCGGGAGGTTGATATCCAGGACGGTTGTAATAAGGTGGTGGATTGTTATCCTGATCATTTTCGTACTTACATAACTCATTGTTCCATTCATCTCTAAAGTATGAATATCCAGGAGGGCATGTGCAACTGTTTGCCTCACAGTGAGGCAGCACGATGCTGTTATTGTATTCTGCTTCTTGGCTAGCAGCCGTTGTCGTCTCAGGCGCGTTCTGTACGCAACCAAATCCATCACCAGAGAATCCAGTATTGCACCTACAGCTGTATTCATTTGTAATTTCCGAAAGCACACACGTGGCGTCTGGGGAACATCTGTTACACGTGTAATCGTAGACTGGATAACACTTCAGACCGTCACCAGTGTATCCAGGATTACAAACACAACTGGCTAGGAAGGGCACATCGCCCTCGCTATCAATACATTGGGCATTAGCATCGCAATTTAAGTTTTGACATTTGGAGATCTTTTTACAAGTGATGCCATTACCATCAAAGCCATCGCGACATCGGCATTCAAAGCCGCCGTCATAGTTGTAGCAGTCGGCGTTGTTGTCGCAGTTGTGTGTTCCTGCCGCGCATTCATCGATATCTATACACACTGAGTCCAAGTTAATGTAAATATCTTTATAACCCCTGTTACAAACACATGTAAATGAATCTCCGTGGACCACGCATGTGCTATGTTTGCTGCAGCTTTTTTGACCCTCAACGCAAGGGTCTTCTTGCCCAAGAGGCACAATTTTATTGCTTGACCCATATCTTACAATATTTTCCCTGACTTCATACCCTAAATAATTCTTGGTTACTTTCAGAATAAAAGGCGTAGAGTCTTCTGGTGAAGGTGGTGCGTATTTGCAAGGATTGTACGATATTGTTTGAGACACTCTCATTTCGTACTTCTCGCCTGTAATTTTGTTCGTAAAAGTTCGGGTTGAATCCGTTCTTATTGTTCCTGGTTCTGAAATACTGTATTGTTCTTCATATTCGTTAATATCGAGCTTGATTCCGGTAAGTACAGCAGGTAAGCTGCCTCTGACTTCGGTGTCCACGGTTATCTGGTCAAATACATCGTGACCTATATATTCCTGGTTGATGAACACCCTCTCACCTGTCGCCGGGAACCACAAATCTGCTGTGTAATTGAATAAAGAACCTGTTAATTGATAACCGTTTTTGGCTATTCCCGAAGGTTTGGCGAATAGCCATCCGACCACGCTACCTAGAACGTTAAGGAATTGCAAACTACTTCCGAGGGACGGAGGTGTCAGTGACAGAGCTGTGTACGATCTACCGTCGTCAACCACCACATACGATTGGATATCGACGTCATTCAAGTTGACATCGTTAATAACACCATTCAGCTTGCCATGAACTCTTAGTGGGACGTTGTCTTTTATGCAAGATTTTCCATTTCCATAGAAACCTTCGTTGCATTGACAGCAAATTCCGGCTTGGTAGTCGACGCATCTCGCATCGGTGTGACAGACGCTGAGCCCGCTTTGTGCACAAGTTTTTGATTCTTCAGCGATCTCTACCTCGCTTTGATTGTATTGGTCTGGGGTGGCAATGGTGTCATTAAGTCCGATGACCCCGATACGGAAGACGTATTTTCCGGGCTCTTGAATGTTTGACCACCTGCAACAATATAAAATTTGTATTACCATTTTGCAGGTATTCTCAACATTGGATTTGTAAAGCACTGTTATCAAAGTCAAAAATATAATGTCCTATACTTCAACTTATCGTTTCGTCAAAACAGAAGATTATAAGTTATCTAAATATGTCTGGTGCAGACTGTAGATGTTCAGAAGTATCTTTCTTCATCATACATATAATATCAAGCATTTGTGATAATTGATAAAAATATAATGGCTACATACGACACAATATTTCTGATCTGATGACTGCCGGAGCCTCTAAGCGGGAACACGCGACCATCCTCTGCTATGAAGCCAACCTGCGCTTTAGCATCTGGTAAAGAGGTTTCGTCTGTTTTCCTCTGTATCCACTGGATTTCTCTTTCAGGGTACAGAAGTTCAACGAAACTTTCAGTTCCGTTACTAATAATAGCTATTTGGAAACTGTTTCTCTTGTTAGTTTCTCCAGTGTACGTCACGTCTCTCCATGTGACAATGAACACACTCTTGGGTTTGAAGTCATAATACTCGTGGAAGTTGTTTTGAACGCTCTCCTCCGCTTTGGAGAGAACGTGGGGCTCATCCGTCTCTCTGTAGTAGACGGCGCCTCCGTCCGTCGTGTCGATGTTGGTGTAGAACGCTGCTATTGACGGGTACGGTAGGGGGAACTCGATGTTCAGGAACTGTGGTATGTCTGCTCTAAATGTTAGTACGCCGAAGTTGTTGACCTGAGGAAATACGATGATACTGTCATTCATTTATCATTAACATCCAAGAACATGTCACTGATCCTTACTAGCTTGCCTAAAGCAATTCATTAACCACATATCGCTAAAAGATGATAAATATTTATCTATTTTAAACAATATTTTATAAGTCTCAAAAATTATACATTGAACTCTCATTCCCATTATTTTAATCTTCGTTCGAATGATAAATAAGTCGGTTACATTTTTCAATGCTAAGCTCTACGTTATAGAATGATATCTATTAATACATTACATTACATAAGCGTTGCGACCCGTGTGATAAAGTAACATCTTCAATTCGGACAGATATCAGAGGTCTCGACACTTGCTTAACTTGTGATAATGCTTGTACAATTTCTAACAATGCCTATTTTCAATGAAACTGGAGTTATTGGACACAATATTCTATGAAATATACATGGTAGGCAGAGGTGTAACCGGTTGCGGTTCCTAGTGATTATCATACTCATTTTACACCTATAAATAGCAAATTAAATTAAATCTCACATTTTGTCTAATTGCAACTAAATTCGCGTACATCACTACCAATTGAATAATTACCATTCTTTAATATGAAATTGTATATAATTCGTCATATGCAAAAACTGCAGTACGGGAAAGCGTCGCAGCACTGGATTAGACAGCTGCAGTCAGTGACCGGCCGATACCCGCCCACGTGCGTATCCGTCCGCACCCACATCTGCCTAATGTATTATCTTATTGCGACGTGTTTTTGCATGCAATTTTATTTCAATTCTTAGTGCATACGACTGATATATACGGAATTATAAATCTAAAATATGCTCATATTAGCTAAAAATGTGTTTATAGGACATGGTTTATTTGTGCGCCAAATTACATCCAAATGGATTCAGCGATTTTTGAGCTTTCTTCTAACAAATGTCTAAACATCTCAAAAACACAAACTTTTGCAATTATAATATTATTAAGATTTCAATTACCTATCATCCTGCATGAATCCTCATCCTAAAGTAATATTATGGTGTAATCGCACAATAGTAAACTTAATTGTTAACTAATTATATGGAATATCTGTCACAATATTTTTTTTTGATGCTATGATAAAGCTGGGGCATACAGCAGCTTAAATAAAGGCATTTTTTCCATGATCATGATTTTTACCACCTTGTGAGTTTAGTTCTCTTTGCGTCACATTAAAAATCTTCAACTGCATTACAATAACTTATCGCGATAAAATATAATATTTTACATACGACTAATGCTCTTAATTTTTAGTATAGCTTGACAAGAGTACTGTCCCCCTTAGTTTCAGCACATTCATGTGCTTGTGTTAAATTATTGGGTCTACCCAGGTACGTACATTAAATAAGCTTTGCCCCCCTTCAATTCAAATTTGAGTTTTTGCACGCCCTAAATTGAAAGCAATAATAAATAATCGTGACGAAATCTATGTACCTAACAATTTACCAAAAAATAATTTCGAGGTCATGACGTGAATTCTGTCAACCTGCTCAGATTAGTGTGGTGTACTAAGACCTATACACTCTCAGTAGTAGAGGAGGCCTGTGCTCAACAGTGGGCAGTAAGTATATATAATTAAAAAATAAATTAAAATTATATAGGGCTGGTATTATTATTATTATATTATTAAATTGAAAGCTGGTTATGGCCTTGTAGCGATATAGATATCTACCTACTCAGTTTAGGAGTACGTGGCTACGAAACGGCAGACGTATTGAACAAGCGAATTTAATTTGTACTAACTTATTAGAACCAGAGATAAGTATATCGTTTAAAAGTCGATTTGACTAATCATAAACGAAAATTTAAAATATAAATAAATTCTTTATTCTTAATACCCATATTTATAAAAAAATTAAAAGGCAACTGAATATATTGGACTTGTATAAAGACATATTTAAACGTAATGTAATTGAGTGGCTATTACAAAATGACTATTGTTATACAGAAAACCTTTTCACCTTTTATGGATAAAGCTTTACAGATTATATTATGTGGAGCATACGCACATCCTCAGACACACACACACACATACGAACATCACGTACTAATACAAAAATTTTCTCTTGTTTTATTTTTTTTCCTTTTCATCCTTTACATGGTACTTTCGGCACAGTTCACTAATTGATGTTGTATACTAGATAATAATAAGTCTGGAGCTGAACACTGTCCCTTAAGATACAGGCTTGTCCTAGTTTAAGAGACAGGGTTAGTATACTTACAATGCTGTGCAACAAATCAAATTTAAAACAAATTTACCGATTGTAAACTTGTATGCACATTAATACGGAAAAAAAATATTATTATTAAAAAAATGTATGTGAAACAATTATAAAAATCTCTTCAAAAGCGTTATTCGGAAATATTAATATCGTTTTTTGTATGCCTATTTTCCCAATGTCCACTCTATATAATCTTAGAACTCTGTGAATATTATGAATATTATTTCATTTATTTTACTTATTTTATTGTTAAGTTACAGTTCTCAGTTTAATATTTTAAAAAGGATGCTGGTTATCTTGAAATCGTGTACATATAGCAAAACCATCGATACAAAACAATGTCATATCATAATTAGGTCATCAGGAAATGAATTTTACAATGTAAATGTTATTAGGCATCGAACAACAATCCATTGTTTTAGTTAGTTTTGGTTAGTGTAGATCGATGTTACAGAATCTCATTTAAATTCTATACATATCATTTAATTGTTGTTTTTACGGAACTGATTGTACGTGTTGTAAGAGCCTATGGTTTATGTCAATTGCCAGGGCTGCTCAACTTATTTTACAGTCGGACCACATTATGGCCTGCGAGCCTGGGGTTTAGCAACATTAGTCTATACCCTATGGTTTATGGCCTATCTGTCAGCGAAACATCCAGATGTGTTTAGTATAGGGAACGTGCACAAACTATAGGTGGCAGTACTAAATCGACACGAAAGCCACAAATGGATAAAAATAGAAACATTTCGAACCTATAACTTATTTATATATTCTTTTAATATGATAAAATATGGGTTCCGGCCGAAAATTATTGATATCCAGCGTGGCTTATATGTTTTTTTAGGTGGGAGCTAGTTATTTTGATGTTATTGAAGCAAAATTAGGAGGTTATGTTCCCTTAATTAAAGATTTGTTTTTACTGAATACTAGCTTTTGCCCGCGGCTCCACCCGCATGAATGAGTTTTCCTGGGATAAAAGTCCCGCTTTATATTTTCCCGGGACGAAAAGTAGCCTATGAGTTAATCCAGGACATAATCTACCCGTGTGCCAAATTGAATCGAAATCCTTTCAGCAGTTTTTGCGTGAAAGAGTAACAAACATCCATACATCCATACTTCAAACTTTCGCGTTTATAATATTAATAGTCGGATTATATTCAAAACTTCTTTATTTTTATAAATTATGTAATGAGACATTTCTAAATGCTTTTGGAACTCATACTTATGTATTTTTTATATAGCTTTTATTACTTTTGTCGATTTTCACGTTACAACCATGGACTGTAAGTACTTAGGTAGGTACTATTCTTGAGAACGTAATAGAATTTTACACCATTTGATGTGTTTATTTTTATGTTTTGGAGCCTCCAAATACAAAAAAAAAATTAATGTTATTTTTCATCCTTCTAATAAGAATAGATATTTTACGTCAATGCCAAGTACCGATAGGGGGAAAGATTCAGATTGCGCCACCAGATGGCAAAGCTTACGTCGTGCACGTTCTCTATTTGCTGATTTGTCTCACGCATATCAAAAACCTACGAATTGAATACTAGTAAGAAGTCAAATACTACTTGGTTACTTTGCAAAAAACAGAACCACTTCGTAAGTTTTTTTTCCAATTTTACTAGTATATTAATGTTTGTCCAAGACTAACCGCGTCTGTCTTATATGACGACAGGCTCGCTCCCTATCACATCATGGGACTCGCATGACGAATAGTGGGTGCCCTGGTTGCATCAATACCTACCCTTTCGAGGATAAAGGCGTGATCTGTGTGCTTGACCGCGGGAAGCAAATAATGTTATGACTGATTTTATCTCTTACTTAGATTATTTAATCTAAAGGAGATGTACGCTTTTTGTATGGGTACTGGGCTTCAAAATCTAACCAGGCTCAAACTTTATGGATGTTAAAGAGGCAAAATATGGAACTAGGATCTATTAATAAATATTTTTAGACCACTCCATTCAAAACTAACGTTTTTAAAAACGTTCATATTAACTGTATTTTTTAAGGAAAATAAAATTACATAAGTCTCGAAATCAGAGGTCTTTACAATTAAACGATTTATTGTAAAAGGCTAGTTTTTAGGAGTTCTATCCAAATATATATAAACTGACTTGGTTAGAATTTTAGACTTGTTTTTGGACATGTCCTTTAAGGATCTCAGCCTTTTGTCATTTTAAAGATAATGATTCGAAGTGTTTACCAGTGATTATTAATTCGTGCCACATTTGTAAGTAGGTATATAACATTAACTTTAATATCAAAGTAGTAAACATTATTTTTGTGTTTATGATACAGGTATGTGGTTAATGTGTGTTACTTAATTACATTGTATTTGATACTTAAAAATATTGGGCGGTAAATGTGAAAATACTAGTAAACGAAACGTAACTCGTTTAAAAAAATCAATGAAGAGCTTTGTCATTAACTATCGTCAATATTCCAAAATAAATATATGTGCCTACTCATTTCAAGAACAGATTAACAATTTAACATAACATATTTAGTAAATGGGTCTAAAATTCATTGAGGGTCGAAATTATTTTAAAATTATTCTATACTACACTGATCTTAACAAGTATAAAGCGATGTCTCAAATCGTGCCAAATGTACAAAACATTAGGTACATCACCCCGCAATCACAGAAACTGTATTTAAATTATAAGGAATTACGAGAAACTTGTTAGTTTCTATGTTTAGCACACCATCCTAGCTTGGCATATTTGCTCGCGGCACAGAATCGAACCCACACATAACTACTCGCCGATACGCCAATAACGAGAAATACGATAAAAATACTTACAAAAATGGTGTCGTAAACTTCTCCAAAGAACACGATGGGTACCTTCAAAGGTACCTCTGGGGAAGGTACCTCAGCACCCTTGGGTAACGTTTGCAACCCTACCCCCTGGGGGTAGAATTGGTCGCGAGTGACCGCGCCCGCGCTTGCTACCAGCGCCACCAACGCGACACACGTCCACATTTCGGTACGGCCAAAGACACACTGGAATACTAGAATGGCCCATTAATGGCTCAAACTTTGTCAAACGCAAATAAACGCTGTGTTCCGTAATTTGTTATTTTTCCAGCCTGGATTAATTTATGATATTCATAAAAAATTAAATTCTTTTTAAATTTGTAAAAAAATAAATTTCGAATGTCAATCGAACAGTTTTTGTCTTTTTAACAGATTTGCAAAAGGAGGAGGTTCTCAATTCGTGTGTTTGTATTTTTTACGATATTAAGATAAAAATAACCACCGAATTTGATCTCAATTTCACCTAATGTCATGAAAGTTCATTGCTTGCCAAATAACATTTTTGGCAGGTTTGTGAAAATAATTATACAACATAAGTGTGCGCTGAGATACCTATATAACACTGATAATTCAATATAAACCTAAACAGCACCTCTGGCTACCCTTTCAAGGATAAAGGCGTGATGTGGATTTGTTTTGTTTTTTCATGTTGTTTTATAGGGGAATCAATGTCGATAGGTATAAGTATGATTTCTCTGCACCCCTTGTGTCCCATAACCTGTTCATCCCATTTTAATGTATAACAAAGTGTTAAGTGAATAAATACGTCATTTCTTGAATGTCCCCAATATGTTATATTACTAAGTAGTGGAACAATGCAGTGCCGGAATGTTATCTAAGCTTAGTTTGTGCGTCTGTTTGTTTGTCCTCGTTAGGTGTGACCTATTAAAGCGCATAGTACTTAAGTACACTCATTAATGGTCCATTCATTCTGGTAATTGCTAATTTTGTTTTATGTAAATAAATAATAAAATTATGAACCCATAGTGAAACAATGTTTTTCTTCAAGGTTATCATAAATCACGAAATAATAATCACATCATGAGTATCAGAGCCTGCAAAATATTTGGAAATTCACAATCATTCTCGTTTTATAGCCGGCTCCTCGTTCGCTAAGCCACTGGCTATTTTTGAGTATTCATTTATGAATTACCCATAACCCGATGATTACTATACTTTCACGATATTAGTTACAGAATGTTGTGAACTTTTTTACATTGTAACTTGAGAAGTAAAGTAGGCACATTAGATGCACCGCTGCCTACCCTTCAATTACACAAATGCGAATGACAATGTAAAAAACAACAACAAAGTTACTTTGATTAAAATAAAACAAAATTCAATAGACTTTGGAATGTTTTAACATATTTAACATGTAAACGAATCCAATATGCAAAGTGCATGACGTTGACACTGTATGCAGTTTATTTATACATTGGAACGTTCAGGAAACTCTATAAGGTTTTTTTGTCCATAAGTGTAATTTTTAATTTACTGTATGGACTTGCAACTTTCCCATGAATTATGTTCACATTAGTTACGGAAATTAATTTGGCGAGATGAGGTTACAATAGAAAGTCCTTTGGGGATATTGGAACGAGTTTATAAATCGAAGAGGTGATTTCTTAACGCACACGAAAGAAGAAAGACACACAAATACAAAAACATAACTGAAAAAAGTATATGCAGACTAGGGTTTTTTATACATCAATGGCGGACAATTTTACGAGCATTGTATAAATGGAACCGAAAAAATAATGTCATTATGGGATAGCGACATTGACATAAATGGCGATCGCATTCTATATTTAAAACTTCAAATAGGCATTAAGAATGTGACTGATCATTGCCCGCTATCTCGAAAATATCTGAAACATATTTAATTCACAATTGCCGGCTGTCGACCCCGCATATGCGCTGGCATGTTGCCGCATATTGTAAACTGGGTTAATTCAAGTGTAATTCTGGTAAGCTTAGAGGGAAAGTCGAGGAATGTGGCTACTAAGGTACGCGTATACTTTGCGGAAAGTACGCGCGTATGCACATTTTTTTACGCTTGATTATTACTATTCTTTCAACTAGTCGAAAACAACGTTTATGGCCAAAATAAACATAAGATCACATATTTTTGGCTAAATGGTTAGGCTGAAGAGCATCTAAAGTACTCAAACATCGTCGAAATTATATCGTGAAGTGTTCGCCTTTTTGCTCTAGTAGTTGGATATAGCACAATAGGAATTATACAAGACCAAAAAATAGACGCGTTTAAATTTCCGTCCAGTGTGCGTTCACCGTTAGAATAACTTTTAAATAGTGTCTCGTTAATTCGACTGATTCAAGACTGGACTTTGTTAAAGAATGTCCGTGTCAGGAGTGGCTCGGAATTCCAAACAGAATGTATTTATTCATCCCTATTTTGGAAAGGGTAATTTTAGGTTTTTAAATATTTGTTTACGAAAATACCGGCAGAAAATTTAAATATATCCATATCTTATTAAGTAACAGTAATTTCTTTGCCAGTCGGGTCTATGGACTTGACTCACGCACCTCTAATATTTATAAAAAAGTTATGTGTATATTCTTTGCACATTATCTCTTGCTTTAATGGCGAAGGAAAACATCGTGAGGTAACCTGCATAACTGAGAAGTTCTCCATAAGAAATATATGTGAAGTCTGCCAACCCGCACTAGACCAGCGTGGCGGACTAATACCCTCTCAGTAGTAGAGGAGGCCTGTGCCTAGCAGTGGGGCAGTATACATATAATACAGGCTTGGTAAGTATTATTATTTTATTTATCAGGAATGCCGCAAATATCTATGCTTTTTCGGCTTGACCAAAGTTTTATGAGAACCTGAATATAAGTTAGGCAGTGTGTATTTTTATGTTTTTCACTTCATACGTAATAGTAATTAAAACTAACTTAGAGATAATTATCTCTCGTCATTCGACACTCTATATTCCGGACCCATCTCCGCTTACCATCAGGTACAGTGGGGTCACTCTGCCGTGTATAAAAAAGAACAAAAAGCCCACTATTAAATGAATGTTAAAATCAAAATAATTCGCTTACCTCTCAATTAAAATTAAGTGTTCCAGTCAGGTTAATGAAATCGGGTCAACAGTTCTGTTAATACTGCTCTATTAATACACTTAACACCTACACACATAGTCCTAACATCACAAATCCCGTGAGTATCAAACACGAGGTACATTCAGTCCTATAACTATTTATTTGCGGATTACATTTGTCCGGTGTCCCGATTTAACTTCGACGCTCGCTTTTAGTAGGTAACAATAAACAACTTCTTCCCTTCTTACTATCTGGTTTCTAATTATGATATAACGTTACAATAAGTCCGGTTTTAATTAAAAACTTTATAACACCGTCCAGTAAACTATTAACAGTAATATATTGTGCGGTCGCAGACGACGTAAAAGCTAAACTGCTTATTGCCAAGTAAATGATGAAAAATGTTCAGTCGCTAGATGAAAACTAGTACCATGTAAACTCGAAGTTATGATGTGAAACGCATCGAGATCAACTCGATTCGGTGGCAAATGCGAAGTTACGAGCATGTGAAATATCTTTGACACTTTGATCGTGATCGGGAAAGAGTGTTCGCGTAAAAAGCAGAAAGCAGTTAATTTTTTTATGTGAAATTAAATTATTATGAAGTGTACCTAAATACTAAGTATTTTATTGACTTAATTAACAATGGAATATTATAAAAAAATATCATATAAATATTCATGAATGAAAATTGGTGCAACAGTCTTTATAGGTATAACATAGGTAGGTACATATTAATTATATTATTGCAATTTTTCACATTCTTAACTTTTCAATTAGAAATTATGAACTAAGCACCTGTCTCCTGTGACAAATCAATCCATATGAAACTTTACAACTTACGCATCAACATGACATTATTACATAATTATTATCAGTTATAATAATTAACTAAAAAGTCTATGTGGTCATGTTGTATGGAAATTCAGCAACATATTTTTGCCATGCGCGGGGATTGATTTTTAACCATGGAATTACATAATAACTGTTTATTATACTCGACGATTGTACAATGAGTGGCGTTAGCCTAGCGCAACGAGTGTTTAAATTATAAACATACAGGTAAAGTACACTTTACAGTCACATATACGCTACATATTCGTTGCCCATTTAAATGCTATTCCTTTTATAGAAATTTTTAAAACCAAGTAGTTTATCACAAATAACCACCTTGATCTAAACCAACCTTGAAAACGATATTTATTTATTCATACACCGGATAGTATGCCACTTGAATCTACTTATATGTTATAGAAATCTGTATGTATTTAACGTAGTTGTGCATTAATAAGTAAATAAACATAGACATATGGTAGTGGTCAGAGAAGAAATTAATGCTTTCTTGACGTGGCGGCTGAGTCCGAGCACACCGGGCGCAGGTCGCTCTAAATCTGACGGTAGCTTTTAAAAGCTCAGGCCAACAGAATCGCGGTGACAGAATCCCGTGTTGGTAAAGCTTTGTCCTGTGCAGGGTAATGGAGCGGGAATGATAGGATTGGTAATGTTAAGGAAAATCTGGAATAATGTTAGCGATGTCTCTTTGCTTAAAAAGGGAGGTATAACTAAATAGATATTTTACGATTGACAAAAGGGAGTTATGACCAGTAGATTTCTGTACCATACCAGCCCTGGATTATATACTGCCCAATGCTGAGCACGGGCCACCTCTACAACTGAGAGGGTTTAGACCTTAGTCCACCACGCTGGCCTAGTGCGCGTTGGGTAGATTTCTATAGAATATTTTAAACATTTAACTTATTGGTAATGGGAAGTCGTCGGCACATGGTAAACGAGACTGCCTAAACTAGCATCAAAAACATCTTGGCTGAATGTTTTTGTTTCTTTAGTTTAGACTCATTATAAACCATGGATTTAAAATAAGGCGGGTAACGCCGTAAAAACAGATTTTATATTTACTACGATCCTACTTATTTACCTTTAAAATATATTACCAGGTGCAAAAGATACTTGCTAATGGCGGCAGAAAAAATTGTGTTTCCAAAATTTCTAGAAGCCTTTCACCAATGAATTTTATTGTGCCCGATATGGCCTAGGCGTGCCTCCTATCACATCATGGGACAGAATACACATGAGAAAAAGTAGATGCACTTGTTGCGCCTCTATCCCTTCTTTGATAAAAGGCATGAGTGTGTATGTCGAACAGTGATTATTATTGGCTATTCTATCTAGTCAAGTGCAAGTGTCAGTTTCAGCATAAGTTCCAGTTGGTGTTAGTGATGGTTTCATCAGCCTTTATCGGCGACGGTGGTGAAGTTACCGTGGCTTCGGAATTATTGTCGCATTTGTGGCTGTGAAGAAATGGTTAAGACTCTCTCAGCAATACTTTGTGTTATTTGGCATTTGCTTACCATCTGATATAATACTAGTATTGCTCGCGGCTCCGTCCGTGTGAAAAAGTTTTTCCGGGATAAAAATATTTTCCCGGGATAAAAAGTACTCAGGAGTAATGTAGCTTCCTATTGGTGAAAGAATTTTCAAAATCGGTTCAGTAGTGCCTGAGATTAGCGCTTTCAACCAAGCATACAACTCTTTAGCTTTATAATATTAAGTATAGATATGTATGTACAGTCAGCCACATAAGTAGCTGAACAAATTTAAAACTTCAAATAACACGCTGAGATTAATGGTTTTTTTTTTCTTTGTGTGTTTTATAGCAAATCATCTATATCTCTATATATCTACATATAACCTGACCAGCAAAAAGAAACACCTCGCTGTGGTAAAATATGAAACAATATTTGTACTAACAAAGCTAACTTATAAAAGGGCAGCAGTGGCGCCCCAAAAGCAGGTTTTTTATTTTTCTGGACAGGCATAAATTCATAAAGTCTTGCGACCTAACTTACGTTAAATATAAGATTAATTACTATCAGACACTACGAAGGACTAACGATTCCACACTGATTGCTGCGATACCTATTCTACTGAAAACAAACAATTTTTTGATATCAAATATTTGTTTCAGTAGATCGGCCAAGAACGGTATATCAGTTCTCGGGTAAGTCCTTAGCCAGTCAAATAATAACATACTAAACAGCGCAATTGAATTTTGATCGTGAAAGCTCCACACAACGCGCCCCCCAATTATTGCGATCTTACAGTCCACCTTCAAACAAAGACTGTCATTTTCAGACCTCCGTAAAAAAGATTATTTATGATGAAACTTTTTAGCGGTTTTTGCACATTAATTGAAAGCTTTGTAGTTTTTGGGCGCGCGCGGCGTCTGCGCGCCACTTCCGCCGGTGGTGGATGATTTCCTGACTTCCTGTTTGGCGGACGAGCTAACGACTCTTTGTGGGGACTGGGGATACCTTTGTGCCCGGCCCTTATTTATTGCGTCTATAAGAAATCGTGCGTTTAAGACAAATGACATTCTTTTGTTGCATTATTGGGGAGTAATGTTAATCAAATTGGGGGATGTGGTTTTATTATTCCAAGTAGGTTTTCTACGTCACGTATCATTCACAATTCTATGGTTACAACGGTCAGAATTTATAAGCCAAAAAATCTATCATCTTCGAAAATGTTATATATTATTACAAAAATAATATTTCCACAAATTGAGCTAGAAGGCGGAAAGAAAATATTCTTTATTTTTAAGTTATTTGAAAATCGATAATTTATGTCTCTGACTTTAATTTGCACAAAACCGAATTACGAGCTTTGATAACAAAGGCTTTATCCTTAAAGTTGTTGTGGACAATAGGATAATATTCTCGGACAATAAGCAAAGATAACCTGGTTGGAAAGTTTAGTCGTTTGTCTGTCTTGACATTTGATCTGGCGTTGTTCAAATTCTGGTTGAAGCGGAATTTTCGTTTTGTCAGGGTCAGTTAGTTCCTTGCCTTGATTCATTAGGATATAAAAGATGTCATAATTAAGTCAATTTTAGTAGTCATTTCTGATTTTGCTTCGTGTGATTTTCTATGCCATTATTTTTTCTGTGTAAGATTTTTGCCGTGAGTAAATACAATAAAACGTTAAGTGGATGCAGGCCGCTCTAACAGCTTGGTGTGGAAATCTTTGGGGGAGGCCTATATTCAGCAGTGGACTTTCAAAGACAGAAGAAGAAGAAGAAGAAGTGGACCCTGGATGTGAGAAACCTCTGCTACTGATAATTGAAATGAGGTCCCGGCAATTTTGCATTGAAATACCTCTGTTACTGGGAATTTCAAACCTTGTTAATTGATATTTGATTTTTCTATGTTTGCCTCTATAATTGGGACTTAGTAGCTCAATAGCCTGTATAAGTAACACACGTTTGTCTATTATCAGCATTCCAATTTCTTCCCAACATTTTCAACCAATCTTGTCGGATCCCTCTATACATAAGACAACTGTTTTTTCAAACCTCCCTATTTGGGAAACTGGGTAAATGAAAAGCTTTCATCATCATCAGCCACATGACGTCCGTTGCTGAACATAGGCCTCCCCCAAAGATTTCCAGACGGAACTGTCAAAAGCGGCCTGCATCCAGCGTGTTCCTGCGACCTTTATCAAGTCGTCTGTCCACCTTGCAAGTAGACGGCCGACGCTGCGCTTGCCAGTACGTGGTCTCCATTCGAGAACTTATTTCCCCATCTGCCGTCAGTTCTTCGAACTATGTGCCCTGCCCACTGCCACTTCAGCTTGCTAATCCGCTAGGCTATGTCAGAGAATTTCATTTTTCTACGGATCTCCTCATTTTAAGTAATAAAAAATCATAAGTCCCTTGAGATTCAATTTATATAGGTTACACTGTAACATCTAGTGTTATGATGTAATGATTCAAAAGTTATATATACCTACTTGTTACGTGCGATGGAAAAACATCACTTTATCATAAATTGGTAACCAAGGGTCTACAAGCAAAACTTTCCATATCAATCATAATGCTCTTAGTGCATTATTTTATCAATTGTACAAAAGAAGCCAATGATTTGTAAATATCAATTGTCTATGGCATAAATGGAGTGACCGTAGAGGCAGTTTGTCACAATTATGATCCACGTAACGATGTGAAACAATAAGAGGGTGCGGTAATGAAGTGCAGAGGGAGCTGGTAATCAGATTTGTACGTGACGAACCCTTAATTAATATAAACTTGAGCGTGTGCTAAGAAATGTCTAAGAGGAAAGTATGTTGTAGTTTTGGTAGTATTTTTGGGTGTCACCAATGTTACATTTGCTTTTTTTGGAGAGTCTCCAATTTTTGAATGAGCTGATTGATAGTGTGTCCAAATGTTGGATTCTGATTGATTATAAAATTTTGAAGTAAATTGCAACTCTAGGATAAAATAATTACAAATCTAATGAAGGCCTTTGCTTGATCTTTTACTTCTCCTACAAAAAAAGTAGTCTGAGTTACAAATTCCACGGTAATAATTTCAAATTCGTACCTCAAAAGATGTAAAGTGTACGCAGGCTCTTGCGTTGCATCGTTTTAACAGTTTATTGCCTAGATATGCAGTAATCAGCAGTACATACCGGGAGCATCGAGCTCGTAAAACACAAATCGCGTTAGCAAAGGGTTGCTGTTACTGCCGAGTTTGATGCGTGCCGCTGGTAACAGACCGAGTGGTGAGAATTAGCGGATAGAGTAACTATACGACTAACCTGAGTTAGCAGTTCTAGAACACAGGAATCAGTGACTAACCTTATAATTTTGTCTATTTGAGATAAAAAAATAATAAGACAGTTGCAAAACAGATAATTTAATTGTTTAATATTTATCTATTGCTTATGCTGTCAGTTTTAAAAGTATGAAGTTTAAAGGATAACTGCTAGAAAGCGATTAAAGAAAGGATGAGTATGAAGGATGAAGATTGTATGAAAGATGATTTCTGTAGAAAAGGAATGTATTTTATTTAATACCTACTTAAGTCAATAAAAATCTTTCTCTATTAAAAGCATCATAGATGCTTTATAGGCCCAAAAACTAAAGAGGGATCAGGAAAGAAAGGGAGTGTGTGTGCAGGCTAAATAAATTTAATTCTCTAATGAATCTCTATTTTGAATGTTTGCGCCACAAGTGAGCCGCTGCGTCTCATCACCGCGCCGGTGCTCTAAGTGGCAGTAAACAGTTTACGACCACCGCCCGCGGTCGCAGATTAAAATCATGCATTTATTTTATTTGTCATTATTACGAAATTGCCCGCATTTGCGAGATTATGTCGTGAAAAATTTCGTCCACTCGCATCGCAGGTTATGAATTGTAAAATTGCGGGTTTGTAGGTGCTACATTTTGAGAGGCATTTTATTTAATTTTTGCTACGGAAAAACGAGCAAGACATTCGGTTAGTAGATAAGCGTAACGTCTGGACATAAGTCTTAGCAAAACCATTCACTATTCAGAACTCTGAATTACTGTTAGGCATAGTAGTTGGTACTGCAATGTACTGATGTTCAATATGGTGTTTTTCATCCATATTGCACCTATTTTATTTGTTGATGGCATACAAAATAAAGCTCTCAATATTTTGATAAAAAAAAAGTTATCCGTGATCAATGGAATTATTATCTCCTACTACCTACCATACCATCCACCATACCAGCCTTGTATTATATATTGCCCACTGCTGAGCACGGGCCTCCTCTAAAATTGAGAGGGTTTTAGGCCTTAGTCCACCAAATTCGAAATTCCTATAGAGAACTTCTCAGATATGCAGGTTTCCTCACGATGTTTTCCTTCACCGTTAAAGCGAGCGATAATTCACAAAGAATACACATATAACTTTTTTAGAAAAGTCCGAGGTGTGTGCCTTTGGGTTTTGAACCTGCGGGCATTCGTTTCGGCAGTCCGTTCCACTCCCAACTAGGCTATCGCCGCCCTAGTACCTACTTATATGAAATTCCTAACACTGAATGACAGATAACGCGCAGCTTACATCGGTGGTACAAACCCAATTTATTTTCACACGAGCTCTTTATATAACGTTAGCGAGTACTAAGAATAGGTTTGTGTAAAAGCGGCTTGGTCCTGGAGATGTTGCTAATAAAAATCCCCACCACATCTTCGGCTAACCTTTCCTTGCACATTTTAAAAAGTTTTTCTCTCGCGTTCCTGGGTCTTTTCGGACTCAGAAAATACAAAATTAAGGATGCCTTACATATTTACAGCTTTAAATAAAAACTGGCGAAAAATAATGAATGAATTTTGCATCGCGTTGATACCGTTTATTTGAACATTTCCAAGGTCCACGAACTTTCAAAACCCGATAACAGAGGTCGTATGATGAACCGCAAAGTGCAAGATACCGGCTGTTTTGTTAATGTCGAAGAGAACTGATAAAAATGTGATATCATAGCGGATCTCGGTGGCGACAGTTTTTCTTTGTCATGTGATGTTTTAGGAAATTGTGGAGTTGTTCGGTTTCGTGCTATATGATTATTTTTTATGCGGTAATCTTGATACCCACTATTGCTCTTCATTCACTCACTCATTCATGAGTAATTTAGGAAGGTAGAAGTGTGAGATTAATATATCCATCTCATGATGTAATAGGTTTAACCTATCGTCATATAGCGAATCAATTTTAAATACAGATAAAAAATCTTTGAATAGATAATGTCACATTTTTTGCCTTTTAGTCTGGGAATCGATCCTCAATATTTATAGCCACTAGGGCTGATACTAGACATTGAGGCGATTAAAACTGTCGTATATGATAAAGTTTCTTATTAATAGCTCTTGCTATCACAATATTAATAGTAACACAAAGCAATAACCTCGTAACAAAGTAACTATTGAAAAATGTAAGGAATTCAAATTAGAGTGAACACAAATGAAAAATACCTTCGCCGGGCAAATACAGCGGTACAAAGGATTCGAATGTTACCCGTACTGGGTCAGGTAAACTTTAGGGCCGGGGTTGCCAGCTTGAATGTAAAAAAATAGTTTTTAAATAAATTCAATATAAATGATCGGATTTATATGGGAATAGTTATTTAATTCAGTTATAATGTTTAACCAATAATGGAACCATGGAATCACGCACGGTAGAACTGCGATATAAGGTTTATTATTTAGGTGTTAGGTAATTTGTAGACTCTCTGAAATTTTCCCGCGATTTCACTTCGAAAAATATCCAAAGCGTTAGAACGTTTAAGCTACTCCAGGTTTCTTATGGATTTTGGAGATTCTTTAAGGGATTATTTGATTAAAGAGATTTTTTTTCATGCTATTTTCCCTAGAAATCCCTTAGAATCCTACATATTTAGGTCAATTTCACTACATGCTGATAAATTCTCTGATAGGCTATTCGGAACTTATGCGTCATATAAACTACAACTTTTGTTTTCACAGGTCTCGAATATAAATATCTAAAAGAAAAAGTCGCTAGTAATGTGTTACATTTGTTTTAAGATAGCGTTATATGTCAGAGTTATCTCAAACTTTACTAGGAACCAGTGAAACTAGCTCTTAAAATCGCCCAGTCCTGTCCTTCGTCTAAGTCCCAAGATAAAGTTTTGCCAATAAAGAAACGTTGTAAATTCAATTCATATTTATAGGTCATTATCGCAATGTTACCTCAATACAAATACCGTGTTAATAATATTATTTATCTATAGAAATACTTCTGAAATGGTGTTTATTATGCAAAATGACGCAATAGTCTGCGGTTTCAATGCACAAATGCAACAACATGTTATTCTGTGAAACAGATGCAAACAATTAATTTCTTAAATTCCTTATTTTGTAGTTATTTCCAGAGAAGGAAAAATATATAAAACATTATTATTAAATTAATTTTCTTAGCGTTCAACCTTACATGCAATGACCGCAGTCTTAATTTTTGTACTGTAGTTTTATCTAAAAACGTCATAAATCATTTACATCCGTAAATTCCTGGCAACACTATATTTAATGTTCGTTCTGTTTCGTGCTTTTCCACGTCTCGTAGACTCCGCCGTGTTTGTTTAGGACCGAAGTTCATCAAATCGCCGAGACCCGGACGGGAAATGTAACCGGTGTACATCGATTTTACAACAGAGGCATTTTCAGCAAAAATATGGTAACTAATCTAATTTAATAATTTGCAGTGACTACATAACTCAGTATATGTCCCAAAGACAACAAGTCGATGTGGTATATACAGATTATAGCAAGGCGTTCGATAGGATTAATCATTCGTTACTATTACAGAAATTATTAGCTGCCGGAATTAGAGGAAACCTCTACAGATGGTTCTGTTCTTATGTTGAGAATAGATGCCAGACTGTTGTCCTCAACGGTTATAGGTCTAAAGCATCCTACATACCATCTGGAGTCCCTCAGGGTTCGCTGTTAGCCCCATTACTTTTCACTATTTTCATAAATGATATTTCAGATTGTTTCCAAAACTCAAAAATCCTATTATACGCGGATGACATGAAAATATTATGTCCTATCTCTTCTGATAATGTTGCTCTGCAAGACGATTTAAATCGATTTTTTGATTATTGCTCCCTTAACAAACTAGACCTAAATATATCCAAATGTCACGTTTGTACCTACACTAGAAAACCCTACCCTATCTCCTTCAGTTACTTCCTTAATGGTTCATTAATTAAAAGAGTTAATTGTATAAGAGACCTCGGTATTACATTTGACTCCAAATTAATGTTTGACGATCATATTTCTAGCATGGTAATAAAAGCCTCAAGGGCATTGGGATTCGTAATTAGGCTCTCCTCTGAGTTTAGAAACATTAAAACGATGAAAATTTTATATTGTGCTTATGTCCGCAGTCACCTCGAATATTCTTCACAGGTTTGGAATCCAATTTACAACGTCTATGTTGATAGAATTGAAAACGTACAGAGGAAATTCTTAAGGTACATCCAATTTAGATCTTGTACATACCTACCAAATTATACTGCACGCTGTAAAAAATTTCACATGCTTCCACTACACGAAAGAAGACGCATAGCTGATTTGGTCTATCTTTTGAGCATTGTGAATGGTTCGGTCGACTGTCCGGAGTTATTGAGTAGGATAGGACTTCGTACGTATTCTTCTTACCTAAGAAAACCACTCCTATTAAATGTCCCTAATGTAGTCTCAAAATACCACCAGAACTCTTTTCTAATACGAGCCAGTAGATCTTTTAACACATTGGCGCATGTTTTAAATCTGGACCTATTTCATACTAGCATTCCTGAACTTAAGAGGAAAATGAGCAACACTTTTTTTTTTAATAAATAATATATAACGTGAGTGAGCAGCTCAAGATATCTCAAGATATCTTATTCTGTGCCCTTACTTTCAGCTGTTCATCTATGGTATCAGTACCTACCTATGTGTGAAAACTTGTCATTAGCCATCTGTACTTAAATCCATACAATATCTATATGTGTTAATTTTAGCTGTAAGTTTTCCTAATAATAATAAATAAATAAATAAATAAACATTTTTAACAATATGATTTATATGGATTGTTTGTTTTGTATTGGTTTTAACACTGTTGGTATAGTGTTGGTTCTAATAATTTGTCTAAAACCATGTTTTTAATTTAGAAGACTAGAAGTTTACGTGAATATATCAATGTGAATTGTATGTCAACCTTTTCGTTGAGATCAACCTTATTTAGGAACTAAACTCCAACAAATTGTATTAGCAAGATCCACACTAAGTGTTACCTGTTCAAGGAATCGAACTAATGACCTCCCACGACACAAAAGCTACCAGGCTATCAGCATTAAAAGCAAGTATAATATGCAATCATTCGTGTAGTCTTTGATGTAAATATCAATCAAGCTTTAATTTGCTGGCGATATTAAAAATGTTTCCGCTTTCGACAATTTCCGTTTGTAGCGATAATGCTGTTTATTTATTTTGGTTTTCCCGGAGATAAACATGGCTTCCTGTGTAAATTAATGAAATGGTGGAATAATATCTCTTTTAATGTTTATTGACACCAAACAAATATTTAATCGAATCTTATTAGGTGCCTTGTGTTTTTTTGAGAATGGGACTTGCATGATAACAATAACACCATTGTGATCGCAGCATTTTATAGAAGAGACACAAATGAACCTAACTGCGAAGTTATCAGCATGGAGTCTGAAAATGTGCCCGGTTAATGGCAATAGGCCCATCTCCTTTTTTTTGGTTTCGCAGAGAAAGTACTTGATACTACCGCCTAACCTTCGTGAGGGGCGACTGGGTGCGGTAATGTTGGGTTCACCGTGTCTTACGACCGGCGTTGAGCCGCCTGGAGAGATGGAAGACGTCGGGCGACCGCCGGACCGAGTGCATAACACTATGTACACGCACGGCATACCAACTAAAACTCCGCGGTGACCATCTTCGGCGCATTAGGGACGGCCATTGTTGCGCGGGATCTAACATAGTTGGCGAAATGTTTGTATAAACCTCTGCCTACCCCTGAACTGGGAAAACGGCGTGATGCGATGCATGTATGCAACAGTAATTAGGTTATGTTGTAAATATGATCGCTTTGAATAAATAATTGATTTCATGAAAATGTTTTTTGGTGCCAACTGCCTCGGTGGCGTAGTTGTATTACGTTACGACTGCAATGCTGAGGTCTCGGGTTCGATCCCCGGGTCGGGCAAAGTGATATTGGGTTTTTCTACTCACTATGAGTCCGGAGTCTTGAATTTGTGCCTGATATGGCGATAGGCTCGCCCCCTATCACATCATGGGACGGAATATGCACGGCGAAAAGTGGGTGCACTAGTTGCGCTTCTGCCTACCCCTTCGGGGATAAAAGGCGTGAATGTATGTGTGTGTGTGAGTGTTTTTTGGTATGAAATCACAGCCGTGATATTAAATGGCGGACGACATTGTAATGAAACGGTATACCGTGGCCAAACTCTGCAAAGAACATCGTGGCTATTTATATTAAGTAGTCCCTCTGTTGAATTAGTTACTATGATGTAACTTCATGACCTAATCGAGAACGGTCGGGTCAAGTACGCTACCGCTATACGTAAGGCGATACCAACTATTTCTCACTAATTTATTCCACAGTAAATTGCCATCGTAAATACGAAGACATTGCCATGACTACGTTGTAGCGAAGGAGCGGAAGGGCCCCGAGTCCAACCCTAAACCCCATTATTTGAAATAAAACAACAATGCTTACATTTCGCACCGAGAATACATGAACATAAATTTATTCTAAAAATATTTTAGTAGGTTCATCTTAGTTAAGTTATTCTCAATTAGCTTTTGCTCGCGGCTACTCTCGCTTGAAAATATATTTCACGAGATAAAAAGTAGCCTTTGTCCTTTTTAAGGTCTTAAACTATCTCCATACCAAATTTCGCCGAAATCAGTTCAGTGGTTTAACCGTGAAAGCGAATCAGACCGACAGACACACAGAGATCCTTTCGCATTTATAAGTATGGATTATGGACACTCAGGGGATACTCATTGATTATTGCTCTTACCATCTAAGCGACTGCCAAGACGTTCTTAAGTATTCATATACCTGCGACCCCCGCACAGACGGATTAAAGTACTAAGACGAAGTTAATTGAAAAGGCCCTGTGCAGTAACATCAAGTTTTATCGTCGGTCAGCCGTTTACATTCGCTGCGGGCCTCCTAAAGGCCAGGCGTAATGATAATGCCGATGACCCCGCGGACCCTTTGTGCCGAATGTTTATGATTTAAGATGTTATGAATGAAATTGTAATTCAAGAATTTGGGTTGGAGAAAGTTTATCTTTTACTGTATCATAAATAACACGTAGGTATTTGTGTATTTAAATATTATGTATTTAAATTAGGGCATATATACAATTTGCTTATTTACCAAGTGATACATTTCTCATATACAAGAATCTGTGTAATAACGAATCAACTCTTTGAATATTTCTACCACCGCGCCATCAGTACACGTGGTTAGAATGTTATTGAAGTGAGTGTAATTACTGAGCCTATTTATGTTTTCTCTATTTTCTATGAACAATTAAATGTAAACAAAGAATCTTATAATAAGTACCTATGTACTTATATTGTAATAAATGTTTTGTTAAAATATTTCAATTATTCTGAATATACTGTGCTGATTTCTAATAAAGTTATTCAAATGTGATAAATATGACTAAATACTCATTATTTTTTGAGTGACATCCATTGGGCGACCTACTCGCTCCTTGGCATACTAAAAATACGTTTTGCCCCCTATTTTAGATACTGTAACACATTTCCGTGTAGAAGACGTTAGGTGCTCGAAAACATTGAAGTTGTGCCTTGCGCCCGACGTGGAGGGCCGGAGAGGGCCCTTGTCGACACTCCGGCTCTCTCACAACTAATAGATCAGATGTTACAGCCGTCAAGACACTCCTTGTATGCGGATTGGTAGGTTATAATTATAGTGATGAACTTTAGGCAAATGTGGTACGTGTTCGAATTTGAAAATGTTGCAGTGATTGATAAAGTTCAAGTGTGTCATGTCTTGTAATTAATCTGCCCTGTGGTCCGGGGGCATCTAGAGGATTCCGCCACGACTGCAAAAAAAAAAAACAAAAAGAAGTGTCTTGTAATGAATGACAAAATGAATAGTATAGAGTCTGGCATATTCTTTTTTACTCACATAAACATTTGAAACAAATTGATTAAAAGGTTTGGCTGTTAGGAGTAAATGCAGAAAGTGCTGTATGTCTATGAATAAAATTTGGTGGAGACTTTCTAGGATGGACATAACAAGTAGCCAGTGGCGGCCTAAGCCAACGCAAGGCGGCAGATGTGTGCCCGAGTCTTTTTTCTTTGTGCCCTTTCGACGCGAGGCCCGGAGGGGGGCAAAAAAAGGTCCCCGATTACAATGATTTTCATAGGTAAGATCCTTAAGATGCGAGGGTAAACTTAAGGCCGGCATGTTTGTGTCGAACGGCATGAGATAACCATCTGTTGCCACTCGATACTCTATCTGGACGGCATCGCGCTTACAATCAGGTGCGGTGGAGTCACTTAGTCGTATTTGTATAAAAAAAAACATTTTTATAATCAATTATTTTTCATAATTTATTGAAGTCGGTTGAAATTGAAAGTATTCAATGCACCTGCAATGTGGACAGACGACTTGATAAAGGTCGCAGGAATACGCTGGATGCAGGCCGTTTGGCAGGTCCGTCTGGAAATCTTTAGGGGAAGCCTATGTTCAGCAGTGGGTTTCATGTGGCTGATGATGATGATGATGATGATAGTTTTCCTGTCTATTTTTAAGGACCCATATAGTCCTAGTTATCCAGATAATAAATGTATTTTAACCTTCATAGTTAATTTTTCGTAATATATTGTGTTATAGATTGTATCTCGTGTAATTTATTACCATTTTGATTCAATGCGACAAGGCTCTCTGTTTTCAAATTAAGTTTAACGTTACCAGAGCACGTGAACTTTGTGTTTAATTAAAAATATGCCGCCTGATTGTTTCTAGTTACTGTTTAAACATACTTGTTAAGGAAGTATTATCATAAATAATACATTTCATTGTAGTTCACAAAGTTGGTCACAATTAAAAGTTACCCAAAATAAAATTCATGATTTAACCAGTTTTCGGCCAAAAGTTTGCTGATATTGAAGTGTCTCGTGTTTTGAGATATCGTTAAATACATTTCTTTCCCAAAAACAGACATAATTTACTTATCATTTACCAGATCTAAAGGATGGGACGAAATTTAATTATATTTTCGATTTCGACTACATGAATTGTGGAAATAAAGGAATCTTTACCAAGAGGCTAGTAATAACTCTAATCGGTGTTTCGTTTCTTTAACTCTGAAATTAGTAATTATAACACCAGTCCTATAATGTCCCACTGTTGGGTAAGGGCCTATAATGAGATGGTTTAGGCCTCCACCACTCTGACCTATTTTTTTTTCTTTTTTATTGCATTGAATTAAGAGACGAGCGTGCCGTTCGCCTGATGGTAAGCGATACGACCACCCATAAACAGTAGCAACACCATCCAGCACCTTGAGTTACAAAGTACTGTGTGGGTGGCATTCTACTGCGCTCGTCACCCTGAGACATATTATGTTAAGTCTCATTATACCTAGTACTACTAATATTATTTAATTAATGTTGGTAAGATTTAGATGCACTAAGTTCACACTTCACGCCATAACAAAGTGCGACGTCAAAGATACTCGTAACATTAATTAATAGGAGGTATAATCCCTTTCTCCCGGAGGGGCTCTTAGCCCAAGACGGGGCTCCCGGGTCTGCCGTGTAATAATTATCAATGGACCCTAGGGGTATACCCTCGTGCCTACCCAATACACCGTAGCTTGTCGTTGGGTATTGTCAGTGGAAAAATATCCGGCAAATTTGCAGGAAATCGTGAGATTATTTTTTTTCGGAAGCTAATGAGTAAATTTTGTTATTATATTGTTTTGTTTTGAAACAACAGTAAAATTTTTGCGAGTCTCCTATTAAATTATGACGAAATTAAAATAATATCAGTTCATTTACACATCAAATTGTAGGTATTTTAATTATAATTATTAAACTATGTGTTTCAATAAACAAAATTTTATAATCGACGACCTAATCTGTGAAGCATAACATTGGAGATAAAATTATAACTACTTCCTACACAATTTATACTAAAAACGATAAATTTGCTATACGTACTCCTCGATCAAATGTACAAAATAATCCCTACAATTCTGCGCCAAAATCTGGCAACCCCACAATAACACGGGCTGCCGTGTGCTGCCCGCGCCGTACCTTTTCCATTTGCATTTTACAACTTTACCGGACCTTTTATGGTGTTGCGATTTTCATTTGGCGCGAATAAACTTTGCCCATCAAATGGACTGTTTGGGGGCGCCAAGTGGCCACATGTTCCCCTCGGAATACATTAAATTTGAAGTGGGTTTTGGTGACCGTAAAATGTACGTCAATCAACGTAACGCTCCTAACGCCTTGATACAATGTGGCTAACAGTATTTCACAGATTTTAAGTAAATTGAGTCTGATGAGTTTCATGTCGCAAGATTAGTCGTAAATGCTTCAACTATTTTTAACACGCTTTTATTAGCTTCAGACGTATGTATGTATGTATCTGTGTAACGGCAACTTTGAACATGATTTTGACCCTCGTCAAAACGTCGGATTAAATCTACATTTGGCATACTTATCAAGGACCGATGACAATTCAATATTTTAAACTAAAAACACGCTTTTATAGAAAATACAACTAAAAATGAATAAATTATAGTTTATTTATTTTTAGTGACATCTGTTGGACAATAGTAGAACAGAACTAAAAAATGAAAAATAAATAATAGTTAAAAAAAACTAAAAAACACGCTTTATAGAAAAACCATATAAAAAAGAAAATAAATTTTAATAAAGAATAGTGTAATTAAGAAAAATAAAAAGTGTGTGTGTACTTATTTACACGCGTTAGAAGTTATACTTCTTTGGCGTAACAAGATAAAAATCTTTTAAAAATAAATATCTTTCGCCTTATTCTACGTTCAAAATTCAAAACTAAAATGTTGACTATAGCTAACTTCAGGGTGGCAGTTTTTCGTGACGGTTTGCGCGCGCATCGTAAAAATTTACTCTCATCATTTTTCCCTAACGCGCCAAAAGAGGTATAACTTCAAAATGTATTTTATTGTAAAATAAGCGTGGGGTGCATGGTGTCAATAGTTATAAATATTTTATTGATACATAATATGAGTAGAAGGATTATCATTTTGATAATATTTTAAAAATCGCCACACGCTTTTTCTATCCTTAATTCAAATTTATTTTCTATTTTTTAGTTGGATTTTCTATAATTTATAATACACACAGCATGGGCCTGCTCCACAATAAAGCTAAATGCTGAATTCAAAACATAATTGCGATGTTACAGACCAGATGAAATTACTTATTCTTTTTGTTACTTTTCAACCTAGTGCTTTAGTATAAAATTATAAATTTATATTGACTGAGATGAGAAATTACTTAACTTTTCCTAATTTGTTTTAAGCTAGCAAGTTGTAATATTTATAGGTAAAGAGAGAGATACTGTAAGATATTCGTTCCACTATATGTAATAATGACAATAAAGGACATGTCCAAAAACGAGCCTAAAATTCTGACCAAGACAGTTTATATATATTTGGATAGAACTCCTACAAACTAGCCTTTACAATAAATCGTTTAATTTTAAGGTCCTCCGATTTAGAGATTTATGTAATTGTATTTTGTTTGAAAACTACACTTTATATGAATGTTTTAAAAAAAAATATATAAATGGAGGGGTCTATAAATATTTTTTTAACGGATCCTAGATCCATATTTTGCTCCTTTAATATCCATAAAGTTTGAGCCTGGTTAGTTAGATTTTGAGGCCCAGCACCCATACAAAAAAGGACTTTTCCTTTGATGTGTAAAAGTGTCTGGAAAGGTCTAATTACTGAATAAATTATTGAATTCAATTGATTTGAAATGAACTTGAACTTCTAACATTTCAGTGAGACATCCGCCATAGGTACATTCGTTTCCATAAACATCTCTATACACTTCCGCCGTCTATTAATATTTACGCAAGTCCATGCCTTTATTTTCCTTCTTATTTATGTTCCTTTGCAGTCCGTAACGAGTGTACTCAAAGTAAACTGGTTAACCTTTTTTTATTTGTTGTAAACAAACCGCCTTTAATCAGAAACTTTTTAGACGAGTACAATAATATAAGGCGTAAATTTCAAAAATAGAACTAAAACAGTATCAGCCAGTCTTTAAATGTGTGTGGCCATAAAAATAAAACAGTGAGTGAAGCGTAATAGCGTGCTCGCTTGTAAAGCACTCTCTACCATAGATACCTAATACGCTACGTACGTATTTTCTATGGATTTATTTGTGCTAGTTTTTGATATCTTTTGATTTAAACAGTAAGAACAGTATGAAAATCTTGTCTTACTTCTTTTATCTTACTAATATTATAAATGCGAAAGACGGTTAACATTTTTGAATGTTTAGATGTTTGTTAGATTTAAACGCTGAAACACCTGAACTGAATTGGATGAAATTTGGCAGATGGATAGACCGTGTCCTGAACTAACACATATACACTTTTTTTCCGCTATTTTACTTCCGTAAGAAATAGTAATTAAATTTTCTTGTGATTTTTTTCGAATAGATGGCACTGGTGTGGTACATTGATTTAGTGACTTTTGTAGTGGGAAAGTATTTTCACGCGGGTAAAGCAGCGAGCAACACTTAGTGTAATTTAATACTTGCAGAGTGCTGCCTGAGCCGAAATTTACGCGGCAAAGGTCTGGTTCTGAGTTTATTAATAGACAATGTACGCACATATTGAGAAGTGATAGGATGATGTGTGTTTTTTATACAATTGAAAGAAAAGATGAGCCAACCACACGCCTAATGGTAAAATTCATCAGTAAGAAAACTACATATTTCTATTATTAAGGTCGGCAACGCATCGAAAGTGCCAGAACTAAGGGTGATGAGTAGCGTGAACTTCTAGAATAAGATGATCTGGAATATCTGTATGTCAAATCTTCTTCCAGAGAGAAGAAGCAAATTCAGTCGGTACAGAAACAATTAGGCTTAGTTTTTATGATCGGACGCCTTTTCAACGTCAACCCCCTGCGGGATCAAAATATCCTAAATGTATCGTGATAGCAAGACCTGCACAATTTTGACCGATGCAATGGAATTGAATACACGCCCTCGCGGTCTAAAGCCCATGTACTTAGTCACAAGACAAAGAAGCTATAATGGCGCACGCCTTTCTTTAAAAATATGCACTGTCTTAAATGAGTTTCACCACAATAAACACTAAAAAAGCAAACGCAAACTACAATTTACTGCGATAAAGAGCGTCATTGGCAAAATAATTTTCAATATAAATTCCAATTAACAATTCAAAACTGTACAGAATCTGATTAAATTCGTACAAAAGGCTGAAGTTCAGACGATTTGTATCGCGGGCAACCACTGCCGCCACTCAATGTAGAGGTATTTCCAATTACTCCAATCCTTCCATTTTCCCGTCGCGTGGAATTTTATTAACGCCGTCCCTTTCTCTCGTATTTTGATTGTGCGTGTGAGAGAGAGATGTAGAACGGAAGATTTGCCTTCTCATGAGGCAGAGTTAATTTCCATTCGCTGGAGGCGATGTCTCGGCACCTTTCATAAGCAAATTGAAAAGGTAAGCCTCACTATTTGGTCATTATTTTGAATATGGTTTTTGGGATTTATTTACGTTTAACGTTGAATTGATAAATTTGGGAATAAATTGTAATAGGTATTTCGCAGTTTACTATGCTATGAAATTGCTCTGATCCCGAGTTCGTTTCTCAAGCTGGGCGACCAACATTTGTGTTAGTTTTTACATTCTATTTGTCAATATTGCTAAAGGAAACCAATTGCAATGAACATAATTTTCCTTTTATTCTTATTTAAGAATAATAAATGGCACAAAAGTCTTAAATGCTTTATTTCATAGCGAGCATTGATTTATATAGCGAGAAACAAATATTTTGCGAGATGTTAAGATGCAGGCTGCGTGCGAGAGGCACCTGTCAATAGCTGCACGACAAACAGGATTGGAAATGGATACAGTCTTATATAAGCTTTGTAGAATTCGCTGTAAATGATAAATTCGGTATATTGCTTTCTTAAATATATTATATGTGTGTTATGATGTTTTAAATTGGATGTTTCTCAACGTATCATAATTCACAATGAACTGGGCAAGGAATTATCGAAATTGGGACCATAGGTAGAGCAAGTATTAGCAACTTTTATGTCGCGAAAATCCTTTACCATGCAGCAGTCACGAGCACATGCTAGTTTTAACAATATAGCCGAAGGGTTACTCGTAAAGATTGTACTTGGCTCTTGGGGTCAGGCAGATTAGACCTTCCAATGCATAATGATCGTCATTGAAGTACAGAAAATTATATAGTTTCAATGATTTCTATTGTAATAACAGCCATGTATTTTTGTTCACTGCTGAATTGGCGGGTCAGTAGACGACATACACTCTTGAAATGTTGTCAATTGATATTATTGGATAATATGCGCTTTCTCTGTTTACATATAGTTTCTGGGGTTGACTCAAAAGCTACAGTGAATTATTTGAAGGCTTAGAATATTAACTTATTAATATTAATAGATCTAACAGTATATACCAAATGATATAGATGATATTGCAATAATCATAGCTTTGACCGTGAATTCGCCCGCACGAATGGTTTTTTACTGGATAAAAGTCCCGCTTTACATTTTCCCGGACCGAATTGTAAATCTAAACCATTCTCGAATCCACCTTAAACACACACAAAAAAAAAAACATAAAAATCGCTTCAGCCGTTTAGGAGTTCAGCGCATACACACAAACAGAATAATTATATATGTAAAGATGTATATTGGTGATACGGTATATTATTGAATATACATTAACCGCAGTTGAAATTTGAATGGATACTGTTTCTGCAGCGCTATGTAACAAGGGTATCAAACGTCAGTAATTAACCACTACATATCAGATCATAGGACCCGTGTCGGACCCTAGCACTGGACCCTTGTGAGCTCCCGAGGCGTTCATTAATCATAGCATGTAGATCGGGTGATTACCACTCATTTTAATGGGGATAGTAAACTCATGTAACCTTAAATTCTAATCCAAATCCATTCCATAAAGGTAAAAGACTTTTCGGAGGGTGAAACAGACTGAGATAGCCTGGATGATGGGTAAGGTCTTCCTTTATAATAAAACTACCGGCCCCGACAGATGTTGTCCCGCCCTAAAAAGGAAATAAAATCCTAGAACCCGAGTACAGCGCCACCTACCGGATCCAACTGTTAATCTAAACCATTTTTTTTGAGTAATGTTACCATCGTATGTATATTGACAAATATTGACATTAATATTTATACGATACTAACGTCACTCAATTGCTTTGGCTTCCCGGAACCTCTCCACTAACACTTAAACTTTATGGTATGGTATTAAAGTTCAAATTGACTCTACATTTTAGTTAGAAAACGTTTGTATGGGAAAAAGAAAAGGGCTGTCTTAGGGTTTTCCCGGCAATTGTTCGAATTTTTCTCGCCGTAATAACCATCGTTGGACTTCAACGAACATTTAAAAATAAAGAATGGGCCAAATTGGTCCAGGCGTTGTTGAGTTATGCGCTTACCAACACATTTTGCGATTCATTTTTATATTATAGATGGTCCCTGACTCTATTGCAGTTAAAAGACAAAACAAACTGGCATCCATAAATAAGGATATGTTTAGTTTACTACTTCATTAAGAAGATACGGACCCATAAGTCACAAAAGTTAGTGCGTAACACGAGGCAGTTGAAATGTGATCAGCATCTCAACTGACCGCTCAAGTGGAGTGAATTACATCGCATATTCGACTTTATGTCGGGTGGATAAGACCGGCACAGAAGTTATAACCTCTCGCAAAACGCACTTGTTAATCCCATGTTGTAAATATTTGATTGGGTGTCTCAAGTTTGGAGCGAATGGCGAGTGTTAGGTAGTCTTAGATAATTCAAACTAACTCAATTCAAGTATTGGGACCTTAAAACGCGAAGAAGATTGTAGCACTGCAGAGTTACGTCACTGTATTTGATTTTAAGTGCGGTGAAGCCCACTGAACATGCTGACTGCCATGATCGTCTACATATTACAGTAAGTGTTATATGTAGACAGTTTAAACACTATCATATTTAGTAGATCGATTTACCTAATTGTTTACCTAATAGTCAACAAGACGCAGCCAGTGACAAGCGTACGTAGGAGTAATTAGTACTTATATCAATTGAACTTTTATATTTCTAGGCTCATAAGCATACTTCAAAGTAAGACCAATTATAACCCTATAAAAGTACCTCTTCTTATTTTTTAATGGCACAGAATAAACGAATGCTTTAGGCCTAATTTACGGCAGAATCTACCGGTAAATGAAACACAGCTACAAACAAAATATTAACTAAATATACCTACACAAGTTTGTACCAAACCGCGTCAGCTCATACCTTTCCCCACCCGCCAAGGGTCAAAATGTACACGTCATTAACTTGGTCACCCGAGTCGGTATAAATGTGGTATCAAACTGTTTTATTGCGTCCCGGCATGATTTAATGAAATCTTTAATATCGCTGATAAGGCCCCCAACCAGCGCCGTAAATCGCCGGCAGCCACCGAAACCCGGATAATAGCCAAAATATTCCGGTTTCTTTACGGAATTCTAATAATTATGTTTTTAATATGTTTAGATTAAATTGGGGGGAGTAATACCAATGTCTTTTGAGAGGCTTCTGAGTGCTAATAATTGTGATGTATGTTATAAAGAAGATGTAATGTAGGAACGAGGGATTCTTATATTGATTTCTTAATATTAAGCGATTAGACAGGCCAACTTCCTCGATTGTATAAGAGCGCCATGCTCGTCTTTTCATTTAACTGCAATAAAAACAAGATGTTTTAAGAAATCTCAGTTACTTATATAGATTTTTTTGGAAAGGAATAATATAGAGCCTTAAGAATATTACTCGTCGTCGGATAGATAACTAGCAGCAATTGGCAGCTTGAATGTTAAGTTCCATACAGTCTATTGCTAGTCCCAGCGAATACCCCCTCAGAACTCCTTCCCCATCCTTGGTTTAAATTCGCCCGTAATCTCGGGCTATGGTGATCAGATGTCCGTTGACCTATCTCATAAACAACATTTGGAGCAAATAAAGGAGTTACACTTCATTTTCAAAACAAGTGGTACTAACTACGAACAAAAAATTTAAAACTTAAGAACATCTCCATAAACTTATGAAACTGAACGTAATTTTCTAGATGTAGACCCTTTTAATTTTTTACTGCGGACCCACTTAGTTCGCTTTAAGGTCCGTGTGAGTCGCCAGCTGTCGCGATTGTGCCCTCAGGCAACGTTGTACCACTTTATGTACCAGCATTTCCCCTTGTATCATTGTGTTGCATTTAATACAACATTTTATTTTGTCCATGTAACAGAAGTGGGTTTCCAACTGTCTGTAAACATTAATGTCTTTTATTGAAGCATTATTATTATTGTTTCTGTTTCGTTGTTAAATTTATATCATTTATGGAGCTTGTTAAGTGGCATAGCCTAGTTAGGAGTGGAACGGACTGCCGAGACGCATATCCGCAGGTTCAAACCCAATGGCACGTACGTCTGACTTTTCTACAGTTATGTGTATTCTTTGTGAATTATCGCTTGCTTTAACGGTGAAGGAAAACATCATGAGGAAACCTGCATATCTGAAAAGTTCTATATAAGAATTTCGAAGGTATGTGAATTGTGAAGTCTGTGAACCCGCACTGGCCAGCATGGTATGGACTAAGGCTTAAACACCCTCTTAGCATTATAGGAGGCCTATGTCCCGCAGTGGGACAGAATATAATACAGGACTGATATTATTATATATAAGTAGCAAGTACGCAATTTTCAGCTATGGCAAGTCACAAAAAAAAACAAAAATAAAAAATCAAGTTAAATATTTTCATAGAGAGTTATCAACGAAGTGGTTTGATATATTATGATACTAGCTTTTGATCGCGGCTCCGCCTGTGTGAAAAAGTTTTTTCGGGATAAAAGTCCCGCTTTATATTTTTTCGGGATAAAAAGTAGCCTATGTCCTTTCTCCGGCTCTAGACTATGTGCACCAAATTTCATTTAAATCGGTTCAGTAGTTTGGGCGTGAAAGTGCGACAGACAGACAGAGTTACTTTCGCATTTATAATATTAGTAAGGATTTATTTCGTATTCAAGGAAACAATTAAGATATAATAAACAAACATTTCCTGACCTTCAATTATGATTTGAGAGTTTCACTAATTGGGATGCAAAACACAAATTAGGTTAATCACTGATTAAATTTTAAATATCTTCTGCAAAACAGTATTAAAAATACATTTTCAATTCTGTCATATATCAAGAACATAAACAAAAATGCTTACCCAACAGTATCGGTAAAATATCACATGTCAATGGACAATAAATAGATAGCTTAACGTCGAGATACATTTAGGAAACCGAAACGATTGGAAGTATCTCGCGTACGGCCACTTTAGGCACGTATTCTTTATAAACTATTATTTTCTCCTCCTTATACGAACAATACCAATAAGTTTACTTTAAAAGACAATTACCACACTCTCATAAAAAGTATATTTTGTAATATACTGATAAAAAATCACATGAAATTTAGATCAACTCTGGTTCCTTCTAACACCAATATTAACTTGCATAATATAAATGAATTATTGTTATTGGCGGTGTATTCTACTACTACTTATGGTTATAACATGTATTTATTGTTATATTTTTATCAATGACTAGTCATATTGCTTTTTATTATCAGAACTGTAGAGGAATTCGCACAAAGCTGCATACACTGTATATGAATATTATGTCTTGTTGTTATGACGTTATCGTACTTACCGAAACCTGGCTAGTTCCTGAGATTTATGATAATGAATTTATAGACGACCGTTATTGTGTTTTTAGATGCGATCGTGACCGTTTAGCCACAGGAAAATTAGAGGGTGGGGGTGTTATGGTGGCTGTGCGTCGTGAGCTGCGACCTTCTAGGATGTTGACGTATTTTCAACATGTCGAAGTTGAACATGTAATAGTCCAGTTACCTACATCCCAGTCAAATAAAAAATATATTATAAGTGCTTGTTATATTCCTCCACGTACTTGCGATGATATCTACGCCCATTATTTTGATATGTTACAAGGTTTCATAAATGGTCCTAGCAGCGATTTATTCTTTGTTCTTGGTGATTTTAACATATCTAATATTGACTGGCATGTCAATGGAAATCACGCTATTGCATTCACTACAAATCCGTTATGCCGGCTTTTATTGAATTTTATTTCTGAGATTAACGGTAAACAATTTAATACATTTAAGAACAACTTAGGTAGAACACTAGATCTTTTTATCTCCAATATAGACTGCCAGATGATGTCTTGCAATGCACTTCTTGAACCCGATGGTCACCACCCACCCTTTACAACTTTGACTGAATTAAATTTACAATTCATACCAATGAAACACCACTCGGTTCTTAAACATAATTACAATAAAGCTAATTACGTTGATATTAATAAAAAACTCAGTAATATTAATTGGGAATTACTATTGTCTCCTCTTCCTGCTGATACAGCCGTCAATGTCTTGTATGATAAATTATATGAAGTGATTAGGCTGTATGTCCCATTGATGAGAACTAAAGGCTCTCAATATCCCGTTTGGTTTACCTCTTCCCTAATACATATTTTTAAAAAGAAGGAACACTATTGGTTAAAATGGAAAATATACCGCAATCTCTACGACTACCAAAAGTTTTCTAGTTACCGCAATCTCTTTCACGGTGAGTCGGCTAAGTGTTTTAAGTCCTATATTAAGTTGGTTGAAGATAGCATTCCTATAAACATAAAATTTTTCTGGTCTTACATTACTAACAGAAAGAGTCATTCGAATTTTCCATCCAAGATGTTTTTCAACAATAATACTTCTTCCAACCCTCCCGAAATATGTAATTTATTTTTAACTTATTTTAGTTCTGTATACGAAACCTCTACACTTGATCCTGAGAATTGGCAACCCTGTAATAACTACCTAGACACATCAACTTGTATATCTGATATTTATCTTACCGAAGATGTCATAAAGAGGGAACTAAAGACGCTTAACCCATCGAAAGGAGCTGGACCTGACGGCATTCCTCCAAGCTTTTTCATAAATACTTATGAGAGTATTTATAATGCCTTGCACATTGTTTACAATAAGTGTTTAAGAGAAGGATGTTTTCCTGCTGTTTGGAAGCAAGCGTTTGTTATACCAGTTTATAAAAGTGGTGACAAAAGTAATGTCGAAAATTACCGCCCTATCTCCATTCTCTCTGTTTTGTCGAAACTTTTTGAAAGGCTTGTACACGGTGTTTTATATTCCCATGTTCATCAGCTTATTGTACCCGAACAACATGGCTTCGTTAAACGACGCTCTACCACTACTAATCTCATGATATTTACTAACACTCTTTTTGAACACATGGATAATAGACTTCAAGTGGACGCCGTGTACACTGACTTTCGGAAGGCGTTCGACAAGGTAGATCATACTTTGCTTTTAGAAAAGCTTGCATACAATGGGATACGCGGTAACTTACTTCGCTGGTTTGTTTCATATATTTATAATAGAACCCAAAAAGTAGTAATAAACAGATTTGAATCCGATTTAATATTTGTAAATTCCGGCGTTCCACAAGGTTCCATTCTAGGTCCCCTTCTTTTTATTATATTTATAAACGATATTAAACATTGCTTTGTAAATTCAAATTTTTTAATGTATGCTGATGATATAAAGATCTATAAACCTTGTAAAACATTACAAGATTGCTTGCTTCTACAAGAAGATATCAATAGGTTAAGTGCCTATTGTATGAACAACAAACTTTTTCTAAGTTTACCTAAATGTTATACCATCACATTTACTAAAAATAAAAATAAAATTTGTTTCAATTATTCTATAAATAACGTGCATTTAAACAAAGTAGATTCTGTTCGGGATCTGGGTGTCACCATAGATTCGCGTTTACATTTTGACATACACATTGACAACATAATAAATAAAGCATATGGAATGTATGGTTTCGTCATGAGATCCACCCGCGACTTTGTGCGACCCTCTACACTTCTGCTACTGTATAAATCCTTGATTAGACCCCAGTTAGAATACGCCGTCCCAATTTGGAATCCTTATTATACTAAGTATAACGAAAGATTGGAGTTAGTTCAAAAGAAATTTATACGAACTCTTAATTACAAATGTAAAAATTCTAAATTACATTACGAGGAGTTATTGAAGCGTTATAACATCCTGAGCCTGGAATCTAGGCGATTACTTCTTAGTGTTATGATGCTTCACAGCCTGTGCAATAACAAATATGATTGTAACGATATTACAAATAAGTTATGCTATATAGTACCTAGGACAGTGTACCGACGAGCGGTGTGCGTGCCCCGGTTGTTTCACACTGTTAAGTGCCGTACTAACGCCGGAGAGCGAGCACCTCTTCGTCGTCTTGTACAAACATACAACGCACATTTTCTTGATTTAGACATATTTTCGTTATCAAGCCAAAAATTTAAGAATTCGGCAATTAATTTATTGTTAGCGTAGGTTCAACGGCTGTGCATTGTTTGCCTTCCTTCATTAGTACCTATATTTAATTAATTTTTCTTTTGTTAATCTGTGGACATTGGTGTGGGTTGTATGTTTATATACTTTAATATAAGTTAAAAACTAAAATTTTACTGTAACATACAACTGTTTTTTGTCCCTAATAAATAAATAAATAAATAAATAAGTAACGAGCCACCCAATCCGCCGAGGGGTGAAACTGCGGTTACAGACAGATAATGTACTCGGTTTAAATGTAGTGTTTTGGAAGTGGATTTTTATACAGACTAGGATTTGTTCGCTTATTGGAGCAATGACTGTAAAATATTGAAATAGGTACCATGATTTTTTAACAACAAAGTAAGTTAATCCGCACGCGATTAGAATGGGATGCGATCTTTCGGAACAGACCGCTCGGTAGCGTCGGCAAACTCACGCTGATCCTTGAGGTAACATGCAAAGATTTTGTTAATTTTTATTCACTATAATTACGTGACATAAATAGGCCTATTTTGTACACATGTACAGCCAGCAGCATAAGTAGCTGAACAAATTCAAAATTTCAAATTGCCTGCATATTTTTGTGTTCTTACCAATCTTTTTTTTCTCTTCAAAAAAATAAAATAACACAGATTTACTTTACTTCAAACTAAGAAAAATATGTTTCGGTTTAACTCAACGCGTATGTAGGCGATATGAAATTTTGATTTTGTACAAATACTTATGCTGCTGACTGTACAGAGTACAGAAGGAGAAAATTTGCTCGAGGATTATACAGCACTCATTTTGACATGGATGTTAGGTCTCATAAAGCCCAGTGGTTACTACTTCTAATGTCCTTCAAGATGGAACACACCAGTCTTTACACTACTCTTTGAAGGCTATAAATAGTGTGACTCTTGCTTTATAGAGATCTATGCAAACATCTGCACATACCCTTCGATTTCATATAATAGATTTATCGTCCTGTTGTCGCGTCGTACAGTAGATATAAGGAGTGTTCACATTAGCTCGTTTATCCCGCGTTAAGTGCATTACTCGGTCGCAATCTCGCGTCTCGTGTGACACCGACGCGGCTTCCGTTTAAAGCTATATCTACATGAGCGAGCAGGGCACGGGACGTGGCAGTATCGGGCATGGCAAGAACAAAAACACGTGTATTACGAAAAATGCAACAGACAAACTTAGGTAGCCAGTGAAAGACTGGCAGGTTAGCTAGGTTAGGGCCTGTATTGTCCTTGACAACTCTCACGACTAAGACGAATTTATTGACACCACTCACATAAAAATACGACAAGCCGTTTAGGCTCTAGGGCCTGCCGAAGAAATATACATACATACACTCGAAAAGCATAACCCTCCTTCTTTCGCAGTCGGGTAATAAGGGCTAGGTCAACTGATGTGGCTGTGAAATAACCTCTACCACCCTACTTCCTATTATTTTTATTTATATTATAAATGCAAAAGTGTATGATTGCTTCGGTGGCGTAGTTGTATTACCGTACGACTGCAATGCTGGGGTATCGGGTTTGATCCCCGGGTCAGGCAAAGTGATATTGGGTTTTTCTATTCACTATCAGCCCAGAGTCTGGAATTTGTGCCCGATATGGCGATAGGCTCGCCCCCTATCACATCATGGTACTAGACAGAATACACACGGCAAAAAGTGGGTGCATTAGTTGCGCCTCCGCCTAACCCTTCGGGGATAAAAGGCTTGATTGTGTGTATGTATGCAAAAGTGTATGAAGTAGTTTGGGAGTTTGATATGGGTATTGAAATTAACCCACACTAATATCAAGTCCCGGATTATCATAATATTATACCTAGATTTTATTTGTTACTGAAAAGTGTATAGCGGGTCTTTTATTCTGAGAATGGTTTTCCACGCGGGCGAAGAATAACAAAATCGGTACCATAACAATTTCCAAACATCCAAATCTATTAAGAAAACTATAGCCAATTCCAATCTCTTATCGCAACAACTATTTAAACTCGGCGAACAGCTTTTGAAACGTTTCAAAAATTCCGTTGCATTTTGCAAACTCCACTTACCCGGAACGGGTCTTTATTTAAATGAAATTCTTTCAATCCACACATTGGGTATTGTTCGGAGGGCCTCAGAGGGCGGTAGTCTTCGATCTCAGAGGGAACGTTATCTACATTAAAAAATCCCTCCTCAGGGCAGTGGAGACGCAGCAGCTTGTTCGGATTTTTTAAAAGGATTCGTGTTAAATGGATGAAAAGGGTGCAGGCAGGGGTTTTAAGCGTAAGGTTTAAAGAATGGATTTCGGTTTATTTTCCGTTTGGAATATTTTGATTTTTCTGGTCCTATAGCAGATGCTAATATGATGATGTTTCTATTTCATGAGTTCTATGCGAAATTGGCATCAGTGGCCAACTATTTTGTAAGTTTCTTACATAAAATATATGATTCTTACTCAAAGAGTTCTAAGATTATATAGAGCGGACGTTGGGAAAATTGTCATACAAAAATTTTGAGCCTGTTCATCAGTAACTCAATCTACCGTGAAATAGTAAAAAAACCTATGTAAAATGCATTAAAACACACTTCGACATGATCGTAATGTGCAAATTGGTATAAATATTCTTCCAAAATATTGTTTTCTTTACAAAATATAAGCATGCCGAGACATCTTGTCACATGGACGTGTCAGATAAGACAGCGACTTATTACCAATGAGCAATGAATTTGGACGAAAAATTTGGGCCTGTTGTCCGGTCTATAACTATACTGTTTAATGTCTTTATTCTTACTGGTCCTATAGCAGATGCCAATATGATTATGTTTCTATTTCATGAGTTGTATGCGGAATTTGCATCAGTGGCCAACTATTGTATGTTTCTTATACACAATACAATATATCATTCTTACATCACTCTAGTCATAAATGCAGGATACTATTAACCCTCATCAAACATAAATTCTTCAAAGGTAAGAACCAAATTTTTACAACAGCATCTTTTGGCTCATGCCGGTCTTTTTGCAACTACCTTTTGTTTCCATAACTCAATCTGTCTGCAAGTAGGTTGAAGATCCTTCAATCCTTAAACTCTGGACCGGAATGTTATCGTGAATGCACCGGCAGCTATGGACCCTACTCAAGTAACGTTTCAACTTTATCAGCGCTTTCGATGTGGGAATCATGTTTAAAGGAACAGTGACGTGAGTGGAGACTTCTTGCTAAAATAAATATCGGTAAATGTGATGTATTAAATCACCTAGTAGTATAGTGGCAGTATAGGTTGTGAAATTGGGTTAGATTAGGCACCAAGAAATGCGAGTTTTCTATCTTAGAAATATCCGTTGCCTGCAATTGGAATTCTGTTTGATATTACTCGCTACCTAAAAAAATAAACAGAAATAAAATAGATGAGAACTGAGCAATATTTCAACTTTGTATTTTTACGATCTTGTTCCATTAGGTTGTCACTATTGTTCCATGAATCACAATGTTAACTTAGTTCGGTAAATAAATAATAACTCCACAGTTTCCCCTGTCCCTCTAAGAAACCACTATCCGTCGAAGCAAACCTCGTGAATATATTCTTCGGACTCCATTAAAACGTCACTCAACGGCTACTGTTTTGTGACACACTTGCTTTTTATAGATATATTTTGGTAAATTGAGATGTATGTGTGGGGGAAGTGCATTGTGCACGCGATTTGTTTTTGTTTTTATTAGGGATGTATTGACACGTCTGCTGTCAAACGTCGGAGGGCGATGTATATTTGGTAAGTAGCGAATAGTTTTTTTTTTAGATAGGCGATCCTGCAGTCAACACCGGGAGAAACCTGCTAATGGGATACTGGAGTCCCCCGGCTTGACGACTGCAGGGGCCTGGGAAGGAAGTGGAGAGGAATATGGATGGGAAGGTGGGGGAAGGGAAGAAGGTTCGCAGGATGGGCGGAAAGAGAGGGTGCCAGGAAATGTTCGCGGGCCCTTTTAGGCCTCAATGTGTTTTACAACCAAGAGGTATACAGTATACACACTGACCTATGTGCCTCAGCCCGCGACTAATGTCCCCCCGCGCATGGGCGTGCATTGGGTGTGAAGACCCAAAGCACAAGAATTGCCTCGGGGGGCAGTAGCGAATAGTTAGGATGGTGTTCATTATCAACTATTCTTCTCAAAAGGAATAGAGAAAAAGTGAGATTGCGAGTCTTGTCAGACTTATTTTGGTGTATCCGATATTATAACCTGCTAGAGATCTACTCGGATTCACACGGGGAGAACTAATCATTAGCCAGATTCCAATTATGAAACAAAATGACTAAAAAGCATAACATTTTTGATCCAATTGCTACCAAACTTCACAAGATCACCCTTTGTTCCAATCTGAAGATGATTTAAGAAAAATAAAATAAAATCGCTCCAGTTGTTTTGGAGTCCCCAGAGAACATAAATACTCACATTTATTTTTGTATATTTAACCTATTAGTAGAGAAAGATTTTTCACAATCAGTCCTTTAATTTCAGATATTCCTGCATTCAAAACAAACTCTTCAGCTGTATTTTTCTAATTACAGTTAAATGACGAGACGTGTATGCCGCTCGTCTGATGGAAAGCGATACGACCGTCACGCCGCGCCGCCCAGAACTTTGAATAGCAAAGTACTGCGTTGCATTCCACTGCGCTCGCCACCCTGAGACATAAGATGTTACGTCTCATAATGCCCAGTCATTACGCTATAATGTCCTTCAAACTGGAACACGATAATGATTTCACACTGCTGCTTGGCGGTAGAAATAGACGTTGCGGTGGTACCTACCCAGACAGTTCCTCGTACCAGTAATAATAGTGTAGATTAGTAATTTATATGCAGTAGTCTATAAATAGATTACATTTCAGTAGGAGTACTACTCTAAAACCCACTGCATAAATAAATCACCTGTTCAGTTCAGTCGGATGTCACGAAATGAACAATCGATCGCAACTGCGGGCTACTTATTAATGCATGCGGATCCTCTCTCCTTGCCGAATCTGGGTCGGCTTTAAAGCACTTACAGGTATAATGTTTCGCTTTGTGGGTAACTAAATGTATAAGTTAAATCTCAAGTCTGTATCAAAGTTGATGTATTGTTTTTCTGTTCTGTGAAAATTTGACTATAAAAATTAATAATTTACTTTAGTTTTTTCTCTTTTGGACTGTATTCTAAAGGAGAGTTGTATACTACAATAAATATTTTAAATTACGGATGACGATTCTCACACTACCATACCATACCATACCAGCCCTGTATTATATACTGCCCACTGCTGAGCACGGGCCTCCTCTACAACTGCGAGGTTTAAGGCCTTAAGTCCACCACGCTGGCCTAGTGCGGGTTGGCAGACTTCACATACCTTCGAAATTCAGAGAACTTCTCAGGTATGTAGGTTTCCTCACGATGTTTTCGTTCACCGTTAAAGCGAGGGATAATTCACAAAACATACACACATAACTTTTTTAGAAAAGTGAGAGGTGTGTGCCCTTGGGTTTTGAACCTGCGGACATTCGACTCGGCAGTCCGTTCCACTCCCAACTAGGCTATCGCTGCTTGTTATTCTCACACTACTTATTATGTATTTTTTTTATAGCATATGCCGGTACACGGATGAGGGTTTTTGGTGGACATGAGCCTACACAGTTCGTTATTCAGATGTGGAAAGTCTAACATCCCTGTCTTGCATGTGGTTACTAATTGGTCATACCATCACCTGAGCTCCGATGTGTTGCGACGAAGGACATACATGGTTAAAACAAAACACAAAAAAGTCACTTATTTATTTTACCAGATAATTCTTTTACCTTACCTTCATCATAGCTCTACTACCAACTATACAGTAAATAAATTCTATAATCACCCATGCCTTAAATCATATCCCAGCTGCACTGAAGAAAACTTTCAAATTACTTGAACCACACATCATAAGAAATTTTCCACTAGTATTCCTGCGAAGTTTACCGCAGCTGAATCTCTGAGGACTAACAGGTACTGCGCTGATTAAGTGAACCGTGCTCTAAGGCTATTCGGCCAGATTAATATTAAAACTTTTAGATATAAAATGCGCACGATGAAACTATCGGTGGGAGCGTAAGTTTCCCGACCAAGTCTTTGATTAAAATATCATGCCAGGTAACGTATTACGTAACTAATAATTTGAATAAAGAACTTTTTGTATGTATCTTTTTGAAATTCTTATTTCAAAAATATTGAGGATATTTTCGTTTATATTACTAACCGTAAAGTACCTTAATTAGTCGATGTTTTAAAGAATTTCTATAAGATCACAATATTGACAAGAATGATATTCATCTCTGAAGTTTTTACTGGTGGTAGGTCTCCTATTATGTAAGAGGCCGTCTGGGTGGGTACCACCGCAATGTCAATTTCTACCGCCAAGCAACAGTGTGCATGCACTGTTGTGTTTCGGTTTGAAGCACATTGTAGCCAGTATAACTACTGGACATAATGAGACTTAACATCTTATGTCTCAGGATGACGAGCGCAGTGGAATGCCACACAGTACTTTGTAAGTCAAGGTGCTGGATGGTGTTGCTACTGTTTATGGGTGGTCGTATCGCTTACCATCAGGCGAACGGCACGCTCGTCTCGTCATTCAATGCTATAAAAAAAAAAGAAAAATAAAGTTCGAGCTAATGTAAAGAGTAGAAGATTCGCATATCTGAGACAAATATAACGTAAGTAATGTTTATTTCGTTTGTGTAACGAATGCCGCTCAATTTTAAGACCTTAATTAATAAAAATTCAAGGTGAGTGTTATGATTTGACGGTTAGGTGTAACAAAAATAATAACACAAATAAATAGACGTAGATAATACGAACTTTTCGCACCACGTGACGTGGGTAAGCCGAGCGTTCGCTAACAAATCTAATTTGCGCGGCCACCGTTACGTGCCGATTTTGATGGGACATTTTTGAAGCATCATTGTGCTTAGCGTACTTGTTAATGTTTGAATTTCACCGGTTTTTGACTAGAAAATGATTAGGTTTTTTTTTGTATGCACGTTAACGAGTGACAGTAGTTTCATGATGAAATACTATTCGTAAATAGTATTACCATTCCGAACTTTGAGTTACAAATATATGACAAGAAGTACTACGCTCAACTCTGGTCACCGTGTAAGATGTTCTCATAATGTCCATTAATTACAATGATTACATACGTAATACTGATTACACACTACATCACTTGCTACAATGTCTTTCAACTTGGCTTGCATACTTATCCATTCAGACGAATTCTCGCATACGAGAGATCACTATAATATTATTACTGCCTGCCGAATAACACGATACAAAGTCGTCTTAGTAACATTATAAATCTGCATTAATTGCCTACCCTTTGCAGATAGAACGAGTCCTATTCGGATTTTTATTTGATTTTCAACTGCACAATAGCTTGCGAATTAAGTGCGAATCAATTTTAGAATAAAAATCCACTACTATTTGTCGCCGAGCGGCGCGAACTATTTTGAATATGGTATCGCATTCGAGGCGAGTGCGAGTGCCGGCTCGGGACTAATTGACCGTTGGACGGACGCCGGACGCGGCGTGCATTATTCACTCGTCGAGTCTTCGCCAATCGATTAACTGTGCCCCAACTACGAGACGACATTTTCGATATGCAGACAATAAAAATATAAATTTAATGTTATAGTGAAACTGGCCTGACCGCTGCATAGCGTAGAAATACACAATGAGGTACTTATCTGGGGGACCTCTCGCAGACAAGAATTCGTTCAGGAAACGCGAGAAGTAATAGTACATTCGGAGCAATTTTAAGCAAATAACATTTTTCGATAGATATTATCTTTATTACACCCTGCCAATTGCGCTACATACAATAAATATCTATACTATAAAGTAGTAGAACCCGATGTGCCTGTACATTGAAAGATATGTGATAATAAAGAAAGGGGGTATTATTATTATAATTCGGGAAACTACAGAAGAGTAATGGAAAACAAATCAGCGATTTTTATAATTCTTTTCTGTCTGTTGGTTTTCTGTTTGATTATATTTTTTCTTTGAATATAACAATAGTATGTACAATATTGATGCATCTTATTGCAAAGTGATTCATAATTCTTGTAGCCAAAGTCGAATGGACGTTGTCTTCTAAGCTTTACAATCGTGGTTGCATAGTAGGGGCACCACACGCGAGTGTAATGGACCTAACTAAAAACAAAAGCGCATCAGTCGCGCACTCTCCGGATCCGGTAATATTATACTGCGTGCCAAATCAGCGCCATTTTGATAACAATGCCCTTGTTTTCGTTTGGTTTTCATTACCAATGAGTATATTTAACATCAGTGTCTAAAGGTTTTGGTTTTAGTGACAGTGATGCTTTATATAGCGGCAACGTGTCATGGCCGCAGTCACAGAATGGCTTAGAAGAATGAATAATAATACCTTAGTTTTATTTTACCAAATAAGTTACAGTTTTTCGATACGTCCAACCGTGGTGGCATCGATATATGCATAGGGTCATTCGGGGCAACAGCACGCAGTGGATAAAAGTTCGCATGGTCAATATCTCGGAACCTATTGAGGGGTTCAGAAACTTTTTTGGCTAGATCAGGGGCGCGTCAGGGACGATGTCAGAGCCACAAGCTATTTACCAAGCCTCACTTGTTTAGCGAAAAACGGTGATCAACGTGATTTTGTTGATTAGTTACCAATAATTTGTGCTAGGAAAAAAGTGTATGGCTAGACGATGCATCAATTTAAAAAGTCCGTTAATTATGTTAAGTTTACATGATTATTATAGTATTTATTTTAGTTATTAATTCTGTCCTAGAAAATAAATGCGTCTCAACTAACGTGTGATTGTTTAAAATATTCCCTGTTTGGGTAAGAGTACGAGGTTAAAAGTGCGCACCCTGTTATAACTTCATTACAATGGTCACACGGTTTTTTCTTCTTTAAGCTATAATGAAGTTGAATATTATTTGTAAAGATTTTTAGACCTAATACAGAAAAAAAATATTCTCATTAAACACTCTGCGTAGTTTTACCCACATAACGGGTCAATAGTACGAATTTCTTTAGATGCACTTAAACATTTATTGCAAAAAAATCAATGAAGGAATGTACAAAAACTCATTAAATAATTAAAATAGAATAAATTTGCTTTACATAGAGTGATAAAACGTTTTTCAAGACACTATATTTTTGACAGTGTAGACGATAGAAAAAATGTGCGTACTTTTAGGGCGAATGACCCTACGCCTCAGTATGTCGGGTCGGGTCAAATATATGACAACCATGTATGTTACAAGGAGCTATAGTAAGGGTTCTATAATCTATGTTTCTCATAGTCTGACCTAGATTTGTATTCAGTAAAGTTTTGATTCCACGTGCATTTTTTTAAAGCCTAACGTACAAAATTGCCTTTTAATGAATTATAATCAGTCACATGTAAAGGAATCCACAGTCTATGAATCCATGAAGTTTTTCAAGAAAAGATTATGATTGATGAGATTTATGGAATCAGCTAGAGGAGGCTTAGAGGCTCTTCTACGCGGTGGAACATGGGTAGGGTAACTGAGATTTAATTCTATAGCTATATTATCTTTGACGACTCATCCTGCGGTGATTTGTGATAATTCTTTTTGGACAATCCAACATTGCAATATAACACTGGCCGGAAAAAACTAACCTTTTTTTTTTACTAATTTGCTTTTTAAAAACGAAAGAGTATTTAATCATGGTATTTTTTAATTCCTTTTTTAAATGTTAGCTAATAGAATACAGTAATATGAACATAAGTATCATGTTTACAGAAAATATCATATTTAATGAGAACGTTATTACTAGAATGAAGTAGTAATGGCGGGAGATAATTGCGCGTGTAACAGATGCGGTGTTGGCTTTATGAGTGATGTGCAGTAACCGCGGTGTCATGTGGACTCACGCTCATAAAGCTGGCTGCGATGATAAAGTCGCGTTCATATTGCGTTGTGTACTAAATTAAAAAATGTACGTTTTTATATGGGGCAGGATTAATGATAAGTTTCATAGGGATTAAATGCAATGATATAGGGCGAAGCTATTAACGCATACTTCAATAAGTTTACGTACTATTATAGAGTGTGAAGGTATAGACTTAACGCAGATTCCAATCACAGGGTACACAGGCCTCTTCGAAAAAAAATGCACGAACTTTGATAGTCTGACTTGATCTTAGTTTCATAGCTTAGGAATATCTCTATTAGCCAAATAAATTGGGAAAGGTGTACTATTTTATAGGTAAATTATACGGGCCATTATTTTTTTTGGTTTCAGACGGCGTCACTAATTATGGTGAATGAGCTGAAACTTCATACTTTTCAGTGCGTAGTTGCCTGTCCTGTCATAAATTAAAATTATATAATATAATAAACACCTACATATCTCCTTACTCCCCTCCAAGAGTCATTTAGTGAATTTAAAATTGTCTCTCATTGTGAAAAATATTTTTAAAGATATGTGACCATACGAACAAGACCTAATGCTGTAAAGTCATGAGAAATGCTATTGTCTAGTGTTTGTTGTACGACCACTCTGTTTTATTATTTTCTTTCAGGAGTTGTGGTAAGCGCCGCCATTTCTCATTAACAGTAGCACCAGAGATTTAACTTACAAAGCTTGCTGATGCGTTTGTCATTCTGAGACATTGGATGTTGAGTGTCAATGTCGTGTAATTACATTGGTAACGATTTTGCTCTTCAGCAGAGAAATAGACAATGCTGTGATACCCAGGCGGTCATTATAGATATCTACCACTCATGGGAAAATACATGGCGTATAGTATGTGTTATTGTTGAAATATATAGGCAAGGAAAACTGACTGTACCTGATAGGAAGTAGTGTAGCGTTTAGATAGAGGATCTACTGACGACATCATTAGTCGACACAATTATGCCGGCCTCTCTAAAATATATAATCAAGTTTATCAAAACACATTTCAGTATCTTAAATCGCTTATAATCCATATCAAAAATATATTTACATGTATCCAAGGAAGACCCTTCGACAGGGTATCCAAATGTCGCCTTACCTGCCCTTTCGACAGCCATTACCTCCTGACCTCCGTAATAGTCTATATTAATTGAATATCCAGAAGAACCGGCCTGTTTCAGTAGCTCAGGTAATACTGGGGCTATAATTCATATCGGTTGATGCTGATGTCGGTTTCTGATGGTAAGGGATTTTTGGTTTCGTACGCTTTTAATATGTTTATGAATCGTCGATATCATGTGTCGGCACGTTTTGTCAACGTTTACGTGTACGTCAGGCTGTACAATCTTAGAACATGTTACCATGCAAGTAGGGGAAAATAATGATACCAAATTGAAAGAGTACTATAATGTAGGGACAGGTCCTTCTCTTAATGCCTTTTTAATTTTGGTGTATTATAAAATCATGTGTTTCTTGTTTGAAAACATAGATGTCGCTTGATGACGTTATCCGACTAAATTGAAAATAGGTTTCAATTCACTACAGCTACAGTGAGCAAGTGACTATTTTATTCTTATATCTTTATACTCCATCAAGTAATTGCAAAATGTTACCATAAATAAAATAAATATTCTGTTTCGGAGTTTATTAAAATATATTTGAATTAAATAAACTACCAAACTTTTAAATTAAATACGAAATACGCGTAATCTACTTTATAAAGTCATAAAATATATTTGAGAAAATAAATTATTACAATTGTTATAAAAATAAAGATATTCTCAAACGTGTAATAAACATACTAAGTACGCATCGTAGTAGTTATTTTGTACTTTTTACTTGCAGCAACGAAGTAAGCTGTCAATTGTCAAATAATTAATGAATAATGGCATTCCGTTTGTCATTAGTGCCTGTTGTTTTTGTTGATATATTCAACAATTTACAACTTAGTGCTTGTTATGTGCTAGTGTTTCTCCAAACCTCCGTAATTCAGCGAGTTGAGTCCCTGCTCCTCGGGTTTACGTCGAGTGTTTTCATCAACCTAGTGCTTCTCAGTGAACTCGTTGAGTTGAGCCCTGCTCCTCTGATTAGCGTTGAATGTTTTTACAAGTATTGTTCGAGACAGAGACTCTTAAGACTTTAAAGTGCTGCTGAGTAACTTTATCATGTCTAGTAAACGTTGTTGTGTTCCTCAATGTCCAGAAATTGAAGGTACCCCGACGGTTACATACAGGACATCAAAACAGTACCTAAGATGAAAGTATTGTTTTATTACTTAGTACTGTTTTGGCGTCCGGTGGTAACGAATATTGTGTCTGATTATATCTATAACGTCTGAGAAAAATAAATGATTATAATTAAGAGTATTGTGAGTTTTATTTGGGGTTATTTTCTGAAGCCTTATAATCCCTCATTTTATTCATAAACGTTATGAACTACAGGTATTTGAAAATAAATTAACTTCACTAAAGTATTTGTAAAAACGGGCTGAAAACAGAAATTGCGGTAGACGTATAGATCTAATTATATACATAGCAGGAAAGTTGTAGGTGCATAGTAACAGATGGCGCCACCAATCGCTTTCCTTCTGAACCCATCGAGTAAAGCCTCTATACCTATATACAAAAGTACTCTGTGGATACTATCACATTCCAATTACGAGCTATATTAGCTGCCGTGTAATAGGTGAGTCTATTACCATTTACCGGCCATAACTCAAGACTCTAATCTGATGAGCAGACTCGAATCAAACCCGAGACCTCACGGCAGCCCACAAAAAACTAAAATCATAAACATAGCCGTCCCAAAGCGTCCCAAACACGGGATAATAGAGTCGCTGGATGATTTGTCGGATCGATCCCTATTTTAGGAAATTGGATTTGTAGATCGCTACAGATAAGGCGAGGGTCGCCGACGGAATAAACGGTAAAAGTTTACAGGGAGCCTGTTATCACTGATTTGCGTATCGATTTTGTATTTCTTTCAGGGATGTTTACTTGATTTAACGTCTTGTATCGTTGGGTTTCAGGAAGATCAGTGTTGTTAAGTTCATAGAACCTCTTGTATAAAGGGTTCGTGTGTTCATAAATTCACTGAGTCACTATTGAATTCCTCGGTGGCGTTGTATTATGGTACGACTGCAATGCTGAGGTCTCGGGTTTGATCCCCGGGTCGGGCAAAGTGACATTGGATTTTTCTATTCTGTATCAGCCCAGAGTCTGAAATTTGTGCCTGATATGGCGATAGGCTTGCCATATCATGGGACGGAATACAGAGGGCGAAAAGAGGGTAGGTACATCAGTTGCGCCTTTGCCTCCCACTTCGGGGATAAAAGGCGTTGGTGTGTTATGTACTATTGAATTCGTTTAACCTTATGTATAAGTCATGTCCGTCTTGAATGGTTAGGTAGATATACAAGCACGCTACGGTTCGTCGACTTTATTTCTGTCCTATTATAGGGGAAGAACTTATCGCCTTGTCACAAACACTTATGGACTCCTGTCTTTTCAGATGAAAGTATATTTTGTTATAATATATTACCTAACTTGGGTATAAAACCTAGATCTTAATTGTTTTTTCGGTCTTATTAGTAAATTTAGATGACACCAGATGAAGTATGTAATTTTTTTTTCTACTTATGAATCCACGACATACAAAATTAAGAAGGTTACATTGTAGCCATGTCCTAAAATTAAGTATTCTAAAGATGGCATAAATCTTCTCCAGGTTTTAAGTTAAAATTCTGCTGAAATTTTATGATCTTCATTTGCTTAAAACAAAGTAATCTTTGCTTCGCTGCTTTAGAACCCAGTGATGTAATACCTTCCTACTTTACCTATACTAGTTAACCTTATGAAACAGTGTTTTACTAATCCCTATTTTGTTATCAGGAATGAGAGACAAAATACGGATTGCATAAATCTTTAATAAAATATATTAATAATAAAATATTAAAGTTGTTTTTATCGATTATTTTGGAGTTAATATAAATCAAACAGGTGTCGCTCGCGGGTCTAATTGTGTTGTGTCTTTCCTGGTTGCACTCTATACTTTTCCGGTATAAAAATTAGCTTAAATATGAATCCAGACTAGGGTCTATTAGTACCAAATTTCATCCAAATCCCTCCAACAGCACCTCCATTTACTTGTAACGTAACAAATTATTGGATTTATAATATTAGAAGATGCTCTGGATAGTAAAATCAGTAATAGTGAGGGGACAGCCGCGGGCGCCGGGCGGGCATTCGTTACGGACTATAGCCGATAATTGCGGTTATTAGGCTGTTTAGATAAGCCGCCACTCCGGGACGCTCGTGCCAAGATACTGCTTTATAGCTTAGAGTTAGTTTTAGTATCGGGATTATTGGGAATGAGAACAAGTTGTAAATGAGAGTGTAATAGCCAGAAACGCATCAATGTTTTCTGGCGTCGCGTACGCTAACATTTTTTTTTATTAAAGAATGAAAAAATATTTATTGCTGGCACAATAAAAAAGAAAAACTACACTACCATGAAACTGACAGATGCTAGTAACAGTAATGCCTCACTTTTTGGCTGTGGTAATAATATAATTTACCATAGATGAGTCATTTTTCTTCAAAATCATCTTTTGTTTTCTTTTTCCTCTTTAGTGTGGGGTCGGCGTAAACACCTTTTCAAACATGCTGCGGAGACGCAATTTGGCTGGCGGAAGACTGCCTGCTTGCCTGACGCATATTAGAAAAATCGATGAAGTAGTGTTTCATCTGAAAACGAAAAAAATACTGGTTTTGCAGTACTATAAAAACGTGTTCCTCCTAGCCGATTTCGGCCACGGCAGCCAATCTTAACGGAGATCAGCCAGGTACGCATGAGATATTATAGTGCACAAGTGTGTGCGCAATACACAGGTGCACTCGCAATTCCTTGACTCTCACAGTCCGGCGAGACGGCAATCCCACAAGACCGGAGAGAAATCAGGTGCAGGACCAACGGCTTCACGTGCTTTCCGAGTCACACCTCCAACTTCCCGACTCCGAGCTGCGGCTGCGCAATTTTTAAGATGTAAAAACCCAGTCCTATACGACACCACTAAATCAAGGAGAGGACATAACTGCATCATCTGAACAATTTATAGCTTTTTATAATAGCATGCCCTTATATGCAGTTCACGTCACATATCCAAAATCTCGCATCCCATTCCGAGCGCAATAATTCCCCAATTTATCCGGCTGCTTACCTTTATATTGGGGTAAAGCAAGAAAAACTATTAAAATAATAGCCCGCCGATTTCCGTTCAGGGCACGTCCCGGGGTAATTTCGTAGGGTCGGCCCCTGTAACTGCATTACAATGGTATGGCGGCAGGTGGCTTGTCTACCTCTCAGTCTTAAAGTTGGGTTTGATATCTTGTGTTCTTACATTGTCTATAACTGCACTGATAGTTGTAAAACATGGTAAGTTCATTGCAATTTTATGCCTGATTTATTTTAATGTTTGCTTTGCAATGCAACCAGCCCTGTATTATATATTGCCCCCTGCTGAGCACGGGCCTCCTCTACCACTGAGTGGGTTTAAGCCTTAGTCCAGCGGGCTGGCTTATGTTTGCTTTAGTGTAATTTTATCATTATAATCATATACGCGAAGTCAAGTGTCAACTGTTGAACATAAGCCGCCAAAGGTCTCTAGACGGACAGATGTTAAAAGCAGTCCGAATATAATGTGTTCCTGTGGGAAATTTTATAGTGGGTGTTGATCGCGGCACCGGCAGGGAGGCAAGACCTTACTCAAAATAAAAAAAATAATTTTTCAGGGAATAAAAGTAGCTTATAACTGTTAATCTAGGATACGGTCAATGTGAGCGCCAAACATGTTCCAATTCGTTGAGTAGCTAAAGTAGAATGAGCAATTTTGATATTGAGCATATAACACACGAACAAAGTGTTTTCATGTTATCAGACTCTAAGAAAGTGCCTAGAACATTATTCTTAGTTGTAGTAAACTTATCACTTAGAGAATTAAGTTACAATAATATTGCTTACTAGCTGTTGCCCGCGGCTCCGCCCGCGTGAATGAGTTTTCCCGGGATAAAAAGTAGTCTAAGTTACTCCTTATTACAGCAGCTACCTGCCAATAAAAGTCCCGTCAAAATCCGTCCAGCCATTTCAGAGATTAGCCGGAACAAACACACAGACAGACAAAAATTGTAAAAAATGATATTTTGGTGTATGTACCGTATATATATATTCATATACATGTAGTAAAAAACGGTTATTTCAATATTACAAAGAGACACTCCAATTTTATTTATATGTTTAGATTAGTCTTATAGACTAGATTTATTTATTTATTGCTAAGAACCTAGATCTTACAACAAAGGATAAAAAAAAAATGGATGGGATTCTTCATTAATGTCTTAGGATTTTTTTTCAGTTTATCAGTGTATTTTCATTGCAAACCTTTAGCACAGAACGAAGTCTACGAACAAAATTATAAATGTGATTGTTCGCTGTATTTAATTTATTTACCACGCGATCTCAGAAAAAAGGAAAACGTCCGTAAACTCCTTGGGGTAATAAAGTTGACTTTTGTTTTGTTTTAATTATACCCGCGCCGCGTGAGGGGCGGACAGAGTTAAAAAGATAATTAGGTTTAATATTAACTGCATGCTCGATGTTTGCCAACTCTAAGTTATGTCCAGGGGTGTAAGTTGTTGCATAAATTTTGAGGGTGCGCAAAGTGGGTTAGATACATCCAAAACTTTCATAAAAATCTTTTTAGTTTTTATTCAATTTTATTACTTGGATAGGTTATAAAATTTTAGTGAACAAGACACGAAGAGAAAAAGCGCTAAAACCTCTCGTACGAGCGAGTAGAATTCGGGGTCAATTGGACTACATCTGCGATAACAGACGCCATGATTCTGACGAAGGACGTAACGGCTTTCGCAGTTGACATTGTGGTATTTGCACTTCAGAATAATGAATGCTGTAAACATATGTACAACGGAAAAAAACTTTTATTGAAGATATTCGCTGTTGTTGATCACAATATAATAATCTTCGATCAGAAATCGGACATCGCAAACAGTAGAAGTTGGAATTACTTTACAAGATTGTGTAGGAAAAATATATATAGGTAGTATTTTTTTGTGTTGGTGCAAGATGTGCAGAATTTTATAAAAATGATCAAAAAATTTATATCGCTAGTACCTATATTTAAATATAGAATGCAAGACCTCTATGAATAAAGTTAAATCCAAGCGCAAGTATTTGTTTGTATTCGTATGATATGCTGCATTTGAATTTTACAACCTTTTTATATTCAAAGTTTGTGGCAGTGCAATCCCCTTTTCTACGTTTAAAAAAATCCAATTAAAATGCAAAATGCCATTGAAATAAAATGCTCCTTGTCTATCGCGAATGTTTATGTATTTATTATGGGCAGAATTTCTTTTTTTATACATACATCTTGAAATCGGAATCCAAGTATTTTTTCTCTCCAAAATTATATTGCCTTTATAAGAGCCCATGCTTACAACATTTTTTATTTATTAACGAATCTAGAATTTGTAGTAAACGTTATGAAGTCGGGTGTTCTTTAAACCATGATATCATATTTTTTATAATATTGTGCATATTGTTTGCGCTGACCGCTGATAAAGCGTAGAGAGTGCGTGGTATAAAACGATTTCGGCTCATTTATGCTGCTCTTGCAAATCCATACAGTAACTATTAATTGAAAGTACCTATTGCTATTGGCAACGTTGTATATTTTTTTTACAAGCACATCCTCAGTATCGCGCGTTATTTATTGAATAAAAATCAAAACTGTGTCATGTAGGTACCTACCATAAATTGCTCACAAAGATAATTCCTCATACCAAGTGTCTCGCTCTATTCTTTTAAATGTATTTTAAAAACGAATTACACAGCGCATAGTTCTTAGCCGGGTAACATACACAATGCATTGTGAGGGTTTTATTCTTCAGAATGTTGAGTGGGTACGGGAAACAGTTTGCGTTCGTCTTCCCCTTCCGTTGGACGAGGCATGAGAGTCAGCGTCGAGCGGCGCGACTAGCGATTTTGGTACCAACATAGTTCTATATTAAGTTTATTATTCAGGAAAAGACTTTGCGATTGTTTTGAATCTACAAATTGTATTTAGATAAACAATATATGTGTAAGGTACTACATTTTAATACTCAGAACTCTCTACAAAATGATTTAGGTATTTTTATAAGTCCACACAGACTAAAATCCATAAACTGTGTCGTATTTTACATAGCTTTCTATGGACAATAATTTTTGTAACGATGATTCGAGTTATCTACCATTATTTCCCTGTACACACTTTATTCGACTTACCCCTGTACTGCCCGCTGGTCTCTCGTCCCTTGATGCCGGCAGGGGGAAGGCACCATATGTCGCCTGGGTGACAATAAATTTTATCGCCTCTCGGTGCGTATTCTCCACTACAAAACCGTAAGCTTGAATTTGAAACATAAACGTTGCGGTATATATTTTATATAAATCGTACACTGTCACTTTTTATACACACGCGTGGGGAATTTTGAAAAGTTTGGACTTAGGATCAATATTCGTAAAACTTGTGGGTTTTGGGGAAAATTTAAATAATCCTTTTCGTGAGGAAATCTGCTTCGAGAATTTTCAGTTAGAAAGTCGAGGGTATGCAAAGTCCGCTAACCCGGACATGGCTATAATATAATGTCCTAGGCGATTCTGCCCGATATGTGCCACGAGGCAAGCGTATGATTATACTAAATACGAATTTGAAGACCAGTATTTTTCATCAAATAAGAAGAAGATTCAAGAATTTTATTTGCTCGATGTGGGCATCACACCCAGAACCTTATCGTTCGTAACCCAAATACGCTGTCTTCGGACCAATTAGTGGGTTTTATATTTTTCTTCTTTAAATATAGTAAATTTGCGTAGATCGTTGCATACGGCCCTACATCATCACTCAATATACCAAAGCAAAGCAAAGAGTTCCGATCCCATATGCCTCTTTCAAAGACACAATGCATCAAAATTCCAAGGATACATCCTATGCTGAGAATTAGTTCAAAGATCCGTTTCATTGCACCAGACTGCATTATTTACATGGTACACTCGGAACATATTTTATGTGCGACCAATCGATGCGTCCCGGCGTGGGACGCGCGCAATGAACCGAAATGTCCCCGTTGCCAATTCTAAATTTGACTTCGGTAGTGGAATAAAATGTTTTGCTATTCACTTGTATAGCGATATTGAAATAAAGATTGTGAACTATTTGAAATGAAAAGGAATTTATTTACTGATCGGTGTTTGGTGTTTTTTACTTATTAGCTTTGATTGTTGGATGTGAATGTCAAATATCTTTGTATATTTCTCGCTGCAAGATATTCTTTGGTAGAAGATAACTGGCAAGTACTTACGCAATTCATCTGATGGTTTTATCATCGCGGTACATGTGCATCCTCATTGGCATTTCGAAATAGGGGAGCGAAGATGTATTAGACACACTTATTTATTTTTGAACTTACATACCTATACGCAATTTCGAATCTGCCACTTCACATCGGTTTCCAGTAAGTCCGTGATAAATACACATACTTTCGTCATATTCATAAAGCTATAATTGAATAATTGTCCAGCAAACTAGACCTTACGTTGCTGAAGTTTATAATAGGTATGTTAAAAACAGTTTTTCAAAGGACACTCAAACGTAACCGTCTTTTGTAAGAACTTCAGATCACATTTTTCAAATTGAGTGTATCTAACGCTAAATATTTTGCATAGAAGCTGCCGTAAAAATAGTTAGCTATAGTTCCTAGGAAAAATTATAGATAATATTTTGGAGCGCTAACTTTAAATCCTATTAATCAATAGATAATTACTTTGATAAGTTTCCAACCTAAAATATCTATTATATAACTTCTTTTAATTATAATAACCTGTTGTTGCTTGTAACTTTTTATATTAGTATTCTAAGCGCCTACACAAATAATGATAGCAACGTGGCACGGCGTCGTATTTAACTGACAGTAGGCGTCTTCAGACGAGGTACTGTCGCCAATTTATCCGGATCAAAGAGCTTTTGGAGAATTAGCCACGAACGTGTCGCCGTAGATAAGAATTACCTGTCTCACTGCTACTATGGTGTTTTGATAATCACCAGAGATAAGTGAGAAACAAGTGAGTATTAATTGTAATGCTTGATTTCAACTGGTATATAAAAAGTTAATGTTATAAAATCTAAACAATAATTTAAAAAAATATGAATGTTTAATTATGAACTGAAAAAAATGATTTATTTTATATTGCTTATGTCTCCGACTTCGCACCTTGCTGAAGGTAACCTAACTATAAATAATTCTGCGGGCTATCCGCTATCTCTGTAAATTCAAATTGCAACCAAATCGCTCCCAAAAGTGTAAATTATACACTTTTAATTATTTACATTTGGTTTTAAATAAGTAAAAAAAATGCAGTTACATTTTTACGCATAACAAACGCTTAGAAAATTATTTTATCTCCATTAAAATGTATAGAATAAAATGGTCACAAAAAAAAGAAAATGATTCGTCGCAAGTAGGTATAAAATGTAGTGAATGTATGTGAATCTCCAATAAACAAATAAAATAAATAAAGTATGGAAATTCATCTGAAATACATCGCGAGTATCTAGTGAGTATCGCTACCATGGTATACACGACAATATTAATATTTACGTAACATTTTCCATCGCAACCTCTAGTTTATTACTATTAAACTTTTATTGTGTAATCGTGTTATTGCTTCGTAATTGTAATTCCATGTTATTTGTTGGGATAAGGGATTCTTTATTGTAATAATATTAAGCCTCTTACCTACAGTCCGTAGTATGGACCATCCAGGGCCGTAGTGAAGGGGGGGCATCATGGGGCAATGCCCTACCTTAAAATACTAATGCCTACCTTAGTAATCAACTAATAATAAGCAAAGGACTGTAAAGCAGATTATGAGGGAACATAAATATGGTTTGACGGATTTAAGAGAATTTTGATACACCCTGTATATCACCCAAACAATTATATAAGTATTAATCTGACTCACACATGTTCACAAATCAAGAAAGTCAAAAATCGATTGACCAGAACATGTTCAGAACAGATCAACTAACATTTTTACTTCCGCCCTAGCTGTAATCACAGCTGCCCTACCTAAAATCCAAGTCTAGCTACGGCCCTGGGACCATCGCTATAAAATATTCTATGATAAAATCACAAATGTATTGTGTTTGAAAGATGATAGAGAATATCACATGCAATAAATGGTTGATATAAGTAAGTTTACATTAGTTTTCTGTTTCGTAATAGATTCTAATGTGTGTATAAATCGTAGTATAATAAACAGCAATAGTTTTGTTTAGAATCTGAGCCTGAAATGGTTGACAAGCGCATTGCATTGCCATACAAACTCTGAATTGGAGACACTGCAGGACTATATCTTGAGGATAAATAGGCGGTAAGAGAACGCGAATTCTAGATTTACTACATAGTAGACTGTATTGGTGGCGTAGTTGTATTACGGTACGACTGCAATGCTGAGGGTTCGATCCCCGGGTCGGGCAAAGTGATATTAGATTTTTCTATTCAGTGTCAGCCCGGAGTCTAGAATTTGTGCCCGATATGGCGATAGGCTCGCCCCCTATCACATCATGGGACGGAATATGCATGGCGAAAAGTGGGTGCACTGGTTGTGCCTCTGCCTACGCATTCGGGGATAAAAGGCGTAAATATACATAGAGTATATAGTAGCTAACTACGTACAGTTTACAAGCTCGCGGTAAACATTGCAAAGTGCGTGTGCTTTAACTTGAAGTGCGCTCTCAAATCCTGAGAAATCGCTGCGGCTTCGAACGTCTTTCAACACGTCTTCGTTATGGCGCGAGTGATGAGAGACAGCGGGGAGATACATTCCATACGATATAATTGGATGTGTAGATTTTCTGACATTGGCAGAGGTTATCGCACCCACTTTTCGCTAGCTTTGTTTAATACCTAAAAGGAGGCGTGCGCATTGGCAAATACTTTACTATTGTCGACCTTTAAAGACAAGAAATGTGGATTAAGAGGGAAATGAATGGGTAGTCTCTAAAACGGAACTTCGCAGATAAAGGTCGGGTTGATTCCAATTCCCGGACTTTAAGAAGTGTAGCATTAATCATATATTTATTACAGCAATTACAATCATTATTACAGCAGCTTACGGCGGCCGCTGCACTTCTAAATCGCAGTGATCAATAAGAATTAACAGAATATATATCTTATTTTAATATTTTTTACAAATTACAATTAACCAGGTGATGCTCACGGCTCGGTCCGTGTGTTAAATCTTTACCGGAATAAGAGCACTATTGTGTACTTTTTAGCCATAGAAATACAATTTCACAGCGTACTTATAATAATAAAACGCTATCTCTCGCTCCATACGCCACCAAGTCCTCGGTATAATGCAGATTGATTCGGCTCAACTCGGAGAAGACAGATCAGATTTGCGACAGGGAGTGTTGGCGAGGCGCGGTCCGACCGATGAAATATAACCGCGCTTACACTTACCGAACCTAACTTATCACCAGACAACGAAATTTTACTTTCGTGCAATGTATTTGTCTATAATCAGCTTCACTTGTAAGTAACTTGTAATCACTGTCAACTGTTTTATAGTCCCTCTATCCTCACGGGGACGATAGTCTAGATGGGAATGGAAAGGTCTGCCGCGACAATGTCCGCAGGTTTAAAACCCAAGGCACACACCTCTAACTTTTCGAAGTTACGTGTGTATTGTTTATCAATTGTCGTTCGCTTTAACGGTGAAGGAAAACATCGTGAGGAAACCTACATACTTGAGAATTCTCCATAAGAATTTCGAGGGTATGTGAAGTCTGCCAACCCGCACCAGGCCAGCGTGGTGGACTAAGGCCTAACCCCTCTCAGTAGTAGAGGAGGCCCGTGCTCAGCAGTAGGCAGTATATAATACAGGGCTGATTGCATTGCATCCTCACGGGGCGAAGGTGTTATACCCTTTTTTTCTAGCCGATTTCGGCCACGGCGGCCAATCTCAACAGAGATATGCCAGATACGCAGGAGATATTATAGTGCACAAGTGTGTGCGCAATACACAGGGTGCACTCGCTATTTCTTTACTCTCATAGTCCGGTGAGACGGCAATCCGACATGACCGGAGAGAGATCAGGCGCAGGACCAACGGCTTTACGTGCTTTCCGAGGCACGGGGGTATCACACCGCCAAGTTCCTGACTCCGAGCTGCGACTGAGTAATTTTTAAGATGGAAAAACCCAGTCAGAATGTTTTTGGCCCAACCCAGGATTCGAACCCAGGACCTCAGCGCGCAAATTGTACTCGTAACGCGTACGCAATACAACTACGCCACCGAGGCAGTCAAGGTGGAAGGTGTTAAAGTGTATGTAATGTATGTACACTTTCTTTGTAATTGGTTGTCGATGTATGAGAAGATAGGCATGCGGCGTGTCAATCCAAGCAAAAAAAAGACGAGACGCAGCAGCCTAGTGTATTATATACTACCCCTTGTGATAGCTCTCATTTCCTTACATAATATAACAACTTTTATCAATTGCCATCATTGAGGTATTCCGAAGTAATCTACTCATTTTTTTCTAACTGTCTATATCAGCGACTATAGTCAGTGAGTCCCATTTTAGTGAGGTAATTTTTAATGTATAATGTACTTATTTAGGTTATGGGTTGTGGGACGCTATAATGTAGACTTGCCATGAAACACGTTTTTTACGTTTGGGATTTTCTTCCCTTGTCGGATTCAATACTAGCAGATCTTGTTAGATATACACAATTAAGGCAAGCTGACTTCTGCAAATGTGTACTTTGCAGGACTTGCGGCAAGTCATATGTGTATGGGTGTTCTTGCGCAATATATTGCAGCAAGATCTTGCTAGCCTACTTAGCATTAGTGTCTAACCATTATTTTCACCTCTTGAAAACAATGTCCCGTTACGTTGTGATGAAAAGTCGGATACTTGGTACTTCTTTTTAGATCCGTAGTAGCTTTTAATGCTAGACGTCTTGTATGCACTCAGACGGATCCAGGGATATGACCGTGGACACGGGCTACGGCCTCCAAATATATTTTCGGGGGATATAAGAGTTCAAACGAGCAAGTAGAGTAAATAGTAATTAATAATTTACATGAATAGCAATAAATGTGACTGTATTTTTGGTTTTCAAATTATTAAATTAGCAGGTAGAAAAATATTGTTAATATATTTTAGACAATCAATTAATTTAATAAACCATTACATGGTTATTTTGAATTCTTTACAGGTGGAAAATATCCTTAATATTTATAAACCTTACTTTTACGATCTTTTATCCCCCCCTACCATAACTCTAGCTCCACACCCGTGCACAAACTGTAACTCATATAAAGAAATCCAGATGTTCGAATTATTTGTCCCCCCACCTCTTAATTCCAAATTCATGCCTGTAGCTCGTGTGGTAAAGAAACACAGATGTTGGAGTTTGAACCAGGGTAACAAACTAGTCTTTAAAGTTAATTAAGTTAGTAACATACCGCAGTGTTAAGTCTGGAAGTCTCTTTATGTAGTACATTCACATACGGTTTAATTGTAATGTCTGAAATTAGGTTGAATGGTTTGGAATTACTGGGCATTATATGTGATATCTAACTACATTATGCTTGCTGCACGGTCTGTGTGAAATTCTTTACCTTATAATCCCTATGTACATTTCCGGGGAAAAAGGATGTCTATATTTTAATGCAGGACTTATTTTGTGCGCATGCTCACGCCTTTTATCCCCGAAGGGGTAGGCAGAGGCGCAACTAGTGCACCCACTTTTCGCCAAGCGTATTCCGTCCCATGATGTGATAGGGGGCGAGCCTATCGCCATATCGGGCACAAATTCCAGACTCCGGGCTGATACTGAATAGAAAAATCCAATATCACTTTGCCCGACCCGGGGATCGAACCCGAGACCTCAAGCCTTGCAGTCGTACCGTAATAGAACTACGCCATCGAGGCAGGCAGAAATTTTAGGACATTGACTTATTTTGTCAATGTCCTAAAATTTCAACCTAATCCTTTGAGTAATTTATGCCATGATTTCTAACATCAGAAACATTTTAAGAAACTTTTGTATTATATTAGTAGGATGTGTCACGAAAACGCATTACCACGCAATCCAGTGTTACATTATGCTCCTCTCGTCATTCAGCTTTGTTTAAAGAGCAATGTATTAATCTTACCTCACTCTTACTAATATATTTAAAGCGAAATATTTTGGAAAGTGTTTGGATGTTTTGTATTTTAGTTATAAGTAAATGTGGAAATCTTAAGGATAGACAGATAGATTATGCTCTGGATTAGTATATAAGCTAGTTTTTAGCCCGGGAATTTAGTCCCATAGGAAAAGTATGTTTTTTAAATAGGTGGCAATGGCGTTCCCTTCGTACAGATGGCGCTATGAATAGCTACAGTGATTTAGATGCTTGTAATAGGAACGGCTTTTTAGGTAGTCGAGGCGCGAGCAACACCTAGTGTCTCAATAAAATCAAAATCCCTATTCCAAAAACGCATAAAGTAAAAAAAAAATGTGTAGATTAAATTTATTATTATCCTCTCTCTTTTTGCGTCGGAGGTTACAAACATATCCACCATACCAGACTTCATACCACTTAGTTGCAGAAACGGGGTCATTTAGAACTTTAACAAGGATATGCCTACACAATAATTGTGGTACCTTTGTGCTAACAATGCGTCTGAAACAGCCATGTGCTACTGCAATTGTTTAAATGGATACCTGCTCATTTTGTTGCTAATTGAGGAAACTTTCTCCTTTGTGTTGGATTTTGATTTAACATTAGATGTTCCGCAGGTCATGTTGCTGAGAAACAGTATTCGGAAACTTATAGACGCGTTACTTCGGCGTCAATAGTTACTATTGACGTTGAATTTGAATATGGGTATGCGCGCCTTAGGTATTGCTCTCTGAATTTTATTTCAATTCATGTTTGCACAATCATATCTCAAGATAAAACGTTCTTTGAGTACAGGTAAAATGGGCTAACGAAATGGAAATATAATTTTAAATTGCAAAACAGTTATTCGAAAGCGATAAGAGTAAACAAACAGTATTCTTGCCCGGTTGAATTTTTGTGCGCAACTATTTTTCTCCTGAAGATTTGAAGCAAAATGCCACAGCTGCATTTTGGCTTGATAACGGCAATCCTCGGTCCGCATTCTGATATGTTTGGGTTTCTAGAAATTTCAAGATCGTGACTTTCTTACTGTGAATATAATTTAATATATTTTCAATTTATTTTAGGATTTACTTATTTTACCACTTATATTACTACTACCTACATTACTTTAGTTTGATTATTAGAAAATGTTCTTGTTTTTGTGATTTTATGTTTTATTCTTAGATTTTAGGGAAATTAACGTCAAGCATATTTGATAACAGGGGGAATAAAAATCATGTTTTTTTTTGTTTCTGATATTTTTATATTTATTATAAGTATTATGTTTTATTTTTTTCCGAAAATGGTGTATGCTTACTCTATTAACTGACAACTCTAAAAAAACAAAAAAAATTACAGTCAAATTTTTTATGACAGTTTGTCATGCGTTATTGATCGTTTGCAGGATGAATACTGCATCGCGCACCGTAAAACACTGGGTCCATGAGTTTTTTTTTTAATTTACTTATCAAAGATATATGTCAAATAAAACTCAACGAAAACAAAAAAGCTACATCTGCTTAATAATAAAATGGTTAGGTATTTAAAAGATTTGGAATATCGTGAAAGGATATCTGTTAAGTATCAGATGCAATTTATGACTTCACCGAAAATAAATGGCTATAACTCCGCTTGCGTAAAAAAGAGATAGCAAGATAACCCACATTACTACTTTTGCCTACAACAATGTTTCAAATCTGATTAATTGCCTCACTTTTCAATCAATTTTGATACTGATTTCACAAAAAAAAAGATTGAATGATTTAAATCAATCAACCCTGTTTGATAACTTAATATCATTGTGGGGCCAAAATATTGTGACCTCGGTCTACAATAGAATAATTGCCTTATTATAGAACTGGCTTTTGCTCGCGGCTCCGCCCGCGTGAAATAGTTTTTCCGGGATGCAAGTCCCGCTGTATATTTTTCCGGGATAAAAAGTAGCCTAAGTGTTAATCCAGGACATGATTTACCTATGTGCCTAATTTTATCGAAATCCGATTGTCAGTTTCGGAGATGTGGAGTAACAAACAAACAGAAATACAGACAGACAGAGAAGAATTACAAAAATCGCTGATTTCTGTTCCATTTCTCTTATTTAGTCACCCCCTTTCTTTTTTATCACATTTCTTTAAATGTACAGACACACCGGTTCTACTGCTTTATTATACGTATAGATATATATTATGTAAACATTGTTTTTCGCGAGTGGAACTAACAAGACACCAAGTAACGGAGATTTTTTATACTGAATCTTGCACTTAAACAAAATGAAATATTGAATATATTCAAAGAGAAACAATTCCATTGTTTTCCAACAAAATATTATAGATTATAAATAACAGCCACCTTCCAGAGCGCAGCTGTACAATTTATTAAGTTACTTTCAAAATATAATAAGAAAGGCAGTTTTTCCCTCCACATGACTTAGGATTGATATATCGTTTCGATAGCTACCCCTGTTTCGTTACCTTTTCGTTTTGTTATTATTTCTGTGCGTATCACGTTCCTATGTTTCAGCTTCACATAGTTCTTTATCTAAATCCAACTTTGTTTCGTGGATAATAGAGTTTACGTTCCATTTTTGTTGGTCAGATGGATTGTGCCTCCCATTTGGTGTGCTCATCACGTCGCGGGTTCGACTCCGCGAGGCGTGCCACGTCTTTGTTCCACGTATTATTTTTGCTCGTATTTGTACATATTGGTACGATATTATGTGACAGCGTCGCCTTTATTAAATCCTTAGAGGATGATCATTTCGTTGGGAACGGCTTTGGCTTGTGATGTCTTCGGATTTATGAGCAGTTCGTGTTAAGTATTAAATATTGTCCGAGAAAGGTTTGGTTCATGTCAATTATGATTCTTGGCGATGAATAAGTCTTTATGCACTGGTAGACGTGACCTTATTACTTACTATTTTTTAAGTCTATGCCCTTTTTATAATCTATTAATGTGTATGTTTTTCATTTTTTTTCGTAACTTTGAATTAGGTCTTAATTTTACTTGTTTATGTAGTTCTAAGATGCAACATAGAAAAGTATAAAACTAAAGTTTAACATTTGAACATTAAGCATTGATAGAAATACAAGACTTTATATCCACCGATATAAGTAATTATGAGCATTTTTGTAAATGTATTCGACCTTTGAAGGGTGAAATATCAAAATCTCGCTTAGTAAACTGAATTATTTTCATTTATTTATTTATTAGCATTCCTATAATAATATAGTCACTAATATATAGTACAACAAGTATGGCGTACTTAACATTTGCCACAGTACTCAGCGAATGAATATATAAATGGAAAATCAAAACAATAATGCTATACTTAATATTAATAATTATAAACATGTTAATTAACTACGATAAAATATTGATAAACAAAAACATAACTTCTATGACTATTCAAAAAGAAAATAAGATGAAATGTACCATGTGTGAGGCTTATAAAAGAAATTCACGTATCTTGTCTTGATTATACACGACTCTGGAAATTGAGTTACATATTTTGTTAGTATGTTGTGTTAGTATTAGCATATTATATGTTTTCTATCTATTTTTACTTGGGATCATTTCGATTTTTTCATACATTCTTGCTGACTATCAATTTTAGCGAACATAAATAATATGTTAACTTTCTCCATAAAATTCAAAGCGAAATAACTTTTTCCAAAATATTGCCTACCATGAATCACCAAAGCTGAATCACAGCTTCCGTAAAACATTGCCCAACTTAAGTGGGTGAAAATGCTCACCGAAATTTATTGCAACATCAAAATATATCCCCTCATCCGATGTTAAAGCTAAAATCTTTTAGAACACAAGCGTTACCGGCTAACCGGCTGCCACTTTAACAAATTATTGGGAGATTTCAGTAAAAAAAGTTGTCGCCCCAAAGTAGAGGGGAAACATCTTATTTGATAGCTCGATTCTGTCGGAGCGCTTGGTGAATGTTAAATTACTGGCGAAATGAAAGATAATAGAGTCGCGCCTTAACTGCGAAAGTTGGAGCGGTAAGAACGTACGAAAAGAAGTTTTCTGTCCCAAAAGATTTTGAAATTTCCACCCCTGAAGCGGTGTCGCGTTATTTATTAATGTTTTTTGAGATTCGCTGTTCATTTCTATTTAGATTAGATATATCCACGGTTATGTACCGCTTATGTTAAACACTTTATTGTAGTGAAGATTATAGTAATGGCTTTTATGTTATGGGAAAATGTTTATATTTTGCTAAGTCTTTATAATCTTTTGTGTTAGAATCGTTTATTAAAGTTGTTTCTTCGTTACAATTTTGAATAGAAGTGTAGCATCTCTTAAGTCCCACATTCCTATTATAGTTCAATGGAAATGATGTTAAATAATTTATTTGTGCGTTACAAAAACTGAATAAGTTATATTTTGTTTCTTACTCGGAATAGAGTAGTGCAAGTGAATTTAGTAGATGGTTGATACCATCTGAAGGGCACAGGCAAATAACAGGGAATGTCCTAATTAATGAATTTTGAGAAAAAACAATTTGAAAGTTTAAAATTATATTATTTTTATTGAGACAAGAGAGAGAGTATATTATTTTTAAGGACATTCCCAGTTCTTTTCGTTTTGGCCATAAACAAAACTGCATTTTTGGCGCCATCTGTTAACTTTTTTTTATTCTAATGATTGGAATTCAAAATACCATAGACAAGTATATGACTCTATAAAAAAATAAAAAATATTAAAATTGGTGACATTCCCTGTTATTTGCCTGTGCCTTTCATCTCATATAGGTAAATTATAGTCTTTGGTTAATATAAGTACCGCAATTATCTTAATTGATTCACTATAACATTATTCGTTGTTTTTAATACGATTTATACAGTTAATCATTGAATAAGGTATCGTGTAACACATTGACAGCATTGTTTTTCATTAACGTTATCAACCAGTATTCAGATGTGCGTGTATGTGTCAGTTATCTTTTGCAGTCCTTTGGATGATATTTATAGAACTTGATAGGTATAAATGAAACTGCGTTTGAAATTGAACAATTTATTGTAAACTAATACGAACGTATAGTAGAATTTAGGATATATATTTATAATAATATTAATCGTACGATAACAGAAACATTGACAATATAAGCATTAACTAAGTTCACCAACAGTTTGTAAAGCCATGATTGTAAGTGCTATGTACAGACCAACATGCCGACCTATCACTACCAATAGTGGAGCTTGTGACTGCATTAGATTCAATATAAACACTCTTACAGCCCCTAGTTTCTTCATTTTCAAATATTAAAGCTATGCGTAGACATGGCCAATTATAATAACAGTCTTACTTCCTAAGAATGTGAATTTAGTTCAATATTCAATTTAACTTTGCATCTGACATCACAATGCAAAACGGAGAGCAGTCAAGACGACTGATTGGTTATTAAAGTCAGAGGTTTCATAGTTGCTTTAGAAAAAATATAAAAAGTATTTCAGAATGTAAAAACATTGCGGCGAGAGGAAGACGGAGGAAGACATTTCGAATCAGTTTATGTTTGTTACATTTATAAAAGCTATATTGACATTTGAAATAATTATAGGAGACCAAGAATACAATATAAAAGTACAAAAATGAGCAGAAGACAACGCTTACAACTTTTATAGTTCGTTGCACAATATCAGTATTTACAAAAATGATACGTATCCATAGATATGAGAGCACTGAAGCAGAACTAGAAAAATACAGTGGTAACCTCGTCGGATAGAGCCAAGCTTCTCAATTTATAAATACGAGTAAAGTACAAAAGCAGTCTCCAGATTAAATTCGGTAACGTAGCTTACGATACGTAGATAATATTTAAATCTTTACAATAGCGAAATACGATTTAGAAGTCGCTTATTTCGGGGTCGGTGTCGGCGTATTTGCAGGTGAAGGGGTTTCGAAGCCACGAGCAGAAGGAGCGGTCGCTGTGCTGCTTGTATTTTGCTGTGGTGTGTTTCTTCGCGTGCGCCCTCGCGACAGCCGCGCGTCGAGTCGGGTAAGAGTCCAGAGAAGAGGCGTCGGAATCTCTTGGGACGGAGTCATATCCTGATTCAGCACGTCTAGATGTCGCCGCTGGACTGTGTTTTCCTGTTCTAGGCGTGGACTCATGCCCACTATCGTAACCATCAGGTTTGGAACTAGCGACTACTCTAGCTACAATTTTGTCTCCTTTCTCAATTTTCTCTGAGCGGGGTTCTGTTGTCACCACTGGAGGGGTAACTTCAAGATGGAGGTTGGATTTCAATTCTCTAAATGTGCTAGATGGAGCGCCGTTTCCAGGAATTCGCCTTTCTTCGCGTAGATTAGGATCTGACGCTCCATCGGGATGCCTGAGGGATGCTATTCTAGCATCGGTTGTGTCGTTGCCCCTATACCTTTCGAAAGGGCCGTAACAATCGTTGTGACCACCCTCTAAGTCCTGGTACGCACAGCCTACGGCGCTGCCAGGTCTCGACATAGTTCGCTTGCAGCTGTCGCAAATTTTGTCACTTAGCCGGTATGCTGGTTCGCTGTACACTGATCCATCACCGTGATATTCATCTGTATCACGAACGTTGCAGAGTGAGAGTGATTGAAATTGCGGCGCCATTCTTGAATTTATCAGTTCAGTTTGGTTTAACATTCTACGCGATGCATATAGTTCAGTCAATCCTATTAAATCATCGATGCGAGATCTCGATGAGGGTAAACTCTCATGAGGATTTAAGTCACCAAAAGGTGGGTCACTACTAAAATTTTCTGCGTAAAATTCAATGGTCTGTCTCAGATATGCTTCTTTTCTAATTTGCCTCTCAACTTCACTGTACAATGAAAGTGTATCTGTAAATGTTGAAGCTACAGTAAGATTTTCTTGGCTCAGTATTCTAAGTGGGTGATCGTCGTCTTCTTGATCAACTTCTGGCAGTGGGTTCTCAGAGAATCCCATACAAAATGCGATATCTTCTTCAGTTACCTGCAGGCAACAATCTTGCATTGGGACCGGCTCTAAAGGCTCTTCAACTTCGATAATTTCTAGAATTTCATCATCATCGTCGTCTGGACCTCTACTCATGCCGTGAAGATCAATATCTCGGCTATGATTAGAAACCATTTCATCATCCATTCTTAATCTTTCTTTATATTTACTATCTAAACTTTCCATGGAAACTTCCCTACTACTAAGACTACTCGGCTGTATAAGAGGTAATGCGGGCGGTATTTCAGCTAGTTCTTCGCTGTCATCGTCGTCGTCTATTTCATTTTTAAATTGTTTAGTATTATTAGATTTTTTTAATAATGAGCTTTGATCAGGCGGTCCAATATTTTCTTCTTCTATTGCCATTCCTTTAGAACCTGCCTTTAACCCGGTTCTTATTGTTGATTCTTCGACGTGAACACGTCTTATGGCTTCTTTCATTTCTACTCTGTGAGATTCGGCATCATCTGTTATCCTTGAATTTGGATCTCTATGGCCTTTATGACTTGGTGAACTATGCCTTGACTTGTGAATTTGTGAGGTTTGATTTTCAACCCACTTTCTAATCATATTTTTCTTATGGTTGTCCATATATCCATAGCCTATGTTTTCATTTCCGTGAGCACTAAGTACTCCAATTTGTAGAGTAATAGGATTAGGTGGAACAGGTGGAGGGTCAAACGGAATTGGTAGCTTAGGTTCTTGCATGGGCCCGTCGATCCACGTCTCACGCTTCTTGCTTTGAGTTTCCTTTATGATGTGTCTCGCTTCGACCAATTTTGATTTTGATATCCTTGGACCGTCAATCCACTGTTCGTCACTTGTATTTTTCCCCTCCTCCGAGAATTGTTTCGAGCAAACTTTCTTTAGCGGTGTTGATTTAGATGCGATAGAATGTGCTGGAGATAGTTTAGGAGTATGACTTTGTAGAGTCTTTAAAGGCGACGCCTTAGGAGATGAGTGTAGTTTGTGCACTGGACTTTTCTCTTCAACCACTTTTGATAGTGAAGATTTATGTTTTTGTTCAGCCGCCGATCCTCGTAAAGCTTTGCTTAACACGCACCTATTGTCCCCGGAGTTAATATGTGGGATATAAACTGGTGGATGCTCTCCATCCGTTGCGTCATCTAATGGACCTACATAAATAACAGTATCAGCTGACAGATCACTACTCGATGGATCAGGTTCACTGCTGCTCGGCTTCGAGGCATCTTCACCAGAACTTCCACCAGAACCAGCATTGTTATTTGCAGAATATTTAACTTTCCTTCGTCGTAGTCTGTGTATTCTTGAAGCTAGTTGCAGGGTTGTCAAAGTATCTGAATAGTTTTGGGCGTTGGGTGACACATGCACTATCATAGCTGTGTGACAAGTGAGGGAACCGAGGCATTCTTTTAGCACGTGTGTAAGATTATGGTCTCTGTAAGGTAGATGTCGTTGACCATTGAATATAGCGAGGAGAATATTTCCCAATCCAGATAAAGGTATTCCGCCGTTAGTCTTCCCTCGTTCAGAATTACCTAAATCTATTAGGTGTAGACGACTTCGTCCTCCAGCAACTGTGAACAAAGGAATTCTTTGAGCTGATAGAATGATTTAATGCAAGGTTCGCCATTATTTTTTAAATATTTCTTACCATAAAAGTACTTTTCAATATACTTAATAATTGTTATACTATTTATTAATAATGAATACTAAACTGAGATGACCAGGTATGAAATCTTACACGAATTTACTTGTTTTATTTTTCGAAGGTGCATTCCATTGGCACGACGTCGTTTATATCTTCTAATCATTTCTTCTAAAATTCTCTAATTATAATATCAGGATTACCAAAAGCCATTACTCACCAGCGCCCTTCCCTCCAACACTATATTGGTATACGTGAAGCGTGTACAGAAGGTGACTGTCTTTCCCCTCCTCCCTTGTTCCTCTCGTGGCGAGTGCTGCGTCGAGGTAGAACGCAGCCTTCTCCGCGCTGTGGACTCGCAGCTCCGACTGGTTTTGTAAGTGAGTGCCGAATAGTGGGTCGTCGCGGAGGTACACTCCTGGAGATTGTTCCGTGTCTGTTGGAAAGAGACCAAATTATTGGCAAATAAGTTAGTGGATGCTGTGTTTGCTTGTTGAGTATAATGTTTAGGGGTTAATTATGTTAAATATAATTAATGTGATGTTAAGAATGTTATCATGCACAAGATGAAGAGTTTCCTTACCATTCTGATAAGGAGCCAGCAGGTCCCTTATCTGATTAGTGTTGGTACACAGCTCCACCGCAGATACCCTCACGGAGAACCGAGTGCCGCACTTGTGGCGCTGCTCGGCTATACCGCGGAACAGCCACGCTATAGCGCACGGTATCGCCCCGAGATTCGCCGGCGCGTCTGGGCGCCCCAACATTGTGTAGGATTTACCTGAGTAAATGGAATATTGAGTTGTATTAGACTGCCTCAGTGGCGTTATGTTCTACTGCATTGCTGAGGTCTCGGGTCCGAACCCTGGATCGGGCAATTCTAATCATTATCAGCCCGGAGTCTAGAATTTGTGCCTGATATGGTGATAGGCTCGCCTCCTATCACATCATGAGACGGAATACGGACGGCGAAAAGTGGGTGCACTAGTTGCGCCTCTGTCTGGCCCTTGGGGATAAAAGGCGTGAGTATGCATATATTAATAGCAATAAGTTCTTCTATTGCATGGGCCCTGACATAGCTAGAGAAATGTGTGCATGTTACACCACTGCCCATCTCTTTGATGGGAGAAAGGCGTGATGCTTCGTATGTATAAACATCAGCGGGGACTAAAGACACGCATACATGTACGTAGATAGTATAATGTATTCGTGTAATACAGTTTCAGTAGAACTATGTTCCACACAGGAGTATCACCAATGCATCAAATAACACATGCATGCAGAATTCCCTGATCTTCGTCTAGTCTCATCAAATTCGGCTCGCAAGACGTCGCTGCAACCATTTCATCCAATATAAATGCTTCATAAACGTGTTCATATAAAATACTAGCTTTTGCCCGCGGCTCCGCCCGCGTGAATGAGTTTTCCCGGGATAAAAGTCCCGCTTTATATTTTACCGGGATAAAAAGTAGCCTATGTGTTAATCCAGGACATAATCTACCCGTATGCCAAATTTCATCGAAATCCGTTCAGTAGTTTTTGCGAGTAACAAACATCCATACATCCATACTTACAAACTTTCGCGTTTATAATATTAGTAGGATTAACGTAGCTCACCTTGACAAATTTTGTAAAAGCGTATTCTATACTAATGTTATGGAGTGCTAACGTTTGTAATCTTGTACGTTTGTTTGTATAGTTTTTTTTCAATCCTATCATAATATCTAATTGTTTTCGGGAAAATATTTAACGCAGGCAAAGCAGTGATAAAAGCTAGTAATTAAGTAGCACCGTGAAGAAAGTATTTACATTGAAATCGTTTTAAAAAACGCTAATGAAAACTTGCGAATGAGTTGAACGCAATAATGAAAAAAGTTTTCAAGTTGGCGGGATGTTTTCTTTGCCGCACAAGTTTACCGTGGCTCGAGAATGTTGGTATGCATATTCAATTCTTGTATTTCGCTCCCTACATTTATATTTTTTGTTAGCGGTTCGATGAGATTTTAATAAGATTGTGAAATTCTAAAAATATTTCCTTAATGCTAATTTATGTAAAATAAGGAATGCAATGCAATTAGCCCTGTATTATATACTGCCCACTGCTGAGCACGGGCCTCCTCTACTACTGAGAGGGGTTAGGCCATAGTCCACCACGCTGGCCTAGTACGGGTTGGCAGACTTCAAATACCCTAGAAATTCTTATGGAGAATTATCAGGTATGTAGTTTTACTCATGATGTTTTCCTTTACCGCTAAAGCGAACGATAATTATTGATAAACAATACACACGTAACTTCGAAAAGTCAGAGGTGTGTGCCTTAGGTTTTAAACCTTCGGACATTGGCTCGGCAGACCGTTCCATTTCCAGCTAGGCTATCGTCTACTACACACATAAAATAAGGAATACATGTCCAAATTTCATGATAGCGTACCGGTGCCGTTAACTGTGCGTTGTTAAGAATTATTGGAAGTAATTTTTTTCCTTATTTCATGTTAAGGTGTATTTTTGGTCTAAATTATTTCTTAGAAAAACTCACACAAGATATAGCCCGACTATGGGTGTGAGAATAGGATCTTCCAATCTATGGATAATTATGTAGCCGATAGGGGGCGATCAATTACACTACGAGTAGTTTAAGACATATTAATGCCTCCACAGGTATTAACAACAGTCAAGAAACTAAGGTAATTGACCCCTACAAAATGCTATACTCATAAACATTGAAAAAAGAAGCCGATCCCAATAAATCAAAACCCAATAACTCAATAAGGATAACTTTACTAACTGGTTATAAACTTATTACTGAGCTATTAATAAGCCAAACAAGATAGGAAATCAATTACCAAGTTTCCAGAGAGGATAATCCTTTCACCGGGATAACACGGCGGCAAACAATACCTACATAAAACTCTCTTCAAGCAGCTTGTTTATTCTATTCAGTAAGATCTTTTTCCATGGGAAATGCTAATTGATTGGCTTAATTTGTTGTAATAGTTTTCGGATTGAGAAAAGGAAAATCATAAAAATGGCCACTGTGCGTAGATTTTTGCATAGATTTGTCATGTTTGATTTACTTTTAAAATGTGTTTGGAAAGTTACTTGTGTATTATCATATATTTTGATTACTTTAGAAGCGTTTGAAATTCGTATAACCCTTTTAACCGATCACGGCGAAGGGTAATGATTACAAAAAGCCTGCTGATGAAGGACTAATATTTCAAGATACCTATATTATGCTCTTTATATGTTTACTTGCTTATACAGGCTTGATAGATAAAGAGATTTTAAAAGAGCCCGTGCTAAAAGGCTGAATTCTTTCTTCTTTCTTTCTTCTTTCTAAAATTGAAAAATAATTTATGAAATAAATTGCAACTAACAATTTCACGAATCAGAATCTTCAAAAAAATTACAAAATTAATCCCTTTTATTATTACTGAATACTAAATAGCGAAAGCTAGTCAAAGTTCCCAATTTGCAATTTGAACTCAGGCAAAATCGCGGGAAGCTATATGTAACGAGCAGACTTCAACATAATCTGGAGATTAAGGTTTCGGATCGAATGAATATCTACAGCGAAGTTTACTGCGTGCCGTCTGTGTAAGACGCGGCTTATTTAAATCCTGTTTGTTTTGGAAATTGTTTCAGTAACGGTGTAATTTTAACCTCGTTTTAATTATTGTCGGTTTAACTTTAAGTACGCGTAATCTTATTTAATTACGCCGCGGGTGATTTGTGCGGTGGCTGATACCTTTGTTCAGATTTGGGTTAAGTGGTTAACCATCAGTATTTAATTGTTAATTATTAACTTGATACCTTATGTTATGTAAATAATATATTTTCGGTTATTATTTTCGAACTATATAGGTACTGTGTGGAAAATAAGTTGTTCTAATTTTGCTACTTTGAACAAAACAAAAACATCACTTCAACAACTTCTTTTTAAATTTGGAATTCTAACTGCTTTTTAATTGCATATTATGTGGGATAATATTTGTTTCCCCAAGAGCTGGCAAAGGCATTACATCCAAATTGAGGAGTTCAGGTTTCCACCGATTTACCACGCTCGTTACCATAACAATAAAATGGTAATTAAATAAGCTTAGTTTATTCAGAAGTTTGTCCATCCCATATTCTACATGTTTATAACCAAAGTTGGAAACTCAAAGCGGCGTTTATTGAAATGCAAAATTCTCACCTCATTTATCAAAGTTATAATGAAGATGTTCCAGAATAATCTGTTTGGATGCAAATCGGCGATTGCGGGCACTCCGTAACTTATCAGGGCTTTATAACTAGTTCAGTCATGATTTTAATGAAATATTTTGTGGAAGTGAATTCTTTTTAGGACCAACCACTGGCTTGAAGCCTAACTCCTCTGGAATTCGGACCCAGAGGAAATCGAGTTAGAAAATTAGGTTCACAAATAGTCATCCCACTTGGGATTCAAACCGAGGAACTACCGATCTACAAACCAGACGAAGGAGATGCTGCCCAAAATCAATTAGAACTCATAAGCATCATACTAAAATCTTTCTATCATACTCACCAAGTCCTGCGTGTCCGAAGCAGAAGAGGCAACCGTCCGTCCCGTTGATTACCGCATGAATCACATCTGTCAACGCACTCGAGCAGATTTCCGTCTGAAACAAACAGAGCATGTTTAGAAGTCTCCTTATACATAGTTGGTGGCAGGATACTTGTATCCGCCTGGATTGCGACCACCATAAGGTTTAAAACCTGCCATAGTGGGAGCTTTTGACAGGACCGTCTGGAAATCTTTAGGGGAGGCCTATGTTCAGCACTGGACGTCGCGTGGCTGATGATGATGATGATGATGGTGAGAGTGCAAGAAAAGATTGATGAAGGTGGAGGAAGCGAAAATAGTGTGCTAGAATCGAGCAAAGTAACAATCCATAGTCTCTGCCTACCCCTGTGAGATAGAGGCGTGATACTATGTATGTATGTATAGTAGCCCACGTAAGTGTCGAGTTCCGGGGTCTGCTGGAGAGGGTTAATCTTTTATCATCAGGTGACACTTTATTTCGACTTTATTGCACTATTAATGCAGTGGAGTCACCCTGACGTGCAGTTATAAAAAAAACAAGAAATGTGTTATGGTGTTCCTTTCCACCATAAGATAGTAAAGATGTTAGATTTATATAATATAAAGGATGACAAGAGAGTGATATGGAAGTGGAATGTGATAAAGGAATCAAGGAGGAACTGATCACTGATCATCCTGGGTTACAGTAGGATAAACATTTTGTTATAAGTCGTAATATGATCAAACAAATCACAAATAAATTTCAAGTAATTTTCGAGTCAAAAATAAATTAACAGATGCTTCTTCAAAAAACCCACGTGAAAAGTAATACGGCGCCGTCGCTAATGAGGCGGTTTATCACAAAATTAATAACAAACATCAATTAAATTATTACATCAAGGTTTTAATGAAGAGGCCCGAATTGATTAACCAACCTGTTACCCCAGTTTATTAACGAACTAAGCGTTTTCAATTAGCGACTCGACTGGGGTCATTAAAATTTTCATTCAAAACAATTTTAGTATTTTCTTGGCGAGAGCCACCTTCGCACCCATAGTTTACTATCGCCATCATTTATTATTATAATTGGACATTCTTAAATAAATTAATATGTAGGAGGATAAGTTTTCATTGAGTTTAGAATTTTGTTAAATTGTACTTTGTGTTTATTGTTTTTATCGATGATGTAAAAAATGTCCTTAAAAGTAAATTGATATTGATGCGCGTAATTATTCGGGGTTTTAAACACTTTTGTATTCTCTTGCATTAGATCTGCCTATATTAAAAACACAATCTTGGTTACAAAGGTTAACAGTATATTAGTAACAGCAAGTTAAACACCATCGCTATGTAGCATTGGTAAAACTATATCATCAAACTCCGTAAGCATAAATAAAAAAAAATCTACCTTCAAAGATGAGTGACATCACATTTTTAGACAAAAAGTCCATACAGCCACAAAACCGTGGCCACCTCACCTCAGTCTAATCTCAGTGCTACACCTTAAGTCCTTTTAATTATCTGAGAGCCCCGACCGAAAGAAAATACTGTGGCCCGGCTACCACGGTAAACATGGGCAGCTGAGCGGATTTTAATAAATTATTCACTGAATTATGTTCCCCTCACACTGGTTGCGAACATACTTGGGTTTTATTTTCGTTTTAAACGTAAGTTTCAGCAGGTCTTGCTTCGAAATTTGAAAGTTACTGGATGAGTTAGATTTTTGCGTGTTCTAGAATTAAACGAACTAATAAACGATTTAATTTTTTCCTTGTTCGAAAATTAAATAATCTGATGAAATGGGTCTAATATTCATTGATTTATCTTGCGACTTTTCATTGATTTATCCTATTCTTGAAAACTACATAACTTGGATTTCTCTATAAGATTCTCGAAGATTTACCTACATAGTCTACCAAGCTATATCATGCTAACTTAAAAGATGAAATTTTCAACCTTTTCCGACATAGAAGCAGCAGGACCAAATTTAACATAGACCGACACAAAATATGAGTATTGTCTAATCGCCAAACCGCATTAAATTCTGATAAAACAATGCACACTTGCATGACGTTACCAGATTACAATGTAATTACGTGCCGCGAGGGGCCTTAGGACGGACTGAGGTGCTTAAGCCCGTAAGCCCGCGTCGGCCCGTCGGCCGGCCGTGTCCGCTGAATTATTACACGGATAAATTCAATAACTATACGTATGTGGGTGAATTATGGAGTTACACTGTTTTGTGTGTTTGGAGGTGTATAGATAATTGAAGAATTTACCTGATGGGATGTGATCAGGAGTGTTTCATAGTTCGCGAGGAAACTTGACATGTGGTAGGTACTAGGGTGCGTCGTTGTCTTGGAACAAAACTATTTGAGATGATTTTGTTGCAGTGGTAGAAATAAGTAGGGTAGTCAGATTTATCTATAACATGAATAGTGGAACTATGGTGGTGCGTTTGTCTTAAAGAAATCCGTTGTGAATTGGCAACTTCGATACCTATTTTGTTTGCTACAGTCACTTAGATTGCTGAAGGTTCAAAAATATCCACCTCGCATTCTCCATATTTATTTATTTATGTTATAAGTTAGTGTTGAATTCACGATACATTGTTGATATTTATCGGTAAAGCTGATTTTATACAATTAAATGACAAACATATTCGGTAACCGCTTAAATAATAACGAAATGTATAAACTGCATCGGTAGCCTTAGCCGAGGTTTATTCAATTTTATATCTCATTTCTATACAGTATGTTCGTATAGTATTTGAAGCTAGTCGAAAAATTCAATTTAGAATTACACTGCAGTCTAATATCGATAGTTGTTTACTAAAACTATATGCTTAAAAGGTACGCGATAAAAGGTTGAATGGAGAAGGATAACGGATAAGCCAGCTTCAAGCTGCCTTCACCGCTATCTCGCATCGTTCGCAATCATTACAGCTATTTGCACTTTTAAAACAACGCCGAAGAACCAGGTGGCTATGCGGAAAATCGAAACGATAAACGAAATTCGAAAACGTAGAGAATACAATCTGATAAAGGTTTTAGAATTATAATATCTGTAGTCTGTACTAATATTTATTTGTAATTTAGTGCGTTTGGATGGTAATATGACATAAAATTTTAAATTACTGATCCGATTCTGGAATTAATTTTACTAATGTAAACTACATTATCTTATGTTATTTGATGCTTTTTTGTACTGGGAATGGACATGTAGGCGGGTATAGCTGTGAGGTGAAGTTAATTATTAATATAAATTGTACTAAGATAAAACTGCTGGTAAAAGAAATACCCACGCAAAATGATTATTATAATATGGTGTATGATTCGTGTTTTTTTATAGACGTTAAAATATTGTCATAAAAATCATATAAGAACAAAAAATCTACTTCAATTTATATTTTTTTTACTAATTGACTTTATCATCGTATTTTTTTTTATAATGTTGGCTATTCATTTTCATTCGCTTTACGTATACGAATTCGAATATTTGGAATAGCCACCCTGCCCGATATAATCAAGTGGAATCCATTTTACTACAGAATATTGAACAGCCAAGAAAGCAATCTAGACTTTTATCTTATTATGTAAGCGATATCGGGTAAGTTTAGAACTGCACGAGAATTTGCATATGAGTTTCGTCTTCCGAGATTTCGTATTTGCATTTTTAAGGATATCAGTGTATGCAACTTAGTAAATAAAGTTTTTTATATGAACTGCATCTTTAAACCTTTTTTATTGGGCCGTAGATATGTCTGCATGTTTGTCTGGGTAGCACTGTTTTGTCTATTTCGAAAAAGCAGTGATTTATTTTAGGTTAATGTACATTGCAGCCAGTGTAATTACTTAGCGTTAGGAGATTTAACATCTAACGATTCCGTCAGGAGGCAGTGCAATATCATGCAGCATTGCCATTGATTGCCATGGTATTGTTACTGACTATGATCAATCGTGCGGGCATGCATCAGGCAGAGAATCTCTACGTCTACGTATTCATTAAAAAGTAAATATATTGCATTATTAAGATCGCGTGTAGAATTAAAGATCGTGAAAAGTGTGGTATGAGATGATATTATCGAGCAATTGAAGAGTTGATCTCCTCGATGGACACCAGAATCATGCCAGTCTTCACTAGGTACTTAGTAGACGACTCTTCAGAATTATTCACTTATAACCTTATTCCTTTAAACTACTGGTGGTAGGTCTCTCATATGTAAGAGTCCGTCTGGGTGGGTACCACCGCAATGTCTATTTCTGCCGCCAAGCAGCGGTGTGCATGAACTTTTGTGTTTCGGTTTGAAGGACATTGTAGCCAGTGTATAACTACTGGGCATAATGAGACTTAACATCTTATGTCTCAGGATGACGAGCGCAGTGGAATGCCACACAGTACTTTGTATGTCAAGGTGCTGGATGGTGTTGGTACTGTTTATGGGTGGTCGTATCGCTTACCATCAGGCGAACGGCATGCTCGTCTCGTCATTCAAAGCAAAAAAAAAAGTCAATTCAAAATTCGTTCGAAGAAGACAAAACATTCGAAATCTAAAATAGATGTAAAAACTGTTTATAAATAAGGCATTGTTGTATTAAAAAAAAATAAGGCCGTTAGTTGTTTCGGTACGGGGCGCTATCGTCCATGTCAACGATACAGTCTATTAATGATCATATAAAATCGTATGCTCCCAATCAACAGAAAAGCGGTGGCTTTACGAGTGTAATTATAATTTTGTGCAAATGAACACCGGGACACGGCGTGAGTAAATCACTCCATTCGGTTCCATATAAAGAGGATTACGAGATATTAGCTGGATTAGTGCTGCGACGAACAATACACACCGGAAATTTATGCTCTCCCATTTACAAATTACGGATTTTAGATTTGTGAGTTTTGATAGTGTTTGAGTTGGGTGATTTCATTTGTTTAGTTATAGTTCACGGAAGTAGATGAGCAACTAATTACTAACTATATCGGATTAAGCACTAACTTAATCCGATAATTGTATGGTATGAGTCGTTTAGGAAGAACTTTTTAAGTATTTGTAAAGACTGCCTCGGTGGCGTAGTTGTATTAACGTACGACTGCAATGCAATCAATGAGGTCTTGGGTTCGATCCTGGGTGGGGCAAAGTGATATTGGATTTTTCTATTCAGTGTCAGCTCGGAGTCTGGGATTTGTGCCCGATATGGCAATAGGCTAGCCCCCTAACACATCATGGGACGGAATACGCACGACGAAAAGTAGGTGCATTAGTTGCGCCTCTGCCTACCCCTTCGGGGATAAAAGGCGTGAGTGTATATATATATGTTTTAAGTATTTAAAATTATTAATTCGAAATACAATTTTTTTGAACTGTGGTGTAGCGATTCTTTTGTACCAGGCAGGACAGACTAAAACTTTTTGAAATATTAAAAATCTTAATTTGAAATACGAATCTTATGAACTGTGATGCAGTAGATACACGAATTCTTTTTTTTCAGATCGACAACGGACGTGCTTAGCGAGTAACCAGATAAACATATTGTTAATAATACCGTATTTCATCTCATTCTTTCATCTTGCAATTAATTTTGCCTCGTATATTTATTAACTTACGATGTATATATAGATAGATCTATAGTTGTGTTTTATACGTAGATTCTACTTTCGTATTACATTTCAATTAATAAAGGAAAATACGAAATAGTATCGCAAAAATTATTTCAATAACCATAATGGAACAGGAAGATAGACGTATTGACTCGTCGCGGGCTTGTCATCGTCCACAATTATATCGATACTTGCAAACATCGATGGTAATATCGATAATTCCACAGACGCTGCGAGATCACGTCCTGCTTAGTATGCGTGGCTGAGATCTGGAATGAGGTTGGAGTAGTGATGCGCCCAGAGGATTCGGCTGTGTACGAACTTATGTTTGAATTATTAATTCGGTAAGTCAAGGGTTCCATTCAATAATTCGAAATTTGAATTGATAAACTGGGATTGCTTAGAGGGTTCGTTTTTAGTAAATTGATAACATTGACTGAAATAAAGCGTAATATTGAAATTTATAGTCAAAAATAGACTAACGCCACGTTTTTTTCAATAAGTATGTATACTATAAAAACACTAAACACTTTTTATCTATAAAGTTAAATTAAATAGATTTCGTAAATGAAACTATAGAAAACAGATTCACAGCTTTCGATACTAACGCGGGACATCACTAACTCCCTCGTGCATAAAAATAAGTAAAAATAAACAAGATCTAATTACTTGGCAAGAATAAGGAACTAAAGCACAAGGGAATTCGCCCGAAACCGCTCATAGTGGCGACCGGCGGGTAATTCCACGTTGAAAATATATGAAAAATCCAACTAGGGACGTGAAAGTTGCTGATATTCGAACACTGCAGGCCGTTTAACAATTTAAACATGAAAACTCGACGGGCTGTCGCGCATGCCGGCATTTTTGGTGCATGAAATTCAGCAAGTATGTAAGAGAGCGACAGCGGCTGTGCGGGCGCGAGTGCCGCCCGCGCGCGGAACTTTATCCAACAAAGATGTAATAGTTTTAAATTTAAATTAAACATTCTAGTTTGGAACCCTTTACCGCATTATGTGAAGTAATTGATAAAATGCGTTTTATTTAATATACATTTAAGTCATATTTGTTGCCGGAAAATATTTAAAAATGTTGTTGTGTATGGATGCATGAATTTACATGCTTGAAGTAATTTAGTTTCCTGATCAATTTCTAAATAGGTCTGTTTTAATCCTAGTTCAACTAGGAGTAAATATAATAAAGATTTACCGATATCAATACAATAATTAGTAAGAAACGGACTAAATTGATGAAATCTAATCAGAAACTACAACTATTATCTGATACATTTAAAAACTGCCTGGGTGGCGTAGTTGTATTAAGGTAACGACTGCAATGCTGATGTCTCGGGTTCGATCCCCGGTCGGGCAAAGTGATATTGGATTTTTCTATTCAGTATCAGCCTGGAGTCTGGAATTTGTGCCCGATATGGCGATAGGCTCGCCCCCATCACATCATGGGACGGAATACGCACGGTGAAAAGTGGGTGCATTAGTTGCGCCTCTGCCTAGCCCTTCGGGGATAAATGGCGTGAGTGTGTGTGTGTATTTTAAAATGATTATTTCGATCTTAATTTTTCATATCTCCGCGTGTACCCCATTCAGTACAGGTGCTAACATCGCTCGTCACTTGCGCCAGTCACCATAAACAGTTTTATATAGTAGTATCTAAGAATTCTCTTATTTTTGCCAAGAGACGCCTCTGGGAAGGCATGCGAGCGGCTCACGTGACGGAAAATTCTACTACACGATATATCCACCACTTACATCATATTTATTGCCACTTTATAAAATGAATAAAGTGAATAAGCGCCTGTGAAAATGGCAATAGTCTTTGTAATATTATCCTACTAATAATGCGAAATTTTGTGAATATTATGTTTGGATGTTTGTTTGAAGTTAACATAGAAATCGGATTTGAATAAAATTGGCACATAATATACAGGTGTATTTTTGAGAAGGGGCAGTAAAAACAGCTCTACCTTAATCGTTGTAGCTACAAGAAAACTTCCTTAGAAGAATATTCATCGTTTTTGAAGTTAAAAAAATACAATCAGTACTATAATAGACAATTTATTTAGAATATTTTTGAGGCCAATTGATCCGCTTGCTTTTAAAGATAAAAAAAACTCTATGGAATCACGGATGATGATGAAACCTCGAAAGGTTTGAGTACTTTTAATGTCAGAAACTGCTTAAAGCTTCTCACAAATCAACCCTTTATAGACATATTATTATATTATCCCCTTTAACATAGAGGTTTCTTTTTATTTTGGAATAGTGCCTTTTTTTATTATTTTTTTATTATGGTTTAACAATTGTTTATAATTATATACAATATACAATGTGTTTTCACAGAAAGGTGTCAGAGGGGGCGTAGTTCCGCTATTTGATACGTAGTTCACCCCCGTCTAATAGAGCAATTAGAAAGGACACATAACAATTATTCTAAAAAAGAAGAGAGAAAAAAAATACTTAAAAAAACATGAACCGTATGCTCGTTTGCCCCCTATATCATAAAAAAAATGAATGATTAAATATTAACATTACTAAAACTAACACACAACAGGAGTATACAACATTATATATTATATATATATTATATATTACATTATAAATGTATTTATTAATTATTATGTATTTATTAATTATATTATATATCTATACATATAAATAAAATTGGAGTGTCTGTATGTAATATTGAAATAACCGTTTTTTACTGCATGTATATGAATATATATACGGTACATACACCATAATTACATTTTTTTCAATTTTTGTCTGTCTGTCCGTCAGTCTGTCTGTTTGTTCCAGCTAATCTCTGAAATGGCTGGACCGATTTTGACGGGACTTTTATTGGCAGGTAGCTGATGTAATAAGGAGTAACTTAGGCTACTTTTTATCCCGGGAAAATATAAAGCGGGACTTTTATCCCGGGAAAACTCATTCACGCGGGCGGAGCCGCGGGCAACAGCTAGTATATTATAAATGTGTAACACCACTATTCTACCTGTGTACCACAATAAATACTATTTGAATTTGAATAATATAAAAGAGAATTGCGTTAATCTCAGGAAACGAAAAGTACAGCGACGAGCAGTTACTAATTGGTGCTGCTATTATTATTGAACTGTTTGAGTTTGTCCAGGGTGGAGTTAGCTAATTCCTGATAGGAGGCGATGGTGGCGTTGTATTTTACCAAGTCGGCTAGGACGTAGGGGTGCACCCCATAGCGATTACACGTGGCCTCATGTTTGTGGCGTGCTGTGAGGAATCTGGGGCAGTGTTCCAGAATGTGGTTCACACTTTGGACAGTGGTGTCGTCACAAGGGCACTTGTCCGTAGGTGATATTTTAAACCGATGAAGGTAGGCCCTGTGGAACCTATACAGTGGATTTTTTATTCCGAGAAGATATTTTATGTAGACGAAGGTACAAGCGACATAGTAGGTATTACAAATGCAAAGGTGGAAACGTTTGGATGTTTATTATTGTGGAAGGAAATTTCTAAAACAAAGCAGATCTTCAAATTAATTCCTCTAATAAAAGCTACACTGACTAATGGACACAGTACAAATACTTTTCGAAATAAGACACGCGATCACAATCGCAAGCCTGTACAGTCAGCAGCATAAGTAGATGAACAAATTGAAAACTTCAAATTGCCTACACACTTTTGTGTTCTTACTAATCTTTTTTTCTCTTCACAAAAATAAAATAAAAGAGATTTACTTTACTTCAAACGAAGAAAAACATTGTTTCAGTTTAACTTAACGCGTATATAAGCGATTTGAAATTTTGATTTTGTACAGATATTTATTTTATTTTATTTTATTTTATTCGGAAAAGCAACAGCCTAAGTACATTAAGGTTTACAAATAGAATTAGATAATATATGGAAGGCCAAACAATGCTTCCCACAAACTTACAAAGATACTTAATACATATATTACAAACTTACAAGGTAATACTTAATTTACATTGTTATAATTATAATCCAACCATCCATCCAAATTCCCTGCGCGTTCGCATGTGTATGTGTATGTGTATGTGTGTGTGTGTGTGTGTGTGTGTGTGTGTGTGTGTGCGTGCTACATATTAATACTATATATGTTGAGATAAATATGAAATAAATAAACATCAACCCGGTTTTGCTTGGGTAATAAAGGTGGATTTTACCGCAGCTACAAAAGTAAATTTGTTCAGATGAAAAATATCAATGTCAGAGAATCTTGTATTGTATGTTTCAACTAATCTGGTAAGAACAGAGTTTTGCCCATAGTTAGTAGAATGAAAGGGGATTTTAAAAAGAGCTGCTTGTCGAGTACGCCGCTTCGGAACATTAAACATGACACGTTCAAGTAGTTCAGGAGAATCTAATCGGCCAGATATAATGTCATGTAAAAACCCCATATCCAACATTACCCTACGTTCTTCCAAGGTAAGTAAATTGTTTAAGTGGTAGCTATCCTGGTACGTCACGGCGGACGAATTATGGGTTTTGAAATTCAAAAACTTCAGAAATTTTCTTTGAATCTGCTCAATACTTATTTTATACTTGCCATAAAATGGACACCAAATCGGACTTGCATATTCTAGGGTGCTACGCACATAGGCATAATACAGTACTTTAATAGTAAGAGAGTTATTGAAAGGTTGACATGTACGCATGACGAAACCAAGATTACGAAAGGATTTATTGGAAATAATATCAATATGATTTGAGAAGAGCATTTTACTATCTAGATAAACTCCTAGATCTCGTAGGAGAGAAACTCTTTCAATATAGATATTATTAAAGTGATAATTGTAAACAATCGGTGTAGTTTTTCGGGTAAAACTAATACATTGACATTTACTTATACTCACTGTGATTCTGTTACGTTCATAATAATTATATAGGTTATTAAGATTTTGTTGCAATAGTTCGCAATCAGTATCGGTTCTTACATGCATGAAAATTTTTTTGTCGTCGGCATATAGCAAATGTTTGCAATTCACAAAACAATCATCGATGTCAAAAAGGTATGCATTGTAAAACAAGGGACCTAAATGTGATCCCTGTGGGACGCCGGAATGTATAGATATAACGTCGGATCTATATCCCCCCAATACGACTGCTTGCGAACGGTTTGTGAGGTACGATTTAACCCATCTTAACAAGTCTCCATGAATTCCAAGATTTTGAAGCTTCATAAGTAATATTTCGTGATCTACACGGTCGAATGCTTTTTCGAAATCCGTGTAAACCACGTCAACCTGTCCTCCTTTTTCCATATGTGTAACGACAAAGTCAGTAAATATTGCAAGATTAGATACTGTAGAACGCCCTCTCATGAAACCATGTTGAGACTGCGGGATTCTTTTAGAAATTAATGGAAGTATGTTTATGTATACCAATTTTTCAAACAGCTTGCTTATGCAATTCAAAATGGAAATGGGTCTATAATTATTGATAAGACTTTTGGAACCCTTTTTATGAACCGGTATTATATGCGCCATTTTCCAGGTCGTTGGAAAAACACATTCGGATAAAGATCTTCGAAATAAAATACTTATAGGCAATGCTAAACTTTCAGCACAGGATGCCAAGAATATAGGTGGAACGCCGTCCGAACCAGAGCCTTTACTTTTATCGAGGGATTGTAAAAGTTTACGTACTAATCCTACAGAAACCGTGATGTCTGACATAATATCATTGCTCTGTTGGCTAATGGCATATGCACTTCGTAAGGGTTGCGTTTGCGATGGATTTATAAAAATAGTTTCAAAAAATTTATTAAATGCTGTACAAATATCGGGTCCGCTAGAAAATTCATTATTATCTAGTATGAATTTATTAGGGTACCTAACACTCCCCTTCTTGGATTTTACGTACGTCCAGAAGTATTTTGGACAGTGTTTTATCAACTGTATCAACTTTTCATTTATGCTGCTGACTGTACATAAAATACGCTCACATCAAGTTTGGTATACATGTATCGCAACCTCGCCCGCGACGTGGCTCAGCGTGGCTTATCGTAAGACATTTGGCAGCGTCTGCCTCACATTAGTGGTGTGTCCAAGTGCCCCTGTCGCAACATCTGTTAAACAACGCTCTCGATAGAACCAAACGGCCTGTAAGAGGTGGTGGTTATGATTTTGAAAATTTATGGTGGTTGTCATTTTGAAATCTTATTGTTTTGGGATAAGTTTCGATTGATTTCAGGTAAATCGAGGTAACTATTTACTATCTAAAAGTAACATTTATATATTTCTAAATAGAAATTCGTTTTACTCTTAAACATCTCATTACCCACAAGTATTCTTGATATTAGTTTTGTGCAATGCAATATGAATTACAAGACATTGCATTAAACTCTGCCCGAAATTAGATTTAAGTGCCTGTTTTTCAATGTTCATGTAAATTTGACAGTTATAATTTTAAAAAGCTAATGTAGTTAGTACCCATTTGATTACCATTTATTTGGGAGCGTAGATTAGACTGCGACTTTTGTATTTGGTCTGCCTAATTATACATTTATATGATAAATAGCATTTATTCAGATGGCCCAAGTCTTATAACTCCCAGTGATTATATTTTTTTTTATATCGGAACACATATAACGACTAACGAAACTCCCATCACCAATGAAGTCGGTTAAAAATATCTGCTAATATTACAAAAAAATATTTTGTTTTAATTTCTATATTAATGTTTTAATGATTCCTTACGTTTAAGCGAATGTTAGAAATTGAAATTAAACTATTATAACGGATTTATTCGCGGTTATTTATTTTATTTTTCTCCCGCTGAGACGGACTGAGTCCGCTCCGTGACCACGAAGTGCAAAGCCGTCGAAACTTCGGGAGAAAAATAAAATAAAAAACCGCGATAAAATCCATTACAGTAGTTTAATTTCAATATTAATGTTTTGCCAGGTATGTTTCCATCCAGGCCAGGATGTCTCCTTCCCATAAGGGTTGTTAGTTTCACAAAGCCTTCGCAGCACCGGACACGAGCGTTTAAGCCACTTGAGAATGGGGACAAAGTTAAACGCATACCTTGTCTCATAATGGAGCAGTCGGAAATGTACGAAAAGCTGAGATGTATTGTGAAAACTGGAAGGATATGATACCCACTGAGTGGCTTCCTTTACTAAAAAGAGGTCGACATGTATTAGGGTTGGGAGGGGCAGCATTTTTCGTACCATAGCATTACGATCTTGCCTTTTTAGGAATACGTAGAGGCATATCAGACGTTTGTTTCGCCAGTTTTGTTAGGTTCCATGGTTAGTTATTGCGTAGCCGATGGTTGACAAACGGGTGGTTGGGTCATCTGATAGTCAGTAATTACTGCATATAAATAGCTTTGCAGGCTTTGAAGAAGGAGAAATGGAGGTTAGGATAGTAAAGAGAATTTATGGAGTATCAGTGTTTGAGGAGGAAAATAAAACTCCCCCAATCTCACCAACAGAATAAAACACGTAGAGATACCAACACGCGATAGTGGTAGCAACCCGGCCGAGTTGGCCCATTGACACACTACAGAAAAGTGTCAAGGATGAAGGTGACCACTAGACATGCGATTATAGGTATTTGCATGTTTGCATATGAAAATCATTGAACAGAGTAATGCCCTTCTGAGTTCACTATCGAAAAAACTCCGTCGCAAACTAAATACTGTTTTATACAAAAATCCCAGTGGAAGCCATAATTTAAAAGAAGAAGAATTTAAAAGTCCGGGTCTCGAATAAATGAAGATGTTATCAACGGCTCCGGCCAAGCTCTGTCTGAGGGTATTTCATTACAGCAGAATCAGTACATACAATCCGATGTCTAGTGATCACTAATATAGCACCCACTTGAAATATAAACATACCTGAGAATCATCTTGCGAGAATATAGCATCAAAGGCGAACATTTTCGGAGCTGCTACGCCGACCTTCCTGTCTTCAGGGGCGGAGGCGGCGCTGGCAGCCGTTTCGCACAGGCTGACCTGCTTCTTGCGCTTGTCCATGGAAAAAGTCTGAGTGCCGCTGGTGAAGGGACCCTCGCCTGATGCTCCCACACGCAGCATTACTTTCACCTGGAACAATAGAAAAAAATATGTCTATTATACAGAATATAATTAAAATCGTAATCATAATCTTTAATTAATGGATAGATGAATGTTACACACCACCAACATAATTAAACAAATAAAAAAAAAATCTTATCCTCGGTAACGGAAGAATATTATTATGTGTAACCACGGAGTAAAGTTTGTTCTGTGTGTAACGATTAGCAGTTTATTGGATTAAAGTTTAAGCGATGTCTTGCAGACAAACACAAGCAATGCATAAAACAATAGTAGTAAATTTTTAACAATAATAATGTTTCTGATTTACTTCAAAATACTGGTGAAGTTTTTAAATTAATGTATGAACATTGAAATTAAACTATTGTAACGGATTTTATCGCGGTTTTTTTTTATTTTATTTTCTTTATTTTATTGTCTAACATTCGCGTAAACGTAAGGAATCATTAAAGTATGAAGATTAAATACTTAAAAACTTTAATATTTTTCATCTTTTGAGTTGTCGATAATACCATTCTTGCAACTCAAATACAACTTTTCCCAACCAACCTTTGCTTTTACAGGTTTATGGTCATTTCGTATAACTTATACGTGATATAGTTAAAATACCAGTTGTTAGACCAAAACATTAGCTAACTACTCATACTGTTAGCTGAATATTGCAAGCCCCGACTCTGGGGGCGCTTTGTGAGCTGAGCCACAAGAATTCCGCCAATATATTTCGATGCACCGTTGTTCCTGATTGAGTTTGATATTTCCCAAATACAGACTATCTATACTTTTTCTATTGGTCGGTTTGCAAGACAGGTATGCATGGTTTTTAGAGATTAGTTTTGTTTTCGAGGGACGAATCTCAGACATAATTTCGCAAGTACCTAACGTATAAATTGATTTGTAATTTAAAAAAAAATGTTTTTTTTTTATTGCATTGTATGACGAGACGAGCATGCCGTTCGCCTCATGGTAAGCGATACGACCACCCATAAACAGTAGCAACACCATCCAGCACCTTGACTTACTAAGTACTGTGTGCCATTCCACTGCGCTCGTCATCCTGACACATAAGATGTTAAGTCTCATTATGACCAAAAGTTACACTGGCTACAATGTACTTCAAACCGAAACACAACAGTGCATGCACACTGCTGCTTGGCGGTAGAATTAGATATTGCGGTGGTAACCACCCAGACGGACTCTTACATATGAGAGACCTACTGCCAGTGATCTATCTGATCATAAAAATAAGTTAAACTGTCATCTTCTTCTTCTTCTTTGCTCATTCCCACTTTATGTGGGGTCGGCTCTCCTAATATGTCTGCGCCAAGCTGTTCTGTCCTGGGTTGTCAGTTCGGGAATTTCATTTTTACTTAGGGTTTTGATCATACTGGTCCACCAGGTAGAGGGAGGTCTCCCTCGCCCTCTTTTGTTCTCTGGAAGGCTCATCGCTTTTTTGACGACGTGATTATCGTCTCTGCGCATAACGTGACCAAACCACCTCAGGCGTCTCTCCATAAGTTTCTCGGACACAGGGGCTACCTTGAAGCTACCGCGAATATATTCATTTCGAATCCTATCCAGCTTTGTTACCCCTCCCGACCATCGTAACATCTTCATTTCCGCCGTATGAAGTCTTTGTACATGCGTCTCTTTAACCGTCCAGCATTCTGCTCCATACAGCATCGCGGGTCTTACGGCCGTTTTGTAAACTTTGCCTTTTGTACGAATGGGCATTTTAGGGTCACATAGCACTCCAGTTAAAGATCGCCATTTCTGCCAGGCAACACTGACTCTATGTGCGACGTCTGCTTCTACATCTGCGCTATTAGAAATAACAGAACCCAGATATTTGAATTGCGTTACTTTTGGGACTGATGTTTGGTCAGGATAATATATTATGGCCTTACTGGTCGAATTATGGCTAAAACTGCATGCCAAGTGCTCTGTTTTCAATCTGCTTACCCTGAGTCCTGCATTTTCCAATGTATTGATCCAAAGAGAAAGTGAATTTTGAAGTTCGTTTGGAGTTTTGGCTATAAGGACGATGTCATCCGCGTAAAGAAGATTCCAAGGTAACGGCTCTTGGATGTTTTTCGTGATCATATCTATCACAAGGTTAAAAAGCAGTGGGCTTAGAGCGGAGCCCTGATGAACACCCACTCTTACTTCGAATTCATGGCTGAGACCGGCTGGGGATCTGACTCTTGTACGTACATTGCTATACATATCCTGAATTAAATTTACATAACATTCAGGCAGATGTTGTGCTCTAAGAGATCGCCATACTACTTTCCGCGATACCCGGTCAAATGCCTTCTCGAGGTCAATAAATATTAGGTGTAGGTCTTCTTTGTTCAGGCGATGCTTTTCCGTCATAATTCTAACAGCCTGTATTGCATCTGTTGTTGATTTAAAGGGTGTGAATCCAAACTGATTGTCGGTAATCGATGACAAGTGTTGAATACGTCTGTTTATGATATGTTCCCATATTTTGAAAGTGTGAGATGTTAACTTTATTCCCCTGTAATTACCACACTGTGTTACGTCCCCTTTGTTTTTATAAAAGGGGGGGGGGGGGGGGGGTTAAACTGTCATCATTTTGGATATTATGCGACCTTAATATGTATTTAGTCCTGATAATTTACAAGCAAAAAAACACTATCAACAGTCTTAATATGGAATATTTGTGATACCACCCGCAGGCCTGAGTAATACTCTTGTAGTATAATGTATCAAAAGTATGGTGGGTAATAATTTCCCAGTGAAAACCGCGGCCCGCAAGCACCCACTAAATCTGCACTAAACGAACCGAGCCCAAACAATAGCTCTCAAGTAAATCTACGCTATTTCCCATGCAGGGACGTATTTGGAAGTAACATTGGAATTACAAATAATGCATTGTTATTTTGGTAAGTTATACGATGGTTGGAACTTCGACTATTGTAGTTTGAATTATATTTGCCAGTTATTTATTGTAGCATGTATTATTTCACTCGTTTGAGCAATATGAAAACGTTGTTGTCAGAATGGAGAAATCCTTAGGATGGAGTTGTATTTGATGAATGTAGTAAATCAATTTCCTGTATTTATTCACAATAGAGTCATTTTTTAGCAAGTTACATTGTATTTTCTATCGTAGAACATAAGCCGTGTGCGAGATTTACCACTCTTCGTAGAATTCTAACCTAAATTCAAACTAGAAAACAGAAAAAAATGTAACCTAAATGGCCAGGATTTAATTCCCAAATCCGTTCCAGTGGCTCAAACTGAAACGAGCAACAATGCAACCGACTATAGCGAGCGGCGCTAAATGGTTTCCTTAGTGTCTGAATTTGACGCTAGTGAAGCATATTTAGTGGGTAGTGGCTAACTAGTTATTGCGTGTTATGGCGTTCTTGGACTGTCGGACGGGTTTGAATTTTAGTGCAGTGCAGGTGGTATGCCGTGCGTTGTACATAGGTTAGGGACTCGGCCCGGCGGTCGCCCGATGGTTACATCTCTCCGGGCGGCTCAACGCCGGGTCATAAGGCACGGTGAACCCGCAACATAACCGCTCAGTCGCCCTCCTTGAAATTTGGGCAGAAGTAATAAATAAATAAATAAATAAAAATTGTTTATTACAGCAAAACACATAGAACATGACATACAAATAAAATTAAACCTAACTTAACACAGTAATAAGCCACTTTCTCCGCGAAAACAAAAAAAAAAGTTATCGTTGGGGATTGTGTTTACTTTGGTATTGGAGCTGTCTCATAATATACTTACAAAGTACAGACCGCAAATCTAAAAAAGTTAAATTAAATAACAAATGTCTAATGTCAAATAGACCCGATAATTCTGGCAACAGCAAAGCTTAATAATGCGATAGTTAACGCAATTAGACGTTATTGTAGCATAAAGAAGTTTGTAAGCAAAATTTAAGCAGTAAAACCGCGTAATCACAGGTAGAGCGCACCTCACACCGCGACGCCGAGCACAGTAAACTTGCCAGATAATATTAAATTTTGATTAAATTTGGCGGCGCGTCATATCCCCACTATTGTACGAAAGTTTGTCGCCGGTTGCATTTTATCGTCAGTTACGTTCAAGTTACGCGATGTTAGGCCTCGTTTACAACGACTCGATATCTTTTTTTATGCCAATTCAGATTTCCGGTATATAAAATAAATTGTTAACTCATCGTAAAGGTTTGTATGTAAAGGTGCCCTAAGCATCTAACGGGGGCTAATTGAAATTTAAGCTTACCAGATGTTGCTTAGAGTAACTATAGTTCGGACAAACTAAGCTGGCCGGTATGACAATTCAATTTTTTTCCCGACGCGATAACTCTGTGAGAACGTCTACCCAAAAAATTTAAAACCGTGTCATGTCATACCGGCCAGATTAGTTTGTCCCTACTATAGGACGGACTTATTATAATCTGACAACATCTGTGTCATTAAAGTCACAAAGACAAGATTCAACAAGATTCCATAAGGTTTTTGAGACTATTATGTGTGTGATGCACAATTGTTTGACTACTACCAAAGCTAAAGTCACTTACGAAAAATCAATACTAAACTCGATTCTCATCCACTTTCCTTCTAAATATTTAATTTCATCTCTAGTTGAATTCCCCCTATAAACAGTGACACATCAGACTGACAGCTGTCACACAGGTCATGTCAATGTCACATGCGAACGAGGCACAAGTCACATAAGAGTGTGTCACGAGTCACGATTCGTGTAATTGGTCGGGAATTAATTACACCTGTTTTGTCGGCTTGTGCCACTAACTTTAAAGATTAGTGGTTACATACAGGGTCATTTTGACATTGCGTTAATAAATGAAACCATATACTTATCTCGTCGAAAATAACGTTTTCCATTAAGTTATTATAACCCATTGATGTATTTTTTAACCATAGACGTAAAATAAAAAAGTGTAAGTTTCGAACAAAATAAATATCAATAAAAAGTAACTTTAAGTTTACACGCCCTAATGCCACTACTATTGCTCTAAGATAATTCGTCGCAGCGGCAACATTATACTTTCATTCAGAAATACACTTCGCACACACAATATTCGCACTAAACTACGAAATGAACAAAAAATTTGAAAACTACAACCGGGATTTTTGGCAATAATATTCGTTATTCATGGATGATTTTTGGCAAGGTGTTAGAAGAGGTAAAGACGAATATGTGGTTTCATTTAGTAATGCAATGTAAAAATGGCCCTGTATATTTACTATTGTAAACTTGTATATATTTATGTGGGCTTCATATTTATCAAAGTAGTTACTTGAGTAGTGTTTTAGATGTTAAAATTACTACTTTTTAGCAGTATGAAAGAAGGATAAGGAGACGCGAATAAGAATGCCGAAGGTATGAAGCGAGAAGTCTTTAGAATGTGTTTTACTGGTGGTAGGTCTCTCATTATGTAAGAGGCCGTCTGGGAGGGTACCACCGCAATGTTTATTTCTACCGCCAAGCAACAGTGTGCATGCACTGTTGTGTTTCGGTTTGAAGGACATTGTAGCCAGTATAACTACTGGACATAATGAGACTTAACATCTTATGTCTCAGGATGACGAGCGCAGTGGAATGCCACTCAGTACTTTGTAAGTCAAGGAGCTGGATGGTGTTGCTACTGTTTATGGGTGGTCGTATCGCTTACCATCAGGCGAACGGCATGCTCGTCTCGTCATTCAATGCAATAAAAAAAAAATGTGTAGTCTAGTCTCTACTCTTTGTTCTGGGTTTTATCTACATACCAAATCTCATCAAATTCGGATCAGCTATTAAGTTAAGATAATATACTCATAATACAGTATTAGTAAGACTACAAGTAAGCACACCAACTTACCCCACACAAACACACCATCAATTAGCAATAATTAAAATTCAACTGGCATCTTAAAAATGCGTTAATATTTCATAAAATAATTCCACCTTCCCTTGTGATTAAATATTAATTTGCAAATGTCGGTGTTCGGAGCTGGGTGACAGAAGCCCGGCTGTCAGTCAGCCGGCTTAGCGGCTTTATCCGGCGGGTGCCGGGTTCGAATCAAACGGTCCATTGGCTGCAAATCCTAACCCTAATTGAAATTTAAAAGCGTTTTTGACTGGCCCCGTTTTGTTCGTACGCTGTTGAAAGGATATCGGCTTGTGTGAATCGGGAACGGATAATTGACGATTTGTTTGGAAATTTATCTTGGTAAATATTTTTTGAAGTTATACTTCTTTTGGCGCGTTAGGGAAAAATGATGAGAGTAAATTTTTACGATGCGCGCGCACACCGTCACGCCGAACCGACACCCTGAAGTTAGCTATAGTCAACATTTTAGTTTTGAATTTTGAACGTAGAAAAACCGACACCCTGAAGTTAGCTATAGTCAACATATAGTTTTGAATTTTTAACGTAGAATAAGGCGAAAGATACAATTTTTAAAAAGATTTTTATTTTGTTACGCCAAAGAAGTATAACTTCTAACGCGTGTACATAAGTACACACACACTTTTTTATTTCATTAGCGGTTGTTCTTAAGGGTAGAATAGACAGAAAATAGATTCATTACTATTATTTTTTTACGATTCGTAATCTTTTAAACTAGTGTTGAACCAGAGTTGACCTTTAAATCGGGAAATTGATATATGATTTGTTAATTTTGATTATAAAGACACAATCGAACTGCTTCGAAATATAGTTACCTAACTTTTTGAATAAGATTATTATCGAACAAATGAGAGCCTGGACAAGAAACATCCAACGTCACCCGTGTAACATAACCGTTACGCAAGGCAATAACCCTAATCAAGTTCCCAATCAGAGCGCAGATCGATTAACTGCGATCCAGGTCTTGGTCTAGCTCTAACAAGCCCTATTGTTCCACCTGGCAAATACAATCTCGCATGCTGCTATGAATTATTCAACCAATGAGGCATTTCGTGTATTACTAAGACGTAAGCAAGCTAATTGCGTAATGGAATTTCCTGATCATTAATTAACACCGTCTCATACGCCGCTAACAGATTAGCTAATCAATACGGCAGAGCGTGACCGGACTTCGGAATCTGGAAGGGTTGCTTCAGATAATGTTACTAGACTATTATGTAGGTCTAGATGTGGAGTCTAGGAGCAGATATTGCAAGAACCGTTTGAACTGTTATAAAGGTATTCAAAACTAGGCTAAGAAAAGTCAGTGAAGAAATATTGTAAATTGATATTCTCCTTATTCTTTTTTTTATTAAAGTTATTAATTTCATTATACTAATTGTAAGTGTATAGTCAGCAGCATAAATATCTGTACAAAATCAAAAATTCAAATCGCCCATAAACGCGTTAAATTAAACTGAAATATTTTTTTCTTCGTTTGAAGTAAAGTAAATACATTTTATTTTATTTTTGTGAAGAGAAAAACAAGATTAGTAAGAACACAAAAGTATGTAGGCAATTAGAAATTTTGAATTTGTTCATCTACTTATGCTGCTGACTGTACATTGTCTTTTATTAGTAAATAAATTCTGTAACCCCATTTTGTGAGTGTGTTTTTTCTGTTGGTGCAAACAGGTTGTCAAATTTCTGAAGCAAATTTTACTTATGATGGATATACAGTTGAGATTTAAATAATCCAGCCGCCGTAATTGTCGCGATACTCAGTTCTGTTTTCCTTATAAACGTTCTTACTCTAATATTACAATTTAAAAATTAGACTGAATTAAGCCATTGTGCTAAAGAAGCTTCCTCGTAAATTGACAAATGCTTAACAACCGATTGAGTTGCAATAATAAGTTTCTATATAGCTGGTAAGTTTTAAACCATCCCAAAGCGGCGATGCCGTTCCCTATGAATTGTAATGGACGCGATGTGCCCAGCCAGCTGTATGTTGACGGCCAAATCCGCAAATCCTAACTGACGGCAGTGACGTCGCAGCAATCCCCACCCCTTCCTATTGTCTTTATCACGCACAACTGACCGTGTTTACAAAAAATTGAAAAGTGAATGAAAACATAACATTGTTATATGGGTAGGTAGAAACGTGCTGAATTCTTCATGGTTGTTGATCACATATTGGTAAGCCTTTTGAATTACAATAGTAGTAGTACCGCCCAGAACTTTGGATTACAAAGCACTGCGTGGCATTGTATTGCCTAACGAAATTATTTTCCTTTAAAGTTTAAACCAATGGAGCTGGTTGAGGGAGCTGAACTACGTATCAAATAACGGGACCTCGCCCCCCTCTAACACCTCTCTGTGAAAACGAAACGAAAATTTTCAATATAATTATAAACAACTGTTAAGTCCTTACTAAAAAATAAATCACTGGTGCTTGGCGGCCATAATAGATATTGCGATGGTACCTTTCCAGACGGATTCTCACATATAACATAAGAAAACCATACCGGCGCATTCGTAATGAAAAACTTGCAAAAACTTGGCTCTACGATAAAAACTAATAAATGGTCACCGGTCGCCACAATTCTTTTTATCTTAATATTTACATTTACAAGAGAATAAGAAGCAACAAACATTAAATATACCACCGCATTTCCGCATTCGTCCATCTGTCTTCGTTCCAACAAAAACATCTTTGATAAAGCTTCTTTGATATATTCCATTATTACTGATAATAATATACATGTAGATGTAATACGCCGCAACAAACGTCGGGAAGGCGGAAAAAAACAAATCTTGTTGTCAGCGAACGAAATGGGCCTCGTCAAGTCGCCATCTTTTATTTCACTTTTTTCTCTTGCGGTGTAAACAAGGCAACGGAAAACTCATTTGCCTTCGTGATAGGGATTTAAATTATCTTGTCTGTATATCTCATGCTAATTTTTTACGGGTGTGTATTACGGAGGGAATAAATTTACTTTTTCTTTTATATAAATATTATGTTATTCTTCTTTCATTTACCGCCGTAAACATTAACATTCAGGCGGAATAGAAACTTCTTTAATGTACGGTTTATCAAGTCCTAAAGAGTTTTACCCGTAAATATTCAGGTTTTTATTTATTCAAGAGACCATAAAATACCTCCACCCTACCGAAAACCCAACAGACATTAGTGGATTCGAAATCTAACTTCGTGTAACTCCGCCAGTGCCGTCAGCGATCGTGACGAATTTAAATTTTCGCAAAATGGCGCCGCGGGCCGAGTCGCGGAAGATTCGCGGAGATGGCGGGGTGTCCATGCGTAAAATTAAACTGGGAAAATGAACTGTAACGTTACAGCGTCGTCCATGTGATAAGCTGAGAAATTTCTATAATAAGTTTGGGAATTCGCGCCATTTGATTATTTTGATTAGGCGTTATGGGCTCGAAGGTGGAGTTAGGTTTGTGTAAGAGATTTTTTTGGGAATTTACAACTTAATCGAAAACATGAGTTGGCAAAGATGGGCTTACTTTGCGAATACACGTTGCTCTATTTTGAACAGAGAGTTAACTTTATTTAGTTATTCAGTAGTTTAATACATTTATTTTATTTGAAACCATAATTATTAATCAAGTATAATACTACCTTCTTTTAAAGTTGTAAGTTTCGGAACCTTTGTCGATAAAACTACAAGATATTCCGAAACATTAGTTAATCAATTCTCCTAACTTGTTTTGTCTCACCATACAGCCATAAAGAAACAGCCGCCGTCAATATAAGTGCAACACACGCTAATGAGAGCGTCGCGTCGCATATAAATAACCAAATCAAAGTTTACGACTGATCCAATCAATCAGGAAGTTTTGTGACGCCGTAAAATCTGGCGACGCATTACCGAGGGCTGGTGTTATGGAGATTTTGGGAATATCTGGTAAATTTTGTACGTGTTGGTTCTAAAAGCGATAATATGTTGAAAGTAGGATTAATTATTTGAAGGAATGGATCTACTTCAAATGATTTATTGATGAGATTTTACAAATTAAGAATTGTCGAGGAAGTTAAAAAGGCAGGAAATGATGGTAAGTGATCACAGCTATCCATAAATAAATATAAAGTTTGTGTGTGCTTTGTTGACCATTACGAAAAGGTACAGGGAATAACGATACCTTCATTTGAATTATTATAATTCTATAATATCTTCATGTTCGAAATGAAAAAAACCTTTAAATCATATAGATATACGTTATATTTTGATTCTTGAAACTGGTAGAAAAAATACACCAAAAACCAGATACCAAAGCATTAAATAAAACATGACAAGCGTCGCGGGATTTTCGGAATTTGTCGACAAAAATGTCAGTTTATCGACACACAGCGGTTTATACAGGTTTATCGATAGGCGACCTTATTTATACTGTTTGCTCTGGCGTAAATCTTGAGTGAATCCCACCGTTACAGGCTTTATGCGCTTACAGCCAATATGGAAAGCGGGTCTTAAATACAATATCGAGTCAGAAAACGGCAGATTTTGATATCGTTGAAGTTTGTTTAGGAAATATCGAGATCGATATCTTGTTACTTCATTGAATATATTATCAAGGATTTCGCCTTCTAGGATGGTGATGGTTTTAGCAAGTATAAATATACGGTTTATTTTAACCGTAAAGATGTGAGAAACGAATCTTCAATTTATTACTAAGTTCATATTTTTGCTGCCCTGTAATCTTTAATTAAATTATGAAAGCTGGATTAATTTTACACAGATAATTTTGATCTCAGTCATACCTTCCTCCGTCGTTCATTCCGTCCTTCCCTTACCAATAATATTGAAATCCGCGACCAGAGAACCTCTTTCAAATTTTTCAAAATTCTTAGAAAATATTATATAAAGCAAACATATAATCATCCCACTGCATACGAAACCCGCAAGTCACATTTCTAATAACGACAAAGATCATAAAGAACATCATACAATAGTCCCGGAGGTGTAAACAGGGCTTGTTATACGCAGCGCCGCGGGAGATCGAGATTGGGCTGCCATGAATAATGCAGCGGTGCCACTTTTGACGACTCCCTCAGAAGCGCCTGTAGTTTGACTGGCGCGATAACTTAGTTGCGGGGTAATGTGGTTTTTCTAGTTTGATAATGGTTGAATTCTTTGGGAATATGGTCTGAGAGGAAAGAATCGCTGTGTCTGGATTATCTGAGCTAGATTATGGATAAGATTCTGCTCTGGTCCGAATATTTCGTTGTAGGTATCGGATATAGCTTTTGTCTAAGACATAAATAACTTATAGAATACTGCGACTTAATAAAATTATAATAAAACCTTTTTAAGTATTTAATTCATAGCAGCACTCTCTCTTCGATTAAATAAACTCTTAAATCAATTCCCAAAATACCTAAGAACATACCCTACATTTATTAAAACTCCCAAACAATACTAAAAGCTTTACGAGTCCAATCATCGTTTGGCATAATATTAACCGGGAGCATACGTCGCGACCCTTCGAGGCTCCAATGAATTATGCAAATATACCTCGTGGTTAACATCGTAGTATTGTAAGCGACACTCCCCTTACTTCTAATGCCAAAGAAATAGGAGATCTGGAAGAGGAAGGAGATATATTTGGATATTACGTAAGTTGTTTTTGTTGAGGTAGAAAATAAAAAACATTGTGAAATATTTATTTTATTATCTTTAGTCATTATTATTTTTAAACGATTTAAAATATTAAACCTAAGATTAGGATGCTGTGCCTAAGGTTTTGAACAAATAAGAATTTGAGAATTCGTTGTTAACTCGCAAATTATTGTTCGGCCTAAAGATTTAGTGCATAATGTTTCCTTGTCATGCCTCAAATAGCTTGTTAAATCAGCAGTTTTAAATATTAGTTTTCAAATACCGTAGTTACCTCAAATGAAAATAACATCTGCTGAAGATGAATCATAAAAATGGAAGTACTGATATATAAAACATTATATCTACTAAATCCTTTCTAGAACATTTATATCTGCTCTTTAAACTGTGCCCCGAATTCTTACTATGAAGATGATATCGAGACGCTCATAAATTTGCGGAGCGCCGCGGGACGCCCGCCGCTACACTCAGGTGAAAATTATCATAAGGGGTGCCAGATTTAGACCAAACATCGCTCAGAGGGAGTCCAATCGTCTGTGCAACATTCATATTTATAAGATTTTTTTCATTGCTAGGGAGGACAATTTTGGTGGTGGTGTTACATGGTGTTTGTGATTCGTTTATGTCTGTGATGATTTTATCAAAGAAAATGATTATTATATATGATATACAATGATTATTACTTACGAGTTTATGAAATCGACAAACAATAAAAAGTTTCTAATATTGTAGATATTTTTGTATTATCACATAAAGGACATGTCCAAAAACGGGCCTGAAATTTTAAACAATACAATTTATATATATTTGGATAGAACTCCTGAAAACTAACCTTTTGCAATAAATCGTTTAATTTTAAAGACCTCCCATTTTGAGATTTACGTAATTTTGTTTGGCTTGAAAACTACACTTAATATGAAGGTTTTTAAAAAAGTTGGTTATGAATGGAGGGGTCTAAAATTTTTTTTTTAATAGATCTAAGTTCCATATTTTGCCCTTTTAATATACCTAAAGTTTGAGCCTTGTTAGATTTTGAGGCCCAGCACTCATACAAAAAGCGGACATCTCCTTTTAAACTCTATTATCTATGTACGTTGTCGTTGTTTTATCTACATCTAAATCTTTTTATAACCTGAACCCAACTTTCGCTGAGACATTAATGTTCCAATTATTTTTACCATCTTGGAAAAATTCTTAAACCGTACCTCAAGCGAGATTATCTCCGAAGTTTTAAAGTCAATTAACATTTCCCTTAGATTGTTAAAATAAAACCGGGTAAAGTAATTGTAGTGAATCAAGTGGAATTGTATTTTCAATGTTGTGAGCTAGGCACCTCTGTTCAATTTATTGCGCCGGTTTAGTGGGGGTCAGGTGGTCGGGTTTTAGAAAATAGCACAACAGTTACTGCGGATATAAAATTAACTGCTAATGAGGGAATACCAAGTAGCGATAGCGGACTGAGAATTATTAGAGAGGTTCTAAATGTTGGTAGAGGTAATTGTTGAAAAGTTTTTTGGAGGAATAGAATGTTAATTTAATTTTGGAATGGATTATTTTTGTCGTATAAGACAAATAAAATTGATCAAATCAAAACTGAGGAAATTATTACAAGAGGTTTTAATAATGAAAAGAATTTTAGTATCATGGTTTTAATTTTTCCAACCGTACTTGATATAATTATAATTGTTAATCTTTTTTACAATAATATTATGAATTTATTAGCAAAGCGAAGTCTTAAAATCGTGAATGATTCAAGCGAGCTCGTATTTTCCGTAGAAACTTTCCTCCTCAGGCAGTTGACAGAGTAAAGTTTGTAGCGAATATTGGACTTGTAAATTCAAGTGGTAAGATTACAAATTATGTAAATCTGGCAGGAGTTTATGGACATCTTCAGTTTCAAGAAGATTGCATTAGACGAGAGGTTCTCTAGAATCATCTTGAAGTGTCTTCGATCAGCAAATTCTCAGATTTTAGAGCAAGAGGGCTCCACCCCGCTGCAAATCTAGACAATAGCCGAAATTTCAACAAGCCAGAGAGTTTATTACTTACCGTTGTGTTGCTATTTTATGGAAATTGGTACAGTGATTTAAGTGTATGACTTGAGAGTACAATGGAACTTAGTTGTATTGTCTTTGGGGAATTTGTGCATATTGAACTGAATTGTGAACTAGTTTGGGTTTTGATTATGTGGCCTAATTTTGAATCTTTGTCTTGTTAGTAGGTTGCCGTACCGTGGTTAATTTTATAATTATTTTGTACAGTACACTTTTATTATTTTCCAATGTCGTTTATACCTAAGCACTTCACGCGAATAAAATTGCCACAACCGGATTTATCCAAAGGGTTCCGTACAAAGTTAAGGTGCCATCACCACCGGCAGTAAATATAAAGGGGAAGCAACACCGCAAACGATCTCATAAACTCGGCTAAAATAAAAACGCCACTTCACTAAATTATCCTGAGATGCCATCAACATTGAGATGTCTCTTCGGCGATTCAACTCATTCGTTAAATTCTTATACTGTTTTTTATGGTCGATAAATTTCGAATTTTTCGCTAGAATATGTCTCGTTTTTAATACTCGATAAAGTTTGCATTTATTATCGTGGTTATTTGACGGTTGGCAACATTATAAAGTTGCGCTGTGTAAATTGAGGTTATGAAATTGCCTGTTAGCTCGGTGCTCATAAAATATTATGTTATACATGTTCTGGTTATAAAAGGCTTCAAAGTAATTTTAAATTAAAAGTAAAGGAGTGGTAGCCTAAGAGTCACGTGAGCTGTTGAGACAGAGGTCTTGGATTTGATTTCCATGCATCTAAATTGAGATGGCAACTTCTAAATAACATGATATTGTTTACTTTAAACAAAAAAACATAAAGACTCAATTATTATAACAATTTTAAAACCCTTTTAACCCAACACAGCAAGAAACCAAGTGAAACTTCCCATACAAACGGCCAGTAAAATCAATACACTAACTAAAATTCAACTATTAGGAACATCTTACGGCGAAATCTGATTTAAAGTTAGTTGGGTGATCATTAAAATTGCAAGTGCGCCCGGGATGGACCGAGTTGTAAATTTGAATCACTAAGACTGCCCAAGTTGGTTGAAGTTACTGTGAATTGGATTACGACATCGGCTCGGTACATTAGCCGGTTTTATGTACCAAACATAGTTGAATTAATTCGTGATCGATTTTGGATGAGTTTAGATGGATTCAGGTAGTTGGGCTAGTAGATCTAAGATTAGTTATGATTATATATATTATTAGTTATTATGGGAAATAAGGTTACGGAAAATAAGAAATTGTACAAATATGTATTTAAATTTTATATTTCTGACAATCACTTGAAAGGGCTACGTGCAGTTGTTTAGAATAATAAATTACATAAAAAGAAAAAGATGTAAATCAACGACGAAGGTTTCTAGTATAATAAATAAGAAATAACATAGATTAATTTGTGCATGTTAATATACTATCAAATTCCAACAGTTATTATTATTATTGATATATTATGATTTGTGTGATTTGCTTAAAATAATACTGTCGCATAACAGATTTAAAATTAAAGAAGATGGAAGAATTAAGATTGTTTTAAAGTCTTCATTAAATGAGTTACTGGTGAACGCAACAAATATTTTCAACGATTTGTAAAAAGTAGTTAATCATAGTTTTCGGAGAAAAAAGCTTCTTCAAAAATATTTTGTGCAACTGGCTCTCATTATACTAAAAACAATTACACCTCTCAACATTTTTTTAAAAAAATCTTCCAAAAAATTAAAAGCGAAGGGTTAAGCGCTTATCACAAAAACCAAGGCACCGAAACGGTGGAAATAAAAAATAATCACCGCCGTTAGAGATTTTTATTCAAAATTAAATGCAAAATGGTCGAAAGGGCCAAACATTTAGCGCGGGGGTCGGCAGAGAGCCTCATTAGATGCCGATGGCGCTCGAGGCGCGTCCGGGTCTTCAAAAAAATCAGGTGCAGATACACCGATGAACTCGTTAAGGGAGTGTGTACATTTGAATTACAACTTTACTCTAGAGAGAAACGGTTAAAAGTTTGAATTTAGAAGTGAGATGATTGAACTTGATTTTGAAAGTTAGTTAGTTAAATTCACTAAGTATATCTTTTTCTGTCCATCAGAAGTTAGCACATAACCGTAAAATAGATTTGGATATAATCTACCAGATCAAGCCTTGAAGCATACACACCACTTTTTATCTCGGAAATTACAAAGTGGGATCATAATTCCGGGAAAGAACACGCGGGCGGAGCAACGAAGAGAAGCCTGTATTATCTAAGTTCCAAGCTCCAACTATAATTTCGCTATACCTCAATTCAAGACCTAACCCGGAAAAACTCACAAAACAGCAAGGTTAGTGGACAAGGCCCGTAATGATTGTTACACAGCGAGTTCTGAGAGGCGGCACGTGACTAAGCGCCCAGTCTACGCACTCCTTAACCCCACAAATTAAACAACTTTTCAATTCATTGTTACCAACTTCATTATTAGTTTAAACGTTTCACGTTTGGCTCGTGAATTAGTTAATTGGTCTTTTTTCTGAAGGTAATTAAAGTTTTGATTAGTTTTCGCATTCATTTAATTTTCATTCTGACTTTTGTCTTTATGGTTGTATGAATAAGTGAGGTTCTAAATTCGATTCGTAGGTTTGGTAACATTTACTGTATTTTGCATGATTTTTCCAGTATTAGACTTTTCGAATCGTATAAAATCGGTCAGAAAAATTTTGACAAATATTTTTTGCAGTGAATAAAGAAAATAAGGTGCGCTAGCTTGGAGGTTCGTTTCTTAAAATAGTCACAATTATTATCGTTTTCCATTATTATATGCAATCACATTACTTTGTACTATTATCCTACACGAATAAAATAAAAATAAGACGATCGATAAGTTCCAAAAGCAATTTTGTAAATCGACGGCCTAAGAAAATCAATCGCCTTTCCCTTACAAGAGGGGCGTGAGAGACTGAAGTGGCCTGCAAGCACCTGCTCACCTTAATAACAACAGCTCGACAATGCATTGTTCATACATTTTTGTAGTATTAGCTAGCTGGAGGAGGTCTAAAGTTAAGTGATTTTTATCGCGAGCCATAAGCACCACATTAACCAAAAATATCCATGGTTCTTGTATCCACATTTTTGGCCCCAATGGAAAGGATAGGTATATGGATTTGATTGATTAGGAACTGTTGGTAGGCGTTTGTATGTCCGCAAATCTTATAATATAAATTACAATAGTAAGCTGCCACGTTACATTGATTTAAAACTGAAACTATTTTTAAGGGGCAAAATTAAAAAATACTGTTTATTATAAAATAACAACAATAATCATTATTGCCTTATTATCTTCTTCTTCTTGGTCGTAACACTCTTGACAGACTGGTCGTGGTCGTCATGTAGTATTTTTCGGAGCAGATGTAATGCGCCTTACGATCTCTCGCCACATCTCTCTGTTAGATGTTATTATCCTTATTATCACTTAATGTTATTTCCTACATAATTATATGATTGTGTAATTTTTTTTTAACAGTAATGAAGATAAACATTGTTATTTTAATGAATTAGAGCTCTTTTTTTAGAAACCTTATTAAAAAGGCAATTTTTAAATTAAGGTACGCCTTATTTGGGTCTGTTACCTTAAATATTATTGTTAAGCATTATAAAGTAAAGCGAAAGGAGACTGCTCAGCTCGTGCTGACCAGGGCGTTTCTTTTGAGCAGCGCTGGCTTATAGGCTTTCCTAAGTCCTAACTGATGCGTTATGCGGAAAATTTATAGCCGGGGCCTACCAAGCGACAAATATGACCCAAGCAATGCGCGCGACCCAAGGTATGTTTTTGGTATATTTTTTTTTTTTTTTTTTTTTATTAGGTTCACAGAACTAGTTGTACACAGTATAGGGTTCATAAAATCAAAACAAGTACATTATGTTCATTTACAAAAGTGAGCAACCTTCTTGGTGTGAACACGGCATGCATAAAAGTAACTAAAGTTCGGCTTATAATATAACCACAATACTTAATATTCAAAAGAAAACAAATATATTAATTACAACGAAAATCCTTACAACTTAATAAAGAATGAAGTCGAAGAAGTGAAATAACACTGAAAACACAAACTACAACAATACTATAAACTATAATATAAATATAACAATTTAGGAACTTTGATGCTTAGGACTAATATAATAATGATTATTTTTCCGAGCCAAATATCGACCAATAGAATTGCACCATTCGACGTCACGTGGTACAACCTACATGGTATTATACTGACAATTTTTTTTGAATATTTTCTCTGGTCGTTACTATATAATAAGAAACAATTTTTTTTGAATATTTTCTCTGGTCGTTACTATATATTATGAAATTCTTATTTGTTGACTGTTCATTTCATCTCATGGTGCAATTCTATTGGCCGACATTTGGGACGGAAAAATAATCCCCCGAATACCACACGAGCTTCAAAATTATCTGGCATTTCCCTCAAGGTTCCCTGCAAACAAATGAAGTCGTCAAGTTTTTCAGGAAAAATCACTCGCGCTTCGCGCTCGTGATTTTTTAACCTGAAAACTCCTTCATTTGTTTGCAACGAACCTATCGGAAAATACCCGATAATTTTGAAGCTCTTGTGGTATTATATGTGAGTATTATTAATAATTCTAAATTATAATTTTTCTGTTTTTAATTGTCTTTTAAACGAAGAAATCGAAGAACTGAATATATCTATACTCTGACAGTTTGTATTGTAAGTAGAACACATTCTATACAGTGGAGAATGTCGACTAAGGTTGGTTTGATACGGCGGGAGACTGAACGTTATTCTGCTACAAAGACGACTGGAAACACGCGGCACAAGAAAATTAATTTTTTGCAGCAAATTGGGGCTATCAATATTTCCATCGGTAATTTTCTTTAGAAATACCATGTCCGCTACCTTTCGCCTGAATTCAAGTGGGGTCATTTTAAAATGACTTAGTCTAGCTTCATAGGACTGTAGCTCGCGACAGAGATTACTAGCATAAGAAACGTGGTAGAGAAATTGTCTTTGGAGCCTTTCAAGTCTATTAATATGTACCGCGTAACAAGGATTCCAAATGGGACTGCAGTATTCTAAGAGGCTCCGAACGTAACTATTAAATAAAATTATAGGCACTTCTGGGTCTATGAAAAAATGTGTTTGTCGCGAAACAAACCCACCTAAACGTGCTCCTTTTTTAACAATGTAGTCGATATGTTCGCGAAAGTTCAACTTAGTGTCAATTACAACACCAAGGTCGCGCATGCTTGAGACCTCTTCGAGAAAAACGCCATCAATATTGTAGGTGGCTGGTAATGGGTTTCTTTTTCTTGAGAATTTCATGTGATAGCATTTTGAGGCATTAAGTACCATCTTATTCTTCAAGCACCAGTTATTAATTTTATTCACATCATTCTGTAAACTCGAGATATCATCGATAGAACGTATTTTCCTGTATAATTTTAAATCATCTGCGAACATTTGAAAGTTAGATGTTAGGCAAGAGCACACATCATTTACAAAAACTAAGAAGAATAACGGGCCCAGGTGAGAACCTTGCGGCACACCAGATGGAACGGTTCTTTCGATGGATTTGTAACCACGAATTGTCACTAGTTGCGAACGATGGCGGAGGTATGAGTCGCACCACCTTAGAAGGGAACCGCATATTCCAGCATGACCGAGCTTTTGTACCAGCAAGCTATGGTCTACCATATCAAATGCCTTAGAGAAGTCGGTGTATATGGCATGAACGTCGATACCACTTTCGAGCGCATCTGATATATCGCTAACGTATTCGAGGAGGTTGGTAGTGGTCGACCTGTCTGGCAAGAAACCGTGTTGATGACGGTTAAAAAGAGGTTTGATATGAAATGCTATACTTTTTTGGACCATCGCTTCAAATACTTTGCCAATCGCACTTAGAATTGAAATAGGCCTGTAGTTTGTTATGTCGCATTGATCTCCTTTTTTATGAATGGGTGTTATGTGAGCTAGCTTCCATTTCAAAGGAAAATATCCGCTGGAAAGAGACTTGTTAAATATAAGTGCCAAAGGCTTGGCTAACTGCGAGGAGCATGTTTTAAGGAAGATGGGGGGAATAGTATCTGGTCCAGGACCTTTATTTATGTTAAGCTGGGAAAGAGTTTTTGATATCTCTCACTCAGAGAAGCTGATTGAACCAAGTGATGGTACATGTCTAGGTGACTCATTATGGGTCGTAAACGGTGAGCAATTTTTATTGTATGTTGAGTCGAAATGTTCAGAAAATAGATTTGAGATTTCCTGGCCACCTTGGACAATTCGGTTACCTAGAAACATCTCATCAGGGATTTCACTGCTGTTAGATTTTAATGATTTAATGAAGGACCAGAAGTATTTCGGATTTTGTTTAATATGTGCTTTTGCTTGAGTTTTCATATCGGATATACAGTCTTGCAATAGTTTGTCACATCTGTCACGCAATATTTGAAATGTTAAGTGATCCCTGGGATTAGTATACTTTTTGAATTTGCGATGAAATTTAGCTTTTTCTTTAATAGTTTGAATTAGAGATCTACTGAACCAGAATGGGTATTTGTTACATCCCTTTCTGCTTAAAGGTGTATTCTTTATAATAATGGTTCTTAATATATTATAGAAAGTTTCAACAATGGTATCTACAGGGAGATCTGATTTAAAGTGAGTAATCCAATCAACAACTTCCAGGTCTTTTTTAATGATATCATAATTTGCTTTGTTGTAATTTAGAGCCATTACTTTCTGGATTTTGGGTGACTTGCTGTTAGGAATTTCCATACAAATATTAATTGCAGGGTGGTGTGTATCTATGTTAACTAACGGAGTAAGACATTCAGAAATTTTAAAATTGTTATGGGTGTTAGAAATAATAAGATCTAATGTGCGACCATTAATGTTAGATATTGAATTTAACTGAGAAAGACCATTAAAGACAAGGGTGTCGATAAGCAAGCTGTCAGTTGGATTGGACGTGTTATCGAAAGTCAAGGAGCCCGTGTCACTGTCAAATTGCCATTGTATCTTAGGAAGATTAAAGTCTCCAATTACAAGTAGAACAGAATTTTTAGGCATTTTGTGTTGTATAACGTCTGTGATACTAGATAATTGAGTATCTAGGGTATGTACGTTAACAGGAGGAGGGACGTAAACAGTACAAATACATAAATTGATAATAGTATTACCATGTTTTAATTTAATATTAATCCATAGATCCTCGTGTATTGACTCCCATTTAACTTTCCGGGTTGGTGAATACTTTTTAAGGACTGCCACAAGAACGCCTCCACCTTCGAGTTTTTTATTGCTAGTAGAACAACGATCGCGCCTGTATACAATGTATCTATTATTAATTTTAATTATAATTGTCACAGAAAAATGATATGGCAGTTTTGCTGGTCCTTTTTGCAAGGTCAATTAAGATCCTGGAGGTTTAATATCCATTCTCCAAGCGTACATCTACCTATATAATATGGTAATTTATTCGCTGGTAATTCACTTATTACCAGGTGAACTAGTTGCTTGTTTACCCACTTCTAAATAAAATTGTATAATGAAACACATTTTATGATATCTTAATTCACAAACTACAAACACTTTAGAACATAATAACAAACTGTAAAAATGTTTCAAGTTTCATTTTATTTTGTAGTCAGAAGTTCGAAACTATTTTTCGCCGAAAGCCAACTCGCACTATGTAAATAAATTAAGCGTAAGGTGAATGAAAGTTGGCATAAACCGTGTCAAGTTAGTTTCTTTTTTAACTAGTTATGCTTTCTTAACTTGGCACTCCAGCGGGCGGCATATACGTGACAGGGGTGCCGAACTGTTGGCTCCAATTACACTGGTGTCGCCAGCCAGTGGTGCACAATTCTTATCATGTTTATGTTGTTATGCAAGTATTTGTAGAGATATTAAGCGATTTTTTGTGGTTATATAAACAGTCTGACTAAAAATGATAGATTACAAATTGTCTGTAATAATGAACATTTAATCTGGATGCGGGCCGCTTTTGACAGGTCCATCTGGAAATGTTTGGGGGAGGCCTATGTTCAGCAGTGGACGTCACGTGGCTGATGATGATGAATCTGGAGCCATCGCCATTCTTTAAGGAAACCCGAATACAATCTCACAAACGTGGTGAAACACCAGTTTTGCTTGAAGTAGTGTTTTGACGGAATCCCGGCATATATTTTGCCATCTTATTAGCGTATTAGTGTAAAAACAATGTCAGCAATATTGTTACTTAGTTTGAAACTCAGGGAACAACTATAGACTTCTTTATTTCATAGGCTACTCTCATACTCTTGATATACATGCAAACACACACCATTTCACACAAACCTTCACACAATAGTTATATGCAAACAGCCGTTAAGGTCCACGCGGTCGAATAAGGGCCAGCGCACACGGATTTATGGCTAGAAGTTGTGCCATTCACTTTGATAATAGGGAAAATTTGTCGCGTTGACGCGCTAGTGACGGGTACAATCACGCTCGGAAATGTGTGTGAAGTGAATGTAGAAACTAGTTTGAAAATGGTGTTTATCGAGCCAAGAGACCCTTCAACAGTATTACTGGAATAAGTTATGCATCTCTTTACATCATAGCACATGCTTACTGCCTTTTTGCAGTTATTGTTGTTGTAATAGCTTTCTATTTGTGTGCTTGCCAAAAATAATTATTGATCTTCTATTATTGCACCAAGCAGCTTTAATTTTATAGCTGAGCAAATAATTTGCCTTTTTGTTCAAGGACAACAAAACCATAGAAATAAATACACACACACAAACTCACGCCTTTTATCCCCGAAGGGGTAGGCAGAGGCGCAATTAATACACCCACTTTTCACCGTGCGTATTCCGTCCCATGATGTAATAGGGGGCGAGCCTATCGCCATATCGGGCACAAATTCCAGACTCCGGGCTGATACTGAATAGAAAAATCCAATATCACTTTGCCCGATCCGGGGATCGAACCCGAGACCTCAGCATTGCAGTCGTACCGTAATACAACTACGCCACCGAGGCAGTCAAATAAATATCGTTTCTTAAACACTCCATAGGTATTAAAATATCTATTGCGAACTTTAAAAACAATGGATTTATTATATTTTCAGTTGTCAAATTATAAAATAAAATTATCACTGTAACTGTACTCAATTTGAAGGGACGAAAATACTCATTGACCTTTGCTTAACGACCGTTTCACCGACAACCCACAAACCGACTTGTGTGCTAAACATACGTAATCGCACAAGTTTATATAAGTTTTTAACATCTATTGGTGGTCATTTAATGGACATCTTGTCTCTTGGCAAAGTGAAAAGTATCGTTAGATGACCGTTATTGATGAAAGTAAAGGGTGTAGAGATATATGTTAGCATTTTCTAGAACAATATCGCTTTTAGTCTGTTAGACCGCATCGGTTGTAGATCAAAGTGCGGTCAAAGGTATAATTTTTTTTTATTGAAATAAAACTATTTTGCGGACTTTATCGCGATTTTTTAATTTATATTTTCTCCCGTAGTTTCGAATACTTTACAGCCTTCATGGTCACGGGTCATGTTAAGTCTTCGAAACGTCGCGTCGGCAGAAAACATAAATTAAAAAACCGCGGTAAAATCAGCAAAATAGTTTTATTTCAATGTCTAACATTCGCGTAAATATAAGAAATTATTATATTTTTTAAAATAATTAACTTAAAAAAAAACAGTCATATTATAATATTGCCAGTAATCCCTAAAATCCAATACATGTATATCGCAGTCAGTTGATATGAAAAGCTACGAATTGACGGTTTTACCAAAAAAAAATCTTTCTTTGCAGCATTGTATGCGTGGTCTCCATAGAAAACTCTTTCCATAACTTCCAATTGATTATTATCCCTTAACCGATATTCGCTTTTAACAGTAATTATGAAATAACCCAACCCTTTGATGAAAACACTACCCACACAATTACTTTTAATACACTGGCGGACACGAAAAGTGCATAACTATACTTTATTCAAATTTATTGTTGCGCAGTTTAATAAAGCCGGGACATCTCTGGGGACTGGGGTCGCGTTCACACTTGCACGAAAACTAATAAATGCACTGCGAATTGTTCTTTTGGTGCTTTAGTGGCATGTGTTGTAAATGGGTGCTTATGACGCGGTTTTATGAGATGTATAAATGCTAGCTGTTTTAATTAGATGTTGTGGAATTTTTGAATTTGGAATGTTGTTTTGCGGTTTTTGATAATTTCTTGATAATTTTATTGAATAAACTGGCGTCCATTGAGAACCTTTTGTTGGCCAGAATTTTGGATTGTACTGTAGTAAACGTTGTACATTTTGTACACTCAAACAGATGAATCTTAACAAAAAGCAGACCAAAACTCTGTCTCAAAACTTTATACCCTCATCAATCCACATTTCCCATCTATAGCCCATAGCAGAAAATATGAAAATCCTCATAATTTCCATTTAAAACCATCCGGCCGCAGATGATCCTGCTCGGTGACTGTCAATAATAAGAAAGGGCAGGCAATTACGGGCCAGCAATCGATAGCAGCCTCCCAGCTACGTCTGCCGCGGCTACGAAGGCGCGTAGGCGGCTACGGGCTACGCGCTACGGCCACGAGCCGTGAAACTTAGCGTGAAATGAATGATTTTTCCTGATTCACGAGAATGAGTCCGCTATCTTTGTGTAGATTTTTAGTAGATAATATTTTAGGTCTGGTTTTGCGTGTTTCGGTGAGAGCGTATGGATAAAAGATTTGATTTATTGTGATTGGAATAAAAATAATTATTATAAATTTTGCCTTACTATATATGTCCATCATTATATCACCGATTTTTGTTCATGTATTCATTCATTATTATTACTACTACTGTAAAATAAATGTACAGATATTTTAATTCTGATGAAAGTTTTACTCCGGTCTAAAATGCCAAAAATTGTGTGCAAAATGTAATATAACGCTAATCTAATGGCCCCGTAGTACTGACACACACAGCAACCGGAAAAGTGCAGCTTGGAGGCTATGCATAAAATGTGAGGGAAATATGTGATAAATTGTGAATATTCTCGGATTTAACTTACATGGAAGTGAAAACATTTCGAATTGAGAAACATTTTACGTTTTGGAATTGTTATATTTACGTTGAGAAAACTATGACGTGATATTATATATACATACATACATAAACTCACGCCTTTCTCCCATTGGGGTAGGCAGAGACTATGGAGCGCCAAGTGCTACGATCCAAGCATACCTCTTTCGCTTCTTCTACAGTCATCAGTCTCTTCATACATGCTCGTTATGTAACTAAAATATTACATACAGATAAACCGAGCCATAATTAACAATAATAGGGTAGTTTTTTTAGTTTGTTTTTAGTTTTTGTTATATATACTGAAGACGAAAGTGTTCAACCAGTCCGTCCTCCCCGTAATGACGTACGAAGTCGAGACGTGGACACTGACTGTGGGGCTAATCCATAAGCTTAAAGTCGCTCAATGTGCTATGGAAAGAGCTATGCTCGGAGTCTCTCTGAAGGACAAAAACTCACTTCGGAACGAAGTGATCCGTCAGAGAACCAAAGTGACCGACATAGCTCTGAGAGTTAGTAGGTTGAAGTGGCAATGAGCTGGCCACATATGTCGCAGAACAAATAACCGCTGGAGTAAGCGTGTTCTGGAGTGGAGACCGCGTCTTGGCAAACGTAGCGTGGGACGCCCTCTGGCCAGATGGCGGAACGACTTACACAAGAGGGCCGGCAGCGACTGGATGCATAAAGCAGCAGACCGGGCTCTGTGGCAAATCTTGGGAGATGCCTATGTCCAGCAGTGGACTGCAACGGGCTGATGGTGATGATGATGAAGGTAGTTTCCTATGTTCTATTTTGTGCATTAATTTATATGTAACAGAAAATAATACGAAAAAGAAATTCTTCTGTGAATTCAGCATCAATTTTTTTTTTTAAATAAAGTATTTATTCACATTTGAAATATTGTCCTGAGTAAAAGTGGGGATGTGGTGGGGATATCGCGCTAACTCTTTCGCAGGCGCACAGCGTTATGGCCGGTGACACCCGGTGACGTCACAGTCTGTTATTACTGTTATTTGACATTTACCCGTTCTACCAAATTTCAAAGCTTTAATACTTACTTATTATTGCACCAATTTAAAAAAAATATTTTTCCGGTAGATTTTGGATGGCATACTTTTTTGATAAATCTGTACTTAAATATAAAGCTGAACAGTTTGTTTGTTTGTTTGAACGCGCTAATCTCAGGAACTACTGGACCGATTTTGAAAATTCTTTCACTAATAGGAAGCTACATTACTCCTGAGTGCTAAAGGCTACTTTTTATCCCGGAAAACTTTTCCACGCGGGCGGAGCCGCGCGCAATGCTAGTGTTTTTATAAAAAGTAGTCAACTAGCCTATGGTCTACATACGTTCGAAACATCGTAAACGGAGGAATCGAAAAAAAAACCGAAATGTATTTTGTCAATTTTCCATCAAGGCTTGAAGCGTGCCATCACACACTAAGAAAACATTAATGAACGACCGAGTCGCGTTTAAAAATATTGTATATCATACAAATTACGATTATTGTAATCTTAGACGGCGACCACTATTTATTGGGTTAATTGAATTAATAGAGTGGAGTCACGGAACGCAACCCCAAACCGGCCGTATACTCGGCGTAATGGTGCCTGTGGGATATAAATATGGTGTCTAATGGGCCACGGGGTTCTATGCGGCCTTAGCTGTGGGAAAACAACTAAGTCAGTTCATTGCAGAATGTTGGAAGCATGTTCAACTGGACCTAGACGAACAACTCAGTTCCTTTTAGAGTATCTCTGTCCTTTATATGTATGTATATTGCTTATTCAATTTTTTTAAAAGCTACGTAATTGTTGCTTCTTTGACAGTAAAAAAGAATATTGGGATACCTGAGAGTGTTGTAAGAATTTTGAAGGTATGTAAAATATACTACCTAATATCTACTGTCTCGGATTGGATAGCGACTACAGTATGCATAATAAAATTCTCCATAATGGAACGCACGATGACTTTCGTTTCACGCAGTTTATTACTTCAGAATAATTCTAGCGACCGTCAATGTATCTCTCATTGGTCTACAATAACATAATAATACCAGTCCGGTTTTATATACTGCCCAGTGCTGAGCACGGGCCTTCTCTACTACTGAGAGGGTTTAAACCTTAAGCCAGCACGCTGGCCCGAGTTGGCAGACTTTACATACCTTCAAAATTCTTTTTTGAAGAATTGTCAGGTATGTAGTTTTCCTCACGATGCTTTCCTTTACCATTAAAGCGAATAATGATTGATAAACAATACACAGGTAAACCGGGTCTACAATATATTTAGACTAAATGAATAAAAAAAAACTAAGTAATACTTCATAGATAACAAAATGCTTCATATAAAATATTCCAACCAAAGGTAAAATAAATATATGCCCACACAATAACTTAGTTTTTGTGTTCATTAATATAAACAACCGTCAGTTTCCCTTAACCTTGTAGAACAAAGGGAATGCTATGCCCATTTCTCATAGTTTCGTGCGCAGTGCTCGTAAGCAAGGAGTTTTTTTTACCAACATTGATTTAAACGCAGAAACAATTGCACTGATTATACTGGACCGTTATGACATACGTAATCAGTGTAAGTTAAAGCAGTTAGCGACGTGGAAAATATAAATAAATTGTATGGCATGTATAAAAGTTTTTATTGTAATCCTTAAAGCAGTAAGCGACGTGGAAAATGTAAATAAATCGTATGGCATGTATAAAAGTTTTTATTGTAATCCTTAAAGCAGTAAGCGACGTGGAAAATGTAAATAAATCGTATGGCATGTATAAAAGTTTTTATTGTAATCCTTAAAGCAGTAAGCGACGTGGAAAATGTAAATAAATCGTATGGCATGTATAAAAGTTTTTATTGTAATCCTTAAAGCAGTAAGCGACGTGGAAAATGTAAATAAATCGTATGGCAAGTATATAAAGTTTTTATAATGCTTCCAGTAGAACACAGCTTGGATATAATGTTCTAGGTCTTTTTATCATAATAATTATTATTACTTACATTATACTCTTATACGACTTGAGTTTTACAGCAGTATAATATAACTACTTAAAAAATTATAACACTTTATTCTCGACTACAAGTAGCCCTAAAATTTAATAATATAAACAAGAAAACTATATTATGTTAATTATCACAAAAAAGTGTGTGTGTGTGTGTATTAATGTGTGTACACACGTATGAAGTGAAAATCTTTCCATTAATTCATTTTTTTCACTGTTCTTATAGTAATTATTGTATTCCATTAATAAGGTCAAATTATTATTAATATTAATTATTAGAATATATTTATATATTATTGTCTGCTAAATTGACACTCATATTATTACATGATGGTTAATTTCAATAAATTAATATACGTATACTAATACTTACAATCAAAAGTGAGGTTAAAATAAAAATTATAACAAAATCACAATCACGTGATGATTTTTCAAAACAATAAAAAATAATCTCTCACTTTCACTATTTATTTTTTTCGTTGTACGATTATGCAATCAACACTTAAAATCGCTGCACCACTAAATTTACACCACGTCCCTTTACCTTCAATAGGTCGCGGTGGGTCGTTATGACCCGGCACTAATTAATTTCGTGGACATTTGCGGCCGCAATAAGCTTATCAAACGTACATTAGCGGACAATGGTCCACATTCGATCATAATGCCCGCTGCTTTTGTACTGGAGGGTTATAAACGTATCATTTGCACGCTAAACCAGCCATTCGACAATTTGTAAGGGCTGTCTTTATTTTAGTGTTAAATAGTGGTAATATGGCGGCGGTGAATTAAATTGCGGTATATTAATATGAAATATTTATGTATTTTTTCCTGGCATCATTAAAACCCTGACTTTATTGGTAGGGTTGGAGTTTTGGGTATTAATTAATTTGATAAAATATGTTTTATGAATACTTGTTTTTTTCGTGATTTCACTGGGAATGGATTGCCAGGAAAGGGTTGACGGCGGCATCATTTCGTAATTTATACTTTGAAATATTGTGTCCCTGGTTTTAATTTGATGTGTAGCAATTTAAAAAACAAATTTAAACATGATATATTTTTTAATAAAAAAAAAAAAATTCGTTCAATTGGTTCAACACATTGGAAAAACCATTTTCTGATTTGGCAAATAAATGGTCGTGAAATCATAATATTTGAATAACAATCGGCGTGGGTCAATCAACCGCTGCGAAAATTGGGACACTGAGGTTGGAGTGTTAAGTAATTCCTTTTGACATTTCCTCTTCAATTACTCAAGGCTCGTTTGCCTTTCCCAGCATTGGGGTTCAAAGTAATTGAACGTGTCCGCAATTCTATGTACATTTATTTTGGGGCTATATTAATTAATATAATTTCTCAGATGAATTTTGGAAGTAAATATATAAATGTATAAATTACGAAAGAAAATATTTAGTGAACGTTTTCCTGCCTTTTATATTCGTGAAGATGACGTTCATTTATACCTTTTCCTTAGCTCTTTCATGTAGTATTCATTAATTTCTTAGAATAAAAAAGAATAAAAAAGCTGGATAAGTGCGAGTTGGACTCGCGTACCGAGAGTTGCATACAAACTTGTAGGTAAGGTATCTAAGTATATAAGTACAATAATTCAAAATTAATTAAATTTAAAAAGTTTGTAAATTCGCATTCTAATAAGGCCTTAACCCTCTCAGCAATAGAGGACATACGTTCACAACAGTGGGATATATTATAATAAAGTGTATTTTACATAACTCCGTCTTATACAATGGTCAAGGACGAGTTTTACATATTTATATGCCGTTAGCCCGAACGGCGAAAGGTCAACCGATAATTTAAGTGAAAGTGAGCGGGGTAATTGATTAACAAGCCTACGCTCCGGTCTTACACGATCAGCTTCAATAAGATCTTTAAGGTTGGCAATTTTACGGCTGAATGGGCAACTGTGCCGTTTAAAGGTCGGCCGTTTCATCAGTGGCTCCGATACAGGTTTTTTTGTTGTTTTTTTGCGAAATCAGACTATTAATATTGTAATGTCTTGTTTTTAATATTCCAATACCTCAATGTAATTACTTTTCATGTAAAATTAATGTGGCATTGATTACTTTTCAATGTTCCAATACTACTGTAATTATTTTTAATTTAAAATTCGCAGACACTGCTCAGTATGAGGACTATAATACGGCTAGAAGGATCAAAATAAAAACAGCATGATTTATTGCAATTTCAAGAGCTACAACTTAACGCATTTTAATGATAATCATTTTGCACTTAAGCTTATTTAATATCGATTTTTCGATGAGATAGCTGCATGCCATAAACAACCTATCTACAATAAGCCATCGTAAACCCTAAAATAGCTGTTGGAAATGAAATGTAAATAGGATATATGCATTTAGTAAGTTAATTAGTTAATAATACTTGGATTTCGTTAGATAATTTGGCTCGTGTTGTTTAATTTCGATTTGGTACGGGTCCAAAGCCGGCCGGATTACCGCAAATTAATTTAGGCACCAGGTAACGTACTTTACCCTATTTTAATACGTTCAATAAATAAAATTAACGCTTCCACGCTGTATTTGTTATGATAATACGCTAAATGCGGCTGTTTATTGGTTATTCAGCTTAATGGTTCATCGGCGGCGTAATTACTTCCATTTTAAATGTATGTTATAATGCTATGTATATAGTAGTAATTATGTAACAGTTTGTGAAGACGTTTGGACGTTTGTTAGCGCTTCAAGCATAATCGCCGAACGGGTTTGGAAGAAATCTGTCGCATAGATTATTCGGTATTCTGGAAAAAGGTGTGGTGGGAAATTTGTTTTAGGAAATGACCATTATGCGAGCCAAGCTTTCCGCAAAAGCTAGTAATATATTTAATATTGACTCTAATTCTTTTTACGACCACGCATGACGTCAAAGCTTTCATACAAATATCGGGCAAATTGCGCTAGAAAAACCCAAAGAATATAGTATCCCACCTTGGAATCAAATTCAGGGCCTCAGACCACGGCCCTACACTGATACTCACTAGACCGCATGTAAAATTCATAAAACACAAATAAAAATAGTTGCGACGTACAGTCACGTCCCCGGTGCTTACACGCCAGTGTCAGAGATCAGACAATATCAAATGTTGAAATGGTGAAAACACACACAAAACCACCAGACGAAAAACAACGACAGAAGGTGGGTGACAAACTACCGAAGCTTTGTGCGCTTCAGTGTGCGATGACTGCGCGGATTTAGTTTACGGATATACAAGTGCATTTGGGGGTTAAGTAGTTGTGTGGATACTTTGCGAGTGTTATTTTCGATTGAGTGTGTGGTTTTATATGTATTTAGGGAAGTTACATATTACATGAATAGTACGGTGTAAAGTAAATTATGTGATTACTTATAGTGATTAGTGAGGTCTCGGTTTCGATCCCCGGGTCGGGCAGTGATATTGGATTTTTCTATTCAGTATCAGCCCGGAGTCTAGAATTTGAGCCCGATATGGCGATAGGCTCGCCCCCTACCATATTATGGCACGGAATGCGCACGGCAAAAAGTGGGTGCAGTAGTTGCGCCTCTGCCTGCCCCTTCGGGGATATAAGGCGTGCGTATGCGTATGCGTATTAATTATAATACTCAGACAAATATTGTAAAATTTCTTATAAGTATATTTGTTCAAACATTTTATTTTTATATTACTTAAACAAGGCAGTATCAGCAAGGTGTTTATTATTTATTGTAGACAAGCACAATTATTTAAAATGACTAACCAACTAGCAACCGAAGCAACACAAAAAGCACTTAATTAGCACTGCACAAAAACTAAATTGTCGCATGCAGTATCTTTGTTGCGTTAATGAAGCCCGCATAAATCGCCATTACAGCTATATTCGGTAGTACATTGTGTCCGTACACAGTGGTATGTGGGCCTTTAATTCCGCACAAACCGACTACAGTTCGAAACTGTATCATTAGTGCGTATGTATTGTGACGTCACATTTCACTATTTATTGACACAGTATGATGCATTAACTCATATTAGTAATGCGAAAGTCTGTGGAAGATTTTTACATTTTTATTACAAGTAAACGTAGATATGGATTTTTTTATATTAACATATTATAGACTGATTTTTATCAAGGAAAATTTCACACTCACTGTACTATTGTGTCTTCGCGGGGCGGAGCCACGAGCGACACCTAGTTAATTATATTTCAAAGTGAAATATATGTTAATGTTGTGACGTCACAATCCACTATTTATCGACAAACTATGATACATTGAATTTATTTTACAGTTGAATTGTTTGCTGATGCGTCTATTGTTTGCACCGACCGCGATTTAAAATGTCTGACAGTACACATTGAATCAGTTTGGGGGTCTGTTAATATTGCAATGTTTGCAAACAGATTCGTTTAGCGTGTTTGAATGATGGACTTGAAATTCATTGCAAATTCTCTGACAAATAGTAGTATTTATTAGTAAGTCGCTTGATGGTAGACTCTATCGTTCACTGTAGGAAGTAGCTACAACACATTTTGTTCTATATAACAAAGTACAGCACGGCATTATGCTTTGCATCTTGAGACACACCTTGATACTGGTGGTAGGTCTCTCATTATGTAAGAGGCCGTCTGGGTGGGTACCACCGCAATGTCTATTTCTACCGCCAAGCAACAGTGCATGCACTGTTGTGTTTCGGTCTGAAGGACATTGTAGCCAGTATAACTACTGGACATAATGAGACTTGACATCTTATGTCTCAGGATGACGAGCGCAGTGGAATGCCACACAGTACTTTGTATGTCAAGGTGCTGGATGGTGTTGCTACTGTTTATGGGTGGTCGTATCGTTTACCATCAGGCGAACGGCATGCTAGTCTCGTCATTCAATGCAATAAAAAAAAAAAAGACATGATACGATAGCATGACTATTGCGCGCGGGTAGACTTCGAAACGTGCAACCATGGTTACGGTGAATTTCAAATGTATGGGAATTGACAGTACGGACCTGTTTTTTTGACGTATAGTATTGTCAGACAAATACGGAAACGTTAACTTACTCTATACGTATACTATACGAAACGCGTTAATCCCTGCTAGGGTAGAGGCCTTAGACAAGATGCCTTGCTCCAACCGTTAACGGTTTAATAGAAAACAATAAAACGTATGGGAATGACATACTCTAACGAAAAGTCATTCGCTAAGATATATCAGAATATAATAAGTGTACCAACTAAAATTTCTTTGTTGAATACCTTACGCATTATCTACCATCTATTTCTTACCCAATTTCAGAAATTAACGCTTCTATGCTGCATTAGTTGAAAAAGGAGTAGAATTAAATGTATTTAAATTTTGAGTTACTCTACTGTAGATGCACAATAGAAAAATGTAAGATGGAATAAGCTAAATTGTTTCAGCATAGGCCTTCTAATTAAATTATAATTAGTTACTTCGAAAAAACACTTTGTATAATTTGAAATAACAAAACACCGCTACTACTGGTGGTAGGTGTCTTGTATATAATAGTCCGTCTGGGTGGGTACCACCGCAATGTCTATTTCTACCGCCAAGCAGCAGTGTGCATGCACTGTTGTGTTTTGGTTTGAAGGATATTGTAGCCAGTGTAACTACTGGACATAATGAGACTTAACATTTTATGTCTCAGGATGACGAGCGTAGAGGAATGCCACACAGTACTTTGTAACTCAACGTGCTGTATGGTGTTACTACTGTTTATGGGCGGTCGTATCGCTTACCATCAGGCGAACGGCATACTCAACTTGTCATTCATTGCCATAAAAAATAAAAAATAAAAAAATCATATGTACGATGTATCGTATTAAGAGTATGTTTATAGCCCTCGTATTTGTGTTAGATATCCTCGATTTATTTGAATGCAGTTACAATAAAATCCAAGAAGCTATAAAAGGAATTCTGAACAGTTTTATGAAAATCCGTTTCGATATCCTTGTGAAATCGTTTTATGTATCGTAAAGGTAGGTTTAAAGTGGTTATTGCTATTTTAAGCAAGCAGATTGATATTGCTTCAATTCTTATGCAGATCTCACATCCTTCTATTCTTATCCGGTAACAGTTTGACTTAGGTTTTATTACAAAATAGGAATTTAAGTCATGAATACCTTCGTGAACTCTTATATATGAGTACTCCTGACCAGTCTTTCTTGTCCAAAAGTAAACTCCCGAAAATCGTAATAAATCCCAAATTTCCCCGCACCGAACCACTATGAATATTAAAAATGGGAACGTAACAACTATTACTTGGTAGTTGGCTCGGCGCCAGCCTCCCAAGATAATTTGATAAAAAGCGTCTCTCTAGCAGAGTTTAAGCGAACTCTATTAGCTATGTTTTATGTGCTGCTTGCGATTGGCTCCACTTGGCTATATTTAACACCCTTTAAACTTAATGTGGTTATACAAGTACGCGTGGTTTTGTTTGGTTTTATTCTATAAACTGGATGTTTTGTATGGAATAAGCTAACTAAAACGATCATTGCCATTTCAGTCATCATGCTACAGGAATTACGGTTGGTAATTATTAATTAGTGTATTTGTTGCGGGTGTAAAGCTTATTTATAATAAATTTCTAAATATTTTCACAAACTTTTACATTTATGAAAATAGTAAAATATTGTGAGTGTGGAAACTGTTATCTGTTTTCCTCAGCAGGATAGTAATAATATAGGTTTACTGGTAGAGAATACCTTAAGCGAATGCTTAAGGTATTCTTATTCCATCTTTATACATTTGTACTGCCTTGGTGGCGTAGTTGTAATGCGTACGCGTTACGAGTACGGTTTGCGCCGAGGTCCTGGGTTCGAATCCCGGGTCGAGCCAAAAAACATTGCGACTGCGTTTTTCCATCTTAAAAATTACTCAGTCGCAGCTGGGAGTCAGGAAGTTGGCGGTGTGATACCCCCGTGCCTCGGAAAACACGTAAAGCCGTTGGTCCTGCGCCTGATCTCTCTCCGGTCATGTCGGATTGCCGTCTCACCAAACTATGAGAGTGAAGGAATAGCGAATGCACCTGTGTATTGCGCACACACTTGTGCACTATAATGTCTCCTGCGTACTTAGCTGATCTCTGTTGAGATTGGCCGCCGTGGCCGAAACTGGCTAGGAGGAGTACGTTTTACATTTGTGTATAAAAAAAAATGTGATTGAATAAAAAACGTGGCCAATTGCCTTAAGTTTTATTTAATAAGCGCGGTGTGTTATAACGGCTTTTTAATAATAAACTCATAGTTATGTTTTCCTAGACCGATGCCAACAAAAGCGTGTATAATTCGATGAAAAATAAAAGTTAGTTAACTCTGTCTAGCCGTGAATGAAAACGCACGGGTTACTATTGTGTTTTCAGTCGCAGCAATTTTTGCACGTATTTAGCGTGTGTTTATTACATTCGGGTCGGGGATGAAGTTGGTTAGTTTGTTGGGAAATGTGAATTTACAAATACATCTATACTAATATTACAAAGAGGAAAGATTTAATTTTTGGTTTGTTTGTAATGGATAAATTCAAAAGCTACTGGACCGATATAGTTTTATATTTATGAAAATTCTTTCATTAATATAAAGCTACATTATTAGCAAGTAACATAGTCTATTGTTTATTCCGGGAATATATAAAGCGGCTCTTTTTTCCCAGAAAATACATTTTGCGGGTGGAGCCGCGAACAAAATCTAGTCTTAAATAAGCTCACAAAAAATAAATACTAATACGTCTATATATTATATCATAGTTATCTTATTTCTTCTTACGTGAAATCATATTATATTGGTGAAACGAAGTGGTTTAAACGCTAATAAAGTCTAAAGATTTACTTCCATCAGAGCCAAACGTATTTTTAAACGAAATGTGAGATGAGGGTAATGCATATTATGTAAAAACACGGTTGCAGAGACCTTCATATTACCTAATCTTCTTTCTGTCGTGTTAGCCCAAGTGCCATTTGTTCAAGTATGAAGATGATATTGGACCGATATTATTTTCGCAGTCATCGTGACTATCGCTTACAGATAAAATTTAACTCCTTTAAATTTTATCCGTAAGCTATAGGTCTATTCACGAGATTGTAAATTCCAATCTCGGATAAGTAATTACAGTCCAAACATTCATCGTCACTAATTACCAACCAATTAAACAAAACGTCGGGTTCGCAAACGTGATACACGCCCGTATAACCCTTGCTAATTGAATAAAAACCGCGGTTACCTAAACGCTACCGCTGTATATTAAATTTTAAACGTGTTATGAGTTCGCTTTGTCTGAAGGTTATTTTTGTTTGTAGTTTTAGATGGCGCGGTAGTGTGGATGATTGCGGTTATTAAATTACTTGCCGTCGAGTCGTTCGTTTGTGGCAGGCTTTATTCACGTATTGTTTAAATTGAGTTGGAATATTTGGATATCAAAATAAAGTTTATAAAAACGGTGTTATGAATATTCATTGGTGCATCAATTAACAGTTTCCTGCTCCAAAATCTATTTCATTAAGTTGTCTACTTTTAGAGAATCAGTAGATATATTTTCCTCACCATCCAGTTCAATAAAAATAATACCAGCCTTGTATTATATATTGCCCACTACTGAGCATGGGCCTCTTCTACCACTGAAAGGGTTTAGGCCTTAGTCCACCACGTACGGGTTGGCAGACTTCACGTACCTTAGAAATTCCGTTTTTGTTAAATCTCAGATATAAATATATAATGTACCTAAGTTTCCTCACGATGTTTTCCTTCGCAGATAAAGCGAACGACAATTGAGAAACAATAAATATGTAACCTTCTAAAAATCAGAGGTGTGCCTTGGGGCTTGAACCTGTAGTTCTCTGTCTAGGCCGTCCTTTCTTTTCCTAACTGGGCTATCATGCACTTGCATTAAAAAAGTAAATAGCATCCAGGAATATTATTTACAGTAACATTAATTTTCATAGTCGAGTCAATATTTTTTCCGTTAGACAGATGGAAGTAAAGAGCTAGGACTCTTCAATAACGCCCCCTAGCGCATAAATCATCTCAATATTTAGGGATGCTGCACGTGCGTGGGGCACGGGTGATATATCATCGAATTTGGAGAAAAATTTAAACACCTTTTAATTTTGAGAGGAGTTTTTGCCATTTTTCTTTTTTAAATCTCGTTGGCTTTTATACTGTGTTCATAGCGAACGGGTTATTTCTTTTATGTTCATAGTTATTGGTCTTAAATTTAATGGTACAAATATAAGTATTGGTTAAGGCAAATAGTACGAAAGAAATGAAACTAAATAAAACTGAACAGGTCGATTCGTAATATACGCACTATTGATAATTCTGGACAAAATTTTTTTCGTATATACATAACTATAAAATAAAAAAATCAATATACAATTTTTGAATACTTTTACTTAGGTTATAATGTTAATTCAAGATTAAGTTTGACGCAATTTTTACCCCAAACAAACAGAAAACATCTTTAAATACTTTCGCCTTATACTACTAATATAAATTATCACTATTCATCGTTTCAATAAAGCGATAGTTCCAAATTCGGGCCGATTTATAAAAAGGATCCAATAATCAATGAGTTAAGTCCCGCGGGGGTACGCGGCGATCTCATTGGCCGATACAAATTGAGACGTGCCTATCGATAGATAGTCCGGAAGGTAAACCAGAGATATGTTTCATACTGGATGTGACTTTTCGAAGTCGATAATAATACTTTACTTTTCATAGTCATCCTTAATCAGCAAGGGTGCTTTTTATTAGTTTTTGCTAGTGGCTCCAAATGAGTGTAAGTCCTTTTCCGGGATATATAGCGGCTCGATTTATCAGTGCAATAACTTTCAGAAATGGAACAGTTGTTTAAATGAAAGAACAAACAATCTCTTCGCCTTTAAAAATAACACACACACACTCCCGTCCTTAATCCCCGAAGGGGTAGGCAGAGGCGCAACCAGTGCACCCACTTCTCGCCATGCGCATTCCGTCCCATGATGTATCATCATATCGGGCACAAATTCCAGACTCCGGGCTGATACTGAATAGAAAAACCCAATATCACTTTGCCCGACTCGGGGATCGATCCCGAGACGAGAGTAATACAACTACGCCGCCGAGGCGTAATAATGTGTGCTTAGAATGTGTTCAAAAACGCACAGTCGAAGTTGTTTAATTTTGATGTTTGTGATTGATCGAGAGACGTATACGTCAGTCACGTGTTAGTCTCTCAACCAATCGTAATAAAACGAAACGGAGTCATAAAGTGCTTTTTGCCACATTCTAAGCACACATAGATTTTATAAGAACTTCACCGACTGCCTCGGTGACGTTGTATTGCGATACGACCGTCGTGCTAAGGTCTCGGGTTCGATCACCGGATCGGGTAAAGTCTATTAAGTTCTGCTCAGTATTAGGCCGAAGTTCGGAACTCTGTCATGTAAATGGCAATATGATCAATCAATCAAATCATTTATTAAGTAATTAGGCCCCTAAGGGCACTTTTACACGTCATTTTTTACAATGTTTATATCATCTAAAAGATTCTACCAGTGCTTCGGAAAAGCCCACTGACCTGAGAAGAAGCACCAAGAAACTCAGCGTAGGTCTTTTAATGTTCATATTTTTTTTTATATATGTATTTTACAAATTGCTAGTAACAATAAATATTCAATTTCAAAGATGGATATGAAATGCGAAAATTAACGGAGAGTACCTAAGTCAAATAACCAGCTACATGTTTATTAAGTAAACAATAGAGTCAACCATCAAACAGAGCAGACCAGTCCACGCAAGCAGCACCCGTTCACGAATATGACGCATGTGCCAGCCATCGGCCTCCTCAACCATGTTGCAGGGAAGTGACCGACCCGGCACACGACGCCGCCGCAAGCACAGACGTTAAAGCGAGCAAGACTACTCAGATTGTGGCTAACCAAGAAAAATTAGATGCAACAAAGGAGTATATCAAATGACTAACGTAGTATGTAAAAAATATACTCTTAGGACTATCCGGGAAAGTCGCACATATCCATCTCTCACAAATCACTTATCCTAAATACAATAGATCTTATCCTTGCGTAGCGAGCAACTATTCCCATGGATTTTTGTCATCAAAATACGCGTCAACAGTATAGTAACTTTTTTTTAATAACTTGTTTTTTATAAATTGCTTAAATTTGTTCAAAGGTAAATTTAAGACAGTTGGTGGTATTATATTATAAATTTGTATACCCAATCCCACAAACGAACAGCGTACCCTGTGCAATCGATGACCTGGCACTGTTAATTTATCTTTATTTCTAGTGTTAATATTATGATGATCACTATTTTTACTAAAATATTCAATATTTTGTTTTACATACATAATATTAGCTAAAATGTATTGTGATGCAACTGTCAAGATGCCTATTTCTTTAAAGCGTTCCCTAAGAGAAACTCGTGCCCCTAAGTTATAAATAGCTCTTATGGCTCTTTTTTGTAGGATAAAAATTGTTTCAATGTCAGCGGCTCTGCCCCAAAGCAAAATTCCATAGGACATAACACTATGAAAATAACTAAAATAGACAAGCCTAGCAGTGTTGACATTGGTCAATTGTCTCACTTTGCGTATTGCAAACGCGGCTGAGCTGAGTTTCCCCGCCAAGCAAGAAATTTGAGTGTTCCATTGGAGTTTGGGGTCCAATGTTATTCCCAAGAATACTGTGGAATCGACTGGTTTCAAAGGTTCATTGTTTAAAAATAAATCCAACGGTTGATTTTGGACGTTAGGCAACGTGAAACGAATACATTTGGTTTTCTTTGTATTCAGTAAGAGATTATTGGTAGTAAACCAATCTAAGATTTGCGACAGTGCGCTATTTACGTCGTCAAAGTTTGATTTTTTACGGTCTATCTTAAATATAAGGGAGGTATCATCAGCAAATAGCACAATATCACACATACCTCTAACGAAGAAAGGCAAGTCGTTAATATAAATCAAAAACAAAAAAGGACCTAGAATCGAGCCTTGTGGAACCCCCATACGCACTGGGGAGCCAGAAGACTGGACTCCATTAACATCGACGCACTGTGATCTATTACTAAGGTAGGATGCTATTAAATTCAGAGCGGTATCTCTAATGCCATAATGGCGGAGTTTGCACAATAGAGTGGCATGTTCAACGCAATCGAAAGCTTTAGACAAATCACAAAAAATACTAATTGCGTTTTGCGAATTTTCCCAGGCATCAAAAATGTGTTGTATAAGAGCAACACCAGCATCAGTAGTTGATCGACCTTTACTAAATCCAAATTGTTGACTGTGCAATAATTTATTTGTTTTAAAATGTTGTAATATTTGTTCTAGTATAATTTTTTCAAATATTTTACTCAGTGCCGGTAATATAGAAATAGGCCTAAAATTACTTGGGTCACTTTTATTACCACTTTTAAACAAAGGTATTATTTTACTATATTTCATGAGGTCTGGGAAACTGCCCTCATCAACGCATTTATTAAATATTAGTGCTAGATTTGGAGCTATAATATGAATAATATTACTAAATAAACTGACTGAAATTCCCCATAAATCAGAGGTTTTTTTTTGGTTAATCGACTTAAAGACATTTACTATGTGGCCAGGATTTATATGCTTAAAGCAAAAAGTTACCGAGCACTCATTTATATTATTTTTTAAAAGTAATTCAGCTTGAGATGGGCATGAATTCAAAGAACTTGTAGTGGTTATAGGTATACTAGCAAAAAAGTTATTAAAAGATTCAGCTATGTGAACGTTGTCACGGATTTTATTATCAACATTCAGTTCAAAATTATGATCGCGTAGCTGAGTCCGTCCAGATTCGGAATTAATAATATCCCAAGTTGTTTTTACCTTATTATATGACTTTTCAATTTTTTTACTTATGAACAATGATTTTGCTGCAATACAGGCCTTTTTGAATACTTTAGAATAATTTTTAACATAAGTAACAAAGGACGGGTCATGCTTATATCGCCTCATACCATATAACTCATACAGTCGAGCTCTACTTCTATGTAAACCTACAGTAGCCCAATCACAAAACTTAGTTTTTATTGTCCTATTCACTGATTTAGTTTTAAATATCTTATTAAATTCTATATTTATTAAGTTAAAAAGCTCACCATAAAGCCTATTTGGATGGCCCTCTGACTCTATTTTGTTAACTTTAGAAAAGATTCTTTCTTTAAACTTATCTAAGCGATTAGCAGTAAACAGTCTGCTTTTAATTGTAATATTAGATGGTTTGGTCTGTTTTGAGACACAAAATACTGCTTTTTGACCACAGTGGTCAGATGTTAAATCACTCAAATTAGCTTTACTCAGACATGGACAGCTGCAGAAAATGTTATCCAGACAAGTTGCTGTGGTAGCTGTGATTCTAGTAGGCTCACAAAATAAATTTTTCAAACCAAAGTACATAAATAGATTAATCAGTCTATCTTTTGAGGATGACTGTTCCAATAAATTAATATTAAAGTCACCACATACTATTATATGCTTATTACTAGAACCTATACGTTTTAGAGCATCTTCCATAACACCTTCAAATACATTAAGATTGCTCAACGGTGGGCGGTACACACAAATTATAATATGTTGCTCAAGCTCAACACAGGATAGTTCAGCAGTGCGCTCAATAGATAGTTCCAAAATATCTGTACGTTCCTTACATTTAATATTGTTATTTACAAAGATTAATGAACCACCATGTATTGCTGTCTTTCTTATGAACGCACTTTTTACAGAGTAATGGCTATTATTAAATATCATCTCATGATTCTGTAGCCAATGCTCTGTGACACAAAGAATATTAATGTTATGATATTCTATAAATAAATCTAATTCTAGTTGTTTGCCAGATAAGCCCTGTATATTTTGGTGAGCTAAAGTTAAAACAAATTGCTTATCTGTTGTCTCACCTAATAGTTTAAACTATTGGGTGTGTCAAAAACTGCATTAGTAGTAATACTAATATTAATACCAGATTTACAATTCTTAATATTTATATTAATATTGTAGGCTATCAAAGTAGCTATTGTCTTCTTAAATCTAACTGGCAGATACATAGTATCTTTTGTCAATTTACAATTTTGTATAAATTTATTAATGTCAAAATAAAAAATATTGTCACTATGACGACATGTCAAATTGTGTATATACATGTTAAGGTCATATATGTGCCTATTTTGTGTATCTGTTAGGTTACTTCCATATGGCAAGGCACATAACAATAACTTACATTTAGACTGCTGTTGGATGGTCAATAACTTATCTAAAGATTGAATCAATTCCTTTTTGTTTATATTTAAACTATTTCCATACAGCAGCACAACCTTTGTCAATGGGTCTAAATTGGTCGGGTTTAAATTATCTACTAATTGAGTGTAACTGGCTCCAGGATAGCAATTATTAATAACTTTATGATTGTTCATACTATTATGTAGCATTGAACCAAAATCTTGTCCTAACCTATCATCTGAACCCATTACATGGGACCTAGTATAACTGGATATATGTGGGTGAGATAAGATCTCTAGATATCCTTGAAGAGGAAAAAAGGCACGAAGCTATACTATTTTAATAAGTACTTTTATTGCTAAAATATCTTTATTCCTTTCCCCTCATCTCCTTTCCTCAGCAGAACCACGCGTGCTGGCATGTGAAGTCACAACATAATGGTTAAAACCATCACGGCCCGAACCAACTCGCTTTCGCCAACTCTTTTCTTTGCCGCACCATTAAGCTTTGGAATAGTTTGCCGGCGCGCGTGTTTCCTCCTTCCTATAATCCTGGGTTCTTCTGCCGTAGCGTGAAGAAGCAGCTCAGTAGGCCGGCATGATTGTGTCGAATGAGATAGTTATCTGCTGCCATTCGATACTCTATCTGGCTGGCATCGCTTCTACCATCAGGTACGGTGCAGTTACTATGACGTGCTAGAATAAGTAAAAAAATAATAAAAAGTGTGTGTGTACTTATGTACACGCGTTAGAAGTTATACATCTTTGGCGTAACAAGATAAAAATCTTTTTACATTTTTTTTCTTTCGCCTTATTCTACGTTCAAAATTCAAAAATGTTGACTATAGCTAACTTCAGGGTGTCGGTTTCACGAGACGGTGTGCGCGCGCATCGTAAAAATTTACTCTCATCATTTTTCCCTAACGCGCCAAAAGAAGTATAACTTGAAAAATACTACACATGAGACCACATCCAGCAAAGGTCGTTCTGAGGTCCACAAGGTCCCGAGGGTCCGCGGCAATATCATTAAGGAGTAATAACGCGGGATATTGTTTTGACACGTGGAACGAGATTTTCCGTCACGTTTGTTTGTCCAAACGATTGCTCGAACCCACCTTATATTGGATGAAATTGGACAATTTTGATACGGATTACAAGTTTCAAATAAAATAGTAATAATATTATAAATGGATAGTATAATGTAAAATGGATAGTTTGTGGGATTGTTAACGTCGTGGGTTATCTCTTTAAATATATAAATAGATATGTAATTGCAGTTTCAAATTTTTCTAGCGTCTGGCATACATAATCCACTTGCTATGTAGCAGGATAAAATCGTACCGAATATCTATATTTGACGGCTGCTGCGGCTGTCACAGTGAATTATCGACTAACTTGATTCCCATTAGTCAAATGCTTTAGCACCTTCAACAACTGTCAGCGTACAGTAGTGTAAATTTTCTCGGCAACAAGTTCATAGCGTCTGCGCGACGCCTTAGTTCTCAAATGCATAGAGAATAGAGAACCTCACAGTGCCTTTAGAGGAACTTTACAGTCTCTATTCCTCTCTTTATATTCATTAAAACGGCAAGAGATACGAATACAACGTTATATCTATAGTGAAGGTAAGTTTGCATTACTTAGAGTTAAACCTGTATATTTGGTTATCTAACTTGGCTAACGCGCCGACACTTTTTGCACTCATCCTTTACTTTATGTTAAAATTCTCTGGAATTAGGGATGGGCGGTTTGTCGATGTTTGTTAAATCAAGTTAACTTTATTTTTTTATTGCTGATATTTATTTGACTGCCTCGGTGGCGTAGTACTGTTACGGTATGACTGCAATGCTGAGGTCTCGGGTTCGATTCCCGGGTCGGGAAAAGTGATATTGAGTTTTGAATTCAGGATTAGCTTGGAGTCTGGAATTTGTGCCCGATATGGCGACAGGCTCGCCCCCCATCACATCATGGGACGGAATACGCACGGCGAAAAGTGGGTGCACTAGTTGTGCCTACCCCTTCGGGGATACAAGGCGTGAGTGTGTGTGTGTTATTTCATTATTTATAATATCATCTTTACAGGAGTTACATCCAATGTGAACATATTCATAACCATACAATTTATGCACAGATAGCTACAGGTCATTACAGGTCGGCCGGCCAGAGAATTTTATTCAGTCCTGTTTGTGATTTTTTTTTATAGATAGAAAATGAAGGTTCTGAAAAGTCTTTAGACCTTTAATCTGCTTTAAGCAATAAGAGGAGGACCTTGTACCTTATTCACAGTTTTGGGCGATATTACTACAGTTTATGTAAAGTCCAGTGTGGCCAGAAAAGCCGACTCGCGTCAGGCTACTAGCAGTAGGGCCAATAACAAAAAAAGGTCGTATATCGATAAGCGGTTCTTATTATAGTTGTAGAAAAAAAAACCAACCAGGACATACATATTATTATTTAACGAACAACAAAATATATTTAACATTTTAGAATTACAGTTTCGCCATCGACAATTTCTATCAACAAACTCAGCACATCCCTAGTCTCAGTGCGGGCTTTTCGTAGCTTCTTGAATTGCAAATTTTTGCCATTCTCTATGAACAGACGGGCTCTTAATTTTTTATTTCAGTGCTTCACAAGAATTATTATTGTGCACAATACGATACAATAAATAACAATAATAAATGCATATTATTGTTATTTACGTTTGTATGAAACTTCAGTGTAACGAAATACAAAGAAACTGTGAGCTGTCGACTGCAGTAGTAATTACGGCTTAAAAAGAAACTCGATATAATAGTAACGGATGAGATATTTGATAAATGATTATGCGAGATTTTATTTTATTAAATAACTAGCTTTTGTCCGCGGCTCCGCCCGCGTGAATGAGTTTTCCCGAGATAAAAGTCCCGGGATAAAAAGTAGCCTATGTGTTAATCCAAAACATGATCTACCCGTGTGCCAAATTTCATCGAAATCCGTTCAGTAGCTTTTGCGTGAAAGAGTAACAAACATCCATACATCCATACTTACAAACTTTCGCGTTTATAATATTAGTAGGATTAGTAGGATGTATACAAGACTTTAAAGCAAGTTGACAATCAAAATCACACCAAATATTACTATTATTTCACAAAACCTATGGTCTATTTCTTTTACCCATTTTTTAAAGTGACAGCTTTCAACACTTTAATGCATAAACTGTGATTTCACTGGAGCGTTGGCGTTAACCCTCCGCTGCAGGTGTTAGCGCGTCACTTATCACATTAACCCTGTCGTGCCATCGCGCTGTAATTGGAGGCGCGTAAAACAGGATAAGCGCGAGACGCTCGCTAACGAGTCAACCCGATATAGAAAAAAGCGATTTTCGATAATGCGATTAGCTGGTGTGAGTTTTCGTGGCAGTTTAGTAAATTTTTATATTTACGTTACGTTCTAGCCATGCTATTTTCTGAATAATTGAATTAAGCAGGATAAGGCGCGAAGTTTGTTAAGTATTCTCAGAAATTCAGAGGATTTCAGGTATATTTTACATAGTTTGTTGTTAATTAATTTCTTGTGAATGTGCAAACTAAATTTAATATTACATTACATAAATATTCAATCAGTATTATTGTGTATTGAAATACATAATTAATTATAATTATATTATATTACGTTGGCTTTGTGTTCAGAAATAGTACTAGTTAACAGACACACACACACACACAAACACTCACGCCTTTTTATCCCCGAAAGGGTAGGCAAAGGCGCAACTAAGTGCACCCACTTTTCGCCGTGCGTATTCCGTCCCATGATGTGATAGGGGGCGAGCCTATCGCCATATCGGGCACAAATTCCAGACTCTGGGCGGATACTGACTTCTAGAAAAATCCAATATCACTATGCCCGACCCGGGGTTCGAACCCAAGACCTCAGGATTGCAGTGGCACCGTAATACAACTACGCCACCGAGGCAGTACTAGTTAAAATACTACTATTAACAATCATAGTAATAGTAGATATTTTTTCCAGAAACTTAACAACTATTATTTTGTAAATGAATACATTTTATTACAGGATTTTATCAGGAATTTTACAAATATCCAGCAACACTAGCATACATAGGTATTGTAGTAGTGAATCCCCCGGCGTGGCTCGTTAGCCGTCTGTCTTATGACATTAGCGGTCTGTTGGGTGAGCACGTAGCGTCTAACGTCGGTCTGTACGACCGGACCGCTGCGGTGAACGGTTTAATTTGTTACATAGACTGTTATAATAGCAATTGTTAGTACCTAAAATGTAAACTTTATGTGTACTGCTTTATTATTTTTGTCACTGGAATTATTATTATTATTTTATAGTTATAATAACATTTCTTTATAGGTACGTATGTATGCTGTATTTCCAATTGTAAAGCATTGTTTGGCATGGCACTGCACTGCACTGTCACCCAAAGGTTTTTTTTATTCCATTGAATGGTGAGAAGAGCATGCCGTTCGCCTGATGGTAAGCGATACGACCACCCATAAACAGAAACAGCACCATCCAGCACCTTGAGTTACAAAGTACTGTGTGGCATTCTATTGGGCTCGTCATCCTGAGACATAAGATGTTAAGTTTCATTATGTCCAGTAGTTACTCTGGCTACAATGTCCTTCAAACCGAAACACAACAGTGCATGCACACTGCTGCATGCTCGGCCAAGGAAAGACCTAACAGTAAAGGTATTAGAGAGTAAGCAGTCATTTACAATAATTTTAAATTCTCTTGAGACTCGATTTTAAAATAATAAGAACTATTGTAAAGAAGTAGAAAGTTATATTACTAAGAAGAATAGGCAACAAAGACCCTACAAAATCCAGTTATAGAAAACTTCCATGAATAGAAATGAAGAATTCGCGAACTAAACTCAGTAACTCATTATCAACATTAAATGTAGTTTCAAAAAGAAAACTCAACTTGCACAAAGGGCCATTACTTTAAGCTCATTATATTTTTTTTGCTAAAACGCAACTGTTGCACGGACAGCAGGCGCAGCGCTTTAAAGCGGTGCCCATCTTCAGAATCGGCTCATTAGCGCAAGATCATCACTTGTCTCATTAAACGCGCTACCAATTAGCGGGGTCCGGCTAAAAGCGCTTCATAAAATGTAAAGCGCACAGAAGCCCCAAGACAGTGTATTTATTTTTGGGACATATTTGTAGTGTGTTTTGTGTGTCAGCTACAAAATTAGTTCAGAGGTTCATTGTTTTAGTTTATTTTGTTTTACGAATGGATTTTCACGACTAAATAGTTCATTAATTTAAAAAATTTCTATTGTCAAATTCTTTCATTTTCTTTTATGACAGGAATATAACTTAAATTGGACTATGTATAAATAACCATAAATCATTACTAATGGTACATATTAAAATTGAAACTGAGCTACAAAGGTTACAATCTATAATTTAATTTGAATAGTCATTTAACTAAAATAGTCCGTATAAATTCAACTTTTAAAGAACATCAAATATTCTTTTTACACATTCCGATTCGATCGATTTTTCTGCCGGCAATTTTCAACCCACAAAGATCATAAAGCTAGATCTAGTAAGTGACCTTTCTGTATATTATTTTCTTATGTTCTTTAAATCATGACCCTCGCTTGGTCCGTGACAGCGGCCATTAACTCCAAGCATTATCGCAACCATCGTTTATTTTTAAGAAGTTTCTACAAGTTGCACCAGTTTATTGGATTCCTCATTATTAAGTTTCCTTCTCGGTTTAATTATCGATGTTATAACTGTTACTTTCTTCGTTAGTTTATGAACCGTTTTATGTTCTGAGTTGCCGTTACGTCAAGAATATTTCCATCGTACGTTTATACAGTTATCAGTATCGGGATTTTTTTGAGTATGTTTGATTATTATTAAAGTAAAAGATAGGATGTTTTTTTTATTCTTGTATCATATTCATAGTAATAATTCGGCATTCGCTTATCTTGGTTTCAAGACGGATGAATAACTTAACTGAGACTGAGTTTTCTATTTAATTTATTAGATACCTTGTAACGTTGCTAGGAACGTTAACTCTCTTAGTAAACGGGTTATCGTCTGTGTCAGTTTAACTACCAATCGAAACCGTTAATGTATCGTATTGGCTGGTTAAACTGTCACTAGTTTTGACGTACGTCTGAACGGCGCTCGTATAAATAAGCGTGCAATGTCACGCGCGCTTTTTTTCTTATAATCTTCTTCGCCGTAGCAACACTACCAACTAACTGCGTGTTGCCACGTACATCGTTGTTCCCGCTGGGGTGAGTGTGCCAACTAATACTAACCGCTTCCAGGTATTCTGTGCATCTGGGCTCGTGATCTATCACGAGTCACTGGCGCGGAATGTAAGCCTAGCTTGCATTCCGACGTGGTGGAATCTGATTCCAGGTTCTACGGTGCGGCGTTGACCGCCGTGTTTTTCTACGGTGCGGCGTTGACCGCCGGTTTTTCGGTACGGCGTCCTGACCGCCGTGCTCCACGCACGGAGTGCTGACTCCGTGCTGACCGCCTTCTCCACGGTGCGGAGTGCTGACTCCGCCACGTGCACACCACCATCGTCGTCGCGGGTGCTGACCCCGGCCACGTGTGCACCATCGTCGCGGGTGCTGGCCCCGACCACGTGCTCACCACCACCATCGCAGTCGGGTGTGCTAACCCCGACCACCTCACCACCGCTGCGCAGACCACGTGGCGCTACCATCTGCCCGGCGAGCTGCCGCCGGAGCTAGCCACGTGCATCAGCGCCGTGCTGTTCGCCTGAATCGGAGTCTCCGCAGGCCAGTGACTCGTTTGCATACCACCAGCAAACCGTACCGAGTGTAACGCGGAGGTGCAAAATAAAGCTCGTACCACGAACCTAAAACCCTGAGTTTCTCTTCTATCTATCACTATCTACCTGCGGCGGCAGTACGCCGGACGACTATTAGGAGGACAGTTTAAAAGCGCATGGTCGATTGAATAAGATCACGATCTGTTTTTTTAAGTCGTGACATACTAAATAGTATTTTTAGAAAAAAAAAATCATTTAAAAACAATTTACAACCTGCTCATTTCCTAACTTCCATAGCTTAAGTAACTTCTACTGATGCTTAACCTCACTTCCTGACACAACGAGGTTATTTTTATTAATAAAAATATACTTAGTTCACTGCTGTTAGCTGCCTACCTTCCCAACGCCGGTGGGTTCCTTGACGCCGAGCCGCCTCAGCAGCGCGGGCGGCGGCGGCGGCGGCGCGCGGTGTATCGCTGCACTGAATCCCGCAGCGTCGTCTTCGCGCCGCCGCCGTTCGCGGTGCGGGGACCCGCTCGCGCATTTCGTTGATGCTCTGGAACAAGGGTTAGGTTTTAGGTTAGGATTGTGTGATATGCTTGAACTCTTCTTTTGACAGTTATTGGTAATAGGGGTTTGAAAAACTAGAAAGTAAACGGATAGTTATAGTTGTTGAATTAGTAATAGTGTTTTGTTTTACTATATTGAGTGTCATTTAAACTTTTACATCAATGCATTTATACGATAAATGATGTATCGTTAAAAGAAGCAAGATAAAACATAGTAAATATGGCAGCTGATGACGTATACTACGATCGTAATATTTATGGTGATTTCTAGTTTTTTTTTTTGTTTATGGCATTGAATGACGAGACGAGCATGCCGTTCGCCTGATGGTAAGCGATACGACCACCCATAAACAGTAGAAACACTATCCAGCAACTTGAATTACAAAGTACTGTGTGGCATTCCACTGCGCTCGTCATCCTGAGACATAAGATGTTAAGTGTCATTATATCCAGTAGTTACACTGGCTACAATGTCCTTCAAACCGAAACACAACAGTGCATGCACACACATGTAGAAATAGACATTGCGGTGGTACCCACCCAGACGGACTCTTACATATGAGAGACCTACCACCAGTAAAAGATACGTACACACGTTCACGTACATACGTTCCAAGATATAATTTAGTTAATAATATAGGTAATTCAAATATGTTAGTTAACGCAAATATTTAAAAACCGGAGAATAATTCGTAAAGCATAGTTGTCACAGATTTGGTTAAAGGAACAAAGCAAAACAATAGATCAGTCTGCTTTACATATTTACGACGAACATTTCGTGGCTCTACGATATTAATTACTGCTGAGAATGGCTTAGTTAGCTTTCAACTCGCGAGACGTGAAATGCATAATTAAAAATAACTACGCTAAACCCAAAATAGTTGAGATTCACTGTTGACTCTTACAAATTTCAACAGTAGAACGGTATTGGATATACTTGTCATTTTTTTAACCCGTTATAAAATGAGGAAGGAATTAAATAGAAAGCCAAAGCAATCACGGTTTGAAGGTTTAAAAAAACAGTGAAATACCGGAAAGTGGAGTATTATTTTAGCAAAGAATCTGGGGTAGGAGCTTGGTGGAGTGCCATCTAAAATAGTGATAGAATTCAGCGTCCGTAATGAAAAGATAATATGAGAGGTATTTCAGTTATTGGATTGTATGATTGACCAGCTGGATATAAAAATTTTCGGCCACGAGTTGTGATTGCAGCTGTAAGGGGTTCAGCAGACTTAAACAAAAATACAATAGTAAAAAACACCAAGGTGTGAAATATATTTAAGTCAATGCCTTTATACTTTCAGCCATTCAAGGCAAATGAATGCAATTTTTGGGGTACAAAAAAACATTTAACGCAAACCTGTATTTGCAAAAACACCTCTAAACAGTTAAAAAAAGTCGAAGCGGAAATAAATGAACGGTACGTGCCGTCTCGAGTGACCTTTTTACATTTTTCAAAAATTCGCCCCGCGTCAATACCGCACTGGCGTCTGGGGGCTCGCCAGGCGAGCGGATTCCTTGCAACTGTTTTTTTGTATTTGTAAAGGACAGTGAAAATATTCTTTATCCAAACTGTTTAAACTTGACGAAGTATCTAATTTTCTTCAAACAGAAAGTGATGATTGTATTTTGTTTTTGAAGTGTTATTACATCAGGAGCATCTTATTCATACTGTATGAGTTTTCACTTACATCGGTGGTTGTCGCTTAGAAAGCAGTATGATTCCGTGTTAAACTGATGTGGTATCTGAAGCATATTTTTTTAAATCATAATATTTATACCGTCACAGTACTACGAAATTTCACTAGTCAACCCTCAATTTCAGCCTCATCAATTATGCGATTTCGCGACTCTTCGACTTTTAGTCCCCCGTGTGCCCGGCACGTAAAAGGGCCGCACACGGATCTGTGATGGATAGCGTTTACGTGTCGACTGACGACATAGCTCGTATTTTATTTTAATGCCATCGGCGTAACGCCGGCTCGGCTCGCGGCGACGCGACGGCTCAAATTGAAAATTCTCGCGCTGTTGATATTTGAAAAATGTGCGTGTAAGCTGTTATTTTCATAATAGTTTTACCTTAAACGCGGTTATCACGCGTGAATTTTAAATTTTATCGAAAAATTTCTTAATAAAATGCAAAATTCGTGCAAGCACTTTTAACGGTTTTCCATTAAAATATGTTGACATAAAACAGAAGCTTGAAATAATAAAAAATATCGGAGAACAATTACCACAGTACCTACATAAAATGTTGTTAAATTATAGTCATTAGTTTGTACTTTTAACTGGACTGCTATTTGCAGAATATATTGTATTTTTTTATTATTTTTCTAACAAATTAATATTATCTCCTGACCGTATCCCCATTATTAGTAAACTCCATTCGAGCATGCGTTACTTAGCGTGCATGCGTCGCGTGTCGTAGGTACTGCCCAAACTATTAACATTCCTTTACGAATTCTTTGGATGTTAGGGCTTCGGCTAATGATAACCTTATCACGGCTTATTGATGGCCTATTGACTAATCTAAGTAATTGAAGGGCACGTGAACACATAGGGGTGTTTGATATGGGGGCGAGATTATCGCAAAGTTGGTTCTATCCCTAACTCAATAAAAAATGAAATAACTCACACAATCAGACGGGAAATAAGTTTTTTTAAACTGCGAGTGCACTGGTTGCTCTTCTGCCTATGCTGTTGTAGATATAGACGTGATAGCCAATGGTATGTTTCAAGGGAATGCTGAAGACCAGCGAAGTGGAAGAGATTGAATAGGTAGGCGGAATCCGGTAATAAGTCGATAATACCATAATCATCATCAGCCAGATGAAGTCCACTGCTGAACATAGGCCTCCCCTAAAGATTTCCATGTAAAAGAAATATCTTTGAATTAAAATTTTATCATAATATACTTCGCACTAGGAAGTAACAAGACAAAAAAGCAAAATTTTAAAATTTGTTCAACAAACCTATATTCTAAAGCATATATCAGAAGTTGGAAAGTTCGGTGAATGTCTAAGACATTTCATGAATGGTCTGCATGAAGCTATGACATAAGACAGAAACTTTATGTTACGAGTTGCAATCTGAAAGTTTTCCTTCGAGTTGAAGAAGTGAGTCATGACAAAACACCAGCTGATGTTCACTCATTTCGTGTAGTAATGTAAGTTCTCATAAGATATGAAAGGCGTTGAAAGGATTTTATATTTGAATGACGAGTTGCTTGCCCGCTTAATAATATTTATCGACTATTTACTGGGTTTTTTTTACTGGTCCGTCTGGGTGGGTACCACCGCAATGTCTATTTCTACCGCCAAGCAACAGTGTGCATGCACTGTTGTGTTTCGGTTTGAAGGACACTGTAGCCAGTATAAGTACTGGACATAATGAGACTTAACATCTTATGTCTCAGGATGACGAGTGCAGTGGAATGCCACACAGTACTTTGTAAACCAAGGTGCTGTATGGTGTTACTACTGTTTATGGGCGGTCGTATCGCTTACCATCAGGCGAACGGCATGCTTGTCTCGTCATTCAATGACATAAAAAAAAACCATAAACAGAATTAATAGGTAGATCCTATGGCTTTGAATGGAGGTACGTACTGTGACATTAAATATTAAGTGAAATGCCATGTAATATGTAGGGCAATGAAAGGGCAAAGGTATAGCAAAATCTTACTAATATTGTAAATGCGAGTAACGAGTGCTCTTTCCGTTGGTCAGGCTTATTTTCAACATATGTTAATAAGAGTTAATCTTTACTAATCTCGAGTGCCTTGTGTTTAAGCATAAATATCGATCCCCGGGTCGTGAAAAGTGACATTGTTTTTTACTCAGTATCAGCCCGGAGTCTGGAATTTGTGCCCGATATGGCGATAGGCTCACCCGTTATCACATCATTAGGCGGAATACGCAAGGCAAAAAAAGTGGGTGCATCAGTTGTGCTTGTGCCTACCTCTACGGGGATAAAAGGCGTGAGTGTGTGTGTAATTATTATTAGGACTAAATGTTATTGCAAATTAAAGATGATCACTGCATTCAGATTTATTAAATTTATTCCACAGTCTCTAAATATTGTCTCTACATTATTGAGCTGATATTATAGTGAAAATCGATTCACAAGAAAAGCAAAAGATAGCCTTTGCTAGCGAATTGTAATTTGTAAGTATAGTATATACCAATAATATCGCTTGGTAAAACGTGATATTTTCTTTAAAGAGGCATATTACTGGAAGACAAAGCGCTCCCCAAACGTGGCCCTGTGTGATACAGATCTTACGGTTTCAAAGGACATTTTGTGATGTTACTTTATGCTTAGGACACAGTCGCTGCGTACTCAGTATGCGAATGAATATTTTGTATTGTTTTATATTTTTTTTCATCAATATACTTAGTCGGAGATTCGTAGCATTGAAATAAAGAGTGTGGAGCAATAAATTAGGTTTAAGGGTCAGTTTAGAAACTGGGTGAATGTTCTAGCTATTTGATATTACTTATCTTCACTAACATTATGATGATAGTTCGTAAGCTTTTGGGTTTCTCTTATCAAGTTATCTCTGAAATTACTTATTGAATTCAAAGAATTCTTTCACTAAGAGAAAGCTACAATGTGTCATCCGAATGATTACAAATGAAATCGATTTAAAAGTTTCACGGATTAAGTCCTACAAACAATATTAACTCAACTTATTTTGATTGTAGAGGTAGACAAAAGCATAATTCTCCAGCAACGTTCACAACTCACACTGAGTTGCCTTTTTGTACATTTATCAACTGTCTCGATTTCACGGGACGCCGGTCACAGTGCAAACAATTCGAAAAGGTCTACTCTTGACATTTGATAGAATGCCCCTCGGACCATGAATAAGCCCGCGTCTTATACTTTGGAAATCATGTTTTATTATTTTTGCTGTTCAAATTTTATGAAGGGATCTCTTGCTGTTTTCAATTTGGCCTTTTCACTGGATTTTTGGTTTGGTGAGTTTATTGATATTGAATACGTTTTGAATTTGAAATATAAAATAGATAATGCTGACTTTTGGAATTGAATGAAATACATGAGCAAAAATTTTCTGTTTTATTATTCTTACAGACGTTTGCGACGTGAAGTTATTGTCTGTCATGTTTGTAATCCATTAAACTTTTTAGTTGTAACGCATCTTGAATAAATATGAATGATCGCAACGAAATGGTCGTCGTAATATAGTTGTAATTACAATGACTGTAAAATCGAAGTATCTTATACATACTGATTTTGACTGCCTTTTATGATGACATCGGCATATTACACACATTCCAGCAAAGTGGCTACACTTAATGATTATATAATTTGCCTTAAATTTAAAGAAGCTGATGTATATTATTATGTTTACATTTAGACAAATTGTTTGAAGTTGAAATATTATATAGAAGTTAATGTCGATCGGCCGCGGCGGTCGCCGAATTCCACCTGATCGAATGACTTAACTTTATACTTGCATGTACAAATCGATACTAATATCATAAAGCTGAAGAATTTGTTTGTTTGTCTGAACACGCTAATCTCAATAACTACTGAACCGATTTTGAAAATTCTTTCACTAATAGGAAGCTACATTACTCCTGAGTGCTATAGGCTACTTTATATCCCGTAAAAATTCTTCTCGAGGGCGGAGCCGCGAGCAGAAAGAAGAAGTCTAGTAACAAATACGAATACAACTGCAATGCCAAGTGCAATTCGCGTGACACTCCTCCAATAAATCCATATAAAGAATTTAACAATTTTTTAATTCATTACACTTAATGGCGTCAAATGGTGGTATAAACTGTTTTACTTACCTTCGTGATTCGTTATATCGCTGAATTACTTTTGTCAAGGGCTGTCCCTGACGAATAAATTAAAAACGCTGTAAGCGGGGACATTACATATTTTATGGACGATAAAATCGCATGCGTGACTTTGTCCAGATAAAAAATGTTTAGTTTTTTTTACTGTTTGCTGTTGGCTAATTCTGTAGTTTCAGTGTTTGTTGAAAAGCAGGCGGATAATGAAATATTTGAAGAAGTATACTATCATGATAAAACATGTATCGTGTAGTGTTCAGGCGATGGCGGAAAGGTCCGGTCGGTGGTAAAAAAGTATGTGCACATATTCTGCACGAATACTACACATGAAGTCTTTAACTCTCAGTTCGGCAAAATTATTGATTTTGTAGAGTGCTATAATTACATGAGTTGGTCGATATTGGGATTTGTGCGCGATATGGGTCTATTCCCATCATGAAACATAATTAACTTGGCAAAATAGTCGCGCAGTGGCATATCTGCTGACCCTTCCAGGAATACAAGGATGTTTACTACGGTTCTACAGTCCCTTGAATAATACACTTTAATGAATATTAGGCGTTTATTACCTCAGAGATTGTTTCTATACCAACAGCTGAACCCTATTATAAATAATAACAAAACAAACACGCTACAAAGTTATTACATTCAAACTTTTTACACCTTTTATTTGAGGCAGACGATTTTTTTACTAGCAACACTGTGTGGCAGGCGGCCAAATACTGGCAACTTTTATTTACCGCCCGCGAACTGAATTTCGGACGACGAATAACTTTATTACCGCGCAATAAGGATTCGTTTGAGCATTTAAATCGACAAAGATAGGTTGGCAGTGAGTATTGTTTGGTAAAATGATGGCAATAAATATAAAGGAAGGCTTTTAGGAGTATCCAATAGTGTTTCAGCCTTTCAACTTGTGTAACGGAACTAAAATAACTTTATTCTTCCACTTGCAATGTTCGTGGAGCGTGATAGCTGGTGACGATGTGCAGTGTTCGTTTCCTAAATGAAAGATAAGAAAAAAGAAAATCGAAATAGAAAGCAAAACGAAACGAATAAAGGGTATTTTTCTATATAATTGTGTTTTTGGATACATCAAACAGGCTACATTTTACTGTTTAACTAGTTATCTATATTAATTTTCTATAGGGCTCTCTGAGAAGAAATTATCGTCATCATCTTTAGTTCAAAACAGCAGCAGTGTATGAGTAGCTCCCTAGCTACGTACGTACCTCGTTTCTACTCCTATTTACCCTTTTCTTTCTTCTACGTCGGCTATACATCCATGATTTCGTTTGGCATCGTGTTCATAGGCTAAACTTACTTAGTTACTATTAGGACCTACTGAGTTGGAATATTACTTCTTTTTGATACACATAGTATCTTCATAGGTGTTGCAATATCTTGGCTCTCTTTTATATTAATTTCGACATTCTGGTTCCGAATTAAAAGTTATATCATAAGCAAGGGAAATCAATAATTATTTTCAAATTTTTGGACAAGAAATTGGTCCAAATTTCCTCTATAATGAGTTCTAAAAACAGCAGTTTTAACATCGCCTATTATTATATAATTATTGTAGCATGGATATTATATTTCAAACTATCGGTTGAAAAATGTAATTTCATTTCGATAAAGCATATTTCCCTCCATTCGTTATCGGGCTATAAACTTTCAAACATGTATTTGCTTTTATAATTTAGAATTTCGATTCACGGACAACTTTATATGAGTTTGAAATGTTACACTTTTAGCTAAAAATTGCGCTTGATTTTAAAATAATGTTCGTTATTATTTTTTTTGTTTGAATAATTTATTTTTCTATTGAGGGTACTGCGCCAAATATATTACCATTTTAAATCTTGTCCACTCTAGATTGTTCTTACGGTCTAATTGGTTTTGATACTCTAAGCGCTAGAAACGGACAAAAACGAGACGAATGGTTTGTTTGAGAATGGTTGTTGATGGCTAAGTATGTTTTTTTTTTTTTCGGTAGGCGATCCTGCAGTCAACACCGGGGGAAACCTGCGAATGGGATACTGGAGTCCCCCGGCTTGACGACTGCAGGGGCCTGGGAAGGATTGGCTAAGTATGTTGTCCATAGATAAAAATATACATGTATATATTTATTGATCGGATATCCTATTAGTTGTACCTAATAATAACAATTACGGGGGCCGTAGCCAAGTTTCCTTTCTACAATCTCTTAGACTAATAGATAACAGAAAAAATGTGTGGGAATGATATCCTATCCTAAGTCTATTACTAGTCATCTTACCTACGGCCCCAGAACTTTGAATTACAGAGCATTGTAAGTCATAACATCGCGAGCGTCACCTTGAGGTATTAGATGACTAGTCTCTTTTTATTCTTAAATATCACATTTTTATCATCATCATCATCAGCCACATGATGTGTACTGCTGAACATAGGTCTTCCCTAAAGATTTCCAGACGGATCTGTCAAAAGCGGCCTGCATCCCGCTGGTACATTTTCAAACATTATTTTGACTATTTTATCTATGTTCTTATTTAATTATTCACTTTACACACACATAAGCGAACTGGATTCTAAAAGGTCCTCACATCTTGATCCGTTATATCTTCTGCGTCTATTCCATAAACTTCTTAGGCAGTGTTTACACTCCGTCCTACTTCCACACAATCACACACAACTATGTACGAAGAGAAGTTTCATACATTCCCGCACGCAATGCTGTATCGCTTGAATATTTTATATGAAAAATTGCACGGCGGTAACATTAACAAGGTGTTATTATCTTCGTTATATCCTTGTGATAATTTTGTTATTTATAATTAGCTGTTAGATGAACTTTATGTTATGTATATTACATATTATACGCATGTTTAATGGATGGGTGTCTTTGGCATTTGTGTCGTGTGTTTCATGACATGCCACTATCCTCGTCACCTTGAGACATTATGTAATCTCGTGACATTCAATAATTACACTAATCTAGCTTTAAATGTCTGGAATGTTATAAGTATCTCTAAATTTTAATAATTAAAATTAAATAACCTGTCATAGTGCAGCAGTGGACCGGATCCGGGCCAACGAATCCTCACCCGACCTAATTATTGAAAAACGCCACCACAGCATTTTGTATCCCCGGATTATACCGTGATGGTCCCATCTGGGTCCACGTATTAATAAAGAGTTGCTGGTGGCCCTTTGTGTACAAAACTCTTCATTAGAGAGATCATAGCGTTGTTGCGTGAGGGACGAGCCGCCTTTGTCCGCGATTCACCCGGTATTTTTTTCAACTTAGTACTCTAAGTTATGGGAGGTTGGCGTGTTGGGATCTTGGGATTAATGGAGGTGATTATGTTGGTATAGAATGTATGTTTAACGTTATGCTAGTTTTTAGAGGGGTAGGCAGAAGTGTATGATTGACATACTGTGATAAAACAAGAGGTAAAGATGATGTTTGGTCTTTTGTGTGACAGCGGTTTGAATTGTACCTACATTAAGGACAATTTCAATTCTGGGCTCGGAATATGTTTTAAGTAGCATGCTGGATATAAATTTTAATGCTTAAATTAACTTGTAAGCCAAGAGTTGGGTTGACGAGAACTGTCAAAAGTGGACTTAAGAGACCCAATTTTGATTTGTCCTTCCCGTGGATCCTAGCGATGAGGTTGAAAGAATAGTTACTATTTTGGGTCTAATATCTATACATATAAAGAACTCCTGGTTGATATACATTGACACAATATTTTAACTAATCCATTTGACCTTACATAAATTCTCTCAAATCCCATCAGTTCATGACTTGCCTGTGGTTTCCGCACGAGATCCCTCCCTTAACCGTGCGCGTATGATGTTTGTATTGTCTCCGCTGGCAAAGTTTTCGATAAAGGGTTCCGATTTCATATGCCAGTTGAGTACTTTCGGCTAATTTGTACTTAAGTACTGTTGCGAAGTTGCCGTGTGGTTTCTCTAAAGTCTTTATTAGTTTGTGTGTTATATGATTTATTTCATCAAGTGGTAGGTCTGTTGCATGCATGAGCTTATATTGTATGGGAAGGCTGAGGTTTGTTTTTGCAGCCAAGCAATGTGCAAGTTTTTTTTGGTTTGGATGATAGACAGTTTAAAGTTTCATGCCACCCACTAATCATATTGGCTAGAATGCCCTTCAAACCAGAACTAAGTGATTGTACAATGTTGTTTAGGGTATAAATAGCTATTGCTGTGTTACCTATCTAGCTAGTCTCGCATACGGGTGACCTACATAGCACCACCTAATATTAGTTATGAAATATTTTGTCTCTTGAAATTAAACTATTATAACGGATTTTATCGCGGTTTTTTATTTAATTTTTCTCCCGACGTTTCGAAGGCTTTGCAGCACTTCGTGGTCACGGGGCGGACCGGAATTAAACAAAAAACCGCGATAAAATCCGTTATAATAGTTTAATTTCAATGTCTAACATTCGCGTAAACATAAGGAATCATTATATATTTTGTCTCTTCATGCTGAGTATCTTTTAGGTGGGAAGACAAAACCATTGTTTAACTATGACTGTCCGAAACAACGTCTGTCTAAATGCGAAAGTAACTGTTTGTTACGCTTTCAAGACTGACTACTAGCCTGATTTGGATTAAATTTGCTATGGAGAAGGTTTAAGACCTCAGGAAGGAGATAACAGGACTCTTATTCCGTAAAAAATTCAGGCGGACTGATCCGCGAGCAATAGCTAGATTTTATAAATAAATTCTTTGGGAATCAACAGAAACGCATAAATTAATACGAGCAAGTCCAGTTTTCGAATACTGCGTGCACAGCGGTCGTTATCTGGTCGGATACATTAAAGGGACGGGTAGAGAGATTAAAATATCAGTAGTAATTTATTAGGTCATTAGTTATGAATTCCGGCCTAATGAGAAGAAAGCATGAAATTACTATTTTAAAAATGTACATCCATTTCCTTGCTTCAATTAGAACTTTCCTTAAAATTGGCAAAGTTGGTCTCAAATTAATAAAGTATTTTATTAAAAGGGACGGGCTTATTTTCCAGGTACAACTTTTACGAGTCAAAACGCTTGAATTTAGCCCATGACATTTTAACTCAACATAACTTCATTATGACTAATGTCAACAAACTCTTATTTGTCAAAATTAGGACTGAATCGAGGTAACATTTCAACACAAGGCCATCAAGCGTGCATTAAGACTTAATACACCTGTACTTAACAAAAAACTCATAACACCCATTAGGCACCCTCGCGTGGGTTGTATCACCGAATCCCACACCCTTTAGATTATATATTGTGTGGCACTAACTTTGCCCATATTAGTTCGAAAGTCGTTAGGTATGGTATTTTTTCTTTTTTATTGCTCTTAAATGACGAGACGAGCATGCTGTTCGCTTGATGGTAAGCGATACGACCACCTATAAACAGTAGCAACGCCGCACAGAATTCTGAATTACAAAGTACTGCATGGCACTCCACCGCGCTCGTCACCCTGAGACATTAGATGTTAAGTCTCATAATGCTCTGTAATCACACCGGCTACAATATCATTCAAACTAGAACACAACAGTGCATGCACACTGCTGCTTGGCGGTAGAAATAGACATTTCGGTGGTACCCACCCAGACGGACTCTTACATATGAGAGACCTACCACCAGTAGTATATTGTAGTATGTTTTCACAGCCAAACCGAAAATTAAACCGAATTGGATAAAATTTCGCATACAGATACATTACATTTTCTGATAAGTAAATCATCTTTTATTTTGTAACAAAGCGTTTATTAAATAACAAAATTACTTAGGCATCACGTAAGCAAACATAGTTGCACTTATAATTTTCTTTGTGATAGGGCTTGAACCTTCCATAGTTCCCATTGTCGTGTACAAGCGAGGCCTGGTTATACTGGTCCATTTTGTATTCACCCGGGACACGTGAAACCGCGGGAAAAAACTTACTAGCTTTATAGCACTATAAAGTAGATTTTCAACATGTTTTACTGCCAAAAGGAGTCACCCTTGCCTTTTATTTAAGACTTAGTAGGCGACACGTGTGTGTGACTTACTCGTGAAATATGGATCGTTATTAGAAATAAACGGATTTTTATGATGTAGGGAAATAATCTTTGGATTTATAGCAGGTTTTTGAGATATAAGAAGTAGAAGTATGACTAAGATGTGACTAAGTGTGTGTGGAGGTCTACATAGATTCACTAGGCTTTCAGTTTCGTACAAGACAAGACCTTCAAAGACAAAATTGCCGTCTGCTAAAATGGCTTATTGCATTATCACATATTGCATAATATTTTTATATGAACATAGCCCGTGAACAAACACAAACGATATTATTTAGATATTTAGATGGACCCCTTTCTATAGAAGAATACTTTTGAAAACGATTAAATTCTTATCTAAAGAAAAATAAAAAAAAAAACAGATAATTTGATCAGTAGAAATATTTACTTTACAACCTTTAGTAAAAGCATTTAACACGTACCAAAGTGCCAAATATATTGAACAAAAGCGGATCAGGTAGATTGTTAACAAGGCCAAAATAAACCATAACACAGCCTAAGTGTATGGGGAATAGAAACGTCCTGAAAAAAATACACCGCTACGGAAAACGAATACAAAACAGGAATAAAAATAAATGTAGAGAAGGAATTCCGGGCGCGCGCGGAAATGAGAAATACCATATTCCTGTTGAACCCCCAATCCGAAAGATAGGGTTGGCTGTCGTATGTTTCGGACCCAAGGTACTAACGGTTCTCGATCCGATATCTGGTGATGAATTCGATTTATTATGTAGAGTACTTGGTTCTTTGAACGGTTCAGATTTTATGAGCATCGTAGCTTTTTAAAGGATTTATTAAATACAAAAAGTGGTTTATATGCAAGTTATTGGAGTTCGAATGTTAACGTGATTTCTCAATTTTCTATACTTTTATTAATTTATACGACAAATAAGATGATATAAAGTACTTCCTTTGTATATTGCAACGCTCAGATGAAGATGTTAAGACATTCACAATAAAAATTACCAAGTCTACATTTTTTCCTGGTACTGAACACAAATTGCGAACTGCGAAAAATTTACGAAAAGGAATGCTTCTAACAAATGCTTTAACATTTGTAACAGTTGCAAACCTCAAGAACTAAGAGATTGTTTTACAAAGTTAATATTTTCCTTCGGTTTAACTAAATATCCAGTTGACATAAATAATACTTCATTATCATTAATTTTGGAAAAAAATTGACACTAGTAGCGTTAAATGTTAAATGCTCTAAGCTAGTAGCGTTTAATTCACATACACACACACACACACATACATGCACTTACACCTTTTAATAATTAATATTTTTTATCATTTTACAATAATAATATTAATAACACATTTACTGCACACTCATCCTTAACCAGCGTTTAAAGTGAAAAACTCATGAGATCCAATAGTAAGGAGGTCCGTGCATCCGCGAGTTCTGCCTTCTGTCAGATTGTGGCGTAGACTCCGGTAGGATTAACTGTGCCGGCCGGCGCCTGTTTTGTGTTCCGATTACGTGGCGATATATCCAAGGCGACGCCACATCAAAGATTCGGAGGATAATTGCGTCTCTGATGTATTGGGAATTGAATTCGCTTTTTCGTATGCGATTGTGAAATTGTATTGTATGGAAGTCGGTTCAATGTGATGTCTGTGGTTGGAGAAATTAAGTTTTTTGTTTCTACTGAGTATGATATTCGTGTATTAGATACTTATGCTACCTTAAAATTTTAAAGTTGAAACGTTTGAATCTGTGCTTATGACTGTGAATATGAAAGTTGGTAACCTACTTGACCACATACATTTTCTAAGTTTGTTCTCTTAGATTACATTTAGTATTGAAGACTCGGCCTTACTATAAACTACAGTTAAAGTACTTAACTAGTTGCGTTAATCTCGCCACAAAGTGAGGTATGTGGTTTAATTTTTTTTTTTAATTAAGAATATTGTATACCGCCAAGACCTTTGGAAACCCAAATTGTCGGTGGTTTAATATAATGAAGCCTTATCATTGACTGATAAAAGTGTCCTTGATTTGGTAAAAACCCTAAAAAATAAAACGTGTCATTCCTAAATAACGTTTTCTTACGAATATTTAACGTTTACAAACCGTTGCAAACAACTTTACTATCACTTCCCATTCCTATTTCGATAACGATACGTAATAGAACAATGGCATTGCATTATACCTACATACCATAGCGACTGCGATTTAAACAATAGCGTTTGTCTTATTACGTGTTCCGAGCGTGCGGTCATATCTCCGAGACAATTTCGGTAACAAACTTCGCGAAACTAACTAGCATAAGTGCTTTGGAAGGTGTTTATTGGTTTGAGACAAATGTTCCTGTTGTTATTAGTTTGTTGGATTTTGTATTGCTTTGTCTGTTTATTGGTGGGATTTGGATTATAGCTCTGGTAGTGTCGTAGAATGTTCAGCGGTGAATTTAGCTGAGTTGATGAGTGATAAACAATAACGTGTACGCATGCAGTGCCTACTTATTAACTAGATTTAGGGCCAGTTTTACAGGGCCAAGTAAATTTTATTTGACAATTGCCGTATTAAATAGCTAATATAAGTAGAAATTCATTGGTATTTGGTTATTCTCTTTTGTATTTGGTTGGCTTATATATATGTAAAGAGTAGCATTTTTTTTATTGCCTTAGCAGGCAAACGAGCAAGCGGTCCGCATGACGGTAAGCAGCATCCGCCGCCCATGGACTAAAGCAATGCCAGAAGCACAGCCAAGCCGTTGCTCACCGGGAGGTGAGCACTCTTTTTAAACCTCGTTTAAAGAAGGACAAGTCATAGCCCTCGGGAAACACCGATGCAGGAAGTTCATTCCAAAGTTTGCCCGTGCGCGGCATAAAAGACCGTTGAAAACGCACCATGCATTTATCAGTAAGCGGTGAAATCGGTCCTTAGCTTTTGGCATGTAGGTATATGATGGTTAAGCGTAATCCTACTAATATTATAAACGCGAAAGTTTGTAAGTATGGATGAATGGATGTCTGGATGTATGGATGTTTGTTACTCTTTCACGCAAGAACTACTCAACGGATTTCGATGAAATTTGGCACACGGGTAGATTATGTCTTGGATTAACACAAGGGTTTTTTATATCCCGGGAAAATATAAAGCGGGACTTTTATCCCGGGAAAAGCTCGTGTAGCATAATACCTTATTGTGGAAACGTAGCACCCACAACGCTGGCTGTAGGATATATGTTGTATCCGCCCGGATAGCGACCTTCGTACATAAGGTGTTAAAACCTGCTATAGTGGCCCATGTAAGTGTGCTGCGTTCCGGGATCAGCCTGTGTATCCACCACCCATACCAGCCCTGTATTATATACTGCCCACTGCTGAGCACGGGCCTCCTCTACTAATGGCCTGTGTATATCTCGTTCAAACAGGCCGGCATAATTGTGTAGGTTGAGGAGGGATAATCATAGTTCGTCAGTCGACACTCTATATGGACCCTTCTCCGCTTACCATCAGGTGCAGTGGGGTCACTTTGCCGAGTCTGTATATAAGAGCCTGTATATTTGCAAATGTCAAAAAATCAGAAGGGTTTGAATTCAAAATTATAATAGTACCTACAATACTTTGTTACTTAAGCACATAATCAATACTAATAATATAAAGTTGAAGAGTTTGTTTCGTTGAACGCGCTACTCTCAGGAACTACTGAACCAATTTTGAAAATCTTTCACTAATAGGTAGCTACATTACTCCCGAGTGCTATAGGCTACATTTTATCCCGGGAAAATATTTTTAACCCGGAAAAACTTTTTCACGCGGGCGGAACTGCGAGCAATACTAGGAACATAAAAAAACTCGCTGACATTACACCGTCGTATTAAAAATAATATATAGTCTAAGGTATATGAATATGAAATGCACGTTCATTCTTTACGTCCCATTACCAGCACGTCGTTATGGTAATAAAGCCTTGGAATACACCCGGCTTGAAAGTTTAATGTATTGGGAACACTTTGCACTATTCCTGCCGTCCTGTTGCAGTTTTGTGGTTATTGTAGTTTTATGTTAAGACTAGCATTGCGCGCGGCTCCGCCCGCGTGGAAAGTTTTTCCGGGATAAAAAGTAGCCTATAGCACTCAGGAGCAATGTAGTTGTCCTATTAGTGAAAGAATTTTCAAAATCGGTCCAGTAGTTCCTGAGATTAGCGCGTTCAAACAAACAAACTCTTCAGCTTTATAATATTAGTATAGATATTAACGATAAAGGTTGTTTGTAACAGCTACTAGAGCTTTTGGCAATAAGGTTTTTATTGTTGTTTTAGTTCTTTTTAAATGGTTTTCAATGATTATTTTTATTTGATAGTCTATTAGTGTTATTGTAATGTTTGTTTAATATGCGATTTAATTTCACATAAATAATTGATACACAAATTCCCTGGTTGGTATTGGGAATAATAAGATTCTGAGAGCAGTGACACTTGAGTTATTTGACCGTTTTTGAAAAATTTGCTCAAAGACCTGCCTAAATGAATTAAGTTCAGATTACCGTGGGTGTAAAGGTTGCACCTCTACACCCCTTCGGGGATAAAAAGGTGAGTTTATACAGTTTACGACTACTTCAGAAGTTCCTACAATCATCGTATATTCATACCAAAACAAAACACAAGTCTCCCCCTATTCCCGGATAGAAAACATTCGCGCCTTCCCGCGAGATTCGACATTAAATCTGAGTCGCAAGTGGCACGACAAAAATATCATTATGTAAATTTATAAAAAACGCGAGCGGAGCTGGAGCCGCGTTAGTTGCGCGCTTCGAATGGATTTTATTTACTATTTTTGCAGTCGGTCGTTGTGACCCCCAGGTGGCGTTTGCAGGGTTAGCGACAAGTGTTAGTTTTAAATTTACTAGTTAGTGTGCGTTAGTGCAAATATCATAGATTTGGGGCTAAATATTCACTCGTCTTATAGCGCTGTAGACAGTCACGCAATACTTTGTATTTCAAATGGTGTTGCTACTGTTTATAGGTTGTGTCGTTTGCCATCAGCCGAGCGGCTCGTCCCGTCATTCAATTGGAGTAAATAAAGGGTTAATAATTGATGATAATTAATATCAGTTTTGCACTGTGGACCACCGGTCTCTAAAATTTAACCTTTCACTCTCTTTTATCTATTAAGGGTAACTAGACTTAATTTTTTAATTCTTATCGAGAATTTTCGCATATTAAGCTTAGATTAAGATGCTATCTCTCCGTTAAAGCAAGCGATAAATGATAATGAATATGCGTATAAGTTCAAAAATTCATTTGTGTGTGCCCTAACGTATTCCAGACTTGCTACCGTTCGCTCAACTCCCGCTAGGCAATCTCTGCTTAATAGAATTCTAAATAAAAGACCAAGCAGTTCTTGCTAAATAAGTTAGCCTACGTCGTAAATACACTCAGCCAGTGTAATGAGATAGCTTTACTGTTAGGTTCGGATGGTGGCAGACGCCTTTAAAATCTATATTCTTATCAATGGTTAAGTAATAGTTTTTATCTGTATATTTGTTATCACGTGTGATGAGTTCGCTATAAAAATGAATAAACTCATTTACGGCCTGTTTCACAAGTTACAAATAAATTTTATTTGACAGTTAACATAATATGAACACACTTACGCTCTACTAATCTATGGGCATAGTTTGGAATGTGACTTTTGTATTTGGTCGGGTTCTACATTTACGTGACAAATGGCGTCTATCAGCAAGCGGTCAAATCGGCCCTAAATAGCTGATGTAGATACTACTAATTTTTTTACCATATTTTTGGGAGTGTACATAAGAGTAGATTTTGTATTTGGTCGGCTTGTACATTTGTGTGACGAATAGTATTTACTCAGAAGTTTAGTGTTCGATATTAAATAACAAACAATTATCCAAACACTCGGAATTAACGATCATTACAATCTCACTAATTGACACGAATGTAACGAAGTTCCATCGAACGTATTTATAGCATACAAAATATTTCGCGCGAATTTTCCACTCACAATATTAATAACCCGTTTAATGAGCTGCATAATTCATTCGCGAGTAAATATTGAACTGCGGGACGGTGAGACCGCGACTGCGGTGGAGGGTTATGTATGAATTTCGTTTATCTTTCAAAATTTAGAATGTTAGATTGTTATTACGAACTGGGTAGGATATGGGACATGTTACAAGGTGTGGTTTAATTTTATGCTCGATTTGGCGATGTGCTCCCCGCCTAACACATCATGGGACGGATAAAAGTTTGGTGAATTTGCGTTGCGTTGTGTTATGTATCCTAATTAATAAAGTAACTTATACCAAATTCAATTTTCTATCGAAAAACTAGGTCTATAAAGTAATTCAACGTCCCCGGATGCAAATTTTCCAGAGAATGCGTCCACTATTCCCGACGCCAAAGCAATAGAGTTGAAACCGACTGTGAAACTGCAAATGTTTTTTTTTGCGACAGTGATTAAAAAGGGAACGCGGTGTGATGACGTGAATACACTGCCGGACATATTTATTGTGACGTCCCCTTTTAAAATTGGAATTGAATGAATGTAAATGATTACCGCCAATTTGGGTCAACGATTGTGATAGAAACTTATTGCTTGGATTTGTGTGATAGAATGAATATAATTGTTTTAAAACAAATGGATTGTTAACTAGAATTTAGATTTATAGTATTTTATGACATGACACAAACGAAAGGAGTAACTTGAACTGTGGGATCTGATGGTTTGAACAATTATGCCACGTAATCTTCGAAGCTAAGTCAAGTCCTCACTGACTTCACGAAAAGTTACCAGCAATAATGCCTTCGTATGTCAATGTATTGCAAAAACACCAATATCGAACATCTCTATTTAATTTAAACATAGCATTTCCAGACAATATTTTGGTAGCACACCGTGAACTGATTCGCCTTCAACTCGCGATTAAATCTACTTGAACATAAATATAGGTCGAACAGACAACATAAACAAACGGTAGCCAGTAAATGAAAGTACTCGATAAAATACAGGTAAGAAGTAAGAGATTTGTTTGTTATCGCGCGCATTAATTTATTTAACGTCGCTCTTCTACCGGCCGGCGTTAATCTTGATTAACTAGTCAGATAATCGCGACAAATCGAGCTCGAAATGTCGCCCGTTTGTTTTGAACAACGTTCTGTGTTGTTGATTTTAGAGTTACGCTGTTTTGTATGGATTTAATTTTGGAACACATTTGTGTAGGTTTTATATTCCTTTTTTGATTCGATGTTTTACCAACCTCTTTAAATACTGGCTGCATATTTTTTTATCTTCGCATTATTTGTTTGACAAGCGACGAAGATTTTGTAATAATTTATAATAAATATATTTTAAAATGCGTAAATAAACACTTTTTTTTTTTTTTTTTTTTTTTTTTTATTGCTTTGAATGACGAGACGAGCATACCGTTCGCCTGATGGTAAGCGATACGACCACCCATAAACAGTAGCAACACCATCCAGCACCTTGACTGACAAAATACTGAGTGGCATTCCACTGCGCTCGTCATCCTGAGACATAAGATGTTAAGTCTCATTATGTCCAGTAGTTATACTGGCTACAATATCCTTCAAACCGAAACACAACAGTGCATGCACACTGTTGCTTGGCGGTAGAAATAGACATTGCGGTGGTACCCACCCAGACGGCCTCTTACATAATGAGAGACCTACCACCAGTTATTAGGTAAAGTCTATTATAATATTATGATTGCATTGCTTAGGTTTTTCCCTAGCTTCCACAAGCTAATACTACTGTACAGTACTGGATGCCTCTTCAGCTAAAATTTTGACCGATTTTCTTGCACTGAAATGTATCCGCAGCTTAGAGACTGTGTGCAGTAATTTGATATAGTCTGAACTGAAATAGTGAGTATCGATTTGTATCTAAATTTAGATCTGACGAGGCGTTGCAGTTAGATTTATCGCTGGCTGGAATTTAATTTGATTTTAGGGATAGAATTTCAGAGTTTTCAATACCGATTTCCAAAAATGGTCATTCGCTACAATGACTTGATGACCATCAGATAAGACATGAAGTATTTATAAAGGTAAAATTTTATACAAATTTTGTCTACGGAGCAAACTTGCCAGCCCTATCGGCATTACCCATTGCCAGTGAATACTGACTTACATACACTCACGCCCGTTATCCCCGAAGGGTTGGCAGAGGTGCAACTAGTGCACCCACTTTTCGCCGTGCGTATTCCGTCCCATGATGTGATCACTTTGCCCGTCCTGGCGATCGAACCCGAGACTTCAGAATTGCAGTCACAACGTAATACAACTACGCCACCGAGGCAGAAATACGGACTTGAAGAAAGAGAATTGGTGCCTCTACCTTTATATGAATTGATTCAAGTATTTGTTTTTTATTTTAGTCTATCCCGCCCTCACACCTACCACTGCATCTCCTGTAAGCCACGATCAGCAGTGGAACACAATTTATCACACCAGAGCCCTTATTCACTATGCCACATGCGTTAACGCACCGTAAACCGCATGACGTCATAACCAACTCTAAACGCAAACGCGATTCATATACGCGCCACGTTAAAGTATTGAAAAATGGTATTCTGTATGCCACACGTTAGGTTGTCTATGCGCAATATTTTCTATTTTACAATGTGTTTATGCGTTCAGAAATCTTACATCCGCTCGAATCGGTAAGTATCGGTTTTTTAAATAACATATTTTTTTATTTGTACTCGTGATATCAAGTGATATATCTCAAATAAATTACTGCCAAGCCTTATCTAATACCATTTTTGTTTAATTTTACGCGTAAGAAACAGGAAAGAAACCGGAGATGTTTTTAAGAAATTATTAAATACAGTGAATGTTTTCAAACGAAAATGTATACTTCACAATGATTGTCAAATGTCAATGTCATAGACTTTGTAGTATGTTTACTAGACACAATTTAATAAAATTAAATTTCTACTTTTTTTTGTCTCTGATTGAAATGAATAGATTATCTTCTTCCACTAGCCAAAGTCTCGAACGTAAAGACATACCTACCACTATAGTACCTTGGAACTCTGCAGTTTGCAACAACGTGACATTGGCGGAATAGCTTTAAATCAAGCTCGTCGCCAGTTATAATCAAAGAAGAAGTAGAAGAAACAACACAACAGTGCGTGCACACTGCTGCTTGGTGGTAGAAATAGACATTTCGGTGGTACCTACCCACACCGCTTCTCACATACGAGGGACCATCCACTAGTAAATATGTATTGTAAAAATGTGTCTATTTGCCTATTAAATATTTTTTAAATATATATTAATAGTTTTATTACCCAGTAACTTCTACTTGCGGGTCAGCCAGCATTAGTTTTTTAGGAATAAAGTCTATATCTCAATCCACAGTCTTATTGAGTACAATATTTCCTACATATTCATTGTTGTGAAGGTGAAATTGATTAATTAACAAACATTGAAACCCACAAATAGAATTTTAATGTTCAAATATTAAATTTCCTGTCCCTGAACAACAAAGAAAAAATAAAACAGAGGTAAAATATGTACGTAATTAAATCTTAGTATATTTATTTTTTATTTGTTTGCAATATCTTGCATCACATTCACCATCCTTTAACAGAGAAGTATTTTACTATTACATTTTATATTAACAGTTTTATTAACATTATTATTCAATGGAACATCCTATTAGTCTCCTAAAATAAAAAAGGATTTTTTTGTACAAACAACTTTTATCTTGCATATTTACTACAAACCAAAGCATTAAAATCCCAATCACAAAGAGACCCAAGGGCGTAGGCAGGGGAGAACTGCTGAAACGTGCTTTAAAGCTGGCTACGCCCTTGATTAAGAACTCTACCCAATATTTATTAAAACAGTAACGTACTTACCTATACGTAAGTAAAATTCACTCCAATAATCTTTATCGTCACCAAACTTCGTAGGTACTACAAATCGTTTACCACCAACCAAGTATATAGTATTCATTGTAATCTATATAAATTAGGTAGACATATTATTAAATATTTAATTAAATTTGAAATATTATCGAAGTAATAAAAATTTAGTAACCTCAAATTGTCAAAATTCGGGTTGCCAGTACTAAAGCAACTTATTTTACACCGCTGGGTCCCTGATTTACACAAATTTCACTTTCAAGATACAAAAATATAAGTGTGATTATTTATTTGATCACATAAAATTTGTCTTCGGTTGTTTTTCCTAAGGTATATTATCATATTTAAGATTTCACGATATAAAGAGGATAAAATCGTCAACCGAATTATACAGTCTTTGTATCTAAATAAATAATTTGTCCAAACGCGCTTAAACGCGCTTGCCGGCCACACGTTATTTTGACAGTTCGGAAACTGCACGTTAACCACCTCATCGCGTTCATGAAATGTCAAATTGGCATACAGAATACCATTTAACGCAAATTACGCGAAGTTATGAAACGCGGCCGCGTTACGCGTCCACAATGTCATAGTGAATAAGGGCTAAGGAGCTGTTGGAAATATATCTTTTTTTCTACTTGTTTCAATAGCAAAGTATTTGTTAGTGGTAGAATGATGAAAACAGCGTTAGTAAAGATACGAGGCGGTGCGACAGTAATCCGACGTTGTGTGTCAACGGTGCGGCGTGCTGCGGGCGACGTCGGCGCTAATGGCAATGCAAATGTGTAGTCGTTGTCGCTCGCGTGTGTCGCTGCGCCGTGGTGGTACTCGCTCCAACTGGGCTGTATGTTTTGAGTGTGTGTTTGTTTTGTATGTGATTGGGATTCGAGATTTTGTTAACTTACTCCTGCACTTGATAAGTGGTAAGATTGTGGGTAAGTACGGTGCAGTTTAAATTGTACTTTATTATGTTTCTATCTGTCCGTATTTCACTTCAATTTGTGATCGGTTATGCTTTTTTAAGTACGTTGTAGAAACGAATTGGTTTAGAATGTCTGGACGCCTTCATGACGTCAACCCGCTCTGGAAAATCCAGAGAAAATCGTTCCAGAAAAAGCGACATAATTTTTGTCCGACATAGAATTCGAACCAAGGACCTCCTTGTCTACACCCCATAGAACCCATGAAGAGACGACCAAATTGAAGTTATAAAAATGAATTTCCACACCAAACATCAAACCGAAATCCAAGATAATAGAAATGCCTATAACCGATTTAGCCGGCCAAAGCGCGGGCACAGGCGGCGTTCACACCGTAGCAATAAACGCGCCATTTGCATCCGCTTAGCGATGCGCCGTGGCAACGCGCGAATGCTATTTGTTTACCAGATAACAGAGTTTACGCCGCTCCTAGTCCTAACAAACGCATTCTATCGCACTTGTGTTGGATACCGTCGCGTTTGTAGTTCAGTGTGTATGCAATGCAATGCAATCAGCCCTGTATTATATACTGCCCACTGCTGAGCACGGGCCTCCTCTACTACTGAGAGGGGTTAGGCCTTAGTCCACCACGCTGGCCTAGTGCGGGTTGGCGGACTTCACATACCTTCGAAATTCAGAGAACTTCTCAGGTATGCAGGTTTCCTCACGATGTTTTCCTTCACCGTTAAAGCGAACGATAATTGATAAACAATACACACGTAACTACGAAAAGTCAGAGGTGTGTGCCTTGGGTTTTGAACCTCCGGACATTGTCTCGGTAGACTGTTCCATTCCCAACTAGGCTATCGTCCACTTCCAGTGTGTATGTTAGTTTATAATTAATTTTAGAAGTTTGTTTATCGGATTTTAAGTGGTGGATACGCAGAATAGTGGTACCTTGTGGTATTAAATAGCTTTTCATTGCGGCTTCGTTAGCATGAAAACCATTTCTAAGAATATAAATCTCACAGGAATCTCGAACTATTTAATTTGATACACTCTAGTGTATCATACTTACTAAAATGTCGTATCTAATTTTGACTGAATCTATTCGTTAAAAAGTAGATACGATATTTTAGTTACATAGAAATAAAATCGAGGTTGCATCCTTGACTCCAAGAGGCACTGCAACAACACATACATGTAGTATCTACATGTAGTAGAGTAAGCAAACATTAACCCTCCTTGTTGACGACAATTATATCTTGTTGTTGTAAAGCGGCAATGGATATGCAAATTCCAAAGCCCTCGGGCAGTGTGGAGAGAGTAAACGGTGGCTGGCCATGCGAGATTATTGCTCGACAAATTGACTGCAATCGCGGGAGGAGATCGATGCTGTTCTAAACTATTTGAGAATTGAGGTATAAAGACCATAAAAAAATTGGGACTATTCTTATACATACACATCACACCTTCATCCTCAAACAGGCACATTGGACGCCAATCAGTATACCGTAAACATTATTGTACTGGCTACAACATATGTACAGTTATAGCAGCATAAGTAGCTGAACAAAATCAAAATTTTAAATCGCCTATATACGCGTTAAGTTAAACTGAAACATTTTTTTCTTCGTTTGAAGTAAAGTAAATCTCTTTTATTTTATTTTTGAGAAGAGAAAAAGAAGATTTGTAAGAACACAAAGGTATGTAGGCAATTTGAAATTTGTTCAGCTACTTGTGCTGCTAACTGTACTTCAAATCGGAAATTAGTGACAAAAAACAGCGGTATGTACCCAGCTGTTTGCATAAGATTTAACTAAAAATATCTCTATTTCTGCTAATAAAACCTATAGAACTTAAAAAATCTCTGCTTTCTATCATCTCTTACTTATAATATACTAGGTAATGTCCTATTATCTCCTACTCTAAACTTATAATATACTAGGTGATGTTTGCGGCTTCGTCCACGTGAAAAAGTTTACCCAGATAAAAAGTAGCCTATAGCACTCGGGAGTAATGTAGCTTCCTATTAGTGAAAAAATTTTCAAAATCGGTTCAGTAGTTCCTGAGATTAGCGCGTTCAACCAAAAAACAAACTATTCAGTTTTATGTTTATGGCATTGAATGACAAGACGAGCATGCCATTCGCCTGATGGTAAGCGATACAACCGCCCATAAACAGTACAACAACACTATACAGCACCTTGAGTTATTAAGTACTGTGTGGCATTCCACTGCGCTCGTCATCCTGAGACATATGATGTTAAGTCTCATTATGTCCAGTAGTTACACTGGTTACAATGTCCTTCAAACCGAAACACAACAGTTCATGCACACTGCTGCTTAGCGGTAGAAATAGACATTGCGGTGGTACCCACCCAGAAGGACTCTTACATATGAGAGACCTACTCTATATAAATTTATAATATTAGCGTAGATTTAGTTCTGCAAATCCTTTGCAAACACAAACACCGAGATACAAGTTCTTTGTGTTGAATTATTATAAGTCGGTGCTCAGCTGTCTGCGTATTGTTCAAATTAAAATCCCTGTGTACCGACACGGCTTCGTACATTGAAACTCATTGTTCTGTTGCTGTTTATAAGTTGTGAGCGACGGGCGGGTTTGTTTTGTTGGTGGATCTTAGTATGAAATCTGTTTAAGTTGAATGAGCGACTGGCGGATCGTAGCTCATCTTGTTGAAACGTTGAAAGATATTGTAGCCTGCGTAATTAGCACTATGAGACTTCACATCTCATGTTTCAGGGTGACGAAAAACAGTGAAGTTTCTCGCAGTACTTTAGAATTCAAAGTACTGGATGATTTTGCTTTAGTATCCGGCGAGTGTCATGTCCGTCTCGTCATTCAGTTGCAATAAAAAAGAGCCTGGTTTAGTTGTAGTTATTATGTTTTTTCACAGTCTCAACCGCGCGACTGACTTTTCCTGGAATGAAAGCCCCGCCGTGATTCTTTCCAGCATAAAGATCAATGTTATCATAATCGTTAAGTAGGTTTAGTTCAATGGCGAACATTCACCTAAACATAAGAAAGGTAGTAAGGTCTTTATAATTATAAAGACCATGTTAAACTAGGAAATCGTCTTTCTAGGTCCCAACTTTCATCGAAATCCGTTGAGCGATTTCTGAGTTTACTTCCTACAAGTATCCGAACGTTTACATTAACATCTGTAAGACTGGTGGTAGGTCTCTTATATATAAGAGTATGTTTATGGGTGGTGTATCGCTTACCATCACGCGAACGGCATGCTCGTCTCGTCATTCAATGCAATAACTGGATTAAAAAAAATATTAGTTATATATTAATAGCATCGGACTGGCTTGGTGACGTAGTTGTTTTACGGTACGACTGCAAAGCTGAGGTTTCGGGTTCGATCCCCGGGTCGGGTAAAATGTAATCGGGTTTTTAAATTCAGTATCAGCCCGGAGTCTGGAATTTGTGCCCGATATGGCGATAGGCTCGTCCCCTATCACATCATGGGACGGAATACGCACGGCGAAAAGTGGGTGCACTAGTTGCGCCTCTGCCTACCCCTTCGGGGATAAAAGGCGTGAATGTGTGTGTGTTATTAATAGCATCGCTGTCCTCTTAAGAAATGTACTCACCCACATCTTATAAGGAGCCTTTCATTTGTCTCCAATCGACTTGAAACGTTGACTGCTATTGCGAATCCCTTATTAGATGCCGTCAAAAGATTCCATATTTCACTTTTAACGATTCCTCCTTTTTGTCTGTCACTGACAGGATGAATACATTTCCGCATGTTTGCTTACGGATTGCAATAAAAGTAATCAATATTGTAAATTACTAGTTTTATATCTAAGTGGGAGGTAGGAAATAATCGCTTCAACCCATGTACATTCGAAAACCTATTTTTTACATACTAACTAGCTTTAGCTCGCGGCTCCACCCGTGTGCTAGGTTAGGTTTCCGGGATAAGATTCTCGCTGTATATTTTCCCGAGATAAAAAGTAGTCTATGTACTGTGACTATAATTTATCTCTGTGGCAAATTTTATCTAGATCCGTTCACCCGTTCTGGCCTAATTGAGTAACAAACCTCTAAGTATATTGAATGTAAGTATAGATTGACTTAATTTCAAGATATATAAGTCGTTCGTTTGGTAAGCCACACGTGTCCATAAACAGTAGGAACGCGACCTAGAAATTTGTATTAGGTAATGCATGGTACAATTATGCTGTGTCCGTCATCTTGGAGCATTATAATATTATTATGTCTAATACAACGCTAAGTAATTACACTGATTCTTTATTTTTTATTCTGCTCCTTTGTCTAGTGGCATTGTAAAATGTACAGTCAGCCACATAAGTAGCTGAATAAATTCAAAACTTCAAATTGCCTCTACGCGTTAAGTTTTATGGAAACAATTTTTTTTTCTTTGTGTGATGTAAAGTGAATCCGCTTTATGTTATTTTTTTGAATAGAAAACGATAATGGGTAAGAACACAAAAGTGTATAGGCGATTTCAAGTGTTGAGTTTGTTCAGCTACTTTTGTGCCTGACTGTACATAACATGTCTGAACCAGGGTGTCTTGGTTTCAAATCCCAGTTCAGGAAACACTCGTGGGACTTTATAACACCAAGTCCGGGTTGAATCCTTCAGAGATTTCTGGCGTTAGTTTGGCAATCGATCGCCTGGCGTGTATAATGCCCAATAAAAACATACAAATCAACAGAACCAAACGACATATCAAAATAATTTAACATAAATAACCGAACATTCTCGACTCATGAGGCCGTCAGCACCCACAAACACTTTTATGTTTATTTTTATGGAGACGGGACAGCCGAGTGGCAACAGCTCTACCGTAGAGTTCTGTCTTGTAATTAAAGGCGCGCCCACACCTGCGCGACAGGAAATGACTACATAGATGTCTTGTGGACCGTTCCTTATATATTTATTCTATAGGGCTATAGCTAGACAATGTTCCTTTTTACCACAAATTAAAAAATAAGTCTATTAAGTATGTTTTAAATTAAATGAAATAATTTATTCGAACCCATATTTTTTTTTACATTATTTAGATTCCGTCAACATTAATTCTACCACTAGTTCGGAAATCAGTTCTCACCAGAGAAGAAAGGGCAAAAATTCTAGTGTTGCTCTTATCAAAATCAATTTAAGGTATAAAATACAATGAATGATACAGGAAAAATAATACAACTAAGTATTTGTTTATTTTGTTTAGAGCAGTTAATTTATATACTCGCAAAATAGGTAATAAATTTTAAATTTTCATACGAATGCACAACCTTCTCAGGAATCATGTAATAATTTGGTCTGAAATTTATTTATATTTACACTTCATACAAAACACGTAAAGGCGGACTTAATGCCGAAGTCATTCTATACCAGTAAACCTTCAAAAATGAAGTGAAATTCTTCAAGTTAAACCCCTATTAGTAGATATAGTAAGCGAAAAGGGCAGAACAGTCCACACAAGCAGCACCCGTTCACGAGTATGACGCATGTGCCAGCCATCGGCCTCCTCGGTTTGCTTTTTCACTTCTTCTTCTACAGCCTCCCCCAAAGATGCTTTGATTTGATGATTTTTTTCTTTGGGTCAATTAATGGTAATCTTTGGGTCAATTAATGGTAATCTTTGGGTCAATTAATGGTAATTTATTATGGCCCAAGAAATAAGAGGTGCATGGAGAAGTGGGGGTAAAAAAAAGTAGAATTATAACGAAAGACTAAACCATAATTTCTGATGTGGTATTAGTTTATTTTTAAATCAAATATTCCAAATGTAATCCAAACTACATAGTTTAAATACTCGAATCCATGAATCTCTATTTAAGACCTTATTAATAGGCAATAAGCCCCAACTCCAAAATTCAATAATCCTATTTGTATACTTCACATTCCGACCTACTTATCCTGGTTATCCCCTCGCGGATCCCGTGTCGTGTCCCGGAGTAATTAATATCAGGCGGGCACTATTTTATTCCATTACTTATGGAACGGAGACAAGCAGGTTTGTGAGTTACAAGTTTGTTAGACGAAAGTTAAGTACTGTTGTGTGGGAAAGTGGTTATTTTATTTATTCGGGAAAACTAATTGTTTTTCTGCTGGCTCAACACACTGCGCGACGGAAAGTCTACGATTACGACTTGTAAAATTTGAGAAACGACTATTAAGTACAAGTATTAAAAATATAAAAATTAAACGGATAAGATGTTCCATGGAAACAGCTCTTCTGTTTAGTGGGAGAGTGGAATAACTATTTTCATTTATTTATTAAACTTTAATAACCGATACTTTAAGAAAAATAGAAATAAATTTATTAATTTTATTCGAAAGTTATTCTCTTTTCAAATTCAAAAGAGTCCAAAAGATAAAAGTTTCCGCGGTAGGTAAAAGTTTTGTTGCCGACAGTACAAACATGTGTAAGTACAGTTCGACAAAAGCAAAAATTAACCACATAAATTGTGCGATACGTGATTTACGTCTGTTTGTTTGTTTATTACGATTGTAATGAATTTACGCACGTTTGAGAGTCGTTCGCGATGATCACTCGCGAAGTAATAACGACGGTAAATTGTTAATAAGTATTTATTGTTCTTTGACGTGGGGGGAGCAATAAAGGGGAAAGTAAAGTAAGTTGTGAAGTATAAAGTTCTGTATGTGAAATACGAATAATATAAACATTTATGAACATTAGCTATTATTTAAGTGCCTTTACACGTGTAATTTTACCATTTCTACCACTATAGTATCGCTTTGACAGCTAAATAACTCGTTTAATCAAATATACATATTATCTCATCTCAACGTTAAATATACCTTAGAACTACGGCAAAAGAATTTAATTAAAAATATCGTCTAGGCAACATTTAGAGTAAAACGTTGGCCATCATTGTCGAGATCTTCAAAGATTAATAACCGACGCTTACAACGATGGGGACATTAAAACGTTTTTAAAAAAGTACAAGTTGATATAAAATGAACGAGAAACGGCGTTGTGTCTCCGGCTACGGCGAATACACTTACAAATAGATTTATCAAGCCAAAATTTATCCTATTTTTATGATCGATTAATTTCCAATCGTTTAGATTTTTGACTGAAATTGTTGAGACAGCTGTTTCTTGTTAATCTGTGTTGGTAAACAACGCTATACGGTTTTGCAGTGTTTTTAATTTGATCTTTTGATGTTCATAAACATTGTAAAATTTTCCTCTAAAATAACACATTTTCAGTTACTATTATTAGTTATATACAAAAAGCCAATACAATTTAAAAAGTCTATCTTATAAAAAACTGTAAGGTCAAGTTTCATAGACCGCATAAAGAGTAATTTAAAAATACTCGACATTTTTCAAAAGCACCTGACCCAGGAAACGTGGCACGCACTGCCAACTTTACCGCGGTTTGAATACAGATGCGGTTAGCCTTAGTTTCGTACATTTATAGCTGTTCGGGAAACGTTTAAACGCTTTCTCGACATTTTTACATGGACCGTGAAATTGGGGGACAACTGCCTATTTTGTATTTTGGGTACGTCTTGAGAACAAGAAATTGGCGTGGTTCGCATTACTCGAGAGATATAGGCGGGGTTTTTAACAAGATCGCTTCGGTGTTTTGTTTGAAAGAGTAAGGGACTATCAGGGGATTTTATAATTTATTTAATAGTTATACACACAAAATTTTCACCATGGTTAAGACATATGTGTTTTTTGAGTGGAAATACACATAACATTGTTGCTTAAATAATCCTGCAACAGAGCTTTTACTAACAAAGGCTCATTGTTGAAAAATATTTTACTAATTTAACACTGCCATTAATAACTATCACTTAAATTAAACATCAAAGCGAATGTCTCACGCTGCGTCATGGTCTCTCAAAACATCTCAATCATCGAGTGTTTGGAATCAATCAATGCTCGCAAGTCGAGCGGTCGCACAAACTTTTAACCGAATTAAAATTCCTTCCACCGAGTTGGATGGTTGGTGGCTCGTCTCAAATCATCGGTTCGCGCTTCTAGCTGATTACATTATGTAAATTACGGCACCCTCCATTTTCCTTGTCATCTATACCGTGCGCGGATCTAAAGTTTATGGATAGGATTTTTATATCTGTGAAGGAAGTTTGGTTTTCTGAGCGAAGTAAAACTGGGAAGAATTTTCCATAAACATGATTGTGGTTCGGTTTTGTTGTTTCCACAACAATAATATGATCGGCTTTTATAATCTATATTTTGTTTGTTAAACAAACTAGTTTTCTTGGGTTGTGATCGACATCTTTTGTTAATCTTTTGTACATTCGCTGAAATCGTGTGAATGAATAAGCAGTGTACTTATTAGGCTTTATTTTAAAGCAAACGGTGATAAGCTATCTACTTTAAGTGAAGTCGTATCAAGCAAGACACAGATATCTAAATATTTAACAGAATCTCGAGACGTTTTATTATATACCTAAATTATCTACTATTTATTTATAACCACAATCTTATTAACCTGTCCTATTAACATTTCTGATACCCTAAGTTCTACAGCTACTAGATCTCTTAGTTTCTCTTCCAGCACACATTAATCTCCGTCCTGAATTCTCCTTAAACAGATATCATCGTAAAGGCCCGCCGTCTCGTATCGCCCAGCCCTTAGATTACCGTAACGAAGTATGTTTCTATTTAAAATACCCATTTTGCTACGAAGCCGCTCGCAGCTGCGTTTGACAACCGATAATCGTTTACCAGATACATCGATTTTTCTTTAGAACCATTTATTATTCTATTGAATAGAACGCGAATAGACGATTGTGATACCTATGTGATTGGTTGTAAACTGAACGTTTTTGATGTGGTATAGCTTAATTGAGACGAAGCATACAAGCGACAATAGACGTGAAGCTATTCAGTTCTCGTTGTTGAAAAACTTCTATTCCTTGTATTTATATAATAATGGTTACATGCTAGAAATTTTTCAACCTTTGTGAAAGATATTAGCTTTGTAACCCTCCGTTTCACATTTGTTCCATTCATGCATTAAAATTTTGCGCAATCCGAATAAAATCCCGAAAATGTACATATCAAGGATCGCGTACCCTAATTTTTTTATTAAATTTCTACCAAGTCGAACGTAAACGAAATTGTATAAAGGGACCCGCAAGAAATCAACATTCATTTGGCTCGTCCAAGTTGGGGAATTTGTTAAAAAGTGCCCCGAACGGTACCCGAGGCCCGACCCGGCGACTGACTGCTGTTCATTGATTTTTAAAAAGTTTTTACGCGTGCAATTAACCTGGAGGTGTTTGATTTTATCGGGTACGTTTACATACTACTTTTTTGTGAAAACAGACGTGAACAAGTTTAACATAGCATGTTACACACTGTAATTTTCTCTATGTACATTTATGTGTCTCTTTACCAATAGATGCCACTGGAATTCCTGTAGATGTGTTTAGATGTATTAAATTAAAAGAGTTTCTCTTTTTTTACTAATTTAATCCACATGTGTTATGTATTGCATACACCAGATGTAAAAAAAAACCTTTTTCTATCTTTTTCCTATATTTTTATTGCTTTTGTGTCAGAATATTCATTATATAATTTTCAATTTATCGTATATATTTATTTCATAATAGCTGATCTTTATCTGCCATAAGTATTCTCATCATAATAACAAAAGCCATCTTTAGAGTAGAAACTGGTTTATTGAGTTACGACTATATCCAGAAATAATTCCATCGACACCACTTATTTCAAGTCAATCTTCACCAGTGCTATCGATATTCATGAATGTTAATTCCACCGCTGCCAAACTTGCCGTCTTAATCCGGAGCTCGTCAAATGCGACGCCAGTAATGAGAAACCCGAGGGTTCCTTCAGCCTCACCTTCCTTAAGAACCAATAACTGGTAAATCGTCTGGGATGTCGATATTTAAGGATTTATTCACTATCCTAAATCGAAATTGTTGTGACTGGTATGTTGTTATATATTCTAGAAGAAATAATATATTCAACCCAAATGTAATATAAAGTATGTCATTACAGAAGTTTGTGAGATTACATTGAAAAAATCTAAGTGTTTAAATTATTAAATGTATCTATATGTTTTGAGAAGACAATCAGACAAAATTTGTCCCAAAGATCAAAACCACTAGCAAAATTAGTAACAAATTCAACCCAAACTATGGTACGAACACTAAACATTTTTATATCTGTTACAAACCAATCAATCCACACAGGATGGGCCGTCAAAGCTGTGGTTAAAAAGGGCAGCCACCGACGACATGTATCAATCATGTAGCCAGATTGGATCACGTCGTACCAGCGGCAAACTCGGCAAGTCATGTTGATGTTAGGTGATAGATAGGTTATAAGTTTTTGGGAGATGGAAAGTTGAGTTAGACAGTTATTCTAATTCTTGGGGTAAATGAAAAGGCTACTTAAATTAATATGAATCATGTAACAATCAATAGCGGTCAAGCAGTTTTGTGTTTCGGTTTGAATGGCATTAGCAAGTGTACTGGTTTTTATGAGACTTCATATTAAGTAATATCTTATCGCAACAAAACAGATCGGTTTTAAACAAGTGTCTATAGATAAAATGTCTCAAATCGTCGATGACACATGAGTGGTGCGATAAGTAGGTATATCATTCTGCCCATAGACTACGAAATCAAATGTAAAAGACATTGTAATTTTATTGTTCTTGATCTCACTTGATCCAATTTACATTCGACCACCCTCGAAAAACCATTACTAGATCAAAGTGCAATAACACATCCCTCAGAAGCCTGTCACATGCAAATACGCCACATTTTTGGCTTCCGCAAAAAGAGGCATAATTTAAACAGACCACATAAATCTTCTGAATTTCCTTTGTAGAAATGTCAACTAATTCTGATTCAAGCCACGCGGAGCCACGCACGTGTCGTAAGTATGAAATTTTTGGGACTTTCACGGAAAATCCTTTGTCATTTGCATCGCTTGTACCAACACGTGTCGTCTTATATTCCGTTTGTTGAAATTTTTACATGTCAATCCTTTTGGAAATGGAAAAGGTCTGATGATAAGTGGGTGTTGATTAATGTTAGTCATTTTGGAATCAGAGCTTTTATTTGTTAAACAGATTCATGAAAATTTTGGAGTACGGAGTACCTACTTATTTTGGAACTGTCGCTGATTGAGAGATAGGCTATGAAAGAGTACTGTCATATTGTATGAGGTCACCTGCCAAGGTCAGTTTTGTTTACTTTTTTGTAGGTAGGATTGCCGTGTCCTGGTTTGAAGGACATTGAAGTCAGTGAAATTACAAGACATTAGAAGAATTAACTAATATCCCAGGTTTGTAAATCGGGTACTATTAAATAATATGCTTAGAAGATATAAAGTTTCAATAAAATCTTATCTTTACCCTAACAAAATCTCATTAATCTGGCTAATATTCACATGAAAAATAATGTCCTTTTTGCATAGTGTGTAGATATGCGAATATAAGAGAATGGGCAAGACGACGATATATAAATACATAGAAGTAATAAAGACAAAAGTTTATCTACAAAGGCGAATAAGGCAGGTGCGCGTCATCCGGACAAATGTAGGGACGTGCCGGGAATATTCGCGGGAATGACCTAAATACGGGATCTACACGCGTGCTCGATTCTTTTACTCAAGCGTTTTGCTCGAAAGCATCGAATTGTATATTTGTTAAATTTTAGGATATAAACGTAACCAAGAAATAACTGCATCTATACAATGACAAGGTTCTATGTTAAATATTGTCAAAAAAATAAGAACATTATATTTGGGATTAGTCTGTTGAGTATAAAGCTTACCAAATGACAGAGAGAAAGGTTTCTTAAATACATCTCTGTATCTTAGAACGTGGAACTAATAGATCTAATGACTTCCGAAACTTTTTGAGAAAATGGTACGTCTGTCTTACGCAAAAGTCCGTGCCCATTTGATCTATTTATGTCCCAATTAATGTAATTTTTTAGTTTGGAGGATTTTGTAGCTAGTTCTGAGTATGAGCCTTCTCATCGAATGTCTCAGGATGTCCCCAGTCCAACGCCTTATCTTATCATAAACTATATTTTGACAACAGACCGAGTGACTTACTTATATTGCCATTTCTTTGTATTAAATAAAAGCCACAGATTAAATAACACACATACCTAACCCTTCGTTAAAACCTACGATTAAGCGCGTAATCCGTATAACTAAACCACTCTAATGGCAGCCATTTAAAAACCGTACAGAGCGTGCCAAACCGCGCTGATTTTTCGTATAGTGCGTATCTAACCCCTTTGGACATAAATCGGCTGGCTCGGTGACCATAAATTCCTGTTTTAAAACTGATCACGGCCACATTATCCTACGTATTGGCGTGCAGCCTGCAACGAAGGTGCAGTTTGAGTTATGGGTCGATTATCGTATAGTATGAATAATGCGGAGCGCCGGCGGGATTTTTCAAATGGGAAGAACTTTATTTCGCGTAATTTAGTGCCACCCTATTTGTGATTATGTGCCAATTTTGCATGAGTAATGAGCTGGATTCTTATGTCGAGAATGTATTATTTCGAGAGGGTTTATTTTGAAATTGTGAGATCAATGAAAAGGAATATTAAGACTCAGAAATAAAACTACTTAACGTTTTTTCGTGATAATTTGTTTAATTTTTAATCTCGTTTTGAAGGATTGGTAGCCTTTATGGTCACAGTGTGGTTAAGATTTTTTATAAATTACTATACAACACTAGGGTCCACGTTTTTAATTAGACTTTAATTAGTATTTTTACAAGTTCTTTGCTATGCCTTACACCAATACTATGTACCACCCTATCCTTCAGACACTCCCCTCTATACAGTCCAGCTCCCCCCAGCCTCCCCGATCTATCGAGCAGACCACGCCGTGTGGAATACTAAGCCATGATATTGCGGTACAGCGCGGGTCAGCGGACCGAACGCGACATTCTTACTAGGTCTTAGCCGCGAGTCTGTCTGGATTAAGATGACCATTGTAACTCGACCCGTGTTGGGTATGGAGATGCGTGATGCGGTGAGGTGTTGTTATATTTCGTAATTAAGTGATATCAAACAAATTTATAACACTTAAATATTCACCATTATTTGGAGTGGGTCATTTTTTTCTCAAAAATTTATCCTGCGTCTAATCTTAGAAAAAACGGTAGTGAAATTCAAACTAAATATTACCTATATTATTGGTAATCAGTAGCTATACTTTCGTACTAGGGAACAACAAAATTAGAAACGGTATACAATACTGGAATACTCGATATCAGGTCATCAACACGACGTCCATAATATGATTTTAATCAATCCCGACTGTTCAACATAACAAACATAAAATAAACAAGAAAAACTTCGCGCGACAGCTTCTCAAACAGACTCAAAAGACCCGACGGCGTTGTAAAAATATATTTTAAAATAGACAAACAAACACAACCGTTATCCAAAACTGTACGGGATCAGAAAAAATAAACGTTTTCATTGAATGTGGTGCTCTGATCTTTCGCTGCAGCCATTGTATCGATTTTACATCGGTTTGTGGACGAAAATGGATAGCGCCTACTAGCGGAACGCGATCGGATGTCGAACGGTACTCGATTGGAATATTAATGTCTAATAAAGTTAGTTTGGTTGTGTATGTATAAGGTAAACTGACTCATTCTGGCACATCATCGCTTACTTGTAGATTGAAACTTTGAGGCCTGTTGTTTTTATATTGTAAGCATAGTTTGAAGTATTTCGAATGATACAATATGGAATCAATTTTTGAGACATTTTCTGACTCAATTTCACTGAGTACAATGCTCAAACCAGAACATACTACACTGTTTCGTGAATTGAAATAGACAACACGCTGGTTACCAGACGGACTGTTGCATAGACAACATACCATTAAATATTTATCTTGTGACGAGTACAGCAGGGATAAAAATACTCGCGAATAAAGAACCGTAGTAAGGCAATATTAATAGGGGTTTCAATAATTCATGACATATTATTTCCGCGCAAAGTTTGAACTCGACATAAATAATTAGAAATGGTAACTTATACTAATGGAATATTAAAATGTATCGTTAATTAATACCATTCGAGTACTGGCAGATTGCATTGAAATTTTTGTTCCTTTGTTATAAAATAGGGGTTTTATACGAGGAGGAGGCTATATCGTAAGCTTGTGACTGTCTCGTTTTTTTGTGGCCAAACAGGCCGGCATAATTGTAGTCGACTGGAGAGGGATAAACGTCTCTCATCAGTCAATATCTAAACCCCACTCCACTTACCATCAGGTGCAGAGGGGTCAAATTATCGTAACCGTATAAAAAAGTCTGATAATGAAATACTACAATACATAAATGTATCTATAATACTATGTAATAATAAAAATAATATTATTCTAACGTGATCATCTGTTGCTAAAGGAATGCATCACGAAGACATACATAATGCATTTGAAATATAATTACAATGAATGAGTCTCACGTGTATAATTGCTTCCTAGAACGATATTAATATTGCCCATTATTAAACATAGCGTAGCCCACGCATCTATTTCCGGAGGGATAAGCAGAGATGCAACTTGTGAACCGTGATATAATTATCGCTTAATAATATAGAGACTTATAATATCGGTTACGTCACGTTTGTTTCAATTTCTAATACATTTTTAATTTTTCAAGGGAACTTAGGAGCTCATTAGATTGTTAACCCCTTTTAAAAGGAATAACCCGTTAATTATTATTATATATGTTTTTATTGCATTGAATGACGAGACGAGCTTGCCGTTCGCCTGATGGTAAGCGATACGACCACCCATAAACAGTAGCAACACCATCCAGCACCTTGAGTTACAAAGTATTGTGTGGCATTTCACTGCGCTCGTCATCCTGAGACATAAGGTGTTAAGTCTCACTATGTCCTGTAGTTACACTGGCTACAATGTCCTTCAAACCGAAACACAACAGTGCATGCACACTGCTGCTTGGCGGTAAAATAGACATTGCGGTGGTACCCAGACGGACTCTTACATATGAGAGACCTACCACCAATGTGACCTACCATTACTGTGATTTTGCAGTAGTTTGACTTAGCACTGTCATCCTTTATGTGAATATTTTGAAATTGATATGTAACACAGATTACATCATTGCTTTGTCAATGTCATTCTTAATTCAAATAATTTAATAGTTACATACTTAAAAGATGACTTTAAATTAAATATTGTGTTTACACTAAGATCCAGGACCATGGTAGGGCCAACAAATTGACCAACAACCAACGTCCGGCTGACTACGCACTACGAATTGCTGCATTTACACCGACAGAGTTTTTGTTTCACCGCTTTATTCCGCGAAACAGAATGCATGTCGCAAATGGGACCGTTATTATTTTTTTGTTCCAAATTCGAATATCGGTCGATGGAATGTTTTTGAATGTGGAATTTAAATCATTGTTATCTTTTTTATTTTTGGGAATAATGGTAGTTTACCTACAAAATAGCTTTTGAGGTTGTATTTGTGGAAAATGGTCGTGCAGTTTTTTGTCCTGTTACTGCAATGTATGGATATAAAGGGAGATAGCTTATACTCTCATAAAATAAATATGTTAATATAATAATATTTAACATATTGAAATATAAAACGAAATATTTTAATTATTTTTGGATGTGTTATTAAATGTCATTAATACTTTCATTTCTACCATTTCTTATCGCGTTATATTTTAAAAACATCCAGACCACACACGTCTATTATCACTAACAGTCAGTTACGTGTCAATTGTAACTTTATCTCATAGAGATAGGACCAGCGTGCATCCAACCCTTTATTTTAATCATTGGTTTTGTACAAAAAATATGAACAGATATCTCCCAACTATTCTAATAACCCTCCATATTAGGACCAGCCAATAGTTCCCTCGTAGTACCCGTAACTATATCTACATATTATACAGTTAGATTTGTTGTGAAATTACACACATTTTCGGATTACAGAACAACATAAACACATAATTATTCAGAAGTGGTATTTTTGTATGGCTAGGGACTACACTTTACAGATCATTGTGTTTGAATGTGGGACTCTCATACAAAATTGCATACAATTTTTTGGCATTTTCTTTTGCGTTTTATTGCTTGCTGGCCATTAAATACGAAATATTTGGTAAAAATTTACTCGTCTCGGGAATCAAACTCGAGACCTATCAGCCTTTGTATGCTAACATTTGAATAATAACGCAATAGTGATATACCATTTTTAGATACTGAACATAAAACATATCACATACAGTTTTCAATACACGACTATAAACACTATAATACGTATTTCCATTTAAAAATACATCTCAGTACAAAACATAAAAAAGGTCAAACTAGAGTTCAAAAGTTCTATATATTTGAAGATAATTCGATGAAAACAATGGCACTCACCTCGGGACCTCTTTAGCCGGACTCGACTGCGTTTCCTGATGATTGTACGACGCCATTTTATCTCTTCACTTCACGGTCTTCGCACTCATTTTGTCTCTAATTGTTTTCAATACACTGATTTATGTGTTTATCTGTAGATATTTATTTAAATTCGTAAATAAACTGAATACTGATTTATATGGTTATCTGTAAGGTTAGATTTAGATCCATAAAATAATATTCTAAGGGCACGTTTCACAAGTTTTAAGTAAATTTTATTTGACTGTTATCGAAATAAACAGCTAATATAGTTTATTTTTCTAGGCCAGCGTGGTGGACTGAGGCCTAACCCTCTCAGTAGTAGAGGAGGCCCGTACTCAGCAGTGGTCAGTATATAATATAGGGCTGATTGCATTGCATTGATTAATCCTTGGACGCCCGCAGTAGACACCGGTGTCAATTTATATAAGGAAATTAGCTTATAGCTATATATAAGCGGGCGTTGACGGGTTAAAGTGTGTCTTTTTTATTTAGTCGGCTTATACATTGATGTGATGAGTAGTATTTACTCAGAAGTTGCGAAACAGGCTCTAAAACATTATTTTTCAACTAATTAAAGTGATTTCTGTGATATTTTCTCGCGATTCCACATTCAAAATAATTTTATTCTGTAACTTTGGTTTTAATAATGTGCAGATCAACTTAAATACACTTCGTATCGTAGCTAATATCTATCCTTTGACACTTACTATGTCTATAAAAATGATAAAAATTGTTTGGCTAAATATTAAGGATTTATAAGAAGTAAGCTACACCCGTGAACACATAAGGATTAAACTAACAACATGTCACTAGTCCCATAGCTCATTTTTTTATTCCAATAACTGAAGTGACATACCTATTTGCTGTTTATAATTATTTTCCGTATTAACTTATTGTAAGTGATTTGAGCATATTATCTAAATTCTAATACAACTTCTGCTCGTGTTTTTTGGGGTCGTTAAAACTCTCACAACAATTGTAATACTTACCGAAATAAACATCCAAAAACCCCCGAAAACATCATTCTAAAACAGTCCTCGAAAGTAGGTGACCCACAGTCGTATTAATAAACACACGCGCAAGTTAGCTGCAATAGCATTCCGACGAGCCATAAACCGTCAACATTGAAAGTCGTTAAACTGCCGATCGACTGCAGATTTATGTGGCAGCTTACACCGAATATACTTCGAATTGAACAATCAAATTTGAAATTTGGGAGGTTTTACTGCCTAACGGCTTAGTGTAACGTAGACGCAGGAATTACGGCTTTATATTGTTTTTATTACTTTCGGCACCTATGTGTAAAACGCGACTTTGAGCGTTGTTGCAAATTGCCTTTTTATTTCGATAGTGACAGAGACTTTTATTTGTATCGTTCACTTCTCTACTTTATTTTTATAAGGAGTTTTACTTAATATGGTAAATTTGCATCAAAACAACCTTTTTTATGACATGCAAAAATAAATTATTAGTTAAATGTTATACTATATTGATTTTGTTTAGTTAGAGAGCTACTGTAGAATGCCGTCCTTCTGTGTCTGGGCCGGAAGACCTTGTTACAGTTAGTTCGTGATCATTGCGTATCGCTTCGTAGCTAAGATCTTCCTAGTTTTATATAACATATTTTGTACAAAATAAAGTTTACATTTACAAGAAAAAAAACATAGAGAGATACCATACATTATAGTCACAATATAACTATATAAGACACATGTTTCGTTGGCCGACATTTTACTTCAAGTGAATTACCATAGACGTAGTGCAAACACTGTGCAAGGAAAAAGCTGTCTATAGCGAAACGCTATCCGCTACGCGGCCTAGCGAAACGCGACTACGCACACGCGCTACGAACACGCCACGTAGCGAAACGCCATAGGCTACGCAACAGCTATGCGTGGCTTTTACACCATAATGTAGTCGCAAAGGGACTAAATGAACAGTGTTTTGTGAAGACGTTAAAAATTTATAGCCCCGCTTCGCTTTGTGCTTTTATTGTCGACGCCGGCGCTCCTTGGCGCTACGTTATAATTAAAGTACAAGACTCGCCGACTGACGGCAGAATTAAAAAGTTTTTTTTAGTGTTCATTTTGGATAATGTTTTATATTTGCGTAATGATAATTGTAATGTCTTGTAGGTTTTGGGGAGTAATTGGTTTTTGGTTTTCGTTTCTATCACGGGATTGAGGTTGTTTTGGTATTATTAATTACTGTTCACAGTGGGATTTTGTGTTTTTTTATTACGAAACTAAAATAAAATTTATTAGGTACTACAGAAAATGTTAAATAATTTTTTACATAGCATTAGATTAAGACACAGAAAATATATTTAGTACAACTCAAAACTGCTTTTTTAACACATGCCACATGAAATGTCAAAGATATTAACCAGACAAATCTGTAGTGACCCGGTCATTAGCCGGGTCGGAGGGCGCCCGGGTCGTAATGACCGGCCGCTTATCATTCCGGATAACGTCTAAGTTTGCTTAGCCGGGACCGGTTTAATTAATTTATGAATTAAAGATGTCGGATTGAGACCTTCGTTTTCGGCCGAGATATTCCGGCAACTTTGATTGCGTTGACATATTTATAATTTAATGTGATGTTTTGTAATTAGTGTAATATATTAATGTGATTATAAGGTATGATAACTTAGTGGGGGTGGAAGGTGCTACCGTGGTAGCATTTGAACCAATTGGGCATGTACCTCTAACTTTTCGAGGTAAGTTGTATATTTAAAGGAAACTTGCGTTTTTGGCTTGCTTTTATTAAAATGTAACGGCTAACGGGAACATAAAAATCTACACACACACACACACACTCACGCCTTTAATCCCCGAAGGGGTAGGCAGAGGCGCAACTAGTGCACCCACTTTTCGCCGTTATTCCGTCCCATGATGTGATAGGGGGCGAACCTATCGCCATATCGGGCACAAATTCCAGACTCCGGGCTGATACTGAATAGAAAAACTCAATATCACTTTGCCCGACCCGGGGATCGAACCCGAGACCTCGGCATTGCAGTCGTACCGTAATACAACTACGCCACCGAGGCAGTAAATAAATCACAAAAAAATCTACATATTAAGTAGTTCTTTTTTAGGGTTCCGGATTAATATATGGTGTTAATTAATGCTTTGTAAAATACCCTAATATAGCTATTATAATTAAATATCTTGTATTTATATTTAATGTCCGTAAAATTATGTTTTTTTGAGACACGGAGGGTGAGATATGAGCCTATCACCATATCGGGCACAAATTCCAGACTCCGGGCTATAGTACTTGGACCATAAACCACTGGTAAGTGCCGACGACAGCGAAATGATGGATGACATTACTTGAGGATGTATATGCCAGGCTGTGGATTAATACTCTCAGACTCGTGTATTGCACAGTTGAAGAAGGATTAGGATCTAAGGAAGTGGCCTAAAGACCCAACATTGGGTTAAGTCAAAGTCAAAAAACCTAACGACAAGATCTTTATAACAATTTAATAAAAAACAACAAAAATGTCGCTTCGAAAAAGAACCAAAAAAAACGAATAATTATTTTCTCCAATTCTATGCAAACAGAAAATAATTATCTTGAAGTTAATGTTTACTTTATAAGATACAGTAAATATATGTGAAGCAGGTAAACAATGAGGATATGAAAAAAAAACTACACACGCATTATTAAAAACGCCAACACAAGTCAACGATAGCACACTGGTTTTATTATTATTACACTTTATAAAACAACGGCAACGCTCCCCAGTTTATGGATTATAAATTTCATTAGTGTATGTTGTCGGACGATCGCGTTTATTGCTTTTGTGACACGCTGTGGGCGCGTTCGATGAACATTTATGCACGCTTGTTACACGCCATGCTTTTAGTGACGCGTTTTGTTTGTGAATTATTTTGTTGCGTTGCGCCTGTTTTTTATGTTCGCATAAATTTGTTGGCTAGCCGTTGCGCCAAATTGCTCGATGAATCTATGTGTGGTTTTGTTGAACGATTTAATTAACGTAGCTGATTAATTACGTGTGGGTTTATTTTTAATTAGTCAGTTAACTTGTAACGTATTAACTTTGGCATTGAGTTTTTGGCGGGAACTTGGAAGTGTCATGAGGTGCTCTTGTTTTAATTCATTATTTTGGTGATACTTAGTGTTATATTGCATAATTATGGTGGTATATTATCCAATATAGTTCTATTAAAGAGCTCAAATGAAGTGAATTGAAATAATTGTGCTAATCAAGTGTTTTTTCTGTTGCCGCCAAAACTCCTCGATAAAGTCTTGGTAAGGTAGCCACTGCTTTACTTCGACATACTACAGATAATAACATATACAAACCAAACTTGACATTGGCAAAATGTGAACACAAATGCCATTTAAAAAAAAAAAAAAAAAAACTTTGGCATTTTGACAGGTTGTTTATAATGATGTAGTTAAAATTATAATGTTATGTATTCATTCGACATATTATTGTTTTTATTGATTTTGAAGGTAGACGGGCTAACGTTCCACCTTATAGTAAGTGGTCACCGTTGCCGATGGAAGTCGACAATGCTAGGGGCACAGACAAACCTAATGTAAAAAAAATCTTTTAGAAAACTCGTCTGAAAGACAAGTCACAGCGCTGAGGAAACATTGTGGGTGGAAAGTCATTCCAGAGTGCATAATTATTTATCTGATGATTCATAAAATAAACAAATTAGCTCTAAAAAAAAACTTAAAAACATATTTTCAATCTCTTTATATTTTAATTATTTATGCTTCCTATACAATATACAATTAACAAAAAAGTATTCTCTTTATTTGAAAATACCCCACACAAAGTTTAATCAACATACCGCCAGCACGAGTGTTTGACAGCGCCCAACAAGTTGTAAACTATGAGCGCTAAACTATCTAGCGGTGTGTATCACCGAGCTCTAATACAGTCCGGGTGGTTTATTACCACTATTTACTCAGTAACTGTGCATGTATTATAATTAATTAATCTATATGATGTTTTCTGCTTTGTTGCTTCATGTGATGAAAACGATCTAATTGGATCGTTGTTCAAAATATTTTTAACACACCAAAAAGTTTGAATGTTTTCTTTTCCTTTTTTTGTTTATATTTGAATTTACTTTTTGCCTTTTTTGTGGGTTTTCGTAATTGTGATTTGTGCTTGACCATATAATGTTTTTTGTATTCTGTACTCTATTCACAAACGTCATAAGTAGTGACCTATACACTTGGAATCTGACCGTCATAATCATACTTCATACTAATATTATAAATACGAAAGTTTGTGAAAATATTTGTATGTTTGGATGTTTGTTAGAAGAAAACGCAGAAACTACCGAACGGATTTGGATGTTGGGCACACGGGTAGATCATGCTGTGTATTAACAGATAGTCTACTTTTTATCCCGGTGATTTTCTCCCATAGAAAATAATCTATATTTTTATGTAATTCTTTAAGTAGATGCCGCTGGCGTCGTACTGTGTTTTAGGGGCTATTGTAACGGGAAAGGCTTTTCATATGGGCGAAGCCGCGAACGTCACCTAGTCTTTTTATAAATTATATAATGGATTACCTCTTAAACAGCTAACGCTAATTACGCTAACTTAACAACAGTTCTTGTAGACAAAAACCGTATCTTATTCTTTTAGTTCAGCTACTTTAATGACATAATGGAAAGATTTAAGGTTTCTCGCGAGTTGCTTGTATCCTTTGCTCTTCTCTAGTAGTTGCAAAGAATCTTTGGAACTGAATGAAAGTATTTTGCTTTTATTCCATTATTTGTACATTAGATAACGGGGTTGTTATTTGTGTAAAAGAGTCCACTTATATTGTGTATAAATATAGTCAACATAATAAACAAACTACATAACATAATTAATGTTATTTGTGGAATACTTCATTATAGGCACTTATTTTTTTCTCCTATAACATAATCCGGAAATACTAAATCTATTCAAAATTTAATAATAGAAATAAACACTGACCTTCAGTTGGTAATGGGCTGTAGTATATTTTGATGATGTAAATACTATTCAGGAATAAAATATTTGTATCTTCAAAACTTCGTTGTTTTATTCATAAAAAACAACTGTTCGGTTACAATGAAAACTATATTGACTTGCCACACAAAACACTAGGAAAATTCTTAACGGCCAGCGAAGTCGACGTGTGCCACAATTCTTTGCAAAAAATCCAGCATTACAAATACTCAAGGAATTACAAAAACTGCATTTCACGTACGAACACTTCACCAGGCTACATTCTGTGAATCTAAATACGCTCGCCGCATAGTTTTAAACTAAAGAAACTTGCAACTGTAACGTCGACACACATCAAAATGGCGCGATGTAGAGCGAAGCTAGGCTAGGTGTGACGCTCTGCGATGGATAGAATTTTCGTATACTCAAAATTTTAGTTTACTTTCCCGAAGAAGACATACTGGTTAGTGACCGCATTAGTGCAAGAATAGTAAAATACTCCTCAAAGCTGTTTATTTATGAGGGTTAGGTTTTCGGGTATGTCTGTGATGATTTAATTGTTGCGGCCGGTATACTTCTGATAATGGTATGGCGTTTCTCATTATAACTGTAGAACATTATATTTAACATGTGTTGTACTCCTTCCCGTACCAAGAAAGCAAAAAAATAATAATTTGCATCGCTTATATGTACGGAGATATCGCAACGTCTTGATGTGCGTGAACCAGTAAACCTTTAGAGGCGGTAAGCGGTGGGACTGGAAAAAAACCCTCACAATACCTCAGCTTTCCATTATGCTATACACGTTGTATTCCGTTTTCAAGACATTTCTCTACTTACCGTAATTGTTCCGATAGAACATCGCTAAGTTACGTTTCGGCCTGCTCAAGCAGATTCACTCACTGAGATTGTTGTTATATCTCTAATACGTTTTGTCTTCTCGTGACCGATTCACTTTGTGGTGAGTTTTGCTTCAAAAAATAACAATGGACAGAAAAGCGACTGTTACAATTGAAAAAATGTGACCTATTTTGTTGTTAAAATATTTATTTCGTCTCATCATGAGTATAATTCAAGATGGGAAGAAAAGAGTAAAATGTAACGTCGAATAAAGAGCAGTCAAGTTTTACAATAGTTGCCAAAATAACGCTGGTTTGCCATACTGGATGCGTAGGCCGTGGCGAATGCGATATCTAGTCAAAGAAACCTTTGAGAAGCCTTTAGGCTTATTTTGTGGGTTACTTATTGACTACTTCGACATGCAATGTAAGAAAAACAATTAAATGCTAAATAATATGTATAAGGCATAGTCCAAATTATACTGATGTCTTTGTCGGCACAATATTTTGTAACTTGATGGGATGAAATTATAAATCTATGAACCTAGTCTATAACTTTAAAAAACATTACCCTCGTACTGGCGGTCACCTAAAAATACAACTATTTACAAATCCCTCAAACATTTGGTTGCCTGAACCCGTGACCTCTTGTTTGTTAGCAAGGGTAGTTATCCGTTGTGTCTAGGGGATAGTTGGAATGCAACTGTCCATTCGGCCTTAGTTTGCATGCATTATGATATATTCACACCCTGGGAACAATTCATTTTACTGTTACTATAACAATTTTGTGTAGAATTTAAAATCATTTGTACACGTTAATGTTTGTTACAATGGTTTTCTAAAACAGTTTTTACGTGTTAGTGAGTTGGTAAACCGTGATTTCGTGGACCAATTCTTCTTACGAATAAAATATTTTTATAAAAATAAAATAAAATCATTTATTGATCAAATGGGCTTATTAAAAAGCACTTATGACAAGTCATGACAAGGTATAGACGTATATACACACACACCTTGGTTTCCCGAAGGGGTAGGCAGAGGCGCAACTAATTGCACCCACTTTTTGCCGAGCGTATTCCGTCCCATGATGTGATAGGGGCTAGCCTATCGCCATATCGGGCATAAATTCCAGACTCCGGGCTGATACTGAATAGAAAAATCCAATATCACTTTGCTCGACCCGGGGATCGAACCCGAAACCTCAGCAATGCAGTCGTACCGTAATACAACTACGCCACCGAGGCATTTTTATATATGATTTGAAATTGCACAAATTTTTAAAAACTGTTGTTTTAAAACACGTTAACGAATTTTGGGATAAAATAAATACTGTAATATCACAATAGACAATAACACCCGCCTTTTAAATCACTGCACCCTATTTCATTCACGTAGCAACACTACCCTGTAGTGGACTCTACATTTCTGGAAAATAGAACCTTTCTCACCTTAAGTAGAACTACATTAATGGCCACCATAAACAACATAGCATTTGCATTTCCCGATAAGAAAAACACGAAACAACAAGTGATAAAAGTGATGCGTAAAACGGAACGCGATGTTAAGTGTTATGTCCCTCTCTCATCGAATGATTGATCTTCCTTTTTACATGTTTATTTACAGCATGAAAGCGTTTTAGTTTGATTAAACGGGTCGCTGATGCGTTGAAAGGTGGATTTAGCTCTCGCTGACTGCTACGGTTGATGCTGGTCGGAATATTTGTACAGGACTGAGGACGTCGATATGCGAATGATCGATGGCGGGTGAGATTGGAGGTTAAAAGATGGATTTCCTTTCGGGTTTTTATTAATCAAAAGGGTTGAATGATTGGACTTTATAAGTCGTAATGTCAATTATATGATTAGTCGTAATGTCAAATGTTTATGTGAAAAAAGTTTATTTTTTAGCCAAATAATAATGCCATAGTAAATGCCAGATTTACTTATAAACGGTAGCATCGCCACTGCTTGATTCGATTATAAAACATGTCACGATTTCTCTACGCTCGTCACTCGGGGGCGTTACATGACAAATCTCATAATGCCCTGTAATTTAACTAGCTTCGATATCCTTCAAACCAGAACAATGCTTGCACAATGCTTTGTTTATACAACAGCGGTACAGACTGGCCAGACGAACTCACGTTTACGAAATATATACCAACAGATATACAGTGGTGGCCAACTAATTAGGGACACTGCATTGGTACGATAAAAATAAGATATTTTTTTGGGAAATGTGTACCTTTGTTTGTAGGTTTTTATGCTTATATCAATGTTGGAATATAAATGAATTAACGGTCTGGTTATGTCAGTAGTAAATAAAAACCAGTTACCCAACTATTTTTATTTTGAAGTTACTAAAATATAATTACACGTGAGAATTATCTACGGTTTACCACTAGAGATAAGAAAAGAAAACTTTTTTTTTAAAGTTGCCCACTATCATCTGCCTAGGTTCTTTGACTCCTGGCCTAAATATTACTTGTTTTATCAATATAAAACCTGCAAGGTTGGTTTTCATGATCTTTTTTTTCTGTAGCTGAGTTACTGACTTGTGTATATTGTGTTTTGAAATATTGTCTAGCGTCTTATATCATTGTTTATGAAGAATTTAAAAATCTTTTGGTATAAACAACCTGTAGTAAACTATTATGAGTATTTCACGCATTGTTGTAATAAAACAATTGTTTTTACTAACGTTTATATAAAAAAAAACGATAATTTATTTAACGTAATATTATATAGAAAGGTCAGTAATAAAATAATTTGAGAAGAGATAATGCTTTTTTATTTTAGGAAAAAAGCGGGAGGTATAAAATCAGTTATTGTTTACCCGAATGATTAGTTTTTATTCAAACTATTTAAAAAGAGGCTTGTTTCTAATAACTTTTTAATAATGTGCGTACATAATAGCATAAAAATACCATCCATGACGCGAGGGCTATAAAACTATGTGATGATAATATAGTTTGTAGATTGTTGACTGTCCGTAATAAGCTGTCCACCACTGTATATACCAAGTAATGAAAATAACTGCCAACATTGTTTTTGATTTGCTTCGCGGCCTTTTGGATAAACTTGTTAGTTTTTAAATCGTGAGATTTAACTTATTAAAAATAAATAAAATTATCTTACGTTATTGTACAGAATACCTAGGTATCTATAAATAATCCTGATTAGACATAAATCACAATATAATATTATTTGTTGTGTCTGTTATTTATTTACTTACAAAACTATTAAAACCTCAACCAACGATCAGATCACACGAAATTCGAAAAATATTTTTTTTCTTCAGAAAATATTTTTAACATGAACTGTCTACCGACAAGGTCCCGTAATGAACTGTCGTCAAAGAGACCTCGTTCGCTTGTATCCCAGTTTTTGCGTGGCCAACAAGTGTAATCTAGTTTTTACTGCATTCTACTTGTTAAGAGACCGTTTTTCGCAGGATTTATACAAGCAAAAATGGTCTGGTTTGAAAGGATTTGCTTTGAGATATGCACCGTGTTTATTTTGTTATAATTAGGTTTGCAAGATCTAAATAAAGACTAAAAATGTCATGTCTGCTCATAACTCCATAATTATGATACATTTTTCTTCGAGAATATTAGGAACTACGAGAGTTACTCAGTGCATCAACACTACAGACTTGAAATTAATACTTGCAGGTCACATAAAGACATTAATTATTTACTCGCGTAAAACCTTTTCGGAGGTTTAATCTAGCTTAAATAAAATAAAAGTATTTCTGTGTTAGGGTAGTTAAATTAATTTTGTAACTAAAGGTATTTAAATTATGCGTTACTTTTCGGACGACCAACATCTCAGCCTGCCCCGTGACCATAGACTGCAAAATCTTCGAAACGTCGGGAGAAAAATATAATACATGAATAAAACCGTGATAAAATCTGAAAACTAGTTTTATTTTATGTTTACCATTTGTGTAAACATAGGAAATCATTATACCTAATAGACTTTCTTAACTAGCTGGAAAGTAAATACGAGAAACATGTGAAAAATATAGTGATTGTACGGCCCATAGATAGATAGAGAAAAGTGTACTACAGGACTACAAAACAGTAATTTTTGACCGCACATTATTTCATCTCTTTTCACGATGTGGTAATTTTTTTGAATTTTGTATTTGATTTCTCAGTCTATTCTATCGCTGAACTAATTGACCATCTTTCAAACTCTAAGTCAACTAGGGCGCCTGCTGCGTTTTGTTGGGTAATGGCGAACATCAATCCGCATTGTATCACCGATCTGCATTGTTGGATACGAAACAAACCTTTATTTCCAATACAAATGTGGGCCTTGGTCTTTTGCCCAGCTTCTTTGCCCAGTAGTGGGATAGATTAAGCTTTAAGTAAGTATCAGTAGCCATTTGTGAGCACTAGAAAAAGTACAATAATGATATGTACAATAGAGTATAATCTAGTTTAATAATTCATCGTCGTTCATTAATTAAAACTAGAGAGATAATTAAATTAGTTCCTATTACATTTATTATTAATATTCTACCGGCTCTACGCATATTTTTAAGTAATTAATATCATGATTATTCGAGATTAAATAATTTTCTGCGTCGGTACATGGTATTTAAAAATATCACATCGAGTAAAACCGTTAAATGATATATTTAAAACATAATTTTATTTTGGAAAAAAAAAAGAATTGAAAAAACATATTAAATTATTTTGAATGTGTGAAAATAGATTTGATACTAAAAATACATTTCAGTATTTATTTCTAGTTTTTTTTTTATAAAAAAATATCAACACGTCGAGAATAGAATTTTTTTTTACATGAATATCACCAACCTTTCAAATAACATGTATGGCAAGCACTTTACTGTAAACTAATAGTCACTAATATATTATACACAAACACGAAATATAGCAAGCGCGATACGAAATCGTCTCCCACAATACTATCACGTGCGCCGCCCTTCGCAGCCAGCGCGGTACTGAACTTCAGTTACACTTGTAGGCACATTGCATCTCTACGTAACGCCTCCGCGCTTTGCTGCTTGCCTGGTACCATTGAGCCGTTTTTTGGTGGAAAATGACGTTTTTTGGGAAAAACTAGAAATTTATAACGAAACTTTATTCGGCATTAAATTTTTCTCTACATTTGTTTGCATTAAATGTAGTTAGTTCGAAGTCAAACTTTCTTGAATTTCTGAGCGCCTGGTACATGTACATTGTTAATATTGCCATCGGTTATGTTTTCTTACGTCGTTGTTGCGAAGTTATAAATAATAAGGTAATGTAAGTTACAAAAAAAAAACCAATGATATACTCAAACAATCGATAAAACACGATTTCCTGTGTTAATCAATTCCTTGAAACAAATGAATGGATCACAGAGGCAACTTCAATAAGAAAATTTATGTGACAGCGTCTTAAAATCAGTTCGCGATCCAGAGACAAGTAATTGACTCATTAAGGCCTAATGAACGATAAAAATGGCACTCCACTTTTACCGTCTCGACATGTCTCGAGATGTAGCTTGAACATGTTTTCTGCTCGTATTAAATTCAGTTATTAAGTTGTTTCTTTTACTTTATTGTGTCATTCAACTTAAAAGTAATATGGAATCAGAAAAAACTCCATACATTGTTTTAATATTGTTAACACAAAGTATGCTTTTTAATTATAAACACAGATAATTTGACAGAACACTAGATGGCTCAAGAAAATATAATATTAGACTAAAATAATATACAGATAGTTAATTTGCCATCTCAAAATTTTTAATACAAGGTTATTAAAATTAAAAAGAGTCGCCACTGCATAGAATTTAATAAACTTCACTGCAGCCCCAATCCCTCTTAAAATAATATCATTATTGTCCAATACTCGACCAATTACCTCTTTTTATTAACAATCGTTTCGTAATCTGATAAGACTGACACACAATGGCTTAAGTATTAAGACGACTCCATTAGAGAAAAAAAACCATCGTAATTGCGCAATTTGATCTGAGATTTTGTAGGGCGCTGTAATTAGAGCAAAACCAGTGGAATTCGGACAAACAATTTTCTTTATAATTAAAGGGAGAAGGGGACCGGCTCATTTGCAAGCCTTTGCCCTTGCTCCTTTTCGATGTAAAAACCTTCTTCCGAAAGGTTGCCCCCTTGGTGATTAAATAGTAAATCGATAGGGCCTTTTGTCTTTGAATTTTAATAAACCGTTGACGGATTTAGGATTTTTGAAATCCATTCGAATTTTAAAATGTTTTATTTGAATTCCTATATTAATTATTTTTTTTATTTACTCTTTACCGCCATGTATTGACAATATGTAATTTACACAGGAACTATTTTGAACTTAAATCGGTTTTTTAAAATTCTGCGTTGTAAAGAAATCAATTAAGGTGGTAGGTCTCTCATTATGTTAGAGGCCGTCTGGGTGGGTACCACCGCAATGTCTATTTCTACCGCCAAGCAACAGTGTGCATGCACTGTTGTGTTTCGGTTTGAAGGACACTGTAGCCAGTATAAGTACTGGATATAATGAGACTTAACATCTTATGTCTCAGGATGACGAGCGCAGTGGAATGCCACACAGTACTTTGTAAGTCAAGGTTGGTGTTGCTACTGTTTATAGGTGGTCGTATCGCTTACCATCAGGCGAACGGCATGCTCGTCTTGTCATTCACAGCTATAAAAAAATTATAATTAAGTACTTAATACATATATGTAAAAAACCCACTTAATTTGGATTCAATTTACATAAAAATTTAAATATTAATAAAATATAAAAGTCTTATACATAAACACCCAACATGTATTTATAACCAACACTTCAAACCTATTCAATACATCCATATTGTTTAGGAATAGAGCAATTTCCGTCTCAAAACAGAATTTATATTAGAATTCCATTCCGAGCGGCTGGCAGGTAACGGACGCGACAAAGCCTATTCACAGGCTTTAAGGCCATAACGTCGCCTAATTGGGCTTACAACAAGGAATATTGTAACTAATATTGGGCTCTTTCAAACGTGAACTGGCAAATGATCTCTGAGCTGCTTTCTAGACATAATGATCAATTACAGAAATATGAATATAGAAATGACGATAGTACTTATTATTATGAAGAATATATTAGTGATTCTAGTCATAAGACTAAGCCGTATTTACCGACTTCTGAATGCTTGAAATTGATACTGATTATGACAAAATATTGGATAACTAAAAGTGGTGATAGCCTAGTTGGGAGTGAAACGGACTGCCGAGAAGAATGTCCGCAGGTTCAAAACCCAAGGACACACACCTTTGACTTTTCTAAAGTTATATGTGTATTCTTGCGCGCGTATGAGTTGTCGCTTGTTTTAACGGTGAAGGAAAACATCGTGAGGAAACCTGCATACCTGAGAAATTCTCTATAAGAAATTCGAAGGTATGTTAAGTCTGTCAAACCGCAGTAGGCCAGTGTGGTGGACTAAGGCCTTAACCCTCTCAGTAGTAGAGGAGGCCCATGCCCAGCTGTGGGGCAGTATATAGTACAAGTCTGGTATTATAATTATTACTTTCATTGGATAACCAATATAAAATAATATTTACATTTGCAAAAGCGCTATGTAAATTTTCACTGATCATTGCATTTTTGAAGATGATTTCAGTTTAAGACTACAAAGGTCTGTAAAATTGGCCATTAACGTATATGAAACACAAGCTTACGCTTCAGTAGTAAAATAAAGCTATTGGATTACTTATAACAATTATTTTTGCAAATGACGGAACTTGCTACAATTTTTTTTAAATTTTCCCGTGAATCGATGACTTTATACATTAAAGTAATTAGTAAGTGTAGAAGACACGGGGCTCAACATGAGGGATAGTCAAAAGAGGTCATCATAACAAGTTTAAATGACGCGTGAAGGGCCATTTGTGCCGGCCGACATAATGATGACGACTTTCAAACGATGCTTTTCTTGACAGTCATTGTTTTTGGGTATTGTATTTACTCCGTATAACTACATACATAGACATTGACTTCTGCATCCCATAGAGGTAGGCAGAGGCTATTGAGGGTTACAAAAATCGATCCTGACACACTTCATTTACGTCTTCCACATTTATTATTTTCTAATGGATTTTCACCGGTTAAGGGTACTTTTTAATTGACCTTTTCGGAGATAATTGTTTAAAAAATGTACTAGAATTGTAGGATTGTATATGAAAAACCTCGCGAAGTTTAAGCCTTCAGAATTAATTTAGCACTTAGTGCAATGCAATGCCATCAACCCTGTAATATATACTGCCCACTGCTGAGCACGGGCCTCCTCTACTACAGAGAGGGGTCACTTAGTGCGTTGACATCAATTAAGAAAAGAAATGGATAGAAAGAATATGAAAAAGGAAAGTGGAAATGATTATTTTAGTTAACCCGACTGTACGCTAGCAAGGACAGATGCTAATTGGTTTTCTGTGAGATAGCAGCTACCCAGTCGAGCTGGCTTGTTCATGGTTTAGGTAAAACTGACTACACCGCAACTCTACCACAAAAAGTAATATGCGTTATACTTGGAAAAAACTTTTACGGAAACTCACTACATCATCTGCTTAAAACAAAGAAATCTTTTAAGGAAACTCACCCCTGTACGTTTCCATTTAACAACGCCAAGAAAAACATATTCATCATTTCTTTATAATTCTGTATAAATATTTAAAACAGATTATAAATCTTTCTGTTCCCACGAGTTAAACAGTATCAAATTACTGCGAGGGTACATCCTACAGTATGTTCACCCTTCATATTAGACAACAAATAGATTTTACCGTAGTGAAATGAAAATCAAAGGAAAGTCGCTCTTGTTTGTTACAATGTAGAGTTGTAGAGTAATTTTCTGGGTATTAAAGTAATTTTGTAGTTATAAAAATCAGTTTCAAGTGTTCGGAATGACGTGGTGCAATACTGAGGGACTAGGAGGGAAGACGGAGGACGGAGGGCTGAGGGCAAAGGCCAGGATTAAACGGGTCACTGGTCAGGTAAATATTATTACACAAACAAATTCAGATCAGTTTAATGCACCATTGATATTACTTTCTTTTTTGTTGGGGACGGTTTTCCTGCTGGATAGACTTGTTATTTAATAAAATTATGTTTGAATAATAATGTGTTTAACAATATAAGTTATGATAATGTATTTTGGAGAGTGATTGGTTCACTTTATGCTAGTAGTCACTTTATTTATTTAAAAAAAAAGGTGAAAGAAAAGTAATGTTATTGGAATACTACAGAATAATCTTTTTGTTCCAAACTGATTAGCTATGTCTTAATTGACGTTGTTTTTGAAACACCTAAAACTGGGATTAAAACGGCCTTTTTAGTCTTTTAGATACATTTTAGTATGGAACGAGTAAAAAAATATATCTAAGAAATGTTTGCTCGTGGGAGTCGGAATAGCCGAGCATTTTTCAACAGACAATAACAGAACATTCCCAACAAGTCATAATGGCGACTAAAGCTCGTGTCACGAGACCGAGTGCCAAGGGTAGTGGCTAGTCAAGCGGATGTAATTTTAAATTACCTCCCTGCATTACGGACAGGGCCGTATTTGTCTTATTTTGACGGGGGGTAATAGGGCCATTCAGATTCATAATGTATAATATTAATGTATGTTTCACATCGTTGTATTTATAATTATTATTATATTGTTTTTTATTTATATATAGTGGAGGCAGGGAGGGGCTGATGAGCAAGAGGATCACCTAACAAGCGAACACCACCATCGATAATTATCCATAATACCACGTCCATTAAATTAAATATGTCGACACACACACACACACTCTCGCGCTTTATCCCCGAAGGGGTAGGCAGAGGCGCAACTAGTGCACCCACTTTTCGCCCGGTATATATTTTCTATGGATAAAAAGTAGCCCATGTCCTTCCCAGGATCTCAAACTACATTTGTTTATCGCGTTCAGGTGGACAAACGCGGCGGGAAACTTTTTTTGTAATATGTATGGATGCCTAAAATCTCCTTAGATTATGAAAATTATGACATCAAGTTCTAATTTAAACATTAACTACTTAGAGAACCTATTAGGCGGTGTTACATCCCATGAATGATCTCCAAGTGCATGCCTGCATAAAGAGCAATGCTCACGATGTTTCGGCACACAGTTTAATATAAAATTGGCCCTGTGAGCGACAGATAGACAGCACATAAAAATTGATGAGCCTTTCTATCTCTATTGATTTGCCATGTTGGGGCTCGCCACTTTTGTTCACGCTGCCATGAAATTCCTTTGTATTTATACATTTTTCTGCACATTATTATGAAGTAAAGTATTGCGTATCAGTTATCACAGAAAAAAATGTGGCATGGAAAATGCAGTGCAGAGACAGAGAGTTTCCAGAGCTATAATTTTGAGTCATTCAGGTATGCAGGTTTATTTATGACATTTTCTTCATAATTAAATTGCTTTTTACCTTTGTAAAGTAATAAATTCTCAGTATTTTAGAAATTAATTAGACAATCTCTTTAACCAACTCGTAACACGATAATGAAATATATGTCTTAATTACTGAGCTAGATTGAAGCACCGCGGTTTCTAATTAAACGTACATGAATGAAGTTTATTCGATAGAAGAGACTGCTTAAGAACACACGAACGTAAAGTTTTATGTGGATAATGAATCTCAAGATGTAATAGAATTCTTGGAACACCTGTCTTAGCAAGACTTGAATTTGAGGTACGAAAATTTGTCATCTCAGTATGCCATTCTGGAAGTTACTATCTCTTTTGTTAAGTGAATTTTCTGAACCTGATTTTGATATGGATATCATTTGTCATGATTCGCAACGTTTTTTCAAAGTAATAGAGTAGCTGCTAGTTAAAAAAATCTGTTAGTGTTTATATGCATGAAACTTGCTTTTTTTTAAATAATTTATTCACAGGAGTTTCAATTGGTATTATGAAACTCAGCCTGTGTTGTTTCATCCGAAAAGTCAACGGTCTTATTACACTGGATGAGCACGCAGCGCCTTGGCCTTGCTAAGAGTTCGCTTGCAAATCGCCAGTGTGATAAGAGCCTTAACTTTACCTGACCACGGGTGAAACAACCGTGTAGAGAGTAGTACAATGCCATGAGGAGTTTTATGGTTCTAAATTCTGGATGGTGTTACATTTTTGAGGGACAGCTAAACTAAGAGGAACATGCCACAGCTCGTGTCATAATTAAAAAAGTAAATATTCTGCGAAACAGTTGAATCATTACAAATATTATGCTGGAGATAAAGCTGGCATGTGTGATGAAGCACGGTTTGTTTCACGTTTAATGCCTATTTGCAAATCTATTGTTCAAAATTACATGTAAATTTCCTGGGGATTTGATATTGTATGCTTCTGTTTCATTGAATATAAATTATTTGACAGAAATTTTGTCTGTTTCATTGTATTATCGTTACCTATTCAGCAATTTAGTTTGACATCGTGGCAGTGGAGTGCATTAGAGTTAATTAGTTATCTTACCATTACGCTTTCTTACCTTTTGTCAACATATTATTTCAGGTTACTAAAAACAAACTTCTAATTCCCGATTTAATATCAACGAAACATCATTCCACCAATACAATCCCACTCATTCAATTAAATAACCTATAGAAATGTTTGCTGAAGCCACAAAAAGCGGACAATCTGGAGATCTGGAATAAGCTCACTCCATACAAGGGCGGGCATTTTGAAATTAGACCGCCAGGCTATTTGCACTTGAGGCGTGGACAAAAGGCCCCGCGGCGTGCGTGCCTCGCGCCTCGGGCCCGACGCCTCGCCTCGGGCTGCTATTCATAGACGTCGCATAATGCCACGCAAACTGACGGTTAAATACGAAATTCGAAGCGAAAAATACCACCTGATTTAGCACCTAGTTTTGAAGGCAGGAATCTGGTGTTTAGCTTGTGTGTAGTTGGATTTATGAGCAATTTTGGTGTTAAATGGGTTGATTCATACATGGGAGAAGTTGTGCTGTTATTTGGAAGTAGATACATGCATGGAACAAAATTTCTTGTAATTCAAACTTACCCACGATATAGAATAAGTAGAAGTAAAACTGTAAAAAATCCAGTATGATTTAAAATTATTATTTTATCCAAAAATGGAATCGCATCTCCAATATTGTATATCTCATTTTAAGAAATTTCACGAAAACGCTCTACCAAACATTCCCAGTAATTGCCAAATCATCTCTTTAGTTAACTCTTAATATAAAGTTACGAAATCCCAACATAAAACGTGAGGATGACAAAACAAGCAACAAACTCCGCTCCAACAAACGTTTTAAAGCAGCGGTGCCGAAACTTTTCTCATCCTCTCAACAATCAGATTTACACTCACAGTTTGTTATACAAGATTTAAGAACATTCTAGATTGCATACGTCTTAAATTACATGGGATAAGTAATGAACTGCTTGATTACGCTTACAGCATGATAGGGTTCAACAGAAGTTATTCGGCTTTTGGATACAAAATATAATATATTTAAGTATTTTAAATCTTTCTAATATCTTATTTGCTTACTAATACTATAAATACGAAAGTTAATGAAAATTTTTGGATGTTTGTTAGAAGTAAACGGAGAAACAACCAAATGGATTTGGATGAAAGTTGGCAAACGGATAGGTCATGTCATTGGTTAACACATAGGCTACTTTTTATCCCGATAATTTGCTCTCATGGGAAATAATTGATATTATTAATCTGATTCTTTAGGTAGATGGCGCAGGCATCGTACTGTGTTTAAGGGACTTTGTAACGGGAAAGGCTTTTCACGCGGGCGTAGCCGCAAACATAACCTAGTAGGTTATGATTTCTCCTTACGGTTTCTTTATTAAATGTTTGTAATTTTTATGTTGGAAAGATATTAAAATTTATAAATATATACCTAATAGACTCTCGCGCCCTGTGACATCATGGGACGGAATACAAACGGCGAAAAGTGGGTGCATTAGTTGCACCTCTGCGTACCCCTTCGGAGATAAAAGGCGTGAGTATGGTTCAAAATTCAAAAATTCAAAATTCTTTATTCGGATTATTAACAATATTGATCTTTGTTGACAAGGTTAACGAAAGCATCTACATTAGTGTACACTGTGTCGTAAATGCAAGCGCCCCCCTCCGTACGCAACTGGTCGCTCCAAATAAAGTCTAATAAAGTTATACCTAATACTCAGTTGTAGCCGGTTTTAGACTGTACAATCGACACGGTCGTTGATTCGTAGGTCAAGCAAGCGTAATTTGTGTAACCTTTTGATTAAAAAAGCAAAAAGCAAACAATGCCAGCACTATAAAAATCAATCCATCTATTCTTAGGGCTTAATCTTTTTGTATGTGTGTTCCAAAGCCAATATAATAGTCTTTATGCTTACAACTTAAAAGGGCCTACTACACATTGAGAACCGCTGACCTAACCCGAGTGTAAGCTACCTATACCTCGGATTCAATTGACCCAATCGATCCTTATTACGTTAAACTTCCTAGAAGTGGGAATTCATTTATCGTATCCACTTACTCTGCCGTTTATTTCAAGTTTTCTACTTTCCTTTATTGTACCGCTCCTTTTATTTAGGTCAATAAGTTAAGTACTGTAACAGGATAGTTGCTAGGAACTGTTTTGTGTCCTTTTCTTGGTTCAATTGGATTTTAAAGTTATTTGATATTTTAGGGTTTGTTCATATTGATGTAAAAAACATCAATGTTTGTTCGTATTTATTGGTTTGCTGTGATTTTGATGCAATTTTTTTTTTCTGCTAGCAAGCCGTAGTGTGTGAACGTTATTATGTACGTGAATTGAAGAATCTTAAATCAATTATTAGAATTTGAAAATATTGTGTACTGCAGTGCATTGTAGTAATATGTATCCCACCTAAATTTTTGAAAAGATGAGATCATAATATAGCTCGCACCGTCAAAAAGTTATCAAAACTCATGCAGAGCCAAGTTTATAACTTTATACGCCCTAACTTCGCAAACTAAACACCTTAGTCAAAATATGTGCCTTGGCCGTTTCGCTACCTTCACATAGGCGTAAGGTGAAAAATATATTCACTGTTCATTACTTTTTCATTATACTGTTCTTGTAGTAACGAAGTTGATACGATTGCACTTCTTTTTGTAAGTTGCTTTTAAATTTTTTTAAAAACCTTAATCGCGTATATTTTGTAATAAGAAGTCTGTGTACTTGTATATTTTTCAAATCTCTAGCATGAAATCAAGTTTGTATTGGAAAACCCATACAAGACCTAAGTAAGCTATCTGTCTATGTCCTAAGACGTTGTTATTTGGTGATGATCATTATACCTCTCACGTAGCAGGCACTCAATGTTCGAAACCAAGCCCCAGGCCCTCCGTGTATTCACCACATACAATATTAACGTATCTGGATGTGCTTGCCTCATCTGGCGCTAAAAGCATGACGTGTCAATCACTTAGAGCACGCCGCATAAATAGCTCAAAGGAGGCACGTTGCGTTAGCACACGTTTTATTATCACACGCAATTTTCGACACTATAACAAAGTTTATAAGGTTGTTTGTACGTTAACAGTTTTGTGTGGCAAATTTTTTGTTCACACGAGCGCCTTTTTAAAGCTCGCTGTCAAAAAGTGAGGAGTGGATGTTTTTTATTTAGCCAAAGCATTGAATTTCAGTTGGGTAGATGTTACTAGTCATTTTATTTCTAAAAATAAGTGTCGCGTGGTGTTTAATTGAGACGTATTATGCACACGCGGGGATAAACGTTTGACTGGTATAAAATTATGACAGCACCGGCATTTAAACGTTAATATTAAAGTATTTAATTTGGCTTCAGATAGATTTATTTTTTTAGTTTTCTGCTATCATAATTAAGGATATACTTAGGACTTTTTTGTGTTCATATATCTTTATACTTAATAAAAGTATTTTTTTTAATACAAGCTTTTATTGAAATACTCTAAAAAAACACTTTAAATTGAATCAAACTTTGTTTAATACTATGTAGAGTTCATCGCTATACTAAAAAAAAGCTTTTTAATAAAATATGTATATTTCTTACTTTTTAATAATTAAGTTATATGATAATCATGCAGATACATCGCGCCTTTATCCCCGAAAGGGTAGGCAGAGGTGCAACCAGGGCACCCGCTTTTCACCAAGTGTGTTCCGTCCCATAAAATGACAGGCAAGCCTATTGCCATATCGGGGACAAATGCTCGAATCCGGGCTGAAACTGAAACACCCAATATCACTTTACCTGATCCGGGTTTTGAGCCCGGGACCTCAGAGCGGTGGCGTACAGCGTACTCAATACATCTACCACCAAGGCAGCCTGTTATGAAAATCACGAGTATACTCAACCTCTTAGCGTTAATAACACACCAGTGCGAATAAATCGCGCGTCTTGAAGGGATCATTACGGCGAGCTTTCATGTTGTGACTTGATTGATTTGTCGCGGCAAATGGACGGACGTGGCGAATACGCCGTTTCTAATGTCTTTTGTTATAAAAGTGAAAAGGGAAACGTTTTTTGGCTTATTTCAGGCGAGTGTAGTCATTCTTAGTGTACGTGCATCATCTAATCTTAGTGTCTATATAAAGCTGTGCAAAGTTGTGTATTGGATTTGATTTCCTGCTAAAAAATAAAGAGTAAGCTTTTCTATTTAAAAAGTACATATTTTGTCTCGTGGGTTACTTTGTTACGTATCCTTTCATCTATATATCTATATATATAAAAGTGAAAAGTCACTCACTCACTCGCTCACTCACCACAAAATCACAAAAACTACAAGTGCTAGGTGTCTCAAATTTTGCATGGGGATTCCTTTTAGAACGTAGGTGCTCACTAAGGAGGGATTTTGCGAAATTCAACCCCTAAGGGGGTAAAAAGGAGTGAACGAATTTCGATTCAATTCGGGATGGAGATAGTTCGAGACCCTGGGAAGGTTTTAGGCTACATTTTATCCAGGAAAAACGCTTTTGTGCGGCAGAAGCCGCGGGCAAAAGCTAGTAACATTGAAATTAAACTATTATAACGGATTTTATCGCGGTTTTTTATTTTATTTTCTCCCGACGTTTCGAAGGCTTTGCAGCACTTCGTGGTCACGGGGCGGACTGAGGTGTTGGTGGTCCGAAAAGTTAGTGTTACAAATCTACCTTCAATTTACAATTATACAATATAAAGATGTTAGTCATTGTTTGCGGTCCGGTCTACGCAGTAAGAGCTCACAATGTCTTGAGGTCTGGCAGCAGGTCTTTTGGGGCCCGATTTAATTAGATGTATGACCGGGTCCCAGGCTTGTGCAAGTTTCCAACCATCTTCTCTATTGAAATTAGGATGTTTTTTGATCTCAATAGCCTCGCGGATCATCCTAGGCAGGAATCGGTATTCTTTGGCAAGGATTTGTGGCTTGTCGAATCTAAGGTAATGGTTGGAGCCTTCTTCTGAGTGTTCAGCTACTGCAGACTTCGTAGAGCGTCGGTGTTTAACGTCAGCTATATGTTCTTTATGTCTGTCAGCTAGTAACATATAATATAACCAAGCTCTGCGAGTCGTTGGTACAATATTTGCATCTCAGCCTATTTTTGAGGTTTGATAAAGGCTATATAGCCTATATGATTTAATTAGCTTTAACATTACACACAGTAAAAATCCGTCGGGTGATTCTTCCGGAAAACCCTCATATTGAAATGAATCTGTAGACCTTCTGAACCAAGCTATCATGACTCGACCATCGAGAGGCAGCATCTATAGTAAGTTGACTTTAAAATTGAGCTGCCGAATACTTACCTACCATCATTTAATGAATTGTATTGATTTTCAAGTATAGTACGATTATGGTATTTTGATACTTTAGAGGATTACTGGCAATTGAATACGTATTACCTGGAACCAAACGAATACATAGTAAGTATAAATTACACCAAAATATCACTTGTTAAGAAACGTAAGAAATCGGAAGTATGTGCATATGGCAATTTTTTTTATAAAAATAGCCCCATCGTGTCAAAGGCGTGCGAGACAAATTGAAAACAGGAGGCAAACGTGTAATCGATTAACTGTTTTTTATTTCAACTTTCGAAAACTACACCTGGAGCGGTCATTAAGATAATATTACTTGCGTTACTTGCATTTCCCTAAAAGTCGATGCTATTAAAACGAACGAGCAAAAACGTTGAAAACTTTCGCCTGACACAGGGTAATTGAGGTTCAGATGGATTGCGAAAAATAATTTTAGGAATAATAATTATGTCTAAAAATATTCTTTCCCGTCTCTTTTAGTCAAGGTCGGCAACACATTCCCCATTCTAGAATTTTGGGCCCGTGAACGCCCAGTAACACGTACTCGCTCGTTCACAATAATATTATGCTCTTCAAAACGTCTCCATTATTTAATGCAAAAGGTCTATCGTGATAAAAAAAGAAAGTAAAAGCGAGTCACGTAAAAAATAACAAACGCTGGAAAAATATGAAATTGTTTATGACTTCTTGTAACAGAAAGTCTTTCAAAATATCTCTTTTCTTAGACTACAATAGTTTAATTCCTTTTTATTATTCATTGAAAATACAGCGTTAGTAATAAATAAACGTATCTGGCTGCTATCCAAGAATACAAATGAAATTTTAAAAAAGTTTGTTTAAAAATTGGCTGGACACTCACATTATTTGTACTGGCATTTCGACAAATATTAAGCATCTTGTTAAAAGGTAGTTTTGTCCACATTCAAATAAAATATTAAGAAAATGTTAATTTTTGAATTGGATACCGCAAATTCTCAGCCCAAAAATGTCCATTTTCTATTGCCTGCGATAGTGCATATGACACGGCTTATCCATCTTAGGGAATTATTTAATATGTAATAGACATAATAATATTGACAAGTAGATATAAACGCATTCTTGGTACAAAGTCTGTGAAAGTACTTGATTTTTTACTTGCGTACCGCTGCATTCTTGAACGTACCGACCCTTCTGTCCCCGTATTGGTTTGTAATGTCGCAATCATGAATCATTGCTGATAATTTACGTTCGCCAACGAATGTTGCCTCAGATGGGGTGGTGTTTTTGCCGCGGGCCGTGCCGATAATCCCACGTCGGTAACAAATGCGGCGGCATTTCGATGGGGGATGACGCGATAAAGCGCTATTTACATACATGTATTTGGTAATTTGAGATATTACAGGAACGTTTGCCGTCTGTTGTGGATGTTTTTTGTGTTATTAAGGTGTAATGTTTTCTTGTTTGTAGTTCTAGATTTGTTTAATTTTCATGAAAACTTCACGTCTTTTACGGTTTCAAATATGGTTGTTATTAAATGAAAGCAGTCCTATTTATTACCATTGATTCTTTTTTTTCGGCTATTATAGTACATTGGATGGTGGTTTGCAGCTATTACTATTGTTGCACTTGGCTTGCGTTAGTTTATAAGTTTTCATTTAGTTTGCATGCTCACGCCTTTTATCCCCGAAGGGATAGGCAGAGGCGCAACTAGTGCACCCACTTTTCGCCAAGCGTATTCCGTCCCATGATGTGATAGGGGGCGAGCCTATCGCCATACCGGGCACAAATTCCAGACTCCGGGCTGATACTGAATAGAAAAATCCAATATCACTTTGCCCGACCCGGGGATCGAACCCGAGACCTCAGCCTTGCAGTCGTACCGTAATACAACTACGCCACCGAGGCAGTCATTTAGTTTGAATTGTTGCTTACAATGTTGTTGAGACTGAATTAATAAATACAAATCAGGGTAGTTTAAATGTAAATCAAAATAGTTACTTGAATTATATTATCAGAATAGCTTTATTAGCAAACTTTAGACATGTAAGAAAAGGCCTTATACAATCGATATTTATCTTAAATATTATACACTTAAATTAATTCTCAAAAATTATAATATGAAACCTGTATAGGCATCAAAAGTCAATGATAATGCTTTCACGACAACCAGATCAAAAACAAGTATTTGTATCGATGCAGAGATCATGCCTGTGATCATCTTTCACAGTTAAACTGATTCCACCACACAAATTCTTGTACTACTCACTCTCTTATTCACAAATTTTCACCTCCGCCCGCCCAAACATAATATTTTTCACCCAGTAGGTGAAATACAACATTTTCCTCCAATTAAATGTATCAATCAGAGTATAAAAGTACAAAAAGCAATCGTGTTAATCGAAGGCTGCTCGTTTGTTGCCGCCATGGCCGGTAAATGGACAAATCAGATTATTTTTTCCGCTATGAGTCTCTAGATAACATTATTGTTGGTGCATGTTGCGGGTGGCAGCGATTTTTTTGCAATTTCCAATGATAATTTTTTTATGGCATTGAATAACGAGACGAGAATGCCGTTCGCATGATGGTAAGCGATACGACCACCCATAAATAGTAGCAACACCATCCAGTATCTTCAGTTACAAAGTACTATTTGGCATTCCACTGCGCTCGTCATCCTGAAACATAAGGATGTTTCATTATGTCCCGTAGTTACACTGGCTACAATGTCCTTCAAACCTAAACACAACAGTGCATGCACACTGCTGCTTGGCGGTAGAACTAGACATTGCGGTGAGACCCACCCAGACGGACTCTTACATATAAGAGACCTACCACCAGTAAAGAGTCTGCTTCTGAGTCTGTCTCTATTAGTATAAGAGAGACCTGTATGAATACAGTACTTCATAAAAACGTTTTTTTTGTTATTTCTATGGTCAAGCGCTTTGATATCGTATCCTCAAGAATATTGTAGCCAGTGTCGGTTCTAATTGAGATTTATTTTGTTATTAAGAAGTTTATTTTGTTATTAACGTTGCGGTGAAACTATAATGCTTCGTGTCATTAGATATGTTTAAAAAAACAAAAGCTGAATTGTTTTTAATACAAATTTTATAAATGTGAATTGAAGATGTTGCATTTTTCTTAGCCTTAAACCGTTAAATGTTAGGATGCAAACAGGGGAACTATCATATTTAGCATATCGTTATTTTTTATTCTGGAAATATTCAGTCAAAATAAAATCATTTTTATTTCCGGGGCGGGCATGACTTAAACGTGTGCAAAATATATGAAAGTTAGTGATTCTTAAAGGTATTTTTATTAAACAATAAAATTCCTGTAATTGCTATATTGGCAATAAATCTCCACCTCTTACCACTTAAACCTATACTTAGAGTGGGGCCATAAATTAAGAGATTCTTGCTAAGTCCCCATCGGTTAGCGCGCCCCGCGGCGTTACTCACTCGCGCCGAGCGTAGACATCTCAGTGGAAATTATCTCGCCTAGATTATCCTTATTGCGACGTTTTTTTCTTTTTTCCCGTGACTAATCTCGCGAAATGTTTTGAACTGTACCCAATTACGACATTTTAGTAAATGGTGATGAGCCTTAGATTTTCTTGGATTACATGCCTTTTTGTCTTCTCGGATTAGATTTTTATTTCGGGATTTAATGTTTCTAGTAGATAAGCTCGCCTCGTCTGACGTATATATTATAAGCCGTGGACAAGAAGATCCTAAGCTCGATTTTAGGTTAGGCATCACGTGGGTTTCACTAACACGATTTCTGCGACCGGATCCCCAGAGTGACGTCAGGCGGTTGTAAATACTAAGCCAAATTCTAAAAGCTTGAAAAGTGCAGACAGTGCTTTGTCTATTTCTGCTGAACTGCTGCCAATCAGCAATGCATTGTATGGTCTGGAAAGACGCAATCATCGCACCTAGGGCCTATGTATCTCAACCTGCAGTCAAGATCATACGGCTAGCCAAAGACTTGGCACAATGCTTGTAATCAATTTCCGTGCTGTGTCTCGTAGGAACTAGTATAAAACCTGTCTGCACCACAATAGCGATGCCTTCATTGCCTCAAGTTGTTGCACGCGTTGCCAACAGATGGTGGATGGTACGAGCGGGAGTTTCTAGAAAATTAGCAAATACCGTACACTAGTGGAGATATAGTTTTGGTAGTTATGGTAACCTTCTAGGTCGGTCTATTCGGGAGACCAGGGTTGTGCATGTCTTCGACACCAATTTGTGCGCTTCTTTTTGGATTTAATAACCAGTGTGGTTATTGATATCGTAGGATTATGAGTACCTATTGTGCAGTGAAATACAATCTATACTATAATAAAGCAGTAGATCCCGGTGTGTATAGCTCGTCCTGCTGAAGAAGGAAGGACGACCCGCAGAGTCGCCGTCGGCCTACCGGCCCATCGTGTTGATCGACGAGGTCGCCAAACTCTTCGAGCGTATCGTCCATGCTCGCCTCGTCGAGCACCTCGAGAGGGTCGGACCGAACTTGGCCGACAGCCAATTTGGCTTCAGGAGGGGACGTTCCACCGTCCACGCGATTCTGCGGGTGAAGGCACAGGCGGAGGATGCAGTGGCCGGAGGCGGAGTAGTTGTCGCGGTGTCCTTGGACATCTCCAACGCGTTCAACACGCTGCCCTGGCCCTGCATTCACGAGGCACTGCGGTACCACGAGGTGCCGCCCTATCTTCGGCGTCTGGTGCACGCGTACCTGTCTGACAGGGACGTGGTGTATCCGGGCGCCGACGGCGGGTGGCACCGAAGAGCGATGTCGCGCGGTGTTCCACAGGGCTCGGTTTTGGGCCCTCTCCTGTGGAACATCGGGTACGACTGGGTGCTCCGTGGTGCAAATCTCTGGGACGTCGGCGTGACGTGCTACGCCGACGACACATTGGTCACAGCGACCGCCAGGACGTTCCGGGACGCCGCTACCTTAGCGGCGGTGGGCACCGGCCAAGTAGTAAGTCGGATTCGACGGTTGGGTTTAAAGGTGGCCCTCGAGAAAACCGAGGCCATTTGTTTCCACGGGCCTCGGAGAGGGCCACCGGCCGGTGCCCACATCGTGGTTGAGGGGGTGCGGATTCCCATCGGCAAAGAGATGAAATATCTAGGTTTAGTCTTGGATAGCCGATGGAAATTCCGCGCCCATTTCAAGAAATTGGGGACGAAACTGTCTCGGGCAGCGGGCGCTCTGTCCAGCCTGCTGCCCAACCTGGAAGGTCCTGGCATCCCTTGCCGGAGGTTATATCACGGAGTCGTGCGGTCCATGGCCCTCTATGGCAGCCCCGTTTGGGCTGACTCCCTGAACCGCCCCTGCGTCGCCCTCCTGCGCACTCCGCAGAGAGCTTTGGCGCAGCGGGCGATCAGGGCGTACCGCACGGTCTCTTTCGAGGCGGCTTGTTTGTTGGCCGGATTTCTGCCCTGGGATCTGGACGCCAAATCCCTCTCCGATGTCTTTCATTGGCGGGAGGAGGCGTCCAGTCGCGGGCAACATCCGGCCCTGAAGGAAGTGGAGGCCATGAGGGCCTCCCTACGGCGAGCCGCCGTGGAGGAGTGGCGTCTCAGGCTGGAGGCCCCGTCAGCGGGGCTCAGGGTCGTCGCGGCAGTGCGTCCTGTCTTTGCCGAATGGCTGAACAGGCGCCACGGTGCGGCAACGTTTCGCCTGACGCAGGTGCTCACCGGGCATGGCTGTTTCGGTGAGTTCTTGTGGCGGGTAGTGGGGAAGGAGGTGTCGGCCGTGTGTCACCACTGTGACAACTGCCCGCTGGATACGGCCCAGCATACGTTAGAGTCTTGCCCAGCCTGGGATGAGGAGCGCAGCGCTCTCAGAGCAGTCGTCGGAGGAGACCTCTCGCTGCCGGCCGTGGTCACTTCCATGGTCGACAGCCGGAGGTCCTGGCGTGCGGTGGCACACTTCTGTGAGGTGGTCCTCTCACGGAAGGAGAGTGCCGAGAGGGATCGGAGGCGCGGAGATCCCTCCCGCCGCCAGACAAGACGTAGGAGGCGCCGGGTGGACGACTGACCGGCGTCTTCCGCCCTGTGGATTGGGGGCGTTTGGAGAATTCCACCACGGTATCCCCTGCCTGTCGTAAAAGGCGACTAATGGGGGCCACCGGGGGTCGCAGGCGGGCGGCAGGGGGCTGTCCGTCTTTAATATTTGTGTTTTATTAGCACATTGTAGCGATCCCCGTGATGGACGGCAGCGTGGCTGGTAGGCCTCACGCTGCCGTTGACGCCGAGGGCGTCCTTCGGTGCCCGGGGGCTCCTGAGCCCCCCCACAACAGGAGACGGGCCGCACCAGGCGGCACCGCGCAGGGGCGGTTGCGGACGACAACTTAGACATTAGTCAGAGGAAGCCCGCAGCCGTCCCTAATGCGCCGAAGATGGCCACCGCGGAGTTTTGGTTGGTATGCCGTGCGTTGTACATAGGTTAGGGACTCGGCCCGGCGGTCGCCCGATGGTTACATCTCTCCGGGCGGCTCAACGCCAGGTCGTAAGGCACGGTGAACCCAACATAACCGCTCAGTCGCCCCCCTTGAAGGCTGGGCGGTAGTAATAAGTCACTTTCTCCGCGAAAAAAAAAAAAAAAAAAAAAAAAAGATCCCGGTGTGTATGTACATTGAAAGAAATGTGATAAAAATGAAAGGAGGTGACTGAAGAAGAGTAATGCAAAACAAATCAGCGATTTTTATAAATCTTTTCTGTTTGTTTGTTACTACACATCTCCGAAACAACTGAACGGATTTCGATGAAATTTTGTATGGAGATAGTTTGAGACCCTAAATAGGATATAGGCTACTTTTTATCCCGGCAAAATATAAATCTGGACATTTATACCGTAAAATCTTTTTCATGCGGGCGGAGCCGCGAGCAAAAGCTAGTTATTAATAATCCGAAGTTATGAGAAAATTCATTATTTTGGTGATACTTAGTGTTATATTGCATAATTATGGTGGTATATTATCCAATATAGTTCTATTAAAGAGCTCAAATGAAGTGAATTGAATTAATTGTGCTAATCAAGTATTTTTTGTTGCCGCCAAAACTCCTCGATAAAGTCTTGGTAAGGTAGCCACTGATTTACTTCGGCATGCTACAGATAATAAAATACACCAAACTTGACATTGGCAAAATGTGAACACAAATGCCATTATTAAAAAAAAAAAAAAATATGAGCACCTCATGACATTTCCAAGTTCCCGCCAAAACTCATGTATACACTTATTGAAATATGAGACACTGACTAAAACCATAACCTCTTGACATTATCATAATTTTCTACGAACGCACTTTGAGTATTAAATAAAAATGAAGTACAAAATTGGTGTATCGTGGATACAAGTTCTGCAAAGTTCTCAAGAATACTCTTAATGTTAGGAACCTATGTATTACGCCACACACGCCACTATCGAGGTCTAAATTGCAAATTTAAACCCATTTGCATCTGAAAGGAGTCATGCAAAGTCTCTGTTTTCAGTGATTTGTAACGTTTATCTATAACTCTTTATCTTAATTGGGTATCGTGAGAGTTGGCATTAAATGTTAAAGGCCATCCTATTGTGTATGAGGCGCCACGGTTTTGTTGCTACAAACCGAACGGAATTTACGTCGGATTTTTTTGTTTATGCTTTTCAGTACCGCGTATTACGCAAATTACATACACACACTCACGCCTTTTAGCCCTGAAGGGGTAGGCAGAGCACAACAAGTGCACTCACTTTTCGCCGTGCATATTCAGTCCCATGACGTGATAGGGGGCGAGCCTATCGCCATATCGGGCACAAATTCCAGATTCCGGGCTAATACCGAATAGAAAAATCCAATATCACTTTGCCCGACCCGGGGATCGAACCTGAGCATTGCAATCGTACCGCAATAAAACTACGCCACCGAGGCAGTCCGCAACGCAAATTACGTCGGACATTTTTGTGTATGCTTATTACTGTCACGTATGATTTCCTTTACAATTCAAATTATTTTTCACATTTATTTATGGCAATTAGTATATTTTTATGTAAGCACAACTAAATAACGAGGCAGGTAAGCCGCTCACCTGTTGATAAGTGTCATGTTCTACAATATATGAGCTTATTGACTGCGTATTTGCGCGTGCAAATTACAATTTATAGTTTATTTATTTAGATCTATAGTAATATATTTTATAAATTAATCACAAATTTTAAATGATTGCAAAATATTTGAATATTTGACTTAATTTTAGCTCGGCGAAAATTCTGCGACGTAATTTACGCCATGTGTGGTTTGACACTAAGCTTTTTTACAATGCAAATGTATTTTAGCATCTCGTTTGTTTGTCATATGAAGTAGTAAAAGATAGCGTCTTGAATATTTAAGTAAGATATTAGGTTTGAAATCTTTGAATCCCGTTTGCATTCCAGACTTCAATTTAATTTATTAGTCATATACAGTAAGAGTAGTATTGCTCGCGGCTCCGCCTGCGTGAAATAGTTTTTCCGGGATAAAAAGTAGCCTATAGCACTCAGGAGTAATGTACTTTCTTTTAGTGAAAGAATTTTCAAAATCAGTTCAGTAGTTCCTAGGATTAGCGCGTTTAACCAAACGAACTCTTCAGCTTTATAATATTAGTATAGATTGATACAATATTAACTGTAGAACATATAATAAGGGAATTAGGAAAATGTGCGAGAAAGCACAGTGCCAAGAAGTGCTTAGAATCCGGAGTGATATTATTGAAGTTAACGGGAATTAATGACGCTTGCCATTCATATAATATGAAAATATTGCAATAAACTAAAGTAATACATCCGTTTATCGCAGTTATTAACATATTTCACAGTTGGTGAAACCAATTAATTACATTGTTGCATATGAATTTACTTAATTTACCATACAATTGATGTTTAACTCTATTAATACCCATTTAAAGTGTAAAGTTGCAAGCTAAGGGTAACTTGCAAATGGGGCTTGAAACAATGGAGGCAAATTCATAAAAGTGTAAGGGTACTAGGGGTTTGGTGGTTGTGAAACACAGTCTCAGGTTCCAAGAGTCTTTATTCGTATTCAGATTGTAAACGAGATATATAAAAATGGTGTGGATAGCCTACTGAAGGTGAAACGTCCCACGACGTGGAAGCGTTACCATTATAATAAAACTATGCACTAGGAGTGAGGCGTATTTATCGTAACAGTTATTTATAACAGGTATAAACAAATAGCAATCAATAACTGTTTCGAACAAATTGAAAAAAGCAGTTCCAGTTCCACAGCTCACAAAGTGACCAAAACTTTCGGTCCAAAAGTTCCTTTACACAAAATAACAAGCTTCGCTTTATTCTTGCCTATGACATTTTCATTAATAAGAAAGAGATAACATCTGTTACTAGTGACAATCTGTTATAGTCAGTTCCATATGTTCCAGTTTGTTATGATAACAAAACGTTCTATACCCTTTGTCACAAGCTTTTCTCTAGTCTTACTTGCGACATTCCTCTTAGTAAGAAAGAGATAAGTGACAGCCAGTTATGCTCAGCATCGATTATAGGCGGGTTGGACCGCAACAGTGTGGCGAGCATTTTTGCGTAGTTGTCAGTGTTTCCACTTTGAGGGATTTATCCCTTTTTTAAGAGGGAAATGGATTAATTTTGTAAGGGATTTTTGCCATAGTAAGGGATTTAGGGAAATTTGGGGTAAAATCAAGCTCAAGGTTAAATTTTTTTTTACTAAACACCACTCCATTTATATGTTTTGAAGGAAATTCAATCGCTTTGTTGTAAATGTTATCTAATAAATCAAACTGATCATGTTATTTTTTCTATTGCCAGTTGCAAGGATCGTTTTTAGACGATATAAAAGTTGATCCAGGTTAAGTGACCCTATAGAACAAGTTTTATTCGTACTTAAGTACCTATTTTCCGTTATTAAATACGTGAAATGCCATTTTTATAATATTGTTCGCTCATATAGGTTTTTTTAAAATTTGAGGAAATTCAGGGATATCTCTTCTAAAATCTAGGGTAAATTCCAAATCACAAAGTGAAACCACTGGTGCTGCGTTCACTTTGATTAATTTTCGAGGTGGACCGCGAGCGCGGCTCGCGAGACGAATTTTGATTTACAGTTTGAAATGTTTAGAACAAATTGAAAAAACAGTTCCAGTTTCACACTTCAAAAGTGACCAAGACTTTCGGTCCAAAAGTTCCTTCACACAAAATAACAAGCTTCTCTTTATTCTTGCTTATGAGATTGTGATTAATAAAAAAGAGATAACATGTGTTACTAGTGACAATCTGTTATAGCCAGTTCCATATGTTCCAGTTCGTTTGATAACCAAACGTTCTATACCTTTTGTCACAAGCTTCTCTCTAGTCTTACTTGCGACTTTCCTATAAGTAAGAAAGAGATAACATATGTAAAACGGACTGCCAGTTATGCTAAACATCCATTATAGGCGGATTGGACCGCAACAGTGTGGCGAGCATTTTTGCGTAGTTGTCAGTGTTTCCACTTTGAGGGATTTATCCCTTTTTGAGGGGAAATGGTCTAATTTTGTAAGGGTTTTTTTGCCATAGTAAGGGATTTAGGGAAATTTGGGGGAAAATCAAGCTAAAGGTTTAAAAAAAAAATCGTATAAACACCACCCTATTTATATGTTTTGAAGGAAATTCAATCGATTTGTTGTAAATGTTATCTATTAAATCAAATTTATCATGTTAATTTTTCTATTGCCAGTTGCAAGGATCGTTTTTAGACGATATAAAAGTTGATCCAGGTTAAGAGACCCTATAGAACAAGTTTTTTTCGTACTTAAGTACCTATTTTCCGTTATTAAATTCGTGAAACGCCATTTTTATAATAATGTTCGCTCATATAGTTTTTTTTTTAATCTGAGGAATTTCAGGATATCTCTACTAATATCTAGGGTAAACTCCAAATGACAAGGTGAAACTACTGGTGCTGCGTTCATTTTGTTTAATTTTCGAGTTGAGCTGCGACCGCGGCTCGGCAGACGGATTTTGATTTACAGTTTTGAAGCTTCTGTCTAGTCTGACATGCGATATTCCTATGAGTAAGAAAGAGATAACCAGTTTCCAATAATAACCTGTTAACTACTTTTTTGGTACAATCACAACACAAACGGTAACAAGTTCTAATAGTCACTATATAGTAATAAGTAACAACTTGTTATTTTTACAATGTAACTGGAACAGATGTAACAAGTATCTAATTTTGCCTGTTATGACTCACGCCTACTATGCACACGTCGGTCCCAAAAATAGTCCCACGCAGTGGAAGCTATGTTCGGAAGCCGGAATCGTAATTTGTATATCAAGGAATATCTATGCATTAACCACTATCAACCACCTTTAACCACACTGAGTCACTAAATTCCTCCGCAGGTCATGTTTCGCCGGAGAATGTTTTCGCCGGATGTTCAAATAGATACGTTATATTTGCATATAGATATGGCAAAAAAAATTTACAAAAAATTTAATTAAAATATTTTATGGAGATTAGAGATGTTCCGACTAGTCGGTAAAGCCGACTATCTGTCCACTTTCATAGTCGGCGACTATCCGGCTTCTTACTTTGTATTTATATTTCAATGAAATGTATATAGGAGAAATTACTGCCTCGGTGGCGTAGTTGTATTACGGTACGGCTGCAATGCTGAGGTCTCGGGTTCGATCCCCGGGTCGGGCAATGTGATTATGGATTTTTCTATTCAGTATCAGCCCGGAGTCTGGAATTTGTGCCCGATATGGCGATAGGCTCGCCCCCTACCACATCATGGGACGGAATACACGAGGCGAAAAGTGGGTGCCTTAATTGCGCCTCTGCCTACCCCTTCGGGGATGAAAGGCGTGAGTATGCGTATGCGTATGCGTTACTTTATATAAAAGCCATGATTGTCTGTCAATATTTTTATTTTATAATCAGTCTTACACATTTTAAAATATAAAGCAAATTTGCCTTTCGTTTGGTAATCAGCTTCAAAAATTATTTACTCTGTAAATAAAACTGATCTATGACATTTATCAATCAAAATTAGTATCTTAAGTAACAAACAAACCAACATCTTAATATCTTCTCATTTCCAATAAACATTTATTAATATTTCTTCTTATTCTATAAAGGGTAGGTTTTTTAAATTAACGGACTACTGACTACAATTCGTGAGCTGCCCTTGACCTGTCATCTTGAATCTTCACAGAAAATCTTATCAGCTATAATCGAAGCTTCACGAAAAATGCCGAGTACTACCGAAACCATGATCGGCTTGGCCGATTAGTCGGCCGACTGGTCGGCCTATTTACAACTGACTAATCGGCTGGTCGGCCAAAGTCATATTCGGCACATCTCCAATGCAGATAAATAATTATTGTCATGGTATCTAGTAATTTACCAATCTCGCGAAATAGGATTTTTGTTTAATACACAATCATCGAAAATATATTATCAACTACTCGCGGCTTCGTCCGTTTGGAATTCTTAGGGAGAATTTAAACAAAATATCAGTCAAACTTCTGTCTATACTGCCATAGGCGTTACAAATTTATTTACCCAATCATTACGTACTAAGATAAACCACAGCAAATGTTTCAACTTATCCCAGAGGATGTGGTAATACAATAAATTAAACAGTGAAAGTCGCAGCTGTTGTTTATGGTCTGCTGTTTACGTTTTAGTTCAAAGAGCATGTCAGTCGGTCGGACTATATAAAAACAAATCGTGTTGCGTGAAACGAAACGATGTTGACGTAACAGAAAGATATTAGCTGATGATTGACGGAACCCAAGCTTCTGATGATATAAAATAATGTGGAAAATAAATATTTTAGTAATTTAAGTCCGGTGCTCGGTGTTCATAAACAAGTATAAATAGTGCAAATTTTCCACACTTGATGGTGGATAAATAGCATTTCAAATAGCTCAATGAGAGATGCCTGGGACGATAGGTATCAAATCCTTAAATAAGATAACATGTATTTTAAACACAAATTTTACTCGAAAGGGAAATCGAATCTACCCGCAATCCTAACGCTAAATGCGTTTTAAGAGACGGAAGACTCGACCCACTGATAACATGTCCATTATCAGTGCGTATAAGAGATTCCGTCAGCGTACAAAGCGGTGCTTTTATCTTCGCCCGCCGGCCGCCGTCACGTTTGCTACCGTAAACAAACGTTTGCTCTTAACGTATTGTTTTAGCTATTAGGCGTATCGCAGGGCCCTTCACACACGTCGTGATAGAAGGGAATGCTATGGAGGGAAGTGGAAACATAGATTCCAACTCTTTCCTTCTATTCCATTAATTTGCGATAAGACTAATTAGTGTGTGAGATTCGCAAAACTTCATGGCTCGTTGTCATAAAATGCCACTGCCAACCCTGGCTTGGCTGGCAGTGATGGTTGTGTGGGGGGATAGTCTCGTAAGTCATGCTAAAAACTAATAGTATGCCGAAGGGACAAGATAACGAAAACGGTAATTTCTGAACTTATTCGCACACTGATTATAATAAAAATAAAAGTGTATTAAAAGCGAATTTAACAACCCGCCAACGGCAGACAATCATTTAAACAATATTCACGGTCCAACGCAAACATTGCAGGGGTCGTAAACAATTTAATAGCCCTGGTCTCTTTATCACTGCTTTCATACTCTAATATGCTTTTTTAACCGCCGCCTCAACCTCAAATATGCTTTTTTAAGCGCTAATAAATCTGCTTATTGTAGCTAGCATCGCCTTTGGCCATTAAGTCATGAGAATTTACGATTAATAAAAAATAGGTCAAGTGCCACTTGGGCAGCGCACCGAGGGTTCTGTACCCCAGACTTGTCCATAATAGTATATGTAAATATATACAAAATTTAACATATACTGAGATAATTTCAGGCCGTGCCGTGTTACAGTTGAAACGATGGAGTTATGAAAAGTCAGACAAACATACAGAGTGAACTTCGTTTTAACGTTCCGCTACTGCCCTTTCTTTATGGAACCCTAAAAACAGGTGCCATCTTCTTTGAATTTAAAGTGTTTTATCAAATACAATATTTGATGTCTTCATTTGTGTATTTTTATGTGCACGCTGTATTTCATTAAGATATTTACAGAATGAGTTTTTCACTTCATTGTTAGAGTTTAATGTCTTCATGAAATGGGCGAAATGTTATAAAGAGAAATGATATAAAGTGAATGCAAAGATTTGGAAGTACTTTTTGTAGGACTGGCCGGCAAGGGAGCTAGCGGGTCATCGCACAAAAAACACTGGCAAAATTTGAATTGTAGATGCGCTCCTGGCCTAGGAATAGAGAAGTAAGGGTAGTATTTGTATCTCCGGAAATCTTACCTTAAGAACCGATATAGCTAGGCTGTCAATAAGTAGGTTTTTTTTATTGCATTGAATGAGACGAGCATGCCGTTCGCCTGATGGTAAGCGATACGGCCACACATAAACATTAGCAACACCACCCAGTACCTTGACTTACAAAGTACTGTGTGGCATTCCATTGCGCTCGTCGTCCTGAGACATAAGATGTTAAGTTTCATTATGTCCAGTAGTTATACTGGCTACAATGTCCTTCAAACTGAAACACATCAGTGCATACGCACAACTGCTGCTTGGCGATAGAAATAGACATTGCAGTACCCACCTAGACGGACTCTTACATATGAGAGACCTACCACCAGTAACCTACTTATGCTTGTACACTTGCGTAATAAAAGCTAGTGTCCAGGGGCAGTAACCAAGATGCCTTTCTATAATCGTTAACACGAATAGAAAACAAAAATATGTATGGTAATGATAAATCTATTGCTTTATGTCATTCTCATATATAAAGTTAGCATCAACGATGGTAGAAATGCATCTTGACTCTGTACTGGGACAGTATATGTAAATATTACAATAAAGTCTCTATAGCACAGAGATTGTTGAGTGAGTTCTGGAGCCAAAATCCACAGGTCCAATCGCAATAGCGACACAAACAGTAGTACACAAACACTTGTAAAGTGGTTTTTTTATACCACTGTCACTCTTAATAGCTACCACACAAGAATCATATCTCTGTAGATCTAAGTAGTATAAGTATATTCATTATTATTAGTCAGGTCAACAAAGCATTTAGTTACATTGTTTTCCTTAATGTTTATAATTACCATTAACAACACTAATCACAGAATGGCGTGCAAACAAAATGCCTAATTCAAAGTGTTAACTTTTTCAAAATAGCCATTAATTGCTTAGTTTGCATAAAGTTTGATGTTCACGCTAAAAAGCAATAAGAGATAAGGCTGGTATAGGATTACAGTTATTTTATGGTAACCTGGTAATTAGGTCTCTTTTGTGCGACAGTTTCTTTGTGTAAGTGCCAAAAAATAACAACATAGCATCAAGTCTTACCCTTTTAACTTTTTCAAGGGTAGGCAGAGGTTTATCTGACCGAGATTTCGCCAGATATCAGTTCCCATGTGAGGCGAGCCTATTGTCATTTCCTACAATTCCAGACTCCGAGTGGATACTGTCCTCAAATACCTTTTATCATTTTGGTAGACCCAGTATTCAAATCCGAAATTTTAATTGCGCTTACGAATTACAACTACACCACTGAGACAGTAAAAAAATAAATACTGGATAACACAATTTTGCCATCAAATGACGTTACACATCAACGCGGATGAAGACATCAAATACCAGATCCAAAAGACATTTATTAGTGGGAGATCAATGGAGACCGATGGCCGAGACATGGCCCGATATTTCAACCCGCATTTCAATGGGTCGCCCAGCCGATCAATTTTCTACAGCCCCAATTACCTTTCTGAGATCAATTAGATACACACGGATGTAGTGAATGGACAGTATTTTTATACATTTTCATGAGACAATTTAGTTGCTTTGAATACCATGCCTGTAAGTATTACAAAGCTGTAGGTAAATGTTTCCAGGTAGTAACACTGGTGGACACTTGCTTTTATTCATTCATTTCTTGCTTTTATTAATAGAAAGCTATACTGACTGACTCTAACTGTACGACTGCAGTGCTGAGATCTCGGGTTCGATCCCCGGGTCGGAAAAGTAATATTAGGTTTTTCTGCTCAGTGTCAGTCCGGAGGCTGGAATTTGAGCCTAAAATGGCAATAAGGTCGTTCCCTATGACATCATGGGACAGAATACTCAGCGCGAATAGTGGGTGCACCTCTGCCCCTTCGGAGATAAAAGTCGTGAGTCTGTATGATCATAAGTAGAAAGCTATACTGTCTCTGTGTAACATAAAACATAGATTACATTATATTTTTTTATTTCGGGATAAAACTTCGAATCCCGTGAATCGTCGAGCAGAAACTTATAGGTTTCCTGGCTTTCGATTGCAACTCTGCCAGGTAAGCCTTTTACCAGAGCAAATGAAATAATTACTTGATCATTATTAGCCGGTGTAAATAGCAGTGTGTATCGCACGTCCTCATTACCGAAACCGATAGATAATAATTGGACTGCTGGCCGTTTGTACGGCTTTGTTGACTTATTATCATCTTATACGTCTTCTGTGAGATCGTTGGCAATTTACAGCTGTGACGTCACTCTTTAGTACGAACGTTTTTCGATACGCTGGAATACATACAAAAAATGACAAATTTCGTTTAAAAAAAAACTTAGAATTTTGTAAATTGCTTAAAATATTTAACACCTTCCACGCACATACGTAATAAAAATGTTGAATCAAAGATGGCTGTGAACGTTAAACTAAGGGTAGAGTTTTCAAAAACTTCGTTAATATTTCGTTATGTTAGTAGCTTTGATTAATTATATACCTAGATAGACACTGAACGTTTCAAACGCGTCGAAAAAAATAGAGGCCAACTGTTGCCCGCTAAATGAGTTCGAGTGAATTATTTATTGTTGTTTTTCATAGATATAATTATCTCCCCGTTTCAATAGAAACCATGTAATAACTGGTATCATTATGCGCGCACAGAAGGATACGCAGAATAATGCAGCGATAGCGTATGACACAGTTGTCACGCATACTAGCTTAAGAAAAGTTGGCCTGTTTGTTTTAGTTTCATTGTAGCGCGTCACTCTATCTAAGTATATAATTAATCAAAGGTTAGTAGTTAGGAATAAGTGTGCTTCCTATAAAAATTGGATCAGTGATAATAATTGAACATAAAGCGGACCATATTTTGGTATGAAAACATCGCTCGAGCGAAAATAAAAAATTCAGACCATAATTCCTAGATCGTCATAATTAGGATATTATTACATGTAAATTTTGTTTAGCCATTAACACCAGCAACAAATTAGTAGACACAAGTCCACCATAAAATTTGCGTACACACACCCTTATTCCTAAGGGAATAGAGCATCTTAAAAACTTATTTATTAGACGGAACAATAAAAATAGAGTGGTTTTTGATTGACAAGCCCGAGGGATCCCTCAAGGATCACTTTCACGTGGCTCCATTGTCTATAAAACGGGTCCTTATGTCCGTTGGAAGTTTTCCAGAAACTTCTTACTTATGATACTATACTTGAGTGATATGAATTTTGGTCATGTTATGGTTTCTTTTTTCAGTATTTTTTATTACGTTGTAAATCTCCCGCAGATGGGGCGAAGCCATGGAATAAATCCTAGCTTTTTGGGATTAGTAGGTAGAGATGCATTTATTGCATCAACATTGATATTATGTCGATAAACGAATTTGTTTTCCCATTCTGAATAATAAATGTTTTATTTTAATTCTAATCTAATTTAATTTTATCTATTGCTGATTATTAGCCGTAAAGAATCTGAGATAACGTAGAAAATGTAAAGTTACATCTAAAGAATACAAAGTTCGCCATGACACTTTACATACTTCATCGCATAACATAAATGTTTACGAATTATAGAGTTGCGGTATATAAAAGCAGACAACACCGCGCGTGTATCATAGTGTTCCGCTCCATAAACTGAGTCTCCAGGGACCGCCATTACCAAATTAACCACACTTTATTTCTGTCCGTCCCTCACTTATCTATTACTTTTGACTTTTGACACAAATTTGACGTATGATCGCGGAATATTATATTTGTATCTGACGAATATAGAGAGGTGGGTAGGTACTCTATTTAGAAGGGCTAATGTTGGGAATGTTGGGATAAATTCGTATCAAGAGATAAGACTGTTAATTCCAAATTTTCTATTAATATAATTTACTAAAACGCGGCGCAGCAGCTTGCTATCTTTTTAGAGTAAGTTATATTAACGGAAAGAGGTAACACGCTAGCGACGCTTAAGAATATAGTTTAAGTAAAACTTCATAAATCAAGGTGCGATCTCTAGCTTGAAACTTCCTTAAAGGTTAGCGCGCACCAAAGATATTACGATCCATAAGAGTAACGTAACGGCATGACGTCGGCAAAAATGCGTTTATTTATTTTTCTTATACTGTTAGAGAGATCCAGGAAACGCTCCTAATTGAGCAATAACAAAGGCTTTTCCTATAAATATTACTCGGTACAAATAGCTTGTTCCGGGTAAGGGTTTGAAAATAAGGTAAGAAATTGTCGACATAATCCTGGCGAGAGAAGTAATGACCAACTTTGGTTTATATTTGAACTATGCTTTTTTTTATTATCAACTGGCTTTTGCTCGCGGCTCCGCCCGCGTGAAAATGTTTTTTCGGGATAAAAGTCCAGCTTTATATTTTCCCTGGATAAAAAGTAGCCTTTCTAGGGTCACAAAATATCTCTATACGAAATTTCAGAAAAACTGACAGAGAGACAGAAAATAATTATAAAAATCGCTGATTTGTTTTCCATTACTCTTCTACAGCCACCCCTTCCTTTTTTATCACATTTTTTAAAATGTACAGACACACCGGTTCTACTGCTTTATAATATGTATAGATAGATAGATTTACTGGTGGTAGGTCTCTCATATGTAAGAGTCCGTCTGAGTGGGTAACTCCGCAGTGTCTATTTCTACCGCCAAGCAGCAGTGTGCATGCACTGTTGTGTTTCGGTTTGACGGACATTGTAGCCAGTGTAACTACTGGGCATAATGAGACTTAACATCTTATGTCTCAGGATGACGAGCGCAGTGGAATTCCACACAGTACTTTGTAACTCAAGGTGCTGGATGGTGTTGCTACTGTTTATGGGTGGTCGAATCGCTTACCATCAGGCGAAGGGCATGCTCGTCTCGCCATTCTATTAAAAAAAAAAATTGATTGTGAAGATTGGATATTTTGCTATATCGGCATATATTATGTGATCAATAAAGTATCTCTATAATGTTATGCTATCTATCTTATGTGCGCCGACCTTAAACCCTCACTTCCGCCTAGTAGTAAAGTACAGCCGGCATTAACGATTCAAACACTTTGGCAATAAATTAACTCGTACCAAATACTCCTTAATCTCAAAACGTCGGTATTACACTTTTTAAAATTAACCCATAGGATGCTGTCGCTTAATATATTTTGAACTGTTTTTTATAAGTGACTACTATCTACATACCTGATAACTTAGAATAATAACACATAGAAACCGTGAACATACACGCTTAGTGAGGCAAGTAAAACTAGGCTAAATTAGCCTAGTAACCAAACATCCCGCGTCACTGCTCAAGGCCGAATCGTAGCGCTATCAGCTCTCGATATTTTATTTTAAAATGATGGTTTGTGCAATAAACTGATGTCACAGTACCTCGGATAATTTTAAGAAACATTGTAACATAATATTTCACATGCAATTATTACGATTAATCTAATATTTTGACATAAAATAATAGCTAAAGCAAAAACAATAATTCAAAAATTTTATAGACGCCATTATATCAAAATGTTGCCAAAAAAAAAAGAAAATTGATACCCCAAATGTTGATGTTCAAATTCTAAAATTAATTTATTTAATTGGTACCTTTGCATGCTTTGGAATTGTGTTGCCAGTATTATGAAAATAATATTTTTCTGTTGAGTTGATTTTAATTGACATTTCAAATTTTAACAAGCTTATATTATTATTTTAAATGAAAATAGTTCTAAAATAAGGACACCTGTATCTTTTCTTTTTTAGAAATTATGAAGTTATCATTTATAATTTTAACTTTTTTTTTCTTTTTTTCAGCAGAGGTAAGCACTAAGCTTCAAATGACGTCAATTATACGGTTGAATGGTGAATAGTGATGCTGCCTTTTTTACTATGATTCGCAAAAAAACCGTAATAAAATAGAACCAGATACATTTGATATTATTGACATAAATAAAGGCATTCATTCATATCATCATCATAAAACTAGAATGGAGGCAAAGGTAAATACCGCATTCAACCGTTTAATTCACGTCATCAACGTAATTTGTTTTTAATTTGGTACTGTTTTGGTCATTCTAAGGGATTTATTTTATTATTTTTTATTTCAGATTTTTATCATTATAATTAAGGATAAAGTAATCCCTTACTGTGAACAATAATAATAATTCCATAATTAAATAATCCTAATTAAATAATGACTTAAGGTTTTGGGGAACATCCGATACCACTAGCAACATTATTTGCACCCTTGTGTGCGTGTGGCAGAACGTCAATACGTGTGGCCTACGCCTACATCAATGAGTTTTATGCTTCACACTTGACAGTTTTTTGATATGAAACTATCATTCTTGGCGTTATTATTCTATGCCTGATAAGTACAGTCAACATATTAAGGGAGACTAGACATTTATAATTGTAATTTATATAAAAAATAAGTAAAAATACACAATCTCGGTGGCGTAGTGATACTGCGTTGCGACTGGCTTGACTCTCGGGTTCGATCCGTAGGTCGCGTTAATTTATATTTTGTTTTTTTGCTCAGTATAAGCCCGTAGTCGAGTATTGCATCCAGGAAATGACTATAACCTCGTTGCGTATAACATGGGAATTAACATAACTGAAGAAATGAGGGTGTGACAACTGACAACACTTCTACATATCCCTAATAAAGGCAAAAAAACAGATAGGTATTCATAATACTATCTATCTCCTTATTGATTTGTTTACCTCACCTCTAACTAGCGCCACACGGTTTGTCGGCCGTTTCCTGTGACTTCTGCCATTTCCTGGAGACGCCACAGGCCGTCATTTGGCGCGCGTCAATCCGTACTGACACTTTACGACGTTCAAACAAAGATTGCTGGACTACGAGCTAATTTTCAACTGGGCCTGGTGAAATTTAATTAGTTTTGGACTTTTATACTGATTCTCAGACATGGTGCTCTGTGTTTACTAAATAAAAAGCTGTGTAATTATAGTAAACACTACATTCTGGCATCATTAAACCTCAAAATATTCAAGCAACAGAAATGTAAGCTCTAAAAGAAAAAAGAAAATTCGAATTGTCTTCCTTACTTCTTATGGATGAATATTTTTTGTTTCTCCGGCCAGCATTGTCAACATTTGACAAAATAAATTAAAAAGATAATTCAAACTGTCTCTTATTCCATAGACGAATTTTTATTATTTTCGGCCAGTATTGTCTTAAAAATTCGTTGATTTATAATTGTGGAATTAATTCAATGGTCCATTGAAAAATCATCAATTGTAGAAAGCTGGTGGCACGCATTGGTGCTTGCGGTGAATTATCACCCTTCAAGCTGCCTCCATTTGCGAAATGGCCGGTGCCGCCTATTAAATGACAATTTTTCACGTTCCCAGACATTTCGCCCCCTCAGCGAAGGGAAACAGTTGATTTTTGACGCCGAGGGTTGGATTTTATTTTGAAAACTTTTTGAGTTGCGCATTTGATGATTGTGCAACCTTGTGACACTAGAAGTGTTTTTTTTTCTTCTTTCGATGTTGAGTAATGCTGTATTCATTTAGAGTTTCGGGGAAAGAATTTAAAAGATATTTGTGCATCTTTTGGGGTGTTATGTAATCACATTAAAACATTGTTGAATATCACAATACCTGTGGTGCTTTTATTGAATATACATAGATGTTACAGCCATGCAACGTTTTATTTTGCTTCCTTTGACATTTATAATATCACGCACACCTACCTAGTAACTCATAACATTACGACTATACTGCCCGCGGGTCCGCCCGCGTTAAAAAGTTTTTCCGGAATAAATGTCTGGCTTTATATTTTCCCGGGATAAACAGTACCCTATGTGTTAATCCAGGATATGATCTATCCGTGTGCCCAATTTTCATCGAAATCCGTTCAGTAGCTTTTGTGTGAAAGAGTAACAAACATCCATACATCCATACTTACAAAGTTTCGTGTTTAATAATTAATTAAGTAGGATAACATTAAGACTATATTACAGACTCATATGTTCATTACGGTGGTTAACACTAACCGTAAAATAATAAAACATTACGTTTAAACACGAAACAAAATCCATCTCGGAATTAAGTTAATTATCTAGTTGATAAAGGTCGGAGCTCCTGATGTACGCAGGTTGACATCTTTAATTATTAACGAGGATTGATGCTCTCCCGCGGGATGCGAGGGATGCTGCGACGTTGTATGTATGGTTACGGTTAGCATTGTTTCCTGGAACGACGCAACGTTCAATGTTTGTTCTTGATTGGTATACATTGTACACTATTATATACTAGTATTTCTAAGAAATGAATAGTTTGAAATATTGATAGAAATATATATCTTATAAGCTATCTTATAAATAAATATCCCTCTTGTGTAATATCAGCATTATTTTGGATAGGCAGGTCCTGGGTTTGATTCCCAGCTCTAAAGTTTGGTTTTCTGAGGCTGGATACCCGAGAGGTGGTTTCCGTTAGGCAAGCTGTCGTAATAGCTAAGCAAAAAATTACAACATCCAGAAGTTTGAATTACAACACATTGGATAGTACATTCGCCTAGCGATACATCAAATATGAATTCTTAAACAGAGAATTCCACTTCCTCATATTAAAATCGATGCAGCAAAAGGTATGATCAAAAAATAATGTCATCCTTGAACGGAGATATCTTTTTGTAAATTACTTAGTAAAGGACGTATTCTTAGCGATAAGAGAACGGTACGTATCTCTGACGCGGGTGGGGCAAGTTATAAGTTATGTGCTTATTATGTCTTTGTACTTGAGATTGTATAGATACTGCTTGAAATATTTTAGTAAAATCTATAAAGTAACAAAATAAACGTGTTTTTTAAATGGATTTTCTATACATTTTTAAAAACGTTAAAATTTATAATTTGTTTGAGCACATTTAAAGCTCTTCGTGTAAAAAAATAAGTTATGTTTAAACGGTCGCATCATGTAAGATAATTAAATTAAAACTAAAAACACAATAATACACTTAATGAACTTATACTAAATAATTTTGAGTGTTCCAGTTCAAAATTAATATTGGATTTCAAGTCCTCAACCGCCCATTCTCGTATCTTGCACAGGCGTTGCGCGTCACCTGGCAGCCGCCAGAATAATTTATAGCATTTCTTAAAAGCCATTACCGCGTGACTCCGATGGCGACACCCTCGCAATTAGCATCAATTTATACCTCCCCAGTCCGACACTGATGCGATCTGCATGTAACAATTCCATGTAACTATTTCCGAGAACATGGATATATTTATCTGCAACCTGCAGGAATTCACAGAAGTGGCCTACAGGTGTATTGCGGTCAATAGCAAATTACTTTGTACAACACCGCTTTAGTTGATCTGTAATGGTTTATATATGTATAAATATGCCATCAAGAACTAAACTTCTAAAAAAAAAAACAAGTCTCGCAACTCAGTTCTTCTACCGTGAAAAGTTGTGAGATCCAAACATGTAACAGTGACTAGTTATAATTCTTAAACTACTTGTTCAAATTAAATGAAATTAAAAACATATCGGGTTTATACAATGCCTGCTTGGTTACTGAAAATTCAGGCTTGTAGTTTTATCCACAACGAAGTTATAGAGGGTCGAAAATGGCCTGAACAGCTTCCAGAAAAGGATGTTACGGCCGTGCCGCTTTTTTGCTCGACTTGGCGAGGGTACTGCCGTGCCCCCAGATAATAAAATAATAATAATAAAAATGAAGTCAACTTGAAACAAAATATATCTTACCACTAGCAAAAAGTATAAAGTTAGGGTATATAATATTTTTAGGGTTCCGGACCTCAAAAGCACAAAGGAACCCTTAGACGCGAATTATACAGAAACGGCGTAAGGTGAAGGCGCGCTGTCACCTTACGCTGTTTCTGTATAATTCGTACCTTAGAGGATCATTTTACTGTCCATCTGGCTGTCGTCTGTCTATCTGTCTGTCAAGACCCTTTTTTTTAGAAACGTGTAAAGACACCAAGTTGAAATTTATATAAAATATTCGGGTCTACGGTCTTTTTCGGCTGTGAAAAAATCAAACTTGTAAGTCAACGTGATCAAAAAATATTACCGTCTATTTCGCATATTTCGCGATTCGCAGGGGAATGAAAACCTATAGAGTACTTCCCGTTGACCTAGAATCATGTAATTTGGCAAGGAGCAAGGTCTTATAGCACATGTAAAGTTAAAAATTTCAAAAACCGTAAATATGAACTTCAATAAAAAAGTGAATTTACAAACTTTTTAAATCTGATTAATTTCGCTTTCCCAAGATAATTTCCCAAAAATATTTTTCCAATACCATTTATGAGATACCTTTTCTCACCTATTTTTGTTCATGATGTTAGCTAGTAATAAAAATGATCGGTTGAAAAACATTTAAGGATGGATATAGCTGGCCATTATCGAACAATCGATTAAATGATTACTAATGATGAACACGCCCCAGACTTTTAGCATCGATGGTAAACGATTATATCACTTTTCTATATTCGACCTAAATTAACCTCGCGTGCGTAACACGTTTAGCTTCAGTGATCGACGATAAGTGCTTTGCATAATTCCTAAACAGGACTATGTCGATCAAAAGAGTTAGTAAAAAATGATGCAGCATCGACATAGTCACTTGAACGTGCATTAGCTATAGTATTGCGCATAGAAAATCGTTAAATAAAACAGTAATAAAATCGCTGATCAACCATGATAAAAATATTTTCTGGATTATATATCTAAGTACTATTATTATATATCTTAGTCTGTAATCCTTGGACGCTCGCGGTGGACACCGGTGTCCATTTATATAAGGAAATTAGCTTATAGCTATATATAAGCGGGCGTTGACGGGTTAATGAAATATTGCAACTAAAATAAAAAAAAACGGAATTCCCCGCTAAAGATTTATGCGTTCACACCGACAATTCTTCACGTGAGGAAAAAATGCTTTAACTGTATTTACGATCGCTAAGTAACCGAGTCAAGCTTCTAAACGCACTATTACCGTTGAAAAATGGACGGATGGAGGGGATTTATTCGACGATAGATCCGTGTTTGAGTTATTTAAGCGCTGGATATTGATAGTTTCCTTCAAAAGTTTTTTGTAAGGTAATTTTTTGTGCATACTTTTATCTTTAAGTGGTTTTAATGAACTATGGATTGAGTAGTCTTAAAAAATATTTCCCGCTTCAGTCTCAGAGAATTAATCCAATATTAAGATAATATCTTCCAAAATACTTTATAATTATACAAAGATAATTTCTTCTGGGCAAGCGTGTTTCACCTTAGGCCGCATCATCGCTTAACATCAGGCGGATAGCGGACAAACGCGAGCCCATTTAACAATTTTAAAAAATACGGCCCTACCTAATACGACTCCTTATACCGTGCATAGGTATACCTAATATGCTGAGAAGCCCCAATCCCAGCGGTTAAACAGCAGGTTTCATAACTTTTCATAAAAATGTATATTTTTCATTTTCACCTCTTTCGTCCGAGAAAGTCGTCATGTAAATGCAGCTCATTCTTGTATCGTTATCGTATCACAGATCTAGGTCGAGTTAATCGAGGAGTCTGCATCGATTGTGAAATTGCCGTGTCCCGGAGTTATTAACATGTTTTCTCGCAGACTAATCGATCGTCATAAAGGAGGTCGAATAACCTTTAATTATCGATATTGTGACAAAGAAAGTGTGTTGCGTCTCTACTTGTTTTTATGAGTTTATCCTGGAAGGGGTAGACAGAGGTGAATTTAGTACACCTGGTGTTTTTTTTTAGGTATGGACTTCTGCTGTATCACCGGGGCTCTACTAGCGGTTTGCAAGATATTCTCCAGTTTAACTTAAATGGTCCGAGGAAGGAAATGTGGAAAATAAGTTCAGGAAGGAAGGCTAGAGAAGGGAGGAAGGTTCTCAGGGTAGAAGGCGAGGAAAAGGTAGGGGAAATAAACGCAAGGACGTTTATTCGCAGTAATTCAGAAAACCTTTGTCAATAGATGTTTAAATCGTCGACTGTGCCGGTCGTCAATTTTTTGGGCGTTACTTAACATTAGATGCAGTGAAATTTACCGTGCTTTCGATAAAAAAATATCTGAACTTTTTAAACTAAATTTTATCATTTTTTTAATCCAACATTATTTCCATTGTAAGACATTCAAGGAATATTTCCCCGTAACCCACACACGTACAATGCAGTAACAATGAGAGCCGATGCTTTGGGCCGTAGGTGATTTAAACAATGCCTGTCACGGCAGATTAAAGTTCACAATGCTCATAAAGGAATAGCCCGGAGTACTCTGGAAGCGACGTATGTATGAACGAGGGACCACAGTTGTACTTATCGTGCATTCAATTGTTCTTATTATCGACCTTAAAAAGGATGGAATAAGGCGGTCCGATGACAAACCAAGTGTCAAATCGCGTTCAGGTGAATGCTGCTTAATTGTTTTTTTTCTTCCTAATGAGGCACAAGTGGTTGACAATAGGCAGTCATTGTGTCATTGACTTTGGAACACTCTTTTTGTTTGCCCTTTAATTTGTCTCTTATTAATTTTCATATGTGTGAACGGAAGTGTGGGAATAAGAACTGCCAGTGGCTGTTACAAACTCTATTAAAATTATTTTTATTGTACATTTCGTGTTACGAATTGCGAATTTACGAGTTGAATGGAACATGAACAATGATAACAATGTAGATTTTGAAATGAGTTTTGAGGAAACAATAATTTTTGCTGTTATTTTGTAGGCATTCAGAGGCTCTTATATGAAATTGCATTAAATATCTCGTAACGTTGATACAGAATGCTTCACAGACGATTCAGAGTACAATTAATTAAATTAACGTACTTAACACAATATATTGAACTTGCACAAAGTTCATAATTTTTTTTCCAATACTATTTCATTATACTAATTCATACGAACTAGTATCAGATATTTTTTGTTAATAATACATCTTGCTACATCTCTAGAGTGGTACGCTACTTGAAAAGGAACGCGATCTATATAACAGTTCTTGTCTAACAGGACCCTGATTCAGGATTTGATCCATGTCTTCTAAATGATAATAAATTTAAACACAAGAAAACACAAAACACTGCAGCTATGTCGGCAAAACATACGAATGAACAAGCTAACCATTATCACCTGAAATTCCATTCCAAATCAGCCTTAAAGCTGACAAACAAAGATTTCAAAATCCACATGCATTTACATATTTCAATAATGTAGTACACACATTAACAAACAAATCACGATACAGTCTGTCAGAGGTGGCCGTCGCAGGCTCGTTAGTGCACTGCAAACAAATTTGATTACCTAACGAGAGACGCGTCTAACGTTTGTACAAAGGCTGGCCTGGTTTTCAATCAAAATGAATCCTGCCAGAATGGTGATAAGGTTTCTTTTGAGTTTTAAACGTGAGCGATGAAGAATGAGATTGTGGAAGTTTTGGTATTGAATCGTTTTACGTTCGGTAAACTAAGAATGAATGTAGTAAATGGTGAAACAAGGAACAATTATGATCTTAATGTATTCAATAATACATTAGTATTTATTAATAACTAGTTTTTGCCCGCGTGAGTGATTTTTCCCGGGATAAAAGTCCCGCTTTATCTTTTCCTGGGATAAAAAGTAGCTTATGTGTTAATCCAAGACATAATCTACCCGTGTGTCAATTTTCATCGAAATCCGTTCAGTAGTTTTTGCATGAAAGAGTAGCAAACATCCATACATCCATACATCCAGACATCCATACTTACAAACTTTCGCGTTTATAATATTAGTAGGATAATGAGACTAATAATATCAACGATTCATTTATTACAAAATATATCCAAAAAACAATATATTTTCGGACAAATATCTAACGTTAATAAATTACGAAAAAATAGTTTTTTAATCATAACAAAGTAAGAGTATATCTTTGTTGTATAACTTTCTTCCAAAAGATTTTGACAACATGAATTCTCGCAGTGACTTGGTGTTTTAGCGACAAATCATACAACACTTAGGTCCATGGTGGAAAATAATGAAAGACAACAACCTCCCACAAAACATCCATAATCTGCCTTTTGCTCGATTTACCCCTTTGTTTGATGCCATTGTGTCCACATGACTCTGTATTGTTATCGCCACAATTGTAATCAAGTTTATTTTTAATGTTTTTTTTTCTTTTTTTTATTTCTCAATGGGCTCACGTTTGTCCGCTATCCGCCTGATGTTAAGCGATGATGCGGCCTAAGGTGAAGCACGCTTGCCCAGAATAAACCGATTCACTCGCGACTTGAAGAGTCCCAAATTATATCTATGCGGAAATAGACACGATGGTAGTTTTTCGCCTTTGTCTGTTTCCTTAGTTATATAACGTAGTTGGGTCCGCTTATAATTAGGTGAACAACATCATAAGATTTGATTGTACGTTATATGTGTAAGCTAACTATTGTATCATCTGTTGGTGGATCAAACAAAATGATAAATAAAAAAATAAAAAATAAAAATGGACATGGAACATTAAATGTATACCATTTTATATTTCTACATCAAATTTCTTTATTTCTATTAACCGCATTTATTTTATCTATTTTATACCATAATCAAAAGCAAAAGCATTTAACCACGAGGAACCAACAAATTGCGACATTTTCCCATGTCCATCGTTTGTAGGAAAAGATAACTATACCTTGACATAGGTGTTTAAAGGGAGCCTGCCTGACGAGGCATCCAATCAACCGACATTATTCCGAAGTGGATGTCCGGCCCTATGCGTTTTTACATTCGTCGTGCTCAGCAGTTGATACTAGTTCCTGTTTGGCGAACGGTGAATTTGGTCTCGCTTCATGATTCTACTTAGATATATTTTTTAGTGCTGTCCCTACGATTTATAGCCTGATAGGCGGCTTATTCAATCACTATGTCTTTCGGGTGAACGTTTTAGACGCTCTAAACCTTACTTTAAGCGACAATGCTGAGGGCCCTATTGGGGTATGAAACTGGACTCAGAGCAGTCAATGGGAGAGAACATAGACAGCATCGATTAAAGACTATCCTGCCCACACACCCGCCACTGAAATTCTTGTAAGCCAGGATCAGCAGTGGCACGCATTTTATGACACCGCGCGGTTAAACTCGGCGAGTCTCAGGGAACACTAATCTGTCTTTAACCTGCAACTAAATTAATCAAATAGAATGATAGGGAGGAGTTGGAAATATTAATTGTCCACTTCGTTCCATAGTAAAGCGGGAGACAAAAATAATGAACTAAGAAGGTATTTTACCCTCAAGTTTAGGGACGTTTAAATACACAGCATCCATTAGTAGAAGTCATTGATTAAGGATATTAAATGGAGGATTTTGTATTCTATAGGTATATGGCTGAACTGAGGTTGTAGATTTCTTTAATCCAGGTGTTATTATGATCTCAAGTAGCAGTATGTATGTATATGTATCGTATTTTGATTATACGAAGGCTCTTAAGCGGGAGATGTAATTTTATCCATCGAGACCTATCATCTGTTATCCGTGAGGAAACCTGTATATCTGAGAAGTTCTCTATAGGAATTTCGAAGGTATATGAAGTCTGCCAACCCGCACTAGGCCAGCGTGGTAGACTAAGGCCTAAACCCTCTCAGTAGTAGAGGAAGCCCGTGCTCAACAGTGGGCAGTATATAATACAGGGCTGGTATGACGATGATGATCTGTTATGATAAATGGCGTGTAATGTTCAGAAGATTTTATAATTAAATTATGAATAGAGGTGGTTTTGAATGTTGTATCTAATTACAACAAAATAATTTCTTATTTTAGTATACCTAACATATAAATTCACTGGGTGATGCTCGCGGCTTGGCCCAAGTGAAAAGCCTTTCTCGCTACAAAAGCCCCAGAACACAGAACAGAACGATGCCAGCGCCATCTACTTAAGGAATCAGATAATAAACTTCCATCACTTCCCATGAGAGCAAATACCGGGATAAAAAGTAGTTTATGTTTTAATCCAGGACATGATCTATCCGTGTACTAAATTTCATCCAAATCCATTTAGTAGCTTGTGCGTTTACCTCCAACAAACATCCACACATTTTCACAAACTTCCGCATTTATAATATTAGTAATAAGAAAGATAAAACTATTTTAGCAATTGCAGCCAATCCCCTACTTAGGTATAAGATGAGTCCGTCGTGACTAAAGCGCGAAAGCTCGATAAATTTTTGAGTGGTTTGCGCTCATACGCCCGCGGCTCTAGTACATCGAACACGTTAAACGGTATTAAAACAAATTTCAAGTTTTAAAAAGGGGATTTATTTCATAAAGATAGGCACTGTACTTGTGTGATAAACGTAGAACATTATTGTAAAGGAAATACTTAAGACAGCAATGTTGCCATTAACACGCTAAACAGCAAACAAATGAAAAATAATCTTATAACAGAAACTTGACATTCTTAAACATAATATTATGTATACATACAATAAAACAACAGAACCCACGTAATGCCTGTACATTGTAATAAAAGTAATAAAAAAGAAAGGGGGTGACTTAAGAAGAGTAATAGAACACAAATCAGCGATTTTTAGAATTATTTTCTGTATGTTTTCTGTTTGTTTGTAAATAGGGTCAGTCCAAGGTATTATAACCACGATACATAATAATACATATTAATATAATTATTTTCTTACAAAATATGTTTTGAAATTAAAGTTTTTATTGTCTGCGAGTCAAAGCTTATTGCTTTCAATATTAATTTCCACGAAAACAACTATTTCTCTATTCGAAACAAACAGAAAGCCCGATCTCAACTCCGATGGGAATTAACGCATCCCACATACTTCATACGAAATTTCATTTCGAAATAACCCGTCCGTGCACACAAAAAACAACCAACAGCCCATATTAAGGTGCATTGTTTCGAGCAGCGCTTTGTACAACATCATTATACCGTACTTTGTTTACCCGCTTTATGCCTTTACGACCGGCTTGACGTCTGTGCGCTTCTGAAACGTGTGTCGTTCCAGTTTCTTGGTCGGTGACCGAAAATCTTCGTTCTTTCGGCTTGGTGACCGAAAACGTTGATATTTGAGGGTTGTGTTTGCGTGCTATAGGGATTTTTAAACACGGAGTGGAGAGAAAATATAAATTTCGTTATTTAGCATAAGCATATTATAAATAAAAGAAAACAGCTTTTGATAATGTTTATGTGATACTTTTTACACGAGATAGTTTCTAGCCTTCGGAACTGCTATATTTTATCCTGCGGATTTCAAATGTAAAAAGCAATGTGCTAAATATCCATTGTTTTTTTTTGAATGAAGGTTTTTTTATCAATGAAAGCTTTTGTTTTTGTGGCTGTATGTCCTATCCTAATAGTGACGGCATCCAAGTTTTTTTCAATTAAAATAGTAATTTAGAAATGATCCATCAAAATATCAAATCCTATTTCTATTAAAATACAAGAGACTCATTCCTAATAAAATTACTCAACCACTAATTTATGAATCTAAAATACATCAACAGATGTGAAACTACACATTGCCAGTGACCCAACTCTTAGTAACTGTCACATATTTACGAGAATTAACGCGAAACACTTATGTCACAGTCACAAGTCACAACCGCACCGATCAAAATAAACGTCAAACGAGACATTAAAGGACTCTACAAATCATATTTTACTGCTGCAAACGAACTTACCTCACTATTACAGTCCAAATACATTGTAATATAAAAAAGTTTAAATCATAAATCATGAGCAATAAGTTTCAGTACCGTTATGGATTTACTGCATTTTGATTCGAAACAGACGGCCGAAGACTAAAAAGTAACCCCCAGAATTCAATTAGATTTATTAGTTACTTTGAAAACTGTTTGAACAGACCATTTAAATGAAACACGTTTCGTTTTGATATTTTTAGATGATTGTACTTAGTGGGAGTTCTCTAAGAAAAAAGTAACTTTATTAGTTAGATGTTTATTCTGGAATGTGGGTATAATTCTCGATAATAATATGTAGTAAAGTATACATTAGTGCACGATAGCCGAGTTAGGAATGGAAAGGTCTGCCGAGACGAATGTCCGCAGGTTCAAACCCCGAGGCACCCACCTCTAACTTTTCGAAGCTACGCGTGTATTGTTTATCAATTATCGTTCGCTTTAACTGTGAAGGAAAACATCGTGAGGAAACCTACATATCTGAGGATTCTCTATAAGAATTTCGAAGGTATGTAAAGTCTGCCAACCCGCACTAGGCCAGCGTGATGGAGTAAGGCCTAAACCGTCTCAATAGTGGAGGAGGCCCGTGCTCAGCAGTGGGCAGTATGTAATACAGGGCTGGCATTATTATTATAAATTACTGTGCCAAGATTCCATTGACGTTAAAGTCACACAGCATAGTAATGCAAGAAATTGTGTACCCATAGGTATATTTCACAAACGTATACAACGATATTAATATAAAGGTTAGTTTATTAAAAAAATAGCGCGGCTACTTTCCAGATATAAGACAGCTAAATACAAAAGTCGCGCTATCAACTATGCTGCCAAATAAATATTAATCTAATGAATACTATCTTAATTAGCCGTCTAATTTATGGTTAATTGACGAATAACATTTACTTGTTCTTTGTGCAATAGGCCCTAAATTAGCGTTACAAAGGGATGTAGATTTAATACACTATTATAGATTGGAATCAAAGGCTTATGAATAGGTACCATGTCAATTTCCTTTGTACTGACTTCGTGTTCGGCCTTCTATAGTCTACGCTTTCTAGTCTAGTCTAGGCTTTGTATATTGTTAAAACAAGTCTGAATATTTGTAGCTAGAAAACTCTGAATACAAAGTCATTCGTTGTCCGCCGGTTCCTGTGATAGTCTACGTGGAGTCAAACTTATATTTTTACATCTACCAAAGCAAGTAATTTAATTTATATTTACTACTGGCAGCTAGTCTTACGTCAGACTCATTTTGGATATACATGTTTTATTAGAAAATAATCTAGATAAAGCCAACGCTTCTAGAAAACCTATGTACCTAATCTAAAGTACCTTCCCGGTTCAAAGCTCATAGGTCCTATCAATTAGATCTGATCGCTAATTTCAATCTCGACGAAGTTTGAACGTACTACTTACCCCTCTGCCTAATCCGATAAAAAGGGGGTTTAGACAATTGCTATTTAAACAAACAGATCAATATTTTTGTCCTTTACAAAGCACAACTGTATTCGTATTCAGTATGACGAGCGGCGGCAGACGCTACCGACACTTCTCTCGTTTAATTAAAACTCGAGATTCATTCGCGGGCGTTAATTTCATTGCTTGCCGTCTTGCCGCCTTGCCGGGAGATGACGGCAAATGAACTTTGTAATTAATAACATTGGCGAGACAATCGTATGCATCTTCATATCGAGTTTTCTTTGATTTTATCGAATTGGAGTTGTTGGTAAACACCACATATAATAATTAATGATAGACGAAGTTTAAAGGTAACCAATGAAGTTAGATTTAGACGTTTGGGTTATAAGGTATTTCTGCCTTAGAACCACGATGGTACTTTGCGCAAGGGAATTTAACCTTTATTATGAGAGTCTCTTTCTCCTTAATTAGGTTTTAAATGCTTTAATAATCAGCTAAAAATAAATCAAAACTGAATTTATGAAAACCGGCTGAGACCATGCTAAGGGCATCGGTCGAATGCACTGCAGCGTGTTCATATAGTGCAGGTATAAAAGGTACCGAGTAACGGAAACAAAAATTGCGGGCATTTGTCAAAGTCCCCCTCGCGGAAATGGTGCATAAATAAAGTCCAGCTAAAAAAAATAGACCATGCGCCTACCACGGACGCGGAATCCATATTTTCGACTTTTGTTCGTTTGGCAGTATAACCTTTTGGCAATTTGGTCTTTAGTTCTAATATAATGAGACTTAACATCTTATGTCTCAGGATGACGAGCGCAGTGGAATGCCACACAGTACTTTGTAACTCAAGGTGCTGGATGGTGTTGCTACTGTTTATGGGTGGTCGTATCGCTTACCATCAGGCGAACGGCATGCTCGTCTCGTCATTCAATGCAATAAAATAAAAAAAAAGTTCGTGAGTATAACATTTTTATTGTTCAATGATTTCTTATGTTTACGCGAATGTTAGACGTTGAAATAAAACTATTTTAGGAATTTTATCGCGGATTTTAATTATGATTTTTCTCCCGATGTTTCGATAAAAATTATAAATATAAATAAAAAAAACCGCAATAAAATCCGCAAATTAGTTTTATTAAAATTTTTATGGTTATTTAAAATATCTTTGGCACTCCTAATTCTTCCTTTTTCCATGTTGGCAATGTTCCTCCCCTCGTAAAATTGTGAATTTACAAGATGATCATTCACTATTTACCTAGGGTTGTCCTGCTTAGGAATTAAACCTAGGATTATAAAATGCTACAGCCCAAAAGCAAGAAGATGATTATATTATATTATTTATGCTACTGTTTCGAAATACATGTGAAGATAATTTAATCCTAACCAATAAGGAAACGTTTCTCCAGTAATAAATGAACATTGTTACATTAACTTAATAATTTGAAAACAAATATTTTCATACTTTTATTGCTTGTAACACCGAAGTTTTATGAGTTATTTCAGGAACGTTAATCGGTTGTGGTCTCAATTTGATGAGCTATAAAATGTACATTAATTGCTTCATTTAAAACGGAAATTGTTGCATATTAAACAGTGTGCATTGTTAATTTATTAACGAAATAATATGCTATTAAAGAATTCGAAATATGGTTGTACTGGTGGTAGGTCTCTCATTATGTAAGAGGCCGTCTGGGTGGGTACCACCGCAATGTCTATTTCTACCGCCAAGCAACAGTGTGCATGCACTGTTGTGTTTCGGTTTGAAGGACATTGTAGCCAGTATAACTACTGGACATAATGAGACTTAACATCTTATGTCTCAGGGTGACGAGCGCAGTGGAATGCCACACAGTACTTTGTTAGTCAAGGTGCTGGATGGTGTTGCTACTGTTTATGGGTGGTCGTATCGCTTACCATCAGGCGAACGGCATGCTCGTCTCGTCATTAAATGCAATAAAAAAAAAAAAAAAAAAAAAAAAAAAAAAAAAAAAAAAAACTATGAGTACAAAGCATTTTGAAAAATCTTTTTAAATAACGCGCCAAAAGAAGTATAACTTCAATATCTTTCGCCTTATTCTACGTTAAAAATTCAAAAGTTAAATTTTGACTATAGCTAACTTCAGGGTGTTGGTTTTTCGTGACGGTGTGCCCGCGCATCGTAAAAATTTACTCGCATAATTTTTCCCTAACGCGCTAAAAGAAGTTATAACTTCAAAAGTTAAACCGCTTTATTACAAAATAATTATTTTCGAAAATAATAATTGAAATTAAACCTCGATTTATTTCTTAATAATTTAATTTAATTTTAAATACTTGATTTGAAATTCGAACATTTTTAAATTTAGAACATTAGTAGCACATCCAGACTCAAAATACCTATACACGCCAAACTTAAAACAACGGAACGTCACGCTGTCAGTGCGGTGGGACCGCGGACGTCGCGTGTCGACTGTCGACTCACCCGCCGGGATCGAGAGCCCGTGGTACGGGCAAACGTATTGCACATATTTACCAAATAAGCCATGAAATGTATGTGATGTAATAAAACATTATTTATTTACGACTTGATTTACAATGGTAGGTGTTGGGGTTGCAGTAATTTCTAAGGCATTTTTATTAAAAGCTGTTAATGAGGTTTTAATAATTCGCTTTTTTATCCCGTCGGATGTTATCTTGGCATCATGGGCTTCTTTAAAAAACACGAACGTTAGTTATTCAACTCTGTATTGCAGCCGCAAGGTCTATATTCTCTTTCATTACATTCAAGGCGGATTTTTTGTAATGAACAAACAACAACAAACGCCAAATTATTTTTGACGTGTTATATATGATCAAATCTCGTAAGCTAGGTTAGGAATCTCCGAGATTCTACCATATCAGGTGGCAGATTAACCCAGCTTTTGAAGCGTTTCCTTATTCTACCTACTAAGTCTAAACAGGATATTAACCAATCAAACCTCCTATCAAACTAGCAATCAGTCTTTTTATCAAACCAACCGTCAATCTACCTATCACCGCCAATTAAAACCTATTTTTAGCCAATCACCCCCATCAGTCGACTTGACGTATCAAGCAGTCACCGCTAAATCTATGAGTCAATTAATAGAGAGCGGCAATCAGAACCAATCATCAATCAATCTGCTTATCGTATCACCCGCCAATCAAGCCATCAAGCCAAGAATCATCGGATCAAGCACCAGACTGAAGGATGTGACAATGGAGTGGTGTAACGTCCCCACGTGGCTTGCGACTGATTGATTTATAGCCCAGGGCTGAGGGCATGCACGTGACCGCTTTTAATTAATTCGCTGTAGCCACGCCGAGCCTTGACACGTGGTTTTTTTTGTGTGGTATCCGTGTAAGTACTATAGTGAGGGAATATTAAATGCAGAATATTAATATAATTAGAATATTATATATATTATTATTATTATTAATTCTCTTTATTTTCAATTTTCCTTTTTTTACATTTTTATATACATACTAAAAAAAACATTAATACATATTATAAAAATATAAAAAAGTGAATCACCCTCCGATGGCGAGGCTCAAGACCCAAGCCACCGGTGGTCAGGGATTCAAAGTGAGGAATCTCCTCACAATGCGTGCCGTGTCCAGAAGTACTGCTTTCTGCATCTGGCTCTTGGCCCAACGACCAATTGAGAGCCTCTGGAGGTGTTGGTCGAGACTCTTTGGTATCAACCCATGAGCAGAAACGACAATCGGAACAATAATTGTGGAGTCTACCTCCCACATGTCGGTAACCTCGTGAGCCAAATCTAAATATTTAGACATTTTGTCCTTTTCGGCCTTAACAAGGTTATCGTCATGCGGAATAGTGACGTCAACAAGTATTGCCCGGCGCGCCAATCGATCTACTATTACAATATCAGGCTTATTGGCAACAATAGTCCTGTCCGTGATAATAGATCGATCCCAGTACAGCGTTGCATGATCATTTTCGAGAACTGGTTGAGGCACATACTGGTAATATGGCACTTCAAGAGTCACAAGACCATACCGAAGAGCAACTTGCTGGTGTATGATCTTGGCTACTAGGTTGTGTCTATGCAAGTACTCGCCGTTAGCAAGATACGAACAACCGGAAATCACATGCCTGATTGATTCACCGGGACGGTGGCATGCCCGACAGATATCGACCGTACCGTCCTTCATGATGTATTTTCTATAATTGTTCGTTTTCATAACTTCGTCCATAATTGCAAAGACAAAACCCTCAGTTTCCCCAAATAGGTTACCAAAACGTAGCCAAGATACGGATGCAAGCTGGTCTACATCAGGCCCGTGAAGGGCCCGATAAAACCGACCATGTAGTTCCTTGCTCTTCCATATCTCCTCACGTTCCCGAATGCCCATCACCTTAGGTTTTCGCCAGTTCTCATTCGCCAAGGAAAGCGGGGTAAATCCCTTATCCACCATGACTACAACCTTATGCATGCCCACTTCGCTGTGGAGGAAATAATCCCTGAGATTGCATACCTCGCGGTTATGTAAGTCCTTAGCATTAAGTAAGCCTCGGCCCCCACATCTCCGCGGGATGTATAATCTCATCACTGACGATCGTGGGTGATGCATACGATGTGCAGTCAGTAGGGTCCGGACCTTTCGATCCAGGGCGTCCAGTTCGGTCTGAGTCCATCTGAGTATGCCAAAAGAGTACATGAGTACAGGCATAACCCAACCGTTGAAAGCGCGAATCTTGTTTCCACCTGACAAAAAACTGTTAAGTACTTTTGTCAGACGGCCGAAGAAACGTTCCCTGACCGATTGTTTTACGTCGGCACCCATAATACCCAGTGCCTCAGGCATACCCAGATATTTGTAGGTTTCCGTCTCGGAAAGGGATCTAAGTCTTATAGTCTCTGAGACTTGTATGTCATCAGAGATCACCACCTCTCCTCGCTTCACATGGATAACCGCACATTTATCTACACCAAACTCCATGTTGATTGAGTTGCTAAATCTTTCAGTTATTTTTAACAACTCAATCAATTCTGTTTGTTTTGATGCAAACAACTTGAGATCATCCATGTAAAGCAAGTGAGATATAGGCTCACTCCCTCTCCGTAGACGGTATCCTAACCCTGAATCCAACAACAGAGTACTGAGAGGATTCAGGGCCATGCAGAACCACAATGGACTCAGACTGTCACCCTGGAATATACCCCGCTTGATTCTAATCGGCTCATCACAATCAGGGGGACTCGTACCACCTGGATATTTTAGGAAAGTGGTCCATTGTCCCATACATGACCCAAGAAAGGTGCATAAATTTGTATCAATCTTATACAAATTCAACACCCTCTTGAGCCAAGTATGGGGCACCGAATCATAGGCTTTCTTATAATCAATCCAGGCAGCCGATAAATTCCTTCGGTTGTGACGAGTCTGTTGGCAAATGGTCATGTCAATGAGAAGGAGCTCCTTTGTACCACGTGACCCAATCTTGCATCCTGTTTGTCCGGGAAAAAGGATATTATTGATTGTGAAATGATTTGCAATTTTCAATCTTAATATAGATGTAAAAAGTTTATAAATGGTTGGAAGGCATGTTATGGGTCTATAGTTTTTCGGGTCCGTGGTACAGCCGGATTTAAAGAGCAGGTGAGTGACACCTGTCGTCATAAATGTTGGAAGCGATCCTCTATCTAGCGCATCCTGGAACTGTGCTGCTAAACGAGCATGCGAACTGAGAAACCATTTCAACCAGAAATTGTGCAGACCATCCGGACCAGGAGACTTCCAATTATGTGTCGGACGGATGGCTGCCAGAACATCCTCTGAGCTAATTGAAATGGTTTCCATAGCCGGTATTGCGTCGCAAGCTCGTTCTACAACACTAAACCAGGGGTCTTCAGTATGGGGGACAGGCGACGACCAGATATTTTTCCAATAATCACGCATATCGTGAGCATCAGGCAGCCGCCCATCCACCACACCATGAGGAGAATCCTCCCAACACCTATAAACTCTCTTTTGATCGCTTTGAAAAGTGCGATTCTACTGGAATCGTTCCCATCGCCTCCTATAACGGCGAATACGGCTTGCCCACGCATAAACTTTTTGTTTATAGAAGTCTATGCGTTCTGTGACCCATAGCCTATAGTTCTGGGGTCTTATATTGGTCCCAGAAAAGGCCTGCGTCACAAAACGCATAATCTTCGGTCTGAAATTTCCTCCTTTGAAGGAGATGAGCTTGCCGATGAGAGTTCGGGCCCAGTTGATACGTTTCTCGATCCTATATTGCCATGCAGGCATGGTCGCAACATCTCGAGTGATTCTATTTGCATTTGGGAATTTTACATTAGCCACTCGACATGCTGCGACGGCCGCACAGTAAAGAAACGAATGTGTATCAACAAGGTCCCGACTGGACTCCATGTATGTAGCCAACACGGAGTCCAAAGCTCCCATCAGTGCCAAATTTTTTTTATGCGTTGGCAATCGTGGTACCCTCGGTCTACAGGATGTAGAAGTCAATTTAAATTCCAAAATCGCACTCTCCAAAGCCCCTCTCAAACGCTGTTCGTCGTGGGGACTTACAGTATTGTCCAAGTTATCCTCCCGCTCAACGTCAGCGTTAGGTTTAATTTGTATATTTGCTGTTCGCTGGGTAAGGACAGGCGAGACAGTGTCTTGGACAACACACAAGTCTGCACGCAGCCGCTCAAGTGCTTCATCATTCAACACTTTTCGTCGTTGGATGTACCGCACCTGATCCGACAATCGCTGAGATGACACATTGATCGCAGGTTCCAAGGCCTGAAACAGAGAAAGCATCTGAGCACGATACGCTGTGAGTTTGGTTCCTCCCTTTGTTGCCCCAAAATAGGCCCGCATGACATTTTCATTAATTGTTTGAGTCCATCTCATGCGGCGCACTATTCCACCGGTAGCGGGGACCGCAGGTGAGGCACACGGCCCCACAGGTCCCAAGCCCACCACTGGAGGGGGTTGTCGTCCTCTTCGTCGCACAGGTCTTGGTGGCGGCGGGGACGACTGCAGCTCGTCACGTTGGCTCAACGCGTCGTCTTCTGGTATCGCATCGAACACTTCCGAAGCCGACGCCCATGACGCGGAGCTCGACGAGCTGGATGATCTTGGTCGTGCGCATATTATATTCTTTCTGGCTCTAATCGTCGTCATCCATTAAAATGCCGCAATATGTTGAATAAATACATATTTCTTCACCACAATAATTTTTTTGACGTTGTCATTTTGTTTGATATATTTTCTTTTATATAAATATGATTTATTATTAACTTATTCGTTATTAAAATCTGATAAAAATATTTGTTATTATTGTTTATGAACTATTGTGCCTAAAATAATTGATTTTAAGTGGGTATATACCATAAAACATAAATATTTTAAAAAATTTAAATATATTCAACAGATAACGATATGTGTTGTTAGGTTTTATTAATTATTATTATTATTTAATATATATTATATATTATATAGTGACATACCGTCACGTCTTTTTCCCTTATCAGAAATGAACTGAGGTGTCCCACATTGCGCTAACTCTGTTAGGTATTATGTATAATAGAGAGCAAACAAATTAAGCACAACTTAAGTATGTACCTGCCATTTAGTAAGGAAAATTTTATGTTTATACGAACGAAAATTTAATACGAACGCAGCGTCACGTTTTTACCTTTTCAGAGGTGTCCCACATCGCGCCTGATATGTTAAATCCTATATCTATATAATAGACGGCAAATAAATTGGGCTTAACATTTACGTACAAAAAATACCTACACGCGGTAGAGTGCTCAAGTTGTTTACCGGCTATTATAGCCGGCGCGAAAGTGTTGCCACTCACCGGGCACAATTCCATTTTCCGGATTAATACTTAGAATAAATGCGCAATATCTTCTACGCCACCCGGCTATTGAACATCTTGCAAAACGAATTAATGAAAAATACCTACCTGATTATTGACTAAAGTTATTAACACCTGTTTTTTTCGCACAAAAATGCCTACAGATTCGAACCCGCACCCTCCATTGGCAACAGCTTTCCTAAAGCTATAGTAATAACAATAAACATAACGAGATGAGCCGTAACAATAATTGTAATTGTTATGAAACATTATCATAACAATTCACACGGAATTGCTCGTCAAATGGTCACCATTACCTATATATGCAGGTTATAATGAAAATTAGCCTGTTTAACGTGTTATATCCATTTATATTCATGAATACCATGGTTTTTATCGTGGTCTACTCGCGTGGAAGATTTTACTTAGAATAAAGCAGCAGCTTTTGCTCGTGGTAAGGAATAAACTAGAGCAGCACTTTTAGGCTAAAAATCCTTACTCTCTCGCCCAAAAACTGTCTATATTTAGGTTGCATGAAAGGACAAACACATACACTTTCGCATTTATATTTGTAAGGATAGCATGTGATATTACAAATCGAATAACTATCCTGTATACACACACGCTCTTTATCCCCGAAGGGGTAGGCAGAGTCGCAACTAGTGCACCCATTTTTCGCTGTGCGTATTCCGTCCCATGATGTGATAGGGGACGAGCCTATCGCCATATCGGGCACAAATTCTATACTCCGGGCTGATACTGATTAGAAAAATTTACAAAAATGTATATCATATGTACAAAAAAAAATTGTTAGTAAAGACAAATTGCATTATTGGTAATTTGCGTACGTCCAATGTATCTACAAGGAGCTTGGATTGAATACCGAATAGAGATAGGTATATCTAATGGTCCCTTGAGGTTTACTATCTCTATACCTAGTCAGCGCAGTTTGTTTTCCTACAAAGGGCCAGTACACCAAATAGGAACGAGCACACAATCACGCCTTTCAATAAGAATACTGTTCCTATAACTAGGCGAAAGCCTTTTTTTTTTATGGCATTGAATGACGAGACAAGTATGCCGTTCGCCTGATGATAAGTAATACGACCACTCATAAACAGTAGCAACACCATTCAGCACCTTGAGTTACAAAGTACTGTGTGGCATTCCACTGCGCTCGTCATCCTGAGACATAAGATGTTAAGTCTCACTATGCCCTGTAGTTACACTGGCTACAATGTCCTTCAAACCGACACAACAGTGCATGCACACTGCTGCTTGGCGGTAGAACTAAACATTGCGGTGGTACCCACCCAGACGAACTCTTACATATGAGAGACCTACCACCAGTAAAGGCTTGTTCAAGACCTATGGATAGGTACTACCGCAATATATATTTCTGCAATTAAGTAGCAATAGTTCAAGCATTATCCTATTTTGTTGTGGAAAATACTACATGCACAGTAACTACTGGGAATTATGAAGCGAATAGAAACCAAGCTGAAGATATTAAACCCGCAATAGTGGCCCACGTGTGTCGCGTTCCGGGACCAGCCTGTGTATAGCCGGCTACAAGCAGGCCGGCATAATTGTGTCGACTGGTGCGGGATAATCATTTCCCGTCAATCAACCCTCTAACTAGACTCCACTTACCAGGTGCAGTGAGGTCAATTTGCCATGTCCGCATAAAGAAACAGCGAATGTGTATAGTTCATTCTTTATGGGCAGATATTATCAATTATCGTTCGCTTTAACGGTGAAGGAAAACATCGTGAGGAAATCTGCATACCTCAGAAGTTCTCTGAAATTCGAAGGTATGTGAAGTCCGCCAACCCGCACTAGGCCAGCGTGGTGGACTAAGGCCTGACCCCTCTCTGTAGTAGAGGAGGCCCGTGCTCAGCAGTTGGCAGTATATAATACAGGGCTGATTGAATTTCATTCATATTTATTATAATTATTTAGGCCTATGTTCAGCAGTGGACGTCATGTGGCTGATGATGATGATGATGACGATGATGATTATTATTATTTATGGACAGCCATAGTGGTTATCATCAAGCAAAACACGCTTCTAATCAGAAATAAAATACTCAATACAAACACTATTTAGTTTAACTTAGCACCACCGCAATAAAGATATCCTCAACGCTCCGACAGATGCCGCGTCGATATCGTATCTTATATTTCATTTAGGAGACCTAGGCTTTGTTCGAGCACTTATCTTCTCTATTTTTGTAGGGGGCGAAGTTCATTGGTTCAGAAACAATGGCGGAACATTAGTAATGGGATCGGACTGTCTCGAGTAGCTCTTAGCGATAAGATTTTTCTTGTTGCTTGAGGCTTAGGAAATGCTTTGTTAAATCTTTTAATGGCTTCAGTGCTAAATAGTTTTAATGAAAGTTGCTTGAAACTCATTTAGAAGTTAGCTTTAAAATAAAAATTATTTTCTTTGATATTTTTTATACAAATGAAATCTTGCGTAAAATAGCATTCATTAGTTGAAATGAAATTAAATGAAATCATTTATTCGAATCCATAAAATGTTACACATTACTTAGATTCAGTAAATTTTTACTCTACCACCAGTTCGGAAAGCAGTCTCCACCAGAGAAGAACGGGCAAGAAACTCTAGGGTTGCTCTTTTCAAAATCAGTTAAAGATGCAAAAATGGATTAATACTGGTACGAGTAAGAAGTCGCGTCGTAGGTCTATCTTCCTCGCACGTTAGGGCCGAAATTGCAGTGACGTGACACACATTGTCACGGGTATTTTTCATCAGTTATTATAGGTATATGTCTTGTATCAGGTATATGATTTATATTTTAATATTTTTTAAGCGTGGTTTCGAAAATCTTTTTGCGATCCTATTATAGACTTAGTCGTCAGAAAAGCGATAAAAACATATTAAGATAAAAACATTTCAGCGTTTTAAACCATACCTTATTTGAAATAAAACCCATTGCATGCAGATAATTAAAACTCTTATTTCAGTTTGGAATCATAAAAAGACTAAGCTACATATCGCAGGCGACTAAAACTTTTAAAAATGCACTTTTATCATCCGTCGAGACGTTGACGACGCAATTTTTCGGGTTCACATCCCATGATGAACCAAATAACTATTCTAGGATTTTAATATGCCATAAACTATAACGATACGCCGTTCTAATTCATAGAAAAACACACCAAACACTTTGAGAATAGAGTTTAAAATCAAGTTTGAATCTTGCAAAAATATCTGAGTTGGTGTGACGAATCACAAAAAATCTTTTGCTGATTCTCCACAAGTGCTATCAAGTTGTAACTCTTGTAGCGTTTAATATAAGGTTTATAGTCAACTGTCTTATATTTACAAAGGTGTATAAATATATTGGTATTGTACAACAAGCCCTGAGTGCGGGGCTGTCTTGGCAGGCTTTATGTCTGTGCGAAGATGGTTGAAAGCTTCTTACAGTTTCAGAGTAAAATGTTTTCCTGGTAGACATTCCCTTATAGTTAGTATTGGGTTAAAGTCTAACTTTGATGTGCTGTGATTAAAGCTGACGTTGCGATTTGTTTGACAGCTACTGACTAACCCGCATGTTAGTATCTCGACTCACCTGTGGTGAACGATACAATTATATTTATTTCTAACTGAAAATACACTTAACTGACTTCATTAGTTGCTATCTCGAATCCCAAATCATAGGTTTTTTCTAAACAATAAATGCTCCGGTTTAAAAGTCTAGTCACGGTGACGAGTTTAATACAGATGAGCGAGTTATAATTCCTTGTATTGATTCTGTTTATGGGTATACGAGCGAAGAAGTCATCTCGTCAAATAAAAATACCAATGTAATGCGACGGGAAAACCAGGCTTACCTGAAACAAAAAATGAAAATAATTAAAACGCGTATAATGAAATTATGTAAAGCATTGCTGAAACTCATTAATTAGGTCAGCGTAGCGTAGGGTCTTTATTTAATTACCAAAAAGATTAAATTTTCCGTGTCACAGAGTTATGGCTTTCATATGCAAATCGACGCGCGAGCTCTGTGAATGAACTGAGGTGACACACGGTCGTCTCTATTGACTAGCGATAGATTTAACTAAAGCTGGCACATTCACAGTACTCACATCGATACAATTTTATACAATACTAGCTTTTGCCCGCGGCTCCGCCCGCGTGAATGAGTTTTCCCGGTATAAAAGTCCCGCTTAAAATGTAGCTTATATGACACGTTCGTAGATTTACCATAGCAGCGCCATCTATTGATTACTTACTCAACCCAGTCGAAAGGTATCGACATCTGTTAGAATCATTTGGAGTTAAGATAATTGTGACTGTCAAATAATAACAGACAAATAATTAGCAATAAATTAAAATTGCGACTATAATTTGAGATTTAAACTATCCTATCTCTCAAGTTGGATCGAACTGCACATGGTGTGCGAATTTTATTATAATCGGTTAAGTGGTTTAGGAGTCCATTGAGCACAAACATTGTGACACGAGATTTATATATATTAAGACTAGATGTACCTCGCGGCTTCGCCATACATGATCTACATAATCACCATACATAATAATAATCTACCCGTGTGTCAAATTTCATCCAAATTCGTTTAGTTGTTTCTCCGTTTACTTCTAACAAACATCCAAACATTTTCACAAACTTTCGCATTTATAATATTAGTAAGATGTAAAAAAACGTAAAAAAACCTCGTATTGTTATAATTGAAGGCACAGATACATAAATGTAAACAAAACATCTCGCTATATTTTTAGACGTTGTTGATGCGTTGTCATGACAACCTATGTTTATTCACTGATACTGCATACGCGCAATCTTCGAATGTATTTTACGTACCAGCTTGAGATTATAATTGACCTATACAGATTTTTATCCTAATATAACAAAGTGCTTTAAAGTGACTCCACTATATCTGATATTAATTGGTTTTCTGTATTAAATTATAGTACTTTTTTTTAATTATATTTATAGTTGATACGGTTGTATTGGTGTAAGCTAGCAGTTATACTCGTCACTTACTTGCTCCAAATGCAGTGTAGGTAACTACATTATGGGATGTAGATCAGGAGATTCTAGTTTCATTTTTCAAGTTGCGAATCACTTTCTGTGGATTTTTGAAATATGATATATCAGGAATTGGATTCCTTTGGGTGCTTCTCGGGAAGTGGTAGCTGCTCGAAACAACGAATCTAAAGTATTTCTATAAAATGCACGATAGGTGGGTATTGACGAATATATTAAAACGGGATAAGGGCAGCTAGAATAGTATAGTTTACATCAATTGCAGTATATCAATGACAATTCTATTGTGCGCCATCCTGTGCGACAGTACGCCCCATTCCGCTTTGATAGACGCGAATGTAATATTTATTTAGTCTCTCCATATCAATTTTCGTCGTAGTACAGCGAATAGCGTTTGCATCCAAATGTATTCGAGAGACAAACATCAACATGTACAATTTAAGCTATTTTACATACATTTTGATTTCGATCAATATTACGTGGGCGTGATGGGAATTTAGGTTTAAGTGTTATGTGTTTCAATCATCGGCTGTCATTAAGTTGTCTGTACACTGTTATTTCATCATTATTGAGGACCATTATCTGCATATCTGGTATCTCTTGTATGCGAGGGACCCTCTACGTCGGTACCAGAGCAATGTCTATTTCTGCTGCCAAGCAGTAGTGTCTATGCAGTATTGTGTTTCAGTTTGAAGAACATTGTGGCCAGTTTAATTACTGGCATAACTTTAACTGATAGCTTGAGTTAGAGTTGGTATTGATCACGGGTTAAATGACAAAATATTCAGTCTTATAAAAAATCCCATAGCCAATTCAAGACGGGGCAAAAGAAAGAAAGCTCGAGCCTTAAAAATTCAAGCTTCCAAATAGAAGTTAAAAATCTTTCGCTCCTGAAGTTGGTGCTAAAACAAAAGTTTTCGAAAGCGTTCTATTGTTTCTTTAATAAAAGTGGGGTGGAAGTTCGAGACCCATTTGAGGTAAAGACACGTCGCAGGTTCGCCGTGGATCTTTAGAATTGTGACACCTATTTGGTCTAGTTGTAATACGGTAATCGTCAGAAGTCAGTTGAGCGGAATTGGAATTTGTTTTTGATATAGCGAGAGGCTCACCGCATGATTTGGTACATACCAAATTGCGAAGATATCGGTGTACTGTGGGTGCCTTATTCTTGTCCCTGCTTAGTGGCTACCCTTACATGAAAAAAGCTTATCTATACTTATAATATTATAAAGCTGAAGAGTTTGTTTTTTTGTTTCAACGCGCTAATCTCAGGAACTACTGGACTTTGAAAATTCTTTCACTAATAGGAAGCTACATTACTCCTGAGTGCTATAGGCTTTTTATCCCGGAAAAACTTTTCCACGCGGGTGGAGCCGCGCGCAATGCTAGTTTATTATATAATTAGGTACAACTTGAACTTAATATATATGTGAATCTACATATACTTTAAATCAATTTATCAATTTTCCAATAACCCTATACCGTTTATTTGTTACAAATAAACTCCCCATCGTGATTTAAATACCACAACCATTGGTAAACTCGGCGAGTTCTCGAGTGCACTACAAAAGCGAGAGTGTTGCCGGGTTTAAATAAAAATATACAAAATCTACAATTTTTTTTATTACTAACTCACTTTAAACTGGTGGATCTGAAAGTAGGTTTCGTCTAATTTATTGTATAATTTAGGCGAGTGCTGGAAAATTGATATAACGGATTTAAATGTATACTCTAAGGGGAGCTAGCCTATTGTATGTGTAGAACGTCAATGCAATTCCAAGCAACTTGTTATTTTTTCGTATCGTAAAATATGAATTGAGTGCAGTGAAGACATTTTGATGCACTGAAATAAAATATTACTCCAAATTGCTACGGTCGAAAAACCTGCTTGAAGTAATCACGGACTGATAGACAACGCAGCTCAAATTAGTAGCATGCAATTTTGCGCAGAACACAGGGTAATTTTGCCAATGCGTTACTAAATGAGACCACATAAATGTCTTCTTCAAAATAACACTTACAATAAGTTATTCGAAACGCAGATGTAAAATAAAAAAGTATCATTTTCAAACAAAATAAATAACAATAAGTAATTTTCATTTTAAACGCCCTAATGCCACTAACTGCTTTAACAGAATTCACCAGAACGGCAACATCATATTTTCATTAATAATACATTCAAGCACACACCGCATATTCCGCATATTCGCATTAAACTACAAAAGGATAAAAAATTAAGAAAGCGAAAACCGGGATTTTGGTGAAAATATTAGTTATTCATGGATGAGTTTTTGCTCGGATATTAGCAGTGTTAAAGACTGTGGTTTAATTTAGTAACGCAATGTAAAAATTACCCTGTATAGGTAAGGTAAGCGAGCATTAAAAATGTTTGCCCTAATTTATTCAATCGGGTACACAGCTAGAACCAATAAATCTTTTACACCCACATACAGGAATACCTTTTAAAAACCCGGCAACACCGAGCGGGAGTGAAATAAAACTTTTTAAACTTTACCCGGTTTCCGTTTATTTCGCGCTCCGCTGTGCTCGTCGATTTGATTTATTGTTTTCAGTGCAGCATTTGTTTTGAATCACCACTTCGGCGGCGTCGTGCCGCGTGTTCCAACGATCAAATTGTTATGAGTTTATGAACTTGATAGTGTTTTGTTAAAGTTCATGTATTAAATAAATAAACTCTGAGGACTGTGGCGTTTTTTCCTCGTTATGTTAAGATATTCCTTCCCTTTCTTTTATATCAACTCCACTTTTCCTTCCCTAGCCCGATTCCCGTCCCCAATGTCCGTGTCCTCTGTACCTGTCAGACCGTGCTGGTTGTTAGTTCTCTCGCTGTAAGTACTTTGAATTATTAAAATGAATACTTATGTACCTTTGTAAATTGTTATTACATTCTCGACCCTGTTATGAGTTGTTATAATTGCTTTTTACATGCCCACATGACTAATAAAGGCTTTTAATTAATTTTATTTTACTCAAAAGTCGTTATAATGTAAATGATAATATAAATATTGTATCATATTCATGTAGGAACACTACTTATTCTCTTTCAGGGGTAGGCAGAGTTGGTTTCACACTCGCAACTATGTTAAGTAGGGATCATGTGGTGGTGGTTAACTGGTGGTAGGTCTCTCATATGTAAGAGTCCGTCTGGGTGGGTACCACCGCAATGTCTATTTCTACCGCCAAGCAGCAGTGTACAAGCACTGTTGTGTTTCGGTTTGAAGGACATTGTAGCCGGTGTAACTACAGGACATAGTGAGACTTAACATCTTATGTCTCAGGATGACGAACGCACTGGAATGCCACACAGTACTTTGTAAGTCAAGGTGCTGGATGGTGTTGCTACTGTTTATGGGTGGTCGTATTGCTTACCATCAGGCGAACGGCATGCTCGACTCGTTATTCAACGCAATGAAAAAAAATGTATACCTATTATATATGACTTGTTAACATTCACCGGGAAAATTTCAAGCCATCGGACTGATATTGATTAGACAAGTATCATTTTTGCACCCGATCTAAAAATCGAACCCGGAAATCTACTACGGCAGAGGTACTACGTTAGTTACGCCTATAACTACACTACCGAGGCAGTCAGTAATATACAACTTACTAGGTGTTGCCCGCGGCTTCGCCTGCGTGGAAAGTTTTGTCCGCTACAAAAGTTCTTAAAATACAGTACGACGCCAGCGCCATCTACTTAAAGAATCTGATTAAAAATATCCATTATTTCCTATGGGGGAAATTACCGGGATAAAAAGCCTATGTGTTAATCCAAAGTTAACCCGTGTGCCAAATGTCATCCAAATCCATTTTATAGTTTCTGCGTTTACCATACCATACCATACCAGCCCTGTATTATATACTGCCCACTGCTGAGCACGGGCCTCCTCTACTACTGGGAGGGTTTAGGCCTTAGTCCACCACGCTGGCCTAGTGCGGGTTGGCAGACTTCACATACCTACCCTCGAAATTCTTATGGAGAATTCTCCGGTATGCAGGTCTCCTCACGATGTTTTCCTTCACCCTTAAAGCGAACGATAATTGATAAACAATTCACAAGTAACTTCGAAATGTCAGAGGTGTGTGCCTTGGGTTTTGAACCTCCGGACATTGTCTCGGCAGACCGTTCCATTCCCAACTAGGCTATCATCCACTTTGCGTTTACCTCTAATAAATATACAGACATCCAAACATTATCACCAACTTTCGCATTTATAATATTAGTAAGATAAGATTAAGAAGGTATTTATAAAATAAAGCATAAAAGAAAATAACAGTTTCGCTTCCTAACAAATTAGGTTCCTAACAAACCTAAGAAAATCAAAAACACAATATAGATAAGTGACAATAAGGTATATCCAATCACAAGAGCATTGTTGCGATCGATTAACATTTAGATATTATCTGTCCGCGCAACGATATATCATGCGGTGGTAATTGTGTTGTCATGTACACAAAGAACGTTACTCATATATGTCGTCTATAAATTAACACATTCAATACTGATTCATCATGGCATCGTTCATTAATTTTGTTGTGAAATCATGACTGATTTTAGTGTTTCGGTGAAGATGAAAGATGCTCAATCTACTACGAGGTATTATGTAAGCTTTAAAGGCAACTAAAATATTTCATCATATCGAATTATACCACTTAATTCAGGCTATTTTACCATGTTTTAAACGACTTATCAGTCAGTTCACTGGTGGTAGGTTTCTCATGTAAGAGTCCGTCTGGGTGGGTACCACCGCAATGTCTATTGCTACCGCCAAGCAGCAGTGTGCATGAACTGTTGTGTTTCGGTTTGATGGACATTGTAGCCAGTGTAACTACTGGACATAATGAGACTTAACATCTTATGTCTCAGGATGACGAGCGCAGTGGAATGCCACACAGTACTTTGTAACTCAAGGTGCTGAAGGGTGTTGCTACTGTTTATGGGTGGTCGTATCGCTTACCATCAGGCGAACAGCAGGCTTGTCTCGTCATTCAATGCAATAAAAATAATACTGTTTGGAAAGGAAATATTTTTATAGCCGAATCCAGAATGGCACTCAAGATTCATTCTTAAGACCTCAAGTGCTAGTCTTTAAGTTCGGTGTAGTTATGCTACTGTTTACGAGGAGTATTGGCGGTTATTCTAAAGAAAGAGAGAATTGTTCCAACTAAAATAAACCGTATTACCAAGTATTAAACACTTTAATCGTGTGTAAATAATATACGCAAGATTTAAAACCTTCAAGATTATTTCTATTTACTCTTCGCCCGAAAATATTTCTTCTCGTAAAATTAAACATAGCACCATTAAGATATGAATAATCTTTACCATAATTTCTCTAATAAATTACATATCGAACATGGCGTTTGTTTCCCATACGGCCATAAATAACGCTCGTCTTAAAAAGTAGCCGCTTGGATAAAAGAACAAAAATTAACCAGTATAAATTGATCCGTGGTTAAACCAGTGTTACCTACATAAAATATCATTTTACTGGAAATTCGTAATATACGAAACGGTTAAATAGAATTTCAGTCCAATGAGCCGATTATGAAATAGAGTGTTCGATTTCCGCACCCGAACCAAGTCGCCGCTACAGCTAGCAATATATGAAAACAATAAAATATAATCATTTAATAGCTTTTTATAATTAGTCTAACTTTATTTATAGTTCGCTTTAGATCGAATACACAGTTGATGAAAATATTTGAGAAAACTACACCAATTTAAATTTCAATACTTTTATCTTCCAATAGAGGGATCAATTAACATTGGTTTCTAAAGTTTCCATAAATAGGAGCAAGTATCGTCAAAACTACACGCATCACTATATAAAATCTTATATCCACTATTATCAAGGACTAAGGTTGAAAATAGAATGCAGCAGATGATTCCAACCGTAGACAGCTATGTTTTTCAGTGGCTTTTAAATAGATGTTGAAAGAAGCAGACAGCCATCAAGTAGCTCTAATAGGCGTATAGTACAAAAATACATTACAAATCGCGTTGTTGGTGGGATCGAGTCGTGTTTACGTGGTAGGGGCTACATTTTTAGATTATTCATTATTCATTCTAATGAATTCTAAGCGCATGCGGTTATAAACTTTCAGACTTTGGGGGAAAAGAATTGTTTCGAAATGAAATATAATATGATTATTAAAATTTTTATTTAGGTAAAAATGGTTTCTGTTATGGAAATAGAAGCGAGGTTTTTTAGGTCACGCGGGATAAGAGATTGTGACACTTATCGACAATTAATAACGCCCGATTTCGATAACCAAACGCAATCGCTATCTTTGGATCGATCGTGAAAAATCATATTATCTATAGCTGACTTACTCTTATTGGTCGGGGAGTCACGGTGAATTTTCACGGCTTTTTTTAAACAGCTTTTTAATATGGATATATTAGCTATCTATAATAACACCGTTGTATTCCGTGTCTATATTAACGGTTAATGAAAAAAAATATTAAATGACGTACAAAAATAAACGTTTTATTTATTATATTACAAACTTCGCAAGCAAAAGTAACACATTTACACCGAATTAATTCATTAAAATACACTGTTAAATGACGTTCGACACCGCAGGTACCACATTGTTATAATTTGTATCCAAACCACGCACGTGACTGGTGGTAACCGTAATAGAGATCTTTATTAAAACACGAATATACAAAATTATAAACCTTTTTAAATATATGAAATCCGACAGTTATTACGTCATAAATGTTAATGTAGGTGAGTAGGAATAATATATATTTTTTTCATTCGAAATGCTCTATATAAATGATGGTATTGTAAATGGACACCGTTCATGGCTGGACAAACTAAGATCTCTTGGTGTTCTCGGGAAAATATCATGTAAAATAAGTTTAGCGAACTGTTGGTGCACTAGACGAGCCACTTCTGGAATGAAGCGTCAGCTTATAAAAAAATCTAATTTATTTATTTATTCTCATAGGAAAACATACAGCATATAATACAACCTTTTGTCTGATTAAAATAAAGTAATATATAAAGTGGTGAGTAGTAGTGGTGTAGTGAGTGGACGATAGCCTAGTTGGGAATGGAACGGTCTGCCGAGACAATGTCCGGAGGTTCGAAACCCAAGGCACACACCTCTGACTTTTCGAAGTTATGTGTGTATTGTGTATCAATTATCGTTCGCTTTAACGGTGAAGGAAAACATCGTGAGGAAACCTACATACCTGAGAATTCTCGATAGGAATTTCGAGGGTATGTGAAGTCTGCCAATCCGCACTAGGCCAGCGTGGTGGACTAAGGCCTAACCCCTCTCGGTAGTAGAGGAGGCCCGTGCTCAGCAGTGGGCAGTATATAATACAGGGCTGGTATTATTATTTTTATTATAATATATAAAGCCAATAAAGTTTTCACTATTAAATAGTACCTACAGGTTTGTGGAGTGAATATTATAATATGTAGCACAAAAGTAACTATTACTATACTATACTATACTATACACAAAAATAAAAAATAGCTAATTCTAAAATAAGGCACTATCATAAAATTACTTAATATGTTATTATGCTTAAGCTATTTCTCGCTCTCTGAACAGAATTAGCTACAAATTCTAACAGAACTATTTCACTCAATGCACTTGAGTGGAGGTCAAGAGGACCGTCCCTCAAGTTCACTCATTATTTCATTAACCTCACCGCACTTCGTTTGTTTAATTTGGATACTGTGATGATCCACTGATTGCTTTAAGAGTTAAGATGCTGTAATGAAAATTATTACTCGTTATAAACTATTTGTAAACTTTAAAGTATAATGAATAAAGTATACTTTTAAGTATAATTATTAGCGACGATAGCCTAGTTGGTAGTGGAACGGACTTCCGAGACGAATGTCCGCAGGTTCAAAACCCAAGGGCACGAACCTCTGACTTTTCTAAAAAGTTATGTGTGTATTCTTTGTGAATGATCGCTCGCTTTAACGGCGAAGGAAAACATTGTGAGGAAACCTACATACTTGAGAAGTTCTCTGAATTTCGAAGGTATGTGAAGTCCGCCAACCCGCACTAGACCAGCGTGGTGGACTAAGGCCTAACCCCTCTCAGTTGTAGAGGAGGCCCGTGCTCAGCAGTGGGCAGTATATAACACAGGGCTGGTATGGTATGGTAAACTTTAAAATATTTACGATATTCTAAGTGGTAGGACCGGCTCATTTGGGATAGTATTACATTCGCCCAAAAAATATCATGAAGATAAAACTTTGGATACGTAATACAAATCACAAATGTCAAGGAAACCATTCCTTATATCAAAGTAGTGGGAAATGCGATAAATTTATATTTTGTAGCGTATTATGCAAGCTAAGGATTTCAATATATTCAAAGTCATAGTGTCTGTCTGTCTGTCGAGGATGACATGAGATGCTCTCTCTAATACAAAATGCTGAAGTGAGTTACGAATTTTAGATCTATGCCTATCCTGGTCGATTAAAGTCTATAACTAACTGAGTAATCTTCTAAATCAAGAATTAGTTATGTTTAAAAGTTGTTGAACCAAGAAATACCAAAAACTGATGTAAGCTTCCAGATTTTTCTAAGTGGTTGAAGCAAGCCACGACGTAGGTACTATTTACCTGCAGAACAATGGACTAGAATAAAATTAATTTAACTTTTATATACACTTTTGTAGCGAATTTGTTGATGCATTTGCAATTAACATCGATGCTTTATTTCTGTGGTGGTATATAAATATTATGCAAGACAGCGGGTAGCAGCAGCCGCTCGCAAACCGCCTAATTGAGTAGACAATCAATAAATGTATTTATCAGTGCTTGCATTTTATTGATTACACCGCAGAGCCTAAATTTCTTTTATCAATAAAGATTTAACTTTATATAGCGCCATCTATACAACGAAGCCGGAGCTACAATCCTCCCGGCAGAATATAATCCTGCGGGAGCATCCTAGTTTCTAATCTTAACGCGAGAGTGCGCTACTAACATAGATCGGTAGGACAAGCCTCTACCATTGGTTCAGAACTAGTAGAGTTTCAGTTAATTTTAGGGATTGCATTACATAAACTCAAACTATTTAAATAATATAGCGGTAATTATTGGGAACTCTTTTATTGTTTTGCAATAAAAAAGGAGTGTGCCGGTAATATTCGGATAATGATAGTTGAATATTGAAAAAAATAATACAATGAAATTATTTGAAGTGCCAAAACTATGATCATCCAACTTGATGATGGTGGGATTTACCTATATCATAAATACATACTATCCTGCTAATATTATAAACGCGAAAGTTTGTAAAAATGTATTGAGGTTTGTTACTCTTTCACGCAAAAACTACTGAACGGATTTTGATGAAATTTGGCACATGAGTTAATCATGTTTTGGATTAACACATAGGCTACTTTTTATCCCGGGAAAATACAAAGCGGGTCTTTTACCGCGGAAAAACTCATGCACGCGGGTGGAGCAGCGAGCAAAAGCTAGTGGTTCCATATTATGGTTACTATTATCTAATATTGTAAATTTGTTACTGTTTTTAAAATAAATCATTTTTGTTTTCAGCTTATCGAAATTTGACACTAATTGCGTCACTACCTAACCCTCTAGGGATAAAGGCAAAAGGCAAGGCATATGTAAAAACCTTTATATTATGTAAGACCCCACGTCCATGTGATAACATTTCCATGTATTTTTAATTTTGTTTATTAACATCGCCTACGGCACGGCGAGGAAATTGGGTCAAAGTTTCTAAGGAAAATGTTACACGGCAAAAATATTAATAATCAATGGAATTTGCTCACTTCACATTACGTTATATATATTTTAGCTTTTATTTAGTTCAATAGGTATATTTCCCATAAAACGTATTTTTAAAAACCCAATTACAAGAAAAGTAACCTATTCGCCTGATGTCCATAACGGAAAACTGTGACTTAAGAGACATTGCATGTTCAATGTGGAGTCGATGCTACAGTCAGCACAGAAAGGTATCAAACATTATGTAGAAGAGATTTTAACGACCGGCCAAGTCATGTGTCAATGCCACGTGAGGTATCCGATGCAAATGCCTGGAAAACTCGCATAAAATGTTCTAAAATGCTCTACTTTAGAATCGAAGTCAGGACCTCCAGGATGATAACTCATATACGCTGCCAGTTGCCACTAAGCCATGAGTACGATAAATTTCTTAGATAAAATTCAATTAATAATCACGTTTGTGCAAATCTTCAGTACGTTTGCAAATTAAGTCTACATGTCGTGTAAAGTTGTTACAACTTTATCAAATAAAGACGAATTGCTTTGTTCGTCTAAATTACATTCGCTTGAAAGAGAATTAGAGGCTTCGCACGTATTTTTCATGTGAACGTTAATGATAAATCCAAAAAAATATGTACAGTCAGCCACATAAGTAGCTGTACAAATTCAAAATTTAAAATTGCCTTTAAAGTTAAGCGTCTGAATCAACAATCGTTTTTTCTTCACTAAAATAAACTTCATGGGGATAACTTTATTTTAGATAAAAAAAAGAATATTCGGACTGGAGTTAACGTGTAGGAGCGTTTTGAAGTTTTTAGTTTGTTCAGCTACTTTTGTGGCTGATTGTACATATTTGCATGACATCTTCTTGTAATCAAAATTGTGAAATAGCTAAGGTTTTTTACAAATGTAAGGCAGAGGCAAGAGAAGCTAGGACGATAGGTAAGCAAATTAAAGACGATAAATGCTAATTGAGAGTATCCTTATTAGAAGTGAATGTACAAAAAGATTATCAAATGCAGATTACACAATGCTAGTCTTCCTAGCTCTATGTGATATAGTCATATTATTGTATATTTTTATAGCGACGATAGCCTAGTTGGGAGTGGAACGGACTGCCGAGACGAATGTCCGCAGGTTCAAAACCCAAGAGCATACACCTCTGACTATTCTAAAAATGTTATGTGTGTATTCTTTGTGAATAATCGCTCGCTTTAACGGTGAAGGAAAACATCGTGAGAAAACCTGCATATCTGAGAAGTTCTCTATAGGAATTTCGAAGGTATGTGAAGTCTGCCAACCCGCACTAGGCCAGCGTGGTGGACTAAGGCCTAAGCCCTCTCAGTAGTTAGAGGAGGCCCGTGCTCAGCAGTGGGCAGTATCTAATACAGGGCTGATGTGGTGGTGGTGGATTGTATATTTTTTAAACATAGTCCAATAAACAAGAACAAATAAACGAAATACCCAGAAAAACATTAAAAATGACAACTGATGGTTCAATACCACAAAGCACGCGATAACAGATTAATTAAAACCCATGAATGTAGATTTAATAGCTTAATACGCGAACAGACACCAATCCAGCTGAAGTGATTTACCCATTAAAATTCACCGCTTACCCCGAGGCAGTAACAGCTGCTTCAAGCGGAACCTTCGAGACATCACGACCTGTTGTGTGATACGAATTTAAAAGGCTGGTAGATGTCTAAACAATTTCTTCTTAATCCTATTTATTTCTTTTAAGACCTACAGCCCACCTACAGTCCATGATTCTATAGGAATTGTAGATGTTTACTAGTAGAAGAGATCACTAAACATCAGATGGCGCACTTGTTTGCTGGCCTATGATTTTAATAAAATGGGGTTGTTTTTGTTGCTGGTTGTAAATTTACAGCATTATCAACCTTACATGCACATCGAGGGGACGGCCAGGGCACTATTAGTTTGCTATTTAAATTCTGTCCGATTATTAGATTAAAAGCCTATTACCATTGGCACAATGCTCGAGTCCTCTGACCAAATTCTTTATAAGACTTAAATCTTAGTGTAGGGATCAGGATAATGTGTTACATTGGTTTTGTTTTTCACTTAATATAAAGTTTAGATAAATTTACCTATACAACCTTTTTAAAAATCCAAATATCTGAAACAGTAGAAAATGAATTCTTCAGCATCGAGCCATTTACTATTCGAACAGCGTAGCGCAACAAAGCTGTTGAAGAAAAAGAATCGATGTAACCTTGTCTAGACCTACAGATCGGAACCTGCGATATTGTGTTGAATAAATTATTAGCTTACAATTGTGTTGAAGCTAAAACATTGAATTTTCTTTTACTATTTTCTAACTAGAGGATAATAATACATATTTAGAGTCTATATGAAGAAAATTATTGAACAGTGGTTTATTTTTTACAATATGTCTACCACCACTGTCTAACGTAGTTGTATTACATAGTTCTCTTCCATATTCATGAATATCTAATATATTTAACATTGATTTATTTTAAAAAAATCCTTAACAAAAAACAAAACATCACGATTTCCGTAAAGTTTTCGTAAAAATCTCGTTAATTATAATTCAAGTATTCACCTCGTGACGCCGGGCTTGTCAAAGGCGCGTTGTCTGCCACGTGTCTAATCGACGCCGACTCACGACAGAGTATTTTGTGACTTGAATAACAATGGTAGGGGACGCCGGTGGTCTTCCTTTACTGTTTCTTAGTTTTAGTTAGGATTAAAAAGTGTGATTTGGTTGTCTAGAATATTAGGATATGTATAGACGCTTGTTTTTTTTTAAATAAATTGAAGAGACGAGCAATTCCCTCGCTTGATGGTAAGCGACTCTACTGCCTATAAAAATAGGAACACTACCTGTTCCGATATACTTTTTAGACACTGAATTAAGCTAGTCATTTGAGATGTCTAATAGGAACACTGGCTATTAAAATAATGCTTGTTGCAAAACAAATAGACACTGCGGTTGTCTATCCATACAGGCTTTCGCGTACAAGAGACAAGAATTAGCTTTGTCATAAAAACCCCAACAAAACTCAAACAATGTTTTATTCCCAAAAATATCTTCTAAGAGATTCGTCAGTACCTCCCGGTTAGAAGTTTTTTAGTTGAGAACTCGTAAATTTTTATGCGCTTCTTTATGGTCCACTCGTGGACACGTGCTTTACTAAATTGGTGATAAAATCTGAGAGTTGAAGATAAGGAGTGAGTGCGGGGGTATTACTTTAAAATTATCTAAAGAGGCCGTGTGTTTTATCTGAATGCGCACGACTTATCTCCGAAGGGGTAGGCAGAGGTGCAACTAGGACGCCTACGCTTTGAGATGCTTATATCCGTCAATCAAGGGACCTCTCGCTGTATTGGGTATAAATTCCGATCCCTAGCAATTTAGACATATTTCTTAGGCAGATGTGTGAACGGACCGGCTTTGCAATACTAGGGGCACAGCCAAGCCACTGCGTGCCGACTGGTGGTTAGTTTTAAAGCCTCATTTTCATTTTCCAAATTGATAAACTAAACACATTTAAGTATTTTTTGTTCTTTTTAATTCCTGGGTATCTGACATTTTGTTAATTATTTAGATTTAATAATTGTTAGCATTCTATGATAAAGAAATCATTCAGTTAATTAGTTTGAGTTCCATTTCGATTTCCCAATGAAAACGTTGGATATAGTAAACATTTTCAAAAATATCATGTGCACGGATTTCATTATTGTCAAGAAAAAAAGTCTTTATGGATTATATAAAAAGCGTTATACACACGGACGCGACGCACAGACAACAATAGGTCTGAAGCTGCGCTGGAGTGGGGTTATTTTAATGTGATTGGCGCGGGCATCCCGCCCGTCTCGGTGCCGCGTCACTACATTATTAATGCATCCCTTACGAAGGGGACACACGGCCGGAAACAATAGCTAGCCAAGTGTCGAACAGAAAAAAAGATTTTTATTTTGTGATTTAGGAGTGAACAAATTGATTTAACTAATTCAGCTATTATTTTATTAATAAACCTTAATTGAACCTGTTCACGTAATATTAAATGGATTAGAAAATCGATCGTCCTCAGCGAAAAGTTTTATTTTCGAAAAATCATTTTATAATCACTTAATGACGATTCCAAAATGGTTACAATAACAAGATTCAAATTTATGTACACCAGATAAACTGTGTCAATTTTTTTTTGCTTCTGTTAGACAAACAACAGAACCGTACGAATCTCGCCTTACAGTCTTGCTTCACAACTAATTATTTCGCTGCATTTAGGAATTCCCTTTGCATCGTCCAAGTCGGCGAAAATATTGAAATAACTGCTATTCACTGGCGAGTTTTATTGTTATTTTATTATGAAAGTGTTTTTATTATGACTACTGGAGGTGAGACTGCATATTTTGAGTTTTCAGGTAAATGAATTATGTTATTGAAATATTTAATTTATGCGTTTTTGATGGTTTTGAGTAGTATTTCGGTAGGTAAAGATTTTTTTTAATAAATTAATATTATTGCGTGTTGCTACAAACCGTATATTCGAGTGTTCGTTAGAAATTTAAAATACTTTTTTCAAGTTATGTCTTTTAATTTTAGTATTAAAATAAACATGTTAATTACCCAGCGATGCACTGTAACATTTTATATTACATAATTTAGTTTAGCACAAGCATTTTTTTTTAAATATAATTGATTTTTTGCGAATGTAACTGAACTGGAAATATGAATGGAGGGCCTGAATTGTCACCAAAAATTTCCTTTTTTATCTATTTTCAAAACTCAAACCGACCTTTCAAATGACTATTGAATGACGTATGCACCCTCAATCCTGAACCTTAGGGGATAAGACAATGGGAATAATTATTAAGTGCCATAGTGCCACATTCCAGGAAGGCCGTTCAATGGAACAATGCGACCAACCTCTATTGTGATTTACGAAAATCTAATTCAATTCAACGATACCCTACTTACGGATATCGATAATGTTCTGGAACAATTAGATCTGGTTAAGCTTGATATTTTTTATAGGAAGGTCTTGGGTACAATTCTCAGTACGGGGAACAAATTTTAAACAAGCCTTATCTATTCTGCAATATGTCCAAAAATGTGTATTGCATAGATCCCACATTGGTATGGGATAAAGGCAAATAGAAAAAGGTTTCAGAAGGGAACTAGTCCCTGTCACATTTTGGGATGAAGCATACGTGGCGAAAAATGGTTGCTGTAGTTGCACATCTGCCTACCCTTTTAGGAACAAAAGGCGCGATGTGTGTTTGTTTTGTTATTTAAGGATCAGTATGATTAATCGGTTGACTGTGTAGCCAAACAGGATAGTCTGAATATTAGAAACACGCAATTTTCGAATACGAACAAGAGTGAAGTACTGGAATAGTCAAGAAGATACATGAGAAGTTCCCTGAATTTCGAAGGTATGTGAAGTCTGCCAGCCCGCACTAGGCTACGGACGCACGGGCCTCCTCTACACTCTCAGTAGTAGAGGAGGCCCGTGCTCAGCAGTGGGCAGTATATAATACAGGGCTGGTATGGTATGGATGCTCGCGGCTTCGCCCGCATGAAAAGCCTTTGTTGCTACAAAAGTCCCTAAAAAAAAGTACGATGCCAGCGCCATCTATTAAAAAAATCTGATTAAAACATTCGTAACTTCCCATGGGAGCAAATTACCGGGATAGCCTATTTGTTAATCTAGGACAAGGTCCACCCGTGTGTCAAATTTCATGCAAATCCGTTTAGTTGTTTCTGCGTTTAGTTCTAACAAACAACAAAAAATCCAAAATATGTTCACAATCTTTCGCATTTATAATGTTAGATCTATAATGATACATGATCATATTAGATTAGATTGTTGGACGCTAATTCTGAAACCTAAAAGTAATTCTTAACAAAACACTATATGGGCATTGTTTTTATTTTCAGGTACAGGTTCACTTTGTCGTTTTAAAAGAAAATGGTCCTGTTTAATTTCGTTACTTTGATTAATTATATACCTAGATAGAGTGACGCGCTGCAATGAAACTAAAACAAACAGGCCAATTTTCATAAGCTAGTATGCGTGACAGCTGTATCATTCGCTGTCGCTGCATCATTCTGCGTATCCTTGTGTGTGCGCATAATGATACTAGTTATTACATGGTTTCTATTAAAACAGGAAGAAACTTATATCCATGAAAAACAACAAAAAATTATTCACTCGAACTCATTTAGTGGGGAACAGTTCGCCTCTACTTTTTTCGACGCGTTTGAAACGTTCAGTGTGTGTAAATAGGTATTTGTATAATTAATCAAAGTTTCGTTACGTATTTTATTTAGCCAATTCTTTTTCTTTGGAATGGTTTTATGTTGTGTTAACTTTATTGGTATACATTTAAAATTCTATCACGCTATGCAAATTCCAAACGAATTTCAGTTATTTTATCTTTATATAAACGTTTGCGTGATTATTTATCGCGATATATCTCGTTGACGTAGGACCATTATAAATGACTTGCTTTCTATACGAAACTCCAATTAATTGGAATAAATTTTGAAAGAATTAACATTTCACGAGGGTCACAAAATATTAATTAGTTGCGATACTATACTATACTATACTACTATACTATACGGGTTTCGTTTCGAAATGTTTGAAAAATTAATAAAGTAATTAAAATATTAAACAGAACATTTTTTATATTTTGACTGTTTCATCGGGTAACATTGGTTGCGTTTTCATTAATTTATTATCACTTTAGCGTTGGAAGCCCTGTAAGTCGGACAGACGAATTGATAAAGATCGCAGGAACACCCTGGATGCATGTCGCTTTTGACAGGTTTGTCTGGAAATCTTTAGGGGAGATATAGGCTTGAACATAGGTTCAGCAGTGGACATTATGTGGCTGATGATGATGATCGCTTTTACTTAAACTTTATATAGGTAGAAAAGGTGATGTCCGCCGTTTCTATGGGTGCTGGGCCTTAAAATTTAATCAGGCTCAAACTTTATGGATATTAAAGAGGCAAAAATATGGATCTTGGTTCCATTAAAAAATATTTTTAGACTCCTCCATTTATGACTAACTTTTTTAAAAACGTTCATATAAAGTTTAGTTATTAAGCAAAATATATTACATAAATCTCAAAATCGGAGGACTTTAAAATTATACGATTTATTGCAAAGGCCTAGATTTTGGGAGTACTATCCAAATATATATAATGTATCTTAGTTAGAATTTCAAGCCCGTTTTTCCCGATATAGCGATAGTCTCGCCCCCTATCACATCATCGGACGGAATACGCGAGGCGAAAAGTGGGTGTTCTAGTTGCGTCTCTGCCTATCCCTTCGGGGATAAAAGGTATGAGTGTGCGTGTGTGTGCAGTTACTGAACTATCAAACGCTATTCATAAAGATATAGAATGTCTTCGTAGTAAATTACGTACTATAAATAGCAACAGAAAATAACTTCATATTCGTGTAAAGAATTTCGTAGTAATTTTCTATCTATAACGAAATACCAAGAGAAAATAATTCTCAGGTGTACCTGAGTTTAAAAATTGCTAAAATGATGTACGAGCGCGTAGCGTATTGACGGTAAATAACTTACGATGCTTTTTAGTCTAGACTTGAGATGGAACCTAGATAATATTTTTATTGCAAAGAAATTTAGATTTGTTATATTTATTTTAAATTCATAAGTATAACAATTTTATGATCCTGAAAGATTTTTATGCAGTAGTAACTCAATGAATATTTTATTTGGTTTTAAAACTATTTATGTATGAAAGACATTACAAAACAATGGTTCAAATCAAATAGTCCAGTGTTAACTGATAAGAGAATAATATTTTTTCGTCAGTATTTTAAATAAACGAAGTTTAATTGACGCACTCTGTCATACGTAAATTATCACTCAGCTTTAACACTAATTCAAACATAATATTAATATTTAAACTCAAGAAAGAATATAAAATTATAACTTAAACCGGACAATGTGGCCTAAACGACGTCGCATAAAACGTTCGGGGCGGCCCCATCGGTGATAAAAATACATTTTTGTTAGGTCATAAAGCAAGTTACAACGTGGCTCATTTACAATAATCCTTATCGTTGAGTACATAGCCTAATGATACTTTAAAAGGGGCTTCATGGCTTGTGAATGGGTAATGTTTGGGTTGGGTTGACGGAATGGAAAAACGGTGACAGTACCTATGCATGTATCTGGCGAGGTAATTCTTACAAAGTAGAGATTTATGTTAAACGACATAAAAAAACGACGTATATCTATGTGGAAATAAAATGGCCAGTATTGGAAAATAAATCTAAATAATATGAATATAATACATCATATGAATAAATCTCATGCGACTAATGGGATGTTGCTTATTACTTATGGGATGAAATACGTACGGTGAAAAGTGGGTTCACTAGTTGCGCCTCTGCCTATAAACGGCGTGAGTGTGTGTGTATATAAAAAACTAAAGAGATGTTTTTTATGTTAATTAATTTGATAATATATTTCGTTATATATAAACTTAGCAAATACTGGTGCTTTATACGCCCCTTCTCAGCCTTGGGGGATGAAGGCGTGTGCTATAAACCCTTAAATCCAAATCACATACGATCATACAAAATGAGATCAATGCTCAAAAATACAGAACCACTATTCAGACCAAGTTTCCCACACAAGCCGTACATCAGCTCCATATTTCATCGGGTGAGAGTTAATGTACACCAACACGCGATCCGCGGTGATTAAAATTAATAAAATTAGTTCCGTTGCAGGTGGTGTGGCTGAAATGTGTTTTACGTGGACACTTTATATGCCGTAATGGCGGTAAGTATTAGGGTTTGAGATATGAGGTTTGTGGATTAGTGAATATTGAAGCTATCGGTAGTAGAGTCCCGTTCCCTGCAGTGAGATAGTTTTTTTTTTTTTTTTTTTTATGGCATTGAATGACGAGCCGAGCATGCCGTTCGCCTGATGGTAAGCGATACGACCACCCATAAACAGTAGCAACACCATCCAGCACCTTGAGTTACAAAGTACTGTGTGGCATTCCACTGCGCTCGTCATCCTGAGACATAAGATGTATGATGTATGATGTATGTAGATGTAAGTATGAGCTGTTATTATTATTAGTAATAATAGAGAATATTCTAGAATCATTGAGGCAGTAGTCACAACATTGGATCTCTTTAAAATTGTTTTTTAACCGCCTTAAGAGGGTTCTCAATTCGACGTGTCTTCTTTTTGTATAGTGCATACCAGCCTAAACTTTGTGGTAGATATTTTCATCGAGTCTGGCAGTGCAAACATGACTTTTTAATACTGACTATTATAAATGGGAAGGTCAGTGAAAATGTTTGTCAGAAGTAAACGCAGAAACCACTAAACTTACTTCGATGAAATTGGGTATACCGATAGACCACATCCTGGATTAACATGCAGACTTTATCCTGGTAATTCATTTTATTTTTATTTTTAAATAGATGGCGCTGGTGTCTTACAAATGACGCTATGGATCGCCCTAGGGTTTTAGCGAATTTTGTAACGGGAAAGGCTTCTCACGCGGGCGAAGCCGCTAGCAACACGTAGTATTTTATTTAATATCAACTGACCCGCTTGCTCGTTTGCCCGTCTAAGCTATAAAAAACAAAACAAAAAATAGCAACAACTGTATACATACCAATTCGAATGTAAGTATCGATGTATCCCGCTCACAGCAGGATTGAACGTAAATAAATAAATCTAGAATCAATACATAACGTTTGAGCGTCCTGGTTTTAGCCTTGCTGCAAATATTGGACTCTGCTGGAGGCTTATGAATTATTGAAAGCCTTTATCTGTTACTTGTAAGTGATAGAGATAGATAGTCTTGTCTTACATGAGTGGGACATCGGCTTGGGCGGTTACCACTGACTCACGAGAAACTGGCTTGGTGTAGGTTTGGGCTTGCGATTTACGCAGTTTTTAAGATTAATTTCCATCTTTCTAGGCCCACCAAGAACTAATCATTGAGGTAATACAGTACTTTTGCCGTTTATCAGCAGTGTTGAAGCATTGTTGTGTTCCTAGTGTAATTATTGGACATGAAAACATTTATTGAAATTAAACATCTATAGTCACAGGTTAACAGCCTATGTAATACCATGCAGCGTTTGTGCTACAAAGTAAGGGAGTTTCTACTATCTTCCAGCTACTGCCACTGTACAATAGCTAAAAAATAAATACACTCTCATTCCACTTGCCTTAATTTCTAGGTTTCATAACATCTTCATATTCCACGATAAAAAGGGTATATTTACAATCCACTTGTATTAATAAGAGAATCGAGAGCCGATAACGGCAACCCTTTTCTTATCAATAACACGCCACCGAAACCTTTTAATATTGCACACCGTATAGGAAGATATCTCGAATATTTTATTCACGAAGGTAAAGAGGCTGACAAAGAAATGCGAGTTAGAGCGGCCTAAATAAACTCGGCCACTACTAAAGGTACTCGAAGGGTATTTGGACCATTTACCTACTCATATTGTTAGAGACGTCTCGCAGTTTTGACTATTTACTTATATTTGAGGTGTCTTGATGTTGACGGCTTTTTGGGTTGAGTACCTGTCTAAATCCTTAGTAATCTATGATAGAAAGAGCTGTAACATTAAATGCTTATGACCTCCTCCTTCTGTCGATTCCCCAATGCTGGGGGTCGTGAGCCATCAGGGAATTAACTTTTTGCGCACGATGTTCTGCCAAATATTCCGGCTTTCAGCGACATGGATAGCTGCAGCGGCATTTATTTTGAGTGTGGTGCGGATTTCATTAGTCCAGCGCTTTGGGTTCCTGCCTCTCGATCTCTTTCCACCCATTTTCCCGGTGATTATTATTTTTTGGAGATTATCACCGGGTTTGCGAGCGAAAGTATGTTTGGTTTTTGACCAAAGAACTCCAAACATTCTCCGCAGGAATATGTTGGAAAGCGTCGGCTTTGTCGGAGGTCTTCGAGGATAGATCGGTTGGTCCTAAAAATGCTTATTAATAGGTAATATTTGTCATACTTATGCGTTTATTCGGAGCGAATTAATTGGTCGTCTGTAGGTTGGAGCTCTAGACTATTTGTGGTAGAGTTCTTATAAAGGATAAAGTTCTTTTGGTGGTGAACGATCACGGTGGTATTTATCACGAAGTAGTTGCTAGACTTTATTTCTAAAGGATATGACATTGTAATGTAAAAAACATCAATAATCTCCAGAAGATTTATACATCAATATTATTACCATTCATGTATTTTTAACGAATTTTTACTCATGAAAATTCCATGATTCAATAATGTTGACTCCATAATGAACATAGCTGGTAATTTATTAATTAATAATGATTTTTAATAGGTAAATATAAATATAGAGTGCATTGAAGTCTTCATTAATATGGAAGTGAAATTTACTGAACACGACAATATTGACTGGTTATAAATATGGTGTATAATATAAATACCGATAATAATACCAATAAAAGAAAAACAGTGTTGCAAATATTATGTATATGTATTCGCAAAAATTGGCATCGTATATTATACCTAACCACCAACTAACATGAATAAGAATAAAAGGTTGAATAAAAGCAAATTTATTAATTTGCATTTTTCTGATAGGATAAAAAAAAGCGGCGATAGCCTAGTTGGGAGTAGAACGGACTGCCGAGACGAATGTCTGCGGGTTAAAAAACCAAGGGGACACACCTCTGACTTTTCTAAAAAATTATGTGTGTATTCTTTTGTAAATTATCGCTCGCTTTAACGGTGAAGGAAAATATCGTGAGAAAACCTGTATACCTGAGAAAGTTCTCTGAATTTCGAGGGTATACGAAGTCTGCCAACCCGCACTAGGCCTGCGTGGTGGACCAAGGCCTAAACCCTCTCAGTTGTAGAGGAGGCCCGTGCTCAGCAGTGGGCAGTATATAATACAGGGCTGGTATGGTATGGATAGGATATATTTTGTAACCGTCCAGATGGCGAACACCATACACAAGTCTTTAAAACCCCCCATAGTGGTACAGGTTTCTCGCTTTCCTGGATCAGACAGATCAGTCGACACTCTATCTAGCTCCTAATCCACTTACCACCAGGTGCCCCTGCACCCGTGTGAACACCTGGTCACGTTGCCATGTACAATACTGATATTTTCAAAAAGTATGAATACGCCATACCCTAACAAATTAAAATAATAAATAATAGTTTAAAACAACTAAAAAACACGCTTTATAGAAAATCCAACTAATGTAAAAAATATCATTTAATATGTAAAAAATATCTTAAAAAGCACCCCACGCTTTTTTGTATAAAATACACTTTTTCTTATCTACACTATTCTTAATTCAAATTTATTTTCTATTTTTAGTAGGGTTTTCTATAAAGCGTGTTTTTTAGTGGTTTTAAACTATTATTAATTTTTAATTTTTTAGTTCTGTTCTACTATTGTCCAACAGATGTCACTAAAAACGAAAGCGCCATCTTGTGACAAGTAGGATTTTTTTACGCATAAGAGTAGCCAGTTTAGTTGTAATTCTACTATGTTCCAACAGATGTCAATAAAAATAAATCGCACCCAAAGGAGTTACAAACATACAAACATACCAACATACAAACATACAAGTGAAGCTAATATAAAGCGTGTAAAAAAGTGTTCCGCACGCACAATCTTGCCATTAGGTATGTGAAAAAGTTGACATAATATAAAATATAGATACCTAATAATTCACAAAAAAAAACACGAAAAAAACTCCTATTATTTTTCAACTGCAATAAAAACATATTGTCTACTTAATTTCAACACAAGTTTCATCCCATTTACGTTTTCACCATTCGAAATTAACTCGCACGTTCGAGTTGTTAACGAAATATTTAAAAACGGTAAGCGCCCCGAATTCTTAATACCGGGCCCCGACCCGAGCATCGACATTATTTATTTAATACACCCGTAGGCCTTCCAGTAGTTAGATAATTGTTCCCTCACAACTCCCCTTTATCCCTTAAAATAAATAAGAAATATCGCTCTCAAAGTGGGCCCATAATTGTTTAGGCCGTGAGGTGTTAATTCTTTTACGTGTTTGTTTCGATTGTTTTGGGGATCAATGTAATCCTCCGGGAATGTTGATCAATATTTGTACCTACTTGGAGTTAGTTATTGAAAACAGTAGTAACGCCATGCTAAACGTGATTGCTGAGCGGTTTGACTGTTCTTTCCAAAATTATTGGATGAAAGTAGTTCTGGGAAATGTGACATAACAATTAATTAACGTAGTAGCTAATAAGTTGTTGATATCTTGTTAATTTGATTTTTAATATATATGGATTATGTAATCTGAATTAAATATATAAAATAAAATAAATAAATAAATAAATTGTCCTAGGTTACTAGCTGGTATGACGCTTTTGGATCCTTCTGGGTAGGTACCTACCGTCGTTTTCTATTCTCTTGCGTTTCAGTTTTAAGGACTATAGTTTGTAGTTATAAGTCGCACTACGTCTCAAGATGACAGTGCTTTATATTCCGTAGATTTGTAATAGTCTGGTGTTGATATCAGAGCAGTATTATCAGTGATCATGAGTGGAACATTTTTTCTTTGACCTTAAGTAGCTCAAAATATTTTTTCAACGCAATGTACTAAACTATTCTTTAATAAGTAGAAAATTTTATAAATATTATGACGCATGCTTTGCCGATTTCAATTCACTTGTGTATTTAGGCCATAAATTACATTCCTAGGCGGTCTAATTTACAGATCAAAAGAAGTCTTGCACATGGTGCGATATGTCATATCTAGATTAAATTTGTAGCTATATTTTACAATATAAAATTAGTCACAATTTGTAGTTTTTATGCTATACTAGGTGTTGCTCGATGCTGCGCCCGCGTAAGTGGTCTTTCCTAAAAATTCCATTATTTCCCATGGGAGGAAGTTGCAATGCAATGCAATACAATCAGCCTTATATTATATACTGCCTACTGCTGAGCACGGGCCTCCTCTACTACTGAGAGGGGCCTTAGTCCACCACGCTGGCCCAGTGCGGGTTGGCAGACTTCACATACCCTCGAAATTCTTATGGAGAATTCTGCGGTATGTAGGTTTCCTCACGATGTTTTCCTTCACCGTTAAAGCGAACGATAATATATAAACTATACACACGTAACTTCGAAAAGTTAGAGGCGTGTGCCGTGGGTTTTGAATCTCCGGACATTGTATCGGCAGACCGTTCCATTCCCAGCTAGGCTATCGTCCACTTAGCTTGGGGGCAAGTTACCGAGATAAAAAAACCTATATGTTAATCCAGTACATGGTCTACCCGTGTGCCAAATTTCATCCAAATCCGTTCAGTTGTTTCTGCGTTCGCTTCTAACAAACGGTAACCCAAACAATGTCACAAACTTTCGCATTTATATTATTAGTAAGATAAGATTTTATTGACATCATTTCATATAGATGTTGCCAACTTCATTATTTGAAGCGCATGCACTAGGTAGGGACTAAACTACTAATACATATTTTTGGTTGGAGTATCGAATCCGTAGATTATTATTTTGCACTAATACGATTCAAATTGAAATCATCATCATCATCATCATCAGCCACATGACGTCCACTGCTGAACATAGGCCTTCCCTAAAGATTTCCAGACGCATCTGTCAAATTGAAATCCAGAGAATAAATTGTAGCATCCAATAAGAAATATTACAAAAACATATAGTAATTTTCAACCATTGTCCTAAACGCAAGGTTTCTAGGGAGTTGCGTAAATGCAATTGTTTTTATTTATTTATTTATTTATTTGTTACAAGGACAACCAATGGTATACAAAAAATATAAGTTATAGTATAGATATATAAATCCAATTACAGGTTTTAACGTACAATTTCGCCCGAAAATAATTTTAACGTAAATAATTCTGTAGCCGGTCGGCACATAAAATTCCCGCGGGTTCACCGCACTTGTTACGAAATTGCTACGCGGCGTTTATAGTTTTATCGCGGTTAAAGTATTTGTACAAAACTTTTATTTGTATGAAAGTATGAAGTATTCTTTTCGTGTGAATTTGCACATTATTTTTCGTGGAACAATTTCATGTTTATGTAACGCTAGGTTTCGGGCCTGTTTCACAAGTTTCAAGCAAATTTTATTTGACTGTAAGCGTATTAAACAGCAAATTTAGACAGTAATTATTTTATTATATTTTTTTTGGGACCATACTTTAGAATCTGACTTTTGTATTATGTCGGCTTATACATTTATGTGACGAATAGCATTGACTCAGAAGTTGTGACACAGGTCGATAAGGAAAAGGAAAATATAAAGAAAAGGAATTTAGATTATTTCATAACTAGAATCTAAGGTACTGTCGATATAACCAATCATAAAAACCATGTTTTGATTATTTGTTATCTTTTATTACAGAAGGGCGAAAAAGTAGGTGAAAGCAGGCTAATGTCTGACTGCAGTTTTTCTATGAGTGATAAAATACTGGATCTTGAAAACTGTGTATAATTTATAATGTATAGCGTTGGATGAGTGAATAAATCAGCAGTAGGTGCCAAGTCGTAGCCTATCACATGGTTTAATAAAAAGGACGTCATACTTCCTCGATAATATCTAACTTTATTCTAATACTTATAAAAGATAAAGTTTGTGTTGATGGGTCTTTGTTAAAATCGAATAGATTCGGATATTTAGCGCATAGCTAAATAAAATTCCAGATAAAAATGTAAGAGTACTTTTTATCCCAGAGAAGCGCACAATGGGACACACTTTGCGTAAAGTCTTGATATTAAATATTATTCTAGATCCTTTACAACGTAATATAAATTATTCCCATTCAAATTCTATTAACTACATGAGTCTTGCTCGGGCTCTCTGAAACTTATTCGGAACTGACAAACTGTTGGCCGATGTTTGACTAATGTGGACGAGGGACGTTACTATTGTAACTCGTTTGATTCACACTCGCATGCTTGTTGGCAACCGAGTTGTATAAAATATAAAATGCAATGCAATCAGCCCTGTAATAATATAAACATTTATTGCACACAACACACACACAAATAAAAATACAATTACAAATGGAAATAGATTACAATAAAAAAATTAAAAATATATACTGCCCACGGCTGAGCACGGGCCTCCTCTACTACTGAGAGGGGTTAGGTCTTAGTGCACCACGCTGCCCTAGTGCGGGTTGGCAGACTTCACATACCCTTGAGATTCTTATGGAGAATTCTCAGGTATGTAGGTTTCCTCACGATGTTTTCCTTCACCGTTAAAGCGAACGATAATTGATAAACAACACACACGTAACTTCGAAAAGTCAGAGGTGTGTGCCTTGGGTTTTGAACCTCCGGACATTGTCGCGGCAGACTGTTCGATTCCCAACTAGGCTATCGTACACTGTATAAAATATATTATATTCTAATTACGATATGAGACACGAGTCCTTGAAACCGATTTGTTAACTTTTTTAAATTTTTATTGTTTACAAAATTATTGACTGCCTCGGTGGCGTAGTTGTATTACGGTACGACTGCAATGCTGAGGTCTCGGGTTCGATCCCTGGCTCGGGCAGAGTGATATTGGATTTTTCTATTCAGTATCAGCCCGGAGTCTGAAATTTGTGCCCGATATGGCGATAGGCTCGCCCCCTATCACATCATGGGACGGAATACGCACGGCGAAAAGTGGGTGCACTAGTTGCGCCTCTGCGTACCCCTACGGAAATAAAAGGCGTGAGTATGCGTTACAAAATTGTCTCTATTCATTATAAACATCAGCCACTAGGCGATCATTGCATCTCAACCAACGCGACTCATACTACTCACAATTTCCTAATTGACAACAATCAAACAGCGGTAATATAAGCAGTATTTAAAACTCTCACTTGTTCTACTTTTTTTAATCAACATGCAAAGAGTTTAATCAACTTCTTGTGTCATGATAACACGTGTGATAAAATTAAGTACATAAAAAAAAAATATAATCCCAATCGAGTACCAATAGTTGTTGCATAAACGTATGGGCCAACTTTAGTCCTCCTATTTGACTAATTCCTATGCAGTCTGAATGAGGAGCAGACTATGTGAGCCTCAGGTATGTAATAATATTTCGGCTGAATTCATTTTATGCAGAATAGTCGGGTATTAAAGCTCAGTTTTCGGTATTTAATATGTGCGAGATTAAAAATTGTTCTGATTCTATTGTGAGGATGAACTGTATTACATACTTTTAGTCTATTCTGGATAGTTATTTGAATTGTACCTCTAGCACGAATATTTGCGTCACAGTAAAGATTTGTTTAAGTAAATGTTTGTTTTATTGGACTATCCGCAGGTTCAAAACTCAAAGCACACACCCATAACTTTTTGAAATTACATGTGTATTGTTTATCAATAATTATCGTTCGCTTTAAAGTTGAAGGAAAACATCGTGAGGAAACATGACTGAGAATCCTCCAAAATAGAATCGCAAAGTTATGTGAAGTCTGCCAACCAGCACTAGGCCAGCGTGGTGGACAAAGGTCTAAATCCTAGTATAGCAATGTCAAACGACTATAGAGAAATATTTAAACGTATACGAATACTTCTAAAAATACCTTTTTATTCGTGCTGGGGGTATTGTTTGTTACATACATAATACTGCACATTTTTCTTTTTTTAGTGATAGGCAGGAATATATCACATACATTTCGCCAATTAAGTCCCATGTAAAAGGCGTTTGTATCATAAACATTAGGAAAATATGACACGCAAAAAATATATATTTGAATTAGATTTTTGACTGTGTATTATCTTCCTACTATTAGTCCTTATTTTATGTAAATTAAAGTAATAATAAGCTTGATAAACTCACTAGGGTCTGTAATTTTATGAGCAAACAATAAAATATCCATACGTTGAAATGTCAAACGTTCCGAGACAATAAAAACGCGCATATGCAAGTAATTAGTCTTCATTGAGCGGCAACAAAACGCTTTATAATGCTATTAGTGCGACGCAATGTTGCCTGATTGTTGCTTTGTGATATTTCTCAGATCTTACGATACGACGACGATGATGGAACGTAATTTCTAATTTCAATTGAGAAATCGTGTACAATGAGTAGTGTTAATATGTTTTATGTTTGTAAATATTTTCAGATATATGTTGGAAGTAAACGTTCTTCGTGGTAAGCAAAGACATTCAACAGTATAGTTAGTTATAGACCGGCCATCAGGCCTAAATTTATCGTCCAAAACTTATTACCAATTGATAATAAGTCGCTGTCTTATCTGACACATCCATGTGACAAGACGTCTCGATATGAGCAAATTTCATAAAGAAAGCAATATTTTAGAAGGAAATATATCAATTTGCGGATTACGATCATGTCAAAGTATGTTGTAATGCATTTAACATTGCTGTTTTTCTATTTCACTGTAGATTGAGTTACTGATTTCCTAATGTCCGCTTTGTATAACCTTAGAACTCTTTGGTAGTAGGACATATTTTATATCTGTCCGGAGAGCGAATACCGTACATACAGGCATTGATGTAAAAAACCCCATCAATGCATACAGGTGTTAAAATCTACCAGGGTCGCCCACGTAAGTGAGCCGCGTTTCGGAACTAGCTTGTGTTTATCCGGTTCCAACGGGACGGCATAATTATGTCGCCTGGCGAGGCATAACCATCGCTCGTCAGTCGATATTATCAGGACCTCTGTTTCAAAATAATTAGGTCCCATACGTATAATAGTGTTATCAACATTCGTCCTAAATAACTGTACACTCCGATGCGTCGTTAGCACTAAACGTCTTTACAGCAGATTCATTCCGTTTTACGCAGTATTTAGCGTCGGGGCCGACATTAAAACCTTTAATCGCAGTTATAAACCCACTAACAGAATTACAGTAACAAAATGTACGTATAGAGTTCTTAGCTTCAGTAATTATGTTAGTGAACGACAGTTGATCGATCGTCTATACGTAACTCGGCCATAAACTGAGCTTAGAAATTCTAAAACACTTTTATGATTTCTGAGATGCTACTCGTCAAATAATATTACCAAATAAAAAAATACAATGTTAAATGTATTCACGAATGGAATAGTTTTAGAATATACTCAGCTGATATGACTACTCCTATTATACTGAAAATCTATACCAATATTATAAAGCTGAAGAGTTTGTTTTTTCTTTTGGTTGATTCCGCTAATCTCAGGAACTACTAAACCGATTTTGAAAATTCTTTCACTAATAGGAAGCTACATTACTCGTGTGCACTCACACCTTTTATCTCGGGAAAATGTTTTTATCGGGGAAAACTTTTTCACGCGGGCGGAGCCACGAGCAATACTATATAAAATTAAAAATTAAAATATAGTATATAAAATAAAAACAAATAACTTATTTGAAAAACGCATTTAATTTTGTGTTTAAACAGGCGTCGAAAAATACGAGCACCTAAAATTTTAATACACAACAGCGAAGACCTTCACAAACCCTAATATTTCCTAGGCAAGGGTTGCGCTGTATCACCTTTTCTTTAGGCTAATGAGCTCGGGTCGACAGCAATCTAATTTTATGAATGCTCTGTCCACAGTTTCGCAGTTAGGACGCAGAATGGCTTTATTATTTTGCTGAATTAAGATCGCATGGACAGTAAGGCTTAATTTGTTTAAAATGGATAAACTTTAAAACAAATGTATTATACGTGTTATATATGGTTACATGTTTTATACGGTTTTGTTACAGACAATACCTGACTACTTACCAATAATACTTATCCCTGCTGCTGAGTTCCATCACCGTACATCGCGGCAGAACTCCAAATTCCATCCACATCATCTCGGAGGTTGGCAATCCACCACTGTACGTTTTAGCCGTCATTTTTTGCCACGTACTACTAAACTTTGGAACCAATTGCCGCCAGCAGCATTTCCGGACAGATACGACATGGCGACCTTAAAAAAAAGAGCGTATTCCCACCTAAAAGGCCGGCAACGCATCTCTATGCCCCCTGGTATTGCAGATGTTCATGGGCGGCGGTGATCACTTACCATCAGGTGAACCGTATGCTCGTTTGCCCCATATAACATTAAAAAAAAAAACAGAATCCATGGAATGAGTAGTTTTAGCTTGCATTATCATCCTTACATATTATAATTCAAAGCCCCCGTCGCGTCTGTCTGAATGCAATAAACTCACAAAATACCGAAAGGATTTTGATGTTTGGTGTGACGATAGCTTGAGACCCTGGAAAGGTCATAGGCTACATTTATCCCGGGAAAATATATAGCGGGACTTTTATCCTGGAAAAAATATTTACGCGGGTTAAGTAAGATACATTCCTGACTCCTAAATTGAAGAATTCGAATAATTCCCTATTTCTCGTTTGTTAAAGCGGCTCTTGTATAGTATTATTGCATATTACAGGCTGTATGTCTAACATAACACTAAGCCGAGTACTCCATGCTTTTCAAGTACATGTGCGCCTACATAAATTATCCTCTAGGAAAATTGCGATGGATCTACGCCGAATATGTTGTTCGCACTCTGTACGATTGTAAGGAATGCAATATACTCGTGTTTAAGTTATCTAATGGCTTATTAGTTACAAGCTAAGATCATTACAATTTACACACCTATCTTCATGTATTTATCTCTGCACCAACTTAGGTTGACTTGTAGAGAATAAATATACCATCTTTCAAGAAAAAATAAAATAAGTTTAAAATAGCTACTTTAAAAATACTAAATATTACACTTGACCACGTTCTTTTAAACAATGATTACTATAAAATTAACTGTACTGTTGAGATTTTATTTTGCTCTATACCCAGATAATTCATATAAGCACAGTAATTGTCTAGACGAACGTAACGAACAGATTTTTATGATGGTAAGCGATATGTCTGCCCATAAACAACCAAACAATAAACCACACCAAAACTTTTGATTCCAAAGTACTGCACTATTTTTGTGACCCTCAAACAACAGATGTCATAAGGATGGAGCCTCTATATAAACACAAGCATACGAGACATCTATCACGTGATATGATACCACTTAATATTATGACAAGCTGAGTCATATACTATTAATCGCCAAAATTAGCCAATTATGACAACCGTCATACGTCATTACAATCATCCCATTTTCATAGCCTCGTTAAGGTAATCCATCCCAGACAAATTAATTTAAAAAAAAACACCTTCATACAATTTTCTGACTAGGAAATCAAATCTAAGGTGTTCCAACTATATACGCTGCAATTCACTTCAATAAAACAAATGTAATTTAAATAGCTGAATTTCCGTTCGCCATCAGTCAATCCCGTGAAATAAGCGGGTACGTCTCCCGTAGGATCTTTAATTCCAGGTAACGTTGCATCGGTACTTGTTCAGCAAGCCGAATAATTTAGCCAAACATTTCACTCTGCTCTCATGTTATGTTTGTAAAGAAACTCACCTGGGCTTTTAGTTCATGCTATCTTGTAAGATATTTCAAATAGAGACTTAAGTAAATATATTTACAGTAGGGACAAACTAATCTGGCCGGTATGACATGACACGGTTTTGAATTTTTCGGGTAGACGTTCTCACAGAGTTATCGCGTCGGGAAAAAAATTGAATTGTCATACCGGCCAGCTTAGTTTGTCCGTACTATAGTGTTTGTATTTATAATTTTCTATCAGTTTTGCCGTAATTATAACAAAAATTAACGTAAACAATTATGATATTTAATAGTCTTGCCGCATACGATTAGATTACACTGGGCACATGGTTCGCAGAACTGGCGGCAGATGGGGCAAAAAAGTTCTCGAAAGAAGGCCACGTGCCGCCAAGTGCAGCGTTGGACGTCCATCTGCAAGGTGGACATACGACTTGGTAAAGGTCGCAGGAGCACGCTGGATGCGGGCCGCCTTTGACAGGTCCGTCTGGAAATCTTTTGGGGAGGCCTATGTTCAGCAGTGGAATTTATGGGGCTGATGATGATGATGATACGATCAGATTATTTAGTTAGGCAACAATGCCTTGCGGCTGTTATTTCAAACGCCTTTGCCAAAGAAGAATTAATGATTTACCTTTTCAGTATGATATCTAGTACCCGATTGAAATCTAAAAGCAACACTTCTTTTTAGTATACACAACAGCCTTGAACCTTAGTTCCTTCACACACTGTAACTAGGTCGCCAACAACAAACGTATCAGATCCTACATCTCTTGTATCCATGATTCTTTGCACATAAATCCGCGAGGCGTCCATTCATGGCTCAAGTGCGGCCCGAGGTGACGGCTAGATTAGCTCCCATAGCCCGCCTCAGCAATTAATACGAGGAACTGAATGAGCTAGTGAAGTGGCTTCAATCCTACTATGAGAAGTTTGGTGAGATATGATAACTTGTTTAGTTTGATGATAGTTATGGGATTGTTTGCTGGTACCATGGCTCGTGTTCCATTCTATTTTGTGATTTGGGAATGTAAGGAAACGATTAAGCAATCTATCAAATGACGACCGTCGGGGAATGCTGCCTCTTTCACTGAATGCTTTTTTCAGGATAAAAATCCTGGGATGGCAAAGTGATTGGATCTCGTGGTAATATTGTGTAGAGATACTTTAACAGTGTTCGTCATTATTCATCATTCAAATTCTATTTCTGATATTGTTTTCCTGATTCATTGGATACAATAATTGAAAGGTTTTTTACGATGTGTTAGAACTCACTATCCAGTCTACTATAGGTTTCGTTTACCCTCTAGCTTTGAGGATAAATAGCAATAACACTCCATAATAAAATATCCAGAACATTCTGTAAGAACATGCAATATGATGCCTTACATAAACATCACGATGAAACCGTAATGCGCATGCAGCTGAATATATCAAGTCGAACAAGATGCCACAGTTTAAGAGCGTTGCATGTGGGAAACATTATTTCTTTGAATTATTCATCCCGTACCCAGGAACTCTTGAATTCATATTTACAACGTCGTATAGTGTTGGTCCTTGGTGATTGTAGCTACAGCAGGAATGAGCCGGCTCGACTTGAGTTGTAGGTGCCACAGAATGTCAACGTAGCTTAGAAGTATCAGCTGATTGTTGCGAATCGTATGGTGATAGAAAATTCCGTAACCCTTTAAAGTCGACAGTATATCCATGACTCTCCAGGTATTATAGATGTATTTGAGGGATGGACTGCCTCGGTGGCGTAGTTGTATTACGGTACAACTGCAAGGCTGAGGTCTCGGGTTCGATCCCCGGGTCGGGCAAAGTGATATTGGATTTTTCTATTCAGTATCAGCCCGGAGTCTGGAATTTGTGCCGAATATGGCGATAAGCTCGCCCCCTATCACATCATGGGACGGAATACGCTTGGCGAAAAGTGGGTGCACTAGTTGCGCATCTGCCTACCCCTTCGGGGATAAAAGGCGTGAGCATGCGTATGCGTATGCGTTGAGGGATGGAACCTCAAGTGAAACACTAGGTCGTTTGGTAACCTTTGCTATAAGGTAGATTTCATACAACCGATGTCAAGACCCGTACGATGGAAGCAAGGCTGCTCAGAAATACACCCTTATACTTTGAATTGGGAAGCAAGGATTTAAATTCTGCGTGTGTGATATTTGAGTCCATGTCTAACCCTTAGGGGAAGAGCGTCAGCTTACTGGTGGTAGGTCTCTCATTATGTAAGAGGCCGTGTGGGTGGGTACCACCGCAATGTCTATTTCTACCGCCAAGCAATAGTGTGCATGCACTGTTGTGTTTCGGTTTGTAGGACATTGCAGCCAGTATAACTACTGGACATAATGAGACTTAACATCTTATGTCTCAGGATGACGAGCGCAGTGGAATGCCACCCAGTACTTTGTAAGTCAAGGTGCTGGATGGTGTTGCTACTGTTTATGGGTGGTCGTATCGCTTACTATCAGGCGAACGGCAGGCTCGTCTCGTCCTTCAATGCTATAAAAAAAAGCTTATGTAGTGTAAGGTTTAGTATCCATACTTATAAGTACTAATGGAAATCCATACTTATAAATGTCTGTTGCGCTTTCACGGCTGAAACACTAAACTGATTTCGATGACTTATGGTATGAAGATAGTTTGAGACTCTGGAAAGGTTTCAGTGTTTTTCCCAGGAAAATATATAGCGTGACTTTTGCGGACAGAGCTGCGAGCAAATGCTATTAATGTAATATACACAGTACACAACGTACGCTGTTTGCGAGCTCTCAGTTATTTATAACCTAATTTAATTCCACCACTCAGACGATTGCCTTGAGCAATAATTACAAATTGTTTTTAGCTTCGTCTAATGTATCGTATTAAATATTACAGGGATACTATTAATTTATTGTAATGTGAGATTGAAATTAACAGGAAGTTCCTTTTTTAAAGCATAAGTGATAGATCTCATGCAATGAAAATGCAGATAGAATAAAGAAATGTATTTACGGAAGTTATAAAGTATTTTAAATTGCACATGCCTTTTTAGGTACTTTGTCGAATCATACGATTGCGTAATTAGACTGTAGAATCAAGAGAGCTTTAAGCTCTAGCAAAGTGACCTGCAAGGTGGACGCCGCATGCGGGCCGCTTTTGACAGATCCGTCTGGAAATCTTTAGGTGAGGCCTATGTTCAGCAGTGGACGTCATGTGGCTGATGATGATGATGATGATGAAAGTGACCCAGCTGCTCCTGATGGTAGGTAAGTGGAGTGGGGTCTAGTGGCGGGAGATGATTATCCCTCACCTTACGTTGGCCTGATTAAAACTGGCTATACACGGGTTGATCCTGGAACGCGACCCACTTATATGTGCCACTTAACTTAACTCTGGGGTTTTACACCTTGTATACGGTAGTCGCTAACCGGGTGGATGCAAAAATCCACCACCAGCATTCATTCCATTCTCCAGTTAAGCTCTCAAGTTCTGGATTGTACCAATATAAATTTTTATCGCAATGTTCGAAATACCAGCTCGTAATTTAATAAGAAACCCGATTCCCAAATTGACATAATATTTGTACTTATCCGCACGCACATAGTAAAGTACATAACCCAATAGCAGGATCCTTAAAAATAGTTGATAGTGGTCCCGTGCGGCGTAATATAACCCAGTTGGCGAGATGCCTAAATATTTGGCATTCTACGTGCAGGGTCCGGGCCGAGGCCGGACCGGGTCATATTGACTGATACTTTGTAGTACATACAAACACAGAATCAAGCTTTTTCTCTTTTGTAATATAGGGAAAGGGGAAGCAAATCCACATCTCAGGAGCTTTGTTAGGTCCCGTGTAATAGGGGCGAGTCTATTGCCATTTCATGGGAACAACGCCAGACTCCGGGCTGATACTAAGCAGAGGAACTCAATCACAGCCCGACCCGGGGATCGAACCTGCGACGTCAGCGTGGTAGTCATAGCACTTACGTTCAACTAGACCACCGCAGTAATCCAGTTATTTTTGTATCCTAATTATATTAAAAATGCGGTAGATTGTGCAGATGGTTGGATTAGCCACGAGATTTCTCAGCCTAACAGTCTCGTGTGAAACGAGATCCGCGCGTTTGATTTCCATATCGAGACAAAGAAAGTTTAGTCAAGATATAAGGAGACTATCCCACCCTTAGCGCTGTAACTACTGTACACCAGGATCGGCGGTGGCATGCATTTATGACAACGCGGTGAAGCTCGACGACGGTGGGAGCACTAATCAACCTTAGCACGAGCCGAAATTAATTAAATACCAAGATAGAGGGGAGTTGTAAAAATTAAATATCCACGTCCCTCAATCGAAAAACAATTGATATTTTGTAGCAGGTAGACCACGGTCTTAGGTGACGTCGGACCCTGCACGGTTGTGTGTTTAGGCGAGGTTTTACCGTCCCATTTCCCTAGTTGTTTTCTACGGCTTTCCATTCCAACAATGGATTTTCATCGGGACTATTTCGAGGTTTTATCATAACTGTTATTCTATGCAGGTTTAATACTCATATACTACGTTTGGACTCCTTGAAGGGTTAAGGTATTATCATGTAAGTGAGTATGAACGTTGTGAAAGTCAAACGGAATTCGAATTTATGACACAACATTGACATCAATAACCATGAGTTTAAGTGTCTTTTTTTATTGAACGTAATTAGCTTAATGTAATGTTTTGGCCATGAAAGTAGCGCGCGTTTTGGTATAACGTCAGGTTACAAAATTTTGTGTTTTCCTTTACGGCGATAGTTTCTTGGGGAAAATTTAAATATAGATAATAGTGGACTCGCTCTTATAATTTTCAAATTCCAAAACCACACCTAAATAACTAACCAAATCATAGAAATCCAACATCGTCTCCAAAATGTAGGGTTATTTGTATAATCTTTGCATCATCCAACTTACAGACACATAAAACAATGATTACCGATGACATCAGATATTAAAGATTTGCTATGACGGGCCCATTAGAAAGCCCGGTCTCACACGGGAACCCGGGGACCTATTGTGGGCGATAGCCATCGCACAATAGGCGATTAGGAGCGATAGCACGCGATACGATCCTATCTCGACACGTTCATGTAAGCTCTTCACTTGGGCGGTGGTGTGGGGTAGAGCAGGTAGCGGGAGCGAGAACGGTTATCATAAACTTAGGAAATATTATTAAGTGAGTGATGTAAGATTAATTCTAGAAAAAAGAAATAGTTTTGTTAATTATCGTTATATGTTCTGCCTGAAAACGCTCGAAATTTAAGACTGATTTGATTTATATTCAATGTAAAACAAAATAAATGTCAAGATAAAACAGCAGCCTAATAAGTAAATATCCCAATTCCCTTTCTGCTTTCTGTAAATTAAACAACGCATCCACAATTCCTTCCACTGTGGTTGTGTGAATATTCATGAACAGTGGTAACTAACATAAGGTGGCCTAACTAGTATTTTCTTAGGTACATAATGCTGTAAAAAAGGTAAGCAACTTGTCCGTTTCCTCCTCTTCTTTAAAATCAATTTACTTGTACTGCTTATAATTATTTTTATTGCACTGACTTATCAGAGATAATTACTATATTATGATTAAAATTTTTTTATTTTAAAACACTTTAATCGCTCTAACCTTCCCACTTCCACCAATCGCCATCACAAAGGCTTGACTTACTAGTCTTTACGTTGCCCTTAGCTCCGAGCGAAAAATCCCTCATTGTTCGCAGACAAATTACTCTCTCGGAATAATATATATCCAGCGTCTCGGATGAAACATCTTAGCGGTCAATACGGCTTGAATACACGTTCATTATGGCCAAAAGGTGGGCATTATTCACCTGAATTATTTATATTTTGCGAATTAATGACTTGACCTGATAAAGAAATGGTGGTTTGACCTCTTCAGGTTGAAGGTAGTTATTCGTTTTATTTGGACATTTGATAGGGGTTAGCGTTCGGAGAGGGTTAGTGAAAAACGGTTTGAGCGTACGTGTATTTTCCATTAATTTCGCCCTTATTGTAATTTTGAATAGATTTTTAAATAGCACGCAAATTAAATTTAGCAGAAAGTGAATGGTAGCAAAATAGCTTCTTGGAAAATATTGTATGTCTATTTAATTTGTATAAAGACCAAAATATATAATTAGTAATCGACCTAAGCGAACATAATATTTCGCTTACTTTACGTTCACGATTCAAGCTGATCTCGTAAAATCGATCCAATTTAAATAATGTATTGTACTCATGTTGAATCAACAATTTAATGTTTTTTTATTTGTTTTATTGCATTGAATGACGTGACGAGCATGCCGTTCGCCTGATGGTAAGCGATAATTAGTAGCAACACCAGCCAGCACCTTGAGTTACAAAGTACTGTGTGGCATTCCACTGCGCTCGTCATCCTGAGACTTAAGATGTTAAGTCTCATTATGTCCAGTAGTTACACTGGCTACAATGTCCTTCAAACCGAAACACAACAGTGCATGCACACTGCTGCTTGGCGGTATAAATAGACATTGCGGTGGTACCCACCCAGACGGACTCTTACATATGAGAGACCTATCACCAGTACGAACTTCTTTTGTTACTTGTTTATGCAGCCTTAGAGATCTTAAACACTCGTTTTTATTTTATTTTTTAACTATTTTAACTAAACCTTAAATAGAGCCTCTGATTCTTTGGATGTCATGATTCGATTATCACATCGCAACATTTTAACTTCAATAAACTCTTCATTACATTTCAACACGTGAAGCATAACCAATGACCCTCTCAAGCCTCCTTACAACCTAACCAGTTCCACAGCATCAAGAAGTATATCAATAAATTTTCCAGTAATTTACATCCATTACAAAAATATGTTGATAACTACTTTAATCTATCGACGTAGTTAAATACGAGTTGAAGCGATTATCTTGGTAAAAACTAATCAATCTTTAAGCGTAGCTAATACATAAACGCTAAGGCTGATTACTGGAGAACGGAGACTCGTATTAAGTGGAAATTATTGCAATTTCTTGTAACTCTGTCCTTGTTAAAGGGAATGTTAGTTTTTGTGACGCGTCTAGTACCTACTGTCCCGGTTGACAAATTGCTGTTCTAAATCGGAAGGGTTTTTATTGGAAAACTGCAAATGGATCCGGTCACCTGAGCAGGTGGTATTAATGACCTTAATTGGATGAATAGGGGTGTAATTGTGTAGAAGATTTTTAGTAATAATAAAAACTATGTTTTTTCTTTATATACTAATATATAAAGAAAAAACATTTATAAACATTTATATTTTGTTTTTTACCAAAAGTATTTAATTACAGAACGAAATCGCATGTCATTTTTAATTGAAGACGTTATTTGGTAAATAATCAAACTCAAACCATATGCAATACAAATCACAACTTAAAACACACTCAATCAATTCAAAAGACATTAAAAACAAACCCAAAGAACAGTGAAATCATTTAGCCTCTCGCAGACATATTAATCAGATCGCGTCATAAACGAAATGTGCGTAGTGAAATATCGTATCAGGAACAAAAAATCTGCCTGCCACCGGGCCAATTTGTGGATTTATGGCCGAGGCACGCTCACATCTGTCGTCGGAAAAAAAGCTGTGCCTTGTTAATTGCGCTCAGCTGCTCTGAACGAGTTGTGACAAGTTATATATTATATAAACAGCGTTCTTGTATGTTGAGTATGATGGTGGTGATGATGACGATGATGACCAAGATAATGACAAAATTATTGAGTTGAACTGGATGTTATATAAATTAGAAATACTTTGAGAAACTAAGTAGGTTGTAAATACCTTGTAAGTGAAAATTCGTTTGGACAGGTTCAAGGCTTCGTCTGTTTCTTCAAATAAGGATCATTGTGCAAACACTATTTTACTCTTGCTTGTTGGAAGTTGTAGTCAACATATGTGTTCACCTATCACTAAGTCATATGTTATAAACGTAGCATACAATACCTTGTTGTTGTTATTGTAAAAAGACAGGGTTTTATCATCAGATGATTTAAAATACTCCTCTCATAGTAGAAAAGTAAGAAGATGTATGTGTAAATAAGGAATAACCACATCACCATTGTACCAAATGGCCGTACAATAAAGTATATTGAAGTGAAAACGTCGGGACTTCCTGTTTTCGGGTCTGCATTATGAAACTTGCCAACTACACATAATGCGTGCAAAGGGAAAGTTGACGATAAATCAGGAAAGGGCCGTACGCGTCCCGCGGGACTATCGACTCGTTCCCACAAAATATATTTTTATGTATTTTTTGACCTACTTCATTGTATGGACAATTTAGTTTTGGCATATGATAAGCAGTTTTTCAAAATAATTTTCAATAACATACCAACACACTATTTTACAACTCTTAGCGTTTTACCTAAGAATACACTTCCAGATCGCAAATTCACACCCCTCTAAACTTAGGCAATTCAGAAAAAATACCAATAACATTAACCAAAAGCATACGAATCAATTCACAGTACACTCAACAAGAGGTATATTATGTCTACCGACTTCAAAGCTAGCACTCATAATGAAAGCTCTTCCATACCCGGTAGCGGTAAATTAAAAATATTTTCAAATTGCAAACGTGGGCCGTAAACAATGTTTTCGGCTTGCACAAAAGATTTTTAATGCACTCATACGTCTGCGTTACCCGGCCCAATTTTTTTACTTTAAAATACAATTTGTATGAAAGTAGTGTTGCAAGTGCAGTTACAGATGGAAAATTTTTACTGAGTCTTTAAGTACAATTCTGATATTACTAGTTCGCGATAGCTCAGAGTGAGATCCGGTGTTCAAGTACCGTGCTGCTGTTTATTGATGGGAGTTTCGTCTTTTACGGATGAAAAATCAGACACATTATAATTATTTTTCTCCATACTTTGCTAAATAAATCATGGTAACATGACATTAAAATCTACTAATTAAATTTATTTAAAGCAAATACGTAGAATAAGCTAAAAGTACAATGAATATTGTCTTAAATTTTTACCTTAGACCTAATTAGTTTATTAAATATAATAAAACCTACATTTATTGATTAAACTAAGTACTGGCTTGAGTTTCCCATTAGACCATCTCATTACAAAAGTGATCCTTCAAACAAACCCCTGTCATTTTTTTAAACTAGTTTAATGAATAATAAAATTGATTAACGACTTCCAATATACCTCAACTTGCACAAAGTCCAAAGGAACCGCTTTCATAGTGAAAGTGAATACTTTTTCTTCAACTTTTCTTTGATTTATGACGACCTCTTTACTTTTACTTGCCAGAGTAACTTGACAAAATGCTTTTGTTTGCCAACTTCAATAATGGATGTTTTAAAGCAGAGCCGTTCTGAGCATTTCATGTCGCTAATTATTTTGGTAAAGACGATTTGAGATTTAACTTATAAAGTTCACACGTTTATCTCAAATGGAGTATGGTTAGTCTATCGCCAAATCAAACAGAAATTACAATTTGAATCAATAATTTAAATTAATTTTCTGTTACCATAATTTCATAAAATATTTGTTTTTCGATCTTGATGGTTCAAGTTCGATAGCTCATATTTATGAAGTTTTTTTTTATTGCATTGAATGACGAGACGGGCATGCCGTTCGCCTGATGGTAAGCGATACGACCACCCATAAACAGTAGCAACACCATCCAGCACCTTGACTTACAAAGTACTGTGTGGCATTCTACTGCGCTCGTCATCCTGAGACATAAGATGTTAAGTCTCATTATGTCCAGTAGTTATACTGGCTACAATGTCCTTCAAACCGAAACACAACAGTGCATGCACACTGTTGCTTGGCGGTAGAAATAGGCATTGCGGTGGTACCCACCCAGACGGCCTTTTACATAATGAGAGACCTATCTCCAGTAACCAGTAACCAACCAGTTTACCACGTTATATCAAATCCATACTTTGATCTTCTTTTAAGTTGTTTTCGATAAAAACATACGGGAACAAAACACTTACATATTCCGTTTCAGAGTAGGAATTCTTATTCCATAAAACGTATTACGCTAAGGTACTGGCATTAAAAATGTATGGCTACGGCGTCTGTATGTTACAAGGGTAGATTGTATTCGACTGTACCGTCACAGAGTAATTGGGAGTAGTGACGCAGTTTAGAATAAGATTTACATTATGAATTAAACATGGTTAGAACTTGTACCTGAAGGGTTAGCTTGGCCTATGACATAGGTACGAGGAATAGTACGATAGCAATATTGCTTCAATAATCTGTAGTCCTTTTTTTTAAATTGGTTATGTTTTGTTGACTTCAACACGAATATTCGCTAAACGGTGACTGGTCTCTCATTATGTAAGAGGCCGTCGGGGTGGGTACCACCGCAATGTCTAATTCTACCGCCAAGCAACAGTGTGCATGCACTGTTGTGTTTCGGTTTGAAGGACATTGTAGCCAGTATAACTACTGGACATAATGAGACTTAACATCTTATGTCTCAGGATGACGAGCGCAGTGGAATGCCACACAGTACTTTGTATGTCAAGGTGCTGGATGGTGTTGCTACTGTTTATGGGTGGTCGTATCGCTTACCATCAGGCGAACGGCATGCTCGTCTCGACATTCATTGCTATAAAAAAAAACGGTGCAGATAAATCTATACTAATCTATAATAATATTATAAAGCTAAAGAGTTTGTTTCTTTGTTTGGTTGGTTGAACGCGCTAATCTCAGGAACTACTGAATCGACATTGAAAATTCTTTACTTTATTACTCCTGAGTGCTATAGGCTAATGTTTATCTCGGAATAACTTTTTGACGCGGATGGAGACGCGAGCAATACTAGTATCAAAATAAAGTGAAAGTAGGACAAATTCCAATCACCTTGACTCCAAAAACAAATCCAAGCACAGGATAAACATACTTATCATTGATCCGAGTTGTTTTATGCTCGTCTCGTCATTCAATTACAAACTATCTGCTCAATACACCTCATAAAATACTTTACATATGAGTTCATGCTGCAACTGTGTCGAAGCGAAGCGGGTACACTAACTTGGTCGCGTCTAATAAAACTTGGTCGCAGAGTAATCTCAGACGCGAGATGAATAAATACAAGCCGACGAGCTAATAAATTACCTACGATTAGTTCCGAGTTTACTTACGAGTTACCTCGTTTGAGAGTTTGCTGGTTTTGCAATTATTGATCTAATGGTAATTGGTTTTTTGAGGGTTATTATTTATATAAATGGTAATCATGTATTTGGATGTGGTTCAAAATTATGAAAAAGTCAAGAAGAGTTAATTACATATTATAATTGATTTCCCTATAATTTGATCTGTAAATAGTTCTTTACCGGCTATTGATTCGTGCTTTCTGATGACAAGACTACACTTATCGAGATATGTAGCATAATCGTGGTTATTAACTATCTTCGATCCAAATCTACCTAATTTCGATCTAGTTATAGGCCTCGAATTTTCTCAAAACCATATAAAGAGTTACAACTGCTGATTTTTAATACTTTCTTCGTAAAACAATAATCCAACAAGATAAATCTCGATGCTAGATAATCCCTGAAGGTACATCAGTTCCCACAATCTATACGAAAGCCGTTAAAGAACGAAAGACTTTGTTAGAAACATAAAAGTTTGGGGGAATTTCTTAAATCTGTTCTTCAAGGATGCCTATCGCAACTTCGACAATCGAATGCGATAAAACGAATAAAATAAGTTTAATAAAGTTGAAGACCCTATTACGGGCACCATGACTTTTGGGCCTCTTATACTTTGACTAGATTTTGCTTGGGACTTCGTCCGCGTTAAAATATTTCGCGGAATAAATTCCGCTCCCTGAAAAAAAATAGCTTGCGATCAGTAATATTGTAAATTTCAGAATTGGAACAATCAATCCAGATACTAAACGTTTGAATAAAACACGAGCTCCATATGCAATCAGCCCTGTATTATATACTGCCCACTGCTGAGCACGGGCCTCCTCTACTACTGAGAAGGTTTTAGGCCTTAGTCCACCACGCTGGCCTAGTGCGGGTTGGCGGACTTCACATACTTTCGTTTCCTCACGATGTTTTCCTTCACCGTTAAAGCGAACGACAATTGATATACAATACACACGTAACTACGAAAAGTCAGAGGTGTGTGCCTTGGGTTTGAACCTCCGGACATTGTCTCGGCAGACCGTTCCATTCCCAACTAGGCTATCGTCCAATCAGCTCCATAACTAAATAGAAAACCAATACGAAATTAATTCGTGTACTATGTGCTTTGTCATTAAACATGACTATGGCATGCAAAGCAGCAGTTCCAATTGCAACATTTGAGACAAAGGTAAAGAAAATTACGAATGACTTTCGATCAAAAACAAAGTGGACACAACAACGAATGTAATGAAATACAGTAGTAAAATCACGCCGTGTCTCGTATTGGCTAGCAAGAATAGCTAACTTGTCATTTTAAGTGGTAGATAGTAGATACCTAGAATAATAGAAAATCAAAATGAAGATTCGGTTATACATTGAAGTGATCCTAATGTACATAATATTTAACAATACCAGCCTTTCTCGAGCAATTTTTAATATTCAATCCCAACAAAAATTCTTTTCAAATTCCATATTTATTCCAAGGTAACATATTTACAACTAGCTTTTGCTCGTGACTCCACCCGCGTGATAAAGTTTTTCCGGGATAAAAGTCCCGATTTATAATTTCCCGGGATTAAAAGTAGCCTATGTCCTTTCTCAGGCTCTAGACTATCTGTGTACTAAATTTCATTTAAATCGTTTTAGTAGTTTTGGCATGAAAGCGCGACAGACAGACAGACAAAGTTACTTTCGCATTTATAATATCATAAGTAAATAGGTAAGGATTTATTTAGCTTTTTTTTAAAGGGGCATGGAAATGTGACCCCGCTGCATCTGATGGTAGGCGAAGAGTGTTCCCGATAGAGTGTGGGACGAGAGATGATTAACTCTTGGCATGCGGTACAATTATGCCGGCCTTTTTGAAACCAAGATATACACTTGCCCATCCTGGAACGTGGCACACTTACGTGGTCCACTATGGGGGTTTTAACACCTTATGTACGGTAGTCACCATCCGGGTGGATAGTAAAATATATCCACCAACATTATCTGTTTTCATAAACATAGGTCACTTAACATCTATAGACGTCACTTCTATAAAACGGATCATTTACACAGACACACACTCACGCCTTTTATCCCCGAAGGGAAAGGTAGAGGCGCAACTAGTGCACCGACTTTTCGCCGTGCGTATTCCGTACCATGATGTGATTGGGGGCGAGCCTATCGCCATATCGGGCACAAATTGCAGACTCAGATCCAGTATCACTTTTCCCGACCCGTGAATTGAACCCGAGACCTCAGCATTGCAGTCGTACCGTAATATAACTACGCCACGGAGGCTGTCATCATCATAAGGAGGGATCATTTACAGCATGTAATAACGTCAATGTAATTAACCGCCTATCTAGACATGTGTCCAATGTAACTAAAACCAATCAATCGTAGCTAATAACAGAGAAGCCATAGAGTACGAATATCAGGTGTCCTAGTGCGTCAATTGTCTATGGACAGTGACATGTGAATGGTAATATAATGGAATTTGAGCAGGTTAGGTGTTGATCTTGCAGTGGACCTAGTAAGGTTGTCGAATCGTTTTCTAGTTCAATAATTCATTCGAGCTTTTGGTGACATCCCGGGTCTTTAAGATGGTGTGACGGCTACGTCAGTGTAGCTATACAGGAATGCATTTTCTGGTCATCACTTTTGAGAGATGTTTTACTATCAAAAAAAAAAAACCATTTATACCAATTTTTTTAGCTGCTTCGGTGGCGTTGTTGTATTAAGGTACGACTGCAATACTGAGGTCTCGGGTTCGGTTCCCAGGTCATGTAAAGTGATATTGGGTTTTTCTATTCAGCTCCCGGTGTCTGAAATTTGTGACTAATATGGCGATAGGTTTGCCCCCTATCAGATCATGGGACGGTATACGCACGGCGGGAAGTAGGTGCATTAGTTGCGCCTCTACTAACTCCTTCGGGGATAAAAAGCGTGATCTATGTATTTTTGTAGCTACAATAGTTGAGGTAGCTGTAAAAATACCCCTATACCCCACATAAAAGATTCACCTGTACATATACACATTTTCCTTATTGTCAGGTATAGTTAGTGTAGTAAATAATTTTGATAGTTAAAGTAGACGAATGAAAATGATTTTTAAATAAACTAAACGGTAAATAATTCGCAAAGTAGCCGAAGATGGAACACTGGTTAAATTAAATTCAGACATGTATCGATTCCCTTGTCCAATTTAACTTTTTAATTACTTTATGGACCTTAGCCGGATTTATCAAGTTGACGAAATCTCTAATTAACAATTTCTTATAGGTAAGAATTATTTTGGTATGAAATTAACTTAATGATTTTGCATTGTAACAAAACTTATGTCGTGTGGAGTCCTCACGGTAATTCTTTTGATGTGGATATGAAGGTGGACCTTATGGTCTCCTGATACCCAAGACCAAATTGTTGATCACATTTTTTTCTGCGGGGATCGAACCGAGAACATTCATCACACAAGTAGCTCATCATCCACTGCGACTAAATATCGTAGGACAAGAATTATTTAGCCTCAGATAATTAAGTAATCTACTGTTCAAATACACTGTATCAAAATATTCCACCTATCTTTAGAAATAAGATCAAAATTCCAATATCCTTTTCATGCTCTATTTTCAGAGCTATACTAGGTATGTCATAACTTGAAGGCTGATCATGTCAAATAATAACACAGGTTGGTTACCACGGATGGTGTCTGTCAAATTGTATTCCTGCTGGTAAAGTGAAAGGTATATAATATTATTTTGCACCATATAGGTATATTATAAAACGAAAGGTCACTCACTCACTCATCACGAAATCTCAGAAACTACAAGTGCTAGGAGTCTCAAATTTTTCTTGGGGGTTCCTTTTAGGATATAGGTCACTAAGACGATATTTTGTGAAATTCAACCTCTAAGGGGGTAAAAAGGGGTGGCAAAGTTTGTATGAAACTTCTATAGTTTTAATAGTAGGTTTTACTAGAAAACATTCATTATTTAAAGAAATTAAAATGTACTTAATTATTATATTATCCCGGGAAAATATTTATCCTGGAAAAAGTTTTACACGCGGGCCGAGCCGCGGACAAATGCTAGTGTATAATATCCTCGCTGGTCCAACTTTTCTTCAATATTGATTGCAACTAACATCAGATGAAGTTGACATTTGTCGTGCAAAAAAAACAGATTAAGCCAAGTCTTGCGATGCGAAAGACTGGGCTGTATGATTAATTGTGAATGCCTTTATGGAAACTGATACAAGTATTTTAAATAAACATTTATTAGAAATGATCTCCCAAAATCCGTCGAGACACTATATCTTAACACATGAATAAAAAATGATTCTCGATCATAATTTGACGCCCCAAGGTCGTGATCTTTTAACCAGATAATAAATTATTGCAATATGACAAAACATTTTCTAAAGTTAACAAAAAAGACACATTACAAAGTCCCTTATTATGAACCGGAGAATGTAATTTGACAGTCACTATCATAAATTCCGAAAAAGGCCCTTTTGAAAGGGAATCACGAATTTCTTTTAAAAGAAGGCAGTTTAACGTCGCTTCGACGTGTTATTAAAGGGAATTTACAAGGTCCAAAGGCTAAATTATCTTCACTTTACTGTTAAGGCGCAGATTTTTCGTTATATTCACATTTTTAGTAAACTTTTATGTCATACTAGCTGTTGCCCGCGGCTCCGCCCGCGTGAATTAGTTTTCCCGGGATAAAAGTCCCGCTTTATATTTTCCCGGGATAAAAAGTAGCCTAAGTTACTCCTTATTACATCGGCTACCTGCCAATAAAAGTCCCGTCAAAATCGGTCCAGCCATTTCAGAGATTAGCCGGAACAAACAGACAGACAGATAGACAGACAGAAAAAATTAAAAAAAATGTTATTTTGGTGTATGTACCGTATATATATTCATAATACATGTAGTAAAAAACGGTTATTTCAATATTACAAACAGACGCTCCAATTTTATTTATATGTATAGATGTATAGATGTATAGATTTGGTGTTAGAAATAAAATAGACGAAGCGATCTATAGATTCTCTATAAAAGATAGCTGATAAACAGCCATGTGTCGTCACTGGGTGATGAGGGATATTTAATATACTATTTTTTTATAGTCTGCCTCGGTGGCGTAGTTGTATTACGGTACGACTGCAATGCTGAGGTCTCGGGTTCGATCCCCGGGTCGGGCAAAGTAATATTGGGTTTTTCTACTCGCTATCAGCCCGGAGTCTACAATTTGCGCCCGATATGGCGATAGGCTCGTCCCCTATCACATCATGGGACGGAATATGCACAGCGAAAAGTGGGTGCCCTAGTTGCGCCTCTACCTACCCCTTCGGGGATAAAAGGCGTGAGTGTATGTATGTAATGTTATATACAAATAAGGATTACAAGAGAGAAGAGATATTATGGTTTTCTGACAATATTACTCATCGTATTTATCGTTTAAATCTGATTTTGAATAAGCCGACATAATTATGTCGACTAGTGAGGAATAATCATTTCTCTTAAGTCTATTGGACTTCCATTTACAATCTTTACAATCAGGTGCAATGGTGTTACTTTGCAAAAACGTAAAAAAATAACAATATCTAAAACAAAATTATCTAATGAAAAAACATTTTCGATTAAAAAACCAAAAGTACTGGTCCTTAAAAACCGGTAGACATCACTATTAAAGGGAATTTACATCGGTTAAAAGCGAAATTGTCTTGTGAAATGTTGAAAAATATGCCCGATGACCTCCGGCGGCCGTAAATCGGCACCGCGCTATTAAAACACGATTTATTATATGAACTGCCTTTTATTTCGTAATAAATTTCACAGAAAACATGTAAATTTGTAAGGATGGGACTAAACGTTTGATTAATGGTCACTCGAGGTTGGTCGGTTTGTATAAACATCATATTAAAAGCTTTTGTCATGTTCCGAGTTAACTGAATCAAGTGTATCTTAAGGTGAATGTAGTAAATCCATGCCTTTGATTAATCATATACCTAGATAGACACTGAACGTTTCAAACGCATCGAAAAAAATAGAGGCCAACTGTTGTCCACTAAATGAGTTCGAGTGAATTATTTTTTGTTGTTTTTCATGGATATAATTTTCTCCCCAGTTTAATAGAAACCATGTAATAACTGGTATCATCATGCGCGCACACAAGGATTCGCAGAATGATGCAGCGATAGCGTATGACACAGCTGTCACGCATACTAGCTTAAGAAAAGTTGGCCTGTTTGTTTTAGTTTCATTGCAGCGCGTCACTCTATCTAGGTTTATAATTTATCAAAGATTCATACTTATAACTGCGTAAGTAACTCTGCCTGTCTTTTACGCTTTCATTGCTGAACCACTGAACCGATTTAGGTGAAATTTGGTATAGGAATATTTTCAGACCCTGGGAAGGATATAGGCTACTTTTATCCCGGAAAATTTATACACGCAGGCAAAGCGGCAAGCAAAAATAGTAATAAATAAATAATTTATTGGGCACGGAATTTCTCTTGGGAAGTTTGGTTACGTCTACATTTTTAAGCTATTGCATAGCTTCTATCGCGGGCCTTGAGCGTGGAGACCGAATCCAGAAATTCCGTAACGAAAATAACCTGTCATCTTTTTTATCTTACTAATATGAACCTTAAATACAATGCGTAGAAGCTATAACTCTTGAAACGAGTATATTTTTATTTATTTTATTTATTAAAGTCATTAAAACCATTTCTTACTAATCTAATATGAACCTTAAATACATTGCGTAGAAGCTATTTCCCCAGCGTTGGCACGGCACGAGTACAAAAGAATCGAACGTAACATTCTTTTTTAAAATTTTGATTTATTCTACTTTGGTTGTGATGACCATTGCATTTCTGACATTTAGCAATAACAAGACTAAACGTGCATTGCTCGCGTTTAAAAATCTACTTTATGTGGTAAGCGTAAGATCGAATTTGTGTTTAGTCAATCAAAATTTGTGATAAAAATGCTATGCAATAGCTTTACCGCGGCAGTCTCCGAGTGCCACACGTATTTTTTTTTATTGCATTGAACTACGAGATGAGCATGCCGTTTGCCTGATGGTAAGCGATACGACCACCCATAACCAGTAGCTATACCATCCAGCACCATGAGTTACAAAGTACTGTGTGGTATTCCACTGCGCTCGTCATCCTGAGACATAAGATGTTAAGTCTCATTATGTCCAGTAGTTACACTGGCTACAATGTCCTTCAAACCGAAACACAACAGTGCATGCACCCTGCTGCTTGACGGTGGAAATAGACATTGCGTTGGTACCCACCCAGACGGACTCTTACATATGAGAAACCTACCACCATAATTTAAAACTATCTCATTATTCATGTCTATTTCCTTTGTAAATAAAAAAATGATCTTCGTCGCTCAATTCTGCTTATTATATCCATAAATAGTATTTATAATGTCACCAAAACCCTAATCAACCATTAAAAAACCCTCACTCAAAAATTCATTCAGGAAACTTTCTTAATTTTGTATGAAATATCGTTTCAAAATAATATAGGGGATCCATACAAACCGCGGTGATCTCATTAAGTTGGAAAATCTTTTCAGTAGCTCATCGGCTATTGTTAAAACGGCTTGCGAGGTAACCATTCGGCTTAGATTTGCTCTGATCATTATCGAGAGCTCTCGAACGGAAGCCGGTATAAATAAGGTAGGTATTTAATAAGAAAGTAATATGGCTCAAAAAATTTCAAAATCGTTTTTCTGCCAAAACAATTGTTAAAATTTTGGAAAAAGTAGTCTGTAAGTTGTTGTCTGTCTGTAGTTAAGTCTGTCGGTGCAAAACCGGGTGACTACGGTGGATGACAAAAAACTTACAACCCTAACTCTTGTAGGTTTGAGACCGTCTGTTTTAGGATTTCTGTCTAATATCCGAGAGACAGTACAAAATGCCTTTGAAGAGTTTGTAGGCTCCCGTACACATGACTTCAAGAAAGGCATTGAAAAATTACCACTGCGCTAGCAGAGATGCATCGATAGCATAGGTGCATATTTTGATTGATAGAAATAAAAAATATTTATAAAAAAGTTAGTAACTTTCTGTATACTAAACGGCAATTTCACAGGTAAAAGCCTAATATATTCCTCTTAAATATATTTAACTGCCTCGGTGGCGTAGTTGTATTACGGTACGACTGCAATGCTGAGGTCTCGAGTTCGATGCCCAGGTCGGGCAAAGTGATATTGGATTTTTCTATTCAGTATCAGCCCGGAGTCTGGAATTTGTGCCCGATATGGCAATAGGCTCGCCCCCTATCATATCATAGGACGGAATACGCACGGCGAAAATTGGGTGCTTTAGTTGCGCTTCTGCCTACCCCTTTGGGGATAAAAGGCGTGAGTGTGTGTTAATATTTTATTCATTCATGGAATCATGCAACAGAAAGAAAAAAGTTTCTTCCTCCGTAATAGTTACATGAAAAATTAATTTCTAAGGTATTATCTAATAACAATGGAGATAGAAGAGATAGTTTAAGAGCACTTAAAGATAAGATAGTCTAATTGAACTATTGACTGAGTCGAGAGAGCGGGTTCTATTGTTAGCAAGAAAGAAAATACTAATCTATGGTCATGTTGAATTATGGTTGATCTAGTTAGAAGTAGTTACAGAACATTGTTTTACTATTACGGACGTATACATCATTTATTAGTCAATATACATACACACAGTGCACCCACTTTTCACCATGTGTATTCCGGCCTATGGTGTTATAGGGAACGAGCTTATCGCCATATCTAGCACAAATTCTAGACGCTGGTCTGACACTGAGCAGAAAACCCCAATATTACTGCCCGACTCGGGATTCGAAGCCAGAACCTCAGAGCCGCGACGTACAGCGCAATACCACGCCACCGAGATAGCCTATACTGTAAAAATAATATTTCAGCTGTACAACCATTAAAATACTTTATACCTACAGAACTCGTAGCTCAGTTGTTAGCAGATAACCATTTGTTCGAGCCCCGCGCGCAGTACACGGTCCTATATAGCCATTGTAATAAAAATCAACCGCACTTATCACGGCATCTAGGTTTATTTAATCCTTTTAAAGTGCATTAGTTAAACACTTTATGGCCACCATTCGTGACTACAACGTGAAGATATCAGGTTTTTTGCCTTTAAAGGTAATTAAAGGAATATAGAAATAGACCAGGTGCATGTCCGCACACCTTTGAGATATATACTACGTTTTAAATGTACGGTAATGGAAACTCCTTGTAATGTCACGAAGTGTTAACGAACTACAATGGAAATATAGTGGTAGTTTGTGAATTTATGGACACTTTATTTGATATGTTGCTTGCATGCTTTTTGAACGGTATATTTTGTGTCTAAGCTAGCATTATGCAATGCAACCTTTTAAAATTAAATGTCAGTTGGTATCGGGCCGCAAGAATGTTCCAATTTTAAATGTGGACTTTAAAAAGAAAAGTAATGTGCCGAGTATAGTGGCGTGCATGAAATACAAATAGAAAATATTTGAATAAATTAAAATATTTCGATCTCTTCAAAAATCGAGATCGATATCACGCCGAAAAACATGTCGCAGTTTTATTTATTTTATTAATATAGCGTGCGCGTCATTTTTATTACGCAACTAGTTGAAATATTGTTTTGCCATTATTTGATTTAACTCCTTTTTTTAATAATTTCGTAATCAAAATTTGTTCGTTCTTTTTCCTGCGTAAAACGACTGCAACTCAGATATGTATCGTGCAAGCATACTACGTCATAAGCCATTTCGTAAAGAGGTTGTGGCGCTAGATAACATAACAAAATATGGTAAAGGATCTAGACGTATTTTGATCAATTCAAGTACTGAGGATCTTGAGATATTTACCGTCGAGCGAAGTCGTTCATCCAAGTATTGGCAAACCACTTCAATCCGCGATATGCCCTGCGCGGTCACGATTAAATAAAACCTTTTTTGTTGGATAGTATTTCGCTTCTGTTTCATACAGAGTTGTGTTGCTTAGCATTAGACGAGTCCTTTGCTCGTATCGTCTTTTGTATAATTATATTAAGAAAATCACAGACCTGCTATCTAACAATCTATACCATAAATTTATAAAATAATACTTATTATGTAAGTATATGTTTCGTTTTGTTTTTAATCTGCTCTCTTAGCTGGTTATTCATCGGAGTTAGGTATACATAAAAAAGTTTTATTCAAATGCCTCTATATTTTTTAAAATGGAACCAAACAAAAACCCAACAACTGGCCATATAAAATAAAAAGTAAAACAAAAAGAAACAAATGAGAAATATTCAATTTCCGAATCCTACACCGGAAAGGCCATCAAAACAATCGTCTCCGGTGTTTCGGCAATCGTTCAAACTGTGTTTTCGTTCCATTTTTCCTGACAAAACTCGCGATTCGTCTGCTAACAAACGGTTCAGGAGAATTGTCATCAGGGTTTAGTGGATCCGTAGAATATGACAATAAAGGATAGGTGCGTAAAAACTATAGGAAAAACTACATTTATATAAAACTAGCATTGCGCGCGGCTCCGCCCGCGTGGAATAGTTTTTCCGGGATAATAGGCCTATAGCACTCAGGAGTAATGTAGCTTCCTATTAGTGAAATAATTTTCAAAATCGGTCCAGTAGTTCGTGAGATTAGCGCGTTCAAACAAACAAACAAATTCTTCAGCTTTATATATTAGTATAGATATGTATGCCATCTATAGAGTTTTTTAAACACCGGAAAAGCTAGATAACCCGAATTTATACTCCCCATTCAGAAAATGAAATACATATAATGATAATATAGTACTATAGTTACATACTAAGCCACAAACCCAAGCAAGGTATAGGTTTAGCTAATTTCCTACAGATTCCGAATTATTTGAATTCAGAACTTTCTCTATTAAGAGATCTGAATCCGACTTAATATTTATAATAGTTATTTTATAATCCGATATTCTACGGGTATTCCTAAACTTTATCATTTGGAAACTTTTATATATTTATGCTTAAAATGTCTTTACAATCCTCGGCTTAAGGCGTCTAATATAGGATCTTGTTAGTGTCTAAATTACCAAGGGTATTTGGAAAATTATGCGCATAATTTTAAAATTATGTTTATTTTTACTATATTATATTTAGTGGTTCTAAAACTCGACTGCCTCGATGGCGTAATTGTATTACGATACGACTGCAATGCTGATGTCTCGAGTTCGATCTCCGGGTGGGGCAAAGTGAAATTGGATTTTTATATTCAGTATCAACCCGGTGTTTGGAATTTGTGCCTGATATGGCGATAGGCTCGATTCCCCTATCACTTCATGGGACGGAATACGCACGGCGAAAAGTGGGTGCATTAGTTGCGCCTCTGCCTACCCCTACGGGGATAAAAGGCGTGAGTGTATGTAAAACTAGTGAATTCTTGGAATTAAAGAATCAGATTTTGTAACAGTCATAATATTCAGAAAATTCGCTTGAGTGTTTTAAATTTGTATCCTATTTAGCATAAATGGCTGGTGGTCATGATTTTAGTACACGGTTTAATACATAGGGGGAATGGTAGAGATGTTTATACTGGTCTACGCTGGTAATCGTTTACTTTCTGCATGTCACTACCCCGATGTAGCCCACTTAAATTAGTACATTTAATGGAATGGTAGAGATGAAGTCTACTTCTCCCTCGGACTCGCGCTTCACCTGCGACATATGCGGCAAGAGATGTCGCGCTGCTATTGGTCTTGTAAGCCACAAGAAGAAATGCGCCAACACAAGATTACTAACGTCTTGATTCGTGTGCTATTTACCGTTTCTAATACTTTCCGCAATCACTGCAACAATCATCTACTAAGATGCTGTGGCCAATATAAGAGATGAAGTGTACTCACTTCATCTCTATCCTCTGTGACATCGATATTGTATTGTATTTTATATTTCATTCTAATACGCTCGTCACTTATAGGATCGCTGGTTAATATATTCTTTTCGATAATGAATTGAGATTCCATCTCACTATTGTAATCTGTCAAAATGGCCATCATAGCGTGTGGGTACTATAACTTCTCATACAACATCAAGCCAACATTTCTTGAGCCAACAGCTTTTTATTTTGTTTTAAACAATATATTTTGGTGGATTACTACTGGACATAATGAGACTTAACATCTTATGTCTCAGGATGACGAGCGCAGTGGAATACCACTCAGTACTTTGTCAGTCAAGGTGCTGGATGGTGTTGCTACTGTTTATGGGTGGTCGTATCGCTTACCATCAGGCGAACGGCATGATCGTCTCGTCATTCAATGCAATAAAAAATAAAAAAACTGAACTGATAAACACTACACTATTTCAACAAATCGATACTTGCTTAATGAAATAATTTCGATTTTACGTCATTTTTAAGGTCTTACGGACCCCTACTCACGCATACACGGTTAATTTACAACTCTGATTGCGTACGGGTAACTGAGTTTTACGTCTATATCAATAGGGAAGGTAATTTGCATGAATTTTTAATATTTATCACGTCCATCAAAACTTTGTTGGCGCACAGCATATGCATTGAATTATTAAGCTCGTCTACCCTCCTATGGTTAAGAGGATTATGGCATTACCTATTACGGGATTTGAACCTACTAACGGTTAGTTAGGGTACAATGGACATGTTATTGTTTTAGTTGCAACTGTCTAGTGGATTAATAGGCCAGCGAGGTCATGCGTTCGACGTCCGAGTTGGGCAAACAGTATATATAATCTTAGAATTCTTTGGAGTTGGGTAATTTGGCGTGAATTTTGATTTTAAAAAGCGGGTTATAAAAATATATCGCAATAAAGATGGTTCTTCAATAGCATTTTTCATGATAAGAAATAAGCTTAGTACATAATATTGAACAATAACTACAGCTCAATATTACCGCGTCGTTTCGGCTTATTAAGAAAACTCTGGAATATTTTATTAAAGAATGAAGTTTCAAAGTTAAACAGACCTACATCAGAGCTGCTTAAAAATCCATTAAGATTTCCACACGTCGAAAAGTTAATCTTATATGGAAAAGTCCACAAGCTTTTTATCCTAGGGTAGGCAGAGGTGGAAGTAGTTCATCAATGTTCACTCATAATACTATGATAGGATATCAGACTAAATTCAAATTAAATTTACTGGTGGTAGGTCTCTCATATGTAAGAGTCCGTCTGGGTGGGTACCACCGCAATGTCTAGAAATAGTTCTACCGCCAAGCAGCAGTGTGTATGCACTGTTGTGTTTCGGTTTGAAGGACATTGTAGCCAGTGTAACTACAGGACATAATGAGACTTAACATCTTATGTCTCAGGATGACGAGCGCAGTGGAATGCCACACAGTACTTTGTAACTCAAAGTGCGGGATGGTGTTGCTACTGTTTATGGGTGGTCGTATCGCTTACCATCAGGCGAACGGCATGCTCGTCTCGTCATTCAATGCCATAAAAAAAGAAGTCTTATCCCAAATATTCTCAAAATTTTCTCAACCTGATTAATACACAGGACTGCGCGATAAACAGCTATATAACATTGTTTCGACAATATAACGACTACCAGTAGTAGTGCAGGCTGAGTAATGACTATTTTCAGAAATTTTCAAACACAATGTTGCTTACAAAAGTTTGTAAAACTTTAGAAGGTTTCTTTTTCCGTTTGTTTAGAACTTACCGGACAATAATGGAAAACAGGTCAAGCGCTAACAATAACACTTTCAATTAAGTTATTATAACCATAGATGTAAAATAAAAAGTGTAAGTTTCAAACAAAATAAATATCAATAAAAAGTAACTTTAAGTTTACACGCCCTAATGCCACTACTACTACTCTAGAAGGATTCGTCGCTGGAGCAATATGTCACTTACAGTCAGAAAAACACTCACGCACACGCCATTTTAGCACTAAACTACGAAATGATAAAAAAATCAGGAACATAATATTTAGATTTTTAGTGGAAGTATTCGTTTCTCATGGATAAATTTTAGCACGATGTTAGCAAAAACGAAGACGAGTATGTGGTTTCATTTATTAACGTAATGTCAAAATGACCCCGTATACAATAATTCGGCAACGATTCATATAACGGTTTTCCGATTCGTTCCCACGTTTTATACAAGTTCCCACTTCACCTCAAATCTTTAATGATCAGTTAATTGAAATATGTTTTCAAGATCCATATCTTTTTCAATACATTATGATATTTTTTTACGTCATATGAAGTTGACAGGCATCGTTAAAAATCTATGATTAAAGATATAAATTGTTTCTAGGAGAGATACTTAAAAAAATATTCAACACGTGGCGAACATAGTTACACATATGATAAGAGTACGTAGATAGAAAGAAAACGATCATTTCATTTATCTTTCATGTAATACGGAACCCTAAAGGCCGAAGCCATAGCGAGTGGTGAATGACGTGAAAAATAACATTAAAATATAAGATTTTCCTGCGACTTCATTCGCAAGTCTCTGTAGAGTGAAAAGTTTGTTAGAAGATTGATAGTTTAATCCTGAATACCCTGGTGTATAAAATAAAGACCAAAATATTTTTTCAACACAAAAGAAAACTATCGTACAACTAAGTGAAATTTTCTGTTTCATTTAGAAGAACAATTGAGATAATGACTTCTTATATTTACGCGAATGTTAGACATTGAAATAAAATATTTTGCGGATTTTATTTCAACAATTGAGATATTCATGTTATCTCTGTTGATTCATTACTTTAGTAAAAGTAAATAGAAAATTTTATATTTAATACTAAATATAGTATTTTGTAATGCAGTATCCATCTCTCATGATTCTCTCAACGTATAAAAAAAAACAGTTTCCTTCTAACACGATATAGTACATAATGGAAGAATATAATTCACCCAATACATGTATGAAATAATATTCTGGGATTCCATTTGATTATAAAACCATACAAAAGCATTACTGAAAAGGACATGTCCAAAAACGGGCCTGAAATTCTAAACAAGACAATTTATATATATTGGGCTAGAATTCCTGAAAACTAACCTTTTGCAATAAATCGTTTAATTTTAAAGACCTCCGATTTTGAGATTTATGTAATTTTGTTTGGCTTGAAAACTATACTTTATATGAACATTTTTAAAAAAGTTGGTTATGAATGGAGGGGTCTAAAAATATTTTTTTAATGGATTTAAGTTCCATATTTTGCCCTTTTAATATGCCTAAAGTTTGAGCCTTGTTAGATTTTGAGGCCCAGCACTCATACAAAAAGCGGACATCTCCTTTGGTGCAATAATCGAACTTTGAACCATTCGCTCTCTACCAACTACATAATATTTCCCTACCGCAAATATTGTAAACTCTATTAAGCATGACCTGGCAATTGACATGAAAAGTGCGACTTAAATACTAAAGACTCAATTAAGAGGAAAATTTCGAATAATTTCACCGCATTTCAATGGGGAAATGGTATTTTCCAGTGAAAAGCTTTGTAGATAAGGCGAGTCAAGATTTTATCGAAGTGTCCTGTCAAAACTTCGCTCTTTTATTTCTTGACTATTTTGTCTTTAATATACTACTAGGTTTTATATTCGACTTTGTCCGTGTGATATATTTTTAATATGCTATTCCTCTAAAATAAATATATCTTGATACTTAAACTGCCTTTATCTCTGTTAACAACATGGTTTCTTGTGCAAATTTTTATATTATATTATATATATTAGTACTCGGCCTGTAAAGCTGTAGCTGATTTGCAAACTTTTCTATCCTATTCTCTTTCTGCAATATCTGATCCTTTGTCTTGATCACGGTGATAAGTGTTTGGATGCACTTCCAAACATTTTTTTTTTATCTTAAGTTGTGGAAAGACATCTCGGCAGCGGCTCCTTATTATATTCAATATTTACAACCTGTTACTATAAGTGAAGACTTGTAATTGGCTTTTAGTTAACTATACCATTGTTATAAATAATTACTTATAGCTGTTAGTCTTCCAAACTAACAAATAAATAAATAAAAATAAATAAATAAATATTTATATTATTTTTATATCTTGATTTTCTTCATTTTCAATTGGCATTTAGCAGTGTTTAGATTAAACCCAAGTAATCCAATTATGTTCTGAGGACTGATACTAATTGGATAGTACTCGTTTTTACATAGTTTTAAATTATGAATTATAGAGAATTAGTTAAGAGTCGATTCCTAACACGATTGATAAGTTGTAATCCAATAATTTGTTGAGAATTATTACCGAAAATTCTAATTGGATTGCAATACTACTCACCATTATTTTAAAGAACTCTACTTACTATACTTTCTTTGATATGAATGAATAGACAATTTAGATACTCTACATCACAAAACTCTACTTAACAAAACATCGAACCCACTTACCTAACACTGGGTGGGTATCCAACAATCCTTTGCTCCTTCCTGCGTCTCCTGCACTCACTTTCCTTCACACTTGTATCACGTATAGTATGATATCGCGGCTGATAACTTTCCAACTGCGTGAAGAGACGCGCGCGTGGCGCTGGCGATAGACCGCGCTGCGTCATAGAGTCCCCACGTCCGTCCCCAGTGGCGCTCAAAGCCACACTGGCTTCAGACCGCCGCTTTTCGTCAACAAACGCCACGCGCGGAGGCTTAGGTTGCATTAGGCTGATTTTCTTTTTTTTCGCGGTAGAGGTGACGTAAAAGAAGTAGCCGTTTCGGTCCATTTTCGGAGCTGTTGCTTTTACCTGCAAGTAATTTTTTGTAGTTTTATTATTTATGCCTAGGGTTCATTAATATTTGTGTGGGATGTAAGTATGTTTAATGCCTATGTTGTAAACACATAAAAGCTTTACTAATGTATTCTGGCGTTACAACAAAGGATAAACATAAAGATATACAAAAATGGATAAAAGAAGATATTAGATAAATTTTGTATTGTAGAGTATTTTCTTTAAACTTATTTCAAGAGATTATTGCTGTAAAATCATTGATGTATGGGTTTTTTAATGCATCAACGTGTAAAATACGGAATTTTTGAATACAGAATTACAAATACTAGCCAATATTCCTTTAATCTACACCAATAAGTGCTGTCATTTTGCGGCCAGTATCAAACCCAATAATAATAATATTCGGCAAAATTAAAAAGTTATTGAAGCGGATGAAATAAAAAAAATTGAATATCGCCGTCATAAAGTTTACGAGGGCGATAGTGAAGATCTTTATGAACAATTTCATTGCACATTTTTACCATTAAATCCGGCGAGCAGTAAAAAGTTATTCGAAAATCGAATATTCTTTTATGGATATATTTACCGGTTTTTTTTCTGTTTACGACGTTATCATTGACTTAGCAAGTGGAAAAGGTTTTTTTACCATATTGTATTAGATTTCAATAAGTAAAATGATGTTTTGAACGTTTAGTTAATAAAAAAAATATTTGCAACATATTGACTATTTAATAAGAATTTATTTTCTATTATTGGAACGAAGTTCCTTATCGCGCGTTGTGAAAGGGGGCTGGACGGAAAGTTGTCACGGCACTTTTTGCTATTATCTTACTAATATGAACCTTAAATACAATGCGTAGAAGCTATAATTCTTGAAACGAGTATATTTTTTGTTATTAAAGTCATTAAAACCATTTCTTAATAATCTAATATGAACCTTAAATACATTGCGTAGAAGCTATTTCCCCAGCGTTGGCACGGCACGAGTACAAAAGAATCGAACGTAACATTCTTTTTTCAAATTTTGTTGATTTATTCTACTTTGGTTACTGACATTTATCAATAACAAGACTAAACGTGCTTTGCTCACGTTTAAAAATCTACTTTATGTGGTAAGCGTAAGATCGAATTTGTGTTTAGTCAATCAAAATTTGTGATAAAAATGCTATGCAATAGCTTTACCGCAGCAGTCTCCGAGTGCCACACGTATTTATTTGTTTTTTCTCTAGAAAGTTATGTATTGGAACGGAAATAGGAAAATATTTATATATGTACACACTCTGTTATATAAATAAAAATTTATTACAATTCCTTCACTAATTAATCGAAAGGAACTTCGTTCCATCCGGGTGTCCCTTGACACCTCTCATTGCTTTGTTTATACTGACTCCGACTTCAGATCCTCATTGATAAATTCACTTTAAGTACTGCATAGCTGCAATATTATATCGACTAAGAAGACATAGCATCCCGGACTTTAACAAACATCCAGAACATACAATATACCTACATAAAATAGACTAATTCCAGCTTGTTGGAAAGAGCAATCATAACATTCTCAATATGTAATCGCTATTATAAAGTCAACAGATGTTCATCATTTCGCACCGTTCTATTCCAACAAAGAACAAAGCGCATCAACATCACTGTCTGGTCAAAACAACAGGCTATTTATTGTTGCCGAAGGTTTTCGCATTCGATACAGTCACTCATGTACCGATAACGTCCGCTGTTTACTTTTAAAACGATTTAACAGTTATAATATTGGACATTTTGAAACAAAAACGTTGTTTTGTTGGTGGTTTTTACTGTAAAATTGTATAGAAATATGATTATGGTGTTTATTTGATCGCTCAAAATGTGTTTTCTTCAGGTTATGAATATAATTCCGGTTGTAAAAGCAATTTATTATAGTTTTACAATAATAATTAACTTATGTATAGAAATAGTATTTTCGATACCCACCAACTCCTCGAAGAGCCTCATAAAATCTATCTATTGCACCTACGCATGCTTTCCTACGTAAATATTTCAAGCAAAAAGTTAGACTTGCATCTACGCTTCGTCGAGCATAATCGCGTCCTATAATATGATGTGGACAAAAGGCAATAAAAATGAAATGAAACTTGTCGAACCCAAGACCTCGCTTACTGTCCCCCAACGGCCAACACCACAAGAGCATTATATTAAAACAAAAGGAATACATTAAAAAATCAGTTTAATTAAAAAGTTTTTATAATCCTATCCAAATATGACATATCTATTCCCAATCAGTCGTTAATGAGTTATTCCCGCATTATCTTTGGGCAGCTGGCTTGGACAACTGTTCACACAATCAGCTGTGGGGGTCAACGGCCACTTCAATTATTACTACACTAATATTTGTATTTGTTTTAATTCTTCAAAATATATAAAATCGAGTACTTAGAAAAGTCAATGGGGTTGTGTGTCTAGGATTTGAATCATCTAGAACTCCAATTCATTTATTTTAAGTCTTTAATGTGTTGTGTTCCAGAGTGAACTAGAGATAATAACTAGTTCTAAATGATGAGTGCAGTGAGAAATGTAGTCAGAGCGGTGTTGATGCTGTCTACCACTTAGCATGGTCTGTACATATGATAACTTGCTGGTTTCAAGTAGTTGTATATTATGAAAAATCTAGAACCTAGTATCCATAAATTAAATTATCATATATTTTGTTTGACATAAGTGATAATATTCTATAAAATTATTTTATTTGATAAAACACAAGACCCTAAATTTTATTTACAAATCAAGACATGGGACACTCACAGTATTAAAAATCACCTCGCGATTTACATTGGAAATGAATATTCGTTTTTATTCTTTGAGTATTTAACCAATTTAATTACACCAACTTTAAAAGTATTACTCACCGATTGTCCTAACGCTCACCCTTACAAATGCGCAAAGACAGAACATTGAATATAATGCGCCTTCCCGCCAATTCACCTTTGTGCCGGAACAGCGGTTGAATAGACATACGAATGTGACACATTGCTGAGTTAGTTGACTAACATAAAAATAACAAACACACATGACGCCTTTATCCTTGAAGACGTAGGCGAAGGTGCAACCAGGGCACCCACTTGTGTGGTCTGGGCCATGATGTGATAGGGGCGAGTCTATAACCATATCGGGCACAAATTTTAGCCTCTGGGTGATACTGAGCAGAAAAACCCAATATCACTTTTCCCGACCTGGAATTTGAACCCAGGACCTCGGAGCTGTGGTTGTACCGCGCTGGCAATACAGCTACGCCACCGAGGCTGACCATTGTAAGAAAAATAATGATAAGGATTTTCTATGGCGGTTGCTAGATGAACCGGCCGTAAAAATATATAATTTTAACATTTCATAGCGGCAAACTATGAAGCTGTCACATGGTCCGGGATGAAAGAATGACACAGTGGCTTGTTCTGTTGAGTGGTGTTCCGGGAAATTGTTTAAGATGCAATAAGACAAGCTAACATAAGCCTACCGACTCGTGAGTGACGCTATGGTTCTCATTTAACGACACCTTTTCTATTTCACCCATAGAGTAATTCATATTCGGTCCTAAAAATATTAAACATATTCTTCAAAGTCTTCTCAAAAAATCAACCGCCAAAAACAACACTCCAATATTATCAGGCCCCTATTTTCTATTCAAAGCCTGAACAAAAACAGCAAAGGTTTTACGAAACTAGGCCGTTGGCAGCACTGTGCAGCTGTGTGTACCACTGTCAACTGTTGATGTTATCGCGCACACGCCCGCGGCATCTTTCTGAATGCTAACCATCCGTTCAGCGCTGCAAAGGCCGTATCAACGACATCTGCGCAACTGCCTGCAGGTATTTTTCTGTGCGATTTAGATTAAAGTCTAGCCGTTTAGTGTTAACAAAGGGTTGTTAGCTTGTTATTCTTGTTCGATTTGGCTTGGTAGTTGGAGGTATGAGGTGTTAAGTACGTTCGGTCTTTTGGTTTATTGTATTTTTTTTTGTACACAAACTAGATTAGTTGTTACTTACATATCTGGTAGGTTAGTTAACACTTGTGTACGACAGTAAAGGAATCATATTGCAGGGACAATTTAATTTAATTTTTATAACCGGACGCTTGCATTTCACTAAAATCTTCGGGGGGATCTAATTCCGAGGTATTTTTTAGAAGATTATCCACTATGTATTCTTGATGGGTATGAAATCCATAGCCTCTAAAACCATAGCATGTACATACCCTGCTAATTAGGTAGACAATAATAAATAACTTTATTACAGAAGATTTTTCATTAGTTTCAAACGAAAACTGATTTACGCACAGCTGAATAACTTGTTTAAAAATGAATTTAATAAATTTCTACACTGCGGGGGCGTAGCGGTTGTTGTAATGTGTATTTATTTGAATAGATAATTGTAATTAGTTCATTTAGCGTGGAAAATATACGTGATTTCTAGTTTCAAAAGCTCAAGCACCATTTCTACCATTACCATTCTAGATAATAAACCTTAATAATTCTATATTATTGAACGGGACTTAAAATACAGCCTTAGAAGTTGAATTAAATGTATGTGTTAAATTTAGAAACAAAGCATTTGTCCTGAATTACGATAACGTGTAACTTTGTATAGGTAAAACGTATATAAGATTGAGCAACACCGTCAGAAATGACATAAGAGATACAAAATATATTTTTGTAAAACAGAACCTAAATAATACCTATACAAACGTTTGACAACACTCGAAGGGTCTGTCCACTAAAGCAGAGGAACCAAGAAATATTATCCAATAGGATTTCACAAAACAATCCTTCCTCCGCTATGGTGGACAGACGCCCTCGAAGATCGAATCAGTGAGATTGGTTTGTTCATACCTCAGTGAATAGAAGATACATGGGATGGAGTATAAATCAGTATAAAGCAAAGTCGTTAGTCTGTATTCGCTTAGTATCGTACTAGATGCATTTTGATGCAGTTTTACTATAAAGTAGAGAATTTCTTGAGCAATGCCACAGTGTGTATGACATGTCCTGTTTAATTTCAAGTTATTAGAACTTTGACAAGTTTACGGCATACAATTTAACGCGATCAAGGACAGTCCTACGTTCCTCACGCTTAAAATTATTCTTATAACGCCAAAGAAATTTATCGGCTACAATTGGGTACAAAGTTCTCCAAGCTTGAATACAATGATGCTTGGTTGAAAAGACATTGCGGTGATACCTAATCAAATGCATCAAATATAGCTCAAGATTATTATATAAGTTACAATTTCGCTTAACATCAGGTGCAGTAAAGTCACTTTGCCGATCTAAAGGTAAAAAAAAAGTTATAATTCATTAAGACCAGGCACCAGAAGATGAAAATAGATATTAATGATTCACATACCAAACTATTGTTTTCCTCTGTGACAGGAAGTTGTTTTAATGGAGCGAAGATTTGTTAGTCTGTGGTCGATCTTCCGTTGAGTCATTATACCAGTAAAATTTGTGTTGTGACGTGTAGCTAGAGTAATGTAAATCCTACAAAAAATATAATAGCTAGAGGTAAACACATAAAATGCTGTATACATTTGTATGGGATTTGGAAGAAAAAGTACAAATTAAAGTAATTAGGTAATTTTAAAAATATTATTCCGAAAAAGTGTTACGCATTGTATGTTTCTAGGGATGGACTTTCACTTGGGCCGAGATATGAGCCCGCATTCATAGGGTCTAAAATATTCCTCATCTACATTTGGTACTTTGCGACCTAAAATATGAGATTCTAGAAGCCCACAAATTCCCATTATAAGACCATTCGAAATCATGATTTGATATGACCAAATTTCGTATCAAAATAAATAAAGGTTTTTATGCGTTATTACAAATGCTTAATCTACTTCACCAAGATGCATCTCCAAACAGAATCCTACAGTCCCAGAGTCCATTCCAGAACAAAACCCAGTACAATAGTTAACTCTTTTTACACAGCGCTTAATAGCCAGGGGCAAACACTTTCTATTGTGCGTCGCAACGGTCAGCTCTCCGCCGGATTACTACTCTGCAAATACTTTCAGAGGACATTAAACGTGTTTACAAGCTGTAGAACTGAGTAATTGTAATTATGTTATTTAATTGCATAATGTACTACGATCAGTTAGTCTATAAAATATAGAAAAATAAAACAAAGAACTTTCTTTTCAAATATTTTTTGTTATCAATAAAGATATTTTACTCTACTGGTGGTAGGTCTCTCATATGTAAGAGTCCGTCTGGGTGGGTACCACCGCAATGTCTATTTCTACCGCCAAGCAGCAGTGTGCATGCACTGTTGTGTTTCGGTTTGAAGGACATTGTAGCCAGTGTAACTACAGGACATAGACAGAGACTTAACATCTTATGTCTCAGGATGACGAGCGCAGTGGAATGCCACACAGTACTTTGTAAGTCAAGGTGCTGGATGGTGTTGCTACTGTTTATGGGTGGTCGTATCGCTTACCATCAGGTGAACGGCATGCTCGTCTCGTCATTCAATGCTGTAAAAAAAAAAAAAAATGGGTAGTTTTTTTCTTTCCTGAACATAGTATCGGTAGCTTACTTGGATACAGAAATCATCTAGTTTTTAGGTCATACCAAATTTTTTAATAAAAATAAAACCTTGTGAAAATCTGTCCATTTGTTTGGGAGCTACAATCCCACAGATACACAGATACACACCCTAAACTTATAACACCTCTTTTTATGCCAGGGGTTAAAAAATGCTAAGCAATTCTCATTTAAGTGCATATCGTATGAATAAAATTGTTTCCCACGTCAAGTATTAGATAGATGTAATATATAATTGTACATAATTGCTACGAGTAGATTAATTTAAACGGTAGGGTATTATGGCGCAATTAACAACTGATACGTAACGGTCATGAAGCACTGGACCCATGAAACATGAAGCGGTTTAGACTGTGGGAGATCTGGGATGCTTATGTTTGGAAATGGATTGATAGGTACTGAATTTTCATGTGATCTTTTGGAGTTTTGCTAGTAAATCTCAATTTTGTAGTAAAAACACAGTCACCCAAAATTAATACTTATGCATTACTTATAGTATATTAATTATAGTTATTTTTAAATTACCTTGCGAATTATATATTCATATAAAATCAATGAATATAATATTGAATGTCCTTCATCTCTTTCAATGGTACGAAAATTTTATATTTGAATATTTTTTATATCGCGGAAAAAAATGTAGCGGGCCTTTATCCAGGAAAACCTTTTCACGCGGACGAAGCCGCGAGCAAAAGCTGGTAGCTACTATATTAAAACCAAAGTTAATACCGTTATGTTCGTCTAAACAGCTTGTTATAAAGGATCTTGTATATTGGTGTATGCAGACTGCAGTTGTTGTCGTAAATAATTCTAAACTTTGCACGCGAAGGCGTCTTCGGTGAATAAGTATTAATTTAAAATAAAATGTAACATTTTCATAGAGCCAAACTTCTATTAATTCAATTTTATTTATTAATTATTATTTAAGAATTCAAAAACCATACTTTTATAATCTATACTAATATTATAAAGCTGAAGAGTTTGTTTGTTTGAACGCACTAATCCAAGGAACTACTGGGCCGATTTTGAAAATTCTTTCACTAATAGAAAGTTACATTACTCCTGAGTGCTATAGGCTACTTTTTATCCCGGAAAAACCTTTCCACGCGGGCGGAGCCGCGCGCAATATCTATACTAATATTATAAAGCTGAAGAGTTTGTTTGTTTGAACGCGCTAATCTCAGGAACTACTGCACTGATTTTGAAAATTCTTTCACTAATAGGAAGCTACATTACTCCGGAGTGCTATAGGCTACTTTTTATCCTGGGAAAAGAATTTTATCCTGGAAAAACTTTTTAACGCGCGCGGAGCCGCGCTCATATGCTAGTAATAAATATTACAATAAGGTATATTATAATAAATATATTTGACAAAAAATATTCTGAAATCCAAACCTCAAAATAACCAGATAAACAGTTGTACTGATATAATAGCCTCTGTGGTGTAGGGGTCTGTCAGCTAGCTTTGAAACTAGGCGTCTTTAATTTAATCTCAACACCGCGTCAATTGTTCGGACCAACTCTATATTTTGTTGCGGGACCGAAGCTCCTCAATACCTTTAACTTCTGCTAGGATAGGTGAGAACTATCCGTAATGTGTATGCCTCTTAGGTTTATCTACTATCGACTAAAGGTCATCTAGGCAAAAATTAATAAAGCAATAACGATCAATTAGGTTGTATTAATGGAGTAACGAGCAATGCACCGTCCAATGCCGGCGTATGCTAATGTATTTGTTGCGTGACGGAGCCCCTTGCGACGAGACGGCAATGAGCCTTATACGAGCTAAGGGCTGCTACATTGGCTGAATTATGAAATATCTTTATTTTTTTGAGAAGTGACTAGCCCTGTGAAATAAATACACGAACGTCCGTGTCATCTGATTATGATGACTTTGATTGGTCGAGAGACCAACGCGTGAGTTACGTGCCAGTCTCTCGACCGTGTATTGTTTTGGGTTAAAAAAAACTTGAGGCCACAGTCGCGAAATGTTCGCTGACTGAAGATTTTTCCACTAATATATTTTTAAGTGGCCAGTGTTACTTTATATTTTAAAAAGTGAGAACTGTCTTGATTTGTTTGACTAGTTTTGTTTTTATGATATTTATTTTGTAAGTTAACAATCAATGGCCAGTATTGTTAAAAAATCGAATATCAAAGTCTCTATGCCTTTAACCGTCGCGTCGTGTATGTTTTCCTGGTACTTGTTTTGGGTATAAGTGCTGAGGGATAGCGGGAAGGTAAATAAATAGTATAATAATTTTTAATCATATTGAAACAATAAACAAAGTTACAAATGGGCTAATAATTGACACCGCTTTAAGATAATAATAAGCTCTTAAAATCAAAAACGAAATTTTCAAGATGGCAGCCCTGCACCGGCAATAAATCAGATGGGTGATTATGTAAAATGTCCAATGAACGAGCTCGCCAACTGCTTACGTGGAAAATGAAATATTAAATGCTACACCGAACGATTTGTGTGCTTTTACAATTTATTAATTACCTCACAATCATTATAGGGGAAAATTAAGATTCTTTATTTAGAAAAGAGTGTAAATTATTCTTGGTAACCAGGGTGACATACTTAAGCATCGTGTCAACTTGAACAATAAATATTGTGTGGATCTCATTCTTCTGTGCTTAAATTATAAATAGGTGAGTTTCTAGGTTCATACATGGGGCAGTTAAACAGATACAAAAATTATAACTGCGTTTGCTATTATATTCGACCTTTATTTATGTAAATTAGTCGGAAATACACGAGTAAGCTTATGTTATTAAGGTTTGAGACATTTATTTATAACAGAAAACCTTTTTATGACAAGCGACGGATCAACGTTTCGTATAATAATTCTATTTTTGTCCTTACTTTCGCTAAACCCACCTATTTGTTTTATAAATATAATAAAAATACAAAACATGGACAAAAATGCCCACAAATATTTAACAATGTGTGGGCAGAGTGAAATGAAATTGAATTTGGAATAGAAACTAAACAACGTTCACTACGTAATGACGTCGTCGTCTTATTACTTATGGATGCTAAATTATCGTATTTTTATTTTCTTTCTATTTCGCAATATTACATTTTTTAAATGCGAATGTTTGTGCAAATGTTTGGACGTTTGTATAATATAAACGCAGAAACCGCTGAACGGATTTAGATGAAATTTGACACTCGGAGAGACCATGTCCTAGATTAACATGTAGGCTATTTTTATTGCCGGTGATTTGTTCCGGTGGGAAATATTTAAACATTTAACTAGATTTTTAAATAGATGGCGCTGGCATTGTACAGATTTTTGTAGCGAGAAAGCAATTTTCCGCGGGTGATACCGGGCGAAATACCTACCTAGTAACCAATTATTTTATGATAATTATTTATTGGTTAACTCAAACTAGGCCAGCGTGGTAGACAAAGGTCTAACCCCTCTTAGTAGTAGAAGAGGCCCGTGCCCCGCAGTGGGCCTAATACAATACGGGGCTGGTGCTTTGTGTTTTAGCACGCTATCTAATTGGTCACCTGTCTACCACGACAGAGAAACATTATAACACTAGTGACACTAGGTCATTAGTAACATTACTTAGTATAGTGTTTCTTGGCAAAAAGTTGAGAGCGTTTGCTCAAAACCTTATGCTGTTTTATTTTTAATGTAAATAATAATACAGATCATAAATTCAGTACATCTGAATAAATAACTATTTTATCTTACAATTTTTTCCTTCTTCCATCATAGTATACAAATAACACCCTTATATTCAATTTTCCTTATCCAATCTCCATGTAAAAGAGACATTGAATTGTTATAAATCAAGCGAAACATGAAACCCTGATTTCGTGGAATTGTTATAAAAAGTACATCAAACAAGAAAATTAGAACAGTCTTCATTTTATCACTGTCTCTAGGTTTTCTTTTGTGAGGATTCTTGCTGAATTACAAAATAGCTTGTTCGTAGAAAATTGCTAGGGCTTTGATGTTTACTTATTAAAAAATTACAAGTAAGAGACTTAACTTTTTCTTGCAATAAAGCGGCTTTGTTCTCTGTACTATTAGGGCTGCCACGCAAAGGGATCTTTGAAGTTACCTTACTGACAATGTACGGCTTTTTAAATTTAGAATTATTAATTAAAATTTTAATAACTGACTGTACAGTACATCTATTAATAATAAATTCGAAATAATTTCGTACATATAAATTCGTACATAAAATATTCAAATTCGTGCCATTTGCGCTTCACTGCAGTTATAATTCGATGTCACGTATACTAGTGTAAATATTCTATCATAGTCAAATGAATTTTATAACAATGATCAATTCAATTGTATGTTATATGCATATTAACTGGTGGTAGGTCTCTCATATGTAAGAGTCCGTCTGGGTGGATACCACCGCAATGTCTATTTCTACCACCAAGCAGCAGTGTGCATGCACTGTTGTGTTTCGGTTTGAAGGACATTGTAGCCAGTGTAACTACTGGACATAATGAGACTTAAAATCTTATGTCTCAGGATGACGAGCGCAGTGGAATGCCACACAGTACTTTGTAACTCAAAGTGCTGGATGGTGTTGCTACTGTTTTTGGGTATCGCTTACCATCTGACGAACGGCATGCTCGTCTCGTCATTCAATGCAAGAAAAAAAAAAGGAAATTAAGTTTTATTTTTTTTGTAGGCTAAACTAGCGGTCTGTCTGACAGTAAGTTATCGATTAAGTTATTTAAGTTATCTATCTTATCGAATTCGTCACCCATCATGTTTTTGTCAATACCAGGGAACAGACAAGCCGCTACCGACCGTAAAAATGTATATTTATGACAACCCTACGAGCAGGCAGACACAATCCCTTTGTAAAAGGTTTATAGCGAAAATCTCGCAAATTTGGTTTTTACCACTTTCAAATAATTAAGCAAAGGAACATACGTCCTTGTGGTTAATTATATCATGCAAAAAGCAGAGGCTGGTTGTTTAATATGCTTTGTGACTTATTTAGATTACAAAAACCCCCCTGTCTTTCCTTTGACTTTTTGGGACTGCGCATACATGGAATCTTCTGCTCGAAGGCATTTTACACTGTGACTAAAAAACGTTTAGTTATTTGTCGACTGTTGCTAGTGGATGCAATATACTACTAGATTTTTTCAGCTGCAAGTGTATCCCATGATGTGACAGGGGAGAACTAAACGCGACAAAATTCTAAATATAATCTTTAAAATATAGTTTTTTAATCCTTATAATTTACTCATTTTTTTGTTAGATCCAGGCTGATCGAAACTCAAGGCTCACAACCAAGTACGTTCTAATGGTTCAAACAATGAAGTGAAATGTTCGTTCTTATATTATCCTGACAAATACGAGTAACTTGACCTAGGTTTCACTAAAGAACAACTATAAAACATCAAATCCCCAAGCAGGTGTTTCAAATAAAACAAAACTCAAATACGTGCGCATTTTCGTCGAAAACCTTTCCGATCATCGCGAAACTCAATTTGAACGAAACCAAATAAACACTTGATACATCATCTCTGTAAAATGATCGCAGCGGGAACGAATCAATCAATTCCTTTATAAATAAGCCGATAGGCCGGGTTGCAACAATGGCTTTTCAATTAGTCGAAATGGGTAATAAAGGCATAAATGTGTGAGAATTTAATAATATCAGGTGGTACGGTATTGAAAACAACTTGATTGAACAGATTTTTTATGTTTTTGTACGACAGTGATTTGATGAAGACGTCGGGAAGTATATAAAATCATCAGTAAGTCCTAACATGACTTTACTTAATTCTTAGAACAGCGACATCTAGTGGCATACGATTATACTACTCCAAAGATCGATTAACAGGACATTAGAAATGTACAAAGAAACGTCGGTAAACTAATTCCTTATGATACATTAATGAAGCATGTCTGCTCTATCACCTGTTTAAGTGGAGCTAAGTGATTTTACCTTATACTTAATTGCTTTTAAGTAACGCTAATTACTTAAGTATACTTAGACGTGTGCTTTAAGTGCAAATGTAGGAAACGTCTAATGAAACACGCAAGTAATTTTATTGTACGTTACTCCATGTAGAAATGTAGAGATAACTTTGAAACTTAATTTTAAAGTAGTTTTACTAGAGTATAGTGAATTTGATATAGTTTAAAAACTTATAAGGTGGTCAAAATATATTATTCCTTTTGAGAATTTATATCTAATCTATCAGTGTGGTGCTTTGCAATCTAAATATCTAGTAGTTTTTTCTGTATTAGCTAGTCGTAGAGTTTACCAGAAAGAACTTGTTCGCATAAATAAATATTAGCTTCGTGTTTTAAGAATGGTACAGTTTAATAGATAATAAGCACTTAAAGTTTCGAAGTTGATGTAAAAGAAAATATTATTAGGCGCCTAACGAATCAAAAAGAAAAAAAAACAATCAGCGATTCAGAGACAAAATTTGATGCATAGGTGTGGGGTCAGATGGCATTCTACGTCAGTACCCAAAGCATGACGATTATCTCTCTAAAACAATATACACTGCAGAATATCACTTTCTACATATTATAGCTTGATGTGTAACAATTACTGCCCAGTACTGTTTAAAATTGCCTATTTGTTGGAATTCATCGTCATTTCTATTGCATATTTTATCGGTTCGGAGTATTGAAAGCAATTTTAGAGTGGATATTGCCATTTCGCTACTTAATGAAACCACATACTTGTCTAGTTGAAAATAACATTTTACAATAAGTTACTCTAATCATAGATCTAAAATAAAAAGTGTAATTTTTGAACAAAATAAGAAACAACATAAAGTAATTTTAATTTTCCACACCCTAACGCCACTACTACTCTGAGAGAATTCGTTGCATCGATAATATACGCTTTCATTCAAGAATACACTTACGCTCATACTAGACTCGCACTACACAGTGATAAAAAAATCAGAACACTAAAACCGTGATTTTTGACAAAAATATTCGTATTTCACGAAAGATTTTAGCAGAAGTATATGGTTTCATTTAGTAACGCAATATACAAATGACCCTGGATAAGACTTGTAAACATAGATTATAGAATGCATACGCCATAAATTCACCACATTTGAAATACGCAGGAAAAATACCATCTTTGTAAAGACTGACCACCTATGGGGAAGCGGTTAGTATATTTATAATATACGTTTGAAAATCAATAACAATAAGGTAATGCCTCCGCGGGGCATTGTAAGTGCCCCTCGATTGTGCGACGTACAGGCACAAAGAACTGAAGGTATTAATCTTCTATTGCTCGACAAGCTGTGGATTAGGGCCGACCCCCCGTTTGCATCCTTGTTCTCTTCCCTGCTGAGTGACAGTGATATACGGCTGTCAAGAATGAACAAGATACCCATATTATAGTTTAAAATAGTTCTGATCCCATATTTAGATACAAGACTTGTTTTGTGCCGGTCAGAAAGTATGAGGAACTTTCCCGCAACATTCACACCTAAAATTAATATTAGTGGATCATACAAAAAATAGCGATGGGGCTGGTATGGTGGAAATGTCATCAAAAGTCACTAAAAAATAAAAGATAATAAAAAAATTAAAAAATTACATACAATAGTTTTATGTAGGTACCGAATTTTTAGGATTGAAAATATACTATTAGTTTTTCACACGTCCGTCACAATTATAATATTATTTTAATGCAGAGAGGATTATGCAACTGCTTGATTTATATTTATTTGACTGCCGCGGTGGCGTAGTTGTATTACGGTACGACTGTAATGCTGAGGTCTCGAGTTCGATCCCCGAGTCGGGCAAAGTGAAATATTGGATTTTTCTAATCAGTATCAACCAAGTCTAGAATTTGTGCCCGATATGGCGATAGGCTTGGCCCCTATCACATCATGGGACGGAATATGCACGTCGAAAAGTAGGTGCACTAGTTGCGCCTCTGCCTACCCCTTTGGGGATAAAAGGCGTGAGTGTCTATGTATGTTGATTTACAAAAAAACATTTTCACTTGCATTTTTGGGAGAAAAATTAGACAAATTTATCGCAAAAACATCCGTTATGAAGTTTTATTTCAATGTCGAACATTCGCGTAAATACGAGAATTAAAAAAAAACATGTTCAATATTTTACGAAAATCCCATTCTACGCAACCATATGTCGCAAAGAGTAAGGAATCAACCCTCAGCGGTCCTTCCCTGCATTCTATAAGTGATTTCTTTTATTACTAAGCACGGAAAAAACCTAATATGAAAAATCTATAGTGAAAAGTGATGTTTTACGACCAACGCTTTATGGTGTCGTGAAAAATTACAATTGAATTAATGTCTCCGGCGGTCATACTTGGCCATAAAGATACGTTTTATTACACCGTAAGTAAATAATGTAGTATTAGCAATGTTGTATTTAGAGAAAGGAAGAAAAAACAACTTAAATACATTATAAACGCGAAAGATTTATTAAAAAAAATGTTTGAAGTAAACGCAGAAGCCGCTTAACAGATAGACTATATCCCGAATTAATATGTAGACTACCGATGTGTACTTGTTTATCCAGGATATGGACACAAATATCATCAAAATCCGTTCATCGGTTTCTATGATTATTTCTATCAATGAATACTATCGCATGTATAATATTAGTAAGATATCACAATTTAAATCACATAATACATTTCCCCGCAGCGGAGCCTCGCGCGAGCTCGAGGACCCATCGTTTTTATTTTATAACACTTTTCGAGCACCACTTTATATTGCCGGGTTTCACTGTGGGATTTTGGCGGTTTATTTTTAAGCTTTTAAATGTTATGAGAATGGTGTTGATGCTGTACTGCTCTATTTTAGTGAAATTGGTTAATTGAGTGCAGTTTTACTCTTCAATGTTAATACTAGTATTGTAAAAGTAAAGTGTGTGAGTTTTATTATAGGAAATGAGTCGCTAGGTGTCATGATGATTTTCTATTAGATAGTGGCTTTGCCCAAGTCAAGGAGTTGTGCAAATAGGACTAAAGACAAAAGAAATTAAAATAACATAATCTTTGAGAAATGCAATAACTAGACATACTCTAATATTATATAAAGTAGACTTCAACAAGAATCAAAGCTACAAATAGAAAAAGGAACTGAGTAAAATATAAAGATAGATAATATTTTTGTAATAGTAAAAGAAATTAGCCAGAGCAAATATCAGATAGGGGAGTGCGGAGAAAGTTTCTAAGAACTTCTTAATAACGTAGAGTAACCACCAGAAGAGATGTTGCCCTATGTAAAATTTATATTAAATACGTAATATTGTAAAGTAACAAAATATTATTAATACACACACACACAATTTTTGAGGTTATTCTTAAATTACATCGATCTAGAAAATGATTATTTTCCTGAAGGCAATGCGGTTTTTCTGAAATCAAAAAGTGTATATTGAAATCAACGTAAATAAGATAGATCCCTCTTCCTCCAGTTTCTTTTTTTAAGCCTCATATGTGTCCCACTGCTGCGCAAAGGCCTCCCCATTTTTCCAATTCCATCGATCTTCCGCTAACTCTTTCCTCCAGTAATTATACAATATTCTCCAAATGTGATTACAACAATCAAGGACGGATTGACGTACGAAAATGGTTTAAGAATTCCTTGCGTAAGAAATCAAGTATTTTACACTATGTTGCAATTGCTATCACAGCTGCAGCTGAATCCAGCCTGTACAAATAAGAACGCTACTCGGTCCCCGATGGACAGAAAAAACCCAGCATCTGCTCCCCATTGGGAATGGATTCCGCATTTGTAACTAAGTCTTTTCTGAAACCGTTCTAGTTAATATCCATTTTAAAATACTTAAATCTGATTCGTTGGTATAAATGGTAATGTTCTTAATTAATTTTGAAAATATCTGGATGATTACATTTTGAGTAATTTTGATTCGACACAATTTTTAATAGTTTTGAAATCATTTTAAACTAGCTAAGGAACAAAATGGACATAAATTTTTAAGTATGCAAACAAAAACAACGCAGTTGTAAAACATGGTAAAAGGGGTGGACAGGATGAGGATGTGAAATTATTACATTTTAATCGGTTGATCATATGCATATTTTGTATTTCTTTTCAATGTTTAATTTTTATTGACCCCTTATGTTACTTACTTATAACTGACGCATAACGGTTCTACTATTTATTCTTTGCCTACATTTCGTGCAAAACAAAAACTATGCTTCATAATTGATTGAGGAGCGCAACATCACTCAGAGATGTTGAGGAAACCGACAACCTGCCACGAACTTTCGTGCTGTAATATCACTGGGGTTTTTGTAACGCCTATATGCTTTGAGAAAGATTAAACAATAGCATATTAACACCTCAAGCAGCAGTGTGCATGCACTGTTGTGTTTCGGTTTGAAGGACATATTGTAGCCTTATGTCTCAGTATGACGAGCGCAGTGGAATGCCACACAGTACTTTGTAGCTTAAGGTGCTGAATGGTGTTGCTACTGTTTATGGGTGATCGTATCGCTTACCATTAGGCGAACGGCATGCTCGTCTCATCAAACAATGCAATAAAAAAAGACCTGCCCTGTATTATGTGTTCTACTTTTGAGCACGGATCTCCTGTAATTCAAATTCAAGTCATTTATTAAGTAATTAGGCCCCTAAGGGCACTTTTACACGTAATTTTTTACATTTTTTTATCGTCTAAAAGGTTCTTGTGCTTTGGAAAAGCCCACTGACCTGAGAAGGAGCACCAAGATACTTCTGACAGTGTTAATTAAGGCTTTAATCTACAACGCCCGCCTAAGGCGGACGGGCAGAGTTCATATGCATTCGAAATTCTAAAGTTTGTACGTCTCCGACGATGTTTTCTTTCACCAAGATGAAAGACATTGTAAAATAATGGTTACATGAATTTTCATTTATGTTTTTGTAAAATAAACTATATATGAACAATAGGTTTTTTTTTTATATTATAATAATAATGCCTGCTCCATTTACATATTATCTTTGCACCTGGGCACGGACTTTGTCCCCTATTGAAAAGGGGTTAAGGCTCTTTTCCACTATAGCAACCTATTACAAGAGCGCACTGAAAAAATAATGAATACATAAACTTAATGCTTTGTAAAAATCATAATAAAAATAAATGAAGAAACCTCAGTCATATCTCCTTAATAAACCTAAGTAGCTATCCATAATCCTTGCAAGCGAGGGCTGATCTACACGATCCGAAAGAATTTCCAAGTAATGCATCAATGTACCACATCAATTGCTATTATTAATAGTTCATAATCTCATAGTTCCGTCCCTTTCTTTCCCAAAAGAGTGAGCAAGACGAAGATCTGAACCGGTGACAGAGCAGAATACTCTTGCATTGTCATAAATCAAGTAGGAAAACAGTTAATGGATGATGCGTGATCAATATCTTAATTATCTTACGGCGATTTATCGACGCTTAAGAGCTCTGCGTGTCTTATTTTAATAACAGTGGGGTATAATGGACTTAGGAATTCATAAGAACTCTTTGTGACTATTCTAAACTTAATGTGTGCTGTATTAATTTTTTATTGTTTTTTGACTGCCTCGGTGGCGTAGTTGTATTGCGTACGTGTTACGAGTACGATTTGCGCGCTGAGGTCCTGGATTCGAATCCCGGGTCGAGCCAAAAACATTGTGATTAGGTTTTTCCATCTTAAATATTACTCAGTCGCAGCTCAGAGTCAGGAAGTTGGCGGTGTGATACCCCCGTGCCTCGGAAAGCACGTAAAGCCGTTGGTCCTGCGCCTGATATCTCTCCGGTCATGTCGGATTGCCGTCTCACCGGACTATGAGAGTGAAGGAATAGCGAGTGCAACCTGTCTATTGCGCACACACTTGTGCACTATAATATCTCCTGCGTACCTAGCTGATCTCCGTTGAGATTGGCCGCCGTAGCCGAAACTGGCTAGGAGGATTACGTTACGTTACGTTATAAATTTTTTTATATACAGCTAATATATATATAATCTATTGAAATATTTACCGTAAAAAGTTCGCGTACATACAAGAAATAATTTAGCTTATAATCTAGATCTATTCTAATTAAAAATCAGGTAGTTAGTTATGTTTCCTGATAATTGTAGTAAAAATATTTGCTCCTATTTCCTACAAATATAAGCTGGTCTTGTAAGATTCGAGACAAAAGATGACGGAGTTGTAATCTTTCAAAAACAGCGTTAAATTTCATCCGAATCTTCATAATCTGAAGAATGTTGCAATAACTGTGTTCAGAGGCGGCATCTGTCACCGACAAATCAACGTCCGTAGCACATGCCCAACTTATAATTGGCGTGGATGTAATCAACAAGACAAACTCTGATTAATTAAACAATGTCGCAAATTAAACATCCGCCGATGAAGAATACACGAGGGGTCCGGAATACGGGTCTAAGCAGGGTCGGTGTACAGTCAGACATAGAAATAAATGAACAAATTCATAACTGCAAAAACAAAACTCAATATCACGCCTTTACCCCTGAAGAGGTAGGTATAGGTGCAACCAGCACATATTCTGCACAAATGCCAGACTTCGGGCTAACACTGAGCAGAAAAATCCAATACCAATTTGTCCGACCCGAGATTCAAACCTGGGACCCCAGAGCGGTTTAAACCTTAAACTGTGGTGAATTTTATGTACACCATACCATTATACGTGCCAGTCGCGATGTCTACTGTGTTAATCCTAGTGTATTATTTAATTTTTATATATGCATAGGGAATGTGGCAGTGCTAATAAATAAACTTCAAATCGACCGTAAGTCCATATAATTATCTATTTCCTTACCAACATTTGTAGATAACAGAAGAAAATTAAAAAGTACTTGGTAGAAATGAGCGCCTTCCTCTAGTTTGCCATAATATGTTAGTTTACTTATCAGGATTTGATCCATATTGGCCATTCTGTAGAATAGTGTACGTAGTAGTGTAGTGTGTACAGTGTGTTGTTGTTTTGTCAAAATCAACAAGTTCAATTCCTAGAAACGAATATTGATTTTTAAAAAATGCAATGATACAGTTTTAGTTTTTATCAAATCGGCCCCGAGATTCCTTTGGGCATTTTTCGGTATTTCTCATAGTTTCGGATATCACCATCCACACCCACTTTAAAAAAATCAGTAAAGTGTATACTGTATTACTAACTATATTTACTTACCTATTTATTGTGGCTGACTGTACATCCGTCACTAATTTGATATAGTTTTGAGTTATCGTCGGCTTCCTGTTGTGCAAGATAAAATGCGATATGAAATTTTGAGATCTCAAAATGTCGGGGAGAAATTTGACTTCTAGATAAGGAATCCATAATTTTAAATACATTTTTAGTAACGTATATTACCTACTTACTGCCACGGTGGCGTAGTTGTATTGCTGTACGACTGCAATGCTGAGGTCTCGGGTTCGATCCCCGGGTCGGGCAAAGTGATATGGGATTTTTCTATTCAGTATCAGCCCGGAGTCTGGAATTTGTGCCCGATATGGCGATAGGCTCGCCCCCTATCACATCATGGGACGGAATACGCACGGCGAGAAGTGGGTGCACTAGTCTCGCCTCTGCCTACCCCTTCGGGGATAAAAGGCGTGAGTATGCGTGCGTAAATTACCTACCAAAATTTGTATTTCAATACTAATGGTATAGCAGGGCCGTAAACTTTAAATCTGAATTACCAAACGATATATTTAGAGACATATGGCCTTGATCCGTTAAAAATCAATTAATATTTTGAGTAAGTAAAATAGAAATTGCGTACCTACTATTTTTATTTGGAACTTCTGTTCAATAACCTTCGTCAATAATTGAAAACTACTTATTTGAAACCTCTTTCTATAAATCCATAATCTATAATATTTATTGTATATAATGTTCACCATTTTATTTCCACAAATGTATCAAAATGAGGGCTGGAGTGAAGGAACGCTAACTTGATAAACTTCCCCCAGACGCCCAGCGGTGGTAGATTTATTAATCAATCTCCTAAACGCGTTTTAACTGGGCAAATTGAAAAATTATGCGTCTACATCTATGTCCGCCCCTAGTTTTGTTTAGGGGTCGTTTGGGACCCCAAGTTTGATCATTTAGTATGATACTGTGATTTTTAAAGAATGTTCAGTGTTGATCGTGTTCCTTTTGTAATATCAGGAATATGGTATCTTTTTTAGATAAGATGGCCTAATTATTCATTGTTTAGTGGCGGTGGAGTAAGCTGTGAATCGTGACGTTCTAACGATTCACAGCTTACTCCACCGCCACTAAACAATGAATAATTAGGCCATATTATCAGCTTAGATAACTTTTCTTTATTGCAGTTTAATGACGAGAAAAGCATGCTGCTCACCTCATGTTAAGCGATACGACCGTCCATAGACAGTAGCAGTACTTACCATAAAGAACTTTGAAATAAAAGTACTGCCCAGCAGTCTACTGCGCTCGTCACCTTGAGACATAAGATGTTATGTCTCATAATGCCCAGTCATTAGAATTACTGGTAGTAAATTACTCGTTTAATAAAATCACATATTTCCTGAGATTGGAATTCGTGCTCAAAATAAACCCTACACCACAGGACGGGAATACTTAGACCTCGCTAAAATATATAAATTATCGGTTTTTTTTATGTCATTCAATGTCGTGACGAGCATGCCATTCGCCTGATGGTAAGCGATACGATCACCCATAAACAGTAGCACCACTATCCAGCACCTTGAGTTACACAGTACTGTGTGGCATTCCACTGCGCTCGACATCCTGAGACATAAGATGTTAAGTCTCACTGTGTCCTGTAGTTACAATGGCTCCAATGTCCTTCAAACTGAAACACAGCAGTGCATGCACACTGCTGCTTGGCGGTAGAAATAGACATTGCGGTGTTACCCACCCAGACGGACTCTTACATATGAGAGACCTACCACCAGTATCGTTAGTTAGTTAGCTGATAAATCTACAAATGCACGTACGTACACAACTGATGACAGTATCGTTTACTACAAAATCGATTACTCGGCAAACGTTGATGATAACAGACGATTAAAGTGACCGACGCGCCGGGGGCACAAATTTTGTTACCACTCCTGTGCCAAATAAATTCCTTCCATAACCCCTACTATAGGCTTTTACCTTTAAAAATATATTTTGTGGGCAAAAAGTTCTCCCTAATTCTGAGGATTTGACGAAGAATTTGTACTTCACCACGCAATTATAATACGAGCTGGTCGTCAAAACTTCGTTACTGGATACTTCTTTTACCTGGATATACAAATCATGTCGGTCGCAGTAGTAACGAAGCCATGTTAAGGTTATTTCTTAGCTTTTGATTATTTTCTTTTAGTTTACTGGATAGACTGGTGAGAATTTAAAAGCAAACAAAATACCATCCTAACACAAGTGGCCTATGACACTTGGAATCGTAATCCGATCGTGTAAAACAAATATTACGTTTGTCCCTTCGGTTAGTGTACTGCGTCGTGTGTACACTTCATTGTCCCCATGATCTGTGGCGTTCGGTCACTGCGGCTTTGTTTGTTCATCTTGTTTTATTTTGTTGGCACGTAATCATATTCCATACTTATACATGGGAAAATAATTATGTCTGTTACGCTTTCACGGCTGATCCACTGAACTGATTTCGAGGAAGTTTGAGATCCTACGAAGAACTGAGACTACTTTTTATCCCAGGAAAATATATGGTGGAACTTTTATACCGGAAAAACTTTTTCACGCTGACTGAGCCGCGCGTTAAAGCTGGTGATAAATATTTGTGAGACTGGCTTACCAAATACAATATTCCTCACATAATATCACGTGGCCGATGACATTTTGAATGTAAGCAAAAAAATCGTAATCGGATCGTCAACCAATAGTACAGCATCCCTTCAGTTAGCACAGCGCGTCGTGTGTGCGTTGCACTCGTTCACAACTCATTGTCCCGACGATCTGCGGCGTTGGGTCACCGCGCTGTGTATCTCGCCTTGTTTAGGGAAGTTTATCTGTTTTTTTGGTAGTAAACAGTAGTAAATTATAGTGATAATGATTTAAGACAAATTTTTAAATGATAATAAAAAAGTTGTACATCAAATAAATTATAATATAGCTCTTGTAATATAACTCTGACGTTTGTTGTATTTTTTTGAAGTCCCTATAAATTCCAACTTTAGAGTAACCTGAGAAAATTATTGCAAAAGAAAACTTCTGTCTTGTATCCTAGATACTACGACGTCCCGCGTGATAAAACTCTCTCCTGGGTATGAAACGTAAACTGAAATTATTATTATACGTATATTTTATCGAGGGTCTGTGAATTACGACCAAACTAAGCAATCATCGTCTTGTAATTCATGAACACCTCTATGTAAACCATAAAGCAACGCCATATGTATATTAAAAAACTAAAATTTTCAATGATCTAAAATAAGGTCCAAAATCGTCCAACAACCTCCTGTAAAACTCAATTATTTTTCCTTATCGTGAAATGTATTTAAATTTAGTTTATAAACAGTTTGTGCTCAAGGAATTAATGTTTACCGTGCACCACTCAACGTGCTCCAGTTATGATGAAACTCAAAGGAAGGCTCAAGAATGCTCCTGTAAGGAAGATAGGACTTGTTCGTACAATTTACGGGAAGAATGCTGTAAGGAACAGGACTTACCATTTTTTCCGGTATTTTTATTAACGGAGTGAACAATCGGGATGCTACATGATTGACAAAAAAATGGCACTTTAAAATTAAATGGAAGGGAAATTAATATAAATTGGTCACAAATAGATGAAAATTGGTAATGTAGTATTCAAACGATGGCATCTGGCACTGGGAGAAGAGGATAGTGCCTAACAATAAAATAAGTTATAAGCTCAGTGGCACTATTGACTAGTTAAATAAAAAAAAAATATGTGGAGAATGACTCGAAATTTTTTGATAAAATGTTTAATATTTAGATACCTCTGAGGGATTAAAAGTAACAAATTTCGCAAAGTCCATAATGACATTTGTGACAGAAAAATATGGCAGCTAGATAAAGAAATATGTCCAATATCAATCCAACCCGCGAAAGCCCATCCATCATTCCGCGCACATGGTAAAACGCGATAAATCTACATCTCCTGATGAAACATCACGCAGATTACTGCCCACCAGGGGTGGATCAATGGAATATTAATTGGTTTTAAAGAGACCCTCGGATTATGGGTATAATTGGGTGTGTGATGACCATTCTGCGACGTCATTGTGTATTCATTGTCTTTGCCCCCCATAGGGTGGGAGACTTAAGTACGTATCATGTATTTGTTAGTACTTATTGGATTTCGGTTGTGTATCTAATATTATCTGGTTCAAACATGCCGGCATAATTGTTTCGACTGGCGAGGAATAATCATCTTTCGTCCGTCGACTCTATCTGGACCCTGCCCCGCTAACTATCAGCTGCAGTGGGGTCACTATGTCGATGCCGTTTAAAAACATGCTCTTCATTTTAAGATATTTTTTTATCGAGAACTTAGAGCAGTTGCTCGTTTCCCAAATTACATTAACCTGTCTCATTTTCAGAAGGAAACTATAATACCTTATTAGCTTATTATTCGTCACCAACACGATTAAAGGATATAATTAGTGTCTCGAAGCATTTGAATCATTAGCTTGGCATTGCGTTCCACAGATTGAGATTGCAAAAGCTCCAAACAAAACTAGCTGAATGCTGACAGTTCCCTGGTAGCAGTTGTTACAGTTGTGAGAACATATCAGAGCAGTCACTTGTTCGTTTGCAAGCCGCCTATGAAAATGAATGTATTCAGTTTTATTAATGAAAAAATTCCAGCAGGTGTAAAACGTTGAGGCATAAAGCCTAGGTTATTAGCGAGGGTGGCGGCGGGCGAGAGCTTTTCAAATTAATTCGTCAGTTATAATTGACCGCGTGCGTCAATCCAAATTCCACGTGAGAATAACGGGGTATTTTCAATATTGTACCTGGATTCATCTGTTATTGAAGCACTTGGATTTTTGTTTTTGTTTATAGAATTATGATTATCTTCGCTCATCTGATTGTGTGGCGCTTTCCAAACAGTACTTTGTAAATCAAGGTGCTGGATGGTGTTGCTACTGTTTATGGGTTGTCGTATCGCTTACCATCAGGCGAACGGCATGCTCGTCTCGTCATTCAATGCCATTAAAAAGAAGCAATAGCATCTTGTACTGCTAGTGATATAACATTAAATGGAATAGCGCTGTTCTTGTGCCGAGACATTAGGTGTTAAGTCTCTATGCTCAGTTACAACCGTCTTTAATGTTCTTCAAACGAAAATACAACAACGCTTGCACCCTGCTGCTTGGTGATTGAAACAGATAAGTCTGTGATACTTATCCAGATAGACTTTTCTATAGAAGAGTTCTACGAACACATAACACAGAAACATAGTAATATTATGCTCTGTGCCGAAGTGGACGATAGCCTATTTGAGAATGGAACGGTCTGCCGAGACAATGTCCGCAGGTTCTAAACCCAAGGCACAAACCTCTGACGTTTCGAAGTTACGTGTGTATTGTTTATCAATTATAATCGGTCGCTTTAACAGTGAAGGAAAACATCGTGAGGAAACCTACATACCCGACAATTCTCCATAAGAACTTCGAAGATATGTGAAGTCTGCCAACCAGCACTAGTCCAGCGTGGTGGACTAAGGCCTAACCCCTCTCAGTAGTAGAGGAGGCCCGTGCTCAGCTGTGGGCAGTATATATTACAGGGCTGATTGCATTGCATTGCATTGCATGCTCTGTGCCTACCGCTTAATGATCCAAATAAACCATTGCTTACGCCACGACTTTGTTGTATACCATTGCATACAGTAAATTCATACTCTACAACACTGCGCAAGTTAAATACTTCGTTTTAAAATCTGTTTTTCGGCGCATAAAAATATGGCTTATAGCATGTTTTTTTCATATTACAGTATCACCACTCATTTGCCGCGCGTACCCGCGGGGATGCGCGGAGTGCGATCGGTGCGGGGCGGTGCGGGGCGGTGCGTGACGTGTGACCGCTTTCACGGCCCGATTGGCGGTAATAAAGCCCCTGCGTGTAAACGAAACGAACGGAACGCGTCCTAATGAAAACATTTCTACCTTTTATTTTTTGTTTCTGTTGCGTTGTGGTTATATGGATATGGCTTTAAAAATTTAAAACGTCACGCTTTTTTTAACGACTCTTTAAAACTACAATGTGAACAGTGCCTGACGATTATTCGAAAAGTAATATCGACTAATGAGCTACGTTGCGTCCTTGTCCCTAGAATTTATGTCAATTCACTTTGTTTTGACAGGCTGGTCCCAGAATAGGACTCCTTGGGGAGAACAAACTATTATGAAAATCTTCACCATGATTACATTGACACCAATAGGCTATGAAGTAATATACAACTCGTCAACATCTTTAACAATACGAAATAAAAAAAATTAATTAAAATTAAAATAACCCCAGACAAAATTCTACTGGACCTGCTCAAAATATTACTAGGTATTTAAACGACAAAGACACTTTTATTATTCTACTTTTTAGAGATTTTTGTGTCGGAGGTTATTTTAATTTTTATTTTAAACTTTTTAAATTACTTTAGGGTCATTCGGCCTAAAAGTACGCACTTTTTTTTCTATCGTCTACACAGTCAAAAATATAGTGTCTTGAAAAACGTTTTAACACTCTATGTAAAGTAAATTTATTCTACTTTCATTATTTAATGAGTTTTTGTACATTGCTTCATTGTTTTTTTTGCAATACATGTTTAAGTGCATCGGGAGAAATTCGTACTATTGACCCGTTATGTGGGTAAAACTACGCATAGTGTTTAATGAGAATATTTTTTTTCTGTGTAAGGCCTAAAAATCTATACAAATAATATTCGACTTAATTGCAGCTTAAAGAAGAAAAAACCGTGCGATCATTGTAATGAAGTTATAACAGGGTGCGTACTTTTATCCTCGTACTCTTACCCAAACAGGGAATATTTTAAACAATCACACGTTAGTTGAGACGCGTTTATTTTCTAGGACAGAATTAATACCTAAAATAAATACTATAATAAATATGTAAACTTAACATAATTAACGGACTTATGTAAACTGATGCACTGTCTAGCCATACACTTTTTTCCCAGCACAAAATATTGGTAAGTAATCAACAAAATCACGTTGATCTCCGTTTTTCGCTAAACAAGTGAGGCTTGGTAAAATAGCTTGTGGCTCTGACATCGTCCCTGACGCGCCCCTGATCTAGCCGAAAAAGTGTCTGAGCCCCCTCAATAGGTTTCGAGATATTGACCATGCGAACTCTTATCCACTGCGTGCTGTTGCCCCGAATGACCCTATTCTCCATCATGGGGCCTTGATAATCAACTATCTAACACCTACTCGATGAGACAGACCATCCTTATGAGCCCAAACACGCTATATCTGCTATAAGTTGCTAAAGAGTTGGGTATCCCGCAGACTACTTGATGCTGCAGCATCAGCTCATGTTTAAAAATATTGCCAAAGTCACCGTACACAAATTTAAGTTCCATCGGGCTTTTTAAATTGGAAATGAGCTGATAATCTTCAAACGCCTGAACAGATCTTCATAAATTATAGCTAAGAACCATCGCGATCATATTATCAGCTTTCAAACAAAAAAAACCGCGCCAATATTGATCCATTCGTTTGAGAGCTACGATGCCACAGACAGACATACAGATACACAGATACACACCCTAAACTTATAATACCCCGTTTTTTTGTCGGGGGTTAAAAATTAAAATGTGTCGGTAAAGTCCACCCCATTCCCGCGTGACATTTGTCCACCGAAAACGGTCATAATCGCTGGCACCTGTCGTGCCGGTGCAGGGCCGTGTTACGTCACTGTCCACTCGCGAATGGAGCGTGCACGTGACGTCACGTTATAGGTCCACAGAGAATTAAACATTTCAAGATAGCTTCCGTGTGTAAGGTAATCGGCGATTACCTTAAATTAAGTGTTTTTTTCATTTGTTATTTAAATTATTTTATGTAAGGAAGAATGAGAAGATGATGAATAGTTTAACACGGATGAATAGCTTTTATTCTTAAAGGATTTTTTCAAACGAATGGCAATGTTATGAACTCTCTTTAAGAAACTCAAAATGACAACATACTCTTGAAGTCACTTGACTTTAGAGGCCATATGGAACCATCAGAGGGCAATGCTTATCTAGTACCACCAATCTAATAATTTTAACAACAAGTTTTCCATATCTTTCTGACCTTCTCGACCTATCTATACTAATATTATAGTTGTTTGTTTGTATGATTATTTGGTTGAACGCGCTAATCTCAGTAACTACTGAACCGATTTTGAAAATACTTTCACTAATAGGAAGCTACATTGCTCCCGAGCGCTATAGGCTACTTTTTATCTCGCGAAATATTTTTATCCAAGAAAAACTTTTTCACGCGGGCAGAGCCGCGAGCAATACTAGTCTTAAATACCGGTACGCCTGTAATTCACAATACACTCAATATTAACCAATAACTCGCCAACTTCATCTTCCCAAGCTGGAAAGCTTCTAAGTTTCAAAAATTCATTAACACTTAACCAATAGGCGATGAACTATTTATAATAGTAATACTATGCAATATATTTAGAACATAATTACAATATACAATTGCAAATACAAAACTAATTAACAGTCCAATAAGGCCCACCAAAACCCGTGCAAATTAAAAGCGTCAAACGGTTCTAAAATTAAATCAATACGATGCATTCAGCCAGACCAATTAATGCGGATAATATGGCCCGCCCTTTAACAGCGGTAAAGCCATAAAATCCGCATACACCTTTCATACATGATACAAAGCGGTGCAGGATTACACGCAAATTGAAGCTGCCATCACTGGGTAATTAGAGGATTCGGATATTAGTAAAAAGGTATGCAATTCTGTACTAGGAGGTATTTAGTGCCGCATGAATGAAACAGATGTCAAAAAGGATTTTTTATTTATTATTTTTCAATGGAATGACGAGACGTGCATTTCGCATGCTCATCTGACAGTAAGCAACATGACCGCCCATAAACAGCAGCAACACTATATAGAACTTTTAATGACAAAGTACTGCGTGACACTCCACTATGCTCGGCACTCTGAGACATAGGAGGTGAGTCTCATAACGCCCAGTAATTAATCTGGCTATAATGTCCTTCAAGCTGGAACACAATAGTGCATACACACTGCTGATTGGCGGTAGAAATAGACATTGCGGTGGTACCAATAGGTTAAGGTACGGCCCCTCGCATACAAGAGACCTACTACCAGTAAATTGGTACGGAAGCAGATAAAATGTTGCTATGCTAGATTATGTAAGTATGGCCTTAGGTACTCCTTTGTTGATTCGCATGCATACGCATGCTCACGCCTTTTATCCCCGAAGGGGTAAGCAGAGGCGCCTTTTCGCCAAGCGTATTCCGTCCCATGATGTGATAGGGGGCGAGCCTATCGCCATATCGGGCACAAATTCCAGACTCCGGGCTGATACTAAATAGAAAAATCCAACATCACTTTGCCCGACCCGGGAATCGAACCCGAGACCTCAGCCTTGCAGTCGTACCGTAATACAACTGCGCCACCGAGGCAGTCATACAACTGCGCCACCGAGGCAGTTTGTTGACTCGATTGTAAAAAAAGCAAGCAGACAAATTCTATGATCGGAGGAGACCTCTCGCTGCCGGCCGTGGTCACTTCCATGGTCGACAGCCGGAGGTCCTGGCGTGCGGTGGCACACTTCTGTGAGGTGGTCCTCTCACGGAAGGAGAGTGCCGAGAGGGATCGGAGGCGCGGAGATCCCTCCCGCCGCCAGACAAGACGTAGGAGGCGCCGGGTGGACGACTGACCGGCGTCTTCCGCCCTGTGGATTGGGGGCGTTTGGAGAATTCCACCACGGTATCCCCTGCCTGTCGTAAAAGGCGACTAATGGGGGCCACCGGGGGTCGCAGGCGGGCGGCAGGGGGCTGTCCGTCTTTAATATTTGTGTTTTATTAGCACATTGTAGCGATCCCCGTGATGGACGGCAGCGTGGCTGGTAGGCCTCACGCTGCCGTTGACGCCGAGGGCGTCCTTCGGTGCCCGGGGGCTCCTGAGCCCCCCCACAACAGGAGACGGGCCGCACCAGGCGGCACCGCGCAGGGGCGGTTGCGGACGACAACTTAGACATTAGTCAGAGGAAGCCCGCAGCCGTCCCTAATGCGCCGAAGATGGCCACCGCGGAGTTTTGGTTGGTATGCCGTGCGTTGTACATAGGTTAGGGACTCGGCCCGGCGGTCGCCCGATGGTTACATCTCTCCGGGCGGCTCAACGCCAGGTCGTAAGGCACGGTGAACCCAACATAACCGCTCAGTCGCCCCCCTTGAAGGCTGGGCGGTAGTAATAAGTCACTTTCTCCGCGAAAAAAAAAAAAAAAAAAAAAAAAAGACAAATTCTATGAGCTTTATTGTATTTGTAATTGTTTATTTTTTCAACAACCCAATAAGGCCCATTTTTATACTCAGTCAGAGATGTACGCTACCCAAGTTTAAAATTATTTTCTTTTTGGAACGAAGTTCCTTATTGCGCGTTGTGAAAGGGGGCTGGACGGAAAGTTGTCACGACACTTTTTTCTATTATCTTACTAATATGAACCTTAAATACAAACCGTAGAAGCTATAATTCTTGAAACGAGTATATTTGTATTTATTTTATTTATTAAAGTCATTAAAACCATTTCTTACTAATCTAAAATGAACCTTAAATACATTGCGTAGAAGCTATTTCCCCAGCGTTGGCACGGCACGAGTACAAAAGAATCGAACGTAACAATCTTTTTTCAAATTTTGTTGATTTATTCTACTTTGGTTACTGACATTTATCAATAGCAAGACTAAACGTGCTTTGCTCGCGTTTAAAAATCTACTTTATGTGGTAAGCGTAAGATCGAATTTGTGTTTAGTCAATCAAAATTTGTGATAAAAATGCTATGCAATAGCTTTACCGCGGTAGTCTCCGAGTGCCACGTGTATTTATTTGTTTTTTTCTCTAGAAACTTATGTATTGGAACGGAAATAGGAAAATATTTATATATTTATATATATACACACTCTGTTATATAAATAAAATTTTATTACAATTCCTTCACTAATTTATCGAAAGGAACTTCGTTCCATCCGGGTGTCCCTTGACACCTCTCAAGTTTTTATTTATGTCAATCATGTCACCACACTGGGCTTGATCAAATAAAAAGTCATCACAGCTGCTACAATACAATGATGTATTTGTTTAACCTTTTTTCAATAAACGACCCCATTCTTAATCTTCCATCTCACCCCGTAATTATACCAATCAAAATTAATTAGTCAAAAAAACCTTGATCTGATCTTTTTGCGATGGATTGAAATCTATAGGGATCTTTTTTGAAAGAAAGAGAGAAAATAATTATTGGCAACGAGTTGGGTAGTAAACTCCATAATTTACAACAAATGTACTTATGAGGTAAGCAAAAAAAATATAAGCTTATAAAAATATAGGCACCTAAAATCATGGCTATTCAGACATCACCCAGTGTAGATGGTATATGTCCCACCAGAATAGTGCCAAGAGGATCTAGATCAGCATATGCCAGACAGTAAATGCTTGGCGCTTGAAAACGGCGCGGCGCTTAGTAACACCATCTTATACATATCGAATTATGCAACGAAACAAGTAAACTTCAATTTAACCGTCAATTTATAACTTTCACGTACAACAGGTTCATTATAATTTAGCGATAAAATCGACAGGATAAGTAGAAGCTTATCTGCTCAATCGATCAAATTACAACACGATTATTGCATTTAATTTTAACTGGACATTATCAGTGGCTTCAGAAACTGCATTTTTTATAATTTATCCAAGAAATTTAATAATATTATGATGAAAGTTTGTGTAATATTGGAGTAATCTTTCGGAACGCAGTTTTTTATGCGACCTAGAATACGGTTACAAAGCTTATTGACTTAAGCGCCATTTTTTACGATATTAAGATATATATAATTGGAATCAGTGTACTTTTCTTGGGCTTTCGATACTAGTTTAAATTTGAAACAAAATCTGAGTTGGACTATTCTTTAATCAGTGTTGTTTTTTATTGCGTTGAAATTTGGCGAGACGAGCATGCCGTTCGCCTGATGGTAAGCGATACGACCACCCATAAACAGTAGCAACACCATACAGCACCTTGACTTACAAAGTACTGTGTGGCATTCCACTGCGCTCGTCATCCTGAGACATAAGATGTTAAGTCTCATTATGTCCAGTAGTTATACTGGCTGCAATGTCCTTCAAACTGAAACACAACAGTGCATGCACACTGTTGCTTGGCGGTAGAAATAGACATTGCGGTGGTACCCACCCAGACGGCCTCTTACATAATGAGAGACCTACCACCAGTGTGTTTTTATATAACAAGAACATTAATCTTACAAGAACCCATAAACCGTAGCAACACTACTAGAACTTTAAACTACCAATATCTGCAAGGCATTTCACTGCACACACACACACTCACGCCTTTTATCCCCGAAGAGGTAGGCAGAGGTGCAACTAGTGCACCCACTGTTCGCCATGCGTATTCCGTCCCATGATGTGATAGGGGGCTATCACTATATCGGGCACAAATTCCAGACTCCGGGCTGATACTGAATAGAAAAATCCAATACCACTTAGCCCGACCCGTAAATCGAACCCGAGACCTCAGACCCTAATGCGCCGAAGATGGCCACCGCGGAGTTTTGGTTGGTATGCCGTGCGTTGTATGTACATAGGTTAGGAACTCGGCCCGGCGGTCGCCCGGTGGTTACATCTCTCCGGGCGGCTCAACGCCGGGTCGTAAGGCACGGTGAACCCAACATAACCGCTCAGTCGCCCCCCTTGAAGGCTGGGCGGGAGTCATAAGTCACTTTCTCCGCGAAAAAAAAAAAAGTCGTACCGTAATACAACTACGCCATCGAGCAGTCACTGCATGAACCTATAATAAGATTTTCTTTTATACGAGCAAGGCTAAGTGACTCTATAGCACCAGATGGTAAATGGAGTTAGTTAGTTGCCCCTTGAAAAACCCTTGCCAGTCGACACAATTATGCCGGCCTGTTTGAACCCGATATACACAGGTTGATCCCGGAACGCAACACACTTATGTCGGTCGCTATGACGGGTTTTACAGTTTCTGTACAGTACTCGCTAGCCGGACAGATACAAATTTCAAACCACCAGCAAACAAACATTATTGCGTTGGCTTTCATGGGTATTATCTTTTAAACCGAATCATGCATGCACACTATTGCTAGGAGAAAAAAAAGTGTGTGTGTGTACTTATGTACACGCGTTAGAAGTTATACTTCTTTGGCGTAACAAGATAAAAATCTGTTTAAATAACGCGACAAAAGAAGTATAACTTCAATATCTTTCGCCTTAATCTACGTTTAAAATTCAAAACTAAAATGTTGACTATAGCTAACTTCAGGGTGTTGGTTTTTCGTGACGGTGTGCGCGCGCATCATAAAAATTTACTCTTATCATTTTTCCCTAACGCGCCAAAAGAAGTATAATTTCAAAAAGACAAAGCAGTCTTTCCCGCATACGAAAGATACTTTCGTAAATATCCTCAAATAAAAATATTTTTATATCAATTGTAATTCTCGTAATCGGAAATATCTCTTCCGCCCCACGACGTCGACGGTTTGATTGATTCCGGAGGTGGGGTTCAACCCCACAACATACATTCATACTGGAAACGGTATTTTGCGATTCCCAACTTATAAAATTTCAGTGAAATAGCGTTTATGTAATTGGAGTTTTTCAATTTGAGAACATAATTCGCTTGAAATTTGATTTACGCGATTATTTTGTTATTACAGTGACCTGGTGTACGGATGGTTCAAACGAATGCCAGTATAAATATTATGCGGATTTCGGACCAATATATACTAAAATTCTTGTGAACTAAGACTTTGGTTCCCAACATCCAAATTTAACACCATGTATGCGATCTGCAATTTGCAACGGTTCAGGGATCGAGTGCACAGTAAAACTTAGCAGTAATCAAAAAGCACGTCAAAGAGGTGTTAAGTAGCAGGTAAAATTCGAGATTTATAAGAATTGAGATTATGATTTTTTTATAAAGAACGCCTAATCTTACCCTAACGATAAAGTGCATATTAAAATGTTGTTTATTTTTCTCTTTCGAAACAAAACTTGCCATATAAGATGCAAAAATGTGCATATTTCTAATGTTATATTTTCTTGTTCATATTTTTTTATTTTACTTAGCTTCAAACCAACATCATCACAATGCAGATCAATGTTCACACATTCAAATCAACTGAACTAGGAACCAAACACCCTTACAATATCCCTAGCAGTCATAAACACAGCCCTTAATGATTGTATGTACTCTGCTTTAGCAGGTGTATAAAACATTTGGTACTACGTTTATTTGAACCAGAACGTAGTATGAGAACGGAAATACCACTTACGAACTCAAATAGTAAACAAATCATATTATAGTCTATCTCAGAAAGGCGCTTTGTTTATTTTGATTAACATGAGTAATTTTAAAAATATTTTACCGTCCCATATCCATACATAATATTTTATGCTGAGCTCTGCCATATTGTATAATGCAATGCAATCAGCCCTGTATTGTATACTGCCCACTGCTGAGCACGGGCCTCCTCTACTACTGAGAGGGGTTAGGCCTTAGTCCACCACGCTGGCCTAGTGCGGGTTGGCAGACTTCACATACCCTCGAGATTCTTATATTATATAATAGTATAATAATATTCTTATATTATTCTTATTGTATAATGCTTCATGCTTATGTCAGTCCTTAAAGTTACCTCAATCCAAATACGTACCAAGTATTATCAAAATTATTTTAGCTGTTTCCTCGAGGTACATACTTTTCGAATAAATTGTATGGCTTAATTCTGAATTGATATTTGAATACTTAACTCTCGTAGGTTTCGAATTTTCAAAAAACTTTTTTCTAAGCCGTTTTGAATTCTCGACACACCAAAGTTATACAACCCCTGGATCTATAAGTTAGTTTTTTGTAGCACCACTTGATATCAGACGGGTGTGGGGTTGATGCCACAGATACGACGCCACTGAGCCGTGGACATCACTTGAGCGTGCCGGGTGACTCCGGGGTGCCAGTGAAACGATATTTAGACACAGTTCTAGTTCATCGGTCCTCATTATTGTGTTGTCTCTCCCAGGTTTATTTTGTCATTTCAGTCGTAGATACATATCGACGGAGATAGTACAATATCGTGTGACAAAAAAAGTTTGTCAGGCAAGAGTTAAACCTGAAAGTGTGGATGGATTATTTTACATTGTAGCCATCTCTTAGCTTATTTTATAACTTACGCGGTATTAACTAGTGCTAGTTGCGCGGTATTGCACTATTCCCGAAAATGGTGATATATAGTATATTTAGTTAGTTTCATATATAATAAATGTGGATTTCAAATTCTGTAACTTCTTGGAATAGTTAGTCTAGCAGCAAAATGTTAAGCTGTTAAGATGAGGAATCAGGTCAAACAGAATTAGGGAATTTTCCAAATAAAAAATTTATGAAGTTCACCGTACAGAAAATTTGCTTCGATATTATTTACTTAACATGATAATAAACTGAAAAAACTAACACTAGCTCTGACTAAATAGATGAACTTGTTCTCTAAACTATTAAGAAAATACTCCAAACCCAAAATACCTTTCAAATCCACCATCAAAACCTACCTCATCACAATTACTACAAGGAAAAAACCAGCGGAAAAAACCATAAGTACACGTAACCATAACAACAGGTACACGTGATAATATTCCAGTTACCGGGGGGAGATCTCCCCTAACGGAGATGGGCGAAAATGTTTTTTATTTGATTTCGCTTCCAATTTACTCGCGTGCCAGAAGCGGCCCGACCACGCGAAATGATCTCAATTATATGTACGAACGTTTAGAATATATCGTGAATGACTAGGTCTTTCATATAAGCTGGGCTGGTAGGTACTACTTCTATTTCTGCAAGCAGCGTTATGCAAGAACTATTGTGTTCACACATGGCGTAAATTGGGTGCCCCTCTGCCTACCTCTTCGGGCGTTATGTGTGTCTTTTGTTTTTATTACGATCAGTGTTAATATCGGGCATTATAAGACTTGACATGTAATGGCTCAGAGTGACAAGCGAAGTACTGCGCCACGCAATGCTTGGTATTGCAAAGTTCGGATGGTGTTGCTATAAGGATGGGGGTATGAGGTCTTAGGTGCCAATCTCAAATCGGGTATCAAATTCTCTAGATATTTAACACGATCTTTTTTCAGATGAAATTGTAAACGTAATTTACTTAAAAAAGTGTATTGGTCGTCAAACCGCCAACCTTTAATTAGAATGACATGCGGCAAGTGCAAGCAAGTATGTTAGGAATGATTCAATCATGAGATAAAAAACATTCGTTGGATAAAATGCAACATGAACATATTAAAAATGATAATTGTGTGAATAAAGTTGTTCAATTGTCTCAGCTTTATATTGGCCAGGCTATGACAATTAAAATAACACCGTAAAATACAAAAAAAAAACAAACAAAATAAACAAAACACTATTTAAAGCTAAACATTCCCCGCACATATTTCGATATAAAACGAAGACCCAAGACTTAACAAGAACACAGATTATTCAAAGGCTCACATGTACATCTCAACAATACTTAATTGAAGGCACAGGTGCGTTCGCGATTGCAATAAGAGCCGAGAATTACACTCGGTACGTACGCACGGGTGGAGCGGGCTGTTCATTTGACGATTTTGCGATTATACGGGACGACTTTTTGCTGCAGTTGTTTAGAAATAGAATTACTCGTTTTATATTCTGTGTATTATAAATAGTCATTTATACCATAATAACTGTATGTGTCCCCTTTCTTGAAGAACAAATCAGAAACAGACGAAGCAGAAATCCGTTGGATGCAGGCCGCTCCTGACAGGTTGGTTTGGAAATCTTTCGGGGAGGCTTATGTTCAGCAGTGGACTTACAAAGGCTGAAGAAGAAGAAGAAGAACTTTGTTTAATTATTTATAATTTCAGTGGCCTAGCCGTGCGCTAAAATGAAAGGTAATTATTTCGTTTCCATTAATGTAAAAAAAACTGTCTGATCCATAAATATTTATTTCGCTTCTAGGTGTTTTAAGACCTAAAGTCGATTTACTATACAAACGCAAAATAGTCATAACTTTTTTTGGTACCTATTGTAGTGTTTCAGTGCGTTAGTTTGCAATCACTTATCTTTAATTTACCTGACAAATTCAATGGAAATATAGTCTTCAATAATCTGTACCGTACCCTGAAGTAAAAATAACATCTCAAGCTATAGAAAGATACACTATATTCAGACGAGAATATAACAATGGCATAAAAAAGAGATAATGAAGTAGCCATCTATAACGTCATCTCCGCCACTTACGCCTAAAGTTTTATCGCAATAATGTTGCTGCTCTTTAGCTCGATAATCTTTTCTGCCGACTGGACGTGAATGTACCGCTTTAGTCACACGAGTCGACATCGTGAGGGATTAAAATATTAGAGCTCAAGGGTGGCTTACCATCTGGGGGATGGAATCTTCATATTTTTCATCACATTAAACTATCTTGCACTTCACACATGCCCCGTGCGTCCTCAAGAGAATTAAAATCAAAGAATCTGAAACGCGTTGTTGACTCTTGTTTTGGTTAACCGTGCGGCGATGAAGGGTTCTCAGAGATCTTACTTCTTGATTCGGTACTTGTAGAGACGGGATCCTGCCACGAATTGTAAATGCTTACATTTTTACATACAATACGTTTCATTAACATTTTCGGAGTTAAAGCTAACCCTCTGCACGTAGCGACCTTGCTGATTAACATATGAGAGTTAAACGACCCATTTACAAATATTGAAATAGCCTCCCAAGTGACTTTCTTAATCTGTCAATCTCAATTTCCTCGGGCTAGCGTTCAGAAGTTCTCTATGCAGATTTTTGTGGGTTACATTTGTAATTTACCATCAACCTACTCATATGCTCGTTGGCCTCGTCTCTAAAACTAAGAAATATCTATTATAATTGAATTATATTGCCTTATTGAATTTGCCTGCCATATTTAAGAAAAACAACCAGTGAATTACTGAATCCTAGAATTCGATTTACAAATCGCACTGGCAAAATTTATGCAAGTCCTTAATTTAAAAACAGTTTTGAATTCCCAAAACGCAGTCCTTTGACAAACTGTAAATGCATAGCATACCTAAATCCCGTATCAAATGAATCAAAACAAAACCGCTATACGTGTAGTTATGAATTAATCTACGGCATTCGGATCGCAGACATCGGCGGCCCCCGCGCAGTGTGGAGTGGAAACCAAAACACGCCGTTTGAGATCAAAGGTACAATGCGGCGAGGGTGAATTTGTCTAGGTGACTGTGGTACGGAGGTACAGATGTTTAGAAGGGATTTGGGGCGTTTTTAGCGGTTTTAGTTAAGAATTAACAGCATCTTCTTGATTAGATTTTAGATTACCTATATCCCAATATTTAGATATCAACCGGTTTTATTTTTTTATAGGAGGGGCAAACGAGGACTGCTGGGTTAAAGCACGCCGTATATCTAAATGGTGCAATGATTTATGGTGAATCTGACACCTCAATGAAACTCAATACGGTATATTTAAAGTTACTGATTTTATATTCTAAATTATTGTATTATAACAAAAGTCTTCATAATCCACAGAAACGACTAAAATAATCATAAAAATGTATAAAAATAAGTACCGACTTAAAAAAATAACCATCCATAACAAAAAGACATATTAAAATACAAACTGACATTCTCACAACGAACTGTACACCAATCTTATAAACTCCCACTTATACATTTCGAATACCACATCCAGATTCTATACATCACCACAATACACTAATAAGTGCGGCAAGCACACCGCATCCGTCATTACGGTACAAAGAGCGGTTGATGCAGCTCACTTGCCGTCGAGTGCGAACGTCGATCCGGGATCTGATATCGGATGACGTGGGGACATGGCTTTTATCTATGTAAAAATAATGGAATGACATTTAGTTCAGTGTGATACGAAGCTCTTTACAAAAGATTTTGATGGTTTGTTGTCACCAAAAAGTGTGATAGTAGACGAGCATTTAATGGTAAGTGATTGTTAAAGACTGACGAAGCAACGAGTAGCTCTTGAGGGTATGGTGAATGAATTAGTTGCGATGTGGTGTATTTGAGGAGGGAATTAGGTAGAGGGAGAATATTACTAAGCCTCTTGCAATGCTACGCTTAACAGTTTTCTAAAAATAATTCAGAAATTTCCGATTATTAAAATTACCCTGACTTGAAATATCTGGACGAGCACGAAGAATCAATACTTTGGTTGAGACTCAGGATCAGATGCGCGGTTTCTATTAAAATCCTATTAATTACTTTCAAATCTCAGTCAATTAATTTACTCACCTAACGACAAAATACCAAAACCTCTCAACAGCAGAAGCCCAGAAGCACGTACCCAGCAATGAATCAGTATAATGTAATAGGTAATATTTATAACAACAAAATACCATTTAGAACCAAATGCTACAGACGTAATAAAATTAAACACTCAAATCACCTAATAATTTTATCTCAAATATATCTTTATAACATTCCATTCTACAAACGCTCACCCCCAATACTATAGAAACCTAAGAATAAGACGTAAGCGTAGTGGAAATCCGTCTTCCTCGATGTGGTCAAACGGTCTGTAGTTCTCGGACACGAAACGCCCCGGGATTCAGTACATGTCCACGCCAGCAAGAACTTATAAAGGAAGACCACGCGCAGCTGTTTCTTGAAATTCAATGCTAAATCGCTTTGCTAATGTGCTTTAATTTAGATTTAGCGTACTATACATTGGCCACGAAATCTGTAATTGTAAGTATATTATGGGTTAAATAAAAAAAAATGATATGAGACGGATATGTTCAGCAGTGGACGTCATGTGGCTGATGATAATGATGAGATGATTCTATATATTGTTAGTATTTCAGGTATAATTTTAACAACTCAAAAGATGCAGTGATTACAATGAAATGAAAATTAGAACATATCGATTTAGTTTTAATATCTCCTAACCCTTTAATAAAATAATTTCTAAATACTGTTTATTAGTTTCAATTGATATCCCTCATAATTAACTATCCTACTTGCATCAAGAACTAAATGAATAAATTAAAAACTAAAGTTAACTGATAAAGCCTTGATTTAAATATAAACACCACCCAAATGAGGATTAATTGGCGCCCATACATCAAACCAAAACCCTCTTTTATGAATCCTGCATAGCGAACTTGGATCGCATCATACATCAACATTCATAATGTCCTATTTGTGTAGCACATCAGTATTTGGACAGACGCGATAATCCGGGTAGGGCTGTGGATTCGATTATTGTATTAGATAATAGTAATTGTGGCTACATAGATAGAAGCTAACATAATATTGTCGTAAGGAGCATTCAAAGACTTTTAAAAATTGAAAATCATGTTCGATTCTTTTTCATGACTTATGGGCTGTTGTTTCAACCGTGTTCAAGTAAAGTTAAGGGTTTTATTACACTGGCGAATTGCAAGCGAATTTACACCGAGGCGAAGGCGCGTCCAGTAATAAGACTTACTTTTACACAAACAACAGGATCCTATTTTTCATCATTCATCATTCTTTCTTAGGTAAATTACTACAAAGGACATGTCCAAAAACGAGCTTGAAATTCTAAACAAGAAAATGTATATACATTTGGCTTTGATTAATTATATACCTAGATAGACACTGAACGTTTCGAACGCGACGAAAAAAATAGAGGCTAACAGTTGTCCACTAAATGAGTTCGAGTGAATTATTTTTTGTTGTTTTTCATGGATATAATTTTCTCCCCATTTTAATAGAAACCATGTAATAACTGGTATCATTATGCGCGCACACAAGGATACGCAGAATGATGCAGCGATAGCGTATGACAAAGCTGTCACGCATTCTAGCTTAAGAAAAGTTGGCCTGTTTGTTTTAGTTTCATTGCAGCGCGTCACTCTATCTAGGTTTATAATTTATCAAATATATTTGGAACGAACTCCTGAAAACTAGCCTTTTGCAATAAATAATTTAATTTTAAAGGCCTCCAATTTTGAGATTTATGTAATTTTGTTTGGCATGGAAACTACACTCAATATGAACGTTTTTAAAAAAGTTAGTTATGAATGGAGGGGTCTAAAAATATTTTTTAATGGATCTAAGTTCCATATTTAGCCCCTTTAATATCTCTAAAGTTTGAGCCTGGTTAGATTTTGAGGCCCAGCACCCATACAAAAATCGGACATCTCCTTTATCTTCCTTTTTATATTTTAAATTCCGTTTTCTCTTCATAAATCAATAACGATTTGGCACTAAACAACACTAGCTTTTTCTGATCGTCAATCAATTACCGTTAACCCCACACTTCAGTTTTAATTTGATGTCCCCTGAGAGTGAAGGGACGTTTTTACTAGCGACATTTGCATAAAACCATAGTTCGTATAACTTTTCATAGCAAAAGCATATAAAATTGTTTTCATAAGTAGTTACTGAAATCAGATTGGAGATATTAGATCTTCAATTTTCTTTGAATCAGATTCTGTTATCAAGATTGTGGTTACAAATTGAAATCACCGTCACATCGGATTAATTTTATGTTAAAGAATCTAGAATGTTCTATATTTCATCGTAGTTGTCACATTTCAGGCCATCACCAGCATTGCACTTCACTCCTCACCCTGAGACAAGAGCTCATATTAAGTCTCAAACTGTCCAGTAAATCACTGGCCTAACCGAAAACAAGTGGTTACAGAAAACCGCAGACATTAATTCCACTAATATATCTTATATAAAGTTATAATAAATAAAACGGATCGATTTTCAAAACTAAGCGACGCTTCAATAGTCCTTTGCAACAGATTTCATTGTACACTCTAAAAGAATGAATTTATCGCATACAAACAGAATCCCTGCATGCAGAACACGTGTATAGTTGTAGACGGTTGGGGCGGGTGTTTGGTGCATCGTAACCGGGCGTAACATATGATTTTCAAACACGGCCCGGCCGCATGCAAATGCCGAGTTGAATCTCTATCATTTACAACTGAGGTACGATGTTGTACCATGTTAACTCGATGCTTTGTCGACGAATATTCAAGAATATTTATTGATGTGACGTTTTATTACTGATATTTATTTGGGGTTGCTCAAAAATAATAATAATATCAGCCAAGTAGTATATACTACTCACTGTTGGGCTCGGGCCTCCTCTACTAATGAGAGGGGTTAGGCCTTAGTCCACCACGCTGGCCTAGTGCAGGTTGGCAGATTTCACATTCCTTTGAAATTGTTATGGAGAATTCTCAGTTATGTACATTTCCTCACGATGTTTTCCTTCACCGATAAAGCGAAAATTGATTGATAAACAATACACACGTAACTTCGGAGAGTCAGAGGTGTGTGCCTTGGGTTTTGAACCTCCGGACATTGTCTCGGCAGACCGTTCGATTCCCAACTAGGCTATCGTCCATTTACCATATACATAATAACTAAGATATAAACATACGAAAACATTGTTCTATTTAAATTAGGCACCGACTCCACATACGTATACCCACCAAGAGCCAGGCCATCCTTTTCACTCGGAAAACGAGGGTCCAAGTGGCTCGCACCTCAGTCCGCATGTCCGACTAGGTCATACCCTGGAAGGACAAAGCCAAATATTTAGGAGTGATCCTTGATCAGAAGTTGACCTTCTTGCCACACGTCAACGCGGTACGCGCGCGAGCCGCATTCGCGATACAAAAAAAGTAAAATGTCCATCCGCAACAAGATAAGAATTTATACCGCATGCATTAGGCCCATAATGACGTACGCGTCACCCGTATTCGCTCACATGCCGCCCGCTCGACTTAAGCGTATGCAGAACAAATTTCTCAGATACGCTCTTGGTGCCCCGTGGTACGTTCGCAATCGCAACCTCCACGTGGACACCAACATGCCGACCATCAGGCATTTCATGCATAACATCAGCAAACGCTACTTCGATCGGGCGGAAAAACATCCGAACACGCTAATCCGCAAAGCGTCGATCTACACTCCATTTGACCGCGCCAAATGGAGACGGCCGCGCTCAGTACTAACCGATCCAGAGGACGACATCACTCTGGCAATTCGCGAAAAGAACGAGTTTTTAAAACTCTTACACTCCACAAGACCGCAGTTCCGTACTCGCCGTCAAGGACCTCGCCGCGTTCCCCGTCGCCCTCCCGACCCCCATGACAGTTCCGGCCCGGGTGCCGATGTAAACAACCCGAACTGATAGGATTAGGTAAAAATGCTTCCCCCCCACTAATCGTTGAATGTCTCATTCTCCCCTCAGCGACCGTCCTGAGCCGAGGTTCGTAACCCGTTAGTGGGTTGCCCTCAGCATGGTGGCTTAAATTCAGGGTTGCGAGCGCGTCAGCGTTCACCCTAAAGACCGGTGTGGCCAGAAAAGTCGACCCTCGTCAGGCTACTGGCAGATTAGTCAGGTACAAAAAAAAAAAAAACATGCGTATACGTACGACTCCATATACGTATATACTAAGCGAATATAAATTTAAATTATTTTTTGGTTTGTAGTGATTTTGAAGTCGCTTTATTTTTTATTAAAAAGATTTTATTAGCGATCAGAAACGTGGATGTGGGCGAAGGTGGACTACCAGTGGAAACATTGCGACTGTACCGCGGCCGCTTTGCGATTGCATCGATAATGCACCGCTGCTAAACCTCTCACATCGAATGTCTCAGAATGGCAAGTCCAGTAAATAGTTACTTGCATATCATTAGAATTCAAAGTTCCGAAGTGTCATGGTTTTAATGGTTCATTAGTAGTAGCTCTTACAAATAGGCGATCGACATGAAACATAAAAAAAAGAAGTGAAATGCAAATACTCGAACGACATTCACGACAAGGTCAATAAAACATGTGGTAACGCCTCGCAGGATTTGCCCACATCCACGAGTTCTCGTATGTAAATACGCCCCCGCATCTGTTAATTTCATACTTTTTCCGTATTTTACGCAGAGCTGAGGGATGTTTACATTCGCATTCAATATTTTGTAACTGTATCTGTTTAATTGGTGTAAATAAATAATTCAGCGTTCAAAGAAAAACCTGGCACACAAACCACTTAAGTAAGGTTTGAAAATAGAATCATAAATTATTTCAAATCTATTTTTTTTTTTTGTTTTATTGCATTGAATGACGAGACGAGCATGCCGTTCGCCTGGTGGTAAGCGATACGACCACCCATAAACAGTTGCAACACCATCCAGCACCTTGACTTACAAAGTACTGTGTGGCATTCCACTGCGCTCGTCATCCTGAGACATAAGATGTTAAGTCTCATTATGTCCAGTAGTTATACTGGCTACAATGCCCTTCAAACCGAAACACAACAGTGCATGCACACTGCTGCTTGGCGGTAGAAATAGGCATTGCGGTGGTACCCACCCAGACGGCCTCTTACATAATGAGAGACCTACCACTAGTATGCATACTCATTACATAGGACCTTATCTATACTAATATTATAAAGAGGAAAGATTTGTATGTAAGTATGTTTGTAACGAATAAACTCAAAAACTACTGAACGGATTTCGATGAAATTTGGCACACGGGTAGATCATGTCCTGGATTAACACATAGGCTACTTTTTATCCCGGAAAAACTTTGTCACGCGGGCGAAGTCGCGATCAGAAGTCTATATTGAATATAGTAAAGTCCAAAAATGCTGACTAGAATATGTTACAACTCCTGATGATAACCAGAATTATGCCAGGTTTAACAGCTGAAGCCAATTATCTTCAAATAGTAATAGTCGTTAAAATTAACCATAAACAGTAAGTTGTTTGAGTATGGTGTTAACGTTCTATTAATTTCATAGAAAAGTGACGACACTGCGGTTAACGAAAAGAAACAATTAAAAAAAAGACGCCTGATATTGGAACCTAAGGCTTCAAATTGGAATTCATTTAGACTCCAAAACAAACTAGAATTATATTTTTAATAGCCACATCGACTTTAAAATCTATACTAATAATATTATTATATTTAGAGGAAATATTGGTATTTTTGTATGTTTCTAACGAATAAACTCAATAACTACTGGACCGATTTCAAAATTCTTTCACCAATATAATGCTACATTATCAGCGAGTAATATAGGCTACTTTAATCCCGGGAAAATATAAAGCAGGACTTTTATCCCAGAAAAAATGATGAAAGCCGCGATGAAAAATCTAGTCTACCATATAATTCTGTCTACTCTTCTTCATGATACATTAATAGCTGTATGTAGTATAAAGGGCGTCGGTTATATCCCAAGAGACCACATACCACAGCAAATTGTTTCGCGCCAGATGCGGACCTTGTATTATTGTTTGCACGTCATTTCTAGTTCACTCCACAGCAGCTGATAAACTAGAATCTTATTCTGGAATCGTATGGTTTCAAATTTTACTGTGATTTCAATGCAGCTATCATGTTTTTCAAAATGAATGTGATTGTAGTAAATACGACAAAATATGACAAGGCTTTTTCTTGCATGTGACCACGTTGTATTGGTATAAATTCTCCAAATCATTAGGCGATTGGTCTAGTTCTTTGATCTAAATAATAATAAAAACATAACATTTTTTGAAGACAATAATATTAAATGTATATGTAAACAAAAATACACTGTACACGATATAAATATGTAGGTGGTCTAAATATCCGTCACACATACAAAGAGAACAATAAAGGTACCTTGTTATGTCTCGGAACTTAATAAAAGATGATCACTTATAAAATGTCTAGACATTTTCTTTTCTTTGTTTTCAATTAAATCATAATACAGATTTTACTACGTCTCCAGAGTTTTATTGCATTGCCACCATTCTGTACTTTAATATAAAGCTTGTACAAAGTCCATGATACAGTTTAAATTAATTTCTAGAACCAAAATGTAAAATATGGAGTTAAAGTAAATTCTTGAAAATTACGCCTTCAGTATGATTTCATCTTAGCAGAATTCCTTAGTACAATGAAACAATTAAATTAAAATTTATTAACTTATATTTATATTCATTAGGTTTTCTTTGTTATTAAATTCCTTATCTTAATTTATTTACCATACCTATTGCTCGCAGCTCCGCCGGGATAAAAGTCACGCTATATATTTTTTCGGGATAAAAAGTAGCGTATATGCTATTTCAGTCTATAATCTCTGTGCCAAATTTCATCAAAATCTGTTCAGCCATTCTGTCGTGACTCGTGATTGAGTAACCAACATTCATCCAAATTTTTGTATTTATAATATTAGTATAGATTAATATTTGAGTCCTCATATTTTGACACATCTTATACCACATTTAGCATTTAGACTATTGGCGAATCATTTGCCGAATAACTTGGCGAATAATTCGTGCACGAATATGACTATGAATTAAGAGTAACGGATACACCCGAATAAGCTCCATACACATTCGTATTCGTCTGTACTCGGCAAGTATCTAAATCAGTGTCTTTTTTATTATGGCATTGAATTACGAGACGAGCATGCCGTTCACCTGATGGTAAGTGATACGACCACCCATAAACAGTAGCAACACCATCCAGCACCTTGAGTTACAAAGTACTGTGTGGCATTCCACTGCGCTCGTCATCCTGAGACACAAGATTTTAAGTCTTACTATGTCCTGTAGTTACACTGGCTACAATGTCCTTCAAACCGAAACACAACAGTGCATGCACGCTGCTGCTTGGCGGTAGAAATAGACATTGCGGTGGTACCCACCCAGACGGTCTCTTACATATGAGAGACCTACCACCAGTAAAATCAGTGTTTATAGTGCTTTATAGAGACGTCATAAAAAGCATTATTCTTCTTCCTCCCAGTACATCTAAAGTAACATATCTCTACCTTAAACTGCCAATCCACAAAAACCAGAATAAGCCGTTGAATTTCGAAACATAACAAATGATCGTTCCGCATCAATTTGTCTGGAAGTCGTTAAAATCGCGTTTCCTCTTATTAATTTCTGCTCCCCCTGGCGGTGTTTCGGCACGCACCGACACAACCGGAGTTTCCGTCTAGTCGGTATCGGGTATTGATGAAACTGAGGTAAAAAATGAAGTGTTGAAATCGGTGGCTTTGGAGATTAGGGGGATTTTTTGTTGCAATATTATTGTTAGTCTGTCATGACATATTTCACTTTTGATCATTTTGGACATACTTAGTTTACTTTGATAATGTTAGGAGGGCATAAATTTTTTCTGAATTACAAAATTGATTTTCGATAATTAATGTAATCCAGTGGGATTATACTATTAAAATCAATATATCGCCTCGCTGTTTGGCATCATATGTTGGTTGTAGAATATCTATCCTACATGGTTGTAGACATGGTGGTTCGGGTTTCGAATCCTTGATCGAGTAGAATTTGGATTTTCTAAAAAAAAACTGGAGACTGGATCCGTTAGACAACAGGCAGTAACGCAAAAACTAAATCAAATTTCTACAACAATGAGCTTGAAAAAGTGTGTTTCGCCGATCACATACCAACATTATTTTCAATATTATTATTTGTTGGAAATATTGTTATTATTTCAACAATATTTCCAACTCCTCCCTATATTTCTGTTTGATTAATTTCGTTGCGAGTTAACGACAAATTAGTGTTCCCTGAGACTCGCCGAGCTTCACCGCTCGGTGTCATAAAATGCGTGCCACTGCCGATCCTGGCTTACAGGAGTTGCAGTGGCGGGTGTGAGGGCAGGATAGTCTCTGACCACATACTGGAGAAGATAACATCAGTGTGCAGGTGGAAGAGAAATTACATACATAGCATCACGCCTTTTCTCTTTTAAGAGGTAAGCAGAGGTAACACACTCATGTGTCGCTAGCTATATCAGGTCTCATGTAATAGCGAGCGGGCCTATTGCCATTTACAGATTCTGGGCATATTTCCAGACTCTGAGCTGACACTGCGTGGTAAAATCCAATATCGCTTTGACAACAAAAAAATTGACATGATAAATTAGGATTAAAGTTGCACAACCATTTTGCAGTTTCGCAATTCGTCTCATCCAGTTACTTAACACTACACAAAGTATACATCATGAGATACTAAGGCCATCTAAAGTCTTACATTTTTACTAAAATTTACTCACAAACACTCAAACCGTTTAATACTCAAAATAAATTCATCAACACAAAACATTTCTAATCCGATTTCTTGATCCCCTTATAAATAGAGCACTTAAATCACGGAATTAACAAACAGAAGGTCGATATTTAAAACCCGTAGTCCCGTACATCATACTTCACATCGATTTCCTTCGTTATTCTTTTGGGAAAGTACATTTTCTTATACCCTAAAATACCTTGTGGCGCTACTATGGGTTCTCGATTGTTACTCACATTATAACTTTTATTTCATTAGTCACATTCATAAGACTAAGCTTGTTTGTTGTGCCTGTTTATCCAAATGATGTCATAGCACTAGAGAGGAATTCTATAAGTAAATTATAATTTTACCCAAAAATGAAAACCGACACCTCATACATTAAGCATTAATATCTCACAGCACATTTACCAAAAACTATTTTTAGAGACTTTAGATATTACAAGTCCGCATTTGATTAATGCACATACTTATCACCATAAATACCACACAACAGCTTGCTACCAAAAGCTGATTGGTATAACGCATTCACAAGCTGCGCATGTGTAGTTCCCGTGACTGAACATAGTACGTCAGGCGCCATGACGGTGAATTGTTCACGCATCAACAAAGTCGAGAAATATAGCGTGATGTTTTGTTGGCATCTATGTCTCTGTCCTTTTAATTATAATAATATAAAACATTTTTAACATACTGTATAATTTTTTATTGGTGTTTGTAGCGCCAGCTTTCGGTAATCGACCTATATACCAGCAGTGGCATTATGAGACTTAAAATCTAATGTCTCAGGGTGACAAACGCAGTGGAGTGCCAGGTAGTACTTTGTAATTAACACTTCTGTATGGTGTTGCTATTGTTTATGGTCGTATCGCTTACCATCAGGCCAACGGCATGATTGTCTCGTCATTCAGAAGTAATAAAAAAGCCATCAAGTAACATCGAAACTCACAATCATCTCACTTTTCCAACACCAATCACCCAAAACTCATAGTACCAACAGGATTTATTCCCCCAACACAAACTTCCGACACCATTTGAAATTCATTCTTCAAGGTACGTGTGATATAATAAAAATAGCTTCAGATATGAACAGGCATGATAAATTATGCACCCCAACATTTGGAGATTGCTCGGCGAACGCATTAAACACCCCTTTTGATATTTTTTAAAGGTAAATGGAAGTTAACTGGCTATAATGGAGTGATTTTTGGGGGTCAAGGATTTTTACTGTTCAGGTGATCTTGCTAATATGATGTGGTTATAGAAGTAGACGCATACACTGCAGTACGGATTTTGATGAAATTTTGTATACAGATACCAAGTTCTGGAGTACTATAATATTTATATTTCAGCCCGTACCCAACAGCAAGCCAGTATACCTAATATAATTCAACACTAGTATTATTATTATTCTTTTTAGTCTTTGACAGTCTCCTTCAATACTGAAGGGTAAGTAATAACTATACACGGGCCGAGGCCAAGTGCATAGCTATATGTCTTTTACAGTTTAACTATTTGTTAAAAATTTGCGGACTAGGCGGCACGTGTTTAAAATAACCGCCTTTTGGAGGAGTGTGTATGTGGATGCGTGAATGTTGAGTGTTTTGAGGCTCGCGTGTAGTGTATGGGGTATAACTCCCGTGGTCGATAGGACAATAGGCACAGTTTTGGTACTATTAACTTTCCATTGTGTTTTAATTTCGATTGCAAGGTCAGTGTATTTCGCTATTTTTTCTATATGTGTGGAAAGCAGATTATGGGTGTTGCAAACTACGATGTCTATTATGTATACGGTCTTATTTATTTTATCTAGTACTGTTATATTAGGTCTATTGAAATGGATGGTTTTATCTGTAACTATTGTTCTGTCCCAGTAAATCCTATAGTTGTTGTTCTCTAAAACTGATTGCGGCTGATATTTATAATAAGGCACTTTTTCTGGTATAAGTTTGTGTTGGGAAGCTAAATATTGGTGGATTATGGATGCGACTTGGTCATGGCGATGCTTGTAATCGGTTTGTGCTATAGCTTTGCACGCACCCGTTATGTGTTGTATTGTTTCGGTGCTGCTATGGCAATGTCTACAAATGTCTGTGATGTTGGGTGTCTTGATGATGTGTTTTTGGTAGTTTTTAGTCTCTATTATCTGGTCCTGGATTGCTAGCATGAAACCTTCTGTTTCTGGGAAGAGATCACCTCGCTTCAACCACGCGTTCGACGCTGGCATGTCGACATGTTGTTGTTGTAGGTCGTGGAGATGTCTCCCGTGCAGGCTCTTCCGGGACCAGGCTTCTATTTTTTCTTTATTATCTATGATATGTTCGTTATTTTGGGGGTTTTTGTCTTGAAGATTTAAGGGTGTGAGTTGTTTGTCGGCTTCTACTATGGCTTTATGGAGGTCAGAGTTTTCTGCTCGATGATGAAAGAATTTACGAAGTGTAGCTGTTTGTCTATTATGCATATTGGCTATATCTATAATCCCCCTGCCTCCTTCCTCTCTTGGTAAGGTTAGGCGTTGCGTGCACGATCGTGGGTGGTGCTTACGCTGCTTTGTCATGGTAGTGTTAATCATACGTTGGAGGTTTACAAGCTCGGTGTGAGACCATTTCACAATACCAAAAGAGTAAGTCAGTATGGGGATGGCATAAGAATTAATGGCTTTGATCAGATTATATGAATTAAGTTGTGTTTTTAATAAGGAGTTGAGTCTGTGTTTAAACTTGCGGGTGAGCTCTGTTTTGGTTAGTTTTTGGTGAATCTGACGATCTTGCTGAAAATCAAGGTATTTATACGTATCGTTTTGTTCTAATGGTTCCATTCGCTCACCTGTAGTAAGTTCATATTCTGTTAATTCTAGTCTGCCGTGTTTAATTGTAAGTGTTTTGCATTTATCTATGCCAAACTCCATGTGTATATCTTTTGAGAACTGCTGTGTTATATCTGCGAGCTGATGAAGTGATGTAATATTGTTACTATATAATTTTATGTCGTCCATGTACATTAAGTGGGAAAGTGTGACTATTTTGTGTATTGTATGTAAAGTGTGTATTATTATTATTATTATGTTATTCATTACTATCCATACCATAATTCTAACACTATTACCATACCACCATACCAGCCCTGTATCTTATACTGCCAACTGCTGAGAACGGGCCTCCTCTACAACTGAGAGGGATTAGGCCTTTAGACTGTATTAATGACATTCCATTTATAGTCTTTTTTTCATGTATTATGTTAACTTGTCATTGCATACATGATCGAATATCATTTCATTATTGACCCCAAAAGAAAGTTCACACATCCCAAAGGTCCCAAATCTATTGAATTGCATACATAATTAAACAAACTTCATTTCATCCCCAATAGAAACTTCACACCACCCAAAGGTCGCGTAAGGTCAGTACAATTTGTCTGAGTTATGACTGCATTCGTCTGGCGCCGCGGCACCCTCCGTATTCAGGTCCATTTGCTGAATCATCCCGCAGAATAATCACAGCTTATTTCATTCAGTGCTAACGTCCCGATTTGAATTAGGGAGATGGTATTGTGGAGGGACTGGTGTGATAATGTAAATTATGGCTTTTGAGGGACTAAATATATTTTAGTTCTTTTTGCAAGTACCAAGAATCTCATAGATTAAAAGAAAGAAGAAAAATATTTTTTGCTCGCGGCTCCGAACGAGTGAAAAATATTTCCTGGATAAAATTCTCGCTTTATATTTTCCCGGGATAAAAATTAGCCTATATTACTTAGTAGGTTGCAGGTTTAAAGCAGCCTTCAAATGGTGAAAGAATTTTTTAAATCGATCCAGTAGTTTTAAGTTTATTCGTTAAAAATATACAAAAATACAAATCTTTCCTCTTTATAATATTAGTATAGATTTGACGAATGAAGAATACGGCAAAAAATTGTTACTCAAAGACCTTTATAAATCTTACTAAAATAACAACTTACACCTTTCAAACAGCTTAACAAATTTTAACTACGACCGTAATACATTTGGTAGGATTCAAAATTGTATTAATGCATGCTCACGCCTTTTATCCCCGAAGGGGTAGGCAGAGGCGCAACTAGAGCACCCACTTTTCGCCAAGCGTAGTCCGTCCCATGATGTGATAGGGGGCGAGCCTATCGCCATATCGGGCACAAATTCCAGACTCCGGGCTGATACTGAATAGAAAAATCCAATATCACTTTGCCCGACCCGGGGATCGAACCCGAGACCTCAGCCTTGCAGTCGTACCGTAATACAACTACGCCACCGAGGCAGTCGAATTTAAAAATTGCATTAACAAGATCTAGATTTACTAGCCGTATAGTAAGTGGCCTAAACCAAAATTGCATAGAAAGCATTGATAAATATGCAAGAAACAAATTTCACTTAACAAGAATTATGCCATTTCTAATCTGTGCTCGACAATACCCGGGCAATTTAAAATATTTCATTCAAACGAAATCTTCAGTGTCGCTACAATTAACCTCTATTGCTCTAAATTATTCGCAGGTCACCTTTTGACTTCATTGCCCCTACCTCGAAACACTCACGTAGCTTAGTTAACTTTTTTATATTCGAGTAATTGTCGAATTACAATTTGACTTGATAATGACGAAAGAATTTGATCCCTTTGGATTTGATTTAGATGACCTTAAAACTAACGAAAATTCATATTCATTCAATTCATAAAATAAATAAGATTTACTCTATAGTATTATCATCATCTTAATAAATTATTTAGATTCAGTTTAATTTAGCATTTTCTGTATGACTTTACTATACATTTTTTAAAATTGTGGTAAGTTACAAAGTTAAATTCAAAAATTATCTAAATGCAAAAATTTTAAAACCCTAGCGTTTAGTTTACTTCATGTTCCGCGCGAAAGTCTACATCGGAAAAGTATCGAGATCTATTCTAGATGGACCTGGTAGTATCAAAAGGGCGTTTTCAGATTCACCAAATCCCTTCGGTGTTTCCGCGAGGCCTGCTCTCAAAGCGTCTTGATGAGCTAATAGTCCGCAGCCTCCAGCGTATGAATAATTTTTACCTTTTATCCTAATGCCGGTTGTTCTGTGATTTTTGTTTTACATATTCATGCCATGTATATAAGGGTCACTGGGCACTCTGATTTTTTTGGTAGGTTACATATAGACTCTGTAATAACTGTTTAGGAATAGTACCTTATTTTACGGAGTTTTTTATCGTAACTCTTTTCTTTTGAACTTCATTACTTAATTCCTATCATTTCAGCTTTAGTCCTTACCGAATATTCTTAACATATTTTCATTTGTAAGGTTAATGTCTCTTGTGGCTAAGAAATGAATCTACATGTCCTTCGAAAGAGGTACTAAACTATAATGATATCAAAAAAATAATCTGAAAGTTTCCTAAGATGAAAGTATCCATTTTCAACTTAACATGTCATAGCTAAACCTTTAACCTTAAATGGGAATGAACTTAAAAGAGTGAATCATTTCAAATATTTAGGACACCTGGTAAATGTCGATTTAAATGATGACAGTGACATTGAACGTGAGCGTAGGGCACTCTCTGTAAGGGCAAATATGATTGCTCGTAGGTTTGCGCGCTGTTCTAGAGAAGTAAAAATAACGTTGTTTAGAGCGTTCTGTACTTCATTTTATACGTGCAGTCTTTGGGCGAACTACACTAAAAAGGCTTATAATACGTTGCGGGTACAATTTAACAATGCGCTTAGGGCACTGTTGAATCTGCCTCGACACTGCAGTGCATCTGGCATGTTTACAGCGACGCGCATCGATTGCTTTTTCGCAACCCTGCGCAAGCGATACGCGTCAATGTTAAGCAGGGTTCGGGCCAGTGACAACAAGCTTTTAGCTATGATAGCTAACAGGCTAGATTGTAGATATGTTAGTCACTGGATTAAGCTTCACACATTCATGTAATAGATGTTATATCTTACTAACATAGTTATTTAAGTTTTTAATGTTTACTAACATTTTGGACTGTAACATTTGGTCTGAAATAAAGAAATTATTATTATTATTATTAAAAGTTAGTCGGCTCTTGTTGTCCTTTGTGTGTATAGGAGACAGTAAGATCGCTCATTTAATGATAAGCGATTTTTCTGCTTTTGTATGGTACAAACACCATCCAGAAAGGGATTCGAACTTTATAATTCCTACTAGAGAAAAGTACTCTGAATTGAAGCAGATGCTACAGAAATTAGCGCCCATCAAAGAAACGAAATAGTTTCAGTACACTGCAAGTTAGTTAATCTAAAGACAAAGAGTTCTAAGATTATACTGTTGAATGTCTTTGTCTAAACATGAATGTCTAGAAGTTTATTTATTATTGAATTAGGTAACTGTGGTAGCGGCTATAAAGTCGTGTCAAGAGGTAGAGTAATTTACAAAAATGTTGCACAATGGTTGAGACCTGAGACCTGCCTGAGACCTAGTTACAGTCATGCAATTGAGCTATAATATACTCTTCGAAGCACTCTTCAGACAGCTTCATTGTCTTGACAAACATTACAGGTTCGTTTTGTTGATTATTTTTTATTTGGGCTCCGCAAATTGACCCCATTGCACTTGATGGTAAGCGAAGGGGGGTCCAGATACAAATACTGGTGGTAGGTCTCTCATAAGTAAGAGTCCGTCTGGGTGGGTACCACCGCAATGTCTATTTCTACCGCCAAGCAGCAGTGTGCATGCACTGTTGTATTTAGGTTAGAAGGACATTGTAGCCAGTGTAACTACTGGACATAATGAGACGTAACATCTTATGTCTCAGAATGACGAGCGCAGTGGAATGCCACACAGTAAGGTAACTCAAGGTGCTGGATGATGTTGCTACTGTTGATGGGTGGTCGTATCGCTTACTATCAGGCGGGCGGCATGCTCGTCTCGTCATTCGTGGCATTAAAAAAAAGATAGAGTTTCGACTGAGGAGGGATGATTATCTCTCGTCACAGACTGATCTCGGAACATGACACACTTACGTGGGTTACAGCGGGTTTTAACATCATGTGTATGAGCGGCGATAGCCTAGTTGGGAGTGGAACAGACTGCCGAGACGAATGTCCGCAGGTTCAAAACCCAAGGGCACACGTCTCTGACTTTTCTAAAAAGTTATGTGTGTACTCTTTGTGAATTATCGCTCACTTTAACGGTGAAGGAAAAAATCGTGAGGAAACTTGCATACCTAAGAAGTTATCTGAATTTCGAAGGTATGTGAAGTTTGCCAACCCGCACTAGGCCAGCGTGGACATAATGCCTTAACCCTCTCAGTTGTAGAGGAGGCCCGTGCTCAGCAGTGGGCAGTATGTAATACAGGGCTGGTATGGTGGTATGGTGGTCGCTATCTGGGTGGACAAGATATACCATACCTTTACCACCAGCACTGTGGCTTATAATATTACTGTTTTTTTTAACAGCAAAACCATACCAATTTGATGTAATGTGATCCGTAGTTGCAATCATTGCATATGATGCACAACCAGATTTACTGAGATTTTCTTTTTAATTTCTGGGTCTAGGAGGTCAAGACATTATTTTCGATCAAAATTACCAAAGACATCCAAAACATACTCTTCTGATTGATTTGGGTACTTAATCTGTTCTTTCTCTGCAACTCAAACTTATATCCCATCAGATAGACAACTACAATGTCTCTGACATTTCATACACCAAAATTCTCTAGTCATCTGTAACACGGCATAGTCAGAACAATTATATACGCCACAGTCTACCTCTAGTTTGCGCCAATCCCTCTGTCTCGTAAGAGGATTAGAAACCAACTCAGTCCCGTCCTTTGCACGACTCAAAACGATTATAGGAAATGACATACTCAGCCAATAATATTTTTATCTAAAGTTTTAAGGTACAAAATGTTTTAACATTTTCAAGTTTTTCTAAATAATCACTAAAATGTCTGCGATCTAAAGTTCAACACAAAAAGGCTTATATACCTACCTAATTTATACGTATAGTTTATAGGTATATACCGCTCAACTTTACCTTAAATGTATCCTTTTAGAAAACAACATTAACAGTTTAACTCATTCTAGACAATAGAACAACATAACTATCTATAGAATCATAAATATAGTCTCTACGTGTGTCTACATTTAATTTTGGTCTGACGCCATCCCAAAACAGCTCTACTTTGGGCTATTTCCTTAAGTAGAAAATGGGACGAGCAGTAACCTTAACAGTACAAGCCTTTGTTCCTCTTAAAGGTTACTTTGTTAATTTTAAACAATAAGATTTCGTAATGTTATCTGTAATCAAGAAACCAACGTTCTTTAGAAATGCAGTCACTAAAATGAATAGTGTAAGTTCCACTCACTTTTCACCGTGTATGTTCCGCCCCATGATGTGATAGGGGGCAACCCTATAATAATATTGGGCATAAATTTCAGACTCTGAGTTGATACGGAGCAAAAAAACTCAATATCACTTTGCCTGAACCGGGATTTGAACCCGAGACCTGAACAGTGTCTTACCGTGCACGCACTACAACTAAGCCATCGAGGCAGTGTCACAATTCTTACTAAGTTTACGATAACTAAACCAACTGTCGGCTCAAGGGGTACCTCACTCATCGTCCTGGATTCGAATCCTGATATTTTTTCAGTGATCGTAGCATTTGTCACGAAACAAGTCGGAGTAATTTTCGTAACGATTATAATTTTCTTAGTTTCAATACATAGTTATGTGTTTGACAATTATAACTCCTCGAAAACCATCAAAAACCTTTTCGTCAAAGATCCTGACTTTAATTACGTAGTTAATGACATCAAATATTCAACAGTGTGTATCTTCAAACTAATATCATAAAGCAAATAATTATTCGGGAGCAGATGCTCCGTTCCTTAGGCCTCTGGTGTCGAATTACATGTTTTCATAGAGATTCCTTAAGGGCAATGATGAAATGGTAGATTTATGATTGATAGTATTAAGAAGGGTAGTAATAGGTAAGATTTTGAAACTGGATCAAATAAACAAATAATTAATTTATGAATGAGTAAAAATAAAGACAAATAATGAAATAAAGATACAGAAAATTACGTAGTAATGTGGTAAAAGACATGTCCAAAAACAGGACCAAAATTCTAACCAAGACAGTTTACATACATTTGGATAGAATTCCTAAAAACTAGCCTTTTACAAAAAATCGTTTAAATATAAAGACCTCCGATTTTGAGATTTATGTAATTTTGCAATGCAATGCAATCAGCCCTGTATTATATACTGCCCACTGCTGAGCACGGGCCTCCTCTACTACTGACAGGGGTTAGACCTTAGTCTACCACGCTGGCCTAGTGCGGGTTGGCAGACTTCACATACCCTCGAAATTCTTATGAAGAATTATGTAATTTTATTTTGCTTAAAAACTACACATAATATGAACGTTTTAAAAAAGTTAGTTATAAATGGAGGGGTGTAAAAATATTTTTTTAATGGATCCAAGATCCATATTTTGGCCTTTTAATATCCTTAAAGTTTGAAGCTGGTTAGATTTTGAGGCCCAGCACCCATACAAAAAGCGGGCATCTCCTTTTAATTGAAGCTCTTTTATCGAACATAAAACTTTAAATTTAACTTCAATACTGTTGTATACCGATGAAGTTATCGGAATATAGTCTTATGGATAAGGCCAAAAAATATTCCAAACAAACCACATCCATTTAATTCCTTGACCTTCTCTCCTCACGAAGGACATCAAACTCCATTATCCACACTTAATACCTCGGATCTGGTATGAGTGTGTAAATCTCCGACTATACGTTATTATTTGAGCTGCGCAGTAACTCCGTCGAGATAACGATGTTTGCTAGTTTTGGTATAATCCGATGAACGTATGGCGTGTATCAGATTATTTTTTATCTTCGTGGATTTAATGTAGTGTTTTATAGATACTTGTTTTTTAATTTGATAATTATATTTTTTATTGTTACTTTAATATTGTTGATATTCTGGGATAGAGGAAGTGTAATATTGTTATTTTATGTTTTAAAAACATTACTGACTGCCTCGGTGTCGTAGTAGTATTACGGTACGACTGCGATGCTGAGGTCTCGGATTCGATCCCAGGGTCGGGCAAAGTGATATTGGATTTTTCTATTCAGTATCAGCCCAGAATCTGGAATTTGTGCCCGATATGGCGATAGGCTCGCCCCCTATCACATCATGGGACGGAATACGCACGAAAAGTGGGTGCATTAATTGCGCCTCTGCCTATCCCTTCGGGGATAAAAGGCGTGCGTGTGAATGTGTGTATATGTTTTAAAAATCATTCGACTTATAAGACTAGTATATCCCGTCAGTTGTCAGAATTTTGCCCACCCTCACTGAAGGAATTCATGGTATTGGGCAGCTCGCAGTAACAAGTCACTAAGGCAAGTCTTCCATCATATCTATAGTGTTCGTCGAGTACATTTATTGTAATACGAGCTTTTGCCCGCGGCTACGCCCGCGTGAATGAGTTTTCCCGGGATAAAAGTCCCTCTTTATATTTTCCCGGAATACAAAGTAGCATATGTGTTAATCCAGGACATAATCTACCCGTGTGCTAAATTTCATCGAAATCCGTTCAGTAGTTTTTGCGTGAAAGAGTAACAAACATCCATACATCCATACATTCATACTTACAAACTTTCGCGTTTATAATATTAGTAGGATATTGTAAATGATTCTTTAAAAAAAAATTATTAGTACTTACAGCTTTCAGAGCCTCTATTTCATGCGGGCTTAGTTTGTAAGACGCCTCAGATCCGATGAGACGAGGTGTTGATCTGGAAACAAAAAATATATATTTTTATAGCAAACATCTGACAACCAGCAAAGCTGAGCTCTAGTCTTATATTTTAACCACTACTTTTTAAATACTGTACGCGTTGGAAAACAGGATAAAGAATTCTATGAAATCCAATCAAGTTTTCTAGCCAGTGTTCGTTATAAATAACATCTGACCCCATATATTCTGTTGTGGAAAATAACAAAACGACGGTATATCACGGTCGGTGGTGCCTTTAATTATTAACATTCATAAGTGTTGGTAAGTGAATTTATGAATGTATAGTTCAGGATTGAAAGTATGGTCTCACTGTCAGCGGAGTCTACGCTTTTCAGTTTCTTTATGAACGTTGCCGTAAGATTTCTCACAATACATATAGCTTAATAGGTTAAAGTCACAGTAGCATTGACGAGTACTGAAAATTAAAAACTGGCTGTTAGTGAGATTCATTCCTCAGGTATTAGATGTTCTCACTCATATTATGAGAGAACCCGTCCGTCTGGGTAATTTTTTTTACAAGGTCTATTTTTAAAGCCTAAATAGTAAGCAAGAACTGTGTCGTTACTATTCCAGGGTCACTTGTCGTATCATGAAAGGTGTTTAAAATCATTTAATTCTATCTCAACCTCATGTTAATTATCACTGTCCACATCTGTCAACCCTCGAAAATTCGTATAATGTTTTAATAAAACAATTAACCTCGAAAACATTGCAGTTTTTGTGTGATTGCAATCTGGTCCAGTTCGAAGGACCATATAAAAACATCTTTCTATACGTTTATAGAAAATGATATTTACGCAACTTAATTATAATTTGTTATCTGTTCTATTACTATTTTTGTATCTTATTCTTTCGCCGAGCGTCGAACCCCACGCGTAGCAGGTAAGACAAATACGCTCATTTCCTGCGGAGAGCGGCCGAACGTCCGCGCGCCGACAAATTGTCCGCCGGCTCCTTATTCCGAACGCTTCCTGTCTCCACCGCAACGCATTTGATACCAAGTGGAATCTTTACCCTATTTCTGTGTTTGTTTCTGGTTTTGTTTTCTGTGTACAGAACACTGTAGTATTAATTTATGTCATGTATTTTATAAATGTAAATTACTAATTTCTTATGGATCCCCTTGAATTAATGCCAGTTCCCGGGATAAAATGTATCCTGCAACATTTATAATGTAGATTCCAATAAGAGAAAAAATATCAGAGCAACAGTTTAAGATATATAAGCGTGTTTAAACAAAAAACCATCTTTATAGGTAGCGTCGAATATAACTTCGTCGTAGTCATCGTTATTCGAAAGAGGACTTTCTTAAGCATATGTATGTATAATGATTTCTTGTGTTTACGCGAATGTTAAACATTTAAATAATACTATTTTACAGATATTGTTTACAGGTTTTTTAGTTTATATTTTCTCCCGACGTTCATTATCTTGCATTTGGTTACTGAAGACAAGGATTAAGGAATACTTGATATTTGAGCCTCGTTCATCACACGGAACGCAACGACAAACCTTCACTTCACGTCAGTGTTTACTGGGCATTGTGAGACTTAACACATAATGTACAGGGTGTCGAGCGCAGTGGAGTGAAAGAAGTTTGAATTACCTCGCAGTACTTGGTAATTCAAAGTTCTGTATGGAGTTGCTACTGTTTATGGGCGTATTGCTTACCATCAGTCGAGCAGCATCCAGTAGCAATAAAAAAGTGTTCTATGAGACAATCACTACCCCCTTCCCCCCGCCAAGTCTACCTATCTGAACAAAAATATGGCTACAGCGTATCCCACCACTTTTAAGATACTACAGAATAAGCGTTCGGCGCGGCGTTCGGAATGGTGGAAAGTTTGCCGAGTCGTTTTATTTATTACGTTTATGCGGTAAGGAATTCAACTTTTTCGCCTTACACCTTGACAGATTGCCACGCAATCTGATTTCTGATTCCGTAGATATTTTAAAGGAATACGAAATGGATATGATTTTATTTCAAAATCTTTTTAATTCTTATAGAAAACTCTTAAAAATAATAGCTTCCCACAATTGAAAATATTCAAAAATGCACACCAATATAAGTATTTATGAGCTAAATATAATTTTTAATGATATTCTAACTAATAAACATTCAGAATTAACAATTTGTAACATTTTTTGGTACACGTGTAAATTATCATCCTTAACATCTATAATGCCCCTCAAGACTTTCAGGTATGACGTCACGTCTGTACCCTGTGGGTAGTCATTAATATTTCACGACGACGTTGTCTAATGCAATAACAGCGGCAATTACCGCGCCCCAGGTGCATCGCAACTAATTATCTAGATAGACTGTACATGACTTAAATACTAGACGTAGTTCAAGGACAAATAAATACACTACAATGACCTGGCCTCATAGAAAGATTTATTGTTGGAACAACTTACACACTAATAATAAATAAAAAACTAGTTTTTACATTAGTTCAAGCCAGCAACGGAACCAGAATAAAAAATAACATATACAAACATAGAATCTAGGGGCGTTAGGATGTTTTGGTCCCCTAAATCCAGACGCCATATTAAGCCTGATAAGGTAACAATCATTGTACCGAACTTAACTGTAATACTTTAAAATGAATCATGAAATTATTATTTGCTCTCCATGGATCGTATTGACAGAGAGTCAAACAGCAATGTTATGAATTACGATCCTTAACTTTGTCGTGAGAACTACATCAATGAGGCAAAAAATAAACGAGTTGCACTCCGGGAGTGCCGGCAGAAGTGAAAACTTGAAGATTAACGTTGTGCATTTTTGAATATTTTGGAATGGTAAGGGAATAATTTCGCACGAATTTCTTTATTTATCAGTATAAAACTACTAGCATTTATGTGGTTAAATACAATATTTATTTATTGCGCTATCGTACACAAAAATGACAACCTCCTTCTTACGAATTTTCGATCAGGTCACGTGTCCTGACGCGAGTTTAACATTTTATACCCATCCCAAGAAAAGTGCTCAACGCCGCTAAAGAAGGTTTCACTTCAAATATCTACTGAATAAGGATGAAGAACTAGAATGGTTAATAAATTTAAATGTGACCGAAATGTCTTGCTTACTTATGATTTACCAGAAAAACAACTATAAAACATTACCAATAACTCACACAGAAACTCTAAACACAATGATTTAACAACAGCAATTAGATGTAACAATGAAGTATACGTGTGCCAATTCAAAACACATAATCATAACTTTCTGATACCTCTTGTGACTCCAATAACATATACCGACCTGACCATTAAAACCATACTTAAAGGTCAAATAGACGAACCGAAACACTTTCTGAATGCCATCGGCGAAAACAATAAAAAGGCATGGCACCAACAATGTAAGGGAATGGTAACACGAGATGAGAATGTTGAAAATGAAATTCAGTTGTTTCGTAATAAGATGTAAAATTGATTGAATGCTTGTAGTTGTGAAATTTACAAGTATTGTGCACGTGTAGTAGGGTGACCAGGAAATGTGATATTAAAATCAATACGACTGCCTCGGTGGCGTAGTTGTATTACGGTATGACTACAATGCTGAGGTCTCGGGTTCGATTCCCGGGTCGGGCAACGTGATATTGGGTTTTAAATTCAGTATCAGCCAGGAGTCTGGAATTTGTGCCCGATATGGCGATAGGCTCGCCATATCACATCATGGGACGGAATACGCACAGTGAAAAGTGGGTGCACTAGTTGCGCCTCTGCCTACCCCTTCGGGGATAAAAGGCGTGTGTGTGTGTAAAATCAATACGAGTAATTTTTAAGAAATCAATGACTAATTTACTCGACCATTTTTTTTGTTTCAACATGTTTACTTACAAAATTACCTACTCGCTATTCGACTGGAATGGTAGCGTAGTTCGAATTAGACTTCAGAAATTGAACAATTAAGCAAAACATTGCTATGATTAAGTAACGTTTTTATATACGTGTTAAATTCAAAGTATCAATTATTTTGACAACATATTTGTAGATCAATTAATAATTTATATGGCTTCGTAGATGTTTATAACAATTATCTCTTACTGTTACGCGAACAGTAATATTACTGAAATAAAATCTCATCATGCAACGAAACTATGGTCGCTCTTACGTATCGCTCCAATTGTTTCACGTGGCCACGACTCGTCCGCGTCACGACTGCGACACTAATGACGTGTTGCAACACTCGTCACACGTTATTTGTTTTATTTATGTGCTTTGAAGATATCCCGATATGGTGTTTCTAAGAAGGACTTGCATAAAACCATTGTTTTGTCGATCGTAGCTAGTCAAAGTTTGTGTTGTAATTATAGTGCACGCGTAACTTCTAGTGACTGAAAGTGCAATGCAATGCAATCAGCCATGTATTATATACTGCCCACTGCTGAGCATGGGCCTTCTCTACTACTGAGAGGGGTTAGGCCTTAGTCCAGCACGCTGGTCTGGTGCGGGTTGGCAGATTTCACATACCCTCGAAATTCATATGGAGAATTCTCAAGTACGTAAAGTTTTCGTGAACGCTGGATATTTATATCCGCCCGGATAGCGACCACAGTTTACAAGATGCAAACCTCGCGATAGTCACCCATGTAAGTGTGTAGCGGTCTAGAATCCGTATGTGTATATCAGTTCCATAATTGTATCAACTAGCGAGGGATAATCATCTTTCGTCAGTCGACATTCTATCTGGAGCCTACTCCTACTATCAGGTGCAGCGGGGCCACTTTGTCTTAAGAGTAAAATATACGCACTTATAAATAAGTGTAATCACTGGTGGTAAGTCTCTCAAACATGTAAAAGTCCGTCTGGGTGAGTACCACCGCAATGTCTATTTCTACCGCTAAGCAGCAGTGTGCATGCACTGCTGTATTTCGGTTTGAAGGATATTCTAGCCAGTGTAACTACTGGACATAATGAGACTTAACATCGTATGTCTCAGGATGACGAGTGCAGTGGAATGCCATACAGTACTTTGCAACTCAAGGTGCTGTATGGTGTTACTACTGTTTATGGGTGGTCGTATCGCTTACCATCAGGCGAACGGCGTGCTCGTCTCGTCATTCAATGCCATAAAAAAAACCCTACCATTGCCCAAGTTCCCTAAAATATCGAAAAGAACATTTCGTCTCTTGATTGAATTTAATCATTTCTCTTAGTTGTAAATTAAGTTAAATTATCTTCGAGTTTATCTCAAAGTCTATCATTATGTTTAGAGCAAAATGATTAACATATCTAAAACTGTCTAAAACGCCCACTACTGATCCCGTAAACTTCTTACCAAAATCGCTAACTAAATTCTGACCCTACAGCCCAATTAGTCCCGGGTTTCTCGGGCGTAAAGTTTTCTTGGTCAAATTCTAATACTATAACAAATTTAACGTCAATTACATCATATTAACTAACACACTAATTTACATTTAAAAATTAAATTATTAAATACTAGACTTCTGCTCGCGGCTCCGCCCGCGTGAATGAGTTTTTCCGGGATAAAAGTCCAGCTTTATATTTCCCCGGGATAAAAGTAGCCTATGTTACTCGCTGATAATGTAGCTTTATATTGGTGAGATTTTTTCATATCGGTCCAGTAGTTTCGGAGTCTATTCAATGCAAACAAACAAACAACTGGTGGTAGGTCTCTCATATGTGAGAGTCCGTCGGGGTGGGTACCACCGCAATGTCTATTTCTACCGCCAAGCAGCAGTGTGCATGCACTGTTGTGTTTCGGTTTGAAGGACATTGTAGCCAGTGTAACTACTGGACATAGTGAGACTTAACACCTTATGTCTCAGGATGACGATCGCAGTGGAATGCCACACAGTACTTTGTAACTCTAGGTGCTGGATAGTGTTGCTACTGTTTATGGGTGGTCTTATCGCTTACGATCAGGCGAACGGCATGCTCGTCTCGTCATTCAAAGCAATAAAAAAAAAAAAACAAATCTTTCTTATGTTTAATATTAGTATAGACAAAAGTAAATTATGTTACTTTCTTAGATATTTGGATATTCGCTAAAAGTAAACGTAAAGACAGGTCTAAGGATTAGGATCGAATTTAGTACGAAGATAGTCCAAAATCTAGATTACCATAAATTATTTATTTAGGGAATAGATTTTCCCGCGAGAGAGGCCGCAAGCAAAACATATTATATTCATATCCATTTACGCCATTAAAAATTGGGAAAGATGAAAATAAACAAACTTTATTAATACACAAATTGTAGCATCGACGTCTCGGTAAAGTAAATGAACATCCCACCCCGGGGGTGACAAAAATAACAATTTCGCCGAGCAACTGTCTAAATACAGGGACCCAACTGATCATAAATTAGATAAATTGCACGCTGCAGGAATTTTTTCATGGATTCTTGAGCTCATTAGGTTAGTGGGCTTAGTGAAATAGCACATGGTGTTTTTATCCTCAAATGCCATAGTTACTACTTAGTAAGTATATTCAACTTGATCTTAAAAAAATTCAAGGTTAACATAACTAATTAATATTGAACAAAAATATATTTCCAAGACCTCCGTATATTTAATTAGTTTCGTTGCCGGCTAAGACTAATTCATTATTAGATAGTGTTCCCTGAGACTTGCCGAGCTTCACCGCTCGGAGTCATAAAATGCGTAGGTACCACTGCCGATCCTGGCTTACAGGAGTTGCCATGGTACGTGTAAAGGCGGGATATTCTCTAGAAAAAAACTGATGAATACTAATAATTTACATGATTCTTGTTATTAACCTAAAGATGATTATTACTTGTTTAAATCATGAAGAACCATTACGTACCTACCTATAATTAATTACCGCGGTAATTCAAATAAATATAGAACCTTCCATGAAATAATCTAAATATTTTTTCAAGGTTTTCTATTTTGGCGTTAAATAAATATGAATTCCAAAGCCTTTTCACATTGTTGAATGCTATAAAATACGTTACTGAGCTTGAAGCAAGAATTTATAAAATAGTCTAATTAAAATGCTGAACAACATTTTTCGAAAATTACAATATTTTTATACCTGTAGGGTAAATAATACACAGTTGCTAACCCGCACCAGGCCAGTGTGGTGGATTAAGGTCTTAACTCTCTCAGTAGGAAAATACCATGCTCAGAAGTGGAATAGTATAATTATAATACCTATAACGAAGGACTAGTCTATACTAATATTATAAAGTGGAAAGATTTGATTGTTTGTTTGCATTGAATAGGATTCGAAACAACTGGCCGGATTTTAAAAATTCTTTCACCAATAGAAATCTACAGTGTCAGCGAGTAACATAGGTTACTTTTTATCCCGGGAAAATATAAAGCGGGACTATTATCCCGGAAAAACTTAATCACGTGAGCGGAGCCGCGAGCAAAGGTCTAGTAATACAATAAAGTTATAATTGTCACTAATATAAGGTATTCGACAAAAAGAGAACTCCATATTAAAATCCCGCCATTTGTGTAAAATAGGTACCTACAATTTCGCCACCTGACCTTTATAAATAAAAGAGGTCAAGCCCCGCATACATTGGACCTTCATTTTTACAAACTACATACTTAGTAATATGACTTGTAATATCAATTTTTATCTCCACAATCCCAAAGGAACATATTGGGGAATCACATCGAAACACCCGCCATGGATTTTTATTATAACAGTAGTTTCTTGGAATTAGAGTGACAACGTATCTTATTAGAATTGAATGTTTTAATTGTGAAAGTTCTCAACGATTAAGAGATTATAAATGGTTAAAAGTTATTGCATTAACCGCTGAATTTAGATTTGGCACACTATAGAGTCCTAGATTCATGTAGAGGCTACTTTTGTACCTAAAAATGCATATTCGACGTTTTATTCTGATAAATACATACTGTACCATTTATTCGGATAAATGACTCGGAACTGCAGACAAAAGCTGGTTAAATAAACTAGCAATAAGATTTATTGGCATATCTGCCAAATTATTCGCCGAGTGCAAGTTCTTTATTCAGTCAAAGATATTGAATTGTGGTTTTAGTCATAATTAATATTTATACAAGTACAAATTTACAATAAACAATTATCATAAATTGAGGAGAACCGACAAATCCTCAATATTTTTTTTTCCAACAGCGCCATCTATGCCATACAGCAGGTACTAAGAGAATACCGAGGTGTCCAATTTGGACAAAGTTTACTTTACTCTATTTTCGGATAGATGGCAGCACGATAATAACTTATTTCCGTAGCAATATAATGCTCTTTGAACTTAGCTCTATAAAGAGCATAATAACTATATTTTATTTTTTAAAATACTTTATTTCATTTTATTAGATAATAGATTAGTATATTCTACATATTATAATATTATTATAACTACTAGAGAAGTTATATTATATAAGCATAAACTTATTTCTGTTCATTATAAATATGCCAAAATCTAATTAACCATACCATACCATACCAGCCCTGCATTATATACTGCCCACTGCTGAGCACGAGCCTCCTCTACAACTGAGAGGGTTAAGGTCTTAGGCCACCACGCTGGCCTAGCGCGGGTTGAAATCTAATTTACTTTTTAATTTTTATTCAGAGATATAAAAAATAAATTATTCAAACAAAAAAGGAATCGAAATATTTACTTTTTCTACTGTATAAATAAAAATAACTATTTTCATTCCTATCTCAAAAACCAATGCACCTTCAATTCCGCTAAGCAAATGCAATCTTACCACCGGGCGACCCACTTGATCGTATACCCAATGCCTTTCTGCAACCAAAACCGTCCAAGTTATAAATATATTCTATCGCAATACACGCAAAATAACATTAAATTAGTCATAAAACATTATCAACCGTTTTATTAGCATTGCATCAGCAGTTTCATCTCTCGGCTGTCTGACCACACCAGTGGCTCAAATAAATTATTTGAGTAAAGTATTTCTATATAGTACATACATTTGCATTGGTCATTCGGTTAGTGTATTTATCATCTTTGGGCTGTGTGTGTAACTGAAGCCATATAGAGCAACTAGTATTTGAGTTGTTCATAAACTTTTAAGTTGTTCATAGTTTGAATTCAATCATCAGTCACATGACGTCCACTGCTGAACATAGGCCTCCCCCAAAGATTTCCTGACGAACCTGTCAAGAGCGGCCTGCATCCAGCATGTTCCTGCGACCTTTATCAACTCGTCTGTCCAATTCAATACAATACATTTATTTGCATAAACACCATAACAACAAAGAAATAAAAAGAAAATATGTTAAAAAAAACACACTTCATAAATTCCTCAAGGATAAGACAAAAACATATATAAAAACAAAATAATAATAATAAATAAAAAAACACGCAAAAATATAAAAATAAAATAATAAAATGCTAAATTCCTGATGAATACAACATTTTTATGAATACAATCTCAGAGATGTAGTTACATGCCCTAGTGCTTATTAAACTTTTGGTGGTTCGAGTCGTAGATAATTATAGTTTAACATTTCCTATATTCATAATAATATTACCTATTATTGTTTTCATAGCTAACTTTCCTGTTGACACGACGTGATTAATATAATGTGATTTTTGGCATAAATCATTGGAATCTAATTGATTTAAGTGTAAAGTAGGTATTTTTATAACTTTACGTTTATATACAACGCTGTTTAAGCCATTAAAAATTTGAAAATGAGATAAAATTACAATTCTGCTCGTGATTTCGTTCTAAAGCTTGTACTCTTTAAACTGACCTCTCCCTCCACCAGTTCCTCTTAAAGATGTCTACTGAGAAATAATACAGCCTACATTAAATCTTAATTAAAGTTTTCGTTGTACCTTGCTCTGCAGAATTTAAATAACCTCATAAATATCTGTACGAATTATCTACGGTCAAAATGTATACATATTTTAGAACCAAACCAACTACTTGTCATTTAGTATTTAACATCATATAATACCAAGCCGATAGGAAGAACTTTCAATAAGGTGGCGCGAATGCTGTCAACTTATTGGTGATAAACAATACACTAAGGAAACAAGTTGATAGGCCCTTGGTTATCCAGTAAAACATAATATTTTATTTAAAAAAAATTGTCAGCAGTGAGCTTAGACTAGCTGTATATAAGCAATAAATAACACAGTGCAGAGGTATATAACACATGCGAAGAAAACAGAATAATCTAGATAACCACTTATTCAGATTATTCTGTTTTCTTCGCATGTCGCCAGTATTTCGCATAAATCTTCGGTACACGCTTTTCCACTACCAACGACAATAACGACAGCTTTTCACGCATTTTTTCATATATTATTTTTGGCATAATAAAAGCACCCACGCTCAACAGACAATACTTATAACATAGAGACCTAAGAAAGCTTTTGTGGCAGATAGTGAGGCCGAGTAAACCTTTGCGACTTTGGGAAAAGGACACTTACTTTGCCTAAAAGCTCACTCAAGAAGCTCTAGGTTTGTGTCGTAACGAAAATAACATTAGACTTGTAGCAGAAATAAAAGTGTCACTTGGAGATTATCTGTCTCGAGAAGCGAGGAGTCAGTCAGGATTTTGATGACTCTAGAGTCTAGAGAAGTCCCTTGCCGCACACCTGCAAAGCATGTTTTACATCTTGCCTTATCATCTTGGTATTTAATATTAAGGTATGTAAAATTTATCTACATAAGTAATAAATAAAAGTGGTACAAGTCCGACCGTTTCCAAAACGGTAGAACCATTATCTCTAACTCTATTTTCGGCTATTGCTGAATATCTTATTGACATCTAAAACAAGAACAAAATTAGCCATTTATTCCAAATAAGTATAATCCCAAATCTATTCCAAGAATCAAAATAATGGAACCTATTCAAAGCGCACAGTAACGTTGTCCAGAGATCTTCATTTATTCTCTGAACTTTGTTACAATTGTTTATCTCATTCAGTTTTTCCTTTGTATCGTCATAAACGCACAAGTCATAAGGGCGGTAAAACGAACATTAAGTACTACACCTGCTTCCTTCCATCAAGTGAGGCCATCTTTTAAAAAAGTGTAGGATTAACGCCGGCTGCAGATTAAGAATTAAGCTAACTTAGTTTGACTTAGCTGAGATATTTTTCAAGACTTGTGTGCAAATTAAACCATGTACTATGTGTGATTTTCTCAGCTATGGAAGCTAAGGTAAAATAACTTAGTTTAGTTTTCAGTCTGCATTCAGCATAAAACAATTGACTTGTGTTTCGCGTCCTTTATATCAAAAAATAAGCATCGCTCAAGCTAAAATCCATTTCCAAGATAAAAAGTAGCTGATAGCACTTAGAGAGAATGTAGCTTCCTATAAGTGAAAGAATTTTCAGCGTTGGGTAAGTAGTTTCAGAGATTATTTCTGCAACCAAACTTTATATTAATATCTTTTTAACATTAGCATAGATGCCCTGAATGTACATGATCTTCGTTCAGATTAATAAATCAAATGTAATGTAAAGTTCTCCTAAATAAATATTTCGTTGGCCAGAGATTAAGTGGGTTGTCTTCTTTCCTGGAGCGTATTACTTGTCTATTTTTATCTCACAGAATGGATTTTACCATTCTTAAATACTATCATACATCACATCAATATTTCTTTTATTTACATATTTTATCAAAACCGCGGTTTTATTTGTACTGCAAGACACAAGTCTACATCTCTACAAATATTTTTAAAAAATCCCATATGAACAACTATTAATGTATCCAATACCAAAATGATATCAAAACCATCGAAATCTCCAAAAATCATAAATATCCAAACCATCATCATGTTATTATCTAGCGTCCTTGGTCCGTAGCCAAAATACCTTCGTACACTCGTTAACGCCAATACAAAACAGAAAAAAATAGAATTGACATATACTATCGATAATCGCTAGGGTATGTCATTCTCATTCATAACGTTAACGTCAAGGATTCAAAGGCATCTTAGCTACGGCCCCTTATGTTAGAACCAATATCAAGAATCATGAGGAGTATCCAAATTATCGGAATGCGTGGCCATTTACACTTAGCCCTGACTGTATCAGCAGTCAGCACGTGCAAACCATCGTATCTGGCGCACTGGCACGTGTGAGATCAAACGATCACCGGACACGCTTAGCACTTGTTTTACTTATCACAAAAGCGGAGTTTATTAAGCAGCTGAAAGGGAATATATGGATTATGTCGTTGGTATTTTTAGACTGAATGATGTATTTCCTTAGACTGTAAAAATAAACCAAAATTAGAATTAAGTTCGACAAAAGTAAGATACACTTTTCCGTTTTAAATAGTTTACGAATTAAAGAACAAACTTTATTTAAAAGCTGCTCTGACAAATTTGTAATTATCGTCCACTTCAACAAATCGGTATCGACAAAACTATTTAAATATAACAATCCTCTTCTTTGATGTACTTAACATTAATTTATTATTAAAAGATAATTTGAATACATTAATGTCATATCCTTGTCCTCGACCTTCGAACTGTAAGATTGCGGTTCCCAAATAAATTATGAAAGCCAATTTTGTCGTCACGTACCTATTTGGCTTTTTCGTGTTGGTAAATTAACTGCCTTTTCTGTTTGGAAACGAATTCGATTGCCTTCTTCAATGTGTGGAGAGAAATTGGAAGCAAATTTATTTTCTTTTAAACTTATCTTAATTCTTAATTCTAGTGTATGCCTGAGGCTTCGCCTGCTTTACTTGTGATAAAATGAACAAAATCAACGTTACAGTTCATTTAAAAAGAACGGTATGAAGCCGTAACGTCGGTTTAATAACGAGACATCAAAATGTTGCAGCATTATAGTTCAATAACGTAGTAGAAAAAACTAATGTAAATCATACCCCAACCAATACAACATGCAAGGACGTTCCATTACTTCATCCACTAAGTACTATTTTGATTCTATTTAGATTTGTATATTGCAAATATTTGCATATTGGAAATCTATCCCCATTCCCGGGGCACGTGTTTAAAATAACACATTCTAACTTGGGTGGTCTCCATACAATGTGATCAGTAATAGATAGCCAACACATCTCAAAGAACTTCTTCACATCAAACTACAATGTAATCATTGTTGGGGAATTAATTACGCGTGAAATTCTTGGGTTAACTTGAGCTAAACTTTAGGTTTTATGAGGATTTTTAAGGTTCTACGGTTTTCTGTCAAATATTTGATCAAATAATTAATGTTACTGGTTAATAGGTGTTTTATAAGTTTCATAATTTTAAAGCTATTATTTTGTTACTGGACCAAATTCTGTAGAAATTATTAATCTGCCATAGTAACTCTTCCCTTCGAGTCCTCAGGGTTCGAGTGTACAAATATCCAATACAATAGGGCTTACCGGAATATTTCTGGTAACCGTTAATCAACGTCAAAGCTTCACCAAATACTTATTGCAGAAGATTCAGGATCTTGTCCGTTTCATTCAAGATGAAAAAAATCTAGAGTAAGCCAACCAGTGTCTCGAACACATTAACATTTACAGACACTTAAATAACCGGGTCTCAGCTAAAGCTGGTGATTCTAAAGTGTCTACTTCAAGTTGTATTAACTGAGCTTCAAGATCTCTTGTAAGACGTTTTTCTCCAGGCAAATCTAGCCCTTTTACTTCCAGGCTACGAAACTTTATGTCCAATTTTGCTGGATCGCAGACAAAATTGTCTTCGAGTTAAACCATAAATTCAGTAACGTACATAAACTGAAAGCAAGATTTGAAGTCGTTTCACCATGATTGGTGAAGATATCAAATATTTATTGAAATGAACTGGGGAGATACACTTCTGGTTTATTTGTACTAAATTGGGTCAGACTGTTGTGGTTTTAGGATTGTCCACTAATATGATCTAATTGAAACGTCTGTTCTCATAAGTATTGTTTAAGTTATTTTACAAGATTAAGTAGAATTGAATGCAACTTAATGAATGTAATAGATTAGCAAGATTTCTTGCCGCAGATAGAGTCGGGGATCAAAATATTTACAATGTACGATCGATATTGTTCAAATTAGAATATGTCTTGTACAGTTTTAAATTTTTATTTTATTTATTACATTAGCTAATTACCTACTTTATACGTATTCAAATTACATATCTATAAACAAATAATGTAGAGTCAAAGATTATAATGTAAGGAAAACCGGCTTCTTTTTTCAAAATTGTTAAAATATTTTCATGAGGCGTAACAAAAAATTAACCTAAAGGTTCTCTATTTTAAATCCTGGCACAAAAATCAGTGAAAACAATAAGATTATAATATCTTAGTGCGTGCAAGTGCAAATTCCTTACCTAAAGCTCTGAGCACATGTTAACTCCGGAACCACATGGCACATCAAACGGAACGGATGCTTCGCCCGCCATAAACTTGAAACGGGGTAGGCAGAGACGTGTAATATACTTTTTTTTATAAGTGTCGGTACGTGAGTTTTGTGTTGTTTTATTAATATTAATAGATCAATGATTTAGTAACTTTTAAGTTAGTGAAAATTTATCATAAAGTAAATAAACATTAAATTTATTTTTATAACTTTTTTAAAAATCATTTATTAAAGGATTAATGTAAGGTAATATTTATCAATATTATAACTACCTACTTTTTGATAATTTGTTACAGGATTGTAAACCAAAAACAAAACTATTTCTTTCGAAGCTACTACATATGTTATCCTAAGCAATTACTTAATATATTTTTAAATAATTACATTATAAAAATAAGAAAATTACTACTCTCTGTAGAGCTATAAGATAATATTAATTTCAAAACCTAACACATCGTCAGGATGGCCGAGCGGTCTAAGGCGCTGCGTTCAGGTCGCAGTCCACTTCTGTGGGCGTGGGTTCGAATCCCACTTCTGACAATAAATTTTTTGTATTTATAGTTTTACTGTTAAATTTTCTTTCATTCTAAGATTTATAGATAGAATTAAAAAAAAATAATACTCGTGATAATGTCATGAATTATAATTATTAGTATTTAATATTTTCTCGTCAAATAATGGTAATTTGATTAAGATTATGATGACCAAGCAGAGATGGAATGGACTAGTCCATTTAAAAATCTGAAAATAAGTTCCCACCATTTAACCGACTTCACAAAGGAGCATACTCGATTCTCTCATACATTTTATTACAGTTCTTAATCATGCCATAATAAAACTGCTTACAGAAAATTATTAACTTTATCTAAAGTATTCAACATTGAAACGATTATTTTCCGTCAATGGCGCATCTGTTCGATATATACCTTATAATAGCTTCCATCTTTTATCTGTACCAACAAAGAGTCCATTGTACCTTTTTATAGAATTGAAGGCCATAATTCGACTTCCATGATGGAAGTTTAAGGAGGTTCAACGTTTTGTTTTGGGTTTTAGTTGTTTGTTTTATTTTAAATATCTAATAGGAGACAAGGGCGTCGCCAGGAGGGGCGGGGAGGATTCAAATAAGCTCTTCGAGACATACATATTAAACTTTGAACAATTTATATTACAATCGCAGTAAAGATAAGACTCGAACTATCAAATACAAAACTTCATATGCCCTTGACTGTATCTACAATTCATTCTTTTCCCATCAACCATAATATATCCATATGCAGTCATCGGCTGGCAACTATCATTATAGTAGACATATTTATTATTTCATCTATAAAGCACTGCAAGATATTTTACTGTATATAATAAAATAAGTTTTCTCTCGACGCCGCGCCGCCTCTATCAAAGTCCGCTTTAACCGACTTCAAAAACAGGAGCAGGTTATCACGTTATTGTAATCAGATTAAGTAATGTTATATTTTTTTTCTTTTTTAGTGGTTTTTGAAGGTGGTTATTTTTTTAAGTTTTTTGACATAAATGTCGGTTTTCATTCCCAAGGGATACAAGTAACATAAATCACTCAGAGATAGTGTAGAGCAGCTTCTAATGAAATTATCATCAGTTGTTTCAGGATTAACATCAAATGCGTTTAGATACCATTTTATAATAAATTATTACCAACTAATATTGAGGAAATTATGTTTGCTAGTCGAACACTTAGTGACGCATGATGAAGAATCCATAGAAATAAACAAAATTAAAGTATTTTTCTGATATCGAGATGAAGATTATTTCTAAAGCTGACAACATTAATACTAGAAGGTTATGAAATCGTGCGTAAAGGTTTTTGGTGCGTTTTTTTTACTGAAGTAGGTATATCGGTCGAACTAATTGTACCGAAATATTCATTTTAAGTGGACCATAGCCTAGTTTGGTATGGAACGGTCTGCCGAGACAGTGTCCGGAAGTTTAAAACTCAAGGCACACACCTCGTAACTTTTCGAAGTTACGTGTGTATCAATTATCGCTCGCTTTAACAGTGAAGGAAAATATCGTGAGGAAACCTACATACCTGACAATTCTCCTTAAGAATTTCGAAGTCTGCCAATCCGCACTAGGCCAGCGTGGTGGACTAAGGCCTAACCGCTCACAGTAGTAGAGGAGGCGCGCGCTCAGCAGTGGGCAGTATATAATACAGGGCTGATTGCATTGCATTGCATGCTTTTGCTGGTACAGAACTTTTCGAAAAGATATCTAGTTTATAAATGAGGTAGCATACCTTGAGGAAAAATAATGATGCTTAAATGTGAATCAAAAACATGATACATCTTCTAGAAAAAAACCTCTAGAAGAAGAATTAAAATTCCAGATACCTAGAAAATAAAAAAATTACCACACATCCCCTGAGTGGCCTGTAAGGTTTATTTGCGAAATAACTGAAACTCCTCGAACATGCCGGTCTATAATATAGGGTATTGTCCAGAGAATAGCTCCATAATGCCGCTTCAATGGTTAATGCAAAATGAGGTACGTAGAGTTATATTACTAGAAAAGACAAACTTTAATCTATTTTAATCTCTCGATGCCGCGCTATCTCGAGGACATTTTTTTTAAAACGGTGGTATGGGTCACCTCATACCTGATTATAAAAATAATAATAATACCAGCCCTGTATTTGTATACTGCCTACTGCTGAGCACGGTCCTTGATTGAGAGGGTTTAGTCTTGTACACCACGCTGGCCTGACAATCTTATTACAAATCGTCAATGTGATTTCCTAAAAAATACGGCACAATGAGATTAGTTAGTAGATAACAGTTTGTTGATAACTCCCAAGTCGATAGGGGCTAGAAGAAATTAAAAAAAAATCAAGGGTCATATGAATACACGCATAGTACAACATGCCTGACTGCCTCGGTGGCGTAGTTGTATTGCGTACGCGTTACGAGTACAATATGCGCGCTGAGGTCCTGGGTCGGGCCAAAAACATTGTGACTGGGTTTTTCCATCTTAAAAATTACTCAGTCGCAGCTCGGAGTCAGGAAGTTGGCGGTGTGATACCCCCGTGCCTCGGAAAGCACGTAAAGCCGTTGGTCCTGCGCCTGATCTCTCTCCGGTCATGTCGGATTGCCGTCTCACCGGACTATGAGAGTAAAGGAATAGCGAGTGCACCTGTGTATTGCGCACACACTTGTGCACTATAATATTTCCTGCGTATCTGGCTGATCTCCGTTGAGATTGGCCGCCGTGGCCTAAATCGGCTAGAAAGGGACAGTACAACATAGTCTCAATACGATAAAGCTTTCAAATAAAGATAAAAGAAAGTTTTTTCACAGGCTTCACTGTCTTTTAAAAACAACAATGCTTGCACCAGTGTCACGCAGCAGTCTGCGTGATGACAAAAATTAAGGTACTCTTGACCATGCAACAACGTTTGTTTAACAATACCAGATCTATATTTATTAAACCTTACCACATCCAGTAAATTATATTCCGTGGAATCGCTCCGCACGACTTAGCGCGTAGCTCTGATGACGGCACTTGAACGTCAGCGGGGCGAAGTCGCGTGCATTTTTAAGCGGAAACCAACCGCAATACAATGGTCGGATACTTGACTACACCCGGGGCTAATGGTAGATTGGGGAGGTGTGGGGCGTTCTTTGATTTGAGTAGTTGGCTCTTGCGGCGAAGAGTTCTTTTTTTGAAAATTTGAAATTTGTAGAATCGTTCTCTTCTCTAATATTTTTTTTGCCAGATTCTTTTTTCGAAAATTAAAACAGAAAATGTTTCATCTGTGTCAATTTTGTATTTCGAAGCTCTAACGTGATTGATTTTGTTGGGAGTTCTTAGCCATAGTTTTTTTTAGGGAAGTAACATAATTTAACCTGGTGGAAAGTGCAGTATAGTCCAAGAAAATTGTGTTTAACAATACACGAGGAGTCTCTCGATGAAGATTATGTAGGCCTGCACAGTTATACATTTTGAAATAGAGAATTAACATCAAGTGTTCATAATTGTATCACCGAGAACTATCCATAGAATGTTTTAATCAATATGTGATTGACTAATATTTATTCAAATACATCATATTATAACGCATATCTGTTTTTATACATACGAGGCTCATTACAAGTTCCCGCGAAAACTTACCTCAACAATAATTTGCGACCCCAGTTCTCGATTCAGTGGTCATCCCAGATTCGGTATCGAAATATTGTCCAATCAATAAGAAACGCAATAATCCCTTCGTTCGATGAAATCCTATTCTGATTACAGTACCATAGTAGGAACTTTTTATCGGTTCCTTCCTCCACAATAATGGCCGCGTTCAATAAGTATTCCTTTTAGACGTACCTTCTATGTAGGTTATTGTATTCTCTCATATTTCTATATTGTTCCTTGTTTTCTAATGTAAAATGTTATTTTATTTGCGAAGAATGAAAAATAAAAACTCTTCAGTTAAAAAATGCAATTTACTTTAAAAAATGCACATTTATTATTTCAATTATTATTAATAAGTGCATAGTTTTAAATCTCGCTGTCTCGCTCAGATTCTCGTAACGCAATGGTGGTGACGTCATTGCGTTGTGACTTGCGTACGTTATTCATATCTATACTAATATTATAAAGCTGAAGAGTTTGTTTGGTTGAATGCGCTAATCTCAGGAACTACTGGACCGACTTTAAAAATTCTTTCACTAATAGGAAGCTAGATTACTGCTGAGTGCTATAAGCTTCTTTTTGTCCCGGAAAAACTTTTCCACGCGAGCCGCCAGCATCACCTAGTTAGATATAAATTTAATCTATGTATTTTGCGTTTATTCATACATAAGTATAATATAGAGAAATATATTTCGTGACTTGTTAATATTATTATATATTACAGGCATTCCTTGAATATATCAATATATATATTATAGAACCGTGATTGTTTTTTTATTTTGTACTATTGATAGTTTTAATAAACCATAAACTACTATATTTTCTACATCCACTTTCACTTCCGCCTCCGCCTCCGCATCCGCTAAGAAGGCCTCCGTTATAACCCTAGCGAAAACCAACTCTGCCATACACTTTATTTAAATACATCTCCTACCCCACGGACGGAGTGAGACAAAAATAAACCTGTCTATATTTGAAAGGCGGTATTTAAAAGCTGTCAATTCATAAACTAATGCATATTAGTTTATTAATAAATTATGTATGTTTTGACGACACAGTGACCGCTAATAGACTGGCATTCGCTGTTTATGTTGTGGCCTGAGATATAGGACAACAGCGGGGAGTTTTTAGGCTCAATGTAGGAAAAAAAGTTTGCTTAAAATATTTTTGGAAGATTTGAAAAGAAACGATTTGTTGTGGTTGTAGAAAAATTATGTATTATAATTTTTCGCATAATTAATAATGTGAGCATATAGATATATATTATTATTGATTATTATCATTATAACAGCTTGCATTTTTTCTAAGTTATTTATTAGTGTAAAATTTAATAAATTTCTTCCATGTCTTCCACATGCATTTTTTTTTATAAAAACATAATTTTACAATATTCATTCATGAATCCTTGTAGCATCTGCAAAATGGCCGTTTTTTTATTTATATACGCAGTGAACGAATGCAGTCAAAAAATAATAAAAAAATTCAAAAGCTTTTAACATAGAGTCGCCACGTGGGTCTGTTTGCGTTTTGCTGTCATCGAGTGCGGCGGGTGCGTGGCGCATTAATTTTTTAACATTACCTTCAAACGTTAACTTTTATTTTTAACCGCAAAGGGTTAAAGGCAGTACACCGTATAATTCCAGTTTAACACGTCATTAAGTTGTGTTAATTTTAATTGCATTACGGCTGACTTTTACGCATGTAAATGCAGGAAAAACAAATGTTTATTCGTGTCAAAATTTACTGTTCTATTTATAAAATAATAATATTATGCGATGATTGACTATACTAACGTAGACGTCGTAAGCACTGCCATCTAGTGGCGCAATCTGACTCATTTTCAGCCCATCGATACTTGACATTGACGTACAATATTCATTAAAAGGATGAAAAATAACATTTAATTTGTTGATAATGTAACGCTGTATATCTGGATGCTCCAAAACATAAAAATGAACAAATCAAATGGTGTGAAATTATATAATGTTCCCAAGAATAGTATCTAAGTACTTACATTCCATGGTTATGTGAAAATCGTCAAAAATAATAAAAGCTGTATAAAAAGTACATAATTATGAGTTCCAAAAGCATTTAGAAATGTTCGTTACGTTATTTATAAAAATAAATGTGTTTTGAAGATAATATTCAATACAAAAAAACTGTAATTAAGGGAACATAACCTCCTAATTTTGCTTAAATAACTAGTTCCCATGTAAAAAAAGCATATTCTGGACACGCTGGGTATAAATAACATTCGTCCGGAACACATATTTTATAATTTTTGTCATATTAAAAGAATATATAAACAAATTATTATTCTAGTTCTAGTTTCTTTTTTTATCCACCTGTGGCTCTTGTGTCGATTTTGTGCTGCCCCCTATAGTTCGTGCACGCTCCCTATTCACTGAGATTGTATAAAACTGCCAAAAACGTATTCCAACCGAACTATAACCATAGAAAGCAAACACTGAACAAAAATCTATAAGAATTTACAAATCACCTACTAACGTCAGGTTTTAAATTTTGATTATGGTAAGCAGTTATTAACACAGTAAGAAATAGCAGACTTCGATTAAAAAACGTGTCACTAACTAACGTACTCTTTTATGCAATCGCTACGCAAGAATATGAGTGCGTAAGACTCCGAGTAACTTACCAGCGTAAGTTTTTAATAATGGTTAGCCGTATTTAGGCATTTTGTAACCCGAAGTCTACACTTGTAAGTATGCAGTTAATAACACGCTCCATATCGCGTTTCACTTAAACCACTCAAGGAAAAAATCTTATTCAGTTTTATTTTTGAAAACATTAATATAAACGTAAAATACAAACACATATCACGCTTTTATCTCCAGGTAGGCAGAGTTTCAACTAGGACACTCAGGTATCGCCTGTGTGTGTGTTCCGTCCCATGATGTGGCAGGGGGCGAGCCTATCGCCATATTGGGCAAGAATTCCATAATTAGGCCAATATTCAGCAGAAAAACTCATTATTAGCCCGCTAATAACACTATGCAACACCAAAAAAATCACCGGTATCCCGAATGGTAATTCGTATAATGCATACTTAGTGAAATACAGAAAACAAATTTATATTTAGATATCACGTCCCAAAAAATAGATAACGGGAATCTTACTTTGTTTACTTTCTCCGTCACTTTTTTGAGGGTAGTCATAAAAATATATCTTTTCTGGGTACAAAAATCATCAAAACAATTATATTACTCATAAATCTACAAAATGCCGTGTGTTTCTGTTAATTCTCCTAACTTATTTTGTTAAGCTTGTGGTGAATTCACTTCTAAAAGTGAAAAAAAGCCCATTCATTCTTCCTTGTTTGAGAAGTGTTATGAAGCTGATCTTAAGATTGCAATTAAATATCGACAAATCGTGGGTGCTTTAAGTGTGTTGTTTAAAATGCTATAAGTATTTGACGGGTTGGCACAAAGGGTACTATAAAACAAATGCCTTTTGTTGTACCAATGCAGTGGCGTGAACCTAAAAATCACGTAGACGACTGTTACTTCTGTTTGACAACTTAGAAAGGTTTTTCAAAAATTCAATACACTCGATTAAGTATGCTAACGTGTCATCCGTGTCGATGCCACTACCACATTCTCCAGACATTTCAGTACCGGAAAGATTTTATAGTTCGTCGAGTTCGAGTATGGAAGAAGACGTCGAAGCAGGCCCATTTAATAGTGGAGAGGTATTTCGAGATCAAATAACTACAGAACCACATTTGATTAGCCAATCAGAACTAAATGACCTTATCAGAGATTTAGATTTGACCAAAAAAAAAACAGAAATATTAGGCTTGTGATTAAAACAATAGAATTCATTGCAAACTGGAGTCAAAATTACAACAACCCGATTTCCATGAAAAAATAAATATAATGCTGGATGCTTATCAAAAACTAGGATGATTGCATCCTAGTTTCTACATATATTGATATGTTGCTAAAAATCCATTTCCTAAACTCCCATTTCAGTTTCTTTCCAGATAACATGGGTTTAGTGAGTGATGAACACGGTGAAAGATAGCATCAATAAATTTCAAAGTAAGAGAAGCGTTATCAGGGTAGATGGGAACCAGCCATGCTTGCAGACTACTGTTGCAGCCTCCAGAGGGATACTGCGACTACTGACTACAAGTGGAAAGCCAGTCGTTACAAAAAAAAATGTTTTCTTATCGACGGTAAAAAGCGATTTTGTCGTATCTCGAAATATCCAACTTTACACCAGAGCCAAAAAACGATTTAAAAAATTCATAACTCGTAAATTTATGAAGATAGAAAGTTGAGATTTGGAACATATTTCCAAAAATCTAAACCTTACTTTCCACGGTTAACCGAAATATCCTAAAGTTACTACTTCATTGATTTTGTACTAGTTACAGCAGTCGATGTTTTAATGTCGAGCAGCAGAAATGTTTTATCTGTGAGGTGAAATGTATGACCATCTAAGATACATAAAGATTTCGATGCGACGGATCTGCTGTATCTCAAATAAAAACCATACGAATCATATTTATTTTGCTGTATATGATTTAATCGAACTAGTTTATGAAAAAAACCACGTCTTACATACAAGCAGTATCATAAAAGTTATAAAAATAAAATGCTGTATCTTTTGCTAAACGCTTTTATTTTCTTTTTAAGAATGTAAGGACAAAAAAAACAAATAAATAAACAAAATAAACAGTAATTTTTCTATTCAACTCTAACTATATTCGTCTCCTGTTGTTGGGGGGAGGAGGGGGCTCAGAATCCCCCAAGCATCAGCCAGCCAGGATCAGCAGTGGCACGCATTTTATGATACCGAGCGGTGAAGCTCGGCGAATCTCAGGGAACATTAATCTGTCTTTAACCCGCAATGAAATCAATCAAATAGAAACATAGGGAGGAGTTGGAAAAAATCGGCGTCAAGGGCAGCGTGAGACCTACTTTCCACGCTATCTTCCATCACTGAGATCGCAACATTGTACTAAAAGATAATACAACATTAAAGACGAACTACCCTGCTTGAAGCGGCGATAGCCTAGTTGGGAGTGGAACGGACTGTCGAGACAAATGTCCGCAGGTTCCAAACTCAAGGGTTCTGACCAAACCCACTTCTGACTTTTCTAAAAAAGTTGTGTGTTTTCGTTGTAAATTATCGCTCGCTTTAACGGTGAAGGAAAACATCGTGAGGAAACCTGCATACCTGAGAAGTACTCTGAATTTCGAAGGTATGTGAAGTCCGCCAATCCCCATTAGGCCAGCGTGGTGGACTAAGGCCTAAACCCTCTCAGTTGTAGAGGAGGCCCGTGCTCAGCAGAGGGCAGTATATAATACAGGGCTGATATGGTATGGTATAGTACCCCCTGCCGCCCGCCCGCCACCCCCGGTGGCCCCTATTAGTCGTCTTTTACGACAAGCACCGTACCGTACCGTGGTGGACTTCTCCAAACGCCCCCAATCCATACGGTGGGAGATGCCGGTCAGTCCTCCACCTAGCGTCTTCTACGTCTCCTCTGGTGGCGGGAGGTATCTTCGCGCTCCTGATCCCTCTCGGCACTCTCCTTCTGCTAGAGGACCACCTCGCAGAAGTGGGCCATCACACGCCATGACCTCTGGCTGCCGACCATGGAACCGGCCACGGCCGGCAGTGAGAGGTCCCCTCCGACGACTGCTCTGAGAGCGCTGCGCTCTTCGTCCCAGACTGACCAAAACTCCAATGTGTGCTGATCCGTATCCAGTGGGCAGTTGTCACAATGATGACAAACAGCTGAAACCTCTGCGCCTACTATTCGACACAGTTACTCACCGAAGCAGCTATGCCCGGTAAGTATCTGTATCAAGTGAAACATAGCCGGGCCATGGCGCCTGTCCAGCCACGCAGTAAACCGGGCGGACTACCGCGACAACCCTGAACTCCGCTGTCAGGGCCTCCCGCCTGATACGCCACTCCTCCACGTCAGCTTGACGTAGGGAAGCCTTCATGGTCTCCACCTTCTTCAGGGCCGGATGCTGCCCATGTCCGGGTGCCTCCTCCCACCAATGAAAAGCATCGAAGAGGGCGACCAGATCCCAAAGCAAGAAACCGATCAACAAGCAAGCCACCTCGAAAGAAACTGTGCGGTACACCCTGATCACCCGCTACGCCAAAACTATGGGTTTAGCAAGAGAGCGATGAAGCGGTCGCTGAAGAAGTGCTTTGGAAGTCGAGAAGCTGGTTCGGAATGGCGTAGGTAAGGTACACGCTGGGGTAGGAGCGAAGTGACGGGAGCGGGTCTGGCTAAAGTGACGTATTGACAAAGTATTAATCACTGTAGAAAAAAACAATACTCTGTTCCTATGACGTAAGTGTGATTTTCGCTATCCGATTCAATGTTTGAAATGTAGTAACTTTTCAATAATTATACGCACATCTCTGGCAACGTAAAATTTTGGGCCGACAGAAATGCTGTATCTCCGAAAATCACTCTCCATAATTGAAAAATAATGTTGTAACAATTATTTACACTGGGCGTATTGTTGTATCTCTTTTATTTTCAAAAGTAACGTTTTTTTCTCTATTTACAGCAAATTTTTGTATAAACTGTACAAAAACTAGAAAAAAATCGATGGCGTATCTTAATTTTTTTTCGTCGTAAGAAGACGAGACCTAGACCATTCGATGCGGCTTTTTTTTCTGATCAATAATATAGTAATAAGTCATTTTGGCCATTTTCCGAGATACGACATTTCCGCTTTCTACCGTCGTTATGTACAATAAAAAAATATGTCGTCACTCCATACGAATTTGAAGAAAATCAATAAACGCGTTCCACTACTAAATCTGACGTGATGTAAAAAATATATTTATATGTTTCGAATAGTTTTAAGGTGATGATTCATAATTACATACGGTTAGTTCAGTGAAACAAAAAAGTATCAAATTTGTTGCATAGTGTAATGGGTCGGCCGGGTCCGGACCCGGGACTCGAACCTGGGTCCTCAGAACTTTGTCGTACCACGCTTGCTATACAACTATGCCACCGAGGCATTCTGAATATCAATATAGTCAAAAAATATTAATTGTATGTTACTAATATTATAAATGCAAAAGATTGTTAATGTTTTAAGGCCCTTCTAAGTGATAATTAACAAATAAATATATGAACCGAATATATTTACTGGTGGTAGGTTTCTCATATGTAAGAGTCCGTCTGGGTGGGCACCACCGCAATGTCTATTTCTACCGCCAAGCAGCAGTGTTCATGCACTGTTGTGTTTCGGTTTGAAGGACATTGTAGCCAGTGTAACTACTGGACATAATGAGACTTAACATCTTATGTCTCAGGATGACGAGCGCATTGGAATGCCACACAGTACTTTGTAACTCAAGGTGCTGTATGGTGTTGCGTCTGTTTATGGGTGGTCGTATCGCTTACCATTAGGCGAACGGCATGCTCGTTTCGTCATTCAATACATTTTTTTTTTTTTTACATAACCAAACATATAATAATAGTCACAGAATTCAGAACAATAATATATAAAAACCCATTCACATAACAGAATTTATCGAATCAAAATAAAAATCCAAAACTCTATACAGAAAAACAAATTTCGAGTCAATCGTGCAATCTTTGGTCCTATAAATACTCCAAAAATACCAGGCCTCATAAAAATCAGAACTAAAACTAAGCATTCCGACACTGAGAGACATAATACTAGCTGTTTGAGAATTAAGGTTGTATTGGACACACAATTTATAGGTAACGACAGGGTACAGCAAGTAAGTGATTTTGTATATTTGGGATGTGTTTTCACAAGTGATGGTAGGTATGACAGTGATATTGAGAGACGAGTGAGTGCAGGTAATCGGGTGAATAGAGCGTTGCACGCCTTTATGGGTAGCCGGAAGGTGTCCAAAAAGGCACGACTGGCTGTCTATAGAGGAGTGTTATTACCAACTCTGATGTATGGTAGTGAAAGCTGGGTATGGCAGAAAAAGCACGAAAGTAAGATTAAAGCAGTGGAAATGAGAGCGTTAAGAAGTATGTGTGGGTTGACTGTGTGTGATAGAGTGCGGAATACTATGGTGATGGACATGTGTGGAGTGACAGAGGATGTAGTGACCAAAATTGAGAAGGGTATGCTAAGGTGGTTTGGGCATTTGGAAAGGATGGATGATAGGAGAATGACAAAGAGGATATATAAGGCGAGTGTGGATGGAAGGGCCGGCAGGGGTCGACCGCACCGAACTTTCGAATGTCAGATATCTGACATTCTAAGTAAGGGCCAGGTCAAAAGTACCCTGAACCGGCGGGAATGCATGAAAAGATTGATGAAGGTAGAGGAAGCGAAAGTGGTGTGCCAGAATCGAGCAAAGTGGCAAGCCATGGTCTCTGCCTACCTCTATGGGATAGAGGCGTGATACTATGTATGTATGTATGGACACACGATACGGCTACAACCATATCGCTTTCCATTAGTCTTGTATCATTCACCTTCACAAACAATACAATGCGTTTTAATGGGCTATAAATAACATTCTTTATTATATTTTCATGTCACTGAATGATGAATTTGAAAATGTAAGTATTTATTTTAAGCTCTTTATTGTACATCTTAAAGGTATAAACTTTTGACTAAGTTTAAAACAAGGAGGACAATTGGAAGAAGAAGTATAACATTATCTATCAAAGTTTTAAGTAATATATTTTATAACTATACAATAAATTTAATATAAACTTTTGTAAATAAAAATCAACCTAAATGATACTTCTGTCGTTATCGTGTGATTATTCAGTCAATGTAATAAAGAAACAAATCATACGAATTTTTCCACAAGTTCGAAAACCCCACCTCGCGTTGGAATGCCCTCAACCACGCCTCTAGGACTCTTGATACCTGCCGTCTCAGAATTTTGGATAGAGCGGAATTTTCACACTGACGAGTCTATCTCAGCGTGGAAAATGAAAAAGGTTTTTTGACGTTGCATACACTTAGTATTATTAAGAAGAAATTTTGTTAATCTGTTTATAAGGCTGAGGAAGCGTCATTTTATTAACTTGGTTTAACAGTCAAAATGCATTATTTTTTATTTTGGAAAACATATTATACTCTGCCCTATAGTATTTATCCTAAGCCATGAAAAAAATGTTATTTCCCTTTACTAATACTAGTCCTATCCGTATTTATTTATCACAAAGGCTTACAGTGGAAATACACTAAGACGCTCGAGTTAAAGAAATAAAAACAGTGTGTTAAATTAACATGTCTACGTTATAGCAATGCTGTATAGTGCATACTATTTCGCCCCTAAGAATGTATATATCAAGCCATTGCTTAAAAATCTAAGTTTAAAAATAATGTAAAGTATTTGTCAGGCCACAATGCTGTACTCCGCAGACACTTAATAGTTGACAGTGAGGCAACGCTCTTTAACGTACAGTAATGATTTCACGAAGTTTCGAAACGTCCACAGGTAATAGTTCGCCAAGGAAAAATTGGTCCATTTATTTGAGAGCTACGATGCCCGAACAGACATACAGATACACCCCCTAAACTTATAACACACCTCTTTTTCTGTCGGTGATTAATAAAATTCGAAGAATCAAGTTGGACACTATGCCTTATTGAAGACGGAGCATTAAATAGCCTGTGGAAACCAAACAATGGGACTGTTGAATAAATTTGGCAGAAAAAGTTATTTTTTTATTTCAAATAAAACATAACTATCTTTTTCTCGGGGATCCGCCCGCGTGACATAGTTTTTCAGGGATAAGAGTCCCGCAATACATTTTCCCGGGATCAAAAGTAGCATATGAACTAATCCAAACTGTAATGTATCTCTGTGCCAAATTTCATTCGAACCCGTTCAGCTGTTCTGACGTGAAAAAGTAAAAAATAAAATAAAATCCCTTGCTAGTCGATTTCGGCCACGGCGGCCAATCTCAATGGAGATATTATAATGCATAAGTGTGTGCGCAATACACAAGTGCACTCGCTATTCCTTCACTCTCATAGAGATCAGGCGCAGGACCAACGGCTTAACGTGCTATCCGAGGCATGGGGGTATCACACCGCCAACTTCCTGATTCCAAGCTGCGACTGAGTAATTTTTAAGATGGAAAAACCCAGTCACAATGTTTTTGGCCCGATCCGAGATTCGAACCCAGAACCTCAGCGCGCAAATCGTACTCGTAACGCGTACGCAATACAACTACGCCACCGAGGCTGTCAAAAAAACAAACAAAAAAGTAACAAACATCTATCCACACTTTCGTATTTATTTATTATTTATTTATTTAGAAATACCATTAAGTAATACACAGCACATACGTTTGTTTAAATTACAGGTATAAACTATATACAATTGTGTTTACCTCTTAAAGGTATTTACAACTTATGTTAGGTATTTATAATAGCACTAAGATAATATGCGAGTAAACCTATTGTAAAATATAACTCCTAACAATATGAGCTGTTTAATTAATTAATGAATTCATTACCTGCTTAGTAAGTCTTCCTTAGGAGGAGGCATGGGGGTGGGGATCCTCCTGCCCCCCCTCGCTCCGGGCGCACTCATCACTCCACACTCAATTGTCCTGGTCGGAACTGGAACAAGTATTACTGAAATTAATCTGAGGTATTGTTCTTGATACGTTAGTAGTTTGTAATTAGGTTAATTGTGTAGCTTATTGCTTCAATTCCGTGAGAGTAGAGGTAGTTACTGATCCAAGTCTGTTGTATGCGAGAGACTAGCTTGGTGGGTAACATTGCAATGTCTATTTCTGCCGCCAAGCGACAAGTATCGAGCACTATTGTTACGATTTGGATGACAGAAATAGATTTTTCGTTGTACCTATGACCTATGAACGAAGTCTAGAAACCTACGTAGCTACAAAGACTACAGCATCAGGAAAAATTAAAATAATCATCACTTATAATCTCGTATACGTACGTATAAAATTGATTTCAATTCATATTTTAACTGTATGGATTCATAACCCACAGAATACTTATCATAAATAATTACTGGTAAAAGCGATGGATTCAAAAATCAACTGTATTTCGGTGGTTAAAGGTATAAAATCCTGCGGTAACATTCAGCCATATTTTTGCAAAGGATTTGCCAGGACCGCAGCCAGTATTTTAATAAAGGATGTTACATCCGCAACTATTATAGGTTATAAATGATTAGATTATGATGTATAATGTTCTACGCTTTATGACTATTAAGCATTAGTTTAATCTATACTAATATTATAAAGCGGAAAGATTTGTATGTAAGTATGTTTGTAACCAATAAACTCAAAAACTACTGAACGGATTTCGATGAAATTTGGCACACGGGTAGATCATGTCCTGGATTAATACATAGGCTACTTTTTATCCCGGGAAAAATATTTTTATCCCGGACAAACTTTTTCACGCGAGCGAAGCCGCGAGCAGAAGTCTAGTGTTTGATATAGCGATAATAATCAATTCCGATGGATGCTCAAATCATAATTTATAGTTGTTTATACGAACCACTGGTGACAAAATATAATAATTGTGAAATAACATTTCCATTTTGTAGACATTTAATTTAAATATATGCATAATTATAATATAGGTATAGTTTAGTATAACATAAATATTTTAGGATTTACTAGTTTTATTTACCATAGCAAGTCAGGTATATAAATATAATTAAGTCAGGAAGAGGGGCCTTTAAATCTCCTCAATAACTCACAAGTTACAACAAATACAACAACCTATTGTAATCTCAAAACTCCAAACTATTTAAGAAATACAATCATATTATATACCCCTTGTCGTCACCTTCAATATTCTCTATACCTCAAACAACAACCAAAAGTCTTATACTTGAAACAACAAAATTTCACCCCCAATTTAAACCCGCAATCCGGCCCCGTAACCAGGATACGCCAGTCAAAGAGGAGTCATCCGACGTTAGCGCCATTGTGACAGCTCTCAAAGCATCTCCAATGGAACCATGAAGGCTTGTTGGAGGTTCTAACAAGAACAGAAAAAACCCAGAACGCGGCAGTGTTTTGTTTCCATTTACGTATTATGTTTCGGTTCATCGTGATATTTCGGAAACTAGAACGAATGTAGTTTGGGTTTTAGCTGGGCTTTGAATGGTCTATTGGAGAGATAGGCTGACTAGTGCACGGTTCTCAGAATATATGTCAGTATCGGAAACAATTTCTCGGAGTTTTTTTCTAACTCTTGCACAATTTCTTCCTTTCTTCAACAATTTGTTTTTCATATTACTTGGCTCATATAGAAAAATATTTTTCTACTTATCTACAATTTATTCACGGAATAAAATCAGACCCTAAAGAACAAACGTTCCCGGAAAAAGTATTCTGTATGTTAATCCGGGATATGAGTGGGCCTAACAAGTTCTATATATTTCATTTGTTCAGCTTCATACGACAAATGAAACGTAAACATTATTATTTGAATTCTAGATGTGGACTTAAAATTTTCATGTATTATTACTTGAATATAATACAACTAATATTATAGATGCCAAAGTTTGTGAAAATGTTTGGATGTTTGTTCGAAGTAAACGCAGAAACAACTAAACGGATATGGATGAAATTTGGCACACGGGTAGATCGTGTCTTGGATTAACAGATAGGATACTTTTTATCCAAAGATTTCTAAGATTATATAAAATATATAGAAAATATATAGATAATATATAGAAAATTGTCCTACAAAAATTTAGAGCCTTTTCGTCAGTAACTTAATTTACCGTTTAAAAATCAAAATGCATTAAAAAATACTTTAACATGCTCGTAATGCGCAAATTACGTGTCAGATGAGGCAGCGACTTATTACCAATTGGTAATAACTTGGGACGAAAAATTTGCTCATGATGTCCGGTCTATAACTAACTATAATGTTTAATGTCTTTGTTTTTATCCCAGTAATTTGCTATATAAATAATATTTGGAAATAATGGATATTTTTAATCTGATTCTTTAAGTAGATGGCGCTAGCGTCGTACTGTGTTTTAGGGACGTTCGTAGCGGAAAAGGCTTTACAGGCGGGTGAAGCCGCGAGCAACTCCTAGTATATATAGATCAACAAAGATTGCCTCGGTTTCGTAGTTGTATAGAATGCGAGGCACGACTTCGGCTCTGAGGTCTCGGGTTGGCATCCCGGCGTGGACATAGTGATATTGGGTTTTAATTCTCAGTATCAGCAGTGTAATTTGCGCCCAATATGGAGATAAGCTCAAGAAGATAACATATATTGATAGTATGGGCAATAACAATTTATGTGATGGTTGTTGTTCACAATACTGAAAAAAATGCTCGTTGTCATCTCAGTCGAATGTAATAGAAAATAATATGTTACCTACAACCACTGTTCTCATAACCCAACAGCTACGCTACATCCTGGCGCTTTCCATGCAACAGAAATCAACACCAAAGCTACTTTACATCAATTCTATGGTACAATAACCGTCTAGCCCGTACAAAAAACCGTCTACAGCACTCAAAAGTAGTCATTCTTCATTCATAAATCAGGCACAACAAGACGACAAACCCTCGACAACACTTACACCCTTACAATCCCTAATGAATAAGAAATTCATAAAAATTTTAATTGCGTTGAAGGGATTAAGCCGTCTACACCTTTTTTATTTCAATGAAAAGCCAATTTGAATGCCCGCTGTACCATTCATTCGGATAAAAAGATGCAAATCTTATCGCAGCCCGCATCTGTGCCGGATGACCGAGTTTTTTTGAACTTCATGCTGTAGTTTCTAGAAATGCTAAGGAAGGTAGTTAAGATGTGAAAAGGTGTGTGGACAGTGTCCTAAGTGTAGATTGTTGTCATAAAGCTGAATGATGGTATGTTGTTTGATAAAAATGAATAACATGGCAGCGTTGCATGCCAAATACTTATTTTAGCATTGGCAAAGGTGCAATCGTCACTTGATGTTTAGTGATCTGGGCTGCTATACTCAAAATACCAGATGAATTAAGCGTTGCCGGCGTTAAAGGAAAAGTATATGAATTAGGAACGGAAGGGGGTTTTGGTCCCCACTTTGGTAAACTGTGGCTGAATAATCATGAGCAATATTGGATGTAGACTTACAAAGATGACCACTGCACCACGCTATTTACTTATGTTACCAATCATGAATCTGGCACAGGAGTTTAAGGTCAGAAAGATGATCATTCAATTGTTTATAAGGATAGTATAGAAAATATTCAAAGTACTGAGAAAATATACCCGTTTGTAAATATACCCTCAACAATTTGCTGTTTTCATAAGTAACACTAAACACACAATGTTCATGTATTTCTCTATCTCACGCGACATGTCAACAAACTTCTCTTCAAATCCTCGCACAAACCAAATCATTTTAATTCACACCGTCCCATTGACGAGTCCCCCACCTGCATTGTTAATTACATTGAATAATCTCTCGTTAGTCAAATACAGCGTTTGAAAACGTGACAACGCATCCACAGACACGCTTGACTTAATTAGAGATTAAATGATAATATTATCTCACACATAATCAGCCATCACTCATATTGAAGAAGGGCAGTGGGGGGGAGGTCTGTGTTCAGCAATGGATATCCTGTGACTGATGATGATATGATGAGTCACAGGACATAGAATTTGAAAGGTCCCAAATTACATTTCCATGTCGGACAAATTATGTGTCGTAATATAATTTTCCTAAGATTTGTTTGCTGAGAATTGATTGCAGACGTGTTCACTAATTTAAATGATTACTGTAACGAGTGAAAAGTGTTGCGCCGACCCCACATTAGTACGACAAGTGCAGCAGAATGATGATTTTGCTCGTGCTAACAGCACTCGTGTCGGGATATCGCCAAAGCTTGAATAATGCGAAATGTGACAGGAAATGAATTACATTCGAAATCCCACTGCGTTGTAAGCTATGTACGTGTAATTACAGCGTTCATTTAGCATAATTAATGAGAATAAATCGATTACATGCATTGCATTAACTATTTAATTTAGTATGTTGGTTTATTTTAAATAATAAATTGATGGGACTTGTGACTTCTATAGGTGGCGAACTTTGCTTTTGAATTACTACGTCTGTATTATATCAGATTGTCTTATTCTGCTATCAAGCAGCAGCATCGTATTTTGATTTAAAGTACATATTATATAGACATAATAGCGTATATAAACACGGGGAATTTACATTACAATGCTATTCATATAGAGTCTTTAGATAAATGCAATGCAATGCTATGTAATATAAGTTAGGCAAAACTTGCATGCACTAGTTGAACCTCTGCTTAATCCTTTGTTCTAAAAGTGTGAACTTATTATATTACCCACTTATTAATTATCTTCTGTCAGTATTACAATACAAGGGCTCTACATTTAATAATGTAAAAGATCCTCAAAGCTTTCACCTATAAAATTTTAATATAGTTTAAACCATTCCGGTCTTGAGAATTCTCATTTCCCAGTCAATGAAATCGCTCGTAATTCCTTTTAAATTTGCCATCTCTTTTGTGATGGAGGAGAGAAAGGGATGGATAGAATGATCAATATTGCAAGGAATTAAATATAAAAAAGGACAATAAAGGGCGCCTTGGCTCACAACTAATATTAGGGAAATGAGAAACAAAAAGCTCTCTGCCAAAGCGAGGTACAAATGTAAGCCAAATGAGGACAACAAACGTGTGTATATGGAGCTCCGAAACCAATGCAATAAGGCGTGTAGGGATGCACAACGACGACATATTCACAATTCTTTAGAAAATGAGGAACCCTCCAAAGTTTGGAAGTTTCTTAAGACACTGGGAATTGGGAAAAGTCGCCAAGACAATCTCCCTCACGAATTAAATGTCGATAAGCTAAATGAGCATTTCTCCTCTTCTACCAACTTTGATGGCCCTATTAAAGCTGCTACGTTACAGCGCCTTTCATTGATTCCCAAAACTGACCACCCTACTTTTGTAATTAATCTGTTTTCCGCTCGAGATATTAAAAAGAACATTGAAGCCATATCATCAAACGCAGTCGGCAGTGACAGCATTAGCCGTAAAATGATCCTCCTTTTAGTTGATGAAATTATGCCTGCTGTTAAACACATCCTCAACACCTCTATCATTAGTAGCACGTTTCCTTCTATTTGGAAAGAAGCACAAATAACTCCTCTTCCGAAAAAAGCAAATCCTTCTGCTGTTTCTGATTTCCGTCCTATCTCTATTCTTCCTTTCCTCTCAAAACTTCTTGAACGTCTTGTTCATCAGCAACTTTCCACTTTTCTTATCCGTAATAACCTGTTTAATTCCTTTCAGTCTGGTTTCCGTCCTGGCCACAGCACTGTTACAGCACTTGTGAATATCACAGAGGACATTCGATTTGGGATGGAACACGGCAAGGTCACGGTGCTGTCGCTGCTCGACTTTAGTAATGCGTTCAATAACGTGGATTTTGATGTGTTGATTGGGCTTCTGAGTTCTCTTAGCATATCTGCGTCGGTAATTGATTGGTTCCGTAGTTACCTGTCTGGTCGCCGTCAGCGTGTCCGCATTGATGAGAAATTCTCATCGTGGTGTGTTACAACTGCCGGTGTACCTCAGGGCGGCGTTTTATCTCCTCTATTATTTTCACTTTTCATTAATTCTATCTCTCAACAACTAACCTCTTCTTACCACCTTTATGCTGACGACTTACAAATTTATACGCAGTCCTCGATTGACCACCTATCTGAGGCCATAAAACTAACAAATGTTGATTTATATAAAATTGCTAACTGGAGTAAATCGTTCGGTCTTAGAATCAACCCGGTGAAAACCCAAACCATCATAATGGGTAGCTCAAGGATGATATCCAGAATCGACTGGTCGCTACTGCCACTAATAATTTTTGATGGAACTCATATCCCAATTAGTGAAACAGTCAAGAACCTTGGTATCATTTTTGACCGAAAAATGTCTTGGGCTCCGCAAATAGCCGAAATGAGCCGCAAATTATATGCATCCGCTCACTCCATTAAAAGGCTACAAAACTTTCTGCCTACTTCCACCAAAATTGCACTCGCTCAATCCCTTTTACTTCCAATACTAGACTATGCTGACGCCTCCTATTCAGATTTAACCGAAGATCAGCTCAATAAACTTGAACGTCTTCAGAATTTCTGTATTAGATTCATCTTCGGTCTTCGCAAATATGATCATGTTTCCGAATATCGAAAAAAGCTGAAATGGTTACCCATCCGCCTTCGCCGAAATACTCACATTCTTTCCCTCTTGTACAACATTATCTTTAATCCCGTTACTCCTAGTTACCTTAAAAATCGCTTTGAGTTTTTACACCTCACACACTCCCGTTCCTTGCGCTCCTCACAGACTCTCCAACTCAAAACTCCTTCCCATTCGTCACAATTCTATGGTTTATCTTTTACGGTACAAGCTGTCCGGCTCTGGAATGCACTACCTTTACCCATCAGACGAGCAAAATCGCTACCAACATTCAAAAAAATGTTAAAAAAACATTTTCTTACGTTGTAACACAAATATTTTATAGTTATGTATCAATTATAAGGTGTATGTATGTATTATTGTTTTTTTTTTTATTAGATAATATGTATTAGTATGTCATAAAATATGTGTATTATGTGTGTATTTTATGATAATATTTCGTTGTTTTATATCTTAGCTATCTCTTTATTGTACGCCGCCGTCTATTTATACATGTGTTTCTGTCCATCCAAAGGTTGTCTGGAAGAGATCGCTTTTAGCGATAAGACCGCCCATTGTAGAACCATGATAATATTACCCTGTATTTTGTTTCTTTTTATGTTTTCTTGGTTATAACTACAATAAAGAGTTATATTATTATTATTATTATAAAAATATAATGATCTTGTCCTTTGAATAGCAAATTTGAATCGTCAATGTGTGTTTGAATATGAGAAAATCGTATAATAAATGATTATAAATAATATATTTTTTCTATTATTTTGTATTACTGGAAGAATAAGCTGCTTGATGGTTGCTACACCACAATAAGCAGTAGCAACGATATCCAGGATCTAAAATGATAAAGCACTGCACGGCACTGGGCTGCATTGGAAGTAACCATTAGCTTCTATAAAGAAAACGCCGGATATATTACGAGGAATGTTACAACAAAGCCATATTGTACTAGAGATGTAAGTACCAACTCACTTATCCAATATGATGCGAGGGCGAATGCCAAAGTTACATTGGCCCGCAACCTGTATGCGCATTAGAAACATTCAGGGGTCTTTCAAAATTTGACAAGGTATAAACGCCACAGGAAACCGTACAAAGTTGCGCTTCAGAGAAAATTTGATGCACAAAGCACAGTTAAACATCCGCGATGCGATTATTATGGTTCACGAGATTTTGTCGAGTTGTAGACATATTTTATCAAAAACTCATTCTCGTCCTTAACTTACATTAGAAATTTAAACTGTTTATACCAAAATAACTATGCTAAAAAATTATATCAAAATGACGTATGATGGAAGTTTTCAAAATTGATTTCATTAAGAGCCATTTAAGCCATAATAATATTATAATCCTCAGATCCATTTCTTTGATTTCGTGTCTAATTGTGAGTAAAGTTTGAGGTCGCGCTTTATATAGAATCCGTCGTACCGGTACGTTCTCGTTTAATTTCTGATTTACGCAGATCTTCAATTAACATAATAATCCACGATGGAGGCTATCAAATTATTTGGAAGTTACTTTCTTTATAAACTTGTGCTAATACTGCAGATTAAAATAAAGGTATACCTATATAATTTTTCGACTATATCTCGCGGCGAAATAATTACTCCATAGAGCGTCTAGTCATTCAGGGTAGAGTAGAAGGAAATAGACCTCGTGGTAGGTCACCAATGAGGTGGACCGACCAAATTAAATCAGCAGTAGGAGGCCCATTACCCGAATGTACCCGATTTTCGTCTAACAGAGACAGATGGAGAGATATCTTGCGGCGAGCTACATCATCGTTTGGACACAAATCATAGTGATCACGACCGTTCTGTCAAGAGCGAAGCGAAGAAGAAGATACCTATAGCATATTTTTAAATAATGGATTAGCTATGATCTATCACACATAATTGAAACTAATAAAACTGAGATATTTTAATTCGGGCTATATACAAACAAATAAGGTCTGAACAATAAACATTTGTATGTAGTTATTTCCCTAATAAGGGGACGACTTTGACACTCAAAAATATTTTACAACAAAGAAGTTATTTCAGTAGTTATTGAATTTAAATGCGTTATCTTTAGCTCTCAAATAGTTAAGTCAATAAAGATTCAGACAGTAATTATCAATAAATTTATCCCCGAATATGGACTCTAAAATAACTTTACATCTTTACTGACACAAATTCCTCATAAATACAAAATATGTACTGGGTTTAACCACGTGTTTACAGTTTATACTCAAGTGGGTACTGGCGTTCAACTAGCGTAAGCTGTGTGTCGAGGTGCGATAGCAAGCCTTGTTTCCTCGCAGGCTTCTAGAATAATCTTTGAAAGTATTTATCTTTACATTTATACTAGAAAAAGCACAGCAATATGTATGTGGGTCAGAAATTATTATCTGACCCACATACTTATTGCTGTGCGTCGACATCTTATTAACTTTTTAGCCTTCTCGAGAATTCTACTAATAATCACTAATCTTAGTCTATCTCTTTATGCACTGGAGCAATAATTTTATATCTAGCCTACCTCAGAAATAGCGTGTTCATGTAATCTAGACTGATTGTTACTTATCACTTCTTATGTATCTGTAATGATGAAAAAAATCATGAGAGCATTGTTGTTCAAGGGATAGAGAATGCGGTAAGAAAGGGAACATAAAAATAATTATCAAAAGATACTATGATCTTTTAATAGAGTTTTTAATCTATACTTTAATAACCTATACTTATCTATACTATCTAAACTAATATTATAAAGAGGAAATATTTGATTGTTTGTTTGTTTGTAATGGATAAACTTAAAAACTACTAAACCGATTTTGAAAATTGTTTCTCTAATAGGAATCTACATTACTCCTGGGTGCTATAGGCTACTTTTTATCCCGGGAAAATATTTTTATCCCTGAAATGAGTTTGTTTGTTTGTTTAGTTGAAAGCGCTAATCTCAGGAACTACTGAACTGATTTTGAAAATTCTTTCGCTTATAGGAAGCTACATTACTCCTGAGTGGTTTTTATCCCGGGACAATAGTTTTATCCGGGAAAAGCTTTTTCACGCCGGCTAAGCCGCGAGAATGACTATTATTTAATAAAATCTACAAGGAATTTTCGATCCCAGAAGACGCGAAATCGAAAAAATATTATACGAACGTTTATCTCGGTATTTAAAATGCAGCCTAGCTTCCGTAAAAAACTGTCTCGTCGCTCGCTGAGACGACTCCAATACCTAAAGCATTCTTTACCAAGTTCTAAACTTTTTATCTACTGTTATTAAAAGACGTAGCAATCTAAAATAAACTAAAAAGGAAACCCAAAGCCGATCCGATAAAATTAATCAAGAAAGGATATTATCGTAGAACGGAAAGAAAAAAATCCAAATGTTAGTTAATTATTAAACCTATTATTAATCTATCAGCATAAGATATTGAAAATTGCAATAGTGGACATAGCAGTCTGGTGAATTTTAATTAAATTAAAACTAAATTCTAATGAATCTCATCACAGAGAGGACAAGAGCGCGCGCACACAATTATCGAAAGCTTTTATAATACACCCCACGCGTACTCAAAGTGAAACGTAGTGGCCATGGCCCCCTAGGAATAAACTTGTATTTTGAAATTTATTGAAAGTTGAAACTGCTGAGGGTTAACGTAGTATTCATTAAATAGTACATCATTTATTGCAAACATTTTAACAATTTAAGTGAAAATATATTAAGGGGTATCGTTGAATTTAGGACCACACGAATTATATAATTAGTAACTATAGTCATGTAGATAGTTTTAGACATAAGACATATGTATTATGTTGTTTCATGGGTTTGAGATCGCAAAGACATAATTTAATCACAACATTGGTTACCTAGGAATTAAAGGTAATAATATCTTGCCAATAAAACAAAAGACGTATAGTACCTACCTAGACATCATCTATCATTTCAGGCTTAAAATCATAGATGATGAATCAGAATCGACAAAGTTGCAATTAATATATAGATCTTAATTCTTAAGAACCTTTCTAGTCCCTCCTAGCACAGTGAACATCGTTCGACTAAAAAGTATTTTACAGCGATAAACTAAACTCATTTGTCCCCCACAATATGCCCTTGATTCAACCCCGCGCCCATACATTTAATTTGTAACAACGATGGTCATACATAGTTATAGGTTATAGCAAATAAATCCCCCTTTATTTGCTTAGGTACGTCAATAACAATATGGCTGTATGTTTAAAAATCAACATAAAGAGGAATCCCTGCCCTGTAAACACTCGTCACTATTTGCACACATTATTGCTCTTAACAAATATTGTTTGAATGTATTTCCTATTGATCCTGTATGTCGAACTCAAATACTAGAGTACTATCATCTAGAATTAGCATTTAGACTATTTTGAAGCTGAATTCCGTTGAACTTATTTGTGTTGAGACTTGCTGAGTATATAATACATGTTTGTATGAAATATTGATGAGTCAGTGAGGAAGTATCGTGCGGTTTACCATTTTAGTCAGTATAATGTATACACAAAGTAACGTTTGTAAGTTTAGATGTTGAGGTAATTTGTGAAACAACTGATACGATGTCGAGATCTCGTGTTCGATCCCCGGGTCGGGCAAAGTGATATTGGGTTTTTTACCCGACTGCGAAAGAAGGAGGGCATCTGCTCACCCCGAGATTTTGTTGTTCTACCTAATCACCAACCAAATTATGAGAAGTGAGCGTGTTATGCCCCCGACAGCGTTTGTGAACACTGTCAACTAAGATTATTCAAAACCAAAACAAAATATTCAAATTAAAATCTTGTTTCTATCTTTTCAGTTCTTCAATGAATTTAATAAAGGTGGCAGATATTGACGCAGTCGGGTTTTTTGTTTTTCATAAATATTTTTTTTTCTACTCAGTATCAGCCTGGATTCTGGAATTTGTGCCCGATTTGCCGATAGACTCGCCCCTATCACATCATGGGACGGAATTTGCCTGGCGAAAAGTGGGTGCACTAGTTGCACCTCTGCCTACCCCTTCGGGGATAAAAGGCGTGAGTCTATATGTATATGTAACTGATACGATTACGAAAATTATTTATCTTATAGTAAGCTACATTATGGGTGCCATGAGCAATTTATTTTGCAGGCAACTGATTTTAGCATCGTCTGCGATGCAAACAAAAGTTTATTGTTTTGTGAAGCAAATACAAATTATGAAACTACAGTGCCTAACATTTTATAGAGTTTTTTGTGAGTTTTTAAGGTACAATCTCTATGATTAGTAAACCGATTTAAAAAAAAGGTAACTAAATACATACCTTACCAATGATATTACAAGAAATATTCTATATTAATAACTTAAAAATCCCTTCCCCGTATGTGTATCTACGCAAAAAGGTTTTAACAACAGTAAAAGCAAAAATTCAGAGCAAGAACTATTAAATAAGACGTTGAAAATTTAATTGCGAATTGCAGACGTAGCCATCTAAAATAACGTTAGTAGAGTATCGCTTCCAAGATTCTAGATCAATTACGTTTTGTCAATGGGATTAAATGCCTTGTGACATCTTCTTAATTAAGGTTATTATCTTCTTATTGCTGGAACTGAGATACATTTATGTAAAGAAATCGATCCAGTCGTTAGTTTTGAATGGTGTTTATACAATGATCACCAATTTGAGAAGTGGGTCACCTCTCAAATGCTCTCCACCTACTCACACCCAGAATTCTAGAAGAGTCATGGATACAATATTGGCTTTAGGAAGGAATAGACTAAGGAAAATCTCCAGAAATCTCAGTCTTATTTAGGAAAATTTGCAGACTTTTCTATACTATTCTCTTTCTGCAATTTTTTCTTATCTATTCGTTCGCTTTGACCACATGACCTATCGCTGGGATATATAATTCCCATACATTTTGTTTTATATAGCTTTAACGATTGTAGAAATGAATCTTAATCTTAGAAGTTTTGGCATATCGTTCTTCAATCGAGGTTTAAAAAGTTTTTTTACAGTAGGCAGTGGCTTGGCTGTGCCCCTGACATTACCAACGACCATAACCGACGGTGACCACTTATTATCAAGTGGACCGTCCCGTCAGCTCATCTACCTTCGGAGGCAACAAAAATGGGCCCTGAACAGCCTGTCAACCCGCACTAGGGCAGTGTGGTGGACTAAGGCTTAAAACCTCAGTAGTAGGGGAGGCCCGTGCTAATCAGTGGGTAGTGTATAATACAAGGCTAGTGTGGCGGCGGTGGACCAGCTTGCTGTTGCGTTCTATGACTTCCGGAAGCCCAAACACCACATTCGCTCCCCTAACCACTCTACATTAGGGCTGGCAGCAGATCAATACCTTATTTTTATAATATTATGATTGTTTATGGACAGTAGAGATCAGATCAAATGACCCACACACTTGTTTCCTGATGCTTTAAGAAAATATATAAATACTTTCTAAAATGAAGCATATTTTTTCCAATCCTGTGTAATGTTAAGGAAAACGGTGGTAAAAATACCCAGTTCCTATGTATTAAAACATGAAACACAAAGGAATCTGTAACGACTGTAGCTTAGGGTTCCTTGTTACAAAGTGGAACAGAGGATGCTGGTGTTTGAAAGATATATTTTAATATTTTTGTAATGTTGCCATGTTTATGAGCAATCGTGTCGCATATTATCAACTTGACTTGTTTCATCATTTAGTTGGTATAAAACTTGCCTCAATAAACTTTATCAATGGCCATTTTCCGCAACAACTGAACCGTCACTGAAGTTGTGCCTGCATTCTGGTCTTTAAGGAGAATAATTAGAGATTTATTCAGCTTCCCTCGACAAGGCAACCCAATTGCTATTTCACGCCGTTTCTGTATAAAATAATCGTAGCAACTAGTAATCCACTTCGTAAAAATTGCCCATAGCACTTTTTCATCATTAGTCACATAAAGTCCACTACTGAACATAATCCTAATAATATTATAAACGCGATAGTTTGTAAGTATGGATGTATGGATGTTTGTTACTCTTTCACGCAAAAACTACTGAACGGATTTCGATGAAATTTGGCACATGGATAAATCATGTTTTGGATTAACACATAGGCTACTTTTTATACCGGGAAAATATAAAGCGGAACTTTTATCCCGGAAAAACTTTTTAACGCGGGCGGAGCCGCGGACAAAAGCTAGTCCCCTATAATTTTAATTATAATCTTTGGGGGAGCCCTATGTCCAGCACTTTATCGCTCCTTTGTTACTCTCAGAACTTTACGGAACCTTACTACTGAAATACGCCTCCAACTATCTTTTAATTAATGTACGAAACAAACAAACTAACGCCGAATTCCTGTGTTTACACGCGGCATTTACAAAGTAAGTTGCGGTTCATTGACTCCGTTATTCTTGCACCTTGATAGACTTCGTAAACACGGGGTGCTATGTTTATGCGCCTGCGCAGCGTGTAGTTAAATATATTTTTTTATTAATTTATTTGGGAGGGCGGCAGATGCTAGGCAATGGGTTAGAAAATCACGAGATGATTTCACGGGGATAGTATTATGCTGTGAATCAAACCTGGGATCCAAGACTAGTAGTATATGAATGTGCACTAGATACTATACTATATTGCAATTGATACCATATTATTGTATAAGAAAATAGAAATACAGGAGTTTTGAATATTCATGTTATTTTTAATTGTTAGAAAACAGTTAATTTAAAAAGCATAAAAAATAGAGTTCGATATTTTTTTCTTACAAATTTTATAAGTCCACAGCATTACACTTCAAAAACCGTTAAAAAGAGCTCCTACACATTAATTGTAACATCAATACTGTCAAATATATTTCCACTTTTGTCGAGTAATAATTAACATTTCATAAAAATTACGTCGATAACGTTTCGAGTGTGGTTCCTGTGAACCAATGATTCAAAATTAACTAAACTTTGACCACTCGTAAAGCCAATGGGCGTCTGTATCAAATATGTAAAGTTCATTCTAATGAATAAATAGCAAATAAACTATACAATATAAATTTCTGTTAATTATTCTAGAGGAAATTGTGTTTTGTCTATCTCTGCTGATGTTATTTTTAATTAATAAAAGTTCTATAGATATTGTGTTTGAAACTAAAATGGAACTTAGTATTAGAAGAGAATAGAGGAGAAAACCATAAATAATTCTAATTATCAGTCATGCATATTATAGGTATAATACTTGAAGAAAGGTTTGCGTTGTATTTTTCAGGCACTTAAAAGTATATCCGTTCCACAAAACCTAGACCCGACTTGCGCACATTTTCTCCTCCACTAGAATCAAACCCGTGGCCTGTCCAATTATTTCTTTCTTTTCAGTATTGATCTTGCCAAACGTAAAAAATCTTATGATAATGCATGTCTAGGCATGGGTTCTGAAGGGCTTGTCCAATTTGTACAAGGGCAAAGGCTTTTTGAAGATCCGATTTATTTTTGAAGTACATACAGGTCAATTATATTTTTTAGAAATACTTTTTACTAAAAATTTTAAAAATTCACGCAGAAAAAGCATTTAATTGGAAAACTCTTTGCCACCTTAAATTAATAAGTGGGTATGATAATACAAAACAAATTATTCTTAAAACAAACATCTATAAATTTGATTTGAGACTTGTTAAAGTTCACAAAAATTGTTAAAAGCAAATAGCCATCCTCAACAAAAACTAAACAAAACCTTTATCATTGTCTTGTGAAGTTTTCTCAATAATACTGGCAACTTCGATATCAAATAGCTTCAATACCATGCCGATAGAAAATATTTTTTTTTTTGTCGCAAGCCTGAGGTTACTAATCTCGGTAGCCTCTCGAGCGACTTAGCCGTCCCTAAAAAGGCTCAAAACAGCCCATTATCCCAGATATGACAAAACGTCCTTCGCGTTATTCCAGCGGGATCCTTTTAATTTTTTTCCGTTTTATTTCACAAACCCAACAAGGTACCCGTTGACGAGCTGTCGGATAATCCTCTACACAGTTCACTTTTTACAAATCAAAATCCCGGCACGTGTTGGACACGCAGAGGAAAGTCAACTGTGTTACGGAAACATAAGGTTTTATATTAAACGCGTTGTTTGTTCACGCCAGTCCAGTGTTCGAATCGACAATTATTTGCGTAACGGGGTGCGTACTATAGGCACTTGTGAGTTTGACGCGACGGTTTTTCGAGTTTATTTGCGACATATAGTTTTTTAGCGATTGAAGTTCGTACAGTCTGGAAAAGTTATAGTGGAGTGCGTCATAACTCTGTATGTAGGTTTTACGGTGTTGCATGTTTATGGCATGGTATTTGCCAAGTGTCCTCTTGATAGCGTCTGTGAAGAAAATAAAAAATAAGTAGGATATATTTAATGAATTAAATCGTGGATGAAATGTGCCAAACACTGAACACCCAAGTATATTTCCCGAAAATCAATAACTACTAGGATTATAGTTCGAACTATGCGATAGATTTATTAAGTAGATCATAATTTAATTATAATACCCCATAATTTTTATGTCACTTAACACCGTGGTACCAGTAAGTCGTTTAAATTTCATACGCGTAACAGACGAAAAGCGGACGAGCAGGCGAATTCAAATTTTTACATACGTAAAAAATAACTTTGAGCCCGAACTGATACATGAATGTCAATCCTATTAACGATATAATTTATGCGTTATTTATTACGTAACCAAACTTTAACGCTTGAAAACCTACTTCAGTTTCTTGGTTCTTCTTCTAAGATCTATGGAATATATGGATCTATGGAAGGGGGTATAGGGTGCTACCACTATTTATAAGCTAATCTCACGTGAAACCGGTGCTTTACTGGTGGTAGGTCTCTCATATGTAAGAGACCGTCTGGGTGGTTACCAATGTCTATTTCTACCTCCAAGCAGCAGTCTGCATGCACTGTTGTGTTTCGGTTTGAAGGACATTGTAGCCAGTGTAACTACAGGACATAGTGAGACTTAAAATCTTGTGGAATGCCACACAGTACTTTGTAACTCAAGGTGCTGGATGGTGTTGCTACTGTTTATGGGTGTTCGTATCGCTTAACAGCAGGCGAACGGCATGCTCGTTTCGTCATTTAATGCCATAAAAAAATATCGATGAGTTTTTAATGTTACACTAACCAGTATTCTACTGACGTGGTGGGTCATGGTGCTACATGAGAATCTAAAGATATCATTTACGCACCGTTAAGTGAGTAAAATGAATCGAATACCATTGACATTGTTTTTTCAATATTATAAGAACATGATATTAACATGAACTAATATTTTTTTCCTTATCCTTGAGATAATAAAAATAAAAAATATCCCAAAAAAAAAAGGTGAAATTATATTCTGTATTCCATTTCAGATATTCAAGTGTCTTTCATGGGCTGATTGTTCATAAAATATTCTTACTGTTATTTACATCTCATTTCGTTCCTCTCAGAATCTTTTAAAAAATCAGTGCGTGTCTACAAAGTCAAATTTAATTTTAGATTGACACCTGAAGGTAAGTTTACTACAGGAACTAGTTTTCGCCCACGGTTTCGCCCGCACGAAAGAGTTTTTCCCGGATAAAAGTCCCGCTATACATTTTCCGCTAAAATCTTCCCAGGGTCTCGAACTATCTCCATACCAAATTTCATCGAAATCCGTACGGTACGCGGTTTAATTTCGCAAAATCCCGTCTTAGTGAGCACCTACGTCCTAAAAGGAACCCTCATGCAAAATTTGAGACTCCTAGCAATTGTAGTTTCTGAGATTTCATGATGAGTGAGTAAGTGAGTGAGTGAGTGAGTGACCTTTCGCTTTTATATATGTAGATATAGATTAGGGTACAAAAAAGCACTCACTGTGTCTCTGCTCAGTAGCGTTCTAGGAAAAACATCACCTACGATGTAGCACATGGCCGCTGTTCTCCGAATTACTTGAATAAAAAGTTCTCTAAGACATTATATACAACGGCCTAAAAAAGGATTCCAAAAGATTACCGAAAGCAAACATAAAACATCCTTAAAAAATTCAATTAACAATAAAAAGTTCCAATCTCAAGTAACACTAACACTAATAAATAATTCAAAATTCAATTTAAACAACAATAACCGGGATCCAATTTTAAGTTTTTTTGTTTATTGTTCGGCGATGCGAGGGGTGTAAAGAGTGCCCGAATTCGCCCCAAACTTCTTGATTGACGCGTCAGAAGGTCGTATGCGTGCTTAAACGGGTTTATATGCCGAATTTTCGGGCAAAATATTTTTTCGCTGTCAATATCGTGTGCTTGGTGAATGAGAAATGAGGGTTGGAAGTAGCTGAGGGCTTTATACTTGGGTAATGTGTTTTGATGATTAGGACCGTGTATGAAATCATAAATAGAAATAATGTTTTGTGAAGAATTGTCTTTTATTTTTTCAAGTTAGCTTAGTGTTTCTATGCTGGCACACGCTCTAAATAAATATGAGACTATTAAGAAATAAAATGGAAAACTCCACAAATCTTTAGTCTTATAACGTTTACAACTAGTAGATACTTTATAAAATTATAGAATTTATAATTTGTATTGTGTACAATAACAACCCTACCTCTGTAAGTTGCTAAAGAAAAGCACTAAAAAGGAAACCAAGAAGATCGACAACATAAAAACGACATTGACACAACACCTGCACAAACAAAATACGACATAAAAATAGCTTCAAACGAATTTGACAACGTCAAACTCAATTAACAATTTACATGCACTCGCAGATTTGCAAATATAAAAGCTATCTCATCCGCGCGCAATCTGTCGCTCTTTGCACAAAACGCAGTGTAAACACCGCCTAACTATTGTTCGAACGTTTTCAATAGTGCCATTGTGGATGGTAGTGGAGCGAGTCCTCAACTGTATTGTACCGGATCTGGCAGAAAGGGCCGAGATGCAAACGCTTGCAATACTTCAGCCCTTACGCTCGGCTTATGCTGACGAGCAGGCGAAGGGCAGCGTAACGCAGATTTTGTGTAAAACAGCGTATACTCCAAAAAAGATCATAAAATATTGATATGATCGCTTTCAGGGCATTCGGGGTGAAGAATGGAAAACGGTGCAATACAGAGATTTGCCAAAGTTCCATGCAATGTTATTGTGTACGAGAATTCATGATGCTGACCTATGAAGCCTTGCTTATCTCACTATTCAGTTACATCGTTTTGGGATCATTCAATTTTTCATCTAAAAGGACGTTCTGTAATTAAATTCCGTCATGGCATGATCAATTTCTAATCTACTGCGTTGTCTACTTGTCAACATGCGCTCATCCTTGCAAACGCTCACAACGCTTGCGCACGCAAGTTCTTACGATAATTGGCTGGTGGTCGGGGATTTGGTGCGCTCAAGCGAAACTATCGCGGAACTATGTTAAGTGGGTGTATCGGAAAAACTGCACGCAGACGGATTTTAATTTTTAAAATAGATACGTCAATGAGCCGGTTAGCTATATCTGTAGTGGTTTTATCTTTATTTTTTATCTATATCCTTGGTTTCTTTGTGATGTCTCAAAAAAAGTCTTATTAGGTCTAGGGTTTTTCGGAAAAGTTGTATATTTCAACATCGAATAAACCTACAAAATAATTGATCCATCCTCGGTTGTAGAGGAGGCCCGTGCTCAGCACTGGGAAGTATATAATACAGGGCTGGTATGGTATGGTATGGTTGCTGCATCGAGAGACAGACTAACATACCACTTTGCATTCAGTATTAGTATAGAATACCAGTGTAATTACTGTACTACATTGTATCGTGGGACAGAAATAAGTTCGGCGACACACTAGTTACGTTTTTGCTTACCATTTGGAACAAAACCGTGAGTTTACAGGAAAGGGTGGCGAATCATCGACACTACTAGAACGAATCATCTTTACTGCGTTATATTTCTGAGCACAGTAAAATGTCCGAGGTTGTCGTTTGGTACTTTTGTTAGTTTATTATTAAGATTTGTGTAGTTTACTTCTGTTTCTGGTTGTAATGGGCTTCTATGTCGCAAAGAAAAATAACATTTACGAATTTTATTAAATAACCACATATCAAGTAGGCCTGCTACACAAAATATCTATATCAACGCTAGCGCGCTATTTATTTCGTAAAAATTAAATTGTGTTAAAAAGTCGGAGCAAAGTGTGATTCCAATCATTATGTATAAAACTAAATGTCGCAAAACGTTGATATATTAATACGTGCAGAATAAATGTTGTACCCCAAGCACATTGCGCGAACGGATGTGTGTGAGATTTGGCATAATTGAAGTTCATATAGAAAAGAAGTGCAGAAACATGCAATTTATTAATTGTGGTAAAAAATTTACCAAAGGACGACCGCTAGTTACAATAAATACTGCTATATTTTTTTATCTACACCAAGTATACGCAAGCAGGAATTGTAGCAAGCTCCCTGGACCGTTGGCGCTTAGATGGTGATTGTTAAACTGTTCTATAGTACATACATTTTCAAATTTTCGGTTTGTCTGGTCATGACATCTAATCTTGTTCGATTCGAAAACAAATAAACTCTACAAATCGCGCGTATAATAGCTGCATCTCAAATCCGTTGGGGATACAATTTTATCTAACATGCAGATTGTGTTTAGTGACACGATTTATTCAAAGTTCAATTATTGCTCCTATATTTGGATAGTCGGGTTGCTTATAAGTTTTTTTCGTTATTTAGTTGTATAAAAAGAATTAAGCAATTTCAAAAGTACTTTGAAGTGGAAATGTTGAAATCTTTCGTGCCGTGGGAACATTATGATGTCATTGCTGCTTGTCACGTGACATGTTAAGCGACAGTTAGGATGACCAATCTAAATCGTCATGTTTCTGTGTTACTATTTTTGTAATAAGATTTTTTAATATAAAAAACAAGATTCCATAACGCCGTTGGCACGCGATGATAAATTTTTTTTTTATCCATACAAACATCTACACAAATATTTGAGAGGTGTTATTTTTTTGTAGAGAATATAATGTAACTACGAAATTCCTTTTTTTACATTATTTTTTAGGAAATATTATGTTGGCGTGGGCCGTACATCAATTAAAAATCATCTTAAATACCTGCTAGGTACGTAAAAGTTAATATATGATAGTTGTTCTTTTTACTATATTAGAGAAGAAAATATCTCATTGGATATGTATGTATACTATAATATCTATATGTATGTACTTTTATATGCGTAATGGAATATAGTTTGTCACTTCAGACAATCTAAACTAATAATAATGACCTTACTGACGTCAATTGAGGTTTACGGTACGGGGAGCGCTGTACTTCTTTCATGTTAAGACGGGAATATTTTCTTGTTTAATACTTTTGATTTTCTCAGTTCTTTTTTATATTTAATTTACATTTTTATATTCAGGCTCTGCAAATTGATCCCGCTGCACCTGATTGTAAGTAGAGTAGACAGACAGATTGCGGACGAAAACATAGACCCTTCCGTCAGAGGAAGCCCGCAGCCGTCCCTAATGCGCCGAAGATGGCCACCGCGGAATTTTAGTTGGTATGCCATGCGCGTATATAGTGTTAACTGTTAAGGACTCCATCCGGCGATCGCTCGATGTTTTCCATCACTCCGGGCGGCTCAACGCCGGATCGTAAGGCACGGTGAACCCAATATAACCACCCAATCGCCTCCCACGAAAGCTGGGCGATAGCAATAAGAAACATTCTCCGCGAAAAAAAAGTAAAGGGTCCGGATAAAGTGTCGACTGAGGAGAGATAATAATCCCTTGCCAATCGACACAATTATGCCGGCCTGTTTAAAACCAGGTATACTAAAGATCCTGGAACGCGATACTCTTACGTAGCCATTACGGACTTAAACTTTGTATGGTGCTCGTTATCCTGGCAGATACAGATATCCTACCACTAGCAAACGTAGACCATAGTGTCATAAATTTCACTAACCAATTGAACTTCCAGTAGTAGGTCAGGTGTCACTCAGTCTACTCAATCACTGCCCTGCTGCAATTGCTGCCCTAAGGGTCACCGGGTCTCCTATTAACATCAGCAATCAGAACTTTGAATCAAGTTAAATACTGCAAGATGACACTGCATTATACGCAGCCTGGGGCATCAGATGCTAAGTATATCTCAGTAATTGAATTGACTTCAAAAACCTTCAACATGAAAACAGTGATGTAGTTGTAGCTCGTGTATAAACGATTTCCTTCTCTGTATTCGTGTATGCTATCCAAAGTAATGTAGCGATCAGTTGATAAGAGGTCACCAGATAAATGTATTTTGTGTCCAAATGGATAGCCAACTGTACACAATACACTGTCAGCTGCTCTGGATCCACTAAGACAAATCGGTATTCTTACAACTGACGGGAAATAAAATGGTGGTTTTTTACTGGTGGTATGTCTCTCATATGTAAGAGTCCGTCTGGGTGGGTACCACCGCAATATATATTTCTACCGCTAAGCAGCCGTGTGAATGCAGTGTTGTGTTTCGGTTTGAAGGACATTGTAGCCAGTGTAAATACTGGACATAGTGAGACTTAACATCTTATGTGTCAGGATGACGAGTGCAGTGGAATGCCGCACAGTACTTTGTAACTCAAGGTGCTGGATGGTGTTGCTACTATTTAATGGGTGGTCGTATCGCTTACCATCAGGCGAGCGGCATGCTCGTCTCGTCATACAATGCCATAAAAAAAATGTTTTTTTCTTGATAGACATTATAATACATGGCTACAACTGCCACTGGTCAGGTGCTATACATTCTGTAAGACAAACAAGCCTAATTGTGATGGCCATCCAGTACCATAAAGTTTTTCACCTTTACTAATATTACAAATTTAAAATTACGCTGTGACGCTTTTACGGCTAAACAAGTAAACCAATTGTGGTGAAATTTAGTACAGAGGAAGCTTAAATACGAAAGAAGATCATAGTTTATTTAATCATAAATATGTACTAGTCATAAACCTAATTCCACGCGTGTGAAACCGTGAGCAAAAGCCAGTTGGTTATATTTGAACTACCCTGTATTAACATCATCCATTCGCTGTGCCAGGAAAATCCAAGCGAAGATTACGTAGAAAGTAGAAACGTACATCAACGTATCTCAGGCTTAGGCTCTATAGAAAATTACCTCCAACCGCGTATACGTGAAGCACACATCCTTCACGGAATAATTAAAGTGAATAATTTCCCCGTAGTTTCCGACGAGACCACGCCGTTGAAATGTCTTTCGTAAATGCGAATATCCAGTGTCATTACGACATTTATTCAACATCTTTGAAATGAGTCGCAGGACTTAGAATAAATGTTAGAAATGTGGAATTTGCGGTATTGTGGGTAGATGTGGAGAAGGGTAGAAGATTTCTTATGACTATAGTTTGTAATTTTATATTGACACATAAGTAGCAACTTTCATTTTACATAGCGCTTTAAGGCATTCAAAGACTGAAGGAATCTTGGGTGCGTCGCTTTGAGAAACGGAAGAGATGATGAAGCAAATGTATCCAGGCATGTGAACTTATGTTAAAATCCTTCTTTTATTCCAAATCGATCCTAAAAATAAGATGATTGGACTGATAAATGTCAACTTTAAAGATTGATAATATGCAAAAACTTTGCTACTATACTGCCAACCCTACTGATATCGGAAGACGACAATGTCACATCAACTGTGTCGTTGAACCCCGATCCATTTTTGTACAACAATTTAAAAAATCGGCCCTTTATGAAATCTAAATTGGTCATCCAGACATGAAATTACTTAATTGACTCGCGTGACGAACCCAATTCGCTTTGAGGCATTCCGCTTTGATCATTTCGACCAGAAACCCCATGGAGCCATTTTGAGGAGTGTAAGGATTTTAGTAGAATACGAGTAAGTGGGTCACTTAATGGTTATTGCTTCATTGGGTAGGGGCAGCGTAGGTACAGCGGACAGTGAGGTTTTAGGATCGGTTCCCACATGCATTGAAAAAAAAAACGATCATAAGTCATATTTTTAATATAGCAACAGATACACACATTACTACGAAAAGTCAGAACTGTGTGGCTTCGGCTTCGAATCTGCGGACATCCGTCTCGGCAGACCGTTCCATTCGCAACAAGGCTATCGTGTCCTATCTATCAAATATAGTATGCTTAACGGTGAAGTATCCCTCACGAGGAAAGCTACATACACGAGAATCCTCCAAACAGAATTTCGAAGGTATGTGAAATCTGCAACCCGCTCTAGACCAGGCTAGTGGATAAAGGTTTAAACCCTCTCAGTAGAAGAGGAGGCCCGTGCACAGGAGTGGACAGTATATAATACAGGGCTGGTATTATTATATATTATTATTATTTTATAGCATCACGCTCGTTACCTATTATATCTAGTGGGGGTGGCACGTACACACAGTCAAAGTCACAATCTTGTACCTGCATAATCCAACTATGGCATAAGAAAAAAATACCTGGCATTTCAGAACTTGGCAGATGATACCGCTGTACTAGATTTGCATGTCAAAGAATAACGTAATGAAGACAAAACCAACACGTGTAAAGCTTAATGAAGTCGGAGCTTGAATTTGAACTACAACTATTCTGAGGACGGTTATATAAAGGTGTAGCCAGAGAGGATGATCTACATTTACAATACAAGTATTTTGAAAACAAGCGCTATCCCTAAAAACATAGACAGAGAGGTACGATAAAGTGCAACTTTTCAATGAAAAGCCGCTGCTATTCAAAGGCAAGTAAATCAATGATTAAGACCGTGTCGTTTCAATCATGGTCAAGTAAAGTTAACAGTCTTATTACACTGGACGAGCGCGCATCATCTTCGCCTCGCCGTGATATGGCTTTCAGATCGCTAGTGTTATAGGAGCCTTAACTTTACCTGACCACGGATAAAACACACTAGCCGTAGTTCGCTGAGCTTGTGTCTTTCTCATAATGTGTCTTATAATGTAAGATATGACGATTTTATACTACCGAGTACTTTTATTTCAGGCATCTCACGTGTCGAATGATTGATACGAAAGGAGTAACCCATAAATTGCTTCCAATGTGTATTGTAGTTTACATGGAATTTTAATTTAGTGCTTCCAGGTATGCCGACCATCTATTCCTATTTTTTCTTCACCATAAAATTTTAAAGCGAGCTACATCAACAATGCCTAATATAAAATCTAGTTTTGAAAAGTCAACCGTTACTTCACTGTTAAATCATCATTCATTTACATATTTGTAGTCTGTCGTATGCCCATTTAAGCTACCGTTTTTACCTATATAATAAAATGTGATATACATGTGAAAATAAATATAACCAAAAGAGATTTTTTAAAGAAATATTTTGTTCAATATCCCCAAATACTATCGATCGAAAAGTCAGTTGATATATTTATTTTATTTTCTGCCTCCTAGAATATCATTTCGTGAACCGTTGAAGGGCTCGGAGTAGTTGGAACTAGCTCAAGGGCACTGGAATGAGGGATCAAGTTAGAATCCCTCAAAAGGGCGCCCTGGCACACCATTGTACCGCAATACGGAAGCGAAGGCTTTCAAGTCATCGGTATCGTACTATATTGCGTTCTATAGAAACTAAAAATAGAACCTATTAGTAATTAATAAACTATATTCGTAGTACTTAAGGCCTTTGTTAAATCTACGCTAATAGTAAAGTTTGTTGGTTTATGAGTTTGTAAAGGTAATATAGAAATATATAGAGGTAAAGTTTAGAAGTTTGGATGTAGAGCGTAACCTCGGAAACTGCTAATCAGATTCTAAAGATTCTTTCATTAGGAAGCTACATTTTACGTAAAGAATATGGCACAAGACAAGCTACGAACGATATCTGTTTTTGACGTTTTATTTATTTAACAGACGGTAAGCGACATGACTGCTCGTTATCAATAGTAACACCACCAAAACATTAAATTACAAATACCTATGTTAATTTATGATAACGTCGTTATCTAATTAATTTTAAAACACAATCTTTAGTCCGTCTTTAACTTTTGTGTTTTATTAGCACAATGTAGCGATCCCTGTGATGGATGGCAGCGTGGCTGGTAGGCCTCACGCTGCCGTTGACGCCGAGGGCGTCCTTCGGTGCGCGGGGGCTCCTGAGCCCCCCCACAACAGGAGACGGGCCGCACTTGGCGGCACCGCGCAGAGGCGGCTGCGGACGACAACTTAGACACTTCCGTCAGAGGAAGCCCGCAGCCGTCCCTAATGCGCCGAAGATGGCCACCGCGGAGTTTTGGCATGATCTCTACATTGGTCCTGTTATATTACAATCCACTAGAAAATTAGCACCAATGTTTGTGTGCACACGTGAGTGTGTCCCAAGGACATTTGGAATGAAATTACTAGGCATTATGACTACACCATTCTCGGGCAAGAAGAAGAGAGCTATGTATTACATTCAAATTTTTGGGCGCTGTCGGTCCTGTTTATTGGCGATTACCATCGCCATTTATCTTTATCATCAGAAAAAGAAAAAAGAAAACAAAATACTTTATTAGGCCATTCTCGCATGACCAGATAGCAGTACTTAGTAAACATATACAGAAAAGATACATTAAATATAATTAAAGACCGATATAATACGGAAAAATGAATAGCTTAGAGTTTAAATATCGATAGTAAGCAACCGATGTGAATGGTTTACTTATTCAAGATAATTTCGAAATCGAATTAATTTGAAATAGTATCGCCGATGGATCTATTACAGCTGCACGTTGGATGTTCTCAAATTACAAATCAAAGATATTATATTCCTAATTCTGATTTTATGATGTAGAATTATTATTTGCGAACTTTAAATTTACTGAAGCATCTTGAAAGTGGGGACCATATTTTAAATGGTGGTAGGTCTCTCATATGTAAGAGTCCGTCTGGGTGGGTACCACCGCAATGTCTATTTCTACCGCCAAGCAACAGTGTGCATGCACTGTTGTGTTTCGGTTTGAAGGACATTGTAGCCAGTATAACTACTGGACATAATGAGACTTAACATCTTATGTCTCAGGATGACGAGCGCAGTGGAATGCCACTCAGTACTTTGTAACTCAAGGTGCTGGATGGTGTTGCTACTGTTTATGGGTGGTCGTATCGCTTACCATCAGGCGAACGGCATGCTCGTCTCGTCATTCAAAGCTATAAAAAAAAAAAAAAAAAAAAAAAGAAAAAAATTAAAATCACCAAAGTAAATTAATATTACAAAAAGTTTACTGTGTAAAGTAATTGCAGCCAATCTCCCAAAACGAACATTACCAAAGCCTCTAGTAATGCGGGTGGGATTGCTCCAAAGCCGAAGGTCAAGGAGACGTAAGATAGCTCGAGCTAACGAGAGATTGCGAATTGAATTCCCGACCAAACGGCACCGCGCCAGAACCGTTTCTGTACGAATTGACTTGTTTTTCAAAGTTATTTTTTAGAGAATGACTGGGTGTAACGTGTCTGTATTTTTACACTTGGTAGTATTTTAAATTAAAATGGAAAATGTCCGTTATACACACACTTACGCCTTTTATCCCCGAAGGGGTAGGCAGAGTCGCAACTAGTGCACCCACTTTTCGCCGTGCGTATTCCGTCCCATAATGTGATAGGGGGGCGAGCCTATCGCCATATCGGGCACAAATTCCAGACTCCGGGCTGATCGCAATCGCAATCGCAATCAACCCTGTATTATATACTGCCGACTGCTGAACACGCGCCTCCTCTACTACTGAGAGGGGTTAGGCCTTAGTCCACCACGCTGGCCTAGTGCGGGTTGGCAGACTTCACATATTTTCGAAATTCTTATAGAGAACTTCTCAGGTATGCAGGTTTCCTCAAGATGTTTTCCTTCACCGTTAAAGCGAACGATAATTGATAAACAATACACAATTAACTTCGAAAAGTCAGAGGTGTGTGCCTTGGGTTTTGAACCTCCGGACATTGGCTCGGCAGACCGTTCCATTTCCAACTAGGCTATCGTCCACTGCCATCGTCCACAACCACTCCGGGCTGACACTGAATTTAAAAAAAACCAATATCCACTTGCCCGACCCAGGAATCGAACTCAAGACCTCAGCATTGCAGTCATCCCGTAATACAACTACGCCACCATTGTCGCCGCTATACAAGGTGTTGCAAAATAATGGCAGACATAAAACATTTACGAAATATTAAACTACGTATCTCAAAAAAGAATTAACGTAATTATTATAATAATTTAAGCAGTTGGAAAATCATAACATATTACTCTAGCTAACTTAAAAAAACTTAACAACAGGGTACCATGTTTTTTTCTTTTTTTTTGTAATAAATGTGTTTGTTATTGTAATTGTTAGTGATTTATAACCCACCCCTTTAAGTATTGGGTGGTGTAAATAGACCCGAAACACGAACTACAACTAAAAATAACTCCAAATAAAAACTCAAACTCGGAATTCAAGACACATCGCAACTGAGGTAGACAGTAATATACTTTTTTACATTTTTTCCTTTTCTCGCTTCTTCATTGATATTTCCTTATACTTCCGAGTTTGTGAGTGGTTTTTATATTTCGAATATGATTGGTTCCATACAATCTTGATAATACTCGTAAACTGCTATGGCTTGAAGATTATTCGCAAAGGTTAGAAAGAATTCTGTGGAAACCACGACTTTTCTTATTGGCTGTACAAAATAACAAGATGAGTCGGAAATAAATAAATAAGAAGGAATGTTGACAGGTCTCTTGAGGGCAATATCATTAAAAACAAGGTCCGAACTGGGATGAGGTCTATAAATATAGTGGTTTTCTATAGCAAAAGGCACACAATTGTTAGTACCTACAAGTTTAGTGTGGCCCAGTACTTATTGTTGATAGTTTACTTGTTCAATAAAACCCCAAAATTGCTATTTGTGTAAAAAATATTATTTGATTTCAATATTTTATAACATTTTTGTTTCAGTATAGGCGATTGGGCATGACCTCGTCTCGTACCCGACTTCATACACCAGTGAGGTCTATATAAAATGGAGTTCTATTAACTCTATATTTTTGCTGTTTTTTGTATCAGAAATATCAAACAATCGGCTTCGTACCCGCACGTCTATTTAGTAACAATCGCTGGTCCACGCATTCCTTTACAACTGACTGCGTGCGAACATTAATCATGAGACTGAAAGTTCCTCTCAGTTTCTGATAATTATGTTAAGCTCATGATTATTTTAATACGACCTCAGGATTATGAGTATGTTCTTTGGGTGTATTTAATTATATCAAAAATATTGCAATAAAGATCTTTTATAAAATTTAAAATGATGAAATTTCATTAAAAGTCTTAACGAAGGTTCAGGGGTTTATGAGTCCACAAAGCTACATCAGCAAGGAGGATAAACCAGGAATGGGTACGAAGATATTGTTAAGACCCCATACACCCCTCAAGCCAATTATGACCACGAATAGAATATGAAATATCCTGAAATCCTTACATCCAAAAACTGATTTTTTTCATGATTCAGATAAAATTTTCCCTTAATTTTCACATCTCACAAGAATTTTCAAAGAAATTTGCTGATAACAGCTGTTCAAAACATTCGGCCCCAATCAATCCGCGAACAGATCCTCGCATATTAGGGGTGTGCACATGACGTTCGCAAAAGCAGGGGTGACGCGAGGGTGTGCTTAACAGTACACCGCATTATTATTAGCACTGGCGACCTTGCTACATTTCTCTGCATCTCAATTTGTTTTTTTTTTGCTGCCGGTTATTTGTGTAGGGTTTAAAAAGAGGTTTATTAAAATATATTGTTATTGTTTTTAAGTGACTCGTTATTTTTTTTAATAAACGAAAGGTTGTGATAAATTTTATGTTAACGATTATAGTTAATTAAATGATATCCTATATAAGCTACGCACAACTGTGGTTCTGATTTTTTATTTAAGTTATCATAGCGTATAGATTCACTTAATATTGATATTTGCGGTGGGAAATAGTTCGGCTGTGTCTCTAAGGTCCTGGCATACTTGCCTATCTGATGACCAAGGATGATGCTAACCATTTACCATCAAGAGGAATGCCAGCTGTGCCTTTAAATAATATAAAAACGTGTGATAACATAATTGTCATTAGAAACATGTCTAAAACAAATTATAAATACCAAAGTACTACCAAAATATTAACATAATACTTGTTCCTCCTTTGATATTTCAAATTCCATTAGCTCTGGTTAGTAAAACTGAATGGTTCTACAAACATCCCTTTCCCGCCTTAAACAAACCTAAAAGGATCTTCGAGTCTCTCGGTATGGCTGAGAATTATGTCAGTATAAATCTGTACGGATATAAACCTATATACAAATTATATCATTTTTTTTTTCTATAATAAATTATGAAACTGCAAGATAAATAATTTACTTACCTAAAATTTACGTCCGCCACACGAAAAAATATCACATCACGAAATCAACAAAAAAAAACAAAACAGTAAACAACCAATCAATCAAATCATATTCTAATCTATCCGAGAGTTCGAAATTCAAGAATCCTGTCGGAACGTCGAAATAAGTTCGTAGTCCAGACGGTCGCGGAACGCGCGCTCCCGACGGACAGCGCGCGGATTCTGCCGGGATGTCGAGGGAAAGCACCGCTTGTGAAAAAATACACCCGTTAGATTTTTACTTCTTATTTTAATGTTTTCATCAATGCCAGCCAGCATTTTAGAGATTAAAATATTTTTTGTTCGTATTATGCATGTTATGGTTTATTATGATTAGCTCTTTATAGATGCACTTTTGAATAATTTGGCAAAAGTACCTAAAGTACTTCGAGTTTTTATTGGGTATTATATTCGTTTCCTGATCCATAGTCATGTTGTAGAGTAGTACAACCGGGAAGATCAAAAATTCGATCTTGGTATGTAATAAAAGCTAATGTTTTCGATTGATAAAGCTGTATGAGATATAAACACATGAATGGACTAGAATTTGTTGAACTCGATATGAAAATGGCTTTTCTTAAGATCATGGAAAATTTGCTCGAAAAACCGTTCGTGTCCTGCGATATGTCTGCCTACACCTACGGAAAAAGATATTAGCTCTACCTATATTTTAAGTATTATAATATTATATTCTTTAAAGTTTGCTAAATTATTTTCGACCTCCCTTTATAAACTAAATTGTGACACCCGCATTGCTGTTGCACCCTTCAAAAGAATCGGTTATCACCAATCGGACCTTGTTCTGAACGATCGAACTGCACTCTCACAAAATGTAGACATTTTGCAATCTGTCCAATGATAGATCTGGCCCATAAAAAGGTACAACAATAAAAATTATACTTCTATTAAAGGACAAGTCCAAAAACGGGCTTAAAATTCTAAACAAGATACTTTATATATATTTGGATAGTACTCCCAAAAACTAGGCCTTTGCAATAAATCGTATAATTTTTAAAGTCCTCCGATTATGAGATGTATGTAATTTTATTTTCTTTAAAAACTAAACTTAAAATGAACGTTTTTAAAAAAGATATAAATGGAGGGATATTATAATATTTTTTCAATGGATCCAAGATCTATATTTTTGCCTGTTTAATATCCATAAAGTTTGAGCCTGGTTATATTTTGAGGCACAGCACCCAAACTAAAAGAAGACATCTCCTTTAATAATTTCTTATATTTACGCGAATGTTAGACATTGAAATGAAACTGTTATGCGGATTTTATCGCAGTTTTTTCATTTTGTATTTTGAATTCCGGGGCGGACCCGCCCCGTGACCATGAAGGCTGCAAAGCCTTCGAAACGTCGGGAGAAAATACAAAATTAAAAAACCGCGATAAAATCCGCAAAATAGTTTCATTTCAACATCTCCTTTAGGCAAATAACACGCACAGGTCATCATAGAATACAATTTATAAAAATTACAATATCATCCGAAAGCACAAACAAGACGGACGACGCCAATGCCATCTAGGAACAAGTGTGTGAACTAGCCTTAACTTTAAACTTAGTGAGCTTTCATTAGGAACTACTTATTTTAGTGCCGATAGATGGCGCAAAACATAATATTTTGTCTTCAACGTAAATAAACTAAACCCGTACTCCGAGCACGAATAATAAAGAGTTGCGTCAAGTATTCGAATCGAGTAAGTAACGTTCAAGTATTTCTCTATAGTCGTTTGACATTACTATACTTTCGTCAAGAAAGAGATTCGTACAACATTATACATTTTGAGTTTCCTATTACCATGGTTACGCGATTTACTATAAAAAATTTACACACGCCCAATATTCACGCAGCCAACATGCAGCCGTATTTTAATTCCAAATGCACTCACGGGCGCTGTTCGAATTTCCATACGACAAAAATACTTAAAATAACTGCTTCAAAATTTACTTGCAAGATTCCACCTGAACAAACACACATACATTGCAAGTTAAATAAAAGCTTTTAAAAAACGTAACGTTTACTAAAACACAAAAAATCTTGCTAACGAATATAATCTGACTGTAACTATGTGATCCAAAAAATATAGACGGGCAAGTGACGTAGCGTTCAACTTTTTTTTTTTGTAATGACATTACAGTCAGTAGCTTGACGCAAGTCGGCTTTTCTGACCACACCGGATTTTCGGGCGAACGCTTTAGGCGCTCCAACCCTTTCAAGCGTTCAACGACCGTTGTCAGAATTATGCCGGCCAGTCTTACTGGACCCACTCTGATTGGGGGCATTTTCACCAACTTACTTACTTAGTCTTAACTTTAGTCTTTAGGCTCCTTAACATAAGCCATTCCACTCGCCTATGACAACATGGGGCGACGCAGGCGTATCTAAGGGTGAGTGTACTAGTTGCACCCGTATAACTTGAGCCAAAAGACCAAAACTCTTTACAAATGTGTATACCATATAATGTTTCTTTAAGCTTAAAAAAGTAAGAAAAAGTTTGATATAGCATAAGAAATGATTTCCATCCTATAATTTCGCACCCTTGCGTAAAAACGTCATAACCTAAAAAATCTAGATTTATAATAAAACGTGTTCGTTTTGATTATAGCTTATCCTACTATAGTATATTTTATAAAACTAAAGTTCATGAAGGTGTTTGGTGACACGTTTTCTACTGCTGAAAGGAATTGTATGACATTTCTAAAAAATAAAATACAGCCTACTCTTTATGCTGGAAAAGTATACAGTGGGATTTTAATCCGGGAAATATCTTTCACGCAAGCGGAACCACTAGTGACTCCTAGTTTTATACTAACTAGCAGCGTAGTTCAGTTTTAATCAGAAATCTCGTCTGATTTTCAACACTCAAGTCCAAGCAATTAACTTTGTGTGCATTTTCCGATCCGAAAAAGCGCACGCAAAATTGTCGGTATTGAATTTGTGCCCTATATTGCGATGGGTTTGCTCTCTAACAAAACCTGGAAAAAACACGCGAGCTATGGGTGCACTAGTTAGTTCCATAAATGTGCAAACCGTAAAAAAGCTGGAGTTTATACACACACACACACTCACGCCTTTTATTCCCGAAGGGGTAAGCAGAGGCGCAACTAGTGCACCCACTTTTCGCCGTGCGTATTCCGTCCCATGATGTGATGGGGCGAGCCTATCGCCATATCAGGCACAAATTCCAGACGCCAAAAAATCCAATGTCACTTTGCCCTACTCGGGAATCGAACCCGGGACTGCAGTCATACCGTAATACAACTACGCCACCGAGGCAGTCATTTCGACGGTCCCTATGTAATGTATTGAATCTGCAAAATTACATATTTTTTTTCTTACTGGTTTGAGCTTAGCATATAGACATGTTTTAACCGGCGTAGTAAAAAATCGTAAATATTTATTACTTAAACGTTTTTTCAAAACGTATAATATCGAATTGCAGCAGTCAGAACGCCGAATACTAAAGAAAGTTAAATTTCGCGAGCATACGCGGTTGCCGTGAGTGTGAGAATGAAATGGAACTACCACTGTCGCGAGCGTACGTTGGAATGAGCGCGCGCCCGGCGTCATAATTGCATGGGTTAAAAAAAGGGCGTATTTTTCAGGGTTTTATTATTGTTTTCCGTAAATTATTATCTAAATAGATTATAATGAGTCAATGCACAACTTTAAAACGTACTCGAGATCGAGAAAAATTGTAGATCTAGTGCAAACTAACTGCAATAACGTTCAACAACATATTCAAACAGATGAAGTTTTTAAGCCAAAAGCCGGTAAGTTAAAATACTTTAAATGTTTATTTTTGCTTGTGCTATTATAAGATTAATAGACTTAGGGATTCTTCACTATTTTGTAACCCTGACACAAGTATAAATTTATTTTTTTATAAGTTTATCATAATTTATGACAAAGTTATGCCAAAAATAAACTTCAAATAGCTCTCCAGGAAAGTAAGAACTTTTCACTTTCATTACTTTACGTAGGGACCGTCGATTTAATAATGAAAAATTTTAAAATTACATGTACTGTCCTAACTTTAAGTAAACGAATAATGATGGGACATAGAAGACGATTTTTTAAGCCGTCGGGACCCGGGAGTTTGAACCTACATTTATGACGTAAATTGAACCTACGCAATGTCGTTACAACTGATCTTTTGTAGAAGTTAGTATTCATGTACGAGGCTGGCATTTTTGATCAACTGAATGTATGTATGTAATATTACATATTTTAAATACTGCCCACTGCTGAGCACGGGCCTCCTCTACAACTGAGAGGGGTTAGGCCTTAGTCCACCACACTGGCATAGTGCGGGTTGGCAGTCTTCACATACCCTCGAAATTCTTATGGAGAATTCTCAGGTATGTAGGTTTCCTCATGATGTTTTCCTTCACCGTTAAAGCGGAAGATAATTGATAAACAATAGACACGTAACTTCGAAAAGTCAGAGGTGTGTGCCTTGGGTTTTGAAACTACGGTCATTGTCTCGGCAGACCGTTCCATTCCCAACTAGGCTATCGTCCAGTTACATATGTACTTATTTTTAAAATGAACTGTGGTATAGTGATTAACATTGGAAAAAGTATGCTGAGATGGTTTGCTCACGTGGAGAGTATGATAGACGGGACACGAAATTTATTGAGTAAACGGGGAAGGTGCTGCTAAAGAGGGAGGGCCGAGGGAACGAGCATAGATTATATAAGTGATTTCCAAAAAGGGCAGGTCAGGAGTACCTACCCTTAACCGGAGAAAAAACCGTATGAGAAGAATTATGAAAGTGAAAGAGATAAAATTAATATGTCGAGGTCGGAGCATATGGCACCCTATAGTTTCTGTCCACCCCTATGTTATTATTTAGGAAGATTATAATAACTATGGTTAGTTAGCATCCTTTATAGGTGGACATATTTGATCAAGTTAGATATAGGTTTTTTAACTATCAAAATTACTATAAAATTCGATTATCGGCATATCATGTCTTACATGCCAAAATGTGGTGATTCTTTTTTAATGTTTCGCCAAGAATCGCTCCAAAATTATCCGTCCAAATTTGTAAGAATCGCGACATTTTCATAAGAATAGTGGAATTTTGCCAAAAACCTGAGAATCTTTATCCAATTACGAGGCACATTTTTTGTCGAAAAAAATATCTCAGAAGACAAATTAATTAGTCAACATGACCATGGAATTTTGATTATGTTATTCGCGCAAACAAAGTTGTCTGTGGTGCCATAATTAGTTGGGATTTGAAAGAAAAAGTTATCGTGAGCTTGGGAACATTGATTTTATTGCATGACTTTATCTCTTATTGCTCGCGGCTCCACCCACGTGAAAAGTTATTCCGGGATAAAAAGTAGCCTATAATGGAGTAATGTAATGAAAGAATTTTCAAAATCGGTTCATCAGTTCCTGAAATTAGCGCGTTCATCCAAACAAACAAACTCTTCAGCTTTATAATATTAGTATAGATTACTCCTTAGAAACTTGTTTAAATTCGATTTCGTAATCTACTTAAAAAAATTAAAAACTCAAAAATAAAATCAAATTTAACGCAGAAATATTGAATGAATAATTAATTTGGAATATGCTTCACACTTTAAGGTTTTAATTTTAATTATAAACCGTAACAAAACAAAATTTACGCTTCATAAACTGATAAGTAAATTAATTTTTTATCGTTGGAATTTTAAACAACTTTTTGAAATATAATTTTATCAACTGCGAATACTAAACTATATCAAACAATAGTATATTCTGATACCATCACTAGGAATCCATAAAGACGATTGACGGTCCCTTAAAAGCGGTTACCGGAGGCAGGCTTTTGCGGTAGTTGGCCCGATCGGAGATAAGGTTGACCAAGGAGGAATTGCAGTGAGAGGGCCGCACGCACTTCTACGTAACACCTAACGGCCGAACTGTGCAAGTTCTATTTTCGTATGCGGTGTCGAGGACCGATATGCGCATGACCGGTGACTATCTGTATTATTCTGTTAAACAGTTCAGTCGGCAGACCGCAGCACGAAGCGCGGCCGCGCGCCGCTCGCCATCCGATAATAAATCGTGAACACAAATAAAAACAAACGCGTGTACGTGTGTAACTGACAAGTTATATACAAGTGTTTCGATATAGTGACTCGTTCCAAATTTAAATTTTGAAAATGCGACGAAACGTCAAAATCTTGTTCCTTGTGGGGGCTGTGTGGATGTTTTTCCTTGTCTACTATATGCAGCCAGATTCGGTGCAGACTAAGGTAGGATGTTTAAATTAATTAGAAAATATTTTTTTTGAGATAGTGCATTTTTACAATCAGCCAGTATTGTTTATGATAAATCAGCTGTTAGGTTAGGGTACGGTACGAGCATAGGGCTGTACTGCGCATGACCCGTGCCTCCCACATAACATGATAAGTGCATTTAAATTAAAATGCAATCAAGTATAACCAAAGTTATACTTGATATAATTATTAGTTATAGTCTATCATGAAAACGCACTTTCATCGGCCTTGGCCCAGTATACAAAGGAAAAGTGAGGCTGTAAGCGTGGGATAATTGCAGGTTGCTACAGATGACACGAGAGCGTAGTAACTTGTAAATAATGACATGTTAATTTTTATTTGTTAACATGTGACATGCACGTTTATCGTCTTTAAACCGTTCATGAAAGTTTTAAACTCGTGACAGTTATAAAAAGTATATGGTTTTCACGTACCTACTTCACTTATACAGGAAAGAATATATTTCCTCTCGACATCGGAGTATTATTTTCTGTGATAAATGGAATGTTGGAATTTACGAGTCTTTGTCGAACAAAATTACTAAATTTTCAATTTGAATTTTAAATTAGTACGCTCGAGACACTCCCGAATTTATTCAAATTTTAGACTTATGCAACTTTGTCAAAATGAAACATTCGATATTTTTGTTTTATGTAATTTAAATAGGAAATCCTAGAAAAACAGTATTAACAATAATAGTCCATGGTAAAATTACCATAATTTTCTTTGTTTTTTTTTAACGTATACCATTTTACAATCCACAAATACAAATTACTTAAAAATAATGTGATTCATAATTCCATTTCATTAAAACAATAATGGAATTCCGAGGAAACTAATTAACAGTAATTTTATGCTTTTGTTCAACCTTCCGATGTGAAAGTAAGTATTTAATCAATTTAGTAATTACGCGTTTATAATGCGTAAAAAATATAGTTTTACCATGGACAGTCTCTCTGTAAGCGATTTGTCGGCTAAAACGTGAGGACCAAGGTTCGAACCCTGCCCGGATATAAATTGTGATCAGTTTATATTTTTTTCGGTAGATATTGTGAAACTAAAAAGCCCTAGTGGTGCTTTTCCGGGAAGGATCTTTCCCGGGTGCAGAGCAGTTCGATAGGCTCTGTGAGTGTATGTAATAACAATTGTATTTTTCAAAAATTCAGAAAATGTTAGAAATCCCGTTTTTTTATTGCTTCTGAATGACGAAACAAGCATACCGCTCGCCTGATGGTAAGCGATACGACCGCCCATCAACAGTAGCAACACCATACAGAACTTTTAATTACAAAGTACTGCGGTTGTTGTGAAATTAATATCGGTATTTTTATTATTATTTTCGGGATTCTAGGCAGCACCTTGCCTGTACACCTATCCCCTAGCATTGCTACAGTTCATGGGCGACGGATACCACTAACCAGGCGGACGGCTTGCTCGTTTTTTAGGCAATACAAGAAACAATATCAACTATTATAAAAACTAAGTATTGAGACGATGGCTCCAAAAATTGCCTTAGATTAAAAAAGCGACAAATTCTATCTAAACAAAACAATTCCCACCTACTTTTTAATCCAATAACTAAGTAATAATATATAACATAATTTCTTTATTAAAACAACCCAAAAAAATCTAATAAAACATGGCCAGTGTTGACACAATTCGTTAATTAAAGCGAATGGTGCTTTCCTTTGACGATTCTTATTTTCATTGAAAGAGACTACGTTTATTTTTATTTAAGTAGAGCCGCTTCGTACAGTTTCTTTTTTGATACATAAATGTACACCTGTTATTTTCTAGCAGAACAGTGAAGGTAAATGGGGTAAATAAGGATCCGACGAATAACGGACCAATTAATCTTATTATAATGCAGATGAATTGATCAAACTGTTATTTAAACCTTGATTATTAGTAAAATTTCACAGAAATTTATTTGTCATTCACATTGCAGTATTATCAGTTGGTTTGTTTGAATGATGTAACATAGCAGTTATACCCTCTCTGACCACATTTTATTTCTTCTGTTTCCTCGTGTTTCGTACGCCCAGCGAAGTTACCGGAAGTCTTATAAATCCTTTCCCAATTTCCTTTTCCTTAAAGTCAGCAGAAGATACAATCTTTATCGCGGGAAAAAGGCGTTGTCGCTGCCGCCACTGGATGGGTGCATGGAGCGGCTATGTTGATTTCACCGGTCTTAATAATGTCGATGATTGGATCGAAGTATAGCATCGTCCGAGCGAGCACTAGGCCAAGTACATTACACTATGTACTACAATTTGTCATGGGTTCCACAAATAACAGAGGTTAGCCGCAAGTTGTTTGCTTCAGCCTTTTCCCTCAGAAGACTTCGAAATTTTCTGCCTATCCCCACTAAAATTTTGCTTGCACAGTCCCTACTTCTTCCCATTTTAGACTATGCTGACGCCTCATACCTCGATTTAACCGAAGACCAGCTTAATAAACTCGAACGTCTACAAAATTTTTGCATAAGGTTCGTATTTGGTCTACGCAAGTATGACCATATTTCCGAATTTCGCGAGAAGCTGAAATGGTTACCCATCCGTTTTCGCCGGAATATGCACATCCTGACTCTGTTATACAACATCTTATTTAACCCATTCTCCCCTAAATATCTTAAGGAGCGTTTCGAATTCTTGCATCTCTCTCACTCCCGATCTCTACGTTCTTCACACACTCTTCTTCTTAAAACTCCTACTCATTCCTCTAACTTCTATGACCGATCTTTCACTGTACAAGCTGTCCGACTTTGGAATGCCTTGCCGCTAGAGATAAGACAAGCTAAATCTTTGGCTATATTTAAAAAATTAGTAAAAAATCACTATCTCTGTAGGACATAGTGCAAAATACCACCGTATTTATTAGTTAATAATTATATATATTAGTATATCTTTTTTGTATATGTATTAGGATTTATTTAATACTTTATTTCTGATTGTATTTTTTTTTCCTCTTGTTTACTCCGCTGTCTACATGTGATTATAGTTTCTTTCCATACAAAGGTTGCCTGGAAGAGATCGCTTGTGGCGATAAGGCCGCCCATTGTACACCATAGACTTAAGGAAATTGTATGAATCTTACTTTTTTATTTATTTTTTATTTTAAGCTTAAAAATGGTTACAATAAAGAGTATTTGTATTTGTATTTGTATTTGTACAGTTTACACCCTACACTGATAAACCGACAAACCTGCGGTGGCCTACTTCTACCTACAGTTACGCTTTTCTTGGCGTTTATGGACGGTTTATATCAACCTCATGTAACTTGGTTTCTCGCCCAATTAATTATGAACTCACTCATATAATGGTTATAACAATAACATTTATAGAAGCATAATGCATAACATTTACATAATAAATCAATACAACCGTTACGACATTAAATACTATAATTAATAAAACATATATAAAAATGTACTAAGTGATATGATATATTTATTACACTTACTAAGAATGGCCGAATTATGCAACTGCTGTTAGCTGTAGCATTAGAAACGATGCTTTGCAGTTATGATATCACGATTTACAAATTATCTCAGATTTTTCTTTTTCATACTAGTTTCACCTCACGGCATTGCTTATGTAGATAATATCTATTAACGTAAAAATGTAGATAAGATACTGTAACTTTACATTAGTGAAAGTTATTTCAAACATAGAGTTGTAGATTTGGATCTCTCCTGTTTCTGAGACTCTGGAGTTTTAGTTAGTTCAAACAAAAAAAAACAAACTTTGAGCAAAATTATTGTATCTAAAATACCTTTTTTTTTTTTATTTTTTTTTTCAATAAAGACATGTATATATTTAAATATAAACGTCCATTATTTCAATATATTTACGCAAACACTTGACGTCATATTGTAGCACTTGTAATCGTTATAGATATTTCGTATTATAGGTAACACTAAAATCTAATAATATCTCGGATGACGAGTATACAGTATATTGTTATGTTGTGCTTACTTATTAACATTTCCATGATTTTACTGTTTGTGCAGTCACCATATCAAAACGAGCTACATGCTCGTCATCGATTTTTATAAAAAAATCAAGTAAGTATTAAAATATATTTCTTGGAAGTTAAGAAAGATTAAAAAAAACTAAAAAACACGCTTTATAGAAAATCCAACTAAAAAATAGATAATAAATTTGAATTAAGAATAGTGTAAATAAGAAAAAAATGTATTTTATTGTAAGAAAAGCGTGGGGTGCATGGTGACAATAGTTATAAATATTTTATTGACAGATAATATGAGTAGAAGTATTATATAATACTTCTACTTTCCTTACTTCTCTTCTATTTTCTATTTTTTAGTTGGATTTTCTATAAAGCGTGTTTTTTAGTTTTTTTAAACTATTATTTATTTTAAATTTTTTAGTTCTGTTCACTATTGTCCATTTAACAAACACGCCAACAGATGGCGCTAGTATAAAATTTTCACATTTTCTTTCATAACTCAATAAAAAAACGAAATATATATTTTTTGAAAATACAATTATATTCTGTATATTTTTCTCAACATATTGGCATATGATAAAATGTCGCGCGTCGTATGTTGCGCGTGTGGCGGAGTGTTGCGCGCTTCGGCCTCTGCATCGCGGAATCGTTTGGTAAACGTCGATAAGTGCGTCAAAATCGCGCCTAAAGGAGTTGGAGTCGGAGAGTTACAAACATACATACAAACATACAAGTGAAGCTAATATAAAGCGTGTAAAAATATTTAGCGTTTACAATCTCACGCAGTTGGGATACCACCCTCACTTTTATCTGGGTATAAGCACGCTGTGTTGCTAATCATTGTCTCCTTCTCTATGTCATCATAACATTCCAATGTGGGGTCGACGCAAAACACGCGCTTTATGTAAGTTTTTATAACCGGCCGCTTTCCTAACAACAATCACCGTTCAACAATGATATTTCAACTTTTAATACAGTATACTGCATATTAAGTTCGCGACCTGAACAAAATATTTTCGAAATTAAAAGAACTCGGAACCAGCCGAATTAAAACCCAAATACGCTGCCACGTAACTAAAGATACGTTTAAATATACTGTAATTACTCAATTCTCATTCATAACAATAAAAAGTATTCGGTTATAATTATGTAATTTACCACAGATCACACTCACCGATTGCCGTAAAGTGTGTCGCACATCCGGGACGATTCGGTACCGCCAGTATTGCCACGGTCGAAATCTAGGGTTTAGTGTTCAAAAAAGGACAATAGGCCTTTGGTTTTCGGTTGTTGTAAATACTAAACGTACAATTTCGTCTATTGGTATTAGAGACGACGCGTACGTGTAGACACGGCTTATTACGATAATTTTACTAAGGCATCCATGACTTAGATATCTAATGCAACCCAATATTTTTAGCAGTAGACATTAAACAAAAATTGGATTGTTTCATTTTTAGTACTTACACGTTACTAATATTAATCATCGAAAACACAAAATACGTCTTTTTTTAACACGCTTTTAGCTTTTTTCTTTTAGCTTCATACGTATGTTAGTATGTATGTATGTATGTAACGGAAATTTTGAACATGATTTTGACCCCCTTCAAAACGTCGGATTAAATTTGGCATACTTATCAAGGACCGATGACAATTCAATATTTTAAACTAAAAAATTTAAATAAATAAAAGTTTTAATAAACTAACAAACACGCTTTTATAGAAAATCCAACTAAAAAGTAGAAAATAAATTTGGATTAAGAATAGTGTAAATAAGAAAAAATGTATTATATTGTAAAAAAAGCGCATTATTTTTTTATAAATTACAGTAATAATAATTCTACGCTGATAAAGTGTCGATCTATGCCTACTCTTATGGTATACAAGCGTGGTGTTATATAAGTGTAATAGAGATTGCCTACATTTCGTTTATAACTGGTAAGTGGCAGCCCTACTAGAGTAGGCGCCGGACTTGAACCCAATACCCGTCTCTAACATTCACTTTTCGTATCATCTTCGGTTACATCACACATTGCGTTTTATACATTTTATTTCATGTAACAAGGTCTAATTTTTCTTTCATTTGTGTTGTAAGTATTACTTTTTTGTAGTGAGTAGTGTCTAGTGTAATCACCAAACTTGATTTCGAAATGTAAATAAATATATTATTTTTAGGACCTGTTAACACATTATTGCGTATGTGTCTGATATTATAACCACTATATTTTATTTTTACATAATTACGTATCACTGAATTCACCGAAAATGTATGTAATTAAACCAAATACAACTATAGTAATTAATAACTTGATCTGTTTTGTTTAATTACAATAGATAAAATGGGCATGGACCTAAAGTGAATCCACTGCACCTTATGTTAAGTGGATTGACGTCAGATAGGGCATCACCTGACCATAGATGATTATTCCAAGTCGACACAATTAAATCTGTTCAAAACCGAAAATACCAAACTGATTCCGGAATGCGACACGCGTGAGCCACTAAGGCGGGTTTTGATATTAGAGTGTTGAATACATAATTATGCCTGAAAATAAGTGCGGTACAACTAATTACAGCCTATCTCAAAAATCTATCCTAATTCCTAACCACTAACTACTCGGTAATAGTAAGAATATACCAATTATAATAACTCTTGATCCGTGTGATTGTGGCTGAAGTGATCCGTCAGAGAATGAAGGTGACCGACATAGCTGTCAAAGTTAGTAGGTTGAAATGGCAATGGGCTGGCCACATATGTCGCAGAACAGATAACCGCTGGAGTAAGCGTCTTCTGAAGTGGAGACCGCGTCTTAGCAAACGTAGCGCGGGACGCCCTCTGGCCAGATGGCGGGATGACTTGCACAAGAGGGCCGCCAGTGACTGGATGCATAAAGCAGCAGACCGGGCTCTGTGGCGTACCTTAGGAGAGGACTATGTCCAGCAGTGGACTGCAACGGGCTGATGGTGATGATGAATAACTCTTCTGTAAGCATGTCAATCAACCTTTATCTGATTGGACCATTATCGTCACGGATACATCGATAGCGGTTAATATCGTTTATAGGAATGGACCATAATATACCGAAGTTCAAAATACTACGTCCTCGTTGCCAAAATTATGATGGCCTTACTTTACTGGCTGACCCTGCGAGTCGCCGAAACGAGCTGTTGTAGTTTTGTAGGTTTTACCATATATATTTATCTGTTTTTATTGTGAATAAATCGCTATAATTAGGCACCGCGCAGAAGTTATCATCTAGATATCGAGAAACACTGAACTACTTACATCAGCAAATTCATCATGTTAATTTCATAATATTCTAGTCGGTATTTCTCAGAAAATTGACGTCAGCGCGACGCCTTACAAGACACTTTGTCTCAAATCAGGTATCCATCAATAGGTTATTAAGACAGATTTCACCACAAATTCCAGATGATGCGATAATCATCCGAGCTTAGTTAATTAACTATCGTATTACCTTCCACGTTCAAGGCAGCCTTGCGTCCATAGCTCTCGAAGCCTGTCAGATTCGCTCATTATGTGAGCTCGGATTATGTTACGATAAACAGTGATACTTCCTTTGTTAATGGCTAATAACGTAATGAGTGCTTTACTTATAGTTCAGGAACTTTCTTTCTTATGTCATAAATCGAGACGATTTTGAATTGAGTGGGCCATCAATGGTTGCGATACCTTTTTGTAAAAGTAAGCCTAATTTTTTATGTCATCTGGCAGAATGTATAGAACTTATAAATTATATGACCATCCTAAGTTTGTACCTACATTCAATGCTGATAAATATTCTGCTTCTGACGATTTTTATAGGACTGTCGTCTTTTATTACGACATTATGTCTAGTAGACATAAATCTCTACTCAAGAGATCCAAAACTTTTATATACATATGATAAATTATTTACAAACATGAACGTAGCTATAAATTAAATCATACTATTGTCCAATATAGTTCTCTAGTTTATACAATGGTGCGCACGCGCAGTTCGGAAGCAGTCAAGTATGTCGTGAACAACTTGGACCTTGAATGAGACCCTGGGGTCAAGTTACAAGTATGAACCACGATTAGCTGTACGTGTATTAGTTAATTGATTATAGTTTAGATAATGCGTATAAGGTACAAAGCGGATATAATATAATAGGCAACTGGTATGTGCATTTTATGTCTGTGAACACTTTTGCAATTTGTCTCTGGGTCGAATCTATAGTTGTAAATGGAGCATTGTCTTTTATTTGATTTCCTGTTAGTTGTGCGGTGGTCTCGTCGGCCTGATTTCTTATTTGGAACAAAATAATTTAAGTTACTCTCTGAAAGTCCGTTGAAATCGGTTCAGCTATTTCGATTAACCAGGAAAACAAACAGACAAAAGACATGTTTTTGGCAACCTGCAAATACTTGTATTCAGAGTAATTCAAAAAAGGGCGTATTCCCATCTAAGAGGCCGGCACCGCATCTCTATGCCCCCTGGTATTACAGATGTTCATGGGCGGCGGTGATCACTTACCAATTACAATCACGTGAACCGTGTGCTCGTTTGTCCCTATACCATAAAAAAACTTACTAAGGAATTATTCTTATATATTTATTAAGGAACTAACCATTGCGGCTCCGCCTGCGTGAAATCGATTTCCGGGATAAATTCCCGCTGTATAATTTCCTGGGATAAAAAGTATTCTATTCCAGCCTATAATGTATCTGTGTGCCAAACTTTATCCAGATCTGTTCAGCCGTTCTGGCCTGTTTAAATAACAAACATCCATCCAAAATTTCGTATGTAAAATAGCAGTATGATACTTATGACTCCCCCAAAATTTAGTTTAGTCATCCTAATGCCTTACTACCTTAATACACACACACACTCACTCACGCCCGTTATCCCTGAAGGGGTAGACAGAGGTGCAACTAGTGCACCCACTTTTCGCCGTGCGTATTTCGTCCCATGATGTGATAGGGGGCGAGCCTATCGCCATGTCGGTCACAAATTCCAGACTCCGGGCTCATACTGAGTAGAGAAACCCAATATTACTGCCCGAGCCGGGAATCGAACCCGAGACCTCAGCATTGCAGTCGTACCGTAATACAACTACGCCACCGAGGCAGTCAACCAACTAACTACCTTAATCTCCCAGAATAAGATAGTATTTTAGATATAAATGCCTAAGATACAAACTTTACCAGCTGTAGTGTTAAAAAAACATAAGCGTATTCCGTTCCACTACGGATGTTAAATTAACCGCATTTTAAGTGTTTTCTTCCACTCGGCTTCCTTATTCCCGTGTTATTAAATTTTAGTATCGCGCTGTATAAATAATGCGTTTCATTAATGAAGGCATTACTTTTCCGTTGACTAGTGGAAAGGAACGTGGAAATTACCGAATTACATTCATATAAACAGTTATTTAGCAGAAGATTCGGTATTTTCTGCTAAATAACTGTTTATATGAAAACACCAAGCTAATGCATTACTATGTTTTCTTTTTTGACGGACAAAGACTTATCACGTCATGTATGATGCCGCGTGCAAACGATAGCTGTGGGCTTAGAATGTGACACGAAGACGCAACTCGTAAAACGATGTCGTTTAATTTTGATGTTTGTGATTGATCGAGAGACCAATACGTCAGTCTCTCAACCAATCCCAATAAGACGAAACGGAGACGTGGCGTGTTTTTTTGTCACATTCTAAGCCCACAGGTACTTCAAAAAATACGTCAAGTCGACCAGCTCTACATTAATTATTAAAATATTTCTTTAAACATTTTATATGAATACAATAAAATTTGTTAAAATATTCTCATTTATTCAAGGAGTCAAAACTTAAGGAAAGTATTTTGCTATTAAAAATACATGTCATGACCAGAGCGAGACAAAACTATCTAGTCAGAAGGAGTAAGCGCACCCTTCTCGAAGACGGTAGGGGTGTTTAGATCGATATGATGTGGGGATGAAATTATTGCAGTTAATGGACGTGTACCCTAACCGTCGAGGGGTAAAGCCGGCATAGCAGTAACGATTTTAAATAAATGATAGTAAATATAAACAGTAGTCACAAAATTCAAAACTTCGAAAGCACTACGTTGCTCTGCACTGGGCTAGTAATTTTAAAACGTTTTCGATTCAAAGACAAACTATAAACTTTAACTACAAAAGGTAAATTATGTATTTCAAATGAAAAATTTACATTTTATTTATCAATGGAATTAAATTTAAATTTTATTGTAGACAAAATGTAACCTTGTGCTGGGAAAAATATTTCGTTTATTTTTATTACCAACCGTCTGTCTAAGGTCCATCCTTTGGGATTCAATCCCGACTAAATCAAACTGTTGCCCGATCTGGAAATCGAACCCTAACAGTTCACAGCCCAACGCAGCCACTCCATCGACGTCTCCACTTAACGTCCCATTAAAATACTCCAAACATATTTCCTAGCTAAAATGTGTTCCTTTTAACCTTATCTGGTGTTTACATTGTCAACCATTTACAAACACGAGATAAAAAACGTAGAAGCTTATCTATAAGTACCACATATTACACTGTGTTTGTATTTTATTGCATTATTACTGTTGTCACCTTAGTAAAAACATTATTTATGACGCTGAGGCCACACTCACGTGTCATTAATTATGATAATTATTATTGAGATGAACTATAGATGTAGATTTCTTCCACAATCTGGCAATGGATATAAAAAGTATTATTTATTAAGGAGATGTCCGCTTTTTGTATGGGTGCTGGGCCTCAAAATCAGGGGCAAAAATATGGATCTTGGTTGAGTTCATTAAAAAAATATTTTTATACCCCTCCATTTATAACTAACTTTATAAATTAAAATTCTAACCAAGATGCTTTATATACTATATTTGGATAGTACCTCCAAAAAGTAGACCTTTGCAATAATTTGTATACCTACTTAATTTTAAAGTCCTCCGATTTTGACATTTATGTTATTTTGTTTTGCTTAAAAACTACACTTAATATGGACGTTTTTAAAAAGTTTTCTAAGATCCATATTTTTGCCCCTTTAATATCCAACAAATTTGGTCCTGATTATATTTTGAGGCCCAGCATCCATACAAAAAGCGGACATCTCCTTTATTACCTTCAGGGGGATCTCAGCATGAACGTGGAAATATTTTAGAAAAAAAAACATTTGTTTTTATTTCTGCCCATAACAAGGACAATTAACAGCTCTATGTATAATATAATAGTTTATTATACACCGTAACAGTTGTCACGGCATATCACCCAATACAATGGACCTACTTGATGAGTGGGTGATTGTTCATTACTAGATCTGCCTGGTGAAACCACTACATGCATACATTGCATCACACCTTTCTCCTTTCTCAGGGATAGGCATAGGTGCATCACACCCATACTTCGCCAGCTATGTTAGGTCCCATGTAATAGTGGTGGGCCTATTTAGTTTAGCTCGCTTAGCTGAGAAAATTACACATAGAACATAGCTTAGTTTACACACAGTTCTGCACACAAGTATAAAAAATATTTTAGCTTATCGGCTAAGACAAACTTAGCTTAGTTTTCGGTTTGCAACAAGCACATTGACAATCTTCTGCTGTATAATGTGACAGAACAAACATAATATAACCCAATTAGACACATATTCCAATCCAAGTAACTAATATGAATATTTCGAATCAAAACCCTTACGGACTTTGGTTGACTTGCAAAAATCAAGGTTGAATAAACTTAGTTCTTCAATTAAAGATTTCGATGTTATAGCCAAATGACCTTCAAATAAATCTAGATATTCGATAAACCCTTTCTAGTCAACAACCGCAGGTAGTAAACATTCTCATGAATACCGAAGGTCGAGCTAACGTTTTTATCGGCAGGTGAAAATCTCGGTGCACGCACGTTTTACGACAACAGGCGGAATTCACGAAGATCTTTTACATCAGAACACTTTCTTTCTCGTTTTAGTAACAAGTTAGACTGGAGTACGTTTTATGATAGGCCTGTTTGAGATTTGATTATAAAGATAATCAAATTGTACTTTTTTGTATGAAACAATTATTAGGGCCTGTTTCGCAGGTTGCAATTAAATTTTATATGACATATATCGAATTAAACAGCTTATGTAGATTGCACTCATTTTTAACCGACTTGTATTACCATCTATTTGTGTGACGAATAGAGTTTATCAGCAAGCGGTGAAATTAGCCCTTAACCAACAAGCAACATGGACAATATAATTTTAGTTATAATCCCTTCCTAGCTGATTTCACCCACGGCGGCCAATCTCAACGGAGATCAGCCTGCGCAGGAGATATTACAGTGCACAAGTGTGTGCGCAATACACAGGTGCACTCGCTATTCCTTCACTTTCATAGTCCGGTGAGACGGCAATCCGAAATGGCCGGAGAGAGATCAGGCGCAGGACCAACGGCTTCACGTGCTTTCCGAGGCACGGAAGTATCACACCGCCAGCTTCCTGACACCGAGCTGCGGCTGAATAATTTTAAGAATAGATAAACGCAGTTACAATGTTTTTAGCCCTTGTCGGGATTCGAACCCAGGACCTCAGACGTACACGTAACGCGTGCGCAAATCGTACTCGTAACGCGTACGCAATACCTACAACTAGGCCACAGTTATAAGATATGTACTAAGTTATACGTTATAAATAATCACGCAAATGAAATACTGCAAGACACTGTGTAGGTAGATATATTAAAATCTAGTAATACTTAACTCCACAACAACTTCATTGTTCCTGTTATCTTGAGACATTAGATGTTGAGTCCCTATACCGAGTACTTGCAGTGGTAACAAAGCTTTTCAAACAGGAATATAATTGAGAAATTAAACCAAGTCTGTTGCAACCGCCGATTTGGGATTATTGTTAGTATTTCTTCTAGAGGTGGAAATTCATGTATCCAAACCAGTCGAACTTTGCGGACAGTAACCGATCATGAGTTTATTCTAAGCTAGTTTAAAATGGACGACAATGCAAGTCAAGAAAATAAAATGCCTCAGTCGGTTTCTAAGACACAACGTTTGAATATGGAAGTCCTATTTTCAACCGTACACACCACGACTAATATAATCATAAATAATGATAATTTATAGTCACTATCACCACCAAATTTACATACATACCCGACTGAATTAAAGAGGTGATCGAGTCCATTAATATCCCTAAATGTCCACGTTTAGCTAATTCGATGACATATTCCGTTCACGTTTTAGAAAGTATTGTCTAGGGCTAATTCTAAACCGAGTCACGAACGACTAACGATTTAACTCGTATCCACTTCATTAGAGCTAATAGTTAACCACGCATGACCTCTAGAAGGGACGATTTCATAGAATCTAGTGATGGTGTAATTGTGATCACCTTGTCAGGATTCTCTTTTTGTACTTGAAAGGGCTCTAAATAAACATCTGAAGAAAGACCTTTTACCGAAGATCTGCTCGGAATGTCCCTTATAAAAAAAACTATAGTAAATAGTTTAGTAGATATCTTCGTCTTCTTCAGCGTTTGGAAGTCCCCGCTGAACATACGTATCCCTAAAGACTTCCAGACCAACCTGTTACATAGTTTGCATCTAGCGAAGTCCTGCGACTTTTACGAGGTCATCTGTCCACATTGTAGGAGGACGCTATGCAGGTTATTTAGTTGGTATTCCGGCTTAGAAAATTAGTTCAAATAGCTTAAGTCATTAAGTCGACTCCAAAACTGATAACAAGAACATTATTTGGTTATCAGTCCAGTTGGAACAAAAATTGTAGGAACAAAATACTATACATTGCCTCATTCTTATAAGATGTAGGATTACATTTAAGTGAGGCCTGGATAGCTAACAACTTATTATTTTGGTTGCTAAGTAAGTGTGCAACCTGTTAATATGAAAGACATCATAGTTTAATTAGTTATGAGTTATTAGCAATAACTCGTAACCGCCTCGGTGGCTTAGTTGTATTGCATGCGCGGTACGACTACCGCTCTAAGGTATCGGGCTCTAATCCTGGTTTGGGCTTTGATATTGGGGGTTTTCTACTCAGTATCAACCCAGAGTCTGAAATTTGTGTCGAATATTGCGATAGGCTCGGCCCCTGTCACATCGTGGGACGGAAGTGGAACATACATGGTGAAAAGTAAAAGCACCAGTTACACCTCTGTGTTCGCCTTTACGGATGAAGACTTGAGTGTGTGTGTGTAAGACACATAACTGCCTCATGCTAAGAAAAACAATGCAATGCAAGTTATAATCCATAGTCGTAACTATAGATAATGCCATCCACGATAACGCGCTCTACCATTTTCCCTAATCGCTTCCTGTCCAAGTGGGCAACCTGACGCTTGTGTTTTAGTTTTGTGGATACACACTAAATAGTTATGAGTGCTCTAGCACACTAGGCTGAATAATCAAAGTCCTCATAACCCGCGAAACCCAGCCTAAAACCTGGTAGCACGTGTTATCGTGGATGAAATTATCTATAGTGTTCGTAGTATAATTGAGCTGTGGAACAGTTTGCCAGCATACGTGTTCCGTACTACAACTTGGGGTCCTAAACGCAGGCCGGCATAACTTTGCTGACCGCCCGGGGATGTTTACCTCTGGCCTGTCGACATGTTTTTGGGCTTCTCTTCACTTACCATCAGGTGCAGTGACACAAACTGGCCATGCCGAAAAAAAATTGTCGGTCAAAATCAGGCAAGTGGCACTCTTCATTCTGCGAAAAAAGTCCCGAATTAGCATGATATTGTTGCAAATCCGTGATAAGGGATTGATAAAATGAAGATGTGACTATTTTTAGGTAAGTTCCCGTAATTGTGTTTACTGCGACTTCGATATTGGATTAGTTTTCCTTATTTTGATTCGTATAAATCTAATGGAATGAACAACATAAATGACTGAGGTTGATAGTGTTTTATTTTTATCTGAAACAGTAATAAAGTCTCTACTCTGGAGCTGATGTAAGCATAGCGACTTTGATTAATTATTTACCTTGATAGACACTAAAAAAAATAGAGGCGAACTGTTCCCTACTAAATGAGTTCGAGTGAATACAATTTTATTGTTTTTCATGGATATAATTATCTCCTAGTTGTAATAGAAACCATGTAATAACTGGTATCATTATGCGCGCACACAAGGATACACAGAATGATGCAGCGATAGCGTATGACACAGCTGTCACGCATACTAGCTTAAGAAAAGTTGCCCTGTTTGTTTTAGTTTCATAGCAGCGCGTCACTCTATCTAGGTATATAATTAATCAAAGGTGTTCGAATATAGTTTCTTAAATAAAACTATAGAATAGTAAGATGGATTGTAATACATTTTGCCATGCCTACGTAAAGTGCGAACAAAATAACATATACGTATTGTTTAAGTAAGTATATTGTGTAGATTTATATACGAATCCATAAAATATTGCGCTCTAAGAGTCATTATTTATGGATCACCAAAGAAACATGAATGATTATGAAAGTTATAATCACTGCTTTCATTTCCATTAAAGACCATACGTGTAGTAAGCAATTCAGACCTCTATCGCCGAAGCTTAGTATTTAAATTTGTTTAAACGAGATAATTGCTTATTGGGTCGTTTTGACCTGCCGATAAAAACTGCATTACATGGAATGCCATCCATCTTAGATTGATTACTGTCTCATGTGTGCATAAAGAGGTAACTGACATCGTAGATTTTTTAAGTAATCCAATTACGTTCTTTGCATCTATGTTGAACAATTGTTTTTATATTTTTTCTAATAGATCCGGTTATCATTTTTTTGCTTATAAACGATTTATAGTTCCAAAGCCATAAAATGTTATTTCCTCTCACAGTGACGGCCTTGACTGGCACTTAGCCGCTCACCTACATATTATGTCGAAGCGTGAATCACGCATGTATGTCGGTCAAACGGCTGCCATTTATGATAACAATGCAGCTGTCAAACACCGGCCACTGACATATATGTTTTTGGTTAATAGTTCCCACTTGGATACCCTTTCTTTTAATAAGGGCCTTAATTTTTACTACCGAATGTGTGTAAGGTCGCAGGAACACGCTGGATGCAGGCCGCTCTGGACAGGTCCGTCTAGAAATCTTTGGGGGAGGCCTATGTTCAGCAGTGGACGTCACGTGGCTGATGATGATGATTATGATGAATGTACGTGTAGCCTATATTCCATTTTCAAATATTAAGGACGAGACGTTTCTATTCCGTCAAAGCTGTTTGATAAGAGACCGGCGTTTTTGACGGATAGTCAGTGAATTAAATTACGTCGTAGTGTTTTTAGATGTAAAAGTAATTAGTAATAACCATAGTGACGTGAAAAGTTATTTTACTCCTCAGTTATCTTTGAAATATATTTACCATAAACTGTATTCAGATTCATGCTATAAGAAAAGTAAAAATAAACTCTTGTTGTTATAAATCTTGATAAGGAACCTGTTATCGTGCGCAACGGTTTGTTAATAGCTACTGATAGCTGATTAGAACGATATCGTAGTTTCGACCGATAACATATTGAGTTCTTTAGACGTCGTTTGTTTATATCTGTACGTGTCTGTGTGTGTAAATTACGAGACTAGTAAGTTGCATTCTTGATGCTTAGTGATTGAATTGCCTATAAATATTAACACCCAGATTTAATGAACATATTTTTACCGTTATATACCGAAAAAAATATTAAATTATCTAATTCTATACACTGTAAATACAGACTATTTAAATGGTTTCCCAATCATTCCGGAATCCATTTCAGAGTTTACAATTATACGTCTTTTATTACTACATTAGTGAATTGTTTATAATTATATTATGAGTAACGTTCAGGAAGCTATAATTCCGTTACCGCACAATCGAACCACCAGCGTATTGAGCTATGACTTTAAACCTTTGACCTTACGAACGTCGATAGAGCAGTACCAATAGCAGCGAGGCAGTAATTGTGTTCTAAATTGATGAATTTTCAGTCCGCAGAAACAAATTTATGTTCTTAAAGTTTTCAATGGCAAAAACGTCCAATATACTTTAGATTCTCTCTCCAAAAGTTGTAACACACGTTTAATATATTTTTGTTGTTAAAGTCATAAACTTCTGTAGACTTGAAATCTTATTCTCTGCCTGCCACCCCAGTTACACGCAAATATCATTTATATTCAGCACCAGCTCTTTGGTTGTCGTGTATTTTTAGAGTGTCACAAGAAATTGTTGTTACCTAATAAAACAAAAATGTATGCAAATACCTTACTCATAGCAAACAAAGAGAATTTCGCGCTTTGTTACGTCTTTTGTTACATTGAATGTCTTATAGATGTCTATTTATTTTTGTTTAGTGTTTGTAGATAAAATAACGCATGTTGATGTATTGGCCTATATAATAGTAGAATGTATTATTCCAATATTATCTACGGCCATAGTAGAATAGGGTAGTCGACTACTTTTTTGAAACAATTATGAAAAATGTATGCTATGCAAAGTCTAATGGAAAAGTAATTTTCAAAATTGGCGCAATAATAAGTAAGTTATAAAGCTTTGAAATTTGGTGGAAGGGGTAGGTGTCAAATAACAGCAATATTAGACTGTGACGTCATCAAGTGCCGCCGGTCATAATGCTGCGTGCGTGTGAAAGAGATAGCGCGATATCTCCGCCACGCCCCCACTTTTTCTCACAACAATATTATTTAAACGGCTTTGCTAGGTCCTAGAAAATCTAATTTTCTGGCAATAAAATGCCGTAAAATGGTAGTATATGTTTTTGTGGTCGGTGCCTGACATACAATAAATCTCATCTTCTTTCTCCTTCTTCTAACCTATTTTGGTTTGGTAATGGTCACGTACCCTCAAGTAAGTAACAAATGAAAGAGCTTTAAAAAAATAAGGGATAATTATAGAGGTTTTCAAATCCTCTACTCTAAATATCAGATCGCCTTTACCAAATCTGTCGTAGGCTCAGCTCAACTTTTGCAGAGAGGTTTTATCTCAGTTTTTGTGACGTCTCGCCTTCATGACGTCAACTTTCTCAGTTGTACAAATCCCGGGCAAATCAGTTCCTTGGTGTCGCTATAAATAAATATGAAGTGTCACGATGACCGTTTACTGCAAATCACGTTTTGGACGTGTCAATTCCATTACTTTTCTCGTGGTAATTTTTATCAAACTTATTAGATATTGTTTATTCACAAAATCTACAAACGAATCTAAAGTTTTGCGGAATAAATAGGCTTCTACTAGTTTTAGTAATACCTGATTGTAATCCTTGAACTTAAACCGACGTGTCATTTTAACAAGCAAATAAAAAATTGCTCGAATATTGTCAATTTCGGCAATTCATTGCCATTCGTTATTCGTACGTAAGATTTATAGGAAATTTAGGACATAGTTTTTTATACACATTTTTCATAAAATGTGATATAGTCATTTTTGTCACGCGGATATACCTAGTTAGATCACAAATAACGTACTTTCCTTTACTAGATTAAACGAAATAATATTCTGATTCAATAATATGAATAGCATTAAGATTCATAAGATAAAGCCTTAACAAAATCTATTCACATATTTCCTAAACTATCTGATATAATGCAAAAAAAGAACTCGGAATACACAAACGTTCACGCTGAATATTACTGGAGAGAAGTGCTGAAGATATTGTGCAAAATAAAAACCTTACAATAGTTTTTCGACAGAGTCGTTGACCGTACCACAAAAAGTTTAGCAAAAACTATAAAACCGATTTGAATCAGTTCGATGCAACGCGATATGATGCAATGCTTAATGCTCTAAGGCAATGCTTGATTTTGACAAGATGCTTTTACACTAGGATTACTTTTTACAATAAGTGGACGATAGCCTAGTTGGGAATGGAACGGTCTGCCGAGACAATGTCTGGAGGTTCAAACCCAAGGCACACACCTCTGACTTTTCGTAGTTACGTGTGTATTGTTTATCAATTATCGTTCGCTTTAACGGTGAAGGAAAACATCGTGACGAAACCTGCATACCTGAGAAGTTCTCTGAATTTCGAAGGTATGTGAAGTCCGCCAACCCGCATTAGGCCAGCGTGGTAGACTAAGGCCTAAAACCCTCTCAGTAGTAGAGGAGGCCCGTGCTCAGCAGTAGGCAGTATATAATACAGGGCTGATTGCATTGCATTGCATTGCTTTTAAACTAGTAGGGTGCTGGTACTTATAGCACAGGGTTTCCCTAAAATAAGTACTAGCCGTTTCCTTAGCAATATTAGTGATGATATCAAATGTTATATTATTTCTAATTAGGTACAGTACAATTTAATTATAAGTACCTACTTAAGATTTTGTGTATTGCAACTCTGTATCAAAAATGTGAGAGTAATAAAGTCAGTATTAGTATTAGTTAGTATCAGTAAGTGGCTCGGGCGTTTACATAATTAAAGGTTTTTTTTTTAAATTGCACATACAGCTGACACGTTTCCATTTTTTATTTGTATATTTTGTAGTTTTAGATTGCTCTATTGTTTCCGTAACTATATAAGGAAATAAATATTCGGATACACTACTAATACTAATGAATACTAGATTGGAACCTTTAAAAGTATTTGGCATTAAGTAGACCACCGGTCATGTAAACTAAACCGAATCCTTTCTCCAATACGCTAAGAAAAGTTTGTTGAGCACACATTTATGTGGGATACGAGCAGGAAAGGCAAGATAACTCTATTAAATTTTCTGGCTGGCGTCAATACCGTTTATCAATAGGTGTGACGCCTACTATCAAGTGACCAGCTCGTCTCGTCTTTCAATTGCAAAACAGTTCGATCCAGAATAGCGTAAAAACAAAGCAATTATTCTAAAAGAACTCATAGATCAACAACCATTGGTATGATAAACAAACTATCAAGATCGAAAAAGCAAAAACACCGAATCACATCTGATTTGTTTCAACGGTGTGTAAAAATGTGTCTGTTTGTTTATCCATGTTTAAATGGAGGCGTGGGGGAACATTACCATAGGTAGGCTTACCATTATTTACTTTATTGACGCCAGACAAACCACCCAGATCACTTTAGGTGATTTTTTTCCACCGAGACGTAATCTTTTATACTTACCTAAGTATTATTTGTTTTATTTTTAATACCTATAGATGATAAATGACCATAAATATCCACAATATAAAGCAATGCTTCGTTTCAGGTAAGAATAGAATATCTTTTTGATGTTTAAATTGGTTTGTAATATTTGAACGTTTCTTGTTCGAAGATTAGGGAGATCGCTTCAAACTTTCAGTTATTGGAAGCCAATTACGCCCAAATTAATTAAATAGAATAGAATTTTTTAAATTCAGTGTCAGCCCGGAGACTGGAATTTGTGCCCGATATGGCGATAGGCTCGCCCCCTATCACGTCATGAGACGGAATAACGGCGAAAAGTGGGTGCACTAGTTGTGCCTCTGCCTACCCCTTCGGGGATAAAAGGCGTGAGTGTATATATATATATATGTATATAATTAAATAGTAAACACCTCCAGATAACTAAAAAACTCAGAAATCCTGGAAATCTATAATGAATGGGAACCTTACCACAGACATACGCACGAAACGACTTGTTTCCGATTTAGTGCGCGGAAACGTTCTCTAATAAATATATACGAGTGGTGATTTGTTAGCTTTCCAATAAAATGTTCGCAATACGTGAAGTGGAAACAATTTTATTAGCTCTTACAATAATCTATACTAATATTATAAAGAGGAAAGATTTATATGTAAGTATGTTTGTAACTCTTTCACGCAAAAAGTACTGTATGGATTTAGATGAAATTTGGCACACGGGTAGATAGGATAGGCTACTTTTTATCCCGGGAAAATATAAAGCGGGACTTTCATCCCGCAAAAACTTTTTAACGCGGGCAACGCCGCGAGCAGAAGTCTAGTTGTTAATTAAAAAGGGATTTAATTTCTTTAATGTTATTTCCTTTGTCAGCCTCTCATTATATTAATCGACTTTACCTTGCTATAGCTACTGGCAAAAGTGTTAAGGTTTAAACTATTATTACAAGCATACAAACTACTTGTGCCGCTGCGGTTCTGAGCGCGTCGAATGTAAAGTTCATTATTCATTTGTTACTAGCTTTTGCCCGCTTCAATCGCTTCAATTCGCTTTTTGATGTTCACTTATGAGCACAATATGTTTTATGTATTTTCTGGAATTTTGCTAATCATAATTGTGAAAACGGCAGCAAAATTAGTACAACTGTGTTTTCACAGTATGCTATACAGACTCTTTTATTAAAAAAACTTCTTAAATATTAAAGATAATGGGCTCAGATTTTTATATTATTCTAGTAGTGTAATATTGTATACCTTATAATTTATATCGACATAAATTCAAAGTTCTACATATTGCTAAACAAACATAATTTTCAATGATCGTAAATCAAACACACAGCTTGACATTTTTCGAATCAGAATTCCGAATGCGTACATCATCATTCGAGGCAAGTTGCGGTTCGTCGCGTTTGTATTTAAACGAATAGTAACATCGACATATTGTATGTGTGAGTGCATAAATATATGAAGAAACTAATAACATTGAAAATATTGTCTATATAACCTCATTCATATTCTAAGCAATGGTGATAAAAGGAATAGAAGACAAAGACAGAATTGTCTTTGGGAAAGAGACAGCAAACCCTACCAATGCTTATATTATTATCTCCGAAGTTTAATAACCCATTGCAATTTTCCATTATAGAATATTTATTGTCATTTCCTACCAATTTAAAATCAAATCTATCATCAATCAAAATGTAACTTCACGCCTCATTTAAAACATTGTAGGAAGGAAGGAACACCTAATCAAATCTAGCTTAATGGCCCCTAGCTATATTAAGGCGGACCAGTTTCGGTATGTCTCCTATTTCGGCATATGTGGGGGCCAACTGACTATTGGTATTTAGGGTCTGCGTGCTCTGAATACATTATCATGAGACAATTTGAGGCTTGGGTTTTAATAAGAATTGTTGGACTAGTTTCCTTAATAATTGTGCTCCAATACTGCAGTATTGTTGTACATTCTGTGAATCATTATCATAATCTATACTAATATATAAAGCTGGAGAGTTTGTTTGTTTTAACGCGCTAATCTCAGGAACTACTGGACCGATTTTGAAAATTCTTTCACTAATAGGAAGCTACATTACTTCTGAGTGCTATAGCCTACTTTTTATCCTGGAAAACTTTTCGACGCGGGCGGAGCCGCGCGCAAATGCTGTATGTGTGGTATATTATGATAATGATTCACTGATTCAGTCTGTTAAGAAGTTATAGATTACTACCATGTCAATCAAAATTTCACATTTTCAACATTATAGCAATTTGTATTAAATCTCATGGGAGATAAAATAAAGCATTCTAAAGTACCTCTTGGATCTTTCCATGAAATTGTGTGTAATGTGATTCAGTTGTGTTCTACCGTCGATCCTGATTACCAAGTGTTGCAACAGCATATTGATGGAATAGTCTCTATTTAGCAGTTTTATCTATCCTTGATATCAAATGAATTATATTTTAAATTTATTTAATGCTTTCTTTAGCATCAAAACTCATGCTTGCCCCAAACTGACCGAAATACAGTAATCAAAATGAAAATACTCGCCAGTAATTAAGAAGCTATATTTAAACTGACCTATCTTGTGAGACAAGCTTTGTGCGCAGACCGCTAAATGTGGGTCAACTCAGCGGATGACATAATTGCTTGCTTATAGCATTACTGTGGTACGTTTGACGATAAGTGTATTTAAATGCCTGGGTTTTGAGCGTGGTGGAATAAATTCATCTGATGTAATCTCTATATTAAAATTGAGTGTTGTAGAAGCGGGTTAGTAAAAATGAAGAAAAGGTTATAGATATCAGATTGTGGATTTTTTGATAATATGTATCTTCTGGTCTAATAGAATTTGGCAATACGTATAATGAAGCAAAAGTCTTAGCTTTGATTCGAGTCGGGCGGATTCCTGAAGATTCTGCAACTTCTTGTCAAATCTAGTGACTCTTGAAGGTCTGCGGCACATCCATAATTCTTGATTGTAATTGAAAATCTTATAAGTTTTAATGCTTTCACCATCACCTGACCTACTTGGTAAGTTGTCATGTATTTGAAATAGATTGAATTATCGCAGCCCCGAGCGAAGTGTTCTCAACTCGTTAATATAAAATGCATCCGACCGTACTACGTGTTATCGGATATGCTAAATCTATACGATAGCGGAATACGGCTGCACATTAACTAGTTATTTGAACGCGGTTTGTAAGTATTTAAACCTGAAATATTTGTCAATTGGTCCTTAAATTCAAACGAAGATGTGACGATACTTAGTAGGACTAATCCTGTGTAAGTTATAGAAGTATTTACGCAGAAACCATCGGACAGATTTGTACAAAATTTTACACCTAAATAGACTTTGCCCTTGAATAACATGAAATTTGTTTCTGAGTTTCTTCAGCAACTTTAGCTGACAGTTTCATAGGAATGAAATGCTTTTCCTCAAGTTAACAACGACTGCATGACGTATCGTGGGTATCAAGAACTACAGAGATTCATGGACTCCCAAAGCCTAGACATGAAGCCACCGTATAGATCCACAATAACAACTCGTGTAACCATTAAACGTAACTGTTTGCGAACGCACGTTACCATGTGTTTGTAATGAGATTTTAACGAGCAAGAACAATCACATGTAAACAAAACGAAAACGTCTCAACGAGCAATTGTTTACGTTCTAATTTCGGCTGACGTAACCGATACTATGGATTATCTAACACCAACATCGTTATTCGAATCATGAAATTGGATCAGACACGGTTTGAGGTTTGGTAATTGATGATGGCCATCTTTTTTCATAGAAGTGGGTGATGTAAATGGATGCTCGCTTTATGATAAGCGCTATAACAGCCCTTAAACATTAGCAACATCACAACTATGAATGACATTTGTCTGGTATCGAACAGGCCTATGTTCAGCAGTGGATTTCATGTGGCTGATGATGATGGTATGGAACAGCGGTCATCCTGGGATATTATAAGATTCATAATGCTCAGTTATTACACTCGTTACAATGAAGAATGTGCAAACACCAACGGTCTTTTACAATATGAGACATACTTACAATATACTCCCTATTGTATCAATGTTTTAATCATGCAAAGATTGTAAAAGTAGTAGCTATGTCACTTCTGTAACCTTTACTTTGTTATATTTTGCACAAAAATCTTTAATGAGATATTACTTAGAAGAGGTTGTAACGAATTTTTACACGTTTTATATTAGCTTCACTTGTATGTATGTTTGTAAACGACTCCTTTGGGCGCGATTTTGACCCACTTTAAATCGTCAGATTTTACTCAAACTTTGTAGATTTGTCGAGGACCGATGACAATACACTAATTTGATAAGATTATGCCATTATTCAATTTGCAGAATGGGATTTTTGACAATTTATATATATTTTAGTGACATCTGTTGGACCATAGTAGAATTACAATTAAACTGGCTACAACTAAACTCTTATGCGTAAAAAAATCCTACTTGGCACAAGATGGCGCTTTCGTTTTTTTTAGTGACATCTATTGGACAATAGTAGAACAGAACTAAAAAACTAAAAATAAATAATAGTCTAAAACAACTAAAAAACACGCTTTATAGAAAATCCAATTAAAAAATAGAAAATAAATTTGAATTAAGAATAGTGTAAATAAGAAAAAATGAATTTTATTTAAAAAAAAAGGGTGGGGTGCATGGTGTCAATAGTTATAAATATTTTATTGACAGATAATATAAGTAGAAGTATTATATATAATTTTGATAATATCTTAAAAAGCACTCCACGCTTTTTTTACAATAAAATACATTTTTTTCTTATTTACACTATTCTTAATTCAAATTAATTTTCTATTTTTAAGTAGGATTTTCTATAAAGCGTGTTTTTCAGTTGTTTTAAACTATTATTTTTTACCTTATAAATCAAGATCGTCATTTAGGCTACTTTTTATACCGAAGTTCTTGGTATTTGCAAGCAAAAAATATTTGTTACTAAGAAGCTCTAAGCATTAAATGTAAATTATTAGCAAAACTATAAAAGGAGATTCAACAGAAAGTATCACGAAACGAATTCCGAAGAAAATCCAAGATTAATTGATTGTGATCAATGAAACAAACAATATAAAATAAAAAATCGATTATATTCACAATTTGAATTAACAGACCGTAGCGGATAAAAAGAGACCCTTACGCAATGATCGAATCAATGGGTATCTCGGAGAGGGACTCAATCGACCGTTTCCGACCAAACTTTGTGGTTTTTTGTGCCGTCAAGTGTGTAATTACAGTTAAATATACAATGATACAATAAATTTTGCCTTATTTATATTATAATTTCTAATCGACAGTCTTCGACGTGTAGGTCTAAATTATTCTATTTCCAGGGTTTTAGGTATGAAATTTTCTTTTCTTAAAAGTATGTGTATACAACAACCAAAATTATTTCAAATATAATAACGTTTCATTTTCATTTCAAGTATGTTTTAATTTCAAAGTGTCTGGTACTTAAGAGGACATTTTAAGTACGATAAAGGATTTGAAAACCTCCATTTTGAGCCTTCTTTGGATTTAAATTAGCATTCATGGAAAGTTATGAAGCTTGTTTGGATGGTAATTGAGATACAGAGACTTTTGCTGCGAGTGATAAGACTTAAATTAATACCCAGGCTTTTATTCAAACTTATATTAATTTCAACATCAACGACAAAGTAGCGAACAGGTGTTTATTTGTATAAATTATAAATTTGTTTGGGCAATTCAATATCCTCCATCAAAAATACGGTTTACATTTATAAATAGTGACATTTAAGCTTTCATTGATTGGATAGGAAACGGACTTAGGTTGCTCTTTGTGATCGCCAATAATCCTGCAGTGTATCACGATTTCGACATCAAAGTTACAAATTTTTCCTTTGCTAGGCTCTGTCTTGCTGGTTTAATGTAATTTGGTGGATCGCCAGATTCTCTATTTAATAAGTATGTTGCTGTTATTAATCACTTTATTCAATCCGTCGCGAAAGTGGACATATAAGAACAAAGTTTTTAACAGGCCTAGAAATTACTTATTTTTATTGTATTATTCTCATGATCGCATCGCAGATTCTTGGGATCCTTTATTGAAAACGACTGATAGTGAATCACCGGTAAATGAGATAGCTTGGACTTCAATCTTTTTACTAGAACCCTATCGATCATATCAACATACAAAATTGCTTTGATATCAAAGACGCAATTATCACAGTACCAAAGCTCTTCACTATGCATAACTCGTCTTATTTCATTCAATTACTGAAGTTGGCAGCATACAAAAAACTGAACAAAAACGTTATTTTTATTGTATCTTCAGATTTTTTTGCATTCTTATTTTTTGTGTCAATTTGTTACAACTAGATTTGATCATAATTTTATAACTAATATAATTTTAATATTTGTATACTTCTAAGAAACATCTTCATGAACCTACGTATCCATAATATTAGTATAATACCTGAAACCTTGCTATCAGCTTGTTTGCCTATCCCTCAAAAAACACAACCCTTAACCACCAGCTAACTCAGGCTTTCGAAGTAAATACATATAATTTGACAACAGCAAGTCTCACTCGTGTGTATTGTTTATCAATTATCGTTATTTTTAACGGTGACGGAAAACATCGTAAGGAAACCTACATACCTGAGAATTCCCTATAAGAATTTCGACGGTATGTGAAATCTGCCAACCCGCACTAGGCCAGCGTGGTGGACTAAGGTCTAACCCCTCTCAGTAGTAGAGGAGGCCGGTGCTCAACAGTGGGCAGTATATAATACAGGGTTGATTGCAAGTCTCACTCGATATCCGTAGAAAATAACAGTCACTCACACAATACTGCATCATTTTGTTTTCACTCCAATCGAAACAGAAACCATAATGGGAAAGTGTGGTAAATGCTCATTGTCGGTGTGGAGGAACGCCACGGTTTCTCTGTAATTAACCCGTGGTCTATGGATTATGGGATTTAATTAGACCATCATTGTCTACGGTTATTATTACATTTATCTGTGACTTGAAAATTGTACGGTAAACATTTCCCGCGCTTTTTGTTATATTCGCCTGTAATGTAAAATGAACCAAATTAGTCAATTAGTTTGTGAGTATTTTATTTGATATTAAAATCAATCCTTATGCATGAAAACGTAATCTCAAATAGTAATAAATTGCACATTCTATAGGTTAAACATACCGGTTTCAATAAAATTTGAATACAAGAAAGGAATTCAATATTTAAAAATAGCTGATCTTCAAGATACGTCCTTTCACTCAAGCACGAGGCATTGATTAGTTTTTTTTTTTATTTGTTTCCATTAAGTCGATTCTTTTATTGTTGAAAAATAATATTTTTACGAATTTGGAATCCTCGTATTGTTATACTAATTTAGCTCTCAAATAATTTTTAAGATATCAGAAATTGGCACATCCATTTGCATAATTTAGAAGAACTTACCTAGTTACTTGTTTTATAATAATACAGATTGGCTTAACGGACTTAAGCATCCTGAATTGGAAAATATAAAATTTTATACAGTCTACCTACAATGAATTGTGTACTTCTTTCTGTTTATCAGAGTTTGTGTTAGTGGGTTAGTCGACTAAAGCGCTGTTGTTAAACCGTGTAATTACAATGTTAACTTTTAATTGATTTGATTGTTGCGAATCGTATTGGAATGTTCTCATACTAGAACATTTATTAAAATCATAGTACTTAATTGAGAAAACAATATGTATGGAGTATAGGGAAGAGAAAGATCCTGTGGGAACCTACCTACCTACTTGAGAGATCTATCTATCAAAAAATCTAAGATACGTTAAATCTGCTAATTCACATCAACTCAACGTGGCGAAAACCATAACATCTCATCAGTGGAGAAGGCTTGTGCCAAATAAGACAGTATTAACACTTCAATGCAAAGACCTCACTACAACTCTACAACTGTATCTAAATGAATGTTACATTTGAAAGTGTTTCGTTAATGAGAAGCGTAACTTCCACAAAATATTTGCAACACAATGTTGCGAATCTCGTTTCAAAATTGAATTTAACGCTGTTGAGAGCACAGACGTTTCCTGTGCAAGATTTGATGCACCTATTAGGCTTGCAACCTGAGAAATTACCTCTCATGTGTGTTTGAAGGTCACAATTTACCGTTTTTAATATTTGTCTTTCATTTTTTATGGAGGTTTAAAAATCCAATCTCCTTCTCTATTCTTTTTGAGGGGAAATATGACTTGTCTTTATCCCGGGAAAATATTTATCCCGGTAAAACTTTTTCACTAGAGTGGATCCGCGGGCGAAAGCTAGTTCATTATATAAAATAATGTATGTATTTAAGGTATTTTTTTTTATTTTTAGTTATGTCTTCATTTAATATAACTAGCTTTTGCTCGCAGCTCCACCCGCGTGAAAAAGCTTTTCCGGAATAAAAGTCCCGCTTTTCATTTTCCCGGGATAAAAAGTAGCCTATGCGTTAATCCAGGACATGATCTATACGTTTGCCAAATTTCAACGAAATCCGTTCAGTAATTTTGGAAATGTGCAGTAACAAACAAACAGAAAAACAGACAGACAGAAGAATTATAAAAATCGCTGATTCGTTTTCCGTTACTCTTCTTTAGTCACCCCCTTTCTTTTTCTCACATTTCTTTAAATATACAGACACACCGGTTCTACTGCTTTATTATATGTATAGATAGATAAATTAATTAATATGTGTATCTATCGTATAATATTTGTTTTTATTTTTGGATTTGTTACTACAGTTCCCTACCTTGTTTATCTCTGCACCACCTTAAGGTTGACTGATACAGAATGCCTACGGCATTAGGTCCGCCTATGTACATTCATTGTATATGAAGTGCATAAATAAATAAATAATTTACATCAGTGACCTAATCTACTGACATCGCCGTATCAAAAGCCTTTAGTCACAATCTAACAGTTTTAACACACTTCACAAAGCCAGACCGGACTCGGACGGTTATGCAACGAGTTGCATAAGTTTATAGACTAGGTAACACTTAGATTATCTACAAACATAGATCTTGTTGGAAAGGCTTATGTTGAAATAGAATACTCATCGATACTGGCAAAAATCTTTTATGCATTTTTATTTTTATTTTTTTATGGCATTGAATGACGAGACGAGCATGCCGTTCGATGGTAAGCGAGTACGACCACCCATAAACAGTAGCAACATCATCCAGCACCTTGAGTTACAAAGTACTGTGTGGTATTCCACTGCGCTCGTCATCCTGAGACATAAGATGTTAAGTCTCACTATGTCCTGTAGTTACACTGGCTACAATGTCCTTCAAACCGAAACACAACAGTGCATGCACACTGCAGCTTAGCGGTAGAAATAGACATTGCGGTGGTACCCACCCAGACGGTCTCTTACATATGAGAGATCTACAACCAGTAAATATACACCTTTTATTCCCAAAGGGGTAGGCAGAGGCGCAACTAGTGCTCCGACTTTTCGCCGTGCGTATTCCAGCCCATGATGTGATAAGGGGGCGAGCCTATCGCCACATGGAGCACAAATTTCAGACTCCGGGCTGATACTGAGTAGAAAAATCCATTATCACTTTACCCGACTCAGGGATCGATCCCGAGACCTCAGCATTGCAGCCGTACCGCAATACAACTACGCCACCGAGGCAGTCTATAATTATTATTTTTTTAAGTTAATTAGCAAATGCATTGATCGTTTTGGGAGGGGTGATACATATTGTAATATTAGTTATAAATGTTGATGGACGAATTTTTTTGAGTTGCGAAACTGGGGCTTTTACCTACATTTGCAACGAAAATTTCATTAAAATTGGTTAAAACATTTTCTGATATGAAACCTACATATGTAAAAAATCCGATTTCATTTTCAAATCGCATCGCTTTCATTCGAAAACTTTTTTAAAACGAGACCACTCAATAGTAGCAAAAAACTAACAAACCTTTGAAAAGGAAAATAAAGTTAACATAAAACTTGGCACAAACGCACAGAGGCCGAACAAGCACAGATTTACTTACCCTTTGAGCAGATCCAATTTATTCGGGCTAGAGGGGTTTAAAAGGTCATTTACCACGCCTGTGGATACCATTATTGTTGAAAATGTAGGAAAGTGCGTCATAAGATGTGGGGGTAATAACCCTTTAAAATTTCTTTTGTAGTAGATTCGTGATGCCAGCTATAAATGCGTCGCTTGAATGGGTCCACTGCCTGGCAAAAACCGATGTATTACTGGTTTATTCAGATTGACTGAAATAAATCAAATTCAAATATCTACGTGACTGCCTCGGTAGCGTAGTTGTATTACGGTACAACTTGCAATGCTGAGGTCTCGGGTTCGATCCCCGGGTCGGGAAAAGCGATATTGGGTTTTTTTAATCAGTATCAGCCCGAAGTCTGGAATTTGTGCCCGATATGGCAATAGGCTCGCCCCCCGGCACATCATGGGAAGGAATACGCACGGTGAAAAGTGGGTGCACTAGTTGCGCCTCTGCCTACCCCTTCGAAGATAAAAGGCGTGAGCATGCGTATGCGTCAAATATCTACGCACCTACGATGTCTCTAGCGTTGCGGTGCTTTGAGAACTATAGCGATCACGTCAGCTGAAACGTTTTACATGAACCAAACTTTTGCTATGAAAACATTTATTAAATAATTATTATCAAAACTCCCACACTTTCTTACTTTCGTTTCGAAAAAATATTCAAAAGAACATACAATATTCATGCACTAAAATATGAGAAACTGACATAAAACAATGCAAAATTCTCTCCATACACAAAAAATTGTGTGAACTACACAATGATATCGACAATGAACGAATTTCGTGTAATTAGTGGAAATGTCGCAAAGCCACGGGAACGGGGCCAATGCGCGTCTGGTAAAAACTAAAAGTCATTGTTCGCGACTGCCATTCACAATGCTTCTTGTGTGACATTGATTAAATACATTATTGTATTAAAATATGGAGTCATTTTTGTATGGAAGGCTTTTATGATTTGATAAGTGGATATATCCATCGGGTATACATAATAATATTATGAAATAACTATGTTTACTAAAAAACAGACAGGTTTAATTTCTCCTCCTGTTATAGGACTTTATTTTTTGCGTCCTCTACATAAAATAATTATGAGTTTTGATGTGACCTAATATTTTTAGAATATTCCTTAACATGTATAATTGCCATCAGCTCCATCAATGCATTGCAGCATACTTGAATCCGAGATACTATGTGGTTGATTAAAATTGTTGTAAATTTTCGGAAATACACTCCACGTAAATGAGTTATTTTCCAAAATACAATTTACGATGACAATGAGTTTTGTAAACAGTAGCTTCACTAATTGTTCTTCTGCTTACCCTATTAAATACAGGCTGAGTTATAAATGAGTTATGAGTTATCGATCGTAAAGTTCATTAACGTCAATGAATGAGTGATAAATGATCGCTTATCTGTTGTGATTACCGGGAAGAGGGAAGTATTAAAAATTGCACACTATTAATAAACAGGAACGGGATGTTTGTCATTAATTAAAATGACAATAAAATATCCAGTTCAATTCCAGATGAATGAAAATGTTCACATCTCGTTGGTTTAGGTGAGATTGCTTTAAAATGAGATTTGTTAGAAACAAAAAGTATATTGGGAATTGCCTGAAGTATATACGGTGTTGTTTTTCTAGGTAAAAGTAATCCATTTCATACACGTCAGCGATTCATGTATTACTTCTACCAAACATATTTACGAAATTTCATAATACCTATCTTTAATGTTAGTAAGAAATTAATTTACCATCAGATTCACTACCACCTCATTACCATATTAGAATAAGAAATAATGTTTTCGTATCCAAATAAATACAGATGGTTTAACCAATTATATTTGATATGTGTTTTCATACGAAAAGAAATATATTTATTTCACGTATCATCTAGGCACAGCAATTATATCAAAACCGGTACAAACATTCCATCAAATATAAATTACGCGTGAATAGAAAGCGAAATCGTTTAGCCCAAACCGAAGTGTTAATTGTCGAAAATGTTCGGGTCCTCTACTTATTTTTATTTGCTCTCGGGTTTAAGGTCACGAATGAACTGGGAAAGGTTTGATTTTTAATTTTTTAGCTGATTTCTACGGTATGATATTTGCTGCCTCGGTGGCGTAGTTGTATTACGGTACGACTGCCATGCTGAGGTCTCAGTCTAGTAGTGAATGTCTAAAATATGTTAAGGGCGTTGGCCCTACTATGAGTTATACCCGCCCACTAGACCAGTTATAATAGGTAACTGTTATTAGTCTGATTACTATAAGTGGTACGCTGTTCATAACAATATATTCTGGAAGGTTTTTAACCAAAATATAAGCGCGTACGTCAATTTATCCTTAGTAAAAAAAAATACTGCCTCAGTGGCGTATTTGTATTACGGTATGACTGCAATGCTGAGGTCTTGGGTTCGATTCTCGGGTCGGGCAGTGATATTGGGTTTTTCTACTCAGTATCAGCCCGGAGTCTGAAATTTGTGCCCGATATGACGATAGGCTCGCCCCTATCAAATCATGGGACGGAATATGCATGGCGAAAAGTGGGTGCACTAGTTGCACCTCTGCCTACCCCTTCGGTGATAACGGACGTGAGTGTGTGTGTGTGTGATATTTTTTCTACATACCTAATATTTCTAGTTAGTTAGTTTTCTTCTTAGTTTATGTATTACTATAATTTTGTCAAGTATTATAATAAAAATTATATTAAAATCTGTTAATTATATTCTACGCGTAAATTAATTACCATTTCTGTAGTTCATTATACTACAAAGAAATTTTTGTTTACCGCCATCTAGTGGTAAAAGTAAAAAAGATTAAAACTACAAGTAATTAAAATGAATGGAGTAACGGCAGCGATGAATGGAATGAGATCGTTCACACGATGATTAGATATACTTATGAAATCAAATCTAAGTGTATCACGGCTTATCAGTTATTACCGGATGATAAACGACTCTTATCTATGGGTACATTGACCCATATTTAGGCCTACTATCATAGTTATAAAAATTGGCAACTTCTGTGACGCACGAAGTCAATGAACTCCAAAAATATTAAGTTCATACATTCAATTTCTTATTTATAAATTGTTCTGGGTCATTTTATTTTTTTATATTTAAGGAATTATAAATTCCAGATATTAAAGTAATTCTTCTAAGTAAAAAATACTTGAATTATGGAAAAGAATGCTCAAAGTGGCATTTTTCCAAACGCACTACAATAGAAAGCTGGGTTCTAACAAGAGAAATCTGGAAATATGGCCATGGGCCTACGAAAATTACGATAATTATAATGTTAGCGCTAAGTACCTACACGCATTACGCGGTTTATATTATGTCATACAGTGACGGAGCCGTGACAAAGAAAAACTCGAATGTCAAATGCTAAGCCCGTGTTTACACATCATACCGACAGTTTCTAAAATGTTTAAATTATCGAACTAAAATGTCATCCAGAATAGGATATAATTATTACATCTATGATGTTATACCTCTCAGGTCAGCAATTACGCCATTCAAATGCCGACCACAAGACGTACTAATTTGTTTATATTTAAGTTCTTATAGAACTTTTTTATCTTTTGCAATTACAATGTCAATTTGACAGCAACATTTTGTTAATAACAAAGATAATGTCATGAACTATTACGGGCACGCACACACTATAACTTGTTGAAGAGTAACATTATAATGAAACTAATAGTTGCGGAAATTGCAGAAGCATCAGGTTCTTAGTAGTATAGATTGCAATTGCGCGGCGCCTTAAACGTCATGGTAACATTTTAAAATTTAATGTTTTGGAGAAACCCAACGTGTGAAACAAGTTTTAAGACGTAAAAAAAACATACTTATAATTAGACACAAATAACTAAGCTTCCATGTATAGAGTTAGCGGAAAAAACGATATACGGAACGATATACGATATCAAACGGTGATTTACCTATACAATTCAAGACAGATAGAAAACCTAACACAGGTTTGCGAAGAAATTTTTATACGCAATTAAGTAATGTTTTAAATTGGCGTCTTAGCTAGTGCGTCATTTAATTTGAATTTTAAGTGGTAAGTTTGAGAAGATACTTTAATGTATCTTAAAAGTAAACGCAGTCGCTTCTAAACGGATTTGAATGAAAACAGTTGATCACGTCCTGGATTAACATCTAGGATATGTTTTATATCCGCCCGGATAGCGACCACGGTACATTAGGTGTTAAAAACCGCCATATGTAGTGAGCCGCGTTTCGGGATCACCCTGTTATATCCGGTTCAAACAGGCCGGCATAATTGTGTCGATCGACACTCTATCTAAAGCTCTCTCCGCTTACCATCGGGTCGCGTGGGGTCACTTTACAGTGCAGTATAAAAAAAATAGTAATGTACGATTATTTATGATTTTATTAAATTAATGAATAGAATGTAACCTTTAGTCCGCGAAGCTAATTTGTTAAAAGCGTACAGCGATTAAACTCTTTACTTTTTACCAGGTTGTTTTAAAATCAATTACTCAATTCAGGTCCCTTGGGAATGCACTTAATTTGTTATATAGAATTACAGTCCCGGTAGACATGATCGCCCTAAAAAAGTTTGCAATTCAAATAGAGTTGAAAGTAGCACATACACACTCACGCCCTTCATCCCCGAAGGGGTAGGCAGAGGCGCAACCAGTGCACCCACCCTTCGCCGTGCGTATTCCACCCCATGATGTGATAGGGGGCGAGCCCATCGCCATATCGGGCACAAATTCCAGACTTCGGGCTGATACTGAGTAGATAAACCTAATATCAATCTGCCCGACCCTGGGATCGAACCCGAGACCTCAACATTACAGTCATGCCGTAATACAACTACGCCACAGAGGCAGTAAAATAGCATGCAATATATTATAATTTTTAGCGAACATTTATGTCCAGTCACGCAATTGGTTCATAGATGTTATTTTCACCTTTAATGAAATAAAATACGGTTGTCCAATCAACCGTATTATTACCTTAGTGTATTATAATATCTGTGTCCTAATTACTTTAAATATATTACGACAAAATAAAATTGCGTTGGCTAATATTCCCTCGGCGGCTTCTTAGATATAGTCCGACATAATTAGGGAGCCTTTTATTCCTGACCTTCTCACAGGCTTTACATTCCACCTGCCTTTATTCCACATTAATATGGGGTCGGCCCAAAACCCAACCAACTGCTTGACGTCAACTCTCTCTGGAGAAGAACTCACAGATGTAATTAAAATATTAGTGTAAACACCAACTATGTAGTATAATTTTAGTTTAGTTTATTACCAACTTAAAAGTACTGGAGTGTTCTATGTAGGTACTTCATATTCATACAATTTTCTTTCATGCCAACATTGAATACTATTCATAGTATGATAAAGGTTACTTAAATTAATTAATTTAAGTAACCTTTATCATACATATTAATTTTTTTTTTGTTTCAGGTAACGCGTTCACGATAAATAAAACTTGGTAACACTTCAAGTATTTTTTAACTGAATAAGATTATCATTCCGCTCGCCAGTAGGTTTCAAGATTGCGCACGTAATTTGTGAGCACTCTAAGAAGTACATGTCTCCACCCAGAATTTACACTAGGCAGACTATTTCACCAAAGCAAACCATTGATCACACACTCCAGCAGATAACAGCAGAACATTATTCAAGGCATATTTGTTTATATTGGCGAAGGGTAATCATACCTCGTCGATAGTAGTATCAGGTGCAGAAGGGTTACTTTGCCTTGAACAGATAAACAAGAATGTAGGATGCCGGACTTGTAGGATACCGGACTTGTAGGATATCGGACTTGTAGGATGCCGGACTTGACTAAACTGGTTCAAAAAATGGAAGGCATGTTCTACTTCTAAACACGTAGGCGCCAAAATGATAATTGCTCAACATAGATATACTAGAAGTGTTGACAGTATCACAATGAGCAATCTTTTGAAAGTAAAAGTTGAAACGCGCTCAAGTTTCGAACGTTCAAAGCATTAAGAAACATTAAATTTTAGTTTTATTGGTTATTATCTAAGAATATATTGTTTAACAAGTTATGTAATGCATTGGTCTTAATATTATTCTATTTTTATTTAAGACTAACTGCCTACCATTGAAAATACATGAGTAACTTTAAACTAGTTTTTGAAGTTATACTTCTTTTGGCGCGTTAGGGAAAAATGATGAGAGTAAACTTTTACGATGCGCGCGCACACCGTCATGAAAAACCGACACACTGAAGTTAGCTATAGTCAACATTTTAATTTTGAATTTTGAACGTAGAATAAGGGGAAAGATATTGAAGTTATACTTCTTTTGGCGCGTTATTTAAAAAGATTTTTATCTTGTTACGCCAAAGAACTATAACTTCTAACACGTGTACATAAGTACACACACACTTTTTTTCTTCAGAAATAAATAGTAACCTATATTTTTAGAACATAGTCCACTTGTATGTATAAAAAAATGATACGCATCAGTAGAACGGTTTATACATAATGCCCTAATTAACATCTCAAATCAGTATCACTGTCTCTACTCTTCCGGCGCTTTATATGCACCTGGCGGCTTATATGTACAGTCAGCAGCATAAATATCTGTACAAAATCAAAATTTCAAATTGCCTATATACGCGTTAAGTTAAACTGAAACATTTTTTCTTCGTTTGAAGTAAAGTAAATTTCTTTTATTTTATTTATGTGAAGAGAAAAAAATAGATAAGTAAGAACAAAAAAGTATGTAGGCAATTTGAAATTTTGAATTTGTTCAGCTACTTATGCTGCTGACTGTACATATACTTCCGAGCCATATATTATACTCAATATAATTCAATTGTTCGTAAAAAAATTCTCTCGGCTCCTGATAAGATAACTCTTCAGTCACACATTTCTCATGACCAAAATCAGTCTGGAAAATATGATCTTGCTCTCACATATAGATAAATAAAAGGAGCACTTATCTTTAAAAATCGAATCTCAAATCGCCAAATGGCTTGCATTTAAGTGCTCGCCCACAATGTCTATTCCAGAAAAACGAATAAGATCGATTTGGCTCTTAAGAAAAACAAATAAACGCTTTCGCATTGTAGCCATTTAGTTGCGTAACACTTTAAATATAGCTTATAATGCTCTTTGAGAGTTAATTTGTTGTTTGTTTGATTTATTTAATCGACTATAAATTCATTTATTAATCATAATTTGCTAGTCTGCCATTTTTCATTGTGAACATATTCAACTGTTAAATGTGGTTTTCGATTTTTTTTTACGCAAAATGTATACCCATTTGTCTTGGTTTATCAGGTTTCCATTTAACATAATCTAACAACACTCCAAAGAGACGCATCTCTACATTCTCTATCAAATTCATAATGAGGAATTGGAAATGCATGAATACCGATCTTCAGCAGTGCGCAACACTATACAAAATATTGGGTGAAGTCCTCACAGTGGTTGACGAAACCCCAGTGACCGTCCTGAGCCGAGGTTCGTTACCCGTTAGTGGGTTGCCCTCAGCATGGTTACTTAAATCAAGGGTTGCGAGCGCCTAAAGCGTTCACCCGAAAGTCCGGTGTGGCTAGAAAAGCCGACTCGCGTCGGGCTACTGGCAAGCGGGGCCATTCATAAAAAAAAGGACGAGGCAATGCCGACTTACTAAACTAGATGTGTTTATAATAATTAACCCTATTCTAATTAAGATTATATATCTTTCTGTCACAGTAAAAGACTGATTAAAGCTTTTGTTATGCGACCACATCAATTTCTCAGTCTCTATTCTGTTCCTTTGAGGCCGGCAGAACATCGGCAGAACATCGGCCGGCAGAACATCCATTATAATTCTTATATGGCCAGTGAAGATTACTTAACATCAGTCATCTTCTTGTATATTTTTCAATCTATACTAATATATAAAGCTGAAGAGTTTAATTGTTTGAACGCGCTAATCTCAGGAACTACTGGACCGATTTTGCAAATTCTTTCACTAATAGGAAGCTACATTACTCCTGAGTGCTATAGGCTACTTTTTAACTTTTCTAAAAACTTTTCTACGTAGGCGGAGCCGCGCGCAATGCTAGTCTTTTATAAAAAAACGGTCACCATAGACAAAAGTCGGTCAAAACATTCCAGAACAAGATACATACGGTTTACATAACCGAGGTAAAAGTTGTGCTAGAACGCAAACTGATTACTGGGCAATGTGTCGTAGAATTAGAGCCATTAGACGCGATTTGCCCGCGGTCGGTGCGTGGTTTGCGTGTAATATGAGCGTGCTACAATTGGCGCATATCTCTGTGAAACGAGATGTCTTGGGTTCTACGCTTGAGTCATAGAATCTCGTGATCTTGTTTTGTGGAATATTAAGCTTTAGTGATCATTCATTTTGTATCAGGAATATTGTTGCGAATTTGTACTTGGTATAATACAGGCTCAGTTAAGTTTGTACATAGTTGGGTCTACCTATCTTTTTGGAGACAAAAACGTGAGCATAGTACATTCACATATTTTATAATAGTATCATTAATGATACAATATATATAGAGTAACACAAAATGTACAGGAATATCATAAAAAATCTTCAAGTCACTTCTAGCAAAACTTTTGCTCTCCATTTCAATAATGCGATGCAATACAAGCCAATACTGTTAAGTAATAGAGATCAGTAAGCCAATTACGTACCGTCAAAAATATTGCTCGATAATTTCGTATTGATCTTATTATGTATCTTATGTAATAACATTTAGAATTCAATTTAAATCTTGTTACGAGGTCAGGGGTGATTGTAAAGTTCATATCAACGAATGGCAGCGTATTAGCCTTTAAAATCGATGAGATCGTACCTTCTAATTCGTTCTTTGTATTTTGATTTGAAAATTATTTATTACTAGTGACCCGCCTTGGCTTCGCAGGGGTAGTATAATAATCTATTATAGCAGTAATCTTTAAACAGGGTTTCAATATCAGCCCGGAGTCTAAAATTTGGGCCCGATATGTCAAAAGGCTCGCCTCCTGTCACGCTTTTTTTACAATAAAATACATTTTTTTCTTATTTACACTATTCTTAACTCAAATTTATTTTCAATTTTTTAGTTGGATTTTCTATAAAGCGTGTTTTTTAGTTTTTTTAAACTATTATTTATTTTGAATAATTTAGTTCTGTTCTATTATTGTCCAACAAATGTCACAAAAAAATATATATTGTCAAAAATCTCATTTTGCAAATTGAATAATGGCATAATCTTATCAAATTAGTGTATTGTTATCGGTCCTCGACAAACCTACAAAGTTTGAATGAAATCTGACCGTTTAAAGTGGGTCAAAATCGCGCCCAAAGGAGTCTGAGAGTTACAAACATACAAACATACAAACAAACATAAAAACATACAAGTGAAGCTAATATAAAGCGTGTAAAAAAGGGACCAGTTTCAAGTCATTTTATGACGATAACTTAATTTTTGGTTGTTTCGAATTGTGTCGTTTTCGTTCTATAGGTGCTAGATGTTAAGTCTCATAATGCCTAATAATTACGCTGGTCTCAATGTCCTTTAAACAGGAACACAATACACACATGCACGCTGCTGCTTGACTTTTGCTTCTTCTGTTATTATGTTTGTGTTTTCAGCGGTAGAACCACTTCAAAATGCATTTGCACAAATGCTGCCCCACTATACAGAATTGGGTTAACAAGTGACTGCAACGAACTTTTTTTGGAGTTAAAAATCATAAATATTTACACCGGCAAACCTGTTCCGTCAGAAAAATCTATACAAAAACTCAACCTTTCATAATTCAGTTGCTGGCGCCTCTATACACTAGCTTACAGAATTACTATTATGATATAACTAAGTGTAAGCGTTTGTAACAAGGCTATAAAATTTCTATAACTATGATATAACTAATTGACTAGATATTTCTGGTACTGGCAGTATATTTTGTACTGAAGGGGATAGTGACCACCAAACATGACTATTCGGTCTGTAGTATCTCCAAGTATTCACTTGGATAATGGCCAACATACAAGTGGGGGAAAACCGCTACAGCGATTGCAACCAACAAGTCGCTCTCGTGACCAGCCAGAGTACGACCAGTAAAACAAGCTGTCATAATTCTTTCGACTGTCTAGATATTTTCCTTCAGTAATTATAATTATTAAGCCGCGATAGCCTAGTTGGGAGTGGAACGGACTGCCGAGACGAATGTCCGCAGGTTCAAAACCCAAGGGCATACACCTCTGACTTTTCTAAAAAGTTATGTGTGTATTCTTTGTGAATTATCGCTCGCTTTAACGGTGAAGGAAAACATCGTGAGGAAACCTGCATACCTGAGAAGTTCTCTGAATTTCGAAGGTATGTGAAGTTCGCCAACCCGCACTAGGCCAGCGTGGTGGACTAAGGCCTAAACTCTCTCAGTTTAAGAGGAGGCCCGTGCTCAGCAGTGGGCAGTATATAATACTGGGCTGGTATGGTATGGTATGGTAATTATAATTATTAACATGTTATCATTAATTGTAATAGACTTATCATCAGTAGTGTCATTACTATGCCAAGAAAGAAGAATCTCATGTTAACAGCCTATATGTGAATGTTTCTACTGAAATAAAGCGGCCTCAAGACACTTTTATTTCCTCGTTAGCTCTTGTTACTTCGCAACGGGGCGTATATCTCCGCCTACAAAACCATTTATCGCCGTTTTACTGTTCATTTCCAACATCATGTGAATTTTATTGTGGATACAATAATAGACAGCTAAAATAAAATTCATAAAAAAAGGATTATTTTTTTTTGATATCTAGACGGTAAAGTAGTGCTCCAGCAATTCTTTAAAAAACTTTATATAAAACATCGCCATGTGATATTTTGAATTACAACGACTATATTTTAACCGACTCCATAAATAAAAGGACGAGCCACTAAATTTGAAGCGTTTTTTATTTATTCGGTTTTCTTTTTCTTCTTCTTCTTCAGCCTTTAGAAGTCCACTATTGAACATAGGCCTCCCCCAAAGATTTCCAGACCTCGGTTTTACTCGTAGTTAACCTGAATATTTATAGTCAAATAGACACACACACTCACGCCTTTTATCCGCGAAGGGGAAGGCAGGGACGCAACTAGTGCACCCACTTTTCGCCGTGCGAATTCCGACCCATGATGTGATAGGGGGCGAGCCTATCGCCATATCGGGTACAAATTTCAGACTCCGAGCTGATATTGAATAGTGTGCAAGCACACAAGACGACGGCGGGCAGCGGGGGTGAGACGGTTGGGCGGCCGAGGAGAAGGCGAACGGGACCGACGGGTCATTAGCTAGCAAATCAATGTCGCGAGCACACTAGTTAATTGTACATTATAATAATTAACAAATAAACATCTAATTGAATATCACGAGTACATTTATTGACCACTGCTTATACATGGTCCTTCGATGCCTACTTAACCATCAAGTAAATCAAGACAATTGGACTCGCAGCGAACTAGTACAGAACAACGAAGCCCGAGAACACGTGCCACATTTGTCACAAGTCGTCACGAAAAACGCCGATTCATCGTCGTTGGAGGACAATTAATATCGCCAGCAAACGTGGCATCAAAAAGGGTTTGGTTTATGCAGTCGTGAGTACGAACCGATTATATTCCTATATTAAATACCATAATATTCCAGCTTCCTATACCTATTATTTTCTACAGCAAGTATCTCTCATTTAAATATTATATATTAATCCATCTTGTAAAGGTGATTATCAAATTCAATATAAGTAAATTAGGAGTGAATATAATTATATTCATTGGATCCAACGCGTTAAGTTTTATTAGAACACTTCCAATTCCATCGAACGTTTATCGTACTCATATTCAATTAGTTAGTTTCATTCACCGCAAAAACTCCAAAGCGTGGCGCGCCTACCCACATACAAATAATATTATATACCTACATATTCGCAATTATATTAAAATATGGAAAAGAGAGTACAATTGGTAGCTTCCGATACACACGATGAGGTTGAAACGCGACTCAATACTTTAAAGAAAAGACGATCGGCGTTTAAAGGAAAAGTTACTATTTTAAAAAACTACATTGATTCATTAAAAACGAAACAAACTCTGTCAGAAATAGAATTATTACAGTTAAAAAATCGTTTAGAGTCCTATAAACCAGTGTTGAAAGACTTTGAAAAAAATCAATCATTAATAGATGACATCACTGACGTTTCAGACGAGCAGCTGAAGGAACGGGAATTATTCGAAACGGAATATCAAATTCAACTCGCCTTCGCTATGCAGCTGATACGAGACAATGAGTCGACTAACATCGCTGACGAGGTGGAACAAACTACAAATGCATCTGGTACCAAAGCTTACATAAAATTACCAACCATTGACCTTCCACACTTCTCAGGTGAATATCGCAATTGGCTAGAATTCAGGGACACATTTGAATCGCTTATACACAAGAATGCTTCTTTAGACAATATACAAAAATTTCATTACCTTCGCGCTTCGCTGCAAGAAGAAGCAGCTGAGGTCATAGAATCATTAGAATTGTCAAGTAATAATTACAGAGTGGCTTGGGACCTTATTAAGGACACATACAATAACACACGTCAGTTGATAAATAAGCACCTGCGTGCATTGTTTAATATTAACACCGTGAAAAAGGAATCTGCTTCGGAATTGAAACAAATAGTATATACGGTTAGTAAAAACATACGAGCACTCGATAGCTTAGGAGAAACTACACAGTATTGGGACACATTAATTATTTATCTCATTACAAGTAAATTAGATTCAACGACACTAAGGGACTGGGAAGAACATATGAACACTCTGCCTCAAAAGCCTATTCTTCAAAATTGCGTAAGTTTTTTAAAGAATCGTGTTGACCTTTTACAAAATCTAGACAGTACCAAATTAGATGTTCCAATCACTAATAACCAGTTGAATGTTAAGACACATCAAAATGGCACACACACTCAGACAAATTCACGCCTCAGTCCTAATTGCCCATTATGTAAACACCAACATCATTTGTTTTCGTGTCCAGTGTTTAGGCAAATGCCAATAGAAACAAGAATTGAAAAGGTATCAAAGTTAAATGTGTGTTCAAACTGTTTATATCCTGGGCATGAAGCAAAATCTTGTCGAAGCAGCACATGTAAATACTGCTCACTTAAACATAATACTATGTTGCATTTAGAAAGGCCTAAAGGGTCTCCAACTACACTCACTGCCACACAAAACTCATCAGTATTACTATCAACTGTACTAGTAAATATATGTGATAATAATGATATAATTCACACCGCAAGAGCCTTGTTAGATAACGGTAGCACTTCCAGTTACATTACAAAAGATTTATGTACTCGGCTTGGCCTTCCTCTAGAACCGATTCAAGGCTATGTTTCGGGCATCAATCAGCAACAATCAACCATATTTCATCGCACAAATATACACATAAAATCATTGCACAATTCATTCACAATTCCCTTATCATGTCTTGTTCTAGATAATATCTCTCATGCCATTCCTAGTATGCGCATTACAATGGAATATATCAGCTTACCTAAGCATATAATACTAGCTGATCCACAATTCCATGAGCCAGCGCCGGTAGACATTTTACTCGGTGCTGATGTTTTTTGGCACATAATCGGCACTGGTAGAATTCAATTAGGTAAACAACAGCCTACATTACAAGAAACTGAATTTGGATGGTTAGTGTCGGGAAGCATACCCAACAATTATAATCGTACAAATAACACATGTTTTTTCACGTTAGATAAACCTGATCACCTAGCGCGTTTTTGGGAGTTAGATAGTCTCTCATCTCAGGCAAGCGATTCCTGTGAATCAGACATATGTGAGACTATTTTTAATAACACTACTACTCGACAAAGTGATGGTAGATTCGTAGTAACTATACCATTCAAAAAATCACCGGAATATCTGGGTGATTCATATTATCAAGCCAAAAAACGATTTCTCGGATTAGAACGGCGTTTAAATGCAGATAAACAATACAAGCAGCAATACTGCAACTTCATTACAGAATACATAAATCTTGGTCATATGACCCTAAACAACATGTCACATAACTCATGCAGGCATTCATCCCATATGCATTCAAACACATATACCAATTCAAGCATTAGCACAAATTCATTAATCAATGCATCTCAATCTAAATACAACATACACACAAACAACATTCCAGCATACTATTTACCACACCATGGCATTATTCATGAGTCAAGTACCACAACAAAATTCAGATCAGTATTTGACGGTTCTGCAAAAACATCTTCTAAATTATCGCTCAACGATATACAATTCGTGGGCCCAGTTATTCAAGACGATTTGATATCTATACTTATCCGCTTTCGGCAACACAAATATATAATATCAGCAGATATCGAAAAAATGTATCGTCAAATCGCCCTCGTTGAACACCAAAAACCCTTGCAACAAATCATTTGGAGATATAATACCACAGATCCATTACAGACATACACTCTTAACACGGTTACTTACGGCACAGCCTCAGCGCCATTCCTGGCTACACGATGTATTAAGCAAATCGCATTAGACTGTTTTCACACAGAACATCAACAAGTTTACAATGCAAACAAAAAGGGCAGCTACGATCGTAAGTTAGTATCCGAGATTATAATGCATGATTTTTATTGTGATGACCTTTTGTCAGGTTCTGATAACGAAGAAACCCTTCTAGAAATAGCTACGGGAGTCTATACAGAATTAAAAAATATCAATTCCCGCTGAGAAAATGGTTGTCAAATAGTAATACAATTATAGAATCATTTAAATCTTGTAATTCGAATAACACAACAATAATTAATCTAAGCTCCAATGATCCTTCAAAAACTTTAGGCATTTATTGGAACGTGCATAATGATACAATTACTTACACGGTACATTTACACATGACAACCTCAGTTCAAATTACAAAACGCATTATTTTATCCACAATAGGACACATCTTCGATCCACTTGGTTTAATAAGTCCGTGCATACTTGAGGCCAAGATAATCATGCAACAAATGTGGTCACTTAATATAGCATGGGACGACGAAGTCCCACATTCAATACAAACACAGTGGTACAGATTCCTTAATTCGTTATCACTTATCAATCAGGTAACTATCCCTCGGCGCGCATTCCACGACTCACTACGCAATATAGAAGTGCATACATTTTGCGACGCATCGCAACACGCTTATGGTGCTTGCGTATACATACGAAGTCATAGCAACGACGGCCGCGTTCATATGCAGCTGTTAATGGCTAAAGGAAGGGTCGCACCTCTAAAAACATTAACGATACCGCGACTGGAACTATGCGCCGCACTAACTGGCATTAATTTGAGCAAAAAGGTTTTGCTCTCACTGCGCGACAAAAGAGAGAATTGTAAATGTCACTATTGGAGTGATTCAGTAATCGTCTTGTCGTGGATTAATTCACCAATACATAAACTAAAATCATTTGTTAATCATAAAGTATCAGATATTTTAAAACACAGTGATTCACAATCATGGTACTACGTGCCAACTAAACATAACCCAGCTGACATCATAACCAAGTGTACTACACCGCAACAATTAATTAATTCAACTTTATGGTTCTCGGGGCCGGAATTTCTTAGGAATGATGACAACATCAGCTGGCCAGATCAACCCAGCCATCTCAGTGTTTCTGACCTACCAGAAATCCGGTCCCGATGCCACTTCTTACACACATCCAATCAGAACTCTTTTGTTTACAATTTTTCAAATTACAATAAGCTTGTACGCATTACTGCCTATATCTTACGTTTCACTTATGCTTGTTCAAACAAACAAACTGTACTTAACACACACATACGTGGAAGCAGAGGAAATATTATAGCTTTATCAACTTCCGAACTGGATCGAGCTAGGTTTATCTTGGCGAAACTGATTCAGCAGGATTTATTCCCCGAGGAGTACACATTGCTCTCGAAGGGCGAACAATTACCTTCACAACATAGACTTAACTCCCTTAATCCGTTTTTCGATGACAATAAACTAATTCGCGTAGGAGGAAGGTTAGCTAACTCACCTTACTGCTATGACAAAAAATTTCCAATTTTAATACATGCTGATCATTACTTAACTAAAGTCATGTTCACCACATATCATTTATCTCTTTTACACGCTGGTCCCCAGCTACTGCTCGCACATATTCGCCAATTATATTGGCCTATATCAGGTCGCAATTTAGCTAGAAAAACTACGCAATCTTGCATTACTTGTAAACGATATAAAGGAAAAACAGTGACACCTATAATGGGTCAATTTCCAGAGCAAAGATTACATGCAAACTTTATATTTAGCAATGTAGGAGTCGATTATGCAGGACCAATCATCATCAGTAACCGCAAGGGGCGTGGAAGCGTTTCAATTAAAGCCTATATTTGCATTTTCGTTTGTTTTGCAGTAAAGGCAGTGCATTTGGAGTTAGTCACAGACCTAACAACAGAGTCATACATAGCTGCAATGAATCGATTCATATCTCGTAGAGGCAAACCCAATAACATCTATTCAGATAACGGTAGAAATTTTGTAGGGGCTGCCCGCGTAATTACTAACTTTATTAAACAATTTGGTACATCTATTTATAGCCGCGCCGCAGAACAAGGTATTGCATTTCATTTCATTCCCCCATATGCGCCTCACTTTGGAGGATTATGGGAAAGCACTGTTAAGTCAGTTAAGTATCATCTCAAACGAGTTCTGGGATTGGCAAGTCTGACATATGAGGAAATGTACACATTACTTGTTCAAATAGAGGGAATTCTCAATTCCCGACCTCTTACGCCTCTTTCATCTGATCCATCCGATCTTTCAGCTCTTACCCCGTTCCATTTTATCATTGGTCGTACTCTAACTGTCCTTCCATACCCGCAGATGCCAGACTGCGAACCCAATCGGTTGCTAAGGCATCAAAGAGTGGAATTACTTCGACAGCACTTTTGGAATCGCTTTAATAAAGAATATATTTCTCTGTTACATCAAAGAACGAAATGGCAGCGGTCGAAGGGTGTGATATCGGAGGGATCCTTGGTCATCGTAAAAGACGAAACACTACCTGTAGCACAATGGCCCTTGGGACGCATAATAAAGGTCCACCCAGGACCTGATGGACATGTACGTGTGGCGGACATCAAAGTCAGCGGAGGCACTATCAGGAGGGGATTCACGAAGATTTGTCCAATTTTGGAAGATACATCATAATCATACTCTACTGTCGGCCTGGGAGTATGTGCAAGCACACAAGACGACGGCGGGCAGCGGGGGTGAGACGGTTGGGCGGCCGAGGAGAAGGCGAACGGGACCGACGGGTCATTAGCTAGCAAATCAATGTCGCGAGCACACTAGTTAATTGTACATTATAATAATTAACAAATAAACATCTAATTGAATATCACGAGTACATTTATTGACCACTGCTTATACAAATAGAAAAACTCAATATCACTTTGCCCGACCCGGGGATCAAACCCGAGACCTCAGCATTGCAGTCGTAATACAACTACACCACCGAGGCAGTCATGATCCGCAAAATTAAATAAATAACCGTTCATAGTGCATGATAATTCCTTCATTTCGAAGTTGTGCTTAAACCTTTCTAATATTTATAAGTTTTGAGGTAACCTTCTGTTTAATAAGTGAGTACACAGGCATAATCGTAGTGTTAATTTGTTGCCTGTGTTTGAATACTTAGGATCTTTGCAACAACAAACTTAAGTAAATATTTGGAAATTGTTTGTGCGAATTTGAGAATGCATTTCTCGGCATCATTAATACGCGAGTTGGAATAATGCTGTGATATTTATACAAAAAGTGAGCGATAGCCTAGTTGGGAATCGAACGGTCTACCGAGCCAATGTCCGGAGGTTCAAAACCCAAGGCACACACCTCTGACTTTTCGAAGTTAGGTGTGTATTGTTTATCAATTATCGTTCGCTTTAACGGTGAAGGAAAACATCGTGAGGAAACCTGCATATCTGAGAAGTTCTCTATAAGAATTTCGAAGATTTGTGAAGTCTGCCAACCCGCACTAGGCCAGCGTGGTGGACTAAGGCCTAACCCCTCACAGTAGTAGAGGAGGCCCGTGCTCAGCAGTGGGCAGTATATAATACAGGGCTGATTGCAATTGTACAAAAATAAAAAACAGGCAGCATATTCTATAATATAGTGTTCTTGCCATGTTTTTTTAACCCACGACAAAAAAGTGGGGTGTTATAAATTTAGGGTGTGTATCTGTGTATCTGTATGTCTGTCTGTGGCATCGTAACTCTCAAACGAATGGACCAATCTTGACGCGGTTTTTTTGTTTGAAAGCTGATATGATCGCGATGGTTCTTAGTTATAATTTATGAAGATCTGTTCAGGCGTTTGAAGATTATCAGCTCATTTCTAATTTAAAAAGCCCGATTGAATTTAAATTTGGTGAACTGTGACTTCGGCAGTATTTTCAAACATGAGCTGATGCTGCAGCATCAAGTAGTCTGCGGGATACCCAACTCCTTAGCAACTTATAGCGGATATAGCGTGTTTGGGCTCATAAGGATGGTCTCATCGAGAAGGTGTTAGATAGTTGATTACCAAGGCCCCATCATGGAGAATAAAATAATTTAAAAAGGTTGAAATAAAAATTAAATTATAATTAAAATAACCCCCGACACAAAAATCTCTAAAAAGTAAACTAATAAAAGTGTTTTTGTCGTTTAAGTACCTAGTAACATTTTGAGCCAAGCGTCCTCACGTCGGGGGACCGAATTCCGGACCAGGGAGATGAAAATACTTCTTTAGCGGTCCCCCGACGCGACAACGCTTGGGTCAAAATATTACTTTTTATAGATTTTTGTGTCGGGGGTTATTTTAATTTAGTTTTTTTATGTACACATTTCAATGAGACCGAGGCGGACTCTACCGACGGCGATTCTTCAGCTGTTGCGAACACATTTTCAGTCACAGAAAAATCGATTTAACTGGGAATCGAATCTATAACCCACTCAGGACCAACGCTTAAATCCACTAGACCAATGAGATAAAAATATCACAATGAAATCCTTAACCTAATACAGCACTAATTAAGCATTACAACACAATGTAGAGAATTAGGATTTTATCTTATGGAGCGTTAGTGCCCGAACAGCAGTGTCGTAATCATATTCTCGTACAATACATTTCGACATAAACGCTGGTTCACATCGGACCAACGGTTTTGCCGGTGCGGTTAGACGTTCGCATAACACGTATTTAGGGATGTAGGAAATTTAAAGTGTAACGGTGGTTTATGTCGTAAACTGCTCTGAAGTTGTTACCCAAAGTATGCAGCACTTTTCTGTACATCGAACATAAATTAGGGGGCCGGTCAAAAAACAAAGTCAAGTCAACGAGGGGCCATATAGTTGCTGGCTTTACTGGAAGGACCGATAGTGCTATAGCTAGGTATTTATGGTTTTAGGGACTCGCGCCAATTATTATTTTGTCTACTCTCATCGCCATACATGCTTACATAGTATCACGTCTATGTTCTATAGGGATAGGCACAGACTATGGATTGCCACTTGGCTCGATTTTAGGATACTTCTCTTGCTTCCTCCGCCTCCATCAATATTTTCATGCATTACCGCCGGTTTAGGGTACTTTTGACCTCGTCTTTACGATGAATGTTAGATATCTGATATTTGAAGGTTCGGTGCGGTCGATCCCTACCGGCACTTCTATCCACATTTGCCTTATATATCTTCTTTGTCAATCTTCTATCATCCATCCTCTCCAAATGCCCAAACCACCTCAGGTCACTACATCCTGTCACTCCACACATGTCCATCACCGTAGTATTCTAACGCTATCACTCATAATCATCACCAATTAAGAATAATATTTGATATTTAAATAACTTTTCTTTTGTTATTGAATCATAAAAAACCTGACCTAGCTACAGTGTTGCGGACCCTCAGGGTACATAATTTTAAATTCGCACGTTTCGGCCCGGATTCCGGCTTATATTCCGGTCCGGTATAGTGTGCACTAGCCCTAACTATCTATTCATCTCGTTTCACATCACTCCACTACATTTTATTTGCCTATTATTTCTATTTTTGATGTTGAAATGGCTTGAATGCCCATATATTGTTTGAAATATAATAATGGCATGCACATTTTAAAAGGATATTGCCTTTTATATAGTAATATTTACGTAACATTATGTAGTAACGTCCGGTTTAGTGACTCAATTTTTATGAATATTTAAAAGATTGATGCTCTTGAATCCTAAAGAAATTTTTAATTGGTGAGAAAGAATGTACTTTGTAACCGTATTTTGTATTGGAACGCAACCATCCCATTCGTGGTGGAAAACCCCACACGATGGCGGATACAATGATGGCAGATATATTGTCTGACTGGGTACGTCACTGCAGCGATCATCATACGTGTTCATGCCTAAAATCCACCACAATGGGTTTTTCTAACCACTAATTTTCCTGAATTACCGGGTATACATCCGGAACACAACCGTGAGCAAAACCTCATCGCTTAATCAATCTCATTTGAAACCCCTTCATATAACAAAGTATTCATGCTCTATAGTCTTCAAGTATTCATTAAGAAACTTATTTATTAAAACATAAACTTACGAAGACTGTGCGTACGTTATGCAACGGTCGCACATTCTATCATTAATGCAACAGAACAATTACTACCGAGCCAGGCACGGAGCGCAGGAAGCGGGGGTCACGACCCCTATTAACTTGAAATTGATTGTGAATGAAACTTCAAGTCTAAGTATAACATAAGTTATAGTGTTGATTTCTTATTCATATTATGTTTAGCAGATATTTTCTACCGCCAAGCAGCAGTGTGCATGCACTGTTGTGTTTCGGTTTGAAGGACATTGTAGCCAGTGTAACTAAGGGACATAATGAGACTTAACATCTTATGTCTCAGGATGACGAGCGCAGTGGAATGCCACACAGTACTTTATAACTCAAGGTGCTGGATGGTGTTGCTACTATTTATGGGTGGTCGTATCGCTTACCATCACGCGAACGGCATGCTCGTCTCGTCATTCAATGCCTAAAAAAAACAATTTTCTTCCTCTTACAATTTAGATGGAGTAAGAATTATATCGTCAGTCACGTGTTGATTTAGTTTATTTTTGAAAGGTTGAAAGGAATGATCTCCTAGCGATGAGTCAAAGAACCGAGTCGTGTTGAAGACCATGTCTAAGATTCTGCCTCCAAGTTATGAATTTCTGAATTCGCAAAGATATTTCCAACTCCTTCTATTTGATTAATTTCGTTGCGGGTTAAGATTAATTAGTGCTCTCAGAAACTCGCCGAGTTTTACAGATCAGTGTCACAAAATGCCACTGCCGATCCGTGCTTACAGGAGTTGCAGTTGTGGCTGTGAATGCGGAATAGTCTCGTTCTCGAAGTTATTTATATAGTCATGTCATAGCGTCTTACTATCAGAATTTTAATAAGGCAAATATTTTTAACTGACGAAATAAAAACTGAGGAAGGTTCTCAAGTCGAGGTACATATATATTTTTTTGTTATATACGACCACGCATAACTTTTTACAGATTAGCCCGATTTTAATATTTCTATTTTTATTGGATAGGATATACCTCAAAATTGGTCCCATGTAAATTTGGAAACGAAATCTAATTTAGGCATCATCTCAAAATATGCGTATATATTAGTTATTAAGGTTAATTAGAAAAAGTTTACTATTCTTTGCTTTTCAGTTTTTTCGGCGGTTTATTTTTTTACACGCTTTATATTAGCTTCACTTGTGTGTATGTATGTTTGTATGTTTGTAACCGACTACTTTGGGCGCGATTTATTTTTAGTGACATCTGTTGGACCATAGTAGAATTACAACTAAACTGGCTACTCTTATGCGTAAAAAAATTCTACTTGTCACAAGATGGCGCTTTCGTTTTTAGTGACATCTGTTGGACAATAGTAGAACAGAACTAAAAAAATTAAAATAAACAATAGTTTTAAACAACTAAAAAACACGCTTTATAGAAAACCCAACTAAAAAATTGAAAATAAATTTGAATTAAGAATAGTGTAAATAAGAAAAAAATGTATTTTATTGTACAAAAAAGCGTGGGGTGCATGGTGTCAATAGTTATAAATATTTTATTGACAGATAATATGAGTAGAAGTATTACATATCATTTTGATAATATCTTAAAAAGCACCCAAGGTTTTTTTACAATAAAATCATTTTTTTTCTTTTTTACACTATTCTTAATTCAAATTTATTTTCTATTTTTAGTTGGATTTTCCATAAAGCGTGTTTTTTACTATTATTTATTTGTTAACAAGTTTTTATTTTTTACTTTATAGAATCTCCTTTAATCCTTAGACGCCCGCTGTGGACACCGGTGTCCATTTATATAAGGAAATTAGCTTATAGCTATATATAAGCGGGCGTTGACGGGTTAATGTTTACGGAAGTAAAATATAACGTACACAAACGCCAAAATCAAGTCTCTAATCCATACTTTTAATATTTTCAGATTAGGGAATAAACAGAAAATTGATTTGGCCCTCACTGGTTTTACAAATTACATCCCTGTAGCGTGTAACTGAAACGGGCATAAATCAAACTAATTACACAGGTTGTCTACCCGCAATGTGTTGTTTAGATGGGCCAGTTAATAACCCGCGGAATTGTTGAGTTTGTGGACGTGTGAAATCGCCTTTATAAGGAAATCTTGTTAGGACGTCAATTTGATATCTTAATTAATGTGTATAAATGATTGATCAGGTATTCGCATTTGTTCTTATGTTGAATGGGAAGTTCTCGGTTCGATTTCGAGGATAGGCAACACGTGTTTTTTTATTTATTTGCACAGGACACTTGACAGAAAGTCGACGTCAGGCAGGCCAGTCGGAAATTTTAAAATACCAATATACTTTCTGCAATATACATAACAAAGCCGACTCTACATCAAGATAGCATTCATACATACACTCACGCCTATTATACCGGAAAGGGTAGGCAGACGCGCAACTAATGCACCCACTTTTCGCCGTGCGTAATCCGTCCAATGATGTGATAGGGACGAGGCTATCACCATATCGGGCACAAATTCCAGACTTTGGGCTGATACTGAATATAAAAATCCAATATCACTTTGCCCGACCCAGGGATCGAACTCGAGACCTCAGATATCGAGATAGCAAAAACGGAAAAGACGAAATGTATGAATGTAGGTCACCAAAACTATTGTAAGCTACAATACCAGTCAAATTCAAATTTAAATAATTTATTCAGTAATTAGGCCCCTAAGGGCACTTTACCACGTCATTTTTTACAATGTTTTTATCATCTAAAAGATTCTACCGTCAGTCTAGTCAGTTTATTCCATATTAAAACACATAATTAAATACGCAACGGTGCTTCCACACTATCGCATGCTTTAAATTCCGAAGTAATTCAAACGAATCCCATTGTACCGAGCATGCAATTTAAATAATTACAGACAATAAAGAGCTCTACATAATTGGCTTTCGGTCGTTAATCAATACTTTCACTATCTTAAGCTTCGATATACTATTTCAAATGGAAACGTATAGTGAAGATTAGAGTGGATTACGTTAGTTCATGGCTATTTAGTTACGTTGAATAATAATTAATTAAACTATACAGATAAGACGGGAAAATAAGCGAAATTGGCAAATGAACGTTACATATGACCGTTTAAAATATGTAGATTTTTTTCTGTCCCTTTCACGCAACGTAAAATATTATTTATTTTAATTTTAATTAAAATGTTTTTTTAGTATAATATAAGAGGCAAACGAGCTGATGGTAAGTGATCACCGCCGCCCATGAACATCTGCAATACCAGGGGGCATGTTTTTTTTTACTAATGATTTTACAAGGTTTTATACAAATAAAACGTTGCATACAGATTACAGATACAGAATTAAATTCATTGTGTTTTCATGGTTATGTGTCGGAAAGGAGGCATCGCTGTTTGATACGTAGCTCGCTCCTATAAAAAATATGTTAAACTTCAAAAAAAATAGTTGTAACGTACAAGATCCCAAAGGCAGAATCGAATACCTGACCTCTCATTACGCACTCGCAAGTTGCAACAAGTATTGAAACTAGAAATGTAACTCGTTCTACATTCACTTCTGCTCATCTCATTCGAAGCACGACTTGATGATAGCACCGGTTTCATTACCTAACTTGATCTACTTTTCAATTGAAACGTCGTGAGCTATAATTGTAACGGATAGATATCTAAATCAATGTGTCAACAGTGTTCCCTTGGTCTAGTGACTAGTGGTAGGCTGTAGAATTGGTAGGTACTAAGTTCAATTCCCATGTCGAGCAACACTGTATTTTTCGGCAAGTTAGTGACCCACAGAGGGTTGTTATTAGAGGTTTGTAAAAACTAATCCATAGTGTTATTAAAGTAAGAGAAGTGGCATCGCTCTACATAAGGCAATATGGAGAGGAGAATGATGATGTCACCTGTCCTTAAGAACTTAATCTAATGTTACTATACAGTGTTACTTAACTGGTGGTAGGTCTCTCATATGTAAGTGTCCGTCTGGGTGGGTACCTATTTCTACCGCCAAGTAGCAGTGTGCATGCACTGTTGTGTTTCGGTTTGAAGGACATTGTAGTCAGTGTAACTACTGGACATACTGAGACTTAACATCTTATGTCTCAGGATGACGAGCGCAGTGGAATGCCACTCAGTACTTTGTAAGTCAAGGTGCTGTATGGTGTTACTACTGTTTATGGGCGTCGTATCGCTTACCATCAGACGAACGGCATGCTCGTCTCGTCATTCAATGACATAAAAAAAACACTACAGGCCGATTACAATAATCTACCCGAACCGCTATCTGCCAAATAACTCAGATAGTGTGTCGACTAAGGGGCAATGATTATCTCTCGCCAGTTGACACAATTATGCCGGCTTCTTTATAACCGGATATACACAGTCTGATCCCGGAACGTGGCCCACTTACGCTTTATAGCAGGTCTTACACCTTTTGTACGGTGATCGATATGCGGGCGGATTTGTATCCTGGATACTGTTATCCTACTAACAGCATTTCACAGTTCCAAGTAGTTTTGCTACAATTTAAGAGGTCTGTTTGTCGCCACCATCAGGCAAGTGGCTTGCAGGTCTCATCATTTAATAACAGCCCTGTATTAAATACTAGACTTCTGCTCGCGGCTTCGCCCGCGTGAAAAAGTTTTTCCGGGATAAAAAGTAGCCCATGTAAAGTAGCCTCCAGGACATGATCTACCCGTGTGCCAAATTTCATCGAAATCCGTTCAGTAGTTTTTGAGTTTATTCGTTACAAACAAACTTACATACAAATCTTTCCTCTTTATAATATTATTATTAGTATAGATATACTGCTTTCTGTTGAACACGGCCTCCTCGACTGCTGCGAGGGTTTAGGCCTTAAATCATTTTCTCATCATTTAGGTGTATAAAAAAAAAAAAAAAAAAATGAAATCTCTAGGATACATTATTTGCTTTTATAAAGTGCACGACACGGCCAAAATGTATTTTATAAGTAGTGCTAAATAAGTGGACGATAGCCTGGTTGGGAATGGAACGGTCTGCCGAGACAATGTCCGCAGGTTCAAAACCCAAGGCACACAGACGACGACAGACGACCTCGTAAAGGTCGCAGGAACTCGCTGGATGCAGGCCTCTTCTGACAGGTTGCTCTGGAAATCTTTAGGGGAGGCCTATGTTCAGCAGCGGATTTTTAAAAAATAGTATAATCACTTATAAACCTAAAAAAGGAGGACGGGGTGGTGGCTAAGAGCGTCATCTGGTGAAAAATTATCATTCCACACAATATCCTTGACTAAAACACAATATATAATACTTATCAAGAAGAATTTAGTAATGCTTTCAGCTTTAACATACTTAAATATATGCTTATTATCTGAAGTGCTTTTTATCCAATACTAGCTTTTGGTCGTGGCTCAGGTCGCGTGAAAAAGTTTTTCCGGGATAAAAGTCCCGCTTTATATTTTCCCGGGATAAAAGTACCCTATGTTACTCAGGGATAATGTAGCATACTAATGGTGAAAGATTTTTTGGAATCGGTTCAGTAGTTTTTGAGTTTATTCGTTACAAACTTTTCCTCTTTATAATATACTAGTATCGCTCGCGGCTCCGCCCGCGTGAAAAAGTTTTTCCGGGATAAAAATCTTTTCCCGGGACAAAAAGTAGCCTATAGCACTCAGGAGTAATGTAGCTTCCTATTAATGAAAGAATTTTCAAAATCGGTCCAGTAGTTCCTGAGATTAGCGCGTTCAAACAAACAAACAAACTCTTCAGCTTTATATAATAGTATAGATTAGTGTAGATGTACAGTTTTATATTAAAATACATTTTATCACTCGCTTGTCGTTAAAGGTCTAAAATTATATTACCTAATTGTCCAAATGATAAGATCGCTTTTTGCATACCAAATCACATTAATATATTCTGAAACTGTATAATAACCAATTTGGGGTCGACGGCGTAATATTGTCCCAAATAATTAGCATACATTCTGCAAATTATTATTTATTGGTTTTCGATTTTGATTTATTTGCTAATGAATTATGTAAACTAATAGGGTGATTGTGGAGCGTAATTTGCGTCATGATGTTTGTATGGTCAACTGGCCATTTGATTCTGCAGGTATCTCTTCATGGCTTGACTATAGATTGACCTTAGCTAAGTGAGAATTAATTTTGAGGTATAAACGTTTCGAATTTTTACATCTTTCTCACTCTCGATCCCTGCGTTCCTCAAACACTCTTCTTATGAAAATACCTACTCATACCTCTAAGTTTTATGACGGATCTTTCACTGTACAAGCTGTCCGACTTTGGAATGCCTTGCCACTAGAAATAAGACAAGCGAAATCCTTAGCTATATTTAAGAATTTCGTAATAAACCACTATCTCTCCATGACATAGTGTAAAATATCACTGTATTTATTAATTAATGATTATATATATTAGTATATTTTAATATTATTATATATGTATTGGGATTCATTTTATCTTTTTGTTTGTTTCTTTTTCTTGTTGTACACCGCTATCTATGTGTGATTTTAGATTCTTTCCATACAAAGGTTGCCTGGAAGAGATCGCTTGTAGCGATAAGGCCGCCCATTGTGCACCATAAATTTAAGGAAATTGTATAATTTTAATTGTTTTTCTATTTTAAAATGGTTACAATAAAGAATATTTGTATTGTATTGTATTGTATTGTATTGTATTGTATAACGTCTTGAATTGTAAAAGAATGTTCCTTGCCTTTTTCCTGATCGTTAATTATTATTTTTTGAAATATATTATAACCCACATAAGACCAGCGTGGTGGACTAAAGCCTAACCCCTCTCAGTAGTACAGGAGGCCCGTGCCCAGCAGTGGGCAAGTAGAGTACAGGGCTGAATGCATTGCATTGTATATTATACTACGTTGTTATTAAGTGTACCCTTTTTATCTAATTAGTTTACTTAAAGTTTAAACTCTCAGAATAATAACTAAAGTCATTAAACTGCATACATTCTTTTAATCAAGGTCCTGTCAAAAAGTATAAAAAGGCAAAAAATATGTATATTTGAAACGTTATACGCGTTTGTAAGAGTTTCGCTAACCTAACTACTTCTATTCACGCAATTTTCGCATAAAGTCTAGCGCTTTCAGAAGTTTAAAGGTGAAAAGTATTAAAATTAATTTTACAATCAAATATTTTTTCAATCTTTTGCAAGAACATCTATTAATCAACCTTCAGTTTTGCATTCTTGAAATTTTAAGGTGAGCGGTTTTAATCGCAACGATATTTAAAATAAATACTTAAAAATTATTTTGTATACTAATGTAAGTAAAAAATTACATCCTGTCGATGTTTTGATGACATTGTAATAAGTAATAACAACCTATACTCAAGCAAAAACGACTCTTTTTATAATTTATTACATAGTGTATTTTAATCACATTAGGCTATAAAGCAATTTATACACTGGCTAGACTTCAGGCGGTAACACGACCAGGACGAACTGTAAAATATCAGCATTGTACCGTAAATGGAATAAAAATAGGACACAGATCGAGATTATAACACAAAAAATCGATAAAAGCAATTATTTAAAAACAAGAATCAATTTAAGAATTTATACATACACAACAATAAAAAAATCAACTTTCTGTTTGCTTGTTTGTCCGAGATAATACTTATTGGAAATGGCTAAACCGTTTTTGACGAGTTTTACGTGAAAAATGAGTAATCTTGGCTATATTTATTTATCATAATAGAATATAAACTTATACGAAACTGTGAACAAAAATAAGTTAAAATAACACGATCCTGACCCACCAAAGCTTTTTGAAACCAAAGTCCACACCGATAGTATGCAATTTATTGTAATCTCGTCAAGACAATTTAATTAAACGAACGGAATTTGAAAGGGGAAAGGTGAAGGTCGCTTGGTAAGGTCACTATTATAAGAACTGGTGTTCCAGGATCCGATTTTATAACTCTAATAGATATTAAATCCTGATTAACACCAGAAAAAAATCTAGTATAGGAAATTCTTTATTATTTTCTGTTTTTATGTTCTATACATTTTTGTATATAGATTATTTCTGTTTAATACAAAAAGTTATCGTATTATTGCTATTTAATAAATGAGAACAAAAATTAGATTCTGCCGTTAAGCAGCAGTGTGTATCAACTATTGTGTATCGGTTTGAAAAACAAGTAGCCAGTGCACTGGTGCCACGTAGGGCTTCGTAATTCTAAGTTCTTGATGGTTTTATTGTTTATATGTTGTCACAATCAGGCGGGCAGCTAGCTCGTCATTAAATTGTATAATCTACAAAGTATTCAGATCAAAGTAAATGTAACAACCTTCGTGAATAAAAATTTCGTTCATTACTGTTCGCATAGTAACGAACTGAATAACAAAAGTTCGAAGCCTCGTGTTAACTTGGCACAAAGCCATCCCTATCGCTAAACGAAATTGCCAACTTCAGCCTCAGTGTTTGTCGATTCATTAGATTTACGTCGGCGCAGTGCAATTTAGAGTTCAATTTCTTCTCTAATTTACTTTTGGCAACTACCTATTCCTGATCTTAAAGCATAATTCTTACATCTTTGTTCTTCTGATCGAAATGGTACTATACAATTGCAACTTACTAACTGTCTTATTCAATAGTGTATGCACAATGCTTTTTGCCACCAAAAATAGACATTAGGTACCTATCCACCTAGACTCTTGCATGTGATTTTTTTTATTGCAGTTGAATGACGAGACGAGCATGCCGCTCGTCTGATAGCGATATAACCGCCCACAAACAGTAGCAACACCATACAGAAATGAATTACAAAGTACTGCGTGGTACTCCACTGCGCTCGACCTTAGTTAATGTCAAGTTTCATTATGTCCAGTAATTAAGTACGCAGGCAATAAAAAACTATCTGCATTTTTTTAAATCCCGTTACTTAAAATCCGAAAACGGTTACAATTTTCTTCCTTTTAAGAAGTAGTGAAGCGGACCATAGCCTAGTTGGGAATGGAATGGTCTGCCAATACAATGTCCGGTGGTTCAAAACCCAAGGCACACACCTCTGACTTTTCGAAGTTACGTGTGTATTATTCATCAATTATCGTGCGCTTTAATGGCGAAGGAAAACATCGTGAGGAAACCTACATACAAAAGAATTCTTCGTAAGAATCTCGAGGGTATGTGAAGTCTGCCAACCCGCACTAGGCCAGCGTGGCGGACTAAGGCCTAAACCCTCTCAGTAGTAGAGGAGGCCCGTGCTCAGTAGTGGGCAGTATATAATACAGGACTGATTACAAAGAGGTAGTGTGAGAAGAAATTCTTCAATAATACCGGATCCATAACCCTTGTAATATCACAGTTTTCTCATCCGATTATGTCCTACTTCGCGTGTTTTTAAGACTCAACTAGTAATTTCGTTAGCGAAAGTATAATTATGTTTGAACATTTTAATGGACTTTTAATAATATCCTCGAGGTTTGTTACGTAGTGGCGTGTTTGGAAAACTGTTGGCTCCAATGTTTGAATTAAACAAATGTTTGTGTTGGATCGTGTATTGTTGTTGGGTAAGTTTAGCGTAGTTCCCTTGCGGACTAACATTGTTATAAATAAGTAACAAATAGGTATTTATGTTAAAATAGCCTTAATTTTATTGAGTACTGTCTAGTCATGCATCATACGATTTGTATAACGTGAACCAATCCTTCTTAAGAAACATGTATTAACGTTTTAGTGCGGTGTATGCAATTGCTACTTCAATTCTTATACGTTATTAAATTACATTATTAATGTCCATAAATATTAACTTAGTATGGACGTTTTATGTGTACTAAAGACCTTAGGGCGGTTTGCATCAACACATGTAGAGAAAAAGCCAATCATAAATCTATCTGGAAGAAAGAAAGATGTAATAAAGAAATATTTATTCTATTGTATTTGTAAGAAACTGAAGCGATTTTGATTTAAATAAAAAAAATATCTAACACTGATTTTACAGAAATACTTTTACAAAGATATCACCAACTAACCGACCGGTACGAGAGTCGATGGTCAAATGCAGGTTAGACTAGGACTGAGTCAAGACTGAGACCGAAAGAGCGTGCATATCGATACGGCACCCTTTTATACACCCAACTGTCACTTCCACTACTAGTTTTACATCTCGACTGGTTTCCATAACTGGACAGTATGTCATAAATACCCTCACAAAAATATTTAAGTACTAACATTGATATATAAAAAAGTGCTAAATAATAATTATTTTTATAGCTTAATAATGGCCATCGGAGATTAAAGAACCTGTAGTTGATGATATAATTTTGCTCTATTACATTCTTAAAAAAAATCATTATTCAGTATCGGCCCGGAGTCTGGAATTTGTGCCGAATATGGCGATAGGCTCGCCCCTATCACATCATGGAACGGAATGTGCACGGCGAAAAGTAAGCGCACTAGTTGCGCCTCTGCCTACCCCTTCGGGGATAAAAGGCGTGAGTGTGTATACTTCAATAAAATGAATCTTCTTTATAATCTGTTCTAACCAAATAATCAGGTTACGTGTATTGCGTGGAACAACTAAAAAATAAAAACATAAACCGTCTTAATACCTTTTACTTCTGCCCATCCAAATACTGCTATTGCGCAACGGTAATTAACGCATCACACCTGCGTTAAGATGTAATTAAGCCTTTTATATTTAAATTACATTTGCATTTTCGCTTTCGGATGAAAATCTTGTTTTTTATAACAGACTAAGTTTTGCTCCCGGTTCTGACCTTGAAAGACCTTTCTCGAATTAAAATCCCTATAGTATTTTTATCCGTCATAATAGTTAATACAGAACGTATTCTGTACAACAAATTTAATCCAAATCCGTTCAGCGGTGTCAGCATACATCCTTAACGCCGTTCATTAAACCATTATAAACAGTGAACATTTTTTAAATTTATTTTTTTGTTGCGCGGAGAAACTGCGTTACCACTACCGCCTGGCCTTCGTAGGGGGCGACCGAGCGGTTATGTTGGGTTCACCGTGCCATACGACCCGGCGTTGAGCCGCCCGGAGAGATGGAAAACGTCGGGCGAGCCCCTAACCTATGTACAACTCACGGCATACCAACTAAAACTCCGCGGTGGCCATCTTCGGCGCATTAGGGACGGCTGCGGGCTTCCTCGGACGAAAAGTATACAGTGAACATCTGACATAACCTGGCAAAAAGTTACACTTTCCAGTGACCTTACGTTAATTGAAAGATTACAATAAAAATTACGTCGCCTCACGACAAAAACGTATAACTTAAGAAATTAATTACGCGCAAACCTGAACAACTAGTGAACGTTTAAAATCTCAATTTGGCGCGGATTATACAATTAAATGAGACCAGTTTCGAGAAAGCGATGATCTAAAGTTAAGTGACTGTAAAATTTTCATTACGTTTACATTTTGTTTGTGGTGAGGGCTTTTGTATGATTTTACGATAACATCAACACAGGTGAATGGGATAGTACTTGAATTAATTACAGAGATAAACTCTCTCTCATTATCTTCTTTTATCCTACTTCAATGTGGAGTCAGCGCAAACTTTGAAACATGGTGCGGAAATGATTTTTTTCTTGCAATTTAATTACAAGACAAGCATGCCGCTTTTTTATAATATAGGGGACAAACGAGCATACGGTTCATCTGGTGGTAAACGATACGACCGCTCATAAACAGAATTTTGAACTATAAAATACTGCGTGGCACTCCATTGCGCTTGTCGACCTGCGAAATAAGTTTTTTTTTTACGCCTCTATATCCAGTCTTGAGCAAATCGTGTTAAAAAAAACCCAAAGTAATTGTCGTCCTCAAAAACCAAAGAACCCAGGCCACAGCCCATAAACATCAGTAGGCCAAATATCCCACTAAATTACAATAATGTGACGTAATCAACTTATTCTTAAGCCATTATCCTCGTTGACCGCGCTAGTAACATATATGACGAAACAGAACAATCGCCTCACAAGGACACGTGACCGCAGAATTCCTAATGCCGCCCCAATAAGTATGAAGCGATCAAGTTCGAGTCGTACTCTCGAAACGAGCGTTCCGTACCTCAAATATTTTACATACATACACTCACGTCTTTTATCCCCGAAGAGGTAGGCAGAGGCGCAGTTAGTGCACCCACTTTTCGCCGTGTGTATTCCGTGCCATGATGTGATAGGGGGCAAGCCTACCGCCATATCGGGCTCAAATTCCAGATTTTGGGCTGATACTGAATAGAAAAACCGAATACACTGTGCCCGACCCGGGGATCGAACCCGAGACCTCAACATTGCAGTCGTACCGTAATACAACTAGTTTTATAACATGATAGATTGCCACCGAGGCACTCTATCGTGTCTATAGTCACTCATATTTTCTATTTCGTTTTTATAGCTTTATGGTACACCAAAAGATACTGTATTTAATGTACAATTAGCGGTCTTATCGCTTATCGAGACAATCATACAGACAACCATGGAATGGATATAAGAGAAGTAGCTAAAAAGGGTGGTGGTATTTTTTAATAGATCTACTACCATACTCAGTTGTGCTACTACTAAATACAGGAATTCTATAAAAAAAACGAACGCTAAGTTTTACACTTTTAAAGACGTTTTAACTGAATTTAGTAATTAAGTTTTGTTGATATCGATTTGGAGATAGGGTTGCCCTTTATTATATCATAGGGTGGATATTATAGTCTAAGATCCGGCTGCAAAATCTATACGTTCATCACGTAGATACTCAAACTCAAATTTCTACATTCATTTTTGAATAGGACAATACATTGATAACAGGTTGCCAGTCAAAAAGTGCCCGCAAATATTTTTAATTAAAAAAATGGTAATTAATTTTCCAAAAAAAATTTCGTTCATGTTGTTGTTAAATAAAATATCGTTCCTATTACAGCAATGTATGTAGGAAATTTGAAAAGCCATGGGTGCTGTTGCCTACTCGGCCGCAACTACTCATCAGCCAGGTGTAAGCAGGTAATACTTTGTTGTATTTATACGTTCATGACGTATAGTCATGTTTTATACATCAAATTAAAGCTTAATTTTTTTGAATTATGATGATATACCGCTGCCTGTGAAAAAATCGCCGCAAATTAGGGTTGCTAGCCGTTCAAAATGCTAGGTATCAAAGATAAAATGAAAGAGACTTATCGCGCAACGCTATTCGTTAGACGAGGATGGCGAGTGTCAGCTGTGAAAAATTCACTTACGGTCAGAGTTTTACAAAAATCCTCAAATTCTTGTTTATCTTTTATTTTTAAAACAGTTATTTTCTTCAAACATTCTGTATGGTATCCAAAATCATCAGTAGATTCCACAGTTAAAATAATATCATGGTATTTATATTTTTTTTTGCGCCGAAACATTAACATAGAAAGACACTTCTTAAAAGATATATTATCAAAATGTAGCACATTTTTAGTTTTACTACACAGAAAACACTTTTTCATTTTTTCAAAATGCAACTTTACTTTTATCAACGTAATAGTCGAATAAATAAATAATAATATCAACAACGTTGTGTATAACGAGCTCCAAACAGTGGTTAGAATATAACACGCACACAAACGTGCTGACACTCGCCATCCTCGTCTAACGAATAGCGTTGCGCGATAAGTCTCTTTCATTTTATCTTTGATACCTAGCATTTTGAACGGCTAGCAACCCTAATTTGCGGCGATTTTTTCACAGGCAGCGGTATATCATCATAATTCAAAAAAATTAAGCTTTAATTTGATGTATAAAACATGACTATACGTCATGAACGTATAAATACAACAAAGTATTACCTGCTTACACCTGGCTGATGAGTAGTTGCGGCCGAGTAGGCAACAGCACCCATGGCTTTTCAAATTTCCTACATACATTGCTGTAATAGGAACGATATTTTATTTAACAACAACATGAACGAATTTTTTTTTGGAAAATTAATTACCATTTTTTTAATTAAAAATATTTGCGGGCACTTTTTGACTGGCAACCTGTTATCAATGTATTGTCCTATTCAAAAATGAATGTAGAAATTTGAGTTTGAGTATCTACGTGATGAACGTATAGATTTTGCAGCCGGATCTCGTACTATTAGCTCGTAAAAGTGTAAACTAGTTGCACAACGAATCCTTTGAATATAAGCTTATGTTTTTTGTATATAAATACTCTAACACTAGGTACAGAAAATAGGTCGTAACATTTTGCTAGTACTATTTAGATATGGGATGTGAACTAGGTTCCGTTTGCGTGTACGGAACCCTGATATTACACAAGCGAGCTCTCGCCCGAAGCTCGTGACCAACTCACTTTCCAAACAAGTTTTCTTAATCCGTACCATTTCTAGCGCCACAGCATCCTGGGGTTCGATCGCTAGATAAATCTGTAGCTAAGTTTAGAATCCTGGACGATAGCTAAGTTTATCTCAACAAAATGAACACATAAAATAATATGAATGAATAGAAGTGAGTCACTATACTACCCACTGCTGAGCACGGGCCTCCTCTACAACTGAGAGGGTTAAGGCCTTAGTCCACCACGCTGGCCTAGTGCGGGTTGGCAGACTCCACATACCTTTGAAATTCAGATAACTTCTTAGGTATGCAGGTTTCCTCACGATGTTTTCCTTCACCGTTAAAGCGAGCGATAATTCACAAAGAATACACTCATATCTTTTTAGAAAAGTCAGAGGTATGTGCCCTTGGGTTTTGAACCTGCGGACATTCGTCTCGGCAGTCCGTTCCACTCCCAACTAGGCTATCGCCGCTTTTTTTTAAAGCGATTTAAACATCACCGGATTCAAACAATAACAAAATTTACAATTTGATGCATAAGCCAATACAGTTTCCATTAAATTCATAGATGTACAGTCACCAGCATAAGTAGCTGAACAAATTCAAAATTTCAAATCGCCTACATACTTTTTTGTTCTTACTAATCTTTATTTTCTTTTCACAAAAATAAAATATAACAGATTTACTTTACTTCAAACAAAGAAAAAAAGGTTTCAGTTTAACTTAACGAGTATATAAGCGATTTGAAATGTTGATTTTGTACAGATATTTATGCTTCTGACTGTACACACAAATAATATATACAGTGTTAAAGCGTATTATCTACAATTTGTATTTTTATACCCGATATGGCGATAGGCTCGCTCCCTATCACATCATGGGACGGAATAACGGCGAAAAGTGGGTGCACTAGTTGCGCCTCTGCCTACCGCTTCGGAGATAAAAGGTGTGAGTATATGTGTATTTTTATAACAAATACATTTTTTTCTAATTTATTATCATTTATTCTGTGACTGCGAGCAACTGGACTAGTTTTATATCACGTCCAAATACACGACATCTGTTAGTACCATACCACACCATACCAGTCCTGTATTATATACTGCCCACTGCTGAGCACGGGCCTCCTCTACTACTGAGAGGGTTAAGGCCTTAGTCCACCACGCTGGCCTAGTATGGGTTGGCAAACTTCACATACCTTTGAAATTCAGATAACTTCTTAGGTATCCAGGTTTCCTCACGATGTTTTCCTTCACCGTTGAAGCGAGCGATAATTCACAAAGAATACACACATAACTTTTTAGAAAAGCCAGAGATGTGTGCCCTTGGGTTTTGAACCTGCGGAAATTCGTCTCGGTAGTCCGTTCCACTCTCAACTAGGCTATCGCCGCTCGGCTCGTTTCTGTTGGTACAGTTTTGTCTTAATATTGACCATCGAGACCGCGGCATGCCCAGTCAATTGTAGCTATTTTATACGGGTACGGGAAGTGATCCCACTATATCTGATTGTAAGTAGGATCCAGATAGTGTCGATTGACTAGAGATGATTACGTCTCCCCAATCGCCATAATTATGTCGGCCTATTATCTCGGAAGTCAATGCCCTCAATGTAAAAGCACGCGGAATTCATGACTTATTAGCACCTACTTTAGGGTTCTTAAGGTTCTACTGTCTACAATATATAACGATCATGTGCATTTTATTAGATTCGTGAAAAAAACTTAAATTCAGGTACGAGTAGGTACGATTATGTCATATTCTAAGGACATTTATAAATGCTATTGCAACTTTTATACGTTAACAACGTGTGCATCTTATTCTTCACAAATTTCTATCATCTCAACTCCCATATGATTTAAAGTTATTTATAAATTGAAAATTGCATAGACGACATACGTCATACGCTACAAATAGAGAAGGAAAATTCAAACCTTTTTAAAAATAGCCCAGACGTCCCGCGGGAGTCTGCGAGGTCTAATTTACAGTCGACATGACGTATGCAAGGACTCCATTCCAAATATTACGTCTCAGAGTATATCCTGAAGCTGCTCCGAGGGCGGGACACGAGGGAATATGTAAGGAAAATGCGTTTGAATTTAGATAGCCGAATTATTTTTTAACAAAAGATGTTAAATGTGGAAGCTTGGTGTTCAGTAGGGGATTACTCGGGACATTGCTGAAATTGAAATTGCTAAAGATATTGCTGAGAACCGGAGTTTTTTCTAAATTTCCGGATAAATATTTACTAAGTTAATACACCTAGGGTCAACCATTTTTTTCATTATACCAGCCCTTATATACTGCCCACTGCTAAGCACAGGCCTCCTCTACTACTGAGAGGGTTTAGGCCTTAGTCCACCACGCTGGCCTAGTGCGGATTGACAGACTCCACATACCATCGAAATTCTTATGGAGAATTCTCAGGTATGTAGATTTCCTCACGATGTTTTCCTTCACCTTTATAGCGAACGATAATTGATAAACAATACACACGTAACTTCGAAAACTCAGAGGTGTGTGCCTTGGGTTTTGAACCTCCGGACCACCGTCTCGGCAGACCGTTCCATTCCCAACTAGGCTATCGTCCACTACTAACTAACAATTTTTTTAGCTCGCCATAATAGCTTTTACTACACTGTTACTTCGTCGGAGATTCTCCGGTAATCCGGTCATTGTTGAAAACCACAAAATAATCTCCGGAGGTTTAAATCGTCTCCAGTGCAAAGCCTTGGTGATAATTGATGCCCATCGGTTATAAACACCCATATTACCAAAAGAATTAAACGATAAAGACAAGAAGTATAAAATGGAGAGGCTTATTTAGTCTCCTCTACTAGTCGTTTTGAATCGTCACCCGTCGCGTCGTTCTTTACGCACCAGGTTTTTCCAATACCATAGTCCATATAAATAGCTACTTATTTATAAATTTAAGCCAAGCTACGATTAATAATAATTACGGTACGACTGCAATGCTGAGGTATCGGGTTCGATCCCCGGGTCGGGCAAAACGATATTGGATTTTTCTATTCAGTATCAGCCCGGAATTTGGAATTTGTGCCCGATAAGGCGATAGGCTCGCCCCCTATCACATCATGGGACGGAATACGATCGGCGAAAATTGGGTGCACTAGTTGCGCCTCTGCCTACCCCTTCGGGGATAAAAGGCGTGAGTATGCGCGTATGCGTTTATTGCAATAAAACCCAGAACAAGTACAAATCAAACAATAAAATATAAAGAACTGACATATCTGAGTTTTACAAAAATGAGATTACTAATTAATCGTAAATAACTTTAGGATTCAAACTTCATTGCATTGCTTCGATTAAGAACAAGCTTGGCACTTGTCAAGCGACCTCGTCTAGTATAGCAAAAAGATAAAATATTTAAACTCTACAATCTAGAACATTCTGGAAACATGTAAGAAGATTCACCTGTCGATCCGTGGCAAGGTCAACGACAAAGTTCAAGATTTGACACGGGCGCGATGCGAAACGATGTCACGGACACTCATCTTGGAAAGTTAAATATTTGCATGTCAAAACTGGCATGGCTTCAGATAAATGTCAGTGTGTCCAGATTATATCATTATCTATCCTACTAATATTATAAACGCGAAAGTTTGTAAGTATGGATGTATGGACGTTTGTTACTCTTTCACGCAAAAACTGCTGAACGGATTTCGACGAAATTTGGCACACGGGTAGATCATATCCTCGATTAACACATAGGCTACTTTTTATTCCGGGGAAATATAAAGCGGGGCTTTTATCCCAGGAAAACTTTTTCACGCGGACGGAGCCATATTCAACTGTTCTGTGGGGTCGAGCCTATCGGCACATTGAGCAGCCTCACTTTGGTTTTTTGAACCGTTTTTTTTATTGACCCTAGATATTTACTTATATCTAAGTTTAGACTAGCAAGTTCTCTCAGCAACATATTGCGCAAGAAATTGCAGATGCGTTTACACTAGTGGCAATATTTCTATACACATATTTCTTGCTACAAATCATGCAAACTTTAAAACTTGCGGAAGTCGGCTTGCCGTGACTGCTTTCATGGTAAAAATTGCTTGCGGAAGATAAATTCTGCAAGTTTTCTTGCTGATCTAAATCTCGCTTATCATATCACAGCCTAAATACACTGCAATAAATTAAAGTGATATCGATTACATCATTTTTAAATACAACATAGTTGCCTATGGTAGTTGCTTGTTACGACGCAACGCTATCAACTACGTTTATTTTTGTGTCCATAATCGATTTTTCTTTCTTTCTCTTTCTTTCTTATTATTTGTAGTAACTTATTCATTCAAAGAGCAAATAATATAGACACAGTAAGGCGAAGGTAGGTCGTACGAATTTAATGTTTACGGGCATACCAAAATGACCCTACTGCACCTTATGTTGAGCGGAGTGTGATCTAAATAGAGTGTCGGCTGACGAGAAGTGATAAGCCCTCGGCAGTCGACAATTCGCACCTTCAGGGCGAAAACGACGCACTTCAAAAAAATCAAAAATTGGGTTATCGTCATAAAATGACTTAAAACTGGTCCCTTTTTAAAGAAAATATAATAAAAAAGGGACCGATATAATAGTTTTGTACTTTTACCGCTTGAATATGGCGGTGTTTGAACTATTGTTGTATTGAAAATTTCCTTTTAAGTAATTTTATGACGATAACTCTATTTTCGTTTTTTTTGTATTGTCTCGTTTTCCTCCTAAAGGTGCGAATTATGCCGACCTGTTTGAACAGGATATACACTGGCTGCAACCCGGAACGCGACACAATTACGTGGGCCACTATACCTTTACACCATGTGTCCGGCAGTCGCTTATCCTGTCGAATACAATGCTACCAGCATCTTGTGTCAGAATTACGAGAGTGCAGTGCTTGTGATAGTTCCGGATGGTATTTCGGTCTATGACAGTGGTATAGATTACCATAATAGAACCAGCTTGCAATAGTTATTATAAATATAAATGATTTTGCACATACATGGAGCAAGTCCTTGCTATACAGCTACTTTTCAACAAAAGTTGGCAGTTTTCACGAAAAGGCGCGAGGGACCCACGAGCTGAATCTCGTCTTTTATAAATAATTTAAATATAATATTTTGTAATCTATATTTCACTTGATAATATTTAAGTGGGCCGTGAATTTAATCGATGACTATAAAAATGGATATCTCATTAATAATGTAATAAGTGTGGGACTAAATCTATTTAAATTAATTGACCTTTACGTATAATTGTTTATTTTTGTAGACGCAAAGTATAAACAAATAACTTATGTATAATTTGTTCGAATACGGGTACCTTTTTTTCTTAACTACAATTTGATCGATTCAACCTTCCTAAAATAATTCAATTAGTGAAGAGGCAATAATTGATTTTTTTCTCATCTTCAGTTATCGATGTAGCAATAAGATTAAAAATTAAGCAATCATTGTTCATTCAAACTATAATTGCTTTGCAAATCGATTACCGTCTATGAATTCAAGGCACAATTAAGGCCACATCACGTACATATGTTCATGGGATACAACGTCTAATACCGTACCAATTACATGCCTTTCGTATGCGAGACTAAGTAGACAACGGCTTGCCTATTTCTGACACCAAGCACGAGTATGAAAGAACTTGTGTTAAGCGTCGCCGAGCACCAGTGTAAAAATATATTTGTGTACCTGTTTAAATGACATTGTAGCCAAAACAATAATTTCACTACCTACGTTTCTGTATTGAGCATATTTTGTGAAATTAACATCTATACTAATATTATAAAGAGGAAAATTTTGAGAGTTTGTAAGTTTGTTTGGTAATCTCTGGAACTTCTGCACCGATTTTGAAAATTCTTTCATTAATAGAAAGCTACATTATTCCTGAATGCTATAGGTTTTTATCCAGGTGAAATATAAAGCGGGGCTTTTATCCCGAAAAAACGCGGGACGAGTCGCGGGCTGATGCTACTATATAATATAACATACTATACAGCGTCTATTACATTATCATAAAAAAAAATCGCGTAGGTAAAGTGTGGGCTAAACGGCCCAGAATTGTAAATGAGTTCGCTTGCGGATGGTAACAACTCAGTCTGGTACAGTGAATGTCTAAAAATGTTAAGGGCGTTGGTCCTACTATGAGTTATACCCGCTCATTAGACCAGTTATAATAGGTAACTGTTATTAGTCTGATTACTATAAGTGGTACGCTGTTCATAACAATATATTCTGGAAGGTTTTTAACCAAATTATAGTTCGTCAATTTATCCTTAGTTAAAAAAAAACCACTGCCTCAGTGGCGTAGTTGTATTACGGTATGACTGCAATGCTGAGGTCTTGGCTTTGATTCCCGGGTCGAGTAAAGTGATATTGGGTTTTTAAATTCAGTATCAGCCCGGAGTCTGGAATTTGTGCCCGATATGGCGATAGGCTCGCCCCCTATCACATCATGGGACGGAATACGCACGGCGAAAAGTTGGTGCACTAGTTGCGCCTCTGCCTACCCCTTCGGGAATAAAAAGCGTGAGTGAGTGTGTGTGTGTGTGTGGTAAAATAAATCAGGATGACAGCGAAAATCAATTCGATATGAGTTTATCCAAAACACTATCACCACACTATCACGTACGAGTAAGGACGAAAATGTTCACGCACACAGCATTAATCCAATTAGCTGACAGTGAAAGTTTGACCGCGTCCTTGTCGCGTCATCGTTACGAAACTCGACACAAGCCGGTTCGAGTTTACGAGGTAGGCGTCGTATTGTCAAGGTAACCGGACCTTTTTACTGTCGTTATGCAAAACAGCTGATAGCGTCCGAAAAATGTACACATACCACAAACCAGAGAAATATTTTGAGTATTTTATACGCAAATCTTTCTTCTTTTCTTATATAACTAATATAATTGCGAGTGTTTGTATATTTGGATGTTTGCAATGCAATGCTATCAGCCCTGTATTATATACTGCCCACTGCTGAGCACGGGCCTCCTCTACTACTGAGAGGTGTTAGGGCTAGATGAATGTTTGTTACAAGTAAATTCAGAAATCGCTGAACGGATTTGGATGAAATTTGGCACACCGATAAACCATGTCGTGGATTAACATAAAAGCTACTGTTTAAGCAAGGGACTCATAAATAGTAGCAACATCAATCAAAACATTCAATAATAAAGCTATAATAGCTAGTCTCCTAATGTAGGTATTAACAAATTGAATACGCCAAATTGATCACTATAAAGTTGAACTATTAATAAAATAATTTTATTTGTTTTTCCACAAAATATCAGTTTATTCGTGAAGGTTTGAGTGACTTTCCTGTGATCTTCTAATTTTGGCATTCAAATGTCCAAAGTCAAACATACTATCATCGACTCAAACCTAACTTAGGTACTCTTAGAGATACCTACCTCTAGTTATCAACAAAATTAATACGAATTTTAAATATTATCAATTTAATACTATCTCTTCTTAATCGTTACACTTTTGGCAGAGTGGTCGTCGTCGTCACGTCAGGGCTCGCTTGACAATCCTGCGCCACGCCTCTCTGATTGCTGCTTTCCTGGTGCACGTATATAGTGAACCATCCAGTACGGCTTTGACCGGGTCCGTCCGCCGGTCGGTCCACCGCATCGGCGATGTCCCTCGCGCCCGTGTGCCCTCGACCTTCCCCTGCACCACAAGGCGCTCGATGGACATTTCTCAATTTAATATAATGCATTAATATTCATTTGTAGTAACACATTAGTCTCTAGATTATTTTATACGTGTACTGCAAAGTGACCCCGCTGCTCCTGATGGAAAGCGTGGAGTCCAGATAGAGTACCGCCTGTCGAGAGATGATTATCCCTTACCAATCAACACAATTCATCATCATCATTATCATCATCAGCCACATGACGTCCACTGCTGAACATAGGCTAAATTTCCAGAAGGACCTGTCAAAAGCGGCCCGCATCCAGCATGTTCCTGCGACCTTTATCTAGTCGTCTGTTCACCTTGCAGGTGGACCTTTTTTAAATTTATTTATTGCAATTAACGAGACAAGCATGCCGCTCGCCTGATGGTAAGCGGTACGACCGCCCATAAACAATAGCAACGCCGCACAGAACTCTGAATTACAAAGTACTGTGTGGCATTCCACTGCGCTCGTCATCCTGAGACATAAGATGTTAAGTCTCATTATGTCCAGTAGTTACACTGGCTACAATGTCCTTCAAACCGAAATACAACCATGCATGCATACTGCTGCTTGGCGGTAGAAATAGAAATTGCGGTGTTACCCACCCAGACGGACTCTAAAATATGAGAGATCTACCACCAGTAGCATCATCATAGGCCTCCCCTAAAGATTTTCGGACGGACCTGGCTATGTTTAATTTTTCTGGCTCTCAATGTTATTTTAAAACAGCATAAATCTATTCTGTGGATTAAAATCTTTAAAATGGTTATTACCTCGACAGGTGCATTACACCTTAAAATTCTTGTTTCAGATTAAAGTAATGTCCTTTTAAATGACATTTACCAAGGTAACCTACTGGCTACTCGGTTTATTTTTGTTTCGGACGGGCTGTACTGTCTCTTTAAGATCATAATTCATGTTCAATATATTTTATTTATTTTTGGATCAACTGATTCACTTTGGGATAAAACAGTAATCATTTTAATTTAACCAAAAGAAAATTATAATAAGTCATACACATGACGGCTTTATCCCCGAAGGGGTAGGCAGAGGTGCAGCCAGGGCACCTACTTTTCGCCAAGTGTGTTCCGTCCCATGATGTGATAGAGGGCGAGCCTATCGCCATATCAGGCACAATTTTCAGACTCCGGGCTGATAGTGAGCAGAAAATCCCAGTATCGCTTTGCCCGACGCGGGATTCGAACCCGGGACCTCGGAGCAATGTCGCATCGTGCACACAATAAAACTACGCCACCGAGGCAGTAAAATTTATAATAATAAGTTTTATAGCTAATGTTACGATTCCAAGTTTAAGTAAGACTGAAAACTAAGCTAAATTACTTTAGCCTTGCTTCCATAGGTGAGAAAATTACAGATAGTACATAGCGTAGTTTCCATAGTCTACGATCTGCACACAAGTATAAAAAAATATCTTAGCTATATGAGCTAAGCTAATAAGTCTGTTTCTCAATGCTTGCGGCATGACAGCCTTCGCAGTGCATAGGCATAGAGGCGCTGTCATTGGCTAATATTGAGATACAACTACTCCAATTGGCTGTCAGAATAACAAAGCTGTACAAAGCCAAAGAAAACTATGCAATTCCCGACACTGTGCGTCCTTATAATATTGTTTGTGAATACTAGTGTAAACTTAGTTTCAGATCTGCAAAAAGCATTAAGTAAGTTATTACTCCTATAAACAGAAACATCGCCTAGAACTATATCTTCTCTGCTCGCTTAATAGGGTTTTCCGGCAATATAGGTCACTATGCACTTTTCCGAGATATTTCAACCATCCAAAACAATTCAGCTGCTTGTGTTTACTTCTAACATCGAAAATTGACCATCACATTCATAATCAAATGTTAAGTTGTATAACCAGTAAAAAATTCAATATCATTCTAAGCAAAACAGCACTTACTCCGCTTAGTGGCAAAAACAGACTACACCTTGCATACAAGAGACTATTTTAACGACTTGTTTTGTCGGAAGTCGGTTAATGGAAGTTGTGACCCCATTTCAATCATTAATATGCCATATAGGTACGCCTATGTAAAGTTGTAAATACATTGCGTTAATCTTACAAGGTTCTTTTGTCTTACACAAACGAGATTAGCAAATAGATGGACTGGTTTTGAAACTATTACGTGAAATTGTATATGACTCCAAGTAGTCTTACAGCCCCCTTGGTTTAGTGCCTTGGTGTACCTCGAGGTCCTGAGTTTGAATCTCAGGACAGGTAAGATATTTTCGGACATAATTTGATTGGATCCTCCACAAACAGTTGACGTGAGACATGCTAAGAACTATCTCTACTTCAACAATATACACATAGTCATTGAAGGTTCCATTTAACAGGGAAATTGTAAACACGTGCCTTCTAAAAATAGTATTTACATCGATTTTACTCCACCCCAGGGGAGTTCAAGCCAATCTATTTATTTATTTATTGTTATAAGGTACACCAACAGCACTACATATTATAACATTATAAAACAGTAAAACAATAAGGTACAACATCTGATATGTGTGCTACTCATAGGTGTACACAGCATTCACCACAGACAACGTTGACCACCGCCTGCACTTAACTTTACGATAAAATGTTAAATGCCACGGAATAGTTCTATCGATCCGATCTCTAGACAGAGAGCGGAACGAGATCGGAGCGATATCGCCCAGACTTCCATAGTTAAAAGGTTAGTTCACACAGCACGTAAAGTTGCCGACACGACGCAGAAGTTTTCAAATAGTTTTTTGACAGGCACATGAACGGAATCTTGGAATACTTTGAAGTGCCGACTGACCCCATACCTAACCATAAGCGTTGTACGAGTAGAGAGTGCCTTCTGCATTATGTACGCCTTTGTACAATATTGTATAGAAATGATTAATAAAAATGTGTAATAAAAAAGAACATTAAAGTCTATTATTTACCCGGTAGTCCAAGTAAAACTTCGCCCAGCGAAAACCCTTATATCTCTCAAAGTTCTCTAGGATAATAATTGATTTGTGCAACCAATTAGAAATCTATCTAAGTTATTGTAGTAAGTATATTCTGTTAAATACCCCACGTGTCTGACGTCGGTACATATGAATCGACCTGAAGACTGCTAAGTTTACAGCGCGGTCACGCATCGCGGTGCGCTGCATTTCTCAGCGTTCACAGCATTTTGCAAATAGTTCTGTTCTACGTCTTTAATAAATTATTTAAACCTATTTATAACATCTTTATGAGAATTTGACTCACTGGAAATAAAATATGGAGCTTATTTAACAAAGTATCACCAAGAAATTTTAGTGAGATTTTAGTGAACTAAAATGACTGAATTTCCTTTTGCCTTTCTGGCTTGAATAAGTCAAGTGAGTCTGACGAATCTACGTTCCAAACAAACGACTCAGATCCCGGTCTAAGTTATTCCAATGAGATTTATGCGACTCTCCTAAGTAACCAATTTACAAATGCTTATCTCTGTTTTCTTAAGCCTAAATCCGTCCGAATAGAAATGATATGAATTCCGAGTAGAAACAATATAAATTATAATTATTGAAGGAAAAATATTTGAGTCATCATCATAAATATAATAAAACTCCTAAATCCCAACTTCACAATTACTCAAACTGGCTTTTCTTCTTCTACAGCCTTTGGAGGTTCACTGCTGAAAATAGGACTCACCTAAAAATTTCCAGATCAATCGATAAAAGCTTTTACTAAGGTCTTAGTAAGATATCCAGTCACGCATCAAACACTCATGATTCCAAACACCTGCACTTTCGAGCTCATTGCAGCGTGTGTTTCCGAACAATTGACGGCGCGTGTCTATTCTATGCAATTATATGAAAACACACGTTTATGTAACACGCGTGGAAACGCAGCGGTTTGTTCGAGCGGAAAATGTGTGCAATCGATCGCTTGTGTAAAGTATTTTCAGTCTATACAGAACTTATAACATATATTTGAAGTTCATTTAATTATTGCTGCGAAAAAGGTTGGCTCTTTGTTTTTTATATTTCCACCTTTGATTGTTTTTACGTATTGATACAGTTTGGAATTCCCAAGCTTGACGTCAATATGCCTACAATAAAAATCATAGGTACATAAAAACTTTTCCGCAAGATGTTTTAAACATTATACAGAAACCACATCATTTACTTAGGAAGTATGTACTAAAATATATTAAAGAATGTTTTACCTGTATAAGATACGGTGTTCAAGAGAAGATGCTGCATACAAAGTACCTGTTTTCTATTAACGCAATCTGTATAAAACTCTCACATGCCTCTCATGTGTGCAATGAAATGCAAAAACCATCCAAAATATGTTGGAAGTTTCTTTCACTTTCATTTTTCTCTGTTTGAACTGGTGCCAGGACATGAAATTTCACTTATTTAAATAACAGCAGACCATTTTTTAAAAGTATTTTATGAGGAAACACGTAGGTAATACAATATTCTTAGTTCCTTTTGTTAACTATAAGACAAGATTCAGGATAATAATCACTCTTATCAATGAAAGGTTCGGACTAAAATCTCTTCGCTCCGCTTGGATTCACTAGGGACTCGAACAATCATAGATTTGTCGATAATGAACTAAGTACGTATTTTACCTAATATTAGGTAGAAAATCGAAAACAGGAAGCCTCTTTCACGAAATAATATAATATCCAAATTAACCAAAATAATACACTGTATTTGCTATTCGCCAATATAAAACAAATTGCCAAAATTCAAATTAAGACTATTATTGCGTACACGACGAACCAAATACCTAATTATACAATGGCGGATAATCTGATGCAAAAATGCAGACGACATTAGAAAGCTATACCTAATAATAATAATAAAACAAATGATCGTAGATTGGCTGTAATTTGTATACTAGTTATGCCTTACTGCTTTCGCAATGTACATTCTGGATTGTAAAATAGAAGAATATGAGAATATTTATGTTTTAAATTTCCAAAGATTTATGATATTATGCATGCTATGGCAGCTGCCCCTACCTCCCCACCTTTTCATTTGATAACATATTATGTATTTTGTTTCTTTGTGGCGGTTTATAATTGTGATAGGTATAAGAAATTCCTGATTTGCCCGACCTCCCTCAGGCCCACCGAGCCAAAAGGCGCACCTGTGATAAAATTTATGTTTACATGTGTACCATCTAGCTAAAGTAAAAGCTTTGTCGACCTAATGATATGTACAATACATATCATTAGTTCAACAAATTGTACAGACACCGCCTATATACTCCCAAATTGCGAGAGGAGGATGGGGTATTGACTGACTGAGGATTAATTAAGCTTCCGGCAATATACATAAATTACCAATTGAGCTCAATAATATAACAAATTTCTAGCATAAACGCGTAACGTAAAAGCGGACGCTATTAGGAAATCAGGTGTAATCAAATGAAAAGCCGCATTACCATAAAAAATCCCCTGGACATTTAACCCGATCTGACTTTCACTGCAAATTACTAGATTTTCATAGAAAGTGCCGTGAACTGCTCGTTTATACGCAGTTATTAGAAACGGGAATCTATCGATACTCCTGTGTTATGACAAGTTTTCCACTTACATTTTCTATCCATACATACTTTAAGATTGCGGTTTTCTATTATTACTTAGAGCACTTGAAGTTTTTCAAAACTAAAAAATGTACAATGGACGTAAAATTATATAATTTTAACCTCACATATGCCATAGAGGTTGCCAGATAATATCACATACGCCGATATTATTATACATGGGGATGGCAGGGAGCGATCCTGTCACGATATTGAACACGAAATCCAAGTCCATGCAACTAACGTGTTTTTATTTTAATCGAATCATATAGGATTTACAACCAATCTAATGCCAGTAGACCAATTAGCCGATTCAAATCAAATCAATTTATTGCACTCCACAATTGTTAAATAGGTTTACAAATTAAGAAAAGTACATAATCGTGGACCCTGCAGGGCACGGCAACATAGAAGAGAGGAAGGAACTGTTTTCTTAGACAAAAATCGTTGTTTATAGTAGCTATTATTATTATTATATATTTTTTGTCTAGTAGTCGAGAAAAAATGTTATCTAGATGTCAATATTTATAAATAAGTAGTGAAATTAAATATATTACTATGTCATATATTTAAATTTAATATAATTATTTTTAATTCAAACATTAGTTTATTCAGAAATACATAATATAATTTAAAAGAAGGTTTTAAACACATTATACAGGAAGTTTTATCAAGTAATCGATGCTTAAATAAATTAATGCACAAAGTATTTAATTTTCATATTAAATAAAAATTGCAGTCATTATTTAAATATGGAACAAGATTTTAAAAACGTTCGATTACGGAAGACATTTTGTCCCGTACGTTCGTTTTATTATGCGATAAATTGTCCGCAACAGCTGTCGGAAAGGACAGTCATGTTTTACGTAATATTATACTGCATTTTGTTATGATTTCGTTCCTCTGTACAATGCTTCCTATACCTTATACTTTGACGATGTGTTATAGCGGAAATGTTGAACGGATGATGGCAAAATAACAAGCGATATTGCAAAATTGTTGAACTCGACTACCTATATTTTCTCCGCAACTTGTCAGTTGCGTATCGTTGTTGGCTTGCTTCAGTGTTTTATTTTATTCGGGTGCTTCAGTAATTACTACGCTGAATGGTAAGTAAGAACATTTTGTGAACGAAAGTCTACGATTTGATTCCCGCATCAAGGCGAATGTGCACTATACGCAAAAATTTTATAATGGTGCAAATATGGTCGTCAATGTTTCTGATTCCTGTGTCTAGTATCATTGGAGCTATATGTTCGCCTGCTGGTTACTTATTATTATTAAAATAAACCAACGTATTTCTGGCAATCTTTCTTTAATCGACATTTTGTCTTGGTAGTAACTTCATTTGCTTAAAATCTGAATATTTCACATAAAATATACAGCGAAACCCTTTTACGGTTGTTTAATAAGCCCTAAAACACAGGAAACGAGCGTGAAGAGTTAAAAACACGTTTACTGCATACCCCTGAAGGGTACTCGAGTGTTTTTACGCGTTCAAATTGCCTCGTTGTTTAGATTCGCTAGATCAAAGCGAGCATTACCTGCCAACTTCAAACAGAGTTAATGACGATTACTAGCACTTTTAGGGTCTCCGCACACTTATCACAGGTGAAATTGATTGAAAAGTGGACTTAAACTATGTGGTGTAAAGAAATATTAAAGTATCGAAATCAAATGGTATAAATCTATAAATGGACTTAACGTTATGTGTAATACGTGCATTATATTACATTTTAAAACACAAACTGTCTAAAGATTAGGAGTTTTTTTTGGTGCTATAATCACCCTTCGCATACCTTCTCAGCTCCAGAGCGGAGGACTCAACCAGTCAACTTACTGATTTCTGTTCCTTATAAAACTATTTGCCAGTGCACTGAAAACCACACTATATGATTATCCCAAGAGACTAAGGCCTCTTCTACAATTTCTGAGTAAATGCTACTCGTCACATAAATAAGTCGAGTCAGTACAAAGGTCATACTCTAATAACTAATTTATGATCACAAAAAATGGTAATTTTAATAAATTATATACTAAAACCTTCCCTGAAAAATGTACATTTGAATAAGGTAACCCCCATCCAAATCGGATCAGTAGATTTTGAGAAAATGGCGGTCATACAAACTTACATACATACGGGTCCAATACAGAACTTCTTTTTTTTTAAGTCGGTTAAAAATTAGCACTATCTACATTAGCTGCTTATTGCGATAACTGTCACATAAAACAGTTAAAATTTGTGAAAGAGGCTTTAACTCTATCTTGGCCGCCAGATAAGTCTGTATCGACCTTAATACGCATTGTTCTCAATGGTGATAATTACAGGGTGTGTCGTTAGTGTAAAATCCCTATACAGAGTGTCCTACTAACAAACTGTAGGGTGTAAAGTGGGCACAGGGTATTTCGTTGTTAAAACTGTTTTAACGTATGTTTTAAAGGTTAGAGGGTGCTGCATTAGTGCAGTTTAAATACTTCAGTACTCCTTTGAAGTTGAAACATCATAGGTACTAAACAGGGTGTTGTGCAAAAGGGGGAACTTTTTTACTATTTTTTGCTCATGACTCCCCCGAAAATATTTTTCCAGAATAAGTTTCGAACTTCAATGTTCACATTCCCGGGATGAAGCGTTGCCTATTATATTGCAGGAATTGGTCTATGTGCGAGAAAAGTTTCATCTAAATCTATTTAGCCGTTTCTGCATTTATTTCTAACAAACATTCAAAGATATTCATAAACTCTATTATTATTAATATAAGTAGGAAGTAGAATGAATCAACGACTGCTTTTAGTGAAAATGGCAGGAAATGAGTATCTACCTAATTATAGTATATATCAGATTGTGCATAAATTGTGATTTTAAATATTTACCGACCAGAGAAATAGAAGTAGATAATGTTATCGCAAACTAAGACTCGGTGGCGTAGTTGTATTGCGTACGCACTACGAGTATAATTTGCGCGCTGAGGTCTTGGGTTCGAATCCCAAATTGAGCCAAAAATATTGTGGCTGGGTTTTTCCATCTTAAAATTACTCAGTCACAGCTCGGAGTCAGGAAGTTGGCGGTGTGATACCCCCGTGCCTCGGAAAGCACGTAAAGCCGTTGGTCCTGCGCCTGATCTCTCTCCGGTCATGTCGGATTGCCGGCTCACCGCACTATGAGAGTGAAGGAATAGCGAGTGCACCTGTGTATTACGCACACACTTGTGCACTATAATATTCTCCTGCGTACCTGACTGAACTCCATTGACATTGGCCGCCGTGGCCGAAATCGGCTGCGAAGGGACATTTTAATGGAAATGGCGGGAAGAAGTGTATTTTAGCATAGACACTTTAAATGCGATTTTAGAAATTTACGCGCATACGCATACTCACGCCTCTTATCCCCGAAGGGGTAAGCAGAGGCGCAACTAGTGCGCCCACTTTTCGCCAAGCGTATTCCGTCCCATGATGTGATAGGGGGCGAGCCTATCGCCATACCGGGCACAAATTCCAGACTCCGGGCTGATACTGAATAGAAAAATCCAATATCACTTTGCCCGACCCGGGGATCGAACCCGAGACCTCAGCCTTGCAGTCGTACCGTAATACAACTACGCCACCGAGGCAGTCAGTAAATTTACAGAGTAAATAAATAATTTCATCTCAAACTAAGACACGAACATTTTGATAGCGGTGTCTATTTTACTGAGAACTGCTGGAATAGAGTAATTTTAGTGCAGAATAGACAAAGTAAAGTGTGATTTTAGATATTTATAGAGCAGAAACTATAAATAGATAATTTGATTGCAATCTAAGACAGTTCTAAGCTAAACAAAGGAACGGTTTGCGTTTACACTACTGCCACTTGCTGATTTAATCTCCGCTAGATATAAACAGTGCTGCGACGTACAGCGGTACAGCTAATATTTGCATAAGTGTTAGTTGTCTTAGGTACAGTCAGCTGAAAAAATTCGGAATTTCATCTCTTCACATTAATTTTAATCAAAATACACTTCTCTTTATGTAAAGTAAAGTTTATGTAGTTTAAGTTAGTAAACTTTTTTTGGTAAAGACAAAAGTTAGGTGATTTGAAGATTTGATTTTATTCAGCTACTTTTGTAACTGGTTGTACATACCTACCCATACAAAATAAAACATGTAGTTTAACTGTTTCCGTTACCAAGTATTTAGTATTGTAAGTTATATGAAGCTTAACTCCTAATGTCTTAGGGTGACTAGATAATTGAAAGTTCTAGATACTTTTTTGAATCGACGGGTGCGTAATTCACTCGTCTCGTCATTCGATCACAAAAAAAAACTTAGCTCGTAGCTCCGCCTTAAAAAACTCTCTCAGACTGTGTCCCGGAATAAAGAATAGCTTAAATTTTACAAAATTTAGATCTATATGCCAAATTTATCCGAATCTATTCAGCATAATAGCTCACTTCCACCAAACATCCTATAAATTTAAATAGAAAATCGTTTAATTTAGCAATAATTAGGCTGTAAAAATGATGTTCCATATTGCACTACATTGCAATGTTTCGTAAGCACCAGAAATGTTAAATGTTGAAGCCCTCAAGTAGAGCCTTGAGACTTGGACATTCGCCGCTCACCAAATCTGTTGGTATTTATTGCAACTGCTCGTTATAGAAAGTAATCCCTAGATGCCATTCAGCTGTTATACAATTTTGGTAGAATATAATTAGTATCAGCCCGAACAGCGACCACCGTGCACCGTGTTCCAACCCGCCATATCGCCCACGTAATTTTGCCGCGTTTCGGGATCAGTCTGTGTATATCCGGTTAAATGAAATCCGGCATGATGGGGTAGTTAACTACTTTTTTTTAATACATTTATCATTATTTTTAAAAATGTATGCCATCCAAAATCTAACAGAAAAATAATTTTCAAAATTGGGGCAATAATTAGTAAGTTATAAAGCTTTGAAATTTGGTGGAAGTGGTAGTTGTCAAATAACAATAATATTACACTGTGACGTCACCGTGAGTTGCTGGCCATAACGCTGCGTGCGTGCGAAAGAGATAGCGCGATATCCCATCCACGTCCCCACTTTTGCTCAATATTTCAAATATGAATAACTGCTTTATTATTTAACCAATTTTGATGCTGATTTCACAGAAGAATTTTTTTTACGTATTATTATCTGTTATATATAAACTAATTTACAAAATCAAACATAGGAAACTACCCTATTATGTAGGTTGAGGAGGAATAATCATCACTAGTCAGTCGACACTCTATCTGGACTTCACTTCACTTACCATCCAGGTGGCTTGGAGTCATTATGCCCGTCGCCGTGCCCGAAAAAATCGCAAAAATTGTGTGGGTTTTATATTTCCCTAAGATTGGTTCCAGTAGTAGAAATTGACGTCATGCAGACAGTCGGTAAATACTAAGTCAATTTCTGCTATATGCTTAAATATTCCGTGGATCAAATATTTAAGTCGGATATAGACTGGTAAAAGAACTAAAGCAAACAGAAAAATACCTATAAATAGCTAAAATATAAAATAATTTTGCTTATAAAAACTTAGCAAGGCCTATAGCAATCATTTTTATTTTCGAACATCCATAAATTAATGTTGTTGTTTAAAAACCTATACTTAAACAAAACTCATTTCACAGTCAGTTGTATTACGGTACGACTGCTGTGCTGAGGTCGCGGTTTCGATCCCCAGGTCGGGCAAAGTTATATTGGATTTTATTATTCAGTATCAGCCCGAAGTGTAGAATTTGTGCCCGATATGGCGATAGGCTCGCCCCCTATCACATCATGGGACGGAATACGCACGACGACAAGTGGGTGTATTAGTTGCACCTCTGCCTACCCATTCGGGGATAAAAGACGTGAGTGAGTATGTATGTATGTCATTTTAAAGCCTCGAAATTCTCGCAAGTCGCAAAATTTACGCTACAAAACGTAAACATGGCAACCAACCATGTCCAAACGAACATTATGGCCAAATTGGGTCAGAATTACAGTAATTTTCGGTGCCATTATCACCGGGTGGTGGTGATTACCATGGTAGCTACTTTTAAATTGGGTGTGAATAATGCACCAAATACCATGCTTGTAAACACTATGATTTGATGGTGGAGTTATGGTGTTGGTATAATATTAAAACCAACTTGACACAAGGTCAGCTTTTATACTACTAAGCCAGCGTTGTTTCATCCATGGTCAATTAAAGTAAACTGTTTTATTACACTGGCTGAGCGCACAGCACTTTCGCCTCGCTGTGAATTTGCTTGCAATTCGCCAGTGTGATAAGACCCTTAACTTTACCTGATTATGAATGACACAACCCGGCTTACGGATAGCTACAATGATTTAGGAACTTTTGTAACGGGTAAGGCTTTTCACTTAAACGAAGCCCCTAGCAGCACCTAGTTAAGAATTATATTCTTCAATTATAACACAAAACTCATATTTATTCCGATTTACCAACATCCTAACCGAGTTTAGCAATATTAGGTCTAGTTAGCTGACCTAATAAAGTAACCAAAGCCAGTTCTTGACTTTCATAATACTAATAGAGTCATTTGAATGCTGGACTAAGTACTTTCAAAGCAGTGTGAAACTTTTACAGCCTGGTTCAGAAAGATTAAAGTTTCCCAAAATGCTTGTTTTACGAATTACAGATTTGGTAAACAATGTGCTTATATTGCAGGCTACTTGCTTATTACTATGTTTATCTTGGTAATAAATAACATGCAAAAAAACATATAATACTATGATGTGATATTCTTCATAAATTCCAATCCCTGAGTTCCCAGACAACTGAATTGTGTGTTTTTCGAGTCGAAAACTATATATTTTTTTATAATTGATTGTGTATTCTGAGTTTTAAATTGCCCAACCTTGCATTTGAAACCCTTTGGACCCTAAAAGCTACAAAGGCCCCAATAACCACTTTACTTTCAAACATCATACACAGTCACTGACCCCACAGAATAGTCCTTGAACGATCGTTGTCATATTCGTAGTACGAACCTCAAAACATAGAGTCCTTAAAAGGTCCTATTCATGTAAATAGACATATAATAGAACCTCAGTTACACATTAGTATTGTTTGGATACAGAACCCTCGTTTAATATCTGCTGGGAAGAATATTATTAAATTTAACACCAATTAAAATTCAGTTTGTTATGCAAATCGCTGCGTTAATTACTGATCAAATCAAATTCTTTTAAGATAAAAATCAGATGTCATAAACTGTTTATTATATTTGGAGGCGCCAGGAATTTATCGTAAATCGGTATTTAGTGAAAGTATGTTAATTATATACCGAATTTATAAAAGAAGGTTCTTTGACCATTGTTTTCCTGAATTATCAGAAAGATGAGATATTTTTTTTATGTAATAAGTAAGTCAGATATTAATAAGTATAGTCGTTTTTCATTCATAACAAGTAACTAACAAAGTTGATTTATGCTTTGATACGAAAGCTCAAACCTAATGCTCAAGGAGTAGGCAGAGATGGAAATGTACTCAAATGTCGCCAAAAGTATTTATTTCACTTAATGTTATAGGTGGCTACGTCCGTCAGCATTTTAGTCTAGAGCAGAATGAGTTTATTATCGGCAAAAAAACTCATATTTTGTGTATTATAATTACAGTAATAAAAAAATCACAAAACAAAATTCGCTTATCATCAGCCACATGAAAATATTATCGTATTCTTTATTTTGCTTTTTATATTTGCACTCATACAAAAAGACGCTTGTTTTGGTAATCCGCCATATATTATGCATTAGATTCCTTGTTTTTCTTTACGAATTACTCACCAAAGGAGTGTATAAAGCTCCATTTATTTATAATGAGCATGAGTGGAACACGTGTATTTTTAACAGTAATTTATTACGCAGTGTTATACAAAACGCTGCAAACTGTATTATTAAATTAATCACAGTTGTTAATATACATTTAAATCGCTTCTTTGGTCTACTTGCAGCAGTTGCAGAGGTTTTGGATTCGATTCCCAGAGCTGTTAATACTTCGGTTTTCTAACACTGACTGGATTTCCATGAGGCTCACACACACTCACGTCCTATCTCCGAACGGGTAGATAGAGGCGCAATTAGGCCAACCATTTTTTACAATGTGCATTCCGTCGCTAGATGTGATAGCGGTGAGCCTATCGCCACATCGGGCACAAATTCACGACTCTCGATACTGAGCAAAAATCCTTAATATCACTTTGCTCAACCCGGGATTCGAATCCGAGACGGAACGGTAGTCATACCAAGACTAATACAGTCACGCGACTGAATGCTAACAAGTAGTTTTTACACATAGCAGTAACAGCTATCCATTCGAATACAAGAATGCCTAACAAACAAACAGATTTACATTCATGACTAGGAAACTAAAGTAGCAGACTCAAAGAGAAGTCTTTCACAAGTTTATTGCAAGGCGTCCTTCCCTAGCTATCACAAAGATGATCAAATAGACGTTTAGAATCCTTCTAAATCGATTTACATAAGAATTCCTGGCACGACAGTCGAGAATACTCGTTCGTTTTAGACGCTGCGTCATGCATGATTAATTTAAAGTTTGTACAAAGCAAAGACAAATTTAATACTGAACGAATAATACGAATTAATCCAGTGCGGTGAAAATATTAATCAAAGGTGCGCAAATAAACAGACAGGGACTAACACATAAATAAATATGACATGAATATTCTAGTCATGCTTCTTGCCTCTGATGGAAAAGGATCTAATGTACTATTGAGATAGTTAGGGGTCATCCTCCACGCTATTGGCCTATTGCAGAGTAGCAGACTTCATACCTCTGAAATTTCCGAGTGGTAATTGAAAAGAATAGACACGTAACTTCCAAAAAACTAAAGAGTCCCTTGGGTTTTGAACCAGCGCCATTCGTCTCAGTAGTCTACTCCATTCCCAAGTAGATCTCCTCAGGCATCATTTATGTAGCTTTCATTAACGCACCAACATAAATCAACCTGTATCTTTTCTATATTTTCTAAGAATCCGCCATGCCACCCGTTCAAATACCTGTACTAGTCTAGCGCCGGAAGTAAAGAAATCTAGCTTCCGCCAGCAAGACCGTGTTTATTATGTGTGTCAATGACGGCCATGTAAAGGCATGATGGTTTTTTATATACTTGAGAATAAATTGTCATATATAATGAGTATTAATCATTGGACATTACCTCTCTTACTGGTTTTGATTTATAAGTATTTAAATTACGGTTTTCACGTTTTCTTTCCTACATCTTATTGATTGGATCTAATATAACAAAATACCGATTATAGTCGTAAATTGTATATATGTCTATTAGCCAAGTGCCCAATGAAAAACTCCCTCAGCGAATGAATTTTCCATTGCTTAATTAGGTAACATAATTATGGTGCAGTGGGATTTGCGTATATTAACTACTAGCTTTTGTACTTGGCTCCGCCCGCGTGGAAAAGTTTTTCCGGGATAAAAAGTAGCCTATAGCACTCAGGAGTAATGTAGCTTCCTATTAGTGAAAGAATTTTCAAAATCGGTCCAGTAGTTCCTGAGACTAGCGCGTTCAAACAAACAATCTCTTCAGCTTTATAATATTACTAGCATTGCGCGCGGCTCCATCCGCGTGGAAAAGTTTTCCGGGATAAAAGTAGCCTATAGCATTCAGGAGTAATGTAGCTTCCTATTAGTGAAAGAATTTTCAAAATCGGTGCAGTAGTTCCTGAGATTAGCGCGTTCAAACAAACAAACAAACTCTTCAGCTTTATAATATTAGTATATATTGACGGGTTTTTACTTATGCTTTCATGAGAGCTGGTATATTCTGGCCATCGTCTAGCGACACTAATGTTGCTCGTTTATCGATATACTTATTATTGACTATGTATATATACTTTCCACTAAAATAAAACGTATTCCAAATGCTATATATAACTCGATTGGAGAATTCCAAGATTTCAATGTCTGGATAGATATAGAAGTATAGATTTTTGCAAAAAAAACAATCTTCGTCCAGAGACTTTCAAAATCTCTATGAACATACCTAAAACACACCTGCCATTTTAAATATGTATAAGGTTACTCCAACCTTGAACATTACCATAAAATTTGGTTAGCAAACCAGTTTCCCGCAGCTTTTTATCATCTTTAATAATGTCAAGGACATCCAAAATTTATGGATTTCAAATAGAATCAGAAATAAACATAATTTAATTGCTAATTATCTAATAGTTTGCGTCATCAAATCATTAATCTGTTTAAGAAAGAAATCTTTTTTTTAGTAGAAGGCATCTAAATTATATATTCTTTTAGGTTTTAGGATAGGATAGTTTGATTGTCCCTCCATTCTCTTTGGGGAAATTATACGCAAATCATCACAGAAAAACTTACAAAATGTCATTCGCTCTGTGAACCAATGCAAAATATAGGCCGAAAAAGTCCACCTGACTCCAAAATCCTGAAACTAAACAATACATTTTCTCTTGTTACAGGAAGAAAACATAGCCCTCCGGTTAATAAAGCAACATGCAGAAGAAGAAGCGGAGAGCAGTCCCGCGTCCCCGGAAGAGACATTCGGCACCGGGAGCACAGGCAGGGCGTACTTCGACGAGGGGGGGTACGTCGCAGGGGGCGCCAAGGACCAAGACCCCTACGTCAGGAACCGGTTCAACCAGGCTGCGTCCGACAACATCCCTAGTAATAGGAACGTGCCTGATACTAGAAATGCCATGTAAGTATAGAGTTGGTGACGTGAAGTTTCAATTTCAATTTGGAGAAGGATACTTTTTATTTCGACATTATTTTTATATTTGAGGCGTGTTATTTGTCTATTTTAGATTCCAGAGGGTATTTAGTATGAACTGCGATGTCTTTGATTTGATTTCCATGCCATAGAACATTTATGACAGGATAAAATGTGATGTCTACGAGGGTCTCTGTGTACCTTTTATTAGAATTATGTAAGATAAAACTATAAAAAATCCATCCTTACTTATTCCTACACTACACATTTCTCATAAACACAATTATGCAAATTAAACAGATGTTAATATTCATACATTCCTACACCATTACTAATAACTAAAGGACAACAAAACCCAGTAGCTTACTGAGCTGGAATCTTATTAAGACGAGACATTGAGTAAGGAGGCTGGGTCGGAGGTCTGAGGTCACGTTGGTTACGCGAAAAGAGGTCACGTTTACGGGTGAAATATTATATGTAGGTTACATGGACATGATTAGAGTAGTGATTATATATTACTGCGTACTTGTGTGAAATTCTGGAAAGTTCAAAACTAATATGATATAGGGCTTACTATATTAAGGGATTCACAATTCTGGAAACAACAAAAAATTACAATAAACATATTATTATTGTGTTTAATATTCTTCAAGCTATGTATATTGGGGTCATTAATGATAGCATTTGCGCGCGGCTTCGCCCGCGTGGAAAACGTTTTTCCGAAATAAAAAGTAGAGCACTCAGGAGTAATGTAACTTCCTATTAGTGAAAGAATTTTCAAAATCGGTTCAGTAGTTCCTCAGATTAGCGCGTTCAAACAAACAAACAATCTCTTCAGCTTTATAATATTAGTATAGATTTATCATTGATCTTTTAGAGGAATAATGTCAATTGAAACACCGGAATTTTATACAATTGGTACCAAAGGTGTCTATGTGTCTAAAACAAAGAGTTCTAAGATTATATAGAGCGGACATTGGGAAAATTGTCATACAAAAATTTTGAGCCTGTTCGTCAGTAACTCAATCTACCGTTAAATAACAAAACACCTATGTAAAATTCATTAGAACATACTTTTGCACAGTCGTAATGCGTAAATTGGCATATTTCCTTCCAAAATATTGTTTTTATTACAAAATTTAAGCATACAGAGACGTCTTGTTATACGGAAGTGTCAGTTAAGACAGCGACTTATTAATTACCAATTGGTAATAGCTTTTGGACGAAAAAATTGGTCCTGATGTCCGGTCTATAATTATACTGTTCAATGTCTTTGGTCTAAAACTATGTTTCCTGCATGTGGTACGGATAGTGTTGGCAAATCTCTTAATAATACAGGTAACGAGCGCCTTTGTTTTGCCTCTACCTCTCACGATTCACAGTAAATTACAGAATCGTGAGTTAAATCGATTAATGGCGTGACTTCTTCAGGACGCTATGATCAATTATCTGTACATGACCACTCCTTGCGGTTGATGACGACAAAGGCATTATACCTAGAAGCTTTTATACTGGCTATATAAAATCTTATAATAACACATGAATAGTTTACTTGACTGACGACTCGTTTACATATCGATAAATGTTTCTTTTTCCTTAATGAGATTTAATACGATTCATTATAATTTTTATGGCGCATAAATTATGATCATATTCACACGCTCACGAATCGTGAAATATATTAAATATTTCAAAGAATACAAATGTCATGGGGTTTTTTTGGTTTTTGACGATACATAATATAATCATGTATCTAATTTATAATTTAGTTTAAAATTTTAAACATTAATTCGTCAAGGAATATTTATTAATAATCATTGATGTATTAAAAAAACCCTTAATAATGCAATGTCACTGATGTGTGTTAACGGGCCCTGAAATACTTTAATCATTTTTCAAAAGGAAGCGCGTATGAAGTTATTGTCAAGATTATTGGTCAATCTACTACCGCCATATTGATCTAGTTAAGATATGAAACAAGAGATGTTTGATTCGGTTGCCAGGTCAAGGAACTTTTGCAGTAGTTTTTGCTTCTAAATCCACAAGTTTCAGTCTAGTGGTATTTTAACAGTAAGTACTCGGTAGAACTCTTACCTTTTGGGACTTAATACTATATTCGCAGCTTATATCGTCTCTCTTGTACTGGAGTCCGACTAAGTAGGTACAACCGTACTGTCCGTCCCTGCTATCAAGCAGCATTGTGAAATGTACTGATGGTAGGATATATTGTATCCACCCGGATCGCGAGCACCGTACATAAGGTGTTAAAGCCTGCCATTGTGGCCCACGTAAGTGAGCAGCGTTCCGGGATCAGCCTGTATATATCCGGTTTAAACAGGCCGGCATAATAGAAAGAAAGAAAAAGCAGAAAGAAAAGCAGTTTATTTGTGACAAAATACTATAAATATTTAAACAAAGCAAAGACTTAAAATTAAAGTTATCACAAAACAGCTCCAGCTCAGCATATGCTGACGATAAAGCCAGCGTTGATCTTCGGTTGGGCCGCTTGGTGATGTCACGGCCGCCAAGACTGACTTAATTTTTAGATTGTGGCGGCATGGTATTTATCCAATTTTCCCTTTTTAACTGCCACTAATTTAATAATCGCAGAAAAATAATTGCAAATTTGGGGTTGCCAGTTATCCCTAAAATAATAAAATACTTTTATGTACCTAGTGTTATATTATATAATAGCGTCAATTGACGAGGGATAATGTTCGTTCGTCACTCGACACTCTATCTGGACCCTTCTCTGCTTACCATCAGGTGCAGCGGGGTCGCTTTGCCTTTCCCGAATAAAAAAAACTGTGGTATTTTGAAGGACATTGTCATGCAATTACTGGACATAAATTAAAATCTAATAGTAATTTCGTATGTTTATTTTTAAGCAGACTATAGAAAGTTTTGTTCTTAACAGGTGCCGCCTGAAGAAATACGACGACGATCTCTCTCAGACGAGTGTGATCATCACCTTCCACAACGAAGCCAGGTCAACGCTTCTACGGACTGTTGTCAGGTGAGAACTTGAACTCCAAACCTCCAGATTAAAAATAGTTCTTAACTATACATAAGACTTCAGTAGAGAACTTTTAGTAGAATGAGGTCATCTATAAAGCTTATGAATTGAACTTTAGAAAACTGGGAGTATTCCTTCATAACAACCCTACTCCTTCATAAATATGAGCAATTTACTCTTCGTATGTATTTTATTTATAAAACATAATATAAATATATATATATATTTATTTATAAAACAAGGCCAATATAACTATGAACATATGGTCGTATATGGTTCATATTCATTTTAGACAATAGGTAATATTATTGTCTAGACTCTAAACTGTAATTATATAAATCACATGTTTGTCCTTAAACATCTATGGACGACTTAATTTACGTAGTGAATATGTTCATGTTTCATATTTTTTCTTTATATTTTGTTACAGTGTGTTAAACAGAAGTCCAGAGCATCTGATTAAAGAAATCATTCTAGTCGACGACTTCAGTGATAATCGTGAGTATTTTTACAATCAAATCGGCCAAAAATTATTTTAATATAAATTATATGCAAGGTGGACAGACGACTTGATAAAGGTCGCAGGAACACGCTGGATGCAGGCCGCTTTTGGCAGGTCCGTCTGGAAATCTTTAGGGGAGGCCGTGGACGTCATGTGGCTGATGATGATGATGATAAATTATATTCAAAGTCGGAAACATGGTACAATAATAGCCATATTTACTAGGTACCTATGCGTGCCTAGGTACCTATTAAATATTGAAAGAAAAATCAGAAAGACATAAAACAAAAACGTATCGTGACTCGTGATTCTTGTTTTATGTCTTTCTTACTAGTTTATACATAAAATAACATCTTAAAAACTCATCGATTGTTTTATACCAAGTCAGTTTTTTAGCAAAATTAATTTAATTAAGAAACAAGACTATGAATGAGACTGTTTTTAAATAATACTTAAATAACAAATAATTCTAAAACTCCTTATGAATAATTATGAGAAATTACAGCCTAATCCTAATTTGTTTTAGCGCGTTGTTTCAAAAATAACACAATTGAAATTTGAATTGTAACAATTGATTACTTGAAATAATTCTTATTACACGCATTATTTATATTAGCTTCACTTGTATGTTTGTAACCGACTCCTTTGGGCGCGATTTTGACCCAGTTTAAACGGTCAGATTTTATTCAAACTTTGTAGATTTGTCGAGGACCGATAACAATACACTAATTTGATTTGATTTTTTTAGTCGTTTTAAACTTTTTTTTTTACGTAATAATCCTATTAATACGCGAATGGTATTGAAGCATTTTTCTATATTTTACTACCTAATATTCTGTATTCAAGAATGTTTAAGTTAACCTTTATTATGCCTTCAAACAAAATTCCATCTTATTGTAATATAAACACACACAATATAAAGGCGAAATTCGTTTGTCCATCCAGCTCCCGCAATGCCGAATATTCATGACGCAGTCCGCGATTAGAATAGCGTGACATTTAAATATTTGTAACAATCGGTTACTCTCAATTTAATTGGTCGATTAATTGTTAATCGGTTTGATGTAATCGATATACATCTAAAACATTAATTGCATGTTTTTATCACATATTTATGTAATTTATCAAGCGAACCTTTGCGTAATCCGTCAACGCCCGCTTATACATATATAGCTATAAGCTAATTTCCTTATATAAATGGACACCGGTATCCACCGCGGGCGTTGACGGGTTAATATATTAAAAAGCTTTTAACACCTATTTTAATTCACCGTTTTAGTTTTGTGTCCGTGTCATATTTTTTTTGCCTTCAGTAAAATAAACCATCAAGAATTTAGATTATTGTATCCGACTCTAGAAATATTAGAAATACGAAACTTGGTGAAAATGATTGGCTTGTATGTTTAGAATTTGGATGCCTGTTAGATGTAAAAGCAGAAACCGCTGAACGGATTTGGATAATGCTGAACGGATTTCCTAGTAATTTGCTCCCGGAGTAAACAGTAGATTTTTTATCTCATTTTTGAAAAAGATGGAGCTATGGAAAGCTGCAATGATTTATGAACTTTCGTAGCAGAAAGGGTTTGTTCGCGGGCGAGGTTGCGAGCAACAAATAATATTTAAAAAATTGAGGTCTCAATTAAAATTTAACTATAAGTGAAAATTAAATAAGATTTCTTTTGAAGTGTTTTTTGTTACTCCCACTAACAGGCCAGTGGGCTTAGAATGTGGCAAAGACACACGACACGACTCAGTTTCGTTTTATTGGGATTGGTTAAGAGACTAACACGTGACTGACGTATTGGTCTCTCGACCAATCACAAACACCAAAATTAAACGACATCGTCTTACGAGTTGCGTCTTTTTGCCACATCTAAGCTCACAGTATTATTCTTGCACCCGTATTACATCTCATTAATTGTCATTTATTGGATTGCACTATTACATCACGAGCAGTCACTGTGGGATAAACACAAAGACATTAAACAGTATAGTTATAGACCGGACATCAGGAACAATTTTTTTTTTTTTTTTTTTATTGCTTTGAATGACGAGACAAGCATGCCGTTCCCCTGATGGTAAGCGATACGACCACCCATAAACAGTAGCAACACCATCCAGCACCTTGACTTACAAAGTACTGTGTGGCATTCCACTGCACTCGTCATCCTGAGACATAAGATGTTAAGTCTCACTATGTCCAGTAGTTATACTGGCTACAATGTCCTTCAAACAGAAACACAACAGTGCATGCACACTGTTGCTTGGCGGTAGAAATAGACATTGCGGTGGTACCCACCCAGACGGCCTCTTACATAATGAGAGACCTACCACCAGTAGAGACCTACCACCAGTCGTCCAAAAGTTATTACCAATTGGTAATAAGTCGCTGTCTTACCTGACATGTCCGTGTAACAAGACGTCTCGGTGTGCTTAAATTTTGTAAAGATAACAAGATTTTGGAAGGTAATATGCCAATATACGCATTACGACCATGTCAAAGTATGTTCTAATGAATTTTACATAGGTGTTTTGTTATTTCACGGTAGATTGAGTTACTGACGAACAGGCTCAAAATTTTTGTATGACAATTTACCCAATGTCCGTTCTATATAATCTTAGCACTCTTTGAATAAACATATTGAATACGACAGGGATTTACTGCTAAGATGATTTCCCACATGCGATAAGATTCAGAAAACTATAAGAAAAATTAACTCTTTTATCGTTAAATCTTTCACACGTGGATAAGCCCGTAATCATCTTCATTGCTTAATAGAAAGGTGTATGGGATCTAAACAGATGTCCTTGGTTTCGATTCTTAGGTAATAAAAGTTACACTGTGTAATTTTTTCGAATAAAAAGTATGTAAGTACTTGTTAATCTAGAACATAGTCTTTCCGTGTGAAAAATTTCATCCAAATCTGTTCAGCGATTTTTGCAATGTATCTAACTAGCAACAAAATAATAATAATAATAATAATAAATCTTTATTGACAAAAAGTTAGATACAAAATGGTTGGTGGCGCTGGCTCCTGTGCTAGTATAAACTGTATTACAGGAGCCAGTGTCTTCTTAAAAGTAGTACATTCACATAAAATTTTGTCAACCGAGTAGCTAAATTACATGCTTTTCAAGCAAATTTAAAATAAACAAAAACTATTACAATTTAATATGTGTGTGTGTGTGTAGGTTTGTGAGTGTGTGTGTGTGTGTGTGTAGATGTGTGCGGGTGCGTGGGTGTGGGTGTGTGTGTGTGTGTGTGTGTGAATGTGAGTGTGCAATGGTTTTACTTTAATAGGTCCTCTGTATCCTGATAAGATAGATTCTGAAGCCAAGTTTTGAGTAATTTTTTACATTGATTTCGTGTCTGTGAGTAGATAAACTTTAATTTATTTACTTTATTGTAAACTCGAGAAGCATTAATAAAATATTGTCGCCGTGCTATTGTAGTGCGATGTATGTCGATGTTACAAACGGCGGCAGCCCTTCTGTTCGAGGTAAGTTTTTTAAAGTGTAGAGATGAATGTTTCTTAAGTATAATCTGTAGGATATAAATTTGTCTCACTGTCAATACCTTGCATTCCTGATACAGTGGAGCCGTAGAATATCTTGGAGGCTTTTTGAGCATAACTTTTAATACCGCTCTTTGCGCTCGTTCTAAACGAATCATGGACGATGTACCGGCCCCTCCCCATGCCGCTATGCAATATTGGAGAAGTGATTGAGCCAAAGCAAAATATATAGTGGTTAGGGTTTTTATATCTGCACAATGACGTAGTTTTTTAAAGATTGGCATTAGTTTTCTAACTCGTGCGCGTAAGTTATTAATATGCGTATGCCACGTAAAAGTACTGTCAATAACCACTCCCAAGTATGTAGTCTCATTGGTACGGCTCAGATGTAGACAATTACATTCGCGTGTTTGTGAGTAACAGTTGTGCGCTATAATTTCGAATGCGTTATCACTTGGTTGTGTGTGGATTCTGGGTGAAAAGGTTATATATTTGGTTTTTTCAACATTTAACGTAAGAAGGTTGCGCTTAAGCCAGTATGTTACCTCTCTCAACGCAGTCTCAGCATTTTGGCGGGCTAAATTCCAGTTTTTGCCTTGGACTATGAGTACTGTGTCATCTGCATATGAAATTATATTGCAGTGAGCTATTTGTTTTAGGCATAAATTATTGATATATATAAGGAAAAGTGTTGGGCCTAGTACACTCCCTTGAGGCACTCCAAAAGTGGGAGTCGCGCTACCGCTAGTGACGTCACCTATTTTTACAGATTGAGTTCGGTTTGTCATGTAGCTGCGGAACAAATCCAACACGACACCTCTGATACCTAAATATTCCATCTTATTGAGCAAACGGGAGACAGATACAGTGTCAAATGCCTTAGTAAGATCTAGGAATATACCTATTACACTAGCCTTGTTATCCATGGGTTTAACTATTCTCTCAGTTAGCTCAAGAACTGCATCCTCTGTTGACTTAGATTTTCTAAACCCATATTGATTTTTTGCAATAAAATTATTATTTTCTAAATACTGCATTAGTCTACAGTTCATAATTTTTTCAAGGATTTTTGAAAGTGCTGTTAGGATAGATATTGGTCTATAGTTGTTGACACTGTATCTGTCACCATTTTTATAAACGGGAACTATTAAGGCTCTTTTAAAGATATCAGGAAATACGCCTGTACTCAAACAAAGATTACACAGAACAGTTATTGGGGGCCCCAGAATATGCCGTGCTTTTTTTATGAGCTCAGCTGGTATGTTGTCAGCACCAGTAGCACAGTCATCTCTGAGGTTTAGGATAATATTTTCTACCTCTGTTTCATCTGTATACAGTAGGCCCATAGAGTGAATAGGCGGGTCTGTGTTATTTTCCAAAATACAGTTTGTGTCCTCTGTAACTATGTTGGATGCAAGATTGGCTCCAATACTAGCGAAATAACTGTTTACTTGGTCAATAGAATCTGATTCATTTTCATGTAATTGCAAGAGTTCTTTCGGAGTTGACGAATTATTACTTGAATTTATTATATGTTTTACTGTTTTCCACATGCGTTTTGTGTTATTTTTATTTTTTGAGATTTCGCTCGTATCGTATTCTGCTTTGAGTTTTTTTAATAAATTATTGCAAAAGTTCCTATATCTAGAGTAGATCACTTGTGCAACGTCGTCATTATCCGACAACTTAGCTTTTTTGTGCAACTTATCTCTGTGCTTTATGCACCTAAGAAGACCATGTGTGATCCATGGCTTTATACATCGCTTTCGGCTAGGGATTCTCTTTATTTTAGTGTGTGTCAATATCACTGCAGTGATGTCATATACAAATTTAGAAGCCGCAATGTTAGCATCAGAAATGTTAAGAATATAAGTGAAGTCAGATTTGTAAAGCTCATTGATTACAGCTGGGATATCAATTCGGGTAATAAACTGTTTGACATTATTGTATTTGGTTTTAAAATTTGAGCAAAACAATGTTGGGACGTGATCTGTTATAGGCGAATCTAAGACTATACTTGTTGAGCTTTTATTTGTTCTTACCATCACATGGTCCAGAAAAGACCTTCATAAACTTCCACATTTACAGTTATAGTAAAGAAGTATGATACAGCTAAAGTAAACAAATACAGAGTTGGTAACATTTTATGAAATCATTACATATCTTGAAACTGTGCGAACAGATTTAATTAAAACTCTTTTTTTTTTCTCGCTGGGAAAAAACGCGTTATCGCTACCGCCATTGGGGGGTGAGTGGACGGTTATGTTGGTTTCACCAATCTAGCGGCCCAATGTCGACACTCGGGAGTTGAATTAAAACACTGCGTATATCTGGAAGTAACAGCATTCAATTACAGTTAAAATGTTCTTTATTTGCCACACACCCAAAAAGCTATGCTAAAAAATTACGAAAACAAAATATTTTTTATTACCTAAACGATAAAGAATAGATAAAAAAAGAGTTTTTCCTACCATAACGCCTTCAACGCATCGATGCTCATACCACTGTGATTTACTGTGTGCTTTTTCGTGATAAATGTAATTTATCCGTGTGGTTTTGTGTGCCAAAGTTCATCCATAGATAATCCAGTGCAGTATACAAAAAAATGTGCTCCGTGTCCAACTCTGTGACCAAATAGTACCCAGATTACTGTACAACGCATTTTCACATCATTATCTTGATAATGGTTATTATAATTTCATTTTACAGTTTGTTGAAAGTATCACCTTAATCTTTTCGTTTTTGAATAGAAAGTTTGCTGTTTTATTAAGCATTTTTTTTTCTTTCATAATTTATATAAAAAAACACTTATTACTAATTTCAAATTTGGAAAAATTAGGCCGGCAAAGTGTTAAATCGTTTCATAGCGCGTGACCAGCAGCCTGCATCTACCACGCATCTTTACATAATTGTAATGAAATCAATTTCCCAACGCAAACAGCAATCCGCTATAAACACCTTTCGAAAGGAGACCGGCTTGCTCAACTGATGCGCACTTGTTACTTGCGATGCAGCCTCCATACCACATACTAATGCAGTGACGCAATCTATCCAAAAAAGGCCTTTCCGTGAAGAAAGTTTCAGTTATTTTCTAACGTATGTCGTGTCTAGTAAACTTAACTGGACTTTGTCTGCCGCTAGGGATTATTATGGGTGCTGTTAGAGACAGCCAGATACCGTTCTGAGTTTGGTTCCAACGCTAGGCGAAAATATATTGCAAAACACAACTGGGTACCTAAGTTTGAAATTTGTACCCAATAAAGCTCGTTCCAAACGTATGTGTGTATTCTTTGTGAATTCGCTTGCTTTAACGGTGAAGGAAAACATTGTGCAGGAACCTGTATACCTGAAGTTGTCTACATGAATTTCGAAGTGTGAAGTCTGCCAAATCGCACTAGGCAAGCGTGGTGGATTAAAGCCTAAACCCTCTCAGTAGTAGAGGAGGCCCCTGCTCAATAGTAGGCAGTATATAATACAGGACTGATATTTTAGTTTAGCGTGAGTGGTAGTATTACTTCTGCTTAACCTTTCGGCGATGAAGGCGTGAACTTTGTAATAATAAGCAGTTTATTTATTATAATTTATGCTCACATATCATCTTCACACTTAGGTCAACCTCTCAGCCTTGAAGAACAAGCTGCATACGGAACTAACAAGCTAGCATTAACAAGACAGCATTTGATTTAAATATTTATTTATAATCGTAATGAGATTGAAATCTCTATTTCCCTATAATCGAAAATACATCATAAAAATGTTTACATGTGTATTGTATATCAATTGTCGTTCGCTTTAACGGTGAAGGAAAACATCGTGAGGAAATTTCAATTTTTCCGGGATAAAAAGTAGCCTAAAACCTTCCGTAGGTCCCAAACTATCTCCATGCCAATTTTCATCAAAATCCGTTGTACACAACGGATGATTGATGATTTTTGAGTTTATCGCGTTTAGACAGACAGACGCAGCTAGGGGACTTTGTTAAATAATATGCATTAGGATATTAGAAGTACAATAGGATAAACATCCTTACTAATATTATAAATGCGAAAGTAACTCTCTATGTCTGTCTGTCGCGCTTTCACGCCAAAACTGCTGAACCGATTTAAATGAAATTTGGTACACAGAGAGTCTAGAGCCTGAGAAAGGTCATAGGTTACTTTTTATCCCGGGAATATTAAAACAAAGTAATATTTGATATATCTTCCCCACAGCTGAAGACGGCGCAGCTCTTCGCGCGATCCGCAAAGTGCGAGTCATACGGAACCCGAAGCGCGAGGGTCTGATGCGGTCCAGGGTGCGCGGCGCTGACGCAGCCACTGCACCGGTGCTCACATTCCTCGACTCTCACGTGGAGTGCAACGTCCACTGGCTGGAGCCCTTGCTGCAGAGGATTAAAGAGGTATTTCTTTACTGACACGGCCAATTGACTCCTGTACCTGGTGGTAAATGGAGTCACGTCCGGACAGGGGCGGAACCAGCTCTTATTTCAGAGGGTATCGGGAAAACCTAAAGCTCTATTACATACAAAACTATGTACAGGCAGCCACATAAGTAGCTGAACAAATTAAAAATCTTCAAATTGCCTATACACTTTTATGTTCTTACCAAACTTTGTTTTCTCTTCCAAAAAATTAAATAAAATGTTTACTTTACTTCACACAATAAAATATTTCTATTTAACTTAACGCGTATCGGCAATTTGCAATTTTGATTTTCTTTCGGCGACGTATATGGCTCACAGTACTTGTGTCGAATGTATACTCTATCGGTTTAGGTATTTAACTAAAGGTAAACAAAAAATGACATATGATTCCCGGGTAGTCAACATTTTCTTACGAAGGTATTTACGAAGACTGTTGTGTCAATGAAACTACAACGTATAACAAACACTTCAAATTATTAAATTCACTTTAGAAACAAAACAAATAACTAACAACTACTACTTATCAGAAACAAAGCAAAAAATGTGATAAATAAACAAATTTCTACAATGCAGAAATGTATCTATAATTGGTGTCTAGTTAACCGATTAAATTGAATGGCAGTCAGTTTTAATGGCGTGCTACGTGACAGTCGTACTCTTAAATTTTGTAGGGTTATCTATTACGATTCATTGGAAAAATGTTGAGCGTGCCTGTCATATTAGCTCTTTTACAGTAGACAGATAGAGATCCTTTATAAAAGAATTGTAATTTATGATAATTAATTGTGTTCGCGCTTATTAATTAATAACTTAAACTTTATAATAACCAAACAACTTTAATAAGCGGGAATAACAGTGCTAAGTGTTGTGTAGGTTATAAAGACGTTTATTTTGGAATGAACTATTTTGTAAAGAGAATTGGACAGGTAAAATACCTTTTTTATGGTTTGTTTACATTTACTGGTGGTAGGTCTCTCATTATGTAAGAGGCCGTCTGGGTGGGTACCACCGCAATGTCTATTTCTACCGCCAAGCAACAGTGTGCATGCACTGTTGTGTTTCGGTTTGAAGGATATTGTAGCCAGTATAACTACTGGACATAATGAGACTTAACATCTTATGTCTCAGGATGACGAGCGCAGTGGAATGCCACTCAGTATTTTGTCAGTCAAGGTGCTGGATGGTGTTGCTACTGTTTATGGGTGGTCGTATCGCTTACCATCAGGCGAACGGCATGCTCGTCTCGTCATTCAAAGCAATAAAAAAAAAAAAAAAAAAAAATTTAGTTAAATACCTAAACCGATGGAGTATAGGGAGAGGAGCGGCCCTCACTGCGCCCACTTGCCTACGCCCTTGCCTCCAGATAGAATATCGACTAACGAGAGATTATCTCTCGCCAGTCGACCCAATTATGCCGGCTCGTTCGAGCTCAGAATTATTTAAAAAATCCAGACATTGAAATCTTGGAATTCTCCAATCGAGTTATATATAGCATTTGGAATACGTTTTATTTTAGTGGGAAGTACATATACATAGTAAATATTAAGTATATCGATAAACGAGCAACATTAGTGTCGCTAGACGATGGCCAGAATATACCAGCTCTCATGAAAGCATAAGTAAAAACCCGTCAATCTATACTAATAGTATAAAGGTGAAGAGTTTGTTTGGTTGAACACGCTAGTCTCAGAAAGTGATGAACCGATTTTGAAAATTCTTTCACCAATAGGAAGCTACATTACTCCTGAGTGCTGTAGGCTACTTTTTATCCCGGAACAAAATTTCACGCGGGCGGCGCTGCAAGCAATACTAGTCCCGATATATACCCAATTTGCTATCAAGTTCATTTTACTTTGCCGTACTAAAAAAATAATATAACGATCAAACAAATAACCCTTGGTTGAACTCGAACAACGCTAAGTTCAAAGAACGAACCTTCCTCCTTCAACCATTGGAAATTGATCTTAGTGTTCCAGATAGCATCTACGTTTAGCGATGTAAGCTAAATCTAAACTGTACTACTAAATTATAGTATGTCATGTAAACTCAGCCACATAAGTAGCTGAACAAATTCAATACTACGCCTCTACACTATTGTGTTGTTACTATTTTTTTGCTCTAAACTAAAATAAAATTCAAGGAATTACTATACTTCACACAAAGAAAAAATAATTATGATTGAACTTATCGCTGCTTATGTGGCTGACTCTACAGTTACCGAAATATCTGAACAAATTCAAAACTTAAAACGTTTCTACGGTTTTGTGTTCTTATCGACATTTTCTTCTTCTTTATAAAAATAGAATAAAAAGAATTTACTTTATTTCACAAGGACAAAAACAATTAAAATTTAATTTAAAGTGTATGTGTAATGTGTCGATTTAAAACTTTGATTTTTTTCAGCTACTTTCGTAGCTGACTGTACCGATGCTTCTATTCGCCGTTTTAACGATGGAGTCCTTTTAGAACGTTTTAAACCAGACCTTAACAGTAATGACCATAAATCAATAGGTTTGTTTTATCCATAAGTTTGTCTATGGAATTCCAACTCAACGTGGCTCAATAGATCACCTGACAGTTGAAAAGGCTATTTAAAGAGATATATGTCTCGGTTATCATTTATTTTCATCCTTTCTCTATATTAATAAATCTATGATAAGGGTTTAATTATCGTTTGTGAGAAACAAAGCTGTCCGAAAATCGCTGACGTCTACGCTTGTCAGTGTGATGAAGCTTCGAATAATTACGTCTCAAAACATATTTTATCTAAAAGCAACATAAGCCATTAAAGCATATTTTAAGTACCCTCAAAAGCGAAAACAGAATCATAATAACTCGTTAACATGTATTTTACGCAACGAGCATTCAAATCGTTTATTCATAACAGTAAAGATCAAAACGTATGTACCACTCGTTTGTAAGTATTTCGCATACAATTCTCATAACTGCAAATCCATAACTTCTGAGGTAGTTGGCGGAATGACATGTTGCAATCTAATACATTTATGCAACACCAAATGACGGTCTAATAGCATCGCATTACTATCACAACGCAATAACTGCAAATGCTATTTTATAGAACGTTATAAATAACGGGTATCGTTATTTTAGTAGTGCTATGATAGCTGTTAATGTAACTAAGTCGTTTGAATGAATCATTATATTAAGTAATTGAGCCATAAATTTTTACTGTTAAGTATTGTTTGGATTTAATGATGCACATAATACACGATGTAATAGCTGTATGTTATTGTAACATGCAATTTCATAATAATAACGTAATTTAACACGATTATAAAATGACAATAAACATGTGTATTTATTTAACACATACAATTTTATTATTCTTTTATGTAACTGAATGATGAGGTGAGTAGTTAGATCGCATGATGGTAAGCGCCTGTTTTCACAGAAAGAATATAGAACTAGGTACTACCCAGCGTGGGGTGTAGGGGTGACCGAGTGATTATGAGATCCCCGATCTTACGACTCGGGGTAAACGTTCAGAGAGAAGGAAAACTGCTGGGCAGTAGCCCGAGTAACAGGCCGAGTCCATTCGTTCAATTTATTCTTGCAGTAGCCCCCTTCGATGCCATAGCAATGGTTCCTAGACCTACCTTAAGCGAGTGGTGCCTTGATAACTGAAACAGAATGGCAAAACGATCGAGAACTAATATTAATAGGATTCTAAGTCCTCCACAAATTCCTTAAAATTTTACAATTCAATATTCGAATTAATAGTCTCTGCAAAGTACTTCACATTTTTATGTTACTCCAGGAAAAAATCTTACAGTATTCGGTCTATATTTTAATGAGGAACAATAATTTACCCAATGATGTAACGAGCGGTCGACATTTTGAGAGGCAGACGTTCTCGTTATATCTTATAATGTCAGGGACTGCGCAGAATAATCGTGACTGCGTTTTATAGGCAGCCGACGTAATATTTGTGAGGTATTTTTTTTACGTTGTTTTAAGTACATTATCTACAGCCTGTATCCCTTAAACTTTTGAGAATACGTAGGTATTATGGTATTTTATATGGATTTTTTATTTCATTGAGAGTTTATAGGTAACCTATTCTTAAGTATGCTAACATCAGTCTGTAATCTCCCTTAAAATCTGCTTTATATTAACTACCTATAATATATTATGAATAATAATCAGCATAACTAAATTAAGTAGACTTTTGTTTTAATTTTTTTCCTCCGGCCTAACACCACAGGTAAAACTCTACACATAATATTATAAACCTACTATAGTAACAACGAAACCATTTATATAAATCTCGTTGATGAGCCATTGGTCACTACACATCAATGCAATTATTCGTCGCTGTATTTAAATTCCCCTAGAGTTCCAATTCTAATGTAGTAATAACTTTTCAAGAAAATATTTTATACAATGTCTAGCAAAATGTTCAAATTCTGCCACCTGCTAATTACACTGGTAATCTACTCTGGCGTTTCGAAACGCTGCGTCATACACTTGACAATGATTGGGGTCAACAGGTGCCTTATACCTATTTAAACCTGACCCGTAAATTACATAGATCTTTCTCAAGCTTACTTTTGATAACGAATATGACTCTTAGAATCCTTTCATTAAACGACTTTATAAATTTAATGATAGGCTTGTATTATAATTTATTATAAACTATCTCAATGCTGGTAGGGACTAGGGACCTCTACTGCTATAGAGAGAAAGGCTCTAGTCCACTAAGCTGAGCTGGTGCAGGTTGACACATATTATACATTCGAAAACTCTTTTACAAGATGGTTATTGCTTTTACAAAAGATTTTAACTTACTATTTATATTGTATCGCATTGACTGCCTCGGTGGCGTGATGGTATTACGGTACGACTGCAATTCTAATGAAGACATCCAAGAGGATTCGATCCCCAGGTCGGGCAAAGTGATATTGGGTTTCTCCACTCAGTATCAGCCCGGAGTCTGGAATTTGTACCTGATGTGGCGATAGGCTCGGCCCCTATCACATCATGGGACGGAATACGCACAGCGACATGTGGGTGCACTAATTGCGCCTCAACTCACCCCCTCAAATAATTTCTCTAAACGCAAATAATTGACAGATATTCTTCACCCACGTATTTTGAAATGAATAGATTCGTTACGTAAAACTAACACGCACCTCTAATTTAAAAGCACTCAGTTTGGAGAGCACTTGAACAATGTTTTTTTTTCTTTGGCGCAAGACTAAATATTTTTATGGTAGTTATGATGGTCGATCGACGATCTCTTACTTGACAGTAAGGCTTTACAATAAGTACTCACCTTCTAAAGTTGATTTTTGTTTGATCGCTCCATATCTGGAAGTATTGCTCCGGTTTTAAAAATTATTGGATTACAAGAATCTACCAACCCGCACTAGGCCAGCGTGGTGGACTAAGGCCTTAACCCTCTCAGTTGTAGAGGACGCCCGTGCTCAGCAGTGGGCAGTATATAATACAGGGATGTTATGCTGGTACAAGAATCTACAATAGGCTTATACTATTTAGATCTGAAATGGTCATCAACCTGACGTTTATTATTGGAACTATCTTTAAAGCTGGTTATGAAATAATTAAGATAAGTTTTTGTTTTATATGAATTGGAGGATTTCTTGGTAATAATATGAATGCGAATAATGATGTCATTTATAAAAAAATGTATTTCATAGTGAGGAAAAAGAAGGTCATAAATAAAGCGTATATTATAATTTAACATGTCAATGGTTTCTTCCAGAATTTACCTGAGTCATTGTAGGGCATGTAATTAAAAAAGAAAAAGTTATGTTATTAGTAATAATGTTTAAATATTATTTGTGATTGTAATACGCCTTTATGAATATATTATAACAGCTCTCATGTGAGAAAGTGCGTCTGCATAGGAATACCGTTTAGTCAAGTTTTCTGCGTCGAATTATGATATCATAAACATTTCCTCTATATAAAACTAAATAAATTGTTTCCTTTAATAAAGTTAAGAAATAAAACAATTATTATGTATTATTCGTAATAAAGATATTAGTTATTATATAAACAGATTCACATTTTCGTCGATCAATGATGATGTTTTATCCATCCTTTTATATACTCTCCTTATAACTAAAGAGTTGTAACTCAATAAGAGTTTCATTAGCATGTTAATTGATTTATTTAAAAATGTATCTAGGAGCATAGATTAGAGTGTGACTTTTGTGTTTAGTCATCTTATACAATTATGTGACAAATAGCGTTTATCAGCAAGTGGTGAAGTCGGCCCTTACCCTATTTAATACACACACGCACACACACACTCACGCCTGTTATCCCCGAAGGGATAGGCAGAGGTGCAACTAGTGCACCCACTTTTCGCCGTGCGTATTCCGTCCCATGATGTGATAGGGGGGAGCCTATCACCATATCGGGCACAAACTCAGGACCCCGGACTGATAGAAAAACCCAATGTCTCTTTGCCCGATCCGGGGATCGAACCCGAGACCTCAGCATTGCAGTCGTACCGTAATACAACTACAAATAATATACAATACAAGTACGCCACCGAGGCAGTCAAATTTAATATTTACTTTTTTATATACAGGTATATTTATTTTTTAATTTTATTGTTGATTCAGTGTTTTAAACAATGAACCATATTTTCTGAACACGCACAGTATTTACTGTTTAATAATTCACACAGCAATAAAACAATGTAACACGGCTGAGGGCAAAAGCCGACATAAAACATGTAAGGGGCTTTCACATTCCTGGCATACATAATATATTTGTTATGTATAGTAAAAAAATCTAAGCAATTTACAACCTTTTGTATGGCTTTTTAAAAAAAGAATATATGAAGGACTCGTGTTAGTAACGGCTGAAATTACCACCAAACAATATCAACAATAACATTGCTCTACTTTCGCTATCCTACATACATAGAATCGCGCCTTTTTCCCTTTTCAGTGGTAGGCAGACGTGTGACACACCCATTTCGCCAGCTGTTTCGTCCCATGTAATAGTGCGCAGGCGTATTGTCATTTCGTTACCCTAACGCACCTTTAAGTCTCCACATTGTGGAGACTGGGCGTATATAAGGGGCAGGGAGTGTTAGTCCGGGACTAGCTTTAAAGAATCCGGGCCACAAAACATACACATACACAATGATTCCTTATGTTTACGCGAATGTTAGACATTGAAATTAAACTATTATAACGGGTTTTATCGCGGTTTTTTATTTTATTTTCTCCCGACGTTTCGAAGGCTTTGCAGCACTTCGTGGTCACGGGGCGGACTGAGGTGTTGGTGGTCCGAAAAGTTAGTGTTACAATTAATCTACCTTCAATTTACAATTATACAATTTAAAGATGTTAGTCATTGTTTGCGGTCCGGTCTACGCAGTAAGAGCTCACAATGTCTTGAGGTCTGGCAGCAGGTCTTTTGGGGCCCGATTTAATTAGATGTATGACCGGGTCCCAGGCTTGTGCAAGTTTCCAACCATCTTCTCTATTGAAATTAGGATGTTTTTTGATCTCAATAGCAATAACGTCGGGAGAAAATAAAAAACCGCGATAAAATCCGTTATAATAGTTTAATTTCAATACACTTACACATTAACTTTTGGTGATGGGGGGCTGTATACGTGAGGCAAGAACCCACGCTACGCCACTGACATTTTGGTATCCTCGGACCCCGCTATGTGAAAACTATAGCTACGCCCGCGCTCCACAACAAGGGCATTTAGTTATTAAATACTTATGTTTTTAACGACAGTGATAGTGCATACTAAGGCCCAAGTAAGCTAGTAAGTAACTATCAACTAGTTATCATACATTAGTTACTATACCATTTAATCGCATTTTTCCATTGTTGTCTCCCCTACAAAACAATTTTGCAAAATGTCAAAATTGCCTCTATTAAGTAGCCTTTTTTATATACACCATATTACGCTTCAATTTGAATTCACCTGCTTTTAAGAAACGGAGTCACTCGTTCTCTCAAAACAGGAAAACAGTGAAATCTCGTACTTGCGTGCACAGCATTAGAGGTGAAACTGGACGGGTCGGTCGCATCAATCAACGGCCGGAACCGAGAGATCAACACACTTACAATTCTAATAATGCGTGTTGCAAAATATATAGGAAAGTGTACGCTACTTACAGATACTGAGAGACTACGCTACGATGGTGTGAGTTAGGTGCGGTTAGCGGGTTATTTACAAAATTTTGTTCTTGCCTTATTGACCACAGGTCTAGCGGGTACGCATGCTTACACACGATTGTCTTCACCTTTGATTTTACTCCAAATCCAATGGAAACGATTTTTTAACCGGGCGCGGGAGTCACTATTATACCTGATAAATATATCAGCCTACTGTCGCTTTAAACAGCTCTCGCCTCCGCCTTGTCCGAGCCAGTGAAGCGAGGTGAGCGGAAGACGTTGTGCAAGCCTGCATTCCCTTCACCCTCGATACATTCGCACCATCGATGTCGCTATTACCCTGATTGCATAAAGTTTAAAATACTATGGTAACACTATGGACTGCCTCGGTGGCGTAGTTGTATTACGGTACGACTGCGATGCTGAGGTCTCGGGTTCGATCCCCGGGTCGGGTAAAGATATTGGATTTTTCTATTCTGTATCAGCCCGGGAGTCTGGAATTTGTGCCCGATGTGGCGATAGGCTCGCCCCCTATCACTTCATGGGACGGAATACGCACGACGAAAATTGGGTGCACTAGTTGCGCCTCTGCCTACCCCTTCGGGGATAAAAGACGTCAGTATACGTTAAAATACTATGGTACATTTTAGGATAATTCTGATGGGGGATACGAACACAGACGGAAAGGACTAGTGTTTTAGTGTAACATAGGCAAGAATAATTTCAAAATTGTGTGAAGTATGCCCGTAGTAGGCAAGACTTAGCTGGCTTACTCTCGCAGCATATACCTAAATTAATCATCTATATTTTTGGTATTTTATTTAGCTTTTACCAACCTATCATCTATTTAAATATTAATCTTCTTGTGAAAACTTGTAAATGGCCTTCATAAGTCTATCGTATTTATTTTTTAATTTTACGCTTTGTCATGTTCGCTGTAAGTTTTCCAAATAAATGAAATAAAGTAGTGGAGAAGGCTCGTGTCCAGCAGTATAGTGGCTTCATCGTTATTACAGTCGATTTCTGGTTAAAAGTAATAACACTCAGAGATAACGTAAGTTCCTATCAGTGTTTTTTTTTTCCCAATCGCATCAGTACAGTCAGCAGCATAAGTATCTGAACAAAATCAAAATTTCAAATCGCCTATATACGCGTTAAGTAAAACTGATGTTTTTTTACTTCGTTTAAAGTAAAGTAAATATCTTTTATTTCATTTTTGTCAAGAGAAAAAAAAAATTAGTAAGAACAAAAAAGTATGTAGGCAATTTGAAATTTTGAATTTGTTCAGCTACTTATGCTGCAGACTGTACATTAGGCGAACGGCATGCTCGTCTCGTCATTAAATTCCATAAAAAAAAATTATCCCTTACACCAAACTTACAGGCCTACCACTTCGTAGTACAGATAAACCGTTACATAAAAACGTCATTCAGAGACTCATAGTTTTCCAAACCTATTTTTTTGTTCACTTCAATTTTTAATACTATCTATCTTCTACTCTATCTTCGAATAGACGGATACATGCTTTTAGATTGATGATGGTGGATCATATGTATGAAATGTTTATTTGTATGCCATTCATTTTTTTATGCACTGTTTGGTCCCGGTTTGAAATCTCAGGGTTCCGAACGCTGTGCTATGGAATACTCTGTAATTTAAAATATGGGTGGCATTTCCTTTATCTTGGGCAATCATGATATTCTATTAAAAACACGCTTTTTGTATCAATGCTAGAATTCAGTAAATCTAATTTCATGTTACGTTAAATCTAAGTCTATTTCACAGCCATCGACAATAAAGTTATACGGTTGGGTAATATAGAAAGTGGTCTCACAGCCTGCCGACTACTAGATGTAAGGATAATAGCGAGCGGCTCTGAACCCGCGAACTTCCGCGTTGCGACTAGTTACGACTGAGCATATTGTCTCCATGACAATGAAGAATGTAACTACGAAATATAAAGTACACGGGCTTAGTAATAAAAGTATTTTGTTGCAAATTACGTCGAATGAGGTACTCCGCCATATCCAAACTCGAAACAAATTTTTGTGTTACATTTGTTTTGATTGATTCGTGAATTTTGAATTGAATCACGAATCAATCAAATTTACCTAAATTATTTCATCGTAATTATCATTTTATTATCATCTGCACGTCGCACAACGGCCCGACTTTCTACGGGCTAAGTGCGGAAAAAGGAGCCCCACAGTATCATCTGCACGTGGCTCCGTTCGATTAAAATACCCTTTCTTAGATGACACGTCTAGCATTTAGGAAGTGACTTCCTTTTAGGTACTAAAATAATTTTCTGGACCGTAGCACAGATTAGCGAGTTCAAAAGTAAAAAACAATGTCTCAGCTTTACGCATACGCATACTCACGCCTTTTATCCCCGAAGGGGTAAGCAGAGGCGCAACTAGTGCACCCATTTTTCGCGTGTGTATTCCGTCCCACGATGTGACAGGGGCCGAGCCTATCGCCATATCGGGCACAAATCCCAGACTCCGGGCTGATACTGATTAGAAAAATCCAATATCACTTTGCTCGACACGAGGATCGAACCCGAGACCTCAGCATTGCAGTCGTACCGTAGTACAACTACGCCACCGACGCAGTCAGCTTTAAGTACTTATGTATCTTTGATTAGAAAAAGATTGTATCCAATTACTAAGCAATAATCCTAAGTATATTGTTTACTAGGATTTGCGCGCGGCTCCGCCCGCGTTAAAAAGTTTTTCCGGGATAAAAAGTAACCTATAGCACTCAGGAGTAATGTAGCTTCCTATTAGTGAAAGAATTTTCAAAATCGGTCCAGTAGTTCCTGAGATTAGCGCGTTCAAACAAACAAACAAACTCTTCAGCTTTATATATTAGTATAGATTTGTATTTTAAACCATTCTATACAAAATCTTAATTTTAACTCGAAAACTGGAATCTAATAATGTGATACTGTGCAGGTGCCAGCTGAATGTCAAGGTTAAAGATGTGACACTAAACCGGCTCACAAACATCGACAAGCTAGACAGCGAAATATAAATCCAGTTGTAAAAGATACTCTTGAATAACAATATATCATAGTCGATGTAACGTACATACGTATATCTATTAAAACGGATGGTTTAATTCTAACTCCTGGTAATGACCTTTATGCAACGACTTTCAAGATATTATCATTAATATTTAAACTGGCCTGTACCTGCTAACCCCTAGATACATTAATAATTATAATGTCTCTATGTAGAGTACATAGACATTTGATTTCAGATCGCTTCCTCGATCCTTACAATAGAATTCCTTTTTTTATAGCGTGGACCGGCAACTAACTGCCTTTAAACACTCATGTCGTAAGAAACATATGCATGCGTTGCCAACTTTGAAAGAAGGGGGTGCTTTGGCAGAAAATGTAACTTAAAATACTAAACCCATTAGGAAGCGGCCACTCCACATTCAATTTCTATATAATATTGCACCCAAAACCACGTAGCTTTTATCCCTCTAATCCCCCCAATTCAAATGGCAATCTCTTAAAACCCCCATATTATTATAAATCCACCATTGCTAGTCATCATTTGTAAATATCCTCATAATTTCGAAACGTCTAGTCTAGAATTCCTATAGCATCGCAATACGTAATAAAAAATGATCGTCGGTAATCTACAATCGAATCAATGTAACTCATGTTCAGAACAATCGGGTCAAGGACTTAGTCTGACGATCCATCTTTAGATATCTAGTTTATAGATATTTTTTTCGGACACGGCACATTGACCTTACTACAGGTGTTAGTAAGCTGAGAGGGGTCCAGATAGAGACTATCCCGCCCTCACACCCGCCACTGCAACTCCTGTAAGCCAGGATCAGCAGTGGCACGCATTTTATGACACCGAGCGGTGAAGCTCGGCGAGTCTCTGGAAACACTAATCTGTCTTTAACCCGCAACGAAATTAATCAAATAGAAAGATAGGGAGGAGTTGGAAATATTATTGGTCCACTTCCCTCCATAGCAAAGAGGGCGACAAAAAATAATGAACTAAGGAGGTATTTTAACCTCAAGTTTAGAGGCGTTTACAACTAGAAAAGCCAGTTGTAAAGCACCACGGATAAAATTTTATGAAAGGGGTCCAGAATGCACAAATTCCAGACTCCGAGTTGAGTTGAATCAGTATCAACTGATTAGAAAAATCTAATATCACTTTGCCCGACCCGGGGATCAAACCCGAGACCTCAGCATTGCAGTCGTACCGTAATACAACTACGCCACCGAGGCAGTAAGCGAAGTCTAAAGCATAAGTTAATTTTATATAAAAAGTATAGCTAAGATCAAAATGTGGACAACAATCTCAAACCAGAATCACAAACGATGACGCAAAGTAATAATCGTGTTAAATTGCGCTTGAATTTTCGTTTAATTTATCGTCATTGAGCTACGTAACAAAATACATTTGTTATTTATGAAATATATGTCTCATCAACAACATGGCCTTATTTACTTTGTGTTCAGATCTTCGGTTAGAAATATTGTCAACAGTAGTAATGGTTCTGGTCCACAATTGATACAAGTTTTTGGTACGCACTAGGCCAGCATGGTGGACAAGCGCCCGCAGTCACAAACGTTACTTATCTAAGCACAGCGCATTGCTTGATAACAAGTCTGTTTCTTAGTGCTTACGGCATGACAACCTTCGCAGTGCATAGGCAAAGGGGCGCTGTGATTGGCTAATAGTAATTGAGATACAATTACTGTGCTTCAGGTGGCTGTCAGATACTCAGAGCAATATTGTTCTGAGGTCAGATATACAAAACTAAACAAGAGCAAATATAATTGAAACAGCCGATACAAAGCGTTCGGGCGCGCTGTACGTCCGCATAATATTGTTTGTGAATACGGGTGTAAGACCTTCACAGTAATAAAGGAGTCCTTTGCCCAACATTAGAACAATATACTTTCAGGAGTAATATTATTACATTAATAAAAACTACCGTACAGTCTACTACGTCGTGTTATTCCAATAAGACAGAGCTTGAAACTAAAGCTCAACTGTAAACTAAAGATTAGAAGATGTCAATATTCCAAATCAAAAATATTGCTTTGATAAATATCAGGTGTCAAGTATATCTGTAACTGGCTTTGTTCGTACCTACTAAACATAATCAATATTACTAAAATAAAGGTCGAAATCTTTGGGGGAGGACTATGTTCAGCAGTGGACGTCGTGTGGCTGATGATGATGAAAGGTCTTCAGACTGTGACCTTTTCAGAACAAAAGGTGTATGTGTTAGATTTAAAACATAATATCATAATTATTATATTATTATACCTACTTATTGTTTAAACTGACCACCTGTACGGTGGATAGACTACATGACAAAGCTCGCAAGAACACGCTGGTGGCGGGCCGCTTTTGACAGGTCCGTCTGGACATCTTTAGGAGAGGCCTATGTTTAGTGGAGGACTTATGTGGCTATTGGTGATGATGATGATAGTTTAATTTTATAAATGCGGAAGTTTATGAACATGTTAGGGTGTTTGTAAGAAATATTTGCAGAAACTTCCTAATGGATTCGGATGAAATTGGATACATATAAACCATGTTTTGGATTATCATAAAGGCTAAAAAAATGTCTTGGTGTTAGGTTCTTACGCGGGATTTTTACGCGGGCAAAACAAAAGGATAATCTAGTTTTAAACAAAAGCCGTCTTAAATAACTAGTTTTATGTCCACACAGGTATTAAGAAACACCATGCATATGACACGAAATAAATAGATATCACTCATAACTTGATAGATTTATACTTTTTTCATCCTTATTTGACTTGTATGTCATTGTGGTCTTGTAACTTACTGGTTTTTCTTGTAATATTTTTTTGTAACGTGGGGAAAGCCTTCTTATGGGTACCAATATTAATAATCGAATCTACATCTACTTTTGTGGCTATATATTTATATGGCATCTCCATTTACTTTTCAAAATTCATGCATTTAGAATTCAATCATTTTGAACTAGCTTTCGCTTGCAATATCCCCAGTCAGCTACTATTAAGGGACCCTAAAAACAACCTCTTCTTAACGTAACGGCTGCAATGATCATTCTTCTAGATGGAAAGTTTAGCTGCGGCTTACCACTTTTTCAAAATAAAATTTAAGTCTAGGCAGGCCGACATAATTGTACTGATTATAATCAAGGAATAGTGATGGAAACAGTGATGGCAAACCTTTATCGGTTAAAATGCCTTTATGAAGAAAAAAATTGTACTTGCAACATGCCATTTTACGCCGGCTGAAACGCTATTAGAATTACTTTCTGGCGTGCAATTGGTCATCCCTGAGATATAACATAGGGCATTTTCATCGGGTTGTCGACCAGCAATGGTGCTCCGTGCTGACCGACATTTCCTTAGATTTTACTTCACTTATCAGTGTAATAGAATTATTTCACAATGGTAATTTTCTCCAGGACCCATCTCGCGTGGTGTGCCCAGTCATAGACGTGATCAGCATGGACACGTTCCAGTACATCGGCGCGTCGGCTGACCTGCGCGGCGGGTTCGACTGGAACCTAGTGTTCAAGGTGAGCTAGTGCAAATTATTGTACCACACTTTCTGACGTAGGAACAATATTGATTGAAATGTCAACGTTCACTTTCAAATTTCAATGACGTTCGAAATTCACAAGACTTCTAAGTTTAAAAGTGATTGACATTTGTACCGAATCCGATTATTGGATGTTTAGTTATATTCATCGGGTATAATAAATTATATTAGTTTATATCCAAATGCTCTGGGACGGAATTTAAATCATAAATTATCCTTGTAGTTAATTACGACCTGATATATGAGCATGTACTACCTATATTATGATGATCTACTGTAACTCCTGACCTACTTTATGATGAATATAATGCATTAGAATTACGTAATATAGGATGTTATTAATTTATTTTAAGAAGAGGAACCTAATGACGTAATTTTGGTTTTTCCTCATTTACTTACGCCATAACTTATAATAGAACACGTTGATACTTGATAATAAAACTTTTAAATAACTTTGTATTTTTTATATTATTATTCTACGTCAGAGACACACTTTTTACATTGCATAATTAAATATGACTATCAACTAAAAAGAAAATCAAATATCAACTGTATGTAACAAACTATATTTTATTTAAAAAATCAAAAATCTTTCTGTAAAAGACGATTGAGTAATCAATCATATAAGCTCATATACTTAATTGGTTAATTAAAACAAATGTCCCTTTCAGTGGGAGTACCTATCTCATTCGGAACGCAGCGCGCGCCTCAGCGACCCCACCAAGGTGATCAGGACCCCGATGATAGCCGGAGGCCTCTTCAGCATGGACAGGATGTACTTCAACAAGCTGGGGAAGTACGACATGAGGATGGACGTGTGGGGGGGAGAGAATCTCGAAATCTCGTTCAGGTACCTGTCGACAAAATTAGACTTTGTAACTCAAAGAAAAGTATTTACTAACAAAATATTAAGGATTATAAGACCGGAATATTTTTAGGCATTCAACAATATAAGTAGAGTTTGTCATACTGGTGGTAGGTCTCTCATATGTGAAAGTCCGTCTGGGTGGGTACCACCGCAATGTCTATTCCTACCGCTAAGCAGCAGTGTGCATGCACTGTTGTGTTTCGGTTTGAAGGACATTGTAGCCAGTGTAACTACTGGACATAATGAGACTTAACATCTTATGTCTTAGTATGACGAGCACAGTGGAATGCCACACAGTACTTTGTAACTCAAGGTGCTGGATGGTGTTGCAACTGTTTATGGGTGGTCGTATCGCTTACCATCAGGCGAACGGCAAGCTCATTTCTTCAATGCCATAAAAAAACTGTACATTCATATAAGTTCGTATGTATGTATAGGTTTGGTTTACTTCAATATTTTTCATAAAAAAAATATGTCATGTACCCCTGCAGGGATAAAAGAAGCGTATATGAATGTGGTACTCAACTTACTGTTTAAAATTAAAATAAAATATTTCAATTCATTCAATAATTTCATTTTATTTAAAATTTTAGAGTGTGGCAATGCGGCGGCTCCCTGGAAATCGTCCCCTGTTCCCGAGTAGGTCATGTGTTCAGGAAGCGTCATCCGTACACGTTCCCTGGGGGATCCGGGGCGGTGTTCGCCAGGAACACCAGGAGAGCAGCTGAGGTGTGGATGGATGATTACAAAGACCTGTACTACAGGTCGCAGCCGTTGGCTAAACAGGTCGACTTTGGAGAGTAAGTTACCTTTGAATTAATTATGATTCTCGTAATGATAATATTTTACTAAAGTAGTTGAAACTATACAAACAAATTGAAGTATCTATTAAACTTAATAACACTGAGCTAATATTTGTGTTATATTACGATGCCTTATCTTAGCCAAATAAATGCTTAAGTAATAGTCAATAATATAATTTAGTTTATTTAAAAAATTATTGACTGCCTCGGTGGCGTAGTCGTATTACTAATTACAGTACGACTGCAATGCTGAGGTCTCGAGTTCGATCCCCGGGTAAAGTGCACTAGTTGCACCTCTGCCTACCCCTTCGGGGATAACGGGCGTTAGTGTGTGTGTGTGTGTAAAAAATATTAAACATTACAAAAACCACTTTTGAATAAAAAAGTCTGTTTTCAATTTACCCGCTATCTTTGGGTCATTTTCGGAACGCTTATTTAAATTTTCTTTTGTACACTAATATTAGTATTTTTTATAAATACACATGATTTCTAGTATTTTGTTATAATTTTACAACAGCATATCAGAGCGAGTGCACCTGCGCGAGAAGCTGCACTGCAAGCCGTTCCGCTGGTACCTGGAGCACGTGTACCCCGACCTGCAGGTGCCCGCCCTCGCCGGCGCCGCGCACGCCATCCGACAAGGAGCCAGGTGTCTCGACACCATGGGGCATCTGGTGGATGGGACTTTGGGTAAGGGAAAAAATAACTATGTTAGAGACAGATACTGGTGGTAGGTCTCATATGTAAGAGTCCGTCTGGGTGGGTACCACCGCAATGTCTATTTCTAATGCACTCTTGTGTTTCGGTTTGAAGGACATTGTAGCCAGTGTAACTACTGGACATAATGAGACTTAACATCTTATGTCTCAGGATGACGAGCGCAGTGGAATGCCACACAGTTCTTTGTAACTCAAGGTGCTGGATGGTGTTGCTACTGTTTATGGGTGGTCGTATCGCTTACCAATCGGGCGAATGGCATGCTCGTCTCGTCATTCAATACCACAAAAAAAAAAAGTCACACCATATTAAACGAGATGTCCGCTTTTTACATGGGTGATGGGCCTCAAAATCTAACCAGGCTCAAACTTTAGGCATATTAAAGGGGCAAAATATGGATCTTGGATCCATTAAAAAAATATTTATAGACCCCTCCATTTATAATTAACTTTTTTAAAAACTTTCATATTAAGTTTAGTTTTTACGCAAAATAAAATTACATAAATCTCGAAATCGGAGATCTTTAAAATTAAACGATTTATTGTAAACGGCTAGTTTTTAGGAGTTCTACCCAAATATAATATATTATTATAAACTGTCTTGGTTAGGTTAGAATTTTAGGCCCATTTTTGGACATATCCTTTAGAAATAAAATTCAAAAAGACAGCTATGAACATTTTCCAAAGGAGCTAAACAATCGAAGAGATATAAATTGCTTAGCCGTTTATATATTTCTATATCATACCTACTCAAAATTATTTTATAGATTGAACGAAAATAGTATAAAAACAGCAACACAAAATCTTTTCAGGCATGTACCCGTGCCACAACACGGGTGGCAACCAAGAATGGCGGTTCGAAAACGGCGTAATCCGCCACCACAGCCTCTGCGTATCACTGTCACCCAACGACCGGGTGACGGCCGTCCTGGCCGCCTGCGACCCGGCAGACGACGCCCAGCTTTGGCGGCGTAAAGGCCTCCTCATCAAACACGCCAAACTCGAAGCTTGTCTAGACTCCGACAGACCAGCATTATACCTAGAACAATGTGATGAGGAGAAGCAAACTCAGCTGTTTACGTTCTAACGGACAGTATTATAGATTCGCTTAGCAATAAACAAGCTTTGTGAACGTGTGTTTGGAATGATTATTATTAAAAGCGAGTTTGTTCTATTGACAGACTTCTTAGTTATTTTAAATATTCTTTTATCCAACTAAAATCTGTTAAAAATAGATAATTCAACCTTTTTGTATAAAAACTCTTTTCTCAGTGGCTATTGGCCAAGGAATAATTGATACACTGGTTTATATTTACAATGACAAATGATCGCTTTTAATATGTTTAATGATTCCTATACATAGACATTAACGGAGAAGAATAGAGAGAGAATATTCTAAAATGATTAAACCACAATATAGTGCATATATCACTGCCTAAATCTTTTAAAGTATTGTACTAATGCAGAAGATAGCATCTGATGTTAGTCTTCTCTATGATAAGAAGATCAATAGATTCCAGAATTTAATAAGTGCATCACAAAACTTACGACGAAATCACAAAATGCACATCGCTTGAATGATAGTACTTAATAGAAATAGTACATAAAATCACGTCAAGATTTAAGGTATCGTCATTCATGAAAGGTCAGATCACAATATAACACCTTAAACGTGATTTAAGATATTTACAATTGACGTTCATTTATCAATCATACATTAACAATTGTTATTTTATCAACAATTTTTAATGTTAATTATTGTTTTTTGCTCCACTAATAGATAAAGGATTTAATGTGCTCAAAATTATATAATTTTTGGCACCAAAATTCTTCCTTTTATGTAGGTGCCAAATACATTTGTAAATAATTTCATTTTAGTAATAAGAATGACATTCCTATTTTTTTATATTCTATATTTTTCTTTGTATATTTCATTTTATCGATGTATATCGTGGTTGTTGCTTTTTTAATTCATAAATAGTATAATATATTAAACATATTGCGGCTTTACAAGAATAATAACATAGTCCTAAATATTTTTTCAAGGCCTTATCCAAAAACATTTTAATTGGTAATAATCATTTTAATCGTTAACTTAAGAAAAAGTGCTTAATTAAAATATAATTAAAAGCGCTGTTGGTAAGGAAATAGAGATATAACATACCATTGGTCATGCTTAAATAGCATCCCATATTATCCGCAATTGGGTTACTTGTATGCTACCCAAGTATTAGACAATCTGTCCACATAATCCGTTCCAAGTCCATATAATATATTATATTTTTGGATTTCGTTATTATTCTTGTTATGCACCGATATATACAAAGTAATATAGTTACCATAAATACCACATTAAGTGCCGGGATCGTGGAATGTGTATATAATAGGTATATAGTCCTCATGGAATAATGGTTTGTATGTCTGAATGTATAAAAATTTACATTAAAGGTTAGAATCGTGCAACAAATGTAGATGTTTCAGAGTATGAGGTTTACGGGAATCATTTTTTTTTATTCACTAAAGATCGATGTAATATATTTATAAGTAAAATGTACAACTGGAAGCAATTTACAGTATTTTAGCAATGTTTTTATATAATTTATGAAGAAAACAGGGTCTTTTGTGACCCGTTAAGCAAAAATTACACTCGGGGTTAAGACCTCGGAATATTATTTGAAACCTACTGTTTTTATGTTCGATTTGAACATTATAATCATCACATCATTCGAAGAGTCTTAATATCTGGTAGACTCTTGTAAAATATTTAGATGTGCAAGTGCTTGCCTTACAGTACAAGAATAGGAATAGCAGATATTGATTTTTAAACATATTTTAAGCCCTTTAGTATTCTTATTCATCATTCTACAACACACTGTGAATTTTATTGTTTACAGTTTATATATTATACTAGCTTTTGCCCGCGGCTCCGCCCGCGTGAATGAGTTTTCCCGGTATAAAAGTCCCGCTTTATATTTTCCCGGTATAAAAAGTATACATAATCTACCCGTAGCTTATATGACACGTTCGTAGATTTACCATAGCAGCGCCATCTATTGATTACTTACTCAACCCAGTCGAAAGGTATCGACATCTGTTATCATTACCATAGCAGCGCCATCTATTGATTACTTACTCAACCCAGTCGAAAGGTATCGACATCTGTTAGAATCATTTGGAGTTAACAGATAATTGTGACTGTCAAATAATAACAGACAAATAATTAGCAATAAATTAAAATTGCGACTATAATTTGAGATTTAAACTATCCTATCTCTCAAGTTGGATCGAACTGCACATGGTGTGCGATTTTTATTATAATCGGTTAAGTGGTTTAGGAGTCCATAGAGGACAAACATTGTGACACGAGATTTATATATATTAAGATTTAGGCGTTTACAGATTTGTTATATTGAGCTAAATTACAATTGCGTTATAATTTCGCGGTTCTTTGCTGTAAGAGGTCTAAAGGAACATAATAATAATCATAATAATCCCTTCCTAGCCGATTTCGGCCACGGCGGCCAATCTCAACGGAGATCAGCCAGGTACGCAGGAGATATTATAGTGCACAAGTGTGTGCGCAATACACAAGTGCACTCACTATTCCTTCACTCTCATAGTCCGGTGAGACGGCAATCCGACATGACCGGAGAGAGATCAGGCGCAGGACCAACGGCTTTACGTGCTTTCCAAGGCACGGGGGTATCACACCGCCAACTTCCTGACTCCGAGCTGCGACTGAGTAATTTTTAAGATGGAAAAACCCAGTCACAATGTTTTTGGCCCGACCCAGGATTCGAACCCAGGACCTCAGCGCGCAAATCGTACTCGTAACGCGTACGCAATACAACTACGCCACCGAGGCAGTCAAAAAAACTCAAGACGATAACTCAATTTTAGGTTTTTTTTGAACTGTGTCGTTTTCGTCCTAAAGGTGCAATAAGTTTATTGTTTGGTTCACTGTACCTTCAGAATAAATAAGTATTATGCGATTACGTAAATTATTTGGGTCTTGCGTTGGAAATACTTTAGTAGTTACAATATTTAACAAAATTATTGAATGTATTTCCATTCAGTTGTCACGATTCGAATATATTGTTTGAAAATGTTATTCTTTAGGTTATAATTGTTAATACTCGTTATTTTAAGATACAATTTTATTTACAACGGTTATCATAAATTTTCGAAAAGTATTAATTTATTGTAGATACGCTTTGTACTTTCCTATTTTTATGTTTGTTGCTTTTATTTTTATTTAAGTGATCGTCGAAATTACTGTATTTACATTTTTGTTGAAATGGTTTTATGTTCATTTTTACAGCTTTATGCATATAAAATGAAATCAAATAATGAAATTTTTTGTATTGATCTTTTTTACGCAATCTGTTTTCTATAAGAATAATCAATATAACAACTAAATGTAGCCCTATGTATTGCAAAAAAGGCTGCTTTTACAATATACAAAATATCAGTTAATTTTTTATTGCAAAAACATTAGTTATATTGGCACTATATAGGTACGTAGAATGTGTATTTTTAAAACTTTTGTATTAATAATATTGTCAGATTTTCGTAATGTCAATATTTCTTTTATAAATTAAATTCATCATATACATTCCGATATTGTAATATAGGTTAAAATATTGTAAATAAGTTTAATATTATGTTTATTTTCATTCTGAAAATATTTTATTTCTTCAGATGTTCAGTTTTGTATAATATGTAAAAATAATACAGTTTCTTAAACCAGAACTTATCGCCTTAGTAACAAATCTTAATATTCCGTAGAGTTGTACTTATGAAAACAAAACTTATGAATAATAGTTATAAGTTTAACTCCTACTAAAGATCTTTCGTTAGATTTGTACACGGTAGAATCTGCACCACGGCACAAGTTTTAGACTTATATAATACAGGTGATTGACTGCGGTGCGAAAGCGATAGTAGATTTTTAGGGGCAATATAGTATGCCAGATAATTATAAGTACTTTTTTAAAATACCTATTGGTTTCTAAAAAATTTAATACTGAACGTAATTAAAGCCATATTTTTCAAATTATTATTTCTTCAATTTAATAAAAACAATCCGCATTTTTAATGTTTATTGCCAGCCCATAATATATTGCGCCAAAAATCTATATGTTCGTCATTAGATCTGATGGTACAGAGCGGCAAATAACTGCCCTAGTCAACGAGTGTTGAATTTACATTTCACTGTGTGATTTTATTTTAGTGAGAGAAATCTTTGATAAATAAAAGACGTTTGATGAGACAGCTGTTTATTTATTATCACCCACAACCTAGCAAACTAACAAAACAGATTATTTGTTAGCTTTTATTTTATATTTTAAATGTTTTTTTTCTTTTATTTGTAAAAAAATCTTTGCGTCTTGAAAAATATAGATATAAAACCAGGTTAATAGTTTTCAAATAGTAAAAATCACAGGTATGGGTCAAAAATGACTCCCGAATAGAGGTCATTTGAACTAATAAAGTTTAAAAAAAATAGGCTTGCAACATTTACAATTTTATTTTTATAATTTTATGCAAATCATAATTCTTAAATCGTCGGCTTAAGAAACAAAAGTGCTAAGTCCAATTTTTGTTATTAACACAACAAAACATACGTTACATAATAATGACTAATTACAGAGCATATTCGTTATTCGTCAATAAAAAATTTTGGTCAAGGCTGAATTTTTTTGTTATAATTCAAGGGAAAATATAACTCAGCATTGTTGCACTAAACCGACGATTCTCAACAACTTTGCCATTACTTTTCAGTCTTACACAATATCCTCGCCCAGCGAAATGATATTTACAACTTATAGGGAACGTGCGCGTACTATAGGTGGCAGAACAAAATCTACACAAACGCCACATGTGGACAAAATAGGAAACTTTTTAGAACAATAATTTATTTATATATTCTTTTAATATGACAAAAATGGTAAAATATGGATTCCGGCCAAATATTAATGATACCCAGTGTGACTAAAATATGCTTTTTTTAGATGGGAGCTAGTTATTTTCATGTTATTGAAGCAAAATTAGGAGGTTATGTTCCCTAATTACAGATTTGTTTGTATTGAATATTATCTTCAAAACTTCTTTGTTTTTATAAATTACGTAATGAGACATTTCTAAATGCTTCTCGAACTCGTACTTATGTATGTTTTATACAGCTTTTATTATTTTTGTCTATTTTAACATAACCATGGAATGTAAGTACTTGTTTACTATTCTTGGGAACGTAATAGAATTTTACACCATTTGGTGTGTTTATTTTTATGTTTTCGAGCATCCAGATACACAGAAATACATTATTAAGAAATTAAATTTTATTTTTCATACTTTTAATATGAATATTTTACGTCAATGCCAAGTATAGATGGGCTGAAAAACAGTCGGATTGTGCCACAAGATGGCAGAGCTTACGACGTGCACGTTCCCTTATACGAGTTCTTACATCTATTATAACTAAATTGGCGCTTAATCTATCCGAAAAACCCTATAAGTCTAATGTATATTATATCACACTGGAAGCAAATATATAAACCTTTGGTTGATAACCTTAGGATACATCAAAACAAGCTAAAAACATAAATATAGCACTTGAATGTAAGTTTCTCTGGAGGCATCGCTTTGTTTATATCTTTAGTGTTTAAACCTGCTTTTATTATAGTCAGTAGAATAACTGGGCTTTATGAGACTACTATTATACCTAAACAGTGGCGTTCTACCCAGGTAAAACAAATTTAAAGCGTTTATTTTTATAATTTACATTACTCATACACAAAAAAAATACTTAAAAATAAAGGGTTCGGTCTATTAAATACATGATTTTATTAGTTAAAAACAGACCTTAGGTGGAAAAACATAGTAATATTTAAAAAGATATTTAAAGCAATAATTTGTATCTTAGAAATAAAAAAAATACAATATTTAAGTGCATACCGAAATAACATCAATCAATGCGTGTTGAGCTTGTAATTAGTAGACATACTTAATATTTTCCTAATCATTGTTATTCACATTAACCAACGAATATTTAGACTTATAAATATTAGATTTTAGACGAAATTTTCTATCCAATGGCATAAATGCATACATAAGATCATGGTCATCCATGGAGTTCGCAAGACAACTTATTCCAAATTCAAATTAAACTTCACATGTAACTCCCACAGATGGCGCTAAAATAAACAATAAACTACAATCACAGGTTAAAACATACATACAAAAGACACTTTTTTTACTTTAATGAACAGAGCTCATTTTGGTCTTGATAAAGCTGCCAATGACCTTGATGGCTCTGAAGGCGTAGTTGGGGGATAACCTTTGCCTCAGAAGGTAGTATCCAGCTAAATTCATGGCTAACAGCATCCCCATCAGCACTCCGAAGTCATCCCAGAATGATACTCCAGACATGCCCATAAGTTGGACAAAATAACTGAAAAGAATGATTTAGTAAATTAGCTAATTATTTTAGGGTACGATTCCTATCAATATTATCAAAGTGGAGGAAACAAGCGGAGTGGAGATAAGAAAGTACTTAGGTACAGAAAATACATCTCCTTTTTCTGGGCTTACCTATAATATTTATGCGATTATGTTCCTTCCCCTATTGGCTTGCCTTGTATATTTTAAGTCTACGATTTTCAATTATTCATGGACAAAAGCAAAATTTAGATACAAAAAAATTAAAACTTTATCAAAAATTTACAATACTTACGCGACATTTTTATACTCGCAATAATCTACATGTTCAGGACAGATGAGATCGTCCCTAGGAGGGCCGTATATCGCGGCGACCAGACCCTCGATCCCATATCGAAGGAAGGAGCAGGCCCTGGCTAACCTCCACACTATGGGTAACGGATCGTCTCCACTTCCGATGCCGTATACTGCGAGCAACATAAGAGGGACGCTCAAAGCTGGTCCCAGAAACACTGAATTCTGGAAAATAACATTTTGTATTATAGATATTATACCTTGTCTTTATCGTTATCATTAGCTATAGTATGTCATTCAATGCAGTAAATACAAGTACTCTCTTGCTGCACGGCAAAGTGACTACATTACTTCTGAGGTACGTGGATCCATTCTCAATCATGCTTATCTGCCTTTTTGGATATTTAGCGGCTGACCACGGAACGTGACCTAACATAACTAACGTAACCCTACCATAGAGTACTGTATAGGTACTCACCACAACACTTAACATGGACGATATAACAGTTCCCATAGACTCTGATATCAAAGCGACAAGGATGCAAATAGCAGTGAACATCATTATCCTGGGGATCTCCATAGGTTGTGACGTCAGCGGATATGTGATGATCAGGTAAATTAGACTGAACAAGATGGTGGCAGGAGTCCTCGAGACGACCAGCGCGGCATAGTAAGGTTTAAGACCGTACCAACGGTTGAAGTATTCCCGCTTCACTAGTTGGACCTCGTTTGGAACTGAAAGAAGATAAATTTATGAGTCTTTAATGTCTTATAGGGAACTTTAGATTTTTGTTATCTAGTACTACTTGCAAGTAATAAATAAAATTAATTAAGTAGCCGTAATAGAAAATGATTATAAGCACATTACATATAATACGTTCAGAAACGGTGGTCGGAAAGGGGAAATTATTATAAAAAAGATTCACATAAGTACGATCCATCGTCCAATCGATAATATCGCAACAATCAAATCTATTCCATACAAAAATACTCACATGCTAATAACACTGGCATCATAGGAATATAAAACATGGCGATGACACACGCGTAGCAAAAACCGAAATTGAAGATGGTTTTGGAGGCATCGTACCCCATCTTGTTGAAGAGCAAGCCGATTATACCACCAAGGAACAGATGAAGACATACTCGAAGCCATAGATAGTTCTGGAAGGAAAATAAAATTCAACTAAAACACTGTAGATTTAGTTCGTCAAGCTATTGCAAGGCGCTCACAGGATTTTGGATACAACCTGCTTAAGGAAAGAATACTTCATGGTTAGCGACCTTAATACTAACAAAAATTGAAGTCCGTTTTTTCTTAAGTCAAAGCAAAGAGAACGTCTTCGTTGTAGAACCCAAATTTTGACGGCTTAAATACGCTGCGTCTAATATAGTAATGTGTTTTACCTTTCACAACTCTCTGATAAATCAATCATACAGCTACATTAAGGACTATTTTCATATGAACTGTACTTTGATCATTAATTTCAATTTTCCTACCATCAATTTAACTTTCAGAACAATTTAATGAACCTAAAACCTCACCCTATTGCGTACAGTCTGCAGCAGCATTCGTTTAAGAAGCACACTGAACTGCTGGCACGGCGTGCTGCCGTGTTTAAGGTTGTGGTTCTCAACTCCGCCCGCGTTCAGCTGCTCAATCTCCATTTCTTGGAACGTATCCTCGACAGCATAGTCTCTCCAGCCGTGATACCTCCCGTTCTCTATAGCAGCTACCATTCTCTCAGCGTGCGGACCGTATTCGCCGCTTGATACTTCGATTACTGTTAACACATTGTTTAATTAGTTATGGTTTAATTGAACTAAAGCAGCAGTTTGTATTGCATATTATGTATTTCGTGAACCAAAAATATGGTAGTCCTGGTTACTAAGTTATAAGTTGTCTTATTTCTAATAAAAATTTCCATAACTAGCTATGGAACTTGTTATGGAAATTTTGCGTGTACTGTTATTCACGGTATGCTTATATTATCTATGCCTTTTAGCGGTATCTTGATAGTTAATAAGTACGATCTGAACAAGAGCACATGATTTGTGAAGAACAAATTCTATCATATTATTAATTGATGATTATGATTGATATGATGATTAAATATTTATTATTAGTTGCTTGAATTAGTATTTTGATTATATTTTACTACTATCTAGTTGGTACTTAACGTATACAACGAAAACTTACTAAAATCAGCTGGATTATAAGTCTTAGGGCAAGGCAATTGGAGTTCTTTTAAAAACGGCACCACACCAGCCGATGTTCCTTGGTACGCGCATCTTCCTTCAGCCAGAACGTACACATGATCAAACTCTGCGAACAGCCGAGCTGATGGTGTGTGCAGGGAGCAGATGACGGTCCTGCCACCCCTGGCTACCCGCTTGAGCAGGGACACGCAGGTAGATGATGAAACGTCATCTAGTCCGCTGGAACGGAAAGATTAAATTTAGATAGAAGTGATTGATGGTCATGAATTGTCTGATAATATAAAGTTAAAAGAGTACACTTCCCTGCGTATTTATTGTAAGTCAAGAGGGTAAAATGTAAATATATTATTTATTAATTTTATTAAAAATTAATAGCAAAATAATGCAAGAATTAAAAAACGATTTTTTCTCTTTATTCCGAAGTGATATAGTAACGCAATTAGTGCATCCATTTCACAGTTGATTTTACACCTCTCATAAGTGGGGAATCTATTGTCTTATTTTTAAGGTCATCTTTAGCATGACAACAATAATGATGGCATTGATGATACAGTCGTGAGAATAATTAATTATAAAATAAATAAAATTTATTTCCACAACGAAAACGTTCTTGTCGTCACTAGCAACCCAACGGAAGAAGATGTAAACCTCTAAATCCAATTCACATTTAAAACCCTTTATAAATGACTCATGACGAAATATTATTGACGTCATGTTTCGGTGCCTCTTTACGATAGTTCAATTTGCACATTGGAAGGCACAAAAGTAGTTTTATTACAACCGGTTAAAGCTGTCGTTACTAACGACGCCATTTTTACACGCTTTATATTAGCTTCACTTGTATGTTTGTAACTCTCCGACTCCGACTCCTTTGGGCGCTATTTTGACCCACTTTAAACGGTCAGATTTTATTCAATCTTTGTAGGTTTGTCGAGGATCGATAACAACACACTAATTTGATAAGATTATGCCATTATTCAATTTGCAAAATGAGATTTTTGTCAATTTATATATTTTTTAGTGACATTTGTTGGACAATAGTAGAACAGAACTAAAAACTAAAAATAAATAATAGTTTAAAAAAACAAAAAAACAGGCTTTATAGAACTTCCAACTAAAAAATAGAAAATAAATTTGAATTAAGAATAGTGTAAATAAGAAAAAAATGTATTTTATTGTAAAAAAAGCGTGGGGTGCATGGTGACAATAGTTATAAATATTTTATTGACAGATAATATGAGTAGAAGTATTATATATCATTTTGATAATATCTTAAAAAGCACCCCACGCTTTTTTTACAATAAAATATTATATTTTCTTATTTACACTATTCTTAATTCAAATTTATTTTCTATTTTTTAGTTGGATTTTCTATAAAGCGTGTTTTTTAGTTTTTTTAATTATATTTTTTTGCTTGAGTTTTGTACAGTCAGCCACATAAGTAACTGAACAAATTCAAAATTTCAAATAGCGCTTAAACGTTTGTGTCGGTATCAACATTTGTTTTTTCTTCACTAACATAAACTTCACAGGGTTAACTTTATTTTAAATAAAAAAAATATTTCGACTGGAGTGAACGTGCAGAAGCATTTTAAAGTTTTTAATTTGTTCAGCGACTTTTGTAGCTGACTGTACCTACAAAGAGCGTATGTTATTCTTAATTAAATATTACGAATAAACGCTACAAAAAATGTTTAACTACTTTTTTACCCGTTATAGCTGGCTGGTTTTAAATGACACATTTTTTGTTGTTTTTATTTTATTTGAGTGTTGTAAAACGGCAAAACGGGTATGTGCGAGTAAGTAAAATCCTGCTCTAGATTTGCTATTAAGTAGGTATATAGCAGACTAACTCGAAAAAATCTCACCTATCTATATAATTAATGAAAAACTGTATCAAAAGCTGATATGATGGTATTGCGCATACGAATAAATAAAAGTAAAATGTTTGCCAGTGATTTTATATTTAGGGATGTTTTCCTAAATTCTAATGCAATGCAATGCAATCAGCCCTGTATTATATACTGTCCACTGCTGGGTTAGACCTTAGTCCACCACGCTGGCCTAGTGCGGGTTGGCAGACTTCACATACCCTCGAGATTCCTATGAAATTCTAAAGATTCTTTCACAAATGTCTTGCAACTTTGCGGACGGCATAATGAACAAAGCCTAATAATTAATTATATGATGATTAACTCACACATAAACAAACATACATACATACATAGCATCACGCCTTTTTCCCTTTTCAGGGGTAGGTAGAGGCGTATCACACCCACATTTCGCCAGGTATGTTAGGTCCCATATAAAGCGGACGGGACTATTGCTACACACTTAGAGCTTGTGTAAAAACCATTTTGAAAATTCATAAACAAATCATGATAGTATCATCACAGTACTATTGACTCACGTTGTTGGTTCGTCCAAGAATATGAGCGGTGGGTTATTAAGTAACTCTAAGGCGACCGACAGCCGTTTCTTCTCTCCTCCTGACAGCCGCTCAGTTGCCGTATGCCTCGCCTTAGTTAACCTTAAGAGTTGAACTATTTCGTCCACCTGCAATCGAAGGACGTGTGTTTAACGGAGTATTAACCTGCAATTTCTCAGCAGACTAATGTAGGTATACTTAGAATACTCAAAGATGATTCGGCTATCTTCAAATGCTAGTCTCTAGAAGCAATGACTACTCGTGACTTATATCAAGCTATATTATTCGGCCGTGTTGTATCTTTTTTTATATCATTGATTAACAAACGAACAAGTTGATCGTCTGACTCCCAATATCATAAACACCAACAATACCAAAAGAATCATGAATACGATGCAAACCTTAAACTGTAGTGCCAGTGGCATGTAGAGCATTGTAATTTAATTTTCTACGTTATATTGCAGTTGGTTACAATCAGGCGTCTCTTAATCTTATCTTGCTTCTTACTAATATTACAAATCCGAAAGTTTGTGAAAATGTTTGGATGTTTATTAGAAGTAAACGCAGAAACAACTAAACGAATTTGGATGAAATTTGGCACACATATAGATCATGGCCTGGATTAACACATAGGCTACTTTTTATCCCGGTAATTTGCTCCCATGGAAAATATTGGGATTTTTTAAATAGATGACGCTGGCAATGTATAGGTGGCGCTATACATCGCTACAGTGTTTTAGGGGACTTTTGTAGCGGGAAAGGCTTTTCACCAGGCGAAGCCGCGAGCATGACCTAGTACAGTATAGTTCATGGAATGTAACGTACCACTATAGCCTTAGTCGCTTTAGATAAACCGCTTCCCAGCTTCAGATCAGCGGCTATCGACATGGCCTCCTGGACCGTGATGAATGGCTGCAGGAGATCCTCCTGCATGATGTACCTGGACATCTTTCTGAACTGGCGCAGGTCGCGTGGCAGGCCATTTGTTGCTATGAGTCCTGTAGCTCCTGTTACCCTAGTAGAAGATGCATTTAAATTTAGAGTTTTTTTTTTATCTGACAACCGAGTTCCTGGGTTTGGGGCCGTTGAAGTATTACGTAAGCAATTTTAGTATGTGAAACCCCCTATCTCCTTATCAGCAAAAGTTAGCGAAGCTCTTATCCCCAATCATTTGGATGAAATATCGGATTTGGATAGTATGAGCTCTAAAAAAAAATTGGGGTATTCAGTTTTTTTCAAACCCCAAACTTGTGGGGTTAGAAGGGGGAGATACTAAACCGCTCAACCGATTCACAATTGTAATGAAATTTCGTATGGGGACATCTTGAATGTTGAAAACAAATATGGGATATTAATTGTTTTATTAACTCCTATTGAAGGGTGGTAAAAGAAGGGAGAAACTAAACCGCTGAACCGATTGTAAAGAAATTTGGTATGGGGATATCTCAAACCTAGAAAACAATCATAAGATATTGTTTATTTTATTAACCCGGTTCAACGTTCCCTTAATTATGGAATTAAGGGAATGTTGAACCGATTGTAATTAAATTTGGTATGGGAATATCTTAAGCCTGGAAAATAAATATGGGATGTTCATTATTTTCTTTTACTCCTGACTAAAGGGGATTAACGGGGGAGGAACTAAACTCCTGAACTGATTGTAATGAAATTTGGTATAGGAATATCTATAACCTTAGGCTCATTCGGGGCAACAGCACGCAGTGGGTAAAAGTTCGCATGGTCAATATCTCGGAACCTATTAAGGGGGCTCAGACACTTTTTCGGCTAGATCAGGGGCGCGTCAGGGACGATGTCAGAGCCTCAAACTATTTTACCAAGCCGCACTTGTTGAGCGAAAAACGGTGATCAACGTGATTTTGTTGATTAGTTATCAATATTTTGTGCTGGAAAAAAGTGTATGGCTAGACGGTGCATCAGTTTACGAAAGTCCGTTAATTATGGTAAGTTTACATGATTATTATAGTATTTATTTTAGTTATTAATTCTGTTCTAGAAAATAATTGCATCTCAACTAACGTGTGATTGTTTAAAATATTCCTTGTTTGGGTAAGAGTACGAGGTTAAAAGTACGCACGCTGTTATATATATGCTGTTACATATAACTTCGTTACAATGATCGAACGTTTTTTTTTATCTTTATGGTGCAATCAAGTCAAATATGACTTGTAAAGATTTTTAGACCTTACACAGAAAAAAAAAACATTCTCATTTACTTTCGTAGTTTTACCCACATAAGCGGTCAAGAGTACGAATTTCTCCCGCTGCACTTAAACATGTATTGCAAAAAAAACAATGAAGCAATGTACAAAAACTCATTAAATAATGAAAGTAGAATAAATTTACTTTACATAGAGTGTTAAGACGTTTTTCAGGACACTATATTTTTGACTGTGTAGACGATAGAAAAAAAAGTGCGTACCTACTTTTGAGCCGAATGACCCTAAAGATAATTATGGGATATTATTTTTAAACCCTTATCTAAGGGGACTAAAAGAGGGGAGAAAATACTGTTGCTCCGATTCTATTGCACAGTATGGGGATTGGGGGTATCTTGAACCTTGAAAATTATTATGAGATATTATTTTTTCACTAACCCCAAAATGCGAGGGGTAAAAGGGGAGAGAAATAAAACTGCTGAACCAATTCTATTTAAATTTGTTTTGGGGATCTCTTGAAACTTGAAAATAAATATGACATATTCAGTTTTTTATTAATCCCTAAATATGAAGGTTAAAAGGGAAAGAAAATAAACCGTAGAACCGATTATAGTGAAATTTGATACAGTTGTATCTAAAATCGCTTTATTAGCAGTCGCTAATACGACGAGCGCAGTGGAGTGCCACACAGTACTTCGTAAATCAAGGTGCTGGATGGTGTTGCTACTGTTTATGGGTGGTCGTATCGCTTACCATCAGGCAAACGGCATGCTCGTCTCGTCGATGCTATAAAAAAAAACATTCCAGACTCCGGGCTGATACTGAATAAAAAAATCCAATACCACTTTGCCCGACCCGTCGATCGAACTCGAAACCTCAGCATTGCAGTCGTACCGTACTACGCCACCGGGGCATTAATCAGTGCAATGGTTCAAATAAAAGGCTAATTACCTATAACCAGCGAGAATGTTCAACAAACTACTCTTCCCAGCTCCAGACGGTCCCAGAATGGCTGTCAGTTGTCCCGAACGGAATTCCCCATTAATATTCCTTAAAATTATCTTCGAACCTGAAACAAAATATAAAATTTTTCTTTAGTTATTTGGTATCATGTCTTATTATCTTGTGTATGAAAGGGAATAAAAATATGCTAGATCAGATGAGAGTTCGACCCAGGAACCATTTCGGTACAACCCGCCATGACTCTTACAATGCAATGCAATCAGCCCTGTATTATATGTATACCTATTGCCCACTGCTGAACACGAGCCTCCTCTACTACTGAGAGGGGTTAGGTCTTAGCCCACCACACTGGCCTAGTGAGGGTTGGCAGACTTCTTATGGAGAATTCTCAGGTACGTTGGTTTCCTCACGATGTTATCCTTCACCGTAAAAGCGAACGATCATTGATAAAGAATACACACGTACCTAACTTCGAAAACTCAGAGATGTGTGTCTTGGGTTTTGAACATTGTCTTTCTTGTCATTCTCTTTCTTGTCATTCTCCGGACATTGTCTCGGCAGACCGTTCCATTCCCAACTAGGCTATAGTCCTCTTCATTTCATGACTCATGTCTTAATAATAATACCAGCCCTGTATTATATTCTGCCCACTAATGATCACGTTCCTTATTTATTACTAAGAGGGCTTAGTCCTTAGTCCATCACGCTAAATGACTTTTAAATTCCTGTATTCCTGTAAATTGTGCCGGTAATTCCGATAAGATTTTAACAAGTCTGGGTATATAATTTACTACACGATATCCAAGACTTTTGTATAAAGTTTTAAGATGTAAAAATCTTTCCTTTCAACTACAGCACATTTTTTTCCCTTTTGAAACATAATATATGATACCTATTTTTTTCGCGGAGAAAGTACGTCACTACTACCTCCCAGCCTTCGTGGGGGGCAACTGAGCGGTTATATTGGGCTCACCGTGCCTTACGACCCGGCGTTGAACCGCCTGGAGATGGACAACTTCGGGCGACCGCCGCACCGTGCCGAATCCCTACCACTATACACGTGTACACGCACGGCATACCAACTAAAACTCCGCGGTGACTATCTTCGGTGCATTAGGGAACGTCCCTAGCCAAGATGCCTTCCTCCGACGGAGGTATCTAAGTTGTCGTCCTCAACCGCCCCTGTGATGATTCATAACCACCGTTTTTGTAAATGGATAACAACACATCAATCACTTCAAGGAAAAAAGAGTTAACAAGCTTTTAAAGTATGATATTATTGCATTGTAAGCAATTATACTTCATTGTATATTACAATTGTAAGGGAATCGTGATCTCACATTATTTAAATAAGAATACAATGTATGTTGTACAAGGCGTTACTTGTGGCTCTGCTCGCATGAGAAACTTGCCTGGATTAAAAGTGCCACAGTGTATTTATTTCGTGATGAAAAAAAACTATGTTAAGCCAGGAACTAGTCTATTCGAGAGGGCGCTAGTCGTCATGTAAACATCGTATCCCGCGTTTTAAATTCTAAATAAATGCTAATTGCTGTAATAGTTGTTCAATCAGACTTAAAAGTGAATTATCCTACGATATAAGCAAGTGAAAGTGTTCTCCAGACTTAATTCCCTCAGGGGACTTGTGTATGTGGTGTCAAATTGGTGAATTAAAAACTATTATCAAATGTTATTGTGACGTCCTTATAACGACTTGCTATACTGCAAAGTCACATTTTAAGAGTTTTCTACATCAATAACGTTAAATATGGTTTTATTCGTACATTTAATTTGATATTGTTCACAAAATTATCAGTGGGGGTGGGCAACCAAACTTTTGTTGGGCAATAAAGAGAATATACTTCCTACCCAACGAACTCCACATTCAGTGCCATAACACTATAAACAATTTTGCCACTCATCGTAGTCGCAATATTGGCGCAGCCGGAGTGTGTCAGAGATAAACGGTTGAGCTGGGAGTTCGAAACCCATATTACATGGATTAAAATCGATATTGCAGTTTTCTTTTTTTGCCGGCATGAATACTACATCTAAAATGACCGCTAAACAGTGTGGTGGCTGCCCAAATATGATTAAGGACAAAAACTATATCCAATGCAAACACTGCGCTTCTGCCTATGATCTGCTGTGCGCTAACTTGACGCTTAAACGCTTCAATCAATTAACTAAAGACGATAAACTCGCTTGGGAATGTCCAGCTTGTCGCAACAAACAGCCCAAGTTCAACAACCAGAATACTCCTGTACGTCCTCATTCACGTTCGGAAGTAATATCAGAGACGCCAGACGAACAAGACAGTACTTACAAACAAAGTAATGTTACCCTGCGTCACAAGCCCTTACATACCGCAAATAATGAACCCAAAGATAAAAACTGCAAAGATACAATTGGCATCGACAATACTGAATTAACCACCGTAATTCGATCGGAAATAGTTAAGGCATTGCAAAACGAATTACCAAAAGTTCTAAAGAACTCCCTAAATACAGAACTTATGCCGCTTCAAAAGCAATTATCGGATTTCATCATGCTTCTGTTATATTATCAGAATGTGCGCGGGATGCGCACTAAAACTACTGATATTTATAAAAATATCCTTCAATGTGACTATGATGTGGTCATCTTCACTGAGACTTGGCTGAACTCTAGTATTCTGGACGGAGAATTCATCGACCAGCGTTATCAAGCTTATCGGCGTGATCGTGCTGTTTCAGAATTGTATACAAAGGCCGATGGCGGAGGGTTGTTAATAGCAGTTAAAAAAACTATTGATAGCACACGCCTTACACACCTCGAAAGCAACTGTGACGATATATGGATTAAATTAAAAGTTGTTGATGGTAAAATACACAAAAATATTGGATTATGTGCTGTCTACACGCTTTGCTCATCTTCGCCTCTCAAACAAAAAGAATTAGATTTATTTCTTGGCAACACTGTCAATGCTACAAATGAGCTGGATGACATACTTTTAATAGGAGATTTTAATATGAGCTTTGTTGCCTGGAAGAAGAATGACGGCGAAATGTTTCTTACCGCTGAAAATTATCACAACAAATTAGGATTTGCTCTTATTGACTTTATATCGATAACTGGACTGCACCAAATAAATCCTATAGTCAATAAAGATAACAAAATCCTTGATTTAGTTCTCACAAACGTCCCTGCCGTAGTACACGAAGCTAACCCAATTAGTAAGTTAGATTCTTACCACCCGCCGCTTGAGATAGCTATAAGATTGTGCTCATCTCAATCAATGGTCAAGGTTCCAAGGTCGGACTACAATTTTTTCAAGGCTAAGTATGAGCAGGTAGGAGCGGCCCTGAGTGAGGTCGACTGGTCGAGTTGCTTTAGTGATTCCATTGGTGTTGATGCAATGGTCAGTGTTTTCTATGACAAGATAAACACAATTATTGCCAAATTTGTGCCCAAAAACACGTCTCGAAGACGTAGACATCCTCCTTGGTTTACCTTTGATTTGATAAACCTTCTAAAAGAAAAGGATTAGTTGCGTCAAAGGGTGCGCAAATATAACAATCCCCGTGACAAGCTCGAATTTGAACTTATTCGCAATCGCTGCAACAAGCTCCTAAATATTTGTTATAAGAATTATGTTAATTCCGTTGAATTTAGCATTAAACGGAATCCTCGTGTGTTTTGGCGCTTCGTGAAGAATAAAAAATCGCCATCATCTGACTTTCCTTCGACGATGCACAATGGCATTGAAACTGTGTTTGGAGGCTCAAATATAGCAAATTTGTTTGCGTCCCAGTTCAGCTCCGTGTATTCCACTATCATACCCAAATCGAGCCTAAGTACCCCTTTCAATGTCCATAGTCTCAGTGCCTCCTACACGTGCAAACTGTCCTCCTGGGCTATCACTGAAAATGACGTGCTGCGTATACTTAAAAAACTCAATTGCAATAAAGGCGCAGGTCCGGACAACATTCCTCCCCTCTTTATTAAAAGATGTGCAACTTATTTGGCGTATCCTCTTAAGGTAATATTCAACAATTCCTTATCATCTGGTGTCTTCCCTAAATTATGGAAAAAAGCTCGAATTGTCCCTATTCTAAAAAAAGGAAACAATGATGATGTAAAGAATTACAGACCCATATCTGTGTTGTCTTCCTTTCCTAAAATATTTGAGTGTGTGGTTCGCCCTGTACTCACAAGCCATACCAGATCGTTGATTCATCTCGAACAACATGGTTTCCAGGATAAGAAGTCTGTCTTGACTAATCTTGGATCATATGCTACAGCCATAATGGAAATAGTAGATTCTAATCATCAAGTTGACTCGATTTACACAGACTTCTCCAATGCATTTGACCTAGTTGATCATCGCATTTTAATCCAAAAACTACACGATCACTTCGGAGTTTCCGGAAACTTACTTAAGTGGTTCGAGTCCTACTTATTCTGTCGGGAACTGGTGGTGGTGGTGAATGGATTTGAATCGGTCGAGTACACGGCGCTTTCTGGGGTTCCACAGGGTTCCATCTTGGGTCCAATTCTGTTTTTGCTCTTCATTAACGACATTGTCGACAGAATCCATCATTGTCGATGCTTCCTGTTTGCCGATGATATGAAAATATCCCGTCAAATAGACTCTGTCTCTGATTCGCTTTTGATGCAGTCTGACCTGGATCGTATCTATCAATGGTGTTGTGATAATCGCATGAAGCTTAATTCAATTAAATGCCAACACATACGCTTTTCAAAAAAAAGAAAGGTATTGCACACGTATTATACGATTAACAATGAGGTTATTACTGAAGTTTCCGAGATTCGTGACCTCGGAGTCGTGCTGGATTCCAAACTTACCTTCATCCCGCACTACGATTACATGATTAAAAAGGCTGCTAACATGTTACGTTTTATTAAACGCAGCACGAAAGATTTTAGGCACTCGCAGTCTAAAATATTACTGTATAATGCACTCGTGCGTAGTATACTTGAATTTGGTAGCGTTATTTGGAATCCATTTTACGAAATTCATTCCCAACGTATCGAATCTCTTCAGCGACATTTCACAAGACACCTAGCTTACAGTAGCCCTGAGTTTAATAACAGATGTTCCTACCAGGAAAGGCTATCAAGATTTAAAATGAATTCCCTGTCCCAGCGTAGACGCATGCTCGATATTCTCTTCCTCAGAAACATCCTAATCGGGTCTTCATGTCCAGATCTGCTAGATCGTGTTATGTTCCATGTTCCCAGAGTTAACGCCCGCATTATACACAACAACCTACTCTATTTGCCGAGATACAGAACTAACCTGGGGCGGAACTCACCATTTGCGAGACCCATCTCCATCTACAACACTTGGCATAAAACACTTGATTTGGACATTTTTCACGATAGCTCCATGTCACTCAAGAAAAAATTATTAAAATTGTAATTTATGTTGTTATTGTTATCTGTAATATTATGTAATCTTGCCATGATTGTTAATTATTCACTGACTCATATTAGATTTATTTTATTGCATTATAGTTCACAATTATTTCTATGTTTCCTTATTCTACTATTGGCACTTTATTTTTGTTATTTCAACCATTTTGACTATTTTGACTTTTTGTTGTATTTTATTTGTAATTTTGTTTAGCATTTTACTATTAATTTTAATTAGATTATGCTCCTTTTATTATAGACTAATATGAATGTTGTGCATGTCTGTTATAAATATAAACGCTAGATAGTAAGGTTTAAATTTCTAATTTGTAATGCAAGTGTTTATATTGTTGACGTGCCTTATTAATAAATTAATAAATAAATAAATAAACTAGTCTAGCTGTGTGCAAAGTTCCATCAAAATCCATCCAAGAGTTCATGCGTTTTTGTAATAAACACCTAAACATCTTCAGAAACCCTCGCATTTATTATGACAGTATTATTAAATATCATATAAGCAAATATGCTATCGTACACATAATTACCTTGGACGTTCATTTTCCTTATGTTCTTTGATTTGTGAGACTAAAGAATTATATTTTAAATGATTTATTAATATGATGAAGTTACATAACTTAGTAACTTCCGTGAATAACGATAAGCAGAAAACAAATTCCTCATTAACTTCAGCTAATAAAGTTCAGAGATTTAGTTCAGAGTTTAAACTATTTACAAGTAAATCTTCTAACCTCTATAGACTATACAATACAAGTGCCGAAATCAATAAGCTATCCCAACCGCTATTCGATATCTTCGAATCAGTCGTAAAAACTGAATTAATCGAATTTTAATTTACGTGCTTACATAGTGCCGTAATTAACGCTCTAAGCGCCCAGCGTGAACTCTTTCATAATCACTTCATATTTGCACAAAATTTGGAATAAAAATAGTTTACCAATTTCACGCCGATTTTGTTTGATTTTTATTTGTTTCAATGGCCTAAGAAAACACTATTACACAAAATTGCTCTTTTAGAATTATTTGGTAGATTCACAATATCCTGGTTTCCCGTCCATTGCAACTCCTGTAAGGAGTAAGTACAGATTTTATAACATCGAGCTGTGAAACTTAACAAGTCTCTCCGAGCATCAACTTACTAAAAAATACACACACGCCCTTTGTCCCCGAAGAGGTAGGCAGAGGCGCACTAGTGCACTCACTTTTCGCCATGCGCATTCAGTCCCATGATGTGATAGGAAGTGGCCTATCGACATATCAAGCACAAAAACATCTGCTGATTTAATCAAATAAAAAGAATAGCGAGCTATGTACTTATATTATGATATGGATAGCGCAAGCTGGAGAAAGAAAGCCAAAAATAGGGAAACATGGAGTAAGCTGGAGGAGGCCTATACCCAGTGTGGGGTTCCAATAACAAAATAAATCCATATACGTAGTTTTAAGGAAAAAAAAATGTAACTAAGGTTGTTGGAAAAAATAAAGGTTTATTATTATTGTTATATTATGGATAGCGCAAAACATAACTACAATTATTGTTGTTAATAAATAAAAAAATTGGAGTCGCTAATATGACTAGAACAAAATGATTTATTTGAAAATAATTACCAGTTCGACTATAAAACAGCATTCCACACCAGTTATATTGAACCCATTAAATTATTAACCTCTTTTTATAATAAGCAATTTGCAAAAAATGTAATCGTAAAGGCATTTTTATAATAACAAAAAAAATCAACATTGCTCAACTCCTTAATACGAATTTGAAAACCTGTCTAATACCCAGTAAATCAACGTTCGAAAACTGATTTCAGGAAAAAAATGTATTGACATTCTATTTCTGTTTCCGAATGCCAAGTTAATATATTCGGCTAAAATATAATTCCAATTATAGCTTATCAATGATGTCACAGGAACCCGCTGGATGCAGGCCGCTTCTGACAGGTTGGTCTGGAAATCTTTGGGGGAGGCCTATGTGGACTTTTAAAGGCTGAAGAAGACGAAGACCTGACATACAGAGTAAGTAGTTATGAAGAGAACACTGTAGACATCCTACCGCCTTAGCCAAGATGCCTTTCTTCAATCGTTAACGCAAAATTTATGTATAAGAATGACATATCCTAGCGAATGACTTATCGCAGGGAGATGACATTCCCATACATTTTCTGTTTTCTATTAGCGTTAATATTGTAGAAAGGCGTCCTGGCTACGGCCCCAAATGTGAAATAGATTAAGAACTGCCTCGGTGGCGTATTTGTATTACGGTACGAATGCAATGCTGAGGAGTCGGGTTCAATCCCGGGGTCGGGCAAAGTGATATTGGACTTTTCTATTCAGTATCAGCCCGGAGTCTGGAATTTATGCCCGATATACGCACGGCGGGACAGAATACGCACGGCGAAAAGTAGGTGCATTTAATTGCGCCTCTGTCTACTCCTTCGGGGATAAAAGGCGTAAGTGTGTGTATGTGTATGTAGATTAACCATAAAGACGAACTGAAAACGATATAAATGTAATATCTAGGAGGAAGATCGCTTGGCCAATGTTTGTTAAACCCTGATTGAAAAATAATGCAGAGACCAAAGTTCATCTTATATTGTAGTAACTAAAGAAGCTATTGATTTATGAATTATGTATAGTACATAATTAATACTGGCTCTAGAATGGTGACCTTATGGCAATGGTGGTAGGTCTCTCATTATGTAAGAGGCCGTCTGGATGGGTATAATGTCTATTTCTACCGCCAAGCAACAGTGTGCATGCACTGTTGTGTTTCGGTTTGAAGGACATTGTAGCCAGTAAAACTACTGGACATATTGAGACTTCACATCTTATGTCTCAGGATGACGAGCGCAGTGGAATGCCACACAGTACTTTGTAAGTCAAGGTGCTGGATGGTGTTGCTACTGTTCATGGGTGGTCATTCAGTGCAATAAAAAAAAAATTGGATAACGACGACGCAAGCGCATATTACAAATTTCAACTCACTTTTATCGCTGATAGGGTTGGTAGACGTGGTTGTTGGTGAGTGTGCCGGTCGTAGCTATATTGGTAACTGGATTTGCTCGCGACATCGCCAGCGTGATTTTTTTTTTTTGTGGGTAAAAAAGACTATGCCTATACCAAATTTCATCGAAATCCGTTCAGTACTTTCGGAGATGTGCGCTAACAGACAAATAGAAAAAGAGACAGAAAAGAATTTTAAAAAAATCGATGAATTGTGTACTTATTATTCTCTTATTATACTCTTCTTTAGTCGTCTTACTTTTTTGAAATAAAACTATTTTACGGATTTTATCCATTGATGTATTAAAAAACCCTTTTATCGCGGATTTTTTATTTATATTTTTTTTCCACGCTTCCACTGCTTTATTATATGTATAGATATGTGATAGGGCTATGCAGACCGGAAGGTCCCGGGTTCATATATCAGGTTGAGCAATCATCTATGTAGGTTCATCTAACATGATGTGCCAAGGATCCTACAGAGAGTGTTGACGTTAGAGAGGAGACGCAACGGGCCATAAAAAGTTAGTCAAATCCTTTTAGTAGTTAGCTCCATAATTACGTGACGTCGTTCACACATTGATGAATAAGAAAAGGTTGTAGAAGAAGAATGTTACTATGAATAAAATATAAGAATTTATATTAAACTAACACACAGGAAAAATAAACTCAGTTTAATTTGTTTTAACAACGTACGTAATTATAAGTAATAGCCGGTCGTTAGCGAGATTAAAACCGGGTTTTTTCAACTATAGTTATCTTTTGTCAAGGTCTTATTAAACTGGACGCTCTCACAGAGCTTCGAGTGCTCCAGGTGCTGCGAGCGCGTTCAGCTTAATAAGACCCTGACAAAAAGATAGCTACAGTTGAAAAAACGGGGCCTAAAGCATTTGATCATTACCTGAGAGGAATATACAAAGCATAAATCGAATTTGATGGTAGTGTTCCGCACAAACTATATCAGCAGGGTATCCGTGATTCTTCGTGTATTTTAGGCATTTAAGAACATCAAATGCTAAGTTTTACACGTAAAAAGTTAGTCCGTAGAACTCAGTTATGGACTATTAGAGTGATTACGACTTAGAAAGAACTTGTAAAACACTGATAAATTAATACCCTTTGTGAATGAATGTCATCAATTATTATGAGTATATAGAGAGAATATTCTACATAAATATTAACATCAAACGACCTACACCAGTTTACCAGTGTAAAAAGTAAGATAGCTACGTGTTTACACCACTAGCTATCTTCCTCTTCATCCAAAACATTTATGTTTTGGAACTTCAACCATAAACGAGCCACTGCGCCTGACTCCAAAATGTAGCAATTTTCTAGTAGGCGTAAAAGCTATGTGCTTCATACCCATCTTTCCCACGGAACCCTAATTATGATTCTAATACGTGTGTATTAAGTCCATAGAACTAGTTATGTAGGTTCAATATTAATTTGTATTATAACGATAGCTGTGGAGTTTAAAGAAGGAAAAATGTAATGTTTTCATGCGTGATGGAGTAATTGCTAATATAATTTGTCCAACATTTGATAGAGTGCATATGCACACCAAATAGTGTTCACCCAGCTCCGTGGTAGTCATACCAACGAAAAAATACTTAAAATGCATATAAATTTTAACCCAAATTTTTTCAATTGTCTTTATTGTGTTTAATGTAATTAACTTCTTCTTTTTCAACCTTTAGAAGTCCACTGCTGAACTTTTGCCTCCCCCAAAGATTTCCAGACAAGCAAGCGCAAGCGCAGCGTGTGACGTCCTCCTACAAGGTGGACAGACCTTATAAATATCGCAGGAACCCGCTGGATGCAAGCTGCTTCTGACATGTTGGTCTGGAAATGTAATTACCGGATCTGGCCAAAAAATATATTTGTAAAGATTTTTTTTGATTATTTTTTCGTCCTTCTTTGGTAGTTTTCTGGCGGAAGGATGTATTTTATATCCGCCCGGACAGCGAACACCGTAGACAAAGTGTTAAACCCACCATAGTGGTCCACGTAAGTGTACCGCGTTCCGCTCAGCCTGTGTATATCGGGTTCAAACAGGCCGGCATAATTGTGTCGACAGACGAGGGGAATCATCTCTCGTCAGTCGGCACTCTATCTAGACCCTACTTCACTTCATCAAATGCATTGGGTTCACTTCGCCGTGAACGTATAAAAATATGCTACAGTGCCTTAGAAAAGGAGTTTAAGCCATGAGCGCATTGCAATGGACCGCTAATTACCACTTGAATGACTGAATGAATGAAAACCCTTTATTGTACACCACGTTATACAAAAAATAAATAAATAACAATAGGCGGTCTTATCGCTAAAAAGCGATCTCATCCAGACAACCTACCACTGATTGTGAGAGATATATGAAGTGAAAAACCACTTGGCTGATTGCATCCATGACTACAATCATTCTTGACCCCAACTGCGTGTTAACTTACTTCAAAAATGTGGTAAAGAAGAAAATATGTCCTTAAACTATCTATGTCTAACATTTACATAAAAGTATTATAAAATATTAGATCTAAAACTAAGAACCATTAACATATTTTTAACACATGCAAATGCTTTATTTATTACAAATTAGCTTTTGCTCGCAGCTCCGCCCACGTGAAAAAGCTTTAAATTATCCCGGGATAAAAAGTAGCCTACGTGTTAATCCAGGAAATGATCTACCCGTGTGCCAAATTTCATCGAAATCAGTTCAGGAGTTTCGGAGATGTGCAGTAACAAACAAACAGAAAAACAGACAGAAGACAATTATAAAAATCGCTGATTATAAAAAAATAAAATACTTTATTCATCACGTAGGCGATTGGCGATCCTCACCGGTGAGGACACTACAGGCCCTAACCTAGCTAACCTACCAGCCATTCACTAGCTACCTAAGCGATGACTAGCCGAAGAAGAAAGGCAGAAAGAAACTCCGGGCTTACTTTTTTGTCATCAATTGTTCATTGTTTCTTTCTCTTTTTTTTCAATAATTTTGTGCTGTATACAACGTCAAATTAGTTATATAAGCTAATATTATTTTATATTAGTTATCCGTTACTCTTCTTTAGTCACCCCCTCTCTTTTTTATCACATTTTTTTAAATGTACAGACACACCGGTTCTACTGCTTTATTATATACTAGCTGTTGCCCGCGGCTCCGCCCGCGTGAATGAGTTTTCCTGGGATAAAAGTCCCGCTTTATATTTTCCCGGATAAAAAGTAGCCTAAGTTACTCCTTATTACATCAGCTACCTCCCAATAAAAGTCCCGTCAAAATCGGTCCAGCCATTTCAGAGATCGGAACAAACAGATAGACAGACAGACAGAAAGACAGACAAAAATTGTAAAAAATGTTATTTTGGTGTATGTACCGTATATATATTCATATACATGTAGTAAAAAACGGTTATTTCAATATTACAAACAGACACTCCAATTTTATTTATATGTATAGATGTATAGTTAATCTAAACCATGATTGACGTTTAAATTACTATCGTTTTTGCTATGGTTTTATTTTTTCAAAACCGTATTTTTGCTAAAGACATGAGGAAAATAATTACGGTGTGCAATAAAAACCGAAAAACCACTTATGTTTTGGCGTAATTATATATTATGTTTTTGCGCAGTTGTAACTTACCGCAGTCATAAATTACTAAATCTATAACTTCTTAGCATTTTTTTATAGTATTAGCGAGATGTTTTTTATTCTAAGTATAATTTATAGCAAGTAAGATGTATCTTCTTGTATATCTATTCTTCTACGTGCCCCTACTCCAATATGGGGTCAGCACAACAACATTTTTTTTATATGACGCCAAATCGTAATGATTACGTATTGGGCACACCGTTTTAGTACCACAAAATGTCACCCGACAAGGGATTCGAACCCAGGTGCCGTAGCCAAGATGGCTTTCTACAATCGTGTACGTTAATAGAAAACAGAAAAAATGTATGGGAATGTCATTGTCAGACATAACTTTAGCATTAACTATTTACAATATTTATACTGGTGCTAGGTCTCTCATATGTAAGAGTCCGTCTGGGTGGGTAGCACCGCAATGTCTATTTCTACCGCCAAGCAGCAGCGTGCATGCACTGTTGTGTTTCGGTTTGAAGGACATTGTAGCCAGTGTAAGTACTGAATATAATGAGACTTAACATCTTATGTTTCAGGATGACGAGCGCAGTGGAATGCCTCACAGTACTTTGTAAGTCAAGGTGCTGGATGGTGTTGCTGCCGTTTATGGGTGGTCGTATCGCTTACCGTCAGGCGAACGGCATGCTGTCTCGTCATTCAATGCCATAAAAAAAATACAAACAACATCCACTGCTACTACACCAAGCAAACGAAATGTATAGAATATAACATTTGCCCGCGGCTCCGTCCGCGTGAAAATTTTTCCCGGAATAAAAAGTAGCTTATGTTACTCGCTGATAATGTAGCTTTATATTGGTGAAAGATTTTTTAATATCGGTCCAGTAGTTTTTGAGTTTATCCATTACAAACAGAAATACAAACAAAGAATCAAAAATATTAGTATAAAAAGCAATAGTCAGTCAATGCCGAGACGAATATCCGTAGTTTCAAAACCCAAGGGCACGCACCTCTGACTTTTCTAAAGTTATGTGTGTATGTTTTGTGAATTATCGCTTTACCGGTGAAGGAAAACATCGTGAGGAAACCGGCATACCTGAGCAGTTCTCCATAAGAATTTCGAGGGTATGTGAAGTCTACCAACCCGCACTAGGCCAGCGTGTTGGACTAAGGCCTTAACCCTCTCAATAGTAGAGGAGGCCCGTGCTCAGCAGTGGGTCAGTATATATGACAGGGCTGATATTATTATTATATTGTTAGGATAAAACGTTCTGTGAGGGTGGCGGAAGGGTAGGGAGGAAGGGCGGATTCATCTTTAAATCAGGCGGGGGGTATAGTCGAGGTCTAGTCAGGACATAAAAAAACCTAGACCCAGCCCAGGGGGAAGGTCATGACCACAATGACCCCCTCTGGATCCGCCCTTGGTACTGACCAGTTATGAAATTTCTGTAAAATCAATAGTGGATCATTTTTTATTTAAATCAAAATCGCTTCTGTTTCTAACAATATTGTTCTCAAATTACGTGAAAACTGCTGAACGGAAAACGATGGGATTTTCACTATTATGTTACCCAAAACTACAATAAACATTTACTTGTAGATAATAGACAGCAAAAGTTTGACATCTATCAAATATACAATGTACATCAATTATGTACACGCATAAATTAGACGTTGTATAAAATTCGACAGAAACCTTGAATAATAAATGTGGCCCCTGTGCAGTTATAAATATTTAATACAATTTATAATTGTAAAGACGTCTATTTCCTGTACAGTCAGCAGCATAAGTATCTGAACATAATCAAAATTTCAAATATATACGCGTTAAGTTAAACTGAAACATTTTTTTTCTTCGTTTGAAGTAAGGTAAATCTCTTTTATTTAATTTTTGTGACGAGAAAAAAGAAGTAAGAACATAAAAGTATGTAAGCAATTTGAAATTTTGAATTTGTTCAGCTACTTATGCTGCTGACTGTACATAATAAAACAAAGAAATAAAAACATCTTACCTTTTATATTGCATTAGGTTTTATCGCCACCTTATAGTTCTGACAATCCGGTATCCGGCCGGTATGACAATTGAATTTTTTAGCGACGCGATAATTTTGTGAAAACGTCTACCCAAAAAGTAAAAAATTCAACTTTATAATTGCAAATATTTACCATGTTCTCCATAAATTATAACAATGAGTTTTATATTCATGTACCAACCTTGAATTAATATTAAAAAAATATACTGAAATAAAGAATTTAATCTTGACTTTTAAATCGATTGGAAAGATTTTAATTGTTTGGAAACGAAATATAAACTATTACTGAGAAAAATCGAAACTTGGAAATTATATACAGGTGTATCACGATAGAGTATTCAACTGAAGCAGGTCAATAGACCCTATTTATGTACATATATTTAAACAAAAAAAAGTTTCTAGAGCATTCTAAAACAGTCTAGTACAAATTACAATGTATTCGATATATAATTTATTTCGACAATAATTATAATTAATGTTTTCATTTTTTAATGCATCTGAGCGTAGCAAAATTCATATAGCATTTCTAACGTAATTTTAGTAAATATAAGTACCTAATGCTACTGAATACGCATTAAGACTGTCGCACCGAAATCTAATAGGATTTATTATAGTCCGTTTTTTTTATATTTTTTTTATAATGGCATTTCTGTTCACATTTTGCCAATGTCAAGTTTGGTTTGTGATTTGTCTATTTTATTATCTGTAGTATGTTGAAGTAAAGCAGTGGCTACCTTACCAAGACTTTATCGAGGAGTTTTGGCAGCAAAAAAAAACACTTGATTAGCACAATTATTTCAATTCATTTCATTTGAGCTCCAATAGAACTCTATTGGATAATATACCACCATAATTATGTAATATAACACTAAATATCACCAAAATAATGAATTAAAACAAGAGCACCTCATAACACTTCCAAGTTCCCGCCAAAACTCTATCATGGTCCGGTTACTATACGAAGAGCTCTGACAGGTGACAATTCAAATATTAATAGACATTGGAAATTATAATCGATCTCAAATTAAACCGATGTTTATGCAGAATCGATAGAAAATATGACTATAATTAAATCGATTTGATGTTTTAAAAGCGGGTGATATATGCTCAATGTATTGATTTAACCATGTTACATTTATCCATAATTTATTTTATATTTCAAATAACATAATTTAAAATGAACACACTATATTAATATGGTATCTTCATAATCAAAACGATTAATCGTAAGTATTTCCTTAATAATGATCCAGCTTTAAAACATTTACGTTCCGTTCTCATATCACCCATAGTTTTTCAATATATTTAAGAATATTATTTCATACCTCCAAACCAAAATGGACTTTTTAATTTTAAGTGTATAGTATTCTAATTAACAAAGACGATTACTATTGTTTTTTTTAAGTTGGTTGCCTCATAGGATATAATTTATTGCAAAAACTGTTTTATTCATCAGAATAAAACAGTTTTTGCGAAGAATGGATTGTTTCGCAGCTGGCAGAGCTCTTCGTATAGTAACCGGACTATAGATACGAATTGGCCTAAAAGGCCTGGTTGATAAAATCAATGAAAAATAAATTATGTGAATGTAATTTAAACTTATGTTTATCCACGTCCATCGTCATTGATTCGTCAATGCTCCGTGTATTAGTCACGTAATTTCCCAGAAATTTTTGGTTTGTGCTTATATTTTTGACTCGGTTAGGCTGTTACTTTTGAACTGATTCTGTTATTTTTGTTTACTTTGGCTTGTTTGTATCGGACTTTGAGTACGCATTACGTGATTTTTAGGTATCTTGTTTTTATTGTGTTGTAATATTAGTAGTAAATGTAAGTTTAAATGAAGGATAACGGTGCAATTTTTGGCCCGAGATAAAAAAATTACCACTAAAATTACTGACTACCGTAATAGAAAGATTCATTGTGTATGATTTAATAAAAATATAACCTGTTGACTATCGATTATCAACTCTCTGAATAAGAAATCGATATCACTTAAGAATCGATTATTTGGGGCAACCGGTTTTTTGTTCTCTTCCCTACACATAGTATTCTGTGAAGTGTCAATAAATTGTCATACCGGCCAGATAAGACTGTCAGAACTATCTAGAGTCTAGATCTTTCGTTACTAAATACACTAAAGTCTAGACTCTAGTGTATTCTAATATATTTAGTAACGAATTAACGAAAACCTCAATTACTTATATTAAGTTTTATTCTCAGGTCGCGCGTTACTTTTGTCACATACAAATTACACATATTTGCGTAAAAAACTATGGCAAACGTGTTATGTTGTCGATATATTCGCGAGACTTCTATTGATATTTATTGTAAATAAATGCGAAATGTAACATTTTGAGATCATCGTCATCACGAGCCACATGAAGTCCACTGCTGAACATAGGCATACCATAAAGATTTCCAAATGGACCTGTTGAAAGCGGCCTGCATACAGCGTGTCCCTGCGACGATTATCAAGTCAAATTTTGAGATATTTTATGGGAAATAACTTGCATGCCTTGACCAAAAACTAACCACTATAAAAAAGGCTCCTAGCAAGCATTCCGTTGGTTTCTAAATACCACGTGTGCCAATTAAAATAGGTATAATAAATAAAAATTAAAAACAATTTACATAGTGAGAAGGTGCAGCAATTTTTTGGCAAACGCGCATACGCATACTCACGCCTTTTATCCCCGAAGGGGTAGGCAGAGGCGCAACTTGTTGGCGACCGACGTTTGTTGTCTTCGGATAACTCAGCGGTACTGGTTCGTTGGGTTTAAATAAAACGTCAGTCATACGTTTATAAGTGGACTGTATTTCTTGTTTTCGGAGGTGTTGACAGTTCAAGAGTTTACACAGTAATGCGTGCTGTCCCTCATTTGGGCAGCCTTTTTATACACCTTAAGCTAAATACAAAATGCCGAGTGCCATTGTATAATTATGACCCTCGGCTAATAAAACACAGGTAATTACATCGAGTCGGGCATCGCTCAACAGCTGCGACGGTCCCGAGCGGCAAAACATAGAAGGCAATAAAACGATTAAAACACATTTAGTGAGAATTTCACAAGGCATGTGTCATAAACCGATTTAAATGCTTTATTACCCTCGTTGCTCCGTGCAAAACAATATTTTTACAAAGAGCGCCGCGTCATAAAGTTATTACCTTCTCGAGGTATTTCGCACAGATGTGCACAAACAAATATTAAATGAACACATGATTAAAATTGAATATTCAAGCCAGCCCGCCGAGGCAAATTCTCCAACGCATGCTCGTTGTCCGTAACACTCTCCCCCCGGCGCAGATTCTCGCAGCCTTTATCTATCGGGAGGACGATGAGCCTGCGGACCGGTCTCCGAAATATACCTCCTCGTGTGCGGACGTCGGCGCTCCGTACCACGTTATCTGGCCCTACGTACACCTTCTCTACTTGGCCCCGGGGCCATACGTTACGTGGCAAAAGCCCGTCGGCTATTATTACAATATCGCCCTGCTCTATATTTTTTGCAGAGCTTCTACTATCTCCCCGTGGAGTCAGTGTTGGCAGATATTCCTTGAGCCACCGTTCCCAGAACATATTGGCCAATGCCTGGGCGGCTCTCCATGTCCGTTTATCTGCTTGGTCGCATTTACCCACGTAAGGGAGTCCTACAGCGTTCCCTAACAGAAAGTGATTGGGCGTTAGCGCCTCCATGTCCGCCGGATCTACCGATACGTGAGTAAGCGGTCGCGAGTTTACCGTATGCTCTATCTCTACTAGTAACGTCCCCAACACTTCCTCTTTAGGAGCTCGCTCGTTGAGCGTTACGGCTAGCGCTGTCTTAACGCTCCTAATGAGCCGTTCCCAAACGCCTCCTTGATTTGGCGCACCTGGGTCTATAAAACGCCATTCTATCTTTTTGGTCAATGCGACCTCTTGGAGCTCAGGTAGCCATTCCCTAAATGCGGCGGCCAATTCTACCGATGCTCCCCTAAAGTTCGTGCCGTTGTCTGACACGAATATTTCTGGCCATCCCCGTCGCGCTGCCATACGTCGCACAGCCATGACGGCGGAATCCGTGCTCAAACCGGCGATCGTTTCCATGTGGATTGCTCGCGTCACGAGGCACGTGAAGAGCATGCCCCAGCGTTTTTCGCGACGTCTCCCTATCGTTACCCACATGGGGCCGAAGCAATCTACACCGCATTTCGAAAATGGCCTAGTGTAAGCTTCTAACCGAAAGTCGGGCAGGTCTCCTTTCACGGGAACCGGGGGACTTGCTCGTCGCAGAACGCAGGTGACGCATTTCCTTATCGCTCGCTTCACTGCGGGGCGTATTCCTACTACCCAGTATTCCTGACGTAGATTGTTGACAATCTGTTCTTGCCCCGCGTGTCGTTTACTGTGCTCATGCGCAATGAGCAATTGCGTTAGCGGATGCGGTCCGTCTAAAATCGGTGGTTCCTTCCGCGCTTCTGGGACCATTGCCGCGTTTATGCGACCGTTCAAGCGTATTATACGATCCTGACCGTACTTAGGGTCTAACTTTCCTATTCGGCTATTGCGAGCCACCATTCGCCCTTCCTTCAGGCGATCCGTTTCTTCCGGGAAGCTTTCCCTTTGTGCTTGTCTAATAAGCGTTTTCTCCGCTTCCTTAATCGTTTCGATGGTTGGGCGTTCGGCGCGTCGGCGCCACTTATCGACCGCCTTTAGAACCAAAGCGGTCACCCTAACGATTTTCGTCATAGATGAAAAACGTTCTATCGCTATGAGCGGTTTCCTTTCTTCCGCGTGCGTATTGAAAATCTCCGCTTCGTACGGGTCCTCGTTCTCGTCGCGGGACTCTTCCTGCCATGACACTTCTGGTTCATACAGGAACGTCGGCCCTATGAACCAACGATCTTCGCTACGCAGGCGTGTCTTCCCCATACGTGTGGCGTCATCCGCCACGTTGTGTCTAGTCGGAACCCAGCGCCATTGTTCCGCTCGCGTTGCCTCGGCGATTTCTCCGATCCTGTGTGCTACATAAGGCGTATAATTTGTCGCGTCTCCCTGGATCCAGTGCAGAACCGTTTTAGAGTCCGTCCAGAACGTGGTTTTTGGCTCGACTCCATGTTCCGCGATTATCGTCCGGGCGAGTCTGGTTCCGACCAAGCACGCCTGCAGCTCGAGCCGCGGTATGGTCTGTAGCTTGAGAGGTGCTACTTTAGCTTTTCCTGCTACTAACGTTACGACGAAGCTTCCATCTTGCTTTCTTGAACGCCAATATGCCGCTACTGCGTATGCCTGCTCGCTTGCGTCGCAGAAAATATGCAGTTCTCGATTTTCGGCGACGCGGTAATGTCTAGGTAAACGAAGTCGGCCTACGTATCCCAGGTCGTCCTTCCATTCGCGGAATATGGCAGCCTCTTCTTGCGGTAACTCCTCGTCCCAGCCCACCTTTTGTCGCCACAGTTCCTGGAGCATTATCTTGGCGCTTATCGTATAGGGGCTTATGAGCCCGAGTGGATCGAACACGGACATGACTGCACTTAGGGCCTCTCGTTTTGTAGGCGTCCGTAGGTCCCTTTTTACCTCCTCGGGGACTTTGTGCATAGCTGTGTTGAAACCTAGATTATCCGTGTCCGTGATCCACATCAGACCCAGCGTTTTACCGCACGCGTTTATGTTACCTCCCAACTGCCTAGGCGTATCGGTACGGTCGGACGCCGGGATTCCATTTAATAGTTGCGGCGCGTTACTGCTCCATCCCGCTAGTTCGAACCCCGCTTTCCCATGTATCGTACGGACTTCTTCGATGGTGCGCGCAGCTATTTCTTCGGACGCGAAGCTCTCCACCCAGTCGTCCATGTAATGGCTGTTGACTATGGCGTCGTGAGCCAGTGGGTGTGATTCTTTGTAGTCGTCCGCGTTCTTATTTCTCACCGCGTGAGCCATGAAAGGTGAGCTGCGCGCTCCGAATATCATTGACGTCATGACGTATCTTTTAGGCGGGTGACTGCGGTCGTTCCCGCGCCATAAAAACTGTTGAGCGACGCGATCCTCTTCCCTTATTTTTATTCGGAGGAACATCTCCCTGATGTCGGCGGTCACCGCGATGGGTCTCTCCCTGAAGCGGAACAATATTCCGTACAGAGTCCTTAGTAGATCCGGACCGTCCAACAGCGCGTCGTTTAAACAGGTATCGTTCGTACGCGCGGCCGCGTCGAACACCATTCTCACCTTGCCCGGTTTGTTCGCGTTCGTCACCGCGAAGTGAGGCAGGTACCACGTGTGATTACTGTCGACGCACTTACTGGGTTCGGCGTACCCTTTCTTTAGTAGCGCTTCCACTTGACCCGTGTAGGCCTCTTTGAATTGAGGCGATCTATCCATTTTTCTTTCGATTGTTCGCAGCCTCCGGACAGCCATATCGTAGCTCGGAGGCAATTCTACGGTGTCCGAGGCCCACGGTAATCCGACCTCAATTCGGTTGCCCACACGTCTCATGGTGCGCGCTACGATCGCCTTGGCCCGCTCGTCTTTTTCGACGGGCTTCACGTTTTGCCCGATCCCGAGTGCGTCGATCTCGAAATGTGATCTTATCAGTTTTTCTAACCGGTCGTTGTCGTGATGGCGTAACACCTCTTGCACGGTGTGCACGTGTAGTATCTCCTTGTCGTCCCGGCTTACCACGCTCTTGTGTCGGCTCTCGGTCCCATGCACTATCCACCCGAGAAGAGTTAGTGAGGCCGCGGGTTGACTTCGTGTACCGGTTAGTAACTTCCTGGTCACTATCAAGTGCCAGTTGTCTGTGCCTATAAGCACTCTCGGTTTTGCATTTGCATAGCACAAATGCTCTGCTTCGATCTCTCTCAGATGCTCGTTTTCCATTACGGCTGGCTTGACCGTTTGAGCTGTTAGGGAGAGGCGTTCCATAGTACGCGCTGTCATCGGCTCATATGCCCGTTGTCCGCGACCCCTTATGTCGACACTGATGGTTTCGCTTTCGCATCCTATTTTCGTGGATGTTATGCCCCTTATCGTTAACGGCTGCTTTTCTCCGCGAGCCCCTATCGATTTCGCGATTTCCCTATCCATCAATGTGACGGTGGATCCTTCGTCGCACAGCGCGTACGTGTCGACCTCTCCCCCCGGTCCTCGGACCGTTACAGGACATATCTTGAGCAACACGTTCTTTGTTTCTTGTACCATGGTTGTCGCTACACATTCCTCCTTATCGTCTCTTCTTTCCGTTACGTGTAGCAACGCGTGATGTGGTAGTGCGCACTCGCTCACTCCACACTTTCTCGCTCGGCAACGGAATCGTCGATGCCGGCTTTCTAGGCACTGGAAGCATATTTGTGCCTCTTTGGCCCATTCCCATCGTTTAGCCACGGTCATTTCGGCTAACTTGCGGCATTTCTGTGTCCTGTGATTGGACCCACAACAATAGCACGTGGTTCTGTCGACCGCTTCCGTGGCTGTGAACACGTTGGCACCGCGATGCGTTTCTATAGTCCGCCGTGGTCGATGTTCGGGTCTCGACGCCACGACGTTTCTCTGCGGCGCTGTTCCGTGTGCGTTTGGCGTGTAAGCGTATTTCACCGCCCGATCCGCTTCGCGCATCAGAAAGTTGGATAGCGTTAATATCTCCGGTTCTCTGTGGCTGACATGCTCTTCCGCGTAATCACACCACTTCGTTCTGATGTGTGGACTCAGTTTTTCTAATGTCTGTCGCGTCAGCATGGGGTTCATTAAATATCCGCGGTTGTCTATGCGCGTTATAATTGTGACTATATTTTGCAGTTTGACTGCGAAACTATTTAATTCCCCTGCGGAGGTACCGGCTCTTGGCAACTTTCTGAGGTCGTCCAACGCCTGATCGATGATGACCTCTGGTCGTCCGTAACTCTGTTCGAGCGTCTTCATAATCTGGACGGGATCTGTGGCGGCGTATAACAATGCTGACACCGTTTGTCGTGCTTCGCCCTTTAAGCACGTCCTCAGACGCGCTAGATTCTCAGCGGGCGTAAATCCATGCAGAGAGGTGGACTCTCTCATGGCTGCCTTGAACGGCAGCCATTCGCCTGTCGCTCCGCTAAAGTGAGGCAAATCCTGCGTTTGCCTCGGTGGTGCCCGACGTCGCATCATCTGTTCTAGCGTGTCCGCTAGCCTGTCGATCCCTCGTTCTCTGGACCGATGCGGTGTCGGAGACCTATTCCGCCGCGACTCTCTGTTTTCCGGAGTCGGGGCGCGCGGTTGTCTTTCCGTACGCTCTTCCCTATGTGGGGACGCAGCCCTAGGCTCGCGCTCCCCCCGTATTTGCGTACGCCTTAGCCATTCGCTTATTCTGCGATCGGTTTCCATGGCGTCCTCGCCGGCTACACTTTCCCTATCCGTATCTTCCCTAATGCTAGCTATATTCGCGGCTAACCTTTTTTTCAACAGGTTCGCTTGTAACCTGAGGTCTTGTCGTTGAATTTCGGCAAGCCGCTCCTCCGTCTCCAGTTCGGCTTGACGGATCCGCGCTATCGCGCTTGCGGTTGAATGGTGAGAGCGCACCGACGGCGCTCTCGACCTACGTTCCGGTATGACGGTTATCGGCGTGTCGGTTTCCATAGCGATCGTCCGGACGACGGGTCGCGGAGTCTCGCTAGGAATCACGGACGCGGATGCCTGTACCGAAGGCGACGCGGGATAGTCCTCGTACACGCGGAGTGTTTTTTCCTCGGCGGCTTGGCTTCTCGTCGTTGGCATTATACACTGTGCCTTCAACGAACACTATAAACCTACTTAGCCTATCGCCCTAGCAGTCCGTCGGGAGGGCCCGGTGTTTTAAGCCGGGATACGCTCCCTCGGGGATGGATATTTAGGGATCGGAAGGGTTTGGGGTTACTCAGCAGAGGCACGCAAGTGAATACGGGGCGCTCGGTAATCGGCTGGAGTGTCCGATACCATTGGCAGCGCCTACGATCAGGCCCCCGTATCACTTACGCACGTACCGACGTAACTGTGCCGTGCAATTCAACCTTAGCGTTATGAGAACGCTCCGACCGGTTGGCGACGTCGCACAAGACGTCACACCGCCGTAAAAACGGCGTTCACCAGTTCCTTGACCGTTGACACCGTTAGGTGGTCAATGGATCTGGCCGCGATATCGCGTTTTGGCCCTAGCCGTTTTTCTTTCTTGACGTGTAGTGCCGCTCCGGGGCACTCGCCACGTCGCTCGGCTATCTCCGCTGCGCTGCTCGGGAACACCTCCGCGTTGCTCGGGTCTCCGCTGCGTCGCTCGGCTATACTTCGCCGCGTCGCTCGTGGATCTCCGCTGCTGCACCTCTCGGGGATGTTCGTAGCGCCTCTGCGGGTGTTGCGCCGTTTCCGGAACGCTCGTTGTGCCGTTCGCAAAGCTCCGTCTTGCGTTTGGTGCACGATGTTACCCTCCGTTACGTCACACTATCGTGAGCGACGTAACGACGATACTCGGAATCGTTTCCGAGCCGCCCTGGAGTCCGCGCTGCCGTTGCTCAGGCCGCTTCTAGGCTTGACGATTGTTCGTGGCGCCCGCTTTCTTCGATCAACCGTAGCACTGACTTGTGCCGCGGTTATCGCCGTATTTCAAAAGCGGCTATGACGCACTTGCCGTGTTCTTGATGTCTTCACTTGTTCGTAATCCGGCTCGAAGGACCAGTTGTTGGCGACCGACGTTTGTTGTCTTCGGATAACTCAGCGGTACTGGTTCGTTGGGTTTAAATAAAACGTCAGTCATACGTTTATAAGTGGACTGTATTTCTTGTTTTCGGAGGTGTTGACAGTTCAAGAGTTTACACAGTAATGCGTGCTGTCCCTCATTTGGGCAGCCTTTTTATACACCTTAAGCTAAATACAAAATGCCGAGTGCCATTGTATAATTATGACCCTCGGCTAATAAAACACAGGTAATTACATCGAGTCGGGCATCGCTCAACAGCTGCGACGGTCCCGAGCGGCAAAACATAGAAGGCAATAAAACGATTAAAACACATTTAGTGAGAATTTCACAAGGCATGTGTCATAAACCGATTTAAATGCTTTATTACCCTCGTTGCTCCGTGCAAAACAATATTTTTACAAAGAGCGCCGCGTCATAAAGTTATTACCTTCTCGAGGTATTTCGCACAGATGTGCACAAACAAATATTAAATGAACACATGATTAAAATTGAATATTCAAGCCAGCCCGCCGAGGCAAATTCTCCAACGCATGCTCGTTGTCCGTAACACAACTAGTGCACCCACTTTTCGCCGTCCGTATTCCGTCCCATGATGTAATAGGGGGCGAGCCTATCGCCATATCGGGCACAAATTCCAGACTCCGGGCTGATACTGAATAGAAAAATCCAATATCACTTTGCCCGACCCGGAGATCGAACCCGAGACCTCAGCATTGCAGTCGCACCGTAATACAACTACGCCACCGAGGCAGTAATTTTTTGGCAAACGTATAATAAATCAATGAACAAAATACACAAATGTAAAGTTCAATGCTATTATGCAAATAATGCAAATATTTTACTGTTTCCTAGTTTTTAAGGGCGCATTTACAAATTTCCATGGTTTTGAGGTACCATTTATTGAATCAGGAGTCACGCTTATGAAGAGATCTTGGTATATAAATAAAGATTAAACATTCCTCTTTGCTTATGACATATAGAAATTGTTTGCTCCCATACAACATTAACACGTAAATACGTTTATTCTGGAGCAATAATCGCTGAAAATGACGAAAAATAGGGTCTGAATCGGAACCATTATACCTAAGACTAATGAACATTTTAATATAAAACCGAAATAATATGCTGGCTTATATAGTCTTCTTGCTTTATGGCTAAATATTTTTAAGTAAATTTAAATACTTTTCCAGTTATGAGAAAAAATATAACCTGAATTGAATTTCTTCATACATTTTCCTATTTCGGGCTGTCATTCCGCGCTGAGACGCGGCCGAGGAAGCACGGGTATACAACTTTTTTTCAAAAAATAAATACGTAATAAATTGATCGTGATGTCATTATACTACGAATAAAATAGTTGATACTATTTCAAATTATTATTTTTCAAAAAGCAAGTATGAAAATTGAATATTACAATAAGTCAATGCAAATTTGATTTAATTAATAAAAAAAACATTTATTTTAATGCGAATATTTAAATTTCATAATCAAAATGGCGGATGTATTTTTATATTTACAAAATCGACAATCTTTGCAGTGTATGGTATTTACTATTTATCTATTTATGATTTTTAGTATCGGTGATTATTTATTTTTAAATTTTAGTAGGTTTAGTTCGCGTTTTTGCCCGCCTACAAAGCCTTTCCCGCTACAAAAATATCTAAACACTCACTACTACAATTCAGCCACAACTACTCACTGGGCATGACTGCTTCGGTGAGTAGCTGTTTCGTATCGTAAGTACGGAGGTGTCGGCTGTGTGTGCCATTGTGACAGTTGCCCGCTGGCTACGGCTTAATATACGTTTGAGTTTTGCCCAGCCTGGAATGAGGAGCGCAGCACTCTCAAAGCAGTTGTCGGAGGCGGCCTCTCATTGCCGGCCGTGGTCGCTCCCATGGTCGGCAGTCAGGAGGTCTGGCGTGTGTTGGCCCACTTCTGCGAGATAGTCCTCTCGTAGAAGGAGAGTGCCGAGAGGGATCTGGAACGCGAGGATTCCTCCCACCGTCAGAGGAGACGTTGGAGGCGCCGGGTGGTCGACTGACCGGCGTCTCCCACCCTGTGGATTGAAGGTGTTTGGAGAATTCCACCACGGTATCCCCTGCCTGTCGTAAAAGGCAACTAATAGTGGCCACCCGGGGGTCGCGGGCGGGTGGCTTCTCTAGTTTTGTCTTTTTAGCACATTGTTGGGACCCCAGTAATGGACAGCAGTGTGGCAGGTAGGCCTCACGCTGCCGTTGACGCTGAGAGCGCCGAGATGCGCGGGGGCTCCTTATATTAAAGCGTGGTATATTCCAGGGTCAGGCTACAGGGTACACAGCCTGAGACCATTGTGGTTCTGCATGGCCCTGAATCCTCTCAGTACTCTGTTGTTGGATTCAGGATTAGGATACCGTCTATGGAGAGGGAGTGAGCCTATATCTCACTTGCTTTACATGGATGATCTCAAGTTGTTTGCATCAAAACAAAATAAAAATGATTGAGTCGTTAAAAATAACTGAAAGATTTAGCAACTCAATCAATATGGAGTTTGGTGTAGATAAATGTGCGGTTATCCATGTGAAGCGAGGAGAGGTCGTGGTCTCTGGTGACATACAAGTCTTAGAGAGTTAGATCCCTTTCTGAGACGGAAACTTACAAATATCTGGATATGCCTGAGGCACCTGGTATTATGAGTGCCGACGTAAAACAATCGGTGAATGACCGTTTCTTCGGCCGCCTGACTTTTGTTGAATACTTTTGTATTTAACAGTTTTTTGTCAGGTGGAAACAAGATTTGTGGTTTCAACGGTTGGGTTATGCCTGTACTCATGTACTCTTTTGGTATACTCAGAAAGAAGGACTCAGACTGAATTGGACGCCCTGGATCGAAAGTTCCGGACCCTACTGACTGCATATCGTATGCATCACCCACGGTGGTCAGTGATGAGGTTATACATCCCGCGGAGATGCGGGGCCGAGGCTTACTTAATGGAGTTGCATAACCGCGAGGTATGCAATCTTAGGGATTATATCCTCCACAGCGAAGTGGGCATGTATTAGATTGTAGTCATGGTGGATAAGGGATTTATCCCACTTTCCTTGGCGAATGAGAACTGGCGAAACCCTATGGCGATGGGCATTAGGGAACGCGAGGTGATATGGAAGAGCAAAGAACTATACGGTCGGTTCTATCGGGGCGTTCAGCTCGCATCCGTATCTTGGCTACGTTTTGGTAACCTTTTTGGAGAAACTGAGGGTTTTGTCTTTGCAATTATGGACAAAGTTATAAAGACGAACAATTATAGGAAATATGAACAATTATAATACATCCTGTAGGACGGTACGGTCGATATCTGTTGGGCATGCCACCGTCCCGGTGAATCAAACGGGCATGTGATTTCGGGTTGTTCGTATCTTGCTAACGGCGAGTATTTGCATAGACACAACCTAGTAGCCAAGATCTTGTGTCTCCTGAAGTGCCATATTACCAGTATGTGCCTCAACCAGTTCTCGAAAATGATCATGCAACGCTGTACTGGGATCAATCTATTATCACGGACAGGCTACTGTTGCCAATAAGATATTGTAATAGTAGATCGATTGGCGCGCAATACTTGGCAATACTTGTTGACGTCACCATTCCGCATGACGATAACCTCGTTAAGGCCGAAAAGGACAAAATTTCTAAATGTTTAGATTTGGCACACGAGGTTACCGACATGTGAGAAGAGGACTCCACAATTATTGTTCTGATTGTCGTTTCTGCTCATGGGTTGATACCAGAGTCTCGACCAACACCTGCATAAGCTCTCAATTAGTCGTTGGGTCAAGAGCCAGATGCAGAAAGCAGTACTTCTGGACACCGCAATGTCAATGTCTTTTTCTACCGCCAAGCAGCAGTGTGCATGCACTGTAGTGTTTCGGTTTGAAGGACATTGTAGCCAGTCTAACTACTGGACATAATGAGACTTAACATCTTATGTATCAGAATGACGAGCGCAGTGAAATGCCACACAGTATTTTGTAACTCAAGGTGCTGTATGATGTTGCTACTGTTTATGGGTGGTCGTATCGCTTACCACACGCATTGTGAGGAGATTCCTCACTTTGAATCCCTGACTACCGGTGGCTTGGGTCTTGAGCCTCGCCATCGGAGGGTGATACACTTTTTTAAATTTTATATGTATTAATGTTTTTTTTGTATATATAAAAATAGTATATGAAAAAAAATGAGAGGTGTCAAGGGACACTCGGATGGAACGAAGTTCCTTTCGATTAATTAGTGAAGGAATTGTAATAAAATTTTATTTATATAACAGAGTGTGTATATATATAAATATATAAATATTTTCCTATTTCCGTTCCAATACATAAGTTTCTAGAGAAAAAAACAAATAAATACGTGTGGCACTCGGAGACTACCGCGGTAAAGCTATTGCATAGCATTTTTATCACAAATTTTGATTGACTAAACACAAATTCGATCTTACGCTTACCACATAAAGTAGATTTTTAAATGCGAGCAAAGCACGTTTCGTCTTGTTATTGATAAATGTCAGTAACCAAAGTAGAATAAATCAACAAAATTTGAAAAAAGAATGTTACGTTCGATTCTTTTGTACTCGTGCCGTGCCAACGCTGGGGAAATAGCTTCTACGCAGTGTATTTAAGGTTCATTTTAGATTAGTAAAAAATGGTTTTAATGACTTTAATAAATAAAATAAATACAAATATACTCGTTTCAAGAATTATAGCTTCTACGCATTGTATTTAAGGTTCATATTAGTAAGATAATAGAAAAAAGTGTCGTGACAACTTTCCGTCCAGCCCCCTTTCACAACGCGCAATAAGGAACTTCGTTCCAATAAATATTTGTATATGAAAAAAGGAACATTTAAAATAAAGAGATAAAAATGTCTATTACATGATGAAATTATACTAATAATAATTATTAACTATATTTTTTTTATTTTATTTTATTTATTTTATTTATTTAGGCATAGCTACAGAGTATAAAATATAATTATACAAAGAGGATGCATATAATAGTAGTAACAGTGCTAAATTTAAACTCCGATAAAAGCTACGCACAACATTACAATTAACTAACTTACAACACTAAACATTAACTTAAAAATTATAGTATTTGAGCGTTATACAATCACTCTAGCTAAACATTTATTCACATAACTATTAAGACTAAATAAGAAAATATCGAGATCTTTACTAATATCATTATGTGCTCTACACATACGTAATATGGGATCATTATGTGCAACATTATTAGAGCTACGTGGTATGTAAAACAAATTCTGCAATCGGTTACTGCCTCCCACTTTCAACGAAAGATGGCTCAACAATTCACTGGTGTCCCATTTTGCATTAATTATTTTGTAAAGTATGGAGTATGAACAAATTTTACGTCGAATTAACAAAGAGTTCAAGTTAAAATATTTTAATCTCTTCTCGTATGTATCTAATTTACGTTTCATGCCAAATTTTGAGCTTAAATGACGAAGAAAACGTTTTTGGACAGCTTCTATCCTATCTACATGATTTTGGTAGAAGGGAGCCCATACTACAGAACAGTACTCCAAGACACTTCTAACAAGAGCAGCGAATAATGTAATTAAGCTACTAGGTTGCTTAAAAGGCCTAGAGATCCTGATCACAAAACCCATCATTCTATTAGCTTTTGTAACCATTTGATCATAGTGTGGAATGAATGTGAGTTTGGAATCCAACCACACTCCGAGGTCTTTGACCACACTCTGACGTGTTAATGGTGCCCTATTGATGTGATATGGATACTTAATGAGAGAGCGGTTTTTTGTGAAAGTAATGAAGTGACATTTGGCGACGTTTATAACCATATGATTGTTGTCACACCAGCGGTGAAGGTGATCAATGTCTTGTTGAAGTTTAACGCAGTCTGCTATCGTAACAATTTCTTGGAAAATCTTAAGGTCATCAGCATAAGCCAAGCAATTACACTTGAGGGAATTTAAGAGGTCATTAATAAACAGAATGAACAAGAGAGGCCCTAAATTCGAACCTTGGGGTATTCCAGATGTTGCTATAAATGGAAGTGAGTCATAGCCGTAGACCGCAACAAGTTGTGTTCTATTAGAAAGATATGAAGTGAGCCAGCGCAGAAGGGAACCGTGTATGCCAAGATGATAAGCTTTACGACAAAGTATAACATGATCTACTTTGTCAAAGGCCTTAGCGAAATCTGTATATAGTGAATCAACTTGTATACGTTTGTTGAAAGCCATATTCAGGTAGTGGACATAAGTCAATAGATTAGAATTAGTAGACCGTCCTGCGACAAAACCATGTTGTTTGTCGCTAATCAGGTGTTTTAAATGGTAGTAAATATGTTTGTAAATTATGCTTTCAAAAATTTTTGCAAAGCAGCTAAGGATACTAATGGGTCTATAATTTTCAACGTTCATTTTATCTCCCGATTTGTACACGGGTATTATTTTGCCTATCTTCCACAACTCTGGGAAAGAACCGGTATTAATGCTCTTATTAAAAATTGTTAGTAAAGGTCTTACCAGGGCCGTTGAGCAGTTTTGGATAAAAATAGGTGGGATGCCGTCAGGGCCAGCACCTTTATTGACATTAATTGTCTTTAGGGCAAGCGCAACCTCCTTATCTTCAATAATAATCGTAGAGATAGAAGTGTTAGACTCCATAAAATCAGGTTCATATGTAATAGAGCTAGATAAATTGTACACGGAAGCAAAGTGTTTAGCGAACAGATTCGATATATCTTCCCCACTTTCAGATTGAATATTATTGTAATACATTCTTTTGGGTAAATCGTTACTTGATTTTTTTGATTTTGAGTACTTCCAAAACGATTTTATATTTACTTTAAGGCTATCCTCAGTTCTGTCTATGTAAGACTTAAAACACACATCAAATGCAATTTTAACTCTGGACCGAAGCATAGAGAACGTATCGAAATCACGGGGGTTACCGTATCGGTTGAATTTATTGTGATACTTGTCCTTCTCTCTGATGATCTTAATAAGAGATTGAGAGAACCAAATAGGCCAAGATTTTTTTGACTTACAAAGGGGTGTATACTTATCAATAATTTCCCAGAGATGATTATAAAAAGAATGTAAATAATCGTTTATATTATATTGAAAATATTGTTCCCATGGTACTTGCAGAAGTTCCTCATTGCATTTTATAAAATCACATCCTCGGAAACTGTATTTATTTATATTGTTTTCTTTTAAAATTTGTATTTTACTGTGCTTAATAATTACTTCAAGTGTAGGATGGTGATCATCGCGACGACTCAATGCTTGTGTTTCAGTGACAGAGGCTGATATTGTAGAATTATGTAGTATGAGATCTAATACTCTTCCGTTTTTGTTTAACACCGTGTTTGATTGAACTAGATCGCACCTAACCATAAGTTCATGAAGGTCTTTAAATTTGTTATTTATCATAATATTTTTATGCAAATTAGACCAATCAACGTCAGGTAAATTAAAATCACCTAAAATAATAGTTAGAGGTGACGAGGACAATATAATATGCTCAACATTCTCCAAAAAGTTAGCATAATCTTCGTAAGAAATGTACGATGCTAAGTAGACTGTACAAATATTAAGTGTAAGGTGCTTTAAGTGCAATTGTACCCATATGTCCTCCACAAATGAAACACACTTATTGCTAGAAGAACATAATAGACACTTCTTTACACCGATGAGGACTCCTCCTCCGTGGGACTTTTTATATTTTTTGATGAAATCACTATTGCGGTCTTTACGGTAAATTACATATCTCTGGTCAAGAAGCTCAGAAGAAGCAACAGAATTATCGAGCCATGTCTCGCATAAGCAAATAACATCATAATTACTAGATAAAAATGAGTTATAGATATCTACAGTCTTAGATTTCATTCCTCTAATATTTTGATAATATATAAACAGCCCATCCATGATGAATATGATCAATAAAATTAAATTAAATATTATATAACGTTATACAAAACTAATTCAAAGAGTCCAGAACTTGTTGATTTTTCACATGAATAAAACGCGAAGTTTCATCTTTGCGAACAAATATGCGAGAGTTGCGAACCCACACAAACTTATAGGATAATATCTTAGCCTTCGCTCGCGCAGCTGCGTGCAGTGCCTTGTTCGTTAAACACTGCAGGTGCGACAAGGAATTGGAAAATATGCAATCAACCAATAGCAAAGGACAAAATAAAAACAGTTTCACAAATTCGTAGAGCGATTTACAACACGTCCGTCAAGTTCAAGAAACGGCAAATGAATTATATAATTAATAAATAATTAATTAATTAAATACTATAATTGTAAACATTCGACAATTCCAAAAAAATAAATATGGATGAGTAAAATAATAACTTCAAGTATTAAGATTAGCTCGTTCCAATGGAAAATCTAGTTTAAATCGGTTTCGATGTGTGCGCGTGTAGCAAAGCGCGTTCTTGTCATTAAAATATCTAAAATCGAAGTTGTCAAAAATGTAAATGCGTCCTTAAATACACAGAATAAATAACTTTGTCTGATAATGGAGAATTTTGAGAGGTATAATTTTATAATTTACTAGGTGTTGCTAGCGGCTTCGTCCGCATTTATAGCCTTTCCCACTACGAAAGTCCCTAAAACGCAGTAAGACGCCAGCGCCATCTACTTAAAACATCAGATTAAATTATACATTATTTCCCATGGGAGCAAATTACCGGGATAAAAAGTATGTGTTAATCTAGAATATGACCATGACCCGTGTGCCAAATTTCATTCAAATCCGTTCAGTTGTTTCTGCGTTTACTTCTGACAAACATCCAAACATTTTCACAAACTTTCGCATTTATAAGAATTGAAAAAGATACGTATTAGCATCTCCATAACATAAGCAAAACAATATATGAGACAACATGCTTACCTAGATTTAGTATATTTCTACTGTATAATATGCTCACGCCTTTTATCCCCGAAGGGGTAGGCAGAGAGGCGCAACTAGTGCACCCACTTTTCGCCAAGCGTATTCCGTCCCATGATGTGATAGGGGGCGAGCCTATCGCCATACCGGGCACAAAATTCCAGACTCCGGGCTGATACTGAATAGAAAAATCCAATATCACTTTGCCCGACCCGGGGATCGAACCCGAGACCTCAGCCTTGCAGTCGTACCGTAATACAACTACGCCACCGAGGCAGTGTATAATATATCTGATTTTAACAATACTATTAACTACCTTGTGAACACATACACATAAATACACATAATACTACACACATACACATAAATAATAGTAAAGGGGGGAATAAATGCCCTTTTTCCTGTGAGTTACGGGACGGGGTATTTATTGATACCGACCTATGTCGAGATGTTCGAAAATAAGTAAGAAGTAAGATAAGATTCTAATATTAGTGAGATATGATGACACAATATATATTTTGTATAGAAGGATTATTTACATATACGTTGCTGTATTTGTAAAAACTTTACTTAATTTATTAATTATCAACTCACAAAAACGCAGCCGTAAACGAGGAGACAACCTTTTAAGCATTGAAGTTTCGAGTATCACATTGAAACATAAAATATACTATCTACATGGTTATCAAAATATTTAATAAACTACTCGATAATATTAAAAATCTTAACATCTAATCATTTAAAAAAAAAACATTAACAAGATTTACTACGTGAAGACCTACTTAAAGTACAATAATAAAATAGATTTGTACTTTATAATAAATTATGTTAATGTAATATTAAATGAGAGTTTATGAATGTAGTTATGTTAAAATTGCAATACTTTCGTACCCATTGTAAATTTTTTTCTTAGGTTTTTATTATTAGCTAAACATTTGTTGATTCTAAGCTAGATGTAAGCATTTAGCCTATTAATATTTATATGGTCAAGAAGCAGATTTAGGCGAACCTTTTTACAATAATGTATTCACCCGATATCATAAATAAAAGCTTTATTTTGAATTTTGAAGAAATTAAATGTAAAAGAATACCTCCTTGACAAATTAATATTTAAATCTGTCAATTATATCGAAAATAACTTATACGTGTGTAGGTATTTTAATTTCTTTTTCATTACCTGAATAAGAAATATTATGTAGTTAATAATTATACAAACTCAAAGAAGATTATACTTTTTTTCTTACCACAACACGCCAACCTTCTTTTCTTTCTAAATATTATCTTTTCTTAATATTATCTTTATCAGATTTGTCAGTTCTTCCCCACAATTGCTAATTTGCAAATACAGTACAAATTCAACGAACTTCCTGGTTTTTTCTGACAGCATAAATATTGACCTTGTCTTGTTACTTCCTTGTTGCAATATTAGGTGTTACCTATTTGTTTATTTTGGTGTTTGACATACAAACTTATTGTTTTGTTTCATAATACAAAGTTTAATGTAGGCATCGTCATTTCAATATTTGTTTAAAGCATAAGATACCGCATCACTGTTACTATGAAACTACCAGTAAATTGTTGCGGAATTGTTGCTCCTAATGTGGTGTTTCACAGCGTCTGCCAGACGCTTCACTAATACACAAATTCTACCTTAAGCCACGTAAAATAAAAAACATCTTAATAAACACAAACGTAAAAAAATAATTATTTCGTTACAAGGACTTAGAATCATCGATCAAGTTACGACAGATCTAGTTTCAACTTGGAATGTTACTACAAAAAACGCTTACACATTTAGAAAGAAAGAAAAACGATTTATTAGTCACAACATACAACCGAACAAAACAATTGGCATGAAATAACAGAACAAAAAAATATTAAACACAAATCAAAACTAAAGAGTATCCAAAACAAATAAGAACAAAACTAATAATACTAATAATACATTGGATTGCCTATTAAATGTTTATTAATAGGCAATCCAAATAAATAAATTAGCTTGTCGTGGCTGTGACAGGTAGGTGACCACTCAGCATAATGTTGTGATTTGGTGCAAACCCAAAACACAACGCTGGTTTTCAGTGGTCGCTCTAAGTGACGTACGGATGTTATGTCAGTCCGGCTGTATTAAATAAATAAAAATGCTCAATATAAAATAATAATATAAAAGTCTTGCATAAAATGTACCATTAAAATTAAATAATTAAAACTAAATAGGAAAACCACTACACGGACACAACTGCGCAAATGCTCATACTAACTAAGTACTTTAACAGTGTTGCCGTTTTAGCGCTTTTGTATGTGATAAGTACGCGCTAAAAAAAATGTAGTGGAAACTGGCGCTTTTTTCGAGCCGGATTTAGCGCTTTTTTAATATGGGTCTAGTGATTTAGCGCTATTTAGCCAGATTTTCATAAGATTTAGTGCGTTTTTGATTAGAGTCTAGTAGCACCCCCCCCCCCCCCCCCCACGAAAAATAAAGTAAAAAATTATATAATAATAATAATACCAGCCCTGTAGTAACTACTGCCCACTGCTGGGCACGGGCCTCCTCTACTACTGAGAGGAGTTAGGCCTTAGTCCACCACGCTGGCCTAGTGCGGGTTGGCAGACTTCACATACCCTCGAAATTCTTATGGAGAATTCTCAGGTATGTAGGTTTCCTCACGATGTTTTCCTTCACCGTTATAGCGAACGATAATTGATAAACAATACACACATAACTTCGAAAAGTCAGAGGTGTGTGCCTTGGGTTTTGAACCTCCGGACATTTTCTCTGCAGACCGTTCCATTCCCAACTAGGCTATCGTCCACTTAAAAAAATTGTTTAGCGCTATTTAGCCAGATTTTCACAAGATTTAGTGCGTTTTTGATAAGAGTCTAGTGCTTTTTTTTTGTCGTCAAACGGCAATACTGAGTACTTACTCAGTTGCGCCGTGCAAGCCGTCGCAGGCACACGCTGCACAGTGCACGCGTCGTAAGCGAGGCTATCGCAATTCTATTTTTGTCATTCAACATTTTTTAAATACATTATGTAAAAATATAAGTCCACCTATAGTAGGTATGACACCTAATGACACGGCACCCCGCAATACTTAATATAAACATTATAGGAAACTACACGACGCAGGACGCTAGCTCATCAACAAAGCATGGTGATTATTTGCCGCCAGCCGCTTAGAAGTTCGCAATTGCCTTACCCATGCATAGGCCAAGAAACAAGTGTAAGTGTAAAATTATATTTTACACTTACACTTGTTGGAAAAGTTTTTCCGGGATAAAAAATAGCCTATAGCACTCAGGAGTAATGTAGCTTCCTATTAGTGAAAGAATTTTCAAAATCGCTCTAGTAGCTCCTGAGATTAGCGCATACAAACAAACAAACAAACTCTTCAGCTTTATATATTAGTATAGATAGATTAGACTACATTCGACATAATATTATAAATGCGTATGCTTGGATTTTTTTTTGCATTTTTGTATGTTTGTTAGAAGTAATCGCAATAACTACTGAACGAATTTGAATTAAATTTGGCACACGGATAGACCATGTCCTGGATTAAATATTATACCTAGTCTATATTTTGTCCCAGTGATCTGCTCTTGTGGGAATGATTTCAAATTTTTATCTGAGTTTTTAAGTAGATGGCGCTGGCGTCTCATATGCTTCATAAATGGCTATAGTGATTTCGGAATTTTTGTACCGGAAAAGGCTTTTCACTCAAGGGAAGCCGCGTGCAACACCTAGTAAGTAATAAATCTACGTTATTAATTGAATTAGGGTATAGGACTTCTAGGCTTCAAAAAGTATCGCTGCATTTCAACTCTATTAACTCTACTACGGTCGAAGAAAAGACAAATCTAATTGGTATATACGCAAGAAATTATATATGTAAGAAACAGTTTGTTAAATCCGATAATCCATACTGAAACAATTCCGACAAATGGTGTATCAGTTTCTAAATAATCGCATGAGCTTATCGAATAATCTGTAGACCCTGAGCAGTGTTGATATGGGCAATATTTTTTCCTTTCCTGTTTCAAGTCACGTTGACTTAGAAGTTTGATTATTAGAATTTTGACTTGCAGCTGAAAGAGACCCAAGTATTTTATATAAATTTCAACATAACATCTCTACGCTTCCCTGAGAAAAAAGGTCTCAACACAGACAGAAAGACCGCCGGCGACGGACAGACGGACAACAAAGTGATCCTATAAGGGTTCCTTTTTTCCTTTTGAGGTACGGAACTTTAAAAAATCAGAAGGTTGTTTGAAAGGTATCCTGTTAAAAAAAGATTTTATACAATTGTAGCGATAAATCAACAACTAACTGAATCGAAACTAGGATTCCAAAAACACATTTTAATCCACCCATATCATAAAATTTGTAAAAATGTCACTCAAGGACCTTCGTCCTAAATACCAACCTGGCGTGGATTACAGAAATAGTTTAGAACGGTTCCGACTGGCTTCCAATTTCAACAGCCAAGGCCCATGGTTCTGCGAAACTACATTCCAAATCGTACTGGATCAAGGATGTTGGTACCAACTCGAATGGAAAACCAGGCATTGTTTGCGCTTTCCTTGAAAAGCCTTTCCAGGATATGATCTACCCGTGTGCCAAATTTCATCCAAATCCGTTTAGTTGTTTCTGCGTTTACTTCTAACAAACATCCAAACATTTTCACAAACTTTCGCATTTGTAATATTAGTAAGAAACAAGATAAGATTATAATATTAGTACGATAGTAAGAACTAAGCAGTAATATAAGATAGTAAGAAGTGAGACGGTAGGTCAAATTAGAGTCTATGCACATGATTTCATCATCATCATCAGCCCGTTGCAGTCCACTGCTGGACATGATTTGCACTAGGATATTTTTATTCTTTTGGATAGGGACACGAGGCGTAAACCCACCATGGCTACGTAGAATAGTACTTAATAAAACTTTATGGCACGATTAACAAACTGATTTTAATAATAATGTCTTCCCGAAAAACATCTACAGAAAATACAATTGAACAGACCTTTCGACTTTTTTGATATTCAGAAGACCAAGATTTTTATTTATTTATTTAAGCACTTCATATACAAATGTATTAAGGCGGACTTAATGCCCTAGGCATTCTCTCCCAGTCAACCTTAGGGTGCTGCAGAGATAAACAAGGTAGGTGCATCAGAGGTAGTTAATTCTAAATACTTATAAACTTATAAATACACATACATAAATATAGATCCATATTATGATAAGTATAATGCAAATTTAATAAATTAATTAATTTTATATAACGGAAAAATTTAATGTCGTCACCCAAAATAATTCAGGTTCGATTCCCGGGTCGGGCAAAGTGATATTGGATTTTTCTATTCAGTATCAGCCCGGAGTCTGGAATTTGTGCCCGATATGGCGATAGGCTCGCCCTCTATCACATCATGGGACGGAATACGCTTGGCGAAAAGTGGGTGCACTAGTTGCGCCTCTGCCTACACCTTCGGGGATAAAAGGCGTGAGCATGCGTGTATCCAACACCAACCCATAATCATCCTCGTAATTATAGTTTCGAGCAAAGATTCCTATTAGGAACCCGGACAAACACACACGTGCCGTGAATGTAAATATTCATTCAGCGGTAGGAAGTGAAAGCGAGTAGGAAACGCGGCGCTTTCCTATTCCTATATAATCTATGAGATAATACCATAATTAACACGTTCACAGGCCAACGGATACTCACATATAATACCACAAGAGCTTCAAAATTATCGGGTATTTTCCGATAGGTTCGTTGCAAACAAATGAAGGAGTTTTCAGGTTAAAAAATCACGAGCGCGAAGCGCGAGTGATTTTTCCTGAAAAACTTGACGACTTCATTTGTTTGCAGGGAACCTTGAGGGAAATGCCAGATAATTTTGAAGCTCGTGTGGTATTCGGGGGATTATTTTTCCGTCCCAAATGTCGGCCAATAGAATTGCACCATGAGATGAAATGAACAGTCAACAAATAAGAATTTCATAATATATAGTAACGACCAGAGAAAATATTCAAAAAAAATTGTTTCTTATTATATAGTAACGACCAGAGAAAATATTCAAAAAAAATTGTCAGTATAATACCATGTAGGTTGTACCACGTGACGTCGAATGGTGCAATTCTATTGGTCGATATTTGGCTCGGAAAAATAATCACATATAATACCACAAGAGCTTCAAAATTATCGGGTATTTTCCGATAGGTTCGTTGCAAACAAATGAAGGAGTTTTCAGGTTAAAAAATCACGAGCGCGAAGCGCGAGTGATTTTTCCTGAAAAACTTGACGACTTCATTTGTTTGCAGGGAACCTTGAGGGAAATGCCAGATAATTTTGAAGCTCGTGTGGTATTCGGGGGATTATTTTTCCGTCCCAAATGTCGGCCAATAGAATTGCACCATGAGATGAAATGAACAGTCAACAAATAAGAATTTCATAATATATAGTAACGACCAGAGAAAATATTCAAAAAAAATTGTTTCTTATTATATAGTAACGACCAGAGAAAATATTCAAAAAAAATTGTCAGTATAATACCATGTAGGTTGTACCACGTGACGTCGAATGGTGCAATTCTATTGGTCGATATTTGGCTCGGAAAAATAATCACATATAATACCACAAGAGCTTCAAAATTATCGGGTATTTTCCGATAGGTTCGTTGCAAACAAATGAAGGAGTTTTCAGGTTAAAAAATCACGAGCGCGAAGCGCGAGTGATTTTTCCTGAAAAACTTGACGACTTCATTTGTTTGCAGGGAACCTTGAGGGAAATGCCAGATAATTTTGAAGCTCGTGTGGTATTCGGGGGATTATTTTTCCGTCCCAAATGTCGGCCAATAGAATTGCACCATGAGATGAAATGAACAGTCAACAAATAAGAATTTCATAATATATAGTAACGACCAGAGAAAATATTCAAAAAAAATTGTTTCTTATTATATAGTAACGACCAGAGAAAATATTCAAAAAAAATTGTCAGTATAATACCATGTAGGTTGTACCACGTGACGTCGAATGGTGCAATTCTATTGGTCGATATTTGGCTCGGAAAAATAATCATAACAATTGGTCATTTCAGCTATTTTCAACTATTCCAGAATAAAGTAACTCTGGCCTTGTAAGCCAGAAGAAGAAATGCGCCATCACAAAATTACTAACCTGTATTTGCGTGCTGTGCTATTCACAGTTTAATTGTAATTACTAATATTTATCGCAATTATTGCAACAAGCATTAATGAAGATGCTGTAGCCGAAACTGTTGTATCCTTTATAGTAAACTATGTGACTGTAAAAGTGCGAAACAAGTGCGAGTGGGAATCGCGTACCAAGGTTTCCGTACAAACTTGTAGGTACGGTATCTAAGTACCTATATAGGTTCAATAGTTCGCCAAAATTAATTAATTAATTAATCAAAGGACAATGGCAGGTCTCCATACATGATTTTAGTTGATGTAAATGTGTAGCGTTTAGAAGTAAAAAAAATATTTAACAATTCAGCAGCAATTCCTAAACAATTATGTATCAAGATTATTAGTGAAAAAAGTCTAAATCTAAAGATTTTTCATTTTAAAGATTTTGAGGTTATGATTTAGTTGACATTTATGAATTGATTCTTACATAATAATATGAATAATGAAACTCATAAAATGTTTGGTAATCTGTCTATTGTCACGCGAGACCCTCCCTCATCACATTCGAACCTAACATTTCACTAAACATGGAGAAGGGTGATCTGCCACACGGCATACTAGCGCGCGGCATGCACCTTCCTCAGCTATACAAGCTTATATATCAAATCATTTTTTATTTATAGATACTACTATAGTAAATAGTAAAGGTTTCTTTGTTTTTTTTTTGTAATAAACTCTGCAACTATTGGGAAAAATACGTTCAGACCCTAAGTCCTAGGCTTTGGGAAATAACAATTAAATAAAAACGAGTTCTGAAAAAAAAATAAAACACATTTGTTTTTTTTTTTTAATGTTTATTCATCTTCTTCATAATAATTCTCTCTGATAAATATCTCATCTAAAAATTCTCCCGGGGCAGATACATTGCCTTGTCTGGCGGCCCAACTCAAATACCAGACAACTGTCATGGTATGAGCGCAGCAACCTACAGTACGGTTGCTCGACCAGGTACATTATTTTCAATCAAAACATATTATCACACATTTTACAAAAATACTACATGCCAGAAACGAAATGTCGGAAATAGCTTTTTTTTCTAAAATGATATAAGCAATGACCGTAACTATACAGCCAACAGGCAGCTGGTAAGAATGTATAGAATAGAATATACATAGTAAAAAAAATGTGGTAAGAAAGCTGAAATCTTTGTTGTTATTCCTAATGAACATTTTATAGTCAGATATATTTTTTGCAATTTTTAGAGACCTGATGAAAATGATGTTTTGGTAGCCTAAATAATCTTATGTCATTCATAAAAAATGGCCGTGACACATTGCTAAAAAGTCAATTAAGTTTTTTTAATAATTTATGCAACTTATACACACTTGTACAACTAAAGTTAGTATGCTGAAAAATCATACAAAATAATTATATTGAGATTACCCTGTATGGAATTTCTAAACGCATAATTTATTTATAAATACGATTTCGCCATTGTCCTTTAAAAAGGTTGAAAATACGCTGTTTTTGTTAACAAAGTACATATTTACAGTTTTCAGATTTTTTCTTTTATATGTGCTGTAAGACCTTGCTTCTTGCCAAACATGATTCTAGACCAAAGGGAAGTACCCTAAGGGTTTTGATTCCCTTACGAAATTGCAAAATATGCGAATATATACGACATCAACGCATTGATATAAAAAAAAACCGCATCAATGGTCATATCTTTTGATCGCGTTGACTTACAAGTTAGATTTTTTCACAGCTGAAAGAGACCGTAGAGACCGAGTATTTTATATAAATTTCAACTTGATATCGAGAAAAAGAATCTTGACAGACAGACGGACAACAAAGTGATCCAATAAGGGTTCCTTTTTCCCTTTTGAGCACCGGAACCCTAAAAATGGCTGTGGTCCCAAAAAATCACGCGCTTTTCTTCGCAGTAGGATTAAAAAGATGATATTAAGTACGTCCAGAGATGTTCAAGATACTTCATAAAAGTATCTGAAATACAAGTTACAAGATACTTGTAAATAAAGGATTTGAGATACCAGATACAAGATACTTTTGAAATTGTATCTAAATACTAGATACAAAATACGTATCTTCTAAATACTTTTTTCAAACAAGATACCTTTTGAAATTATTTTTTTATAACCTTGAATGACGAGACGAGCGTGCCGTCCGCCTGATGGTAAGTGATACGACCACCCATAAACAGTAGCAACACCATCCAGCACCTTGAGTTACAAAGTACTGTGTGGCATTCCACTGCGCTCGTCATCCTGAGACATAAGATGTTAAGTCTCATTATGTCCCGTAGTTACACTGGCTACAATGTCCTTCAAACCAAAACACAACAGTGCATGCAAACTGCTGCTTGGCGGTAGAAATAGACATTGCGGTGGTGGTCTCTCATATGTAAAAGTCCGTCTGGGTGGTCCGTCATACAATGCCATAAAAAAAATCAAATGTTGAACGTTTTAGATTTTAGAAGCTACTGTGTTTATAAAAAAATACGAGTAAAAAGTATTAAAATTAGGTTCTGCTGATTTAATAAAGTTCATTGAGATTTATCGGAATCAGGAGACACACTGAAAATCAAAATTATAAGATTCAATGCCCTCATGTTTTCAAAAGAAGACAGAAACCAGCTGAATACAATGTTTGGTTAACCAATTATAGCATGTGTATGGGCCTTAAATGAGCCGTTAATGTAAAAAATGCATAGATAATTAGTAAAAGTATCTTAGCAAATTTAGTATTTATAAAATACTAAGATACTAAAAAATTGTATCTAAATACAAGATACAAAATAAAAATTGATAAAGTATCTTAGATACAAGATACTAAATACGTATTTTGTATCTTGTATCTGTATTTCAGATACTTGTATCTAGATAAATCACATCTCTGAGTACGTCTGTGGTATACGAGAGTCTGGCTAGGCACTAGGCAGGTACCTCTGAAATGTCCATTTGAGTGGTATGGAAAAGTGGGTGCATTAGTTGCGGCTCTTCCTACCCCTTTGGGTTAAAAGGCGTGAGTATGTATGTATACTAAGAATAATAAACAATGGTTATTTCAAATGAAATGAAAACTATGTATCATAGCTCATAATAGAATCGTTTGAACAGAAATTTGATACAACGCTGTTTTGCATTGAAACAATCGTACAAAAGGTAAGCTGTGGTCACACGGCGTGTTAATGTTGTAGTTTTGCATTTGAATTGTAATTTCTTGACGAATTAATTATATATTTTTTTATGAATTATATGATACCTTCTGTTCGTGGTTTAAGTCCGTGAAAGTCTTTTCTCGGTATGTATGGAAGTAACAATGTACAGTTTTCCAAAATATTTTTAAGTCAATGAAGAACATGATTTATCCGTGTGCTAAATTTCATCCAAATCTATTCAGCAGTTTCGTCAATTACTTTTAAAAACATTGCAAATTTTTTTACGAAATTTTTCGTTTGTAATAAAAGTAACTGAACAAATTCTAAATTTCAAATCGCATCAAGTTAAATTGATACTTTTCCATGTGTGGAGTAAAGTAAATGCGTTTTATTTTATTTTTATGAAGAAAATTGTTTTTTGGGTAACATCACAACAATGTTTATGCGATTTTATGGTTTCAATTTGATTAGTTACTTATGTGCCTGAATGTATAATTAATGTTAGTCGATTAATTAGCGATTCAATTAGTTAATATACTTTACTAAGTATAATAATACCAACGATGTATTATATACTGCCCCCTGCTGAGCACGGGCCTCCTCTACTACTGAGAGAGTCTACTATTATTAGTCGACGAGCTTTTGCCCACGGCTCCGCCCGCATGAATGAGTTTTCCCGGGATAAAAGTCCCGCTTTATATTTTCCCGGGATAAAAAGTATCCCCTTTCCCATCCCTATGTGTTAATCCAGGACATAATCTACCCGTGTGCCAAATTTCATCAAAATCCGTTCAGCAGTTTTTGCGTGAAAGAGTAACAAACATCCATACATCCATACATACAGACATCCAGACATCCATACATCCATACTTACAAACTTTCGCGTTTATAATATTATTAGGAGGATTATTCACTCCTGTTTCAGGAAAAACTGTCAATTAACCAGACCTAGTATACAGCCAAACATAGATATTACCCTACGTACCAGTTTGCAAAGTTGTGCAAAATCTTTGGCGGAACAAACATGCGCAATGATTGCATTGAAGGCTACATTTTATATTATAATTTTGTTACTAAGTTACACATAGTCGTATTTATAAAAACTATTTTGAATTCTATTGTTTTCAAATTAATATATTTACGTATTCGGGTTAATAGAATTAATTAATTGACGGAAATAAACTTAACTCTCAACTTAAAGCATTTTATTTTACACATGACTTCCCGTATAGCGGAGGTGTGTACTAAAAGATTTTTAGAAATTTATCTCCTAAAGACTCCAAACACTACATATAATAATACCAACCCTGTATTAAAAACTGCCCCCTGCTGAGCACGGGCCTCCTCTACTACTGAGAGGGGTTAGGCCTCAGTCCACCACGCTGGCCTAGTACGGGTTGGCAGACTTCACATACCCTCGAAACTCTTATGTAGAATTCTCAGGTATGCAGATTTCCTCACGATGTTTTCCTTCGCCGTTAAAGCGGACGATAATTGATAAACAATACACACGTAACTTCGAAAAGTCAGAGGCGTATGCCTTGGGTTTTGAACCTACGGACATTGTCTCGGAAGACCGTTCCATTCCCAACTAGGCTATTGTCTACTTCAAACACAGCTAATAATAATACTTTTTTGACTCTATCACCAAAAAATATTCAAATATAATACTTTTTTTTTCGAAGCGGAGTGTAGTATCCATTTGCGGGGAATAATCACCGTTAATCAATACTTTATATGGACGCCACTAACTTAACATTAGGCGCAGTGCAGCCATTTTGCAAATCGTGTCAGAAAAACCCTTATAAAGTACCGTCTTGGGAGTCGAACCCTGCACTTCCCACCCAGGACTACTCAGCCACTAAACTAAGAAAGCCATCTCTTTCCATTATAAACTTTAACATATTCCGTACTTGTTCAAAGTACATTAAGAATCACAGTGTGTCGTTACGCGTGTGTTGTATATTCCCATTAAAAACCGACTTGCATGGAAAGTACTAATTTACATACTAAAGTGTATTATCTCGTACACATCTTCATTTTCTAGGTTAATAGCTTACTTTGAAGTCTAGAAATGTAATTGTTCAAACAATTTAAATGGTTAGAAAACTGTTGTTTTGAAGTATGAACATGCTCTAGTTAATTTTATTGACAGCATCAATGATGTTAAATGAAAAAGGTGTAGATGCGTTATAAACAGTCTCCAAAGACACACTAAAATTGAACTAATTAGCACAATCGACCTTAGTATCGTGACAGAATCTGTTGAAGTTAGCCGTCTAAAGAATGCAATGCAATGCTTTTTTTTTTTTTTTTTTTTTTTATCGGGGGCCTATCGGCCGGTAGCCTGACGAGAGTCGGCTTTTCTGGCCACACCGGACTTTAGGGTGAGCGCTGTAGGCACTCGCAACCCTTTAATTTAAGTGACCACGCTGAGGGCAACCCACTAACGGGCTACGGACCTCGACGATTACGGCTCCGGACGGTCACTGGGAGAGGATGTGACATCAACGATTAGTGGGGAAGATTGGTTTTTAACCTAATCCTATCCATTTATTTCGTCGGCACGCGGGCCGTAACTGTTAGGGGTCAATGCAATGCAATCCGCCCTGTATTATATACTGCCTACTGCTGAGCACGGGCCTCCTCTACTACTGAGAGGGGGGGGGGGGGGGGCGTCTAAAAAATGTTCAATAAATTTTCTGTATGATAATAATGAGAATTATGATATGCCGTAAAACTTTTACGTGTCATATTTTAGTTTGTTATTGTAATATTAAATTACCTATGTGTGGGATAATGTGTCGGTTTTGAGAGCCGAGTACAGTATAGATGCCGTATCTACACATTTTTATTAAAATATCATTGGACAGCATGAATCGTTCGGATTGGTACACGATCTCATCATATCATACCAATTATCATTAATCCATATCATTCAACAATCTCACTATTATTATGCTCAAGTTTTGAAGGATGTTTGTTCATCACGCCAAAACGGCAGACCAGATCTGGATGATATTTGGCACAGATATAAATTATAGCCTGGAATATCACATAGGCATTTTATCCATTGAAAATATATAGCGGGACTTTATCCCGGAAAAACTATCACGCAAGCAGAGCCTCGAGCAAAAGGTGGTACTTCTATTAACCTAAAAAATATATTTAACTGTTTGTGTGAAGTTAACACACCCATCGTTAGAATTCTTTAATTAATAACAAGCTACAATATCCCTGAAAGGGGGGGTTCTTTTTTATCCCTTGAACAACTTTTAGACAAATGAAATCGCGGTAGCAATATTATGCTTTTACCGTTCGTCGTCCCAGATTATAAATTGAATTACGTCACTATCTGTTTATAGGAATATAGTTTCCTATTATAGGATTATAGCGTCATCTTCGTCTTCAAACTAACTGATTAGTCATTGAGTCTCTATCTAAAACTTTACATTTATTATAGGGCATCTACCTATGGCGATAATCTCACCTATCACATCATGTGACGGAACACATGGCGAAAAGTTGTTACCCTGGTTGAGCCTCTGCCTACCCCTTCGGAGATAAAGCCAAATGCCAATCTCCTCTAAGGATCCAGCACCGCCACAGAATTATCTACATGAAATTCGAATTTCGAACACAAGACCTCTCCACCGTATCGCTTTATAACAGTATATAACAGCAGAAGTATCGCTATACTGTGTCGCTAGCTTTTGCCCAGAACTGAGGCTGGGTACGGTGGTGCCTCTTCTTTAACAAAGAGGGCTATACGCTAGTGCGGTTTGGAGACCTTGCATCATTTTACAATTCTTATGTAAACTTATCCTATTCAAAGTATATTCAAAATTGACTACGTAGAGAATAAACCAAATACATATATTAAAAAAGACAAAATTGTTTCCCTTGTAGGTATAATATAATAGAATATACGGACTAGTGTAGTGCCATTATATCGATGCAATAAGACGCAACAATTTGAACTAGTTACGGCAAGCTGTACAAGCCATTGAGCAGCGCTCACGTGCAGACTTCAACTCTATTATATTTAGGTCGCAGGAAGGTCACGTGTTTAGCTCGGCTGGCTAGTGATGTGCCAGCTTATCGATATCTTCATTATCGAGTCGGAATAAAGCATGACACCTTTAGCTCTTTTCAAGGATAAGCAGAAAGTAACACCAACATTTTGGTATCTATATTAGGTCCCATGTAAGGCTGTTGCCATTTACTGGGCCCGATTCAAAACTATGGGCGGAAATTGAACAGAAAAATTCAATACCTAAAACTTTAAAATAAATTAATATTTGAGATTTTTAATTAAATTACTACGGGCGTTTGTAGGTAAAAGTGTTTAAGTTCTTGGGTAATTTATATAATGTAAGTATCATATGCTACTAAGTACTTATTTATTATTCTGAATAGGTGCATTTATAATAATTAATGCTAATGAAAACGATTAGCCGTGGAATCACGCGATGATGTAATAACTGTTTGCATAAACCACTTGCTATATGATTGTAACGTTTTGTAGAACTGAGGGATTTAAAAAATAGAAACTATGTCTCTTCAGTCGCAGTTACCATCAGATGCGGTGGAGTCACTTTGTCCATTTATTAATCCAGGTTATACATAAAAAACAAGCTCTTAAATCATACTACCCAGTTACAGGCAACTACAACTTACTTTAAATATAACATTGTACATAAATTACAAAAAGAAATGTCGTTCCCGTATAAAAAGACAAACTAGATAATATGTGAATATGATTTTGACTGCCTCGGTGGCTTAGTTGTATTACGGTACGACTGCAATGCTCAGGTCTTTGGTTCGATCTCTGGGTCGGGTTGTGATGCTGGATTTTTCTATTCAGTATCAGCCCGGAGTCTGGAATTTGTGCGCGATATGGCGATAGGCTCGCCCCCTATCACATCATGGGACGGAATACGCACAGCGAAAACTGGGTGCATTAGTTGCGCCTCTGTCTACCCCTTCGACGATAAAAGACGTCAGTGTATGTTTGTATGATTTTAGGGGCTAGGCAGCCCTTGATACATTTTTTGAGTTTCTGAAACGGTAAGCTATAAGATAGGTATTCATTCATTGTTTTTGGTAAAACTTAATGACAAGACGAGCAACCAGTTCACCTGATAGTAGGTGCCACGTCTGCCTAATGTCCATAAATAGTAGTAACATTATTCAAAAATTTTAACCTCTTTTTCTTCCCCGAATTAGCTAATGACGTTACTTTACATATTGTATATTATGACAAAGACATCATTTTTATTTTTATGCAATAAAAATGACGAATTATTACTTTTAAATTGCATGGTGAACATAATATGAGCAAACTATTAATTTGTAAAATCTATACTAATATTATATAGCTGAAGAGTTTGTTCGTTTGTTTGTTTGTTGAACGCGCTAATCTCAGAAACTACTGTACCGATTTTGAAAATTATTTTACTAATAGAAAGCTACATTACTTTTTAGTGCTATAGGCTACTTTTAATCCCGGGAAAATATTTTTATCCCGGAAAATCTCTTTAACGCGTGCGGAGCCGCGAGCAATACCTAGTGTATTATAAGGATACTTAAAATAAACAGACATACTTTATGACTCAAATTATATTTTATGCTATATAATGTAATATACAATGACATTTTCACAGTGCAATGATACTACGATACGTAATTATTTATGTTAGATTTTTTATTATATCATTAATATTAAAGAGGTAACTAATTAGACGACGTAAATCAAAACCTGTCCTGGTATTATGTATGATTGTGTACTAATGTACACCTAAGAATACACCTAGAATACCTAAACTATCTCAAACATATTAACTTTAATACAACGGGTAAAATTCTAAATTCGAACGATCTAACGTTCAACATAGGGAAGAGAAAAGGCCCATATCGATGACGTAATAATACTAAACATTTCATCGACATATCGTAAGTGTGAAGCCGACATCACTAAATTGCGTATCACATGCAGCTTTCTAAATATTGACCAACACTAGCTAGCACAACCATAATAGTAATTGCATACTAGTTTTAACTTAGTGTTAAAAATTAGGAATTTGTATTTAACACGTTCACTGCGCAGCCGTTTTTGCTTAACTGTCTTTCGGCGCGATACAAGTTAATTCTGACTGGTACCTCGACTTACAGTTGGGGCGCTACCAGTCTTAGAGGACTGGTACGTATACCTTCATTAAAATGGTTATATTTTTGCCGTAGAAATAAGAAATCCTTTTTTAAGTGTATTAGAGGTTAATATATGAATGAAGGTATAACACCGTATCGTCGCCCCAGGATGTTATATATATTATTAAAATTATAAGCTTTTGAAAATACCAGTCGTTTCTACCCTGTACAGCACTAGCGTAACTAGCAAAATAAAAATTATCGACAAGCAATTAGTGATGAGGCAGTAAATAAAACAAAAATATCGATCAACAAGTTATATTTATTATTCTAGCAAAAGAAAACAATTCTTCTTTGGTAAAAATCACAATATTATTATATTAAACAAAATCTATTCAGGTAGGTAATTTTTGTTTTTGATAGGATTATAGGTAACATAGTAGGTAATTATTAGAATTTACAAATTATTTGGTTCTTCGGAATTATTAGAATGTGAAGAGTTAAAGCAGTTTAAGCATAGAATTATATCACATTGGATACAATACGTTTTGACTTTTGTAACTCTTTTATCGGCATCTCTACTCTTCATTTCTTTACGTAATTTTTTATAACAAAGAGTACAATTTTTTCTTTTTTCTCCTTTTTGTAAAGTGTGTATTTTTTTCAAAGATACACACGTAAATTCTGCGTTTTTATCATCGTTATGTATATTTTTTTTGTTAATTCCTGTATAATTGCTTCAGTAAAATGTAATAAATTTTCTTTACTATTGTGAATCATATTATGCACGATCCAGGCATTTACCATGCATGTTCCAAACAGTAGACTCATCATAAGTTTTCTGTACCATTTGATCCCTCTTTTCATTGACGAATAATAAGAAGTCATTTGATCACTATAGTCAACTCCTTTCTTATTCATATTGTACATAATAATACAATCTGGTTTTAAAATAGTTTCTCCTGTAACCCTTTTTTTCTTTCCTGTATCCTTCAATTCATTCTTATGATCCCTACAAGATGTTATCATGGTCACAGGTCGTTTATCAAACCATTTAATTATTTTGATGCCGTTTTTGTTCATTTTCCCTACGACCTGTCCTTTTTTTAATTTCGCGCTTGTTATTTGCTTTGGGAGTCGTTTTTTGTTTATCCTTATTGTTCCACATATCATCGTTTTCATTTTCATTAAGTCTTCCGCCAGACCAACCGAAGTATAAAAGTTGTCAGCTATCACTATGCGCCCTTCGTTTTCTAAACCCTTGATTAATTTCATGACTATCTCATGTCCATGTGGTTGGCAGGATGTATTCTCACATTTACCAGTATATACAATTATCGAACTTGTATAGCCTTCTGGAGTGCACATTTTATATAATTTTATGCCATACTTGTGAGCTTTATTTTTAATGTATTGTCGAAATCGCAACCTACCTCTCCATGGTACCATAGTCTCATCAATAACTAAGAATTTTCCTGGTTTTAATATTTGTCTGAAATTATTTGATATCAGCGTCATAATTTCTCGAATTTTAGACAGTTTGTCCGTGTTACCATCAGTTACATGACAGTTACTAAAATGCCAAAATTTCAAAAGTAAAAAAAATCCATCTCTTGAGATTAAAGAGCAGATATACTCATTGCGATAACATGATTTTCGCGACCAATACAAGTTGAGATTTGGAACTTTTGCTAATCCCATAGTTATTAATACTCCCATCAAAATACACATTTCGTCATAGTTAGTAGGTGTCCATCTTTTAACACGAGACATGCGCTTTATATTTTCTCTTTGACAGTATAATTCAGCATATTTATTTGTTTCTTGAACCATTTTATTTATAATCTCGTCCGTAACAAATAATTTAAAAATTTCAATTGGCGTTTTTGCTTCTTGTGGTACATTTAACTGAGCACGACCTTGATATTCTTCAACATTCATGTTTATTTCAGAAATATCTATCCACTCGTCAGATGAATTTTCAGATTCTTGGACAAAATTTTGCTGCTGTGGTATAACACTTTCTATCTCCGATTCTTCAGATGAAGATGTTGTTCCAGAACAACTATTGGAAGAAGAAACTGTTGAATCAGAGTCTGGATCAGTATCATTAAACTCATTTAGGTACTCCCTGTCTGTATATTGTGAACTATTGTTGAATTTAGGGGACTGTAATGGCTTATTAGCTAGTGATAAAGGTGATGATGCTTTATTTTCTACTTTATTTATCACTGCATTGGAGCAATGAGGTTGAGATAAGTTTATCGGTAAGTCTTCTGTTTCACCACTGCGCATTGCATGAACTGAAGTCTCAAGAATTTTACGTCTTAAGTTATAAGAGGTCGGTGTACTAGCATTACCTCGAAATGAATGTTTACGTTCTGGGGAACTCAACAATATATTTAGCTCATCTTCAGTAAAAGAAGTGTTAATTGGTAATAAATTAGTTGTAGATAAGTCACTTAAAGAACCATATTCACTTGCGACACCTGGAAAAGATACATTTTCCAACAAGCAGTATGTATTTCCGGTTGTAGGGCTTGAAATGTGCGATTTATTTTGTAACTCCAGTTCGCGCAGGGATCGTGGAGTAACAGGTGTAGTATTGGTTTCGATGCTACGTAAAGGTGATGATAAATTATTTACCTTAGATTTAGTGGGTGTATATGAACATCCTTTAGAATGTTTATGATGATTGTATACATTAGTTACTTCTAATACTCGTATTTTCCTATTTGATGGAGATATTGTCAGCGTCTTATTTTCCGTTTGTCTCCCAGTAATAAGAGAGTGACGATCATCTTTCTTTTCGTTTTTTATGTCCACCAGATCTAACATCCGTCGAGACCTTTTCATTTTGTATACGCACCTAATAAACGTTGTAATAATCGATAACACGTGTTATTTGCATAACGCACTGGCGCAGAATGAGCGGCACTCGCGGTGCTATACCAGACACGTTCGTACAAGTCGCATGCGACTGGTAACGCACACAATTAAAAATTTTACCGTTTAGTGCGCACCAGACAAATATGTCTGGTATACTTTAAAACACGTAAATAGATAGTATTTGAAGTAACAAATCGTTACATATATTTGATTCCTTCCTACCATCAAGATTTAATAAAAAAAAGCCCTGCGCACCAGGGGTAAAACCGCGGAATCGAGTCCGCGCACCCACTGTAAGTCACGTACCAGTCAAATTTAACTGGTAGCGCAGTGAACGTGTTAATGTTATAATTTAGAACTAAGTATTACCCACAACAAAAATCGGATTTAGGACCGCTTAGTTAATATTCCAAAAGTTCTAATTTACGTTAACAATGCATGGAATCTACATAATTTAACCAAAAATTATGTATAAATTATTTAACCTCGATCTATTTTGACCTTTAAACGTACTATAGATGATAAGTAAATAAATAATATAATAAAATTGTTGGGTTAAATCAGTGGACGATAGCCTGCTTGGGAATAGAACGGTCTGCCGCGACAATGTCCGGAGGTTCAAAACACAAGGCACACACCTCTGACCTTTCGAAGTTACGTGTGTATTGTTTATCAATTATCGTTCGCTTTAACGGTGAAGGAAAACATCGTGAGGAAACCTACATACCTGAGAATTCTCCATAAGAATCTCGAGGGTATGTGAAGTCTGCCAACCCGCACTAGGCCAGCGTGGTGGACTAAGGCCTAACCCCTCTCAGTAGTAGACGAGGCCCGTGCTCAGCAGTGGGCAGTATATAATACAGGGCTGATTGCATTGCAAATCAGTGCGACATAAACACATGTGGCATTGGGGGCGAGCTAACTATCAAAAAGCGGAACCTCGCCCCCTTCGAAACCCCATTTGTGTGTAAACACACGACAGCTGTTATCTATACTCAATATTATAAAGCTGAAGAGTTTGTTTGTTTGTTTGAATGCGCTAATCTCAGGAACTACTGGACCGGTTTTGAAAATTCTTTCACTAATAGGAAGCTACATTACTCCTGAGTGCTATAGGCTACTTTTATCCCGGAAAAACTTTCCACGCGGGTGGACCCGCGCGCAATGCTAGTTGTTAATAAATGTAGCCGACATGTGAAATCATTGGAAAAAAAACACAAGTGGCATCACCAAAAACATCACAAAAGGTGTGAACTCTCAGTAAGGAAGAATTGCCTCATAAGCTATTAGCTTTATAATTGACAATAAATGCACACATTTTTTTATTGATTTGAATGACGAGACGTGCATGCCGTTCGCCTGGTGGTAAGCGATACGACCACCCATAAACAGTAGCAACACCATCCAGCACCTTGAGTTATTAAAGTACTGTGTGGCATTCCACTGCGCTCGTCATCCGGAGACATAAGATGTTAAGTCTCATTATGTCCAGTAGTTACACTGGCTACAATGTCCTTCAAACCGAAACTCAACAGTGCGTGCACACTGCTGCTTGGCGGTAGAAATAGGCATTGCGGTGCTACCCACCCAGACGGACCCTTACATATGAGAGACCTACCACCAGTAACTTAACAACATAACTTTGATTTAACAAAAAACACATATTTTTGTTTGTACGATCCAGTGAATTCTATCTTTGCTTAGAAAAGAGCTACAGTAAATCCAAACTTGTTTAAAACCCGTTCACATTAGATGGAATACCTTCAGATATTGTTCAAAGTGTTTATTGTAGGTTATACCAGCCTCCGACGGCAGAGTATTTCCTACTTCCTATTTCTATGAGAATTCTAAATATTCATAAGTAGGTGTGGTTCGCAGTTCCACCCGTGCGAAAGATCTTTCCGGAATAATAGTGACAACACTTATCTCTAATTATGTCCTATTTATACAGAGTTATACAACTTTTAATCAAACAAAGTAATAATCTAAGGGATTCATTAAATTTCCGCGCCTATATAATTTAAATTGCCATTTCGCGAGAGAACCAAACAAATTTGGTACTAAAGTCGGTAACCGATAGTTGGTGAAGGTCGGCGCTATGTGGCAACTGGCAATATGCCAGAGCCCTGAGTGCGATCCGTTCTACTGTGTACCTTACATACCGTACATTGCACCATGGTATAGCTAAATAGACGTATTTAGTTCGTGTTCGTCAAATAACTTACACATTCCATACTAATATTGTAAATAAATACACACGCACTTCTGGAAGGACACTTTGAATGCACTTCGGAATGTTTGACAGATACCGTGATGTGAAAGATGAGCTCGCTGTTAATCGAAAAGTCACAGGTTCTTTCCCTATACTAATATTAACATTTATATGATACGAAGTATCGTTCTTTCTCCTAGCTAGTTTCAGCCACGGCGGCCAATCTCAACGGAGATCAGCCAGGTACGCAGGAGATATTATAGTGCGCAATACACAGGTGCACTCACTATTCCTTTACTCTCATAGTCCGGTGAGACGGCAATCCGACATGACCGGAGAGAGATCAGGCGCAGGACCAACGGCTTTTACGTGCTTCGGAATGAAATGAAATGAAATTTTATTTGCATGATTGTGGTTGTATATACAGTTAGCATAATATAATTACAGAATTCAATAATCAGCACAGAAGTAGGTATAACAAATAATCAGTGTCTCACAATCTGTCATTTTTGACGTGCAAATATTTATGATAGTTTTTATAATTATTATTATTTATTATGGTAGTAATAATTTCAAGAAAAAAAAAGTAGTTATATTAATAGTGATTTTAGATTTATCTTAGTAGTATTTAGGTAATAATAATCCCTTCCTAGCCGATTTCGGCCACGGCAGCCAATCTTAACGGAGATCAGCCAGGTGCGCAGGAGATATTATAGTGCACAAGTGTGTGCGCAATACACAGGTGCACTCGCTATTCCTTCACTCTCATAGTCCGGTGAGACGGCAATCCGACATGACCGGAGAGAGATCAGGCGCAAGACCAACGGCTTTACGTGCTTTCCGAAGCACGGGGGTATCACACCGCCAACTTCCTGACTCCGAGCTGCGACTGAGTAATTTTTAAGATGGAAAAACACAGTCACAATGTTTTTGGCCCGACCCAGGATTTGAACCCAGGACCTCAGCGCGCAAATCGTACTCGTAACGCGTACGCAATACAACTACGCCACCGAGGCAGACAACATACCTTTCCATAGTATCATAAGTATTACAAAGGGCCCTTACACATTTTTTGTACTATAAATGCTTTTTGGATATCTACCGAGTTTCCCCACAGAGGAAGACCGTATCTCAGTGATGAAACGACATATCCATGATATGACAATAGAGCAGCTTCCATCGAGATCATGTTTCTTAATGTACGTAATGCAAACATAAATCTATTTAGTTTGCTGCATAACTGTTCAATGTGTGATTTCCAATTGAGATGATTATCGATATTTAATCCCAAAAATATTGCTTCATTTGTTTGTGCTATCTTTTTATTTTCAAATTGAATAATATTAATGTCAATTGTTTTGCTGTTATAATTTTTGTTTTGTTAATATTTATGTTTAGGTTGTTACTTCTAGTTGTTACTTTCCGAGGCACGGGGGTATCACGCCGCCAACTTCCTGACTCCGAGCTGCGACTGAGTAATTTTCAAGATGGAATAACCCAGTCACTATGTTTTTGGCTCGACTTGGGATTTGAACGCAGGACCTCAGCGCGGAAATCATACCCGTAACGCGTACGCAATACAACTACGCCACCGAGGCAGTCAAAGGATACGAAGTAGGTTGTAATTAACAATTGTAGGCAATATTTTCCTGCAGTTGATATAAAAATAAAGCATACTTATATTATATTAATTCTAAACACGGTCCCCTAAGAATAGGGCGTATGTCTAGTACGCTGGCCAAGTAATGGAAGTCATCACACCTTCGAAAATCAGAGTTCTCTCAAGGTTTCCTAATATTTTCCTTTGCTACAATCCTCTATATAATGCAACAAAATTCAGTACAGAATTACTTGACCGCATAAACCTTACGAAAGTGTCAAGCGCATTATAATCGAAGATCACATTAGATTGGCTCATGGGAGAGGGATGAGGATTGTGCAAAGTATTGTTAAAGTTTCCCAAGCTAATGCACTTTCTTTATACGATTGCAAAAGAGCACACGGTTTTGTCGAAGTTACGGCTGTTTTGAGAAATGACGCAAATTCAGTAACGCTCGTCGCTAATGTTCTAGAATTATAGATAATCTATACTTCTATACATATAAATAAAATTGGAGTGTCTGTTTGTAATATTGAAATAACCGTTTTTTACTACATGTATATGAATATATATATACGGTACATACACCAAAATTATTTTTTTTTACATTTTTTGTCTGTCTGTCTGTCTGTTTGTTCCGGCTAATCTCTGAAATGGCTTGACCGATTTTGACGGGACTTTCATTGGCAGATAGCTGATGTAATTAGGAGTAACTTAGGCTACTTTTTATCCCGGGAAAATATAAAGCGGGACTTTTATCCCGGGAAAACTCATTCACGCGGGCGGAGCCGCGGGCAACAGCTAGTTTTACATATATACAAAACAGGTTATTGAGGCGCCAGACTTTGTTTTGCTTGTTGAAGATATATTATTTCGTTTTCATAAAAATATGACCGAGAAATCGACAGCCTCAAATAAATATATTTTTTACTAGCTGTTTAACTATCAACTAATCAACTATAGATTTTATTGTTTTATCTATACTATCTTAATATATATAAATCTCGCGTCACAATGTTTGTGCTCAATGGACTCCTAAACCACTTAACCGATTATAATAAAATTCGCACACCATGTGCAGTTCGATCCAACTTGAGAGATAGGATAGTTTAAATCTCAAATTATAGTCGCAATTTTAATTTATTGCTAATTATTTGACAGTCACAATTATCTTAACTCCAAATGATTCTAACAGATGTCGATACCTTTTTTTTTTTTTTTTTTTTCTCTTTGGCAAGGCGCGGTTTGCGCATCTGCCAGTGTCAAAGTTTTTAGAAGTTACATACTATATAATATTGTTTCTTTGTTATCCTCAGTAGTAGTAGTACTATGTCGAAGTAAAGCAGTGGCTACCTTACCAAGACTTTATCGAGGAGTTTTGGCGGCAACAAAACAAACACTTGACTAGCACAGTTATTTCACTTCACTTCATTTGAGCCCTTTAATAGAACTATATTGGATAATATACCACCATAATTATGCAATATAACAACTAAGTATCACCAAAATAATGAATTAAAACAAGAGCACCTCATGACACTACCAAGTTCCCGTCAAAACCTGTCGATACCTTTCGACTGGGTTGAGTAAGTAATCAATAGATGGCGCTGCTATGAATGATTCTAACAGATGTCGATACCTTTCGACTGGGTTGAGTAAGTAATCAATAGATGGCGCTGCTATGGTAAATCTACGAACGTGTCATATAAGCTACATTTTAAGCGGGACTTTTATACCGGGAAAACTCATTCACGCGGGCGGAGCCGCGGGCAAAAGCTATTAAGTATAGATTAGCTTATAGCTATATATACGCGGGCGTTGACGGGCTAATAACTTTTAACCCCGGTCGGTAACTGATCAATTATTCATTTTTTTCTACTAAAATAATATCTAAAAAGATCTTATATGGCAAAACAACGTTTGCAGGGTCAGCTAGTAATATTATATAGAGGAAAGATTTGTATGTAAGTATGTTTGTAACGAATAAACTCAAAAACTACTGAACGCATTTTGATGAAATTTGGCACACGGGTATATCATGTCCTGGATTAACACATAGGCTACTTTTTATCCCGGGAAAATATTTTTATCTCGGAAAAACTTTTTCACGCGGGCGTAGCCGCGAGCAGAAGTCTGGTTAGAAATAAATACTTTTCTACTCTTAAATTCCAATTACAATAGTTTTAAATAACCCAATACAGTCTGTTTATTGTAAAGCCAAACTGCGATATGAATTATCAGTTGCAAATTGGGTCGTCATGTCTGTTTCCGTTATAGTACGTGCAACACATTTAGGTTAAAGTCACTATCATGAGGAAAGATCAAAGTGCTGTTGCGTGTGCGCATCGAATTTTCGCCATATTTTTTACAAGTGACAAGTTGAACAAGTCTCACGTCCAACGATAGACAATTGCAATTGCTTTAAATATGTAGATATTAATAACATCAACCACAGCTTGGAATATCAAAATGTTTAATTATGCCACGCTCGTAATCTGAGACAATAGACGAAGAAGTCTCCTAATGCCTAATAATTATACTGGCTATACTATCCTTGAAATCGGAGAATAGCGCTTACAACTGATATTTAGCGCCAGAAATAGACAATGGAATAATACCTACCCACATCGGCTCTTGTTTCAAAAGAACCTAGTGACTAACTACGCAATTTGAAAATCAGAGAACTGATTAATTATTCCTTCAAATCTGAGTTATATGTGTGTCAGCGAGTCATATGTGTATATTATATACACATATGACGCTGCTAATGTAAACGCATCTGGAAGTTCTTGTGCAATATATTTCTGAAGTTGTTGTTGAGTTGTAGAGGAGGCCCGTGCTCAGCAGTGGGCAGTATATAATACAGGGCTGGTATGGTGGTGGTAGTGGTGCATATTTCTGAAGGATTTGCAAATGCAAACTTTGTTTTACATTGCCAGCCCAACATTCAATCCCCGAAGCAAATCTTGTACGCTCGAATTCACGCTCATGTCATGGATATTTCCCTTCACCTTTTCCTCTCCTCCCATCCTAGTAACTTGCTCCCTATCCTGCCCTTTCTTAACCTACATTCTATGCCTGGAAAAGAATTTCCTGGGCTGCTGCAGCTGCTAAGCGAAGGTTTGCTAGCCTAGCAAAGTATTCCGGAAACTACTACGGGATCCGTACAAAGAAAATTATCCTAACAATCTGGCACAACCAAGGAGGTGATTCACTCAATAATACTCACTTTTCCCCGCCTGTACTGTGTAAGTGAGGTCCTGGAAGGTCAGGTTGACGTATGGCCGCTGAGGCAGATGTGAGAGATGCGCTCGGCCGAGAGCCCGCGGTCCGCCTCTCGTTTCCATTGTAAGATGTATCACTTATGCATTGCTATCTGTGAACAATTGGAAATAGTTTTAGGTGATATCAAAAGGAAGCAGTATCATATCTTTATCCGATACTAGCTTTTAACGCGGCTCCGGCCGCGTGGAATAGTTTTCCCGGGATAAAAGTCCCGCTTTATATTTTCACGGAGTAAAGTAGCCTATAGCACTCAGGACTAATGTAGCTTCCTATTAGTGAAAGAATTTTCAAAATCGGTTACGTAACTAGTTTCAGAGATTAGCCCCTATAGCTATACCTAGCAATCATCCCTGTATTATATACTGCCCACTGCTGAGCACGGGCCTCCTCTACTACTGTGAGGGATTAGGCCTTAAGTCCACCACGCTGGCTTAGTGCGGGTTGGCAGACTTCACATACCCTCGAGATTCTTATGGAGAATTCTCAAGTATGTAGGTTTTCTCACGATGTTTTCCTTCACCGTTAAAGCGAACGATAATTGATAAACAATACACACGTAACTTCGAAAACTCAGAAGTGTGTGCGTTGGGTTTTGAACCTCCGGACATTGTCGCGGCAGACCGTTCCATTCCCAACTAGGCTATCGTCCACTTACTAGGCTATCGTCCACTTATTATTAGATTAGCCCCTACAAACCTACAAACTTTTTTCTACACTTTTCCCCATTTATATTATTTACCTACACACTTTCGATTTTTCTATTCAGTATTAGCCCGGAGTCTGGAATTTGTGCCCGATATGGCGATAGGCTCGCTCCCTATCACATCATGGGACGGAATACGCTTGGCGAAAAGTGGGTGCACTAGTTGCGCCTCTGCCTACCCCTTTGGGGATAAAAGGCGTGAGCATGCGTCCTACACACTTTTAAATCTCTATCGTATTCAGTGTACTTGACAGGTAATGAATACAGCCTCATTTAGATGGATCAATTATTACTAGCAAAAATTGCACGCAATTATTGGTCTTAATATCTGTTAAAAGACTCGCTTACGTCAACGCGGGCGAGAATTGCCTCGCCATTGCACAGGTACAAAACGGAATTCTATAATAGCTAGCAAAAAATTCACGCAATTATTGGTCGTAATATCTGTTAAAAGACTCGCTTACGTCAACGCGGGCGAGAATTGCCTCGCCATTGCACGGGTACAAACGGGGTTCTATAATTACTAGCAATAATTGATCCATCTGAATGAGGTTTTAAGAGATACATACATAGCGTCCGCCCTTATCTCGTTTCAGGGGTAAGCAGAGGTGTATCACAACCACATTTCGTCAGCTATATTAGATCCCATGTAATAGGAGGGAGGCATATTGCCATTTATCGGGTATATTTCCAGCCTCCGGGCTGCCCACTTTGCCCGGCTCAGGAATCGAACCCGAGGCCCCAGCACCGCAGTCGCACCGCAACACAACTACGCCACCGAGGCAGTCAACAAATTAGTACTAGGTCAACAAGTAAAGATGATACTAGTTTGATACGGTACACGCATTAGTTAGGACTTAGGACTGGTATATCTCTTAGTACTACCTTTATTTTTGGAAATCACTAGACAATAGTTATGTAGCTGAAAACCTGACCTAATCAAGAACAAAAATATTTCTACGCCATTAACTTGTGTTAATGCGATATTTAAAATTAATAGACTAATTTTTAAACTAGATGACCTTGTCCGAACATGCGAACAGTCAATTAAGAGTTTACAGGTTCGAATCTCGATAAAAAATCTACTTCGAAGTTGTCCCGCGTCTCTAATCGATTGATAACAGAAAAAAGAGAAGTTTAAAAATGTATATTATTTCTATTAATAATTTTAGTATGTTATTAAAAGTAGTACAAGCATGCAGAGTCTCTTACTAGAAGTGTTATATACCTACCACCTTACTGACATCATTTTAATCTGTAATATACTGTACTTAGTTTTTACTTTTCATATGCTGTGTTGTGACGTCACGTCTCAAATTTAAAGGCACAGGAAAAATATTATAAAGTATATCTATATTTTGCTCCCACTTCAGCAGTGTGGAATTTGGTATGTGACAAATATAAAAAAAAAGTAATCTATGTTCTTTCTTATGGTTCAACTTGAATTCGTACCCAATTTAACAGTAAAAATATTATTATGTTTGTATGCATATATAATGATTCCTTATGTTTACGCGAATCGTCGAAACGTCGGGAGAAAAATTAAATAAAAAACCGCGATAAAATCCGTTATAATAGTTTAATTTCAATGTATGCATATATATAAGCTCTTATATCCATTTGATTTTAATTGTTTTGGTTTTTGCATCTCGTGTTATCGACTTCCGAATATCAAGTCCTCTGAGTGACATTGACCTTTATTAAACTGAATAACACATAAAATAGATAAGTAATGCATGCCAGATAATAATACAGTTGTTTTTATATAATCAAGTTCGAAGCTAGGAAGCCGGAGACTTTTTATCCGATTTAAAAAAGGAGTAAAAACTTGTGCGTAGATTTTTGTTACAAGTTAACGATGAGACATACGAGCTGCTTACCTGATACTAAAAGCGACTATTGTCAATAAACTGTAGCAAGATCAGTCGGAACCTTCGAAATCCCACTACGTACTTTTCTGGGATAAAGATAGCGGACAGACGACTTGATAAAGGTTGCAGGAACAGGCGGGATGCAGGCCGCTTTTGACAGGTCCGTCTGGAAATCTTTAAGGGAGGCCTTTGTTCAGCAGTGGATGTCATGTGGCTGATGATGATGATGATACGTTATAATGTTATTATGTCTAAGAATTGATATGTTTATGTGCGAAATTTCATCCAAATCAACAGTTTCTACTTTTTTTTCTAACGTACATCCAATTCTCGATTATTATTTTATAAACTATCGCAATTTGAACATTGGTAGGATAACATGCAGTATATGTATATGTTAATAATATATCAGATAGAACAAAACACTAAACGAAGCTGTTAAATACGAAATGTTGTATCAACATCGAACCACGTCGGTGTTGTTCGCACTTGATTTACTAATACCTTATGTATACGCAATGCTTTACACGCTAACTTCGCATAAGTACATCTAGTACATAGGGCGGCATAATTCTAGCGACTCTCGAGGGACACATAATAATAATAATACGTGTTGGATCCATATCCCCACGCAAGCTTTCCAACAGGACCGGCGTTCGTGCCGTGATTTCCCGCAGGAAAGATACAACATAATAATAATAATAATCCTCCTAGCCAGTTTCGGCCACGTACAGCACGGGAGTATCACACCGCCAACTTCCTGACTCCGAGCTGCGACTGAGTAATTTTTAAGATGGAAAAAACCAGTCACTATGTTTTTGGCTCGACCCGGGATTCGAACAATAAAGAAAACGTTTTTGAGTAATTGAATGATAAAACGAGCTATTCGTTCATGGTAAGCCATGGTCCTTAAAAAAAGGAACAGTAGTAAGACCGCCCGACCGGACTGCGTCGGTGGCGTAGTGGTATTACAATACGACTGCAGTGCTGAGGTCTCGGGTTCGATCCCCGGGTTGGCGAAGTGATATTGGGTTTTTCTACTCAGTGTCAGCTAGGAGTCTGGAATTTGTGCCCGATATGGCGATAGGCTCGCCTCCTGTCACATCACGGGACGGAATACGCACGGCGAAAAGTGGGTGCACTAGTTGCGCCTCTGCCTACCCGTTCGGGAATAAAGAGCGTGAGTGTTTATGTATGTATCTACAAAAATATGCAAATCATTCATTCCTACGGAGTTTCATATAAAAATTCAAAAAATATGCAAGTCATCATGCCAATAAATCTCAATTTTAATCTATTACAATATTTAATTATGTTTTAGTCTTAAAGAGAGACAACAGCGCACAATGTACGTGTGCCATCGCTAAAAGCACGCGATACAACGCAGTCCAATTAAACTGTTATATACAAATGAATATGTTATGTAAAACCCGACATTGACACGCATTGGGGTCAAGTTTGGCCCGAAACTGCTGCACGCAAGTGTAGGTACGATAGAAATGAAAGTGCTTTGTTTTGTGAAGGATTTTTGGCGAGGGCAGTAGAGAAGGGGTTCAATGGCTTATGGCCTATCTGAAAACTGTAAGGAGTCACGCAGACGCCATTTGTTTTTAAACGTACAGTCAGCCACATAAGTAGTTGAACGACAACTTTAAATTCCTTTATGCTTTTGTGTTCTTGCCATATTTTTTTTCTCTTCACAAAAATAAAACAAAAGGGATTTACTTTACATCACACAAAGAAAAAAAATGTTTCAATGAAACTTAATGCGTGTAGGCGATTTGAAATTTTGAATTTGTTCAGTTACTTATGTGGCTGATTGTACATATTATTATGAAGCTGACAGTTGCTGCTAAAGTTAGTGTAGCTATCAGTTCCATAGTAGTGTATTGTTTAGCGTCTGCGCGACGTCTAATGTACCGGCCTTTTTGAAGTGAAAACTTCTTTAGCGGCGTTGAGCACTTTTGGGATGGGTAAAAAATGTTAAACTCGCGTCAGGATCACATGACCGATCGAAAATGCGTAGGAGATTTTACCATCCCTTACTAATATGAACCTTAAATACAATGCGTAGAAGCTATAATACTTAAAAGTTTACATTTTTATTTATTTACTTCATTAAAACCATCCCTTACTAATATGAACCTTAAATACAATGCGTAGAAGCTATAATTCTTAAACGTTTACATTTTTATTTATTTACTTCATTAAAACCATCCCTTACTAATATGAACCTTAAATACAATGCGTAGAAGCTATAATTCTTAAACGTTTACATTTTTATTTATTTACTACATTAAAACCATCCCCTACTAATATGAACCTTAAATACAATGCGTAGAAGCTATAATTCTTAAACTTGTGCATTTTTATTTATTTACGTCATTAAAACCATCCCTTACTAATATGAACCTAAAATACAATGCGTAGAAGCTATAATTCTTAAACGACTAAATTTTTATTTATTTCCCCAGAGTTAGCACGGCACGAGTACAAAAGAGCGTAACATTCTTTTTTCAAATTTTGATTTATAATGAAATAGTGAAATTGACATTTTTGTGTACGATAGCGCAATAAATAAATATTGTATTTAACCCACAATGATTTAACCACATAAATGCTAGTACTTTTATACTGATAAATAAAGCAATTCCATACCATACCATGCCAGCCCTGTATTATATACTGCCCACTACTGAGCACGGGCCTCCTCTACATCTTAAGGGTTAAGGCCTTAGTCGACCACGCTGGCCTAGTGCGGGTTGACAGACTTCACATACCTTCGAAATTCAGAGAACTTCTTAGTTATGCAGGTTTCCTCACGATGTTTTCCTTCACCGTTAAAGCGAGCGATAATTCACAAAGAATACACACATAACTTTTTGAACCTGCGGACATTCGTCTCGGCAGTCCGTTCCACTCCCAACTAGGCTATCGCCGCTTAAATTAAAATAAAGCAATTCGTGCGAAATTATTCCCTAACCATTCCAAAATATTCAAAAATGCACAACGTTAATGTTCAAGTTTTCACTTCCGCGCAACCCGTTGTTTTTTTTTATTTGAGATTTTGATTGGCGACCCACCGAAATCTAGTTTTATAAATATCATCAGGTTTCAGATCATAAATCTTATTAAATGTCATGCATCGACCAGACGCAATAGTCTATTTTTGACTCAATTCTGGATATGCATTATGCAAATGAACTCAGAAGTCAGAGAACGTCGTGGGTAAAGCTTGTAGGAGCAGTACAAGTTTTGTGCCGTGTCGTCTCAAAACACACCCGAATAATAGAGTACATTGATTGGAAGTTTCCTCTTCAATGGTCGACAATAGTATCACAATAGGCTAGTTGACTACTTTTTTTTAAACATTTATCAAAAATGTATGCCATCCAAAATCTAACAGAAAAATATTTTTTGAAAATTGGCGCAAAATAAGTAAATTATAAATGTGTCAAATAACAGTAATATCAGACTGTGATGTCACCGGGTGTCATCCGCCATAACGCTGCGTGCGTGCGAAAGAGATAGCGCAATATCCCCACCACGCCCCCATTTTTACTCACGACAATACTTCAAATGTGAATAACTTATTTTTCAACCAATTTTGATGCTGATTTCACAGAAGAATTTCATTATCGTATTGTTTTCTGTTATATATAAAAAAATTACGAAAATAGAACGTAGTTAACTACCCTATACTACAATTTACTTTTATTTAAAGATTAACTAAGCTGATTACGAATAAAGTGTTAAGCTAATCACGATTTTTCTACTAATATCTCTTACTGGTGGTAGGTCTCTCGTATGCAAGGGGCCCCCAGGGTAGATACCACAACAATGTCTATTTCTACCACTAAGCAGCAGTGTGCATGCATTGTTGTGTTCCGGTTTGAAGGATATTGTAGGCAGCGTAATTACTGGGCATTATGAGACTAAACGTCCTATGTCTCAGGGGACGAGCGCAGTGGAGCGCCACGCAGTACTTTGTAGTACGAAGTTTTGTGCATTGCTACTGTTTATGGGCGGTCGTATCGCTTACCAGCAGGCGAACGGCATGCTCGTCTCGTTATTTAACTGCAATAAAAAAAATAAAAAAACTAATGCCGATATAAATTTCAAAAAGACCTACTGGGGCGAATTGAGACGAACAGCTTATCTCGTCATTAAAACTGCAGTTAAAAAAACAACTAATGTCGATATTAATTTCAATAAGACATGCTGGGGCGAATCTAAACTTCATAATAATATGTGACATTAGCGACTCATTTTTACTTAAATCCTCATGCTTGTAACCTGCTAGCCTGCCTGTTAGCGTTAGTGATATTGCGATACGATTGACCTGGTGAGGTCTCGGGTTCCGACCATGGGTGATATTGAGATTGAATATTTTTTTTTTTTTAATGATTATACAAACTTTATTTTTCTTATTGTATCATTAGAGGTTGTAGCTTCGATTTGAGGGAGGCGGGGGGGCAAGGTTCCGCTATTTGATACGTAGCTCACCCCCCCGTCCGATCGTACAACGGTGTGTGAAGATATCTTAACCTAAGTAGTAGAGATTGCATGTTCAGTATCAGCTTGGAGTCTGGAACTGTGCGTGGTAAATGACAATAGGCCCGCCCCCTATCACAAGGCCTAATGTAATTGGCGAAATACAGCAGTGTTATATCCTCTACCTTCACTTATAAAAGGCAAAAGACAAGGTGCTATCACTATGGTACTTGTGAGTACAAATCACTACCTCTAAACATCTAAAAACGTACATTTGAGTGTGAAATACATCTACTCAGTATACTTGGAACACACACTGCACGAGGAAAATATTAATTTTAATTCGTTTCTAGGATTTTGTGCATTTGCCGAAAAGGATTGCATCAAGGTTTACCTTCAAACTATTTGCGCTGTGACTAAACACAAGTGGAAGGTCATTTAGACAAATACAATTCGCTAGTCATTGGTTTATATGTCGCTTTGAACCAACTGAAAGGCGATATAGATATCGTCATCCACGATGACGCGTCTCACTAATTTTTTTAATCACTTACAATCCAAGTGGATAATTTTTCGCCTATGTTTTAGTTCTGTAAATACACATTAAATGTCTATAAATGTACTCACATACTAGGATGAATAATTAAAGTCCTGCTAACTCACGTAATCGCCCCTCAAAAATTGATAGCGCGCGTCATCGCGGATGAAATTATCTATACACGCCGCTCGGCAGCTGGGAAATAGTAGAAACCCTACAAAACTTTGAGTCAAAACCTTTTCAATTACACTACGCTCACCATCGTGAGACTATAAAATTGATAAGTTTTAAAACAACGAGTATTTACATTGGCTACTCACAACAAGAACACTTATTCAAACAGATGTATCGAGCCTTTTCAGGAATAACGTCGTAACCGATAATTGTGGTATGATGCCTATATTTTTAAAGAATGGTTATTTTGTAACTAAATACAAATATTCCAAAAATATTTTGGAATTAATAAGGAAAAAGCAGCTCTAGTCGAAAGTGCGAAATGTCGGTTACGATGTTTTTTATAACGTACGTAATATGTATCATCCGACGCAATAGTAATAAAGACCACGTGTTAAATTAATCATTTTTTTTTTTTTTTTTTTTTTTTTATTGCTTTGAATGACGAGACGAGCATGCCGTTCGCCTGATGGTAAGCGATACGACCACCCATAAACAGTAGCAACACCATCCAGCACCTTGACTGACAAAATACTGAGTGGCATTCCACTGCGCTCGTCATCCTGAGACATAAGATGTTAAGTCTCATTATGTCCAGTAGTTATACTGGCTACAATATCCTTCAAACCGAAACACAACAGTGCAGGCACACTGTTGCTTGGCGGTAGAAATAGACATTGCGGTGGTACCCACCCAGACGGCCTCTTACATAATGAGAGACCTACCACCAGTGAACCATGTATGTCAATCTTACTAATAGGTATTAGGTACAAATGCGGAAGTTTGTAAAATGTTCGGATGTTTGTTAGAATTAAACGCAAAACACACTAAACGGATTTGGATGACTCTTTTAATTTCTTTTTATTTTTTATACGGCAACACAATAGACTGCCTCGGTGGCGTAGTTGTATTACGGTACGGCTGCAATGCTGAGGCCTCGGGTTCGATCCCCGGGTCGGGCAAAGTGATATTGGGTTTTTCTAATCAGTATCAGCCCGGAGTCTGGAATTTATGCCCGATATGACGATAGGCTCGCCCCCTATCACATCAAGGGACGGAATACGCAAGGTGAAAAGTTGGTGCACTAGTTGCGCCTCTGCCTACACCTTCGGGGTTAAAAGACGTGAGAATGCGCGCGCGCGCAACACAATATGACCCCGTTCCACTCGATGGTAAACGGAGTGGGGTTTAGATAGCGTGTCGACAGATAGACTATATCCTGGATTAACAATCCCAATGTTTATCCGAGAAAGATTCATAACGCGGGCGGTCCCGTAAGCAACATTAGTGGTTAATAAATACTACGTATGCTAATTATTTCACCATACGCAATTAACAAAGCATCAGAATTATTTATCGATACAATAATAAAGTTTATTGCAACTTGGCGCCTCTGTAACCTTCGGTCTCTACCTGAAATATGAGTCTATAGAATATCTAAAAGGGTGATTATACAATATCTAATAACAATAGATATAATATTATTATACATAGATTTACTATCTATTTTTGCATGTCAAACGAGCAAATCGCTCGCCTGACAGTATACAGTATAAAAATTCCCATCTGAATCTCTCATAATTTTTATTTATAGAGCATCATACTTTTATCTATGTTTGCTATAAATCTATGCTGTAAGAACTTACGATAATATAGTTAGACTTTATAAATATCATAGTAACTAGTATTTTACTAATTCATAAATATTTTAGCATATACATGTAAATCGATATTTTATGCTTCTCATAACGGTCTTAGCAGTATTATATATTTATTTATTCGAGTAACAAAAATTCTATTGTAATCTATATAATACTGCATTCTTCTTAAAATAAATAAACCATATCGTAAGGCATAATAAGTGAATGTAACTGCTCGGATAGCGACCACCGTGCACACGGTGTTAAATCTGCCAAAGTGGCTTACGCAAGTGTGTCGCGTTTCGGAATCAGTATGTGTATATATCCTTTGCCTTTTATATTGCACTGAATGACGAGACGAGCATGCCGCTCGCCCGATGTTAAGCGATACGACCACCCATAAACAGTAGCAATACCATCCAGCACCTTGACTTACAAAGTACTGTGTGGCATTCCACTGCGCTTGTTGTCCTGAGACATAAGATGTTAAGTCTCATCATGTCCAGCAGTTACACTAGCTACAATTTCCCTCAAACCGAAACACAACAGTGCATGCACACTGTTGCTTGGCGGTAGAAATAGACATTGCGGTGGTACCCACGCAAAAACTACAGAACAGATTTCGATGAAATTTGGCACACGGGTAGATTATGTCCTGGATTAACACATAGGCTACTTTTATTCCGGCAAAATATAAAGCGGGACTTTTATCCCGGGAAAACTCATTCACGGGGTGGAGCCGCGGGCAAAAACTAGTGAGAAATAAAACAATTATAAAGGTTTTATCGTTCTCCTAAATATAAACTTTTTGTTAAAAATCTGTATGACATGCACTTAGTTCTTGCAATGTTTTTTGCTACTGCAAATACAATTGCGTGCTATATTCGTAAATAGCATATTATTTGTATAATGTATATATTTATTTTATGATTAATTAATAATATTTAGGGATAAAAAACTAAAAAGATAAAGACTAACTAACTAAGAAGAAAATAAAAACTATTAAGATAAAAAGAGTTACTACGAGTATATAGAATATAGCAGGTTGCGTTCACTTCTAATATATTTTTATTGATTTAGAAATAGAATAATAAAAAAGAGAAATCATTAAATTTTGCTTGTAATTTGTTAGCGATTACTGCGAAAATGTAGGTTTCACTAAAATATTACTAGCAATGAATCAGTACATATTATACATTGATGTATTAAAAAACCCATACATCAATGATATTAAATCAAAGTCCCGAATAAATGTCATATTTTCAAAGACAACTGCCCTCGTGTGTATAGTTTAGGGCCTAACACAAATACTTAAGAAGACTATGGCCTCAAAAAAGAAGAACTACACAAAGTCTAACGCAAAAGAAGAAAAAAATTTCACATTTGAGATAAACGGTGAACATAGAACCTCCTAGTTTTTTGAAGTCGGTTAAAAAATATTTAAGGTTCTGCGTAGACGCTGTCAACTTGTTAATGAGAAACACTGCACTATATAAAACTGACAGTTAAAAGGCACCTTCATTTATATGTTTTTCATATAAAATGTCAATTCTCGTACACTTCCTAACACAAACTTAGATTGTTAGCTGTTATTTATCTAAATGTTTATCTTGTAAACAAAGCTGCACATTGCATTACAATTGCAGTCATTCGCCATGAGCTGTTTAGATTGCTAAATTGATAATGATGAAGGCATTGTTATCCATACTAATATAGCTATATGTATAAAAGGTCGGGTAATGCAAGTCATCTTAGTGAGATCACCTCAGATCTCCTAAAGCCAGAAGAATTTTGGGTACATTGTCGACCATGAGAGAATGAAGATTGGAAGAACAGAAAAATTTTGCACAAAAAAGGCTTGTTTTTACGATGCTTCACATTAAATCTCTTTGGGAAAATTCTTCTTCTTCTTCTTCTTCATTAGCCTTTTTCAACCTTTTCGGTGTAGGCCTCCTCTAACACCTTCCACTCGTTGCGGCATTGAGCTCTTCTAATCCAATTCAATCCGGCGACCTTCTTCACGTCGTCTCTCCAGCGCATTTGTGGTCTTCCTTGAGGGCGTTTATTTCCCCATGGCCTCCACTCAAGGAGACGTTTGCGCCACGATCTATCGTTCCGAGCAACATGTCCAGCCCACCTCCATTTTAGACATAAACTAGGGGACAGAAAATAGGGGAAAGAAAACACTAAATACATTTGATGAAGTCTTCATACTTAGAAAACTTACTGTGCAACAAAACAATGTTATAATAATATAATATTCGCACTAAGCCGTATCGGTTTCCTAGTGTTGAAACCAAAACAGTAGCTCATTAGGCAAGCCGATCGCCAAACCAATAATTAGCAGCAATCGTTTTTTTAATCGAGAACAACGTCATTAGTACGAAGATGTATTCAAGGCTAATTCTAGAGAAATAGACATATTTAGTATGACATAATGTCGAAAAGATGACGCGTGCGTTGCATTATCGTAGACAGAGGCCCGAGTTCACAATCATTACTTAGCTAAGTACAGAGCAATGCTATGATAATACATCTGTTTCTCAGTACTTACGACATGACTGCTTTGGTAGTGCGTAGGAACAGAACGCTGTAATTGGCTAATATTGAGATACGACTTTGATTCAATTGGCTGTCAGATAAACAAAGCTGAACAAGGCCAAAGAAAACTATGAAATTCCTGACACTATGGGTTCAAGCGCACTGTACGTCCTCATAGTATTGTTTGTGAATACGGGTGGTAGGTTCGTATTCACAAACGTTAGGTACTTAGATAAATACGGAGCAATAAGTCTGTTTCTCAGTGCTTGCGGCATGACAGCCTACGCAATGGATAGGCAAAGGGGTGCTTTGATTAGCTAATATCGAGACACAAGTTTGATACAGTTAAGTGTCAGAATAACAAAGCTAAACACGGCCAAAGAAAACTATGAAATTGCCGACGCGACGCATAGTTCGGGCGCACTGTGCGTTCTCATAGTATTATTTGTGAATACGGATGTAAGAATAGACAATAAATATGTCATACGTTGTCAATAGCACACGACATTCATTGACAATTATATGATTTAATTATTTAATTCACACACACACACGCCCTTTATCCCCGAAGGGCAGAGGTTTTTTTACCGCCAAGCAGCAGTGTGCATGCGCTGTTGTATTTCGGTTTGAAGGACATTGTAGCCAGTGTAACTCCTGGACATAATGAAACTTAACGTCTTATGTCTCAGGATGACGAGTGCAGTGGCATGCCACACAGTACTTTGCAACTCAAGGCGCTGGATGGTGTTGCTACTGTTTATGGATGGTCGTATTGATTACCATCAGGCGAACGGCATGCCCATCTCGTCATTCAATGCAATAAAAAATAACCTCCTCCTTTTGGAAGTCGGTTAAAAAGAGGCGCAACTAATGCACCCACTTTTCGCCGTGCGTATTCCGTCAGATGATGTGATTTTAATTTATTTATTTAATTCATATGCGATATTAATTTCTACTGTGCGCGTATAGCCCCCAAGATCCGATGTAGTAATAATTTCGCCATACATTTTACACACGCTTAAGGCTTACTATCATTCAAAGATACAGAGGTCGTCTACATTCTCGGTTCTCTTCTGTTGCAAGAACTAGCGCGTATATCGAAGCCTTAATCAAGGGGTAAGCAGAAATTATTTGATATTCTCAATTGACAGGCAGGGGATAATAGTAAGGCAAAATGTGCCTGTTGTCCTTGAGGATTTTTTTATCCTAGCATCCTGGCACGCCATAGTGATAGATCTAGTAGTAAGTATAATATATATCATATAAGTAGGTAGGTATTTTGTTTATTATCACATATAAAAGACTTTCTATTAAATAAACAAACAAAGCCGATACATGCCGACGCGTGGGCAAAGACTTAGCGGTTAACATAAATATAGTCATACAAATCAAAATGTTTTGTCACCACATAACACGTTTTCGTAAGTGTGAAATTAATTTAAACGTAATTATTATAGCTGGCTAGTAAAACCTCTGTAAAAAGATTTTTCTTATTTAAAAAATAAGTTGGAAAAATAAAATATGCTTCGTAATGCAATTTCACCAATAGTTTGTCATGTTACATCAGCAGTTTGGTAATTCCATTGACACCTAGGCGTTGTTTCGATTGTCAATAGCCAAGGAGTGCACCGAAGTACATAATAATTCCATAGACTCTACGCAGCCGCCATGTTTGATGCATTCCACGCATGCGCGGTCACTCAACCATGTCTGAATGGGGACTTGTTCCCATATCTTTTGCTAGTTATTGCCTGCGACTTCGCTTGCGTGTATTTCTTTGCCTGGATAACAGTAACCGAGGATATTTTAGTTTATTATTAGTGAAAGTATTTTCATAATTGAATGAGTAGGTTTAAAGGTTATCGTCTACATTCAAACTTACAAGACAAACAGAATAAAGGAAAAAAGTCTTTAAATCCAGTGAACTACTTGTACGATCTCTTTCTGTTATAAAAAAACTAAATCTGGAAAACAGGTAATGCAAGTGCGGTTTAATTATTAAATTAACAAACAGTATCACATTTTGAAACTTAATTCAACTGTAAGGTCCAAGGATATCTACTTTTATTTCGACGAAATGTCTGCACGTTTTATGATTTTTGAAATGTTTAAAACACATGCTTAATAATCCATTAATTGCAAATTAGAACAAGTTTTCTAGTATTTTCAATGCAAATATCTTGTTTGAACTTGGAACTTTAAATTTAATAACACAAAATGCTATATTAGCGTCACTGGGGATAAAGGCGTGAGAGTGTGTGTGTGTGTGTGTGTTTGTATGTGTGTTTGTGTGTGTGTTAAATATTGCATCCCTAATAATGCTCAAATTGTTTGCTGGCTATTATAAAGCTGTATTTCTTAACGCGCTTACCTTGGGAACCATGACTGATCCGATTCTAAAGATTATTTCGAAAAGCTACATTATTCCTAAGTGTTACAGTACAGTATCCCGAGAAATATTACAACCAGGGTTGCCAATGATGACCTAATTCAGTAATACAATAACAAATTAATAAATTAATATTTCTTTCTTCAGTACTCTCTTACCAAACATAATCTATTGTTTTGGGCCGATATGACAGTCACTTCACTACGATAGCTCCATCAGTTTAGTTTGTTCTCTCAATGGCATAACAATATAATGGCAAGCGGACAAAATGGCTCCCGGCAATACAGGGCTCCAAGTTTTTGTAAATCTAGTGTTTTCATGTAAGGGCCTCATTCCATTAATTTGCCAAAGGCCTTCACGGTTTATTTACGCGACTGTCTTCGGCCGAGTTAGTTGAAAACTACCTACCCCCTATTGAAACTCTGGGTTCAATATAAATAAAACTCTATACCAAATATCAATACATTCAGTTCAGCGGTTTAGCTTCTCCCCACTTACGTGGGTCAGAATGTTCGTTCTTAGTTCATTGTTATCGAATAGTGCAAAATACGATACGTCAAGAGGAAGTGAGTAGTTTTATCAAATATCCACCCATATCAACACCTATTGAGCTGTCACGGACTTTGAGCCAACATCCCATAACAAAATTACTGTACAATGAAGATTACACAATATGAATCAGCTTTGGTCCATAATTGTATCCAGGTGGATACGATGCGGGGCTCGGAGGCAAATACCTGATCTGTTATACATTGTACTTGATTGGATAACGATAACTGCCTGTTGTAAAAGTAAAATAATTACTAGACCGTGACAGTTGAGACCCCATTGGAACGGGATGAGAGTATGTAAGATGTAGCAATAACTTCTATTTAGGTCACAAAAAGATACGCTATACAGAATGCTGTTACAATAACGTGTGTTTCATAGTGCATTATTATACTAATTACTTCGCATGTTTCAGTTTTGTGTTTTGTAATTTTGTTGCGCAATTGTTGCTTAGCTCGTGGCAACAAGGGTGATAATCCTTTATTTGGTAGGGCTCTCGTAGTCAGTCTGGTAATGATTCTCTGTCATGCCACTGCACTGTGATAACTGCTAAATATGGATGCAATGCCCTTGAAACCGTATAAATGCTTGCACACTGCAGCTTGGTTGCGGAAATAGTAGCATATCTCTTTAACGTCTATATCGACTCTTGCATGTCTGACCAACTGGCAAAGGTGCAGTTATTAAATTAAAACATTTGACTAGACCTGTAAAGAATAGAGATACTTATTTTTTGTATAATGGCCGTGGACGAAAAACCAAGCAGCTTTGTTTTTGTTTTAAATGTGCACATACATGTCATAAACTGAATTCGCATAATTTAACCTGAATTTTTACTTACCCATAAATAAACTAAACCAACAAGTTTATTTATGGTATAAGATTTTATCGAAGTCTTTGAATGATTTAAGGAGGAACAGGAATTGGGAAGATGACAGGGAATTATCAATCATCAGAGTATCAATAATATTCTAATAATTTATTCATGCATCATTCAAATATTTCCGACAAGTCAGCCTTCAAAGTCTTCCATACTGGTTTCGCAAACCCACAAAATGTTTAACTAAGTCATATTACTATATAGATATAGTCAGTAAGGTCGTCCGTAGATGCGACCCTCACATTTCGATTCAAACTTGCAAGTCATGATAACAAAATTGTATTCAGTACTTGCTAATAGGGTATTGTGATATTAGCAACTATCAAGATTAACGTTAGGTAAGTAACAAAGAATTAAAAAAAAAATGTTCGTAATTTAAAAATCTTGTTTGCCTTGTTGCCATTAAAAAAATATTCTCCGGCCAGCATTGTTCTAATAACTGTCAAATAAAGAAAAAAATACCAAGACTTCTCTAGGAGAATTATCTAATCAGTCAATCGTATAAAAAAAGGTATAAAAGAAACTACAGATTGGATTTTTAGGTCGGGGCAGTAACGGTAGTTACCGTAACCTCTGTAGCTATATTTATACCTAAAACATGTAATTTATAAACAATATAACCTGTTTCGAAATAGATTCCATTCCGATGATATGAAAAACTTATACAAAAAATATTTCACACATATTAACAACGGATTTTTACGAAAATATTGTAATTATTAGTCTTATAATTTTTTTTTTGCGAAACATATCACTGATATCGATATTTAACCAACTTCAAAATAAAGAGGTTCTGTAATAAAGACAAGCATATATTTTATGTACGTATACTTTATATATGCATGTATGTATGTATGTATGTAAATTAATATTTCCGCGATTTTCCCAAAGACTACTAATCAGATTTCGGGTTATCGTTTTTTTTTATTTTCTCAGGGAAGGTATTAGTATACAAATATGTAATACATTAGGATCTGATGAAGATCTTTGAAGATAGAGTATGGAACTCTTCAATAACGAACAGCAATGACTCATTGTCGCGATCGTATATTTAGGTATTTTAACATAGATATTTCATATTATTGCGTAATCATCAAAAAAACAAAGTATAAAAACATAAAATAAAAAGAATTAAGAGCGGCTTCAAAAATCACAGACCAAAAAATTTACTAAATATTTACACATGAGTAATATTGTAATAACATAAATAATATTATATGATAAAAGTTGAGCAAACAATATAAATGGGGTTGACAGCCGTTAAAATGTTTTTTTACGGTCACGGCAAAGTGATACTGCACTTGATTATAAGCAGGTTGAGGTCCAGATAAAAGTTTTTAGCTTATTTTTTACACTGCAACCTTCGTGGTGCAACGCATGACTGCATGATTTGTTTCAATGTGCTTAAATGTTTATTGTTGAATTCTTAGTACCTTAGAATAGTGAAATCTGAACTGTAGTTAGTCCGTGTAAAAGTCCGTCCTCAGGATAAAAATCAGCCAGCCTAATGCTCTTCAAAATAATGTAGAGTTTATAGTAAAATAATTTTCAGAATCAAAGCAGATCATAGATTATCCTATTCGTTTCGATTATCATATTTTTCTATCGTTAAAACAAACAAAAACTTCATCTTTATTATATTAGATCCATACTTTATTTATGTTTATCCTACTAATATTATAAACGCGAAAGTTTGTAAGTATGGATGTCTGGATGTATGGATGTTTGTTACTCTTTCATGCAAAAACTACTGAACGGATTTTGATGAAATTTGGCACACGGGTAGATCATGTCCTGGATTAACACATAGGCTACTTTTTATCCCAGGAAAATATAAAGTGGGACTTTTATCCAGGGAAAACTCATTCACGCGGACGGAGCCGCGGGCAAAAGCTCGTTTAGAATAATATACAATACAGGGCTGGTATGGTATGGTATGACGACAATAAAACTGACTTAAATATTCTAATTCTTTTTCATTGCATGTAAACGGTGATGTATACAACACCAGCCTTGCAACAATAATTATATATATTTGCACTTTTGACACTTAGATTAATTAACAAGAACTATAATAGATATGATCCCCGGGTCAGGCAAAGTGGTATTGGGTTTTTCTATTCAGTATCAAACCGGAGTTTGTAATATGTGCCCCATATGGCAATACGCTTGCCACCTATCATATCATCGAACGGAATACGTACGGCGAAAAGTAGGTGCACTAGTTGCGCCTGTGTCTACCCCTTCGGGGATAAAAGGCGTGAGTGTGTATGTATGTAAGAACTATATGTATGTAAGTTTATAAGTATAGTTAGTGCACTTTAGCCTAGTTGGGAATGGAACGGTTGTTGAATGTCCGCGGGTTCAAAACCCAAGGCACATGCAATGCAATGCAATGCAATCAGCCCTGTATTATATACTCTGCCCACTGCTGGGCACAGGCCTCCTCTACAAGATAGAGGGTTTTAGGCCTTAGTCCACCACGCTGGCCTAGTTCAGGTTGGCAGACTTCACTTACCCTCGAAATTCTTATGGAGAATTCTCAGGTATGTAGGTTTCCTCACGATGTCTTCCTTCACCGTCAAAGCGAACGATAATTGATAAACAATACACACGTAACTTCGGCAGTCAGAGGTGTGTGCTTTGGGTTTTGAACCTCCGGACATTGTCTCGGCAGACCGTTCCATTTCCAACTAGGCTATCGTCCACTCAGGCACATACCTCTGACTTTTCTGATGTTATGCGTGTTTTGTTTATCAATTATCGTTCGCTTTAACGGCGAAAGAAAACGTCGTGACGAAACCTACATGCCTGAGAATGCTCCCATAATAATTTCGAGGGTATGTGAAGTCTGCCAACCCGCAGTAAGCCAGCGCGGCGGGGTGGACTAAAGCCTAAACCCATTCAGTAGAGGAGGCCCGTGCCCAGCAGTGGCACAGTATATATAATGCAGAGCTGGTATTATTATATTTTGTAAAGTTTGTATGAAGAACTACTGGAATCGGTTTAAAATAAATTTACTCGACTGGACTGGCAGACAACGCTTCGGCTAAACCGGCAGTCCGGCACGATGGCTCTATGAGTATGTTTCCCAAGATCCTCACACAGCCTAGATGTGTACCAAAGATTTATAAAAATCATTCCATGTGGGACGGAGTATTTTTTTTATAATTGAATGTACACTCAGCAGCATAAGTAGCTGAACAAATTCAAAATTTCAAATTGCCTACATACTTTTTGTTCTTACCAATCTTTTTTTTCTCTTCACAACAATAAAATAACAGATATTTACTTTACTTTAAACGAAGAAAAAAATGTTTCAGTTTAACTTAACGCGTATATAGGCGATATGAAATTTTGATTTTGTACAGATATTTATGCTGCTGACTGTACAATGTTTTTTGTTTTAGATTAATTGCTTTTCAAGGATAAGTTTCACGTAGGCAGAACGACGCGCACTAGTATATTTATGTTCATAATTAACAGACGAAATTAATAATGTAAGCTCACGCCTCTAGCCCTGACCTGCTAAGCAGAGACACAACTAATGCGCCTACAGTTAGCTTAATTCCGTCCTATGTGATAACAACTCCATCGTATTCTACACAAATTCCATTCCCAAAAACTAACTTCCGTTTCGTAAAAATGCTTTGGAAATTGAACCCAGAACGTTACAATTAACAGTATACAAATATCAGTTGATAAAAATGCATTTTCTTCGTCCATCGTACACCGCATAACAGAGCCCGCGCATCACTACTTTACACATTACACAGCACAACTTTCTAAAATACATTTAATATGATTTATCGAGAAATTTCATTAAATGCAAACAATTCGAAATTCAAACAATCACCTGTCATTAATCCACGATGTTTGGATACAATTTTACACGTTCTGACGTCACGGCGCGGCGCATGCGTACAACACACGCGGGAATCTACAGTAAACTAACATTGCCGGTCGCGCTTCACGGTCCTTCGGTCTGAGAGTGAATGGCGGGAATCCGTACAATATTGGCTGGTTGGTGGATTTGTAATGCTTATAAATCTATTTATCAGTGTATTTGACACCGAATCAAAAGGGAATTCCTCGTAATGTTTTTGTATACGAGTGTAGTTATTTGCAATTCGATGACCCAATTACTTGTGTATCAATATTCTAATTATTTTGTCGTCTTGTATAAAAAATAATTGAATCCTTAAGATATTCTGACTCCGCAAGGCATTTCATCTAATCATATGGCAAGCACAAAGCTGTCCGAATATAATATTGACCATCTAGAGACCTCGCGTCTGAGACTGAACATAGTCGTCAGAATATTGCTCGCCTTTCTTAATGCCGGCTGATTCTGGAACACGGCTCTTTCTCTTTGGCGGACTTTTACAAAAATGACAATTTACCCACTTTCGTGTAGCATCACTATATATGTAGTACAAAATGCCTTTGAAGAGTTTGTAGGCTCGCGTAAACTTCTTCAAGAAGGGCATTGAAAAATTACATATAGGTACACCTGCCACCGTCTCTCTGCACCACCTTAAGGTCGACTGGGAGAAAATGCCCTTAGGCAAGTCCACCTGTACTATACCTTTGTATAAAGTGTTAAATAAATAAATAAAAATTACCACTGCGCTGGCAGAGATGCATCGATAACTTGGGTGCATATTTTGATTGATAGAAATAAAAACTATTAATAAAATTAAGAATACTAAAAACACGCTTTTGTAGACAATCCAACTCAAAATAGAAAATAAATAAATTTGAAATAAGAATAGTGTAAATAACAAAAAAAATAAAAATTTATTTTTTTATAAAAAATCGTGTTTTTTTTTAATGTACGGCATCTATTTTAAGATGGAATTCCTAAAATTTCGATATGTGATGTTTATGATTATGTTCTTAGAAATAGTGGGTTATGAGTTATGACATAAACGAAAGTCGGGGGACCGCTAAAGAAGTATTTTCATCTCCTGGTCTGGAGTTCGGTCCCCCGACGCCAGGCCGCTTGGGTCAAAATATTACTAGGTATTTAAACGACAAACAAAGACACTTTTATTTTTTACTTTTTAGAGGTTTTTGTATAAGCGGCGATAGCCTAGTTGGTAGTGGAACGGACTGCCGAGACGGATGTCCGCAGGTTCAAAACCCAAGGGCACACACGTCTGACTTTTCTAAAAAGTTATGTGTGTATTCTTTGTGAATTATCGCTCGCTTTAACAGTGAAGGAAAACATCGTGAGGAAACCTCCATACCAGAGAAGTTTTCTGAATTTCGAAGGTATATGAAGTCCGCCAACCCGCACTAGGCCAGCGTGGTGGACTAAGGCCAGTGGTATAGTAGAGTTTTTTGTGTCGGGGTTATTTAAATTGTTATTTAATTTTTATTCTACACTCTTTCAATTACTATATACTCCATCATGGGGACTTGATAATCAACTATCTAACACCTACTCGTTGAGACCATTCTTATGAGCCCACACACGCTATATCTGCTATAAGTTTCTAAAGAGTTAAGTATCCCGCAGATTACTTTATGCTGCAGCATCTCCTCAAGGTTAACATGTCTTAAAAATATTGCCAAAGTCACAGTACACCGAATTTTAAGTCAACCGAAACTGTGAAAGTTGGAAACGAGCTGATAATCTTCAAACACCTGAACAGATTCATAAATTATAGCTAAGAACCATCTCGATCACATCAGCTTTCAAACAAAAAAAAAACGCCTCAAAATCGGCAGACACACAGATACACACCCTAAACTTATAAAACCCCTCTTTTTTGTTGGGGGTTAAATTGATAAAAGATGGGTTCCGGCCGAATATTATTGATACCCAGCGTGGCCAGAATATGTTTTTGTTTAGATGGGAGCTAGTTATTTGGATGTTATTGAAGCAAAATTAGGAGGATATGTTCCCTAATTGCAGATTTATTTTGCACCATTTGATGTGTTTATTTGTAAGTTTTTGAGCATCCAGATACACAGCAATACCTTATCAACCAATTAAATGTATTTTTTTATCCTTTTAATAAGAATATTTTACGTCAATGCCACGTATAGATAGGCTGAAAGATTCATATTGCGCCACCAGATGGCAGAGCTTACGACGTGCACGTTCCCTATTAACAAATAACAGCTGAATAAGATTGCGTAGTTCATTCTCAAGTCTAAAGCGACCGGATTTGTTGCAACTTGCAAGAGTCGTATTTCATTAGGTACTTTGTCACAGCATGAAACCCAAAATTACTGCCAATATTTAGTCAACTATTATCCTGCAGTTTAATTAGATAAATACTATAAATTAGACATCCGTTACTAATGCTCACGACAATTCATTTTCACTTAAAATTGCACTCTATCCTTGCAATATAGAAGTCATTTTGTTATATCACGTCATTTGGTAATGGGAACAAGAGAGGGCAACGAACCATTGCCAGGCGTCTATTAGTGCTTTGTTTATTGCAATACCTAGGACTCAGGGCCAGGTTGAGTGTTTCGCGAGCAAGTCTGGTTCTAATCGTTGATATTTATCCTTATCCATGCAGGTTAGATGCAATTGAAGTCTAGTGTCATAGCCTTTACTGTCCGTAATTTACAATAAACGGTACCATTGACAATAGATAAATACTGTCATGGAGAATGGAGATTACTTCGGTCAATTGTGGATGCACTAATTATTTCTCTGCCTACCCTTTCAACAATAAAGGCTTTAATTTATAAGTCAAACGGTCCGATGTCTAATCATTTGATATTTTTTGGCGCTTGCGTTATTAACCAATAGTTAGGTAAATCATTTCCGCTGTATGACATAAAATTAAGCAACGGATCAATATCAACGTATCGACTGACAGCTCGTACAAAAAACACGTTCGATTTATCGAAATAGATTCTTATTTCAAATGATTTTGAAATTGGAATTATAAAAAAAGATATTAAGGGCAGATTTCACCGCTTGCTGATAAACGCTGTTCGTCACATAAATTTATAAGCCGACCAAACACATAGGCGTGACATAGGTCTCACCTAAGGGTCTCACTCTTAAAGGAAGGAAACTTATCTACGGTCACACTCTATTGAGCATAAATCGCAACTTTAGAACGAAAACGACACAATTCAAAATAATCGAAAATTGAGTTATTGTCATAAAATGACTTCAAACTGGTCCCTTTTTTATGATAATATAATTAAAAAAGCACCGATATAATAGTTTTGTCCTTTTTCTGCTTGAACATAGCGGTGTTTGAGCTTTAGTTGTATTGTAAATTTCGTTTTATGTTATTTTATGACGACAAGTCAATTTTCGATATTTTGAATTGTGTCGTTTTCATCCTAAAGGTGCGAAATATGCTCCTAGATTAGAGTATAACTTTTGTGTGCTTTTAGTTTAGAGTGTGACTTTTTGTTTGGACGGCTTATACATTAATGTGACGAATAGCGTTTATCACTCAGGGTTGCGAGCGCGTCAGCGTTCACCCTAAAGTCCGGTGTGGCCAGAAAAGCCGACCCTCGTCAGGCAGAATAGTCAGGTCAAAAAAAAAAATTATCAGCAAACGGTGAAATCGGCCCCTAATGATGCTCCTATTATATACCTCCTTATCCGGGAAAAGTATGGACTATCAGTGTGTGCCAAATGTCAAATTCAAAACGTATTTCTTAACTTTTGCATATTTTATAATGTCGCAAGTTAAATATTAACATTAGTAAGATTAAGGGCAGTATTAATAAATCAATCTCAAGTTTGAGTTACATCTCATGTAGACATAATGTATTGAACTAAGATTACAATATTTAAAATAAAAGGAGGAGGTTCTCAGTTCGTACTGTATTTTTTGATGTTTATTACCACAGAGTGCCACAACTGCCTCAGACCTCCGTCATTTGTGAACCGATTTCATTTTTATTTTTAATATTTGAAAGCACTGCATCAGGTTGGTCTCATGGAATTTTCATAAAAATCGGTTCAGTAGTTTGGTTTTTCACCCAATATAAACGGAATAAGTATGTCATCAAAGTAAACGAAATTGCGTATTTTGCTTTCCTGTGGTGTTACTTATTATATTTATTAATTAATTTATGATATAAATAGATTATTCAACCGAATTTTTGCGGTCTCATAAAGAATAAAAACAGACATGTGCAGTCAACTAGCACGATCCGGCTATCAGTGTGCCAACAACCTTGACCGGTTTCAAATGATTAAGGAAGTATTCTTATTAACTTCGTACTAATTTTGTACCTCGTACTGTCCCGGTGGTGTAATTCTATTACAGTAGGAGTGCGGTCTCAGGTTCGATTCCCGGGTCGGACAAAGTGATACAATTTTTTTTTTTTTTATTTTTTTTTTTTATTTAAGACACACACAGAATACAATCAAAAACATATAGTAATGACTATAGCTAGGGTTAGTACTTAATCTAGATTGCACTCCAAAATTTGTGCCCAAATCATGACTGCTACATATGATGTGTTAATATATAATTATGATCACTGTAAATATTGAACGAAATCGCCTACTTAAGTATTATTAATGCAATATTAAAATTCAATGTCTAGTTCTTAATTTTTAAAACAATGTTTGCCGTAAACTTATTATAAACTTTGCTGAGTTGCTGTGCATAATGTCAATTTCTTTATGTTTCTTAGCCAAATCGTTGTACGAGCGACACATTCTAGTTATAGGGTTGTAATAGGAGGTATTACTAATACAAATTCGAAGCGCAAAGATGTTCGGATTACGCATCTTGAATCTGGTGTTAAACATAATAAGCGAGAGTAGTTCAGGAGAGTCTATTGTTGAGTGAATGATTTTATGTAGATAAATTAACTCTGCATATCTGCGCCTGGTATCTAACCTCATAACTTTAAATTTAGACAATCTGTCACTGTACGTCGGTAAACTACGGTTAAACCCACTTCGGTAACTTATAACCTTAAGGCATTTATTTTGTACACCTTCAATACGATTAACATGAACCGAGTAAAAAGGATTCCAAATTAATGCTCCGTATTCTAAAACTGATCTAACCAAACTATAATATAGCAAAAGCAAACTCTTGGTGTTCTTAAAGGATACAGTGGTTCGGAAGATAAATCCCAGCAGTTTGTTGGCCTTAGAAATTATGTAGTCATAGTGTTCACGAAAAGATAACTGATCATCAAAGATTATCCCAAGATCCTTAACCGATTTTTTACGCTCAAGAGTGTGATTGCCGATAGTATATGAAAAATTAATCTTACTGTGCTTTTTAGTAAAATAAATACAATAGCACTTGTCGACATTCAGATACATGTTATTATGAAAGCATAACATATTGCTTCTAATCTGACGTGATTAGTATGCCGCTCGCCGTATGGTAAGCGATGCAAGCACCAATAAACATTAGTAATATACAGAACTTTTAATTATAAAGTAGCTACTGCGTGCACTCTACTGCACTCGTCAACCTGAGTCGTTAGATAATAAGTGTCATAACCCAGTAATTACGCTGGCTACAATGTCCTTCAACCCGGAACACAACCGTGCATGCCCACTGCTGCTCGGCGGCAGAAATCGATATTGCGGCGGTTCCCACCTAGACAACCCCTTGAATAAGCGAGACCTACCACCAATATAGTAGATATTGGGTTTTTCTGCTCATGATTATCAATTCGGTATGGCCGAAGGCTCGCCCCATATTATATCGATCATGGAATACACATGGTGCATTGGGTGCACTAGATACGCTTCTCCAGGTGTATTATTTATAAAAACCTACATAGTAGTAGATATTATAAATAAAAGTCAGATAAAAAACGTTGACGAAAAAAGATTGTTGCGTTGATGATTTTAATAACTAATTATATTTTCCTGTTTTATAGACAGTTATGTCGCTTACTAGATAGCCAATCAAGATATTAAAGTTTTATGGATAGCCATTTTATTCTCCTTGATAAAAATTGTAAAAATCTACACATTTTGTAGATTTTTATAATTTTAGACTCGCGGGTCATGTATCTGGATTCATGGATTTTTTCGTTCATGAAATACGATTCAATCGATTTTTTACCAATACACCTAAATAACTACCATTATATCTAAATATGCCTATATTGTAAAGACGTTAAGTTTGGGTACCTATAGGGTAGTAATGTTTGAAACTCAAATAGTTTTGTTCTTTCACTTATATGCAGCTCGTAATTATCTTTCCCGCACAAGAGAATGACAATAACACGCTGCGTTTGGGATTTGTTTATGTATACGTACCTATATGTATTACTACACGTGTACTACATGTGTATACTTGTGTAATAATACTAAATCATATATACTGTATTATACACTGCCTACTGCTGAGCACGGACCTCCTCTACTCCTGAGAGGGTTATGACCTTAACCTACAAGCCTTAGCCGAGCGGGATGGCAGACTTCACATACCCGTATATGTAATACATTCCAAATGTTTTCCAGGACTCACAAGAAATTGTAATTACTCCACAATTGACCTTGTCTCTGCAAATTATAGACGCGCAAAAACTTATGTTATTTTTCCATCAAACCGGTTGTATTAGCTATGTTTTTAGCTTTGTATTAGCATACCCTTCACAAGTCCTACTGCCATATTTTTTAATAACAAAAATATTTAAGAAAAGCAAAAAACTCGACTGCGTCATTATCTGCCATCTTTATTAAATTAATTGAAGAACTGAAAAGATAGAAACAAGATTTTAATTTGAATATTTTGTTTTCATTTTGAATAATCTTAGTTGACAGTGTTCACAAACGCTGTCGGAGGCATTATAACACGCTCACTTCTCATAATTTGATTGGGGATATAGGTGGAACAAAAAATATCGGAGTGAGCAGATGCCTCCGACTGCGTTTGTGAACAGTATCCAGGACATGGTCTATTCGCGTTCGAAATTTTATCCAAAATCGTTCTGCGTTCACTTTTAAAGAACATTAAAAAAATTACGAACTTTTGCTAAGTATATTAGTAGAATTCTCCAGTAAATATATTATATGGTGTTTACGTATAATAGTGGATCATACCTATGTTACTAATTTTATATTAATTTGTAAGTAATGGTGCGATAAACGCTGTTAAGCCAAATAACTAAATAAATAAAAGAAAATCTCTTTTTTCTTTTCATTGAATTTATACTATTGTGTTTGTATTCTGATTGCACTGGTTTTCTACAAAACCTGGAAACGGTTAATTTTATACGATATATTGTATTTTAATTTAAATCATTTTAATATGTCGAAGAAAGCTGGTATTATAACAATTTTATCCATGACGTAGGACGGATAATGCAGCGAGTTCGTCACGAGCCAGGCCAATCCGATGTTCTCTCTTGCGCTCCCGCTCGATCACTTATCAGTGAACATTATCTCAAGGAACATTATCATGTTCCTTGAGAGCTAGACCTTATAAAGGCCTCAGGTGACATTTCAATTGTCAAAATAGTTTGGCTAATCCAGTGGCGACCTTACTAAAGCTTCTCGCTTGACGTTTCCGTTAATAATCATCCGAACGTGGTGCCATCTGTTGTCAGTTTTTTTATGGCATTGGTGTGAACTCTCAGTAAGGAAGAATTGCCTCATAAGCTATTAGCTTTATAATTGACAATAAATGCACACATTTTTTTATTGATTTGAATGACGAAACGAACATGCCGTTCGCCTGATGGTAAGTGATACGACCACCCATATACAGTAGCAACACCATCCAGCTCCTTGAGTTACAAAGTACTGTGTGGCATTCCACTGCGCTCGTCATCCTGAGACATAAGATGTTAAGCCTCATGTCCAGTAGCTACACTGGCTACAATGTCCTTCAAACCGAAACACAACAATACATGTACACTGCTGCTTGGCGGTAGAAATAGACATTGCGGTGGTACCAACCCAGACGGACTCTTACATATGAGAGACCTACCACCAGTAATTCTTACTGTTACTGCTATGCCACTGTGCGATTAAAGTTCGCTTAAGGATTTTCACCATAACGGGCAACAATAATCGTGTGTCATTCGCAGTACGCGTTCATGATTATTTAGCTAGCCTATGCTCGTATCTTCCCCCGCGTAAAAATCTTTTCACCCTATAGAAGTCCCGCAGGAACCGTAAATTTTTCCGGATAAAAACAATTAGAAATAATACTCCGTGCAACACAATACAAAATTTTATTTCACGCATCAAATAATTATAAAGTCATAATATTGATTGCCTCGGTGGCGTATTACGGTACGACTGCATTGCTGAGGTCTCGGGTTCGATCCCCGGGTCGGGCAAAGTCTTATTGAGTTTTTCTATTCAGTATCAGGCCGGTGTCTGGAATTTGTGCCCGATATGGCGATGGGCTCGCCCCCTATCACATCATGGGACGGAGTAACGGCGAAAAGTGGGTGCACTAGTTGCACCTCTGCCTACCCCTTCGGGGATGAAGGGCGTAAGTGTGTGTGTGTATAATATTGATTACATGACTATTGACTAGCTTTTGAGTTTTTCCTTTTATATACATAAACTGCATGTCTGTGCTCACAGCAGCAATGAGAGCACTTGTGGCCCGCTTAGGAAACCAATCCTGAGTTAATAACGTGCACTACACTGTGCTCGTCATCCAGAAACATACTTAATATTCAATCAATCAGCCTATCGCCGTCTAGTGCTGAACGCAGGCCTCCCCACGTGAGCGCACCATCCCGGTCTTGAGCAGCCTACATCCATCTATACTTAGTATTATAATCACTTAATGCTTAACACCTAATGCCCAACGACGTGTTTATTCGCGTGATGCATTTAATTCCACCGTGTCGTTTTCATACTGCCTAAAATCTCAGCAACAAACACCACAATTCCAAAACTAAATAAATACCTCGGAACAATAAACCTTGCTTGAAACTTCTTGTATTTGTAATGATTTATTTTAGTGTATTTCATTAAATCCTTTCGCAGTTTACCATCATACTGAATCATACCGTTCTCTCTTAACCGAATCATTAGCTTGTTCAAAGAGTGTTTCAAAGGAAATCCCTTATACATAAATATAGCATAACTAAACTTGGAATGTACATAATCAAAAACGTACACACGATTATTCCCGCATTCGTCATAAAAATCATATTTTTGGTACAAATATACGCTGTACAAAACGAAAGTAAACTTTTGATATGACTTGCTCACGATTCTGATACTATCAAAAAGTGATGTGCAATTCATGGCATTATCAATTAGAGTGATGTTCCTTTCGTTTAGTAATAGTTTTCTCACCATCGTACTAACGTAAGGTTTCATATTATATTTGTCAAGATCATATCCAGTGGAAATCTGAGGTCAGCCGGCTGGGTGGTGAAACTAGAAAGATTCGATTGATAAAAGCAGTTCACGAGGTATGCAAACCACAACCAACATATAGCGATCCATTTAATTACCCACCTACATCGATAATTGCACCCGATTCATCCGTGCAGTAACAATGTGTCCAACAATATCATGAAAACATAGCTCCTGTCGCAGATTTTTAACACATAAATGATGAAAAGTGCGACAACTACCAACGAAATCAACAGTAATAACCAAACTGTACACTCGAATTCTATATAGAAGTATTTCCATGTAGGTTTGACTGAGGCTTTCTTCACTAGAACTCTTATTTCTTCTACTAGGTTTAAGTGAGAAGACGTGTAATCAAATACCGCCGCTCTTATTGGAGACAATACTGCTCCGCCAATCATCATATCAGTTTCTCCATTTTGTATTATTCTCAGTGGTCCTATAAAAGAAATATTGTCAGTAAACAAAGAGTATTCTTCACTAAAGTCCTTGTAAATGAAAGTAATATTGAATTGTTCTTTTTCCGCTGCGATCTAGGGCGAATTGCTCTATACCCTTTAAAAGCATGCCGTGTTTTATTTTAGAAGGATCCATGGCGTAAGGGATACTATAGCAGTTATCGTACAACCTCGCAGTCCGTTTATCAACTTGATCGGAAAAAGATCACCTGATCCCGATACTGTAGAACAGCTCCCTACGTTTATAATTCTGTTGTAATATTTCCCACACCCATAGTTTTCGTAGGGTTGTAAGTGTACATGGAAAGATCCATCCAGTTTACAACCAATACATTCATGACATGAAAGCGCAATAATACATCAAATATTTCTCTCAGTTCGGTGTCCTCGACCCTTTTAACAACTATGCTGAACTTTACATGTGGGTTCCAGGTGGGTTCCCGCACGAGGTGCGGGAAGTTCTGCGCGAAGTCGGAAGCGTTGCTGGTAGTTAATAAATATGCTTGATTATAGAGATGATAATCAATGGTCTCTTTGCGATAAATAACGCTCAGTAGAGTAAGTGAATGCACCGTTCGTAGTAAACACTCGACAAACGTGAGTCGTCCGACGGTAGCATAGTGCCGCTTCAGAAGGCGCGTCACACATGAAATTACTCGGTCTTCTGCGAAATAGTCTTCGCGTGTTGCTAGCTCTTGATCCAGTATATTTTACCACAGCTGGCCCCCAATAAGGCCATCGCTACCAAAATACTATTAACATTTTCTAAGACTGGACTGTCTCTGATCGAAGAATCGTCTTTTACTTTTCAGCTAAAGAAAGCAATTTAGTAGTTCGTTAATCATGACTACATTAGTCGCCATTAGATTAAATAAGATAATGAAAACATTACAGGATATAAAATATGAAAAGTCATTAATTACTTCGTACATCCACTAATGGACTACATATTATAGCTTAAATGGATGTTGTCATGTAATTTATTTATTTATTAATACTCCCTGTTATGAGTGTAAGATATACCCATTGCTATTGTAGTACATGCAAAATATTTCCTAAAATCTTTTTGGACAATCTATAATTTTTCAATTTGTATAAATAAAAATAAATTATCCCAAATCCACATACATCTTAGCAACATCCGTGCCAAATTTTCTGATAATCATTCAAGCAATTTCATTGTGAAAAACTGTCAAACGAACATATATTTGTCTATATTTAGCTTAGAGCATTTAATAATACTCAAAGATATTTAGATTTCTTTATTTCAGCAAATGAGTGCTGGTTAAAATTAAACTAATGATGTAGCAATGTGAAGTAATTTAGAATCTTTTATATATGCTATTGACATACTTATTATAATTTTATTTTAAATTAATTTTATAAAATGACTTTATACATCTGTTAAAACAAGAGTACCAACATAGCACAGCAAGGAATTGCCTAAAGGACGCAAATTTAGGGTGATAGAAAATAACAGAGCAACTATTAATTTAATACTTACATATTTTTACTTGAGTGACAAATTGGGCATATTTGAAAAATGTCCTTATACAGCATTACCTCATAAGGTAATGCTGTTGTATCTAAATACCTACTCATTAACATCTATATTATAGCAAAAATAATTGTTGGTGTATAGAAATACATCTAGTTATTCGATCGTGCGCCAATTATGTGCCTCGTTAGTGAACATACTAATTATTATAATTTTCAAGGCGTAATTTTTCTCTACATAATAATGATGACTACAAAATTATGATTGATGCCTTACAAAGTATACTTCAATAACATGCACAACTAAATCAGTTATTTAAAATGTTACTCGTATTTTTGGTAGCGACTAGCCTTTTGGGCGCCAGCTGTGGTGAAAATGTATTGGATCATGAACTGGTAAGAAGCGAAGACCATTCTGAAGAAGATAGAGTAGTGTTATGCGTGATGGACATACTGAAGCGGCACTACGCTACCGAAGGACAACTCACGTTCGTCGAGATGGGCTACGGCGACGAGCGCTTGCTACAAGCGGTGCACTCACTGAGTCTATTGGGCGTTGTTTATCGCAAATCTATAAGTAAATATTATTTATACAATCGATCATATTTGGTAACAGCGAGCAACGCTTCCGACTTCGCGCACAACTTCCCGCACCTCGCGCGGGAACCCACCTGGAATCCACATGTAAAGTTCAGTATAGTTGTTAAAAGGGTCGAGGACACCGAACTGAGAAACATATTTGATATATTAATGCGCTTTCATGTCGTGAATGTATTGGTTGTAAACTGGATGGATCTCTCCGTGCACACTTACAACCCTTATGAAAACTACGGGTGTGGGAAATATTACAAAAGAATTATAAACTTTGGCCGCTGCCCTACATCGATCAACCTTTATCCTAACAAACTAACAACTGGACTGCGACGATGTACACTGACGATCACAGTGCCCCACTGGCCACCATACACCGTGAATCCTTCAAAAATAAGACAAGGAATGCTTCCTATTGGCGTAGAACAATTCCTCATGAATATTATGAAAAAACAGGAACAATTTAAAGTTACTTACATATACAAAGATAAAAATGAAGAATACTCAAACGTGAGTAATGATATGCAGGTTACGGGGCCGTTAAGCCTTTTACAAGAAAATAAAACAGACATGATGATGGGTGGAATGGTTTTGTCTGCAATAAGAGCGGCGGCACTTGATTACACGTGTGCCCACTTAGCTATGGCTGAAGATATGAAAGCTGTAGTCAGAATAGCATCGTTCAAACCTGTTTGGAAAAGTTTCTACCTAGGATTCGAAATGTCGGTGTGGCTGTTACTGCTGCTGTGTATGATAGCTTTCGCGATGTTAATGTTGTTATTACTGGAGAGCCGTGATGTAGGCGACGTCTACCTCAAGTTGCTAGACGGCTTACTTCTACACGGTTGTAACATCAGCGGCAAATGGACGGTGAAATGCATTTTTATATTCTGGGTCTGGTTTGCTTATCTGGTGAATTGCTTTTACCAGTCAAGTCTGATGAGCCTCACCACAAAGCCTGTAAAAGAAATCGAATACACACGAGTAGCTCACATATCGCAATACGGACTCAAGTTATGTCTTAGTCCAATGATGGTTAAATTGTTTAGAATAGAAAGGAACTATAAGATATTTCCTTATAAATTGGAGAAAGATGGTTGCGACAATTTTTTTGGTAGTATCAAAACTGTCGGCGAAACTGAAAATGAATTTACCGTTGTTCTGTATTCTATATTTATGTATCACAAATACGATTTCTATGATAATTATGGAAATTCCCGTGTACGTGAGTTGAAGAGCACTCTATCTAAATTGAATTACGCTATATTCATGTACAAAGGATTTCCTATGAGGGATCGACTGGATATGCTGGCATTACGGTTGAGAGAGAGCGGTGTGGTTCAGAATTTTATGTACTACCAGCATCACATAATGGGCACGGGACATCGCTACGAGCACAAAGAGTTTGAAGGTCGTTTCGTCGCTCCCTGGTATCTTTATATTTTTGGTCTTCTCGTGTCTACGATTGCGTTCTTTGCAGAACATTTAAGCAGACACAAAGCGGCTCAAAGGCGTAAACCGAATTCTCATCGAGCCTGATTTGTATAGTTAAATTAGAAGGTTAGGTAATTTATAGGTGGATTATAATAGGTTTCGTGTTAGACATTCAGTGCGTCAACAAAAAAAAACTACCGTTTTAAACACGCTTTTATTAGCTTCATACGTATGTTAATATGTATGTATGTACGTAACGGAAACTTTGAACATGATTTGACCCACTTCAAAACGTCGGATTAAATCGAAATTTGGCATACTTATCAAGGACCGATGTCTGACAATTCAATATTTTACACTAAAAAACACGCTTTTATAGAAAATCCAACTAAAAAATGAAAAATAAATAAAAGTTTAAAAAAACTAAAAAACACGCTTTTATAGAAAATCCAACTAAGTAACAAATGGAAAATAAATTTTAATAAATTTGAATTAAGAATAGTGTAAATAAGAAGAAAATATTTTATTGTAAAGAACTTCTTCTAAACTTCCTCCTTTTTAGGAAGTCGGTTAAAAAAAATTAAATTGATATGGCTGTGTATCTGGATGCTCCAAAACATAAAAATAAACACATCAAATGGTGTAAAATTCTATTACGTTCCCAAGAATAGTACCTAAGTACTTAAATTCCATGGTTATGTTAAAACAGACAATATATATTGGTAGTATTTAAATTTCCTTATAACCCATGAGCAAAGTAGGTTATAAGTTATTTTTTACATTATAGTGGTTTTTGAAGTCGGTGCTATTTTTTGTTAAAAAGTTTTCATCCTTTTAATGTGAATGTTTTACGTCAATGACAAGTATCGATAGGCTGAAAGATTCAGATTGTGCCATTAGATGGCAGAGCTTACGACGTGCACGTTCCCTATAATCCGGTGTGAATTAATGACTAATGTTTCACTGGCATCTATCAATGGCCTTAGGCGAGCACAGCTCCATATACCAATGCGAATGTATCGCTATCACACAGGCTGCCAACGCAGTGGACAAGCGAGGTCTAACTGACCATAAGATACGCATAGTGTCAGACAGCGCTGCGGTACTACGAGCCCTTGACAGTGGAACTATCCAATCTGGGCTCATACTAGAGTGCCACCTGGCATTGGAGGGTATAAGCCGAACTAACTCCGTTACCCTACAATGGATTAAAGGGCACAGTGGCTCTCTAGGTAACGACGCGGCAGATGAGCTGGCTAAAAGGGGGTCAAATCAGGTGGTATTCGGACCCACTCCAATAGTACCACTACCTTTCTATCAGCTAAGATCATGGCTGCGCCGCAGAACACAAGAACAACACGCGGATCAATGGGCAAGTACTAGTGCATGTAGACAGTCCCGGGAAACAGTGCCACACCCGGATCGACGTCTAACGAGACGCCTCATGTCCCTAGACAGGGGCTCTCTACGCACAATGGTGGGTATGATCACCGGACACTGCTCATTAAACAAACATTTATATGTTCTAGGTATCACCGACAGCCCCCTCTGCAGGGGATGCCTGTCGGCTGACGAAACAGCCTCCCACGTTATCCTGGAATGCGAAGGAGTAGCTGCACAACGGGCAGAAATCCTCGGCACGCCGAGGTCACTCCGAGAAGCCTGCGAAGGAACCAGGAAAATCCTGCGCTTCTGGAAGGAGTTGAGCTGGCTGGACTTCTAGCTGGCACATCACGCACAACGGCCCGACTGTCTACGGGCTAAGTGCGGAAAAAGGAGCCCCACAACAGTAACAGTAACAGTACGTCAATGACAAGTATCGATAGGCTGAAAGATTCAGATTGTGCCATTAGATGGCAGAGCTTACGACGTGCACGTTCCCTATAATCCGGTGTGAATTAATGACTAATGTTTCACTAAGTAAACCCTCGGATGAGCGATTTTTCAGTCTCGTCATTTATTTGCATATTTTTTTTATAGATTGTAATATGCTAGATTTCTTGTTGAAAATTAAGTTGTTACTAGTCAAAGACTTTGACGATACCCTGCTTAGTAACAAACTTGTTGAATGATGCCTATTCACTATTTATGTTCTGCTGTTCATTGAACTAAAGTTATCCGAACTCTGAACCAATGATTTTGAGTCATTGACACAGGTTATTGGAATGAATTGTCTTTTTTTCTGTTAAATATTTTATTTCAACATCATTGTATTGAACAATGGCAGATGTAACGGTATTATGGGAATTTACGCACCATATGATTTCTTAATTGTTTCAATGGTCACCAACGTAGGTATACTGTATTCATAATACCCTTGCCATCATATCATGGGATGAAAAACTGTTTAACAAAAAATAAAACGATTTTAAAACCACTACAAACCAAAAATAATTTAATGAATAGGTATTCGCTTAGTATATACATATATTTGAAGTCGGTGCCTAATTTAAATTGAACAATGTTTTTCGTCTATTTGTTTGGTATTTCCTTAGCTTAGCTAGCAATTTACATACATACCTACATACATACATACGGATCGAATACAGAACCTCCTTTTTTTGAAGTCGGTTAAAAATAAACTCTACCAATACTTGCGCGAACATGTTATGTGGATAGGTAAGCTTATGCCCCTATGTTATATGCATGAGAATCATCATTTGCTAATTTTCTCTCTGCCTTTAGGCCTACTACTACCTTTTTTACAATATCACCATACCGATACCATACTCTACCATTAGGCCAAGGTTTAGGAACTCCAAACTCGCGATTGCAGCATGAACGCATGCTAGGTAATCCAGACACGGCGACTGGTCACGACTCACGACACCTCCAGGATGTTATAGCTCTGCGCGCTCAGCCGTGCTGTTGCTTCAATGCAATTACCTAACACTGTACAGCAGTGAGTAATACTCGAGCTGTAGATGTGTATTGAAAAGAAACAATTTATTTGAACCAATAAAATATTAAACATTATTTATATTTCGTCCATTTTACTCTACCACAAATTCTAAAAGCAGTTTCCACCTAGAGCGGGCAAGAAACTATTGAAGCTCTTTTCAAAATCAGTTCCAATTTCAAAGGTATAAAGTACAGTGCAGGCAAAACATACAATTATTTGTTGGGAACGACGTGTATCTAAAGAGTTCCTGCAACCTTTGTCCAGCGGCTAACGATAAGTTATAAAGAGAGATACAATACTTGGCAGCATGCGCGTTAGCTTGTACAATAAACCACGCTACGCCACTGACCGCTGACATTTCGGGGATCCGGATCCCCCCTTAGCTTCTAAAATGATCGGGCTACCAAACATGTCCACGCTCTAATATATTAAGTGACGGTTGGGGTATACGGTGTCATGCAAGGCAAGAACCCACGCCACTAAAATTTATATTTTTTTTTTTTTATTGCTTTGAATGACGAGACGAGCATGCCGTTCGCCTGATGGTAAGCGATACGACCACCCATAAACAGTAGCAACACCATCCAGCACCTTGACTTACAAAGTACTGTGTGGCATTCCACTGCGCTCGTCATCCTGAGACATAAAATGTGAAGTCTCATGTGATCATGTGAAATCTCAGGTGATGTGTGTGCATTAGCTTATATAACTAATCTGACTTTGTATGCAAAAGACTTGAAAAAAAAATATTATAAAGATTAAATGGACAAATGATGACAAAAAAGTAAGCCCGGAGTTTCTTTCTGCCTTTTCTCTTCGGCTAGTCATCGCTTAGGTAGCTAGTGAAAGGCTGGTAGGTTAGCTAGGTTAGGGCCTGTAGTGTCCTCACCGGTGAGGATCGCGACGCGTTCCTTCCATTATTTTATTATTATAAAAATGATTGTTTCTTATTATTTTATTTTTATCTTCTCTTTCCTGCCAGCCCGAGCTTGGCTTCTTTATTTATTTTTCATTGATTTTACTCCCTATAAAAATGTCTGTAGTTATATAAGTGACTTTTTGTAATAATTATTATTATTAATTTAATGTATCTTGACTTATCATAAGTGCAACTATGTTCGCCTACGTGATGAATAAACTATTTTATTTTATTTAAGGCTCATTATGTCCAGTAGTTACACTGGCTACAATGTCCTTCAAACCGAAACACAACAGTGCATGCACACTGTTGCTTGGCGGTAGAAATAGACATTGCGGTGGTACCCACCCAGGCGGCCTTTTACATAATGAGAGACCTACCACCAGTAACATATATATCGCAGGACCCCCCCCCATGTGCAAGCTATAGCTACATTAGCTACGCCCGTGCTTGGCAGTGAGTATCTTTTTGGCTTACAAAATAATTAACAATCTGTGAGCTCAGGCTTCGTAGAGCGTCATCGCTGTAACTCATATGTATGTGACGTTTTGTCGCTGATTTGCCGATTCTTATAATATAGCTTGATGATATTTTCTGCCGTGTGTTATAATTCGCAGGCGAAATTTCTAATTCCATTCAAATCAATATAATAAATACTGTCTTAATATTTAAAAGATCAGAAAAAGAAATAGAGAGAAGTAATTTTATTACGCGCAAAAAATTTACTATTGTTTAATTTAAACAAAATTTCAGTACTTTCCTTCATACTAATGTACAAAATCGAATCAAGTCCTTAAGATGTAAAATTAGATGCTCTCCGAGTTGGAACTCGTATCGACACACTAGAGAAAGAACATAGTAAGGCATTTTTCCAAAATTTTAGAGACAGGAATTTTGGTAGGTACATAGGTAGTGGTCTTAGACAATAATTATAATATTATAAATGCGCATTAAGAAAGGATTTCCGAAAAATCAAAGGGTTAAAAACGAGGTAAGTCTTCTTAACGAATTATTTGAAGTTAGATAATATTATGCAACTTGGTGTAGTGCAAGTAGACGATAGCCTAGTTGGGAATGGAACGGTCTGCCGAGACAATGCCTGGAGGTTCAAAACCCAAGGCACACCTCTGGCTTTTCGAAGTTACGTGTGTATTATTTATCAATTATCGATGGCTTTAACAGTGAAGGAAAAGATCGTGAGGAAACCTACATACCTGAGAATTCTCCATTAAAATCTCGAGAGTATGTGAAGTCTGCCAACCCGCACTAGGCCAGCGTGGTGGACTGAGGCCTAACCCCTCTCAGTAGTAGAGGAGGCCCGTGCTCAGCAGTTGGCAGTATATAATAATGGGCTGATTGCATTGCATTGTATTGCAACTTGGTGTGTTGACAATATAGTAACTTTTTGTGCTATAGAAGTTACTCATGGCATGACAAAAATATATGGGAATGCACCAGTGTTAGATTTGTTAAAAAGCCTTATGGCCACAGCCTAAGGGTAGCATAATTTCAAGAAGGGGCGGTATTCGGGCGTATCTAGACAATTCCGTCACGGCATCCCCTGCCTGTCGTAAGAGGCGACTACATCGGGCTTAGAGAAAGTCGCGGGGCGAGCAGTGAGGGACTGCTCACTCCAATTCAAGTAACTTCGAGGTGGACGACAATGCGGGTGGTCGGTCTCCCGCTGTCGTAGACGCCACAAGCGTCCTTTAGAGTTTGGGGGCATCTGAGTCCTCTGGTATAGAGAAGGGCCGCAATGCGGCATCGCGCAGGGGCGGTCCCGTGCAGATATCTTAGTGCAACAAGATACCCCGGGGCCGTCCCGTATGCGCCGAAGAAGGCCACCGCGGGTTTTGGTTGGTATGCCGGTGTAGGGTGTACATAGGGCTAGGGACTCGGTCAAATGCTCGCTTGGATGATGCTATGTCGACATTTGGGAGTACCCAAGTATCGACATTGGACTGTAAGACCGGTGAAACCAACATAACCGGTCCACTGACCCCCCAGTGGTGGTAGCGATAACGCGTTGTTACCCCGCGAAAAAAAAAAAGGGAAAAAAAGATCTCTGCCTTTTTGCTCCCGCTAAAAGGAGCATGCAGACGCGGAGTGGCCTGTGCTTAGACAGTGTAAATACCTATACTGATGTAAGGTGTTTACGTATATCTAAAAAGACATAAATAAAATAAAACAATGACAATCTGTCACTATTTTGTTTTATTTTAGATTTTTGGAACGAAGTTCCTTATTGCGCGTTGTGAAAGGGGGCTGGACGGAAAGTTGTCACGACACTTTTTGCTATTATCTTACTAATATGAACCTTAAATACAATGCGTAGAAGCTATAATTCTTGAAACGAGTATATTTTTATTTATTTTATTTATTAAAGTCATTAAAACCATTTCTTACTAATCTAAAATGAACCTTAAATACATTGCGTAGAAGCTATTTCCCCAGCGTTGGCACGGCACGAGTACAAAAGAATCGAACGTAACATTTTCTTTTTTCAAATTTTGTTCATTTATTCCACAGAACTATAGCTTGTTATAGTTCTGTGATTTATTCTACTTTGGTTACTGACATTTATCAATAACAAGACAAAACGTGCTTTGCTCGCGTTTAAAAATCTACTTTATGTGGTAAGCGTAAGATCGAATTTGTGTTTAGTCAATCAAAATTTGTGATAAAAATGCTATGCAATAGCTTTACCGCGGCAATTTCCGAGTGCCACACGTATTTATTTGTTTTTTTCTCTAGAAACTTATGTATTGGAACGGAAATAGGAAAATATTTATATATTTATATATATACACACTCTGTTATATAAATAAAATTTTATTACAATTCCTTCACTAATTAATCGCGAAAGGAACTTCGTTCCATCCGGGTGTCCCTTGACACCTCTCATTGCTTTTTTTTAAATTAACAGTATTCATGATCGTACTTTTCAAATTCAGTCCATTGATATATAAGTGTTTTTTTTGTGTATCAATGATTCAGTCCATGAAAATTGTAGTGTTGTACTTTATAGTAACAAAATCTATACTAATATTAAAAAGCTGAAGAGTTTGTTTGTTTGTTTGTTTGTTATTCCTCCTTATTGTCCTATTATTGAAAGAATTTTCAAAATCGGTCGAGTAGTTCCTGAGATTAGCGCGTTCAAACAAACAAACTCTTCAGCTGTATAATATTAGTATAGATTGGAATTGAATAGTCACCGTCTGAACTTAGCCTAAAGGTTATATCTCATTACCATCTCGCCGTGCATCATGCATACGGTAATTGCCGTGTACGCGGAGACACTGCCTAGCAATAAATAGTCCACCAGTTTACAACTAATAATATGGGCTATAGGGCCGATAATGGTGGCAATCCCTGTCACGAATACAGGGTGCCTACTATGAATTGCTAATTCCAAAAGTAGTTTATTCAATACCGAAATCTAAATCTTTGCAGTGTAGCAATTGTCTGCTAAGCTTCTTATTTGATTAAATATAGCTACATCGGACAGCTCTAAGTACATCCCTGTTTAAATACAGTGTTAGTGTTGAAATCGAATATTACGTTTTCTTATTAAAATTGAACGGGTACAGGTATTATTATCCAAGTTTCTCTAGATGCTAATTACGAAATGATAAGTACCTAATTCCAACGTATCCTGGAAAGGAACAGTCAACGAATTAACAAGAAAAAATAAATTTTATAAACCATTTATTTAAAAAAATATTACAAAACATCATAAAATCTAAAACCATTACATCTAACCATTCTTCGATACAAATAATTGGACCAATTTATTTGTCTATAAGTATAACTAAGTACAATATAAATATCCATATTCCCTGATTCAGTATTCTAATTTATAATAATTTACGCATGGTAATGATATTTTAATTGTAATTTACTTTGAAGTGTGCAATAATTGTGAAACAAAGTAAGGCATTCAGATTGTCCCCTCGCAATTAATATTATAGAAAAATATTAAACTACTTTGTTTTTTTTACACTCAAGTCATAAAAGATACAAACTAGTCATTATGGGACACGCTAATTATTTTTTCTTAGAAAAAGTGGTGTGTGCTTAAATTCTGAAGTTTTTCAGTAATTTATATATTCGTCAACATTAATGAAATTCAATTATGTAAATTTGAGTGTTGTTTGACTTTATTAACCTCGCTCGTAGTAAAGTGACATTTAAATTCAGAACTAAAAACAAAACTGAGTGAGCCATGTTTTAATATATTCAACTATTTCATCAATAAATTAGAAATTCCGAAACACGACATACATTTAGCATAATATGAAATATCAATTTATTAGGTTATTTTCGACCACGCTTTTGCCACAATTATTGCCTAGTTCCAAAGACCAATATTACAATGTAAAGCTGTATTTTTCCTTTTATAAATAATTAATTTATCATTACCATACGTTTAAACATTCTGTGTTATAACGAAGTGACGGCAAGCCGAGGGGGCAAGACTCATGAGCAATCGATTTTGTTGGAATATCCGGGTTACTAAGTGTAGTAACTATTAAATTCATCGATTTCCTTCTTATATTTTTAGAAATATATTACAATACTACTTATAAACTGTTTTATGATATGCCTTAAATCGTCACATAATGATGATAAAATTTTAAAAAATATCAATTATATTTGTGTTTAATTTTCAATGTTTTCTTAATTTTCATATATTTTTTTACTTATAACACTTTTAATTGAGAAACTTACATATTATTCGTTTTATGAAATGGGTTATTTTCTTAAATACATTATAAGATATAAATAAAAAATAATGAACTTAAAAAACTTTTACGATGCGAAAGTCTTTGAGCAACATTTTATGGGAATATAAAGATGGAAAATGAAGGAATATGCGTGAAATAATTTGGAATGTTCGAAGTGCAGCAGCAGCAGTGTGCATGCACTGTTGTGTTTCGGTTTGAAGGACATTGTAGCCAGTGTAACTACAGGACATAATGAGACTTAACATCTTATGTCTCAGGATGACGAGCGCAGTGGAATGCCTCACAGTACTTTGTAACTCAAGGTGCTGGATGGTGTTGCTACTGTTTATGGGTGGTCGTATCGCTTACCATCAGGCGAACGGCATGCTCGTCTCGTCATTCAATGCCATAAAAAAAAAAAAAAAAAGTATTATAAGCAGGATAGTCGATTTAAAGCGTTTTTATTAAAAACAATTTGCGTCACTTTTATCATTTCTTGGCATCCCTATATCGGACGAAACTCATCAGATCTTATTACACATCAATATATTTGGTAAAAATATTCTTTTGCATTTTCGTATACAACAAAATTACATTATACAGACACCCAATAATAAATATTTTTTTATAATATTTGGGCTGGTTACACTCAATATTTTAGTCATTACAATTTATTGGCAAGTATATACAATTTCTGTCAAAAATGTTAACTTTTAGGTGTGACATCACAAATGGTAACAGTAGAATTACCAAAGTTATCACATAAATATCACAACTGTAAAATACATATTTGTTCTTAACAACGTCTAAAAATATATACACATTTTATTGATACATAAGAATGGTTTATTTGGTCACTATTTCCGTACAGAATATCGATAAAGGCACTTCACTGTTCATCGATACACAATAGATGAAACCGTTTAAATAAATTATTGTCATGATAAATGATTTAAAATGAAAACGTCTGATTATATAATAACTTTTATCTAGTTTTTATTTTCGTTCGTCATCATTTGCGCCATGCCAGTCTACAGTCGATACATTTTTATCGACAAATTAATCGATGTGCAATTATAAATTTGTCGTACACTCACATTGAAAACTTAGATACATTTAAAAACATTTAAAACAGAACCTTGTTTACGCAGTACTAAGGTTCCAACTTGATATATTTGGTAAATAAATTTATATTCACACGGCAATACGCAAATGGCGACATTATTCCGCCTAATAAATATTCGAATAATTACAATTCCATTTATCACATTTACTGCGTACGTATATTACTTACTACGTGATTCGGTACTTTGTCGAGCCATTTTCAACAATTTTATCGTTTTTTTTAATAATTTTAGAATATATATGTGTATTTTTCTTATAACCTGATCTGCTTAAATACTTATATCAAATATTAAAACGTATAAAATCTGCTACCTATCTTTTACGACAAAAGCATCTTAAAATATCGATAAACGTCAAACACATCTCTAGTACTATAAACCTATCACAATATTATTATCGATATGTAAAGACATCGATATATCGATATGTAAATCAAGATCATCGAAAAATCGATAACACGACAAAGTACCGACGCGTTACCTAAATACAACTTATGTGGTGGCCTTGAGTTTCCAGCGCAAGAACAGGAAGGCAGATATGCGGAGGACAAGGAATATGAGACAGAGGGCTGCGATGTCCAGGGTGATGTCCGCGTCACTCATGTCCAACTCTTCGAGAGTGGTGACGGGATTCTTGAAGTGGCAATACGGCTGCAAAATAGAAGTTTTTAGTATCGATATTAGGAAATGTTTTTAAAATTATTTTGCAGGATTCTTATAAGTATGGTTGAAGCCTTTTAGTATCTTTACCAAATTCTATTCAAATTCACTAATTTCTTCGAGCATTCAAGTCAATAAAGTACTTTCACTACGGTATCAGCAGAAAATAATCACCTAAAGCGAACATATTTTTTAGCTTTTTTATACTCTTTTATATAACAATCTAAAATGTATAATTTCTATAACTAGACACTATCTACAGATAGCACATACCTGATGACACTGCAACTTGGGCCTGTTGAACGAGTAGGTGGCCAGCGCCGTGCCCTCGAACCCGTACCGGATGTACGAGAGATACGTGATCCAGCGCAGGTACACCGGGATCGCGTTGAACGACACGAAGAACCCGCTGAACAACAGGAACGGCACCGACATCACTGGCGCCAGGAACACGCCGTTCTACAAACATACATACCTGGTGTTACGATATATTTAGATAGACTTCTGCTCGCGGCTCCGCCCGCGTGAATGAGTTTTTCCGGGATAAAAGTCCCGCTTTATATTTCCCCGGGATAAAAAGTAGCCTATGTTACTCGCTGATAATGTAGCTTTATATTGGTGAAAGAATGTTCAAATCGGTCCAGTAGTTTCGGAGCCTATTCAATGCAAACAAACAATCAAATCTTTCCTCTTTATAATATTAGTATAGATCAGTGCTTCCCAAGCTATGGGTCGCGACCCACCAGTGGGTCGCAAGGGAATATTGGGTGGGCCCTGAGAAATTGAACAATATATCAACCGTCCGACACAACAATCGGGAGGCCAATCATGGACGAGAAAAGTAACAAAATTCTCGAAAAAAGTATCAAAAATTAATTCGTGATAGCCAAGAGGTGGGACCAGAATTTGGAAATTTTTGTTAGGTGGGTCGCTCATTCAACTTTGGGAACCACTGGTATAGATACATTTTCCGCCCGGATAGCGACCATGAGGTGTTAAAACCCGATAGTGGTCCAGGTAAGTGTAACGCGTTTCGGGAGCAGCCTGTGTATATCTAGTTTAAACACTGACGGGGGATAATCATTGTTCGTCAGTCGACACTCTATCAGGATCTCTCTCCGCTTACCATCAGGTGCTGTGGGGTCACTTTAACGAGAGCATATAAAAAAATATATATAATATATAAAAAAAAAATATAATAATAAAATAGGTAGGTATAGATAATGCCATCCACGATGACGCGCCTAACTAATTTTTCCTAATCGCTTACAGTACAAGTGGCTTGTGGTTTAATTCTGTAAATACACACTAAATATCTATGAATTTATATATACTACGATAAATAATTAAAGACTTCTTAACCCGCGAAATCCTCTCTCAAAAATTAGTAGCGCGCGTCCACATGAAATTATCTATAGCGTCAGCTTTTCACTTTTCAGTAGGTCTATAATCTATATATCGCACCTTTAGAATGAAAACGACACAATTCAAAACAACCAAAAATTTAGTTATCGTCATAAAATTACTTAAAACTGGTCCCTTTTTTTATAAAAATATAATATAAAAGGCCCGATATAATAGGTTGGTCCTTTTCCCGCTTGAATATGGCTGTGTTTGAACTATTGTTGTATTGAGAACTTCATTTTAAGTTATTTTATGAAGATAATTCAATTTTCGATTTTTTTGAATTGTATCGTTTTCGTTCTAAAGGTGCGATATATAAAAATCATATTGTTGGTTAGCTATTTGAAGAGGTAACTGATCACTTTACGCCGTGAGCGTTACGTCCCATGACCTGATAGGTGGCGAGCCTATCGCCATACATACATACATACACACTCACGCCTTTTATACCCTAAGGGGTAGGCAGATGCGCAACTAGGGCACCCACTTTACGCCGAGCGCATTCCGTCCCACGATGTAATAGAGGGCGAGGCTATCGCCACGTGGGGCACAATTTCAAGACCCTTTTAAACAAGGAGCGAGCCAATTGCTATTCAGCGAGCACAGTCCCAGAGTCCGGGCTTATACTGACTACTTCATAACAGAAAAATACCTCCCTCTAACTCAGGGAGAAACCCGGAAATGCAGCACGGCAGTCGTACCGCGTAGGCAATAAAACTGTGGTGGTCTACAATACACATATATACATTGTAGTATTGTAGTGTAATATAAAGGGTATCACAATAAAACCCCATGCAAAATCCCAATATATCGAGGACATATCCACGATTCCTCATTCGATTATGATTCCTCATTCCTGATGACAAGGTTCTTATTTCCCGTGCTATAAAAATAGATCCAGTTGACATACGTAGTCTTGTCAATGCAGACGGTCTTTGAGAAATCTATAACCACCCAACTAAGTAATGTTGGCAAATAATTATCGATAACTCAGTATCGATATCGATACACACCTGCACATTCATAGCCGCCCCCACCACGAGTCCGACGCTCTGCGCCACAAACGATATGAGCAGGCATGAGGAGAGGAACATCGCGAACCGGAACCAGACAGGCGGCTGTGACGTCAGCAGGTACACTATCACCACGTAGATCACGCAGAATATAGCCTGGAAGATGAGATGTGTGAATTAGACGTGATTAGATTAGGCTACTGACTTGTTTCGTATATTCGTATATTGTTTTGTTTAATATATTTCTTTGCATCCTCATGGATATACGAAATTTTCAACACTAAACTAATATAATATACAATTCAAATTATAAAAAAATAATTAAAGGAGACCATCTTTGCCATACAAACTTGAATCGATAAAAATCAGGAATAATTATATACCCTTCATTGGCTCTCCAACAAATCTAATATTAATAATAATTTATGAAGAAGCTCATTACATTATAAATTAACTAAAAATACTGTACAAATACAGATAAAATATGTGAATTACCTGGAACGGTATATCGGAGACAGTGATGGCTAGATAGTATGACCGCAGCGAGTACCACCTGTTGAAATGTTCTTTCACAAGCACCGGCATCTCCAGAGGGACTGGAACAAATAACAGATTAATTAACATAGTCGATTAAACAACACTAACGCAAATTGACACACGTTGAATACATACTTGGGTTCCGTTAATTTTTAGTTTACGTCAGACATTTTGTAACAGAGAAATACGTGCGAAAACGTATGCTTAATCAATAAATAATAATAATTATCGATAACATCAATTAGAGCAAAGTAAACAATTGATCGAATACCTCTAATCGATTTCCACGAATTAACTATTTCACAAACAATCGATCCTTCAAATCGATTCATCAATGCCCTTAGAACACAATCGATTCATAAAATCGATTAAACAATACCCATAGCATGCCAATTTAACAAACACACAATCGATTAAATCGATACTCACAGCTAAGTATAGTGATGGTCATCGAGGTGTACATGAGGAACAGCATGTTGAAGAACAGGAAGCCGAGGTTTGAGAGCACCTTAGATCCGTCGTCGCCGATGTCGTAGTACAGCGCTCCGATCAGGAATCCGACCAGAATGTGCGCGAATAGACGGAGGTACATCAGGGTCTGGGGCATGAAAAATATTTAATTAATAAAATTCTTTATTATGACTGACTGACTAACATACAATGTACAGCAGTGTAGAGCACATTTTTTGTTCAACTTCATCTACCTTCCATTTCTACTCCGGCATACACACTGGCAAATAAAGGCAAATCCAGTAATCATTTCAAATTAGTCCACTACAATCTAGGATACTGACCCAATCTCGTCTGCTGAAGAGCAACGTCCTCTTCAGCACGACCCAGAACTGCGTGAGCTCTGACGTGGCGTAACGCCGTGGAGATCCATCCGTTCCTAGTAAAGCCACTTCGGCGTTGTCCTGCTTTTCAGTCTCCATATGTACAACCAGCCCACCAGGCTCACCTGAGAAATAAAAATCAGTTAAAAAAAATGCTGCGTCATCATCATTACCAATATCGGAAGGCCTACTGCTGAAAGCATTTTTTTTTCCGCGGGGTAAAGACGCGTTATCGCTACCACCACTGGGGGGTGAGTGGAACGGTTATGTTGGTTTCACACGGTCTTACAGCCCAATGTCGACACTCGGGAGTATAGCATCATCCGAGCGAGCATTGGACCGAGTCCCTAATACTATGTACACCCTACACCGGCATACCAACCAAAACCCGCGGTGGCCTTCTTCGGCACATACGAGACGGCCCAAGTGTATCTTGTTGCACTAAGATAGCTGCACGGGACCGTCCCTGCGCGGTGCCGTTGCGGCTCTTCTCTATACAAGGGGGGCTAAGATGCCCCCGAACTCTAAAGGACGCTTTTGGCGTCTACGACAACGGGAGACCGACCACCCCGCATTGTCGTCCACCTCGGAGTCGCTTAAATTGGACTGAGCAGCCCCCCGCTGCTCGCCCCGCGACTCTCTTAAAGCCCCATTTAGTCGCCTCTTACGACAGGCAGGGGATGCCGTGGCGGAACTCTCTAAATGCCCCCGGACCACAGGGCACGAGGCGCTGGTCAGTCGTCCACCCGGCGCCGCCTACGTCTCCTCTGGCTACGGGCGGGATCGTTCTGCTCACGATCCCGCCCGGCGCTCTCCTTCCGCGAGATGACGCACTCGTAGAAGGAGACCATCGCTCGCCAAGACCTCCAGCCGCCAACCATGGCAGACACCACGGCCGGCAGCGAGAGGTCTCCTCCGACGACTGCTCTTAGAGCGCTACGTAGATCCCAGGCTGGGCACTCCTCGAGAGTGTGTTGGACAATATAGTATACACCATCACCAGCAGCATCTATTACTGAAATAGACCTCCTTCAAAGAATACCAGGTCAATTTATAAGAACATAGTACAAAAAATAATGAATCTTAAGGAACTTTTAAACCTAATCAACCTTTCCATACAAAGCAATGCAAATAAAAACATCTCACAGTTCCTTAATATTGTCTGTAACATGTGAGAAGGACGCGGTATAATTGCTATGACATTCTCATTAAACAGCACGATGCAAGGTTCAACAGTCAAGGTAACCAGAAGATAATATCGTACATGTATGGTAATTGTGATTGGCAATGGGCTTTTGTGTTTTCCCTCTTATAAAAAATGTACATAGTGCTAGCTTTATAATGTAAATTGTACAATGTTTTTTCGATGGCCTAATCTATGTTAAATCAAATTCCTATCCTTATCCTTAAGGATCGAAATTAATTCCAACTAACTAGTCGTGAATTTCTAGTGTCTTGTTAAAAAAAAACTGTATAAAAATCAATAATGCTTTAAACGTTCACTATATGAGCATTCTTAGCAAGAGTATGTGTTTTACAACTGCCTACCCTTTCAACGATACATGCGTAACGTTATTGCTAGGCTTCATAATTATTTCTGCATGGAATTTCTAAAATCGTGCTAAATATTTTGAGCAAAATTTCACTGTATGGTATTACTGGACACATTAACAGATTTAAAGAGTTGCCACTTAACGTCCTACGAATTGGGCGACTGTGGTAATTGAGCAAATCCAAACCCTTTATTAAGCGTGGGTAGGTACTTTATATTAATGACAATTTGTGTATCAGATTTCTTTTTACATTTACTAGAATATATTACACTAAAAAGTCTATCAAAATGTATATATAGTCTGTTCACGAGACGGTTCCAGAAGTTTAAGTTAATATCTAACAGCCTATATCTATTGTATTTGATGTTATTCTACAATTTCTCATGTAATTCCGTGATAACCATAACTAAGTGTAGTACAACAGATGTGCTGAACCAACATTTAAATTAGCAAGAAAACTTGCAGAGGTTGTCTTCCGCAAGCGTTTTTGCAGGGTAAACAATTACGGCAACCTTAATTCTATAAATTTTGTAGCTCGCAAGACTTGCGGCAAGTCGCATGTGTGCAGAATTATTGAAATATTTTTTTTATTGCATAGAATGACGAGACGAGCATGCCGTTCGCCTGATGGTAAGCGATACGACCACCCATAAACAGTAGCAATACCATCCAGCACCTTCAGTTACAAAGTACTGTGTGGCAATACACTGCGCTCGTCAACCTGAGACATAAGATGTGAAGTCTCATTAAAAAAACTTACTCACTTTAGTAAAATAAATCAAAGTGAAGATCATAAAAATTGTTCATTTAAATTCTATACAAGAAAATCGTCAAGGTATGCCATATATGTATGTATCACCGACCATCTGGTTTGTATGCACAGTCAGCAGCATAAATATCTGTACAAAATCAAAATTTCAAATCGCCTATATATGCGATAAGTTAAACTGAATCATTTTTTACTTCGTTTGAAGTGAAGTAAATCTCTTTTATTTTATTTTTCTGAAGAGAAAAAAAAGTTTAGTAAGAAAACAAAAGTATGTAGGCAATTTGAAATTTTTAATTTGTTCAGCTACTTATGCTGCTGACTGTACCTAAGGTTTTTGTACGAAATAATTATCATAAGCAATGTTTCGTATTCCATAAATACATGTTCATACAAATTAACACATCAATATATTTAGATAGCAAAGGGTAAAGTTAAAGTTGACGGGTATTTCCTACTTACGTCAACATTGTTTAAGAACATAATGCTCGTGAATAAAATTAAACTGTCTGTCATTTCGGAATAAAGACTTTTGAGCCAGTGCTATTATATTATGTATAGATTATGATCATTACAAACGTTATATTACAAAGGACATGCCCAAAAACGGGCCTAAAATTCTAACCAAGATGCTTTGTACATATTTGTATAGTACTCCCAAAAACTAGGCCTATGCTATAAATCTTATAATTTGAAAGTCCTCCGATGTTGAGATTTTATTTTCCTTAAAAACTACACTTAACATGAACGTATTTAAAAAAGTTTGTTATAAATGGAGGCGTCTAAAAATATTTTTTAATGGATCAAAGATCCATTTTTTTGCCCCTTTAATATCCATAAAGTTTAAGCCTGGTTGAATTTTGAGGCGCATCACCCATAAAAAAAGTGGATCTTCTTTGTCGTGAATTGTATTGTCCTAGACGTACCTTCATGGACCAAATTGACGTCCTCTTACGGATGGGTCAAATAAGGAGTTCTCGTAACCGACGAACATGTATAAAGAGACTGATGACTGTGGAAGAAGCGAAAGAGGTATGCTTGGATCGTAGCACTTGGCGTTCCTTAGTCTCTGCCTACCCCAATGGGAGAAAGGCGTGGGTTTAAGTAAGTAAGTAAGTGTATTGATGGGTACATCTTTTTCGGAAAATAATTTTCATGCGGGAATAGCCGTAGGATAAAGTCAATATAACATGAAAATAAAAAAAAAACTAAGTTACCACAGTCATACAAGCCCCTTTTTATGATGAGCCTATCGCTATATCGAGCATAAATTCCAGACTCCGGCCTGATACTGAGTAGAAAAACCCAATCTCCCTTTGCGCGACCCGGGATCGAACCCGAGACTCTGCAGCCCCTAATACAACTACGCAACCGAGGCAGTCCGGTCAGTCTAACAATATACCTAGGTAGAAATTCTCGAACTTTTAAGAATTTATTTTCAATCTCACCTTTAGAGACCTCATTAGCAGCATACTGCAAGATCCCGTTCTGCAAGTTCCCGCGCCCGTTGGACCCGTTCACCACATCAGCGAACTTCTCCTGGACTTGGCTGAGGTCGTTCTTGTCCCACTCCTTGCCAGCGTTCAGGGACACCTCCATGTCTTTCTTGTTGTTGTAGTTTGGAGTAGTCTCTGGGAACGGTTGGCCGTTTCTGGAAAAGGATTTTGGTCTTTGTATGGTGATAAATATGGGAGTGAGTGCTACCTGCTTCCATAGGTCGGTCTGAAAATTGTCTTGAAAATTGTCTTTTGGTAAGGATGTTGCTGGATGGAGACTGCATATCTTTAAGAGAGGCCTATTTTCAATAGTGGACATGCTGTTTCTCCATTATGGTGTTCATCATTTTTAACAAATATCATCATTTACTGGCTTATGCTCGCGTCTTCGCTCAGATCCATCTTGGGGTTCAAGCTTACACCGTACTAAACTTCATCAGTTTCCGTCCAGTACTTATGCCATGAAAGCATAACAGAGTTAATTACTTATTTATAAAATGAAGTATAGATATATCCTAACCACCTCACAAGCCCCAAACTTCAAACCCCACGTACCTGATATCATTCTTGCCGTTATTGATAGCCCTGACAAGCTTGCCGGTGTTGTCACCGTACTCGCCGCATGATACTTCGATGATAAACGAAGCCGGGTTGTGGTACGATGGACACTGCAGGTTCAGGCTTCCTAGCCACTCCACTGGTAAAGAAATACAGTAAATAAATCACACTGTAGGAAAATTACGTTAAATAAATCATACTTTATTCACTGCATTGAAAAAAATATTTATTTTATTGCAATTGTGTTCATATTTTGCCAATGTCAAGTTTGGGTTGTCTTTTTTATTATCTGTAGTATGTTGAAGTAAAGCAGTGGCTACCTTACCAAGAATTTATCGAGGAGTTTTGGCGGCAACAAAAAAAGCACTTGATTAGCACGATTATTTCAATTCACTTCATTTGAGCACTTTAATAGAACTATATTGGATAATATACCAGCATAATTATGCAATATAACACTAAGTATCACCAAAATAATGAATTAAACAAGAGCACCTCATGACACTTCCAAGTTCCGGCCAAAACTCGAAAAAAATATTAAAAATAAATCAGCCTGTAAATATTCTAGGGAAAACGTGCTGTTGGTACTTGTATCCGCCTGAATAGCGACCATAGTACGCAACGTGTTAAACCCGTCATAGTGGCCCACGTGAGTGTCGCATTCTGGGATCAGCCTGTGCATACCCGGTTCCAACAGCCCTCTTATTCTCTATGACAGTGTTAGCTCGTAACGCAGCCGCGTCACGTTAACTTCGTGTTATTAGCATTAAATGGTATTCTGTATGCCAATTTCCATAGTGATAAACGCGATGAGTTACGTTACGCGCTTGTTACGAGCGGTGGAAATAACGTGTGTTATAGCGAATAAGGGGGCTGGCCGGCATAACTGTGTCGACTGGCGAGGGGGCTATCATCTCTCGTCAGTCGACACTCTGTCTTGAACCTACACTACTTACGTCAGCTGCAGTAGGCTCAATTTGACGAGCCTGTATAAAACAACTTGATACCATGTAAACGTAAATTACCTAACTGCCCTTCAGATTTTTTGTTATTAGTTACTTATAAATGACTGCCTCGGTGTCGTAGTTGTATTACGGTACAACTGAAATGCTGAGGTCTTGGGTTCGATCCCCGGGTCGGGCAAAGTGATATTGGATTTTTCTATTCAGTATCAACCCGGAGTCTGAAATTTGTGCCCGATACCTATCACATCATGGGACGGAATACGCACGGCGAAAAGTGGGTGCACTAGTTGGGCCTCTGCCTACCCCTTCGGGGATGAAAGGTGTTGATGGTTCGTGAGTATGCGTAAAAACTAAATGTTGCAAACAAAATGTAAGTACGAAACAAAACACGAATTGTTATAAAAAGTTGATAGGTATAAATAAGAAAAAAACCCACTTCGAATGACCCATGTAAAAAATACCTTTTTATACAATTTTTAACTTATACCAGCGGTCGTAAGAAACCTGTTTTCAAAATTGAATATTAAGAACAAGTTTTCGACTTAACTACACTTCTAATTGAGTTTTTTAAATTATCATAGATTAGGTTGTTTAGTTTTTTCTTCGTGATAAGTGCTACAGTAATTAAGTATACTGGTGGTAGGTCTCTCATATGTGAGAGGCCGTCTGGGTGGGTACCACCGCAATGTCTATTTCTACCGCGAAGCAGCAGTGTGCATGCACTGTTGTGTTTCGGTTTGAAAGACATTGTAGCCAGTGTAACTACTGGACATAGTGAGACTTAACATCTTATGTCTCAGGATGACGAGCGCAGTGGAATGTCACACAGTACTTTATAACTCAAAGTGCTGGATGGTGTTGCTACTGTTTGTGGGTAGTCGTATCGCTTACCATCAGGCGAACGGCATGCTCGTCTCGTCATTAAACGCAATAAAAAAAATAAAAAAATAAAAGTATATTTCTTTTAGTGATTATAATTATTAGCCTTGATATAAAATCACGAAAAATTATTTATTTTTTCTTGTTGCATATTCACGATTGATGCTGCATAATTAGCATACAGTGACACTAAATATTTATTTAATATGTTTATATGCCAGCTAATGAACTAAAGAATGCAGGAAGCCGTTGCATTTTTATTAAAAAAATAGTTGCTGGCCCGATGGTAGACGCCACACAACTGTTCCTTAACAGCAACACCACCCAAAACATTGAAGTATAAATATAGGCGTTTTAAAATGGAACACAGTCATGCTTATACACAGTTGTTTGCGGGAAAATAGACAAAACAGTTACTAAACCGATAATCTAGCTCGATTCGTTATTATCAAAAATATACTCCAATAATATAGATTGTAAAAGGGTTACAAAAGGTTGAGAAGTTCTCTGAATTTCGAAGGTATGTGAAGTCTGCGAACACCCACTAGGCCAGCGTGGTAGACTAAGGCCTTAACCCTCTTAGTTGTAGAGGAGGCCCGTGCTCAGCAGTGGGCAGTATATAATACAGGGCTGGTATGGTATGGTAAAGGGGTTACATAGTATAAACCACAATTACAGACTTACTTGCAGAGCTATTAAAATTTACTCAGATAGACTTACCCAATCTCCCCGTGCTCCCCTGATACACGCACTGCCCATCCGCAAGAGTGTACAAATGATCGAACATCTCAAACAATCTCGCAGAAGGCTGATGGATGGTGCAGATGATAGTCCTGCCGCCCCTCGCCAGGGTCTTCAGCAAGGATATACACTGGAAGCAGGAGGAACTGTCCAGCCCTGATGTGGGCTCATCGAAGAACATTATAGGCGGGTTGTTCACCAACTCCAGGGCGATGGAGAGACGCTTCTTCTGACCGCCTGAGAGGTTGGAAGTCATTGTCTTGTGGTGTTCCGAGAGGCCTAACGTTTCGAGGATCTCTTGGATCTGTAACAACAATGAAGAGTTACGACCTTATTCATAAACAGTTTATAAATCTATTGTAGTTATAGAATGTTTTGTCTTCTTCCTTCAAACTCAATTCAAAATTCGTTCGAAGAAGATAAAACATTCGATCACTAAATTAGTTTTATAAACTGTTTATGAATAAGGCCATTAGGTTGCAAGGCTTTTTTTCATATTATAGTACCGGCACGCTATGATGGCCGTTTTGACAGATTACAATAGTGAGGTGAAGTCTCAATTCATTATCGAAAAATATAATTAAATGCGACTCGCTGGAGATAGAAGTTGTGCTGGTCAGCGATCCTATAAACGATGATTGTCGTATAATTTTTATGGATTTTACTAATGAAAAAACTATAAACATATTTATCATAATGAAAAGATAATTTTACTTTTCATAAATCCATAAATGTTCAACATGTATTTTTATTCGCAATTATTATTAATTTAAAATTGCCATTATAAAATAAACAAGTCGTAACTACCACAATGATTACGTCGTAGATATTAGCAATTATAAAACTTCTTCATTTCGAAATTCACTAACTTAACTTTCCCCACTTTCTTCAGTCAATTTCTGTTGAAATACCATAACACGCAGTCACTATGAATAATGTTTGTGAGAAGACTCTGACTCCCGAGATACAGTTAACACTGGTTCGGGAGTCATGGGATTCAAAATAAAGAGCACATTTATGTAATTGTGGCAATAAAGATTGATTTATTTACTTTACATCACAAAATACGACGTATCTACTGCGCTTGAGTAATTTAACATGAGTGTGTCAAAAGGTTTTAAGATTTTAATAAAATTCTTGATGAGTAAACTATTTATAGCTATGCGCATAGATGATTGGGATTTGGGCATGAAACAGATTTAGTAAACAGAAAAATTATACATAAATTCCTTTATAAGACACAATAATAATCCCTTCCAAGCCGATTTCGGCCACGGCGGCCAATCTCAACGGAGATCAGCCAGGTGCGCAGGAAATATTATAGTGCACAAGTGTGTGCGCAATACACAAGTGCACTCACTATTCCTTCACTCTCATAGTCCGGTGAGACGGCAATCCGACATGACCGGAGAGAGATCAGGCGCAGGACCAACGGCTTTACGTGCTTTCCGAGGCACGGGGGTATCACACCGCCAACTTCCTGACTCCGAGCTCCGACTGAGTAATTTTTAAGATGGAAAAACCCAGTCACAATGTTTTTGGCCCGACCCAGGATTAGAACCCAGGACCTCAGCACAAATCTTGTGTCGTATCTGAAATTCTGAACCACAAGTAGAGAGAGAGAGAGAGTTGAAATCAATAGTCGCGCCTCTGCCTATCCCCACCGTGATTAAAAAATGGCGTGAACGTGTATTCACATCCCACTTGTATATGCAATAACCGAGGGCTACACACAAACTGCCTCGGTGGCGTAGTTGTATTGAGTACGCGTTACGAATACGATTTGCGCGCTGAGGTCCTGGGTTCGAATACTGGGTCGGGCCAAAAACATTGTGACTGGGTGGGTTGTTCCATCTCAAAAATTACTCAGTCGCAGCTCGCAGTCGGAAAGTTGGCGGTGTGATTCCCCCGTGCCTCGGAAAGCACGTAAAACCGTTGGTCCTGCGCCTGATCTCTCTCCGGTCATGTCGGATTGCGTCACACCGGACTATGAGAGTGAAGGAATAGCGAGTGCACCTGTGTATTGCGCACACACTTGTGCACTATAATATCGCCTGCGTACCTGGCTGATCTCCGTTGAGATTGGCCTCCGTGGCCGAAACTGGCTAGGAGGACTACGTCTTTTTTTTACACACAAAAATAATATATTATAACCGAAATATAAATTCATGCAAATGTATGCGGAAGAAACATTACTAATATCGAGATTTAAATATTATGATCAAAATACATAATTTTATCACATGACGCGACAAACATTCTGGCTAAATTAACAGATAACAATAAAAATACGTCACTTATTTTTGTTTACAATAAAAACAACGAACAAGCAATCAATCTCGTCACCGACCAGTTTCTCGACCTTTATATTGTAATTGGTACAATTAAATACATAATAAAGAAGCATTTTTAACGTTTCAAGCTTATGTTCGACATATTATAACTACATCTTTTTCAAACGTGGGGGGGGACTCTTACATTATTTATTTATTTGTATTTTTCAAATATGCAGAATAAATTTGGCCAGATTTTATAAACTACGCCCAGTCTGGCGTTAACTCACTTGTGGAATCGAAACTTTGGCGATAGAACACTGAACAACCCACGCAAAGTATTGCCCGGTCTTGGAATCGGGCTCAAAACCTCACGGTTCAAAGCCAAGAACGCTGTCACTAGACCAATCAAACGACTCCGGATAGGTATTGTGAAATTCGAATTCGGGTCACCAAAAATTCCTATAATTTAATATCTCTTACCACTTCCTCCTTATCAGCTCGTGAGGTAGCGCTGGGTAGCTTTAGAGAGGTGGCCACCGCCATAGCTTCCTCTACGGTCAGGTTGCCGTGCAGCTGGTTATCCTGCATGATGTAGCAGGACAGCTTGCGGAAGCTGGATAGGTTGCGCTCCATACCGTTCACTGTTATACTGCCTTCCATGCCTGATGTCCTAAGGAAGAAAGCAGTTGTTAATATTGGAATAAAGTCAAGATACGATTATGTTCTAGAAACAGGCAAGGCAGTAAAAGTTTGTATAATTATGGCAATTTTGATATTTGTACCTGCAATTGTCAAGGGTATGCAGTTCTCTTTTTACTCGACATTATAATATACATGCTACTAATATAAGGTAAAAACACTGTTTCGATTAAGTTATTTAAAACTAGCTGTTGCCCGCGGCTCCGCCCGCGTGAATGAGTTTTCCCGGGATAAAATTCCCGCTTTATATTTTCCCGGGATAAAAAGTAGCCTAAGTTACTCCTTATTACATCAGCTACCTGCCAATAAAAGGCCCGTCAAAATCGGTCCAGCCATTTCAGAGATTAGCCGGAACAAACAGACAGACAGACGGAAAGACAAAAATTGTAAAAAAAATTATTTTGGTGTAGGTACCGTATATATTTTCATATACATGTAGTAAAAAACGGTTATTTCAATATTACAAACAGACACTCCAATTTTATTTATATTATTATGTATAGTTGTCGCATCTGTCGCATGTGAAACATGACATAATGATAAATTACGTGCAATTTTTAAAATTACCTCTACCGGCATACTAATTTCGGGTGGCAATTACTGGTTTGAGTATAATAGTTTGGTGAACGATACAAAAATATTATTTGATTACGATCAGAGCTCGGAGGCAACCAAATATTTTTATATTAAACTTTAAAAAATGATTTATAGATTCTGTAAAGATAGGTTTCAGACCATTTGGTATCGACTGACAGTATTTATTCATCAACGTACATTGGATGCTATAGACTAAATAAACAAACACCCACGAACAAAGGCGCATAGCAACCTCTATTGCGATAAAACGAACTGCGAATTATATTTATCTTATGGATAAGACATTCATATACAAGCTTTGTTCGCAAATAGCGGATATAATCCAAGAATGTCGCTTGAAGATAGTATTACGAAGACCCTATAGCTGCTAATCATACCATCTACATGTACAGCATCACGCCTTTTTACTTTTCCAAGGGTAGGTAGAGGTGTTATCACACCCATGTTTGGGCGTATGCTACGACGCTGTAAAAGAGGGGCACAATTACCGGCCACAATTCCAGACTTCGGGTTGTTGCTAAGCAGAACAGCCCTATGTCACTCGATCCGACCCGGAATCGAACCCAAGGAGACCTCGGAACGGCAGTCATACAGCAATATAATTACGCCACGGAGACAGTCAATATTACGAAGACGCTAGCTGCTAATCACACCTATGGTTTTAATATTTAGCGCGTATCATTTTAAGTATCAAATTAGTGGATATTCCATAAGACATCAGCTGCAAATATAGTCTTACTATTGCACCTTATTGAGCGTGAAAATTACTCCAGGCTTTAAACTGAGTGTCAGTGAGTGAAATAACTACTGGTGGTAGGTCTCTCATATGTAAGAGTCCGTCTGGGTAGGTACCATCGCAATGTCTATTTCTACCGCCAAGCAGCAGTGTGAATGCACTGTTGTGTTTCGGTTTGAAGGACATTGTAGCCAGTTTAACTACTGGACGTAATGAGACTTAACATCTTATTTCTCAGGATGACGAGCGCATTGGAGTGCCACACAGTACTTTGTAAATCAAGGTGCTGGATGGTGTTGCTACTGGTTATGGGTGGTCGTATCGCTTACCATCAGGCGAACGGCATGCTCGTCTCGTCATTCGATGCTATAAAAAAATATATAATAATAATAATCTCTTTACAATATTTTAGAATTATTTTCTGTCCGTCCATCTCTCTGTCTGTTTGTTTGTTAGCGCACATCTCCGAAATTACTAAACTGATTTCTATAAAAATTGGTATGGAGATATTTTGAGACCCTTGGAAGGGCGTAGGCTACTTTTTATCCCACAACAACTCTTTCACGCGAGCGATGCCCCTAGCAAAAGCTAGTCTATAATATTATTATTAACATTCAGGGCCTGTTTCACAAGTTTAAAGTAAATTTTATTTGATAGGTATTGTATTACAGCTGATGTAGATAGTACTCAGTCTATTACCATTTGGGAGCGTAATTAGAGTGGGTATTTTGTATTTGGTCGGATTATACATTTATGTGACGAGTAGAATTTACTCAGAAGTTGTGAAATAAACCCTCAGTCTGGCGCATAACAGCTACTTTCCTAAAATCAAATTCTAAGGCGTTTAGGTCGATGTCGCACATCCAAAAAAATCTTTGATTATAATGAGCAACTTTATTTTACGAATAGGTACTTTACTCAAATTTAGTCTGTGGAATAATATGATCAGTTATAATTACTACTTACGAGTTAAAATTTTAAGTCACGTTACATTCATTTGTGATAATTTTCTCTTAAAATTCCCTCAGAAATACTGGAATATACCTAATTGTTTTTTCATTGATATTCCACTAGAAAATTGTAAAAAGCCAGGGAATGTAGATGAACAATAAAAGTAGAAAGTAACGGCACGGCTATAAGGTTTCTTATGTTTGTTCCAGTGGTTCATTTTATGGGAAATGTAACGGTTTTCAGTTACCACAATTTGAAGTATATTCATCCTATTTTATTTGAGACGCAATCTTGAAGTGAATTGTAAAAATAAAATAATTTAAAAATGTTTAAAAACAATGAATATTGGATCAGCGGGATTAAACTTAGTGAGGAAACAACTAAACAACTTAACTAACATCGTGAGACTTAACTAACAACTGCATACCTGAGAAGTTGTCTGAATTTCGAAGGTATGTGAAGTCTGCCAACCCGCACTAGGCCAGCGTGGTGGACTAAGGCCTAAAACCCTCTCAGTAGTAGAGGAGACCCGTGCTCAGCAGTGGGCAGTATATAATACAGGGCTGGTATGGTATGGGAATAAACTTGCCCAGAACTCATCTTTCAGTAAACCCAACAGCTCTAAATATACGAATATAACAATAAATGTGGTGTTAGTAGCTGTTGCCTAAAGTCAGAACAACGATTGAAATTTTTCAATAGAGAAGCCGAAATGTTCACTGTGTACTTTACTACCAGTGAATACCTATTTGGCAGGTTTGCTGTCAGGAATCGTAATATATAAATCCTACGCCACTGGCAAATATAGTAATCTACTGGAATAGGTCATCCATATCCGAAACCTCAGTCACCTACGGTTAGAATGAGGACGAAGCTATGCTGTGACCTCGTTTTGGACACAAAACCAAGGCTTTTGCTTATTTCCTTGGTCATCTGCCTGCCTAACAACTTCGAGATGTTCTTTTGAAAGGCATTGAATTAGTATTAGCCTGGTAGAAGAAAACACATGGTGTACCAAATACATGTCAAGAATTAAATAATAAAACAAACGAATAAAGATGTTCAATGATACAAATTTAAATACAATAACGTATGTCTCCGAAGTAAAATATTAAGTTGTGACTTTTCTAACAATGGCAAAATTAATACGTGTATTTTCGATTGAATATTCATACATAACTACGTCAAATGACTCATTTTTGACAAAAAAAAATCAATGATAATTAACTCTTTATGAAATAAATTTTACATAGGTACATTTACTACACACAATTTGCAAATAATAAGATCACCAATTAGAAAATGGGAAGATATTGTCCCAACGACGTTTAAACACAGACCTATTTTCGGATCACACAAACATGCCTAACTTATTAACTACTTAGCAAAATTGCCCCAACTACTATTAATCACTATATTTTATTACTATCTTTTAGGAAATGACATTTAACACTTAACAACATTGTTGAGTTGTCTATGGAATAATTATCATTAATTAAAATAATGTTACACGATCACATTGAATGTGCGAAGTGTTATTCAAATGTTTGAATTAAATATAATTTAACTTTGTATACGTATATTTGGAGTAGGTGCCTAATTTAAATTGCCAGCTAAGCTAAGCAAATACACGAACAAATATACGAAAACAATGTTCCATTTAAATTAGGCACCGACTCCAAATATACGTATATACTAAGCGAATATAAAGTTAAATTATTTTTGGTTTGTAGTGGTTTCGAAGTCGGTTTTATTTTTTGTTAAAAAGTTTTTATATATTACTTTTATGTTAATTAATAATGGAATGGTGTAAACAATACATCATAGATATACGATTGGAGCATTCGCGGGTCATCTGCTATTAGTTATCTAAGAGTTTCCCCGTCTATCTCTGAAGATCTTCATCAAATCCTAATAAATTTTATGCTAAAACCTTCCCTGAAAAATATAAATTTGAATAACGAAAACCCCATCCAAATCGGATCAGTAGTTTTTGAGAAAATCGCGGCCATACAAACTTACATACGGGCCGAATACAGAACCTCCTTTTTAATACCAAGTACACTTCAAGTTCGCAAATGACAACCGGTTTATAAACAGACATTACGTTTTATTGCTTTAGGCAGAAGACGTTAGATATATCCTGGTTTCGGGGTTCACAAGATTGGACGCTTACAAGTAATGTAGCTACAGTGATATGAGTAGCTTGTAGCCTCTGATGGAATGGAACATCGTGGTGATTGATGGCACCCACCAGGAGCGGTAAATAAACTTTCCAGTGACAGATGAGGCTAGGACCGGTGAATTTAACATAACTCTTTCTCATGCAATGTCATGGAGTAGACACTTAATAATTTACATGTGGTGTCATTGCTATTGACTGCCTCGATGGCGTAGTTGTATTACGGCACGACTGCAATGCTCAGGTTTCGGGTTCGATCCCAGGGTCGCGCAAAGTGATATTGGGTTTTTCTACTCAGTATCAGCCCGGAGTCTGGAATTTGTGCCCGATATGGCGATAGGCTCGCCCCCTATCACATCATGGGATGGAATACGCACGGCGAAAAGTGGGTGCACTAGTTGCACCTCTGCCTACCCCTTTGGGCATAACGGGCGTGAGTGTGTATGTATGTGTAGGTATCTATAAACTATCTTGTGACGTTTCCTCAAGATATTTTCCTCGATCGTACATCTAAAAACAAAGACATTGTTGATTACGTAAACACGTTAAGGAAAATATATAGTTCCTTAGTAGCATTTTCAATTCTAATTCTCGAGACCTAGACAGTCTTCCGTTTATGCGTCTATTTTGGATGCTTAAAATATAGGTATAGAGATTCTTTGACTTGTTTTCGAATTAATAGCTACGTAAAGTAAATCCAATGATAGGTGATCTCAATTTCGATAGTCCTCAACTTACAGTTACTATAAAATGTTATTCGAAGTAGTCAAAATATACGCCTAAAAAGATACTAAGTTGCGTCAAGTTCACTGCGTATGCGCACGCAATTGCACAACACGTGCGAACGCCGACCTCTTTCTACCGGTATACATAAATTAGCACTATTCGGCGTATCGGCATTACAAACACGACTGATATCCCTTAACCTAGTTAAACAATTCGCACCTTTAGGACGAAAACGACACAATTCAAAAAAATCGAAAATTGAGTTATCCTCACAAAATTACTTAAAACCAAAATTTCAATACAACAATAGTTCAAACACCGCCATATTCAAGCGGGAAAAGGACAAAACTATTATATTAGTCCCTTTTTTATTATATTTTCATAAAAAAGGGACCAGTTTTAAGTCGTTTTATGACGATAAATCAAATTTTATTTTTTGGAATTGCGTCGTTTTCGTCCTAAAGGTTCGAATCATTTATTTGCACTTTATTCTACACCAGATATATAAAGCATAATACAAAAAGAAAAATGAAAAAGTTTAAATGACGGTCTTATCGTACAAGGCAATCTCTTACAGACAGACAACCCTGGGATGGACGTAAGAGAAAACGGAAAAAAAAATATGGGGCAGCATAAGGTGTACGAAGTATAATATGATTAATTATTTGATAAATACATACAAATATTATAAATATAAATACATAGTTTTTTTTATGGCATTGAATGACGAGACGAGCATGCCGTTCGCCTGATGGTAAGCGATACGACCACCCATAAACAATAGCAACACCATCCAGCACCTTGAGTTACAAAGTACTGTGTGGCATTCCACTGCGCTCGTCATCCTGAGACATAAGCTGTTAAGTCTCACTATGTCCTGTAGTTACACTGGCTACAATGTCCTTCAAACCGAAACACAACAGTGCATGCACATTGCTGCTTGGCGGTAGAAATAGACATTGCGGTGGTACCCACCCAGACGGAATCTTACATATGAGAGACCTACCACCAGTAAAATATTGTATAAATACATATATATACACCATAATTATATGATATTTTAAGATATACTTGGATTTTCTGTTCAAATCATGCTGGAGTCTGTCTGTATTTTGCCTGGTAAGCAGACTTGCCTCATATTAGAGTGGACCTAACACGGTTGGAGAAATGTGTGTGTTACACCTATGTCTAAACTTTTTCACGACGAAGCTCATCATTTACAACGGGCCGCCTGCCTGACACCCTCTCATAGGAATCCAAACCCAAGCATGTTAGAATAAACCGACACAGTGTTGCTCGATCTAGGAATGGGATGGAACCGGGAATTCAAAAGTTGTTCAGGTTAGTAGTAGTGGCATTAGATTGTGTAAATTTAAAGTTACTTTGATATTTATTTTGTTCGAAACTTAAACTTTTTTATTTTATATCTATGGTTAAAATAACTTGATGTAAAGTGTTATTTTCAAGGACATAATATGTATGTGGTTTCATTTAGTAACGCAATGTCAAAATGACCCTGTATAATATGCCTAAATAAACTTAAATACAGCCAAAGAAATCCACAGTCGAACTGAGGGCTGTGTAAATAGCAAGCAAGGACAAGCGCTAGATCGATTTATCGTTTATAGATAATGCCATCCATGATGACGCACCTCATTAATTTTATTAATCGCTTACAGACCAAGTACCTATGAAACACACTAAATACCTATGAATGGAAACACATACTATGATGAACTAGTATTGCTCGTGGCTCCGCCCGCTAAAAATATAGCACTCAGGAGTAAAGGAGCTTCCTATTAGTGAAAGAAATTTCAAAATCAGTTCAGTAGTTCCTGAGATTAGGGCGTTTAACCAAACAAACAAACTCTTCAGCTTTATAATATTAGTATAAATAATAAATATAGATTAATCGTCATCTTAACCAGCTAAATCCCCTCTCAAAAAATTGAAGCGTGCGTGGATGAAATAATCTATACATCCAATAAACGTAACGTAATCCTCCTAGCCAGTTTCGGCCACGGCCGCCAATCTCAACGGAGATCAGCTAGGTACGCAGGAGATATTATAGTTCACAAGTGTGTGCGCAATACACAAGTGCACTCGCTATTCCTTCACTCTCATAGTCCGGTGAGACGCAATCCGACATGACCGGAGAGAGATCAGGCGCAGGACCAACGGCTTTACGTGCTTTCCGAGGCACGGGGTTATCACACTGCCAACTTCCTGACTCCGAGCTGCGACTGAGTAATTTTTAAGAAGGAAAAACCCAGTCACAATGTTTTTGGCTCGACCCGGGATTCGAACCCAGGACCTCAGCGCGCAAATCGTACTCGTAACGTGTACGCAATACAACTACGCCACCGAGGCAATCCAGTACAACGGATAACAATCATTATGCGTAACATAGTATCACAGTTTGTTACAACACCTGAGCGGAATTCTACAAACTTCAATTTATAACCATATTGGTTATTCGATAAAATTAAATTGAGAAAGAAACCTTTAAGTAATATTGAAATATTAATAATACTGATTAGGTGCAAACTGCCTACAAACTCAGGCATGCCTCACAGTCGAATTTATTTAAATGTCTATTTCTACCGCCAAGCAGCAGTCTGCATCCACTGTTGTGTTCCGGTTTGAACAGTTTGAAGGACATTGTAGCCAGTGTAATTACTGGGTATTTTGAGACTTAACATCTTATGTGTCAGGGTGACGATTGACGAACGCAATGGAGTACCACGCAGTACTTTGTAATTAAAAGTTCTATATGGTGTTGCTACTGTTTAAGGGTGGTCGTATCGCTTACCATCAAGCGAGCGGCATGCTCGTCACGTCATTCAGAAGAAATAAAAAAATATATTTCTAAACCATATAACTTGATCGTACACAAAAGAAACCTTAATTCTAGATGAATAACACCCATTTTATACTTTACGCAGTACGCGCTACAGCTGTCGGAGTGGCGTAAACAGCGATTGTGCCGCGGCCTAGTTACAGATACTCGTCGCGATAACCGGACCGGTTCCTAATGACAACGGCTGTTATTGATTTTACATGAATTCCTATTATTTTTTTAGATAAACATTATCCTCGATCTCTTATTTCACTCGTAGGGTCGTCGCAACATTTTTCGCGCATGCTGCTGTAACGATTTTGCTTAGTTTTGGATTTTAAGCAGGCGATCTGGTCACCGTACCTTCCCAGGTTTGAATCCCTTCAATCCCATCTTTAAGCCTCATCTATAAAGTATAAATTTAACTTTAAACAACTTTCAAAAATATCACCTATACAATACACACATGTACCGTTTTGTTGTTTCAAGGTCAACGGCACACGTGAAGAAGGCGTGTTGAGCAGAGCCTACGTCAGTATGCATACAATAAGTACAGGTCAATCCAGAATTTGAGGTACCATTCCCTAGATTTTGCACCCTATTTGGTTGCTATCCTGGCTTACATAAATACATTATAAGGAGCTTAAAATTCACTATATGTCCTCAAAAATTTACCTTAACACAGAAATGGATGATTCTTCGTCATTAGCTCTAAGCTCAAAGAGTCTCATTTTAAACTATACGGATCCTATCCTTATGCCTTGATCGTGACAGTTTATCAATTGAACCATTCAGATAACTTGTCTCTCGTAGAAATATCAAGCTTTGTGGAAGTCAGAGAGAAGGTATATGAGAAAAATGTGAAGAATTTCAAACAAACGACGTCATAATGTAGTATTGCACATACAGGCAGAAGAGACGAGCCAGTCGTTGCTTACACTACGTTTCATAACATCAGCTTAGCGGGCAGCACAAGGGACGAGCCGATAGCGATAATATAATTATGGCATACTATTAATAGTCTTCTTTTCATTGTACACGAATAAACCGTACCTTTTCAATATTCCAAGTCAGTTTGACAGCTGTCTTTTCAAATTGCTTATTAGAATCCTATGGGTAGGCGCGGAAAAACGATTTCCGCTTAATTGGCAATTGACGTTTTGTTCCCCCATGAACACGTTACAAATAGAGATGGGTTAAAATCTTACCTAGAATTATTATTATTAATGTCACACATCAATCTATTATATAAAAATTTCGTGTCACAGTGTTTGTTACCATACTGCTCCGAACGGCTGAACCGATTTTGATGAAATTTTATATTTACACTTGGTAGGTCTGAGAACTCCGAAACGGCTGAACCGATTTTGATGAAATTTTATATTTACACTTGGTAGGTCTGAGAACTCCGAAACGGCTGAACCGATTTTGATGAAATTTTATATTTACACTTGGTAGGTCTGAGAATAGGTTGTTATCTATTTTTTATCCCCCTAAGTGATAAGGGGGGCCCAACACAAAAAAAAAATTCGTACGCAATTTTTTATTTTATTTCTTTTATGATGTGGGATTAAAAAAAACATACAACCCTAAATTTTCTATCTTCTTCCATGATCCCCTATTTTTGAATAGCGATATTACTAAAGTGAAGTTCTCGTGTATATGGCAAAACAACGTTTGCCGGGTCAGCTAGTTAGAATTATAAAGACCTATCTCAAAACAGGCATAAAACCGGTTTAAACAGGCATATTTGTGTTGACTGGCGAGGGATAATCATCACGCGTCAGTCGACATTGGACCTGGACCCCCCTCCCCTCTGCGCTAATAATAAAATAAATAAAAATAAAAAATAAAATAAAATGTATTTTATTTCAAACTCAGTGAGTCCATAGTATATTAGTAACAATCTTGACTTAAATACTACGTTAGTAAATAGTTAAATATTATCATTTCTGTACTAATTTTACGGTAGACATACACCTCCGCACACAATAGTACAAAAGAGGTGAGTCATACCGCCCAGCAATCATTTTCAGGATATGATTGGGACTAGCCCGTACTCTGCTCAGCATCGAGGCAGTCTTTTTGCGCAGAATTCCAAAGAAGTCATTTGTGTTTGCTTGGGCGAACATACCTGACGCACTGCAGTACCGGGGTAGACCCATCAAAATCCTAAAACCATTATTATATTGGATACGTAGAGCATTGATAGCCCGCTGAGTATAGTTTGTCCACAGGCTGCAAGTGTAAAAAACTTGACAGAAGGCTTTAAATAATGTTGTTTTAACAGCCTCACTACATCGCGCAAACCTGCGAAAGACCATGTTACATCGAACTGCCAACGCTCTACGCTCCCTTTCAATGTCTGCTTGATCTTTAAGATCATCGGTAACGTAATGCCCTAGATATTTAAATACAAATACGCGCTTAAGTGCACAACCATTTAGTGTAATGGCTGGTACTGACTCAGGACATTTACCTTCAGCCTTAAACACCAAGAACTCACTTTTTTTAACATTATATGTTAAACCATGCAGAAGGGCATAACGCTCACAACACTTTATGAGTTCTCTAAGTGCCCGTACCGTTGGGCTCAGCAGCACCATATCGTCAGCGTAGCTGATGTTGTTAACACTGATATCGTCAATACGACAACCAATCAATTTGCTACTGAGCTCAACAATCAGGTCATTGATATAGATGTTGAACAAAATTGGAGACGTTATGCCCCCCTGTCTTACCCCACAATTCAGCCCATAGGCTCTAGAGATCTTATCGGCCCATCTCACGTTATTCATTTGGTTGTGGTACCAGTACTGAAAAATACGCAACAACTCCGCCGGAACTTTCCCCTTCCGTAGCTTATTCCACAACGTTTCGTAGGAAACGAGGTCGAAAGCTCTGGAGAGGTCAAGGAAACAAGCATAGACGGGTGTCTGACGCTGGGTGTAATACTGCACTGTATGCTTTAGGCTAAGAATGGCTGTTTCAGTAGATAGCCCATTTCGAAAACCAAATTGTGCGTCATGAATTTCGAAAAGTCGTTCTAGTTGGATATTTAATAAGCTATCGAGTACCTTTGCCAAAATTGTAGCCAAAGAAATGGGTCGATAATTACTCTTATCAGCTACATCCCCTGTTTTGTTTTTGACAATTGGTATAACGATGGTTCTCATGAGATCACAAGGAAGATAAGAGTGACACATACAGAGAGAATAGAACATAGCCAGTACTCGGGACATATGAGGGCCGGCGTACCGAAGGTGCTCAACACTAATAATGACGCAAGAATTTTCCCTTTTATAATAAGTCAACGGAGATTATTATCCTAGATCATTTTACAACCATAAGTCAAATTCCAAACTTTTTATATGATATCTCTAGAATTTTAACGTAATACTTACCAAACCATACGAAAGTAACATTTCTATGTAATCATCTAATTAAATTTTCCGGAAATCGTACATTACTCAGTCAGCACTAATATTACAAAGTGTAGTAAGAGTTATCTTTTTTACTTTTTTATCTAGATTGCGCCATTTGGTCTTTCACTAGTCAATGGAGTGTCATATAGATTGTGCGTTGATGAAAATATGTCTCCAGTTGAGTTGAAACAGCGACCAATAGTCGCTCAGTTGAAAGAATCGTTTAAATGCTTTCCAATCGTAGTGCGTCTTGTGATAAAGTACTTCGTTTTGGAAACTGGTGAAATACTAAATTCGATTTCGGGGCTCAAGTAGTCAATGCGTTTATGCTTAGTACTACAAGACTGCCCACTTATTAAAATAGAAATGGTTAGTTTAGCAAACCCTGAATGAACTTAATGCACCTCTGTCTACCTCTTCAGGAATACTGGCGTAAGTGATGTGTGTCTATGAAAAACTCCAAAAAACAGTAATACTTCAAATTCATGTTACACATGTCGTGTAGGCGTTGTCTAATCTTATTTGCTAACTACGAACGTGACACTTGTTTTATTGTTCAGATTAGATGCAATAAATAATGATTATATATTAATACATTAAAATTACCGAATACCTCGCATATTAAGATATTTTAGACCAAAGTATGCATGCATACGAATTTTTATGACAATGACAAAGCAGCGAAGGAACTTGAATAAACAATAATCTATTATAATATACTGAAACCTTCCTCGTAATATGTACATTTAACGAAAAGCCCCGAGCACATTGGGTCAGTAGTTTTTGAGAAAATCGTAGACATACACACATAAATAGGAGTCTAATACAGAAGATCCTTTTTTTGAAGTCTATTAAAAACGGTAGTAAAATCAAACAGTAAAATTTATAGTCAATTGACTTTGACTATAAATTTGACTTAGTCAACACACTTTTTCCTATAACATACACCAAACACAGCGTTGTGCAATAGGCTTGCAACGCCAAGCAATCTGTTTGAATTTGCTTTTTGCCATTATGATACATTCAATGTGAGTTGGAAATTATTTTTAAATAACATTTATGGCTTCTACAATACAGTTACATTTCTAGAGATTATTTATGATTTCTGGAACTAGACTTACAGGTGAAATTATGGTAAAGAACTATGACAGTTGTGGTATGAATGATGAGACGAGCATCTCGCTCGCCTGACGGTAAGTGTATTCACATAGAAATACCACCCGAATCTTCCTGCATAACATTGTACTACAATCGTGATCCTTAGATTTTAAATACCTAACAATCCTGTTTGTTGTGACGGAGAGTGTCAAGCCTAATCCGCTTCTATACTAATGTTATTGTAAAAAAAAAAAAAAAACACATTCCATACTAATAGAAGTGGAATAATATATTTCCAACTCCTCCCTATCTATTTGATTAACTTCGTTGTGGGTTAAGACTAATAAGTGCTCCCAGAGATTTGCCGAGCTTCACCGCTCGGTGTCATAAAATGCGTGCCCCTGCCGATCCTGGCTTACAGGAGTCGTAGTGGTGGGTGTGAGGATGGGATGATAGAAGTAACTTTTGAGTTTGTTACGTCTATTACTAACGGCTGACAAGATTCAAAATATCGTTCATCAATAGAAAGCCACATTGTCTTTTAGTGATATATCACATTATGTATTGTACGTTAACTCGACTGCCTCGGTGGCGTAGTTGTATTACGGTACTACTGCAATGCTGAGCTCGCGGGTTCGATCCCCGTGTCGGGCAAAGTGATATTGGATTTTTCTACTCGGTATCAGCTAGGAGTCTGGAATTTTTGCCTGATAAGGCGGTAGGCTCGCCCCCTATCATCATGCGACGGAATACGCGCGGCGAAAAGTGGGTGCACTAGTTGCGCCTCTGCCTACCCCTCCGGGGATAAAAGGCGTGAGTATGCGACGCGTATATTATACTTTATTTTAATTTTACTCATGGAGAAACAACGCAGACGGAGACCGAGCAAAATTATTATACATATTTTTAACGGAATTTTGGTGTGTGACCTCGCTCACATGATTAATCCTAAAATGTCTGAGGGTCAACGGGCCTTAATGGTAGTGCAATACCAAATATGTTACCAGCACACTTATCTAAGGAACTAAACACTCGCCCATTTATAATAATACTGTCAAAATGTTGAAGATCTCATTCCACTTCATAATAAAATTGTTTTTCGGTCATTAGTAGACAGGCCACAGACACCACACAGGGTCAGTGGAGTTAGTTAAGTAGGTTGCCAGAGGAACCCGTGGCCGTCCCTAACGCGCCGAAGATGGCCACCGCGGAGTTTTGATTGGTATCACGGTATATGGTGTATACATAATATAGCAAGGACTCGATCCAGCAGTCAGCATACCTCAGTATCCACTAAGGCTGGACAGTAGTGTTAATTACACTTTCCCCTGAAATAGATGTTCTGAGCATAGCGCATTCTCTGCAGTGCTTTGTATTCTACAGTTTTTACAGCACATAATATTATGGTATCGTAAAGTCGATTATAACGACATTAACTCTCAAATCTAGATTGAATTGACATTTATATCGCATCGGTGGGACTAGCGATCGCTAACTTGTCTCGTTAGGGCTTCCAATCCCGTGACCTACCTTCAATCTCGGTATTTGCAGGACCGAAGATTTTCAATCCCGCGGGATACAGATAATTTTGGGATCCCGCATACAAGGAAGATATAAAGAGAAAAACAATGAAATATTCAATATATCTTCACTTTTATTTCAGTTTTACTATTAGCATGTTGCTCTTTAAAACCCACCCATAGTAGCCCAGGCAAATGTCACGTTACGAGATCAGCCTCTGTATATCCGATTCCGTACAGGACGGCATAATTGTGCCGACTGGCGGGGGATAATTTCATCTCTTGTCAGTCGATAGGGACTCTAGACGCTACTCCACTTACCACCAGGTGCAGTGCATTTTGCTGTGCCCGTATAAAAATATATATAGAGATGAAATACAGGAAAAAAATAAACAATTGCCATACAATAGAAACAAAAACCATTATCAACTGAATGTTTACAAAACTTTAATAATTAAGACATACTAGAGTCAGGGTCAGCATTCAGTTGAAAATGCTTGCGATGAAAACATAACATGTCCAATGGGTCGTTTTCAATATGCAAAATCAGTCCCGCAAATACCGCGCCGATAATCCCGCAAAACGCGGAACTGGAAAATGACGCGGGATCCTGGAATTCCGGGATCTCGGTATTATAGGATTGGAAGCCCTATGTCGCCATCACCGACGCTGTTATCGATTAGCTAATTAAATCTTACTTGTATCCAGTGAGAATGTTGAGCAGCGTGGACTTGCCGGCGCCGGACGGGCCCATTATGGCCGTCAGCTCGCCGGAGCGAAGCCGCCCCGACACTGACTTTAGGATTGTCTTCACATCTGCGGAGAGAACATACTTTGGTTATTATAGGGAAAGAACTATAAATTTTGTAATGATGACACATGATGAATAACTTTGTTAGCAAAATTGAGGAGCTTGATATTTTCTGAACGAGATGTCCGCTTTTTGTATGGCTGGGACTCGAAATCTAACCAGGCTCTAACTTTATGGATATTAAAGGGGAAAAATATGGATCTTAGATCCATTAAAAAATATATTTAGACGCCTCCATTTATGACTTTTTTTTAAATACTTTCATTTTAAGTGTAGTTTTTAAGCAAAATAAAATTTCATAAATCTCAACATCTGAGGACTTTAAAATAATACGATTTATTGCATAGGCCTAGTTTATGGGAGTACTGTCTAAATCATCATCATCAGCCACAGGACGACGTCCACTGGTGAACATAGGCCTCCCCTAAAGATTTCCAGACGGACCTGTCAAAAGCGGCCTGCATCCAGCGTGTTCCTGCGACCTTTATCAATGAATATAAAGTATCTTGGTTGGGATTTTAAACCCGTTTTTGGACGTCCTTTTAAAAACAAATTATTAACCTTTTGTATTGTTCTTGCATAATTGATTTTAATTTTTATTAGAGGTTTAATTATTTTTTTGGGTTTGTTTTTTTAGTCTTACTTGTAATTTACAACAGTCACTTATGGATAAAATAATATATTACCTGTTGGAGAACCGTAATATTTTTTGTCAAAAATAAAGGTGTGTCTGGCTATCTGTATTCTATATGGCAATTTACATTCAAGTTTTTTAAGCATAAACAACAATATGTTTTGCTGGTAGGGGTAGACTGATCTTTTTTTTTTTTATGACATTGAATGACGAGACGAGAATGCCGTTCGCCTGATGGTAAGCGATACGACCACCCATAAACAGTAGCAACACCATCCAGCACCTTGAGTTACAAAGTACTGTGTGGGATTCCACTGCGCTCGTCATCCTGAGACATAAGATGTTAAGTCTCACTATGTCCTGTAGGTAATCTTTTTATAATAATATACTTTATGGATAGGTAGGTATTTAAAATATCTTATGACGCAAAACTAAGTATCTGTGCGTATATAAATAGTACTTTCTACATTTCCAATAGTGCAAGTCATTGTCCATAATCCATGACGTTCAAATGAAGTAAAAAATTAAGATTTTTTTAGATGATAAACTAAAATGTTGATTTCTTTTCTTACATTTACAAATAGGTTTTTCTTGTTTTTTCCGAAACTAATGCACGTACATAATTATTACTGATATGCATATGTATGTCAAAATAAATTATATCCGTTTGTTGTAATTATCCATACAGATAAGCGAGATGGCAAAACAAACCTTGGACGTTGGACGGGCACGCACCGTGATAGAACGGTCAGTTGGACGACATTCACAACTAACCACTGTATCATACAGATTTAGAGTTCAAAGTCGAACGAGAGGAATTAGTAGGTCCCACAAGTTGGTTGAATTATCACCAACTTTCAAACGATTGCGCGAATTTCTCGCAATAAGTCAAATAGAAAGAGATCGGCGTGCGCAAACATTGGCGTCGTTTTCATTTATGGCCTATTTATATTAAAGGAATTGAATAATTGCTCAAATGAGACCTAAACAATGAGATCGGTATCCTTTCCTTCTTAATATGTACAACAGCAAGTAAACGAGAAAGAAAAACTCTAAAAACAACGACATCAAAATGATGCAGGAATTAATATTTTAATAGTTGCTATGAGATAAAGGGGACGCGTAGGGGTAACATCTATCTCAATCGCACCCCCGAACGGAAACAGCTGTGACGTCACGGTGTTGATGCCCGTTCCAGGGCAGTTCTTGTCGAAAAGGTTGACGTAAGAAGGCATTATGACACAAAAAGTATATATGTATAAAACCCGACGTCAAGTTACAATTATCAATAGTATAAACATTCGCAATATCTCATGTGTTGGCGAGTCCTTTGTTCTATTGGCTGTTACTCATCGCCGGCCAAAGTCCTCTTCCTGTGTGGAAATAACATTACATACCAAAGTTATTATGATTTAATATTATTGATTTCCTAATCTTAAAAAACGGCATTCGTAAAAAAAACAGGTGATAGGTCTCTCGTATACAAGAATCCGTCTGGACAGGTACCATCACAATATCCATTTCTGTCAAGCAATTTGCAAAAACTATTTCCAGTTTGAAGGACATTGTAGCCAGTGTTGACCAGGGTGACTAGCGCAGTGGAGTGCCACGCTGTGTAATTTGAAGTTTGATAATGGTGCCAACTGTTGATGGATAGTGTTGTCACTTACTATCGGGCGATTGACTTGCTCATTTCCTTTATTTGTATATAAATAGTCTGAAACAATATTCAGAGGTTATTAACCTCTGAATACATAAAAAATGCAAAACAACTTCTCAATACCTATACGACCTGGTAGATATTTAAAAATATTTGACCCTTAGCATCATTTAGCATAAAACACAGTTACATCTGTTATTTCTTTGTTAATTCCTAAGAATTGACACGATTGATGACAAAGGAAGAAAACATGTTTAGACACTGCATAACAATGGATGCTGACATAGAAACGACTAGCTTTAGCTGGCGAATCCGTCTGCATTATTATTTCTCGATAATGGTAACAGAATACAGATAAAATAACATCTATTCACCGATAATGAAGCTTTGCGTTAGTAAAAGCATTTAAGTACAGGAGTTTCAAAAGTTACCCATACAAATCAACTCGATTTTAATTTACCGCAATATTAAGTTATTAAACTGTTTTAAAGGAGGTATTTAAGACATATTCTATTATGTATTTGTCGGACGGTCGGGTAATTCTCAGGGGTAATTTGAAATAATAATCTTGTAAAAAACAAGTCGAGATGTCAAACTATTGGTGGGAGTGACAGTTGAGAGTATAAATAGGTCGCCTCGCCATTTGAAGGAGCAGTCTTAGTACAGTCTTAGTTCAGTCGTCGTTGAATTCAGTTGAGTGTTCAACTAGCTATAAACAAAGCGTTACTATACTAGTTTAGTGTTATTTAACTGTTAACGTCGTTACTATGTTAGTTCTGGGTTAGCTCTCAACGTAGTAAGGGTCAAGTGGGTTTCTAATGCATCCTGACATAGGGATTGTCCTCTGAACATGCGAATGTAATGAACGAACAATAAAACAGTTGTGAGTTGAAGAGATAGCGTTTAAATTATGACTATTGCGAAGTACTAGCTACGCATTACCGGCCGCCGTGTGCCCAGCTTCCGACATTTAATAAATGATTAAAATAAATAAATTTGTTTTTCAATTCACTATGTTATAAATATTTTAATCCTGAAACGTAGGTAGTTGCATTTTTCAAAAACCTCTGCTTTTGAATGTGAAAGACAGTAGGAGTGAATCAATTAAAATAATTAAATGCAAAATGGCACACATTAATCAAAATCAACTATTGACGTAAATAGAATAGCCTTGGCAACTTACAGTTCAAGAACTGCAATAACTGCGTTCATAATACAAACAAACCATTTAGAAAAAATAAAAATTACATTATTACATTTTGTCTTCCAATTTCTGTTTTACAAACAACCGTGTTTAGCACCAGTGGCATTTATGAGAAGTTTACAATCTCCTAAATCTTTAATGCTCAAAATGGTTCATGTCATTTCTTTTCAAACCTTTTTAATGTCAAAGATCACTATAGTTGTGACAAACTAAGCTGGCCGGTATGACAATTCAATTTTTTTCGCGACACGATAACTTTGTGAGAACGTCTAACAAAAAATTCAAAAGTCAAGTACATAATTAAAAAACGCTTATGATGATCTCCGTACATTATAACAAAGAGTATCATACTTATGTAATATAATATTTGAATTAATATTGTAAAAATATACGGAAATAAAGAATAATCTTAATCTAATATCAAAGCAACGCTTTTACAATGTTGTATAATGCAGTTTATAAGCGTAGTGTTGGGAAAGTTTTAAATCGCTTGGCAACCAAACTTAAGCGAAAACTGAAAAAAATCGAAGCTTTGAATGTAAATAAAAACACTGTTGTTAATTTAAAGTACATTTTACAAACAGTTTAGAACAATGCGTTAGACATTTAGAAAAAAATTACTTATTATACTATACTACAGTGCCCTTCAAAACGAAACGCTATAGTAATTTCCCACCGCTGCTTAGCGACATAAATCTATACACCAGTACTATAAATATCTAACCAGGTGAACTCTAGGATAGGAAATAACACCCTTAATAAAATTACTTTAGGTAAACTTGATCAATTAGCGACGATAGCCTAGTTGGGAGTGAAATGGACTGAGAAACGAAGGTCCGAAGTTTCAGAAGCCAAGGGCACACACCTCTGACTTCTAAAGTTATGTATGTATGACTGCCTCGGTAGCGTAATTGTATTAAGGTATAACTGCAATGCTGAGATGTCTGGTTCGATCCCCGGGTCGGGCAATGTGATATTGGATTTTTCTAATGAGTATCAGCCCGGAGTCTGGAATTTGAGCCCGATATGGCGATAGGCTCGCCCCTATCACATCATGGGACGGAATACGCACGGCGAAAAGTAGGCGTAGTAATTGCGCCTCTGCCTACCCCTTCGGGGATAAAAGTCGTGAGCATGTGTGTGTGTGTATGTGCGAATGACTACTGGTCTTAACTTATAATATTATTGATAAATTAAAACCGGTAGTCGTGTGCATCCAGACTAAAATAATAAAAAAAAACTCTTAAAATCAGGTAACCTTGTAACTCATTAACGCGCATACAAAAATATCTAGAAATAAATACACGTATAAATCTCCTCAGGCATAAAATTTAAAAGCAAATCACGTGATTTGAGAGTAAACAGTAAGGAGTCCCAAAAGCCTTGCCGGTATTAAAACTAGTAACTTAATGAAAACATGCTATAATGCCGAGTAACAGGCTTTTCGCCAGTAAACTACCTACGACAATGTCGCATGTATACAAGGTGGATTTGGGGAAGGAGCAGTAAAGGCAGCGTTCTCCTAAAATTTATAGAAATGCATCCAGGAACTGCAAAATGAAATGAAAAAAGTTTTTTTGGTTAAAGTAGCTGCCCTTACTACCCCGTCTAAAAATACACTCTATGCCATGTTCAGATAACGTAATAACAAAATTTAAATAAATAATACCCATTTTTATTCAAAGAAACTGACACAATTGAACAAAGAAAATATTAGAAAACAAGGTACCTATGTTTTCTTTGCATTTTTTTCCTTCTCTGAATCTGATATCGAGGCCGTTTAACTGTCAACCCTCCAGCCAGTCAGTGCTATCCCTCACTAATAGTTTTATCTAGAAATCATTTACTATGCAATGTAAATTTCAAAAAATGTTTCGCAATACAAAGTAGCGCTTTTATGAGGCCATTAAACTTATTGGCGTGTGTTTTGATCAAGATTTTTTATTAAAAATATAATATTATCACCATTGTTTTCCATATTTAATATGTGTTCATATACATATTTTAAATCAGGACTGACATTATTTCACTAAAGTTCGGCGACTTGAAAGTATGATTTCAAAATATATAAATTATAATTCAAATTATATTAAAATGTTGTATTTTATTAAGAATACACAGAAAAATTCAAGAATATACCAATGTTAATTGTCACTTTTCGTTTTCCAGTTACCTCTCCCTAAAGTTTTCAGAAAAAATGGGAAACATAGCCTCGTGATTATTAACACTGTATTGCATTAACTTTTATACAAAAGTTGATCTTCTGCAGGTTGACCTTGCGTTCAATGGCCTTTTATAATCCACCACACATAATGAAAAAAGTATGTGGTATTTTTTCTTTTTTTATTTCAAACTTTTATTTAATCTTCAACTGAGGTAACACAACCATACACTTAATGATCAACAGATTAATTTTAAACAAGCAAATATTACACATGTTTTACCCAAACCTTAGATCTATTATAACTGAGAGGCTTTAGAGTTTACACCTTGGTCCACCACGCTGGTCTAGTGCGGGTTGGCGCTAAAAGAACTAAAAAAACACAATTATCAAATGCATGCGGACTAATTAAACAAAGTAAATCATTGATTTCGCAACCAACGGTTTGGTGCCTTAACACCAAGATAAGCACTACCTGTTCTTATCAGATTATCACGTTAGGTAGAATGCGGTTTAAGCAACATGTCCACGTGTCATTCGATGTGTTGTAACACGATGTAATAAACCAATTTCTTTGTCTGTTTGTTTGTTGGGCCTATATCTACCATACGACTATATACATCTATAACGGTTAGACAAATTAACTGGATTAAATATTGAAAGATTTTAAAGTGATTTCTACTAGCCTAAAAGTCCTGCATGTATAGAATTAAATAATAATAATAACAGTCCCGTATTATATACTGCCCACTGCTGAGCATGAGCCGCCTCTCCTACTGAGAAGGTTTAGGCCTTAATCCACTACGCTGGACTATTGCAGGTTGGTAGACTACACATACCCTCGAAATTCTTGTAAATCCTGTATACAATTTATATCTTTTATAAAATAGAAAACTATAAGCCTAATTACTAGACTAATTATAATAGCAAACGGGTCACGCTTTTCATTTAAACCTTACAATGCTTATATTATGATATAAATATCTATAAGGCTAAGAGAAACTTCAAAGAACATAAACGACAAAGTTAACGGACTATGTTACTCTAATATAAATTCTATCGAAACAGTTGTAGAGACCGCTCTTTCTCAAGACACTCGATCTGGTTCAACAAGCTATAATTTTTCTTCTTATTAGAAATATCCACTAGAATAAGTCAAATTAAATTTCAAACGAGAAATGGAATCGATCGTGAATTGCATAATTTATATCTTAATCTTTGACATATCGATGACGATCGACGATAATTATTTACATAAAGATAAAGACAACAGTCTTCTAAATTTAGGCATTGTTGCTAATTTAGATATGGGACAGGAGATCGAAATTAAATATCATTACATATTATAAAACAAAGTCGCATCTGTTTGTCTGAACACGATAAACTCAAAAACTACCGAACGGATTTGCATACGTTTCTCACCAATGGACGGAATAATTCAAGAGGAAGGTTTATGTGTATAATTCATAAATATTTTGTACGACAGAAAAATAAATGTTGGCAGTTGCGAAGCCGAGGCAGTTAGTTGACAACAAATGTTTTACTACGCTACCCAACGTAAAATCAAAGCCATTCATAAAACTACTTATTTAAGACACCAAAGGTATTTCGATAGAAGAATGTTACAAAATAAAATTTCTATGCAGATTAGAGTTCACATGGGAAAAACTAGTTGCATTAAAAAATATGTATGTGTCAAGAACAAGGTATTTGAATTTTTCTTCACTTAACAGTATTACTGATACATTAATACAATGATCAACATTACCAAATTTTTATGGTATTACCATACCATTACATAAAAAATGGGACTGCTGACTGATTCATAAGAAAAGCTATATATATATGAATTTTACAAACGCTTCTCAAGCTTGTCTCATGACCAAGATTACAGCAAATCACGAAAATAATAGAGACAAAGTCACCGACACTCGACTTCCCTCGAGTAACAATAGTGGCCGGTGACCACCAATTACTGTGGATGTACTAAATTGCTTCGTGTACGCCTACTACTATGCAGGAACGAACGTTTCCTAAGCTATTTCATGAATTACCGGTACTACATTAGCATTACACCACTAACTAGTGGCTAGACGTTACTTCCAAATTGATTCATGTGATAGATAAATATGATTATAGACATGATATTTACAAGATGGTTTTGTATTCATTTTGAAGGAGTAGAGCCATGCTATAGACATTTTCATAGGCAGCATAAATGAATTGCCTTGACAGGGATATTACCCTTACTTCAGATACAAAAAACGACAATTTATACCTAACTGTTACGCTTCGTGCAGCCAATAAAACTAAGAAACGAAATTCCGATCCCTTCGCTTAAAGATTATTATTAATTATTTTATTTAAAAAGGTACATTAACAGTACATGTATATTCCATACTATAATACACTTTACTTAGGCTTAAAACTAATACATGCACCAATTACAGATGTACACAACATTACTTAAAAAAAATATAAATTATGATAGTACTTAACCGCAGCTAGTACGGTTAAACAGTATAATATTATAACTTTGATTAAAACGAACGTCTTCATTTGTTTTTGAAAATATTTTGGGAATCAAAAAATATGTCGATATCTGGAACTTTGGCACAGATTTCATTGTAGGTAGTGGATATCGTACGTATGGGCGAGTTATACCCAACATTTGTTCGGCATTGTGGTAGGTGGAAGAGGTCAGTTCGCGGCTGTCTAGGCAGCCGGTATGGTATCGAGAACCCAAAGCGTTCTAGCAAATGCTCACACTGAGAAAACCCATTACCCATTAAAGATCAGTAACTTACTTAATTTCCTTACCATGCAATGCAATGCAATTAGTCCTGTGTTATATACTGCCCACTGCTGAGCACGGGCCTCCTCTACTACTGAGAGGGGTTAGGCCTTAGTCCACCACGCTGTCAGTGCGGGTTGGCAGACTTCACATACCCTCGAGATTCTTATAGAGAATTCTCAGGTATCTACATACCTGAGAATTCTCAAGATGTTTTCCTTCACCGTTAAAGCGAACGATAATTGATACACAATACACACGTAACATTGAAAAGTCAGAGGTGTGTGCCTTGGGTTTTGAACCTCCGGACATTGTCTCGGCAGACCGTTCCATTCCCAACTAGGCTATCGTCCACTATTTCCTTACCATGAGAGGCCCTATTTGCTTGTCTACTACCATTCTGAAGTAAAAAAAACGGCATAAATAGATTTCATAGGAAAAATATCTAATAACTCCATAATTGCCCTTAGACATTGGCAAACCAATGACAACCGGTCATGACAAGTTGCGATTAATTAAAACGATGCTATAAATACTCGTATTGGTAACTTAATGATACAGAAACCGCTTGGACCTTGACTGGGCAAAACAAGGACGACATGTGAGGAGGCAATCGTTAGTTATAAGTGGAAAAGACTTAGAACATAACTTAGAAAATCAATGCCTTTCCTTTAGGGCTTAATAAGCACGGAATAAGCACTATCAGTGAAACAATTTTCAGAATCGGAGCAGTGATCCCTATGATTAGCGCGTGCATACATACATACATAAACTCACGCCTTTCTCCCATTGGGGTAGTTCTCTGCCAAGTGCTACGATCCAAGCATACCTCTTTCGCTTCTTCCACAGTCATCAGTCTCTTCATACATGCTCGTCGGTTACGAGAACTCCTTATTTGACCCTTCCTTAAGAGGTCGTCAATTTGGTCCATGAAGGTACGTCTAGGACGTCCCCGTCTGACACTACCACTTACTTTCGCGACATAAATTTTAAGAAAACTAAAACTCCAGCTTTATAATATTGGTACAGGTGGATGGCTAACGTACAAGTAAATAATCACCATTGACCATGAACACCTTCAATGCCAGAAGGACCGATAATGCGTTGCCAATCTAATATTATAAAGAGAAGTTTATAGGTTTGTAGGGGCTAATCTGTGGAACTACTAAACCGATTTTGAAAATTCTTTCACTAATAGGAAGCTACATTACTCCCGAGTGCTATGGGCTACTTTTTATCCCGGGAAAATACTTATCCCGGAACAAACTTTTTCACACGGACCGAGACGCGGGCAAAAGATAGTATTCATTTATGTGTTTTGGTTTGAAGGACATTCTAGCCAGTGTAACTACATAATGAGACTTAACATCTTATATCTCAGGATGACGAGCGCAGTGGAATGCCACACAGTACTTTGTCACTCAAGGTGCTGTTTATGGGCGGTCGTATCGCTTACCATCAGGCGAACGGCAGGCTCGTCTCGTCATTCAATGCCACAAAAAAAAAGTAGTTTTTGTCCCGTATTATCTTGGTTAAGAGTATTATCATATAGGTACTAACCAATGTTATATTAGCATATATTCCAAGAAAGATAAGTAGTAATTGCATTAGCTATTTGTGACGGTAAACTAATCAATAAGCCGACGTCTCCGGGTCGCTCGGGTTACATTAACTATGCGGAGTTTTCAAAACAGACGTTTCATTAATAAATAACTTCGATGCAATACAAATATGTGAGTTTTAAACTGATCCGTAAGGCCAACATTTACTTTACACTAGTTTTTGGTCCAGTGTTGGGAATTCCCCTCATGTATGTCTTCCCGGTTTTCGAAGTTATGTGAAGTCTGCCAACCCGCACTAGGCCAGAATGGTGGACTAAGGCCTAAACCCTCTCAGTTGTAGATGAGGCCCGTGTTCAGCAGTGGGCAGTATATAATACAGGGCTGGTATGGTATGTCTTCCCGGAGTAAAAGTCTTATCATTTACTTTACTATGATAAAAAAACCAATGTCAATACAGGCCACGTCCTGTGTGGCTGACTTTCATGCAAATCTATTTAGTTCATGAATTACTTCTAAGTTCTAACATCCAATTGTCACAAAGTTTCACATTTCAACGTATACAAATCCGATATAAAATGTACTAGAACACATTTTATTACCAGTTGGTTTAATTCAAATATTATTAACAACACAAACACTAATCATAGTAGCAAACTGTCGTTTATCTGCACTCTTTTATTTCTTAGTTCTGATATAAAAGTCCAGTCAATTATTAAATTTATCGAAGCAGGACAGAATACGAGTATTAATTATGGTTTAAGACATTTATTTCTCCACAAGAATTACATTCACATACTTAGAGAAATACAATATAATTACTTACTGTCAGAAACAATAATATAATGCGCGTACGAGAAGTCAATAGTGCTTAATACGTAATATTTTGTAGGAACTTATAATATACACTTTAATTCAATCTTATTTATAAAATAGTTATATCTATATATAAATTCTCTTTTGTTTTACAATTATACTGTCCAATTGAATACACAACGGTTGATGAACATCGTATGCGCCGAAGAAGGCCACCGCGGGTTTTGGTTGGTATGCCGATGTAGGGTGTACATAGTGTTAGGGACTCGGTTCAATGCTCGCTCGGATGATGTTATACTCCCGAGTGTCGACATTGGGCCGTAAGATCGGTGAAACCAACATAACCATTCCACTCACCCCACAGTGGTGGTAGCGATAACGCGTTTTTTTCCCGCGATAAAAAAAATTTATGAACCTAATTTTACATACATTCATACAAAATAAACCAACGCACATAAGAAATATAATATAAAAATCTGAATATTAATTCGCACCGCGCACGCCATTGAATCTCGCATTAAAAATAAACACATAGCCGGCAAATCGTGTGACTACAAAAACGAGTAACGTTATTACAATATAAATATTCATAAACATTTGAATGATACAATAACTATACAAAATAAGTGATTTGAATTGGCCACACGGACTTTTGAATTATATTTGGGCTTGTTGAAAGGGATGATATGGAATTTCGAGCCCACACTGAATCATATTCAAGTTTAAATTTTATTTGAGGTGTAAGAAAAGATGACTGACTTGTTTGACGAAATAATTTCATATTTTACAATCATTTTTTTATCTAATTGAGACCTAATATAAATAACCACAGGGTCTTCTTTTGTTTTTCAAAACACAATGGTGTTATCGTTGTTACTGAACAAAGAAATCGTTCATTCGCACAAGAACAGTCATTGCTGATGCACTAAGTACTTAGCATACAAACCTTTGTTTTCTTTAAGATAGGCTTTGTTTTTGAGGATATCCGAAACAGGTAGTAAGCTAACCCTTCCCAACGTACATCTAAAGTTCATGACACTAATAGAACGAAACATAACATCTCGATTTCAGTATTTTATTCATGGTTAGGTTTGGTTAGGATTTATATGTTATCGAATATAAAAAAATTATATCAGCAACATATCAGTGGGAAAATGTAATAAATAGTTTAATCAAGTATACTAGAACTGTAGTGCGAACATGTTTCTATCTCTTTTTTTTTTTTTTTTTTCGCGGGGAAAAAACGCGTTATCGCTACCACCACTGGGGGGTGAGTGGACGGTTATGTTGGTTTCACCGATCTTACGGTCCAATGTCGCCACTCGGGAGTATAGCATCATCCGAGCGAGCATTGGACCGAGTCCCTAACACTATGTACACCCTACATCGGCATACCAACCAAAACCCGCGGTGGCCTTCTTCGGCGCCTACGGGACGGCCCCGGGGTATCTTGTTGCACGAAGATAGCTGCACGGAACCGCCCCTGCGCGATGCCGCATTGCGGCCCATCTCTAAATGTGGGGACTAAAATGCCCCCGCGCTCTACAGGACGCCTTTGACGTCTACGACTGCAGGAGACCGACCACCCGCATTGTCGTCCACCTCGGAGTCGCTTACATTGGAGTAGTCGAGCGAGCAGTTATACCCCCACTGCTCGCCCCGCGACTGTCGCTTACCCCATTTAGTCGCCTCTTACGACAGGCAGGGAATGCCGTGGTGGAATTCTTTAGATGCCCCCGGGCCACAGGGCACGAGGCGCCGGTCAGTCGTCCACCCGACGCCTTCTTCGTCTCCTCTGGCTGCGGGCGGGATCGTTCTGCTCACGGTCCCGCTCGGCGCTCTCCTTCCGCGAGATGACGCCCTCACAGAAGGAGGCTATCGCTCGCCATGACCTCCAGCCACCGACCATGGCGGACACCACGGCCGGCAGCGAGAGGTCTCCTCCGACGACTGCTCTAAGAGCGCTGCGTTGTAGGTCCCAGGCTGGGCACTCCTCAAGAGTGTGTTGGACCGTGTCGTCGCAGCCGTTGCCACAATGATGGCACACGGCAGACTCCTCCTTTCCGATCCGACACAGAAACGAGCCGAAACACCCGTGGCCTGTCAGCACCTGTGTCAGACGGAATGTTGGCGCACCGTGACGCCTGTCTAGCCAACTTAAGAAGACAGGTCGCACTGCCGCGACTGTCCTCAAACCCGCACTCGGGCTCTCCAGCCTGGTATGCCACTCCTCCACGGCGGCGCTGCGGATGGAGGCCAATTGGGCCGTCACTTCCCTCGGAGCCAGTCTCCGCCCGAGACGGGATGCCTCCTCACGCCAGAAGAATACTGACGAGAGGTATTTGGCATCCAAATCCCATGGCAGAATACCGGCCAAGACGCAGGCCGCCTCGTGGGAGACTGTGCGGTAGCCCCTGATGAGTCGAACATGTTTCTATCTCTAAAAAAAAAAAAAAAAAAAAAAAAAAAAAAAAAAAAAAAAAAAAAAATTATGACAAAAATATAATCTGTTCAAAGAAGATGTCCGCTTTTTGTATGGGTGCTGGGCTTCGAAATCTAACCAGGTTCAAACTTTATGAATAATAAAAGGGCAATGGATCTTGGATCTATTAAAAACATATTTCCAGACCCCCACCCTTTAAAACTAACTTTTTTAAAAACGTTCAATTAAGTGTAGTTTTTAAGCACAATAAATTTACATAAATCTCAAAATCGAAGGACTTTAAAATTATACGATTTATTGCAAAGGCCTAGTTTTTGGGAGTACTATCCAAATATATATAAACTATCTTGTTTAGAATTTTACGCCCGTTTTCCGACATGTATTTTTGGCATATCGCCGTGGTTTGTGTGATTCAGAATCCTATAGGTAAGGTAGTTTTGCAGTGGGTGCCAACTGCCAGGTAGTAACATTCGTCAAAATGATTTGCGTATTATGCAGTTGGCTTTCATAAAGACTTTCAATACGTGATATAAAAGTAGACCCTTATCATGAGCCCTAGAATATTTTTCAACAACCTATAAAAATACCTACAATATAAGCAGCATAGGTTCGACGAAGTATAATCTAGACTGTAGACCTATTTATCAATGGATTAATAGAGGTGCCCTCGAAAACTTATGTCCAGATGACCTAAGCAACCTGATAATGAAAATAAAAATTTAAAAACCGTGGCGGGTATCACGCAGGCGTCAAAGATTAAGAACAGAGGCTTAGCGAACACGAATACTTATTCGGATACAATATTGATGATATACAAGAAGTTCAAAGACAGTCTTGTTCTAAACGCATCCGAAAGATCATGAAGGTGTTTGAATTTTAGTATCGCAGTGGGCGCTGTCTGGTGGGAACAAAAACTTATTTAATAACACTGAGTTTATCGTCAAGAGTCCACAAGTCCAGTTTACAGAAACATTGAGGTCGCACAAGTCGGCTCATTAAGTGAGGCGGAATTAAACGACTGAACTAATTAGTCATTTCAAAATATAATTATCTAGTTTGCTATTGAAAATGTTATTTCTGGTTACGTATTTGGTGACCTTCGAAAACAAGATTATGTAGATGATAATAAAAAAAAACAAATGCGTCTATTGAAGTTAGTGCAATCCTTTTTGAAAGCGTGCACAAAGAACTAAGAGTAAGATAATGAAGAGGAAAATACAACAATAAATCTTTATGATAAAACGTCATGTCCTCGATCTGATAGAATTGAATAAAAACAATAGAATACAAATTGATCAAGGATTATTCTTAACAAATTTTTTATCCATAGGAGCACTCGTATCATGAAAATAAATTCATTATCCGACTACTTTGCATAACTAGAAATATATTATAAAGTAAGTACTACCGTATGTTAAATTGTAAAATATAATATACAGACTATAAAAAATATACAAAAATAATATGTTTTCAAACATGTCTCACTTATTAAAGTTGAGTAGTTTTTTGTCAATAGACGTTCTGCAACAAGTACTTAAATATAATAAAACGTCTCAATTACACTGGCAGTTGATAGCGTCCAGTTAACTAATGACTTTATTATGAAACTGCATCGCATTACAAGAAACAACGTTTTTATATCCTAATCCAAAAATAACATAAACAAAAAATACTCACTGCTCTTCCTTCCCTCCTGGACTTTGTAAGTGAGGTCCGTAAAGGCCAAGTCGACCGGCGGCCTCTTGGGCAGATGTGTTAGGGTCTTGTGATGTGCCGGTGTTATTGTCACCTTCAAGCTTCCCTTCCTGTCGGAGATGATCGGTTTAGTGTCCACGGGTCCCGCTAGGGCTGACTCTTTGTCCACTTTCATGATCAAAACTATATTCTCATCACAATACGTCACAAAGGAATTATAAGCGCGCGTTACGCGGCCACTCCGCGCGCAGTCTGCGAGTGACTGAGTGCTGAGGGCTGAGGCGCGGAGTGACTCGAGCGATAGCAACTAGTAATCAGAGGTCGGACATATAGGAAGCTGATGCGACAAAAGTTAAAGTTCAACCCTTTTTAGGTGCTGTGTCGTGGTCATGAGAATTCAGTTTTGATATTTTAACACATGAGTCTTATCTATACTTAATAGTATAAAGCTGAAGAGTTTGTTTGGTTGAACGCGCTAATCTCAGTAACTACTGAACCGCAGTAGTTACTGAGATAATCATATTTAACACGCAATACTAGTGTTAAATATGATTTTGTACATTACCCTTTTCCATTTATCAATGACTAGGTGATGCTCGCGGCGCCGCCCGCGTGAGAGTTTTTCCGGGATAAAAACATTTTCCCGGGATAAAAAGTAGCATATAGCACTCAGGAGTAAAGTAGCTTCCTATTAGTGAAAGAATTCTCAAAAAATCGGTGCAATAGTTCCTGAGATTAGCGCGTTCAACCAAACAAACTCTTCAGCTTTACAATATTAGTTTAGATTTCCATTAATATTAGATACGGTCAGCAAATATATCCTTTTATGATAATATCTGCTCCTCTCGTGATATACGCTTTCACCATAGCCATCTCAAACAATTTTGGCCGAGATGAATATAGTACTGGGTGCTGTAACGACATTTTTAAAAGACTAAACGAGATGAACATGTGAAGATCAAGGTTACAGGTGTAGAGGGCGGGGGAAGTACCTTACTTCAGGGTAACCATAAAGGTTGGACGAACCTACATTAAAGTTCGTAGCTAGTATCACGGTCACGAAACACTAGAAATTAACAGTTTCTTTCCTTTTTCAATATGGAAGAACTACGATGCCTACAGTATTAATAGGGCTAAATAAGGCATCATCGTATCATAAAAAAAGCATTAAAAAAGCAGCCTGCTGATGCATTAACTCTCATAATTGAGATTAGCTGAGGTCCAGACCTCGTACCAGGTGTTGTACGAGGTTATAGGAGGTGGAGACTACATCAGCCTACTTATTCGTTTGTAGTCTTATGCTACATAAAAAATAAGTAGCAAAAACAAAGGAAGCTAATTAGCGCAAAAATCTGTCCTAGACATTAAGATGAATATATCTGTGCCGGAAATAAAATCGCGAATTATAACGCAATTATACTTTGGAGTTCAAGAGAAATCGTCCTTAACCTTTCGTTTATTATTAAAAACGGAAAAGGCAAGGTACGAGGGAAAAACACAATTGATTTTAAATAAGTTGTAGGATAATGATTTCACTTTCATTTTTGGCATAAATTTAAATTGAGCATTTCCATAAGGCTTATTGTTACTTTCGTAGATAAGTATATCGATTGCAGGAATTATAAAGGTCGTAAGGCCATTCTTTATACTATTGAACTGGAAATTTAATTCTCCACCCATCTGTAGGTATATTTAAAATTTTGTTATCTTATAATGAGGAAACTGTGGCGTAAATTGTTTTTTTTTAGTAAATGTCGAAGTTGAAAACTCAGTTGTATAGGTCAAATTTTGTATTCAAACTTTATTTTACATTACATACGTGAATTCTAAGAGCATCTGTCTAGACAGCGTCTTAATAGGAAAAAAAAATATGAAATGTAACATTTTGTATGTACGGGCAAAGTCGATATTTGTCTCTTACGACATTTGAAATTTTCACGTTGATATGTTGTTATTAAAACTGGTTTGTAATTCACTCGAATATTCTTTTTTATATTATGAAACCGTATTTATTATATACAATGAGTAGATATAAGATGACATGTGAAAATTTGTTCATTATTCAACCAAAAATTCAAATACTTTTTAGTTGCTCCTATACCGTGGCCGTTGTAATAATGTATCAGAAAATTAAAAGGTAAATACGCAGAATACACATTATTTATCTTACATTTCCCAACAACAAGCATTTTTCTTACATTTTTAGTTCTTCCATTAATTTCCAAGTCTCAATTTGGTGTTTATTACACCACATTACTTATTTACACTATTCTTAATTCAAATTTATTTTCTATTTTTTAGTTGGATTTTCTACAAAGCGTGTTTTTAGTTTTTTTAAACTATTTTTTTTTTTGTTCATTGTCCAACAGATGTCACTGAAAAATAAACGAAAGCGCCATCTTGTGACAAGTAAGATTTTTTTACACATAAGAGTAACCGGTTTAGTTATAATTCTCCTATGGACCAACAGATGTCATTAAAAATAAATTATTATTTATTCATTTTTAGTTGGATTTTCTATAAAAGCGTGTTTTTAGTTTAAAATATTGAATTGTCATTGGTCCTTGATAAGTATGCCAAATTTCGATTTAATCCGACGTTTTGAAGGGGGTCAAAATCATTGTTCAAAGTTTCCGTTACATACATATGTATGAAGCTAATAAAAGCGTGTTAAAAACTCACTGTCCACAATTATTAATTTTCAAACTAATCTCTATGATACAGGCATATCATGGATCCTTGAGTTTGTTATCTGCCTATATTTTTAGGTCAGAAACAAAATATGTTATTGCACTGTCCAGAAATTATAAAAAATAATTTCTTTATACTACTGATAACAAAATGTTTAACAAAGTCTTATAAATCTATTATTTTTGTGGTAATAACTTTAAGTGTTATAACATTAGGCTAGCATTTCAATACAATAGTGCTTTGGTAATTCTGGTTAATTACTTCTGCTTACACTATTGTCTGACTTCACTATGAGCTTGATGCAACACCTTTTCTCGAACATATTACATTAAGGATTTGGCATATTTTTTTTACTGGCTGCCTGCGTGTACCCTTCTGGAATATTTGTATATTATATCCATATGGATTTGTATCCAGGCAAATCATGGGGCTGTAAACAACATGCCCTACAAATATTAACACTAATACGAAACAAAAAATATATGAGTATGACATATCCTAAGGCCTGATGGCCTTATTTGTAAATAGTTTTTAAAGCTATTTTAGTTATCAACCAAACTGGGTTTTAAACCATGGTGGCCCATATTCAATGATCAGCCTGTGTATATTTGGTTCACACAGGCGGCCATAATTGTGTCTACTCACTTCTCTCTATTTGGACCCTCTCCACTTACTAATAGGTGTAGTGGGGTCACTGTACCGTGCCCATATAAAAAAAAACCTCTTTTTCTTAAATTTAGTTTTATCCTTCCCTGAGTATAGAATATGTTATGATCATCATCATCATCAGCCCTGTATTATATATTGCCCACTGCTGAGCACAGGCCTCCTCTACTATTGAGAGGGGTTAGGCCTTAGTCCAACACGCTGGCCTAGTGCGGGTTGGCAGACTTTACATACCCTTGAGATTCTTATGGAGAATTCTCAGGTATGTAGGTTTTCTCACAATGTTTTTCCTTCACCATTAAAGCAAACGATAATTGATAAACAATACACACGTAACTTCGAAAACTCAGAGGTGTGTGCCTTGGGTTTTGAACCTCCGGACCTTGTCTCGGCAGACCGTTCCATTCCCAACTTGGCTATCGTCGCTTTGAATATGTTATGACATCAGAAAACACAAGTTTTCTATTTACAATATTATTATTCCTAATTATTGAATTAAAATAAACATCTCAAGTTAATCAGTATTATTGTAATTTGATAAAATTATTCACTTCATAGTATTACAGTACATAATGCTATGTAGAAATTAATTAATTAAACTTTTTATCAAATATCTATATAATGAATGCAAAAGAAAAAACTAACTACCCCCTATCATTCTCGGACATAAAATGTTATAACTAGTAAGTAATTAATTAATTATATGATTGCTACAATGTTGTAGCATACTTGAATTTTGACTAGGACTAAAATTAACTATTGAAACATTGTTTCATCAATGTATTTATAAACTTGTGTTGGCTTATTTAAATGCTAGTGCTAATATTGTAGGTATAACTTGAACAACAGTAATACGCGGGCAACCATTAAAACTTTCTACGTAACTGTACATTCATTACGACTTCATTCTAGAAAAAAAATCTTTCTTAGACCATTTGCTCTTTAAATGTACTTTCTCCTATATGCCCATTGACTTTTATAAAGTTTGTTGCATTCAGGAGGTTTACGATGTGGGTAACATCTAATCATCTACCATCACCAACAAAGTGGGCATTAAGTTCGCAACAATGTAGATAATTAACCATTGTTTGTAAAATATTATATTCTTAACGTCTACAATCTACAATCTTACCCCAAATTATTAAGAATATACACGTTATCCATCTTGTCTACGTCATCAGCACGAAACTTTATATGGATTTTACTTTATAATGTTTATTTAGCACAAATTTCGCAACTCACAAATAAAAATCACACAGCATTTAAGTTTTAGTGACACAAAAGTCAAAACAAAGTATGGACTTTCTCCAAATTAAGGCAATGAAAAAGAGCGGTATTTACGTATTCTGTGAGAGAGAATGAATAAAGGAGATAATTCCTATTTCTTAATGCTTAACATGATACGTGTTGCATTAATTTTACAAGCCAAAATTTTTTTTTTACCTTCATTTGCATTTGACATTTCATTTTTGACAATGACAAGTATTGAGGGAGCTTTGGCGGGTACTTGGAAGTGTCATGAGGTGCTCTTGTTTTAATTCATTATTTCGTTGATATTTAGTGTTATATTGCATAATTATGGTGGTATATTATCCAATATAGTTCTATTATAGAGCTCAAATGAAGTGAATTGAAATAATTGTGCTAATCAAGTGTTTTTTTTGTTGCTGCCAATACTCCTCGATAAAGTCTTGGTAAGGTAGCCACTGCTTTACTTCGACATACTACAGATAATAAAATATACAAACCAAACTTGACATTGGCAAAATGTGAACACAAATCCCATTATAAAAATAAAAAAAAAGTATTGACATTGACAACTCGTTCATAATCGAGGTTATGTTATTTCTCTAGTTTATTTGTCTCTGGTTATTTCATAGACCTTATAGTAAACCGGATGGCGATGTTGCCAGACCATATAACTCGCGGCCGTCTTCCCGCGCGTTTCGCCGAGTGACGCGTGATGTCGTCCCGCTCAGACACAGCGGTGTGTCTCACGCGGCGACGTTGTTTGTCGCACGCGCCACTCAGTCAGTCGTCATAGAGTAACTTGAATATAGGTTAGTCAGTCGTCGTCCGCTTCACCTAGCGACAAGACTGTACGCGCGCGCGCCTCCGAACCTTAATATTAAATCACATTTAAAGACAAGAAGTATACATATTTTGTTCCCCGAGAATTTCTCGTGTTTGATTTGTTGGGTTTTAATTTTTAATGTTAAACACTTTTAACTGATAATTATATATTTATTATGTAGAATAAATGTAAAAACGTACAACCATTTTATTAGAAGTCATAGGAACCAGTGAGAGTATTATTTTATAAAAGACAAAATATATTTCCTTTTTTAAATTTGGAAATTAAAACCAAAACCTATTTTTAACATGAATTACAAGAGTATCCCCCTCATATGGCTTATTTTTATACATGGTGACAACTTTTTATTTCTAAGAATTTGTATTTGTTGTTTTGTATCTGCTATTATTACTTGACATTGGCGAAATCATCGATAGATTATAATCGGTGGAAGCTATAATAGAAAGAAGAGGTTTTTTTTTAATTATATAGACAGAACGCAAAGAGTATTATATACATTGGGAAATAGCATGTGTGCCCACGTGTGCCTACAGTAGGGTGCATTTCAAATTATAGTTTCGATGGCGTGATGTTGGCGTTGTTAAGATGGTGGACATTACGCAGACAATTATGCCAATTTTTAAAATTTTATTATTTCTGTGTCTGAAACGTTAAAAAATGGTAAAAGACGGATGGCGTCGAAAGCGAAGAACCTGCGTTAGTGTGAAAAACGTAAAGAAACCCCACTTATTCCTTTAAAATGTGTTAAAACTCGCATTGCCGCCTTTGAGTTTAAAAACACACCTCATATTTTGAATTCAATAAAAATGAAAGGCGAACGCATAATGTAATTTACTCCAGCCAAAAAATTACCATATACAAATATATTATAGAGCGGCACACATTTACAATAATATTCCAGAAAAATATGAATCGATAATAAAATTAATATATTTAAAAGCGAATTAAAAAACCTGAATTTTCCACCTCATTAAAACTAGGCATTGATATAAAATATTCATATTAAAAGGAGTGAAAATTGACATTTAATTTGTTGATAATGTATTGCAGTATACCTAGATGCTCCAAAACATAAAAATAAACAAATCAAAATATGGTGTAAAATTCTATTACGAGCCCAAGAATAGTATCTAAATACTCACTTTCAATATCTGTATCAAAACAACAAAAAATAATAAAAGCAAAAAAAACATACTTAAGTATGAGTTTTAAAAACATTTAGAAAAGTTTCACTATAATAATAATAATAATAATAATAGGCTTTTGATAGTGTGCCACACTCTTGGCTAATTCGTATCTTAGAAATCTATAAAATTCATCCTATTCTAATAAATTTCCTAAAATATGTTATGAAGGATTGGAGAACAACACTCGTGCTTCGTATTAATAATGTCTCTATTACAACTGATGAAATCAAAATTGATAACGGCATTTTCCAAGGAGATTCGCTAAGTCCTTTGTGGTTTTGTCTTGCCCTAAACCCACTCTCAACTTTATTGAATAAGACGGACTCAGGCTATAAATTAACTCCGTGTACTGCTATAACTCATCTCATGTACATGGATGATATAAAACTATTCTCCAAATCTCAAAATGGCATGAAAAAGCTGGTACAACTAACAACTTTGTTCAGCGAGGACATCCGAATGACTTTTGGTTTAGATAAATGTAGAGCTTTAAACTTAAGTAGGGGAAAAATATGTAATAGTCGAAATATATCGGAAGACAATAGTTGTTTTAGGCTTATGGAAGAAGGGGATACATATAAATACTTAGGAATTCAACAAAGTAAGGGAATTAATCACAGTCAAATAAAGAAAGATCTCACACAGGAATATTTTAGACGTTTAAATCAGATTTGTAAAAGGCAGCTGTACTCTAAAAACTTATTTAAAGCTATCAACACCTATGCAATCCCTATACTTACGTATTCCTTCGGGATTATCAAATGGACTAAAACTGATATTAATAGAGTAGAAATAAAAACCAGAACAAACCTAACCAAACACAAATATCTACATCCAAAGTCTGCAATAGAAAGACTGTCTATTAAACGACACATAGGAGGGAGAGGTCTGATAGATTTAAATAGTTTATGGCAGAGACAAATAAACAGCCTTAGAAAGTTTTTCAATGACAAGAAAACAACTAGTGCAATACATTTAGCCACAATAGAAAGTGATAATAACTATACACCTCTTAATTTAAAGGATAGTAATATAAAATACATAACAATAGAAGAACATGAAAATAGCAAATTTGCAACATGGAGAAGAAAAGAATTACACGGAAGACACCTGCACGACCTAGAGCAACAACATATTGATTCGGAGGCTTCCAATAAATGGTTAAAATTAGGATCTCTGTTCCCCGAAACAGAAGGCTTTTTAATAGCCATTCAAGACCAAGTTATAAATACCAGAAACTATAAAAAATATATACTTAAAGATAGAAACCTACAAACCGATAAATGTCGCAAATGCCAAAGACATTCAGAAACCATACAACATATAACTAGTGCCTGTCCATCATTAACACAGACCGACTACACTCATCGCCATAACCAAGTTGCAAACATAATACACCAAAAATTAGCTACTAAATATAAACTTATTCTAGAAAAACCTAAGCCGTATTACCAATATATTCCTAAACCTGTATTGGAAAGCACCAGCCACAAAATTTACTTTGATAGAGCAATTTTAACCGACAAAACTATTCACTACAATAGACCAGACATTACTATAATAGATAAAACAAACAAAATAGTATATTTCATTGACATAGCTATTCCCAATACCCACAATATTCAGAAAACCATAACTGAAAAGATTCAAAAGTACACAGAACTTAAAGAAGAAATTTCCAGAATTTGGAAAATGAATAAAGTGTATATTGTGCCACTGGTGCTCTCCAGTACAGGTGTGGTGCCTAAACATTTACTGCAGTCACTTAAAACTATAGACTTGCCAGAAAATACTTATTTCACGATGCAAAAGGCCGCTATTCTCAATACTTGTCGAATTGTGAGGAAATTTCTGCAGGAGGAGGCTGCATAATAGTTCACTATTGGGCAGCTACTTGGTGTAGGGGTTTCTTTTTATTCTTATTTTAACTATTAAAAATATGATGTACACTTGGTTTAGGCCCGTGTATGTCATTTATAGCCGAAACGGCTTCACTTGTTTCGAGATCAAAAATTGGAAATAACAATAATAATAATAATCCATTTATTTCAGAATTTCACACATTCCATAGTACAACATTAACATTATGTATAGTTAGTAAAAATGACACTTATTACCTATGTTAGTACCTAAGTGATGCAATCTGCCTAGAGACTGAACTAGAGGACAATCTAATTTTTCCGCAATGACAAATAGGAGACTGTTGGAACTGCTCCGTAGTCTATGCAGTAATGATGCTGCACGCTTACGCCTAATCGCTGCAAATCCATCAGTATTTAAGTCTGCAAACATCTGGGAAGCACTACAGAAGCGAGGCAGGCCCAACAGCATCCTAAATGCGTTGTTATATTGGATCCGAAGAGCGTTGATGGCTTTCTGTGTGTAGTTTGTCCAAAGGCTACAAGTATAAAACACCTGACAATAAGCTTTAAAAAGAGTCAGTTTGACTTCAGATGTGCAGCGACAAAACCTTCTGACAAGCATGTTACACCGTACCGCCAACGCTCTTCGCTCCCTTTGTATATCCAGATCATCCTCCAGGTTTTCGGAAATAATATGACCAAGATATTTAAACTGACTGACACGATTTAAGATACTACCGCACAAGGTAATGACTGAAAAACTGTCAGAGCTCTTGTTACCCGCTCCAAAAATAATAACCTCACTTTTATTTGCATTGTATCTCAAACCATGCCCTTCAGCATAATTCTCACAAATCTTTATCAGTTTTCTAATACTTGCGATTGATGGGGTAAGCAGCGCCATGTCATCTGCATAGCTAATATTATTAAAAGCTACCCCATCTATGTAACAACCTGCCTGGGTACTGCTGAGCTCACAAATTAGATCATTTATATAAATATTGAACAGTGTAGGAGAGGTCAAACCCCCCTGTCTAACACCACACTCCAATACATATTCGTCCGAGTAACCGTTCGCCCACTTTACAAAATTTGACTGATGTTTGTACCAGTATCTAAGGACATTAATCAGTATTGATGGGATTCCAGCCCTGTGAAGTTTCGACCACAATATATCATAACACACCATATCAAAAGCCTTCGAAAGATCTAAAAAGCCAGCAAATACAGGAGTGCGGTTATCTGTGTAGTATCTCACAGTCTTTTTTAGGGCAAATATGGCAGTTTCAGTAGACAGACCCTCTCTAAAACCGTGCTGGGCATCATGCAGCTTGACATTTGTTTTTAGATAAGCGTTAAGCAAACTATCAAAAACCTTGGCTACAATAGTTGCCAGAGAGATAGGCCTATAATTGTTTTTGCTTGATATATCACCGGTCTTGTTTTTGACAATTGGTGTAACAATTGTCTTCATCATATCCCTTGGCAAGTAAGAATGCGATATACAACAATTATAAAACAGAGCCAGAACTCTGGGCAAATGATTACCAGCGTATCGCAAATGTTCAACACTGAGCCCATCGTGTCCTGGAGATTTACCACGCTTCATATTTGATATTACATTTTTTACATCTTTAGCAGTGTACCTAACATGCAAATTCTTCAACTGTGGTGACTCACTCACAGCAGCAGAAGACGATGGGCCCAAGGGTGATTTTACAGTGAAAAAATCCCTGAACATGTTGGCTATCCCAGTTATATCAGTCAATCCCTCAACACTCACAGGAAGGCCCGACCGAGCATTCAGATTGTTGGTGCTTTTCCAAAATTCTCGAAAATTCTTATTATGATGATGGCATGCAATTTTGTCCATAATTATTTGTTCTTGATTATCTTGACACCATTTTAATTTTGATTTAAAGACCTTTCTTGTTTGTAACATATTATAATATAATTCACAACCAAGAGGCTTACCTGCTGTTAACCATACCTGAAAACAAAGCCTGGCCTCCCTGTGAGCACCTTCAACGTGCTTATTCCAACCTTTTATGTAGCCACCCTTTCGATTACATAATGGCTTCTCATAGCTAGATACAGCTGCATCACTTAATATTGATGTTATACTATGATACATATTATCTATTATTGATCGATGTTCAGGTATATTACAACAACTACAATTATTACAAATATTAAATTCATGTGGTAAGTCAATACATGATAATCTATTGTTACATATATCATAATATACATTTAATTGTTCCTTCTGTCTATTACCCCATAAAACATTACTCCGTTGAATTTTATCATTTTTTAAAGTTAATTTTGAATTAATAATGTCTAGATTAATATTAATAAATAGGGGATAGTGGTCAGACCACAAGACATCATATTTTATATTGACACTAACAACTGATTTCCATGCTGATTTTGTTACCACGCAGTGGTCAAGCCACCTCCTACATTCATGTGCTTCACTAGTGTATGTAAATGTGTCCGATTCCTCTCCTAACAATTCTAAATCTGCGCATATAAAGTTTTGGTCCATACAAAATTGTTGCAATTCATTACAAAACAATTCATTTGGGTGAGCATTAAAATCACCTAATATAATTGAAGATTCTACCTGCTGTTCCTCAATAATGGCATTAATCCGACATAGACACTCTGTAAACTCATTTAAATTGTCAGTACAACAGGTGGGCATGTAGACACAAAACACTAAAATTGTCCTGTCCCTTAACACTATTTTAATAGCGACCAGACGCACACAATTACAATCTATAACCGATACTGATTGAAATACACTTTTCCTCCAAAGTAAAGCGACACCGCCATATGGCCTACCATGTAGCATACCACCAGAAATATCTACTGCCGATACCCCAGCATAAGCAAACTCAGGGTCAATTTTTCCCAACATTGGTATGTCGTATGGCATAAGCCATGTCTCTTGCAGGGCCACAATATCTGCTGACCCACATAACTTACGTACACTTTCAACGCTTCTTTTAATTGATCTACAATTAAATGACACTAATGTTGCTGTTTTAATCATTATTATTAGATTCATTTCTGTGCACAATTCGCTTTGTGAAATGTACAAAGCGCCTAAATGAAATTCCTTCTGGCCATAGTTTAGCATCCATAAATATATTTAGCCTATGTTTTGGTATCATTATTTTGTAGGCGTCATATTCTTTCTCCTTTTTCATATTTATTTTCTCAAGCATGACTTGGACTTGTGTCTTTTGTAATATATAATTCTCAATGTCATTTCCAGATGTATTCTTACACACATTATTAATGAATAGTGGTATTTTGAAAACTATGTAATTTATAAAAAAATAAGTTTTTAAGTTAATATTCAATACAAACAAATCTGTAATTAAGGGAACACAAGCTCATAATTTTGCTTCAATAACATCAAAATTACTGGCTCCCATGTAAAAAAATATACTTTCTGGCCACGCTGTGTATAAATAATAATCAGCTGGAACCAAGAAGCTTATACCCAAACTGGAATCCATGCTTTATAATTTTTGACACAATATATTAAAAATTATAGGTCATACAAATTTATTTTTTTATCCACATGTGGCTCTTGTTTCAGTTTTGTGCTGCCGCCTATAGTTCGTGTACGTTCCTTATAGCCCCATCCTTACTAGGTGCGTTCAACTTTAAATTCCGATGGCGTGATGTTGGCAGCAATGTATATGCAGTGCTGCTACATTTTAAACAAAATTAACAGTGGCATTCCTAAAACCATTCGCAATGCCATCACAAGTAAGTGTATTGGAACCGGATATGTAATATGAAGTAATTTACAAAACTACAATGTTTTAGAAATACTTTCTTGGTAATTGTAATAATTATTATACTAAAACCAGCCCTGTTATATACCTGTATACTACAATACGCCACTGCTGTATTATAATATAATATTTTGATATTATGTTGTATTCTTAGGTATGTGTGTTTCCTCAAAATGTTTTCTTTCAACATTAAAGTGAATGATACTCGATCAATAATACACATGCAACTTAGAATAGTCATAGGTAAAAGTCTGGCCATTGGTTCTAACCCCGACTAGTCTATCAAGCACTGATTTACAATATTATAATGATTACTAAATCCCAATTAATTTTCAATAATACAATATTTTTCAGAGTATCTGCAAGAATATGGGTATTCAAGGAAAAGAAAGCACAAAGACCATACATATTGAAAGGCTGGAGTTGCTGCTGATAAATATATTAGGATGGATACCAGTGTGTTTCTCTCTTAAATATTTTAAACTACTTAGTAATAGTTTCTATCCCTGGCTTATTTAATATTATATTTGAAATGACTATGTGTCGCTGCCGAGATATCATAAAAAACGTATATAAATATAAATTAACAGCAATTAAACCATGACCTGTTGTATGAACCAAATAAATATAAAAGACACCCAATGAAATTTGTATAAAAAATATCAGTGGTATGTAATAAGAATATACATTTCATTCCAGATACTGCTATTGAGCAACCTGGCAACAAAAATGTAGATGAGAAAGAAGTAGCAGTACCTACTACTTATCAGCTATTTAGGGTAAATTAATTATCTTTTTACTTATTTTAGCCATTTGGATCATCACAAAATCAATTTCACCCATGAAATAATAATTAACCTTAAGTTTATTTTGATAGATTCCTTTTTATGATTCCCGTCGCAGATATTCACTTCAGGTCTCAGACAACAGTGACAAGACGGAAGCATGTTATTGCTAAAAAAAAATACCTTCACCAACATTCGCCAAACTATATGCTGAATATGTTAAGTCTCAGAAGCAGTTGGCGTATCGTGTGAGGGCAAAGAGGGCATTTACATTTTCGAAAGGCAAATAATTTGAATTATTAACAGAAGAATTTAACCCACTTGCCAAAAAAGTTATGGATGCAACACAACCTCAGAAAAAAAATAGTAAAAGAATTTAAAAACATAATCGTTGCGAAATATTTATTTGACGTTCTTTATTGCGAATTAAATAAGAATAGTATATTGTAATGCTTTCTTGATATAACTTTGCTATTAAACAGTGTTTAGTTGGTGAAACACAATTAATAAGATAATAAGGTCACAGATGTTTTAAATAAATTTGGCCTCTAATGCAATTAAAAACATATTAAAGTAAACATGTAAAAAAGGTGAAAATTAGAATGAATAATTATTAACCAGAAAATATATTTTCATTTCATTTGAATTTTTTTACCTGTTATTATTAGAGTAAAAAACATAAAGAAAGATGAAGCCGCGGAGGCTTAAAAGGCAAGTATTCAGAGCCTGAATTTTTTTTACACTTGCATAATTCCCATAAGGCATCAGCGAAAATAAAATAAAAAGCTGTCATGTTCTATAGTTGAACTATACCTCTATAATCTATGAGTTGAACCGAGTGGTGAGCAAAATTGAATGTATATTGTATCAGTATGGAAGATATCCATCTAAGTAGTCTGTGGTCACCACTCACGAACTTCACAGTTCACTCACTAGCAAAGAGTATTATATACATTGGGAATAGAGAGACAACTCGTCGAGTTTTCGTGCCAATCGACAAATGTCAAAATTACGGCTGCTTCAACTATTACTACATAGAGGGCGCTCACGATCTCTGTTGCGATTCAAATCCTATAGATGGTAGTGTTTCTGTTTAAATTCAAATTTTCTGTAGTGGTTATCAATACTGTAAATGTTAAATGGTTTTAAAGGCAAAGCATTGCACGACGAAAGTGCAATTCTAGTAAAATGCTATTTACAGTTATATTATTTATAAGCTGGATAGATTATATCCGCCACGCCGTCGTAATACAATGCGTTTAATACCTTATTTACAGTATGTCTTTGCCACTTACAATACATATTATGGTTGTGCTAGCTTTAACACGTTAAATCAGACAAACTTATTAATCAAAATGTTTTATTACTTTTTTGTTACGGAATAATAATTAATGTAGTAAATGTAACTTAAAAGAACATATTTGGGTACTGATAATATTTAAAATTACTTATAAAGAAAAACAATTTCTTTGTTTTTAATCGATAATCTCCGATATCCAATAATTTATTGCACCAATTTCAATAATTATTTTAATAGAAAGGATCCAACAAATGGAAACAAAAATCTAAGCAAAGAGATACGAAGCCGTATTAAATCTCACACAAAAGTCGCAAAATAACCATTACATACAAAAATCTATTAATAAATGCAAGGCCACCGGGGCAAATTACAAATAGAAATCAAAATGCTACAATTAAAGAAAATATTAACTGTATACAAAGAAATGGTCAAACAGTATAAGATCCTAATAGCATAGCTTAATGTTTTTTTTTATTAACGTAGCAAAATGCAACAGCAGTCAGTATACCACATTCCTAATGTAAAAAAGTCAATCGAATTCTATTTTTGGAAAACCTGGATTTTTTTTGAAATAATTTATTCTCTGAAAAATGTTTCCAGTACTGGCTACGACGATATTGCAGTTAGGATCGTAAAAGATGTATCACATATACTTGCTCCAATTTTAAGCTATAGGCACCATTAACTTAAGCATAGAATACGGCACTTTTCCAGTTAAACTGAAATTCACGATAATAAAACGAATGTTCAAGAAGGGCGATACTGGAGTATTAATTGTTACAGACCAATAGCATTAAGTCCTATCTTCTCAAAAATTTACGAAAAAATTATAAATTCTTTCTACTCCTTTCTTGAAACTAACAATCTTTTTGCACCCGAACAATATGGATTTCACAAAACAAAATCAATAAACTCAGCAGTTCATAACTTTGTTAATACTGTAATCGCTTATATGGATGATTGCAAACCTTCCCCCTATCACATCATGGGACGGAATACGCACGGCAAAAAGTGGGTGCACTAGTTTCGGCTCTGCCTAACGCTTCGGGGATAAAAGGCGTGAGTGTGTGTGTGTGTGCAAACCTGCAGTAGCGATATATTTAGACATGACAAAAGCTTTCGATCACGCTCACCATGATATTTTGCTTAAAAAATTGCACCACTGTGGTATTCGAGCTAACATGCGTAACCTAATAAAATCCTATTTAGCTGGTAGAAAACAAGCCACAAAAATTAGTAGAATATGTTCAATTTTAAAAAAGGAGATAATTTATCAATCGTAATACAATAATACATATTTTGGAGTACCACAGGGTAGCGTTTTGGGCCCACTGCTCTTACTTATATATATAAATGATTTACCTCATATAACTTATCACCAAATGACTCTTTTTGCCGATGATAGCACGGTTTTATTTACTGGTAAGAATCTGCATGCAGATCTTAATTGCGAAATTAATACTAATATTACAGAATGGCTTCCTTGTAATAATTTGAAACTATAGATGTCCACTTTTTGTATGGGTGCTGCGCCTCTAAATCTAACCAGGCTCAAACTTTAGGAATATTAATTAAAGGGGCAAAATATAGATCTTGGATCCATTAAAAAAACATTTTTATGCCCCTCCATTTAAAACTAACTTTTTTTGAAATCGTTCATAATAAATGTAGTTTTTAAGCAAAATAAAATTACATAAATCTCAAAATTGGAGGTCTTTAAAATTAAACGATTTATTTTAAAAGGCTAGTTGTTAGGAGCTCTATGCAAATATATATAAACTGTCTTGGTTAGAATATAAGGGCCGTTTTTGGACATGTCCTTTAGCAAAAACAAAAATTATGAATTTTAGACAGAAACATCGAACAAAAGTAAATTTAAATATCACATTCTAAAGTATTAAAATTTCTGAAATAGAACAAATTAAGTTTTCAGAAATACATATTGATAGAAAATTACATTGGAAAAATCACATAGTAATAATAATAATAATAATAATAAATGTCTAATAAACAATGTCTGTAAACACTTAAATCAACAGTCATGTGCTCTTTATAAATTAAGCAAAATATCAGACAGATCTGCCGTTATTACTGCATATCATGGCCACGTATCTTCTATCTTGAGATATGGCTTGATATTTTAGGGAAACTCGGTAAACAAAGATCTAACTTACAGGGCTCAGAAACGTTGTATTCGATCAATGGTCAACATTGAATCAACTGTTTCTTGCATACCATATTTCAAGGAACTAAACACATTACCACTTTCCTGCATGTATATTTTCAAGTGTGCCATTTTAGCCAAAATAAATGCTCCCTTTTTTAAATTTAGTAACCGTATTAGACGTAATGATAAATGACATTTAAACCCGATAAAACTGCATTATTTCATAAAAATGTATTGAACTGAATTCCCGAGACATAATAAATTGCCAAAATTTATTATAGGTTGAAATGAACTTAATGAGTATAAAAATAAACAGTTTCAATTTTTGCATGAAAAATGTTATTACACTTTAAATAATGATGTCAATGACGTTAAGATGTAGAATGATTTAAGTCTTTCTCTAAAATCTTAAATTATTGAATGCTATTATGGCGGGTCATAGCCGTATTGCAATTATAAATGTGTAACACCACTATTCTACCCGTGTATCACAATAAATTCTATTTGAAAAATGTGAATTTGAACAATAGGAATCTATGTTAGACTGGTTATTATCCTAGAAATGAACTTACTTGGGCGTATCCGATAATATTAATCTATTACAATTCAAAAATATGAATAAAATATCGCTAATCTCACTGTTACTGTAAGTTTTTATATCTTATATTAAATAAGAATGAAATAATTAACCAATATGCTTCTAGTAAGTAATAATATCATACATATTTAATACTACATGTACAAAGTTCGTTCAAATAACTCTGTTACGCTATTGCGTGATAGAGTGATGATTGACGATCCAAGTATCAGCCCTTATATTTAAGGGAAAGAGAAGTCCGGAAAGTTCACTATTATTAAATTATAGTCAATACAAAAGTGAGTAATACAACTGTATTCATGAAACTGGCATTTTTTATTTATGACTAATACTTTATCTGATGACTTTAAATATATTCTGAGAACTAAAAAAATGTACTGCAACGTTTGTCTGTTAACCCGTCAACACCCGCTCATATGTAGATATATATACGTGGTTGCCCTATATACCCGGACGCTGGCGTCTGCCGCAGGCGTTGACGAGTCAATAAATGAGATCGCCCTTGTTACTTCTAAAATAATCCACTAGCTTTGACTGTCGTCCCTATTACCACAAGTATTATTTCATTTAGTTAAAGAAAAAATCACACAAATCCAAATATTGTAGTAAGATATTTTGCCTATTAATTATTACGAATTCGTGAGATTAAATTGAAAATCTTCAATAGCCTAGGTAGATTCGTTTCAGTTTGAAGGACATTGTAGCCAGTGTAATTTATTTATTAATTAGGCTTACCAGCGTTTTGTCAACTTATAAACTAAGATAAAATGAATAACAAAGCAAGTATGATTCACAATGATGGGTAAATACCTTATACAAATCAAAATATTGGAAAGACTTCAGTAAATTCAATAATGTTGCTGAAAAGAAAGGAGATGTCCGCTTTTTGTATGAGTGCTGGGCCTCAAAATTTTACGAGGCTCAAACTTTATGTATATTAAAGGGGTAAAAATATGGATCTTAGATCCATTAAAAAATATTTTAAGACCCCTCCGATTAACTAACTTTTTAAAAAAGTTCATATTAAACGTAGTTTTTAAGAAAATTAAAACTACATATATCTCAATATCAAAAGAGTTTAAAATTATAGGATTTATTGTAAAGGCCTAGTTTTTGGGAGTACTATATAAATAAAAATAAAGTATTTTGGTAAGAATTTTAAGCTCGTTTTTGGACATGTCCTTTATTATGTTATGTAATTACTGAGCAATATGAAACGAACATCTTATGTCTCAGGTTGATGAGTAAAGTGGAGTACCACAAAGTTCTTTGCAATCCAAAGTTCTTCATAGTGTTGATATGAAATATCTGAAAAATAAAAGATTCATGAACATTGGAGCCAGTATAACAACCCGGCAAATTAAGACTTAACATCTTATGTCTAGGGATAACAAGCGCAGTGGAATGCCACACAGTACGTTTTAATTCAAGGTGCTGGATGGTTTTGGTACTGTTTATGGGCGGTCGTATCATCATGTGAACGGCATTCTCGTCTCGTCACTCAATGCAATAAAACAATCGTTTCAACTGTTTCTGAGTTTAGTATTATATATAGCATTACCTGATGGATACGGGCTTGTTTCCAGCAACACGTCCTCTGTTTTATGGAATTTTGTTTTAAAATGTTCTGTAACATAATTCAATATGTGTGTCATTAACGGGCAGCTAAGGGACAGATGGGATTATTTTAGATTTACGAAACTATAACTTCAAGCTGGTTTGGAGTCCATAGAGAACATACATACAAACATGTATTTTTATATAATATAAGCAGGCTCGATAGACATTGTTTTGCACTAAAAATGAAATAAAAGCTTAGAACCCAATTACAGCACCGCCAACCTGACCTATTATGAGTCTTAATCATCCAAGGACCTATCTTATATAAAAAAAAAATATCCCCGAAATCGATTGAGGAGTTCAGCGACATAAACAAATACAGAATGCATCTAGTGACAAGGTATTTTGTAATACAAAGTTCTAAATTAGGTTGGTATTGTTTATGGGTGGTCGTATAGCTTACCATGAGGCGAACAGCATGCTTAGCTCGCCCTACAAATGCAAAAATAACAGGGTGAATTGATGTCAGTCGTTAAAACAAACATAATTCTTTCATATACCATGTTTGAAAAAGGGTGTTTCAACACCACATTGGAGTGTGACAACAGCTGGTTGAAGAAGATTTAATATCAAAATATTAATTATATCAGGATACAACATATAGAACAAATATTTTTAAGTAGGTATAGGTGTATGTAATATATATCTACCTGAATCATGTTAACCTGCAAAGCATTTTGTGCGTTGTATGGAAATAATTCTTACCCAAATTCAACGTTGGAACTGCGATTCTATATAATACACGCCTTGAAAGACCCATATCATAGACTCATGTTTATTTTAATATACTCATCTCCTTTATCAAGTGTTTTCTTGTCCAAAACTTTGATCCACTCCTGGTAGTTATTATTTTGCCATGTTTCCCATTTGTAGCTGCTGCTTTGCGAAAAAGTATAGTGGGTCTGAAAATAAATAAAACATTTGATACAAATAAATAAAAAGGTATGGGTTAAATTTATAATAGTAGTTATTAAGTATGTATATTAACTGAAAACACATTGGAATACTAATGTTTGATTTAAGAATAAAAAGCTTTTTGTTGAATTTATAATTTAAGTTCATAAATATTATTGGTACTATGTTATAAATTAAAAATATAACTGCTGATAGGATGTTTTAAGTATAGGAAAATGTCTATTTTTGAATAGTTCATGGTTTTTTTGACAGTCTCTTTCTTGTGGTTATGCCGATCAAGGCAATAAGTTCTTGTTGTAAATTATAAACATAAAATAACTATAAACGCAACAGGCAACTCAGTTTTATTCTACACGCAAATGACCTTATTATTTTTAACACAATGCAGATGAAAACCATTAGTCAATGAGTAATACAGCTGAAGTTTATGTATACGATCGTTAAATTAAAATCAATAACACTATGTTGTAATAACGGTTCCTACTCCTTTTTCATAGGTAATTTAAAAAGTATTAGCCCATAACTTTTGGGTATGCAGATTTCCACGTGGTATTTTAAAAACAGAGTTTAACAAGGACTTGATTGAAGCATTATGTATGACTGCAATGGGTATAAACGATACTATTTATTTATGAAAAATATGAATATTCACTTACCATCAACGGCAGATCCAAAATAGTATTTGGGACAAGGATTACACATGGTGAAAAGTGATCTTTTCGGTGATCCAACAAATCCAAATCACGAGCAAATGGTGATAACAAATAACAAACCACGGGTCGAATATAAGGAGATAGGTATCAATAGTCCGTTAAAATTAGCGGATTCGTTTTATAAGGAAATCTTTTAATCTCACATAAACCGCATATTTGGAAAATAAAAATGATTCAGAACCGAAAATCAGAATGCGAAAACAAAGCGATGTTACCACTTAAAAAATATTTTACATATATCGTTCGGAAATTATGGTCATCCATGAATTTCTGAAATTACACACAAAAAAGCTCTGTTTTTCAATTTCATGTATGGAAATGTCCAATTAAATTATCCTGTATAAATCTTTTAAAAATATGAATTTACATTTATTTATCCATATTTATTAAACTTTTTTAATATCGTTGGCAGTGCCATCTAGATGTCCTACAACCAATCAAATTTCATAGACAATGTAGAGTTTTATGTAGTGGCACCCCCCTGACTCACTAGTTTATTTGTCTCTGCTAGTCACTGGTGTCATTTCACTCATTTTTTATCAACTTTACGTAAAATAAACGTCAATAGCAACTGAATAAAATAATGTGAATAAAAAATTGAGTTACTTTTGGAACAACAAATAAAGTTTCATCTTTCAATATTATAATTAGTGTACGAGAATGGAGAGCATAACAGTGAGTGTTTATTTACAAAGGTTTCTTTGTTCTCTGTTTTGTTGTTATAATTGTTGGTATTGTTTCAGAATTTTTCTGTGTCGCTTATCAAGGGGTTTATAGACAGTTTGCGCGGGGTTACAGTGCTTTTGTATTTAGATAAAGAAATAAATGAGCGAGCAATAAGTAGATCACCGCAACCCGATTTTGAAAATTCAAAACACAAACAAAAACAACCCAAAGTTAAACAGTGAGTTATTTTTATATTCTAGAGTTTTCATCGATAACATGTGTAATAATTTCAATTGCTTATAAATTTTCCATATGAAGACACCCAAAAGAAAAATGACAAATATATATTTTTGTTTACTTCTAAATATGAAATTTATTTTCTCATTTACATATTGTACTTACAATATTTTTGAATGCGATATCAAACAAAAAAAGAAACTTGCTATCTACATGTTTTATGATCATCAATGACTATCAGTTAAGTAAAAGCTATACAGTTTAAAAGGGCTATATTATAATTTATTTGGATTCCTCAGTAAAACAAAATGAGTTGGAATTGTTCATTTTGTCCATCTGCCCATGTATGTATCAGTAATTTAATGCAATATCCTCGAATTCGAAACGTCGGGAGAAAAATTAAAAATTAAATAAAAAACCACGATAAAATCCATCATAATAGTTTAATTTCAATGTCTAACATTCGCGTAAACATAAGGAATCATTATGCAATATCCTTTTAGAATTTACATACAAAATTATACACATATTATTATATATTACACTTGTAGGCATCTACATACATAGTTATGTTTTAATATTTTAAGTTCTTACATCAGGCAAAAAGCTGGTGGTTTGTTATTATAAATAATTCAATAGAGATAATTCAAATCAAACAACATTTAACATAGCATGTTGCTCATATGAATTGCAAAACATTTACTTTTAACGAGCACAGTCCAACAGATCCTAGATAATAAATTATGTATGTATGTATTAATATTATTATATCACAACATAAATTGTATTAGAGGACTAAATAGTAAATAATATGAATGAATACAATGCTGCCTTATTATAGCTGGGAAACATCTTGAGCACACTACCATATGCAAGGAGGATTTTTTTACCCAACTGCGAAAGAAGGAGGGTTATTCATAGATAAGTGTTTGTAAACTTATATATTGAAAAACATCCCCATCACAATATGGTAGTGTGGTCAAGTTGATTGCCGGCTCTTCCCCTACCCATACAGGTAGTGTCAGATACAGTTGTATTCCCCTGTCAACTAATAACATTAAGAGACAAATTAAATAAATGAAAGCACTTCGACCACACTTAAAAAAAAGTTATGAAAGGATTTGGTTTTTTTTTTTCCAATTACCCGTATGCCGACATCAACCATCTCTGATGTAAAATTATCTTTTGCAGGGAATCAAAAGTACTTACAAGAGTGTTACAGTCATGCATATTGAACGGATTTATATTCTTACTTAGTATATTGGTGTTTGAGTATGTGTTGCTACCTGCGGTGAAGTACTTAGTGACTATCATATTTGGCCACAATCCTGGCGTGGCACATAATGTTTGGGGGTGGATGCAGCCATTCCTCTCCATGACCTTCAGAATGCTTTGGGTGCTTCCACTGTTCCTGTTGAGCAAGCTTGTGAACAGTTTATGGTTTCAGGTGAGTTTATTTTTTTAATACAAACCTGTTGCCCTAAATTTGAATTTGTGTCCGATATGAAGATAGGCTCCCAAGATATCGGAAAGTCACTGTCTTAAAACAACGCTATAAACTATTATAATCATAAATATAGTAAAGTATATGTGGATTTTATAACTTAAAAAACTCAAATGTCTTATCTGAATTTGAATTTTTGCCCAATATAGTTAAGTAATAATAAGTTTGCTCAATAAAGCTTATCACAATCACATACCGGGATGGAAGTGAGCTCAAACGGGTGCATTAGTTGCAATATATTGAGCTTGTATGTATGTCTAATGGGGATGTATGCAGTCGCACAGACGGATGATCAGTTCACTTCCTTGGGAACTATTTCACCCTTAGTCCCAGTTTGGGTGGCGCTGCCACTTTCGCTTTGGTTCGGTTCGCTTCGCAGGTATCATTCATTCCCAGGGGCCGCATTCACCATAGGGAGTTTCGGCTGTGGCACAGCTAGACCTTGGAGGCATCGTGGCTCCCTTCCAGGTGTGAACCTTCCAGGTTGCCGATCTCTGCCCAGCACCGCCTTCCACTGAGGGTCCTGCCACTTTGACCTTGAATGATCATTGCAGCAGGAGCCAACAGGGGGGCAGCGCTCAGCCTATGATATATATTGAGCTTATAAATGAAATAAAAAAATGATGAGGCTATTAGAGTAGATTATCATTAGTTCAACATTAACTAGTATCTTGCTAACAAAGAACAATTACGGCGACCCAGATGCATTCCCAACATTATCAGCATGCGTATTTGAATCCCGGGTTGGGCAAAGTGATATTGGATTTTTCTATTCAGTATCAGCCCCGAGTCTGAAATTTGTGCCCGATAGGCTCGCCCACTATCACATTATGAGACAGAATACGCACGGTGAAAAGTGGGTGCATTAGTTGCGCCTCTGTCTACCCCTCCTGGGATAAAGGGATCATATGAGTATGTGTTTGAATAAGTGGTATTACTATGCCTTAGACACATTCAGAATGCCTAGGCATGTATTTTATATGGGCACTAGAGTTAACAAAATTATTATTCACATAAGCATAAATAAACAGTTCTATAGTTCGGACAAACTAAGCTGGCCGGTATGACAATTCATTTTTTTTTCTGAAGCGATAACTCTGTGAGAATGTCTACCCAAAAAATTCAAAACCGTGTCATGTCATACCGGCCATATTAGTTTGTCCCTACTATAATGACAAGCCAATGCAAATACAAAAAACAGAGTATCGTCGAAACTCTAGGTTACTGTTTTATTTCCATTTATATTCAGTGAAGAAAATTGCATTCCCAATTTCAATTCTTCTGTTTTTTTTCTGTTTGTTTGGAGGATTATTATAAGTCTTGTTTCGTAGGACATAGCAGATTCGGCGTACAGACATCGCCGGGGCCGGCCGCAGTTCATGTCGAGCGTGAGCAAAATTATTGCAGACTCATTGTTCAGTTTGCTGGTGCAAGCATTATTTTTGATGCAGGTATGAACTGTAAACTACGTTATCGTCTTCAGAGATGTGATTTATCTAGATACAAGTATCTGAAATACAGATACAAGATACAAAATACGTATTTAGTATCTTGTATCTAAGATACTTTTAAAATTTTTATTTTGTATCTTGTATTTAGATACATTTTTTTAGTATCTTAGTATTTTATAAATACTTAATTTGCTAAGATACTTTTACTAATTATATATGCATTTTTTACATTAAAGGCCCATATACACGTTGCAAGTTTCTTGCCTGTTGCATACAATTAAATTGAAGCAATATATGACTTGCATGGTTTTCAATAATCAACACGTAACATTCTTGATTTGTTTGTGTAAAAAGCACATGCTATAATTGGTTAACCAAACATTGTATTCCACTGGTTTCTGTCTTCTTTTGAAAACATGAGGGCATTGAGTCTTATAATTTTGATTTTCAGTGTGTCTCCTGATTCCGATAAATCTCAATGAACTTTATTAAATCAGCAGAACCTAATTTTAATACTTTTTACTCATATTTTTTAATAAACACAGTAGCTTCTAAAATCTAAACCGTTCAACATTTGAATTTTTTTATGGCATTGTATGACGGACCACCCAGACGGACTCTTACATATGAGAGACCACCACCGCTATGTCTATTTCTACCGCCAAGCAGCACTTCGCATGCACTGTTGTGTTTCGGTTTGAAGGACATTGTAGCCAGTGTAACTACGGGACATAATAGAGGTGTTTTACCTGAAAATAAAACACATATTAAATACTTACCTTATTTGAAGCTTACTAGATTGAGATAGGCACTTCCTGTTTTCCGTTTCCTCTACCTTCCTTTTCATTTTATCTATCTGTCTCGCTCGCACATCCGTTCTCCCACCAGGCCACCGCCCCACCAAAGGTGTGCTCTGTGGTGGTCGGTGTTCTAGGAATCATTGAGTCGATAATCTACCAGGCAGAAATTGAAATGTAAGCTTCAAATAAGGTAAGTATTTAATATGTGTTTTATTTTCAGGTAAAACACCTCTATTAAACACTTGACCGTTATTTGAAGCTTACTAGATTGAGACGTGTCTGTTATCGCCTGGTGGGGCATGACGCCAATGTGATGAAATATTGATGATGATCCTATTTTGAAAGAAAATATGTTATGCCAAGTATACATTAGATTAGTTTAATAATCCATATGTGCGAGAAAAAGGATTACTTACAAATGTAAATACGCATCCAAAATGGTATTGTATGGACTATGATATTCGTATGTATAAAATGTTACGAGTACCTATACAGACATATACTCGAATTTAATCAGCTGCTTTAAACAAATTAACGATTTCACAGCTACTATTATTTTTAGATATTACTTCCTTACGTTAGAAACGGGTGAATGTATTTTGTGGTCTCCAGTAGAGACCTTTGCAAGAATCTCATCTGAAGGACAAATTATGAATCCCGTTTTTGGAAGCCGATCGAATGCTCCCTAAAGAATTCACTACTCCGTTTCTAACAATATGGATTTTACCTAGCCGGCTATAACTGTACGGGAGACAGGCTTTGGTGAACCTCTAATATTAATAAATAAATTAGTACAGTTTCCCAATCTACGCTTTTCTTCCAAAATAAATATAGTACCTACGTTTTACCCAGAATACTGGGTCCATATTCTTGTTCTTAGTTAGGTTAGGAGACAATTTCGCGCCTGATTGTCTATAAGTAGCAGTATCTGCTATTGAGCCATACATGGGCCATAGGATCAAATTTTTACAATCTACAGACAATTGTTTGGATTAGACTGCAAACAATGTCAAATCGTGAACTCTTCTGCCGGAGCAAAGAAGTAATAGCGTTGTAGTTGTCTGCGTGTCGCAAATACAGCATTTTCATTGTCAAGACTATTCAAAAGCGTAACTAACTTATCTACGTTCCATATCATAGATTAGAGTTCAGGATATGTTGGACGAAGGCGTGCGAACTTAGACTACCACCATTGTTATAATAATTCAGCGTGCAGAATGCAGACTTGTGTAACAAAATAATGTTGTAAGCAAATCCATTTACAACAAAACGTGCTAAACTTCGACCCGTGGGTTCTAAGGGCTCTACTTTATGTTTTTTTAGTTCAGTTCAGCCCTCGAGACCATACAACTTCATATTATCTTTTTGGTAGAAGGACGCCAGAAGATTATAAAGGTTCTATTTGAACTTTAATCTACCCGTCAACGCCCGCTTATATATAGCTATAAGCTAATTTCCTTATATTAATGGACACCGGTGTCCATCACGGGCGTTGAAGGATTAAATTCCATGACTACCCCCACATTTCCATACTTTCAATGTCATCGCTTGAATTTTGGGGGGGTGGGAAGTCGGTCACTGTCTATCAGGTGTAACTAAGGTTCCTTGATCGTGATCCGGGGCGCCAGCGCTCGGGTTCTTGGGTCTTATCTCCAGAATACTCTGTCCCACCTCGGTATAACCAGGAGGACAATATCAGATTCTGAATTGAGGTGCTGTAACACTAGGGATGGAAATAGTCAGACTCGTGGGTAAATCCAGTTTCTGGAGAATGCATCGTGGTAAATCGCGCGAACGTCGTTCAGGTGCAAAGATACATAGTTGCTTACCACCTTCGCTCGTTCTGACGCAAATAGATCTATCACGGAAAGCCCAAACTTTTAGATATTTTCTGTACACTGAAATAGATGCCAGCCTGGGGCACGTCGACAAGGCGACAATTGGTCTGCGTGACTGTTGTACATTCCTGGAATGTATTAAATTTCGAGAATGATCTGGAAGTTGTCCAGAATATGAAACAGTTCTTTGATTAACTGAATCGAGGGTCTAAGGGTAAGACTTGGTCCCCCCCCCCCCTCGTTTCACAATAATGCTACGTCTTGTTGTCGCATTGTACTAGAACCTTGGGTACGCTCAGATATTGGTCTTGTTAACTTATGACCTTCAGTATTGTGAGCAGCGCATTGATTGCAATGGAGATGTCGTTCTTGTTTGATCCATAAGCCCGACATTGGGCGGCTGTCGAGCTGAGCTCCCCACGCTATACCGGAGGCGCCTCTGGCGGAAAATTATGTGGTCAACGGTGGTTGATAATGGAACCGAGAAGACACATGGCAATTTGGATGCCCCCATTTTAATAACTCGCGCACCTCCATGGTTAGAACATAGGTACAGCCAGGAGCTTATTTAAAGAGTTTGTTCAAAAAGATACGAATGTTTCGAAAATTAAGCCTGCTCTGAGGGACAGTTAACACTGGCAAATTTTAGAAGCCCAACCAGACTATGTAGTTGCTTTACTGATATCGTGGCCTTTCGCAGTAAATCCAGTACTTTTTGTGTTACGAGGAAGATCTTTTCCGGTGGCAATGATTGCTTGTTCAACCATGGATACCACAAAACTCATAGAAATATAAGACTTTTGCAGGTGGACGTGACTAACTTTTGTGAATTCGTTCGCCAACCTAATAAATGTAAACGGTCTAACACTTTTGGGTGTGGACTCGAAGAATTTGCAAATCTTAATTGAATAGCATACTTTGGAAAGAAACAAGTATTCGAACACGTTCAAGTCTTAAGGTGTGTGCCACCCATTGATTAAAGACGCAAAACCTTTGGCTGCAGAGTCCAATCAGCAGGCAGGTCATTTTCAGTCATTTCCGCGGTAAATAAATCGCAGAAACCCCAACGTGATAGGGAGATAGGCTGGTAGAAATAGGCCTGGGAAAGATCTACTTTACAAAGCCAGTCGCCTGGTTATAGGAAGTCTGAGACACTACATATGTTTATCAACCTGAAGGGTTCCGTGTAAACACAATTGTTTAACATTGACAATTTGTCGATTACTGCCCTCGTTCTTGGGAATCAGAGACATTGTCGATGTAAAGGTTGGAGACCAGTGACAACCATCAGAACACTTTTAAATAACATCTCCGTAATAAATGCACACATTTCTAGAGATTCCACTGTTACAAATGGCTTCCGTAAATTAGGTAGAGCAAAAGGGGGTTTTTTTCTCAGAAAAGGTATGCGATAGCCTGTTATTATGCGCAGCAAGGTGTCTGACGCTCTCAGCTACTTCCATCGATCGACAAAACACTTCAACTGGCCCGCTTTGAAGTAGGCAGAAACCCCTCTCTTTTACCGCTTGGTAGTCGTGGGCCGTGTTGGGCTTCATAGTATTCTTGACCGGCTCGTGTCACTGTTTACCACCACGTGGACAAATGAATCCATGTGTATTATGTCTATCACCACATTGACCACTATTGTTATTACCGTTACCTTGTGGGCGTCGGTAATGTTTACAGATAAAAGTGGAGTGGTTATGACTACAACTCTGCAGGAGTGTGTGCATGGCGCAGTATAACATGCATGATGTGCACCCTACGAGTGTACGAAAAAAAAAAAAAATGTTTCTGACTCCTGCGAGGGGTTGTGATTGGTAATATTAACCCACTGTTTGCGAAACAGGTTTATAGCCACTGCCTTTATTTGGAGGTAAAAAACCGTCTTTATAAAACCTCCATTTCTAAGACCACAACTCTGCGAGAGTTGTGTGCATGGCGTTGTACAACATGCATGAAACGCACCCTGCGAGGGCACTGAAACAATTTACCGACCCCTGCGAGGGGTAGTGATTGATAATATTAACCCAGTGTTTGTGAAACAGGTTTATAGCCACTGCCTTTATTTGGAGGTAAAAACCGTCTTTATAAAACCTCCATTTCTACGACCACAACTCTACGAGAGTTGTGTGCATGGCGTTGTACAACATGCATGAAACGCACCCTGCGAGGGCACTGAAACAATTTACCGACCCCTGAGAGGGGTAGTGATTGTATTTATTTACCCTTTCTAAGAATAATGTGCATGGTGGTCAAAGATCAGTTGTAGGAAGTCGGAAGGAACCTTTTGATATTCCCCTTCCGAAAATAGCTCAACTATCTTGTTATGTAACTGCTCCGGTACTATATTGTCGGAGTGACGAGACCATATTGTGATGTCAGAGCACCGTAAGCTTTATCAGCATAAGCTAAATACCATTGTGTATTATATGATTTGCGCCTCTACGTACTTAACCTCAGACCACTCACATTTGTCGGAATGCTAAAATTTTAGCAGCTTAAAGTAACATTCAGGATTCTTCAGAAGCTAGAAGGATCCTTTAATTTAACCTGAATTTCAAACTTAAATTAATTAAGGTCGCTAGATTTTACGCCGTCCGGCTCATAATCATAATATAATAATCTACAATCCTGATCCAATAATATGTCCTCATCAGTGTTATTCAACTCCTGTTGGGCTACAACAAGTAGGTATTTCTGGCTGCTGCTAGGGCAGCCTGTATTACAGACATAAAAGTGCATTAGTTTTACCCCGCCGTTCTCTACTATAGCGGTGCTGACGAGGATCTTGGATCGTTGGAATCAGTATTATAACTACTATCGTCACTAGGAAAGGACGACCTACTCTTTGTTTAATGACGACGCAATGTGGTTCTCCGGCGGGAATCGAACCCCGGTTTCCCGCGCAGGGATACTGACCACTATACTACCAAAGATCCATCTTAATCAAAGACTAGTGAGTACTAGTACTTAGTAGTACAGCACTTTTCCTAAAGAATAAAATAATATATTTGAAAACGAACGGTAACACCGTTATAATTATTTCTTTTTTTAAAATAGTAATATATGAAAAAGTATAAGGAAAGGTATAATTTATGCAAGTTTTCTTACTTACGGTTTAGACCGAAAGAAGTCACTAAAACACTGCAGTAAACACTTTTATTACTTATTTCACTTTGTATATTGAAACTGCACCGTGTTTTAGTAGACGACTGCACTCAACGGAAAACTTGACGCCAATGATTCCTAGAACACCGACCACCACAGAGCACACCTTTGGTGGGGCGGTGGCCTGGTGGGAGAACGGATGTGCGAGCGAGACAGATAGATAAAATGAAAAGGAAGGTAGAGGAAACGGAAAACAGGAAGTGCCTATCTCAATCTAGTAAGCTTCAAATAACGGTCAAGTGTTTAATGAGACTTAACATCGTATGTCTCAGGATGACGAGCGCAGTGGAATGCCACACAGTACTTTGTAACTCAAGGAGCTGGGTGGTGTTGCTACTGTTTATGGCTGTTTATCGCTTACCATCAGGCGGACGGCACGCTCGTCTCGTCATTCAAGGCTATAAAAAAATAATTTCAAAAGGTATCTTATTTGAAAAAAGTATTTAGAAGATACGTATTTTGTATCTAGTATTTAGATACAATTTTCAAAAGTATCTTGTATCTGGTATCTCAAATCCTTTATTTACAAGTATCTTGTAACTTGTATTTCAGATACTTTTATGAAGTATCTTGAACATCTCTGATCGTCTTTTTATAAGTACCTATTTATATCATAATAAAAATGTCGTACACTTTGCTTACCCTTTAATACCTGGTGATGAAATTTTATCTCTCATAATTTGAATAGAGTTTAAAATAAAATATTTCTTGTGAATGTCTGCTGGTTATGTGTGCGTATCTACTTGCATAGTGACGTATGCTGAAGTACCTTTAATAAGTTTTAGTACATACAATGTGATTCAAATAAGAATAGGAACGTCAATGACCTTTATGTGTCAAATGTTACTTGAAAAGTACAAAATTTGCATAGATAACTTATTAGCATATCACTAACGGTTTATTATATTTTGTCTAATTGACTCTTACATCAAATTTAAATAAAAACGTTGTTACCAAATTAACTTAATACAATATTCAATTATTTAGACATCACAATATGGCGCAAAGTCGATCCTATTCTTATTTGAATCGCATTGTAAGTACCCTGCTATTTTCTAATGTATTTAAATTGCATTAAGTTGAAATTTTATTAATAAATAGGAACTCCACATGGTCGATCTTTAGTTCGTTCTTTATGGTAATAACGCGAAGCATCGTGTACAACTGAATATTCACTTTTAATAATTCTACCTTTGACGCGTTATACATCGGAAAATTGTGTCAGTGTCATTACCATCTTACTATAGTGCGGCTTTAGCAGAGACGAGACCCCGGGCACGAGAAAAAAAACCTCCCCCATAAAAAAAATGTAAATGGTGGTTTTTTGTAAGGTTGCAAGGGTGGTGATATTTGTAAAAGAAGTTCGGCGTGGCCCCGGGCTGTTGCCCGTTTAAACCCCTCCCCTAATCCGTCACTGGGTAAGAGATACCGGAAGTCCCTAATAGTAAATCGTCAAACAAATTTGCGGTGTTGCACTCAACGAATAATTATCTGCCCATTTAATTATTGTTTTACGAAATGGAACGTCTGTAACCTTGATTATTACCAATTTGTTTGTATCGTACGATGCTCAATGTCGTCTGGCAAGTCATTCTTTCCTTATTACTATACCTTTTTTGTATTAAAAATATGTAAGACATTAAAGGATCCTTAATATGGCTCTCCCAAACAGTAAAATAGTTGGCAATTCAAACACAAAATAAAAATGGTAAAACAAGTAAAACGTTGTTTGGCTCTCAAGCTTCATTTAAACGGATCAATTATTGCTAGCAATAATCGCACATAAAGCCGTGTTTGGACTAGTTTTTTTTTACCCTACTGCCTGTAGCCTGACGCGAGTCGGCTTTTCTGGCCACACCGGACTTTAAGGTGAACGCTTAAATTAAGTGACCATGCTGAGGGCAACCCACTAACGGGTTACGAACCTCGGCTCAGGACGGTCACTGAAAGAGGATGAGACACCAACGATTAGCGGGGAAGATTTGTGTTTAACCTAATCCTATCCATTTATTTCGTTGGCATACGAGCCGGAATTGTTAGAGGATCTAGCAAGTTCTCGAAGGAATATATTATGCGAAAATTCTAGGTGCGTTTACACAAGCGGCAAGATTTGAATAAGTATAAAATGCGACTTGCCGCAAGCCCTGCAATCTCCAAAATTTGGTAAAGTCAGCTTGCCGTCACTGTTTACACGGGAAAAATAGCTTGCAGAAGATAACTTTTGCAAATTTAATTGCTAATCTAAACCCCGCTGCTTCCTAACAAGTTTTTTAATAACAGTCAAAATACTTGTATGTCAAAATGGGCGAGAATTGACTCGCCGCTGTTCACGTTTAGACGGGGTAACATTTTCAAACAATAATTGCTTACGATTACCTATTGATAGCAACAATTGAACAAGCAAAAAAAGAGCGTATTCCCACCTAAAAGGCCGGGAACGCATCTCTATGCCCCCTGGTATTGCATATGTTCATGGGCGGCGGTGATCACTTACCATCACGTGAACCGTATGCTCGTTTGCTACCTATATAATAAAAAAAATATTTTGTTTTAAGTATACATTTTGTTCTTTCTCCTAAGATAAAGAAATATTTATAACAATTACCGTCCACAGAGCATGTTAGTAAGCATGCTGCCCATCACGTACGTGGGTGAACTCCTCTGCCTGGTCCATATGTGCCTGCTCTACTCTCTGTACTCGTTCGAGTACAAATGGTTCAACATGGGCTGGGAGCTACACAAGCGGCTCACGTTCATCGAGACTAACTGGCCGTACTTCCTCGGGTTTGGATTGCCCCTGGCTGTGTTAACGCAGATACCGCAGTCTTATATTATTAGGTAAGTGTTTTTAGTAACGCAAAGGTATTTTGATCTGAAGTAGGGGTGTATTAATTGCAAAGGAAATTTTTACATTTTAGACACTATGTCTTCCTAGTGCAAATATGCTGTTTACGGACGAAAGTCGTTGCGTTTCTGTAAATTCGCGGCTCCTCCCGCGTGAATAAGTTTTCCCGGGATAAAAGTCCCGCTTTATATTTTCCCGGGATAAAAAATAGCTTATGTGTTAATCCAAGACATGATCTACCCGTGTGCCAAATTTCATCAAAATCCGTTCAGTAGTTTTTGCGTGAAAGAGTAACAAACATCCATACTTACAAACTTTCGCGTTTATAATATTAGTAGCATGCGAAAGTTTGTGGAAATGAAGTAAACGCAGAAACAACTAAACGGATTTGGATGAAATTTGGCACACGGGTAGGTCGGCACATGGCGCTGGCGTCGTACTGTGTTTTAGAGACTTTTGTGGCGGGAAAGGCTTCTCACGCGGGCGAAACCGCGAACAACACCTAGTATTACATTATAATGAAAATAATAGTAATAATGAACAGTAGATCTACAAGTGAATATAATATCTAGATCCTTAATGAATTATATTTTTATCGCGTTATTACGTGTTCGCGTACTTTGTCCGGCGTATCTTATCGGTTCAAGGGAATTAACGCATGCCGGTTTTGACCTTTGAAAGCGTAAATTATTCCTCTGCGTTACACTACTAGAATGATTACTTAATATGGTGTTCGTATTTCTACGGCAATTGCAACATGTAACTGTTTTACACTTGTTTGACTGCCTCGGTGGCGTATTTGTATTACGGTACGACTGCAATGCCGAGGTCTCGGGTTCGATCCCCGGGTCAGGCAAAGTGATATTGGATTTTTCTATTCAGTATCAGCCCGGAGTCTGGAATTTGTGCCCGATATGGCGATAGGCTCGCCCTCTATCACATCATGGGACGGAATACGCACGGCGAAAAGTGGGTGCACTAGTTGCGCCTGTGTCTACCCTTTCGGGTATAAAAGGCGTGAGTATGCGTAACTGTTTTATTTTATTTTGAACAAAGTTGCTTGCCGTATTTTATAAGTTATTAAATAATTGTTCTTTAATCACGCAATATAAGATCATTATACAAAATTATCACTTTGTTTGTTACAGTGGTTGTGTTTTCTCAATATTCTTTCCCGTGTTCATATTGAGCGGGAATGAAGCCACACCAGTCATAGGAAGGTGAGTTTTTCCCGCATATTTTTAATACGCTTTTATTAGCTTGAGGCATATGGATGTAACGGAAACTTTGAACATGATTTTGATCCCCTTCAAATCGTCGGATTAAATCGAAATTTGGCATACTCATCAAGGACTGATGACAATTCAATATTTATAAACTAAAAAATGAAAAATAAATAATAGTTTAAAAAAACTAAAACCCACGCTTTATAGAAAATCCAACTAAAATATAGAAAATAAATTTGAATTAAGAATAGTGTAAATAAGAAAAGAAAAAAAAATATTGTAAAAAAAGCGTGGGGTGCATGGTGTCAAGGATTATCGTTTGATAATATCATAATAAGCATATTAAAATAAATTTGGATTCTTAATTTGGAGTCTATACTTTGTACATTTATTATAGACTTCCTTATGATGTGATTGTTGCAAATAGAGGTAAAGAAGTTAAATAATAACAAAATTTGTATATTATTTGTATAAATAATAATAATAATACCAGCCCTGTATTAAATACTGCCCACTGCTGAGCACGGGCCTCCTCTACTACTGAGAGGGGTTAGGCCTTAGTCCACCACGCTGGCCTAGTGCGGATTGGCAGACTTCACATACCCTCGAAATTCTTATCGAGAATTCTCAGGTATGTAGGTTTCCTCACGATGTTTTCCTTCACCGTTAAAGCGAACGATAATTGATAAACAATACACACATAACTTCGAAAAATCAGAGGTGTGTGCCTTGGGTTTTGAACCGCCGGACATTGCCTCGGCAGACCGTTCCATTGCCAACTAGGCTATCGTCCACTATAGTACTCAACTAGGCTATTATTTGTATACATCGAAACTATTATTTATCTTATATTTAATAAGAACTAATATTTTAACAGTTTACATATGAATACACAATTTTCGAAAATTACAAAATAATAGTTTGACAAATACAAATAAAAGTGAACATAAGTCTAATTAATCACGTTAATAGGTAGATTTAAGAGTCACTGTTTAGATAAATACTATTTTTTCATTATTCTTGCCAACACAAATGATAGGGTTTTAAAATGCAAAAGAACCTAAAGTTTTCAGCCTAAAATCTGACCCCGCTACACCCTAAATAAGTATATCTATCTCCATTAGCTAGCAAAATTATTTTCTGAATAACAAATTTTAATGCATATAATTTTTTTCCAGTGAATATCCCTTAAGACTTTTTTCGCCAGTGGTGGCGATATCAAACGGTATGTTTCGGTTCGTGCGACAAGGTGCCGAGGTGGTAACGCAGAGGAACAGGTGATCCGCGCTCAATACCTGATTATATTTAATGAATTAGCATCGTTACAGGGTTATGTAGAATTATATAGGTGGATAGCGTTATGGGAATTACAATTGGAAGAAATCTGTAGTAGGTATAACCAAAAAGTAACACAAATGTAAATTTGCCCATTTTTTTAAATCTGTTAATTTTGCCATGTAAATTGAGATTTTTGTAACTGGCATAGTATGACCGGCTTTATAACTCGTCGTTAGTATGTACAACGTACTTGTTCATACGTTATTCGTACGAGAACGTATTTTAAATTTTAAGCCTGGTGAACATTGATATATGAAAACCCAAGATACACAGCTCCTTGCAAATGTCTTCGCAGTTTCGTTCGCGCGCTCATCGAGAATGGACGTCAATGTGGCTGCCGCTGCTTCTGTGACACTTTTGCTTTATCGCTATATAATTATAATTTAATTAAAAATCACCTATAATAAACATCCCAATGTATAATGTCGAATAAAATACTCTTAATTATACAGATACTATTCTATTTACCGTCTATATAATATAGGTACTTACACTTTTACTTAGTATAGCCGGCATAAACTCTTTTACTTACCGGAAGTACGATATCCCATCCTTTTTTAATGTTCTTAAGGTAGTATTTTTACAATTTTAAAAATAACATTTTCACATTTTTGCCGAGCGACGCAATACTAATTGAAATGAGCGCACAATGCACAATATGTAAATTGTGCGCTCTTTTTTCGCGGTCGTTTTTGAGAAGCTGATTATATGTGTATCTTGGGTTTTTTATATATCAATGCTGGTGAATGAACATTTTTCACGCATATTTGTTACGAAAGCTGGCATTGTTACAAATATGTGTCATCTATTACTCCATGTAGACGACAAACTATTACAATGAATTCAAATAGTATATATACTTGTTCATATAAATAGTGGATTTATATCGATGGGTAACTAGTCGATTTTTGTTTAACAGCTAAATTGTCACAATGTAGTGAAATACCGCGATTTAATTGCTTCGACCTTCAAAAGTCTATTTTAAGTACTTCAAAGACTTTCTAGAAACTAATCTTCACGTTTAACTATACTTCGTTATAAATTAATGAAATGAGTCCTTGTGTCTGCAGTCTTAAGGTGCAGCGCAGAAGACAGACTATCAGTGACGGATTTTTTGTTCTGTGAAATTAGAAACTATGCAATTATATGCAGTAACGCATACGACGGTCAAAAAGTCCAGCGCACATAAAATCCGTGCATTCTGGCAGACCGCGCCGCGCCGCAGAACTAGTGCGCGAAAAAAATGAAACGTTTGCTTCAACGCGCGCTAACGCAGACGGTGTACGTTTTAGTCTGCAATCTGCACTCTTTAGTGGTGGACGTAACGTCCACGGTATAATACTAATCTCCGAGAGTATAGGGTGTACCCAAATCCCTATTTCTTCTTTTTCTGCACTTGAATTATAAAATAATACATCGCAATCTCTGCATTTTCATAGCGTGTACGTCCCTACAGTTCTGCCGACAGAATGATCGAATATGTGCGTCGTGTGCTTTGAGACTAAAAATCCGCGACGACTTTTAGCGCGCCGTGCAGACTTTTTGTGCCGAAGACTCGTTCGCACAATAAGTGTGTCGTCTGCTGCACCTTAGTATAGTTTTTAGTTTGACAGATTGTTGTCACTAGATATTTATATACATCACCATCTAGTCCACCACTGGTCTAGCAGCCTATTTGGATAGGAAATTGAACTGTTCTGGATTCCCAGAACGAGATGTAGTCATACTTAAGTCTCGTTTTGTTAAATATCGCTAACTAGTCGCAAACTCCCTGAAAGTAGTATACAGTGACATTTTGACATTGCGTTAATAAATGAAATCACATACTTATCTCGTCGAAAATAGCGCTTTCCATTAAGTTATTTTAACCATAGACGTAAAATAAAAAAGTGTAAGTTTCGAACAAAATAAATATTAATAATAAGTAACTTTAAGTTTACACGACCTAATGCCAGTACTACTGCTTTAAGATAATTCGTCGCAGCGGCAACATTATACTTTCATTTAGAAATACACTTTCGCACACACCATATTCGCACTAAACTACGAAATAATCAAAAAATTTGAAAACTACAACCGGGATTTTTGGCAATAATATTCGTTATTCATGGATGATTTTTGGAAAGATGTTAGAAGAGGTAAAGACGAATATGTGGTTTCATTTAGTAATGTAATGTAAAAATGACCCTGTATAATGTAGTAATTTTACATAACCCCGTTACACAGATAATATATAAAATTTATATAAAAATATATAACGCTCATGTATGTACATGTTGCTCATATATTAAAGCATATCACAAGGGATATAGGCAGCTGTTTAAATATTATTCCAATTGTATGTTTTAACGAAGTATCGAATATAATGTATGACAAATAATATAAATATTTTGTATATGTGAATGAAATTCAGTATATGATGACTTCATGTTATTTGGTATGTTTTATGTGATCATTGATTATACTTAAAAATCTAAATATTATGTAACAGAACCTTGTATGAGAAAAAAATACAAAATGTAAAACTTAAAGGAGAATGTCAAAACCGTTTAGGTATTTTAAAATACAAGTGATTTTTGGAATATTATTTAATGCTTGGTTGTTTTGAAAACTTGTATATTGCGATGGTGCCTGGAGATATTATCACTTTATAATAAGACGTTACGTGACTTGAAACAATAATTGACTATAAAACAATGACTGGGATCAATCGTTGTTAATAGATATTTTTGAATTATCGATAAATTTAGTACATAATAAACATCCATTTAAACAACTACAATACCTAGTCACATCCCTGTGTAAGTGATAACAGGAGATAATTATTTTATATATCGATTTCAGAGTAATCGATACGATTTTTTCAGGTCATGTAACAATTTACATTATAAAACGCTTATAACAATGTGTTAATTAAATGGAATATTCCAAAAACATCATTGTAAGTATATTTTTATTGGATATTTTTGAGTTTTTGTTGTATGGGTTTAATTGACACGTGTTAAAATCGATATTATATTTTGTAAATGCATTCTAGTGTGTCACACATCTGATATTGTGATTTGTCATGACATAATTTATTAAATGATTTGACTGATTATTATATTTTTCGTTTCTTTATACCATACCAGCCCTGTATAATATATTGCCCACTGCTAAGCACGGGCCTCCTCTACTACTGAGAGGGGTTAGGCCTTAGTCCAACCTACTCAACTAATTTAAAAATGATAAAAATAAATCAAAACCATGTCGGGAAATAAAACATTTTTTTTGTCATATAATTTACTTTAAGAATTTATATTCATTCATCAACAAAGTATCACATCACATGTACCCTATGCGTTGAGTACCATACAAACTAGTTTACGGATTTTAGATTAAGGGCCGTTTCATTGTATTCGAGTAACTGCAAAATAGCTATTTAAAATCCAAGAAAAAAGTATATATCCATAAAACTGCCGTGCTAAACGCAAAGGCGGTATGTCAAGGAACGCTAGTTTCGAGAAAAAGTTTTTTAAATACAGTTTTCTTTTCACTCTGTAATTTGATGTAAAACAGAGATAGGGACCTTATTCTTGAGGTATTTTTACATGTTTTAAAAAATATACCGCTATTTGGCTGTACTGTTCATTAGATGTGCATTTTTTAAACTATTTGATGCCATAAAATAAGTACGATATTTTTTTACATACGGATTTTGAGCTTAACACTGCTGGAATAAGTCTTTCACGTAAAATGCGGTATGTATTTTTTTTTATTTTTATGGTTTGCTATACTTGTTTTAAAAAAAAAATTGTCAGTCAAACTAGAAAGTATTCGTTTTTTTGTAATTTGTGTAATTACTCGGAACAAATTGAAACGGGTATTTACAACACCAGATATAAGTAATTTTAAAGAAATTGTACATGACTTACTGTACTATAATGAGAAATACATTTTTTCATACCAATTTGAATTTAAACCGTTACTATAATCTTGTTACTTGTATCTATAGTCATAAAAATTGATGGCCATTAAAAAAAATACAAAGTTCGATGCCATATTCTGATCCACTGTTGTAAGAGATAGCATTTATATTTAAATTATTGGGACGTCATATTACGCAATAATTAACTAAGTAATGAAAATCACGATGTCTGCGAAAACTATACTAGCTACTTGAATCCAAGAAGTCAACAAACACAATTAATAAAGCATTAAAAAACAATACGTGTGGCACTCGGAGACTGCCGCGGTAAAGCTATTGCATAGCATTTTTTATCACAAATTTTGATTGACTAAACACAAATTCGATCTTACTCTTACCACATAAAGTAGATTTTTAAACGCGAGCAACGCACGTTTAGTCTTGTTATTGATAAATGTCAGAAATGCAATGGTCATCACAACCAAAGTAGAATAAATCAAAATTTGAAAAAAAAAATGTTACGTTCGATTCTTTTGTACTCGTGCCGTGCCAACGCTGGGGAAATAGTTTCTACGCAATGTATTTAAGGTTCATATTAAATTAGTAAGAAATGGTTTTAATGACTTTAATAAATAAAATAAATAAAAATATACTCGATTTTCAAGAATTATAGCTTCTACGCATTGTATTTAAGGTTCATATTAGTAAGCTAAAAAAGATGTGAGGTTATTTTCGTTACGGAATTTCTGGATTCGGTCTCCACGCTCAAGGCCCGCGATAGAAGCTATGCAATAGCTTAAAATTAGCTACTTTGGGTTAAAGGTTTTTCCGATATGATATTTATCTTTTTTACCCGTACTAACTAAATTCAAAATGTAATAAATTGGTAAATAATATACCAAATTCTGTGAAATATCTTTGCTACATTATTTTAAGTTTTTAATTTGTATACACTCGACTAAGTACCTAATTTTGTTACATTCAAAAACACGAAATTTCCGAGTTTGTGAATAACTAAAATAAAGGAAAAATCAAAATGATTGTAAAATGAAACAAAACATCGTGAAATTAAATGGAATTATTAAACACGATACCTTAAATCAGGTACAACTTCATACAAAATATAAAAAAATGCTTAAAAGTAACAAATAGGCTACCTAAAGTTTTACATAATGTTTTTGGCATGATTACACAAAGTAATCACTGTAAAACGCGCTAAGGAACAACCAACTTAATAAAACGTCAAGTCGATACTCCATTTCCTAAAGATCAATCATAATTCATAAATATGACCATAACTACAAAGTAAACTAAAAAATATAACTAATGGAAAAAATGTTGTAAAATTTTTTCTACTACAGAAGTACAGTCAGAAGCATAAATATCTGTACAAAATCAACATTTCAAATCGTCTATATACGCGTTAAGTTAAACCTAAACCTTTTTTTCTTTGTTTGAAGTAAAGTAAATCTCTTTCTTTTTAATTTTGTGAAGAGAAATAAAAGATTAGTAAGAACGAAAAAGTATATAGGCGATTTGAAATTTTGAATTTGTTCATCTACTTATGCTGGTGACTGTACTCTAGGAAAAAATATTACAAACAATACACGCCAATATGATAATATGCAGCTTTATAATTGTTACTTAAAACTATAAAATATTAACCTTGTACACTTTGGAACTGAGGTATCGAAATGTACAGTGACAAACGTAAGTTTTAAAAAACTAAAACATACTTGAGATCGAACTTACCTTAAAAAAACAATAATATTTATAAAATAAGACTTTCACACGATAATTTCCAACTAACTAACTAAAACATAATTAACTTAAAAACTAACTAACTAAAACTATACTGGTAATAAACATTTATCTATACCCACCAAATTCATCATATTAAAACTACTTACATATTCTTATAATAACATTGGTTGTATTTACTACTGCAAAAGGAAAAACTGGCATATTCAAATGTAAAAAAATACAATAAATTATTAGGAACGGATGGAATGATAATGTCAACATATAAAGCAATATCTATAGAATGCTACATTAGTAGTGACAAATATAATTAATGTATTAAACTTAGTTTGAATTTCGGGTATTAATCGTTTATTTTTTTAGTGTGTTGTCTGCCAAATCGTATTTTACCCTATTATTCAAACATAATATTTCCAAACATAATAATATACCCTTTCTAGCCGATTTCGGCCACGGCGACCAATCTCAACAGAGATCAGCCAGGTACGCAGGAGATATTATAGTGCACAAGTGTGTGCGCAATACACAGGTGCACTCACTATTCCTTCACTCATAGTCCGGTGAGACGGCAATCCGACATGACCGGAGAGAGATCAGGCGCAGGACCAACGGCTTTACGTGCTTTCCGAGGCACGGGGGTATCACACCGCCAACTTCCCGACTCCGAGCTGCGACTGAGTAATTTTTAAGATGGAAAAACCCAGTCACAATGTTTTTGGCCCGACCCAGGATTCGAACCCAGGACCTCAGCGCGCAAATTGTACTCGTAACGCGTACGCAATACAACTACGCCACTGAAGCAGACAAACATATACACTGGATAAAAACACGAATGCAAAGACATTTATAGTATTTCCAATACAGATAATTTGTTTGTTGAAATACTTAGACCAAAATTCTTATAGATTCACATAAAAAGCACCTACTACATATATAACACCGAAAGACACATAATATCCATTGTTAACGAGTACAATATATTTCTTCAACTTTCATCCAAAAGCATCATTTTATCTACCAAATGTTCTGTCTCTTTCACTCCTCCATTAATCTTAAGGTAGAAAGAGACAAAATATTTAAAAGATACTATTGAGACCCATAAAATATTAACTACAACATTACAGCCGCTTTGATAAGTTATTCGAGTCAAATATCAGAAATAATAAAATTTAATATGCTATATTATGAAATTACTATTATACAGCTTATAATAATTATTTTATCTATAGACATCCATTATATTAATCTGTCTGATCTAAAATTCAGGAATTACTTCTACTTTTTAGCTATTAATTGAGTATAACTATTTTGATTATTAATTTTAGGAGTGACACGAAACAAAACACGCAAGAGTTAAATACTACAATGCGATAAAAAGTTACACTTTTTAAATCTTTAAAGCAAGATTGATGTCAATACGAGATAGGCTGTGCTTAAGGGATCCTATATTAATAAAGAAGTCTATGTGTATATTCTATGTTATTGAGTCAATATTTATGATATGCTATATTACAATGTTTTCATTAATATGCCTTAAAATATAAATAATTGAGAGTTTCCAGTAAGATCATAAAATTGAATATGTTGCCATAATAAAAAATAACAAAGTTTTCAAGCTTCCACTTGTGTCAAAAAGTATCAATGCGTGTCAATGCTGTAACTCACGTGTCATATATAATATGGCAATACATACAGCATTCTAAACTCCAGCAAAGCTAGGCCTTAAGAATAATATCTTTTCACACTCATAGAGAATATATCAAAAATTTTGATACACGCAGAATGTATTTTATATACGATATGAGTAGTGCGTTTCATAACCGCTGTTTATTGAGCTTAACTATAACTACGTAGACTTATCAAATGTCAATCCTTAGATTTTTAGGTTACGTTAAAATAATGTCATTTCAATACTTTTATACGGCCGATTCCATAAACAATTCTTATATCTTTGTATCGATTGTAAAAATGGACCAATGAGAATAAACTTTGTTTGACAGCTTACAAATCGATCTGAAGATTGCTATTCAGTTTGTTGAATTAAATCGGCCGATAGACAATTCATAAATGTACATACATACACCTATAGCATAGACAACTAATTGCCAAACTAGTAGCATAACATTTTGATACTTGGGCTTTTACAATAATTAGAAGTGATCATGTCCAATGGCGTGTGTTCATTAAAATTAAAATTACTAACGAAACGAAACGTTCATAATCTGTATACATATATTGAAAGTACAGATTTTTCTATTGAATTTCTCAAATTTTACCACAAAATATACAATACCCAGTTGACCAACTAGTTTGCCAATTTTCGTGAACTTAAGCCAGACTTGTCGGCCAACTAGTCAAACAAATATTTTGCCCAGTTGAACAACTAGTTTGCCAATTACAAATGTACAGTAGATCAACAACGCCTATAAAACATTATACCCAGTTGACCAACTAGTTGGCCAATCACATTATGAAACCAAACGCATCGTTTCGCAATAGTATGTAAGCATATACTTATAGTAAATGCACGAGCAGCATACCGATCGCCGCGCCGACCGTCAGCCCGACGCTGAGCATTGTAGCGATCACTGACGACGCCTTCTCCCTTTCATGCAGGTCTACCACTCTGTAACAAATGTGTTATGTTTATCGCTAGCGCCTTGCTCATGAGATGACGTCTATTATTGGCAGCCCCGGATATAAGATTTTTTTGAACCGGGGCAGAAACTTGATAGTGGCGCCCCTCTCTCCGGCGTTTGAGATAAATTACTTAAAACACTCACAAATACATAATGGTACGGACTTGTGTGGTGCCTTTTTCTTACAAGTCGACGGTGAGCCAACCAGGCTTCCGTGCAGGTATGCTAGGAGCTTTGTGGGTATGATTATGAGCGCCCCCTGACACCCCAGCCCCTAGATCCGGGGGGATAATTGGTCCAGAGACCATCATGTTTGTGACTCACACTTTGATGACTCGACTATTTATAATCATCCTAATCAATTACGAGTATAACTCGAGAACAATGAAAAGTAGGGCTCTAATTCTTTTTTATTCTTGCCGTCATAGTTAGGTGTTGCTCCTAATGCCTTTATTTTTGAAGATTTGTTTATTTCTTCCTTCTCTAAATATGATTTATACTGTTGGTACTTTGTATTTGAAACATTATTTTACTATGTAATAGTACGTGGAATGCACATATGAGATCATATAATAATAAATCATAATGAACGTCGATAAATAAGGCCGAGTGTTCGAGACAACTACAGCTGGGTTATCAATATTTATTGCTTTACTATTTGCATACATTTCTACAACTATAGTGTTGACTAATTATCTTTTATAATAGATTTTAAACAATACAGACCATAGCGGAGGCTTATGTACTTCCTTTTATCATCCCAGAGTTCAAAGATTTTAAAAATGGCCGCAAGGCAAATTCAAGGACAATAATCTCAGTTTGTTGATGTTTACGAATTTTTGTTCGCTGATTACCAAGGTACTAATAGTAATCCCTTCCTAGCCGATTTCGGCCACGGCGGCCAATCTCAACGGAGATCAGCCAGGTGCGCAGGAGATATTATAGTGCACAAGTGTGTGCGCAATAGACAGGTGCACGAGCTATTCCTTCACTCTCATAGTCCGTTGAGACGGCAATCCGACATGACCGGAGAGAGATCAGGCGCAGGACCAACGGCTTTACGTGCTTTCCGAGGCACGGGGGTATCACACCGCCAACTTCCTGACTCCGAGCTGCGACTGAGTAATTTTTAAGATGGAAAAACCCAGTCACAATGTTTTTGGCCCGACCCAGGATTCGAACCCAGGACCTCAGCGCGCAAATCGTACTCGTAACGCGTACGCAATACAACTACGCCACCGAGGTACTAGTGATGTAACGAACATAAGATATTTCTATGTTCGCGAACATGAATACGAATATTCGTTACATCACTAATAGGTACTACATACTTGCATAGTAGGTATTGCATTGCGCGCGTCACATCAAGCCATTTGATGTTATCTTAATTAGTATATTATAATTGACAATACGACAGATAGACCATGTCCTGGATAAACATATAGGCTAATGATACCAGTTATTACATGGTTTCTATTAAAACGGGGAGATAATTATATCCATGAAAAACAACAAAAAATAATTCACTCGAACTCATTTAGCGGGCAGCAGTTGGCCTCTATTTTTTTCGACGCATTTGAAACGTTCAGTGTCTATCTAGGTATATTATTAATCAAAGATAGCTACACTGATTTACAGATTTTAGTAGCGGGAAAAGCTTTACGCGCGAAGCCGCGTGCATCTCCTAGTTTGACTTAGTTGATTGGTACATAGAAATGATACAATACCTATCTCCAGTAAAGAAATAAAATATTGAAAATAGCCATCATGTTAAATGTATTGGACTAACCTGGTAGCGTTAATCATGACGATGTTAGTGAGGTATCCATTGGTGAACGCGAAGAGGATCATGATGATGATGTACTCCCAGTCCCACAGGAACACGACGGGCAGGTGACGGCGCGGCTGCGCGTTGCACAGCATCAGCATGGGTACTCCAATCACTCGGAGGATACTCGCACCCGCTATTATCCATTGGTTATCCGGCTGGGAAGAGGTATTTAATTGCTTTTTGTATTTTTTTTTATTGCATTAAATGACGAGACGAGCTTGCCGTTCACCTAATACGTGATACGACCGCCCATAAACAGTAGCAACACCATACAGAACTTTGAATAACAAAATACTGCGTGGTATTCCACTGCAATTGTCACCGAGCAATACAAGATGTTAAGTCTCATAATTCCCAGTAATTACGCTGGCTACAATGTTCTTCAAATCGGAACACAACAGTGCATGCACACTGGTGCTTGGCGGTAAAAATAGACATTGCGGTGGTGCCTACCCACACGGCCCCTCGCATACGAGACCTACCACCAGTAATAACGGTGGGAAATAAAGGCGGTAAGATATTTGGTATCTGCCCGGATAGGGCCCACCGTACATGAAGTGTTAGAACCCGTAGTGACCCAGGTAGGGTTGCCAGCCGTCCGGATAAAGCCTTTTTGAATGCGTGTCCGGCTTAATTAAACGGGGTCCAGCTTTTGTTAGGCTTTTTACATTTGGACATACATTTGGGAGCTAAAAAAAAGGTCACCGGAAAAATGGATCGCGAAAAAATCGTATTAATACTAAGACAAAAAATCCTTAGTAGTTTAGGGTGTCCGGCCCTTTTACCCAAATGTCCGACCAAACTTGCTGGTCGGTCCGGCTATTAGGTTTGACGACCTGGCAACCCTAGGCCCAGGTAACTTACCGGAACGTTCCGGGATCAGCTTGTGTATATCCGGTTTCAAACAGGCATAATAGAGTAATTGACTACTTTTTTTAATACATTTTTAATAACGTGCGTGCCTACGAAAGAGATAGCGCGATATCCCCTCCACGTCCCCACTTTTTTTGCTCACAATAATATTTAAAGTATGAATAACTTTTATTTTTCAACCAATTTTGATGTTGATTTCGCTGAATAATTTCGTTTTCGTATTATTTTCTGTTACATCTATACTAATACTAATAATATCATAAAGAGGAAAGATTTGTATATAAGTATGTATGTAACGAACAAATTCAAAAACTACTGAACGTATTTCGATGAAATTTGGCACACGGGTAGATCATGTCCTGGATTAACACATAGGCTACTTTTTATCCCGGGAAAATATTTTGATCCCGGAAAAACTTTTTCACGCGGGCAAAGCCGCGAGCAGGTCTAGTATAAAATAATTTACAAAATAAAACATAGGAAACTACCCTATTGTGTTTAAAAAAAATGAATTTAAAATAACACTAATTCGATCCTATTTCGCTAACCATCAGCTGCAGTCAGCTGACATTGCTGCGCCCGTGTAATAAGAAAAATAAAGACTCAAAATGGAGTCTTGGGTAGGTATTCTTTAACTATCGATTACTATGTCAATTGCTTATATCGATAATACAATTTAGGAACTGAGATTTTTAGTTAGTGTTAACTACCTATGCGTAGTCAAAAGCAAAAGTTGTTGATACTAACTCGTAACAGAAACCCGGCGACAAGACGGCCTGCATAGTCACCGCAGTTGAAGATCAAATAGTTCACCACCGGGACGAAATAAATGTCTGAAAAATAACACACATTCTTATTGCAATGTAACATACATAAATCAAGGATATATTACATATATTTTTACGAATGGGTGACGTAGGTCTTAACTCTCAACAGTCAACACTCTCTTTTTCGCGGGGAAAAAACGCGTTATCGCTGCCGCCATTGGGGTTGAGTGGAACGGTAATGTTGGTTTCACACGGTCTTACGGCCCAATGACGACACTCTGGAGTAAAGCATCATCCAAGCGAACATCGGACCGAGTCCCTAACACTATGTACACCCTACACCGGCATACCAACAAAACCCGCGGTGGCCTTCTTCGGCGCATATATCTTGTTGCACTAAGATAGTTGCACGGGACCGTCCCTGCGCGATTCCCTTGCGGCCCTTCTCTATACAAGGGGGGCTAAGATGCCCCCGAAATCTAAAGGACGCCTTTGGCGTCTATGATAAACGGGAGACCGACCACCCGCATTCTCGTCCACTTCGGAGTCGCTTAAATTGGACTGAGCAGCCCCCCGCTGCTCGCCCCGCGACTCTCTTGAAGCTCCATTCAGTCGCCTCTTACGACAGGCAGGGGATGCCGTGGCGGAAGTCTCTAAATGCCAACAGTCAACATTGAATAATATCGTTTATTTTTAAGTATATAAAGACGACATTTCCAAATGACGATTGCCCGGGAAGCATCCCTCTAAATATATTGTAAAATACTGCTTCTTAAAAGATATAAACGGAAGATTAAAATCTTATTGCATTCATACAATATGTATATTGTGAAATATAGGGCAAGGACAACCTTGTTTTCCGCAATAATTTGCTTATCAGTTACAATTAACTGATTACAGATATTACGTTATCAAATACATAGTGAAATATAAACATAGGATCATGCTTTTACATAAAAGCTATTCAAGAGTTTAATAAGCCAATTAAAAGCAGAAGAGGTAGGGCTCTTACTTCTGTGAAAATTGGAGAAGGTAATTTTACTTATGGTATGATTCCCAAACCTAAATTACAATAACTATGATATTTTAAAACAGGACGCTCTGTAATAGAGTAAAATAGTTAAATTCATATGCAATGATTTTTTTTATAATTAAGTTAAATTTTAAAATACATGTTCTTATCAAGGCGCTACTTAAAAACTGTCCAGGACGTTCCAGGACACTACAAAGACCAGGAGTTGAGACATGTCCTAGGAAAACAGGACGGTTCGCAACCCTAACTTATGGCCGAGTCCTATAAACGATCGTAATTTCTACCATCGAATCCAAAGCAAAAATGGCCTATCAGAATAAAGTTTGACATGCTTTCAGATGAGTTATTTTGATTCGTGTATTGTTACCATTAACGCTTAGTTTGTTTGGATTGTTGATTGGAATCGGCCGATAATCTATCATCAGTAAGCATTTTCAAGGTAGGGGTAAATTGCCCCCCTTAATCTGCCTATGACTATACCCAACAGGGTAAAGCATACAAGTAGTACCATAGCTAAGGTTATTTCTGACCCAAGGTTGTAGGGGTGAGCTTATCGCCTCATCGGGCATAAATAATGTGCAATGAACGTGTTTTCGAATAGAAAAACTCTTACAAATATTGCTTGGCCCTTCCAAGTCGAACTTAGTACCTTTTTTATATTGTACAGCAAAGTGACCCTCACTGCACCTGGTGGTAAGCGGTGGGGGGTCCAGTTAGAGTGTCGACTGACGAGAGTTGATATATTTTCACAAAAAACACACACACAAACACTCACGCCTTTTATCCCCGAAGGGGTAGGCAGAGGTGCAACTAATGCACCCACTCTTCGCCGTGCGTATGATGATGTGTTATAGGGGGCGAGCCATATCGGGCACAAATTCCAGACTCCGGGCGGGTACTGCGTAGAAAAATCCAATATCTCTGCCCGACCCGGGGATCGAACCCGAAACCTCAACATTGCAATAAAACAAATACAAAATTGCAAATTGAATCTAAATAGAAAAATCATTCTAAACTATTGTTATAATCATGCCAAGGTCAATTACGCGACCTTTATTACGCACTGTTACCTGCGATCAAGCAATAAACATTTAAGGGGCTATGTCGAAAAAATATTGGACGGTGATGGGCGTGGCTTAGCGTATTTCCAGTGCGAGGCGCCCCGCCGACCCGCTGCGACAGATCGCGCGCGTCGCACCGCCATCGCATCAGGTCGTTGCGCTCAAGCCCGCGAAAAGATCGTCATTCCAAATGCAAATACACAGCTGCGTTATAAATATTATAGTTAAAATTTCCAATAAATTCTATGTTTTATAACTTATAAAACATGTAATTTATTTTAATTCGCCTATAGAATCATTATTATGTCACTATACTACCTAATTACTTGAACATTATGTAAAATGACATTGTAAGTTATTTAAACTCATCGAAAGTATTATTCACTTTCTCGGTAAAATTTGGTATGGTGGTAAATAGGTCTCGGACGTACGTAGGTATATAAAAAACAGAGCAGTATGAAAATTCTATAATACATTTTAAATTATATTTTGCATCGTTTTGATTTATTTTTGTAGGCTTTCCTAGCTTTGATTGACACAAAATAAATAATAATACAAAAAATGCAGTCACTATTTTACGGCCTGACTCTGGATTCAAACCCGGGACCTCGGCGCGGAGGCCGTACCGAGCACGCAATACAGCTACGAGTTACGACATCGAGGTAGTCTTGACTCTCGACAAGTCAGTCACTATGCTACCTCTTCCCTGGAATTCCGGGTCTATTTTACCGGGTTTTGCCGGGTCTAAATGATGCTTCACTCTTCAGTGCCGCCATACAAAATCGAATTTTGGGTGTAAAGGTGTTCGAAATTTTTACACCATAAAATTAGTTTGATATGAAGTTTGAAAACATTATAATGGTTCAATGGTCACTAGATAGGGTATAAATGTTTGTAATGGTGAAGGTGGCCGTTACCAATCTAGAACATTTTTATTTAAGAACCAATTAGCTTCAAAATCCATACCTGGCCAAATTTTGGACAATAAAACATGTGTCTAATGTACAAGGTGGAATAAGTGGCTGCCATGTTGTTTTAATTTTTAAGGCCAATTCGCTTTAAAATCGATACTTTTGCGTCTTTGGTTACAAAGGTCAGATCCGATTTTATACCTATTGACCTCAAAATTGTTATCTAGGCATACTTTGGTCCCAGAGGGTGAGCCTAATGCCAAAAAAGTGACTGCCATCTTGAATTTGAGAGCGTACATGTCCGCTCGGGCCGATTTCTGCAAAATATATATCAAACTGAACATCTACAGGTTGTTTCTTCTTTCGCTATTTTTGGCTTGCCGTTGAAAGCAAGATCTTGACTTAGGTAATGTTAGAATTGAGAAAAGTGGCCGACATAGTGAGACTGATCCAATGTCAGAATTGAAAAAGTTACCGCCATTTTTAATTTCTTTGTTTTAAGGCTAACCGACCTCAAAATCGATATCTGTGTATAACTTTAGTTACTAAAGACTGATCTAATGTCACAATTGAAAAAGTAGCCGCCATTTTAAATTTCTTTGTTTTAAGGCCAATCGACCTCAAAATCGATGTCTGGGCATTGTTTTGTGTACAAGAGGCAGATCTAATGTTAGAATTAAAAAAAGTGGCCACCATTTAGATATTTCTTGTTTTAAGGGCTATTTATTGGCTTTAAAATCTATGTGACCTTGCAGGTGGACGGCCGACGCTGCGCCGTGGCCTGGCCTTAAAAACAAATAAATTCAAAATGGCGGCCACTTTTTTCAATTCTGACATTGGATTAGTCTTAAGCAACTAAAGTTATAGCCAGATATCGATTTTGTGGCCAATTGGCCTTAAAATAAAGAAATTCAAAATGGCGGCCACTTTTTTCAATTCTGACATTGAATTAGTCTTAGGCAACTAAAGTTATAGCCAGATATCGATTTTGTGGCCGATTGGCCTTAAAATGAAGAAATTCAAAATGGCGGCCACTTTTTTCAATTGCTACATTGGATCAGTCTTTGGTAACTAAAGTTATAACCAGATATCGATTATGAGGTCAATTGGACTTCAAACAAGGAAATTCAAAATGGCGGCCACTTTTTTCAATTCTGACATTGGATTAGTCTTTTGTAACCAAAGTTATAGCCAGATATCGATTTTGAGGTCGATTGGCCTTAAAACAAAGAAATTCAAAATGGCGGCCACTTAATTCAATTCTGACATTGGATCAGTCTTTTGTAACCAAAGTTATACCCAAAAATCGATTTTGAGGTCGATTGTCCTTAAAACAAAGAAATTCAAAATGGCGGCCGTGTATACCAATTCTAACATTGGCTCTGAATATTTTAGTGACTATTGATCCATAATAAATAAATAAATAAGTAATATAAAAATTCATACTAAAATAATTTTATGGTGTAAAAATTTGAACAGCCTTTGCACCCAAAATCCGAATTTTTCAAATGTATGACCGGCACGCAAGCGTCATTTACGCAAAATTGGCCCAGCATGGCATTCCAGGTATTACGCGTCCCTAGCTCTGGATTACGAAATATAAATAATAATACAAAAAAACCCAATGTCAATTTTTTTTCGTTCAGGGATTGGAGCGCGGTAGTCGTACCGATCACGCATTATAACTAAAGTAGGTCTCCGAAAAGAAATAATTTACAAAGGTGAAAGGATGTAATAATTACGCTTGCTACCTATCTCATAGATCTAATAGAGCCTATAATTTTATATTGACACACGGACGTGAGCTGGATATACTGTAAAATAGAATTTGAAGGGCACTTTCAAATTTGCCGCGCGTGTCACGGCGGCAGCGCGGCCGCATCCCTATACCAAACGGGTAATTTGAACTTTGAAGGCGCCCAAAAATGTCGAGCGCACGTCCGTCGTCAGTAAAGATTCCGGGCGACTGAAGTCGGCACGGGCCACTCCCATGACAGTGATGGCGTATTTAGCCGTCGCGGATGAGAGGAAGAGACGGGAAGCGCACTCGTATGCCGAAATGAAATGGCGTAAGCGCCAAACCAATTTTCTTTTAATTGTGATTATACTATTCAATTTAGTTTGATTGCGTCTTTTTGTGACCTTAGAAAATATTGAGTTCTTGTATTTAAATCAAGTTACGAATGTATATATTACACCATTTAGAGATAAAGCGTGTTTAAAGAAAATATCAGAGATAACTTTGGATTTTTTTTCTATCGAGAAAATTTGTAGTAATTGTGTTTTGGCTTTCGAAAATCATTGAGTTATATGTTCAATTTACACATACCCAAAAATCAAACTTCCGATCTTAGTACTTTACGAGAAATTTGAATTTAAATAACCTTAAATTTTTCGACATAGCCTCTTAATTTCTTTATTTAAACATACATACAGTACTTGTCAATGTGGTTGTATCCTACCCAGGTGGACTCTTAATCGCGAGATCCTAATTATTGCTATTACATTTATGTAAGTAAAGGAAACAAACAATGTAATAATAAGTCTAAACAATCTATTAATAATGACTAATGGTATTTGACATTAACACTTTCGCGTTTATAATATTAGTAAGATAAGAAGTAAGATAACTAATATTATAAATAAGATAGTTAATTAAAAAGTTTTTATGTTTGTTAGAAGTAAACTCAGAAATAGCTGAAAGAATTTGGATGAAATTTAGCACACGAGTAGATCATGTCCTGGATTAGCACATAGGCTACTTTTTATCCCGGTAATTTGCTCTCATGGGAAATAATCGATGTTTTTTCCCGGATTTTAAAGTAGATGAGAGGTATGATATTCGAGGATGAGAGATAAGGCCTTTCATGCGGGCGAAGCCGCGAGCAACACCTTGTTTTACATAATCTAACGCCTGCTACACGACATCCGAGAAAATACTACTCATTATGTACTATACTTAAATAAATTAGGCGACCAAATAAAAAACGTTGTCTACAGTACTCCCATATAAATAGTAATCAAATGAGAACCTTTGATTAATTATATACCTAGATAGACACTGAACGTTACAAACGCGTCGAAAAAAAATAGAGGCGAACTGTTCCCCACTAAATGAGTTCAAGTTAATTATTTTTGTTGTTTTTCATGGATATAATTTTCTCCCCGTCTTATGCCCAATTTCTGAATCTCCCAGTTAAACTTTCAACAACTATTGGTCCATTAAAGTTAAACTTAAGATAAACGTCGGTTGACTTTCACTGTGTTTCTGAATATATAATGAACCATTCGATAACTATGAAGCCAACCAACCAGTTCCTTATTTTGCTACTAGTTAGCTCTTTTTTAGCAGTTGACTTTAAAATGGATTTTATTACAAAAATTCGTAACTAATAATTGTTTTATATACAATAATAACTTATTTTAACATAGATCAACGCCTAAACATTATTTTAATTTTATTTTGTGCTAATTTGTTATTTGTCTCTGGCTGATGAATGACATCATTGCCGAATTAAAAAAAAACGTCAAACAGTTCAACAAAATGTCTTATGTCATGCTAGCACTAGTTTGCTAATTTGTGTTTTATGTTGTTTTATTTAGAATTTGAGAATTTATAACACTACTGAAACCGTTGTGATTGGCCGTATCAATTATGTTTCTCTGTATTGTAAATAATATCTAACAAATTGAGGTCGTTTGTGACAAAAAGACACGTCAAATAGTTATGGAACAGATAAACGGCAAAAATTGGCCAGTTAAGTTAAAGTAAGTTTAAGCTGAGTTTATCTTGCAGTGCGTGGTTCAGAAACGCAATTTCATGGGTTATCGAACCAATAGCGCTAACGGATAGATAAACTGCCGTCAATAGTACTTCAGAAACCGGCCATTAATAGAAACAATGTAATAACTGGTATCATTATGCGCGCGCACAAGGATACGCAGAATGATGCAGAGATAGCGTATAACACAGCTGTCACGCATACTAGCTTAAGAGAAGTTGGCCTGTTTGTTTTTATTTCATTGCAGCGCGTCACTCTATCTAGGTATATAATTAATCAAAGATGAGAACATTAGCCAATACGTTAATTCTCATATAACATATACTTGAAAATTGTAAAGGGACCTTAAACGTGGTTTAAATTAGCAATAAAACTTGCGGAATTCGTAAATTTTTATAGTGTAAATTACGGCAAGCTGACTTTACAAATGTTTTACTTTGCAGTATTCTAAGTCGTATGTATATTGTGTATTGAAGTATTGAAATTAAATTATTAGTTTGTGAAATTTATATCGATCTTAATAAAAAAACATATTGCTGCAACAACTTGAACTCTAAATTAAGCATTAGGTAGGTATACTTACTATTCCAATCCGTTCCTTTTGTAACTGGATGCGATTCGACCAGCACGGTCACTGCCGGATACACAGCCATGCTTATAGCGAACACCGCGAAGATGCTGAACGCGTACACCCATATCTTCTTCAGGATGCTGACCATCGACACCTCCCTGTGCCTGTTGGTAGCCATTCCCCCCGAACCTCGTAGAATATGGTACGTAAAGAAATCTATCTTGTAGAGGAAGACGTAAGAGACCAGTGACGTAATAACCATGACGTCAGCTATGATGAAATATATCAACGCAGTGTGTAAGGGAGATATTTTGAAGGCCAGAGATATGATCTGCGCTATGGCCGCGATGATACCGCCAAGAGATTGGCCACTGACTACAGCCGCCATATACTCTTTGGAGAATCGGCTTGCAATCCCTACAAGACCTCCGATGAAGACTGCGGCAGCACCTGGAATAAAAAGCTGGTTTAATTTCTTTTAACCTCCGACGGAAAAAGAGGGATGTTATAAGTTTAAGGTGTGTATCTGTATGTCTGTCTGTGGCATCGTAGCTCCGAAACGAATGGCCCGATTTTGATGTGGTTTTTTTTAAGTTGACGTGATCGAGATGGTTCTTAGCTATAATTTGGAAAAGTCTATTCAGGCGTTTGAAGATAATCAGCTCATTTCCTACTTTCTCAAGTTCGATTGTTTTGAAATTTGGTGAAGGCACTGTTACTTCGATGATATTTTCAAGACATGGCCAACTTATAAAATAACTGATTCACTATCCTAAGATAGTAGTCTAATGCTCTCAAAAGTCTCATGATATTAACCATAGCAAACAATCTGTTGCTATGCCGTAAGCCCTGGGAGTTCAACATAACCTTTTAATCCTTCTCGAAGTTGCATAATAGGAATTATTAGTTATCGATACAAAAAAAAAGTCTAACGGTAAAAAACGAATAGACCAGCAATTAATAAAAACCAAAAAATAAACTCCACAAACTCCTAACTTATAATAATGCGAAGCCGTTAAAAAGCTGTTTATTAAACATCCTTACATATTCTAAATATATATAATAATAAATAATAATAATAATAAATCAGTTTATTTCTCAACACAACAGTACACAATCGAAGAATACAACTATACATCGATTACATGAATGAAAATACATATTATACTCCATTGCGTGAGACTGGTGTCTGTACTAGGCAGAGCCTGTGGACACAAAACACCAGGCTCTCAATTATAAGTTTAAGTTACATTTGTATTATAATCATCCATACATACATATATACATGTGAGAGAACATAAAAATAAAATTATTTGTACACTTGTATCCGTTTTCCGATTTATGAAAACAGTATTGCATTTGACTTTTCGCTACCCGCATTTCCCCTTCTTTGCGGCAAGATCGCTGTATAAAAGGGGGCGCGCATCTGTCGACAGATCAGACGCTGTCCAACAGTGGATACGGCACAACAGGTGCTCTGAACTGTCAGGTAACGTTAAGTTAAAATATAATGCTTGTAGCTTAAAGAGTCACTCTGGTACTTTGTTAGTATAATTGCTGATTTGATATTACATATTGTTTTAATGCTTTAGTTTACTATATTGCTTTATTGTTATATGTAAAAACATTTTTATTCGTGAAATATAATATTTGTGGTAAATCAACCTACTCATTGTTTATTCTTGTTTCTCCCACATCAGAAGTGGGATTCATAACGTCTACTACGCCTACAAAATTACTGTTTCAGGGTTACTTCAGAAAGAAAAAAAAATATAAAAAAATAAAAATGGAAGAGTTTGAGGCGACCGAGGCCGAGCAGTTTCCGGGCACTTCAGGGGCTATGCCAGGGTGTCAAGAAAGAAGTACTGACGGACTCTTGTCGCCAATCCTGAATCAAAGAACACCACGCATTTCTACTGGTCATCATGAAGTGCCTACCGGTGAAAACGGTGTATTTCCCAACTGCGGATCAACTGGTAATCACGATCTAAGGGGAGCAGAAACTGTCCCTATTAGTTTCATGCAAAATATGATGCAGGAAATGACTCAATTAATCCGCACTACCGCACAGGCATTTAATCCATCTAATGTACAGCCTGCTCCACGAATGCGAAGTCTTGAGCATATTTATATTCCTTCTTTTGACCCCGATGATCGGACCGATACTGTACAAATCTGGTGCCGAAATATTGAAGAGCTAAAGACTGAATATGTGCTAACTGATCGGGAAATTCTTAATCTAGCTCGAAAGAACTTAAAAGGGCGAGCTGCTGACTGGGCACGCCGTAATTATTGTGCTTTGACTAATTGGTCTGAACTTAAAACAGGCCTCATCGAAACTTTTGCAGATGAATCTCGATATTATGATGATTTAACACAGTTTATGGAATATACCAGCGAACAAGCCGGTAACCTCGCCGAATATGCAACTAGGAAATGGGAATTGGCAAAAAAAGTGATTGGTGTGGAGATGACTGAACAACGCCTCGTCGAAGCAGTTATTTCTGGTATGTCTGATTTTCGTATTCGTTCTGATTTGCTACGGCTTACACCGAAAAATTTACCACAATTAATTCAAAGCCTTAATTCGTATAAACGTAAGAGACCTACTAAGGAATTTGATCACAATATTCCATCTAAACGTTCTAAAAATACTGCCATCTCTGATGTCCCGTCTAGAAGATGTCATAAATGCCATAAGCTAGGACACATACAAAGAGATTGTCGATCAAGCACATCTAATCGTGGTCCACATAACAACTCTGCTTCTACCTCTGATAATTCGAAACCTACTGAACAAAAACTGCCTAAATCAGTTGTCACTTGTAGTTTTTGTAATAGGAAAGGGCATGTTTTTGAAAATTGTTTTCAGCGTCTTAATAAAAAAACTAAAGACGAAAAAATGTCTAATGTGAATAGCTTGGTTTTGAGTAACAACAAATTGCATACAGTTAAAATAGAAGGCCGTGATTACTCATGCCTAATAGATAGCGGTGCAGAATGCTCTCTTATGCGCGAAAGTATAGGTGATTCAATTAAGGGGAAAATCTCTTATGAGACATTCGTTCTGCGAGGTGTTGGAAATAATACTTTTCGTTCATCACGTAAAAAGCAGTGTATGCTGTGTGTTGATGGCCTTAACATTGAATTAGATTTTATTTTAGTCCCCGATAGGTACATACAGTATGATGTATTGCTTGGTCAAAATCTTTTTAATATACCTGGGATCCAGGTTATTTTTTCAAAAGATTCAGTTTTAGTTTTGCGAAATTCTTACAATATTAACTCTGTTCAAAAGAATTTCGATTCTATAGATATGAATCTCAATATAAATGAAGAATGTAAAATTCTATTACGTAATTTGTTAGAATCATATGCTGATATGTTCACGTCTGGTAACATGGTTTCTCAAGTAACAACTGGTGAATTAACCATTCGTTTAAAGAATCCGGACAAAATTGTTCAAAGACAGCCCTATCGGTTAGCACCAGCCGAACGTGATCATGTCAAAAAACTCATTCAAGACTTGAAAGATAATAATATTATTCGGGAAAGTAATTCCCCCTTTGCAAGTCCTATACTACTGGTTCGTAAAAAGGATGGTAGTGATAGGATGTGTGTCGATTATAGAGAGTTAAACAGTAACACCGTTCGTGATCACTTTCCACTTCCCATTATCGATGATCATATAAGTAGATTATTTGTAGCTAAATATTTTACCGTACTGGATATGGCTGCTGGGTTTCATCAAATCCCCATAGCTAGGGATTCTATTGAAAAAACTGCCTTCGTTACCCCTGATGGGCAGTACGAATTCCTGCGTATGCCATTTGGGCTTTGTAACGCGCCTTCTGTGTTCCAAAGGGCCATCAACACTGCACTAAAACAGTTCATTGACAAATTTGTTTTAATTTACATTGACGACGTTGTGATATTTTCGGAAACTGTTGATCAAGGTCTTGAGCGTTTAAGGTTAGTCCTTGACGCTTTACAAAAAACAGGGTTCTCACTTAATGTCAAGAAATGTAAATTCCTACAGACTGAGATCGAGTATTTGGGTAGAATTGTTTCCAACGGTCAAGTAAAGCCAAGTCCGGGTAAGGTTCACGCATTATTAAATTCCCCCATTCCAACAACTGTAAAGCAAGTTCGACAGTTTTGTGGCTTAGCGAGCTATTTTCGGAAATTTATTCCAAATTTTTCTTTGATCATGATTCCCTTATATAATCTCACCCGTAGTAATACCAAATGGGACTGGACATCTGAGCACGAGCTTGCTAGGAAGAAAGTTCTTAATTATCTGTCATCTGAACCTGTACTAACTTTATTTGATCCTACGAAAGCTGTAGAACTTCACACAGATGCTAGTTCCACTGGATTAGGAGGTATTCTTTTTCAAAAACATGACAATCAATTTAAAGTTGTTGAATACTTTAGCATGCGAACTACTGATACTGAAAGCCGTTACCACTCTTACGAGTTGGAAACCTTAGCGGTAGTTAGATCTATTAAACATTTCCGTCATTACCTCCTTGGTAGGCCATTTACAGTTGTTACGGATTGTAATTCATTAAAAGCCTCTCGTAACAAGAAAGAATTGCTGCCCAGAGTACATAGGTGGTGGGCATATTTACAATCTTTTGATTTTACCATAGAGTACCGTAAGGGAGAACGAATTCCCCATGTAGATTATTTGAGTCGCAATCCAGTAAATGTTAACATAAGTAATGTCCAAAATTATAGCGAATGGCTAGAAGTTGAGCAAAATAATGATCCCGAAACTAAGGGTATTATTCAATCCATCCAACAAGGCACCATCGACAAAAATATTGCTTCTAGTTACGAAATACAAAATGGATTGCTGTACCGTAATATTTCTTTAAACAATAAAATGAAGAAACGTCTCTTTGTCCCGAAAGCTTATCAGTGGCATATTATACAAATTTATCATGATGCGCTTAAACATTTTGGCTGGGAAAAAACCCTCGAGAAAATCAGAGAACAGTTTTGGTTCCCACATATGACTAAACATATTCGGAAGTATGTTGACAATTGTTTGACTTGTAAAATTAATAAAAGTCAATCAGGTTCGCAGCAAATTGCTCTTCACCCTATAGACAAATCTCCAATCCCTTTTCATACTGTCCATATGGATACTACTGGCAAATTGAGTGGCAGTCGACCTACTAAACAATACGCGGTTGTTTTCATTGATGCATTCACTAAATTTGTATTTATGAGACCGGTTGCTAATTTAACTGCTGCAGCTACTGTGAATTGTTTAAAAAATTTAATTTATACCTTTGGCACCCCCAAACGTATTATTTGCGATCAGGCTGCTTCCTATACTGGTAAAGAATTTTCAAGTTTTTGTGCGCATTGGTCTATAGAATTACATTTCATAGCTAGTGGAGTAAGTCGAGCAAATGGTCAAGTAGAGCGTGTAATGAAAGTTTTAACAAACTGCTTCACAATTGTTGAAAATACATCCAAAAGAAGCTGGAAAGATGCTGTCGGTGAAGTACAGTTAGCTATCAATAGCACTTTTAGTAAAACTACTGGTCGTACTCCTTTCCAACTTCTAATGGGCTGTGATCAGTCGCCTCCTGCTATATCTGCCTTGATAAATGATGTAGAGCGCTTGGACCTCGATACTTGTCGTCAAGAATCTAAACTCAGGATGGACGAGCTTTCTGAAACTAGAAAAGCTGCTTTTGATAAAACAAAAGCCAATATTGTACCTTTCAAACTGGGCGATGTGGTATTAGTTAAACAAAACCCACGAGTAATTAACAAACTTGACAGTAAGTTTAGAGGTCCTTGCGTCATTACCGAAGTAAAAGATAATGATAGATATACAGTTAGAGTTCATAAGACTGGAAACGAATTGTACGTTTCCCATGATAATCTACGAATTGTCAATCCCGACATGGGACGTGAATTAGCAGAATCTTTAGATTCCTCTGAAGAAAATTGAAATAGAACTTTCGTATCTGGCTAAATTATCTTGCATATTAATGGTCGTCTGGCCAACGATCATGTGTGTGCGTGATAATCATGCCGTTGCCATGTGATTTGGCGCTACATACCGTTGCCATGTGATTTGGCGCTACATACGGTTGCCATGTGATTTGGCGCTATTTGCCGTTGCCATGTGATTTGGCGCTATTTGCCGTTGCCATGTGATTTGGCGCTACATACGGTTGCCATGTGATTTGGCGCTATTTGGCGTTGCCATGTGATTTGGCGTTACATACGGTTGCCATGTGATTTGGCGTTACATACGGTTGCCATGTGATTTGGCGTTACATACGGTTGCCATATAACTATTGGCATTTGTAAGGTCATGAGATTTGACCATTGGATGCACAATAATGTGATACTATGAAAAATATTGAAATTTTCTATTCTGTTAGCAAACTAAGAAACTGATTTGTTCGCGGGCCATTTTCTGGCTGCTCGTCAGAATGGCCGTGTGAGAGAACATAAAAATAAAATTATTTGTACACTTGTATCCGTTTTCCGATTTATGAAAACAGTATTGCATTTGACTTTTCGCTACCCGCATTTCCCCTTCTTTGCGGCAAGATCGCTGTATAAAAGGGGGCGCGCATCTGTCGACAGATCAGACGCTGTCCAACAGTGGATACGGCACAACAGGTGCTCTGAACTGTCAGGTAACGTTAAGTTAAAATATAATGCTTGTAGCTTAAAGAGTCACTCTGGTACTTTGTTAGTATAATTGCTGATTTGATATTACATATTGTTTTAATGCTTTAGTTTACTATATTGCTTTATTGTTATATGTAAAAACATTTTTATTCGTGAAATATAATATTTGTGGTAAATCAACCTACTCATTGTTTATTCTTGTTTCTCCCACATACATACATATACATAAAACTAAATCCCCCGCCTCGTCTGTCTGTCTGAACGCGATTAACTCAAACCACTGAACGGATTTCGATGAAACTTGGTATGGAGATAGTTTGAGATCCTGGAAAGGACATAGGCTACTTTTATCACGCGTGTGAAGCTGTGGGCAAAAGCTAGTAAAAAATAAATGTGTCCTTGCATAAGTCAAATTCCCCATAATGTGCCGGTCAACGATTTTTTGTAATCTTTTACTTTCCTTGGGGTATGCGCATCACGTGCGCACGGAAAGAGATCGGATGACATTTTTTGTGATCACAAACTAACCCTTCAAGGCGCGATGTAAATAATATCCGAAGGGAAGAGGGCATAACGTGAACTTTTTGGCTTCGGTTTGTAGCGTATACATGTCGATAAGAGTGTCATTGTCAGTTTTTATTTGCTTACAAAAAAATTTTGCGCATTAGTATCGTCTCTATTCTTTAAGAATTAAGATGGACAAATGTTTTGTTTTTAAATAAGAATCATATCAATTATACATAAGGAAATAAGAATCACACCACAAAGACCCAACTCCTTTAAAGCGTACAATACCATATAAACTATGCATCTACTAATTATGCTTGTATGCGTGCTACATGCACACACTGCAACGTCAGCAATAGATCGCACGACCTACATAGGACGCGCAAACACGGGGTCAGATCGAAACCACGGGTCGTCTAACATATTACACTGCATTGATAACGTAACACGTGGCGTGATAAACAGTGTATTTAGTACATACGTAGCATCACGCCTTTTTACCTTTTGAGGGGTAGGCACAGATGTTATCACCGACCAATGCCAGCTGTTAGGTCCAGCGTAATAAAAGGAGAGTCTATTGCCATCTTTGATTAATTATATTGCCATTTACCAGACACAAGACTCTAGTAAAACCACAAGTAAAACAGTGCATTCAGAATATGATTTTAAAAAGACAACTAGCTTTTGCCCGCGGCTCCACCCGCGTGAATAAGTTTTCATACATCCATACCTAATATAAATAATCAAAGATCAAAGGTATATATTTAATCAAAGATCCATACATACATTCTTACAAACTTTCGCGTTTATAATATTATTTTAGTAGGACTAGCTGTTGCCCGCGGCTCCGCCCGCATGAATGAGTTTTCCCGGGATAAAAGTCCCGCTTTATATTTTCCCAGGATAAAAAGTAGCCTAAGTTACTCCTTATTACATCAGCTACCTGCCAATAAAAGTCCCGTCAAAATCGGTCCAGCCAATTCAGAGATTAGCCGGAACAAACAGACAGACAGACAGATAGACAAAATTTGTAAAAATATTATTTTGGTGTATGTACCGTATATATATTCATATACATGTAGTAAAAAATGGTTATTTCAATATTACAAACAGACACTCCAATTTTATTTATATGTATAGATGTATAGATATTGATAGTAGCATAATGCGTAAACTAATAAAATATAGTTTCCATAGAGCGAAAGCTATAAAAAAGGGAGGAACAATGTTATAAACTCACATTACGCCTTTTTACTCCAAAAGGATAAACAGAGGTACAGTCAGCAGCATAAGTATATGTACAAAATTAAAATTTCAAATCGCCTATATACGCGTTAAGTTAAACTGAAACATTTTTCTTCGTTTGAACTAAAGTAAAGCTCTTTTATTTTATTTTTGTGAAGAGAAAAAAAAGATTAGTAAGAACACAAAAGTGTGTAGGCAATTTGAAATTTTGAATTTGTTCAGCTACTTCAGCTGCTGACTGTACATCTAGGCATTAATCGCATCGCTATTTCAGACAAAAAAAAACTCATTCACGCCATCATCCTCCGCCTCATCACGATTAAAAGGGATTAAAATAAGCAACTAATTTTAAATAACACACGAGAAAAACATGTTATCAAAGGATGTTGAGTCATTATTAAACAACCATGCTACTGAGTCATTTGAGAGCTTGAAACCCAGTTATCTAATGCAAAATAAATAGTTAAGAGACGACCAAATATTGGAAAATCCGTTTGTTCTGATAAATTAATGAAATTATCTAAATATAGCGAGATAGAAAATGAATATCCTGGATATATTAGAAGAAAATACGGGAAACTAAAATTTATTAATGAAACATTATGTATGATTAGTTAATTCTGTATTATTACTTTACATTAATACCATACCAGCTCTACATTATATACTGCCCACTGCCGAGCACGGGCTTCCTCTCCTATTGAGAGGGGTTAGGCCTTAGTCCACCACGCTGGCCTAGTGCGGGTTGGCAGACTTCACATACTCTCGAAATTCTTATGGAGAATTCTGAGGTATGTAGGTTTACTCACGATGTTTTCCTTCACCGTTAAAGCTAACGATAATTGATAATCAATACACACGTAACTTCGAATAGTCAGAGATATGAGCCTTGGGTTTTGAATCTCCGGATATTGTCTTGGCAGACCGTTCCATTTCCAACTAGGCTATCGTCCACGTACATTAATAAACCACAGCCAATTATAATATGGTAAAAAAAAGGTTTTAAATATCCATTTATAGAAAATAAGAAGTAGCATAACTTTGAAGATTTGGCGTATTATATGATCATAGATATATTCGTTTGCAAGAAAAGGACAGAAGGTTCCAGCCCAAATATTTTAGAACGCTCTTTTCTCCCAAGTTTATCATTTGATTAATACAGTTTTTGTAATTTTATTCCGATAATTATTTTTTTCACAACTTGATAGAGTAATTATCTACATTCCCATGATTTAATGGACCTCAGCCCAACAAAGACTGATAGGTACTATTAATAGAAATAATTAATCTGATACAGGCGACCTATATTGGAAGAAAATTCTATCCTCACAGGGATATTACATTGCAGCACAGAAGCTACAGCTTCATTTTCCAATGTCCCAATATACATTGCATCCTTATAAGTAATCATAGGCTTTATTAAAAATGCGTGCTGGACCCTCCTTTTGTGGATAAAGTCAGGGAGCTCTACTCCGTCTGCGGGGGTATATCCGTCTTTTTGCAATTATGGTTCTAATCGAAGAACAGCTTTGATAGCCGTATAGGCAAATAGGGGATTTTTTAACTATTTTTTAACTATCAAACCTGTCCTTCGATTAGAACACCCGCAATCACAAAAAGACGGATTCGCCCCCGTACACGGAATAGTGACCTTAGGTCTAGATATATTATCAAAGAATGAATCAAAATGTTGCGTATAAATTGTACTATCTGCAAAACAGAGGCGATATTTAGTGAGCAGCCAGTAATACTAGAGCGCATTATCAAACTATTAAAACAAAACCGCTAATCTATTAGTCACATAATTTAAATTGGCTGTGGATTTTTTACTGAAATCAAAGACATTAAACAGTATAGTTATTTTTAGATGACAATGCATGGTTACTGTAATTTCCTACAATACTTTTTCAAATGTAAATGTCACTCACCAGTCATGATGACAACAGTGACCATGGTGATGATGAAGAACCCATTCTGCCACTCATCAGTGTCGACCTGCACCAGCGACGTGGTCACTAGAAACGCTATGGTGACCACGATCAGTGAGCCCTGCAGCCTGCTCTTCACGGACACTCTGCGGACAAGATTCTGGATAAATAGCCAAGCAGGCGATAAACGAAATTCTAGATCACGGTTTCTTAACATAGGCTTCGCTAACCCCTGGGGTTACAGCAGTGAATCAAAGAAGGTATGTGATAAACCTCGCTGCTAACAGACAAATTTTACTTATTTAATTCATATTTATTAAAAACGAAATACTTACAAGAATCGACTGGCTAAACATTTCCGCTTTTAAAAGAGGTTCGCTGTTGTATAGGGCTATGAGTTAGCCTCATCTAGAAAGTCTACCCGGCTCTGCAAATGTTTGTTTTCTACACTAATATTATAAAGAGGAAAGATTTATATTATTGTATGTTTGTAAGACTGCCTCGGTGGCGTAGTTGTATTACGGTACGACTGCAATGCTGAGGTCTCGGGTTCAATCCCCGGGTCGGGCAAAGTGATATTGGGTTTTTCTATTCAGTATCAGTCCGGAGTCTGGAATTTGTGCCCGATATGGCGATAGGCTCGCCCCCTATCACATCATGGGACGGAATAAAAATGGCGAAAAGTGGATGCATTAGTTGCGCCTCTGCCTACCCCTTCGGGGATAAAAGGCGTGAGTATGCGTATGCGTATGTTTGTAACGAATAAACTCAAAAAATACTGGACCTATTTGAAAAATTCTTTCACCAATATAAAGCTTAATTATCGGCGAGTAACATAGGCTACTTTTTATCCCGGTGAAATATAAAGCGGGACTTTTATCCCGGAAAAACTCATTCACGCAGGCGGAGCCGCGAGCAAAAGTCTAGTAAATATTTAGTAAATTCATGTGCACACCTCGGTACTCGAGAAACAAGCACTCGCTTGTTTGCTTGTTGTAGTAATTATTTATACTCATAAGGAATAACTAAAACACTGCCTATCTCTTATATACAAAATGCATGGCATATTTTCTTAGTAGGCTATAACCTTAACACGGGTAAACAAAACGAAGGTTTAACAAACGGAATTCCTGATAACGTTACTTGAGGAATGTGTTAAAAATGTGAACAAAGGGAATAGATAAGGATAACAAAGGGCGCATTCTCGTATATTCGTATGTCACTGAGTACACAATACGATCAACGAATTTACCAAATCACAAGACAGAAGAATTCTCAAGTAAATAAAAGCGTCTTAAAAAGTAAGCTTCGCCGTAACTGCATTTATTTGAACGACGTAAGTGGTGTAAACGCGATCTTTAGTGAATTACAATGTGGAGTATCATAGCAAATAGCAGCAATTTCATATTTAAATAAATAATACCTATACAGTGAATCCCATAGTTATAGTAAAAGTCTAGTAAAGTATTATCGAGTGTTCTGCTCAGCATCAATCCGAAGTCTGGAATTGAGCTCAGTATTTTTTTTGAAGTGAAAACTTCTTTAGCAGCGTTGAGCACTTTTGGGATGGGTATAAAATGTTAAACTCGCGTCAGGATCACGTGACCCCGATCGAATGCGTAGGAGGTTTTACCATCCCTTGCTAATATGAACCTTAAATACAATGCGTAGAAGCTATAATTCTTAAACGACTACATTTTTATTTATTTCCCCAGCGTTGCTACGGCACGAGTACAAAAGAGCGTAACGGTCTTTTTTAATATTATGATTTATAAAGGTCAAAGAAATAGTGAAATTGTCATTTTTGTGTACGATAGCGCAATAAATAAATATTGTATTTAACCACATAAATGCTAGTACTATCATACTGATAAATAAAACAATTCGTGCGAAATTATTCCCTAACCATTCCAAAATATTCAGAAATGCACAACGTTAATGTTCAAGTTTTCACTTATTTATAATATGATGATTTTGATCATAAAGACTCGCTTCCTATTACATGGGCCCTAACTTAGCTGATGAACTGTGAGGGTGTCACAACTTGTACTACATATGAAAAGAAAACGTCGTGATGCTATGTATACTCACAGATGTCCAAACACAGAATTGAGTATGAGGAAGATCAAATTGGGAATGGCTGTGGCGACGTTCAGGTACGAGGTGAACTCCGCCTGGAACTGCGTCTTGCGCACCTCCATCGTCAGGTTGTTGGGCGTCACGTCGCGGAACTTGTACATCCAGTACTGGAACCAATGAATCACGTCAACATGTTTTTCTGGTTTGCAAAAAAAATTACAGCTACTTTCTACTATTTATTTTATTTATTTTCTGTATTGAAAACTTACAGATAATAATATTATACTAGAAATAGCAACAATTTAGGTTTCACAGCGCCAATAATAAGTTCTCACTTATTGAATTAATGTTATCAATCTAGACAATCTATGTATACTAATCGTTTAGTGACTTTCTTCCTTACGTAACATTTAAGTTAGTGAAACAAACTACTATTAGATATATTACTGTTAAAAATATTTTTCGATAAAGCATCAGTCTAAGATTAAAATCCATATTACTACAACTCATTAATCGAACTGTGTCGACTATGTTACGTGCCCATTCCTTATTGTATGTAGAACTGTGTACACACTACACAGTACACACTATCTATCTTCGGCGGAAATAACTGCAGTGACACCTAATCAGGAAACTAATTTCACATCTCGATCGAAGGGAAAGGGGTCGTAACAGGATGTCGCATTGCAAATGATGTATGCGCTTGCATACCTATACATACATATTATATGCATTATATTGACGATTTAACCCGGAGTCTGGATTGTATGCCTGATATGGCGATAGGGATGAAATCTTTAGGGGAGACCTATGTTCAGCAGTATACATCGTGTGGCTGATGATGATTATGATTATGGCGATAGGCTGGCCCCCACAACATGGTTCGGAATACGCACGGCGGGAAGTGGGTGCACTAATTGCAATTCTGCCTACCTCTTCGGGGTTAAAAGGCGTGAGTGAGGGTAGGTATCTAGTGAGACTGAAATCTTGGGTTAGATGCCCGGATTAAGTAAAGTGGTATTGGGTGTTTCTGCTCAGTATGGGCACGGATTCTGGAATTGTCCTGGTCGCAATAGGCTCGCCACCTATTACAAGGTATGTACTTAGTGTATGTTGCAAAATGTTGATTAAATTACTAAATCTACCCCTGCAACGGGACAGAGGTGTGATGTTATGATTATGTTTATTGTAACGGCTGCATGACATTGCACTGAGCTTGCGTCCTAAAATAATATTAGGATGTCTCATAATACCATTTAATTACACTGCTATGATATTGGATACAGTGATTACTCTCTAGTCTCTACTCGACAGATATGGAAAAGCGATAATACAGCCAAACTCCTGCAAACGAAAAACCTATTTAAAATTTGTGTTATCGCTATTTTTTGCTGGATTAATACCAATATTGCAGAGAACGCCGCGCTGAACGCCGCGACGCTGGCGTGGCGGCAAAAGCTGATTATATATTATATAGAAGTGTTTGTTATAGAAGAGCCGTTTGAGTGCTCCATTTACTAAGCGGATAAACAGGTTCCTTATTTTGAAACTCGTGAAGATGTATTTTTAGCTCAAAACGGTCCAACATCTTGATAAGTGAATATTAAAAATCCATAATACTTACTTAGGTATATTATAAATGCGAAAATAATTATGTCTGTCTGTTACGCTTTCACGGCTGAACCACTGAACTGATTTCGGTGAAATTTGGTATGGAGATAGTTTAAGACCATGGAAAGGACATAGGCTATCTAAGGAAAAATATATAGCAGGACTTTTATCCCGGAAAAACTTGTTCACGTGGGCAGAGCCACGAGCAAAAGCTAGTATCTAGATATTTTTGGGAGGAGTATGTTCGAACATGTTTGGGAAGCTAACTACCTGCACCAATATACCTAGCTAGCTAACGGACAAGGCTTGCGACCCACAAACTTGCATTGTGCATCGGAGCCACGTGGTAGTTTATCATTCAGGGTCATTATCATTAGGAGTTTGAAGAAACCATTGACCAGCCACTGCTCTGCTGATGTTGTAATAAAGCTGTTCAAGTTATTAACAGATAGAGACATGACAGTTTGCGACGCTCGTCACAAACTTTACTATTTACTTGGCCATTAGTAGGCATAACGGAGATATTTCGACCTAGCCGGCACAATGCACAGGGTTTAGCTCTGGGTCGATTACGGTTCCCAACCACTTTTAACAACTATAACTACCTATAACATTATTTCATATACCTACTAGGTAAAATATATTTATAAATATAAGTATAAATGAATAATAATTTATTAATGATGAATCATAATGAATCACCTTTCGAATGACAACAGGCTCACTCCACTACATCATGGGTAAAGCTTAGCGAACTGCGGGTGCGGGACTTCACGGCCGTTGCTCTGGTAGTTTCTAGGACCTAGGTACCCAGTCTATGCTTTAGGGAATTCTGGCTTGAGCTTGTTGATGTCTACCACATTTCGCACCTTTGGGACGAAAACGACGCAATTCAAAAAATCAAATATTGGATTATAGTCATAAAATGACTTAAAACTGGTCCCTTTTTTATGAAAATATAATAAAAAAGGGACCGATATAATAGTTTTGTCCTTTTCCCGCTTGAATATGGCGGTGTTTGAACTATTGTTGTATTGAAAATTTCGTTTTAAGTAATTTTATGATGATAACTCTATTTTCGATTTTTTTGAATTGTGTCGTTTTCGTCCTAAAGGTGCGATTTGTAGACATGAATTAGTATCAAATGTCAATAGAATCTTTGCAAGTGTTAAAAAGTTTGCTTTAAATTTATTAAAATAGATAAAATAAAACTTAGGACACTGAAGTCACATACTATATTTAAACGATGATGTCACAGAAATGAAAATAGTTTTGATGCAATCATTTTCAAGCGACGATAGCCTAGATGGGAATGGAACGGTCTGCCGAGACATTGTCCGCAGGTTCAAAACCCAAGGCACACACCTCTGACTTTTCGAAGTTACGTGTGTATTGTTTATCAATTATCGTTCGCTTTAACGGTGAAGGAAAACATCGTGAGGAAACCTGCATACCTGAGAAGTTCTCTATTTTCGAAGGTAATTGAAGTCCGCCAACCCGCACTAGGCCAGCGTGGTGGACTAAGGCCTAACCCCTCTCAGTAGTAGAGGAGGCCCGTGCTCAGCAGTGGGCAGTATATAATACAGGGCTGATATCATTGCATTGCAATTTTCAAGTGTTATCTTTATTTGGTGAATACATTAAATCTTTATTTATGCAAAAGGATGTAAGTCAGCAAACTTTTTATTTGAATTAGATTATCTTAACTTGTTTACCTTAAATGATTCTATATGTCCTTTGCAGTTTCATAAAATGTACAACAAAATGCAGAATATTTTTGGAGAATATCCTGAATTTGAAACAAACAATATATTTATTTATGTAACACTGTATACAAGGTGTATAGGCGGATTTAATGCCATAGGACTTCTCTACCAGCCAACCTGACGCGACGGAGTAGTGCTATAAGTAGAGATAAGCAAAATGGGTAGAAATATTAGGTGGATACTGTTTTCCCAAAAACAGTGTGAGGTTTTAAAGAGGTAAAAATGTATCTATCTGTACATCTTAAACCTAAAAACTAGTTCTATTTGTTTATGTTAGCAAAGATAAAACACTTAGCTACTTATGAAAAATAATGAGACAAGAAAAACCTTTTTAAAACCCTATTTTTTCTATTTCCACCTAGATACCACCGGTGAACTCCACAAATGAAGTTCACCCACAATTGTTTGTTAAGAGTTACAAGCCCCTTAATATGAGTATAAAGGGTGTAACATGCATATATTAGAGCCATGGATTGCATAAGCTTCTGCCCTGCTAAAAGTTATTTACACACACACACCTTTTATCCCCAAGGGGGTAGGCAGAGGCGCAACTAGTGCACCCACTTTTCGCGGTGCGCATTCCGTCCCATGATGTGATAGGGGGCGAGCCTATCGCCATATCGGGCACAAATTTCAGACTCCGGGCTGATACTGAATTTAAAACCCAATATAGCTTTGCCCGACCCGGGTATCGTACTCAAGACCTCGGCAGTCATACCGTAATACAACTACGCCATCGAGGCAGTTATTTACACCTTTACTTAGTAACATAGTAAAGGGTTTGTATTTTTTTTTTGTTGCTTAAATAACGTAAATAAATTTAATGTTCGTCATTATTTCTCTTTCATTATTATATCCTTTGTGAATACAACGTCATACATAAAAATTAATAATATCAGCACCAAGTATCAATTATTTATGGATTTCGGTAATAACTACAGCATTTTTTAGTGCATCATGCATGTAATAAAATAAAGAATCAAATTAATTAATCTATTGACAACATAGTAAGCCAATATTATAAGAATCAATTACCAAGATTCTATTAACACATTTTAAATGACAATAAAAAGAACTTATAACTAAATTAATTTAAGGCCACGCATTTAATTAAATTTACAATGTAAATCGTTTTTTTTTTACACGCTTTATATTAGCTTCACTTGTATGTTTGTAACTCTCCGACTCCGACTCCTTTGGGCGCGATTTTGACCCACTTTAAACGGTCAGATTTTATTAAAACTTTGTAGGTTTGTCGAGGACCGATAACAATACACTAATTTGATAAGATTATGCCATTATTCAATTTGCAAAATGAGATTTTTGACAATTTATATATTTTTTAGTGACATTTGTTGGAGAATAGTAGAACAGAACTAAAAGATTAAAAATAAATAATAGTTTAAAAAAACACACTTTATAGAAAATCCAACTAAAAAATAGAAAATAAATTTGAATTAACAATAGTGTAAATAAGAAAAAAATGTATCTTATTGTAAAAACAGCGTGGGGTGCATGGTGACAATAGTTATAAATATATATCTTAGAAAGCACCCCACGCTTTTTTACAATAAAATTCATTTTTTTCTTATTTATTTCCTCTTAAACCTAATCAAAGAGGCCGCCCCGGACCATACCTGGTGCATAAGTGCCCATAACGCTTGCAAAATTACCACGCTGTATAGCGAGAGATATGTGTTGCACCAGATAAGACTCAGAACGGAAATACCAAGAGAGGCAATCGAAATTTATGTTGGGTGTTAAGAAAAACATGTGAGTTGTTGCTAATCAACACCACATTATTACGAATGAATTTGCATTATCGTAAACATATATAAGCATTACTTCCATAAATACAGATAGGATCCTGTGTGGTACGTAACAATTTTAAAATAGCAGTCCTGAGATGTTTTTGCCGTGAAATTTATAATGAGTAAAATGCTATGTTGATTCAAGAAACTTGTTCACTTTATGAATCAGTTTTTAAGTCAGCAACATGGTACATTTATTTTGATTTATCAAAAGCAGATTCTTCGACATACCACCACCATACCAGGCCGGTATTATATACTGCCCACTGCTGAACACGGGCCTCCTCTACAACTGAGAGGGTTTAGGCATTAGTCCACCACTCTGGCCTAATGCCGGTTGGCACACTTCACATACCTTTAAAATCCTTATAGAGAACTTCTTAGGTATGCAAGCTTCCTCACAATGTTTTCCTTCACTGTTAAAGCCAGTGACATATTGATAGGCATAATATAGTTCTATAAAATACAATTTTAACCTGTCAATGCCCACGGTGGACACCAGGGTCCGAATATATAGGAAAATATGCTTATATCTATATATAAGTGAGCGTTGATGGTTTAAAAAGGCATTATTATATCACTAATTTTATGTGTTTTAAGGTAGTATACTTTGCAAGCTCCATTAGAGCCTATATAATATAGTGAGTTTGTATCTACAAAAACATACAAACAGAAACACTCATTTACTCTTAATTACATGAAACATTACAAACAACTAATTGTTTACTATAACAATAAATGAGTCATTAGTGAATGATATTGTAGTCAGTAGTACTCTCTCACTAAAGTCAAGGCCAAGTTTTTGCTAATTTATTATAATAATTGTAGTACAAATTCAATGCAATAAAATATGCTGTAATATAAATTATAAAATATTTTGAGGGCATCTAGTTTCTATTAATTTGATTGCCAGGTTGTTATAAGTAAAAAACCAAAAAAATCTTGCTATACCCTTTTTCCACCTTAATTGGGTATGTGTAGGGTAATTGGGTAGGTATGTGTAATTTGCGTGCGTTTGTTTCTTTTTATATCTTTGCAATATTCTAAATTCCAAATATAAACAAAGGGACACACATTGAAAATTCAAATAATAATAATAAATAAAACTACTTACATCATTAGCCGTGATCAAGAAATTCCATGGTACTAACGAAGTCACTCCAAATAAGTAGAATAGTATGTAAACTATACAATATCGGTCTCGTGGCTGTTCAGAATTATCCAAGACTTTCGTCGAACATGAATCCGTCACCAACTCCCGTTCTTCCGAATCGTCAATCACTTCATCTTCATTTTCAATGCTATCCAAAGTAGCTTCGTTATTTATAGACCCCGTTGCATCCATTGTCTTGACCGTGTGGTCTATTTCATAGAAAAATATTTTCGCCAAATATTTATTTTCACTGTGTCTATATTTCCGAGGGTCACAGGTTTTTACATTTAGGTAATGTATTTGTAATATTTATACCAAATTAGTAGATGTGACGGAACGCGTATGCTGCTGTGTTTTTATGCAAAAATCGTATTTTTTATTTATATTATGTAGCCGAGACAATCAACACCTGCCCAGCAGCTGTTGCAGTCGACCACAGACTAAAATAAACACAATTTGACAATTGACAGATGCCTGATAAAAATCAATTGAATGCGTCGCAAATTGAACGCATTTAAATATTTGCTATGGCAATGATTCAGTTCTTGTTTTTTTATTGACCAGTGTTGCCGTTTTAGCGCTTTCCGCGCTAGATCTAGAGCTTTTCAAGGATCTAGGCGCTAAAAAAAACGAACACAAACGGCAACACTGTTATTGACTTGATTTATATATATTTTATAGTAATGGGCTGAATGTTGGACACTTGATTTTATACTATGCAATGCAATGCAATCAGCCCTGTATTATATATTTGCCCACTGCTGAGCACGGGCCAACTATATTACTGAGAGGGGTTAGACCTTAGTCCACTACGCTGGCCTAGTGCGGGTTGGCAAACTTCACATATCTTCGAAATTCTCATAGAAACTTTTCAGGCATGCAGGTTTCCTCACGATGTTTTCCTTCACTGTCAAAGCGAACAATAGTTGATAAACAATACACACGTAACTATGAAAAGTCAGAGGTGTGTGCCTTGGGTTTTGAACCTCCGGACATTGTCTCGGCCGACCATTCCATTCCCAACTAGGCTATCGTTCACTATCGATTTTATACTATATAATACAGCGACTATATAACCCCAGTCGCTGATATATCATTTTTACAATTCTATAGGACATCGAATTATTATTCATTAGCTTTTTCGAAGAAGGTGATTGGACTCTAAAGGCCTAGAGGGCAGGCGGGGTAAATAATTTTAAATTTAAAGCCGATCATAAAATGTTGCGTTTATTATACAGGGTCATTTTGACATTGCGTTAATAAATGAAATCACATACTTATCTCGTCGAAAATAACGCTTTCCATTAATTTATTTTAACCATAGACGTAAAATAAAAAAGTGTAAGTTTCGAACAAAATAAATATCATTAAAAAGTTACTTTAAGTTTACACGCCCTCATGGCACTACTACTGCTCTAAGATAATTCGTCGCAGCGGTAACATTATACTTTCATTCAGAAATACACTTTCGCTCACACCATATTCGCACTAAACTTCGAAATGATAAAAAAAAAATTGAAAACTACAACCGGGATCTTGGCAATAATATTCGTTATTCATGGATGATTTTTGGCAAGATAGAAGAGGTAAAGACGAATATGTGGTGTCATTTAGTAATGCAATGTAAAAATGACCCTGTATATTGAAATACAGTTTCAAAATTCTGAAGGCGCCTTCGTCGTATTTATGCCTATTGTAACCAACTTCTTCGACAAATCACCTTATACAATTAATCGTACACACACACGCTCGTGAGAGTATTAGTGTTCTGTGCACACAGGCCTATTATCCCCTTTTCGCCGCGCGTATTCCGTCTCATGATGTGATAGGGGGGAGCCTATCGCCACATCGGGCTCAATTAATCGTATTTAATATGTTATATAATGCTCCTTGCATGTAATTAACATGGCTTTTTGCTAGTAACCACGGTGTTTTAATAGAATAGGAAAGAAAAACATAATCCCCAGAGTATACACAGCATTGTTACAAATTCGAATAAGTGGATGAGTGGATCTGGTTATTTTTAATTTTTTATAAATATTGGATAAATTCAACAAACGCATTTACGTTTAATAATAAAACATTATAATAAGAATAGTTGTGATATTTATTCTTCTATTAGTCTTATAATATTTATCTAACACTACCTGCTGGTCCTATTTTGTCTTGTACATTTTATAATTAAAGCATTAAGTCATAAAATCATTTAGTTATTTTTATAAACAATAATATAAATACTGGAAAATAATTCATAACAAAACATACATAAAATATCTATAAAAGGATTGTAGAAGTCGATTAAATGAGATATATTTTGATTACACAATGGTATTTTATACTTGAAAATATTCTAAACATAACTCTAACTTAAACTTAACATAACTCACTTGATACAAGGACGGACACATACATTATACAAAATATAAAACTATTGTAAATAGAAAATATAAAGGAATGTTCAGTAAAATATAGAAAAACATAGAAAATAGTACGCGGCGAAAGTACGTCAAAGCGGATATTTTCGCTTATTTATATTGAGATCGTGCGTTACGGTTATAGATACGTTAATATAAAATGGAAACTTTTAGTTCGTAAAATATAAGAATATAGTTGATAAGGCACTTTATCGTGGAAACATTCAGTAAATGCAAGAGAATAGCATTTCGATCAAGACATTAAATCAGTCTTTTTCTTTCTACTCCATTATAGTGTTACAAAAACCCTGTTACTTCAAATGCTGTTACATTTCTTATAATGTAAATCATATTATAAAGGTGTACCAGATAACAATCCTAAAGGTGGCAAAAAAATCGCACTCATTATATACGAGCGAACAAAATCTGTGGTATTCTTAATATTTTAATACCATTTTTTTAGGCTGGTATATATTTGAAGCTCAGAGTTATTATATACCATATCATACTATCACATAGCGGTTTCTAAAGGTTGACTGTGCGATCTACTAGCCTCCGTCATAGGCAGAGGACTGGATTCAGAATCGTCAAAATCAAAATTTGTTTCCAACAATGCCTCCGATTTCGATCGGTGGTGATCCGACATGGGAGAGTCGAAATCCGTGGAAAGGTCTTGCGGACTGGAGTCGTAGCTCGGAATGTGTTCCGAGTGGCTGTTGTCGTATGGACTGGAGTAAACTGGCGGGTGCGGTGGGCTTGGCAGATCGTCTTCGTAATATTGTTGGTCTGGAAGAAATTATTTATTAATAGCACTTTGTAGCTTTTTTCGTTTATTTTTTATCGAATAATGATGGGATGAAACGGCATTGAATTTGCTTTTCGTACATTGCTTTTCATAAAAAAAATTAACGCCTTTACGGTTAGACCTAGGGACCAGGAAAGAAAAATGTGTTGACATAGAAAAAATAATAAATAACCTGTGACTTCTTGCGTAAAATAGTTCAAATGGACTGATATCGACATTGAAAAAAAACCGCTACATTAATTTTAGAAAAAGCCATCATACCATTTCTCTGCCCAAAAGTAGTCGCGGGCACAGCGCCGGGCTGCGGCTGCTCCGGCATTTTCGACCTTAACTCCATCAAAAACGATAGTTTCGGCTGACCGCCATATTGCGGCGCGCCGTACGGCCCGTATTTGTCTTTCTCCAACTCACTCTTCAACGCTAACGTATCGTTGGACTTATCCAAATCCCTTAACGGGAGAGTATCTGATGTATAATATTGACCATCGTTTGGAATGGTATCATCTTCAGGCGACCTGATCCCAGCGTGGTGTAATATAGGAGTTTCCTCAGTCATAGTGTTTATGGATGGCGCTCCACTCGTATGTCCGGAAGCGTCCTTATAACCCTCATTCCTGTAGGCCAAGTTAAATGGTCTCATAGTCTGCGGGACAGAATATTCCGGCGAAGCGGGTTTTTTCGAGAAACTACTATGTTTCAACTGGATGTTATTAGGGTTATGAGCCTCGTAGATGTCGAAGCTCTGGTTGTCTTCGATCGAGGAGTTGAATTGGCTTTTCTCCATCGATTCCATGGACGTGGTGGATGCTAACATTTTGCGGTAGTCGGATCCTTTGGTTAGGGTATCGGTGGAACGGGTGCTCTGTGAATGGAATTTATAATGTTAGTAGGCGAAAAAATCGCACGAACTCGTGATAAAAGTGGTCACCTTTTTCTTCCTTTTCTAATGGAGCAGCAGAAAACAAACAATAAATATTATCTTATAGTTCTTAAATATGTAACTTTACGGTATATATGATTTGCAAATACGTGTCACTAGATTTGAAATCCTACTAATATTATAAACGCGAAAGTTTTTAAAAATGTATGTATGGATGTATGTATGTTTGTTACTCTTTCACGCAAAAACCACTGAACGGATTTCGATGAAATTTGGCACACGGGTAGATCATGTCCTGGATTAACACATAGGTCACTTTTTAACCCGGGAAAATATAAAACGGGACTTTTATCCCGGGAAAACTTATTCACGCGGGCGGGGCCGCGGGCAAAAGCTAGTTAAATATAATTGTCATGGTTGATGTTACCATTTGCGCCAATTTCCTCCTGTACGCGGTGTCCGGGAATCCTCCGTTGATGCTGCCGATGGAACGCACCGAGTGCAGGGACTGACGGATTGAGTTACGACGCTCTAACCGCTGGACATGTCTAAACAAACAAAAAATTTAAATTCATTCATTCAACCGACACGATTTGTTTGTAATTTTAACTGTCGGAAAAGCCCCAATGTGTTATTTTTTCTGGAAATCGAAGCCAAGAATTCTCAGTCATATACGCTGTTACTAGTTATTTAGTATGAAAGATACCGATAGCTACTGAAGATATTAAAGGTTTTACAGCCTACTGGATAAAATCAGAAACAATCTTTCTTTAAACCTCGGCAAGGATCACTGGAAGCAGTACCGGTTCCTCTTTAAGTCAGTTAAACATATAAATCACCTGTGTTTAGATTTGGAGTACCAGCAGATGAGTGCAGCGGCGACGAGCAACACGGCGAGCAACAACAAACCGACGAACGCCATCGCCAGCGTGTCGCCCTGCCACGACATCGGGTCGATCATTATCTTCGGATCTGTGGAAAAGACCACAAATTATAATACGAAAGGGATAATAGTATTTTTTTATAGTGAGGTTTTTAAAATGATACTTGTAATCTGTTCTTCTAATATATGGACATGAGTATTCCTTCTATAATACCAGTCCTTATTATAGACTGCCCACCAGTGAGCACGGACCTCTACTACTGAGAAAAAAGGCCTTATTTCCTAGTATAAGTGGCAACCCTAATAAAAGTTGTAAAACTGGCCAGTGCGGTCCACGTAAATGTGTCACGTTCCGGGATCAGCCTGTATATATCCAAACTGGTTTCGAACTGTTTTATTAAAAAAATCTTCTTACTGTCCCTCCCCAACTATTGAAGGTTGGCAGTCAGTAAATCCTCCTTCATCTTAGATAAAAGTTAAAACTAATAATAGTGACAACCCTAAGAAATCATAACTCACCAATCTCACAAATGAACGCGTTCTTCTGGTTGCAGTCGGTGATATCGACACTGGAGAACGCGAAGGATGTGCACTGCGTCACGTAGTCGATGTGGTTGACCCACACGCGGTCCCCGTACTGGTACCACTGGTTCTGCCGCTGGATGAACTCGTACAGTGCCGCGTAGTTGCCCATTACGTATGGCATAGACGCGTTGTCCGACTGGGGAGGAAATAAGATTGGATATATCTTGGAGTAGAGGTATGGTCCGAATTCGTAGACTTACGGCCGTTTTTAATAAACAATCCCAATAATAAAGGTAATCTTTGATCTGACCCGGATAATAAACCAATCAAATAAGTAAAAAAAAACAATTTGTAAGCATGTCCAAAAACTATGTTCTGGTTGGCCAATTTTCGCGATAGATTGAAAAAACGATTGGGATAGTTTATTGAAAGCGGCGATCGTGGATAGCTAAAAATATTGATGTGGAATGAAAATACCAAATGGCTACGAAGGGTCTACGTCTTTTATATTCAAAATGAGAGGGAAATCACTAAACTTATTTGCTTTTTGAATATTACTATCATTGACCTAAACAATACAGTATACTTTATCGGTGCCACTTTAAGATATCATTAGCAAAGCACGGTGCACTATTTCATATTACACTAAATTCCGTATGTTTGTATGTTTTGGTACCCACAATGGCAAGCAGTACTTAAGTATTTGCCATTGTGAGTATCAAAGTTTCGCCCCTATTTACTCACCAAACAGAAAGTCCTGGCCTCTTCATAGGTCATAGGCGCGCCGACGTACATATAACACGTTCCCGCGATAGCGTCCCATCCTGGGGGACATTTCCCCCCACCCAGGACCGTCAAGTTGTTCATATAGAACGGCCTGTAGTCCACCTCTAGTAGTAGGGGGTTGTCCGATTGGTCCCGAATCCTTCCCGCTACAGCCAACGTTTCGTTGTAGCTCCAGTAGTTGTGTTTGGCGTCGATTCTCGTACGCCACAGGTCCAGGGCACTGTTGAATCAATTGTAGGGTAGTTCGAAATTTAGTTGTGATGTATAGGTCGCACCTTTAGAACGAAAACGACACAATTCAAAACAATCGAAAATTGAGTTATCGTCATAAAATGACTTAAAACTGGTCCCTTTTTTATAAAAATATAATAAAAAAGGCCCGATATAACAGTTTGGTCTTTTTCCCACTTGAATATTGTTACTTGGCTGTGTTTGAACTATTGTTGTATTGAGAACTTCGTTTTAAATCATTTTATGAAGATAACTCAATTTTCGATATTTTGAATTGTGTCGTTTTCGTTCTAAAGGTGCGAGGTGATGATTGTTAGTTATGTTTGAGAATGAATTATATGTTAAATAATGAAGAATGTGTATGAAATTCTCGTACGCCATAGGTCCAGGGAACTGATGAATAATTACTGATTGTAGGGTAGTTTGACATGGTGGTGACGTTAAGGTGCGCTAATGATAGTCAGTTATATTGGAAACTTAATTTTATGTTTGGAATGTGATGTTTATTGCTATTTTTTTATTGAATTATTGTGTCGAGTGTACATAATATTTTCTAACTCGTTACCATTGCTTATAAGATACTTTCTATAAAAAACTTAAAGCATAATAATATGGACTATTATTCCCATTATAATCAGCGCGTAACAACAAAATATGGTTTAAAAGTTTCCCACAAAGCTTAAAAGAAGATGAATGTTATCATGTTTTAAGCAGATTACAGTAATTAGAGTAATTGAAATGACGTACTACATGCTTAATTACTGAATGACATGCGAGTATCGAAAACAATATTGATGAATAACTTACCTCATAAAATTCGGGTTATAGTCAGCAAAGCTATAATCCCGGGCAGCCATGCAAACAGAAACATGCAATTATAATATTATTTACGAATACAGGTTTTCGAAAGGAGGTATCAAAATGAACACCATTATAGCCTCCTTATTCGCACACACGTTATTTTCACCGCTCGTAACAAGCGCGTAACGTAACTCGTCGCGTTTATCATTATGGTTTTTTTTTATTGCATAGAATGACAAGACGAGCATGCCGTTCGTCTGACGGTAAGCGATACGACCACCCATAAACAGTAGCAACACCATCCAGCACCTTGAGGTACAAAGTACTGTGTGGCATTCCACTGCGCTCGTCATCCTGAGACATAAGATGTTAAGTCTCTTTATATCCAGTAGTTACACTGGCTACTGTCCTTCAAACTGAAACACAACAGTGCATGCACACTGCTGCTTGGCGGTAGAAATAGACATTGCGGTGGTACCCACCCAGACGGACTCTTACATATGAGAGACCTACCACCAGTGGCATACAGAATACCATTTAACGCTAATTACACGAAGGTAACGTAACGCGGCCGCGTTAAGTTACCACTGTCATAGAGAATAAGTGGGCAGCCCGGTACAATTTGCCGCTGACGAGGAATAATCATCTCTCGTCAACCGATATGGAGTGAGTTGTAATTTAAAAAAATGGTTATCATAATATAAATAATCAGGCTAATACCTCCTTTCAAGAAACACTCGGTATAGCACATATATTCATGCTTTTAAAGCTCTTGTTTTTATATTTTACCATAGCATCGGGGATAGTGCAATACCGCGTAACTAGCATTGGTAAATACCGCGTAAGTAAAAGAAAAAAAGTATTGTATTATCAATCATAAGTTTAGTGTCATAAGTTTTTTTCCCTTCCTAGCCGAGTTCGGCCTCGGCAGCCAATCTCAACGGAGATCAGCCAGGTGCGCAGGAGATATTATAGTGCACAAGTGTGTGCGCAATACACAAGTGCACTAGCTATTCCTTCACTCTCATAGTCCGGTGAGACGGCAATCCGACATGACCGGAGAGAGATCAGGCGCAGGACCAACGGCTTTACGTGCTTTCCGAGGCACGGGGGTATCACACTGCCAACTTCCTGACTCCGAGCTGCGACTGAATAATTTTTTTATAAGATGGAAAAACCCAGTCAGTGTTTTTTTTTTTGGCCCGACCCAGGATTTGAACCCATTACCTCAGCGCGCAAATTGTACTCGTAACGCGTACGCAATACAACTACGCCACCGAGGCAGTCGAGTGTCATAAGTATCAATTTCAATTAAACTTTTTTCGTCACTTTTTGCACTATCCCCGACGATAGATCATTACAGTCTTAAACATCTGAGGGATATATTACCAAAAAATAGGGAAAGGGTACATTCGTTAGTGCATTGAATTAGGGCCGTATATAAAAACAATTAAATTGAATTAGACACATGTGTGATTTTAAAATATAATAATGTGTAATTAATAATATTACCAAATAAAAAGATAAACACATAGCGATGAATTCATAAATTAATTTAAGGGATTACGGAGTGAACCCAGGGGGTTTCAAGTCTAAGGCATTTGTCCATTATTCTGAACAGGCTCAACTAATATTTGAGAGGGTCTGTAACCACAGTTGTCCTCCACAGGTCCACAGGAGTGTATACTCACATAGATCTATTGATGGTAATCATTTCGTAGTCGTTGTCGGGGTTGAAGAATATGTTGTCGACGTAGTTCTGCCCAGCGGTACCCGCTACCACGGTGGCGCGACCTTCGCGGTCTAGGGCGTAGTTCCTAAAACATAAAAATATTTAGGGAATTCTTGGTTACATGTCTAGGTTTATCCTTTAAGTCGCTATTGGTTGGCCCCCTAGCTATTATAGGACAAAAATTTCCTGTTTAAAGGTGGAAGCACTCTTGTTTGTAATAGAATAAAATATATTCTATACGTCAATAGGGTAGTGTCCTATGTTTTATTTTGTACATTATTTTAGATGTAATAGACAATAATACGAAAAAGGAATTTTTCTGTGAAATCAGCATCAAAATCGAATGAAAAATAAAGCAGTTATTCAATTTTGAAATAATCTTGTGAGCAAAAGTGGGGGCGTGGCGGGGATATCGGGCTATCTCTTTCGCACGCAGGCAGCGTTATGGCCGACGGCGCTTGGTGACGTCACAACCTAGTATTGCTGTTATTTGACAGCTACCCCTTCCACCAACTTTCAAAGCTTTATAACTTACTTACTTTTGGGCCAATTTTGAAAATTCTTTTTCCCTTTGATTTTGGATAGCATACATTATTCATAATTCTATTTAAAAAAAGTAGTCAACTACCCTATTGCTTTCGAGTTACTTGAATATTTTGTATATGGGACTCACTTTCTGTCAGGTAAGACATGAACTCTTTAAATAGACTTTCAACATAGAAAAAAACAGTCTGTACGTTTTAAAATCTCACCTGTAAAATCCATTATGCGAAGTGGTTTGGTATATCGGTAACCTGACTTTATCGAAACCGGACACTTCCAATATTCTTTGGCCAGTGTTGTCGTGGACGTAATTGTGCGTGAAGTTGGATACAACTTGACGTAAAACTATGACGTCCTCGAACGGAACTCGATTGCGAGTGAAGTAATTGCGGTATATCGTCACTTCTTGGTAGGGGGTGGATTGGCGACCTGGAAAATTATGTTTCATATATTTTTTGTAAGTTTTTTTGTATAGTATAATTATTGTTTGTTTTTAAGTCCACAATATTCCTGCGCTGAGGTCAATTTAGACACTAATTGTACGTTGTCGTTGTTATTCGTCAATATATCGTAATGCTGCCAAGCGGCAATGGATATAAGGTGTCTCATTGGCCGATAGTATATTTAAACTACATTGGCCTTACTATGCATTTCATTTTACCTATACACTAGTGTGTGAGAAAAATGTAAAACAAATATTTTAAGTACCTTCAACTTTAAGACAAGGCAGGTCGTGATTGGCAAAGAATAGATTGTTATGAATCCAGCCGCGTAAGGAAGTCGCTGACCCCCTGGAATCAGCTCGCACCAGTAACCCGCCCACGTTGTCACGCACAAGATTATTCTGGAATAAAAAGTACAATTACCTTCAACAGACTCATCTTATTTAAACATTGATGTTTAAATACAAATCTTATATTGCAAACAAAATATATTGCACGCTGATGGTCAAAATTATGCCATACTAGCTTTTGCCCGCGGCTTCGCCCGCGTGAATAAGTTTTCCCGGGATAAAAAGTAGCCTACGTGTTAATCCAGGACATGATCTACCCGCGTGTTAAATTTCATCAAAATCCGCTCAGTAGTTTTTGCGTGAACGCGTAACAAACATACATCCATACATTCTTACAAACTTTCGCGTTTATAATATTAGTAGGATTGGCTCACACCGAGAAATAACTTTCCGGGTCAGCCGATCAACACAATGTTATTATTTGGTCGATACTACATTCAGACTACACTATACTTAGTACTTACCACCAGGTCAAGCAGGTCCTCATTTTCAGACGCGAGTAGAAAAAAAATCATTGTCATAATGATAAAATGATCTTACCCTGAACACCAAACTCTGAGTATTCTGAACATCAATTCTGACAGCTGACTCGCACGACGTAAAGTTGCCGTACAGCTTGAGGCAGTTGCCGCGGATCTCGTTCCTCGTGATGGCCACTAACGGGTTCACTTCACCGACCGACTGGTAAGTGATCGCACCGTCTCTGTTGTTCGTGAACTCACTGTTCGATATGTTGTGCTGGACGTCGCGGTCTGAAAGGTTGATGTATGATGTGATTTTTATTTAAACTGGATAAATAAAGTTATAGTGGTTACCAGAAATATCAGTAGTATGCATATTGTGATACTTTCTTACAATACAACCATACTTTCGAATAACTTGTAATTTTTCGCCAATATAATCCCATAACAGGTGTAATAGTTGGCAGATTGGATCTCAACGATATTAATAGGAACCTTATACAGCTAGACATAAGTATCAAAATAAGAATACTCACTGTATCCAATCGCAGATATAGGCAAGGTGACGATCTCAGCGATGAACCCGTGCACCGCCGACGCGCCGTTCACGAACAAGCTCACGCTCAGGCTAGCTCCTTCTGTTCTAAACAATCTCTTCTCATCGGGCGAACCATTCTCCAAATACCCAATCATAGGAGCGGTGATATTATAAATGTCTCCATCATACAAAGTCAAAGAATCCCTCTTACCATAGTTCAAGGTATGGTTGAATAAATTAAATTGGAGTAATCGGAACCCAAACGGCTTCACTCTGAACATACTCTTGAAGATTTTCACACAATTCACCGGGTTATTATCGTATTTGTAATATAAAATGACTCTTTCTTCCACGGTTACCATTTTACTACTGTCGCAAATGTCGATAAGAGAGAACATGTGGTAGGGAAGATTCAGGTCTTTAAGCGGCGTGAAACTTGATTCTTCTGATTCTCTGCCCTCTCCATTCAATGATATGGCACTAACCCCTTCACCTAATATGTCACTGACGGAATTAAACATCATACTTATAGTATCGGTGGGAGATATTAAATTAATGCCATGGTGAGCACATTTGCTTATATTAACGTTTCTTATATCTGGGTTTTTAACTATACTCTGTATGGCGGGAGATTTCTCGTTGTGCAGTATACCAGCGCCGTAAATTTGGACATGACGTAACACGCTTTCCGGCCTTTTCATTGTTTCGTGTGTGTGATGATCGTGTATTCTATGCTCGTATAGGGAATACTCGAATTCAGGATTCGCAAATCTTATACCACCCCAATAATCTAGGTTTTCTTCTAAATTCCGCGGTCCACAATGTAAGAACACAAATTCCGAGTCCCATCTGCATTCATGTCTATGTCCATATAACTGTCCATTGAGTCTGATTGGACAGTCTTCGTATCTGTCTTCGGTACCAACGCATTGTAAAGGTTCAGGCCACGACCAGATTCTTGATAAAGAGTTGCTATGATACTCCACTCTTCGATCGTGAGCGAAAAACACATTGATCGGGTCGAAGCCAAGTTCTCTACATACTACTTGAGCATTTCTCTCTGTAAACCGATTATCACACATAGGAACCCATTGTAAAGTAGTTTTATTGTAATACTCGAGGAAACCTTCATTGTTTCTCTCGCTAATATTGTCACTGATGGAACAGTTTCTACCCGTACACAGTCGAATATTTGGTAGGGACAATAATTCTAATTGCCTTCGTTGTTTGTGATGATTTGGTGAATATTGGCCAACTTCTCTCTTGTCTTTTCTATTCATTTCAATATTGGCGGTAGTTGATATCGGTCTCATAACAATTGGAAGTTGGATGTGGCCAACTGCTTCCAATAGACCCATTACAAGAATGCCAACATTTGGAGCAAACTCTAATATTACACCAGGGTGGATAGTAAGGATCACATCTGGCATGACAGTTATATCGGATCTGACGATGTATGGAGCAGTTCGGGATTCAAGAGTAAGATTTGATACAAGACGTCCACCCAATTCATTAACATCTACTACTGCATTTGGACTGAAAGATGGCGAAATATTAGCTTCAAAGTCGTCTTCAAGCAAATACGGCAAGTAAATCGCTATAGCATGGTTATTCCAATCGTCGAAATCGAATATTTGCTTCTGGATTTCTTTCTCTATTGCACTGCCCCACCAGTTCTCAGCTACATCCAATAAATTATTAATTTTCGCAGTTCTAATACCAGCAACTAGTGTGTATTCCAATGCGTTGTTGCCAAACAAATTCCTGCTCACTTTAACTTTTTGTACGCCTTTGAATCCAATGACGTAGGTTGGCTCAAAACTGTGTATCAAAGATCCACGATTAACCATCGACGTGTGTTGATTATTCTTCAGCTTATTGAACACGAAGACAGCGTACACGAGCCCCATTATTTCACTTTGACTGTCCATATGGAACTTAACCATGAACTGACCATTATTCCTTTCGATTAGATTGCCGTCGATCGTCATTTTCTTCTCCATTCCTTGTATGGAAATCAGTCCGAACCTGCAATTGTTATCAGTGAACACATTCTTCGTTATATTGAGTTCTGAGAAATGTCCGTCTACGATTAAAGCAAAGTTCTGGTTGTTGCGCCAAGTGTTGTTATACATGTAGACAGAATGAGTGAAATTCTCGTTATATTGCCAAACGTAAGGTAAAGCCACGTCGAACCCACCGTTCTTGTTCCTCTCTATAGTATTATCTTGAAGAATATAATGATAAAGATTATTGGAGCTCCTTAGATCTCTTGCAAAATGATGGATGCCTCTTCCGTTATCAGTTATAAGGCTGCCATTGACCATAATAGTTATTTCTGTAATGTTACTGTCATGGATATCCCAGAATGGCGTGTTTACATAAATAGCTTCTTCTTTGTTATGTGCTATCTCACAATTGAATATTTTAATACTCTCATTAGCTTTCCTCAAGAAATGATCACCCAGTTCATTTAAATAACGATTGTAGTATAGAGCTTTTACACCTTTCGTATTACCTTTGATTTTTGTATTGACCACTTGTAGGGTTGGAACTGGTCCTTTTACGATCCTGTTTCTGAGGTTTTGTACCGGCGCAGTAATTGTACTGACTACGAGCACTACACCTCCTAAAGCATTTGTACCACTCTCATACGTTAATACTACTCCAAAACTATTGCTGGTCGTTGGGAAAGTCGACAGGTCTCGGTTCAAGCACCATTGTGTACTTCTTTCGTTAATATTCTGCGAGTCATAAATACAGATGTTTTCAGTGGAGAAGTTATGGATAGGATTCAGAAGTTGTAAACCAAGGACGAAACCAGGATTGCACTTAATATTGTACGTTTTAACAATATTTTCTCCATGATGTTTAGCAAATACCAGATGTCTTGTTTCACCATTTACTAATGATATGTGTGTTTCGTACTCAGGTATTGTAATAGGACGGTAGTTAGACTCGTCGAAGTTAAATCCTCGATCTAGATTAAACCATCCGGCTATTTCTCTCTGCTGTGAGCCTGTTAGATGTGGGTTGTGATATATTCCCGCCAAATTATTATTTTCTATGACTGACCCGTAAACTTTTAATCCAAGTTGTTTGAAACTTATACCGCTGCCTTTGTTGTTACTAAATTCGGAATTACGAACTGTGTTAACAGCATCGGCTCCATATAAATCGGAATATAATATGCCCAAGCCATCATGATAATTGTTAGCAATTTTTACACTTTCCAAACTGTGTCTAGCGAAGTCGATTTGCAATGCAGGTTTGAACACATTAGATGAATAATCTAGTAACCCAGCCTTTTCAATTGTAACATATTGTAAGTCAGCTCTCTCTGAGATTACGCTAAATCTGACACCCGCCCAGCTTGTCTCATAGCACCGAATGCCAACATCGTTATCATGAGTGCAAGAATTTTCAAAATTATCTCTAGTTTCAGCTTTACATCTTGTAATATCAGTATCAAATTCTGTACATTGTACATTCGAAAGAATAATCTCTTCCGAAATTCCAGCGCTTGGTACTTCACTAGGTTCCAAAAACCAATCCTCAGGATTCAAAGCAAGACCAAGTTGGTTACATACTAAAGCAGCGTTGATAATATTCCATTTATAATTGCACACCGTACCCCACCTCTCATCAATTCTAACTTGCAATCTACCTTCATTCTGCGTTCTACCTCCCAATAGTCTTATTGGTACTACTGGCTCTATATAACCAGGCGTTGTTGGTTCTACATCAGTCTCATAATAGCTTTCGTTGGATAAGACTACTTCTTCTTTAAGAGTAAAAGTGATGTCATTCGGTCGCTTACCTCTCGCTTCAATCTTGCCTGCGACCATTATGCCAATAGCTGGTGGGAACTTCAATGTTACGCCTGATTGTAAGACTAGTTTACCTCCGGGCCGAATGTTAATGTCTTTGTTAACGTCATACTCCCCTTGGCGTAGAGTTTCTATGCCTTCTACTTCACCCCCAACGACAAAAGTACCCGGCACGTTGAATTGAGGTACAAATAATGAGTTATAATTGATCTGAGTAGCACCAGGATTGCTGTTGTGGAGTAAGTACGGCATGTAAACTATTTTTGCTAAATTATATCTATCTTTTCTATGGAATAGTCTGTTGTAAACTTTTTCTTCTTCGCCAAAACCGAGCCAGTTGTACGTGCAATTTAAAATTTTGCTCTGATCTTCAACGTGTGAGCCTATTTCGTACTGTGCTTCTGGATTGTTTATTATATTTCTGAATACGTCTATATTACTTGAAGCCAGTACTATTGTTGCTGCAACTCTGCTTCTTGGAGTTAATCGAGTTGATATTCCTTCTATAGGTTCAAAAGGCTCTCGTACTTTATTATCTCGCAAGAAATTTCTAGTAAATAATATGTACTGTATGTCACTGTATGGAGATAAACCTAAATTAACTACAAATGGTCCTTTATTTCCATAGAAATAGTTGTGCTGAATTCTAAAATTTGCTGGCATTATTTCAAATTCTTCCAAGTACTTTCCTTCTATTCTATTGAGTATAACGATTGCTCCATAGTGGCCGTTCTCGAAGTAATTATGTTCTATTCTACTATTTACATTGAGAGCCGGCTGTATTTTCAAAGGAACTTTTAAATTTTCGTAGAATTTGTTATGGCCTATTTGTAGGTTTAATAATCTTTGAGGGTTATTGAATCTCCAACAAGTGGATATTTCGATAGTGCTTTCTGCACTGGTGTTGAACCAATTACCCGTTATGTTAACCCAACTGTCGCCACAGAAGTTGCCATGTAAAATGCCGACATCTAAGTTCTTAAATATTTCTGAATACTCGACGACGGTTGTCTGATTAATAGGGATATATTCAGTTTCTTGTGTGTCGTTCAGCCAAACAGCGATACCGAAGCCTTGATTTGAGCTCAATATACTTTTGGATATGTTTCTATTACCGCCAGTAACAGTGATATTTATTCCATCACCTTGGTTGAAAGATATCCTACTTTCCGTTACGTTGACCTCTCCAGCTCCACTGACCACATGCAATCCAGCAACATGATTGTTATTAGATATAGCAGTACGGTGTATATGAACTTGTGATCTCAGATTTTCAATAGCCACGCCCCTACCATTATTGTCAGATATGATAGTGTCGGTCACATTTAGATCATACGTTCTGCTGACACCTGACGTAAGTCTCAAAAAACCAGTTATGTCAGTACGCGTGTTGGCGCGAAATCTAACGTACATCCTATTTCTAGTTGACGTCACGCTCTGTGGGCGCGTGAAATTCCTTATATTAAAGGCCAACAGTAGCCTATCATTCGGCGTAGATCCATCATATATATACATCTCTCCTGTGTTATTTTGATTTGTCAACAACTTAAGAAAACTCAAGGTCAAAACATGGTCGGGTCTAGTGTAAAATTTTTGATTACAATCTCTCTCCATATTAGAATATTTCGACTGCTCAATCGACATTTGAATTGGAAATGTCTGACTGGGGGTGGATGCGAGCGTGCACAAATCGAAAACTTCGCTTCGGTCGAACCTCTCATCAATATTCATTTCGTGCACTACGTATTTGACCCCGTCCCCACCGTTCTCGTGGATCAAACAGTTTTCTATCTTGGTCATACCGTAAGTTGAATTCACATAAACACCGTAACCTCTATTGTTTCGAATCGTGCAATTGTTTATGACTATAGGGGCGTCGGGTGAGGTCACGTTGACCGCGTTGAAAGCGGAGTTCGATATTTCAATATCTTCCATTACCGGCGGGACACCCATTACATGTAGGGCACTAGTGGCATTGTTATTTCTGCCGAGACCTGCATTTTTTATCGTTACACCCCTAAGTCTTGACATCGATGTAGGAACATACAAGGTGTTGGCAGCTGTTAATATTCGTTCGTATACAGCATTTTCAAAACGTAATCCTCTCCAATGTCGTGCGGGATTGCCACTAATGTCGTGCCGCGGTTGGCATTGTATCGCCAGATCTGGGTGATAATCGCAAACGCCCGAGCCAAGTTGTCGAGAATTCCAATCGCATTGGAAAAGGTCGGCCTCTGTTCCTTTACACCTTGGTTCTTCGAATAGAAGCCTGGCCAGTCTGCCTGGTTGACGGTCCATCCAGTTGTAAAATGAACCACCCATAAACCCCAACTGTCTGCATGCTATTTCCATGTCGTTGATTGTCCAACTGAAAAAAAAAGCCTTAATTAAAATACTTGAAGAAGGCATTTCACATAAAAAAAGAAAAAACATTGCATTAATCACATAATATGGATGTTCTATGATTTGTCTAATTTTAAGTACTCGTTAGCACTCGACCACACTGCCTCGGTGGCGTAGTTGTATTACGGTACGGCTGCAATGCTGAGGTCTCGGGTTCGACCCCCGGGTCGGGCAAAGTGATTGTGGATTTTTCTATTCAGTATCAGCCCGGAGTCTGGAATTTGTGCCCGATATGGCGATAGGCCCGCCCCCTATCACATCATGGGACGGAATACACGAGGCGAAAAGTGGGTGCCTTAGTTGCGCCTCTGCCTACCCCTTCGGGGATGAAAGGCGTGAGTATGCGTTAGCACAAAACGACACAAACAAGGTGAGCAAAAGCAAGGTGCACAAAAAAGGTAAGAGTTTTTTTTAACTTACTTTCTGGAATTCGTACAGACAGATCGCCATTGTCCCCGATGTAAGATCTGGACTCTCCCAGCGAGTATTGATGGTCCATCCACCAGTCGTATGTCTGGCACAGCTTTTGGGTTTCTTACTGGCTCCTCTGTGCTTGTAAATGTTATATTGTTTTCATGATTACCCTGGAAAAAAAAAAACATTCAATTAGGATTTAAGTATTAAAACATTACTGTCTTTCTGGGACGATCGAGTAAAAAGGATTTCTAATGTTCCATCTTCGTTAGTAAGCAACTGTTTAAATACATGATTAGGTAGTAGAGTATATATACACTCACGCCTTTAATCCCCGAAGGGGTAGGCAGAGGCGCAACTAGTGCACCCACTTATCGCCGTTATTCCGTCCCATGATGTGATAGGGGGCGAGCCTATCGCCATATCGGGCACAAATTCCAGACTCCGGGCTGACACTGAATTTTAAAAAACCCAATATCACTGCCCGACCCGGGAATCGAACCCAAGACCTCAGCATTGCAGTCATACCGTAATACAACTACGCCACCGAGGCAGTCAGAGGCATTAGGTAGTAGAGGATTTGAATAAATACCTATAACAATCTGTATTTAATGAATATGGTCAATAAAAAATGATATTTTAAATCACAAGTCTCATGTATTAAAAGACTACGGGTCCTTCTTACATAAAGACTTTCATTGTTCAGTCTATTGTGAGTAAAGTCTAACTATAGTTAATAAATTGTACCTAGAGCATATTGAATTACGAAAAGAGATAAATTCTTAAAGTAAGCTGTGACACAATTAGCACCTCAATTCGAATACACGCTGGAAGTTGCCGGCAAAAACAATTGGCATTGTTAATGTTTTGCAAGTTTTTACTGTCGATGAAAGTGTCTCAACAAGTTTGTGAAACCAAAGAATAGACGGATATACGCGTGTTCTACTATTTCGGGTCAAATCACTAGGGAAGTGTATTTACAAACAATGAATTAAGGACAGGATAAGATCAAGATATAATCTACACAGAATTTAACTCTATGCTTATACAAAATGACAGGTATTTGCAAGATAAAATATTACTGACTGTAAATATGACCAGACAATTAAGTGATAATTCATGCAAATCACGTTATTATCTTCATAGTTTGTTTGGATATATTACAAAATGTTGACTTTCATAACTATCTTACCTAGTTATCGTATATCCGACCGAATTATGTTTGCCGTTCCATTTTTAAAATCTTGAGCAAATAGTCAGTTATCTGTGGTCGGGGAAAGGAATCAGTTTCATTTCGAAATTGGAACGATTGACCATTTTTAAATGGTTTTTCTTTTTACAGAATTTTGTGACCAGTAATAACATAAATGTAATAAATAATAATTATTGTTTTAAGAAAAAAAAAGTAATCATTATCACATAGTATGTATAACTATTAATTATTTAAGTGTTTCAATTACAAATTTTAGTAAAAACCTCACCGTCCCACGAAGGAGGTAAGCTCGTAGTAAATAATATACTCTCTTCAATATAGTATGTACTTCAAATGAAAATCTACAAATAATCTGTCTGTAATGTACTTTGAAATTAAACAACTTTCTATTGGAAACTGTTCTTTCTTTAGTGCACTTAATGAGCAGTTGATGGTTGGTAAATAGTTAGTGACAGATCGTTAGTAATAACTAAGTAAGTCTAAGAGTCTAAATATTAAGATTGGTTTCAAAATGTATGTAATTTTATCACATTCATAATTACAAACAAGGCAGGACAAAAAATCAAGATTGAACCTTTCTAAATCAATTACTTTAAAACGACAAAGGCTAATAAATAAGGATTATCTACTTAGACTCTGCCTGAAAGGTTTGATAGATTGAACTATCCTGTAACCTTTAAACTACGTTAAGTCGAGATTCTAATAAATCATGTATTCTCTCAAGATACAAACGAATGCAAGTACGAGACTTACTTTAGACTCTAGTCTAAACCTTAGCTGATGCAACTTGCACTAACTGTAACACCTAAACCTAACCTTATTGCAAAAACATTTCCAACTGTAAGCTATCGTCCGTTGCATCAGCCCTGCACACCGGTCCGCCCTTGCACTTCATCTACACTACTTCCTGTTCATTCACGCAGCCCCATTCATACCGTCACGTTCCACTGCCCAACTGTTGCCGTGTTGGCTAAATTATCAAACGTTTATTTACATTCCGCTGGCATCTCTCATTTGAAGTTGATGATACGTGTAGCGCAGAAGTTATATCAAAGAGATCTAACTTGCTTTAGCCAAGTTTATAGAAGCACTGCGTTCTTCAAAGCAGAATGTTCGAGTTTATTAAAGCCAGTGAGATTAATCAACATCGATGATGAGTCGGAAGTCAGGGTGATGAGCCAAATGGAATTTTCTGGAGTACTTATGAAAATGACCATACAAAGGCCACGGACAAAGTCAATCACCTGGCCAATGCCCTGCCACTCCTTAAAAAACTTTTCAGTGACCAAATCTAACAGAATCAATATGGTGCGTTCAACTAAGCTAGACACATGAAACATTATATTGTGCTAGTATATAACGAACCTTGATCTAGAACCGTATTAATTGTAGCGTCTAACATGAATGGTATGGTCGGTAGCCATTGATGTTCGTAATTAATGAATTCTATAGCCATTCAACATGATTCATATCTATAAAGACGGCTGAACGTTGGTGAAATACAAAAAAGGAAGGCCGAAATAGTATCATGTAGGTGGACTGGAAAATCGATATTAATTTGCGACACCAATTATAATTTTATTGTATTTAGATTCATTTTAATCTCTTCGAAAGACACAAATATGCAGAGAATTAAGGATTCGTTTCTACATTTATAACTTGACTTCATATTAAGTAAAATGAATAATTTATCGTGTATTCATGATAAAATAATGTGCCACACACAAAAATACTTTTGAGGAGCCTTCTTTCTTAGGAAAGAGAAAGGATCCATTAAAAATATCAAATATCAGAACTAGGGGTCGCAATACCGGACCACTTGTTCAATACCGGTATTTTCGGTACGGACCTCAGATGAATCCCGGTATACCGGTATTTTCGGTATTTCCGGGATTTGAAGAAATTGTAGGTACTATACATTTAAATTAGTAATTAAATAGCGACAAGCTTGTTTAAAACGTATTCAGGAAAGAACGCATGGTTAGACTGGTTTCCGGTAACCCTTGTCGAGGTTTATACGCTGAAGTTGGGCAGTCCATGGTCTTATACGGTTGTCCCGTCTGGGCCGAGTAGTCCCTAACTGCTCGATCCGACGCTCTTCTGCGTAAGACGCAGCGTTTGATAGCGCAGCGACTCATCAGTGATTATTGCACAGTCTCCCACGAGGCGGTCTGTGTCTTTGCCGGTACTCTGCCATGAGAATTGGATGCCAAACATCTCTCGTTAGTATTCTTCTGGCGTGAAGAAGCATCCCGTCTCGGGCGGAGACTGGCCCCGAGGGAGGTTACAGCCCAATTGATCTCCATCGGCAGTGCCTGCGTGGAGGAGTGGCATACCAGGCTGGATAGCACGAGTGCAGGCTTAAGGAAAGTCGCGACAATGCGAGTTGCAATCTGTCTTCTTAAGCTGGCTTGACGGGTGCCACGGTACACCGACATTCCGTCTGACACAGATGCTGACGGGCCACAGCGGCTCGTTCCTGTGGTGGGTCAGAAAGGAAGAGTCCGCCGTATGCTATCATTGTCGTAATGGTCGCGAGGTCCAACACACTTTCGAGGAGTGCCCAGCATGGGATCCACAACGCAGCGCTCTTAGAACAAATGCTGCCGGCCGTGGTGTTTGCCATGGTCAGCCGCTGGAAGTCATGCCGAGCGATAGCATCCTTTTTTTGTGTTTTCGCTAAGAAAGTGACTTATTACTACCGCCCAGCCTTCAAAGAGGGCGACTGAGCGGTTATGTTGGGTTCAACAGGCCTTAAGACCCGACGTTGAGCCGCCCGGAGAGATGGAACCATCGGGCGACCGCCAGACCGATTCCCTAACCCATGTACAGCGCACGCCATACCAACCAAAACTCCGTGGTGGCCATCTTCGGCGCATTAGGGAAGACTGCGGGCTTCCTCTGACGGAAGTGTCTAAGTTGTCATACGCAACCGCCCCTGCGTGGTGCCGCCTAGTGCGGCCCGTCTCCTGTTGTGGAGGGGGGTGGACCCACGCACCGAAGAACGCCCTTGGCGTCAACGGCAGCGTGGGGCCTACCTGCCACGCTGCCATCCATCAAAGGGATCGCAACAATGTGCTAAAAAACACAAAACTAAAGACGGACAGCCTCCTGGCGCCCACCTGCGACCTCCGGTGGCCCCTATTAGCCGCCTTTTACGATAAGCAGGGGATACTGTGGTGGAATTCTCCAAATGCCCCCAACCCACAATCCAATCTGTGCGAGTGCGTTATTTTGCGGAAGGAAGCGATTTGCACGGCTTGGCGTGCTAAGCATGGCAGTTTCTATGTGGCGTCTCTCATACATTGTCATAGTAATTGGCACGGCAAGACAACGCGACGTGAATGCTACGTCCAGCTCCGCTCCCTGTGTGGTGAAGCATTTAGAAAAGGCTGTGATAGGATGATAAGGGGTGAACTGTGGTCAGCTTAACTTATTTTTGAGACGACCGGTAACCTGAATCGAAGACTGGATTCTGGTTAATGGATTGTTATTTTGGGACAAAGGCCGAGAAAATAAACCAAAATTAAGGTGTTTAAAAGGGACCAAAGTATGACAAAGTGCAATGTCATGATAGGTTACAATGAGTAAGAGATATTTGATTTGTATATATAGTATGTATTTTCATTACGATTTATGGTATAATATGAAAGTGACATTGATTGCCAAGTGAGTGCACCTTTATAAAAAGTCGGATGGTGTCCAAAAATGTACTAGTGACAGATAGATTTATTGTCGATTCTTGTATGTGGGAGATGGAGCATACAAGTTAAAGCACTGCAAATAAGAGCGTTAAGAAGCATGTATGGGTGATAGAGTGCGGAATAGGCACTGTAGTGATGAAAGTCGATGTAATGACTAAAACAAAAAACAAGTGTGTTGTCGTGGTTTGGCAATTTGGAGAGAATGGATGATGGAAGGCTGACGAATTAGATAGTACCTATATAAGGCGAGTATGGATAGTACTCTAAAGTGGCAAGAATACATGAGGAGATTCATAAATATAGATGAAAACAAAGAAGTCTGCCAGAATCCTGCAAAGTAGCAATCCTTAGTCTTTGCCTAACGCATTCAGAGGCAATATTATGTATGAATATATGTATTCATAATTTAATTTAACAATTCCGAAAATACCGAAAATCCCGGTTGTTGTAAAATCAATACCGGTATTTATAAGTCCTTTTTTTGTTCCGGTATCCCGGTATTTTCGGTATCCGGGATCCCGGTTTGCGACCCCTAATCAGAACCAATTAAACATAAGGAGACTCAGATAACACCCAATTAAGACCACCCAATACAGGCACACGCCATTACACGTTTCAAAAAACTTTATCAGAGAAACAATCTACAGCAGGTATAGTGAGCCATTGGCGCATAGTACCTACTATGCTAGAATATGAATAACTGGTATAAAAACTATTATTCAAGTTTTACATTGCATATATTGACGAAGACGTTAAAAACAACATTCCAATAACAATTCCAATGTAATATACTTTTTGTTTTACTCTTTAGTCCCTTTGTCTTCATGAAGAAAAAGGTTAACAACCCCTGTACACCTACAATATTAACCACCTGCCTCAAATTCCACATACGTCACAGTTTTAAGGCAGGTCGTAAGTCCGTTACGACACGCTTGGCTTATCACGAGGCAGAAAAGCATAAAAACGCACAGATGAACACTTACGACACTAAGGACGAGGCAAGGACGCGTGAGTCAGCAGCCAGTTGAGCCGAGTGGGCTGCTGCGGAAATATCAAGGTAATCCTTTCGCTTATTTTAAATATATTAAGACAATATTATATGTCATTGTAAACTTTTAGCCTTCTAATTTACACAAATCATATATTAATATCAAATATACGTCCAGCTTGGTGGACTAAGGCCTAAACCCTCTCAGTTGTAGAGGAGGCCCGTGCTCAGCAGTGGGCAGTATATAATACAGGGCTGGTATGGTATGGTATACGTACATAAGTTCACAGGCACAAACAGTCTTCACAGAGGGAACATTTTCTTCATAGAAATAAATATTATATATAATGCAACTGGATTTACAATAGTTGATAACACTGATATAGATACTATTGTATTAATGGTATCCTGGTAGAAGTTCAAAATGACGAATGTTATCGCATCTACAGTTTTCAGAGAGGATGTCGAGAAGCATTGAAGACTGGTACTGGCATTATATTACTCCTGAGTTAATTTACTCGTGTTCTATTCATGTTCATCAATCAACCTAAAATATTTTATTGCGGCTGGTATTCTTAAATCTGAACCTCGATTGGACATACTGGAAGCTGCAGCCACGGATGGCTTCCAAGAAACGGATGCGAGGAAAATCTTATTAAGTACTTAATTTAAGAAATTCGCTACACATGTATGAGAGTTAGTGGAAGGTAATTTGAATTCTCAGTGTTAAAGGCTGAGAATTCAAATTACCTTCCACTAACGGTAATTTGAATTCTCAGTGTTAAAGGCTCCCCGGGGCCGTCTCGTATGCGCCGAAGAAGGCCACCGCGGGTTTTGGTTGGTATGCCGGTGCAAGGTGTATGTATAATTGTTAGGGACTCGGTCCAATGCTCGCTCGGATGATGCTATACTCCCGAGTGTCGACATTAGGCCGTAAGATTGTGTGAAACCAACATAACCGTTCCACTCACCCCCCAGTGGTGGTAGCGATAACGCGTTTTTACCCCGCGAAAAAAAAAGTGTTAAAGGCTGTTGGCATCTTGTTATTTAAAGTTGCTAGTGTTTTTGCTAAAATGTTATTACAGACACACACTCACGCCTTTTTATCCCCGAAGGGGTAGGCAGAGGCGCAGCTAGTGCACCCACTTTTTGCCGTGCGCATTCCGTCCCATGATTTGATAGAGGGCCAGCCATGGGGCGAGCCTATCGCCATATCGGGCACAAATTCCAAACCCGGGCTGATACTGAATAAAAAATCCCCATTATCACTTTGCCCGACTCGGGGATCGAAGCCGTGACCTCAGCATTGTAGTCGAACCATAATACAAATATGCCACCGATGTTATTATTGTAATATAATAAATTTACGTTTATTGTATCTCCAAAAAATACGTTTAACCACAATATAAAAATGAATTACAAATGATAAGTTGTAAAGGCTAACAGCAAATTCAGTCCGAACAACATACCATAAAGAATAGATGACTAAATGAGTAATATAAAATTATGTAAAATAATAAAGCACGAAATGTAAGAAGCCGGAGAAATATCGAAAAAACATTACCAAAAACAGAACCTCCTTTTTTGAAGTCGGTTAATAATACAAAACGTCCACAAAAGTTCAATAGGATAATAAATTATAAAAAAATATATTTTTAAGTAAACAATCGAATTTTGGAAATTAGGCTACTAGGAGTACCAAAGAAATACTTGTAAAAAACCTAGCCATTAAGGTTTTTGTCATAATAAAAGTTATTGAAAAACCACAAATCCAGACTACCGAAGGTATTAGGGAAGATGCAAATTTTTTTTTTGCTTTCATTTGAATGAATTTCATGTAGAATAGATCTTGCTAAAAATTGCAGTTTGAAAATGACAGTTTACATTTTCGCGCGCAAACGGAGCTACACGGCCAGTGACGTCACTCTAGTCATATTTGTTGGCCGGTGGCATTCATAAATGCATAGGTTTGGATTTTCGATATGTTTTTTGAATTAATAAGTACATCAATGTTACTATGAACACACACACACACACGCCTTTTTATCCCCGGAGGGGTAGGCAGAGGCGCAACTAAGTGCACCCACTTTTCGCTGTGCGTTAGTTTAGATTTGGATATAACCGATTGCATTGTCGCCATAAGACCTGAAATTACTGCTATGTGTAGTTTTGCTGCGGAATGAAATAGAAATAAAATGATTAGTTCGTAGTAGTTTAGAGTTCCTTTTTATTTCTACACATGAAAACTCTGTACTTTCAACAACAAAAAATTACAACTATGTGAACATTAACTTTTGGTAGATTTCTGGATTCTTTTTTTATGAACCCAACTTCCATTTTGATTCGAAAACCTATTAATTTTCGCAATTAAAGAATGTTTACCTTTACAACTTTAACCTTAAACAAGTTGCAGGTGTGATGTCACTAGAGGTAGATTGATGTATTATAACACGTTCCTTTTCACGTTACTTTCAATTCGTAATTATTGTTAAAAATCGATATTAATTAAAATAAAAACACTGCAGTGGCCCTTCTTTTATGCTTTCTTTACATTTTAGCCACAAAATATTGATAAATATTATTTTTGCATCTTCCCTATTCTAAGCATCAATACGTTGCACAGATGTCTATTGATATCAAATAACACTTTTTATGGCTACCATATTACGGCGATGAGTTGCCAAGTGTTTCACAGTTGATGGCACATTGATCGATGAAGTGATTAATATGACTTCAATATGACCATGCGATCAACTTGTTAGACTTAACGGTTGTGTATATGTACATATATTATGTATATTACAATCGAGATTTCTGTTTATATGGAATTATTTATTCAAATTTTTTGTTAGTCACTTATTGCAGAATGTATGGTTTTCAATTGATTTGATGCATCTGGAGTCTAGACTACAAAAAATGTTTTGATGTTAGTTCCACTTCTTTAGTTTCAAGGGAGAAACATTATATTAAAATAATTTCATTATTTCATAACCAATTATCATGTATGCAACTGTTACTTTATTGATGTCTTTCAAATATTAATGCTCAATCTATTTGATGATTTACTTTTCTTTCTACCTGACCTTTTCCGGCTATTATATTAGAAATGTTCCACCTCATTCATCTTTTCTACTAACATTTTATTATGAGCATTTTTATTGACCACAATCAAAATTGTGGCAATGTATTCTTCTTAAGCTGCACTTAAACGCAGACTGATTGAGGTAGGCGGAAGATAAATATTTTGTCTTTTATTCTTAATGAAAATTGTAGTTTGTAACAAATTTTATTTGGAATTGATGAATATAAACTTACTTGAATTTAAGGTGAATCAACTACTCATTGAAGGCATTATTACAACAAAATCTTAAATAAAAAGTAAAGTAAAAACTTTTTCTAGGTGCTTTCAGTGTTTATTATCCCACGACTGTGCAGATTATACAGTGCTGCGTTTTTACCAAATTCCGAATAAATTTATTTCTATTCACAATGAAAGCTAACAAACCATAAAATTGATATTGGCTCAATTTGAAATAATTTTCATAAAAACTTTGTTCAATACATTTCGATTCGTTTCGAATACCTTAATAGCAGATTTATGGCTTAACAAAAAGCGTACAGTTTTCTACAAGTGAACAAGACGACGAAAAACTTAATTTAGTTTTCGAAGAATTATATGATCAGTAAGTATTTTTTATTGTCATTATAATATTAACAGTCGATTGCATCTAACTGGATGTACAGTTATGATAAAATGCAACAGCGACAGCAACAAACGTGTTTTCCAAGGCATCGACATTATTAAACGAAGTCGCAGCCTTTTCAAAGATGAACATTATTCCTGGACCCTGACTGCTGTAGAGTTTATTCCCGTAAAATAAATTATAAGCGGACGAATCCACGTGATCAAAGCTAGTAATACATAATAGAAGTATAGTAGTAGGTAACTGATTCGCGTATGTTTTCATGTAACAAAGAGATATCAGATTAATAACTAAGGCCAGGCTGTATTAACCATGGTAAAGTTAAGGCTTTTATTAGACTGGCGACTTGCAAGAAAATACACAGCGAGGCCCACGTCCAGTGTAGCAAGACCGTTAACTTTACTTGACCACGGATGAAACAACACGGGCTAAAGTTAAAATAATCACCTAAGAACTAACCTAAGCAAAGAATTCCTTTCGTTATGTTACCTTCAGATATCCCCATAAATTATATTCCTTAGTTGACTCTACGAGCGTTTGTATAGCCTTTATTCATAAACTGGAGCCTCTGAAAGGCATTAACGTTAAAAATCCAAATTCTTTTAATGTGAAGCCGTTATTTTCAAATGACAGTATTGGAATGAAGCTGTTACTGGGCATAACGTTCGCATCAAATTCCATATTTATGAGTCGACGTTTCCTGTACTCAAAGAATACACGCCGCGTGGAATTTTAATCAAGTGCGATACGAAGGCTGATTTTGAACGGTTAGCCTTATGTTACCTTATACCTACCCCTATGTTTTGTGTTTATTAAAACTATTTCGGATGTTACAAGTGGTTAATTTTGTTTACTGCAATGTGTATGATCTTTTCGTTAAATCTGAAGATCTTGGTATTTATTTTGTGAATTGAATGTTCTTTGTACAAACTTTTGGATCCGCGGCAGTTATTTATAAATAAGTTAATTTATTTTCTTGGTTGTTTATTTTCATGGAAATAAACAACGTGTTATTTGTGTTACTTCCTTTGCATTACGGTTTATTTAACATTATTACTATTATTCCATATTACACATTATGCGTTACACCTTGAGTGATATTAAAGTTTCTGCCGTACAGCCACCTGCTTGCTTGTGCAGTATCAAAATATAATCTTTATCTTCATCTGATAAAGGTTAGAGAACAAAAAGTTTCTACATTTCGTATTGAAACCACTGTTATGAAGTCATTATGAGCGGCAATAGAGTTCTTTTCTGCAAAAAACACTACGAATATTAGTAAGCCAAGTCTTCCTCTGTTATAACAAATTTCAAGTACGATTTATAAAAAAAAACACTCACCAAAATAGAAATAAAAGACATCAACAGTTTTTTTACAAAGCAATAGTATGTCATGAATCAGCCATTATTAAATACGGTTTCAAAATAATATCGTCTGCGGCGTTCTTTTCAGATATTGAATTTGGTCTAAGACCATACTTATTGAAAACTTGCCATGTCCAAGATTTTCATGTACGCCAATACAATATTAGAATTGGATCATAGTATATGTTGTTTTGTTAGCTAAGGAAGTTGGGCTTCCTTAGTAGTAAGGGATTCACCGATACTGGAGCAGGTTCGGCGGCCGGTCCGCGGCGCTCCGGCGGCTAATGGCCGACGTTTTCGATTGCTCCAGATTCGGCCCGCGGTACCCGCGAATAAATACGCGGATTACTTTAATACCTACCGCGAATTAATTTGATACCTACCGCGGATTAATTTGATACCTACCGCGGATTAATTTGATACCTACCGCGGATTACTTTGATACCTACCGCGGATTAACTTGATACCTACCGCGGATTAATTTGATATCGACCGCGGATTACTTTGATAACACCCGCGAATAAAAATTATATCGTCCGCGGAATCCGTTTCATATCACCCGCGAGGTAGGTATGAACCACGAATTTGTTCATGGTCTACGGTTCCCTTAAGCTTGTACTTTTTCCCTGTTCGTTGTGCTTTTAACTTTCTACTTTCTATCGGCGATCCTTTTTTTTATTTGAAGGATGCAAAGGTCTTTGTCGCGTATTTCTATTAACTCGTGTTTCTACGCAAAAGCCGTTTAAAATTACTTAATAGTTACCCTTTACGCATTACGAGCATTGTTTATGATAGATAAAGCAACATTTTCCCTGTTTCGTTGTGTTATTGACTTTCTACTTTCTATCGGCGACCCTTTTTTATTTTTAGGATGCAAAGGTCTTTGTCTCGTATTTCTATTAACTCGTGTTTCTACTTAAAAGCCGTTTAAAATTACTTAATAGTCGCCCTTTACGCATTACGGGCATTGTTTATTATAGATAAAGCAATCGTTACAATACACCATACCTTTCTCAAATTCTAGGTAAAACCCTTTGGGTCTTCTCATTGTCATAATAATTACGGTTCCCATTATTCACATTACCTGATATTACGTATTCAACGGAACATTTAAGGTGAAAGTCGAAACATGTTGGATCTTGTCTGCAAGGAAACAATACTCCCTCTCCATATAAAAGACCGACTCAAAATCACATGGTATCGTATTCCACTCTGTGCTCTGCTCGAAGTGTGATCTCCAGTTGTGTGTAACAGTGAAGTGATAGTAAAATTGTGAAATAGTTAAATAGTGAAAGTGTTATAAAAATGAATGTAAGTACCTTTATATACTTTGATCTAAAAGTGTTGTAACCAGATGTTTCATTAATTGTTTATGCCATGTGTTGTCCACCAGGTTAATACATTTTAGCTATCTTTGATGTCTTATTAATTTATCATTGTTACTAATGTGTACATGTATACTTCGCATACCTATAAGTATTTATCATACAGTACTTACTTAACCGATAATTAAAACAGTTTCATTTCATTTTGTTACAGTTTTCTGAAAATACTTACAAAAACTACTATTATGCTGAAGAAATCGACGAACCTAGTGATGAAGAAGGTACACTCGCTTTTAAAGTAAAAAAAGCGATAATAGCAAATAAAAGACCGATCGAATGCAACAGCATTGATGAGTTCTTCGAAAAACCAAAAAAGAAGAAGACAACAACAAGAAAGTCATCCAGTGTTGGTCGATCGACGAGCGGGGGTGTTTCATACATCCGATCAAACAGCGATGACAACAGTTCTGCATCACATCTCATAAAAATTGAGGTGTATGAAGTGAATAAAATAAAAAACATCGCACCGACGGAACATTGGAAACACGCTGATGTGCGAGTCAAATATTACGCGGAAACCGACAGTGATAAGAACTTGCAAAGTGTTAAGGACACTATATACAATATAACTAAACAGTTGGCTAGTAAGGACGATTGTGTGAAATATTTTATAGACACAGACAAATGAACAAAAGTGCCAGTGCGTGTTAATGTTTTAATATCATAACTTTAATCATATGCTTTGTACTACTATTATTGAAATAAGAAACTATTATTGTAATAACTGTACTTAAGAATCTACCAGTTTAAATTTAACTTACATTGTATTGTATTTAAACTTTGTACTCTTTTAAGTTACATACTTAATAGATTAATTTGTTTTTGATTCTAGAACTCTTTGTGAATTGTGTTATTGCTAAGTATTATTGTAAATAGTTATAAGTCTTTTTAGTGTTTTTTCATGCTCATGCTTACGATTGTAAAGTTATTGGGAACATTCATAAATTGTTTGGAAAAAAGTGGATAGCTTAGAATGTAATTACATTGTTTTGGGTAGTATATAAGCGTTGAAATAACTTAAAATATACTGAGACATTCCTTACCATGGATACAAGCTGTGATTTATACAACATGGAACTCGTCGCACTTCTCGAAAACATCGAATCAATGGATCTGATGTCATCGCAATACGACAAAGAACTGTACGAGCTCTGCGATAAAATGGAACAAAGACAAGTCGAAACGTGAGTAAAACATTTTTTATTATGTTAAGACTAGTTGTAACATGTTTTGGGAATCCATGAAGAGGGGATACACTTAAAGTATTTATAATGGTTCGAACATCTTGCACAACCATTCAACTTGTTTCTTCCGTTTATATTTTTAACATTGAAGTGCAACCAAAATGTACCACTCACTTGATATTTCTAGTTTATCTCAGAGTGAGATTGCGAGTTTCGATAAAAAGATAATTTTACATAAATATCATCGTTTCATACGGTTTTGGTATATATTAAATGTTTTGCCAGAATCAATGTTGGGAGATCCTGATATTTCTCCTTATTATACACCATGTAGTGGGCATAAAATCTCAAAAAAAACTCATTCCGATGAGGATGATATTGATGGTGTATTATCAATGAAAGCATATTGTTTGCAGTGTAAATAACAAATAATGTTAGTATCTATTTAAATAATAGAAACATAGCATATTTATTTCGTGAGATAACATTTTTTTAACAGTTTTCTTATCCATCAGATCTATGCAGAATGGAGAAGGCAGCAGGAAAAGATTAGCGCCAACTGAATTGTTTGAAGAGGATCCATTAAAGAGAAGAAAAAATATTCGTCTTGAAGCTCCTTCGACATCTACATCGTCGCTGGATAACATTTTAAATGTAAGTACAGAACAGCATAATGATAAAATTGAATGTCCTGAGTGTCACATATATGTGTCAAAAAAATATATGACCAGTCACTATAAGAGCAATAAACATAAAAATAATTTAATTAGACGAGATAATAATCTACCTAATGTTCAATTCATTGATAGTGCTTTCGGTAATAGAATTATTACATATCGAGTGAAATCTAGTTTAGTTTCTGATACACAGCTTGAATCACCTGAATTATTTTTACAAAATATTAAAAAAATAATTTATACATTACTAGAACGATCTATCTTAGAATATTCTGTTGTAAAAGTTAATTTTATTCTCAATGCGGATTTCACACAAGAAACAAAAAATCTACACAATATTTTTGATTTTCAAATTTCAAACTATCTTGTTTGTCAAGGTGATGACAAAGATATTATTTTCTCATCTATAATTACCGAAATAACAAACAAAATGACCAATTTCCAAAAAAAAGGTAGTGGATGGAGTTTAGTTAAAATAAATCACTTGGATATGAATGTCAACAAATTTAACCCATTGCGTGGATCTTCATACATAGACCTACCGTTAGATATAAAACATAAGAAAGCTGTAATCAATGTTCAAAATAACGATCATGAATGCTTTCGTTGGGCAGTTTTGTCAGGATTATTTCCAGCTACTCATAGTTCCAATAGGGTATCTTCTTATATAATACACAAAAACAAACTAAAATTTGATAACCTATCGTTTCCTATAAAAATTAATGACATCCATAAGTTTGAAAAATTAAATAGTATAAGTATTAATGTTTTTGGATTACAATATGATTCAATAAGCAAATCAAATAAAGTTGTGGGTCCATTACACTTTACGAAACACCGTAAAATTACTCACTTAAACTTATTGTATATATCTCAAGGTTCCAAAGGTCATTTCTGTTATATTAAAAACCTCTCGAGATTATTATCTAAACAGTTATCGACTTCTGAACATGCAGTTCATATTTGTGATGGGTGTTTATTAAATTTCACGTCATTAGATAATTTAAAACGACACCAAGAAAATGACTGTTTCAATGTGTGTACAAATTTACCATCGGAAAACGATAGAAAAAGAAACTGGTTTAATGAATTAATACCATCAAACCAAATTTCATTTAACAACTATGAACGTAAATTAAGAGTTCCATTCGTTGTGTATGCTGACTTTGAAGCATTTTTAAAACCAATAGAGAGTTGTTCTAACAATCCAAATCAATCATCAACTGTTAATATCCAAAAACATGAAACGTATAGTTTTGGGTATTATGTTAAATGTTCTTATGATGATAATCTTTCAGTATATAGGTCTTATACAGGGCAAGATTGTGCGCTAAAATTTATGCAATTCATTTACGCAGATTTAGAAAATATTTGTAAAAAGAATTCTTTTGTCAAATCACCATTACCGTTAACTGAAGAAAATAAAATAAATATCAATCAAAGTGAGTCTTGTTACATTTGTGCTACTAAATTAAACGTGGATAGAACAATATCATATAATTGGCATACTGGTGCATATGAAGGTGTAGCTCATAGAGTATGCTCTCAGAAATACAAAGCTCCTAATTTTGTGCCAGTGTTTTTACATAATTTAAGTAATTATGACGCTCATTTCATAGTGCATGGTCTTGATTTCGAGAAAGGTGACATTGAACTTATTCCTGAGAACAAGGAAAAATATATTTCTTTTTCTAAAGTTTTACAAATCAATAACAGAGTTATAAAATTACGATTTCTTGATTCTTTTAAATTTATGTCAAGTAGCCTTAACAAATTAGCTCAGAACTTATTACTTGAACAATTTCGTGAACTCAAATTAAAATATCCATGTGAAGAAGATTTTAAACGTTTAATAAGAAAAGGTGTTTATCCATACGAATACATGACGACATTTGATTCTTTAAAAATAACTTCTCTTCCCACTCGCGATCAATTTTATAGTTCTTTAAATGATAGTCACATTACAGAAAGTGAATACCATCATGCTCAAGACGTGTGGAATCATTTTAATTGTAAAAACATGGGTGAATATTCAGACCTGTATTTAAAAACAGATGTATTGTTGTTAGCAGATATATTTGAAAACTTTAGGGATGTCTGTCTTAAAACATACGGTTTAGATCCTGCCCACTATTATACAGCACCTGGTTTAAGTTGGGATGCTATGTTAAATTTTACCAAAATAAATTTGGAACTTTTAACAGATATCGACAAGGTTACGTTTATAGCGAATAATATTCGGGGGGGTATATCACAATGCAGCAATAGACATGCAGTGGCAAATAACATGTTTATGTCGGAATACGATTCAGATAAACCATCTTCATTTTTGATGTACTTAGACGCAAATAACCTTTATGGTTGGGCTATGTCCCAATGTCTCCCAACAGCCAAATTTGAATGGGTCGATATAAATACAGATTTTAATATAGCCGATGATGCCAAACATGGTTTAATATTGGAAGTAGATTTAGAATATTCAAAAAATTTACATGATTTTCATTCAGATTTTCCATTTTGTCCAGAAAACGTATGTTTAGGAAACAGCAAAGACAGGAAACTGATCCCAAATTTAAAAAATAAAAAAAATTACGTCATTCATTATAGAAACCTTAAGCAATGTTTAAAAAATGGTCTCCGATTGGTTAAAGTACATAGAATTTTAAAATTTGAACAATCCGCGTGGTTGAAAAGTTACATAGACTTGAATACTCATATGCGTTCATTAGCCACTTCAGATTTTGAGAAAGATTTTTTTAAACTTATGAATAATTCTGTTTTTGGTAAAACAATGGAAAATGTAAGAAAACGAGTTAATGTCAAATTAATTAATCATTGGTTAAATCGTGGCAAAACTCAAGGTGCTCAATCTTTGATAGCAAGACCAGAATTCCATAGTTTATCTATATTCTCAGAGAGCTTAGTTGCAATACAATTAAATAAAACTAACGTTTTATATAATAAACCAATTTACCTCGGTTTTTGTATTTTAGATATATCTAAAACATTACTATACGATTTCCATTACGATTATATGAAAATAAAATATCAAGATAATATTAAGTTACTATATACTGATACCGATAGCTTAATATATCAAATATTTACGCAAAATTATTATGCTGATATAAAACTTGATTTAGTCAACTACTTTGATACGTCCGACTATCCACCAAATAATCAATATGGTTTACCATTATTGAATAAAAAACGGTTAGGTTTTTTTAAAGACGAAAATAACGGTAAAATTCTTAAAGAGTTTGTAGGTCTTCGCTCTAAAATGTATGCAATGGATGTGCAGAATAAATGTATATGTAAAGCAAAAGGGATTAACAAAAGTGTAACAAAAAATTTTTGTCTTACCGATTATAAATCATGTTTATATGAAAAGAAAACGCAATACAGCGAAATGATAAGATTTAAATCAATTAAACATGCTATATATACACAAAAAATTAATAAAATATCTTTATCACACAATGACACTAAACGTTATTTAATAGAAAATTCAACAGATACTCTTGCATGGGGTCATTATAAAATAAAGGACATTTGATTTTATCAACGATTTCTGTACAACGAAAATATGTATGTTAATGTGTGTGTGTGTGTGTGTGTTTCTGTCTTTATTATGTACTATCTTTTTTTTTTTTTATTGTTTTACTATGACAACTGTTTTGTATAATATCATGAAAAATTAGATGTAAATTTTAATGTATGTAGTTAGTTATTTGTTATACCTGATTTAACTTTATTTTATAATAATTTTCTTACTGTAATATTTTTCAAAACAGCTATGAACTGTATGTGATCATTTTTCAAAGTATTTGTATATGTAATCTTTGTATGTAAAACAAAATCAAATATAATACATTCAATCGTAACTTCTGGTTTTATTCATTCCGAAACGCTTTTCGAGTTCACACGTGTATTTAAAAATGTTTCATTTTTATCATCCTTTTACTGCCATAGTTGCAGGTCCAAGTGGATGTGGAAAGTCTAATTTTGTAACAAACTTTATTAAACATATTAATGAGGTGTGCAACACCAATTTTCATCAAATTACTTGGTGTTTTGATGAAATGCAGCCCTTATATAATTTACCAAATGTAAACTATTATCAGGGTATACCAGATTTGAATATGTTTGATGGAAAGGAAGCTAACCTTATTATTATCGACGATCTCATGAGGGAATCTGATGGTCGCATTGTTGACATATTTACCAAAGGTAGTCATCATAGGAACTTGAGTGTATTTTACATTACTCAAAATTTATTTCATCAAGGTAAAGGACAAAGAGACATTTCTTTGAATTCAAACTACATAATTTATTTTAAAAACCCACGTGATAAAACTCAAATACGTTACTTAGCACGGCAAGTATCACCAGAAAATAGCAAATTCATAGAAGATGCTTACAGAGATGCTACAAAAGAAGCACATGGCTATTTGATGATAGATCTAAAACAAGACACTTTTGACATGTGTCGAATTAAATCAAAGATATTTCCATCTGATGGTCATTCTACAGTGTACATTCCCACAAAAGAGTTTAAATATGTCAAGAACCAACCAATACCCGTCATTTACAAATGATGGATCGACGCTTAAAGACGCATGAACACTTATTAAATGCTCTTTATAAACTTAAACCAAAACATCAACAAGCTCTTTTAAAAGTCTGTAACGAAAACGAAATTAATTTTATATGTGAATGTATTCATAACGTTTTACAAGGAAATATAAAACTTGAAGAAAAATCAAAGAGTAAACTAAAAAAGTATAAAAATCTACTACGAAAATTGGTACGTAAAAGTACAAATAAAATAAGAAAGAATATTATAGTTCAAAAAGGTGGTGCATTTCTTCCGATTATATTGGGTTCTATTTTGAGTGGATGGATAAGTGGACTAGTTTAAAAATGGAACACGCCAAAAAAATGCTGTTAGTTGATCCAAGCTTAATAGATAAGTTAAATCAAAAAAGAAATGAAAATCCTACCTCTCGTTTAGATAGTGAAATGGAAAAAATACTCGACAGTAATATGGATGATCGAAAAAAGTGTAAATTATACTTACAAATTTTACAAAGATATCTTCACTTTATGGAAGAAGATCGTCGTCCCATTGAACTCCCTATAATAACTTCAAATGACGATAACATTAAACCCACATCTGAAAGCTGGAAATTTTTTAATATAAATAATGATATCAAGAATAAAGATGTAGTTGTCAGTCAGACACTGAGTGATGAAGAGAAGCAACAAGAAAGTTTTACACTCGAAAAAAAACCTTCCTACTCAACAAAACAAATTTTAAATTTAATACCAAAAACATATGTAAAAAAAGGTGAGTTGTTATTGAATTCGGTGTCACTAAATAAAAACAAAATTTATTGGAATGATGCTGGCACAGTGATTGTAGATAATGAAGTGATTCCTAACAGTAACATTATCGATTTAGTAAGCGATACACTGCGACCATTAAAAAACAACGACCCACCTGGTTGGGAAAAATTTGCTAAAGCGTTAAACGATTTAAAAGTACCTTTAACATATATTGGCAATCCAAAAAGACGTGAGTACATAGCTCGACTTCAAAAAGCCATCGAAGAACAACCGCCACAAAACACAGAGGTATATTTGACGCCAACGAGCGAAGATAAACACGCAAATAAAATTAAGAAAAAGATTGATTGGGAAAAATGGACCCCTTATTAGAAATAGATCAAATTTATTATGATGTATCACACCCAGCTGGATATAGCAATATCGACAAATTATCAAAAGCTATGAAAGGTAAAATGAAAAAGGAAGAAGTTAAAAACTGGTTGCAATCCCAATCTACGTATACACTCCACAAACCAGTACATAGAAAATTCGCTCGGAACAAATACGTTCTCTCTAATCTCAATGAACTTTGGCAAGCTGACTTAAGCGACATGCGGACTTATTCTAAAGATAATAAAGGTTTCAACTACATTCTTTGTGTTATTGATGTTTTTAGCAAATATGCATATGCTAGACCCTTGAAAAAGAAAAATTCAGAAACCGTAAAAAAGTGTTTCGACAGTATATTTAATGAAGCTAATACTACACCCACTCACATTCAATCTGATAAAGGCACTGAATTTGTATCGAAAGATGTTCAAAGATACTTTAAAACAAAAAACATAAATTACTATACGACAAATAATCCAGACATCAAAGCAAGCATTGTAGAAAGATTTCAAAGAACGCTAAAAATGAAGATGTGGCGCTATTTTACACACAAGAATACACATAAATATATTGATATTTTGCAGAATTTGATACACTCTTACAATCATAGTTTCCATTCTAGTATTAAAATGTGTCCTTCAGATGTTAATTCTAATAATATAATGACAGTTTGGAGTAATTTATATGAAAAATCTGAAAAATCATCAAAAACTATACTACCTATGTTTCATGTCGGTGACCATGTCAGAATAACTAAATATAAACACGTATTCCAAAAAGGTTATGAATCTAATTGGAGCGATGAAATATTTGTGATTTCTTCTATAATAGAACGTACTCCGTGGCCCGTTTATACTATAAAAGATTTAGATGGTGAGGAGATAGTAGGAACGTTTTATGAACGAGAATTACAAAAGGTCATTTATGACCCCACCATTGAACACAAGATTGATAAAATAATTCGCTCTCGTTATTCTGGCAGCAGACAACAAGTGTTAGTTAAGTGGAAAGGTTATCCAAACAAATTTAATAGTTGGATTTTAGCTTCCAGTTTAAAAAAAATATGATTAAAGATTTTTATTTAACTTTACTTAGCAATAGTTCAATGGAATATTTTCCTGAGAACAAAACATCAATTTTTTCAACAAAATTACCCAAACCCATAATATTGGAAGGAGAATGGTGTGTAGGAATCGTTGAATTCCAATATCCATGCACCATGTTTACTGTTCAAGATCATGAGAATGTTATTTACATAACAAAAATCATGAAAATGCCCAATGAAGACAAACTATCTACAGTTTATTATAAGACTCACATACCTGCCACAAACTATGATAATATTAACCATATTTTGTCAGCATTAAATAATATAAGAGAAAAAATCAAATTCCGCTACGATAATATATCTAAATTTGTTTCTGTTTCTGTGTTAGACGAATCAATAAAATCTGTAACATTATCTCCTAAACTAGGCTTACAGTTGGGATTTGAACCAAACAGAAACCTTGTTGAAAAGAATTTAGCTAAATGTCCAGCTAATTTACATTTAGGGTTACCATCTCAACTATTCGTTTACTGTGATATAGTTGAACCTCAAATTGTAGGTGATGTAATGACACCTCTTCTGAGAGTAATACCATTAGATCCTTCAAAATACATCTATGGTGCCAATAAAATGCATGTATTTTCACCTCCTCATTACTTATCGGTAATGCGAAGAGAATTCGATACCATTGAAATAGATATAAGGTCAAGCACCGGACAAAAGATACCATTTCAATTTGGAACGGTGTGTGTTAAACTACATTTTAAAAAATTATAATGCATTTTGAACGCTCCAACATGATATGTCCTTATCAACGCTATTATTCTCATCAGGCTGGTTCAGGTATAGGGGTGGTATATAAAGGGGCGCCTTATCAAAAAGGACATGGAATTGGTAGTTTTCTTGGGGGATTGTTTAGGTCAGTTTTACCATTATTATGTAGCGGTGTTCGATCTGTTGGTAAAGAGGCATTGAGCGCTGGTGTTGGTCTATTGACAGATATGGTTAGTGCGCGACCAATGGAAGATTCAATAAAAGCACGTCTTAAAGAAGTTGGTTCCAACTTAAAACGCAAGGCTGATGAAAAAATAGATAAAATCAATATGTCTGGATCCGGATATATAACAAAACGAAAACGTCTACCTGGAGTCAGTCCGTCGTTGACCGCGAAAGTGAAAGCTCTAAAAAAATCAAAAATTACTCAAAAACAAATCAAGGACATATTTTCTAGCAATTAATCAAAATGTCTTTTTTACATAGTCATTCCTGTGAATGTATAAAGTCCGAATTGGATTTGTTTGCATTGCCGTCAACTCAAACTAGCATTGAAAGTGGAATTTGGATCCATTATAAACCAATTTCATCTCTTGCCGATGATGGTCCTATAGAATTTCAAATTCCTGGAGCAGGAGATGACTACATAGATTTATCTCATACGTTACTTCACTTGAAAGCGAAAATAGTAAATCAAGATAACACCAAACTAACCGCATCTACAGTCGTTGCTCCGGTGAATAATTGGTTGCACTCACTCTTCAGTCAACTTGATGTCTACTTAAATCAAAAACTTGTATCACCACCCAATAACACATATGCTTATCGTGCGTATATAGAAAACTTATTGAACTATGCTCCTGCAGCAAAAAAATCTCACCTCACCTGTGGTTTATGGTATGAAGATACAGCTGGAAAAATGGATTCCACCGATGATACTAATAAAGGATTTACTAAGAGGCAAGAATTATCTAGTGAAAGTAAAGAAATGGAAATGGTTGGTCACTTACATGGTGATTTATTCAATCAAGAAAAATTTTTAATCAATGGTGTTGATATATGTGTTAAGTTAATTCGTTCTAGAGAAAATTTCAATCTCATGGCCTCTACAGGTGACCTTAAATTAAAGGTATCTATTACGGATGCATCTTTGATTATTCGTAGAGCACGAATCAATCCCAGCGTGTTACTTGCTCATCAAAAGGTCTTAGCTTCTACCACAGCTAAATACCCCATTACTCGAGCTGAAGTTAAAGTTTTAACAATACCATCAGGTGTTCAAGGAAAAACTCTAGATAACATTTTCTTAGGACAATTACCTAAAAGGTGTATAGTGGGATTTGTAAATAACGCTGCTTTCAATGGAAACCTCACTAAGAACCCATTTAACTTTCAAAATTACGACATCAATACTTTTAGTTTATATATAGACGGTCAACAAATACCATCAAAGGCTTTACAACCCTCATTTGAGAACAAAATTTTTACTTCAGTATATCATACATTGTTTTCTGGAACAGGTATACACTTTCTCAATGAAGGTAATGGGATATCCCGAGAACAATACGCTGAAGGGTATTGTATGTTAGCGTTTGATTTGACACCTGATTTATCAGCAAACTCTGCAAGTCATTGGAATCTTGTAAAGCATGGTAGTGTGAGATTAGAAGTGCGTTTTGAAACAGCTTTATCACAAACTATTAATTGCATTGTTTATGCGGAGTTTGATAATGTTATTGAAATAGATAAAAACCGCAATATTTCAGTAGATTATAGTAGTTAAGAACACAAAATTAACTGTTTAAGATTAGATTAAGCGTGAATAATTTAATTCAGATTTGTTGTTAGATTTAAGTTACCAATAAAACGAATTCACAAAATATTAAGTTCTTTGTTTTACTATAATCCTTGCAACCCCACAACAAGAGTCAACATGGCTTATAAGTACCATAATAGTGTCTTGTTAACCTTATATAAGACATTACCACTTTATCATTCGACCTGATAAGATTCTGCAGCGATACGGTGAATAAAAATGAATACAATAGAAATACAGAATTACTTAAAGAAAATTGATCCAAGTATTGAATATAATGTATATGCAGCCAATCGTCTACCAATATATGTGGTAACTCCTACATACGTAGTTAGCAACTTAGACTCTGATAACAAACCAGGTTCTCACTGGGTCGCCATACACATAGATAAGAATGGTTTTGGACAGTACTTTGATTCATACGGTCGACCACCTCAAGGATACCACCGAATGTTTTTAGCGAGAAATTCTAGAATGTGGAATTACAATACAAGTCGAATTCAAAATGACTTTACTATAGTTTGTGGAGAGTACTGTTTAATGTATCTGTATTATAAATACTATGGTAAGAGTCTCAAAGATTTTCAAGTATTATTTAGTGATAATACAATATGCAATGATGTGTTTTTAAATGGTTTATTTAAATCATGTTTTGAGGTGAATAAATGAAATATGAAAATGAATGAATGATTTTTCTTTATTGAAGATTAATAACCCCATACAATACTTATAATTCTTCCAAACAATTTATGAATGTTCCCAATAACTTTACAATCGTAAGCATGAGCATGAAAAAACACTAAAAAGACTTATAACTATTTACAATAATACTTAGCAATAACACAATTCACAAAGAGTTCTAGAATCAAAAACAAATTAATCTATTAAGTATGTAACTTAAAAGAGTACAAAGTTTAAATACAATACAATGTAAGTTAAATTTAAACTGGTAGATTCTTAAGTACAGTTATTACAATAATAGTTTCTTATTTCAATAATAGTAGTACAAAGCATATGATTAAAGTTATGATATTAAAACATTAACACGCACTGGCACTTTTGTTCATTTGTCTGTGTCTATAAAATATTTCACACAATCGTCCTTACTAGCCAACTGTTTAGTTATATTGTATATAGTGTCCTTAACACTTTGCAAGTTCTTATCACTGTCGGTTTCCGCGTAATATTTGACTCGCACATCAGCGTGTTTCCAATGTTCCGTCGGTGCGATGTTTTTTATTTTATTCACTTCATACACCTCAATTTTTATGAGATGTGATGCAGAACTGTTGTCATCGCTGTTTGATCGGATGTATGAAACACCCCCGCTCGTCGATCGACCAACACTGGATGACTTTCTTGTTGTTGTCTTCTTCTTTTTTGGTTTTTCGAAGAACTCATCAATGCTGTTGCATTCGATCGGTCTTTTATTTGCTATTATCGCTTTTTTTACTTTAAAAGCGAGTGTACCTTCTTCATCACTAGGTTCGTCGATTTCTTCAGCATAATAGTAGTTTTTGTAAGTATTTTCAGAAAACTGTAACAAAATGAAATGAAACTGTTTTAATTATCGGTTAAGTAAGTACTGTATGATAAATACTTATAGGTATGCGAAGTATACATGTACACATTAGTAACAATGATAAATTAATAAGACATCAAAGATAGCTAAAATGTATTAACCTGGTGGACAACACATGGCATAAACAATTAATGAAACATCTGGTTACAACACTTTTAGATCAAAGTATATAAAGGTACTTACATTCATTTTTATAACACTTTCACTATTTAACTATTTCACAATTTTACTATCACTTCACTGTTACACACAACTGGAGATCACACTTCGAGCAGAGCACAGAGTGGAATACGATACCATGTGATTTTGAGTCGGTCTTTTATATGGAGAGGGAGTATTGTTTCCTTGCAGACAAGATCCAACATGTTTCGACTTTCACCTTAAATGTTCCGTTGAATACGTAATATCAGGTAATGTGAATAATGGGAACCGTAATTATTATGACAATGAGAAGACCCAAAGGGTTTTACCTAGAATTTGAGAAAGGTATGGTGTATTGTAACGATTGCTTTATCTATAATAAACAATGCCCGTAATGCGTAAAGGGCGACTATTAAGTAATTTTAAACGGCTTTTAAGTAGAAACACGAGTTAATAGAAATACGAGACAAAGACCTTTGCATCCTAAAAATAAAAAAGGGTCGCCGATAGAAAGTAGAAAGTCAATAACACAACGAAACAGGGAAAATGTTGCTTTATCTATCATAAACAATGCTCGTAATGCGTAAAGGGTAACTATTAAGTAATTTTAAACGGCTTTTGCGTAGAAACACGAGTTAATAGAAATACGCGACAAAGACCTTTGCATCCTTCAAATAAAAAAAAGGATCGCCGATAGAAAGTAGAAAGTTAAAAGCACAACGAACAGGGAAAAAGTACAAGCTTAAGGGAACCGTAGACCATGAACAAATTCGTGGTTCATACCTACCTCGCGGGTGATATGAAACGGATTCCGCGGACGATATAATTTTTATTCGCGGGTGTTATCAAAGTAATCCGCGGTCGATATCAAATTAATCCGCGGTAGGTATCAAGTTAATCCGCGGTAGGTATCAAAGTAATCCGCGGTAGGTATCAAATTAATCCGCGGTAGGTATCAAATTAATCCGCGGTAGGTATCAAATTAATTCGCGGTAGGTATTAAAGTAATCCGCGGATTTATTCGCGGGTTCCGCGGGCCGAATCTGGAGCAATCGAAAACGTCGGCCATTAGCCGCCGGAGCGCCGCGGACCGGCCGCCGAACCTGCTCCAGTATCGGTGAATCCCTTACTACTTTCCTTCGATTTCTATGTCTATTACTATTTCCCATCCTCACAAACCAGGGAATTGCACGGAATGGTAATCCAGGCGTGAACAACGTGCAATTAACACTCGCGATTCCCATGCAGGACACGCGCAGGCGGCTTCGTTAATATCTAGATTTAGATTTATTCAATACGTCGCCCCAGTTTATTCTAGCCGAAAGGGCAACATTTTTGCTGGAATATGTGCATTTCTGAAAGTTTGGCTTTTTGGTTGTGCTTTGTGTTCCAAAACTTAAATATAGAAAATATCGCCGCTAATTCTATAATAGATCATCATTTTTTTTTTTTTTGGGGTAAGCGGTCCTACAGTCAACACCGGGGGAAACCTGCGAATGGGATACTGGAGACCCCCGGCTTGACGACTGCAGGGGCCTGGAGGGGACGTGGGAGAGGAATATGGAAGGAAAGGTGGGAGGACGGGAGGAAGGTTCGCAGGATAGGCGGAAAGAGAGGGTGCCAGGAAATGTTCGCGGGCCCTTTTAGGCCTCAATGTGTTTTACAACCAAGAGGTATACACACTGAACTGTGTGCCTCGGCCCGCAACTAATGTCCCCCCGCGCCTGGGCGTGCATTGGGTATGAAGACCCAAAGCACAAGAATTGCCTCGGGGGGCGAATAGATCATCGTTAGGCGTACATGATAAGATTAATACAAAGGATATAACATCCTTTTGAAAAATAAACTAGGATACAAGTTTAATGCAGTTGGGTGATCGGCAGGAATTACAAGAGCTGTGCGATACCACAAGACCCAGAGCTGGAGAAATGTTTAGTGATCAGAAAGATATTCATTGTCTTGATGTAGAAATCTAACTTGATCGGTTTTTCGTTAGACAGGCGTCTTACCAGTGCACTCCCGTGATTATCAATATACATTCCTTCGTACCGACCAATTAGGCTATCAAATAGATAAATTTCCATGATTTCCGAACTAAAATTAACGAGGACACCGCTAGAAGAATGATCCTCAACCAGATCAAATAATGCTCATTGTTGTTGCTTGTTGCCCAAATGTAACGTCCACACAGTACCGTGCGAAATTAATATAATAATTATCCATTGTGATCAGAACAAAACCACGTTTCGTCATTTCCGGAACATAATTTTTTTAACTTTCATGTTTCATGATCAGATATAATGTCCTCACTCAGATTTGATGTCAAACATAAGGTACTCATGTGTGGATAGGCACTGTACTATACTGTGATCAGTATATTCTTTAGTAAGCTCTTGTAAGATATGTTTACCTTTTTCTGGTCTAGGTTTCCAACTCGGGACTGGAAATTTTGCGTTTTATTATTCAGTATCAGCTCGGAATTTAATAATTTGTCCAGTAAATGGTAACTTCTGCCTTCCCGAAAGTATAGCCTATGCATTAGCAAGCCCTGATTTATGTGCTTACATTCTAAGAAGTTAGTCTACATGACCAAGGTGGGCAAAATTATAAACAAATCTAGCAATCACACCATTATAAGCCTTTGGCTCTCGACAAATGGTACTATTTTATATACAAACCCATGGATTAAAACGGACATCACAATGTATAAATAACGGTGTACTAGAACATAGCCTTTACAATGGATCACGAAACGTTCCAGGCACGACTGCCGGTTGTTAACCCGGAGTAACATTTTTGCACGAATTAACAAATTCACACAAAAAGCATAGAAGAAAAAGTTTATATTTGATGCAATGTTTTTTTTATTAATAATATTTGTAAAGTACAGGCGCACTTGATATAATGCGCATCGTTCAACACTAAAAGTCAAGAAACTGGCCTGTCCTTTGTTAGTTTGTTACCATTGATAATAACAGTCTAACGGATAGACAGTGGCGTAACAGTTAACAGAGTTGAGAGTACCTTCAGTTGCGGAGATCCCAGGACTTCACACAACCCACTGTAATTGATATTCAATTTTCAAAACATCAAGGCAGTGAAATACATTGGATACAAAAACTATAGACGTGGGATACGCTATGTTATATCGACAAAAACACACTTGCTACCAAAAAAAACCGTTTAGCAGAAAGAGAAAAAAGTTTTGATACAACCCCAAGCGATAAAAAATATTAAAAGTAGCAAGAAGTACGTGATACGATGAGAAACACCTCCGAGGCGCCATGCAAATTCGAACAAAAACCGTGAAAATTCTTTGGCATTGCATAGTATTGGCCAAATGTATCTCAGAAGTGTATTGGCAATTGGCATAGATGACTCGCCAATTTTAGAATAGATATGGGAGAACATTAATATATAAAAAACACTCCCACATAGATATATAAGGGTTTTTTATATATCTATGTGGGAGAACTAAATTTTACTTTTAGGGGCATTGGAAAGTCATCTTTATTTGACGTAAGTGACAATTATTTCAAGTCTATACAGATCAAGAAAATCTACAGTCAATCTAGTAGTAAATTAGTTGTCCACAAACGTTTATCATTGCGAACAAGCTGTTTTGTCACGCTTTTCACGATCGCAAGCAGAGCGCAACGATGCTATCTCTGAACGCCAGATCTGATATCTATCCTGCGCTGCTGTCATATTTGGATTACTAGACACAAGGTCTCTAACCACATTATAATGAACGTGGGGAGTTTTTTTTCACTAATAAATTACGCAAGCAAGAGGCAATAATTTGTATACTGAAAAGCTCCGTCCTTGTGGAATCTCATTTGCATTTTACCCATTATATTTATTTTAATTATTTTTATTAAAGTTTTGCCCAGCATTATAGTCAAACCTGCACAGAAATCCCATGAAATAGCAAAAACAAATTAACTGACTACTGTATTATACACGTATGGTTGATATATTTTTAGTATACATTGCTTAATTTTATAGTCATTTTACGCGATACACGCCTTTTATCAGATATTTATGACAATTGAAACCAAAAAACAGCAATATTATATACAACGCCTAGTGGGATATGAGTCAAACCAAAAAACAGGGATATCCATGTGTGTGGGCTTATTATAGTCATACAAACGTCACATCCAGGGATTTGAATACACAACACCCTGGGGACAATGCAGTACAATGGCCATTGTCACATGTTGACACTGAAGTGTTGAAACGAGTGAGGAGTGATTGTTAAACACAGGTGTCAGTTGCATCGAGGGTTATAATAGTATCTTTGCCTTAGTAGGCAAACGAGCATGCGGTCCGCCTGATGGTAAGCAGATCCGCCGCCCATGGACTAAAGCAATGCCAGAGGCACAGCCAAGCCGTTGCCTACCGGGAGGAGAGCACTCTTTTTAAGCCTCGTTTAAAGAAGGACAAGTCATAGCGCTCGGGAAACACCGATGCAGGGAGTTCATTCCAAAGTTTGCACGTGCGTGGCAGAAAAGACCGCTGAAAACGCACCGTGCTACTACGAACGGATTCCACGTATCCACGTATCTATGGAATATGGAACAGTAAGATAAAGATTTGTAAGTGTTCTACACCATGAATAGGCCAATACCACTGGCTCAATAAGAACGTTAGCTTACTTGACTGTAGTTGATCACTGATCAGAAAAGACCACACAGATACAACGATCTTATCCTCGATATACTGGAGATTTATTATAAATCCCACATTAATACAAACTAGGTCTTAAAAAGGCTTATTTCATAGCCTTAAGGAAGTGGTAGGGCAGTTGAATAACCATCGATAATGTAAGTTCCGGCATTAGGTAAAGACCTCCCTAGTCACCACAAAGTAGGCGTATAGAATGCCACAAATGATGCAAGTGTCTCAGACTCGGTGACCGCTTACCTGTATTTTACAATTCTTAACTCCGTTCACTTTACCACGATAGTTTCGTGGCTGAGGGTTCATAAGGGACCTTTGTCCTGAGACCTGAGTATGTCTACTTATTTGTCTACAATTGTACAAAAACATAGAACGGTTCTTACTCTTTTAATAAATTAGACACTACCATAAATACACTAGACAGTTATGCATTCCACCTGCACCGAGCCAAACAGTCGGAACGCCTTCCTTCAAAGGGAAGGGCTTTGCCAAAGAGAATTATAATACATATGGAAAGGCTTTGCCCTGAAGGACATAAAGGGTTTATATAACCACAAATCGTATCACAACCCAAGCATAGATTACAGAATTATGCTTCTCTTAAATTTACATTGCCAACCAAAATATATACTAACCGATTTATTTAAATAATAAATGTTTTTTTAAACGACTTCCATTTAAATTCCACGTTGACTACGGAACTACACCACTGATACCATCATTAAATCGTAGGAATTAATATTAATGCGTTACGTGACGCGGAAAATGCGCGAAAGCAAAAGTTTGTAAAGGGTTTTTTGTGATACGAATCGAAAATTATCATAATGTTAGCGGTTGCTTCTTGAGCCTTACATGATAGTGTCGTCGGTTATAATAATAATATAAATAATAATACCCCACCCAGCAGGGGCTGCCTTACCCCACCCAGCTACAAGACAGCGTTTTAGGAGACAGGCTTTAATATTTGAAGACATTGTGAATGTGCATCAAAGTGTAAATGGCAAGTTTAGAGCACTACTTCGTCATATTTATTAGGTAATTGTAATTTGTCTACCAGCGGTAGAAAACAGAATCAAAAGTCAACCGTATCTATTGATTGAAGATCTATTATTGTGATTGCGACGATCGCAAACTATTTTAAACACCTACGTAACAATTCGATTAACTTGTTGAAATCGATACGCAAATTGAACTTTTGAATCGTGCTAAACGCATTGGTTGCACAAAACGAAGCTAATCGAATGTTTCGATTCATCCATTTGTCGTGGATCACGAATGGTTCGATGACGCTAACGCTGCGAGACGATGAACCGTACTTTTAGGTATCAAGGATATTGGCACTGTTTCCATTATTATACTGTATGACAGACACCCAATCAATCATTTTTGAAACATCCTAGTACATGCAGTGAGTTTTTAATGTCTTTAATGTCCCATACAACGAGTAATAAGATAGATAAGTATTAAGATCTCCTTCATAGCCCTCAAGACACACAAGGTTGCTCAATATTTAACCATAAGCAATAGCTACCATAGTATTTACCTTCAATCCTTAACTTTCGCTCTATGTACTTTTAAGTATATAACGGTATCAAACAGGTACTTTACACTTAAACATAGTTCTGTTTATCCATCCGAGCGTGCTGCAGCCCAGTGTACTATTGTCAAGTCGCAGAGCGTGGCAAGCGGTACGGTAATAGCGGGTCTGGGTTCGCGTAAGCTCGTCAAGAACTGAGGCAATAAAATTTAAAAAAATTACAAGTCATAGCTTTAACTTTTAGCTTCAAACCTGGAGAATTTCTATCCTTCATTTGCCTTTTCAGGGCGTGAAGCTATGAAGCTACAATGTTCAATCTCATGTTTCTAGAATCTAAACCCACCACCAAACCACCATAAATTGCCCCCCGAGGCAACTCTTGTGCGCTGGGTCTTCACACCCAATGCACGCCCATGCGCGGGGGGACATTAGTCGCGGGCCGAGGCACACAGTTCAGTGTGTATACCTCTTGGTTGGATAACACATTGAGGCCTAAAAGGGCCCGCGAACATTACCTGGCACTCTCTCTTTCCGCACATCCTGAGAACCTTCCTCCCTTCCCTCCACCTTCCCTTCCATATTCCTCCTCCACTCCCCTCCCAGGCCCCTGCAGTCGTTAAGCCGGGGGACTCCAGTATCCCATTCGCAAGTTTCCCCCGGTGTTGACTGCAGGATCGCCTAACAAAAAAAAAAAAAACACCGTAAATTGGGACCAACAACGTTGACCGCTTTAAATGTTGTCAGTCATTAAATATGACGAGTTCTGTTTCTGCCAACACTTATCCCTAATCCCCATGGTGTGTTACAGCCACACACAAAGCACGACTAATCGGTTTGCTAATCACACCTTCGGTGTCGTGTGCCGTAACGAGATAGCACCGATAACGTGAGACATTGAACCCGCGCTGTTGTACCTCGCTGCACCGTGCACGCTTATGGAGTAGCGATGTACTATTTAGGAGTGGAAGCTTAACTAGGCATGATGATTTCCATAGAAATGTACCTGACGTGTCTGTCTATGATTTGAAAATAAAGCGTTATTTTTTAACTCGTAACGAAAATGTATTCTCGTTTTTTACCTATGGGACATGGAACAAGCGGGTATCTCGCCTAACAATAAACTCTTCGACTGTTCATGAAACAACACCCAAGTCTTAGTATTAAAAGCGTGGGACACTCAATGATAATGACCTTCAAATTGGGATTGACCAAATAAACAAAAAAATATACGCAATAGTTTTGTATTTAAAGTAATATTTGTATTCCTCTATCCTCTTTCTAAAATTTTAACAACTTTATCATTTTTTTTTGTAGGAGATACCTCTCAACTTTCAAGTTCATAAAGATTCTCTTCTGATCACATCTCTGACTTAGGTATTTTTATCGAAAACAACCTGTCCATCTTCAAAGCAAGTAGAGCAAGCAACCACTTGGACAAATAGATGATATCGCCATAACCTGCTTCAGGCGCTAGTGTCTAAGATGTGTCAAGACAAGTGGGCAAACCGGTTTGGAGTTTAACTGAACAACCGATTTATTAATTCGCAAGGCCTTTACAGTTGCAATTATTCGGTGGTTGCGTTATCTAGATTGATATCGATACACTTTGTTAGCTTCTTTTAATGCGTTCTCATTCATTATTTTTTAACTAAGAGCAGCTCGTTATTGCGAGAGGATTCTAAACTGGCCTTCAGTTGAGCTCGATTGTAGAACATTATAAGACATAAAATAAAATGTTAATGACATTACTGAGTCAAGTTTTCACAGGAATGTTTAAGATTATTTTTACAAAAATTAAACAAAGTTATAGTGTACCATTCGTTAAGTAGTAGTGTTCCATTAACTTACACCCTAGTGTAAGTTTCATTAAGGGAACTCTAGTATTGCTCGCGGCTGCGCCCGTGTGTAAAAGTTTTTCCGGGATAAAAATATTTTCCCTGGATAAAAAGTAGCCTATAGCACTCAGGAGTAATGTAGCTTTCTATTAGTGAAAGAATTTTCAAACTCGGTTCAGTAGTTCCTGTGAAATGCGCATTCAACCAAACAAACTCTACAGCTTTATTAGTATAGATAAGAATCTCGGTTGATCAATGATTATTTCTTTTAAAATTCAGAAATAACTCGATAAACTGTGGATACGGTAGTCATTACTGCCATCCTTTCCGAATTGCTAGTTTGTTTATGTCACATAATTAAATATGTGACAAAATATTACGTAGGTTATTCATTTAACAGCCGGATTACCGGCATGAAAAAGAATTACAAAACGTCGCCTTATAAGCATACGAAGCTTCGGGGGGTTACAAGTAGGTGGCTTGGGTCGAAACCTATAGGATCGATGAGGTGTCGCCACGCAAGCCGCTCGTTTTACATATTTACGATCAAAGTTATACGGTTTTAGCTCATACTTCTGTAATCAAAGAAGCAGTTGATCTCAAGAACTGTTTTCTATATGAATACAAATAGTTTGGTTTTAGTTTTAGTCTTTCGTTAAACGCAAATTTGAGCTTTGTTGTAGCATACATAGTACAGTCACCATAAAATATATCCAAATTGTAGTTATTAAAAACATTCATAAATAATTAAGAAAAGATTTAATTTTCCCTATGGAGGACTCCGTGATGTTTTGTATAAAAAAAACATTCAAAGTATTATTAAATCAAATCAGAAAAGAAAGACAATATGACTGCCGGTTGCCCAATAAGTCCATTGACAATTATATCCCAGTTTTAATTCAATAGCCAATGTTACCACGACTACGTTACTTTCTGACCTCGTAGAACAATTGGTTGGTAAATTTTGCACTAACGGCTTGGTCAATCGGAAGTTTATTAGCAACAGTTAAAGGGTACATTGGAGGTGTCGAAATGGATTTTTGCAGTCGACTATTTACTAATCAATTCTCGTTAAAGTACTTATATTATAAATGTGAAGCTTTTTGAATGCACTAAACTTTAGGAAATGTGTCTATTCAGGTCTTTTGTAAAAATGTTTTCTTACTGTGCATATAAGAAAACGAATAAAGAAAATAAAAAATGTTAAGTAATACGAAATTGCTAACAATGTTTTTTTTCTCTGACGCAAGCAATCATTGGCACTCAATATATTATTTTTATTCAACCAACAGCTATTTTGCAAACTTTATGTAGTAGAGAAAACTCATGTGCCATATCAGGGTCAGATATTAATCCATTGATAAATTTGTTTACCTTGATTAATAAAAACTTTTATCGTAATCAGAAATATCATTTATCTTATGTGAACATAGTATTCAATGTTGTACCCGTTATTTTTTAGTTTTATAATAGGTACGTTATACACAGACATAATATTCCATATTGCTGAAAGTTATGTGGCAAGTACGCTGGATGCGGGCTGCTTTTGACAGATCCGTCTGGAAATCTTTAGGGGAGGCCTATGTTCAACAGTGGACGTCATGTGGCTGATGATGATGATGTGGCAAGTTGTATCGCAGGTCAATCAAGTCAACCATTCAGCACCTTGAGTTACAAAGTACTGGGTGGTATTCCACTGCGCTCGTCATCCTGAGACATAAGATGTTAAATCTCATTATGTCCAGTAGTCACACTGGCCACAATATCCTTCAAACCGAAACACAACAGTGCATGCACACTGCTGCATGGCGGTAGAAATAGACATTACGGTGGTACCCACCCACACGGACTCTTACATATGAGAGACCTACCACCAGTAAAATATGTGAAAAACAATGAAATTAAACCATTCAAACTGTTTCTGTGTCAGTTAAATTAGCCTCACAATTTTTAGCTATTCATTTTGGTATCTCAGCATCATAACAAACGGCGACGACGGAAGTGACACTGATACGGTAGGTGATTAAACAAAGATGTTACTGACTCATTCCGGGCATTGACTACACGTCTAGTACGGTGCACCTTCATACCATATGGATCGAATCAAGTATTATGAGTTGACTGCAATTGGCTAAGGCTAAGTCATAAGTTGTGTATGCTATTTTGACGCCACTTTTTATATTTTACAAATAATACTACATATCGAAGGACATGAAATTATTTTACGTCGACCATCGATTATAATATTTCATTTATCTACATATTAAGGAGACCTGCAGCTTACATCATGTTATATCCCCCATATAAAGGCTTTATTCGTAAGTCTAACTAATTAGTTAACAAAGTTTGAATGGTTTAAATAATTCTACAAAAGATAATGCCACGTTTATTCAAAACCTTTAAAGGCAACGGTATTCATAAAAGCTGCATTCATTCCGATGTGCAAATGGAACAATTTCTTCGCAACTGGTCAGATTTATTTTCGCATCACAAGCTCGTTTTATTTTATTCGTTTCAGAATCAATTTGAAAAGGAGAGAGTGCAATTCGCGATGGCTGAACGTTCTTTATTTGAACAAAGCTTTCACTTTTCTCGGAAACTTGTGCAGGATACACGCTATTGTAAACGGTTATTTCTTGATTTCAATTAAAGAAACTATTTGTCTCTATATGACTACCATTTAGCTTTGAAAAAGGATTATTGAGCTCTTCTTTAATCAATAATTATATTTAACTCATGTTTAAACATATCACTGGCTTTCTGTTTAACATGCTAACTGCTGAAATTGATCGACATTGCGGGAGATGGTTTGGAAAGAAGTTCAATGAAGATAATACAGGTGGATGATTGGATAATTTGTAATATCTACAGGCTATATAATTGATAGTAAACTGTAAATCATTCATCAGAATCAGCTTAAATCGTAGTGTTATATAAATTCGTGTATAGTCACACATATGTGATTAGCTGTGAATAGCGACGATAGCCTAGTTGGGAATGGAACGGTTTGCCGAGACAATGTCCGGAGGCTCAAAACAATACACACCTCTGACTTTTCGAACTTACGTGTGTATTGTTATCAATTATCGTTCGCTTTAACGGTGAAGGAAAACATCGTGAGGAAACCTGCATACCTGAGAATTCTCCATAAGAATCTCGAGGGTGTGTGAAGTCTGCCAACCCGAATTAGGCCAGCGTGGTGGACTAAGGCCTAACCCCTCTCAGTAGTAGAGGAGGCCCGTGCTCAGCAGTGGGCAGTATATAATACAGGGCTGATTGCATTGCATTGCACATCTATGTATGAGTATGTATACATATTAGTAAGTACCTATCACCGTCACTAAGTGACCAGTCACCCACGTAACTGATTCTCAATGACAATGACTCACAGGCGCCGATAATGAGGATATAAACTTGATGATTCAGATGCAATTAACGAGTCTCATTCTTTAACGTTTTCTTATAAATATGTTGTGTAACCTCTAACGAATGCTAAGCAGGTTGTGAGAACTTGTCTAATTAGGGTCAAGGAAGATTATACAACTAGGTTACAATTTACAAATATCAGATTTGCCTTTATTCGTTTTTATTCATCAAAAATAAAGAAGAACATCGTGCCTTTTCAATAGAAGTATTTTCAATTTAATAAATGTGGAAGAAGTTCGCTTAAATCCAAATTTATTAACAGACTTCCAGATAGTTGTACTACAACTAAACTCTTGGCGATAATAATAAGTACCTATGTCTTATAGATCATCAAATATAGAACAATTTATACTATGTTGGGTCTCCTACAAGAGTGAAAGTTATCATGGGCCAAATCCATGTGACTAGTTCAACTATATGTCACAATTTTCTGTTCCCTCCTTTCGTTTATCAAAAGGAAACACTCCATCTAAAACAAACAAGATTTCACAATCACATACTACAATAATGACTCATTTACATTCGACATCAAACGAGTGCACAAGCCGCAAAAAAACTCACTGACACTCAGCCACCGCAACGACAATATTAAAATTGAATTACAAAAATTGTGACCATTGCTTTTACTAGCGATAGATAACACAGGTGAAGCAAAATAACTTCTAAAAAGGAATTCGGAATTACGAAGTTGCAGTACTCAGGATAATACTTTGCGATATTTCAAAAATCTACCCCGTATATCATTGTCTAAAATATTGAGCTTAATGTTTCGAAACGTGGGAAAAAACTTGATCGCTAAAAAAGTGCTGTAACTCCAAGTCGTCAGGTTAAAGTTAAACCTACGGGTTGAACCATAGACTTTAGAATAACATCTATTATAATGTATGGGTTGAATTTAAAAGTTAACTAATTAACAATCTGTGTTTCGATTTAAAACAATCTATTACTGCAGCTTTCCCATCGTGAGACTTAATTAAACCTAACAGACGCAACTTTTGCTTACAACACAACAATTTTCTTGAAGATATACATAAGATTTTTTATGAATCATAGTACGACAATTATCTTCAAGGTTGTCAATACGGTATTCAAATGCAAGATGGTGAACCCAATGGAGCGTGACCGTTAACCGTCGCTGAATAACTGTTAACTGGATTACAGCGAATGCCGATATAGGTCGAGAAGAGAACGATAAATTAACACAACTATCTGATTTACTATGGTTTAGCAACTACGATGTCAAAATATTTCAATATGACTCCATATTAGAAAGATTTGGGCAGCTTGTTTTAAAAGTTTTTGCAAGCAAGCATCCTTAATAATTTAGGTTAGATGGCGTTATTATTCGATGGGTTAGATCATTTATTTTCAGAAACCTAACACTTAATTCTTATACTTAGTGAAAGTTATGATATTTAATGGCGTTGTTGCAACGCGCCATTGCCATTGACGTAATATTGTTTCAAATTACAAATTATTTAGGCTTTATATCATTGATGTATTAAAAAACCTAATACATCAATGCTTTATATGATTACCATCTTTTCAAATTATTCATAACAGGAATGTAATACATAAAACTATCATTTGGGCGCGAAAAATGTTGGCACATGCAATGTGCAGAACAAAATAAAAATTATCTTCTTATCTGTGTATAGATCTTGACACAATTTTAATACGAGCCCTATGAAACAAGATCGGATTTTTTCACGATACCGTGAATCGTCATAAGATGATAAAATATTTTTACATTATTAAAACGGATATCCTATCTTCGGCTTCCGTGCTCACATATTTTAAAGATATCCGTGTGTATTTTTGCGAAATTATTTTGTTTATTCCGTAGGATGTAAAATTTGATGACACACATTATAAAGAATGTCGCTGTATCAAAAACGATAACGTTCTACTACATAACAAGGCAGCTAATAATGATTTCTTGCGTTTACGCGAATGTTAGACATTGAAATTAAACTACTATTTTATTCGGAAACGTCGGGAGAAAAAAAAACGAGATAAAATCCGTAATAGTAGTTTAATTTCAAAAGCAGCTAATATTTATGTTCCTTGTTCTTCTTCTTTAATAATTTATGTTCCTATAATAACTTTTATCGCAATAACATACAACATATTTTATTTAAAAATAGTACCCATCCTTTCTTCGTCTTCAAAGATTCATCAAACGCATCAATAAAACTTTTTATGCAAGCAAATGCCAATTATCAAGTTACTATTGAAGTAATTGTTTGCAATTTGCGGTCGTAGATTTAGTATTTCGTTTATTTATTGTTACAATTACAATTCTATTAAAGTATTTTGCAGAGAGAGTGATTGCGGTTTTCTGCCAAATCTTTGTAAGCGTACAATCTATCGTGACTAAAGTAATAAATAAGAGTTTCAGCGTTTAGATATGCATTTTTTTTGCATTTAACGTCAAATGCGGTCTAAGACTAATACGAAAAAAAAACCGACAAGGGCGAGTTGGACTCGAGTGCCAAGGGTTCCATACAAACTTGTAGGTAAGGTATCTAAGTATATAAGTTCAAAATTTGCCAAAATTAATTGATAAATTAATCAAATTTAAAAGGTTGTAGTTTTCAGATGTTTTTCCTTTACATGTGCTGTAAGACCTAACTTCTTGCCAAACATGATTCTAGGTCACCGGTAAATACCCTATAGGTTTTGATTCCCTTGCGAAATCGGAAAACATGCGAAAATATTCGACATAAACGGTCATATCTTTTGATCGCGTTAACTTACGAGTTTGATTTTTTCACAGATGAAAGAGACAGTAGACCCGAGTACTTCGTATAAATTTCAACTTGATATCTCTTCGCATTCTTGAGAAAAAAAGTCTTGACAGACAGACGGACAGACCGACAACAAAGTGATCCTATAAGGGTTCCATTTCTCCTTTTGAGGTCTAGACCCCAAAAAAGTTGCAAGACTACATTAATTGAGTTTCCTATATGAAAATACGCTCTGAGAATAGTAGTTGATCTAGTTCCACCTTTGTTTACTTCTTGGTGGATACAGTGTATTAAAAGCATTTCAAGGGCTTTTTGATTTGTTTAGTATTATTTGATATTTGGAATTGTTTTAAGCTAATTTAAAACACGCAAGCTTTGGAATGAACTCCCTGCATCGGTGTTTCCCGAGCGCTATGACTTGTCCTTCTTCAAACGAGGTTTAAAAAGAGTGCTCACCTCCCGGTAGGCAACGGCTTGGCTGTGCCTCTGGCATTGCTTTAGTCCATGGGCGGCGGATGCTGCTTACCATCAGGCGGACCGCTCGCTCGTTTGCCTACTAAGGCAATAAAAAAAAAAAAAAAAAAAAAAACACACGTTGCTTCCTTGGCTTCTCTCAAAGCAACCAACTCAGATACCCTATTATTCACTCAGTGATGGTCCCCTTTCATGACATAATGGTAGTCAATTAATGAATGCGACAAAAGAACAATAACTATCGCTATTCCTTCTTTGTTAAGTAACTAGTACTTAATGTTTGGCATCGATACAATGGACGGTCGTGAGAGATTTTCACTCATCAAACTGCATAGAAACCTAGATTCTATAACGCAGTCCGCCATGAGTAATTCCATATTCCATTCTATTATTATACCATTCTTTCTTCTATTTTCGGTCCTACAACCAGGATAAATAGATAAACGATATACAAAATATTATAATAATTTTTCTTCGTGATTGGCTAGAGATTAGGATACTACTTATTACGTATTTATTTAACATATAGTAGAAGTTAATAGCAAGTACGAAAACAGGGTTCACAGCATATACAAAAACTTCAAACACAAAATTTACTCGAAATATTCCCGGTCGCACCAACGCCAATTTTCGATGACATTGAAGTAGCGAAATCACCGAGCGAGGAAGTAACGAGTAATCTGTGAGGATGTCATCTGTCTCAACGTGGGAGGGATCACAGATTGAATTAGCAGAGGATGTCGCCCCGGGTCAGCCGGCGCCCTTTGTGCCATGAGCCAACAGCTGTCTCTGCTCATTATGACCACTGCTTGATTGGTAATTTTGTAATCGGACTTTTTTTATACGATGAGGTGTAGTAGAATTTATTGCTGGCAGTAATCTCTGCCAACGTAAGGACGCGCAAAGAAACAAAACGGAAAATCCAAAATTTAAAATGGTCGCAGGTTATCAAGAAGATTTATCCAACAACGTCATTTTTCGTTTAGTGGTAAAATAATTCAGAAAAGTTACGTCCCAATTTATAATTCGAAACTTAATTCGAATGATTCTGATTACGTCAATGGGTATACATTGGAATACGATATTGGAAGAACGGTAAAATAGCCGCGCTACTTTTTAAGGCGAAGTTTTGTTCTAGTCTCCTTTTGGACTTTATTGCCTTTCTTTATCTCTTGTTAACTTTTTTTCAGCCGTTTTGCGACTGTTGTCGTCACTGTTATCATTATTTGGTAAATTTCGAAGCCATTTGAGTAAAAACGAAAAACTTGTGTAAATAAAGAAACAAGATTTTCCGATTTACTCTTATGTTGAAATAAAGCCATGTAAATAAATAGTTGTTAAATATTGACTCAGCACACAAACTAACAGGTGAACAAATCAATATCACAGGTGAATGAGTACCGAGCTCTTATCGGCGAGTACGTGCCATTATCGCATTGCAATATCAGCATTATCAATAGGGAAAGCATAGCTGATCGCGCATGGTCTCGTTTTTATATTTAGGTTTGGAATTTTAAGGCATAATGATAATAGGGTTTTTGCCAAACGACCTATTTAATTATAGTAACGAACTGTTCGAGGGAAAGTGTGTTTTCAAGCCGTTGACACAATCTTGAAGCGTATATACAAATAAATAAATTTTGAAAGAAATTCTCATGTTGTTCCAATATGGGTCTAAAAAAACAAAACTTACTTGTTTGAGTCTCATAACAAAACCGTAGATTGAAGTTATCGGCTTCTGTTCAAAGACTTCAAATATTTAGAAAAGAATTTTGAGGAAATCAAATCTGCTTATTGGCAAATTAGAAAAGTCGAAATTAGTATAAAAACATTTACGAATTAGGTACTTCAGTGTCCTTAGGAGTTATTTGCATGCAGCATGCTGTAATGCTGCATGAAAATTGATATGGGTTTATATACATCAATGACTAATACAGTCTGAGGGACTTTTTGAGTAAAAATCTCAGTGCCCATTGACCATAGAGCCAAAGCATCATTCGATAACAAAGAATAATAATTACTTTTATGTTCGTTAGGTGGAATATGGATTATAAAGGATTTTATAAACAATTCTTAGACATAATATTATTATCTATCTACTAATAAGATTTAAATATTACTACTTACTTGATTGATACTGGGCGATCTAATCAGATTCCGATACGAAACATGGTAGTAAATACATTTTTGTAGGACAGTGTAAACTGTTGTTTTGTAACTTCAAATGACTTCGTATGCATTTTCAGGTGTATATACTATATATAGGTATTTTCAATTCGTACGTGTCTATTACAATCTGTGTTACTATGTTAGTAATGTTGATGTTATGTGATTGCTATAATATAATGTAGATGTTACGTGTCTTATTCATAATTGTATTATTTAAATATTTGAAATAATTTCTTCAATTATGTACCTAACTTTAGTTTGTCCTGCGACTTCGCTTGCGGTGAAGTTTTCCGCAAGCTTCCAAAGATTACGCATAATTTCCTTGTTCAATCACGTGGCAGGTAAACACTATACGTAAGTACAGAATCACACCTCATATAGATGTTGTTGCTGGAAAATGACCTAGGTAAGTACTTAAAATGATACTTACTTACCTAAACGTAGGTTCGAAAATACGATATTTTAATTTACTATGAGTTACATGCACTCACCACGGCTATCAGCTTGCCCCGCACAGTGATGCCCACCATCGGCGAGAATCGGACCTCCACTCCCGGCCCCACCACCAGCTCTGCATCTCTCTCCACTAGGAGATCATCCCGCAGTAAATACGGACTTCCATCCGGCTTCCACACTGTCCGACCGCCGGCCAGAACGCCGCCAGACAGCTCCGTCAACCCCGAAGACTTGTTTACTAGATACGGATCCGTGCCTGTAGACACTTGACCGTTGCACGCACTCAAGTAATAAACTATTAACACAAACACTGTCCGCCACTTGTACTTGGTGTCGCTGAACTGGCTGTGTCTCTTCTGCACTCCCATGTCTTTAGAACACTTCATTTTACACTAACTTAACACAAAAATATTCATTTCACTTTTACTAACACTCCTTGTCTGCCTTCACCCTCTTTCGACACCTATCCAAACATTGTTTATAAACTTCTATAGAACGTAACATGGTACATAGTGGATATTAAAGAGCAATGTTATGTTACAAAAATATTTAAAAAAGATTACTTTCCATATAAACAATCCATATCGTAACAAAGGTGGGGCCAATAAGACGAAAACAAACGAAAATGCGCGCTACCGCGCGACCGTTGGACAAAGTGGTTTGGCCGGTTTCGTATAGCGAGTTTCCACCTCCCACCCTCCTCGCGTTACTCAGTACTCACTCGTTCAAAGCCTTCTCCCCACCAATTTCCATACCCACACAAGCATAGCCGAAAAAACGAATGCCAACCTTCGAGAATACACACCTACTACCAACATCACCACACAAAAAATTGGAATCTCATTCCATTCGTTCATTCCCGTAGTTCATTCTGTTGCAATAATGTTGCAAGTTATTTAATACAAATACACCAGAAAATCAGAAATTAAACATGTTTCAGTTCATCAGTTTAATAAAGAAAAAAAACTGACTGTCGACAAAAGTATACAATTTCATTTTTATAGGTCGATCAGACGTTTAATGAACGTGAATGAAACGTGACAGTTGACGGCGGGCGCCAAGAAATGCTCAGTGTTACAACAATTAAATAGAACACAGTTTTTATGAAACTTGTATTATTTGTCAAAAAAATAAAACAGATTACAGAAAGGTAATATTTACCTAAGTTCCTAAAACTGTATATAAAGCGTAAATAAAGCTCATTTTTCTATGTCTTGTCCACAGACGTAAAAAGAGAAACAGACCTAATACTATGTTGACCTATCACTGTAAGTATTTTAGAAGTTACTTATCTATTCGAAATTTATGATACATATAGGAAAAATGAAACATCAAATCAAATCAAAATCAAATTGCAAAAATATGTTATCTTGACTTTGTTTTTTTTTTCAATAATTTGATAATGTGGATATTCTTTCATTAATCTAATTCCATATATATAAAAATTTCGAGTCACAGTGTTTGTTACCATACTCCTCCAAAACGCCTGAACCGATTTTGATGAAACTTTATGTACACACTTGGTAGGTCTGAGAATAGGTTGTTATCTATTTTTCATCCCCCCAAGTGATAAGGGTTGCCCACCCCAAAATTTATTTTTTATTTTTCGGAGTTTTTTTTATTATGTGGCATCAAAAAATACATACAACCTTAAATTTTTTACCTTCTTCCACCATCCCCTATTTTTTAATAGCCACATTAGTAATTTAATAACTTTTAACCCCGGTCGGTAACTGATCAATTATCTCTGATCAATTATTCCCTTTAGGCGTCTGCCAGTGTCACTTATCATTCAGTAAACAGCTTGGAGTAGGGATGAGACCGAAGCGCCGGTAACATGTCTCTCTTACACAATAAGCCCTCTCACTCCTTTTACTGTTTTCAGTCATTGTTATTGTTTGTTGTTGGTCATCGATCGTAGTAGTGATGTTTACAATAATCATTTTACTACTTTTTATTCATTTTTTTCTACTAAAATAATCACTAAAAAGAATTTATATGGCAAAACAACGTTTGCCGGGTCATCTAGTTTCATAATAAAAATGTCACTAAAATTATCGATTCCGTGCATCTCACCCTAAGGTACACAGCATTTTAATATGCAGCCAACACTATTAGATAGACAATTAAATAAGAAATATTTTTTGAGCTTAATATTTTTAAAACGACGTAAAATTTCTTTTTTAAAGAAATTATTCGTAAATCTTTGCATATTCCCGCCGTAACTTGTAAGGGACGAATGCTCAAGGCCGTTTGCAGGCGGTAAGGCCTTAATTAAAACCTTATTAGCGGAAGTTAGTTGTATTAAAATGTAGGCCGACAAGGATCTTAATGAACGTGGCCAAAATCGGAACTATCACCCACCACCTTGCAAAATGTCACAATTGACATAAAAAAGATGTTGCATATGTCAGTACATAGTTATAGAGGTATGACTTCTTAATATTGAATACTCCAAAACTAGTTTTATTTTATTAGTACGACTTCTAATGGAACTATTTAAGAAGATAAAGTATTAACAACCAAGTCATAACGTTTGTTACAATTATTACTTTTTCATATCTGATTAAAACACAGACGTATAAAGAGAAGCAGAGCAAACATTATTTTTACAACTACTTAGGTGAGAACTAACAATACACCTGCAACTCCTTTCAACCAATAAAAATAAATCTTTCAATGCCTTTTCGTTTTATTTTCACGACACTACACATGTAGTCAAAATGATCATGAAGGAAACTGCCATAGCAACAAGAAATGTTATCAGTCACTTGTTGCTAGAGATTTTGATATCAATTATTTGACATGTCGTGTTCGTGTAAAATCACCGAGCATTGAGTTATTAATATTCCTCATTAATCTTAAGATATTTATTAGTATTAATACGCTTAAAATAATACAATTAAGTATAGCCCATGTTTGTGTAGAAGTGCTTCATACAGGAAACCCCCATGATTTTACTTTCCATCAAAAATTTTACATGCTATAAAAACTTGTGTATTGAATTTTGGTTTTCATGTGATATTAATGACCGTTTAGACCTTAGACTTTCAAGCAATTACTACATTTTCTGTGGATTAATATCATTAATAAATAAAGGAAAATAGATTTTATATTGATGTTTGTGTTAACATTTTAATTTTATTTACTTCACCAAATCAGATCTCGTATGATTTTTTTTTCAATGTGTGCGTGATACTTGTGTATAGGTGTGATTGGTACGTTTTTTAAAATGTGTTCGGGAAAAATTAGCAATCAATTAGGAATTGGAGAAATAACACAGGAGAATTGACGAGCACTCTCAAGTCTTATCAATGCAGATATAATATTTTGAATTTTCTATCTCTTGGTGGCCATATTGTGTATGGAGAACTGTCAACAATAACCAAAAATTATACCCCTAACTATTTTTTTTATTAAAATGATGTCCCATTGATCATAATAATAAACATTGTGTTAATCACTAAGTTTAAGTATTAATTTATGATTGTCAGGTATGCGTATACACGAGAATACAGCAGCAATTTACTCAAAATACAATAGTATACTGGTTCATGCTCTTCGGAAGAAATGACAGTAAATACAATTTATTTAGTATTTTGTCACTGCTTCACATATTTGGTTGCTTACTAATTCTATCTTTAATATTATAATAGCCATAATGAAGAGTGTAGACCGGCACAAACAGAGGATCTCATACTGAATCTATATTTTATATGCATTATGAAAACACTTCCAATTGTAAAGAAAAATCTAAAGAAATGTTATCATTTGAACAACGTCCAAATCAAGATTTAAACATTGTATATCATTTACACGTAGAACATAATATTAAATATACAATTTGAGGAAAATATAAACGAAGCCGTAAATCGTTTTTGATTTTTGCTCTTGCAACACCGACTGATCCCACTCCAGGCGTTCCATTCGGTCTAAGCGTTCACTCGCAAGAAATTTTCATCGACCTAGTTTGCGTCTTGGTAATTTTTGTTTTAATAAATTGTTAAAATTACTTTTTATTCAGAAATTTCGGTTTACATTGTATAACAAGTAGTTTTATTTCTTTAAAACACGTAAGTTGCACAGTTTATAAGTTATTTACTTAGATTTAGCGATTGCTGTTTGCGTGGCGTGGCAATGATCACCGACGACATTTTGTTCTTTGTGTTAATTTATGTATTTATTCCCCAATGCGTCCATCGTGTCGCAGTTAGCCGCGCCATTAAAGTCGGTTGATTGTTGGTAAAATGCAAACAGTTTAGTTTCTAAAACGGTTATATTAAAGTAATATTGGTTTTAGAAAACACAATCATGAGCACTGGCGGCACTCGTGTATACGTGGGCGGACTCGTGGAAGGCATAAAAAAGGAGGACCTGGAACGAGAGTTTGACAAATACGGGAAACTAAACTCAGTTTGGGTAGCATTAAATCCCCCCGGTTTTGCATTCATAGAATTTGAAAGCTTGCAGGAGGCGGAGGATGCGTGTAGCGCTATGAACGGTTTCGAGATGTTAGGCGCGACGCTCAAAGTAGAAATCTCGAGAAAACGGGATGGGCCCCGCAGAGGGGGCAACTTCCGGGGCGGACGCGGCGGTGGTAACTTCAGGGGCCGCTCGTTCGGCGGGTCTCAGGGAGGACGCTTCAACTCTTATGGCGGCGGGCGACCGTACAACCGCAACGGCGACGGGTACGGCTCCGGTGGCGGTGGCGGCGGCGGCGGCGGCAACTTCAGATCCAGGTCGCCGCTGTCTCGGTATTAATTTAGTTGTTAGCATAATTAGGTTTAGTGTTATCGTAATCTGAAGCCTTCCAAGTGTTAAAATTCAATGAATAAATATTATTGGGGGTTTAATGCTCGGGAGTGTCCCATTAACTGAGGAATTAGAGGTAACAACTTTTTAATTTTCTGTCATTAGATATAATAACTTGATGTACTTGGCATTTTATTATGTCCAATTTTACTGATAGTATTTTGTCAAACATTGTGACATTATTGTTATGATTAATCCATTTTGTGTCTAAAAATGATTGATTAATATTATGCTTGTATTTCAAGTTTTTATATTACTTATGAATAGTTAATTTACTAAGGAATTATTTACTCAATCGCAAGGTATTTTAATCAATATTAATTTGCATTTACTTAGCTAATGCAATTGAAATTATTTGACATGCAATAGATACAAAATGGAATACTGTTTTTTTTTTATGAATGCCTTGTTTTATTAAAGTGTGTTAATACGGCAAGGCATATAAGCAAATATGATTTGTATTTTTACACTTGTATTGTTTGTAGTAATTATTCTATGGTAAATCTATTCTGTACATGATGTACTCATTAGTATTTCAATGTTGTACTTATTGTAGGAATCTTTTAAAATCCTTATCTGTCAAATGTGAAAGTCTACAAGATACTGCTATCAAATCATTCCCTAAATTTGTATTTACATAGGTAATAGATCCTACATCAGTGTTAATGACTGTTCTTATCTCCTGTTTTTGTATGTAGTAAGATTTTTTGTGGATATAGTATTTTGCTTTTGACTTATAAAATATTGAGTCCTGAATGTTCCATACTGTTTAAAATGACTCATGTTTATTTTAATAAATAAATGTATACAAAAATAGCTGTATACAACAGCAATTGCACCGCTTATTCAAAATGAATATTACGGTATTATTCAGAAGCTATGTGCCCTAAATACCAACTGCCATTTTCTTTTGCTAATCAGACTTTGTATGTTTCAGTTCCTTGGACCCTTGATCTCGATTCAAAATAATCGTCGAGACATAATTTCAAGAACAATCTTCAGTTATTATTTAACATTCTACCTAAGTACTCTAATGGTTAAGATTTCCTTACATTATAAATAAACAATTGTGACTGCTTCATTTGTTTTTATTGTCGTCTAATCTTAACTAGTGTAGAGGTTAGGATGATGGAAACACATTTTGATATTGTAAAGTTAAAATCGAATAAATCTACTGGAATCAAACTGTTTTGGATCAATATTTTGAGTACCTTTAGTTGTTAATTTTGGTCTTATTTCAATTGATTGGGCTGAGGTTATTTATTTAAATCAATTAAGAACACGTGTTACTGACGCAGACCGCACGCTAAAACATAACCACAATAACCTCAGCCGCCATTTTGGTATAATTTTACAAAGAATGAGAATATACCCATGACAATTGAAACTAATGGGTTTTTCAAGTTAGGAGCTAGACGAATCCTCTCCATGTAGCGGGCGTTGACCCCTGTCGCCATATATTCGACAACACGTGACTCGCGCTGCCCTTGACGCGGTGTTATTTAATTTATCGCTCTGCACGTGTTTAGTAGCAAAAATATTGGGACGGGTAACCTAACATTTCAAAATGTGATTTTGTCGATACGCTCAGATTCATATTGACATAATGACATCGTTGAGATAAAACCAAAATAGATTGTTATGAAATAAACAGTCGATGTATTAATGATAATTTATTGCTTCGAAAATTATGATGGACTGCTCAGACAAGCCATTAGAAGTTCCATTTTGTTCAAAAAGTTTTTGCCTTCCATTTTTTCTAGTTTAATTTCCTTGAACGCGCCTCCAAGGTTCTCCCACTTTTTGTCTTGCACGAGTTCACTGGAGAAGAAATCTTTTCTAGGCGACTGCGCAATAAATACTTGTATCCCAACTGATGGTTCACATCTTATTGCTAACATTCTATCACCTGAAATAAAAACATAATTATCATTAGTTCTACAATGTAAATTAAAGAATGACGCCGCGTTGTATATTGTAAAAGCTTATACAATTCATATAGACGGGAATGATTCCACTATCAAAAAATTTGGATAAATCAATAGGTTTGCTAATCTGATGCGATAAGACCTAGTAAGTAAGTACCGTCAATGACAATGCCACATGTTGGAACAAATTCTCCCAATGCCCATTACTTTTGGGGGAACACAGTTATTCAGGTGATGTAGGTGTCATTTTAGCTTACCTAATATTAACCAGGTAATTCAAATGCTCGTTTTGAGTTTACTATAAAAATACTAATAAACTGTTAACAGGAAAAATAAATGAAATAATTCATAACCATGATTTTTCCTTGGCAAATTAAATATTATTTATTTTCAATTAAAGCTCGATTTACAACGTTGGCAATTGCTAATAGAAATTGGTAAAGATTTACAATTATCATTTTTATGTACCAAATAACGACAAGATAATATTATACTAATCTTGTAACTAAAATAGATCCAAACATGCATAATTTGTGAAAACCTACCGTTAGGCGAGGCTAGGAGGCACGACGAGGCGTTCCCTAAAGGTTCTACGGGACCGGAGCCCAAATGCGAACTACTGGCCAACAGCTGCCAGCCCATACACCGGCCCACAGCTTGCACTGCGGTCATCTGATGCTGGTAGATCTAGCAAATAACACAAATATATTATAAAGATTAGAAACAGGCAACATTAGTTTTCGTTGTTTAACTATATGGTATAAAACCTGTAAAGAATGCGTAAACTGTTAGTAAGGGAGGTCGGCCACGGCGACTTTTTATGGCGGTTCTGTTATGCGTTTGCATCGCGTTTTGGTCGCGTTTGCATCGCGTTTTGGTCGCGTTTGCATCGCGTTTTGGTCGCGTTTACCACGCGCGTCATCTTGCAACTGTGGCGTTCATATTGGTTATGGTCCACCCTAAGGGAAATATGCAAATATTTTAATTTAATCTATTAGCTCAGTCCTGTATTCATGAAGGTATATACTGAGGCGCAAATAGTTTACCGAAGCGACAATTCACCGTGCTTATTTACGTACGTACCAAGAAGTTACAGGGAGTATCTATATTAGATACTAATTTCATTCTTGGGTCACGTCTGACTTATTTTTAATTATTATAACACATTTCGGAAACAATCCAGTACATCATGTCAACCATGTATGTAACCTCAACTAGATAACAGACACACACACTGACTGATCCCTGTTATCCCCGAAGTGGTAGGCAGAGGCGCAACTAGTAGGTACACCCATTTCTCGTCCCATTATGTGATAAGGGACGAGCCTATCGCCATAACTATGTAATATACAACAAACATACTTGACAATAAATGAGATCCCGTAACTCCTGCAGCTCGTAGGACAGATGGCGCACTTTCCCGTCGCGGCAGATGCACTTGAGCGTCTTCTCCCCAACGTGTACCACTAACGACGTGCGGCACACCGCGTCGTAACTGAAATTAACAAACTATTTACTAACATGCTTGTGTTGAAGTCTATAATAGTTTCGTCCACAGAATGTATGAACAGACTTGACTAAACTAAAACTAAGTTTAGACTAGCAGGCTCTCGCAGAATTATATTGCGAAAGAACTGCCAGATGCGTTTACACTAGCGAGAATATTTTAATGCGACTCGCCGCAAATCCTGCAAAATTTGCACAGGTTAGTTTGCTGTGAATGTTTACACGGTAAGCATCGCTTGGGGAAGACAACTTCTGCAAGTTTTCTTGCTAATCTAATCTTAATTTTGTTCCACATAAAACTGTTTGTGAATTAACAGCTGAGGACCAAAATGCCGAATATTTGAGGCGACGTAAAGCTTGCGCTATTTATTCTACCGCCAACGCCCAAAGCATTACACCTTGAAACATGGATTTTATTTATAATCAGCTACAAATTAAAAGCTGCAATCACGAAGATTTTACTTATTTATCTTTATAAAACAAGATTACTGGAATCTATTCGATGGATATCCATCTTCACGCACTTATCCCAAAGCGGCAGGCAGTGTCCATAGATCAATGGTTTTACGTACCCGTGTGCCATAATGTTAATCTTCACACAAGACTGCGTTGGACTGTTCAAAGCGTTCCAATGAGAGACGATCAGCGGGTCCTTTACCTTGACAAAAAAAATAATGATATTTTGTTATGTTTTTAATATAATATTAAAAAGTAATGCAATAATGTACATAATAATTATTTCGATTTGAAAGTAAGGGACTAAATACCGAAACTTAAAACAAATAATATTAGGATCACACAAACATCAGACACTATGAGGCCCTGCAGAAAATAGGAATTACACCTGCAACTTCTTTTTTAATAACCGAATACGACTTAATCGATAGATAATATAATATTGACTGCCTCGGTGGCGTAGTTGTATTGCGTACGCGTTACGAGTACGATTTGCGCTCAGAGGTCCTGGGTTCGAATCCTGGGTCGGGCCAAAAACATTGTGACTGGGTTTTTCTATCTTAAAAATTACTCAGTCGCAGCTCGGAGTCAGGAAGTTGGCGGTGTGATACCCCCGTGCCTCGGAAAGCACGTAAAGCCGTTGGTCCTGCGCCTGATCTCTCTCCGGTCATGTCGGATTGCCGTCTCACCGGACTATGAGAGTGAAGGAATAGTGAGTGCACTTGTGTATTGCGCACACACTTGTGCACTATAATATCTCCTGCGTACCTGGCTGATCTCCGTTGAGATTGGCCGCCGTGGCCGAAATCGGCTAGGAAAGGATTATTATTATAATATAATATCATCAAATCTGCACAAATACAAATCATTGCCATCTTCAAAAGGTGTTTGACATTCAGACGTACTGTTGAAAATAGCATATTTTTTAATTCACTCATAATCACTCCGAATGGTGCAATTTTATCGACTAATGAAAATAGTTATTGGTTACCTCCTTGGCGATAGTATCGAGAACGTATTCACTACGACGGCGCATGAAGAAATGCTGCGCTTGTTGTATGATCTGCTCGAGCAGCGACTGTTCTTTGCTCATGTCTAACAACTCGTAGCGATCCGCTGCCATCGGTCCTGGTACATAACGTAAAAAATTAAGTTCTCAAAGGATATGCTTTTTGTATGGGTACTGGGCCTCAAAATCTAACCTAACCTAACCTAACCAGGGTCAAAATTTAGGGATATTAAAGGAGGAAAATATGGATCTTGAATCCATTAAAAAAATATTTTTGGACCCCTCCGTTTATAACTAACTTTTTTAAACACGTTCACATTAATTGTCAAATATATATAAGTTGTTCAAATTACATAAATCTCAACATCGGAGGTCTTCAAAATGAAACAATTCATTGTAAAAGGCTAGTTTTAGGAGTTCTATCCAAATATATATAAACTATCTTGGTTGGAATTTTAGGCCCGTTTTCGGACATGTCCTTTATTTAGTAATAAAACGATAGGCTCTTTTTATCAAATCTTAAAACTTTACTATGCAAGCTTTGTATAAAAATGTTATGACTTTCTGAATATGAGCATACTATTATCGTATTCGAAATAAAAAAATCCTGATCGCTAACTCCAGATCAATCACAAAAATAAACCAATCATAATAAATATTAGTGTTGTCAAACTTTATTACTGGTTCACAATCAATCCATAGACATCAATCACGATTGCTTATTACTTTCAGCTGTTAAACACAATATAGTTTTTTTTTTACCTAACTTTAAGGAGCTTTCTCGAATGACATGACTCATGACTCTGTCGCTCCATACATTCACTTTAATATACATAATAAGTACACATTTGCCCTAATACACTTAAAATATTTTTTTACCAGTATAACCCCCTCTGACTAGGAGCCGACAACACGGGCGTAGCTATAGCTTTCACATCCTACGATATAAAAATTTCAGTGGCGTGTGTTCTTGCCTTGCATGACACCGTACACCCACCCCGTGACGTAATGTCCGGATCCCCAAAATGTCAGCGGTCAGTGGCGTAGCGTGGTTTAAGTGTAAGCTAAGAGGGGGGTCCGGACCCCCTGAACCCCCTCCCTTATATATGCCCATGGCCGACAACATACTATTGAAATCCCTGATATTGGATAAATATGTATTGTTTAGCAGTCACAATAGTTTACCTGCAAGACACCGTCGTTTTGAAGGTCCTAGAGGTCCAGTGGCCGGGTGGGGGAATGGATGGTGAGTGTTCGAATGATGCACAGCTCTTAATAACTGGTGTAATGAGTGCTCTAACACATGGTCGTGGTCGGATTTGCCCGCTGTACCTTCTGGCTGCAAATGAAATGAGTGTGTATTTTAATTGTGATGACAACTTAAAAAAGATACTTTTGCCAAGATTATTAGAGTTGTATACAAACAGTATAGAATAATGTCATTAATTTAATTGCAAATGCTTTTAAATAAATAAAACATTCAATTCCAATACAATTAAAACTGACTTCCAAAAGGAGGAGGTTATCAATTTGTGTGTTCGTATTTTTTTTCCTATCTCAGGAGGCAAATACAAAAAGGTTGAGGATGTCTGGTCTAGCTGAAGAATACTTAATGTACAGTCAGCTGCAAAAGTAGCTGAACGAATTCATAAATTCAATTCGCCTTTAAACTTTTTTGTCCTTATCAACAATCGTCTTTTCTGCACTAAAATAAACTTCAATGTGTTTACTTAATTTTTTATTAAGAAAAATGAAGACAATATGTAGAAGCATTTTGAAGTTTTGAATTTGTTCAACTACTTTTGCAGTTGACTGTACCACTGTAAAGGTAACCCATCATAGGGCAGGAACACTGTTAGTGTATGTTAAGCCTTATGAGTGTATATTTTTCACCACTATCTATTTGCAGATACAAAAGGTATTATCAACATTGAAAGTGTTCAAATAAAATTATTTTTTACCTTGACACCATCTACATTAGTGTTGCTGCTGTTTTGACCGTTGTTGTGGCAAAGGCCGATTAACAACTGGATGCCAGGTAACACCTGGAATAAATAATGTATGAAAATGTGTGGTATAACGAGATAGTTTAGCTTAGTTCAATTACATGAGAAAAAAATATCTATGCAGATGTTTTTACAAAATGTTTTTTTTTAATACAAAATTTGACAGTGCCATTCGCTGCATGGGAATTTCTTGTGTTATATTATCGAAATGTTAGTTATAGTATTCTCTCAAAATATGCTATCTCTATCTGTGGTGGCTCGTGATTGGCTTATTGTACCTATTTATTTTTTATTTTCGATTATTGTTATAGTTAGCTGTGAGCCACCCAAATAAACTAAAATAAAATATGCAACATCAACTACATTTGCAATGCAATTATATGCAATCAGCCCTGAATTATATCCTAGCCACTGCTGAGCACGGGCCTCCTCTACTACAGAGAGAGATTAGGCCTTAGTCCACCACGCTGACCTAGTGCGTGTTGGTAGATTTCACATACCCTCGAAATTCTTAGGGAGAATTCCCAGGTACGTAGATTTCCTCAGAGTGTTTTCCTTCACCGTTAAAGCGAACAATAATTGATAAACAATACACACATAACTTCGAAAAGTCAGAAGAGTGTGCCTTACTACATTTACTTGTATAATATATCTGAATAACTTACGGTAGCCATGATCTGATTCCCGACAACCATGTGCGGTATAGAGGCATCAAGCTGCACCGCCTCTGCCGCTAGCCTGGCAAACAGCTCCTTACAGAACAACACATTCTGTGCAGCTTCTAACTTCTGCTGCCAGTGGAGCTCTGCCCCATCCCCTGGGAGTGTTCCGGGGCAGTTGATCGCAGAGGAACTTAACGTTGCTGTCACTACGTCTTCTTGTTCTGTGGAAGATTTTGTTAATTTTACATAGATATATTATGTAGGATGACGCATTTTCCCTTTACACGGGTAAGCAGAAGTGTAATATTGATACATGCTTTAATTACCGATTAAAAGGAACAAATTTACTATGCAAATGTAGAATTGCAACTCTTGTTATTTGTATACAGATGGTGACGTTATTCCATAAGTCTACTTAATCATAATTTGAAAAAGTGTGATCTCTATAAGTTATATTGATAGTGAATGTATACCTTTCTGGCAGAGTACGGAGATAAAAGCTACGCCTTGTAATTCAGGAGGGACGGTGACGCGCAGCGCAGAGGGCGTGGGCCCTCCGGTGTTCAGGCTCATTGCTTGTGCTATTTGCTCTTCAGGGGCTTTGGTCACCTACGGTAAATATTATAAATTATTATGAAATTGGACCAAAAGTTGGTGAATTTGTTCCTTTTATTGCTCCACAGTGTCCACAGTTTTTATTGCTATATGAATTTGTGGCTTTTCAGTTTCAATATCAGTAAAATAATTGTAAAGGTTTTGGTAGGAAAAGTAACATTAATTTAGAGGTTTAATCTTACTTATATTATAAATGCGAAAGTGTGAAAATGTGTGTATATTTGTTAGAAGTAAATGCAGAAACTAAATGGGTTTGGATGAAATGTGGCACATAGAGATAATCCAGAACATGATCAAAATTTATGTGATAACGTTGGTTACTTTTTATCCCGTTAATTTGCTCCCATGGAAAATAATGTGCATTTTAAATTTGATTCATTAATTCGGCTTCATACTGTGTTTTAGGGACTTTTGTACGGGAAATGGCCTTTCACGCAGGCGAAGCCGGGAGCAACACCTAGTAATTTATAAAAATGGCAATACCCCAAAGTATACCTAATTATTTCTAATAATCTTTCTTCTTCTGCTTTTTTAAAAATGGCTCCACCGTTTCATCTGTGATTTTGCCAATGTCAAGTGGGTAGATGTTAAAATAATATAACTTTTTTAGAATAACTTTCGACCCTAGGTAAAACAAGAAACGATGGCAGCAAAGAGCATTCTAGTAATCTTTCAGTAATCACAGCTCAATGTTACCTCAAAAACACCAGTCTGGTTGAACTTAGAGCCGGCTGTCCTGTAACTTAAGTCTCCAATGATGGTATTGGAAACTTTCTTCAGCCGCCAGTTCTGCCTCAATCTAAGCAGGTCTATATGGAAGTCGGGCATGTTGCGCGTCATGCGCATGGTTTCACTGGCACGGAGCCGCTCTACACCAGCCAGCAAAACCGCTGCAGCAGCTGCCAGGGCTTTCTTACGGCCGTACACTTGCACCATCTGACGGCTTTCCACTGGTTCTGGTTGGACTGGGTCTAAAACCTGTGAATGGTTTGAAATACATTCAAAATAGGTTATAACGCTATAGGTATAGGGAGCCTTTTGTCAAAAGGACAAGCTTTAAAGAGAACTCCTGTGGAAGAGTTAAAGCTAAAAAAATATTAAAAAAAAAATGTTCTCTCTTTTTAGTAAATAACGGGTTTATGATTGATTTTTATTGATAACGCTGTAGCGGGGATCACTTAATCTAGATGCTATAAGCAGTAGTTGTTATAAGCTACACACTTATCTTATGTATTTGCTCATGTAGTATGATTTAAGGTATGTGGGAAAATATTGTATGATTCGAAATATATGTTTGAGGTTTGGCTGTTGTAAGACTGATAGTCTGAAGACTGTAGGGTAGGTGTATATTTTAGGTCCTAATATTATTATACCACTGCCCCCTTATTCTCTATGACAGCTCGTAATGTGACTGTGTTCGTCTAATTGGAGTTAAATCATATTCTGTTTGCCAATTTCTATAGTGATAAACGCGATGAGTTACGTTAGGAGCAGTGAAAACAATGTATGTAATAGAGAATAAGGGGGCGGATTATAATATGACTCTTTGTTGAGAACAATAAAGTAGTTGAGATTCCTATACTTTTAAACACATATCTGATAGATTTGATCACCATGCCGCAATTTATACATTTAGAAGTATTGTGACTAAAATTTTTACTAATACAAAACTAATATTTATTGAGAAGTCAAAATTCAATGTGAGTTGTTTGTTTTAATATTTGAGTTGTAGTCAAATCAAAGGCATAGCTTCAAAAGTGAACAGTACCAGAGTACTCACCATATACCTCTTCTCTTTGGCAATGTTTAGCACATCGGCCAGCACGCACACCTCAGTGAGAGCATTCCGCAGCTTGTTCCTCACAGAGTCCCATGGCCACAGGCTGGACTGGTACCCAGGATCCTTATCATCATCAGATTTAGACTCTGAGCTACTTTCACCCTCTTTCTTGATGTTGCAGAATTCATCGTCAGTTTTGGAGAAGTCTATCTTTTGGGCGAGCCTTGCTAGGTTCTCTGACATAGACAGTGGCCTGAAAAAAAATGTATGAGGTCTTAGTTCTTTGGTTATTATTTAATAGAACGAACATGTCATACAATTAGTTTATGTGTTAGCACTATTAGGCTTTTCACAAAACCAAAGCCTAGGTATAAAGCTGTCTATCTATACTTAATATTATAAAGCTAAAGAGTTTGTTTGTTTGAACGCGTTAATATCAGGAACTACTGGACCGATTTTGGAAATTCTTTCACTAATAGGAAGCTACATTACTCCTGAGTGCTATAGGTTACTTTTTATCACGGAAAAACTTTTCCACGCGGGCGGAGCCGCGCGCATTGCTAGTCACTTATAAAATGAGAATTCTTAGCAAATATTGATATGTTATGGTAGTAGTAATTTTATACTTACGCTTGGTATATCTCCTGTCCATCGTAAGTGATTTCCTGTATTTGGTTTTCAATAGGTGCTTCAATTGATATATTCACGGAATTTGCCATGTTTACTTATTTGTTTGAAGTTTTATTAGTAATTTAACATTTTAAGTTACTCTTAACCTATTGTGTTCGTATAAATAAATATACCAAGTAATATTAATTTTTATGGTTCGGTTAGGTTTATTTATTCTTTAAACGTTATATTATGTTTATACATTTCATAAATAAATATTTTATCGATAATAAATAAATAAATTCAACACGAATCGTTCGTGACAACCAGACACAGTGTTGCCGTTTGGCGAGAAAAAAAAGCACTAGACTCTTTCAAAAACGCACTAAATCTTGTGAAAATCTGGCTAAATAGCGCTAAACAATTTTTTACTTTATTTTTCGTGGGGGGGGGGGGGGGGGGGTGCTAGCGTGAGCAGTGCTGCCGTTTGACGAAAAAAAGCACTAGACTCTTATAAAAAACGCGCTAAATCTTGTGAAAATCTGGCTAAGTGAGCAGTGTAAATCACTAGACCCATATTAAAAAAGCGCCAGTTTCCACCAAATTTGCGCGTACTTATCACATAAAGACCCTTAAAAAGCACTAGATCTAGCGCGAAAAGCGCTAAAACGGCAACACCGCAACCAGAGTGACAACCTAGTTTTTTTGCCCCTGGCAGTGTTGCCAGATGTATGACGGTTGAAGTCGCCGAAAAATCATTATGAAGTCGCCGCATCGTATATGGAGAGGCGAAGGAGCAAAAAAAATAAAAAGGTCCCCAATTCCAATTTCAGTCCTGTTTTGTACTCTCAAACTTAAAAATATCCTCAAATCCGATAAAAACAAGGTTTATAACACAAATTTTCCAAAGTAGCCCAAATTGGCGACTGAGTGCCATTTGCGTAGCCTAAACGGCGACCAGTCACCATTCACAATTTTTGGTCGCCCCGACACCCTCCGAGGTAGCCTAAATGGCGAAAAGTATTATATGTGGTATTATAATTGATTATAATTCTCTTTGGTGACAACTGACAAGCACAGAGTTGCCAACAGCCAAATAAATGAAGTGTAAAGAAGTACTCAAATAAATCAATACATAGATTATTATTAGTACTGTCAACTGTGCCACCAATAAAAAATTCTCGATTCCCCTCGTCACTGTTGTCAATTCCCCAAAATTTCCCCGCTTCTTTTTGATTCACGGCCCGGCCGTTGTCATAATCCTTCCTCTTGAGGAACAAAGGGCTCTTTATGCAACTTATAAAATGCGTGAAATAAAACATGACTCTTTTAGTCTAGTCCACAAGTTCAAAAACTTGAAAAATAGAGATAAAGGTCCCAAAAATATGAGCGATAGCTCATTGGATTCGGAATCATCTCTAGAAAAATGTTTATGAAGGATTTTGGTGCAGGTAAAAAACTGCAATTGTTATTAACAAAATAAGATGAAAAAAAAAATTATATTTAGTTTAGTTTTAGTTTAGTTTTTCGTTCATAACTCGAAAAATATTAATATTTAAGGATTTTTGAAAAAAGCTCGTTAAAGAGGTGGAAATTTCCGATGAAAAAGTCCATACTCCCGGAACTCTATCTCTATTATTTATAATTTTAATTTGACGTTGAAAATAGGGCCCCGCGCGGCTGTTACGGCATGCACGCGCCGTTTTTTAAAATAACATTTTATGTTATAAAAAAACATTTTATCTTTTTATTTTTAGGACCTTTATCTGTATTTTTCACGTTTTTGAACTTGAGGACTAGACTATTAAAATTACCTTTTTTTGGTCTGGACGGAAAATGGTGGGGTTCGTGCCACCCCTTAAATAACGGATTAATGATAACAAATGGATGCGTTCGGAAATGCAAAATCGTGTTCAAATAACAGTTCAGCAGGCATTTGAGTGGTGTTCCCATTCCATTGCCAAATTATTAGTAGTGTCGAGCTGTATTTGCCAAGTGAGAACATGATTTTTTAGTTATAAGTATTACACGACATAAAATAGTTTTGCTGAACGAAAAAATTGGTCTACATGCCCCGATTTTTGTCATTCTCCGCGCCAACCATAAATTTCCCGCAAATCAGGGATTTTCCCCGCGAGTGGCAGCACTGCAACTATCAACGAGTTCGAGTTGCAACTTTTAACTGTGAGTTTTGGCGTAGCACAGCAACAAAGTGCTTGTAGCCATAAAAAAAGAAAAAAACTGTGAGTTGTAACTGGTTGTAACCATAAGCTTCTTGGTTGTAACTCACTTGTAACTACCAACTCTTTGCTACCAAAACACACGAGTACTCACTGCACTTTCGACATTGGCAGAATTGTCGACAACGGCACAAATTGCGATTCATTAAAAAAAGTATAAAAATGAACCATAGTTACAACTTGCAGTAAATTGTTGGGTCAATTATAATTATAATTGTAAAGGAATCGTGCTTATTGCATAAACTAATATTTATTGTAAAAGCCCATTTCGGAAAGGTTAAGAAATATTATGTTTAATTTTTTCGATTTGCTGGGGCACCACTTTAATAATATTAAACACTTGACCGTTATTTGAAGCTTACTAGATTGAGATAGGCACTTCCTGTTTTCCGTTTCCTCTACCTTCCTTTTCATTTTATCTATCTGTCTCGCTCGCACATCCGTTCTCCCACCAGGCCACCGCCCCACCAAAGGTGTGCCCAGTGGTGGTCGGTGTTCTAGGAATCATTGGCGTCAAGTTTTCCGTTGAGTGCAATCGTCTACTAAAACACGGTGCAGTTTCAATATACAAAGTGAAATAAGTAATAAAAGTGTTTACTGCAGTGTTTTAGTGACTTCTTTCGGTCTAAACCGTAAGTAAGAAAACTTGCATAAATTATACCTTTCCTTATACTTTTTCATATATTACTATTTTAAAAAAAGAAATAATTATAACGGTGTTACCGTTCGTTTTCAAATATATTATTTTATTCTTTAGGAAAAGTGCTGTACTACTAAGTATTAGTACTCACTAGTCTTTGATTAAGATGGATCTTTGGTAGTATAGTGGTCAATATCCCTGCGCGGGAAACCGGGGTTCGATTCCCGCCGGAGAACCACATTGCGTCGTCATTAAACAAAGAGTAGGTCGTCCTTTCCTAGTGACGATAGTAGTTATAATACTGATTCCAACGATCCAAGATCCTCGTCAGCACCGCTATAGTAGAGAACGGCGGGGTAAAACGAATGCAATCGCTTTTATGTCTGTAATACAGGCTGCCCTAGCAGCAGCCAGAAATACCTACTTGTTGTAGCCCAACAGGAGTTGAATAACACTGATGAGGACATATTATTGGATCAGGATTGTAGATTATTATATTATGATTATGAGCCGGACGGCGTAAAATCTAGCGACCTTAATTAATTTAAGTTTGAAATTCAGGTTAAATTAAAGGATCCTTCTAGCTTCTGAAGAATCCTGAATGTTACTTTAAGCTGCTAAAATTTTAGCATTCCGACAAATGTGAGTGGTCTGAGGTTAAGTACGTAGAGGCGCAAATCATATAATACACAACGGTATTTAGCTTATGCTGATAAAGCTTACGGTGCTCTGACAATTTGCATACTTAAGCAACAAGAAGTCTTACAGATTAAGAATTTAGAATTTGACTGATCTCATCACATGGTCTCGTCACTCCGACAATATAGTACCAGAGCAGTTACATAACAAGATAGTTAAGCTATTTTCGGAAGGGGAATATCAAAAGGTTCCTCCCGACTTCCTACAACTGATCTTTGACCACCATGCACATTATTCTTAGAAAGGGTAAATAAAGACAATCACTACCCCTCGCAGGGGTCGGTAAATTGTTTCAGTGCCCTCGCAGGGTGCGTTTCATGCATGTTGTACAACGCCATGCACACAACTCTCGTAGAGTTGTGGTCGTAGAAATGGAGGTTTTATAAAGACGGTTTTTACCTCCAAATAAAGGCAGTGGCTATAAACCTGTTTCACAAACACTGGGTTAATATTACCAATCACTACCCCTCGCAGGGGTCGGTAAATTGTTTCAGTGCCCTCGCAGGGTGCGTTTCATGCATGTTGTACAACGCCATGCACACAACTCTCGCAGAGTTGTGGTCTTAGAAATGGAGGTTTTATAAAGACGGTTTTTTACCTCCAAATAAAGGCAGTGGCTATAAACCTGTTTCGCAAACAGTGGGTTAATATTACCAATCACAACCCCTCGCAGGAGTCAGCAAAATTTTTTTTTTTTTTTTCGTACCCTCGTAGGGTGCACATCATGCATGTTATACTGCGCCATGCACACACTCCTGCAGAGTTGTAGTCATAACCACTCCACTTTTATCTGTAAACATTACCGACGCCCACAAGGTAACGGTAATAACAATAGTGGTCAATGTGGTGATAGACATAATACACATGGATTCATTTGTCCACGTGGTGGTAAACAGTGACAAGAGCCGGTCAAGAATACTAAGAAGCCCAACACGGCCCACGACTACCAAGCGGTAAAAGAGAGGGGTTTCTGCCTACTTCAAAGCGGGCCAGTTGAAGTGTTTTGTCGATCGATGGAAGTAGCTGAGAGCGTCAGACACCTTGCTGCGCATAATAACAGGCTATCGCATACCTTTTCTGAGAAAAAACCCCCTTTTGCTCTACCTAATTTACGGAAGCCATTTGTAACAGTGGAATCTCTAGAAATGTGTGCATTTATTACGGAGATGTTATTTAAAAGTGTTCTGATGATTGTCACTGGTCTCCAACCTTTACATCGACAATGTCTCTGATTCCCAAGAACGAGGGCAGTAATCGACAAATTGTCAATGTTAAACAATTGTGTTTACACGGAACCCTTCAGGTTGATAAACATATGTAGTGTCTCAGACTTCCTATAACCAGGCGACTGGCTTTGTAAAGTAGATCTTTCCCAGGCCTATTTCTACCAGCCTATCTCCCTATCACGTTGGGTTTTCTGCGATTTATTTACCGCGGAAATGACTGAAAATGACCTGCCTGCCGTTTGGACTCTGCAGCCAAAGGTTTTGCGTCTTTAATCAATGGGTGGCACACACCTTAAGACTTGAACGTGTTCGAATACTTGTTTCTTTCCAAAGTATGCTATTCTATTAAGATTTGCAAATTCTTCGAGTCCACACCCAAAAGTGTTAGACCGTTTACATTTATTAGGTTGGCGAACGAATTCACAAAAGTTAGTCACGTCCACCTGCAAAAGTCTTATATTTCTATGAGTTTTGTGGTATCCATGGTTGAACAAGCAATCATTGCCACCGGAAAAGATCTTCCTCGTAACACAAAAAGTACTGGATTTACTGCGAAAGGCCACGATATCAGTAAAGCAACTACATAGTCTGGTTGGGCTTCTAAAATTTGCCAGTGTTAACTGTCCCTCAGAGCAGGCTTAATTTTCGAAACATTCGTATCTTTTTGAACAAACTCTTTAAATAAGCTCCTGGCTGTACCTATGTTCTAACCATGGAGGTGCGCGAGTTATTAAAATGGGGGCATCCAAATTGCCATGTGTCTTCTCGGTTCCATTATCAACCACCGTTGACCACATAATTTTCCGCCAGAGGCGCCTCCGGTATAGCGTGGGGAGCTCAGCTCGACAGCCGCCCAATGTCGGGCTTATGGATCAAACAAGAACGACATCTCCATTGCAATCAATGCGCTGCTCACAATACTGAAGGTCATAAGTTAACAAGACCAATATCTGAGCGTACCCAAGGTTCTAGTACAATGCGACAACAAGACGTAGCATTATTGTGAAACGAGGGGGGGGGGGGGGACCAAGTCTTACCCTTAGACCCTCGATTCAGTTAATCAAAGAACTGTTTCATATTCTGGACAACTTCCAGATCATTCTCGAAATTTAATACATTCCAGGAATGTACAACAGTCACGCAGACCAATTGTCGCCTTGTCGACGTGCCCCAGGCTGGCATCTATTTCAGTGTAGAGAAAATATCGAAAAGTTTGGGCTTTCCGTGATAGATCTATTTGCGTCAGAACGAGCGAAGGTGGTAAGCAACTATGTATCTTTGCACCTGAACGACGTTCGCGCGATTTACCACGATGCATTCTCCAGAAACTGGATTTACCCACGAGTCTGACTATTTCCATCCCTAGTGTTACAGCACCTCAATTCAGAATCTGATATTGTCCTCCTGGTTATACCGAGGTGGGACAGAGTATTCTGGAGATAAGACCCAAGAACCCGAGCGCTGGCGCCCCGGATCACGATCAAGGAACCTTAGTTACACCTGATAGACAGTGACCGACTTCCCACCCCCCCAAAATTCAAGCGATGACATTGAAAGTATGGAAATGTGGGGGTAGTCATGGAATTTAATCCTTCAACGCCCGCGATGGACACCGGTGTCCATTAATATAAGGAAATTAGCTTATAGCTATATATAAGCGGGCGTTGACGGGTAGATTAAAGTTCAAATAGAACTTTTATAATCTTCTGGCGTCCTTCTACCAAAAAGATAATATGAAGTTGTATGGTCTCGAGGGCTGAACTGAACTAAAAAACATAAAGTAGAGCCTTTAGAACCCACGGGTCGAAGTTTAGCACGTTTTGTTGTAAATGGATTTGCTTACAACATTATTTTGTTACACAAGTCTGCATTCTGCACGCTGAATTATTATAACAATGGTGGTAGTCCAAGTTCGCACGCCTTCGTCCAACATATCCTGAACTCTAATCTATGATATGGAACGTAGATAAGTTAGTTACGCTTTTGAATAGTCTTGACAATGAAAATGCTGTATTTGCGACACGCAGACAACTACAACGCTATTACTTCTTTGCTCCGGCAGAAGAGTTCACGATTTGACATTGTTTGCAGTCTAATCCAAACAATTGTCTGTAGATTGTAAAAATTTGATCCTATGGCCCATGTATGGCTCAATAGCAGATACTGCTACTTATAGACAATCAGGCGCGAAATTGTCTCCTAACCTAACTAAGAACAAGAATATGGACCCAGTATTCTGGGTAAAACGTAGGTACTATATTTATTTTGGAAGAAAAGCGTAGATTGGGAAACTGTACTAATTTATTTATTAATATTAGAGGTTCACCAAAGCCTGTCTCCCGTACAGTTATAGCCGGCTAGGTAAAATCCATATTGTTAGAAACGGAGTAGTGAATTCTTTAGGGAGCATACGATCGGCTTCCAAAAACTGGATTCATAATTTGTCCTTCAGGTGAGATTCTTGCAAAGGTCTCTACTGGAGACCACAAAATACATTCACCTGTTTCTAACGTAAGGAAGTAATATCTAAAAAATAATAGTAGCTGTGAAATCGTTAATTTGTTTAAAGCAGCTGATTATATTCGAGTATATGTCTGTATAGGTACTCGTAACATTTTATACATACGAATATCATAGTCCATACAATACCATTTTGGATGCGTATTTACATTTGTAAGTAATCCTTTTTCTCGCACATATGGATTATTAAACTAATCTAATGTATACTTGGCATAACATATTTTCTTTCAAAATAGGATCATCATCAATATTTCATCACATTGGCGTCATGCCCCACCAGGCGATAACAGACACGTCTCAATCTAGTAAGCTTCAAATAACGGTCAAGTGTTTAATAGAGGTGTTTTACCTGAAAATAAAACACATATTAAATACTTACCTTATTTGAAGCTTACATTTCAATTTCTGCCTGGTAGATTATCGACTCAATGATTCCTAGAACACCGACCACCACTGGGCACACCTTTGGTGGGGCGGTGGCCTGGTGGGAGAACGGATGTGCGAGCGAGACAGATAGATAAAATGAAAAGGAAGGTAGAGGAAACGGAAAACAGGAAGTGCCTATCTCAATCTAGTAAGCTTCAAATAAGGTAAGTATTTAATATGTGTTTTATTTTCAGGTAAAACACCTCTATTAAATCGACATTTTACCTACAAATAGTCTGTACCCAAATTGGATAAATTTCTCAATTTTTCATTTTTTTCATAGTGATAAGTAAGTTATTCGCGATAGTCCGTAAGGGTAGATAACATCGCTTTTTGAGAAGCTGATTGTGTACTTACTATGTAAGTAACAGACTAATGTAAATTGTAAATATTTGTAAAGTCGCATCACTATATTTTGATCACGACGCCCCAACCAATGGTTGTCATGTAAAATCCTATCGACGTTTCTTGTGAAATTACACTTGTAAAACACGAATAGGATTCGAAATGGAAGTTGATCATTAGAATGCTAATTCAATTCAGTGCTTGTTGTACTGTAATTACGACAATGGTCTTTATGTACTAGTTGCAGTAAGTGAGAAAATTCCAAAATGACCGACCGTACTATAGCGGTAAGTGACTCTCAAGTGGTAAATAGTATTTTTGTATTACTCCGAAATGAAAACTCGACCAGCTTACGTCGTGAAAGCTAACTTTTATCGGTTGATGTTTTGGCAAAATATTCATTGAAAAGCAAAATGTCTGTTTTATGATGATAACTAAATATATTACATGATACTTGGTGACAATCGCACAGTATGAAGACGAAGTCAATTCTCAGGATAAAGTAAATATGTAATTTTTTTTGCTAGATGTGTAGTTTATTTTTCAATTATTATATTGTTACAATCATTAGCCTGTTTTTATTTTTTAAATAAAAAAAATAAAATTAGAATTTAGAATAGTAACACTCCATACACATATCTGCATTGGTCTGTTTTTTTAAGCTTGGTATTTTTTTTATGCCCATGTAATTTAATTTGAATTTGTTTTTTCAGTCTCGTCCCAGTCTAGACCAAGTGACAGCTATAGTGGATTTTATGGAGAAGCACCCTGCCCTTGCGTTGGGCCAGTTGAGAGGTCTGGAAGGGCGAGATGAGAGCAAGAAACTGTGGCTGAAACTGACACGAATAGTGAACAATATCACTGGTCCCACTAGACCTATGAAATCTTGGATTAAGGTGATTTAAGATTTATTTAAAATTTTCTTTTTTTATTTGGATTGATGAACAGTAGCACAAGTATGTTAATACAAAATTAAATATAAATAGTTAAGGTAACTGTGACATCCACATTATTGACCAAAGATTTGATGAGTAATAAAGTCAACTGAAAGTAGATGGTTCAGATCCTATGCTAAGGCACAAAATCATATGTATACAGGAACATCAATAAACTTGTAGCTTGAGGATCTAACACAAATATTTTGTTTCTAATAATCTAAAGTGACCACATTTAAAACAAGTTAAGTAACATTCATATTGGTGGTTGGCGGGCTATTTGACTTAAGCAACATTTTTTTCGAAATTTTTTAACTTTGTTAAAAATACAGAGCAAAATGTACTGATTCCAAATATCCAAAACACTCAATGTCGCAAAAAATTACACTTAATAAAATTAACCCAGGAACCGTCAATATAATAAATATTGCATGCTACAAACAAAAAACTAACCCTTAACTTTTTAAATCATGTACATTTAAAATAACAAAGTATAGGACTTGTACACACATATTTCTCATGTTCCTGATTTCAATGAATTGGTTTATAACTTTTGAATACAATTTTTTACAGTATTGGGCTGATAAGAAGTCCACAGTGAGATCAAAAGTACAGGGTTGTGGAGGCGATCCAAATAGCTTGTGTTCCAACATTGAGAAGAAGATATGGGATTTATTCTTAGCTAATGATAATAGTAGTGAGTATGGTTTGCTTCTAAGTATGATTTGATATAAAGCTAATATTAATATTTATAGATGTTCTAAACTGTACTCTCTATGCCTGTTGACACCACTTTTTCTTATGAAAATAATAACGATAAAATTTCATAATTTTTACTTTTCTATGCCTTGGTATTGCAAATATAAAGTTTTTTTTTATTTACTTGCTAACATCTCACCTCTGACAGGCAAGCATTTACAGCTAAAATAGTTACTGCTGTTCCTTTATGAAATAAATTATTTTGTACTTACCCACCATACTCATGAAGTTTTTTTGTATTTATATAATATTTATGTATTCACAGAAAGCCGTGGTGCGGTCAAGCAAGAATCTCATTATATGGAAGACAGCTTTTTCAATGAGGACAGTATGGATCAGAATCATGTGGAAACAGAACCTGTGTTGGCTTTCGAAGAGCCTGCAGCTGACATGGAGGAGAAGCATGTGGCGCTGATGGAGAAACTGGTATCACATTTAGGTTTTTTTTCCAGATCAGATAAATAATGTCATAAACAATTATTGCTATGTGCCTCCATAATCTAGCGCAAATTACATACTTCCTTCTGCAATATGTTTTTTGTTGAAATACCACATCAACTAGCTTCAGAATAGGTGGCCCCTCATAGTTGCTATATGCCGAAGATGGAGTTTAGGATAGTATTTGTCATTACACTAAGTAAAACAAGTGCAAAAACGTTACTTACGACAGGTATACAACTCATTCGCCATTATAACTTCCCTTTATTTTGGTTTTAACAGGTGAAGGTAATGAACGACCAGGCTACGGCGATGACGCAGCTCGCCCACGCCGCTCATGTCAACGCTCAAGCTATGGAGCGTCTAGCTGAATCCTCTCATATACAGGTATTTTAAAATTGTATTGTTAATGATTCATATGGTTTTCGTATTCACCTAAGCAATACTATGTGACTATAAGATTTTTGTTTCGATATACAGACGGTATTCATTCGATCCCTATTTAAATCCCATAACTTTGTCACCAGGCACGGGCGATAGATCGTCTAGCGAACACGTTCGACACTATGAGCGCGGCAACACATGACGTGCGAAACGCTATTGTGGACATCGACGCCACTATGAAACGATTCTATTCTACGGCGGGGTCGTAGCACGCGCATCATTACCCGCCGCTCTGAGGGCTGCCACTCACAGTGCTACTACGGCCGCGTGACGCCAACGCCACTGTGAAGTGGATCTATTGGTAGCACGCGCATCATTACCCGCCGCTCTGAGGGCTGCCACGCACAGTGATACTACGGCCGCGTGACACCGACGCCACTGTGAAGCGGATCTATTGGTAGCACGCGCATCATTACCCGCCCCTCTAAGGGTTACCACTCACAGTGTAACCAAGGTCGTGTGACGCCGACGCCACTGTGAAGCGGATCTATTGGTAGCACGCGCATCATTACCCGCCGCTCTGAGGGCTGCCACGCACAGTGCTACTACGGCCGCGTGACTCCGAAGCCACTGTGAAGCGGATCTATTGGTAGCACGCGCATCATTACCCGCCCCTCTAGGGGTTACTACTCACAGTGTAACCAAGGTCGTGTGACGCCGACGCCACTGTGAAGCGGATCTATTGGTAGCACGCGCATCATTACCCGCCCCTCTAAGGGTTACCACTCACAGTGTAACCAAGGTCGTGTGACGCCGACGCCACTGTGAAGCGGATCTATTGGTAGCACGCGCATCATTACCCGCCGCTCTGAGGGCTGCCACGCACAGTGCTACTACGGCCGCGTGACTCCGAAGCCACTGTGAAGCGGATCTATTGGTAGCACGCGCATCATTACCCGCCCCTCTAGGGGTTACTACTCACAGTGTAACCAAGGTCGTGTGACGCCGACGCCACTGTGAAGCGGATCTATTGGTAGCACGCGCATCATTACCCGCCCCTCTAAGGGTTACCACTCACAGTGTAACCAAGGTCGTGTGACGCCGACGCCACTGTGAAGCGGATCTATTGGTAGCACGCGCATCATTACCCGCCGCTCTGAGGGCTGCCACGCACAGTGCTACTACGGCCGCGTGACACCGAAGCCACTGTGAAGCGGATCTATTGGTAGCGCGCGCATCATTACCCGCCGCTCTGAGGGCTATCACTCACAGTGCTACCACACTACTTGAACTATCCAGTAATTATTGTGACCGCTGTCGTATTGTAATTGATGAAATTAAATGTTACAAATCGTATATATGAGATGTAATTTTACCATTACTCTATCGCGATGTGTATTCACAGTGGGCCTCCACTATTCTGAGCTCCGAATACGATATTATACCCATAATGCTTTGTAAAACAACTCTACATTATACGCAACGAAGTAAAGTCGTGCTTTATGATAAATTCTATTGTTTAGAAATTTTCCACGCTCAGATTTTTTACTCAGGTCAGGCTACAACTAATCTATAATTGTATCAATCTACAGATGTTATCCGATATACCTGGCATTATAAATCGATTTTACTAAAATTTAAACCTCTATCAATTACGAAGCAATCTGATTGGCCAATTCAATGAATGCAATAATATACAGTGTTGTGATTGGTCTGTGCTCATCAACGGTACCCACAAAAATATTGGAAACTCATAGATATGTTTTAATGAGATATTTACTGAAAAAAATACACAGATTAGTCCCTTCCTTCCCAGAGGTCTAATGAGATGACCGGGTTCTCTCATTGTCAAGTTGCTGCGTTTTAGCTGCGCTTAGACGATAAGTATTATAGGGTACTTTATAAAATAAGGCCATAGACAAGTATTTTTAATTGTAAATAAAGATGTATTAAATGTATTGTGTAATGTAAAATGAAACATGAAATATTGTATATTTTAATTTTGTTTTATTTATGATCATAAACTTCATTTTAATTTTTTTCGTATAGTCGAACAGAAGAATTAAATAAAGTCACTTCTGAGCAAACAGTATATGAGGATTGCTTGTGACTAAAAACAATCTTAAATATTCATCACCTCAGTCCACATTGGACTGTGTTTTGACCACAACAGGTAGTTTTCTATGTTTGATTTCGTACATTATTTTATATGTAACAAAAAATAATACGAAAAAGAAATTATCTTAAATCAGCACCAAAATTGGTTGAAAAATAACAGTTATTCATATTTGAAATGTTGTAAGCTAAAATGGGGACGTGGTGGGGTTATCGCGCTGTCTTTTTCTCACGCACGCAGCGTTGGCTGACGACACTCGGCGACGTCATATTCTGCTGTTTCCGTTATCTGACAGATGCCCCATCCATACTTCAAAGCTTTATAACTCATTTATTATTGCTCATATTTTGTAAATTCTTTTTCAGCTAGATTAATAAAGATAAATTTTATAACAATGTATTTAAAAATAAGTAGTCAACTACTCTATTTTATTTGCACAGCGCTTGTGCTTTATGGTCGATTCATACAAACGATTAACCGCTACCGTCAGATGGATAGCGAGAATGGACCAATTAGAATAAAGTCTGACATTCTTTCAGATGAGTCGTTTTGATTGTTTTATTCTTAAGCGGGGTTTAGATTAGCAATAAAACTTGCAGAAGTTATGTTGCGCAAGCTATTTTTACCGTGTAAATTTACACGGCAAGCTGACTTCTGCAACATTTTGAAGTTTGCAGGACTTCTGTCAAGTCGCATGTGTAAACACCATTTGTGCAACTTGCGCGAGAACTTGCAGTTTATTCTGCATGCAGATAAAAGTTTCAACTTGCTGAGCTAGTAGCTAACGTTTTTTTTATTTGTTCCAGTCTGAAGCAGCTAAGGTCTCAAAGACTATACTGCCAAGTTATAAGTTTGTAGTTTGACCGATATGTCTATTTTTGCCGCCCAGCAGTAGTATACATGCACTATTGTATTCCTGTTTGAAAGACACTGTAGCCAACGTAATTACTGGGCATCATAAGAATTAACATCTTATGACTCAGGATGATAAGCACAGTGGAATGCCACGTAGTGCTTTATAATTCATAATTCTGTTTCATGTTGGTACTTTTAAGACGATTATTTTATTTACAATCATCATCCAAACAACATTATATTAGATTCATAAAATTTAGGCGAAAGGATTGCGTGCCTGGTCTTTCAGTTTTATGAAAAAAGAACATGGCAAGCAATAAATATTCCTCGAGTAATGTAAACAGCTTTGCAAGAACTTGCGCAAGTTAACTTGGTGGATGACTTGAAAAAGCGTGTTGCTAAAGAAATATTGCCGCTAGTGTAAACGCTTCTGCAAGTTATTGCGCAACATAATGCTGAGAGAACTTGCTAGTCTAAACTCAGCATTACCATGAACGCGTTGTTAGCAATTGGGATACTTTATGAGAATCCGCTGTTACAAACATTTGACCACGAAACGAAAGTTGGGGTGAAAATTATCGTCTACCGGCCTTTTCATCAAACGATCCGAAGCGTAATTTTCGATCCGGTCCCGAGAGTAAACAAATGAAAATAAGTTATTTGTAAGCATGTCAAAAATAACTGTGATCTGTTTGATCCATTTTCGCCAAGGATCGAAAAATAAATTAGGATCATTTTTTGAAAACAGTCTTAAGCAATCATACGACATGAAAATCTCTCAATAGAGATACTTTAAACTCTTTACAGATGATGCGTTCAAGGCATGTTCACTACTAACTTCTATAGAAATGCAATAGAGCTTAGGAACGCGCGTTGAACACCATCATGTAAGCTGAATTATAACGATAGTATAACTAGATTGAGGTCCATTCTTTACCTTTATTATAGGAGGGAGTCGACTGCTTAATGGCTGATAAATAATTCTAGCCTAAAGGACAGTTATTCGAACATATAGTTATAAATTAATCCCTATTTATAGTTTTACGTTTAGTCTCTATTCTTTCTTCCGTGTTTATAATCAAATGGAGAGGGGCAATAGACCCAAGTGGGGAAACCCTAATAAGTAGGTACTTTATATATCAACAGTACTACTAAAATATGGCGACATTAATATAAAATATCTCTATTTTCATGGATCTAAAATACATTAGTACCTAAATATCGGTTTGTTAGATCATATCATCTAAAATATTTAAATAGTCTTGATAGAGAGTCTTCTTCTTGCAACTCCGTCCGTTTCGCCTCACGTGGCTTCAGACCTTCGCGCCCTCGGCTGAACGGGGACTCGGAGTTTGTTGAGAAATAGAAGTTGCCTTCAGCACTGTAAAAATAGAAAAGAAAACATAGATAACAGATATAGAGTACGTAGTGAAAGCAGCAAAAAATAGCACAAATCCTATCAGCAAATCCGATACCCTTTTTAAACTCACCTTGTGCTTGTTAATTCCCCTAAATATATCGTCACATTTGCTGCTCCATAGTTTGCCGCCCAGGTTTCGTAATCAGAGGCTCCAGCAGTGAGGATTGTGGTGGGAGCGGCGATGGCTTCTATGTAATATTGCCATGAACGATCATGGCTGCATAAATCTGGGAATGGAGTCCAAATTCTCATATATTAGTATATACATATTTTCATCTTCCAGCTTAGGGTAGGTATGTTATAGATTTTATTGGGATGTAGCTGAATTGTTAAATGGTATTTTTTTCGGCCTTATTCATAAGCTGTTTATAAAAATAAAAATAAAATAAAAAAAACCTATTTTAGTTATCGATTTTTTACAACTACACTCTGGGAAAAAAGGAGTTTTGAATTGAGTTTGAATGAAGAAGACAAAACATTTTATCATCATCAGTCACATGACGTCCACTGCTGAACATAGGCCTTCCCCAAAGCTTACCAGACGGACCTGTCAAAAGCCGCATCCAACGTGTTCCTGCAACCTTTATCAAGTCGTCTGTCCACCTTACAGCTGGACGGCCGACGACGCTGCGCTTGCCAGTACGTGGCCTTCACTCGAGAACCTTTTTGCCCCTATGGCCGTCATTTCTTCGAACTACGTGCCCTGCCCACTGCCACTTCAGCTTGCTAATCCGCTGGGCTATTAAACATTCTATACTTAAATAAAATACGTTTATAAACTGTTTATGAATTAGGTCTTTTATTTTTACATGAAGGAAGGAAATAACAGATTTCCCATGTATTTTGTGTTGTACGTAATAATCTGCTAATTACTATTGAACAAAGGGTACTTTATGTTCACTCGAAGGGTTCCAATAATATTTTTATTTGTATGTTAGAAAATCTACAAAATTCTATTTATAAAAAATATATATATTTTTTTTATTTCTTCAATCTTTTTTTGCACACGAGTATCACAATTTAAAGAAAGAATAAGAGAAAGAAGAACAAGTACCTACAAATGGCGGTCTTATCGCTTTAGGCAATATCTTCCAGACAACTTAATCAATGACTTGATTAAAAATAACATAATGAGTAAATTATACATGGTTACAAATATTATGTTAAAGATAACGCTGCAGGGAATACCTGTTGCACACCGAAAATTAATTAGCATTATGTATTTAAAGCATATTTGAGAATGTAAAAAGCGAATTTGTGTTCATTTTGCTATTCACAGTCCAGTTTAAAAAGTGGACCTCTGAACCTGCTCCGTATAATTTTTATAACTATTTTAATTGTCGAATTGTTATACAAACAACTGTGTACGAAATGATTACACGCTAACATAATATCCATTAATAAGAACTTTCTCGTTTGCGAATAAGCAGGACGCAGACATACATTTTGACATAGTTGTTTGGGTCTGTATTACGGATGTTATAATTTTATCGAGTAATATAAAATATTATATTACGAACAAATGACCGACCAAAATATCGATTGACTTAATCTGAGCATCTATTATGTAAGAAAATCTACAAAGCCTTTTTAATACTTTATTTAAAGCAAAATAGGACTGTATCGAGGAACCAATTAACCTATTTGATAACTTTAACCAAAGTCATCTAAATAATAATAATAATTTTATATGGTGAACATTATTTAAAAACAATTAATTTCAGTTGTCCGTAACGATAATTATTTTACAGTACCTAGTAAATTACTATTTTAGGCACTTAGATTTTAGAAAATTTACCCAAAATTAAATGAGCTGAATTTTTTTATGATGTTTGACAATATGGGAATTAGCTCGTCCTCTATCGTACTTATACGATCGGAAATAAGCTCGACGAATAGTGAGCTCTTTTCCCAATAGGGTAGTTTCCTATGTTTTATTTAGTACATTATTTTAGATGTAACAGAAAATAATACGAAAAAGGAATTCTTCTGTGAAATCAGCATCAAAATCGATTGAAAAATGAAGCAGTTATTCAATTTTGAAATATTCTTGTGAGCAAAAGTAGGGGGCGTGGCGGGGATATCGCGCTATCTCTTTCGCACGTAGGCAGCATTATGGCCGACGGCGCTTGGTGACGTCACAGCCCAGTATAGCTGTTATTTGACAGCTACCCCTTCCACCAAATTTCATAGCTTTATAACTTACTTACTATTGCACCAATTTTGAAAATTCTTTTTCCATTAGATTTTGGATAGCATACATTTTTCGTAATTGTATTTTTAAAAAAAGTAGTCAACTACCCTATTGTGTTTGTACCTTTAGGCTTATAGGCGTTATAATATTATGTACCTAGTTAGGTATTTATGATAATAGATATAATATACAATTTTACTATTAAGTTTTAACTAAGAATGTAGGTAACTGACAATAATTTGAGACATTTAAATTAAAAAGAAGTCAAATAGGTAGATACCTAATTTGTTTATGTCGAGTCAATCGTTATGCTGTTTTTTTTTATTTGCCAAAAGAGTTGTAACAGTGCAGAGCAGTATTACGTCATGTCTGTTGCACGAGCTGTCCAAGAAAGTTGTTTTTTGAGCTTGTGCAAAAACTCATGCGAACCTTCTCTAAAGCAGAAGGCCAGTACTGCACCCATGTGGGTGACCTAAATATATTTATCACCACCCATGAGTAGTCAGCAAAGCAAAATAAGTTGTTTTTAAAATGATCCGATGACATGAGCAATGAACTAACAATAAATAATGACAGCGTTGAACTGCGCAAATCGTCCTTACACGTTATTAACTAACATGCCTAGTAATTATGCCGAGTACAATTTTCTTAAAACTTGATCATAATAGAACTACTGTTGCTTGGTGGTTGAAATAGACAAGGCAATAAGCAGTGGTACAAACCAATTCTCACATACTAATAGTAGAGTTATCACCTCGTAAATCATGAGTGCATTGCCGTTTTTCGAAGGAAAATATGGATTATGGGGATTTGCTTTGCTTCTTTGACGAGAAACAACATACATGGTAAGCATCAGTTTTCTGGAAATAAATGGTGGGTACTACTCGCCCGAATTGACTCATCATGGGTAAAACAGACTATTACAGGAAACATCTTCGTATACTCAGGAACTGCTCCACAACGTCTGACTAAACGTACTCACGTCTCACACATCATCACAATAATAATATTTTATGTTAAATGAAGCCGACCAAATACAAAAGTCTCACTCTAATCTCAGCTCCCAAATAAATAGTAAATAAATTAAAAGTAAATAAAAATATAAACTTTAAATTGATTCACTTTGTTTAATACTATATAGAGATAAAAGCTTGGTGGTAAGCGATACGACAGCCCATAAACAACAGCATGTAACGTAGTAGCAACACCATCCAGCACATTGAGTTACAAAGTACTGTGTGGTATTCCCCTGCGCTCGTCATCCTGAGACATAAGATGTTAAGTCTCATTATGTCCAGTAGTTACACTGGCTACAATGTCCTTTAAGCCGAAACACAACAATGCATGCACACTGCTGCTGGGCGGTAGAAATAGACATTGCGGTGGTACCCAGACGGACTCTTACATATGAGAGTAGTAGTGTATTACCTACCCTAGAGTACTACATTAGCTGGTTAATACAACTGTCAAATAAAATTTACTTCAAACTTAACTTAACTTAACTCGACTATTATTATATCTATGAACTAATCAACTTATCCTTACCTGTTTACTACAGTTACTACTTCACGGATCGAGAGGTACAATGTTCACATTTTTTACGTTGAATAATAATCCCATAATTGTTTGCATAACATTACGCGGCCCAACTCGTTCTTTTTGTTTGGTGTGAGATTATGAAACTAGTGCATTGCGGTAGCGCCTTTATTTCAAGGTTGATTGCAGTGGTCATGTTAAAGTGTAGGTTAATAAAGCATTGTTACGATTGCTTATATATTTTCAAATTATTCGCCATCTCTACCTACTCTAGTGTAGAGAAATTTAAACCATGACTAACTAGCTATAGTCTATAATAATGTTATAATCGAATAAAAATATCAAAGGCTTCAATAAGAAAATTTAAACATCATTTTATTTGATACGTTTGAATAAATTTTTAATTAGCCCTCTCAGCACCGCGTCAGAGCATTTCTAATGGCCTGCGTATTCTTTGACCCACCGTAAATAAAGCAAGGTATGCATCTCCTCTTATCGTGCCAAGGGGTCGTAGTAGTCCGTAGCCAAGTTGCCTTTATACAATCGTTAACACTAGAAATAAGAAAAACAAATGGGAATGACATATCCTAACGCCCTAAGTCAATTGCTAGTTTACCTCATACCTATACCTAAGTACGTTTTTTATGTTTGCTTTTAGCATTAACTATCGGAAAAAGGCATATTATTATTGGTATACGGCTACACGACGTGACGCTTATAAAAATTAACATTTTGAATTCAATAGCTTAATAATACGAAATATTAAAATAATAATGATGGCGTATCTCATAATGTACAAAGCTCTTTAGTGTGGCAAAATTTAAAGCTAAAATTATATATTTGCGGGAGCATTCTATATTATTATAACTAAGCGCTGCTACACCTTAAAATAAGAGCTTGATTTACCAGTCATCGAAGTCAGTCAGTCGAACGCTAAGGCCTCATTTACAGAGACGCGGGGCGTCGCGCGGTGCGTTGGGCGGCGCCACTCTTCACGCCTCGCTTATTTATAAACAACATCATAAATTGTCGTACGTTTGTGTCTACGCGTGTGATGACGCGCGCCGCTTCTCTGTAAACGGAAAAATCGCCCGACGCGCCGCGAGAAACCACGTCACACGCACCGCGCGACGCCCCGCGTCTCCGAAAACGAAGCCTAAGGCGGTCGCGGTGCTAGACAACATACTAAAAAAATATGAATGCTTCAATCATGTGAGTCGTAGCATAGGATTTGAAACGGCATACGTAAAAAATACGTGCTAAAACCTAACAAAACAGCGCCGTATTCATTCGGAGAAGCGTTCCAAAACCCTGATGACCTCCTGCTTTACACTAGCACTAAGCAAATCTAAGCAAAACCGCGATCCATCAAATGCTTACAATTTGCGAAGCTACTTCAGATACACTCACTGGGCTTCCTCAGGGCATGCCGCAGTATTTCCTTTAAATACTTTACTTTTTTCACCTTTAAGATGTCAGTAAAGTTGTGTGCTCTGTGGTCGAAATTTGTATCTGAAAATGTAAATATCTTTATCTATGAACGCCTACAGCTCATTAAATATTTTAATTTTATCATAGCCTACTTCTTTATGGTGTGATATCTATGTGTATTTAAATTTCGTTGTAATGGTGGTAATTAGGTAGTGCAAGGAAATTTACAAGGTCATGCGTGTATTTAAGATGTAGTGGATTTTCCATTTATATTAGTACATACACACACACACACACCATTTATCCTCGAAGGAGTAGGCAGAGGCGCAACTAGTGCACCCACTTTTCGCCGTGCGTGTTCCGTCCCATGATGTGATAGGGGGCGAGCCTATCGCCATATCGGGCACAAATTCTAGACTCCAGGCTGATACTGAATAGAGAAATCCAATATCACTTTGCCCGACGCGGGGATCGAACCCGAGACCTCAGCATTGCAGTCGTACCGTAATACAACTACGCCACCGAGGCATTTATATTAGTGTTTTTAATATATTTATGTATTTCTTTTTATTGAGTATGTGCTATACACAAAAATTTTATCGTTTTGCATCTGGGATTCAAATTAATTTGACTTCAATGGGGCGACTTCAGTTTCAGTCACCTGGTTATATGAAAGTACAATTACTATCATGAATATTGTTTGGAATTTTTGATTGCTTTCCATTGATGTAGGGTTTTTTAATACACCAATGTTGCTTTCGTAATAGCTCATGTAAATAATATTACAAATGAAACCCACTCAACTATTTTAATTTTTCATATTTTTTGTTGTATTTTAATTATAAGCATATCGTTTGTAACCGTCACTTAGTTTAAAGTTATAACTTATATATAATGCAAGCTGTGTTTACCTGTAAGTTGGTTTGTCATATTTAGATTACACTATAGCTATACTTAATATAACACAATGTAATAATGTGAAAACCGTTGGTGGACCTAATTAAAATAAATAAATAAATAAACTTTCTGATTTAACGAGATTATGACAAACTTAAAGGGTCTCGACAAATTATGATAAAATTATGTCGCCGAATTTGTTTTCGTGTCAGTCAGTTTTCATGGTCATAATACAATTTAATTGCTTTTTTCAATATCTGAATATTGCTCAATCTTGTACTTAAAAAAAAAAAAAAACGCGTAATCCACATTTCAGCTAAAATAATTAGGGAGCTTAGAATCATAAAAAATATTTGAGTGTCATAAAATTGCGTCATTATTATAAGTATTATCATTTTTAAATTTTAAATTGCTTTTCAAAATACCCGTATCTCATAATTCAATGCGCATTGTAATGTATTATTAACACGAGTAATTACAAATGATTACCATAGTTTTGTTTTTATTCAATGGTAATTTTTAACTGGTATGGTTATTTTATGCCAGCCTGTATGGGTGGTAGGGTTATATTATATATCATGATTTACAACATTCTAAAATATCGTACTTCTTTGACTGCCTCGGTGGCGTAGTTGTAGTATGGTACGACTGCAATGCTGAGGTCTCAGGTTCAATCCCCGGGTCGAGTAAAGGGATATTGGATTTTTCTATTCAGCATCATACTGGAGTCTGGAATTTGTGCCCGATATGGCGAAAGGCTTGCCCCCTATCACATCATGGGACGGATTACGCACGGCGAAAATTGGGTGCACTAGTTGCGCCTCTGCCTACCCCTTCGGGGATAAAAGGCGTAATTTTCTACCAACTTAAGGAAGGAATCACTAAATCGCAATGGATTCACCGAACACCGAATTCGAATTCACCCATCCTTTTTTTTACTATGGCATCAGTTACAAAAGCAATTATCTATGGTATAAGAATGTTTCGTCGCGGTTAGCATTTACGGTGTTTCATGTTAGCCAATAGGTTGAGCTTGGCGATTTTTGTTTAAAAATGACTTAACACACACATACACACACTCACGCCGTTTATCCCCGAAGGCGTAGGCAGAGGCGCAACTAGTGCACCCACTTTTCGCCGTGCGTGTTCCGTCCCATGATGTGATAGGGGGCGAGCCTATCGCCATATCAGGCATAAATTCCAGACTCCGGGCTGATACTGAATAGGAAAATCCAATATCACTTTGCCCGACCCGGGGATCGAACACGACATCTCAGCATTGCAGTCGTACCGTAATACAACTACGCCACCGAGGCAGTAATGTACGAAGTGCTTCGAGCAAAGGTAGGTAGGTAGTGCCCTTGCGCTTCGCTCGGCTCGTCTTGGCGGGACACTACCGTGCCCCCCTATCTTTTGACGCACATATCGTATCTTTCATACTAATAATAAAGACTGCCGTGACAGATGTTCGTAAGTTCTTCAATAAAATTTGACAGTAAAAACTGTTTGACTTGCTCCCTGTAATAGTAGCTCAAGGAAATGAATTAGGCCTCAAAATACTTTACCATTCTGTCTTCTACTATCCGTTATGATAGCCGGCACACAACTTGAGCATACTCCCGTGGTGGGTATTTTTTTATACGTAAGTGTAGCAACTATTATAGGCATAGCAGAAACAAGACGCACTGAAACAACAATTAATCCTTCAACGCCCGCGGTGGACACCGGTGTCCATTTAGATAAGGAAATTAGCTTATAACTATATATAAGCTGGCGTTGTCGGATTAAGGAATACGACAATTTTATTGAGAGAAGATTGGCAAACTTTGGAGGAGGCCTTCACCTGTAGAAGGGTTCATGCAGAACAAGAAAATAAAAACCATTAATAAATTAATAAGCAACTAACCTGAACAAAATAAAATATACTTTACTAACACTATCACTAAGAATATATAGAAATAAGGAAAAAATGTAAAATAACTAAAATGTCAAATATAAGGCTTTATTATTTTTAAGCTATTGCATAGCTTCTATCGCGGGCCTTGAGCGTGGAGATCGAATCCAGAAATTCCGTAACGAAAATAACCTCACATCTTTTTTATCTTACTAATATGAACCTTAAAAGTTAAATACAATACGTAGAAGCTATAATTCTTGAAACGAGTATGTTTTTATTTATTTTTAAATAAATAAAATAAAATAAAATACTTTATTCATCACGTAGGCGAACATAGTTGCACTTATGATAAGTCAAGATACATTAAATTGATTATATTAATAATTATTATAAATACCAATGGTCACTTATATAACTACCGACATTTTTATTGGGAGTAAATCTATGATAAGAAATAAACAAAAACAAAAAAAAAAAAACAGCTCGGGCTGGCAGGAAAGGGGATATAAAAAGGACATCATTTTATTAAAATAATGGGAGGAACGCGTCGCGATCCTCACCGGTGAGGACACTACAGGCCCTAGCCTAGCTAACCTACCAGCCTTTCACTAGCTACCTAAGCGATGACGACCCGAAGAAGAAAGGCAGAAAGAAACTCCGGGCTTACTTTTTTGTCATCAATTGTTCATTGTTTCTTTCTCTTTTTTTTTTTCAATTCTTTTGTGCTGTGTACAAAGTCAGATTAGTTATATAAGCTAATGCACGCACATCACCGTTGAAATAAGATAAAATCCAAATGAAGGGATTTAGGGAATACCTGGACAGGCATGTACAAATACGTAAAACTGGACATAACACAAAAAAATAATAAAATAACGGTGTACAATGTGCATTCGCCTACATTTACAAAATTATTTTTGTTGTATTGCTCTTCCTACTTTCTTAATAAAATGAAACTTATAAAGGCAAGCGCAACAAAATGATCGGTCGGTCGTCTTCCCTAAATTTAAATTATATGAATGAGGGAATATTTATAATTGTAGTAATTAGGTTATATACCTAATAGTCACAGTAGATTTAAAAGTTAAAATTATTGTAATGTCAATATTAAAGATAGATACAGATGAGACACTTTATGCAGTCAATCACTAGTAAGTGTTAACAGGGTTGGCCATGGTGTGCAGGACCACTTCTCCAAACCGTCTTATCATCGAGGTAATCCGCTACATTATAATACGCTCTAGACATTAACTCGCGCCTAACATAACACTTGAACTGGTGTCCGGGCAAATCGGCTACTTCGGAGGGAAGTTTATTGTAAAATTTAATGCTATTCGCTAAGTATGATTTACTCGTTTTACAGAGCCTAAAATTTGGAACAACTAGTTTATTCTTATTTCTAGTGTTCAGACAGTGCAAGTCACTGTTTTTAATAAAAGTACTAAGGTTTTTGCGGACATACATAATATTCCGGAAAATGTATTCGGCCGGCAAAGTCAGTATATTAGCCTCCTTAAACAGTTCCCTAAGGGAATCACGAGATCGAAGGTTGTAAATAGCACGAATCGCTCGTTTCTGTAAGACAAAAATGGTCTGCAGATCTGCGGCAGAACCCCACAGAAGAATGCAATATGACATAATGCTGTGGAAGTAAGCAAAATATACTAACCTTGCCGTAGCCACGTCAGTTAAATGTCTGATCTTTCTAATAGCGAAGATGGCAGAACTCAATTTACTCGAAATTTTCTGAATGTGGGGTCCCCATTGCAATTTATTATCTACTGAAACCCCGAGGAAAACCGTTGACGGAACTAATGCTAGTTTATTTCCATCCAAATCAATATTTGGTTCATTTTTATTACTCAGTAGCGAGAATCGGACACATTTAGTTTTTGCCGCATTTAACAGCAAATTGTTAGCTGAAAACCAGTTAGAAATCAAACTAAGTACTTTATTGGGCTCCACAAAATTTTGTTCCCTTCTATTTATCTTAAAAATTAACGAGGTGTCATCTGCGAATAATACTACATCTGCCATATTGTTAATCATATAAGGCAGGTCATTAATGTATACTAAAAATAAGAACGGACCCAAAATTGATCCTTGAGGAACCCCAATCCTAACTGCGGACCCTACAGAGGAGACATTATCAATAAATACTTTTTGTTTGCGGCCTGATAAATATGAGGATATTAGTTTAAGCCCTACTCCCCTAATTTTATTTATTAAAGTCATTAAAACCATTTCTTACTAATTTAATATGAACCTTAAATACATTGCGTAGAAGCTATTTCCCCAGCGTTGGCACGGCACGAGTACAAAAGAATCGAACGTAACATTATTTTTTCAAATTTTGTTGATTTATTCTACTTTGGTTACTGACATTTATCAATAACAAGACTAAACGTGCTTTGCTCGCGTTTAAAAATCTACTTTATGTGGTAAGCGTAAGATCGAATTTGTGTTTAGTAAATCAAAATTTGTGATAAAAATGCTATGCAATAGCTTTACCGCGGTAGTCTCCGAGTGCCACACGTATTTATTTGTTTTTTTCTCTAGAAACTTATGTATTGGAACGGAAATAGGAAAATATTTATATATTTATATATATACACACTCTGTTATATAAATAAAATTTTATTACAATTCCTTCACTAATTAATCGAAAGGAACTTCGTTCCATCCGGGTGTCCCTTGACACCTCTCAAGTTTTTTTTATTTTATTATTAAGTGTAGCAATGCTAACATAAAAAACCCCCACGTGGTAGTGTGCTCAAGTTGTTTGGCCGCTGTTATATTTTAAAACACATTACCTGCAGGAGTAAACATGTCATGATGTCCAGTGGAGCAGCCGGGCTGCGTGCCCTCAGCCGAGAAGTTGGGCCAAAAGTCAACAGTGCCAGTTGAAACGCTGGTGCCATAGCCCCTGGGGTCCGTGTGGATGATGTCCACGAACTTGGCGCATGTGCGGTCCAGTCCACGCAGCACTGAGAACGTGCCTTCGAAAAGCGCACGGGCCGGGTCTAGTCCTGTGATCCTAAGATAATAATATGGAATAATATAATAATATCAGCCCTGTATTATATACTGCCCAATGCAGAGCACGGGCCTCCTCTGCTAAGGTTTAGGCCTTAGTCCACTTCTCTGGACTAGTGCACGTTGGCAGTCACTTACCTTTGATTCTAAGATGAAAGGTGAAATATTTTTCATACATGATACATAGCATCGCCTCTTTTCATTTTTTTAAGGCAAAGGTGCTATGATACATTCCGCCAGCTAGGTTAGGTCTAATAATAGGGACGGCTATATTGCCATTGACCGAGCCTAGTTGCAGACTCCGGGCTAGTACTGAGCAGAAAGATCTAATATCATTTTATCCGAGCCGGGAATCGAACCCGAGGGTTCAAAACCACGCCACCGATTAGTTTATAAATATCAGAGGGCATGTGGGTCGGAACTTGGGCTTCCAAGGGCACTTGATGTGATCATCCGAAGATCGACAGGTATCGTAGTGCCTTGATACCTTTTGTCTTTCAATTAGAAATATTTATACGGTAGTTAATTATATAATGCGTTTAAATAGTAATGGCTCCGTATGTCATGGTTGAAGGAAAATCTTTCAAAATCACGGTCTTCCTCATTACTTTAGCCATGCTTAAAAACTATTTGTTTGAGGTCGGTAGTGTTTAATAGAGGTGAAAACTGTTTGACCGATTAACCTTGGGCCTAACAGCCAATTTATAAAAGACAGACAATCGACTGAACTTTTAAAAATTGTCTACTGAGTAAAAAGAGACCAAGCGATTGCACGGCCAAAGCAGCTTTTTGGTTCTGTAAAGCACAGGATCGTTTTAATTTTCATCATATACATCTCGTTGCGTGCCGCGCCCCCAGTGTAGATCATATAAATACATTTTATTTATTTATTTATTTACACTTTCTATACAACGAGTATAAAGGCGGACTTAATGCCGAAGGCATTTTCTACCAGCCAACCTTCAGGTGGTGCAGAGACAAACAAGGTAGGTGTACACAATCTGAAAAGGTAGTGGACAAAACATTAACATAATAAATACTAATAATATTTTTATAAATACAATAGTTACAATAATAATAATACTATAAAATAACACAATTACATACCTACTGATAAAATAGAAAAAATAAATACAACAAAACATAAATAGGTATAGATAAGTATTATATACATACATACATATATTGAATATATAATATTATCTGACCTGTTGAGAAGATTCTGCCAAACTATCAAGGAGCAGTCTTATGAAAGCTTATATATTAATCTTACATTTTATGAAAGCTGTAGTTACAAGATGCTGTTGTTGAGGAGTTTTTCGTGTTCAGGGCTTGCACATCATTAAATACATATAAGTGCTATCCAAATATAACAGGATCCATACCTTGGTACCACGTATCCCCTCTCTCTGGACCTTCTGCCAGCGAAACCCATGATGTGAGCGCCAAGTGAGTGCCCCATCAAATGTACGTTAGTCATGTTATAGCCAGCTTCAACGATGTCTATCAGTCTCTCCCCCATTTCTCTCCCAATCTGGAACATTCGAAACTGAGTTACGTTTGAGTGATAGAGGGTGTTGATGTATTTTTAATCTGATGGGAAACGACTTATGGAAAAAAAATCTGTGTAATGGCTTTTTTCGAATCAAAAATTGTCAGTTGGAGTGTCTACAATTAGTAAGGCAAGATAGTACGAAGCCAATCTGTTTTATATGAACCCGATTCTGAGCAGTAAATGTAAGAAAAATAGACATACAATGTTGATCGCACTGAGAATCAAACCAAAGACTTTCGCATTATATGAGCGATTCTGCCACTAGAGGTGATTAAATCAGACATAAGCACGAAAAATACATCACTAACAGTAATTACCTTCTTAGATTTTGGTACAACAGAGAAAGCATATCCCAATGCTATTCCTAGTAACCCACTTTTAGCTTCCTCTTCCCAGTCCATCAGGAGTACGTTGCGTTTCCTGGTAGCTATGTAGGCAGTGAGGACGGCTGTGGTAGCAGGACCGGCCACCCGGCCTCCGTAGCCGAACGTGTAAATCATTATAGGGAGATTTGAGTCCAAACATGATAGGAAAGCCGGCGGGAGCGGCTTGTCTAACGGTGTCACTAGATAGTCTTCTAGCGTTCTGAAAGAAATGACATAGTTGTAATGGTATAGTTAAGCATAGCATCACGCCATTTTCCCTTTTCAGAGGTAGGCAGCAATATGGCTAAAAACCCATTATTGATACTAAGCTGCACAATCTAGATCACTTATTACGATTGTGTTTGATAGAGGTCAAGTTGATTTCGTAATTATTTTAGACTGTACAAATTTTGATATATGTGCTATGTTATAGCAAGATGGTAAAAGAAGTGAATGACATTCGAGGCAATAGAATCAGCGTCTTTGATCAAAGAAGATGGCACAGCAGGCGTGTCTAAGGTCCCAACATATCCCAGAGATCGACAGCGCACCCTGTCAACCCAAATATAAACGTATGCAATGCAATCAGCTCTGTATTATATACTGCCCACTGCTGAGCACGAGCCTCCTCTACTACTGAGAGGGGTTAGGCCTTAGTCCACCACGCTGGCCTAGTGCGGGTTGGCGGACTTCACATACCTTCGAAATTCAGTGAACTTCTCAGGTATGTAGGTTTCCTCACGATGTTTTCCTTCACCGTTAAAGCGAACGATAATTGAAAACAATACACACGTAACTTCGAAAAGTCGGAGGTGAGTGCCTTGGGTTTTGAACCTCCGGACATTGTCTCGGCAGACCGTTGCATTCCCAACTAGGCTATCGTCGCTAGTATATAAACGTATATAAACGTATAGTTAAAACTAATACAAAGATTTTTACACAATTTTATTACACATGGTAACATGAAGAAAGGATATTATTGGAAATTCCTTTCTTGTGTGGTTAAGCATCAACAGTAATATGGCCATACACACACACACACACACATACACACTCGCGCCTTTTATCCTAGAAGGGGTAGGCAGAGGCGCAACTAGTGCACCTACTTTTCGCCGTGCGTATTCAGTCCCATGATGTGATAGGGGGCGAGCCTATATAGCCATATCGGGCACAAATTCCAGACTCCGGGCTGATACTGAATAGAAAAAACCAATACCACTTTGCCCGACTCGATGATCGAACCTGAGACCTCAGCATTGCAGTCGTATCGTAATACAACTACGCCACCAAGGAAATATGGCTAGATATGCTTGGAAAAATTTGCATCAAGAAGGAAAAAAATATTAACACATTCTTGAGGCACTCGTGTTGCCCAGTTCACATTACAATGTAAAAAATGATCCTTTGTGAATACAAATCGATGTCTCATACATACATTTGCAATCACCATTGTTGTTTTCAATATTATTAAAGAAGTATGCAAGTCGATAGTCATTGTCTTTATGTCGGTACATTCATCTTTTAAATTAAAATATGTGAGACAGGTATTTTTTTCTGTATGTGCTACGAAATTTTCTTCTTAGGGACATTCACTCATACTAATGTATTTAAGGGATTCTGAATTACGATTGATTATAATAATCTGATTCAGATAAGATAATATGTTAGTCGATGGTTCGGATGGTGAGGATTACCCTGTGAAAAGAATGCTTCAAGACCCTACTTTACTAAATAAAAAAGGAATGACGGAAATAGGCTCACAATTTTCAGAGAATGCAGTGTACATTCATAAAAAAGCATACAAACACACGAATTAACAACTTCCTCCTTTTTGGAAGTCAGTTAAAAAAGGCCAGCGTCGAGATGACATCGTGCAAATTCAGAGTTGTTATCATACCATCTAAATAACTGCCTATAAAATATCTCTACCACTTACAAACTCGAACTTAAATATTTAGCAACCATCCAATATTCTTTGCTGCAGTCAACTTCGAATAGAGAGTAGTAATTAAAATGTCATGCACATGCAACTTGCGTTTACTTACGGCGCAGGATGCAGATTGCTTCAATTGTATCGTTGAAATTGAGTGTCGGTGCATCGTTGATGCAATGAACAATCTACTCGCCGGTGTAATGCTGAGGAATACTTCTATTTGTTGCACCGTGTTTTTTTGTAAATGTACAGTCAGCAGCATAAGTAGGTGAATAAATTCTAATTTTCAAATTGCCTACATACTTTTGCGTTCTTACTAGTCTTATTTTTCTCTTTACAAACATAAAATAAAAGAGATTCACTTTACTTCAAACGAAGAAAAAAAATGTTTCAGTTTAACTTAATGCGTATATAGGCGATTTGAAATTTTGATTTTGTACAGATACTTATGCTGCTGACTGTACCTATGTTATACACTGTTGTGTATTCGATATTGATGTTTGGTTTCGTATTTGGATATTTCAGCTGTTTTGGTCTTGTATTATATATTACAGTTGTTGTCACCGAAAATTGATACTAGTATTTTTGGACTGATACATGATGCATACTTAATATGTTTTCGTAATTAAAAAAGTAAAACAACATTAAAACTCTTGATATTGCAATTTTCTAAGAAAATAGATAATGTGAGGAAGCCCACAGTAATAAACCTAATAGCTAATAAAAGTTTACTAATATTAAAGTATATTTTGTAACTAACTTTAAACTAGTTTTTTTCGAATTCCTGGGAAATATTTGAGATAATGCGGTGTTCTTAAGAGTACCAATGATTTTCTCATGGGTTTTAAATCTCATTTTTTCTTAAAAAAAGTAGTCCTATCCCTATGAGCAAATTGATACCACATAGATCTGTTATTTCTATAAGATCCTCCCAATCAGTAGGATCGACAGGTATATATATGTTGGTTTTAGACACATTTAGAATATTTAAATCATGCCTTAGGGCTTAGACGTTAAAAAGTTCCTGGAGAATTGCACCCATTGGTTTTGTTTGGATCACCTTAGGCAGGGTTGTATTATCCGTGGTTAGGTAAAGTTAAGGCTCTTATTACACTGACGAAGACAGTTAACTTTACTTGATCACGAATGAAACAAGACAGGCTTAGAGATGAAAGCAGTCCTCGCAATATGTATGCATTTATTTAACACTATCTTTTGCCCGCGGCTCCACCCGCGTTAAAAAGTTTTTCCGGGAAAAAGTCCCGCTTTATATTTTTTCGGGATTAAAAGTAGCCTATGTGTTAATCCAAGACATGATCTACCAGTGTGCCAAATTTCATAGAAATCCGTTCAGTAGTTTTTGCGAGAAAGAGTAACAAACATACATACATCCATACATACATTCTTACAAACTTTCTTACAAATATGAGTAGGATTCTTGTCTCTTGAAAATTATACTAATGCAACTATTGCAGCAATGTTTAACAAAAGTTAATTTAGTAAGAAACAAGTGTCTCGTGTGTGTAATGTGAAGTAATTGGATTAAACTTCAATGGGGCAATAATGAAACTCTTGGGCCGAGGACCTAGTATAAATTACCTTGGTCTACATGATTTTTTTGCGGTTGGCCATCAGATAGTGTCAACTTTTTAAGCATTTTTTGTAAATTGCAACGAATAGTAGGTACCTATATTGGGCCACATGTTGAATACCGAATATTCGAACAGCGCGTGACTTGATAACTTATATCGACGTGTTTGTTTCTCGCACATTTGTTCAAATGTAATGAACTCCCACCTTTGCCCAAAAGGAGAAAGTAAATAAGGTACCTACATACTGCCTAAAAATGCAGAAAAAGTTGTCCTTCTGCATCTTAATCTTCCACTCCTACATTTTAATTACGACAATTCTATTCCATGTATATTTGTTTGTACCTAGATTTTCGGTATTCTGCCGAATAGGAGGAAAGTAGCCGAATATTCGTTGTACACCATTTTTTTTGTCTTTGAAGGCGTCCAGAGTTTTGCCAGAGATGGGTTTGTAGTTTGGGTGAACTAGTATTTAAATAAACCTTTGCTTATTGTTAGCTTACGTCAAATGCAGCCTTGCTACTCATGTGTCAGATGTGGCGTATCTAATTACATTAAATATTTATTTTATTTACTAAAACTTAACTCAGGGTTATAGGTAATAATTAAATATTTTTATGTTCTTGAGTATATAGTTTTTATATAAGTTCTTATTTATTAAAAATTTTAAACTCTAAAATTGCAGTGCAAAACTTTAAATTCATCTTTAGCATAAACTATTGAAATCCTTGTGTATTTATTTAGCACTACATCGGTCTTTATTTACAAATGTCCGAGTGGAACATCCTACGTTCGAGTGGGTTGAAATGCCTCAGACGCGAAGGCGCGTGTCCACTGCCGTCGGGTCCAGTTTATTCGAATTAAAGACAGTAATCGATTACGTGCATCGATTATACAACATTAGTTGTGCTAATGATCTACATATAGCGACCTTCGTTTGATTAGTACTCCTCGTTAACTATGCTTCTGCGTTTTCGTTTACGAAATTTAGAAACCCTTTGGAAATTGTATGTGGTGTTAACTGTTACGCATTTAGATAGACAGCCTCGCTGGTTTAGAAGCCAACGTATGTGGATATGGACTGGTAGGTCCCGGATTCGATTCCCAGTCAACATTAGGATTTTATACACGATTTTAGAAACTAAAAGTGTCTCATTTCTGAGACCTGTAGAAGCCTATTATCTTAGTACTAGTATTTGCTCGCGGCTCCGGCTGCGTGAAAAAGTTTTTCCGGGATAAAAATATTTTCCCGGTATAGCACTCAGTAGTAATGTAGCTTTCTATTAGTGAAAGAATATTCAAAATTGGTTCGATAGTTCCTGAGATTAGCGCGTTCAACCAAACAAACAAATAATCAAATAAACAAACTCTTCAGCTTTATAATCTTAATATATATAAATCTCGTGTCACAATGTTTGTCCTCAATGGACTCCTAAACCACTTAACCGCTTATAATAAAATTCGCACACCATGTGCAGTTCGATCCAACTTGAGAGATAGGATAGTTTAAATCTCAAATTATACTCGCAATTTTAATTTATTGCTAATTATTTGTCTGTTATTATTTGACAGTCACAATTATCTGTTAACTCCAAATGATTCTAACAGATGTCGATACCTTTCGACTGGGTTGAGTAAGTAATCAATAGATGGCGCTGCTATGGTAAATCTACGAACGTGTCATATAAGCTACATTTTAACAGCATAATTACCACGTGTTGTTGACGCTATAAAATTAATTAAATTTATTTTGTAGTGAACGAAATACCGTATAATTCAATTATTTCCACTTTTTAAATTTTTGGTGTTAGCATAGCCGGCCATACATATATATATCTTATGTTCGTTCCCGTACTCCTCCGAAACGGCTTGACCGATTCTCATGAAATTTTGTGAGCATATTGAGTAGGTCTGAGAATCGGCCAACATCTATTTTTCATCCCCCTAACTGTTAAGGGTAGTCCACCCCTAATTTTTTTTTTTTTTTTTCAGATAGAATTTTTTGTTTTTATTTTTTTATGATACAACATTAAAAAATACATACAACCCTAAATTTTTCAACCCTCTACGATCAACCCCTATTTTTTAATAGCCATTTTAGTAATTTAATAACTTTTCGATTTCGATGAAATTTGGCACACGGGTAGATTATGTATACTTTTTATACCGGGAAAATATAAAGCGGGACTTTTATACCGGGAAAACTCATTCACGCGGGCGGAGCCGCGGGCAAAAGCTAGTATTATATATAATATAAATGTGACTGTTAGATCTGCCTTGGCATAGTTGTATTTGTGCGCGGTAGTACGACTAAAGCTCTGAAGTTTCAGGTTTGTATCCCGGATCGGGCAGAGTGATATTGGGTTTTTATTCAGTATTAGTTCTGAGTCTGGAATCTGTCTGATATAGCGATAAGTTCGCCTCCAACACATCATGGCATGAAATACATATGGCAAAAAATGGGTGCACTAGTTGCGTCTCTGCGTACCCCTTCGCAGATAAAAGGCGTGAGTAAATGTATTTTTGTTGGATATATTATTCTAGTATTATGTAATAGACCTTTATAAATTATACGATTAATATAAGGTCAAAGAACGGAAATTTCATTCACGTGTACATCAGATTCCTTATGAGGGTCAGTTATTGTCTCAGCATGTATGAATAAGGCTGGTGTATGCAATACACGAACAACTAATGTATTATTCGAAACACATGTCGGATTCTTTATGTTTTCCTTTATATGGATATCTGATAATATGCTGTATATTTGAGTTATGTGTATTAGCATTTTGTTTTGTATGTGTTTTTTTATAGCAGCCGATACAACCAAAAAAAGTTCCAGTCATAGGCGGAACTGTTACATCCATGGCCTTGATTTCATAAAACACGGTATACTGAATCATTCATGTGATAAGAAGGTTAGTCCATTGTTATATCGAATCATTACCCTTTCTTGCTTCGCCGTAGTCGGGTAAAAAACTAACTGTGAGCACCTCAAGTGCACTTTGAAATAAAAAATATCTAAACGTTTAGGTTTGTGACGTAGAACGAACCCTAAACTGCACGGTTCACAGCTGCTACTAGACCAATAAAGCTCATTTAAAGTAATATTATAAAGAAAATGATTTGTATGTTTGTTTACATACATACTCAACGTCACGCCTTTTTCCTTTTCAGGGGTAGGTAGAAATGTAACACTCTCACATTCGCTAGCTATGTTAGGTCCCATGTAATAGGGGGCGGGTCTATTGCCATTTACCGGGCACATTTCCAGACTTCAAGCTGATACTGAGTATAAATTCGAACCCAAGACCTCAGCGCGATAGTGGTACCGCGCACACAATACACCTACGCCACCGCGGCAGTCTATTGTCTGTATGTTTGTTTGTAAACGATAAACTTAAAAACTAATAACCGATTTAGAAAATTCATTCCCTCATTTAGGAAGATACATACACTTGAATGCTTTATTATGCTAGTTTTTATCCCGGCAATGAGCGTTAACACGGGCGCCGCGAGCAAATGCTAGTATTTATATAAACGTATTCATTTCATCTCAAACGTCTCTTCGCTTTGGATATAAATATATAATTTCCGCATTTAGCACATGTTATTATACATATTTTATTTCTTTTGTTGCGTAACTGACCTAAAATGGTAAAAAGGAAGCAAATAATTATGTTTTTGTGATATTATTGCCTTGATAATGTGAGGTTATGGATTTATTATGGTTGAGTGCATCGATATTTTTTTGTTAATAAAGAAACAATAGATTGATATAACGGCATTACGTGTACTAATATTGAAAAACAAATACAACATTCATAGTCGAATGGATGCTAAATAGTATGTAAAGTTACAGAATGTAACTAAATTAAATAAAACCAAGGATTTGGGATACTGTTAAATTGAAACGCTGAGTTGCGACAGCGAACTGAATCATAGAGTATTTTTTTATTATTTTTAACCACAGACACACACACCAATTACAATGAATACACATAGTTATTTTGTTACTGTTTCAACAGATACCTTATAAAACGCACACCTGATGATCAAACACCAATTCCACACACAAAATTAATGAATAATTCTATCTATGCGTTTTAGATTTATATTGTTTGTTCTCTTTCATTACAGTTTCTGGTGCGACTTTGTTCTTTTTAATTGACGTGTGATAAAGTAAAAGACGTACTGATAAAAGAGGGTAAGTAGATTAAAGTAGATGATGACTTACCCTTTATAACACCTGAGAAAAGCTGCGCTTGTGATTTCAACAGTACCTGAAAAATATTATTCATAATATGTTTTATTTAAAGATAGCTGGGATTTGCACGTAGTTTCATCCGTGTAAAAGGATTTTTCGGGAATAATAGTAATATAATCTAAATAAAATGGCTTTGATTAATTATATACCTAGATAGATACTGGCCGTTTGAAACGCGTCGAAAAAAGTAGAGGCGAACTGCTCCCCACTAAATGAGTTCAAGTGAATTATTTTTTGTTGTTTTTCATGGATATAATTCTCTCCCCGTTTTAATAGCAACCATGAAATAACTGGTATCATTATGCGCGCACGGGTTTTTTGTTTTTCCTAAATATATTTCTTTATTTACTTAAAGGTTCGTTGGGTGCCTTGTGAACTATAAATAACATAATCCCTATCTGTAAGTACATTCTAGGTACACAGTTTTTGGGTTTTCATATAGTATGTTAGATCTATGATTTGAATATGTGTAGTAAATATATTTTATTAATAATTCAATTTAAAAAAAAAAACAAAACAACGAAACGGCAACACTTCTAGCTATAAGTTTTATTAGCCTTATATACCGGGGCCCCAAAATTATGCACACAACTGTTCATAGCATGTTTCATATTATGTAAATAAAAATAAATTGATGTATAACACTCATAAAGTGTTCAAATACAAGATTCTTTAGGCGTACTCGAATATTATTATTAACGTGCGGTTTTAGTTTTCCCGCGCAGAAACCGCCAAGCACATAAACCGACATGTGCAATATTATCACAGGCAAAATCGTTTGCTAAGCTTATTACTCATAAATATGAGTAAAAAGCAATAAATGCAGTCGAATTTTATATTTTACGTTATAAACTTGAAGAATTTGATTTTTGTTTGAGCACGGTAATCGCCAAACTACTAGTCAAATCCTGAAAATTATTTTACTAATGAACACTTTTTTTTTAATCCCGAGAGAAAAAAGGGGTGTTATAAGTTTAGTTTGTGTATCTATGTATCTGTATGTACAGTCATCGAACTCCGGACCAGGGAGATGAAAATACTTCTTTAGCGGTCCCCCGTCACGAGGACGCCTGGGTCAAAATATTACTAAGTACCTACTTAAACGACAAAGACAATTTTATTATTTTACTTTTTAGAGGATTTTTTCATGAACTACACTAAAACTGGTGGTAAACGTGGCAAAACTATTACTGTTGGTAGGTCTTTCATATGTAAGAGTCCGTCTGGGTGGGTACCACCGCTGACTGCAATGTCTATTTCTACCGCTAAGCAGCAGTGTGCATGCACTGCTATGTTTCGGTTTAAAGGACATTGTAGCCAGTGTAATTACTGGACATAATGAGACTTAACATCTTATGTCTCAGGATATCGAGCGCAGTGGAATGCCACACACTACTTTGTAACTCAAGGTGCTGGGTGGTGTTGCTACTGTTTATGGGTGGTCGTATCGCTTACCATCAGGCGAACGGCATGCTCGTCTCGTCATTCAATGCAATAAAAAAAAAAATCTAACACTACTTTTATCCGGGAATCGACTTAAGTGCAGGCAGAGTAGAACAAAATCTATATGATATTAAATTAACAAGAAAAAGTTTCCAGTGAAGTACAGTAGAGTCGACTAAGTAGTGACCAGTGCAGGGAAAGTTCAGAAACTCCACACTGCTTCTACCTACTGTTACCAATGGTGTATAGTGAAGCTGAATTGGCATTTATAGAAGTGGACAGATCCATTATCCATCGAGATTTTAATGAACCAGGGCAGGAGAAGAGTTATTCAGAAAGAGACCAAATAATTAATATTGTTCCAATCTATAATATCTCAGTTCCGCTCCATTTTAATTGATATACCTACAACACGTGTTTTTGTGCTTGATATTATTGAAAGTATCGTAAGCAAATAAATAGGCCAGAGCGAGTGATAGTATTATCTGGTAAATTTATTACTTTTACCATATGAAACTTGTAACTACTTTCTGTTTACATTTTATAAACATTTCACAAGTACCTATCTATAATAACCTAATTTGGTCCATATCCATTATATATTTTTTTAATGTAATTATCGTAATGATTTGGCTCTAAAATGGTGTTTATCGCTCTCTCCTTCTAAAATGTAAACAAACAAATATTTAAAAACTGATATGTACATATTTCAATTTAAAAGTATAAATTGCAACGGTTTTTGTAAAAACATTGTTGTACGACGAATATTATTGATTTTAATTTTAATATAATAAAGATATACTTACAGAAATAAAAAATGAAGATCCTCAAAAATGAAGTCAAGACACAGCCCAGCTTCATTTTGATAATCACTTTATTTACTTAAATTCAAAAACTATCACACATTAGTTTTAATTGGCGCGCCAAGGAATCGTTTTATAGCACAGATTAAAAATCACAGAAATAAGAATGCACTTATTTATTTTAAACCTCTTTTTATTTGTTTCCCGAGTAATGGCACGTGCGTTAGGTAACGCACAGTGAGTCGCGAAGTGCCCGCGCATGGACTGACATTACCAAATTGTGATATCATATTAAATCCCGACGTATATGTATAGTAGATTTTTTCTTTTTACTTTTCAACTAATTTGGTAACATGCTTCGAGGATCGTGGATTTTTTAATTACCACTAATGATGTACGGTTTGTTTAGATAAGTGTTATCTCAATGAAGGTTTGTGATGTAGGGCTTTATACCCGCATTTAAATAAGGTCAAGGTGGTGAAACTGTTTTGGTGATATTTAACTTTTTATATAGGGAGTTTTGGCGGGAACTTGGAAGTCATGAGGTGCTCTTGTTTTAATTCATTATTTTGGTTTTACTTAGAATATTATCCAATATAGTTCTATTAAAGGGTTCAAATGAAGCGAATTGAAATAAATGTGCTAATCAAGTGTATTTTTGTTGCCGCCAAAACTCCTCGATAAAGTCTTGGTAAGGTAGCCACTGCTTTACTGCGACATAGTACAGAGGAAAAATACCACTTATAACGAGGCTGTATGGGCTTGAACCCTTTGCCTTCCCAATATAAGGAAAAAAAAAACTTAACAGATAATTAAATTAATCTTTCTATAATGAAGTGCAATTCGTTAGTTATTGCTGTGGTTAATGCCTAGAATAGAGTCGCCAATAATTCTGTTTTTCCAGAGCCTGTCCTGGTTTTTGTAGTGCCCTGGGATGTCCTGAATAGTTTTTAAGCAGCGTCCTGAGTTTTTCATCCTTCAACGCCCACGGTAGACACCGGTGTCCATTTATATAAGGAAATTAGCTTATAGCTATATATAAGCGGGTGTTGACGGGTTAAAGTGCCCTGAGAATGTCATGTATTTTAAAATGTCATTTAATTTAACTTATTATCTATACATATTAATTATAATCTAACTAGCTTTTGCTCGCGGCTCCGCCCGCATGAATAAGTTTTTCAGGGATAAAAGATAAAAGCTTTATATTTCCCTGGATAAAAAATAGCCTATGTCCTTTCTCAGGCTCTAGACTATCTGTGTACCAAATTTCATTTAAATCGGTTCAGTAGTTTTCGCGTGAAAGCGTGACAGACAGACAGAGTTACTTTCGCATTTATAATATTAGTAAGGATGCTACTCTATTACGGAGTCCTGTTTTTAAACGGAATTGACCTGTTTTTTCCAACTTCAAGTCCTAGTGTTTGTAATTTGGGATTACGAACCCTAGTCTAGAAGAAACATCCGCTGAGCCGGCACTGCCGATCTCGGGTGAGATTCCATTTCCAGATGGCCATTAATTGACTCTTGAAATTAAGTGTAGGTGTGCTCTTCATCGGTATCTCTTATTTTCATGGTGTAAGAAAACGTGAATAAATATTTCAAAGTATCATATGTTTTTCACAAGGCTTTCAAAGGAACAGTAGTAAAGTCTATGACCCGCATTAAGCCAACGTCGTGCATATAAAGCTCATCTGACCAATGAGGTATAGAGACGGCTCGTGCTCAGCAATTATACAATTTATTTGGTACTCACCGGCTGACAGACGTATGTATTGTATTGTTATCATGAATGGCTATATTGAAATTTTAACCTCCATTCATTTGTACAGCCTTCATTTTATTTGAACTGTTAACATTCACTTTATCTAATTCCACGCTACAATTATTCGTTTATGATTAACAAGAGAGTTCTGCATTCATTGGTATGAACATGGTTTTAATTAAATTATATAATTTCTAGATTCACGGTCATTTGTTTGCTCTTGAAAATCCATACATCATGGTACCTATAGTTTATAAATAGACTTCAAAGCAGCTATCCAGTTAAAGCGACTTATATAAACGAAGCGCAGGATGAGAAGGGAATGAAGGTATCTAAGGTATAGGTTAGGTAAAGGAATCTAACGCCTGATGAATAAAAATAGTAATGACGGAATTTTGAATAGCAAGTTCTGACATTGCACTGACAAGCTCAGCTCGTTAATCTGTTATCCGACACGCTATATGCAGGACATCATGATTCCTAGTAATTATAGACAATGTTCTTTAAACAGAACGCATACACGTTGGGCAAAATAAATAGAAAAATCACATTGAATCCCACATCCAAGAGTATTACTACTACTTATATATTAATTCTTGCTGTATTTGTCTTAGTGAAAATCTTTATACAAACACTGAAAACTAGCAAAAATTCGCATCTTTTGATCATTACGGAATATGGAACGCACTGACGCCGTGCTCGGCAAGGTTATCATATCAAAGTCTTACTTTACTGGTGGTAGGTCTTTCATATGTGAGAGTCCGTCTGGGTGGGTACCACCGCAATGTATATTTCTACCGCCAAGGGGCAGTGTACATGCACTGTTGTGTTTCGGTTTGAAGGACATTGTAGCCAGCATAGAATATGTGTTATTATTCTAAGGTAGCCAGTGTAACTACCTACTGAACATAATGAGACTTAACATCTTATGTCTCAGGATGACGAGCGCAGTGGAATGCCACATAGTACTTTGTAAGTCAAGGTGCTGATTGGTGTTGTTACTGTATATGGGTGGTCGTATCACTTACCATCAGGCGAACGGCAAGCTCGCCTAGTCATTCACAGCCATAAAAAAATAATCTAAATAGGCACTAGCACCCACGCATTTAGTGTGGCCTCAACTTCCATATAGTACGCAGAAGTGATGAAGCTGTGGCAGCTCTTTGCCAGAAATCATATTTTGTCTTCTTTATACTTACCATCACGACCAGTGTAGGTATTTAAGATAGTAAATAGATGTACAACCACACCAAGCTATAAATGTTTCGACAGTGGTCTTGTTCACCACAATGGAACTACGAATCATTGGCAATATAATGCAAGTGTAGTTTTGTGGCAAGGCTTATAATAAAGTACGCCATCTTCGATGTTTATGTTAGTCTATGGCAATATTGAGTCTTCGTTTGTTGTAGGAACTTAATAAATGTATCTAGTTATTTAATTATTTGTTTTTATTTTACTTACCGAACGTTTAGAGCCCGGTCAGATAATGTTTTCCGTATTATAATATTATAAAAGGTAAAAAGGTTCTCGAGTGGAGGCCACGTACTGGCAAGCGCAGCGTCGGCCGTCCAACTGCAAGCAAGGTGGACAGACGACTTGATAAAGGTCGCAGGAACACGCTGGATGCGGGCCGCTTTTGACAGGTCCGTCTGGAAATCTTTGGGGGAGGCCTATGTTCAGCAGTGGACGTCGTGTGGCTGATGATGATGATGATGATGAAATGGTAAAAATTTGGGCGCTAATGCGTAACCACAAAATAAAAATCTTTACCATATTAGTTTTTAAAGGTACCTTTTACTAATTAGTTCATTATGATTAAGTAGTGCTTCTTAGTGACATGACAGGATTTGTAGTTCAACTGTACTATCGACGAAACAGCTTTGTCTTCGATAAATTGGAGGTACCTATATAGGTAGTATATAGGTATTGCTAGTCTATTGTGACTGTACTCCATAAAATTGAAAAATCCTCTTAATTTTTGATCGCATATAATTTCGTGACCAAGTTATTTAGTAAAAAGATTAGTAACATTTCTGTTTATGGAAATTATAAATAACTTCAATGGATGTTGTTGCACCATATCTTCGTCCTTTGGAATTTTGTGTAGATAAAATAACAAACTTATTCTCTTAATCCTTCCGTGCTTTTTCCAAAAGGTTCCGATGGATTGGTGGTCATGTAGTAGTTACCCTGTGCGTCCCTGTGCAAGAAACACAAATATGTTAGCAGTTAGACAATTATTTGAAATCTATATATTACAAAAGCGAACGGTCACTCACTCACTCATCACGAAATCTCAGAAACTACAAGTGCTAGGAGTCTCAAATGTTGCATGGCGGTTCCTCTTAGGACGTAGGTGCTCACTAAGACGGAATTTTGCGAAATTCAACCCATAAGGGGGTAAAAAGGGGTGGCAAAGATTGTACGCGATAAACTAAAAAACTACCGAACGTAGTTCCATGAAATTTGGTATGGAGATAGTTTGCGACCCTAGGAAGATTTTAGGTTACTTTTTATCCCGGGAAAATGTATAGCAGGACTTTTATCCAGGAAAAAGTATTTCGTGCGGGCGAAGCCGCGGGCAAAAGCTAGTATATTATAATCAATATATATTTAAGACAAAATCTCTCTAAATCTCAAAATAGAAAATTACTATGACATTTTGAAAGACAATATTTTAAGGAACAAAACCTTATGTTTTTTTTTATTGAACATGATTCCTTACGTGGCCAATCCATAATAAAAAAATTAACAACATACTTATACACAAAACATATTTAAACTTTGCCTCATAATCTATAAGAGTACAGAATCTTCTCAGTTTCTTGACCTAATGAATTTCAGTAGTTCACAGTTGAATCTGTACTTACGTGGTATTATCATCGTCTCCTATATCGATGACGTTAGTACTGGTGCCATTGGCAGCGACCCAGTCCGAGTAGTTCGCAGCTCCACTTGCGATCAAAGTATTTGGTTGTTGTATAGCGTTTACCAAAGCGAATACAGACCGTTTATGGCTACAAGCTGGAACAATACAGTAATTAGAACCCCTATACTCTCGATAGGCACCACCTCTATCACATCATGGGACGGAATACAGATGGCGAAAATTGGATGCAATAGTTGCGCTTCTGCCTGATCTTCAGGTATAAAAGGCGCGAGTGCGTTTAGAATCTCTACACGGACTCGTACGAGCCACTGCTACATGAAATCCAACTATTGGTTAATATCTATAATGACTTAATATCTATTCACCAGCACAATTTAATATGATGTAGAGCTTTGTAATTGATAGTCGTGGGTGGAAAATGCCATAGTGATCCACGTAAGTGTTTCGCGTTCCGGGACCACCCTGTGTATATCCGGTTCAAACAGCGTAGCATAATTTTGTTGACTGGATGGGTCAATCATCTCTCATCAGTCTATCTGGACTCTACTGCGGTTACCATCAGGTGTAGAGGAGTCACTTTGCAGTGTCAGTATACCAAAAACATCATAATATAGGTTGCCGTGTGCGGTGTGACTAACACCCGTCTTCACAAATAGTACTATGGCACAGTGCGCCCGAACGCGTACTGACGAAAATTCATAGTTTTCATTGAATTTGTTCTACTTTGTTTATATGACAGCCCATTGAAGGAAAGTTGTATGTCAATAACATTGATGTATTAAAAATACATCAATGTTGGGTTTTTTAATACATCAATGGTCAATAAAGACAATTACAGCGTCCTGTGAAGTCTGCCAACCCGCACTAGGCCAGCGTGGTGGACTAAGGTCTAGCCCCTCTCAGTTGTAGAGGAGGCCCGTGCTCAGCAGTGAGCAGTATTTGATACAGGGCTGGTATAATTATTACCTATTATTTAGTACAGCCTATGCCTACGCACTGCGAAGGCTGTCATGTCGTCAGCACTGAGAAACACTTATTATCATAGCTTTGCTCCGTATTTAGCTAAGTAACGTTTATAAATACTGGCCCGAGTGACAGAGACGTCTACGAAACTGTTTACCCATGATCTTTTACTAAAGACAATGTGTGATGTTCAATACTAAATATTGTATATCGTACCATCAATCGATTTGCATTATTTACAACTATTGTACCTTGTTTTCATTTTCATATTCGATTTCCATTTTTTCAAACTATACTTACATTTCTATCCGGGCAGCCTGGTTGGAGATTGTCGCCGCCTATGAAATGTTCGTAGTTGAGGTACACATCGGAGGTACCATGAGACTCGTTTAGGCCGAATTCATAAGGATCAGTGTGAACGATGCATACTTGCTTAGCACTATCTCGGTCCAGAGGCCTCATAACAGGAACAGGTTTCCCATAACCAGGTTTGGCCGGATCCAGGCATTTTATTCTAAAGTATGTCAAATTAACTTGTTATTAGGATTGCCTAAAGTTGACCTAATGGAGTTCACACATATTGATGTGTGAACTCCATGAGGTCATCTTTGATGGTCAGGAAAAAATAAACGAGTTCTCCAGAATATAGTTTGTCATAGGTACAGTGAATAAAATCCGCTTTGTGTTAAGAGCTGTTCGTGAATAGGGAGACTTAGGACGGTATTAATAAATCAATCTCAAGTTCGAGTTACATCTCAAGTAGACATAATGTATTGAACTACCGCCCTAAATATCCTTTTGTTGAATATACTATCACAGTTAGTAGCTAAAGCATTTGTTAGAGTTTCAATGAGTAACTTAGGGCGGTGTTAATATATCTGTCGGAGACAAATAGATGGCGCTTCACTAAAATAAAATAAGTTTGTAACAACTGACAACAGATGGCACCACATTCGAATGATTATTAACGGAAACGTCAAGCGAGAAGCTTGAGTGAGGTCGCCACTGGACTAGCCAAACTAGTTTGACAATTGAAATGTCACCTGAGGCCTATATAAGGTCTAGCTCTCAAGAAAAATAGTCAGTGATCGAGCGGGAGCGCAAGAGAGAACATTGGATTGGCCTGTCTCGTGACGAACTCGCTGCGTTATCCGTCCTACGTCGTTAACTTGACAGCGTCTCAGCTGATATCGCATTTCAGAGCTGAATTGAGTTGTATCTATTAACACGGCCCTTAGTAGTTTAAAAATATAATTCAAGGAAAGCTAAAAACAATCTTTTAAATATATTAGCGAATCATTCATATCGTCGTCGTCATATATAATAGCAAGCTACATTATCCCTGAGTGCTATAGGGTACTTTTTAACACGATAATGACTACCGAAGTAGACGAAACCGCGAGGAAAGCTAGAATAATGGGTGCAGTGACCATGGGGGCGCAAACTGATCGTCCGCACAAATATATTTGACGCTCAATATGGTTAAGACAGCCCTGTTTATGAGTATCTACTACTGACAGTTACAGAAAGTTACTTAAATGAATATACTCACTGAAATATTTCTATTCCTTGAGACATCACCGTTCGCCCAGCTTCTCCTAGTAACGGACACCCTAAAGACCATCCTACTAACACTGTATTCATCAAATCCAATCCGTTATTAGAGAGCCTTATTAATGAATCTCCCATTTGACGTCCGATCTGAAAAAATACTGTTGATAATTTGCGCCCGATACCTATGGCGATAGGCTCGCCCTTGTCTCATCATGGGACGGAATACGCACGGCGAAAAATGGGTGCTCTAGTTACGCCTCTGCGTAGCTCTTCGGGGATAAAAGACGTGAGTGTGTGTGTGATAACTTAGAATTCCTCAAGAGATTATCAAAACTGGACTTCAACACTCTTTTATAAATCAAAAGAAGGGTGACTTTGTTTGCACTTAAATGGACACAGTTGCCCCGCAAAAGATCGTCATAAAGTGACGGTCATGAAATTAGATCCTTCTAAATAAATTTCCTGCCTAATGCCTCTTCCTTCCTTTCCAGTGCGGGTGTCCCGGACCATTAGACTAAGCAGATCCAATAATCTAGTTATCTACCTGCGCCTTTGTCTATGTTCTGTAATTTGTTATAAATAAGACTCTTATTCCAGGGATAGATATTACAACGAATGAAATTAAAATGTATACCAATATAAATATTTTAACTCCGATACATACTTCAACAGAATTTGCCACAGCCAAGCTATAGAAAACAGCGTCATCGACGATCGTTATGTTTGAACTGTAATTTTCTTTGGACCAATCGAGAGCGATCACATTACAATTCCCTTTTGCTAAGAGGGCATCAATGATGGCTATTGTGGTGTCATCATAGACCGTTGTTTTAAAGCCACAGACGTAAATGTAAGTTCGTATCGCAATGTCAATACATCTATTTTGTATAAGCTCTTGGGCATTGTATAGATCAGCTACTTCATAATTGTTTAGTGAACTGAAAATATAAAATATTAACACATTTTAAAATATAAGGTAGGTTCTGGAAATGCAGTTAATAATGTGTATGAAGAAATAATAAATATAGCTATCAATATGATCATAATGGATTCAAAAAAGCAAAATGGATCATTTGATTGGGTAAATAATTAAGAAAAGACCCAAATTACATGTGGGTTTATTTTGTTTTCCTTAATGTATTATATGTTATCTTTCTATGCCTATTTCGTATCTAGAGCAAAATTTTAAATTATAAATTTGATTATACTGCTCTTACAATGAAAGCTAAAAAGGCGTATTATTTTACCAATATAATTACCCATATATTACACCGTATAGCGAAATAAGTTTTAACATTGGTTTTGAGCCATTACTTACCCTCTATAGCATCGATAATTAGCGCTTTCGGAGATCTCCAAACCACCTGAACATATAATAACAAAAGTACAATGTTACCTTGCGGGATTCGCAGTTTATTATTTTGAACACATTGACAAATAAGAATATAAAAATTAAATTAAAATAACCCCCGACACAAAAAGCCTCTAAAAAGTTAGAAAATAAAAGTCTTTGTTTGTCGTTTAAGTACCTAGTAATATTTTGACCCAAGCGTCATCGCATCGGGGGACCGCCAAAGAAGTATTTTCATCTCCTTGGTCCGGAGTTCGTTCCCGGACACACACACATACACACCCTAAACTTATAACACCCCTCTTTTTGTCAGGGGTTAATTAAAATGGCAAATATATAACTACTAATATGTCTATTAATTGCTTTAACTAGTCCTATCAAGAGTATTAAGAGAACGTAGTATTTATTTTTACTTTCTTGAATATGATTAGTAATATTGTACACACACACTCACGCCTTTTATCCCCGAAGGGGTAGGCAGAGGCGCAACTAATGCACCCACTTTTCGCCGTGCGTATTCCGTCCCATGATGTGAAAGAGGGCAAGCCTATCGCTATATCAGACACAAATTCCAGACTCCAAGCTGATACTGAATAGAAAAATCCAATATGCACTGACACTGCCTGGCCCGGGGATCGAACCCGATCAGCATTGCAGTCGTTGTAATCCAATACTACAATCACAACTATAATGTAACATAAAAAACAATATTTGTTGCGTTCGGTTTGCTCATTACTATGGGGTAGTTTACTACAATTGACAACAGGATCTACGAGAATTACAAATATAAATATTATAATATATTTACCACAAAAAAAGACAATACACCAGAGCGCCCACATTGTGCCACAGTCTGAAATGGTTTGACGTTTCTGTTTTGAATATAGTGTAGATAGTGTAGCAGCCAAGTCCGTGTTGGAAATGCGTTGGCTTAAGGTTCCGTGGCTGTTGAATTAGGAATAAAATATATGTAAAACTAAATTAGGAGACGAGCAAGCCGCTCTCCTAATCGTAATAGGTTTTTATTTGCATTACAATCGCCTATAAACGGAAGCAATACTAGAATTTGTTGTACTTTGAACATGAAACTACGCTTGTAGCCAAGACGCCTTTCTACAAGCGTTAACGCGAATAGAATAGAAAATGATGTATGCGAATGAGATATCTTATCGACAAGTCTAGCGCAAGGATACGTCATTTCTAGACAGTTGTTTCTATTTTATTGTCGTTAACGCTTGTAGAAAAACATCTTGGCTACAGGCCCTTCACTCATCATAACCAACTTGTTAAATCTCCTAATACTCAGTAGGCACACACATTGGCGTATATTACACAATCAATAATATCTCTAATAATAAGAAGAAACTCTTTCAAATCATTTTTAAGTTCGTCACTTTGTTGTGACTCGGCATCGTCGGGGCTCAATTCGATAGGCTGCTCACTTCCTTCCGCCATGACTGCGAGTGTGTACTGACAGAAAATATCACGATGCACTTACACTGTCATTAATATTGAAGCCACGCCCCCTTAGTATCGTGGATTTCAAAATATCCGGATAACTTGCGATATTATAGCGATACTGCGATACGCATCAATATTGCGTTAGTATTATCGTGATAATACGAGTATCGCGTGATATTATTGACTGTGTAATATACCCCTATGGCTTCAATTTCTTTCAAATTGGAACACAGTGGTGTTGGTATTTGTTATATTTCTAGAATTTTATTATTAACATACGGATCCCTTACAAATACTGTAAAAACAACTGCTGTTGTTCATTTAGTTCATTTAATTCATTTAGTTCCATTCTTGACACACATGTTTTTATATTATTATATAAAAACATGTGTTTTAATGTCTTGAAATGATAAATAAATTGTAAATGATATTGTTAGCATTTAAATATTTTGTGAGGGTATTTGTGATATCGAACTAGTAGTGGAAGTGACAGTTGGGTGCATAAAAAGGGTGCCGCATCGGCATTCACATGCATTCGCGTCCAGTCGCGCCCACTCGCGCTCTTTCGGTCTCAGTCCTGACTGTGTTGTAGTCTTATATCTTTGTGAAAGTAATTGTGTTAAATATATTGCTGTAAAATCAGTGTTACATATTTTTATTTAAATTAAAGTCGCTTCAGTACCCAACAATATATAAATAGTGGACGATAGCCTAGTTGGGAATGGAACGGTCTGCCGAGACAATGTCCGGAGGTTCAAAACCCAAGGCACACACCTCTGACATTTCGAAGTTACGTGTGTATTGTTTATCTGTTACCGTTCGCTTTAACGGTCAAGGAAAACATCGTGAGGGATACCTGAGAATTCTCCATAAGAATTGCGAGGGTATGTGAAGACTGCCAACCCGCACTAGGCTAGCGTGGAGGTCTAAGGCCTAACCCCTCTCAGTAGTAGAGGAGACCTGTGCTCAGCAGTGGGCAGTATATAGTACAGGGCTAATTGCATCGCATTGCCCGCGACTGAACCTTCAGTTGCCCGCCAACATGTCCATTCCGGACATCTTCGCTGAGCTGCGCCGGCAGCACATCAACATCGCGTCCAATTTGTGGAATAAAATCCACAAACTTCTTGCTCTGCAGCCCGCCTCAATCGCGGACCACAGAGCGCTGACCAAATTCCTGGATTCCAGGAAATACCATTACTTTACTTTCACTCTCCCGGACGAACGTCGCTTCCGCTACGTCATCCGGGGGATTGCCGTTCAAATGTCTGCCCAAGAGGTCAAATATGGCCTCCTCGAAAAGGGCATCTCGGTCCTAGAGGTGCACAGGATGCACCGACAATCCCGTGCCTCCCGGCCGGGCATTCAATACGAGATGGTTCTCGCCATCTTGAAATCCCCAGACGACATTAAGGGTCTTTTTGAGATCAAAGATATCTCGGGGCTAGGCGGCTTCAACGTCGAAACCCCACATAAATCTGGACAGGTCAGACCCGTCAGGTGGCGACGACGCCGGCGTCTGACAACTCAGCTGAAACTGTCTCGTCCTTACTTTGCTCTCCGGAGATCATGCGTCTCCACGGCAAAATAGCCGAACTCTCCGCTCTCCTCTCCCTCTCTGGGGACGAAGAGCACATAATCCTTGCTGAAATATATCAGACCCAGAACAAAATATACTGGGCCATCAACAACGCCGCGCGCCTCCCGTCGTCATCATAAATGGCGAAAAACAGCGCAGTGCATCCCCCTAAGCGGACCAAACCTCGCTCCCTCAGAGTTGGGTTTTTCAACATTAATGGTATCAACGGCCAGCGAGCCGAACTCTCTGATTTTGTCCGCACAAATAACTTAGACGTTTTCCTCATCCAGGAAACGTTTCTCAAACCCGCCCATCGCAGTCCCAATATCCCCAATTTCAACCTGGTACGCAACGATCGTACCAGTGGCCCGCTTGGTGGCACCCTCATTTACTTTAAAAGGTACGTTAAAAGGAATCCCCAACCGCATGATCAAGATGCTCCCGGAGCATCTGGTCAAAATCCTCACCTCGATCTATAACGCCGCGTTTTCTAACTGCCTCTTCCCAGAGGTCTGGAAAGAGGCAGTGGTGATAGGCATCCACAAGCCGGGAAAACCCGCATTCGAACCGTCTTCATACAGGCCAATCAGCCTGCTCAGCACGCTGGGCAAATTATACGAGCGGATCGTCCTCGACCGCCTCCAGATAGTAGCCCACAACAACAACCTGATCCCTCCGGAACAGTTTGGCTTTCGCACCAGACACAGTTGTGTCAATCAGGTGCTCCGCATCACGGAGCACGTTCACGATAGATTCCGTGCCGGCATGCCTACCGGTGCTCTCTTTTTCGATATCGAAAAAGCATTCGACAGGGTGTGACACAACGGCTTGCTTTTCAAGCTGTACACTCTCAACGTGCCCACTCATCTCGTGCACATCATACGAGAATTCCTGTCGAATCGCGGATTCAGATATCGCTTGGAGGGAACTCTTTCTTCCCGTCACTCCATTACGGCCGGAGTCCCGCAAGGCTCCGCCCTCTCACCCTTTCTTTTCTCGCTGTACACCAGCGACATCCCGAAACCGGAGAACGCCCATCTGGCGCTCTTCGCGGACGACACAGCCATCTACGCCTCACGTAGAGACCCTGACCAAGTGGTGCGCACTTTGCAGACCGCCGCCGACCAGCTCGGTGAGTGGTTTCGCAAATGGCGAATCACCGTCAACCCCACCAAGAGCCAGGCGATCCTTTTCACTCGGAAAAGGAAAACCCATGTGCCTCACACCTCAGTCCGCATGTCCGACCAGGTCATCCCCTGGAAGGACAAAGCCAAATATTTAGGAGTGACCCTTGATCAGAGGTTGACCTTCGTGCCACACGTCAACGCGGTACGCGCGCGAGCCGCATTCGCGGTGAGTCAATTGCATTGGCTCACAAACAAAAAGAGCAAAATGTCCATCCGCAACAAGATTAGGATATACACTGCATGTATCAGGCCCATAATGACGTACGCGTCACCCGTTTTCGCTCATATGCCGCCCGCTCGTCTCGAGCGTATGCAGGTGTTGCAGAATAAATTCCTCAGACACGCTCTTGGTGCCCCGTGGTACGTTCGCAATCGCAACCTCCACGTGGACACCAACATGCCGACCATCAGGCACTTCATGCAAAGCATCAGCAAACGCTACTTCGATCGGGCGGAAAAACATACGAACACGCTCATCCGCAAAGCGTCGATATACGCTCCATTTGACCGCGCCAAATGGAGACGGCCGCGTTCCGTGTTAACCGATCCAGAGGACGAAATCACTCTGGCGATTCGTAGGAAAAACGAGTTTATAAAACTCTTACACTCCACAAGACCGCAGTTCCGTCCTCACCGTCGAGGGCCTTGCCGCGTTCCCCGTCGCCCTCCCGACCCCCATGACAGTTCCGGCCCGGGTGCCGATGTAAACAGCTCGAACCAATAGGATTAGGTAAAAAACCTAAGCGACCGTCCTGAGCCGAGGTTCGTAACCCGTTAGTGGGTTGCCCTCAGCATGGTCGCTTAAATTCAGGGTTGCGAGGGCGTCAGGGTTCACCCTAAAGACCGGTATGGCCAGAAAAGCCGACCCTCGTCAGGCTACTGGCAGAATAGTCAGGACAAAAAAAAAACATCGCATTGCACAGTGTAAATAATATTCTCTCCCCAACCCTTCTAGTTTTTCTTGACTTGCTATCCAGTAAGAAACCTGTTCGTCGCTTGCTGCATCTGCTATATCCAAATATAACACGTCGGTAAAATTTGCAAAGAATTCTTAGAATGTGGTAGGTCTCTCATATGTAAGAGTCCGTCTGGGTGGGTACCACCGCAATGTCTATTTCTACCGCCAAGCAGCAGTTTGCATGCACTGTTGTGATTTGGTTTGAAGGCCATTGTAGCCAGTGTAACTACTGGATATAATAAGACTTAACATCTTATGTCTCAGAATGACGAGCGCAGTGGAATGCCACACAGTGCTTTGTAACTCAAGGTCCTGGATGGTGTTGCTACTGTTTATGGGTGGTCGTATCGCTTACTATCAGGCAAACGGCATGCTCGTCACGTTATTCAATGCTATAAAAAAATGTAAGAATAATAATCAGAAATGACTCAAAGTCTCATATATGTGTGAATAAAAAATAAATCTATACATATAATAAATCCCAAACCCGGTGTGTCTGTACATTGAAAGAAGAGTAATAAAAAAGTAACGGATGACTAAAGAGTAATATAACACAAATCAGCGATTTTTAAGTTTTTTTGTCTGCCTGTCCGTCTATCTATTTTTCTGTTTGTTTGTTAGCGCACTTCTCCGAAACTACTGAACGGATTTGCATGCAGTTTTTACAGGTGAACAGAGTATAACTGCGAGCAGAATAAAGGTTTTGTTTATTAAAATCAGCCATAGGGAACAAAAGTTATAGTCAGTTTAATAACATTATAAATGCGCAAGTTTGGATGGATATTTGTTTCTTAATCACGCCAAAACGGCTGAACGGATCTGGATGAAATTTGGCATAAAGATAAAATATAGTCAGGAATAGCACATGGGGTACTTTTTATCCCGGAAAACCTTTCACGCGAGCGGAACCGCGAGCAAACCTTGTTTGTTAACAACTGTATTCACGTTTTTAAATACGTTAGTGAAAACCCCTTCACGCCCATGGCATAATATGTTTACAAGCTAAAAACAGATGTTATTATTATTCAATTACAGAACTGTTGCATGCAGTATTTTAATTTAACGTGTAAGTAAAGGCACCAATAATTTATTGATAAGATACGTATCAGGGACGGCTCAATATAACTTGATAGGTGCATTTAGAAAGAAAGAAAGAAACAGTTATTGCCACAGATGAGAGAACATGTAACTAATAGGTAATTAATAAAATAAAAAATCAAGGGACAAAAACAACATAACAAAAAAAATACCACTATTAAGTATAAGTACCCATTACCACACTCGCACCCACACCGTGGCAACTAGGTGATGGTATTTACGTGGTGTTGGTCGCAGGTCGTAAGATCCAACATCGATATATTATAATATTATCATTAATGACTCTTTCATACTCAACTTTTTTTTTATACGGTCCATAGTCATCTTAGTTATGGTGCCTGGGGCGACAACATAAATTCATCTCTAGGATATTCCTAGGATTATTAATCCTTGAGAGTTCTTGATTTTTTAGTAAGTAATTTATATCAACGTTTGAAATTTCAAATTCATTAAGTGCCATTTTGTTGTAAGTAGGTACATTCTTTATACCATTGAACTGGAAATTTTATTTTCCATCAATCTGTATTAAAATTGTGATATTTTTTAAAATTAGGAAACTTTGGCGTGAGATTGGTATTGTAAATCGCAATGTTGAATCAAATCAGCCCTGTATTATACTATACTGCCCACTGCTGAGCACGGGCCTCCTCTACTACTGAGAGGGGTCAGGCTTGTGCTGAATGGGACCCGTTTCGCACTCACACCATGACGTTTGGGACGATGCACTAATACTTTTGCAATTCTTGATATCTTTTTTATTTCATTGTTATTCCTTTTATGTGTATTGGTGTTAGTGTGTTATATTTTATTTTTTATTTTATTTTTATATAATTTCTTTATATTGTTTGTGTCATGGTGTTGTGTGAATAAATATTTTTGTATTTGTATTTGTAACAATACACACGTAACTTCGAAAAGTCAGAGGTGTGTGCCTTGGGTTTTGAACCTCCGGACATTGTCTCGGCAGACCGTTCCATTCCCAACTACGCTATCGCCGCATGTTGAATTAGTAATGATAAAATTTTGGATTCAAACTTTACAACTTTATTTTATTTTATTTCAAATACGGGAAATAGTATGTGTCAAAAAAAACATCTTAGAAAAAATAATAAGAAATGCTGTGAATTGTATAATTTTGTTTTTACCTCTCCGGTAAGGTTGATGTTGATATTAACATCATGGTTATAATTGGGTAAAAATAAAACAGATTCGACAAATGCACTGTTTTTATTTTAAAAACAATAGGCATGATGGAATACAAGAGCCGCCATATGTGGGTACACAAATTTAATACACAACTTTCCTGTACACTTACCTCCAGGGCCGGACTCTGCGATGTATCAAAGGACCCATATCCCCACAACCGCTCTATCACCACCAAAGATTTACATAAATACACATCATGTTTATTTATAAAAAATATTAGTAGTTAGAATACACTTACGTCACTAGACAACACACTAAAATGGAAAAATATTAACGCTATATTTAGTTTTGTATACAATTATTTTTCTAACATTTATTAAGTTACTACTTAAGCAAAAATAATGATGACATTATTCATATGATGGCGATGAAACTGTATGATTTTTTGAAATTATATAGGAAGATTTATGAAGAAACTACCGCTTATTACGAATAGTGTGTTATGTATCGCTAGTCCTCAACTAATTTCAAACTTTCTAACTTTCTATATCCTCAAGGTGTGTTTGAACAAAATCCTGCAGGGCCTGCGCTATGGCGAAACGAACGGTGTATGTTTGTTATTTCGAATTTATATCAGAAGGTATTTGTTAGACTCTCCCTTTATGACATCAATATGTGTGCTTAACGACGTAATTAAGGTTATTCGCGGCTGGAATTTTTAAATAGCTAAATGGCGATATGTACACGTCATTCGACGAGGAGTGTCACGACTGCCTAAAAACAGGTGCAATACCATACAGAATCTCCAATTAAAACGTTCTACACAGTACTGAATTGCGCACATACTCATTTAGCTGTTTCAGATTCGAATATTGCATTTCAAAGTCCGAGTATTATGCATATTAAATATTTATAAAAAAAAAATCACCATAATTTGTTATGATTATTTTCAATCATTTAGTTAGGTGTTTACACCCATTTTGCCATACCCTAAACGCAGCCCTGTTTAAGCTTTATATTATGTTTTGTAAATTCGTCTGAAAATTTTATGGTAATATTGTGATTTAAATTATATTGTAAATGCACGCAAATGGCACGCAAGCATTAAATGTAGATTTGTTGTTACTTTAGGCATGATTTAAAAAAAACTTAATAACACCTGTTATTCTATTATGTACACATACATTTAGTATTTACAAGGCTTTATAAAATCTATCACGGAAGTTAAAATAATATATTTATACGGTAGATAATTTTAACTTTTGTTTAATTCGGGTTTTCTAAAACACGTATGTTATAGCAGCTGTTATTTCAAATATAGTTCGAAATGAAATTTAAAATTGATAACGTCAAAAATCTTTAGATATTTAATGACTATTATTACAAAAAAGGATTTAAATATATTTTGTTTATGCTTAGAAAAACTATAAATGAACCGTGGATAAATTAGTTATTAGTATACAAAATCTTTTTCTGTGTACCTACCTTCAGTAGGTATTATATATTGTAATTTTGATCGAAAATAAACAGAAAACATAATAAACATGAATCAATACTTAATTTCAACTTTAAGCTATAGCTATGAGTATTCATACGTCCAATCATTTGTTAAAAAGTGAATTCTATAGTAAAACAGCCAACATGACTAGAGAAAAAATTAATGACTAGAAAGGCAATCTAATTCTTATTGTAAAAAAAACAAAATGTGATGCACACGTAGAATGTCACTTTTATAGGCGTAACCACTAATTTCATTCCGATTTTTGAACCTATACACACTGTAACTTAGAAAGACTCTTATGTATTTTGAACTTAATTTGTGGTAGCTTTTCACCTACACACGATAAAACCTAAAATACCTATAAACGATATTAAACAGTTTTATTTCATATGTAATATGTTCTGTATCAAATCAAGAGTCAACGAGACAAATCATTGAATATTCACTGATTAGTAATTTTTATTGGTACATCACCAATGACTTCTATGTGCCTTCTTTCCAACTAGTAAAAGTATTCCTTCAATGGTAATAAGTGACTCAGCCAGTTCCTTATCTGTAACAGTCAGTTAATGTTAATTCTTATGGCTTTAGTTGTTACTTCAGTTCATAAAGAGTTGGGTGGTATTGTTTCTTTTCAATCAGTAAAATAATTCGTTCAAGGCGGGGCGGATATGTTGTTGGGCACGATCTCCGACACATCGTCTGCGGTGTCAGCCTCATTTTCCACGGTGGGTGGTTCTTCTGGTTCGTCCCTGGTGAGCGCGCGGTATTTCTTGGCAATCACCTCCCAGTCTACTACGTTCTCTATCCTGGTGGCGTTGTTGAAGCTGAGCTGAGATCCCAGGGGACTGAGGTGGACTACTGATAGTCGCGTTGAATCTGTAATAAATAATTTGTTAGTTGGTTTGATATAGAAGATATTACTTCTAGCAGTGCTGAAGATCGAGTGATGAATTAGGTGGCTTTCGGATACGGCGCATTTTGCTTAAAACCCATCTCTTATTATGATAATTCCGTTACTGGAGACAGTTCGTTAATACCTGTCATTATTTGCAAACGTTAATATTAAATTTTGCAAACTACCAACTGCCGGTAGATTTTGAATACTTTATTTATAAGAGTAGATCTATAATGTCTTATGTAGTGTATGGTGTTTGAACAGTTTCCTCCGGCCTTCATCTAAAGTTTCTCAGAAGAATAAATAATCATGTTTCCTAAATATGCTCTTGACGCTGACCCAGATTTTTTTCAAGTTCGACTATAAGCTCCGGCTTGACCCACTTGAAAATGCGATTAGAGAATTCTTACTATTTTATGGTTTTATGGAATTCGGGTCAATATCGAGTTGTTTCAATGTCACCTCTACTTCGCTCTCATTGTCAAGGATTCGTCTAGCAAGTTGTCCTTGGATTATAATTATATCCATTAATAAGCGTTATAAATTCATGTTGTAACTATTATTTTGTCACATTATTTTGTGGATATGTCATATGATTACTTATTTTGTCACTTTGTGGATATGTCATGTAATTGCAAGGTCAGATGGTTTAATCAAAACTTTTGTATGTCCTTATTCTGTAACCTGGAGAAATAGCTATCCTCTATGATGGAAGAGGCTCTTTTTGTTATAATCGACATAAAAATAAATATTTGATTTATTTAAAAAAACATTTATAGAAGTGAATAAACTTAGATACCCAATATCTATCTTACTTATAAAAATTGCCTACGTCAGTAACTATGTCGATAGTAACTGAGAAAGATTTTCATGCCTATCTCCTGAACTCAGCTCCATAAACTAAAATATCATATTATCTAGGTTACCTTTAGGCACGACCTGTCCTCTCTTGACCTTCGACAGCCACTTGGCGCCGGCTTTAGACCTGGCGCTCAACTGATCCTGTCGCTGCAGACCAATCATATGCACCAGGCTTGGCCTCTTCTTTTTACTAAGCCTTTCCTGGTTAGAATAAATGTGCATGAGTGTTGTGTACAATATGAGGCTAATAAGCTAAGCAAATATAATTAATGAATAGTTCTAATATCTGTTTGCTTTTTTTTTACAATATTTTATTAATATTATCATTGAAGCATAAAATTAAAAGAGCATTAATAGAGCAATAACAAGGATACTATTTTAAGGTTCCTATATCATGTACTGTACAAAGTATAACCTTTTTCACAAATTTCTTTCATGGACATTTTAAAAATATCTTGTTAGCAATTTGTTTCTATTGTAGAGTATCATACTCAATAACCCATTGATCAAACCATTAAGTCACTTTCATTTTATATCCAAAAAACCTTAATTCTATCTAGTATTACGTTTCTGCCTAACCCTGCCTGTCTCCTTCGAGGTTAAATTTTAGTTGCTATTAAGGAAGAATACCACAATATTATCCCTTTTTATAGCAATCCAAATAAAATGTCAGAAGCGGGATTCGAACCCACGACCACAGAAGTGGACTGCGACCTAAACACAGCGCCTTAGACCGCTCGGCCATTCTGACTACATGAAAACTCGTCTGAAACTTTCGTACAGATACAACGAGCTTTCGCTGGCTTTGCATGAAATGTGTTATTTCGTATTACAGAACTTTAAATGGGGCAAGTATTGAAAAAAAAAAACGATTTACAAATCAGCGATTATTAGAATTCTTTTCTGACTGTTATTCTGTTTGTTGGTTAGCGCACATCTCCCTAACTACTGAACAGGTTCTCATGAAGTTTTCACAGGTGGATAGAGTATAATTGAGAGCAAAACATAGTTATCAGTAGCAGAGGTTCCTCACATATCTAGGGCCCACTTAACCAGGTTTCACTGTAATAAAACTTACTTAAATGACGGTAAATGCAATACTTACTCTACACCTGGCTATGAGCCACATCAACCATGTAGTGACTAAATTCAGTGGAGATGGCGCTGTATTCGTCCTATGCATATTCCTGATCAACTTCGACAGACCATACTTCCACTCTATGTCTGATTGAGCCTGCAATAAAATTACATGTTACGTCTTGTTTGTTGTATTTGCTGCTTTAGAAGAAATATTTTGACTGCGAAAATATTGGCCTGAAAGGGCGCTTCCACACTGCATTATAATTTTTACGTAACATGTTTTGTTGCCTTACATTTATCGACACATGTAAACGTGATTTGAGAAATCCATCGAATGATTCAAATATTTGTGCATCTTCGAGTAATGTTTAAATAATATTTAAATGTATTCTGATGACGAGTTCGATGACTTAAGGGAACATTATTTATCATAAAATTTTAAAACATTTCGTAAAAAACCTGCAACTTATTTTGATTTCATCACAAACATGTTTTTTAAAATTGATAGAGCATAATTATATTTACGCTTACGAAATAGAGATCGCGTTTTAATTTCATACTGGTGTTATTATTTATTGTTCTTATTTTTATTTATTGTATTTATAACCCTCAGGGTATAAACAAACAAAAGCATTTGCTAATGGGTCATCGTAACACAACAACAAAGCTCATAATTATTTCGCATTGATTGATTAAAATTCTTATGAAGCAACATTGATATGGTCGGCACGTTCTCAACATGTGTAATCTGTTCACGCGTTACCTGTATCCTCTGGTACGTGTCCGACATCATAGCAATGAGCAAGTTTATGAGCACCACCACCGACACCAGCATGTATATCCCGAACACGATTTTGAACAAATAATTCGTCCAAGCAGGCTGGGTGTTACTGTCGTTCCGATGCACCCGCGTCTGCTCCGTCGTCGTCTGACCAAACACGGCGAAGAACAGCAACTCGAACGAATACAGTGGGTTCATTGTGACTGCGAACAAAATGTGAGTTCTGGGCGACAAGTTACCTGTATTCGTTGGTAAGTGTCCGACATCATCGCAATGAGGAGCGTTATCAATACGACGACTGACATCAGCAAGTAGGCGCCGAACACGAACTTGAACAGGTTCGACGTCCAGTACGGTCGCAAGCTCGACACGTAGTTCAGGTCGGACAATGTGATCTGGCCGAAAAGGGCGAAGAACAATTTCTCGAACGCCTCGACCGGTGACAACGTCGCTAGAAGACAACACTCACATGGACCCGTTTCTTATCAACTTCGACGCGATTGAGTATAGGGGTAGATTGATGCAATGTAAGAAAATCCCAAACGTGGTTACCATAATGTACGATTACAGATAATTGTACAGTAATTTACATCTATCTTCCCCCGCTAATGCTCTATCTAGAGATCTAAGAACCACGACTAATTTCACTTTGTGTTTCGATGAGGTAGATTGATACAGACGTTGGTATATATTATTATTATGTGCTTTTTTTCAATATAAACACATTTCTAAATTTCGAATTATTCGAAAATTTGATTATGTTGACACTGCATCATTCTACCCCACCGCCTCTACAGCAGTGTGTCGAGCGACATCGAGAGCGTGGGCGACATACGCCACAGACGACAAACAGCCAAACATATCCGAACATAAACAATACCTCAAGACACCGGCGTGACAACGTGACGCGGCATACAAGCCAGCCGCGGCATGCGCAAATCATATTGCTCCATCAAATGCGGTGAGGTCGGCCACTCATTCCACTAAAACTATCAACGTGAGGGCAATGCATATTCTGTCTCCATCTGGAAACATCGGTAAGCTCACGCGATGCAGAAGATGCATTGTGTACACTGAGTTCACATTCTAATCATCGAATACATCCTGCGCCGCGGATGACTGGCAAAACGTACCGTCATTCGCCGCACGGTGTGTTTGTGTGTAATTTTGTATAGTACAGACCTAATTCATCACAGTGTTTTATAGCAACAACCATCTATCATAGATCTAACATGGTAAATTGACGATGATAACATTCTCGATGTAACAAGCCTGCAAGCGGATGCATGGGTCTTGGAAAATAAAAAAACAAGCACATCGAGATATATCGCGATCATTGTGATGTATGCATTCGTCAGTGTAGTTGTTCTCTGAGGACTTACGTCCCGCTGGACCTTGTTTCCGTCTGTACGACTCGCCGGGCAGTTTATTTAGCCACGGCGTATCGAGAACTTGTCGTTTCATTCGTAGAGTGTCTATTATGTAACAATTACATAGTTATTTTGACTAACTAATCGTGATTTGTATTCTAATGTAGACATTGTGAAATGATGTGTGAACGGTGACGGTGGAATAGAAAAACACTCACCGTCGGAGAACAGCTTTCGTCTCGCTTGTCTTGCGTACTTATTGTCCTCGGCTTTGTTTATATTTCTGAACGGCTGGTTCAACGCTACAATGTGCATTGAAAAGCCAAATACGAATATAGCTAACACGGCAAGAAATCTCCCCAAGTCTTTCATAAGATCCCCTATAATTATTGCCCACGGTCCGAACAGATGATGGAACGATAGGAAATCCATTATCTGGACGCACGCTAATAGAAATGATAACGCAAAACACTGGTTCCTACAGTACATTAACGTGGGCCAATACTTGGGTAGAACAAATATCCAACCAACAACGTGTGTTGCTACGCCTATCATACCTATTAATAATACAGCTATCTTAATCCAACCTAGACCAGATTTGTCACTGGGGTTAGTTAGTTCAAATAATAGAAGACCACTTAACGATATGAGTAGCATCCACTCATACCACCTCGGCACCAAACTCTCCCTAAATATAGAGTTATAAATAGGTGTTATAGCTACTAGCGATAACAATATCATAAGGTATATGTGCGCTGTTAAATACGACATAAACTTAATTATTGGTATCTTATTATATTTATGGCCTAATGGAAGAGAGAACACCACCCAAACAGGTGGACATATTATGAACGCGACAAAAAGGAACATAATTTTGATGCCAGTCCATTTGAGGCTCCCTCTCCAGAGTTCCTGGAAGAGAATACGCAAGTTATTACCAAAATAATGAAGAAATATGAGACTTCTGTGTAATAGGGAAGTTACCTATTTTTTACCTGAAGATATCTTTGGACCACTGTATGGGCAATGACCTCTTTCTGTTCGTTCTCTATTAAAACGTCAAGGAATTCAATGTTTCTGTTGTCAGTGGCGGTGAGGATGTGTCCGGCGGAGTTCGCTCCGGCCGCTAGCGCGAGCAGTTCGGTGGCCATCGCCTCGCATTGTTTACCCGCCGCTATAAGGTCTTTGGCACGCTCCTTTTCCTGTTAAGGAAGACAATGCGGTATGAATATTGATGTATTGTTTCGTAATAGGTCCTAATTGGATCGAATTAAGCAATGGTGACGTCAATTTTTTTAAAACTCTGTTAAACAATACCTAAAACTTAACGTTGATGAGAACAATATCTAGACATTTGAAAAAGTCAATGTCATAAACATGAAATAAAAAAAAAAGAATATATATTTTTTTAATTAGTATTCAAACAATTTGATATGAGCTGATTCGCCATATGTTTATAAAATGGCCAGTCAGGAGTTGTAATTCTATTATATTACCGTCTAATGTATGGAAACATACCTTAGTGGATAAGTTGATGTAAATGTTGGACAACTTGGCGGCGGTGTCGACTGGAGCCGGTGACACCAACACAAACTCCTCAATCGGGATGTTGTTGTGATTCTTTGAACACACCATGAGGTTGTACACGAATCTTTTGTCGTCCATAAGGGACTGCGTATCATGTTCCTTATGGAGCAAGTATTCGAGCACATCATTATGGTTTTCAGACGCGGCGAACCAAATTGGTGCACAATTTAAATTAGTTTCGCTTTTCGGTGATGCTCCGGATTCACATAATAACTTCACGACATTTAAATGTCCAGCTTTTGCCGCGCAATGGAGTGGAGTCCAGCCATTTTTGTCTGTGGCATTAATTTCTGCACCTTGACCTAGCAACACTTCTACCATTTGGTAATGTCCGTGCGTTGATGCGATATGTAAACCAGTTTTTCCATGTCTGTCTGTGCTCTGAAGTAATTCTGCTGATCTACTAAGTAGAAGGCCGACGATGGACATGTGCCCTCCGAAGCAGGCGAGATGAAGTGGATTGTATCCCTGAAATTAGAAAATACGGTAACTGAATTGTCACCACTTTTATTCCAATATACTCGCAAGTTTTATGTACGTGCATTTATTTTTCGAAACTCTATTGAATTAATTTTCCTAGACACTTTACTATAGTTGTATATTGTAATTAAACTAGTTTTGATATGGTCTAATATTAGTACGACTTATATCAAACTCACATTTTCATTACTAGCCGCATCCACTTGAACTCCAGCAGAGTTGAGAAGTAATCGCACGACGTTCTCATTACCATTGTAAGCTGCCAAATGTAGTGGCGTTAACCCAGACTCTGCTCCCAATTCTGGGACTAAGGATACTCCGGAGGGGGCTTCTGACTTTACAGTTCCAGGAACGTAAGATAACAACTCCCGGACAGTTTCTGTAATCAAGAAAACGATTGATAAAAATGGAGTTTAATATTTCAACTTTATTATTAAAAGTACAACGTACCAGCTTGACCATAATACGCTGCTATATGAAGTGGAGTAAGTCCTAACTTTTTACTCGATATCCTCAAAGTATTCGTAGACCGCATAACATCCAATACATTTGTATGACCATGTTCTGCTGCCAAATGAACAGCCGTTAGTCCAGCTCTATTTTCTTCAGTACACGATGCTCCTGCCCTCACTAAAACCTTCACGACATCCGCATGGCCTCCTTCGGCAGCTAATTGTAGAGGCGTTGAATCGTTCAATTTATTTCTCGCAGATATAACTCCAGTCCTGTCGAACTTCATTAACTCCTCGATCACTTTCACTGAACCCTGAATTGCTGCTATGTGGGCACACGTGTTTCCATCTTTTGTTGTTGCCATTACTAAGTTGGGATGCTGCTGTAGAAATAACTGAACGACTTCCGAGTAATTGCTCTGTGCGGCTGCGTGTATAGGTTTTTGACCGAGTTCATCCGTCGCATCTATATTCGCTCCGAGTTCCAGTAAAAGTTTGCAAACTTCCATTTGTCCACTCGCGGCAGCCAGATGTAAAGGTGTCTGTTTCTTTAAAGTTAGAACGTCGATCATAGCATTGTGATCTCTTATAAGGAATTTTACCAAATGCGCGTAGCCATTCATAGCTGCCAAATGAAGTGCTGTCCTACCATTTCTCGCTTTGGAATTTATAAAGGCTTTGTTTGTTAGTAACGCATCACATACTTGTAAGTACCCGTGCTCTGCGGCTAAATGTAACGCTGATCGACCTTCCACATCGAAAACATCCACTCTTGCATGATTTGAGAGCAAAGTGTTAACAAGTTCCATATGCCCTCTATTGCATGCTATTAGCAGCGGTGTCCAGCCTATTGAATTTTGTCGGTTTAAGGCTCTGCTGACGTCAGCTGTTGATATGTGGGTGATCATTTCTGTCATGACGTCATTGTTGCCGGCAACTGCACAGAAATGGAACGCTGTTTCGTGGTTATGCCTTGTTTGTAAAGACACATCAGCTCCATTCTCAATGAGGCATTTGACAACTTGCCTATCTGCTGTGGGTATTTTTACTTCTTCTTTAGTGATTTTGCAGGCGAAGTGAAGAGCACTTGCTCCGTCGTCATCAACCGCGTCAATGTATGCTATAGCAATATTTTCGCCTTTGTGTTCTTTGACGAATTCTATCAAATGCCGGACGACGTCGGGTTTACAACTACGACAAGCCATATGCAGAGGTGTTTCTCCACTCTGAAAAGAAAAGGAACTGTATCAAGAAATATATTTTTGACTAGTGAGGCATCAAATCCGTAGCAAGTAATATTAAACATATGTTCGAGTTTAAGGTTTAATTTCCGCTTTCACTAATTGATTGCCATTACCTGAAGCGGAAAAAATTGTCCATCCCTCACTTTTAAGCATATTGAAGTTCATTTGAATTAAAAACGATTAGCTAGTATGGTATAAATCTATGTAAAACCTTAGTTTTCCTCAACGGGTCTCCTCCGTCTTCTAGTAAAAGTATCAGAGTAGCCAAATTCCCAAACTTTGCCGCGACGTGAACTGGTGTCATGCCATCCTCTGTAGCCTTGTTTGGACCAGCGCCAGACTTCAATAGCATTAATGCGCATTTATCTCCTGTGGATGATTCAAGATAATAATATGTATTTTTGATAACAAGAGCCTTATAAATACTACGAGCATTTTTTCTGTTCTTGTTTGCTGACAAAAATCGATCAGGCGCAGCCTTGCAACTATGTATGTAGGAATTAACGTATTACAAATATGATAAATAATTTGTTTCTCAATATTCAAAGTATATTATTTTGTGAAAAAAGACAATTTCGAAAAAAGCTTGCGGAATATTTGACAATCTTCGAGTAAATAAATTCAGCTGTCGGATAAAGACTGATTAATGATGATCATATTCAGGCAAAGTATATAAAATATCATTATTTTTCTCACCGTCTGGTATTCTCGCAGCTATATGTAAAGGTGTTTCTCTCTGCTTTCCACCTCTGATGTGGACATCAGCACCGTAACCCAGCAAGGTTTCTACCACCGCTGGTTTACACGACTCCACGGCTATATGCAGTGCAGTGTAGTTGTCCTACAATCATGTCAAGGGTTATATTTTTCTCTATATGGGTTAAATTGCGGTGGCACGATTGCCTTTTATGACCTCAGTGAGGTTGCCAACGATCTCAATCCTTGTCTGCAAATACGCTAAACGTTTTAAAGGTTGGTATTACACTCACGATTCCGATGATTTAGTGTTTGGTATACCAGCCCAATTATACATACTATCCCACAGTTAAGAAAGGACCTTTTTACTACTGAGAGGAATTTGGGTTTGGTACACCACGCTGCCTCAGTATTGAGATGGTAAAAGCAGGTGTATAAATTAATCCATTCCAAATAAACGTAAGCCTTAGGTTTTTTAACCATAAACCAAGCAACGTAAGTATGAGTTTCGTTGACAATTCGAAGGAAAACTATGAATGAAGGATGATAATGCAGCTTACATTAGTAGTGACGTCGACACTCTCGCCTTTCTGCAGCAAAGTGTTGATGATGCCCACGTGGCCGTACCTCGCAGCCGTGTGTATGCTCCTCGCTCCATTCTGTAATTTAACATTCATTAATAACATTAATTCATTCATTCATTAATATATAACATCACGCCTTTTTCCGTATCAGGGGTAGGCAGAGATATCCACACGCCTACATTGCGTTAGCTATATTAGGTCACGTGTAATAGAAGTAACAAGCCTACATTCATTGAAATTTGTTTCATTAATGCAGTTTGAAAATATAAAAGTCACGAAGTTCCATTTATTACATTTATCTTGATAGCCTGTAATTGTCACGCTGCTGGGTAGAAACCTCATAAGACAGATTAGTTTTTCTAATGCAGATTGGCGGCAGACTGGTCGTTTGGACCTTGTATTTCTATTAAGATCCATAAGCTGCAGGTGTTTGTTGTCATCTCGTTGATATTGAGAGAATATGTACATCACTATTTTGAAAACTATTTATCACAGTTAAATGATTACTAATTATTGTAATAAGGATCGGCGTCGGTTAATCGTCATTTATATGAAACTATGCTTCGGTTGCCAGCAGTTTAAAGCAGTAGTTTCTCACAATTTCGCTTAATTATGTTTATCATTAAACTTAGTGTTCCCATAAAATATTTTATCCGCAATACACAAATGTTAAGTTAGTTTATGATAAGCAGTTAGAAAGGCAATTCAGAAATTACTGCATAATATATTTTGCATACTTGCAATGAATTCCATTTACATGATAAGTAACCTCAGTAAAGCCTTCATGTTCGTTGCAAGAAAAGATAATTAACGCATACATTACAGTAAAAACGGATAATCGTAACACAAAGGAAAAGTAGGAAAAATTTAATGTTATGCACCACTAATAATATAAAGCACGCGACGCCGAGCGATCCCTTTCGTGCCTTGGCTTGTGTTTATTAAGGAAAGACCTTACTTACAAATTTATACATGTAAATGTACGTACGGAATTTCTTTATTCGCCCACTCCAAGGTTAAGGGTATCCTTAATTGTTAAAGCTTGCGACGTTTTTGCTATGTCGAGTTTGAACGAATTCAGTTTTGCATATTATGTATTAGAAAATAATAAAGTTACCTTTAGACGTGTAAAAGTGGACGATAGCCTAGTTGGAAATGGAACGGTCTGCCGAGACACATGTAGGTTCAAAACTCAAGGCACACACCTTTAACTTTTCGAAGTTACGTGTGTATTGTTCATCAATTATCGTTCGCTTTAACGGTGAAGGAAAACATCGTGAAGAAACATACATACCTGAGAATTCTCCATAAGAATCTCGAGGGTGCGTGAAGTCTATCAACCCGCAGTAGGCCAGCGTGGCGGACTAAGGCCTAATCCCTCTCAGTAGTAGAGGAGGCCCGTGCTCTTCAGTGGGCAGTATATAATAAAGGGCTGATTGCATTGCATTAGACGTGTTAAGTTTATAAATTATTTTGAATTGGTAATTAGTAAAATACTTCATTAAAACATAGCAATTGATTATTTAATTAATATCCCGGAAGTAACCGTATTAAAGTTTCCCATTTTTCACATAAAAAGATTCTCAGTTAAGGCCCCGCGCGAGGCCCATCGTATAAGCTCGGCCTCTGTCCTATAAAACGAGGCCCCAGGCTGTTGCCTGGGGCCTGGTATCTAACACAAGCTGTTGCTTGTGTTAGATACCAAATCACTAAAAAAATATTTACTCTTTATAAAATTTTGGGGCCCCTGAAGCCAGGAGCCGGTGGAATTTTACCCGTCATACCACCAATTAATTACGCCACTGATAAGTATACTATTGACTGAGATAGTTATAATAATATCAGCCCTGTATTATATTATACTGTCCTACTGCTGGGCCTCCTCTACTACTAAAAAGGTGTAGTTCTTAGTCCACCTCGCTGACCAAGTGCGGGTTGGGTAGTTGGAGATAGTAATTTGAAAAAACCTTGTACCTTATTTGGCATATGAAGGTAGACTCCTTTCTTGAAGAGCATCATGGCGCAGTCAGCATGGCCGTTGAGTGACGCTATATGCATTAACGTGCTGCCGTCTTTCGTTCTCTCGAAGATGGAAGCCTTGAATTTATCAGCCAGGAGTTCTATGATGGCTGCGTGTCCGTTTTCCGCTGCCAGATGCATTGGAGTGCGGTCTGAAAATTGTTTAGTAACTATTACAATTGTTCTTGTTTTAAATTAACTTGGACACAATGAAAAAATACGGAAGGATGTGGAAGATGATTTTACAAATAATTTATTTGCCTGACGTACCAATCTAATTGAACAACTTACACACAATTCTTTCATGTAAGATCTTTGTTGACCTAGTTAGGGGGCGTACTTTTCAGTTCACAGTAGATTAAGGAAACGAACAGTTTTAAAGTGATGCAATTTATAAATGGTTAGTTATTGAACAAACTTCTTTTGCTGTTATTTTGGTAAGGTAAGGTTCCTTCGTAATTATTATAGAACAGATTCTTTTGTATCAGTGATAACAGTATTTCATGCATTTAAGATACAGTTATAAATAATTATCTGTCTAAATGCAATCTTACGTCATTTATACATATCTACAGTTTTAGTAACCTTAAGTTCTAAATTCTCACCTTCATTATCAGCTATAGCAGCATTGGCTCTAACTCCGTAGAAGTATTTGACTAGTGGCTCGTCTCCTTCCGCGGCTGCTATATGAAGGGCGGTCTGGCCAGCTCCATTGGTAGCATCCACTACTGCTCCGTAGTCCACTAGTATCCGCGCCATGTCCACGTCTCGTCTCCTGGCTGCGAGGTGCAAAGCCGTATCTCCCGCGGGAGTTGATGCCTAGATTGAGTTAAAGTTGAAGACGTTGAATCAGTAAAATAATTAAATTAATTTTGTTGTTTATGTATTCTCTAAAAATTTGAAAAAAGAAGGTAAAACGCATGTAATAATGTAATAAGTTCTTTGATATTAGCATTATGGAAAACACAAATTAAAGCTTGAGTTTAACATAGTTAACACGTTTTCCGTTGCTCCGCAACAAAGGAGTGCCAATGTGGAACATAATTTAAATAAAACAAAGGAAATACAAAATCAAGCGTGTGCGGAAGTAGGTGAAAATATGGTTATAAAGCCATAAATAGCACTGTGTGATACCCTCAGCTGCTCGGCAGTCTGCGCGCTGAGCAGCTCTCGCACCATGCTCTGGTTGCCCGCCTCCACCGCCAGCAGCAGCGGGATCTTGCCCCTCTGGAACACCAGGTCGCGTATTAACTTTTTCCATTCCTTCTGTTTCGCCCGCTCCTTGTTCAGCTCTATGAAGCTGAGCTCGAGTTTTTGTATGTCCCTCTGCTGGTTAGCAGGCGGGCTGCGGACGGCCGAGGGGATGCTAAGGTTCGCGCTCCTCGGCTGCTCCCGCCCGCCTTCGGACATAGCGCAAAACTCGCGTCAAGCCCGCATTAAAGTCCACGCGACGCGACGAGCTGACACAACGCGCTACTAGCGGCATGCACCGCACGAATGCCTCGCGGCGTGACACCACAGACAATAGTATTAGACTTATGTGCATCGCAATCCTCGAAGGCGGTCTATTATAGGGCATAAATCGATCGGTATCGCGGTTCACATTCCATTTCATATTTGCGCTCGGTCGCCACCACGATACGTACTTGCTCATCCATCGTCACTACTTCAACACAAAAGTCGCGTCGGAGGCCATCGCGAAGCTACCTTCCTCGGCCCGTGACGGAGGAGCGACTGAGACTAGTATTAAAATGAGTAATTTTGAATTTCAGTGCTGACGTTTTACTTAAGTAATATTCAGCGAGTGATTTGCATTGTAAATTCGCGCTGTGACGTTTGCTAGGGCGGCTAAAGCTCCGCGGATAATTAGCTAGTTTGTATTCGTGCGGGTGGCTCGTTCCCGCAATTGGAGCGTCCTTAAAACGTCAACCACACTCCCCCTTTTGCGAACGCCGGCCGAATTTAGTAGCTATAATTAATAATTGTCAGCAAACGCGTGTTGCGTCACGTGATAGGATTGCTGTTAAGAAGTTTGAGCATTTGGACATGAAGGATATGTTGTTTTCGGTGGAAGGCGGGTTTTTGTTTACACTCAGTGTGTAGGGTGTTTTCGGGGGTAGTTCCTGAATCGCCGCATGGCAGTGCCAGGCGACGGCGACGGCGGCGGCGCCCCGCTTGCACGCGATCCTCGCTGCATCCACTACTACTATTGTTTACGGACTGGATCCCTATTACGCTGTGAACTTAAAACATTATCGTTACACGCGATTTCTATAGAATATACCGATTGTCGTTTGCCGATTTACCGATTTGTATTCTTGCTTGCTTGCTTGTAAGTCAATGCACCCCAAATTGGCTAACGACCTTGCAAGGGTTTTGTGGAAAAATTATACTGCAACTAGTCTTAACGTGGTTTTACTTACGGCACGAAGTAGTGATGCTTATCTTAACTAGGCCCTACAACTTAGTATTTGGGTGACATCATACAACTATCTATTATTAACTATTAAAACTTAGTTATTTGGAAGGAATATCCCTGTGAAGTCATAGGTACTCTGTATTCGTTGGCGAAGGGCGGTATATTGATCACGGCTTTAGTTTCCTGATCGATCATAAGTGATTCTAGTTTTATGGGCATTACTCACGTCACGCCCGAAAACCCTACAAAATATGTTCTTCCGGTTTTTATTAGCTCAAACGGCTTTATGCAAACTTTTATAATGAGGGATAGGTGTGCAAGTAAAAATATTTACAAAACTTTATGGTGTCTATTTAGTAATTTCGGATACTACTAATTTCAAATGCAATGCATCTTTAAGTTAATTAATTTGTTAGTCAACTGTTTGATAAACCTTAGCACAAAGGGTTCTTATTTTCCCAAATTGCATAGCAAATGCATTATAAATCAGAAATATATAATTAATACTATCGATTCGTTAACTTTCCATGCCTATATTTACTAAAACAAGTTGAGCGTACCAACTTACCCCATCTGCCCTGAGCCGAATGTCTTTACCAGCAGCAGCGAGGAGAGCTCTAAGTATGCTGGTCGCTGTGCCGGTCTGTCGACTCGCCACGATGTGTACTGCTGTTTGTTGTCGGCTCTGTGAATATAATTTATTATTATGGACATAAAGATTTTGTAAACATCTATTGCAAAACTGTGGGGAACGGCGCTGTGTGGGTAGCTAAGAGTTTTCCGCCGCTTTGGGAAATCCAAAATAAAGACAAAGACTATCCATTACTAACTTTTAAGGAAAAGAAAAGTATGGGCGGACATTTAAGGGTAAAAGGAGACAGCTATACATACAAATTAAACATTGTAGAACTGGCAACCCTACACGAATCCTTACCCCTCCAGTAGCGAAAGGATCGACGCCTCTTTTTGACAGAAGCAGCTTCACGATGTCCTCTCTGGAAAACATCGCGGATATGTGCAGCACGTTGTAGTTGTCCTGTTAACAAACGTACACATTAAATATGAATATTGTATTTATACCACTTCAGTGTGGAGTAATTGACTCACGAGTACATGTATACAGTTTACACTTGTAGATATACAGTTTACGTATAGAGGCTGGTGAACCGGGTGACAAGCGTAACACCGTGGGTTCGGTTCCCGCACCAAGGCAAATGATTGTATCGGGACTTAGTGTTATGAGACGGAAAAGTTCCACATAATTTTCTCATACCCACGACACAAGACCATCGTGGGGTCAGTACTTTGTATGTTTGCTGGGAGTTATTACCTTTAATATCTTTAGATTCATCATCATCGCCCAAAGCCACATGAAGTCCACTTCTGAACATAAACCTCACCTAAAAAATTCCAGACAGTGATTTTTCTTTAGTTTCGAATCTCTTCGTTCCACTTGGCCTCGTCTTGCGTGTCACCAAATAGACTCTGTCTCCTCAATACCTACCGGGGTTACCTTTTGTCATAAACTGAAAACTCGGAATGACTTAATTTTTCCAGTGAAGGACGCCTGGTACGGTCCTAGGGTTCTAAAGATAGACGTCGAGTAAATGGTGTGTATAAATTGTACCTTTTTACGACTAAGAGAGTATTAAATATTTGCCTAACCACGACGCGTTTTATAAAAAAAGATCCTTATTTCGTTTTTGTATCAGCCGGAGTTGATAAGGTACTTTATGGCTGGCGAAATAAGATTGTGAAATATCATAGGATTGTCAAATATTAATAATACTATATCAAATATTATGTTGTTTGATTTATACTTGTTGCGTCGTATATTATAGTTGATTTAAAAGTCCCAGTGCCTATATTTTAATAAACATTAAAAGTTAAAACCAATAAGTATTTTTTTTACATTACAAGCTCATATTTATGTTCTCAAACAACAAGGCAGACATCTTTTTAATTAGATGACATCATTTATTTTTTATGGTACCTATTACCTACGTAATTTCACTAGATTTTTTTCCCGCGTTCATTTGCTCTCCAAATAAATGGTAGATAGATAAAGTAGCTTCCAATTAGAAAAAGAAGTTTCAGAAGCGGATGAGTAGTTTAAGAGATTACCGCTTACATCATAAAATAAACAAGTAACGTCTATTACTATTCATATATCCCAAAGGACTTTATTAGTCGTAAGATCTAAAATCCAGCCTTTTTACGACACGGTTATTAATTCTAGAATCTAGGTACAACACATGACCTACAACAGCTTCGTATCGGATTGCGTGCGATGCAATCTCACCCCAAGAATAGCGCGTATAATTACAACTAATAGCCAAGTACACTTCCCTCGTTACTTGAAGTAAACATTTTTTTATCTTGGCATCGAGAATTGATTACCCTGCTAAGGACACTGCAGTTCAGGGATAGGCAAAATGTTTTTCTGCAAGCTAAAGCTAACGTGGTGCTGGTGGTACGATATATCTTGTATCATGATCTCTCCGGCCTTGTCGGATTGCCGTCTCAACGGACTATGAGAGTGAAGGAAAAGCGAGTGCACGGGTGTATGGCGCACATACTTGTGCACTATAATATCTCCTGCGTATCTGGCTGATCTCTGTTGAGATTGACCACCGTAGCCGAAATCGGCAAGGAAGTACTGGACTTTTACTGGTGGTAGGTCTCTCATATGTAAGAGACCGTCTGGGTGGGTACCACTGCAATGTCTATTTCTGCCGCCAAGCAGCAGTGTGAATGCACTGTTGTGTTTCGGTTTGAAGGACATTGTAGCCAGTGTAACTACAGGACATAGTGAGACTTAACATCTTTTGTCTCAGGATGACGTGTGCAGTGGAATGCCACACAGTACTTTGTAACTGAAGGTGCTGAATGGTCTTGCTACTGTTTATGGGTGGTTGTATCGCTTACCATCAGGCGAAAGGCATGTTCGTCTCGTCATTCAATGCCATAAAAAAAAATAGGGATTTTTTTATCCGCCTGGATAGCGACCAGCGTACATAAGGTGTAAAACCTGCCATAGTGGCTCACGTAAGCCTGTTGTGTTTCTGGATCAGCCTGTATATCCCATCCCATTTCACTTACCATTAGGTGCAGGGTCACTTTGCCGAGACCATATAAAAAAAAACACAATAGATATGGAATGACATATCCACAATGACATATGATAGGCTTAGCGTTATCAGCATTAATGATTGTAGAAAAGCAACTTTTCTACGACCCTAGATTATGTAGACGAAATTATCGTAACAGTAAAGTCTTCTATGGGTACGATGTGTTTATTTATTTATAAGACAGCAAATTATGTTCGCTACTTGTCTCTGTTCTAGGTATAATCAAGTATTTTATTTAAAGTTTATGGTAGAAAATGCAGCAAACCATAATGATGTGCACACTTGTCGGAAATGTTTTCTAGTTGATGCGAAGGCGTGTTTGAAACTATCTTCTTACTAATATAGTAATATATTCAACTAATATCCTATAAAAAATCAAGTATAAGTCCTAAGAAATAATTTGTTAAATCAAAATAATGCAAACTTTATTTGTTTATTAGTATTATAGTGTGATTGAGATTTTTTGCAACGATGTTTAAATCCTACTAATATTATAAACGCGAAAGTTTGTAAGTATGGATGTATGGATGTTTGTTAATCTTTCACGCAAAAACTACTGAATGGATTTCCATGAAATTTGGCACACGGGTCTACCTGTAAAATACACAAATACAGGGCATAATCTATTATGCCCTGGATTAACACATAGGCTACTTTTTATCCCGGGAAAATATAAAGCGGGACTTTTATCCCGGGAAAACTCATTCACGCGGGCGGAGCCGAGGGCAAAAACTAGTGTTTCAATATTTCTTGAAAGTACTAAAGCCACTGAATAGATTTGGATGAATTTCAGAATATCCAAGGACAAAAACCTAAGTAATATTATAGTATATTGTTTATTTAGGAAAAGTGCACCTACTATGTTAAATCCAACGTAATAATCCGTTTATGGTGAAGTAAATCGCTTATATTGTACTTATTATGATCAGTTATCAGGCCAGGGCGACATTGTAGAATGTCTTTTTGAAGACAATTGGCGATTGTTTATTTAAGAAAATTACAATATGTTCTTAGTTAAAAAAGCTATGTATAAATTCCGATTTTAAAGTCGTATTGCGTGCACAATACAAGACATTTAGGCTCGTGTTGTCAACGACATTGTAAAGTTCACAGACCTTAACTAAAACAATCATATTTTACAGTTCAATATAGATAAACTATTAATTACGGTTTCTATATTTATTTTAAAACAATGTTATTTTGTATATCTACACTAATGTTATAAAGAGGTAAAGTTTCTAAGTGTGTAGGTATGTTGAAATAAAACTATTTTGCGGATTTTATCGCGGTTTTTTAATTATTATTTTCTCCCGACGTTTCGAAGGCTTTGCAGCACTTCGTGGTCACGGGGCGGACTGAGGTGTTGGTGGTCCGAAAAGATATTGAAGATATTGTAGCATTAACTTTTCGGACCACCAACACCTCAGTCCGCCCCGTGACCACGAAGTGCTGCAAAGCCTTCGAAACGTCGGGAGAAAATAATAATTAAAAAACCGCGATAAAATCCGCAAAATAGTTTTATTTCAATGTCTAACATTCGCGTAAATATAAGAAGTCATTGTGTAGGTATGAAGAAATTTCTGGAATTAAAGAACCGATATCGATGAAATTTGGTAGATAGATAGCGTTGAGATCCTGGGGAGGACATAGGGTACTTTTATCTCGGGAAAATATAAAGCGGAACTTTTATCCTGGAAAAACTATTTCACGCGGACGGAGCTGCCAGCAAAAACTAGTCGCATATAATTTTACTCTGTCTTAGTTGAAACTATCGGTCACACAATAGGATAGTTGTCTACTTTTTTAAATACATTTATCAAAAATGTATGCCATCCAAAATGTTACGGAAAAATATTTATCCAAATTGGGGTGGAAGGGAAAGTTGTCAAATAAAGGTAATATTACACTGTGACGTCACCGAGAGTCGCCGGCCATAACACTGCTTGCGTGCGAAAGAGATAGCGCGACATCTCCTCCACATCCCCACTTTTGCTCACAACAAAATTTCAAATATGAATAACTGCTTTATTTTTCAACCAATTTTGAGGCTCATTTCACAGAAGAATTTCTTTTTCATATTATTTTTTGTTACATATAAAATAATTTACACAATTAAACATAGGAAAATAACCTATAGTGTCAGCGATAAAGCTCCTTGGTGGCAGAAATAGACAAAGGTGGTGCCAAATTACATTCATTCTAAAATATTAGATCTCTATCACACAGTGAATCATCTTATATACCTATTACTTGATATAATAACTTTTCGATGACTTCAACGGTTTCTACGAAATAAAGTCTGTAATTCTGATATTGCGTGTATGATGGCCACTGGTTATTGTCGATTTACTTGGCTTGAATGCCACGGTCTTTGTTTCATATGGTATATGAATCAATGTTTCAAACAATAGAAAAGCGAAATATAGATGTAAGCTATGATAATTGCTATGCTATGAAAAAAAGTGGACGATAGCCTAGTTGGGAATGGAACGGTCTGCCGAGACAATGTCCGGCGGTTCAAAACCCAAGGCACACACCTCTGATTTTTTGAAGTTATGTGTGTATTGTTTATCAATTATCGTTCGCTTTAACGGTGAAGGAAAACATCGTGAGGAAACCTACATACCTGAGAATTCTCGATAAGAATTTCGAGGGTATGTGAAGTCTGCCAATCCGCACTAGGCCAGCGTGGTGGACTAAGGCCTAACCCCTCTCAGTAGTAGAGGAGGCCCGTGCTCAGCAGTGGGCAGTATTTAATACAGGGCTGGTATTATTATTATATATGATAATTGGTTATATCTCTTCATATGTTGTAATCAGGCAGAGGCGCAACTAGTGCGCCCACTTTTCGCCGTGCGTATTCCGTCCCAGGATGTGATGGGGGCGAGCCTATCACCATATCGGCCACAAATTCCAGACTCCGGACTGATACTGAATAGAAAAATCCAATATCACTTTGCCCAACCCAGGGATCGAACCCGTCACCCAGTATCGCAGTCGTACCGTAATACAACTATGCCACCAAGGCAGTTCTTTAACATAAAAGCCCTAAATAACCTCTTAGGGTGTCTGCATTTTAAAAGTGTCTTAAAATTCTCAATACTTATTTTATTTCTTATTATTATCTCAAGTAACACAGACTCATTTGGGTTAGTAAAATATATTTATATTTATGTTAGTAAGGCAACGGAGAGACAATTGGGACAATAGGTACCTAAATGGGATTTTAATAAACTTTAACAATGAAACAATTTGGCTGTAGACTTCATTTGCAATTTAATAAAAAACTAGCGACAAAACTTCGACAATAGGTTGTGAATACAAATTCCATTTCATAATTTCGCCTTTCTTTCGACTTGAATCGGTAAGTTCATTATGTCAAAAGTTGGTCGTATGCATTGACGTGTGGAATGTTTCAAGCACGACTGTGCTACTTTATATACCTAGAAATTTGATTAAAAAGTAATTTTCATTATCGTAATCAAAAACGCCATGTAACAATTTAAATGTCAAACTAAATTAAAAGTAGAGCCTATAGTAAAATGTCGATGAAAGAAAAGTTGTTAATAATATGACCTAGCACTTTAAAGGCCAGATTTTCAAAAATATATGAATGAGTGAGCAATATTTACACTCTACTAGTGACTAATGCGAAGTCAAAATGATGTCTTTTAAGCGTTGCCTGTCGCGGGACCTGCTATAATTTATACTCATAAATCCGCCGGCAGCACCTATCGCGCCATCTGTGACGGCAGGCATAGCTACCTATGACTTGGCTTTATTAGTCTAGTTGTATACTATGCACAAGCTATATTATGCGATAATTAGTTAGTGTTTTAAAGTTTTTCGAAGCAAAAATGCATTTCTTGTAATGCCACCAAAAATGTTATAATAGAAAACAACTTTATGTATAACACTTTATGTATGACTGGATTAAATTATTGGCTGAGAAAACCATGGATAAAACAGAAAAACTAGTTAAACTTTACTCAATTATTTTATTATTAATCGCATTACACGAAATTAGTATTTAATAAAACATTTTTCTTAAGCCCATCGTATTAAGGTACGAATAGATAGAAATCTACCATGTCGACATACGTAGATGAATATATACTCATAGTTTAGAGTTTAGACCAGCCGTGCTCAACCAGTTTTTGACTCAGGCCACAAAGACGTCTAAGGTCCCGTTTGTTCAAACATGGTTATGTTTTTGTCCGGGTCTTATTCAGCTGGACACTCTCGCAGCGCCTCACGCGTCACGCCTGGCGCACTTGAAGCTCTGCGAGCGCGTCATGCTTAATAAGACCTAAGATTACCCTAACCACGGCTGAAAAAATCCGGGGTTAATTGTGGTGCCTCGGGCCACAGCGAAAATTCATTGAAATATTTCAGTATCTAAAAACGTTGTTAAAATGGAAAGTTTTATTTATTTTAATCAAAAGTATTCAAAATTAACCGAATGTTTTTGTCGAATACGGTTAGTATACAGCTGAATCGATCTTGGGATCTATCAATTTATAATTCAGACGAGCCATTTGCAATGTATCCGCGGGCAGGTTGAGAATCGCTGGTCTACACTCGAGTATGTCGGGTGCAATTAAAGTCATTAGAATGATTACTAGACATTTAGTGGATAGCGCGCTTTATAAGGGGCAACTTGGCACACCTAGAAGGAAATTACCCCTTCGCTCCGACATGCCTTGTTTCAATTCATGTATACACGGCTTTATGGTTTTAATAAACATCCTCATGTACATTTGCTATTCTTTCCTTAATGGGTAGTGTAAGGAGTGGCTTTGTTAATAAAAAATGTTGGAATATGGTAGTTACCTACCTGCTTTGATTAAATATATATCTAGATAGACACTGAACGTTTCAAACGCGTCGAAAATAGAGGTGAACTGTTCCCCACTAAATGAGTTTGAGTGAATTATTTTTTGTTGTTTTACATGGATATAATTGTCTCCCCGTTTTAATAGATACCATTTAATAACTGGTATCATTATGCGCGCACACAAGGATACGCAGAATGATGCAGCGATAGCGTATGACACAGCTGTCACGCATACTAGCTTAAGAAAAGTTGGCCTGTTTGTTTTAGTTTCATTGCAGCGCGTCAATCTATCTAGGTATATAATTAATCAAAGCCTACCTGTATGTATTATGTAACTATGGTAAATATTTATTTTGTCTATAAGTAAAGTGACCAAAACTTTGCCCAAACCGTAGTAATCGAATTTATTTTGTCATCTGGTAGAGTGAGTGAGAGTGTATTCTATAGAAAAAAAAAACTTAATCAAAAAGAGTATTATGTGTGCGTGTGTGTTTATAAATATTATATTCATAGATTTTTAAAATAACTACTCGGATCAGTTTTTATTAACAAATTCTTTAATCATGTCGTCGATGCAAATTCAACTATTAATAAACGTTTCAGCACGATTTCCATTATAAACTTAAACTTAACCAATTTTATTTCAAATATAGCCTAAGAAAGTTGAGTTGGGTAGATTCGTAATATCGACACACGCTGGGGTAAAAGATCGCAAAAGCATCGTGTAATATTTTCGTAACGAAAGCTTAAAAAAGTACTCTAAAAATATATATATATATATATTTTTTTATTGCATTGAATGACGAGGCGAGCATGCCGTTCGCCTGATGGTAAGCGATACGACCACCCATAAACAGTAGCAACACCATCCAGCACCTAGAGTTACAGAGTACTGTGTGGCATTCCACTGCGCTCGTCATCCTGAGACATAAGATATTAAGTCTCATTATGTCCAGTAGTTACACTGGCTACAATGTCCTTCAAACCGAAACACCACATGAAGTCCACTGCTAAACATAGGCCTCCACTAAAGATTTCCAGACGGGCCTGTCAAAAGCCTGCATCCAGCGTGTTCCTACCACCTCTATATTATCCTTACGTGTAGTATAAAACAAACTCGCCCTGCTGCCTTTGTACGCGATAAACTCATAACCTACCAAACGGATTTCGATGAAATTTGGTATGGAGATAGTTTGAGATCTTGGGAAGGTTTAAGGCTACTTTTTATCCCTGAAAAATATACAGCGGGACTTTTATCTCGGAAAGACTATCACGCGGGCAAAGCCGCGAGCAAAAGCTAGTACTTTAATAGATTTGAAACTCACATTGTTCCTAGCTCCCACGTCTGAGCCAAGTTCGATGAGGCGCTCCACAAACGATGTCCTGTTGTCCTTCACTGCGTACATTAGCGGCGTCATGCCGGTGGTCTGTAACAACGTATAAATAATATATTAACAATACATAAATCTAAATAATTACAATATAGGTAGGTATAGAATATAGATACGAATGCCCTCCTGGATAGGTATTCGGTATCATTGCAATGTCTATTTCTACCCAATGATTTCTTACGTTTACGCGATTGTTTGACATTGAAATAATAACTTACGGTTATATGGAAACAAATTTATTAGAAAAAAGTGGTTAAGTAGTTTTATTTCAATGTCTATGTCTTCCGTTGAGCAGCAGTATATATAAGCAATCGTATATTTGCTTTAAAGGATTACCTATAAAAACGTAAATATTTAAAATCAGCGATTCTGTAGATATCCTTTGCGAACATTTTAGTACTGCGATACTCAATGTATATAAAGGAGTCACTTCTATAGGGAACGTGCACGAACTGTGAGTGGCAGCACAAAATCAACACAAGAGCCACGTGTGGATAAAAAAGAGACTTTTTAGATCAATAATTTATTTATATATTCTTTTAATATGACAAAAATGATAAAATATGGGTTCAGGTTGAATATTATTGTTACACAGCGTGGCCAAAATACGCTTTTTTTTTAGATCGGAGCTAAGTCAAAGACAAATCTTTATTTAAATTGTCTTTTTCCAAAGCTCCTTTAAATCGTCATGAATCTACCACCGCTTGGGAACGTGTTATTGCTGTGAACAAGAAGCGGCGCAAGAATCTAGTTATTTTGATGTAATTGAAGCAAAATTTGGAGGTTATGTTCCCATAATTATAGATTTGTTTGTATTGAATATTATCTTCAAAACTTCTTTATTTTTATAAATTACGTAATGAGACATTTCTAAATGCTTTTGGAACTCATACTTATGTATGTTTTATACAGCTTTTATTGTTTTTGTCTATTTTAACATAACCATGGAATGTAAATACTTAGGTACCTACAATTATTGGGAACGTAATAGAATTTTACACGATTTGATGTGTTTATTTTTATGTTTTGGAGCATCCAGATACACAGCAACACATTATCAACAAATTAACTGTTATTTTTCATCCTTTTAATGAATATTTTACGTCAATGCCAAGTATCGATAGGCTGAAAGATTCAGATTGCACCACCAGATGGCAGAGCTTATGACGTGCACGTTCCCTATATCTTCAAAATATGATTCAAGAATACTGTTAGAAGTCAGAATACAAACGCACAATCTTTGACGATACGACTAGTAAACAAACAAAAAATAATTCACATTTATTTAATGCATTACAATTCGTAGAAACTTCTACAAAGTAGGATAAATATTTATCGTAAGGCTACGCAGCGGATGCTACATTTCCAAAACTGTGCTTTGTTTGATGTGACAGTTTATTATTCAATCAGGTACGTCAATAATTTAATTTCTAACGTTATAATTTTGCGTTTCAGGAACTGGGAAAACATTGGTATTTGAAATCGGCTGATGTGGCCTCAATCTGCCAAAAGATTAATTGCAGACCAATCACGTCCGTTTTCTATAATGCATGAAATATATATTTTTTCACAAATATTAATATTATTACCATTAGGTGCAGTGACGTCACTTTGCCATGCCTGTATAAAAATAATATCCAGAGACCCAAACATCACCCTCACTTTTTACACGCTTTATATTAGCTTCACTTGTATGTTTGTTTTTATGTATGTATGTTTGTATGTTTGTATGTATGTTTGTATGTTTGTAACTCTCCGACTCCGACTCCTTTGGGCGCGATTTTGACCCACTTTAAACGGTCAGATTTTATTCAAACTTTGTAGATTTGTCGAGGACCGATAACAATACACTAGTTTGATAAGATTATGCCATTATTCAATTTGCAAAATGAGATTTTTGACAATTTATATATTTTTTAGTGACATTTGTTGGACCATTGTCACGCTTTTTTACAATAAAATATTTTTGTTTCTATTTACACTATTCTTAATTCAATTTATTTTCTATTTTTTAGTTGGATTTTCTATAAAGCGTGTTTTTTAGTTTTTTTAAACTATTATTTTTTAAATTCAATTAGGTAAGTAATTACTGATTCCTGCTTTGTACTTTGACGAATATACGCATGCACGCATGCTCACGCCTTTTATCCCCGAAGGGGTAGGCAGAGGCGCAACTAGTGCACCCACTTTTCGCCAAGCGTATTCCGTCCCATGATGTGATAGGGGGCGAGCCTATCGCCATATCGGGCACAAATTCCAGACTCCGGGCTGATACTGAATAGAAAAATCCAATATCACTTTGCCCAACCCGGGGATCGAACCCGAGACCTCAGCCTTGCAGTCGTACTGTAATACAACTACGCCACCGAGGCAGTTGACGAATATAATCGACCATAATTACCATTTGCTCTATTATTTTATTGGAGAATATTGCTTCATTGGAGAGAGAAAGTTGTATCAATCCACCATTTTACTGCCCAATTAACTTACTGACTAAAGTTAAATGTATTTAAACTCAAATACGTTTCCAGAAATCCGTTAGGGATAGACTACACTCTAATTGTATTATGGGTAATTCCCCCACAAATCTAACGCAAAGGAGGGCTGGGCATCTAAATAGATTACTTATCTATCGCTATTTGATGATAAGAAAACCTTATCTGAAAAATAGGTACGGCCCCGAGTGATATATAGAAAATTACCGAAGTTCACGACTGTTATTGATTGCTATAAGGGAATAGCCATAGGACTTTTTGAACTGTTTAGATATTATTGCACGATGTCGTAGTAAGCAATAATATAAGGAGATCAAATCGAGTCAATCTCCCAAAAAGTGGTAAACAAAGGAGTTCAGCACAGTGGCGTAGCGTGGTTTGGGCGTCAAAATGTGTGTAATAAAAACTTTTAATAATTTTCACTTTTTGGTGACGGGGAAGGGGAGGGGTACTCATGACTGTTATTTGTTGAAATGACCTTTTTTTGGTGCCTTGGGGCGGCAAATATTGGGTCCAAGAACTCACGCACTGGTTCAGCATTAAAGGCCGATTTTAGCAACAAAACAAATACTAAAGTCACATTCTAATCTACGCTCCTAGATTACAGAGTGACTTTTATTTTGGTCGGCTTATTTTTGTGACAAATATTGTTTATCAGCAAGCGGTTAAATCGGTTCTAACTGTCTTATACATTAACTGGCGGATAACATTTACTTGAACATAAAACAGACCCTTAGGCGCAGTCATTTGTCGACCATGTACAAAAAAAATATAGACGCCACTTAACCTTTTGAAACAGTATAAAGCTTGTTAGTTTTTCGCAAATTAATCGTATGTATGTTCCGCCAGAACCCTTGAACTTAACTGTAATTGCAGTCCACTTTAAAGTTAGTTCGTGCAGTTAACTGTAGACTGGGTGTGGTGCAAAACATAAGCGAAACTTCGATTTTTCATCGTCTAATAATTTGACTTTAATTTTAAATTTCACGGTTAAGGGTAAAATATTTATGGTAAAGTTTTAAATAGCTATTTTAGAGGTTGAGGTAACTGGATGAATTTTACCAGTATGTTACAAGTAGTAAATAGTAGTAAGAGTCTTAGTAATATTTATTTTCTATTCGGTATGATTTAATAATTGTTGAGAAGATGTTAATATTACATTACATAGGAAATTATTATTTTAACATTTAATTTTACATTAAATTTGCTTATATCATTAGGTCTTCGATATACAATGCATATTTACAAATCGAAGTGGCTTCGTAATCTAAATTGCAGAAAAAACAAGGTTAAGTATACTTTATATTAGGAATTTGGTGGGCGTGCCGCGTGATACTTAATAATTTACACTCAAACACACACACACACGCCTTTTTTCTCGAAGGGGCAGACAGAGACGCAACTAGTGCACCCACTTTTTGCTGTACGTATTCCGTCCCATGATGTGATACCATACCACCATACCAGCCCTATATTATATATTGCCCAATACTGAGCACGGGCCTCCTCTACTACTGAGAGGGTTTAGGCTTTAGTCCACCACACTGGGTTAGTGCGAGTTGGCAGACTTCACATACCTTCGAAATTATTTGTTTGGGGAATTCTCAAGTAAGTATCTTTCTTCACGATATTTTTCCTTTACTGTTAAAGGGAATAATAATTGATAAACAGTACACATGTATAGCTTCGAAAAATCATAGGTGTATACCTTGGGTTTTGAACCTACAGACATCCGTCTCCTCAGACCGTTCTATTCCCAACTAGGCTATCGTCCACTCATGATGTGAAAGGGGTAACGGAATTCTATTATTTCTATTACCATTATCTAATCAGTTAATGTTATCCTGTTAGACTGCCTCGGTGGCGTAGTTGTATTACGGTACGACTGCAAGGCTGAGGTCTCGGGTTCGATCCCCGGGTCGGGCAAAGTGATATTGGATTTTTCTATTCAGTATCAGCCCGGAGTCTGGAATTTGTGCCCGGTATGGCGATAGGCTCGCCCCCTATCACATCATGGGACGGAATTCGCTTGGCGAAAAGTGGGTGCACTAGTTGCGCCTCTGCCTACCCCTTCGGGGATAAAAGGCGTGAGCATGCGTTAATGTTATCCATAAGAAAATAATGAGATAAGGTTTTAAACTAGTTCTTAATTGCCCTTTTTCTCATGTAAAATCTACAATCTTCCTCTTTATGTGAATGTAGATGCAGATCTGAAAAAAAAACTTACGGAAAGATTTAATAATTAGGTAACTTCTATTGTAGTCCAAAGCATCGCAGTGATTTACGGATTTTTTTAGCGGAACATATTCTTCCCCCTAGTATTATTATATTCTTTAGTTTTAAATATATTTTTTATATTTCTTCTTGAAGTACCTCACCAACTGTTGAAGGTTGGCAATCAGCTCAGCAGATCGTCGACCTTTAGCAAGACGATATATTTCTACAGTTTTGCAATCTTCAGTTACTCGTGGATGTTCTATAAACACGATTTTTTGCTTCGACCAATTTTCCTTGGCAACTATTTTTCGCATATGAGTTAGAGGTGTTCATAATTGTAATTAATAAAACAGAGTTAATATCGCCTTCTGCTCGTGACTTGCACGTCTCACCCTTGGCTAAAGATATGAGTCCCTATAGAAGTAATTATTATAAATTGCAAGCGTGACTTTTATAATCATTGTGAGAATAATTTTCCACGGTAATATTTATTAATTAATAACTCCTGTTATATGACTTTTGAAGAAATTTCATCATAATATTATATGTAATATAACATCCTATAGGCATATAAAATAGAATACTTTTTATTTTACAAATTGCGTTTCCGAGTCAGTCGGAATACATCCACTGAGAAAGGCCGGCATAATTCTAGCGACCGTCGGGGTACGATTTTTTTTTGCTTATTCAAATTATAGTTGTCATGGGTACAGCTCTGGTGGTAAATAAAGTACTTTCAGAGCTAGTGTGATTATAGAGTGCAAAAATAAAAAAACTTATTTTACAGGCATGGCAGAGTGCCCTCACTAGATTTAAGTGCAAGCGGAGCGGGGTCCAGATAGTGTGTCAACTGACGAGCGATGATTATACCTCGTCAGTCGATAAAATTATGCCGGCCTATTTAAACCGGATATACACAGGCTAATCCCGGAACGCGGCACACTTACGTAGGCTACTATGACGTCTGATAGCTTAAAATATGAACATCCAATAAACAAAATTGCCAGAGGTATTTTTTTAAAACATGTAAGAAAACCTTAATAAAATGGTCCCTATCTCAGTTTAACCTCAAATCACATAGAGTGAAAAGAAACTTATATTTATAAAACTTCAATTTTCTCAAAACTAGCATTCCTTGACATATATATAGCTTTTGCGATTAGCACTGTAATAATATAATACTTTACCGGCGGTAGTAATTAGTCATTGGCACATGCGTCATACTCGTGAACGGGTGCTGCTTGTGTGGACTGGTCTGCCCTATACTTCGCTTACTATATATAAGTATTGGGGGTATATCTTAAACTTAGATTAATAACGACATCTTGAAGATTTCGGAACAAATTATTACATGATTCATGAGATAGTTATGCACTCGTGTTGGAATTTAAATTTTTATTACCTATTTTGCGAGTATATAAATGAACAGTATTTGTTTACATAAGTAAACAAATACTGAATTGTATACATTTTTTTCTCTAAATAATGCATTGTATTTTATACCTTGAACTGATTTTGAAAACAGCAAGACTAGAGTTTCTTGCCCGTTCTTCTCTAGTGAGAACTGCTTTCCGAACTGGTGGTAGAGTTAATATTGACGGAATCTAAATAATGTATAACATTTTATGGGTTCGAATAAATTATTTCATTTCATTTCATTATCAGAAAATTGCACTATCTCTACGTCTAGAATCTAGATATAATGGTTTTATTGTTATAAATTATAGTGATATTTTGTTATACCGCGGCCGTAAGATGCCTTGCGGAAGCCAAATTGTTCCACACACTTTATACCCAAAAACAAATAAAATATGTGTCGAAAACAATGAAATTACCATAACAATACCGCGTATTTGGCACGGACCCGTTTTGCATAGAGACGAGGGCCATAATACGAAACGGTGTCGGCAATTAAGGCCACGTATACGTGTTATTTTCGTGGATTTTCTGGTAATAATGTTTATACATAAATAAGGATTTTACGTTATTTGTGTAACTCAATGAGACGAGCAAGTCACTCGCTTGGGAGTTAGGTATAAACAGTCCCACCTAGAACATTAAATCAAACACATATATACTCACGAAATCCGGGAATCAAACCCAAATCTGAGGGTTTATTTCTGGTATGCCATTAGAGTAATGAGCTGAATATCCTAATCTAGTAAAATTCTAAGATGCGTTTTGGTTGTTGCGTATTTTAAATCGACACATAAACTTCCAGTTATACATTTCAGAGCATTTTGAGTATGGAATACTACTATGTGCCATAAATAAAACTAAATATTCGCGCACAAAAATATCAAAAAACCAAGTTTAAACATTGCAACCTGATAATTCTCCATAAGAATTTCGAAGATAGACATCTGCCAACTCGCACTAGGCCAGCGTGTTGGACTAAGTCTTAAAAACCTCTCAGTAATACAGGAGGCCCGTGCTCAACAGTGAGTATTGTAAGTAATACACAGTTTGACGTTTATAACAGAGTGAGTTTTATTTGTATGCATAGATGGCGTTAGGAATGACATTTCAATTTTGTTACAATATTAACACCTCCGCGTAACAAAATCAATATATATTATTAATCAACTATATACATTGCATATTAATTATGACAATTATACTGCGAAACAGGTAGAATGCCAAGCTTTTTAGTGAAATATTTATGTTTGAGTGATCCTAAACTTTTTGTTAAAATATCTGCTGGCATTTTGGATGTTTCCAAGTAATCAATTTTAATAAATTTATTTGCCACGGCTTCTCTTATAAAGTGATACCTAATATCAATGTGTTTTGATCTCCTATGAAATATTGGATTCAGGACCAGTTTTTGTGCACTTTGGCAATCATTATATAAAACAATTGGTTCTGAAAAACCTAAAATTTCAAACAAAAGGTTCTTCAAATAAATTGCTTCCTTACTGGCTTCGGACATTGATATATATTCAGCTTCAGTTGACGATAAAGCTATATTTCTTTGCTTTCTACATTCAAAAGAGATAACTGTACTTGACAATTTAAAACAAAACCCAGAAAAAGATTTTCTATCATTTACATCTGAACCCCAGTCTGCATCTACATAACCCTCAATACAAAACTTATCCTTGCAAAATACAAGACCATAGTTTTTGGTTCCTTTTAAATATTTTAAAATCCTTTTTAAATGCTGCCAGTGAGTAACGTCGTATGAGTTATTAAATTGACTTAGGTAATTGACACTAAATGCAATATCTGGCCTAGTTAGCACTGCTAAGTACATTAAACTACCTATCAATTGTCTATATGGATATTTATTATCACAACAGTTATTCCGAGAATTTTCTAATTTTAAGTTAATTTCCATTGGAGTTTCTACTGTTTTACAATGTGACATATTAAATCTTTTTAATAAGCTTTCAACATATTGTTCCTGGTCAACAGTTATTATATTTTTATACATGTTTACTTTTAATCCTAAACATTGTTTTATCTGTCCTAAATCCTTAATTTGGAATTTTGAACCCAACTCATCTTTTAGTTTATTGGTTGCCAATTTACAGTTTGAAAAAACAATGAAGTCATCGACAAATAATGCTATCATAACCTTAACATTTCCATTAAACTTTGTAAACAAACAAGGCTCATACTTAGATTTATGATAACCTAAATTTAACAAATGATCATTTACTCTCTGGTACCAAGCCCGGGATGACTGCCTAAGCCCATAGATGGCTCGTTTCAATTTTAATACTTTGTTATCATTACTACAAGTTTCATAAGTTACAGGTTTATGCATATAAACTGTTTCTTCTAAAAAACCATTTAAAAATGCCGTGGTAACATCAAGGTGGCATATGTCTAAACTTAGATTAGCTGCAATTGAGAATAACAATCTTAATGTGGAATATCTGAGCACAGGTGAGAAAGTCTCGTGGAAATCTATACCAGCTTTTTGCGAGAACCCTTTTGCAACCAGTCTCGCCCGGTAACGCACATTATTATCACTGTCATACTTCTTTTTAAAGACCCACTTGCACTGTACTATAGTAGAGTTTTGAGGTGGATCAACAACTTCCCATGCATCATTTTTCTTAAACGATTCTAGTTCTTCCTGCATGCTTGCTCTCCAAAATTTACTCTCAGGTCCATTTAAAGCTTCGTCAAGTGTGGTATCCTTCTCAAAGTGATCATGGTACTCTGTTATACATAAATTATTATAGCCAAAACGATCTGGCATTTTCCTGTTCCTTTTGGGCCGAGTTTCTTTGTTGCTAAAACTTTCTGAAGGATCTAGTTCTGATGCTGTTCCAAAAGAACTGTCATCTGAGTTAACTTCTGGTATATACGTACTGTCATTGTCTTCAAATTCAAGTTCAGTGTCTTTAATATCTGTATATTTATCTTCTTTTTCTTCAACTTTTTCTTCCTCCGCTGAAATCTTGCCCTCAATAGGAATATTTACTGTATTTTCTGATGGTGTCTCCATTATAATTATGTCCCTGCTTGTCATGACTGAGTTATTTTCTGGGTTATAAACCCTATAACCTTTTACATTATCAGCATAGCCAACTAGAACAAGTTCTTTAGCCTTCTTGTCCCATTTCAATCTTTTCTCTTTAGGAATGTGCATCATCACTTTACTTCCAAAAATACGTATGTGAGTTAAGTTTGGCTTCTTGCCTGACCAGACTTCATATGGAGTCATGTTATTTAGTCCTGCAACAATTGATCGATTTTTTAAGTAAACCGAGGTATTCATGGCTTCCGCCCAAAATTTTTTATGTAAACCGGCATCAAAAATCATACATCTAGCCTTCTCAACTAATGACCTATTCATTCTCTCACACACCCCATTTTGTTGCGGTGTGTAGGCATTAGTTCTCTGATGAATTATGCCTTGCTCCTTCAAATACCTCTCAAAATCATGATTGCAGAACTCACCACCATTGTCTGTTCTTATGGTTTTAATTTTTCTATCCTTCTGTTTTTCGATCATGGACTGAAATTCTTTAAAGTACTTAAATACCTCACTCTTTGTCTTCATAAAGTAAATAAAGGCCATTCTGCTGTAATCATCTACAAACAAAACATAATATCTAGACCCTCCAATGGATAGGTTCTCCATTGGACCCCCCACATCGGCATGAATCACTTCTAGTACATCTAGAGTTTTACTGGAACTAGCTGGAAAAGGCTGTCTCGCCTGCTTTCCCTCACAGCAGATGATGCATTTTGATTTGTTTATGTTTGTTTTATCTGTGTATGAAATACCCTCTGCAGCCCCATTCTTCATTTTGTTTAAACTAGTACTGTTTATGTGCCCCATGCGTCTATGCCAAGTTTCACTTGAGGCCATAGCTGTTGCTGCTAATAACTGTTCTGTTTTCATAGTGTATAATCTGTACACACCTTCAACTAATTCTGCCATTCCGACAAGAACTTTCTGTTGATTATAAATGTAGCAAGCGGTTTCTTTAAACACCACACTGTTCCCATTATTTATCAACTGACTGACGGAAAGCAAGTTGGTTGTTAAAGTTGGTATGCACAATACGTCTGAAACTGTGATGTCATATTCTAAACCATTTACAACTGTAACAATGTTAACATCACCAGAACACAGCACTGGAACGCATGTCTGATTTGCCACAACGATTTCTTTGGTTTCATGTTCGTATGATGGATTCGCGATGAAATCTTGTTTCGCTGTCATGTGTTTACTGGCCCCGCTGTCAATATACCAATTATTGGCATTGAATTTGCCATTTAAAAATATAGCACTAAATGCATTGGATTGTCTTCTACTGCTTAATTCAGTGTTAGGGCACTGGTTTTTATAGTGGCCGGTTTGTTTACACTTATAGCACTTTATTATTTTTACAGCTTTTGACATTTCATTCGTTTGTCTATGGGCATTTTTGTGATTGCCATATTTCGATCGCTGCACACTTTTCGCGGCAAATGCATTTTCTGAACTAGAACTTGCTGGGGTTTCACTACACATGTCCATCAATTTTGTTTTTATGACGTCAGCACTAATGTCAATACCAGAGTGCTCGATAGCCATTATCATAGGGCTATATTTTTCTGGTAATCCTGCTAACATTAATGCGCCGATCCATTCATCGGTTATCTTGAATCCTGTTCCTTGAAGTCGCTGCCCTGTTTCTATAATCTGAGTCACATACTGAGTCATAGAATCAGAATTTTCAAGCCGAATATTGATGAGCTTTCGTAACAAACTAATTTTTCTTGTATAACCTGCATCATCAAACATATTCTTCAACTTGCTCCATAAATCATATGTTGTTGTTGCGTATTTTATGTGTACATATAGCGATGGGTCGATTGTTAATACGAGTTTCGCCTTTGCTTTAGCATCTTCAGTAGTTTGAGCTGTTGTAGGCGAAGCCGGTAACCTCTCAGTTATGGCCGACGCCATGCCTTCCAATACCAACACATTCTGCACCGCAAAACACCAATCTTCATAGTTCTCGCGGCCTTTCAACTTCGGTATGTTAGTTATATAGTTCGACGTCATTTTATCACAAAACCACACAGTACTATTTACTTTAAACTTATTTTAACAATTAATTTTGCGTAAGGCCCATAACCTGTAAGTAATACACAGTTTGACGTTTATAACAGAGTGAGTTTTATTTGTATGCATAGATGGCGTTAGGAATGACATTTCAATTTTGTTACAATATTAACAAGTATTGAGTAGTATATAAAACATATACATCATCATACATACATCTAATATATAAAATTTTCGTGTCACAATGTTAGTTACCTTACTCCTCCGAAACGGCTGAACCGATTTTGATGAAATTTTATATTCATATTCAGTAGGTCTGAGAATCGGCTACTATCTATTTTTCATACCCCTAAGTGATAAAGGTTGTTCACCCCTAAATTTTATTTATTTTTTTGACAATTTTTTTTGTTTTTCTTTTTATATATGATCGAGCATTCAAAAATCCATACAACCCTATATTTTTACCTTTCTACGATCAACCCCTATTCTTTTAATAACTTTTAACCCCGGTCGGTAACTGATGGCAAAACAACGTTTGCGGGGTCAGCTAGTACTATCTATAATCATCTAATGCAATTATTATGCATTACGATATCATTTGACAGGGTCATAAGATCATCACTCAGTTGTCTATATGCTGAATTTTCCAACCATTTGTCATAAAGGCAATTTCCTTAAACGATTACACCTCATCATTTCGACGGCTGCTTCCGTTTCCATCAATATCCGGCGCTTTTAGCAGATTAAAACCTCACTGACCCGGACGAGTGCTGAGTCACGCCCTGAGCGGCCATTTTGAACTTCGAAACTGACTAATGTTTGAACTAGAAAGGTTATGAGACATGTGTGGGTGTTCAAAAGAAATAGGCAAAGGGTGAACTGGCGGGATAGGAAGGCTATATTTCTTTTTGATATTGATGCTCAACGAATTTAGGCGCCGTAGACAATAAAAAGCTTTGTCTATCGATAGAATTTGTCATTCCCATATTTTTTTTCATTTCTATTAGCGTTAGCCTACGTAGAAAGGCATCTAATCTACGGCTCTTGTTAGATATCTAAATTGAATAAATAAAAACTATCTAGGTGGGGCATTTTCTATATTCGTTAGTATATCGGCATTATATTGGGTAGCATTAGTTCTGAAAATACGTTTTTTTGTATATAAATAAGTAAGTGTGTGTGTGTATTTTTGTGACGCTGTAAATGTTGCTTTGAAACACCAATACAAAGAAATTCGTTCAATACCGCAACCAGATAAACTTTGAAAAATTTATATTATGGTTAAATTTCACAAATGTAAAAAAGTACATTTTTGTAATAGGGTATAAACATACATGTGACTGAAATATTGTACCTAATAATAAAAAATAAATAGTGTCAAATATAATAGTGATAATAATCTGTAATATCATGGTGATAAAAAGCGCGCCTTGTATTGATAGAAAGCTTGTAGCGGACGGAGTGGTGTCAACTTTGACACGTAGAAGACATCAACGCACACTTCCTTTCTAGTCCATTATCTAGTAAATAGCTTTAATTCTTTTATTTATTTATTCGTTTTTAAAGTAATATTATCAATTATGGGTTGTTTAGATTAATTCCATTCTTTTGGAAAAGGTGTCAAACAAATCGTTACGTATTGGATATATTGGCTTCAGAAAGCTTTAAGCAGAAATATATCAAAGTCGGATAAGAAGGTCTGTGACCTGCAGTCATTTTTACATAACCAAGTCATATTTTTCATTAAAAATTAATTAATTTCAATAATAGTGGCTGATTAATGAACAATTAAATGAATAATTTTCAGTCAATTAAATTGTTTAAATAATGTTTACTCGCTTGCAGGATCATGAAACGCCTGTGGAACATGGTATTAGTTTTATGTGATATTTATTGTAGTCTTATATTTTGTAGATTTTTAATAATATAAACTGTACTCCTTAAGTAAGTTTTTTTAAATTGTTGATTGTCTTTTATAACATCCACCAGACAATGAGTACATAGTTGTCGTAAGTTTAAATAAAAAAGGCCACTGACCCGACGAGCCTATGTCCCCCGATTTTAACCGATGACCTTATCTATTCATAATTTACAATTGTAAAAACAAATGCAAACTTCTGTCAGCAATAAATTTATGTATTTTGTTATAGAAACGGTCGGGTGATGTGTCAACCGCCCTTGTCAAGGCCTTGAATTGTCGCGAATTACTTGATACTTTAAACAATTCTTTAAAACGATATTGTGAATTTTAATGTTTTAATACATAAAGGTTTACATTGTAATGTTTTATTATACAGGGTCATTTTGACGTTGCGTTACGTAATGAAACCACATACTTATCTCTTTGAAAATAACACTTTCCATTAAGTTATTTTAACCATACATGTAAAATAAAATAGTGTATGTTTCGAACACAATGAATACAAATAAAAAGTAACTTTAAGTTTAATAAAAACGCCTTAATGCCACTACACTACTCTAAGAGGATTCGCCGCAGTGACAACATTACACTTTCAGTCAAAAAAACACTCACGCACACGCCATATTCGCACTAAACTACAAAATTATAAAAAAAATCAGAAAAGTAAAATTTAGATTTTTGGTGCAAACATTCACTTTGCATGGATGATTATTATGTTAGCAGAGGCAAAGACACGTATGTGGTTTTATTTATTAACGCAATTTCAAAATAACTCTGTATACATACATAGTATTATTCAAAGAGTTTTGTGGTTATGGTGATACAATCGGACTTTATCACATTTTGGGACTGAAGATAATCTCAGTGAATAGAATATTTGCGCCTTTGCCTATCCCTCAAATGATCAAGCTCTTTGTAGGTTACGTTTTTGCATAAAAGTACTACTAATCCTACTAATATTATAAATGCGAAAGTTTGTAAGTATGGATGTATGGATGGTTGTTTTGACTCTTTCACTGAACTGAACGGATTTGGATGAAATTTGGCACACGGGTAGATCATGTCCTGGATTAACACATGGGCTACTTTTTATTCCGGAAAAATATAAAGCGGGACTTTTATCCCGAGAAAACTTAATCACGCGGGCGGAGCCGCGGGCATAATGTAGTTGTTTCATATGTATACTAATACAACATATAATCGGGCCACTAAATTGATCCTTGAACCCTTGAGGTGACACAATGTTACTCATTCCTCAAGGTAATTAAGTAACTAAAATAAAATAATTTTATGAACTGCACTCTGAAGAATACTGTTATGACTACATTTTTTCTGATCAATAGTATTTATTCACACTATAAATATGACTTGGTTTAATATCTATCAGATCTGTAATGGTTACAACAAAGGCTATTTGTATTGTATCATCTGGCGTATTTTTAAATATCTGTGGGTGTTTCATAGGTATAGTTTCTGTAGGTTGCAAAAAATATGCTGATGCCTACGATATCACAATTTTTTTAAATTTACATTTATTATTATACGGTTTTTCATTGTTACTGAATGACGAGATGAGCATGCCGCTCGCCTGATGGTAAGCGATACGACCACACATAAACAGCAACAACACCATACAGAACTTTTAAGTACTGTGTGCCCCTCCACTGCGCTCGTCACACTGAGACACAAGATGTTAAGTCTCATAATGCCCCAGTACAACGCTGGCTACAATGTCATTTAAACCGGAACAAAAAAGTGCATGCACACTTCTGCTTGGCGGCAGAAATAGACATTTCGGTGGTACCTAACCAGATGGCTCCTCGCATACGGGTAACTTAAAACCAGTAGATTATAGTTTAAAAAAAAAGCAGAGTAGGAGAAAAGCTGTTTAATACCAAAAAGATCTGTTTCAATAACATTAATTGTGTTACTGTACAAATAATTCCTAACCGAAAGTGTTTACTGTTTAATTAATTTTCTGATAGAAAAAGGTATATACCTGTTTTATATCTGTAGGTTCTTATATTTTTTGCAATAGCGTGAATACAATTTATGCAAACTTGGCATTATTCCACTGAGCTTTAGATCTGCTTCTAAATCGCCGTCACGACTCGTCAGTTTCGAAAACTGCATTATGTGTATTGCACGATATACGATATCATGATAAATCGTATTCTATTTTTCAATTTAGTCGTAAATCAGTCTTAAGATATCGTTATTTGGCTGTCATCATCATTCTATCTTTAGTTAAAGGTTCTTTATATTCTAGTAGCTAAGGTTGTTTTCTGCTATTAAAATTTCGTCTTATATACGATTACCATTAAACACGATCTCGGAGGCCAACGCGCGTTTAAATACAAAAAAGGAGCAATGCGATACTTATGTCTTTAATCTGTAAAATGCCTGTGATGTGACGTGGCTCGGATTTCATCAAAATTTCTTTACTAAGTATTGCATTAATTAACAGAAATTAATTATTTTTTGGTTATTTAGTATTATAGCATATTTTTATGGGTTGGTCGACAACCTCTCGTTCGCTGCAATCATATCTGGACTGCAGGTATTCAAATCTGTTCAAACTGCAGGGGTATTTAAATGGATAATCAAAATAGCGCTAAAAAATTGCATGTACCAACAGTGCATTTTACAAGCCATTTCACGGAGTATTAAATGGGAAAAGAAAAGTAACACTAAAGCATGCGGAAAACTGACCCACTTTATTCTCCGGTGAATAATTCATAAACATTGTTTTTAACGTTTGATTGACGTTACTTGGCGGGGGATATAAAATGGCTAAGGGGTAGAAATTATAATTAGTACAGAATGAGTTTTGTTGTGATTTACCGCTGAGTATTTCGTATATGATGGGCAAGTTCATTACTAGATTAAAATGTTTAATGGCCATGTTTGGCGAAGTGTGGTGTTATTAGTTCGCTGGGTCAGGTATCTTGACTTTTTAAATTTCAATAGATTGTTCTATTTTCAAAATATAACAAAAAACATCTGCATAATTATGCAACCACTGGTTGAAATTTAGATTAAAAACTTTTCAAAACAATTTAAGTACTTTTTATTATAGTTAGTACACTTTTACGACGGTTCGGTGAAATTAAATGATTCATGGTCGTTTTGCTAGCTGTTTTAATGGACGCGGGAAAGTTATTATAAAATTAACGGCTAATTTGCGGAGTAATCATGCCGATTAAGACGGAGATTCTGTTGATTATGCATTTTATATATTTTTTTTGTAAATAGAACTGGATGGCAAATTGCAAATGGACTCCATGATGGTAAGAGTACCTTTTTTGTAATAAATTATAAAGACGGTTTACTGTATATTCGTTAACTAAAATTTTCCAATCAATGAAAAGAATAAATAACGTTGATAAAATTAAGAAGGTATGTGGTAATTATTTTTCATTCATAGTTACTGTATATTTTTAATAATTGAAATTAATCCCATACTAATTAATATATAAATAAAAAGGGGAAACATTACCAGTTTAATACTCTATAATGTTAGGTAAATCCGAAGGCCGTATTTCATAGAGGTTTCTGTCAATTTGTTTAGAAATATAAAACGTAATAAAGCTATTAGAACCGCCTACGCACTGCCCTTCAGTTTCTTAGAATTTAACTACTTTGTAGCACAAATACGAGGCCTGACTCCCTCTACTGTAATATTAGACATGCTATGGAAACAAGCTAAGAGAAATGTCAACAAAAATATTTTGGCTATTTCTTGTTTTTCATGAAACGATGTCAGTTGCTAAAGCGTGCTTCGTATTATTTATTATATTTAAATTCTACAATACGGGTATAAGATATCATGATTTTTAAACGAGTTACTAATAGAATTTAATTTTTATAATTTATAAATACAACAAAAATTTATCAAGCTTAATTTTTGCACGCCATCTGGCAGAATATAACTGAACTTTCAAATTATATTTCCATCTTATGTTTGTAGCTACATATAATGCAAATAAAATATTCTGATTCTGATTCACAATATTTGTTGGCAATAAACAGATTTCTCAAGCGGGAATCGAAGCCACCGTCCTTCGCTACACAGCTCGCACTCTACGAAGTCTGTTATATTACATACGCATACAAACGCGGACTTAATACTCGACGCATTCTTCAGTCGACATTAATTAAAAAACGTAATAAGGTAAGTCGATTTCGTCCAATGGCATTGGGCAGTGGCCTTCTAAATATGAGACAGGTCAGCAATTCCCAAGGATGTGTGCAAGGTCACCGATCTCACATCGATTGTGGTGGGCACGCAAAACTCCTTGTGGAGACCTTGACACAGAAACTACGTTTAACACCCCGAATCGCACCCGGATTCGGTACTGACCGTTTGTGTTGATTTATCTGTTGAGGTATGGTTCTGTGGAGGAAATGAGAAAGGAGTTTGTCTGTTAGAGAGAGGATAAAGAGTTTTAGGTGTTAAAAACATAGATAGGGGGGTATTTTAGCCACAATTTGTAATTTTTTTAAGCATACGCATACTCACGCCTTTTACCCTGCAGGGGTTGGCAGAGGTGCAACTAGTGCACCTACTTTTCACCGTGCGTATTCCGTCCCATGATGTGATAGGGGGCGAGCCTATAGCCATATCGGGCACAAATTCCAGACTCCGAGCTGATACTGATAAGAAAATCCAATATCACTTTGCCCGACCCGGGGATCGAACCCGAGATGTCAGTATTGCATTCGTACCGTAATACAACTACGCCACCGAGGTAATGTTTATTTGGTTTGAAAATACGTGTAGAGAACGGGTAGGATTTTGATATTCGTGTAAAATCTTTGGCCACATACAAAGAATGGTCAAGACTACTAGGAATCGCAAATATGCAAGCAGTACCACTATCTGAATTTGGATTTCTATTTTCGAATTAGAGTATTCAACCTATGTTGAATACGTATAAAAAATTTCATACCCACATCACAAGAAAAGTATTAAATCCCAAACCATACTAAAAACAAACATTCATTGACTTTAAAAACAAATTACGACGTAGAATTTCACATTATATTATGTATTGTTTAATAATGTGACTCACAAAAACGTCTCATAATAATTTGCTTCTGAGAATAGAACAATTCGCGGTATAGGAGAGCCCGCAACACATGGCTCGAGGGACTTGGAATCATAAACAAAAGCTATTAACCTTATAATTATATGTAATATAGTAACAGTGGTAAAAAGCTATAATATCGTCGCGAATTTTAAACACTATCTTTTTATAATTTTTAATTACGTGTTTTTGGGGAGTGCACCTCATGCCTTAGGTATGAATGAGTGGGATCTTAATAGTGTTTTAACGGCTCCTGAGTCAGATATTTATAAAAAAAAATAAGGGTATGCCTTGGTGGCGTAGTTGTATTACGGTACGACTGCAATGTCAAGGTCTCAGGTTCGATCCCCGCGTCGGGCAGTGATATTGGGTTTTTCTACTCAGTATCAGCCCGGAGTCTGGAATTTGTGCCCGATATGGCTATAGGCTCGCCCCCTATCACATCATGGAACGGAATATGCATGGCGAAAAGTGGGTGCACCAGTTGTCCCTCTGCCTACCCCTTCGAGGATAAAAGGCGTGAGTGTATACGTATGTATGTAATAAGGGTATGGGAGAAACGTGGACTTATGGAGCGACATAGTGGGGATACGACAAAGCTTAGTAGAACTAAAAAAAGATGTGTCAAGTAATGATGTAACATAGCTTTTTTGGCACTAAACCGATAAATGATCAAGTCACGCCTACTTTTAAGTAAGAACCGCTATCTATTATACATTAGTATTAAGCGTCTGGGCAGATAGTTTAGGCATGTTGCTGAAGGAGGTCATGTCTTATAAATGTAGGAGTTCTTTGGTCGATATTACCCATTACTAAATCAGAAGTACGTACCCATAGATATGAGAGTCAATAGTCTCACTGAGGAGGGTGCGCAAAATTTTACGAAATGAAGGCAAGGAAGAGGCAGACCCTGGTATTAGACCGTAATGACGCCCGACAGAAGAAGAGTTTTGAGGGTAGAAGATAGAGTTTCAGTTAGCGTCTTCGGCTAGTACATTGACCCCGGGAATATAATAGAAAAATTGAAACTAACCGTCGTTTCCACACGCTGTGCTACCATTCCGATCATACCGATGTATTAGATGCGGTATGGATCTAAATTAACGAGAATCCAATATAACATATAATTATACAATATAATATAATCTTATTTCTGAAAACTCAAAACAGAATGAGATTTTACTTTATTGTATCTTAATGATCTTATGTCTCAGGGTGATTACGAGCGCAGCGGAGTTTTTTTTATGGCATTGAATGACGAGACGAGCATGCCGTTCGCCTGATGGTAAGCGATACCACCACCCATAAACAGTAGCAACACCATCCGGCACCTTGAGTTACAAGGTACTGTGTGGCGTCCTACTGCGCTCGTCATCCTGAGACATAAGATGTGTGGCGTCTCCATGGTTGGACCCACAATAGTAATTGTTATTAGTTTCAGACTTGTCGGTTAAACAGTGACATGGCCCGACAACGGAGCGGTCACCCTACACCGAGGACCGGTTACCTGCCCCCGCACGCCGCGCGTCTTGCACCGGGCCGCCAGCGGAGCCCCGGGAGCTGCGCAGACGCAGCGGCCGCCACACAGTTAACCGCAACCTTTCTCCGGGACTACACGTCATTTACTCGCGCTATTCGTTTTGCTTTCCGTTGTAATTATTGTAAATATAATTTATTGGGACGTTACGTGTGCTGTATAATTTCACACCAAACATACCCAAAAGTGGTGACCCCGACGTGATACGTTCCGACGTGATACGTTCCGACGTGATTTGTACCAACGCGACGTAGAAGTAGGAGTAGGCAAAAATACGTTACGCGACGCCACCGAAAGTTCTGGAACCGGCGAGGTCAAGTCAAGGGCGTTCAAAGATTTCGTCCCGACGCGTTACAAATTTTTTTTTCCCCGATCCACGATGATGGGCGAGAGTTCGAAGACAACGAAGTCGGCGACGCAGGAGAATTTCGTGGAAGCATTAGCTGCAGCTTTGGAGACAGCGGAAATAGCGAAGGTTAGAGTACGTGTACCCCCATTTTGGCCCGAAAAACCAGCCGTATGGTTTGCACAGGTAGAGGCTCAGTTTGCTCTTTCAAATATTACTGCAGATGCCACAAAATATTTTACTGTTGTGGGCAATCTTGAACCTGCTATTATGGAGCAGTTAGAAGATATTGTTGAGAACCCACCCGCTTCTAACAAATATGAAAAACTTAAAACCGAACTAATTAAGCGTTTGTCAGTTTCTCAGGAAAAAAAGGTGCGGCAACTCCTTGTTCACGAGGAGCTTGGCGATCGGAAGCCATCGGCATTCCTGAGGCATCTGCAGAGTTTAGCTGGCCGTGGGGTACCAGACGATTTTTTACGTACCATTTGGACCAGCCGCCTACCCACAAATGTACAGGCAATAATTGCATCGCAAGCCAATACTCCTTTAGAAGCTGTTGCGGAGCTAGCTGATCGAGTTTTGGAGATTGTTCCGGTGAATCCAATAGCCCAGGTCGCGAGTGCATCATCCTCTTCTGGGAACATACTGGAGGTAATGCGTAATGAAATAGCTAGTCTCACGCGGAAGCTCGATGATTTGTCTACGAAGGTTGAACGTCAATCCCGTGCCGCTGATCAGCCAAAAAGAGGACGTTATCGAAGAAATTCCCGTTCTAGTAGTCGTACCCGTAGGAACCCGTTCAAGGTAGTAGACAATAAGAGGTTATGTTGGCACCATTACAAATTTGGAAATAAGGCCCATACGTGTTCATCACCGTGTGATTACAAATCGGAAAACTACCCTGCCAGTCGCTAATGACGGCGAGCGATTGTTGCAGCATTTCCAGCCGTCTGTTTGTTAAAGACCTCCATTCTAGAAGACTTTTTCTCGTAGATACCGGTTCCGATATTTGCGTGTACCCACGCAGTTATTTAAATGAGCAGAGGATGCGTGTTAATTTTGAATTGAGTGCAGCTAATAATACCGTTATATCCACGTACGGGTATATTCATTTGAAGCTGAATTTAGGACTGCGACGAGATTTTAGCTGGAATTTCATTGTTGCTGAGGTTACGAAGCCTATTATTGGGTATGATTTTCTTTCCCATTACCAATTGTTAGTCGATTGTCATAACTCCAGGTTAATAGACGGAATTACTAAACTTTTTGTTGATGGGGCGATTGCTAATACGGCAATACCCAGCATAAAAACCATAACAGGTAATTCGAAGTACCATGAGTTATTAAGAGAGTTCCCAGGTATTTTACGTCCACCAGGATCACCTAGGGAGGTACGGCATTCGACCATACACTATATTAATACCACACCTGGTCCACCTGTTTTCTGTAAAACTCGAAGGTTAGCGCCAGATCGTTTAAAAATAGCTAAAGCGGAATTTGAAAATATGATTCAGGAAGGAACAGCTCGTCGTTCCCGTGGACCGTGGGCATCACCTCTTCACCTCGTGCCGAAGCATGACCAGAGTTGGAGACCTTGCGGAGACTATCGAGCATTAAATGCGAGGACAGTGCCGGACAGGTATCCAGTGCGCCATATAGAAGATTTTTCTCAACATTTACATGGTTGTACTATTTTTTCTGTTGTAGATTTGGTCAAAGCTTATCAACAGTTGCCAGTCAATCCTGCTGATGTGGAAAAAACAGCTATCACGACACCTTTCGGTTTGTTCGAATTCCCTTTCATGCCATTTGGGTTACGGAATGCCGCACAGACATTCCAGCGATTTATGGATGGGTTAGTACGTGATTTTGATTTCTGTTATCCGTATATCGACGATCTTCTTATTGCTTCTAGAAGTGCCCAGCAGCATGAAGTGCATCTTCGAATGTTGCTTGCACGACTCGAAGAGAATGGAGTCGTAGTTAACGTGGCGAAGTGCAAATTCGGTCAGTCCCAAGTAACGTTTTTAGGTTACACTATCTCGGCCGATGGGGTACAGCCGTTAGAAGAGAAGGTGCAGGCTATCCAAGAGTTCCCAACGCCTCAGACGGTTAAAGGTTTGAGAAGATTCTTAGGGATGCTAAACTTTTACCGCCGTTTTTTAAAAAATGCAGCTGAGTTACAGGCACCTCTAAACGACTTGCTGGCTGGACCAAAGATGAAAGGTTCAAAACCAGTAAATTGGACTCCAGACCTTTTAAAGGTTTTCGAACATTGTAAGCGTAGTCTTTCTGATGCAGTTTTGTTGGTTCATCCTGTTCCCGAGGCACCGTTAGCGTTAGTAGTAGATGCATCTAATGTTTCTATAGGAGCCGTGTTGCAGCAGAGGGTAAATGGCATATGGGAACCGTTGGCATTTTATTCGAAGAAGATGAGTCCTACACAACAAAAATACAGCGCTTATGATCGAGAACTACTTGCAATTTATGAAGCTGTTAAGCATTACCGTCACATGTTAGAAGCTCGTTGTTTTACTATATATACCGATCATAAGCCGTTGATATTCGCTTTTAAACAGAAAGACCAAAAAGGTTCACCAAGACAGATTAACCAATTATATTTTATTTCTCAGTTCTCGACGGACATACAGCATATCTCGGGGCAGGACAACCAGGTGGCGGATGCTTTATCCCGTATCGAGGCAGTCACTGCACCAGTGGATATTGAAGAACTGGCCCGTTCGCAGCGTGATGACCCTGAACTACAGGAATTACTTAAGAGTAAGACTTCGCTACGGTTGGTGCAAACGCAAGTGCCAGATTCAAATACACAAATTTATTGTGATGTTTCTGTGACTAAACCCAGACCTTTTGTAACAGCTGCCCATAGACGTCGCGTGTTCGAGATCCTTCATAGTCTCAGCCATCCTGGAGCGAGATCATCTATTAAGTTGGTCAGTGAACGTTTTGTTTGGCCTTCCCTTCGTAAAGATGTCCGCGCTTGGGTTAGAGAGTGCATTCCTTGCCAGAGGTCTAAGGTAACAAGACATACCGTGTCACCTATTGCTAAATTTGATCTGCCGGATGCTCGTTTCGCAGAAGTCCATATGGACTTGATAGGACCACTTCCAGTGTCGTCAAATTTTAAATATTGCCTTACTCTGATTGACAGGTTTACCAGATGGCCCGAAGTAATTCCGCTTCCTGACATGACTGCGGAGACTGTGACGAAAGCCTTCGTGTCAGAGTGGATCGCTCGGTATGGTTGTCCGAAGAAGGTAATAACGGACCAAGGTAGACAATTCCAATCATACTTGTTCCAAAATTTAGCCAAAACCTACGGCATCAAGTTAGCGAGAACCACTGCCTACCACCCAGCCTGCAATGGCATGATTGAGCGTTTGCACCGTACTCTGAAGGCTGCTGTGATGGCACACGGAGACAAGGATTGGGCAAGTATCCTTCCTATAGTCCTTTTAGGATTGCGTACCGCGTGCAAGGATGAGATAAACTGCTCGCCTGCAGAGCTGGTGTTTGGGGAGCAACTACGTATCCCAGGCGAATTTTTCACGGCCACGTCTGACAAGGTACAGTACCCAGACTTTGTCAGTCGCTTACGTAGAAAGATGTCCGATTTACGACCATGCCCTGCTACGGATCATTCTAACAATAGAATATTTATATTTAAAGATTTAGATAGTGCTACGCACGTATTTTTGTGCCAGGATCTGCTTCGCGGATCACTTGAGCCGCCTTACACAGGTCCACATAAAGTTATTTCTAGAAACCCTAAAACTATTGACATTATAGTGAATAACAAAATTGTCAAAGTCTCTATAGACAGGGTTAAGCCAGCACACATATGGCGTGATGACATAAAAGTATCTGAGCAAAGTAATATGCAAAATACACAAAAAGGAAGAGTGACTAGATCAGGTCGTAAAGTACATTTCCCTGATAGGTTCAGTCCTTAAAATTACCTTTTTTATTAGTAAGGGGGTCCTGTGGCGTCTCCATGGTTGGACCCACAATAGTAATTGTTATTAGTTTCAGACTTGTCGGTTAAACAGTGACATGGCCCGACAACGGAGCGGTCACCCTACACCGAGGACCGGTTACCTGCCCCCGCACGCCGCGCGTCTTGCACCGGGCCGCCAGCGGAGCCCCGGGAGCTGCGCAGACGCAGCGGCCGCCACACAGTTAACCGCAACCTTTCTCCGGGACTACACGTCATTTACTCGCGCTATTCGTTTTGCTTTCCGTTGTAATTATTGTAAATATAATTTATTGGGACGTTACGTGTGCTGTATAATTTCACACCAAACATACCCAAAGATGTAAAGTCACACTATGTCCTGTAGTTACACTGGCTACAATGTCCTTCAAACCGAAACACAACAGTGCATGCACACTGCTGCTTGGCGGTACAAATAGACATTGCGATGGTACCCACCCAGACGGACTCTTACATATGAGAGACCTACCACCAGTAGGTACTTTGTAATTCAAAGTGCCGTGTGGTGTTACTGTTTATGGGCGGTCATTTCGCTTACCATCAGGCGAGAGGAATGCTCGCTCGTCATTCAGTTGCACAATAATTAGCAACAATACAAATAAATCATCCCAAAGCGTCTCTGACACATACCTCACGTTAGCTTACACCTTAGCTAAGGACTTAGGGCTTTAGCACGAAACCTCCAAAAATAGATGGCTTGACGTAAAAGAAGTTCAATTATATTTCACTGTGTTTAAGTGGACCGTGACCTGCTTTTTGTTTGGTAAATTTCACCGAATATTAGGTATAAGATTTGAGCTTTAGAGTCTGAAGGTTAAACTGTGTTTATATCGGCTTTTTTGGGAGATGTCGTTAGTAAAAGAGGATGAAAAGTGTAGTATTCGCGATCGCTAAAAAGATAATACTTTACAGGTACATAATATTTTGACTCAGTCTGCCTTTATACATTTTTTAGACAAATTGTCAGGAAATGTTTACGCGATTGACTTCCGTAAGTTATGTGTAGTAATCGTCTCTCTAGTCTAGTTGAAGCATGTAAAGGCTGTGGAGCGATTGGGTCCTATTGCCAGGTCTGGCAATATTGTGTGGGTTTTTCTGACACGATTACGCTGGGATTGAATTTCCATACGGCAATTTACGTCAAGCAGGCGGCTGGTCGTAGGAAAGAAGCCGGACAGTTTCTGTAATAAGTTTGAAAAAGTAGTTATGTTACGCCGACCCCACATTCGAATGGAATAGGGGCAAACGGAAGAAGACCGTCAGCAACAATATTTCTTTCTTTGAACACATTTTGTTGTTGTTAGCTAAGGTAGGTAAGGTATATCCAAACGAAAACTAATCTGTCTTGTAATAACTATTTAGGTGGTAGAATATCGTATTGCTTGTAAGTCCTGTTAAAATTATAATTATTGATAAAGCTTTTTCCGCGACACCGCCCGCGTGATTGAGTTTTCCCGGGATAAAAGTCCCGCTTTATATTTTTCCAGGATAAAAAGTAGCTTATGTGTTAATCCAGGACATAATCTACCCGTGTGCCAAGTTTCATCGAAATCCTTTCAGTAGTTTTTGCGTGAAAGAGTAACAAACATCCATACATCCAGACATCCATACTTAAAAATTTTCGCGATTATAATATTAGTAGGATGTAAATAAATAAATTTATTCTGCTCAAAATAATGCGAAAGTTTGTGGGAATGTTTTGGCGTTTACATCTTTGGATGAAACGGATTAGCATAAAATTAACACACTGATTGATATAATATGCCTTGGGCCTCTGTCACAGAAACTTGGGATTAACTATGTAAGTTACATTGTGCAATTATTTCGGATAGAAATATCAAAACACTGCGGTCGTTATTTTGAGATATTAAAATTGGATTTTATGTCTCTAACGCACACACACACTCACGCCTTTTATCCCTGAAGGAGTAGGCAGAGGCGCAACTAGCTCACCCACTTTTCGCCGTGTGAATTTCGTCCTATGATGTGGTAGGGGGCGAGCCTATCGCTATATCGGGCGCAAATTCAAGACTCCGGCCTGATACTATGTAGATGAACCCAATATTATCATTTTGCCCGGCTCGTGGTTCGAACCCGAGACCTCAGAGGGATAGTCGTACTACGCAATACAACTAAGCCATCGAGGCAGTCATAGATATATAAAAACCCATACATCAATGTAGTATCAACATAAAAGTAGACACGTGTCAAAAAAGATGAAATTAGAAATTATACCATTCTAAGAGCATATTAATACTGACGTCAATCTTACTCCGGATTGAGTCCAAATTTTGCCTAAAGCGGCACTAAGAAGTGTTATTATAGCAATTATGAGTATGAAAGTCGTAACTTTTGGTAAGGCCTCATCCAAGGTCTGTACCTCTAGAGGTGTCCTTGAGCTAGTTGTTCCCATTTTTATTTTAGCTTGAAACGGTTGTTTCAGTTAGCCGACGCAGTACAAATCATTTTGATGTTAATAACAGTGACGTTAAAACACCTGTTTCGGTGCTTCATTTGTGTGGTTATTAATTTAAGGTACATAAGGTTCAAAACAGTCTTACCTTTGGGGAACCTTACTTGAAAAAAAAAATTACTACTAAGGCGTGTCGACTTTGGCATTGTCTGCGAAACATAACAGAAAATAAGCGTGAAACATAAGATTGGTAGAAGACACCGTATACCGCAATAAAAAATATTAATTATATCATGAAAATATAATGTTGCAATTTAGTACCTACCTTTTATTTTATACTAGCTTTTGCTCGCGGCTTCGTCCAAGTGAAAGAGTTTTTCTGGGATAAAAGTCCCGTTTCCCGGGATAAAATGTAACCTATGTGTTAATCCAGGATATGATCTACCCGTGTGCCAAATTTTATCGAAATCCGTTCAGTAGTGTCGGAGATGCGCAGTAGCAAACAAACAGAAAGACAGACAGACAGAAAAGAATTATAAAAATCTCTGATTTGTTTTCCATTATTCTTCTTTAGTCGTCCCCTTCCTTTTTATCACATATCTTTAAATGTACAGACACACCGGTTCTACTGTTATATGTATAGATTATTTTTGGCTTTAGAAAATTTATGGTACAACATTTTATTACAAAAAATCATATTTACGGAAATTCGTCAATGTAAATTAAACAGAAATTCCTTAGGGAAACCATAGATCGCGCTAACGCAATATATTTTGTGATGGTACCGCTACACTCGCACTTTTGAAGAATCTTATTATCTTACATCCAATACTGAATGATACATTTATTATTAGAAAGCAATAAATAAAAATTTACTACAATTTCTACTCATACGTAAAAGCATTTTGCGTCGCTGTGGCTAACACTTATTTTGACTCTCCAGAGTGTATGAATACGTAATTAATCAAGAAAAATATCGTAACGTTACGTAGTCATACGTAAAAAGCCTTTTGCCTCAGCTGACATTTTTTCCTCCACTTCAGGTAGGGTTGGCTGTATGTTCGATATCTTGGCAACGGATCGCGTGCTGCCGCCCACGAGACATCTTTCCACCTTTTTACTGCTTCTGTGGATCGCTTACAGCCATCGATCCGGTATATCTGCTTATATTTGTTTTGGTGATGAAGATTTCCAATGAATCTTTTTAGTTATCGTGCTTGTTTTTGTGATATTTCATAGTATTCAATGGTGTTGAGTTTACTCTTATACAATTGTTAAAATCTGTTAAATGTTAGCAATTAACAAGCTTCAAATAACAATTCGGTGTATAGGTATGTGTGATAATCACAAGGCAAGTTTCATCCCTATTTAGCCCTGCAAACCTATTCGCCTCATTCTTTTTTGAAGTGAAAACTTTAGCGGCTTTGAGCACTTTTCCTGGGATGGGTATAAAATGTTAATCTCGCGTACTCGCGTCAGGATTACGTGCCGAATCTGACGAAAATGCATGCGGAGGTTTTACTAATATGAACCTTAAATACAAGGCGTAGAAGCTATAATTCTTGAAACGAGTGCATTTTTATTTATTAACGTCATTAAAACCATCCCTTACTAATCTAATATGAACCTTAAACACATTGCGTAGAAACTATTTCCCTAGCGTTGGCACGGCACGAGTACAAAAGAATCGAACGTTACATTCTTTTTTCAAATTTTGATTTATTCTACTTTGGTTGTGATGACCATTGCATTTCTGACATTTATCTGTGGCGGCATAATTAACAACACCGCCACCTATCAATATTGGCTGAGAACTACTACATTAAGTAATCAACTAGATGACCCGACACTCATCCATCGGACATCGAAGTGCAGAGGTATCGACAATTAGCAGATGACGCCCAATAATATTGCTAGATGGCGACACTCAATCCTGGACGATAGCGCAATACATAAATATTGTATTTAACCACATAAATGCTAGTACTTTTATACTGATAAATAAAGCAATTCGTGCGAAATTATTCCCTAACCATTCCAAAATATTCAAAAATGCACAACGTTAATGTTCAAGTTTTCACTTCTGCCGGCACTCCCGGAGTGCAACCCGTTCTTTTTTTTATGGCATTGAATGACGAGACGAGCATGCCGTTCGCCTGATGGTAAGCGATACGACCACCCATAAACAGTAGTAGCACCATACAGCTCTTGAGTTACAAAGTACTGTGTGGCATTCCACTGAGCTCGTCATCCTGAGACATACGATGTTAAGTCTCACTATGTCCTGTAGTTACACTGGCTATAATGTCCTTCAAACCGAAACACAACAGTGCATGCACACTGCTGCTTGGCGATAGAAATAGACATTGCGGTGGTACCAACCTAGACGGACTCTTACATATGAGAGACCTACCACCAGTAAATGATTAATTATATTAAATGATTTTAAATTTTTTTTTTGATCAGACAGAATCAAAAACAAACTAAAATGATTAATTTTTTTTTCTGTTTTTGGCGTTTATTGTTTAAAAGAGTTAGCAATCCATAAATAATATACCTACATTAGTGTCCCTTTACCTCTTTCTCAACGTTTCAAACGTGATATTACACAAAATAAACTCAATTGTAATAGAACTTATAATGTGTAGTAGACATTTATCTAGCTCACAGATGTATAAAGAGAAGATTCAACAAAATTTTATTCCTAGGTACATATGATAGATAGAATACTAGTGCTTATTTTCAGGGTTAAGGATCAGTATTAGAATAAAGAGCATCATCCGTGGTAGGTTTATAACTATAAGTATCTACTTTATATTATGTTGCGAGTGATTATATCTAGTTCAATTTAAATTAATTAATTCCATTTGGAGGTACCTACCATTAGAAAATATAATGATAAAGTCTCCAGGGCATACTAAATTATACTTAATTCTCCAATTTTTGTATAAATAACATTGTTTTTATTATAGTCTAAAAAATTATACTATAAAAAGGTGTGCCTATCCATCCAGTCACGAATTAACTTACAGATTATTGAATTTTTAGTGAACAATATAGTTTACACGTAATTATACCCCTCGTGAATACAGTTTAAACTTAAAATATCATTTTCAATATTTCATTTTTGAACTACAAACTTAGAGATGAATTCCCCTCACGTATAACAGAGCGTTTCAGGGGCTGTAGACAAGGACCTTTCTATAATCGATGACGATGATATAAAACAAGCTGAATGTATGGGAATAACATGAAGCCTCTTTTCGATATGCGGATCGCTAGTATATGTCATTCTCATACTTATTTTATTTATTTATTTAATTAAGACGTAAAACAGAGTACAATCGAAGTTATTACAATTTTATATACCATACGGACTTACATTAAAACTTGATTGTATTCCAAATATTCTTAATATGTGGAATGGATGACGAGCGCAGTGGAATGCCACGCAGGACTTTGTAACTCTAGGTGGTGGATGGTGTTACTACTGTTTATGGGTGGTCGTATCGCTTACCATCTGGCGAACAGCATGCTCGTCTCGTCATTCAATGCAATAAAAAGAAATATTCCAAATTCATCGTTTTTTTTGTTGTTTTCTTTTAGCGTTATCGATTCTTGAAAGGCACTTTGTCTATGGCCTCTATTGATTCTATCGATATATCCATAGGGATGGTGTAGGGTATAATATCTCTACACGTAGCAAGAGGCCAATTCTGCTTTTCAGACGGAGATGCAGGTATCACGCTAAGATTTTGCTAGCTATGGTTAGATTCCATATAATAGTGAGCAAACCTATTGCTATTTATCAAGAACAATTCTAGATTCCGAGATGATACAGAGCAGGAAACCCTTACATTACTTTAACCAACGGGAATCGAAACCAAGACTTCAACACAGTCATCCTACCGAGTATCATGAATACAATTAAACCATCAAAGCAGTGAAAGAATAACTACGCCTTCTTAATACTTTTTTCAGACAATCTAGCGGTAGTGAAGAGATCATTTTATCCAGTGATAGTATAGATGCTGTTTTAGTTATTTTGAAATTGGAACAGCTCGTAGTATAAGTGGTGTTAGTATTTGGTATCTGCCCCATTGATCTATTAAAAAATCCATCTGCCCTGATAGAGATCACCGCACGTAAGCCTAATTTCACCATGCTCTTAGTTTCTTTAACAGCCTGTTAACTGTCAAGGTTTTTGAGTGTCCCACCATGCCCTAACGGGTAGTTATCTTCCTTAACTAGGCGTTCTTTCATAGGACGCGCTTTACTTTAACATTCGCGTTAATTTTAATACCCGTTATCTAACGTCCATTAAATAAGAAATTGATGAAATTAGACCTTAATGTTTTAAAACCTGCCATAGTAGCCCACGTAAATGTGCCGCATTCGGGGATCAGCCTGTGTATATCCGATTCAAACATAATCGTGTTGACTGCGAGGGATAGCCCCCCGAGTCAATTCTTGTGCGTTGGGTCTTTACACCCAATGCACGCCCATGCGCTGGGAGACATTGGTCGCGGGCCGAGGCACACAGTTCAGTGTGTATACCTCTTGGATAACACATTGAGGCCTAAAAGGGCCCGCGAACATTTGCTGGCACCCTTTTCCTTTCCACCCATCCTGGGAACCTTTCTCCACTCTCCCACTTTTCCTGCCGTCTTCCTCTCCACTCCCTCCTCAGGCTCTTGCAGTCGTCAAGCCGGGGGACTCCAGTATCCCATTCGCAGGTTTCCCCCGGCGTTGACTGCAGGATCGCCTACCTAAAAAAAAAAGACTGGCGAGAGATAATCAACTCTCGTCAGTCAACACTCTGCCTGGATCCCACTCCGCTTTCCATCAGGTGCAGAGGAGTCCCATACCGTGTCCGTAAAAAACGTGCATAGTTTAACAGGATAGGTTAGCCCCTTTTGACCTTTGACCCTCTTTGATGAAAAGTGGGTGCCCTGGTTGCTTCTTAGCCTACCCCTTCGGGGATGAAGCCGTGTTGTGTGTTTACATTCATATTCAATACATTATTATAATTCGTAAATAAATATATCGTAGAACGTGGAAACGCTGCTCCGATTCTTAAAATGTTTGCACTAATAAGACGCTATATTATTGAGTAAAGGTGTTTTATTGCAAAGCCGCGGGCTGAAGCTAGTCACTCTTTAGCGGCGTAAGGTCGTCGCCGCTGTAGAGGAACAGATGGATGCGTTCCTCTATGGAAGGGGAAAATTCCCAGTCAGGCAGATGTTGCGCCTGACCGGCCGCGGCCCCTCCGATGGTTCCTAATCGGAGGTGGTATATATGCTTCGCATTGCGCGAATATTGCTATCGCAATTCTCGATCGTGTGGTGCCATCTGTCAATCGTCGATACCACTTCGATGTCTGATCGATGAGTGTCGGGTCATCTAATTGACTATTATTGTAATAGTCCTCAGCCATGTGGATAGGTGGCGGTGTTGTCAATTATGCCGCCACATCACTCCCCCCCGGAGACCGGAGGTCGAAAGTCTTCAGTCGAGTCGTCTTCGAAGCTACCCGTAGCTATTTGCCAGTGCCAGTGAGTTGAGGCCCCAGTGCGTCTGGTTGTCGTCGTTGTCGTTGCCCCAGCGAGTCGGGGTGTCGTCGTGGTCGTTGCCTCAGTGAGTCGGGTTGTCGTCGTCGATGGTCCCAGTGAGTCGGAACCGTGCGCAATTGGCCCTAGTGAGTCAGGGCTGTGCGCGAGTAGTCAGCTCCAGTGAGTCGGCGGAACTGAGAGTAGGTTCGATTCGCGCGTCGGAATCGAAGTAGCGTCTCTGCGATGAATCCGGTGCGTCACGTGGCTATACTGCGACAACCGGCGAAGGCTGCCCGTAGAAGATCCGGCTGTAGCGCAGTTGTGCCGTGACGTTGGAGCCGAAGACCGTGCAGGAGTGCCGAAGGTACCAGGCTTGCATAGGCAGCATGCGTATGGTAACCTGAACGGCGAGAACGCTAGGCTGGCTGAGCGAAGTGTTGACTGGCTGGCTGGAAAGGAAGTGGCGGATGGCGATGCGATGCGAAGCGCTGTGATGCGAAGCGATGATGATGCTGGTCAGCTGGACTCGAGGTTGTAGGTTGCGATGATGTATCACGTCGGGGTCACCACTTTAGCGGCGTAAGGTCGTCGCCGCTGTAGAGGAACAGATGGATGCGTTCCTCTATGGAAGGGGAAAATTCCCAGTCAGGCAGATGTTGCGCCTGACCGGCCGCGGCCCCTCCGATGGTTCCTAATCGGAGGTGGTATATATGCTTCGCATTGCGCGAATATTGCTATCGCAATTCTCGATCGTGTGGTGCCATCTGTCAATCGTCGATACCACTTCGATGTCTGATCGATGAGTGTCGGGTCATCTAATTGACTATTATTGTAATAGTCCTCAGCCATGTGGATAGGTGGCGGTGTTGTCAATTATGCCGCCACAACTCCATAATTAAATTATACGTAATGAACATATTCCAATAAGTGACATGTGTTAAATATTTAATTGATATAGTTTATTAGTTAAACACGCAATTTGCTATAAAATTAGTTTTTATGTTTATCATTCTTTGACCTAGACTCCTCTGGGAATAACAATTTAGGTATATTATAATCATATGTTTAATCCCTATTAATTACTATTATTTTTATTCGAAATATGTAACATAAAAACGAAGTTTCAACCGAAAGCTATCTATGCTTATACATACATTGTATCACGTATCCCATAGGCAGAGATAGAGAGGCTATGGATTGCCTATGGATTGACTATGGATTTCTAGGTTTATAAGGTCCTTATTTCAAATGAATATCATAATTACCTCTATATTTCTTAGAGCTTTTAGCAAAAATGCTCTAAGCTATATTTTACACCTCGTAATTGGGAAAACTAAAGACATTATTAAACATCAAGACTACAATATCGAAATACATCATTCAATTAAAAATTAAAGCAGTTTCGAATACGAAAACCATTGTCTAAAGTTCCCCTTTAAATACTTTTGTATTCCGAATGCGTAAGCTAATCAAGACTTTATGAGGAAAGTTTATAAATTATGTTTTGTATTGCATCATTAGGAGTTCTGTTTACTATTTTCATACTTATTGTAGGGTGCTAAAGTTTAATTTAGAGTGGGCCAAGAATTGATCATAACATCATGAAGGATACTTGATCATAACATAAAAAAACAACATAAAAGACTGGCTATTGAAATAGCTATACATTTTAAAATTTATATACATAATTAGCATTTGCCCGCGGCTACGCCCGCATGTAAAAGTTTTTCCAGGATAAATATTTTCCCGGGAAAAAAACTATGGCACTCTGGAGTAATGTAGCTTTCTATTAGTGAAAGAATAAAACCTACTATTAAAACTATAGAAGTTTCATACAAACTTTGCCACCTCTTTATACCCCCTTAGGGGTTCAATTTCATAAAATCCCGTCTTAGAGCACCAACGTCTTAAAAGGAACCCCATGCAAAATTTGAGACTCCTGACACTAGTAGTTTTTGAGATTTCGTGATGAGTAAGTGAGTGACCTTTCGCTTTTTTATATATAGATAAAGCTTAAAATGCATTAGATTTCTTTTTTTAATTCGTGATGTAAGTAGTAGTAAAGTTATATACAGTAATTTTCTAGTAAATTATTGCAAATACAAGTAAACTAGTATGAGAAAACACTCAGCACAATATTAATACTTACCTCGATTTCAAATTAAAATTACCTGATAGGTTTTCCTAGGCTTAAGGTTGTGAGATACGTTAAATAAATTAAGTACAATTTAATTATTACACTATATGACATGTTTAGGATCAGCGTTACCTTCAAGGAATAGCTTTGACCTCTCAAGCTACACAATCATGAATATAAATATTTTTATCATGTTATTTTATCACTATCGCATCAGTTCCTTTAATAAATTTCGTACAAAAATCATTAGTTTGTAACCTGTTGTAGTACTTTCTCATATTATCAAAAGCTTTTAGCGTTATCTCTTCTGGAAACTGCGATAAATGGCTGGGTGGGGTGAACCTGTACTTTTGTATAGGTAGCGCAGTGGAATGCTACATAGTACTTTGTAACTCAAGGTGCTGGATGGTGTTGCTACGGTTTATGGGTGGTCGTATCGCTTACCATCAGGCGAACGGCAAGCTCGTCTCGTTATTCAAAGCAATAAAAAATAAAGCTGGGTTTTAATAAAAAATCTAAATTCCTATACCTGACCCAAGTGATAAATATTTTTATATAGGCACAGGCAACTATTGCACATTATGGGTATTGGAGCGGCGTCTAGAATCTAGATAGACTATCTACTGACAAGTTATCATCGATATTCGACATAATTATGCCGGCCTATTCGAAATCTGATATAAACACAGGCTGACCCCGGAACGCGATTCACTTTCATGATGATTTGTGTGACACAAATCTACCAGTATTTCGACAGCTTGTGTACGATGGTTGCTTTCCAGGCGGGTACAAATTCCTACCATCGGCAAATCAAAAATTGGGGCGACTCAATTCCTAGGACTGACCTGTTGGCTTTTATTTTAGTGAACAATCTATATTTGTCATAGCAGTTATCGTTGGTTTAACACACATAAAGAACATTAGTTACGGTCGAGAGCAGAGCAATAACATGTTTTAGCTTACGCGCCACTATTGTTATTCGTAAACTGTTCAGTTTTTACTAAATTTAAACCAAATATCTTTAGTTTATTATTGACACACATTTATTTGTGACTCTACAATTGCAAATTGAAACGATGTATTAATAATTATAATATGATATAGTGTGGACTCATTTTAAAGTAATTTTCATTTTTATATTTTTTCGCTAGTTCATGTTTTTTACGGTTTGATCCCCATAATTATAATATGAAAGCAGTTTACCGTGAAAATAATTTTATTTCTTGGTAATATTCCGGTGTGGCATGTTGGCTAATTGTATGCAAAACAGAGGTAAATAAAGAGTGTCGTTATTAACTAGCACATAATATACTTACTTAAGTAAATTTACATTATAATATGTGTGAAAATGAAAAAATAATGCGCACATTTTATTTATGTTATTAAAATGTATAGTTCACTTTAGTGTTGAATAATACTATATTTGAAAGTTAACATCCCACTAAAATTGTTAAAATAAAGTAAAATAATTCCTCTCCACTCATTTCCTACAACAATTCAAATGCACAGACTTAAATTTTAATAATGTAGAGTGGGAGTTAATGTTACTTCTTTGACATGTCCGGAAGTATCGGTTTACGTAGCTTAGGTATCCAGGAGAAAGATTTTAGATCTGAGCTTATTACATTGTCTTCTATCAATAGGTATTTTGCAAGGCCAGAAAGAAGTCAAATAAAAACCGAAGAAATAATCACGAAATTCAAAATATCGCACGCCAAAACAAACAAAAAATGCTCACCGGATCCAAAATGCCAGCCATCGGAACCGTGACGGTATCCTCTCCACCAGCAGCTACTAACTTCTCCAAGACCTTGAGGGTCTGCTCCACAGCCGGCCACTCTCCCTTCTGCGCCAGCACCAGGATCTTGCTGGCCACTTCCCGTATGTTGATCCCAGCGCTGGGCGGCTTGACAACATCCGCTCCGTTGCTTTCCTTAACCTCCTTCTTATCGCCATTGTTGGAAGACGTTTCATCTTTCTCCTCCGTGGGTTTTGCAGGTGGGTTTTTGTCATCATCGTTCTTCTTCGGTGGACCCTTGCCTTTCTTGCCGGCAGCCTGCGACATCCTGGCATGCCAGTATCACGCGGTCACACGGCACCGGTCGCGGGACATGGTGGTTGTTATTCGACTGGCGGTCGAGGCATGACTGCGGCACGGTTGCGTGTAGTGAGCCGATTTCTTGCATGATACGAGTGAATAAAGGCGCCCGCCTGGATTTACAAACAAACTTCCAAGCGATGTCTCACCGTGTCCCATGCATCGACCCATTTTTTTGGGGATGTCGTTTGTCATTTATGATGATTGCGCTTTATGTGATTTTTCTTTACGCTTTTATCTCTTTTTTTAAGTGGAATATATGGGTATAAAAAAATCCTTAGTTCTTAATTGAAATATTTAATGGTGAAAATATGTACTTAATTAATATAGTTCCAACAATGCAATGTATTGTAGCTAATCTTAATTAACGTCGCATGTAGTACACACAAATACTTAAAATAGAGAAAGAAATACCCATTGAAATTATTAATTCACAGAACTCGTACTTCTTTCAAATTGCAGATTTTTCCCAATTTACTTATATTTACTCTTATTATTTGATTATTTTGAAAAATTTGTTATAATGTTTTCGTTTAAATATTTAATTATCATATTTATTTATAACTGCTGTAATGCCATACGAAGAATACGTTAAATAATTATTAAAAATATTTAAACTTATTACACCTAAAAAATAACTTCCATACTTACTTTTTTTTTGATTTTACGATAAATTTATAAATTTAACAGAAAAACCAACGCATAATCATCTTTCCAGATAAATATCGCGGGTAGGTAAGAAAATTTGCATGTTTCGTCACAAGGTGCCGGCGGGCGGGGGGCGGCCGTCGCGTGCCCCACGCGCCACTTCCGGTGAGAAGGCAGGGGGAGGGGGCCAGGGGCCAGGCTTACCCTCGGCCTCGATACAAGATCAGATACCAAAGAATATAGCTTGACCGGAGGGTATTGCTATTTCCAGATTTTATTACTAAAATGTATGGTTTCTGCCTCGGCAGCGTAGTTGTATTACGGTACCACTGCAATGCTGAGGTCTTCGGAATCTTTCTATTCAGTATCAGCCTGGAGTCTGGAATTTGTGCCCGATATGGCGATAGGCTCGCCCCCTATAACATCATGGGACGGAATAAGCACGGCGAAAAGTGGGTGCACTAGTTGCGCCTCTGCCAACCCCTTCGGGGTTAAAAGGCGTGTGTGTGTATGTATGGTTTCATCAGCTTAAAGTTTCTAATCGATTTTGGCCACAATTAAATTTTGCGCTGGAAAAACACCATGTTTGCAGTAAACGTACGCTTTCAATCATATCGCCTTAAGGTATTGCTTTCATGAAATTAGATATATCAACTTCATTAGCCTCATAAAGTCCACTGCTGAACTTAGGTCTCCCCTAAAGAATTCCAGACGGACCTGTCAAAAGCTTGCATCCAGCTTAATCCTACGACATTTATCAAGTCATCTATTCACCTTCCAGGTGAATGTCCAACGCTGGGCTTGCTGGGACGTGGTCTCCACTTGAGAACCTTAGAACCTCATATGCCGTCACGATATAATGATAAGGATATTAGGTATATTACAACGAAATTTCGGCATAATAGTAGAGTTGCTGTCAACGTTGTGATCCCGGCTTTATTTGTTTGGTTCACTATTTTTATTTACCACAAAAACGCACATAAATAGTGACTCATATGCCTATGATTCACGGAATTCAATTCTTGATTGATTGGTCAAATTTAGTTAAAACCTTACATCATTTAAGCCTATCTCTGCAAGGGTTTTACAGATTCGGATAACTAAAACATTAGTTATCCGAATATCTCATACTTACGATATTACTTTTGAAACGTGACACAAAATAATTTGTAAGCCTAACGGATAATGCAATTAATTATTTTGTTTAAAAAACTTGTAATATTAATTATTTATTTTGTTTAAAAAACAGCATAATTTGTATTAAAATAACAATCCTTGAGCGGACTTTAATGTGTAGTAGGTACAATATAAAAAACACAGACAGTATAGTAAAAGAATTGTTCATGTTTATTGTTCCCTTAATATTGTCATCGTTTCACTTTTGGAAGAACTGAAACTTAAGAAGATATGATTGATGATGAGATTATCGTCGATTTTGCAATTAAAAATCCTGAAGTTCTTCGGGCGCTTATGCGCATTCCCGTAGTCTTCGTTTCAACTTATGTCGAAACGAAGACTCCATGGACCGATTAAGGGTTCAAGGAAAAAAAGAGTGCTAAGGACGCGTTGGACATACTTAATTAAGTTCATGACTCACTCCTCTTTCATTGAATGCTCCCACTCGGCCAAACCTCGAGGCATATGGCGACGCATCGCGGAAACGGTAGTTCAACAATCGGCCCAAACATGACCACGTCCACTCTGTCAAAATGTACGACCACGAAGAAGAATATTTCCATTATCTTTGCTTTTCATCTTTATCGTTCATCATCTTTGCATTCAACTGGCATCGCCTAGTATTACCACTCATTAAACACTTTCAATTTATTATACACATACACACACAGTCATGCCCTTTATCCCCGAAGTGGTAGGCAGAGGCGCAACTAGTGCACCCACTTTTCACCATGTGTATTCCGTCCCATGACTTGATAGGGAGCGAGACTATCGCTATATCGGGCACAAATTTCAGACTCCGGGCTTATACTGATTAGAAAAACCCAATATCACTTTGCGCGACCCGGAAATTGAGCATTGCAGTCGTACCGTAATATAACTACGCCACCGAGGCAGGTTTTTTTAACACGCTTTTATTAGCTTCATACGTATATATGTATGTAACGGAAACTTTGAACATGATTTTGACCCCCTTCAAAACGTCGGATTAAATCGAAATTTAGCATACTTATCAAGGACCGATGACAATTTAATAACTAAAAACACTCTTATAGAAAATCCAACTAAAAATAATAAATAATAGTTTATTTATTTTTAGTGACATCTGTTGGACTATAGTAGAATTATAACTAAACTGGCTACTCTTTTGTGTAAAAAATGCTACTTATCACAAGACGGCGCTTTCGTTTATTTTTAGAGACATCTGTTGTAATATAGTAGAACAGTACTAAAAAATGAAAAATAAATAATAGTAGAAAAAAACTAAAAAACACGCTTTATAGAAAATCCAACAAAAAATAGAAAATAAATTTGAATTAAGAATAGTGTAAATAAGAAAAAAATGTATTTTGTTGTAAAATACATTTTGTTGTTATTGGTGTTACAATGTAAAAAACATGATGTTTTTGTTGGTGTTATTATTATTAAACATGATAATCTAATCAAAGATTTATGTTTATATTCCTTTATTTAACGATTTTATGAAGATTTTAAAATTAGGTGGGCCGTCAAGTGTTCCGTTCGAGTTTTGGCGGGAACTTGGAAGTGCCATGAGGTGCTCTTGTTTTAATTCATTATTTTGGTGATATTTAGTGTTATATTGCATAATTATGGTGGTATATTATCCAATATAGTTCTATTAAAGAGCTCAAATGAAGTGAATTGAAATAATTGTGCTAATCAAGTGTTGTAACGGGCTTAAGGGTTTTGATGTGCCCGCACGTTGGTAGCCAGATGTAACGGTACTTGGAGCTGGTGATGGTGAAACACAGTCTCAGGTTCCAAGAGTCTTTATTCGTATTCAGATTGTAGACGAGATATATACAAATGTTGTGGATAGCCTACTGAAGGTGAAACGTCCCACGACGTGGAAGCGTTCACTACTACTAAACTACACGTCGGTCCCAAAAATAGTCCCACGCAGTGGAAGCTAAGTTCGGAAGCCGGAATCGTAATTTGTATATCAAGGAATATCTATGCATTAACCACTATCAATCACCTTTAACCACCTCTAACCACACTGTGTCACAAAATTCCTCCGCAGGTCATGTTTCGCCGGAGAATCTTGATATCGCGATTCATAATTTGTACGTATCCGTAGCAGCGCCGCAGCAGCGCCATCTCTCGGCGACGTGATGGGACTACTCTTTTGTATGAGGTGTTACAGTGTTTGTTTTGTTGCCGCCAAAACTCCTCGATAAAGTCTTGGTAAGGTAGCCACTGCTTTACTTTGATATACTACAAATAATAAAATAGACAAACCAAACTTGACATTGGCAAAATGTGGACACAAATGCCAGTATAAAAAAAAAAAAAAAAAGTGTTCCGTTCCTTAGACAATAACTCTTAGCTTAGCACCCATCTTTATGAAAACAGAAAATCCAAATACCACTTTGCCCGACTCGGAAATCGAATGCGAGATCTCAGCGTATTAACTATTCGTATCGAGTACGCAAATTACGTACGTGTAACCCACTGAGGCAATCTAGTCAGATTATGAACAATCTTGTGATTGATAAAAAAATGCAATTTAGTATGAATATTATGTTATAATGTGTTGATTGATATATGTACTACATACATACAAATTGTATGCTGATTTTAAGTAATAAAACCATTGACGTATTATGAATAAAACGTAATAATTCGTTTCTTTTTATTAATTTATATTGCATACTTTTACGTTTTACATGCACATTTGAAGTCTTTTTGTACATATTTCGGGCTTTTTAAGTTGCATATAATCCGGTCTCCACTGACTATAAACTAAAAAAAGTATAATGAAGGCTAACCATAAGATCACACGCAGAAACAAAATTATAAAAATACGGGATAGCGATTTCTATATTGTATTTTTTTACTGCAGTTGAATGACGAGACGAGCATGCCGCAAGCCTGATGGTAAGCCATACGACCGCCCATTTCTTTTTTGTTTGACGCGGACATATCTTTTCTGGCCACACCAGACTTTCGGGTCAGTGCTTTAGGCGCTGGCAATCCTTTGTATGTTGGTTGTCTGACAGGTTGGTCTGGAAATCTTTGGAGGAGGCCTATGTTTAGCAGTGGACTTCTTTTAGAAGTCTTTAGAAGAAAGCCTTTAGGCTGAAGAAGAAGAAGAACCCTTGAATTTAAGTGACCATGCTGAGGGCATCCCACTAATGGGTTACGAACCTCGGCTCAGGACGATCACTGGGAGAGTTAGTGGGAAGATTGGTGTTTTACCTAATCCTATCCATAGCTTTCGTCGGCTTGCGGGCCGTAACTGGTCGGGGAGCGCGGCGGGGTCCTCGGTGACGAGGACGGACTTGTCGAGTGTAGGAGTTTCAAGAAGTCCTTCTTTCGACGAATGGCCAGAGGGATATCGTCCTCTGGATCGGTTAATATTGAACGTGGCCGTCTCCATTTGGCGTGGTCGAATGGAGTGTAGACGGAAGCTTTTCGGACTAATATATTCGGATGGTTTACCGCCTGATCAAAATAGCGTCTGCTGGTCTTACGCATAAAGTGCCTGATGGTCGGCATATTGGTGTCCACGTGGAGGTTGCGATTGCGAACGGACCAGGGGGCACCAAGAGCGTGTCGGAAAAAAATGTTTTGCAATACGTGCATACGCTTAAGACGAGAAGGTGGTAAATGGGCGAACACGGGCGACGCGTATGTCATAATCGACCTAATACACATGGTGTATATCCGAATCTTGTTGCGGATGGACATTTTACTATTTATATTTATAAGCCAATGTAATTGGCTAATCGTGAATGCGGCTCGTGCGCGTACCGCGTTTACATGTGGGATGAACGTCCTTTATATCGTAAAAGTATAGTATAAGTATAAGCATGCATACTGCTAGTTTGCGGTAGAAATAGACATTGCGGTGGTAAACCTACCATCAGTAAATGGAATAATGAGAATATGGGAGATAAATATTTAGAGGAAATACTATAATAAAATATTAGCTACTAAAGAAACAAGGCTTATTAACTTGAATTTAGTAGTTTTACGTGAGATATGTACCAACAATATGAGATAATTTGCTTACATACTAGCTTTGGCGTGCGGCTCCATCGCGCCCGTGTAGCTTGCATTTGACAAGCGTAAATATTATTATTTCGCTTCCTTATCTCATATTTAGTTGTAAACGGATTTATAAACTGCTAGATGACCCGGTGAACTTCGTATCACTTACAATTTATTTGATTATACCTTTTGGTAGCAAATTATAAATCCTAATCGACCTTTCAACTCCAATTCATTGAGATTTAAAGATTTATTAAAATGAAATATGCTTGTACCTTGACCAATACTATCTTAAAAATTTACTGCCTCTATGGCGACTGGTGTAGTTACATTGCATGCGCGGTAAGACACCGCTCTGAGCCTCTGGGTTGGAATCCCGGGTCGAGCAAAGTGATATTGGGTCTTTCTGCTCAGTATCAGACCGGCCTCTGGACTTTGTGCGCGATATGGCGATAGGCTCATTTTGCTAGAGGACAACCTCATAGAAGTGGGCCATTGCACGCCAGGACCTTCAACTGTCGACTATGGAAGCGACCAGGGCCGTCAGCGAAAGGTCGCCTCCGAGGATTGCTCTGTGCGGTCCGTATTTAGTGGACAGTTGTCACAGCAGCGTCACGGCCGACACCTTTGTGCTTACGTTTCCATAGATAGTAGCAACCATGCCCGATGAGCACCTGTGGTAGACGACACGTTGCCGCGCTGTGGCGCCTATACACAGCGCGGCAAAGGCAGATATGACGCATTGCTGCGACGACTCTGAGCCCCACTGATGAGACCTCCAGCCTGAGACGCCACTCCTCAACGGCAGCTAACCGGAGGGAGGCCCGTTTGAACTTAACTTCTCTAGGGGCCGGAAGCTACCCGAGTCTGAATGCTTTCTCCCGCAAATGGAATGCATTGGAGAGAGATTTGGCATCCAGATTCCAGAGCAGGAATCCAGTTAATAAGCTAGCTTAAAGATATCTTGCGGTACGTCCTGATAGCCCGCTGCGCCAATACTCGCTATGGTTGCACCTCTACCTACTCCTTCGGAGATAAAAGCGTAATGTGTGTGTTGTTTTAAATAAACAACATTTACGATAAAAAATAATTAGGCACTGACTCAAAAAAAAAGATTTGTAGGGGTTAATTTTTGGTTAAAAAGATTTTATTGTTTTGTTCCTTTACTAGTTTTGCTCGCGGCTCCGCCCGCGTGAAAAAGTTTTTCCGGTATAAAAATATTTTCCCGGGATAAAAAAGCCTATAGCATTCAGGAGTAATGTAGCTTCCTATTAGTGAAAGGTATATAGTTATTGGCAAGTATTTATAGTCTAAGCGTATATAAACGATCTTTGATGTACAAAGATCGTTTATATAGGATCGTGTATATAAGTTCTTTACTATTAGTCCAGTGACATATAAACTAAATATTAATCTTCTTTTAAATGACGTGGCAATGGCATGGTGGCAATGACACTCAGACTTCAGAGGCAAATAAACTAGAATGACGATTAGGGAGTTTTGGCGGGAACTTGGAAGTGTCATGAGGTGCTCTTGTTTTAATTCATTATTTTGGTGATATTTAGTGTTATATTGCATAATTATGGTGGTATATTATCCAATATACTTCTATTAAAGAGCTCAAATGAAGTGAATTGAAATAATTGTGCTAATCAAGTGTTCTTTTTGTCGCTGCCAAAACTCCTCGATAAAGTCTTGGTAAGGTAGCCACTGCTTTACTTCGACATACTACAGATAATAAAATAGACAAACCAAACTTGACATTGGCAAAATGTGAACACAAATGCCATTTAAAAAAAAAAAAAACTAGAATGACATTGACATAAGACATTAGAGTCTGGGCATAGATTATCTTTTATTTTTATATTTTTTTTGTTTCGTATTCATTCGACAGACAAAGCATTGGAGACCATACAGCCTCGCCATATGATGTGTAAAATAATTTTCTAATTCTTTATTTTATATTTTTGCACACACATGCAGTCACATACACGTACACACATATTTACACACTCGCAAAGGCAGCAGCGCACGCACGCTCTTCTATGTATTTGTTTTTTGCTGACGTTGCTGTCTAGATGAAAATCAGCGCCAAGCATTGCTGGTTGGCATATTATGCTGATCTAGATCCTATTGACACTGTTGCGGTGGGATATATACCATCCACATTGAGTGAGTAAGTATCTAAGTACTTACGTTAAAATATATTACTATGTTATTTACCACTCACCACCCAAACAAACAAACTCTTCAGCTTTATAATATTAAGTATAGATTAATTTAAAAACATACCTAATTGAAACCAATATATATATAATAATTCTCATCCTGTTTGATTCTGAGGATTTTATTTCTGCTTTTTTTTAAGTTCAAGATCAAACAACAATATTATTAATATGGTAGCAAGTTGAAGCTATACTTAGCCCAATAAAAAAAGAATCATCAAAATCCTATTTAGTTTTCCCTGTTGCATCTTCGAAGTTCAGGTTCAAACAACAATATTATGTCGAAGCTATAATGAACCCAACACAAAAAAAAAACATTGTAATCCTGCTTAATTTTAAGATGAAATTAAAATGGTAACAATTGGCAGCTATTGGAATACTACCGCAAAAACAATTTTCTTTTTTGTTGAAAAGTAATACGAAATGTCAATTTCCATATAAAATTAAATATTTTGAATTTTTCTATTTTTTGGCTGGTCTTCTTGATTTTCCTATATTTTTTTTTGCTTATAATCCTACGCTGATATATATGGCGAATAAAAACAAATATTCAAATAGGTCAACGCATTTCTTAGTTTCGAAGAACTGACGGCAGATGGGGCAAAAAGGTTCTCGAGTGGAGACCACGTACTGGCAAGCGCAGTGTCGGCCGTCCACCTGCAAGGTGCACAGACGACTTGATAAAGGTCGCAGGAACACGCTGGATGCAGGCCGCTTTTGACAGGTCCGTCTGGAAATCTTTGGGGGAGGCCTATGTTCAGCGGTGGACGTCATGTGGCTGATGCTGACGATGATTTCTTAGTTTTAGCGAGACTAACAGCAATTCATTTTTATATATACATATAGATAGTGATTTTTATCAAACATAGATCAACCCACAATCGACCCACGTAATACCAGACTACGGGACAGACCAATTATGTTATGATAATAAATGGAAATATATAATATGTTTTTAACGCGTTGATAGCGTAGTGTTTGGCGCGCGGTCTTGTCGAGTTCCCGCGTTCTGCAAAATGTGGAATAAAAGTGTTTTGTTCGCGCGGAGAATATCGCCTACCGCCAGGTTTGTTTAGTTTTTATGAATGTTCACACAAATATTATATTTTTATTGTAAAATGTTTTTTTTATATGTATATAATCGAATGATTAGTGCCGGTTGCGTGATGGTAAACGGCAAGACTTTAACACTAGCAACATCAGTAAGAACATTGAATTGTTGTGTGATGTGTATGGCACTGCGATCGTGACCCTGACACACATGTTCAACCTTATAATGCCTAGTATTGCATGCAATATTCTATAGAAGGCAATGAATAATATGCTGGAACTTATCTCTTTTTTATCTAGTTTGCCAAATATTTACAATCGCTTAATACAACAAATATTATATAGGAGCTTTTGCCCGCGGCTCCGCCCGCGTGAATGAGTTTTCCCGGGATAAAAGTCCCGCTTTATATTTTCTCGGGATAAAAAGTAGCCTTTGTGTTAATCCAGGACATAATCTACCCGTGTGCCAAATTTCATCGAAATCCGTTCAGTTGTTTTTGCGTGAAAGAGTAACAAACATCCATACATCCATACTTACAAACTTTCGCGTTTATAATATTAGTAGGATATACCATGGTCGGTTCCAGTTTTTAACTATTTTAATGGTTTTACGAGATAATAAAGACGATCAATTTCAAAACATTAATGTGTAAACAATTGTTATACACAAAAATACTTGTTATTGTAACAGGGTAATTCAAAATGCCGAACACCTTCGTGCAAAGTTTTTTTATTGCTACTGCATGACGAGACGAGCATGCCGCTCGCCTGATGGCAAGCGATACGCCCGCCCATAAACATAACCCTGAACTACAACGTACTGCGTGGCACTCCACTGCGCTCGTCATCCTGATACATAAGATGTTAAGTCTCATAATGCCCAGTAATGACGCTGCATTAGCTACAATGTCCTTCAAACCGAAACACAACGGTGCTTGCACTCTGCTGCTTGGCGGTAGAAATAGACATTGCGGTGGTACCTACCCAGACGGCCCCTTGCATACGGGAGACCTACCACCAGTACATCTTTTGGGTATCTTACGAATTGAGATAGGCCTATGTTCAGCAGTGGACGTCATGTGGCTGATGATGATGATGATGATGAATCTGCTGACTGGAAGTGCTGTAACTGCGTCACGAACTCAAAATCTAAACGTTCGTCGTACATTATGCCGGATCCGACGATGAAGAAGACAACACTGACTTGGAGAATAAGCAAACATTTACCATAACACAAAAAATACTTTTTGAAATACGACACGAAATACGAGACGTCATTCGTAATGAACTACAAAATACCCTCCAATTTTATTCAGATAAATCGGCATATGCACAAAATGAGCATTGGACAAGATTTTGGTCTTGTTCATTTTAAGGCCTACCAGGTGGGAAACTCACTTGAGGTCTTTGAGCAAATGAGCATAATGCTATGGTCCTCAAATGATTTTTGACAAGATAACAATATTGCGGCGAATCAAAGGCGAGTAATGTACTCGTCATCGAAGCTAATTCCAAATCCTTTCTAATCAAAAAGCTTGAAGATGTCGTCCAACGGGGCAGTGACTAATTTCAGAGAAATAACATCTCCCTGTCTCACGCCTCTGTATAGTGGAATAGCCTTCGTGCTCTGCTCTTGTACTTGGACTGACATGATGGCGTTGTTGTACAAGCATCTCAGCCCTTTAATGTACCGATAGTCAATGTTGGTTGGTCTCTGGAGGAACTGCAATACAGCCCAGGTCTCTATTGAATTAAAGTCCTTCCCATAGTCCACAAATGCTAAGTAAAGTGGCAAGTTATATTTCTCAGTTTTCCTATATAACATTGTATGAATGTGATCTATGGTACTATACCCTTTTCGGAATCCGGCTTGCTCGGGAGCTTGGAAGTTATCTAGCCTGAACTTGAGGCGATTCGTGATAACCCTCGAGAATAGTTTATAAACATGGCTCAGAAGTGCGATGGACCTATAATTCTTTATGACCTTTCTTGAAGAACAGCACCACGCTCTTGTTGCAGGCGTTACACCCTCGAACAGCGGAATCTGAAGGACTTTTAGTATCGGCGCACCACCCGCTTACAGAAGTTCTGTAGTGATTCTTCCTTGCTTGCTGCCTTGTTTTAGAACCTCTCAAGCTCTTTCAAAATCACTGCCTTCGTTGTCATTACATTGTCGTCTTCCGTCTTCACCTTGGCCATTTGGCTTTACCCGATAGACAGTTCTTTCGCGAAGGCTTTGGAGCCTTTGTTCCGCGCTCGATCGTCTCCTTGATGCTTTTAACATTGTAAGCACTGAAGTCGTGTCAAGAGGATTTCTCTGTCTGTCAATCGAGCTTCCGATATGTTTCAGCGTCTTCCGAAGACTGCAACGCCATATATCGACGTAGTTAACTTAATCATTTCAATTTAAGAAAATAACACTATTTGTGGTAAAAAAATAATAACTAGTCCATTCGGGTTAAGTAAATAGTGACTCATCAGTGCAACTGAAGAATTTAAAAGGTTTTTAAATTGAAGGATTTTGCCTTCAAGGTATATTGAAGGAAAAACATCAATAATTTACAATATTTTAAAAGATTTTAATGTGTTCGTATAATATTTTCCAATAATTTTATAAACTAACAATACAGTAGGTATAGAGAAATCTCGTATAAATAAAAATATAAATCCTATCACGTTGTGATCTCGTTAAAAAAAATATAATTAAAGTACTTAAGTGCGTTTAGAAAGTTAAAAGTTCATTGTTATCTAAATATATATTTTTTATTTTGTATGAGTACTACAAATACCAACAAAATTATTGTTGATAAATTGTTAACGTAATTTGTTGCAGTGTTATTTTATAAATTATTTTCACATGTCATAGCCAAAATATTCGCATTCTTGCGAATGCGAATGCGAATATTCGTTACACCACTAGTATATAGACCACCTTACTTAAACAAATTGTTTTTCGTCTCCAAATTGCTCCAACATATATCCTCTTCTCCATTAAGTAACAATTATGTATTACTTGGCAATATGAATACCTATAGATTTGTCACTATCCAATACCATTGTAACACAATACTTAAATAAATTAATCGAACAAGGTTTTGAGCCTGAAATCAGTCAATATACGCATGTAGAACTAAAAAACGAAAGAATTACTAAAATTTGTATTGATCATATTATCTTCATCGTTGATCATATCTCTCTTTTCGTGATATAACCTCACATAATAATCACTTAAATAACAGATATAATACAACTGCCGTGATAAACAACACTGGCCGACCACTTCATAACCGGTTTAATAATTAGCGAGAACACGTGTCACAGTAATAAATACCAAACAATACATAAACTAGACAGCGATAAGGTTCAATTTTTACTGAGCGATATTGACTGTTCCCTGGCGCTAGCCTACGATGATCCTAATGTCATATTAGAATTTATTTTATATCAATTTAATGCAGTATATGATAAATGTAAGTGTAATTGTAGTATAAACATAAATAAACGTAAGTCATTAACATTAAAAAAAGACATTAACTTTATTCTATTCGTAAAACAAAGAAATACAAGCTTGATAAAATTTTCTTTCAATCATTCGATAAAAAAAATCATTTGCTGCTGGTAGGATATTTGTATCCGCCCGGATAGTGACCACGGTACGATATCACGATACGATACCAGCCCTGTATTATATACTGCCCACTGCTGAGCACGGGCCTCCTCTACAACTGAGAGGGTTAAAGCCTTAGTCCACCACGCTGGCCTAATGCGGGTTGGCAGACTTCACATACCTTCGAAATTCAGAGAACTTCTCAGGTATGCAGGTTTCCTCACCATGTTTTCCTTCACCGTTAAAGCGAGTGATAATTCAAAAGACACACATAACTTTTTAGAAAAGTCAGAGGTGTGTGCCCTTTGGTTGGTCCGCAGGACCACGGTACACTAGGTGTAAAATTTAACATACCATAGTGGCTCACATACGTGTGTCACGTTCTGGGATGCCTGTGTCTACTCGGTTGCAAACAGGGGTCTCTCGTCAATCGACACTACTAATACTAATCGATATTACTGGTGGTAGGTCTCTCATATGTAAGAGTCCGTCTGGGTGGGTACCACTACAATATCTATTTCTACCGGCAAGCAGCAGTGTGCATGCAATGTTGTGTTTTGATTTGAAGGACATTGTAGCCAGTGTAACTACTGGACTATCGCTTAGTTTCTGAAATTCGCAACCGTACACAGGACGAATCTGAAAATATAACTATTTATCTATCTATAATGTCTGAACTTTTTTCCCGTCTATCTAGACAATTATCTGAGTCAGATAAATTAGAAATCTTATTACATAATATTCGGCCTTGTTATTCTAATGTAATTGCTTGTTCATCTCAAATTTCTACTATTGAAGATCTACGTTTAGTATGTAAAAAATTCGAAAATGTCCAATGTATGACTGCACAATATCATAGACCACCACCTATCACTAATAACACTTTAGCCCCAGATTTGGCATACACTAATTATAAATATACTAAAAATACTAATACTCAATTTAATAAATCTACACGTTTTCAAAATTCATATAAATCTAATAATTATATTCAACAAACAAACACACAAACTAACCCTATATATACATCTACGAATCCAAGTAAACCGGTCGACCGCTTATCGCCCGAGAACAAAAGCCGCTCAGGTAGTCAGTGTCCTCGCTGCCGTACTAATGACCATACGCTCGCTAATTGTAAACAAGATAGGTTTCCGATTTGTTTTAAATGTGGTACTACGGGCGTTATTTTTCCTAATTGTAAAAAGTGTCATTCTAAATCGAGTCCAAAAAACTTTTAACGCCAGATTGTTGTAGTGTGTCTTCTAAAAATAATAATTTCGATAAAGAAGACTGGGAACGTTGGCTTTCCACTATTAAAATATTTTTTTCTACCTATAATATTACATCAATCTGGGAACGTAAACCTGATAATGATTCGCGTCCGTATGTTAACGTAAATATTGGTGAAATTTGTTTTTGTGCTTTACTGGATTCTGGATCTTCAGTGACTATACTGGGGAACAATTCACATAAATTATTGGTATCAGCCGGTTTTAAATTGTGTCCGGATACTACTGATACACACTTTGTTGCCGCGGGCGGCCAACTTTTAAACTCCATAGGTTATATAAATATTCCTGTTAGTTTTGAAAATAATTTTCACATTCTTAAAGCTTATGTGATACCTACAGTGTCATCATATTTAATTTTGGGTGTTGATTTTTGGACTAAATTTGAAATTTGCCCTAAATATTTACAGTCTATAACCATGGGTAATTCTTCAACTAGTAGTATTTCTCTTATAAATGATAACAAAACTAAATTGTTATCCTATGATGATTTAACTAAATCACAGCGTCTAAACGCTGATAACACTATAGAACTATTTAGTTCCATTTCTGCTGAAAAGCGAGGTCTAGGCAGAACACATCTCATCACACACCACATCGACACAGGCAACTCACCGCCTATTCGACAGCGTTATTACAGACTTTCTCCAGAAAAACAACGCGTGTTATGTAACGAACTGGATGACATGTTAGCGCTTGGTGTTGTAGAACCTTGTGAGAGTCCTTGGTGTTCACCTGTTTTACTAACCCCTAAAAAAGATGGTAAATTGAGATTTTGTTTAGACAGTCGTAAATTAAATTCTGTTACTAAAAAAGATGCCTATAAATTACCGTACATGTCAGAAATTTTGGATAATTTGAGTAATGCTTGTTATTTAAGTTCCATTGATCTATCGAAAGCTTTTTGGCAAATACCTATTCAAGAGTGTGATCGCGATAAAACAGCATTTTATATTCCATCACGCGGTTCGTTCAGGTTCGTAACTACTCCGTTTGGCCTTACTAACGCGCCTGCTACTCAACAACGGTTAGTTGACATCTTATTTTATGGGCCTGAATTTGAGAATTGTGTTTTCGTTTTCTTGGATGATATTATTGTTGTTTCTCCTAATTTTGATCATCACATGTCTATGCTTTTAAGAGTCTATAATAAATTAAAATCTGCTAATTTAACTATTAATTTTTCTAAATCACAATTTTTTCGTACTGAACTTAAGTATTTGGGTTATATTGTTAATTCGAATGGTCTACAAGTCGATCCTGGAAAAGTCGATGCCATTCTGAATTTTCCTGTACCGACCAACCCTAAGGAGGTCAAACGTTTTCTAGGCACTGCATCTTGGTATCGTAGGTTTGTTCCAAACTTTAGCTCAATTGCTGGACCCCTCAATAAACTTACTTCTACAAGTAAGAAGGCTAAACCCTTCATTTGGTCGAAAGAGGCGGAAGAGTCTTTTGCTAAACTAAAGGATTGTCTCGTTCAAGCTCCCATATTGTCGTGTCCTAATTATGATCTGCCCTTCGAAGTTCACACAGATGCTAGCGACTATGGCGTCGGTGCTTTACTCACACAAACTATTGATGGCGTAGAACATCCTATTGCCTATATGAGTAAATCACTGTCTCCTCAGGAGCGTAACTACAGCATTACTGAACGCGAAGCTTTAGCAGTCGTAGTTGCATTAGAACACTGGAGATGTTACCTAGAAACTGGTAAAAAATTTACTGTCTACACAGATCACTCAGCTCTAAAATGGTTTCTAAACCTTAACAACCCTACAGGACGGCTTGCTCGCTGGGGTGTCCGTCTCTCTGCATTTTCTTTTGACATCAAACACCGTAGAGGTGCGGATAATGTTATTCCTGATGCATTGTCTCGTTCGTGTCCTATTCAGCTTAGTACTATAGATACTTCTTTAAATGTTACAAATACAACTGATGAATGGTACCTAAATATCTTTCACGGTTGTCAAAATTCTCCAACCTCATTTCCTAACTATATTATAAAAAATAATCGTCTTTATCGTTTTATGAAATCTAAATGTGTTTTAAATTCTGAATTTGAATGGAAGGAAGTTGTACCTCAAGAACTTCGGTCCCCTATTATTTTTGAAAACCATAGTAACCCTTTAGCTGGACATCTTGGTATTTTCAAAACGTACAGAAGGCTGGCACAAAAATACTACTGGCCAGGCATGCATGCTAGTGTAGTCGATTTTGTCTCTTCTTGTGATATTTGTATTTCTCACAAACATCAAAACCACTCCACTTTGGGTGAAATGGGCAGACCTAAGTCATGTTCCAGACCATTTCAAATGTTAAGTATAGATCTTATTGGACCTCTACCTTGTACTAGAAAGCAAAATTGTTATATTTTTGTTGTGACTTGTTGTTTTTCTAAATATTGTTTACTTTTTCCCTTAAAACGCGCTACCGCGGAAATTATCACTAAAATACTTGAAGAAAATGTTTTCCTTGTACATGGCATTCCATCAACCATTCTTATGGATAATGGAAGGCAATTTATTAGTTCCACTTTAAAACAGATGTTAGAAAAGTACAAAGTTCCTAACATACACTATACACCTAAATATACTCCTCATGTAAACACTGTCGAACGCTATAACAAAACTATCATGACCGCTATTTCCACCTTTATTGAAAATGATCAGCGTGTATGGGATCTCTTGATTCCCAAAATACAGTTTGCTATTAACAACTCTGTTAATGAGGTGACTGGCTACACTCCCTCATTCCTAGTGCATGGTCGTGAACTAGTTACTTGTGGTTCACACTACTTAGACACTAACGTGGACCAGGACATTGTTTACATACCTAGAGATCATTATGCTGAAAACTTAGGCGTACTATCTAATATATTCAACAAAGTACAGTCTTTACTTTTGCAAGCTCATAAGAGGAATAGTGCTAACTATAACTTGCGAAAGAAACCTGCAGAATTTAATGTTGGTGATGTAGTTTGGAGAAAAACGTTTTATCAAAGTGATAAAGATAAACATTTTAGTAAAAAACTTGCTCCTAAATTTATTAAATGTAAAATTATTTGTAAAAAATCACCTCTAGTGTATGATTTAGCAGATATGAATGGTAATCCACTTGGTACCTGGCATATCAAAGACTTGAAACTTACTAATTATAAATGTTAAACTATACATTCTACAAGTCTTATATACAATTTAAATTATTAAACTCTTATTTAAAATCCTATAACTTTACTAATAAACTAAATTATACACTTAACTAAATTATATTTCTATAACTTATACAAACATTAAACTAATTAACTTCACTACACTACAACTGTGCAACATACATAATATCTCTTGCCATTTTAATAACACCTTCTACTTGGTATTTTGAATATTGTAGTATGATACAATTATTCTTTTTGTTGTTTTAGGAGAGTCCTTTAATACTATAAAGTACTTTCTGTTAGATAGGGTCTCGGGTCATATATTTTGATGCTAGACAGTTTGTTAGAAAGATGTATGTTAGAGGATGGAATGAATGGATGAAATAACAAGAATGCTAGGTAGACAGACGGATTTTACTTATATTCAGGTATAAGTAAAATCCTGGTCTTTTCGGCGGGGTACTGTAACGTTGCTAGGAACGTTAACTCTCTTCGTAAACGTTATCGTTTACGTCAGTTTAACTACCAATCGAAACCGTTAATGTATCGTATTGGCTGGTTAAACTGTCACTAGTTTTGACGTACGTCTGAACGGCGCTCGTATAAATAAGCGTGCAATGTCACGCGCGCCCTTTTTCTTACAATCTTCTTCGCCGTAGCAACACTACTACTAACTACGTGTTGCCACGTACATCGTTGTTCCCGCTGGGGTGAGTGTGCCAACGAATACTAACCGCTTCCAGGTATTCTGTGCATCTGGGCTCGTGAGCTATCACGAGTCACTGGCGCGGAATGTAAGCCTAGCTTGCATTCCGACCCGCTGGGATTCTGATTCCAGGTTTCTATGGTACGACGTGGAGTGCTGACTCCATGCTCCGCTGGCGTCGGGTGTGCTGATTCCCGATCCCAGCCACGTGCACACCACCATCGTCGTCGCGGGTGCTGACCCCGGCCACGTGTGCACCATCGTCGCGGGTGCTGGCCCCGACCACGTGCTCACCACCACCATCATCGTCGGGTGCTAACCTCGACCACCTCACCACCGCTGCGCAGACCACGTGGCGCTACCATCTGCCCGGCGAGCTGCCGCCGGAGCTAGCCACGTGCATCAGCGTCGTGCCGTTCGCCTGAATCGGAGTCTCCGCAGGCCAGTGACTTGTTTGCATACCACCAGCAAACCGTACCGAGTGTAACGCGGAGGTGCAAAATAAAGCTCGTACCACGAACCTAAAACCCTGAGTTTCTCTTCTCTCTTCTTTCTCTATCTACCTGCGGCGCCTCACGCCGCAAGACTTAACATCTTGTGGACATTACGTTCGCCACCCCAGCACTTGCCCACCGTGTGCGAGACTGGAGGGTCCTGGTGGGCGAGGAGACGTTGTCGGATCACCGATACATTCGGTTCGACGTCTCCTCGGCTCCTTCTCCTCGGTCTCGTGGCGGATTCATCGCCCCGCGATCGGACGGCCCGCGTTGGGCGTTGAAGCGCCTTAATGTTGAGGCCCTGAAGGAGGCTGCTCTGGCCCAGGCGTGGATTCCCGTGCCGGCCGGGCCAGTACGGGTTGAAGAGGAGGCGGAGTGGTTCGGGGCGACGATGTCGCGTGTCTGTGACGCGGCCATGCCCCGAGTCCGACGCCTTCCCGAGAAACGCCAGGTGTTCTGGTGGTCGGCGGAGCTCTCGCAGCTGCGTGCATCGTGCGTAGCTGCCCTCCGTCGAGTTGGCAGACACCGTCGTCGCCGGACTCGTTTACCAGGCGACGAGGACCAGGAGCGGCTTCTTCACGGCCTCTACAAAGAGGCCAAGAGAGCGCTGCACGTGGCAATATTGAGGGCAAAGTCTGCGGCACAAAAGGAGGCCCGGAGCACTCTTGACAACGACCCGTGGGGGCGCCCATACCGTCTGGCGATGAAGAGATACCGCCCATGGGCGCCTCCGCTGACGCAGAGTCTCCGGGACGAGCTGGTGGAAGAGGTTGTCGCGACTTTGTTCCCCGCCACTGAGGATGTCACTCCTCCACCGATGGCGTCACGATCGTCGCCGCCATCGTCGCAAAGCTCGGCAGGGGATATTTTGGAGGTTTCGCCCGCAGAATTTAGGGCGGTAGTGCTTCGGTTGCGGAGTAAAAACTCGGCTCCGGGTCTTGACGGCATACCCGGTCGTGCGTGGGTTTTAGCCGTCAAGCACTTGGGTACGAGGCTCCGCGGCCTCTTCTCCGCGTGCATTGAGCAGGGCCTCTTTCCATCTCAGTGGAAAACTGGGAAATTGGTCCTGCTCAAAAAGGAGGGTCGACCCGCAGAGTCGCCATCGGCCTACCGGCCTATCGTGCTGCTCGACGAGGTCTGCAAACTTTTCGAGCGAATTATTCACGCTCGCCTCGTCGAGCATCTTGAGACGGTCGGGCCGGATTTGGCAGACTGCCAATACGGTTTCCGGCATGGCCGATCCACGATCCATGCGATTTTGCGGGTCAAGGAACAAGCGGAGGACGCAATCGCCCGGGGTGAAGTGGTCGTGGCGGTGTCACTTGACATCGCCAACGCGTTTAACACCCTACCTTGGGCGTGCATACATGAAGCACTGCGGTACCACGAGGTGCCACCATATCTTCAGCGTCTGGTGCAATCATACTTATCTGATAGGTATATTGTGTATCCGGGCGCTGATGGGTGGCACCGAAGAGCAATGGCCTGCGGAGTTCCACAGGGCTCAGTACTGGGCCCACTCTTGTGGAACATCGGCTACAACTGGGTGCTCCGTGGTACCAACCTCCAAGGCGTCGCTGTTGTCTGCTACGCGGACGACACACTGGTGACAGCGACGGCTAGGACCTTCCAGGAGGCAGCTCTGCTCGCCTCCTCTGGTACCGAGCAGATGGTGAGCAGGATTCGGCGTCTGGGCCTCAAAGTGGCCCTGAACAAAACCGAGGCCCTTTATTTTCACGGGCCCTGGAAGAGGCCACCTACGGGGGCCCATATCATAGTGGAGGGGGTGCGGATTCCTATCGGCTCCACGATGAAGTATTTGGGTTTGGTGTTGCACAGCCGGTGGGACTTCCGTGCCCACTTTCAGATGATGTCGCCGAAATTGCTGCGGGCAGCAGGTGCACTCGGACGCCTGCTGCCAAACTTGGAAGGTCCCGGTAACCCTTGCCGAAGTTTATACGCTGGAGTTGTGCGGTCAATGGCCTTATACGGTTGTCCCGTTTGGGCCGAGTCCCTGAATTCTCGATGCGTCGCACTGCTACGCAAGCCGCAGCGTATGGTGGCGCAGCGACTCATCAGGGGCTACCGCACAGTTTCCCACGAGGCGGCCTGCGTCTTGGCCGGTACTCTGCCATGGGAATTGGATGCCAAATACCTCTCGTCAGTATTCTTCTGGCGTGAGGAGGCATCACGTCTCGGGCGGAGACTGGCCCCGAGGGAGGTCAAGGTCCAATTGGCCTCCATCCGCAACGCCGCCGTGGAGGAGTGGCATACCAGGCTGGAGAGCCCGAATGCGGGCTTGAGGACCGTCGCGGCAGTGCGACCTGTCTTCTTAAGCTGGCTTGACAGGCGCCACGGTGCGCCGACATTCCGTCTGACACAGGTACTGACGGGCCACGGGTGTTTCGGCTCGTTTCTGTGTCGGATCGGAAAAGAAGAGTCCGCCGTGTGCCACCACTGTGGCAACGGCCGCGAGGACACGGTCCAACACACTCTCGAGGAGTGCCCAGCTTGGGATCTACAACGCAGCGCTCTTAGAGCAGTCGTCGGAGGAGATCTCTCGCTGCCGGCCGTGGTGTCTGCCATGGTTGGCGGCTGGAGGTCTTGGCGAGCGATGGTCTCCTTCTGCGAGTGCGTCATCTCGCGGAAGGAGAGCGCCGGGCGGGATCGTGAGCAGAACGATCCCGCCCGTAGCCAGAGGAGACGTAGGAGGCGCCGGGTGGACGACTGACCGGCGCCTCGTGCCCTGTGGTCCGGGGGCATTTAGAGAGTTCCGCCACGGCATCCCCTGCCTGTCGTAAGAGGCGACTAAATGGGGCTTCAAGAGAGTCGCGGGGCGAGCAGCGGGGGGCTGCTCAGTCCAATTTAAGCGACTCCGAGGTGGACGACAATGCGGGTGGTCGGTCTCCCGTTGTCGTAGACGCCAAAGGCGTCCTTTAGAGTTCGGGGGCATCTTAGCCCCCTTGTATAGAGAAGAGCCGCAACGGCACCGCGCAGGGACGGTCCCGTGCAGCTATCTTAGTGCAACAAGATACCCCGGGGCCGTCTCGTATGCGCCGAAGAAGGCCACCGCGGGTTTTGGTTGGTATGCCGGTGTAGGGTGTACATAGTGTTAGGGACTCGGTCCAATGCTCGCTCGGATGATGCTATACTCCCGAGTGTCGACATTGGGCCGTAAGACTGTGCGAAACCAACATAACCGTTCCACTCACCCCCAGTGGTGGTAGCGATAAAGCGTTTTTACCCCGCGAAAAAAAAAAAAAAAAAAAAAAAAAAAAAAAAAGACTTAACATCTTATGTCTCAGGATGACGAGCGCAGTGGAATGCAACCAGTACATTATAACTCAAGGTGCTGGATGGTGTTGCTACTGTTTATGGGTGTTCGTATCGCTTACCATCAGGCGAACGGCATGCTCGTATCGTCATTCAAAGCATTATAATTCAAATATCACGATATCTATTTATATAGATATTTACAAATTTTCTTTGTTTATTGAACTTCCATTGATACGTAGAAGTTGCACGACTACAATTGTTACCTTATCTATATCAATGAATTTTGAAGCTCTTCATTACCTATGAGCATTTTCCAATAAGAAACGATCCCACAGTATTAAAATTTTTAATAATCGTAATGCTCTTGAAAGTCTCCGCATCTCGGTTTACAGTTCTAATACAAAGACTGTCGGCAGTTATTGATCAACGAAACCGTATCGAAGTATTTTTTTTAAATAATTATACAGATTCATTCTGTTATCATTACATTGATAAAGAACACTTACGTGTCACTGCTAACGGTTATTCAATTGTATCATATAATTATTAATAATCAATAATTATGTTCATGGTTCGTATTTATCTCCTTAATTTCATATTGTATAATTTTTTATGGTAAAAATATCAATGTTTTTTTGTGGGTAGTAAAGAGGTAACGGAACCATAGATGACCCACTTTATTTTAAAATGTTAACAAAATTGTTGCATGAAGGAACATAAAGAAAAATCTTTGATAAAATTGCAAAATCTTGCATAATAAAAGAATTAACAAAAAGTCGTATTGTATTTTTCATTACAACACCAAAAATATATTTTTTCCTAAAACATTGATGGTGGGCTATGTTAGGGCGCTCATTATGTATGCGAAAATTATATATACCTAAAGATAATAAAAATAATATTATAAACGCAATATTTAGCAACAAAATAACAATAAATTAGATGAATATTCCGGCATTGATTTTTAATTCTTTGGGAAATCTGTGGTGGGCCATAAATGGAACATTTCACCTGTGTTTACTAAAATCTTGTGAAAATATAATCAAAAGCAAAAACAAGTAAAACTTACCTATAATTCAATGTCGAACTATTAGGTAAGTTGTCGCATTAGCGAAAACAATGCAGAGTTCTTTAATTTAATAAAGTTTACTTCATGGATATTATAACTGGGCCAGTCACGACGCACTGGGCAAATGGCGGCGAAAAAATATATTTAAATAGGTACCTAATTACGCTCAGAAATATGGTTGTTTATTAGTTTACTGTCATTGGAGTAACGAGTTGATAAAGATTTTTTACCGAAATGATCTTTGATCTCAACTTGAGATCGTTTGTTGACATTCTCAAGACATAATGAGCCGTGCGGTTAATGTTGTGACTAATTGTTTTAATTTCTTTCATTATTATTTTCTTTTTTATACTATTTACGATAATTCGATTTGACTGCCTCGGTGGCGTAGTTGTATTACGGTACGACTGCAATGCTAAGGTCTTGGGTTCGATCCCCGGGTCGGGCAAAGTGATATTGGATTTTCTATTCAGTATCAGCCCGGAGTCTGGAATTTGTGCCCGATATGACGATAGGCTCGCATCATGGGATGGAATACGCACGGCGAAAAGTGGGTGCACTAGTTTGACCTCTGCCTACCCTTTCGGGTATAAAAGGCGTGAGTATGCGTATGCGTTACGATAATTCACTGGTGAATGGAAAATTTCTTATTCGAAATCATTTTAATTTATATCTGTTTGTCTGTTCATGCTGATTACTTCTGTTGATAATTTAAAGTTATTTAATAGTTTAAGTTTTGATGATATTCAATATTTTCCAATTTAACGTCTCTACTCTCTTTGAATTCCATAATAGTTTACCTAAGTACTCGGCATAAATTAAACGTATTTTCTTGTGCTCTATTGTAATGCTAATGATAAGTGTTCAAAGTAAAAAAAATCATTTTATAGCACAATGTTTGCAAAATGTGTGATAAATCAAAAATTTATACCGTTGTGGTGAGGTGATATTTAATAAATAAAGATGTTCTATGCTATTGACTGCCTCGGTGGCGTAGTTGTATTGCGGTACGACTGCAATGCTGAGGTCTCGGGTTCGATCCCCGGGTCGGGCAAAGTGATATTGGGTTTTTCTATTCAGGATCAGCCCGGAGTCTGAAATTTGTGCCCGATATGGCGATAGGCTCGCCCCCTATCACATCATGGGACGGAATAAAAATGGCGAAAAGTGGGTGCATTAGTAGCGCCTCTGCCTACCCCTTCGGGGATAAAAGGCGTGAGTATGCGTAAAGAGGTTCTATGTCACATACAATATAAAAACCTATTCTTACTACTTTAAGACGATATAAAACATTATGATTTGGGTGCCATATTTTTACTATAATGGCTAAGTACCTACGTAATTTAATTTCGCAGTGCCAATGTAGCAATGAGACACCACAAAAAATATATTTCTGTTGGTTATTTCTCTCTGGTAATTCACATATTCCTGCTAATAAATACAAGAACAGTACCTAGGTAAGACGTATTACCTAGTGGTTATAATATGCGTTAGTTTTGCAATATAAAAATCTTCTATAATACGAAAACTAATTTTAAAATATTACTTATTATTACACTTATTCTTCTTCTTAGTCGATTCCTCAAGGCTGAGGGTCGTGACCACTATTAACAACTCCTGTCACTAGTGCTCTCCAGGCGGCTCTGTTCTCCGCGTGGCGCATGGCGGCTGGGATGTTCAGTCGAGTGCGTTCCCTGATAGTGTCCGTCCATCGGGCAGGTGCTCTACCTCTGTTCCGTTTCCCGTTCATGCGGCCAACTAGTATGAGCTTTTCTAAGTTATCGGGCTTCCGGCGAGCCACATGACCGAAGAAAGTGAGCACTCTCTGAGTACAAATAGTGGAAAGGCGGGCCTCAATCTTAAGCTCATCTAGTATTGATGCGTTAGTGCGGCGTGCAGTCCAAGATATACCCAACATTTTGCGCCAGCACCACATTTCGAACGCATCAATTCTGTTTAAAGTGCGAGCTTTAAGGGTCCACGTTTCCGAGGCGTACAAGAAGATAGAGAATACTAGACTGCGCATGAGACGTACTTTCGTATTGCGATAGATGTTACGGTTCTTCCAGATCTTCTCCAAGCTCTTCACTGCTGTCTTAGCCATCTGTGCCCTTCTGACCACTTCTTTCTCGCAATCCCCATCAGCACGCACAAGAGACCCCAAGTAGACAAACTCCTGCACCACATCTAGGTCGCGCAGCTCCCATGTTCGTGGCGAGTTTCCTTCACGGTCAACAAACATCAATTTCGTTTTGTTACGGTTGATTCTGAGTCCATATTCAGCACTTACAAGCTCGATTCTTTGCAGAAGCTCCGCGAGTTCTGGTTCACTTGAGGCTATTATGGTGGTTTCGTCAGCGAACCGAAGGTTGTTGATGATATGGCCGCCCAACCGAATGCCACCCTTCCAGTTTTCCAGTACTCTGCGCATGATATGTTCCCCGACGAGATTAAAAAGCTGAGGGGAGAGTATACAGCCCTGTCTTACTCCACGTTCCGTTTTGAAGGGTTGAGATAGTGCATTGTCGAGTCTGACCCTTGATTGACCATCCAGATATAGGTTCTGCACCAGAAACACTAGGTGCTGCGGGACACCCATCTCACTCAGTACGTCGAACATTTTAGGCCAGCTAATACAGTCAAAGGCTTTGGCGTAATCTATAAAACATAGGGCTACTGGGACGTTGAACTCTCTGCTTTTCTCGACTAATTGTCTTATGTTAAGGATTTGCTCGCGTGTGCCTCTACCTTTTACGAAGCCTGCCTGTTCTTTTGCTATTTGCCCGCTGATGAAGTGTTCGAGCCTTTTGTTTAATATATGCAAAAGAATTTTCCCTGCATGTGAAATTAAAGAAATAGTCCTGTAGTTTCCACACTTAAGCGTTGATCCCTTTTTATGCAGAGGTATTATGATGGATTCAGTCCAATCGTCTGGCCACTGTCCCGACCTCCACACTTTAAGGCAAATCAAATGCAGTAACTTTGCTCCCATGTCACCCATACTCTTGATGATTTGAGCAGTAATACCATCACCACCAGCAGCCTTATCTTTTAGACGGTGTATTGCAGATTCCACTTCGCTTAGGAGAATATCGGGCTCTTTAGTCAAGAAATCCCGTCTTTCATCAACTGTGTCCTCAGAATTTACACTATAAAGCTGCTCGCAGTAACTTCTCCATCTGTCCAGTGCTAGTTGTTTGTCCAGGATAGGCTTTCCATTCGCGTCTTCAATTGTCCAGTTATTTGTTTTGACGTCCTTTGTTAGACTCTTGACTTTTTGAAACATGTCTTTAGTGTGGAAAGTTCTGCAATTCTTCTCAATACCTGGACATATTGAGTCAATGTGTGCATTTCTATCTATCCTGCATAGTCGCTGAACCTTTGCGTTAATATCAGAGTATTGTTGGCAGTCGGAGTCGGTACACACGGTATTACACTTATTACATTGCTTTATATTACCTTCACTTGTATGTATGTTTGTATGTTAGTAACCGACGCCTTTGGGCGCGATTTTGACCCACTTTAAACGGTCAGATTTTATTCAAACTTTGTAGGTTTGTCGAGGACCGATAACAATAAACTAATTTGATAAGATTATGCCATTATTCAATTTGCAAAATGAGATTTTTGTCAATTTGTATATTTTTTATTTTTAGTGACATCTGTTGGACCATAGTAGAATTACAACTAAACTGGCTACTCTTATGCGTAAAAAAATCCTACTTGTCACAAGATGGCGCTTTCGTTTATTTAGTGACATCTGTTGGACAATAGTAGAATATCTTAAAAAGCACCCCACGCTTTTTTTACATTAAAATACATTTTTTCTTATTTACACTATTCTTAATTCAAATTTATTTTCTATTTTTTAGTTGGATTTTCTATAAAGCGTGTTTTTTAGTTGTTTTAAACTATTTTCGTGTGGAATTTATTTAGTGTGGTAATTAGTAAGAAGAGTTATTTTAGTCGAAGAATATGTTCATTAATTATTAATGTCAAGTAGACTACTATTATTGGCTACCTAGTTTTATATTTGAATAAAGAAAGAAAACCGTTTTTATTACATTCCGAAAAATAACCTCTCGCTTAATTTAATTTTTTTACCATAGCTATATAATACATAAAAATACTTGGTCGTATAATACTTACCTAAAGATAAAAACCCTCATTTTATGCCAATGCCTTTACAAAACGTCAATGCTTGGGCTTTAATTATGTATTTGCAAAATAATTCTAATTTAGGATAGGTGTGTTTACTGTGACAGGACGTTTAGTGGCGTGTTTTGGAAACACACGGCGTTAACGGATATGAAGTCAATCAAAATGGAAAACTATGCTTATTCTTAGGTTCACACACTTTATACTGGCTTCATAACGAATAAACTGCGCCTAAATTTTCACATAAAAGTAATTTTTATTAAGGATTAGGACTAACGAATTTGCAATTTGGTTATAATCGATTGTAGTGTAATAAAGTACAATATCGTTATATTTCGAGTTTATTAATAAATATTTGTAAATGTAATCAGCCCTGTATTATTACTGCCCAATGCTGAGCACGGGCCTCCTCTACTACTGAGACGGGTTAGGCCTTAGTTTACCACGCTGGCCTAGTGCGGGTTGGCAGACTTCACATACCTTCGAAATTCAGAGAACTTCTCAGGTATGCAGGTTTCCTCACGATGTTTTCCTTCACAGTTAAAGCGAGCGATAATTCACAAAGAATACACACATAACTTTTTAGAAAAGTCAGAGGTGCGTGCCCTTGGGTTTTGAACCTGCGGACATTCGTCTCGGCAGTCCGTTCCGCTCCCAACTAGGCTATCGCCGCTTATATTTAGTTCTCGATTATTCTCCAAATTATTTCATTTAATTGTATGTGTAATAAAATACTTGATTGTAGTACCGTTATCGTACACCTTTATAAGTCAGTTTATTGATTTATCACACAGTTATGATATCACGTAGGTATTATTTACAAAATAAAATGTTAAACCTACGGACTGAATTGATTACTTAACAAAAATAATAGATAAAAAATAAAATAAAACTGCATAATATTACTATGTGTTTTAATTTAGTTCCTTAGTTTAGTTCAAACATTTATTCCCTAACTAAACACCTACTATAGTATATTTTTAAACTAAATGATCTTATTATATTTATGGTTGTATTTATCGAGATATTTTTTTTTTTTTTATTTTTTATTTTTAGGAAGACTTACAGACTAATACAACTTTATATTATATACATACTTAAATGGACATATTGCATATGAATAGTCTCCGCATATATGTAACAATATAATGCACCTACTAAAAATATATTATATTATAACAAAGCTCTTTAAGTAATATTCACATAGATTCTTTGTCATATCCAGGTGTTTCCAATGTTATAAATTTATTAAGCTTGACTCAAGTCAATGATTGTTTGAAAATTTCTAATATTATATTAGGTACAGAATCAATAGGTACCACACGAGTTTGGTATTCCCTTTTTTATACAAACAAAGAAATGAGCATGATGTTCGCTTGATGATAAGCGCCACAAGTAAGTACCCATACACAGTAGCGACACTGTCAAAACTTTTCATTAAATGACTGCAAGGTATTGCACTGCGTTCGTCGCCCTGAGACATAAGATGGTAAGTCTCATAATGCTCAGTAATGACATTAGCTACAATATCCTTGAAAGTTTAAACTGAAACTCAACTGTAATGGCACAATGTTGCTTGCCGGCAGATACACATTGAGATGGTTCCTGCTCAGTCGGACTCTCGCATCCGAGGGGCCTACAACCTATATATTAGTAAGGGAAAGGAACATTAACATCTTCGCCTAAAATGGCAGGCTTTACTTTGTGTCCGACCCAATAGGGACAACCGTAATACAAGGTATTAATCGCAATAGTGACCCACGTCAAACAGGTATAAGTGTTTCGACTGCCGAGTGCTAATCAACTCTCATTACTCGACACTCTATGTGAACCCCACTCCACTTACCACCAGATGCAGAGGGGTCACTTATCAGAGACTGTATAAAAAACTTTAAAACATAGATTTATAGATTTACGGGTGCTAGGTCTCTCATATGTAAGAGTCCGTCTGGGTGGGTACCACCGCAATGTCTATTTCTACCGCCAAGCAGCAGTGTGCATGCACTGTCGTGTTTCGGTTTGAAGGATATTGTAGCCAGTGTAACTATGGGACGTAATGAGACTTAACAACTTATGTCTCAGGATGACGAGCGCAGTGGAATGCCACACAGTACTTTGTAATTCAAGGTGTTGGATGATGTTGCTATTTTTTATGGATGATCGTATCGCTTACCACCAGGCAAACGGCATGCTCGTCTCTTCATTCAATGCAATAAAAAAATATAGAATTTGGTACTATACTTCTAAATCGACTATCTACCTTTCATTTCAATTCTCAACCCCAGATGGTCAAGTCAAGTCCGGGCGGCCAGCGGGAGTTATCTTCACAACCCGGGCTCCGAACCCTTGACCTACGATACACTGGGCAATATCCTGCAACAGACTGTTGAGAAGTACCCTAACAGGGTCGCAGTACGCTCCATTCATGAAGGTGTCACACTGACTTATGAAGAATTACTGACACAGGTATGTTATGATGACTGCCTCGGTGGCGTAGTAGTATCACGGTACGACTGTACCTAATGCTGAGGTCTCAGGTTCGATCCCCGGGTCGGGCAAAGTGATATTGAGTTTTTCTACCCACTATCAACCCGGAGTCTGGAATTTGTGCCCTATATGGCGATAGGCTCGCCCCCTATCACATCATGGGACGGAATATGCACGGCGAACAGTGGGTGCACTAGTTGTGCCTCCTGTTGCTTGCCGTTGGTTTGGCCGAGGCTCTTTGGTTTCAACCCATGAGTAGAAACGATAATCGGGACAATAATTGTAGAATCTACATCCCACATGTCAGTAACCTCGTATGTCAAATCTAAATATTTAGACATTTTGTCTTTTTCTGCCTTAACAAGGTTATCGTCATGCGGAATGGTGACGTCAACAAGTATTGACCGGCGCGTTACTATCACAATATCAATATATAGGTCTGCATTATTATTACAATGATTAATTCCAGGCCGACTCGCTGGCGTGTGCACTGCGTGCCCAGGGGCTGGTGAAAGGCGACCGGCTCGGCATCTGGTGTCATAACAGCGTCTCTTGGATCGTCGCAGCCGTCGCCGCTGCAAGAGCTGGAGTCATATCCGTGTGTGATATTGTTTACCTACTTATAATAGAATGATTGTACAAGAGATATCTAAAAAAACCACGTCGAAATCGGGCCATTCGTTTCGGAACTACGATGCCACAGACAGACATACAGATACACACCTTAAACTTATAACACCACTCTTTTTCCGTCGAGAGTTAAGAAGAAAAATTTCCTACTTTTGGCCTGCTCTTACTTACTTCATAATGGGGTTGGCGCAACATATTATGTTTTCAGGAGTTAAAAAAAGGATTTGGTTTCATTTACTTATACGATAATCTACAGCTTTACTTTCTGGAGGATTCAATTCCAGGTAATATCGTTTTCGAAGATAGTGTTGCTTGACATCTGTGTCTCGAACCCAGTACCTCCGAGTCCACAGCCCATATACTACCGTTAGACCAATGCCTTCTAAACATAAAACATTGAAAAATATTATAATTGAAGTGAAAACTTCTTTAGCGGCGTTGAGCACCTTTGGGATGGGTATAAAATGTTAGACTCGCGTCAGGACACGTGACCGATCGAAAATGCGTAGGAGGTTTTAACATCCCTTGCTAATATGAACCTTAAATACAATGCGTAGAAGCTATAATTCTTAAACGAGTACATTTTTATTTATTTACTTCATTAAAACCATCCCTTACTAATATGAACCTTAAATACAATGCGTAGAAGCTATAATTCTTAAACGAGTACATTTTTATTTATATCCCCAGCGTTGGTACGGTACGAGTACAAAAGAGCGTAACATTCTTTTTACCCGACTGCGAAAGAAGGAGGGTTATGTTTTTCGAGTGTATGTATGTATGTTTGTATATTTCTTTGGCACGCCCTACAGCCTAAACGGCTTGTCATATTTTTATGTAAGTGGTATCAATAGATTCGTCTTAGTCGTGAGAGTGACACTGGGTACATCAAAATAAAAAATAAACAAAATTAAGGATTTTTGGCGGTATAAAGCGATCTCGAAAAAAAAAATGTTTTCAAAATACATCGAGTGCGGTATCAAAATAAAGATTTTTTAAAGGCGATTACGAATATATATATGACTTATATGTTTTATTGAAGTTTGGAATAGGAAATGCTAATAAAGGTGCTTGAGAACTAAAAAGATGGAAATAAAAAAAAAATAAGCAAAACAAAAAACCCGACGGCGTCTATATCTGCCATCTTTATTAAATTCATTGAAGAACTGAAAAGATAGAAACATGATTTTAATTTGAATATTTTGTTTTGGTTTTGAATACCTAATCTTAGTTGACAGTGTTCACAAATGCAGTCTATGTCACCGCAATGTCTATTTCTACCGCCAAGCAGCAGTGTGCATGCACTGCTGTGTTCCGGTTTGAAGGACATTGTAGCCAGTATAACTACTGGATATAATGAGACTTAACAGCTTATGTCTCAGGATGACGAGCGCAGTGGAATGCCACACAGTACTTTGTAAGTCAAGATGGTGTTGCTACTGTTTATGGGTGGTCGTATCGCTTACCATCAGGCGAACGGCAATATCGTCTCGTCATTCGATGCAATAAAAAATAAAAATCTATCCAAATTTAGATTCAAATTAACTAAACTTTTACGGCATTTATACCATGGACCACCAATAATGACAGGTTATATTAGTATACTTTAACATTTTACAGGTGTTATTAAATCCAGTGTATGAGAAGAACGAACTGAGTTTCTGCATAAAGAAGACTCAGATAAAGGGTTTGTTCATCGGAGAGACGTTGCCGCGGAGGAATTATTACGGGGCATTGCAAGAACTGGTCCCGGAACTGAACGGGACAAGCCCGGGATCACTAAAATCTAAGGAGTTTCCATCTTTAACATCAGTCATAGCAGATGGAAACGAGAAATTACCGTAAGTAAAGTGTACACCGTTTAATTATAATTTTTTGTCGTGTTCTAATTGATGTATAAAATTTAAAAAAACGCGTGTTCTGTTATTATTATTATGATTTTTTATGTGCAGTGTTTAGTGTTTGCTAAATTCTTTCAATTGGATTTTATCCCAATTTAACGGTGATGTGTGTGCATTAGCTTATATAACTAATCTGACTTTGTATGCAAAAGTCTTTGGAAATATATATATAAAGATTCAATGGAAGAATGATGACAATAAAGTAAGCCCGGAGTTACTTTCTGCCTTTCTTCTTCGGGTAGTCATCGCTTAGGTAGCTAGTGAAAGGCTGGTAGGTTAGCTAGGTTAAGTTCTGTATTGTCCTCACCGGTGAGGATCGCGACATGTTCCTCCCATTATTTTTAATGAAAATGATTCATCTTTATTTTTATCTCCTCTTTCCTGCCAGCCCGAGCTGGCTTCTTTGTTTACTATTCATTGATTTTACTCCCTGTAAAAAGTCTGTAGTTATATAAATTACTTTTTTATAATAATTATCATTTTTGATCTAATGTATCTTGACTTTCATAAGTACAACTATGTTCGCCTACGTGATGAATAAAGTATTTTTTTTAATAATGAACTCACTACTTGTCGTGCGTATTCCGTCCCGTAATGTGATAGGGGGCGAGACTATCGCCATATCGGACACAAATTTGTTAAGACAATGATTTATAATGTTCAAAATTTAATTGGTTAGAGTGGGCTATCGGTACTAAACTACTGAATTAATCTTTTACTTCTAGCGAAGTATAGGTATTTCTTACTTGACTCGTCAACGCCCGCGGCGGACGCCGGCGTCCGGGATATAGGGCAACCACGTATATAGATCTATATACAGGGTCATTTTGACATTGCGTTAATAAATGAAATCACATACTTATCTCGTCGAAAATAGCGCTTTCCATTAAGTTATTTTAACCATAGACGTAAAATAAAAAAGTGTAAGTTTCGAACAAAATAAATATCAATAAAAAGTAACTTTAAGTTTACACGCCTTAATGCCACTACTACTGCTCTAAGATAATTCGTCGCAGCTGCAACATTAAGATAAGATAAGATAAGATATATTTATTTGTCAAACATGCGTAAGTCATTATACATTAAGAATGCAAATAGATGTTAAAAAATAATTTTAGAACAAGCATGTTTTGCCATGGTAGGCGTACAAATATTGATAGTAATGAGTTACAACTAAGTCAATTATATAATTCAATCATACATAGCAAAATAAAAACATAACGTAAATAAGTGGAAGTTGAATGTATAACATGTAGCTTAGTTACGATATTAAAAATCACGCAATTATCATAAATTTTTGTCGTTCAAAAAGTCATCTATACTGTAATAACATTTATCAGTTAACAATTTTTTAAATCTCTTTTTAAATACATTTATATTCAGATTTCTAATTTCTTTTGGAATTTTATTATATAATACTGGAGCTCTACATATTACGCTTTTATGCATTAGCGCAGTTTTGGCTGGGTGAATACAGAGCTTATCCTTATCTCGCAGATTACATGTAATATTATCAGACAAACGTGAAAACAAATGCGGATTGATTTTTACAAACACAGCTATTTCAAATATGTACAACGATGGCAGAGTGAGAATTTTGTGCTTAATGAATAATGGTATACAGCTTTCAGTACTCTGGATACCAAATGCTGCACGTATGCAACGCTTTTGCATTTTAAATGCCATATCTTTATTAGTTGAGTTGCCCCAGAAAATTATTCCATATCTTAATACAGATTCCACAAGACCATAATATGCCGTGAGTATGGCATCTGTATTAATAATTGGTTTAAGTTTATACAAAGCATAAGATAGACTACTGACTTTTTTTGATAGCTCCGCAATATGTTGTTTCCAATTTAGTTTGCTGTCTATATATAAGCCCAAAAAACGTGTACTTGTTACTTGTGTTATAACATGGTTGTCGTGGACCAAGTTCACGTTTAGTGGATTTTCCAATCTTTGACTAAAGTGCATTATGTAGGTTTTCTTTATATTGATTATTAAATTATTATTATTTAGCCATGAAATTATAGATGTCAATGAATTATTAATGTCAAAATTATAATTATTTATTTCTTTACATCCTATTGTAACCGTGCTATCATCGGCAAATAAAGTCATAGGATGGTTGGTAACATTTGGCAGGTCATTGATATATATAATAAACAGAAGTGGACCAAGTACACTACCTTGGGGTACGCCATGTGTGACGCACCGCTTAGGGGAGGAAAAAGTTTCTTCGATTTTTGTTTCGTGATTAACTCTGCATATTTGTGTTATTTGTTGACGATTTGTTAAATATGAGTGTATCAGATTCAGAACATTACCTCTAATGCCATAAGCTTGTAGTTTATTAATCAATATATTATGGTCCACGTAATCAAATGCTTGTGTCATATCACAGTATATAGCACTAATAGGCACAGATTTATCGACATAGGACATAACATTTGTAAGGAAGTCATAAATAGCCAGGTTTATCGATTTCTTTTTACGAAAACCTTTTTGTTCTTTGCATAGAATATTTTTATTTTCAATGTATGCATTGATTTCTTCGTAGAAATACTTCTCAAAAATTTTTGAAAATATTGATATCAGTGCAATCGGTCTGTAATTTTCTATTAACTGTTTATTATCTTTTTTAAATAGTGGCTTTATTATTGTTAATTTGAGATCTGTTGGGTATGTTCCTGTTATTATACATAGGTTTATAATGTGACTTATATGATGGGCGATATCCTCATTTACTGCTTTAATTATTTTTGTACTTATACCGTCATGACCCACGCTGTTAGAGTTTTTAAGATTCTTGATAATGTTACTAATTTTATATGGTGAACTAGGAGCTAGGAACATTGAATGTAATTGGTTATTAATGGAATTGGTTATATTTAATCCGACACCTGACATAGGTTTAATTTTATCAATAAAGTAGTTATTAAATGCAGTGGCTATGTCTGTGGGGTTATTAATGTAGACGTTATCATTAATTATATTTGAGATAGATTCTCGCGGTATATTTAGTCTCGTTTTATTTATAATTTGCCAAGCTGTTTTACATTTATTTGTTGAAGCTTTAATTTTGTAATTATTTTGGGCACGCTTGGTTAAATTAATAATTTTTTTGAATATTTTACAATAGTTAACATATTTCAATTTGTGTTGTTTTATAGGATTAAGTCTGTAATTCCAAAATAATTTTTTCTTTTTCTTGCTACAAATCTTAATTCCACGCGATACCCATTTAGGTTTGCTATTAATTCTCACTGTATAATATTTTTGTGGAAAACATAGATCATAAAAAAGTTTAAATTCGTTTACAAAAAGTTGATAGGCTTGATTAGGATCATCAGAGTCATATATTGTGGAAAAAGATAAGGTCTGAATACACTCCTTAAATTTTTTAATATTGTCTGTGCCATATTCACGTTTCGTTTTACGCCAATAAGACAATTTAAATATTTTCTTTACAGGGATTTTAATTAATTGTGCACTGTGGTCCGAAAGACCCATTTCCAATACTTCAGTTACACAAGGCTTTTTAAAATCATGAGCAAAATTATCTATACAGGTTCGACTTATTAATCTCGTCGGTTCGTGTAGCGCTAATAAAAGATTATAATTTAGTAGTAAACATTCAAAGTCTAATGTTATATTATTACTTTTTAGAATATCTATATTAAAATCCCCTGCAATTAAAACATTTTTACAATTTAGTCTGGAGGTATAAATTAAATTTTTTTCGAGTTTATTTAAAAATGTATGTAAATTATTTTGTTTGGGAACTCTGTACACACATATTATTGCAATTTTATAATCGAGTAGTTCGACTGCGCAACATTCGAATATATTAACAAGAGATAACCTATTGACTTCTGAAAGCACTTTATACTTGATATCTTTTTTAAGTAGGATGCATGCTCCGCCTCTCTTGCTATTACTGCGACTGTATGATGAAGCCAAAACGTAGTTATGTAGATTTTGATTATACTTTCATTCAGAAATACACTTTCACACACACCATATTCGCACTTAACTACGAAATGATAAAACAAATTGAAAACTACAACCGGTATTTTTGGCAATTATATTCGTTATTCATGGATGATTTTTGGCAAGATGTTGGAAGAGGTAAAGATGAATATATGGTTTCATTTACGTCTAATGGCCGATTTCTGAATCTCCCAGTTAAACTTTCAACAACTATTGATCCATTAAAGTTAAACGTAAGATAAACGTCAGTTGACTTTCACTGTGTTTCTGAACATATAATGAAGCATTCGATAACTATGAAGCCGACAACCAGTTCCTTATTTTGCTACTAGATGGCTCTTTTTTAGCAGTTGACTTTAAAATGGATTTTATTACAAAAATTCGTAACTAATAATTATTTTATATACAATAATAACTTATTTTAACATAGATCAACGCCTAAACATTATTTTAATTTTATTTTGTGGTAATTTGTTATTTGTCTCTAGCTGATGCATGACATCATTGCCGAATTTAAAAAAAATGTCAAACAATTCAACTAAATGTCTTATGTCATGTTAGCACTAGTTTGCTAATTTGTGTTTTATGTCGTTTTATTTAGAATTTGAGAATTTATAACACTACTGAAACCGTTGTGATGGGCCGTATCAATTATGTTCCTCTATATTGTAAATAATATCTAACAAGTTGCCGTCGTTTGTGACAAAATGACACGTCAAATAGTTATGGAACAGATAAACGGCAAAAAATGGCCAGTTAAGTTAAAGTAAGTTTAAGCTGAGTTTATCTTGCAGTGCGTGGTTCAGAAACGCAATTTCATGGGTTATCGAACCAATAGCGCTAACGGATAGATAAACTGCCGTCAATAGTACTTCAGAAACCGGCCATTAGTAATGCAATGTCAAAATGATCCTGTATCAGCGGGCGTTGACCGGTTAATTTAATTGTATATTATGTATTCATTACCTACTTATCTATAATAAGAGACTTCAGAAGCATACCATCAAATTTTAACTCATATTTGGAACATCTATATTATTATGTTCTCATATATTTGAAACATTACTTTTTTGTCTTTAGCGGTACATTTTCTTACAAGTCTCTAGTCACGGAATACCAGCACAGGAGCGAAATATCGGAATACGGCAAGGAGGTGAAGCCAGAGGACGGTAGCATCATCCACCTGACCTCGGGAACCACAGGTATCAACACCAGGTCATGCTCATGAGGGATTCCGCCATATTATCTCAAATAGATAAATTATAGTTCAGACTCATGGCGAAAAACACAAATAGATTTACCTGTCTGTGTATAGTGATTAGTCCACTTTGTTGTTGGTTTGAGAAACTGTCGTATAGTTGAACGATACCATCAGGAATTTCAATTTTATAGTTTGATTGTAAACATTTCTTGGAGCGTATTCATCTGCATGTAATTTGCAAAGGCCAAAATAAGGACATCCAAAGTTATTTTATACTCGATCCAAAGTCAAATAATACTAGTTTTGAAAGACGGGTACCAAAATCAACAAAAACAAACGTTATTTTCATGGTATTTGCATAATTTCTGTATTGGTTATTTCATTATTCAGTGTAATTTTTTTTGCTGTCGTTACAGGGGAGCCGAAGGCTGGGCTAGACTCCCACCTCGGCGTCGTAAACAACACCTATTTTACTGGCAAAAGGAATACTTTTCACGAAGGACACCATAATATTTGTGTTCAGGTAATGTAATTTGCACTTCATATGTGTATTTAAAAATACTTATACGTATAGAAATATACGTATAAGTATTTTTATAATCGGTTCAGTCACTCCAGAAATTACTTCATTCGAACATGTTCGCAAACTTTTGAACTCTACCTGTCAAATTAAACCTAGATAAATAGGAATAACTTTTGTTGTACTTCCAATGTCTCTGGTGTATCTATCTGTATTTTTTTATATGTGAAAGAAATTGGTTTACAATTTCAGGCTCCATTATTCCACGCGCTTGGATCCATCGTGACGATCCTGGGCGGCATGAGGCACGGCGCCAGCCTGGTCCTGGCGGCACCCACCTACAATATAGAAGCCAATATCAAAGCATTGTTCCAGGAGAAGTAAGAATAATTCTAATAATTATGTTTATATGCTTCCATCAAAGTCAATGTATATACAGTAAAAAAAATGTTTGTTATAAAGCAGCTCCAATTGATCATATGCTAGCATCAAAGCTAGCGCTAATCTTCCGCTGGGTACCTTGATGATGTCACGGCCGACAAAGGCAAAAAACTTCAACCTTAACGTAGCTTCAACGTAAGTTTTAAGATCGTGTCTCTATCGTAAACCTAAACTCAAACAATTAATTCACTTACTGTACTCATTACTTCTGTGATGTTAATGATTTCCATGAGCAAAGTCACTTACCATCACGTTTGCCAGCTTTTTTTACCAACCAAGGCCAATCACTTTAATTTACTACAGTCCATTGAGTTTGATCGCATTTTTTGGGTCAGTTCTGATCCCTGACCATTCGCAATGGAAAATTCAAAAGTAGGTTTACTGCAGATGATTATCAGAAGAAGTAGGAACTACCATTTTGAGAATTGTTCCATTACTACAAAGCTATTATCTGAATTCCGTATCGTATTTTTTTCTCCGATGTCAAACTTGTGCGAGCGGCAATCAAAAGCTTTAATTGAGAATAATCCATTTTGTGTACATAATATATTTCTTTCAAAATCTACTTATTTCATAAATTTCGTTGGGGGTTAAAACTAATTAGTGCTCCCAGGGACTCCCCGAGCTTCACCGCTCGGTGTCATAAAATGCGTGCCACTGCTGATCCTAGCTAACAGGAGTTGTAGAGGTGGGTGTGGGTATGGTCTCTTATAAAATATTCAGTTTCAAAAAGGCTATAATTGTGTCAACTGGGGAGGGATAAAAATCTCTTGTCGTATATCATATTGCCGTGTTTGTATACAAAAGAAAATGAAGCCAAAACCCCTGGTTTCCAGATGCACGGTGATCACAGGCACTCCTACGATGTTCGTGGACATGTTGTCGCAGGTGAGACGGGCGGGCTCGGCCGTGCCCTCGCACCTGCGCGTGGCGATCGCGGCCGGCGCGCCCTGCAGTCCGCAGATCATACGGGACATGCAGAAGTACCTCAAGGCTGAATCTATTAAGGTAAGGCCAAAGAGTTCTAAGATTTTATAGAGCGGACATTGGGAAAATTTTCATACAAAATTTTTGAGCCTGTTCGTCAGTAACTCAATATACCGTGAAATAGCAAAACATAGGTGTTTTAGTAAAATGCATTAGAACCATTGGTGTATTAAAAAAAACCCTACATCAATGATTAGAACATATTATATACTTTGACGTGATCGTAATGCGCAACTTGGCATAATTCCTTCCGAAATATTGTTTTCTTTACAAATTTGTGCATACCGAGACGTCTTGTCACATGGATGCGTCAGATAAGACAGCGACTTATTACCAATTGGTAATTACTTTTCGACGACAAATTTTTAGCCTGATGTCCGGTTTATAATTATACTGTTGAATGTCTTTGGCATATTTTCAAGGCGTGGCGTAGTTGTGTTGATGACACCGTTCTGACGTCTCGGATTTGAATCCCGGATTGGACAGTAATATTGTGTTTTTCTGCTATACATCGATAGGGCGATAGGCTTGCCCCCATCACGCAATTGGAAATTGATGCATACTATATTTTAATTTGCCTGGCGTTATCCTGAATTAGCGCCATTGCCCGCCTTATCGAGGTTCGCTTTCTTGTTTCATTGCTTCTAGTTTTGCTTGATTTTAATAGAATAGTATAACGTCTTACACAGTGGCGTAGCGTGGGTTCTTGTCGCCCGGGGCGGACACAAAATTAGCCGCCCCAAGGCATCGGGCGAAAATAAATTATGGTCATTTAATCAATTAAATAACAATCACGTGCATATTGTTTACTAACAGGCTCTATACGGGTTGACGGAGACCACGGCGTGTGTGTTCCAATCCATGCCGGAAGACACCATCGACATGGTGGCCGAGACCGTCGGTTACATCCAGGATCACGTGGAAGTTAAGGTACAAAATAATATGTACTTATAGCTTATTATTCTAAAATTCACAATTATATAAATGTTTCCAAATGAAACAATAAAAAAATATCACACTCTGGTACTGGATTCGATTCACAGAGTGCCGAAGTAGTATCTATCTATAGTTGTATTTCATAAATGTACGCAAAGCTTGAGGACAATATAAAATTCTCATAATATGAAGCGAATAAATGTAGCTGACTGAGCGTCTTAAAACTTAACTTTACTTCTACCATTTGTATAAAATACTAGACTTCTGCTCGCGGCTCCGCCCGCGTGAAAATGTTTTTCCGGGATAATTTTTTTTCCCCGGTAGTTGCCTATAGCACCCAGGAGTAATGTACCTTCCTATTAGCGAAAGAATTTTCAAAATCGGGCCAGTAGTTTTTGAGTTTATCCATTACAGACAAACAAACAAATCTTTCCTCTTTATAATTTTAGTATAGAAATAGCTACCTGCCTACTAAAACATCTGCATAGCCCTAAAAAAAATATTATGTCTTACTACCATTGATGTATTAAAAAACCCCCAATACATCAATGCTTACTACACATAGTTTTTTGAATATATTCCTAAGAACTACATATAGCACATTAATCGTCGTCATATCCCAGGTAGTAGACGAGAATGGAGAGATGGTTCCATTCGGCAGTCCAGGAGAGCTGGTGGTGCGTGGGTACAACAACATGATCTGCTATTGGGATGAGCCTGAGAAGACCAGGCAGGCATTCTTCAAAGACGGTTGGCTTCGTACTGGGTTAGTTTGATTTGTATAACACAGATTTCCGACCAAGAACTAAGCTTATTTAGCTTAGCTGAGAAAATAACATAGAACATTGCGTAGTTTACATAATTTGCGGTCTGCACACAAGTATGAAAATATCGCAGCTATTGAGCTAAGCTAAACAAACTTAGCTTAGTTTTCGGTCTGCACTCTGTGTTAACCTTGGCTTATAGGTCCATACTCCTCAGCATTTTGAACAAGCACCAAAAATGTGATACCCTTGACTGTATAAAAATATTTGCACATTGGGTAGATATTTTTATTATATTTTAATTTATTTGCTGACATGAAACTATTCTATTATTCTGAAAATATTGTAAATTCATGTAATATGTGAATATTTTAAAGTATACATTAAAATCATTTATTTTAGAGACAAGTTCACTATAAGCGAAGATGGCTACGGACGTATAGTGGGCAGGATTAAGGACATCATCATCAAGGGAGGAGAGAACATTGCTCCTAAGGAAATTGAAGACATACTCAACACACATCCTGATATTATTGAGAGCCAGGTGATTGTACATTAATTTATAAGAAGAAAACGAAAATTGGTTGATTGGTAATTGAGCGTGGTCACTCATACAAACTCTTATAGAGATCGGAGATGTGTTGCTAGCGTTTGTACCCCTCACACTTGTGCAAATGTGGATATTCTGAGGTTAGCTAAGTCTCTGGAGAGAACAAATGATGGGCAAATGTGGTTTATAATATTTAGGTGTATATATAGAACGGATTTAAAATAGCAATAAAACAATCGTTCAACAATAGGTAGTGCATAAATGTCACCAAAAAAATCTAGGATCTAAAGATCTTTTCAGTGTACCTACTTAAGTGATGCAATTCTCTCAAGTCTGAGTTTATAGGTTGTAACTATTTTCCTTTTAGGTGGTCGGAGTGTCAGACGAAAGACTCGGTGAAGAGCTGTGCGTCGTGCTGAAACTTCGAGAAGGAGCATCTTTCAGCCTCGATGACGTCACAAAACACTTGACGGGACGTGTGGCCAGGTTTAAAATACCGAAACTGTTAAAAATAACCGACGACTTCCCGAAAACCACATCCGGGAAAATACAGAAGTATAGGCTAAGAGAATTGGTCGAATCGGGAAAATTGTGATAATATAGTATAGCGCTTCATGCGCTAATTGTATTTAAAGTTTAACGGCGGACGCAAAAAACGGTCGTCTGCGTTCCCCGTTTAGAACAAAGTAATTATTAGTTAAGTTTGGAATATGAAATAAAAAGATATTGTAATATAGGGATCTTCACCATACATAATAAGTATTTTTTACCAATAATTCTAAATATGGAATAAACCGAAGAAAAAAAAAACTTTACATTGTGTGTTTTGTTTAACTTTTGAACCCAATGATAGAGACTACCGTCATTAATTTTATAAAGAATATGTAGTAAGTTTAGCATTGTTATTTGTTACTTATCTACTATGGTTCGCCGGATCAGTTAGTAAGTCACAATTCTTACATACCCTACTTATCCAAAAATCGCTACCATTCCATCTGTTAACATAACCTGTATTACCATCATAATACCAATGTACTGTTGTTGTTGGATGTCAAAATGAAACAGTTTTTAAAACGGCGTACAGACTTGAAACCCAAATGGATATGAATACACTATACTCCGCAAATTGGTCGTATTCTAACATGGAGTTAAAATAAGAGCATTCCAAAATTGGTCGCATTCTATCTCTTATCTTTATTCTGTGCACTCTATCATCACTCGTTCATTTTTATTTAATACTGCGTTCAACACATTGATAGCCTTGGTATTACCGCGGAAGTATGCAACAGATCAATTGTCAGTAGACTAAATAAATCCAGTGAGTCCTATCTGTAAAGACCTACGCAGCCAAGACGAGGACACCAGTGGCCTGGTCCACAATTTTTAAGTCGCTCAGCGTGCTATAGAACTAGAGATGCTCGGAGTCACTCTGGTAGATACAATCAGAAATGAAGTTATCCGTCAGAGAACCAGAGTAACCGACGTCGCTTGCAAAATCAGCACGCTGAAGTGGAAGTGGGCTGGCCATGTCTGCAGACGGACGGACGGTCAATGGAGCAGATAAATGCTGGAGTGGAGACCGCGATAAGGTAAACGTAGTTTAGGACGCCCTGCTGCACGATGGACCGACGACTTGAAAAAGGCGGCGTTTGCAATGATCATCAGTCTGTCGCGGGCAGTTAATTTCATAATTTAACTATACACATTACGCACATCTATGTACAGTCAGCAGCATCAGTATCTGTACAAAATCAAAATTTCAAAGCGCCTATATATGCGTTAAGTTAAACTGAAATATTTTTGCTTCATTTGAAGTAAAGTAAATCTCTTTTATTTTGGATCTGTGAAGAGAAAAAAAGATTAGTAAGAACACAAAAGTATCTAGACACTTTGAAATTTTGAATTTGTTCAACTACGTAAGCTGCTGACTGTACACACCCTTTGGACCTCCTATATAGGGACTGTGGTAGAATAGTTGCCTCGATCATTACCCGACGTATTAGGAACGCTTATCTTATGCCATATTCGGATAGTACTAAGCTCTCGGATCTTTGCATTCCAGCTAGCAGACATAACCTCAGTGGCATTTAAGAATATCGTAAATGTCGTTTGCGCATTAGGTATGGATCGCGAAGATTTTATTGAGCTGGTATTTTTTTGTTTTATGAGTTATAAGTTATTGCTTCTTTGTAATACCATTATCACTAGTGTGTTAAACGTACATATTTTTTCTTTTATTACAAGCACTAAAGCTTTTAAAACAACATGCATATATCTCCCTAGTTAAAATACCTATAGATAGAGTTCCCAGTTTTGATAGAGGATAGACCTCTGGAATACAAATGAAATAGTTTGACAGTATTGAATACCACCTCGAACACTCAAAAACTGTTTAAATAGATTTATGTGTAATTAGCTATAGTTAAAATTATTTCCGGGACATTTATTAATAATATATTACCAATAATAATATTTTAAGGTTAAGTTATTAAATTTGAAATATAACTACATCAAATAATGCTGTTTTATTTGTAAAGGTATCTAAACTCACATCCAAAAGGCACATTGGGCAACTATATTATAACGTAGGCGGCTATCCTATTTATTAGAGTTGATGGCTAATTCTCTAATTTCGATCCAATTTGGGTAAAGTGGAGAGAAATTTTAGATTTTGAAAATTTTGGTGGTAAATGAAAATATAGACACATATATTATTATCATATACATAGATCTTTCAATTGCACCGAAAAATAACGGAGATATAGGTCTCTGAAATTTTTATTTGTGACGGTAATGACTTTTTTAGTAATGGTTATGACTTGTGACGGTAGTGAGATAGTGTTTATTGGTAATGACTTTTGATGGCTTATGATATTATTTATCTTTTGGTAATTGAAAAATCAATCACTAGCTAAATCTGATGGTTTAATTTTCATTATCGAAATCCTTTGTGGTCCTATAAATGAAATAATATTAATAAACTAAAAGTTAATACCAATCTTCTAATCATTACTTATGAAAAATCTTTAAAATCAGTCTTTGTAACTTCTACGCATACTTCTCAACAATAATAATCATGGAAGTAAATATTCAATGTTCAACCTATTAAAATAGTTTTATAATAATTACTATCATAAATATGTGCTTTATAAGCAATTATTCAAAAAATATGTAATATATTTTCTAACAAATCTTGCACATCCTTTTTTTATGCACTTCTTCTGTATATGAATTTTAATTACGCCAAATCTCACATTCGTCCTTGCGTGCTATGTGCTTAAAACGGGGTTCAAAGTTTTTTATTTACGTAATTATATATATGTTGATTAAGTTCTAGCTTGATTAAATGAAGGACATTGTAGCCAGTATAACTACTGGACATAATGAGACTTAACATCTTATGTCTCAGGATGACGAGCGCAGTGGAATGCCACTCAGTACTTTGTAAGTCAAGGTGCTGGATGGTGTTGCTACTGTTTATGGGTGGTCGTATCGCTTACCATCAGGCGAACGGCATGCTAGTCTCGTCATTCAATGCAAAAAAAAAAAAAAAAAAAAAGCTATATAAGTAATTATCTTTAGTTTTATCAATTTATATTCACATTATTTTATTTCTATGAAATCACTAAACACGGAGACCTTATATTTTGCAAAATGTCTCTTAAAAACACAAATGAGATAATTAATCAATTAATTAGATATTCATATTTTTTAAAAATATATAAATATAAACTAAGAACAGTGTAAATAAGAAAAAAAATATATATAAAAAAGGCGTGAGGTGCATGGTGTCAATAGTTATAAATATTTTATTGTCAGACAATATGAGTAGGAGGGTTATTATTTTGATAATGACTTATAAAGCACCCCACGCTTTTTTTACAATAAAATACATTTTTTTCTTATTTACACTATTCTTAGCTCAAATTTATTTTCTATGTTTAGTTGGGTTTTCTATTAAAGCGTATTTTGCAGCTTTTTTCTTTTCTTATATTCGTGTACAATCACCCAATTTGGTGCTAGTACACTTTCTCAACATAAAACATTTCCATTCCAACCATTTTCATAGTTTACCAAGCAGGTGATGATGAAACAGTAGATAATTTTTATTGTTTACTTTAATTCAAAGTTGCATCTTGCTGACAAACGACGCGTAAGAGACTTATTTAAAACCTTAAAGTGCTCGAGCTTTATTGCTTTTAGTCCAATTACCGGTTTCATGACCGACGAATCTAGCAATAATGATTAAAGTATTTTACATTATATTATTAATCATCTTCAAATTTCATCAGTATTTCAATAAGTGGGGCATCTTTACAACATTTACGCTATGAGTATTATTATCTACAGGAACTGCGCTGTCAGGTCAGAAGTCAAGTGTGTTAGATGATAAAACTTACAAAACCATATTTCCAAATATGATCTGTTATGTTGTAATGTATTATTATGTGTTAGTTGGGCAACTTGTCGACATAGTATGTTATACTAGCTTTCGCTCTCGGCTCTGTCCGTGTATAAGTTTTTCCGGGATAAAAGACCCGCTATACATTTTCCCGGGACAAAAAGTAGCCTATAGCACTCATGAGTAATGTAGCTTCCTATTAGTGAAAAAACTTTCAAAATTTGTTCAGTAGTTCTGACACCCTAACAGGGTATTTGGGCTGTATTGTTGAATACATAAATAAATAATTAGATTAGCCCCTACAGACTTACAAACAAACTCACAAACTTTTCCTCTTTATAATATCTGGGGCCACGGTAGTGCCCCCGCCAAGTCGAGCATAAAAGCGGCACGGCCGTAAAATCCTTTTCTCGAAGCAGTTCAGGCCATTTTCGACCCCCTATATATTCGTTGTGGATAAAACTAGAAGCCTGAATTTGCAGTAACCAAGCAGGCATTGTATAAACACGGTATATTCAAATTTCATCCAATTTGAACCGGTAGTTTCAGAAAAGTTTCTTAATTTTGTCACTCACTGACTGACTGACCGATCATCAAAACTCTAAGGCACTTCTAACAGACATAGCAGCTTCAAATATAGAATACAATTAGTGTTTAGTATATAAATCAAGGAAAAATTTTAATATTTTGTAATTACAGTCCAGTTTTCTAGATACGCCAACTGCATAAATAACTTTGTAAGCCCATATAAATATATAAGATTACAAAGTTATATTTGCAGTAAATGAACCAGTGTACCCGTATAATATCTCTGAAACGGCTCGTCCGATTTGGATGAAATTAAAAGGAGGGAGAAACTAAACCGCTGAACTGATTGTAAAGAAATTTGATATGAGGATGTCTCTAACCTAGAAAACGAACATAAGATATTATTTATTTTATTAACCCATAATTAAGGGGGTAAAAGGGGGAAAAACTAAACTCCTGAAACGATTGTAATGAAATTTGGTATCTATAACCTTAAAAATAGCTATGGGATATTACTTTTTTAACCCTTAACTAAAGGGGTTAATTAATAAGGGGGAGAAAAAACTGTTGCTCCGATTGTATTGTACAGTATGGGCATTGGGGACATCTTCATCATCATCATCATCATCAGCCCTGTATTATATATTGCCCACTGCTGAGCACAGGCCTCCTCTACTACTGAGAGGGGTTAGGCCTTAGTCCACCACGCTGGCCTAGTGCGGGTTGGCAGACTTCACATACCCTCGAGATTCTTATGGAGAATTCTCAGGTATGTAGGTTTCCTCACGATGTTTTCCTTCACCGTTAAAGCGAACGATAATTGATAAACAATACACACGTAACTTCGAAAATTCAGAGGTGTGTGCCTTGGGTTTTGAACCTGCGGACATTGTCTCGGCAGACCGTTCCATTCCCAACTTGGCTATCGTCGCTTGAACCTTGAAAATTAATATGAGATATTATTTTTTCACTAACCCCAAAATGGGAGGGGTAAAAGTGGAGAGAAATTAAACCTCTGAACCAATTCAATTTAAATTTGGTTTGGGGACCTCTTGAAACTTGAAAGTAAATATGTCATATTCAGTTTTTTATTAACCCCTAAATAAGAAGGTTAAAAGGGGAAAGAAAATAAACCGTTGAACCGATTATGGTGAAATTTGATATAGATGTAGCTTGAGTATAAATATGGGATATTCATATTTATTAACCACTAACTTAGGGCAGCTAAAGAGGGGAGAAACTAAACCGAGAAACATATTGTTAAGACCAAAATTGGTGCAAATATAATTATCTTAAACCATGCTAATAAATATAGGACATTCGTCTTTTATCAATTTGTAACTAAGTGAGACAAGGGATGAGAACTGGACCATTTATCTGCTCGTGATGTAATTCAATATGGATAAATTATGAAACCTGAGACTTAATATAAAATCTGAACCGCTGAAGAACTGTTTTTTTATTTATTAGTAAGGTAACTGTAGGTATCGACTCATTTGACTTCAGTCGTGAATATTTTCTTGAAATGGAAAACATTATTAGGACCTACTTTAAAGTAATAAATACCATGTATAGTATTAAAAACCACACGAGCAAGGCTCGGTCACCCAGGTACTGTATAATATAATACCTACAAAAAGAAATGAGAAGCCATCAAAAACAAAACTTGTAAAAAAAGTCTCGTCATTCAGTTCTTCTACCGTAAAAAGTTGTGAGATCCATGTTATACCAAGTCGGTTAATTTATTCAGTCCCTACTTAAGGGACCTTTTGTCTTAAGTGATTAATTAATTAGCTAACCAAACAACATCTTATAGTGACCATATCAATACTAAAAATCTATTATGTTTTAAATAAATAGATTGACTTGGCTATTGCACGAAAACACAATGTATCTCACAAGCAATACATATTATATTAAAAAAGATTGTTTAGTCGCGTGGTTTTTGATGGCTTAGTATAGATTATAATATTATAATGCCGTGCCTGTGTCTCTAAATAAATAAATAAAACTAATAATAGTATTAGTAGAGGCAAGACTACTACCATATCATACACAAATTGATTTCAAATGAAGTTTTTTTAATTAAAGTACACAAAGTCGTATCCATTTTTCGAATACCCGACATGGGGTTTAACCCCATGGTATCATCGGCATAGCGATAGCCATGCTACAATGAGAACATGGCAATCATACATACATACATAGCATCACGCCTTTTTCCCTTTGCAGGATAGGCAGAGGTGTATTTATTTATTAATTATTTATTTATTTATTTAACTAGCCAACAATTGTTTACACCAATACAATTTATAAAGGAAAGATACAATACAACTTATAAGTGCAACAATTTCTTACAGGCTAGTTCCACATGCACAGAAATGATGATCAAGACAAATAAATATAATAATTAACGATAATAGAATAAACACCACATATAAAACAACTAATCGGAAAACTAGATTTATAAATATAGTATAACTTAGCCAGTATAACTACTGGACATAATTAGACTTAACATCTTGTCTCAGGATGACGAGCGCAGTGGAATGCCACTCAGTACTTTGTCAGTCAAGGTGCTGGATGGTGTTGCTACTGTTTATGGGTGGTCGTATCGCTTACCATCAGGCGAACGGCATGCTCGTCTCGTCATTCAATGCAATAAAAAAAAAAAATAAAAAAAAAACTTTCAAATTAAAACATAGATTACGCACATTTAAACACAGATTCTGAATTTCCTTATTAAATTGAGAAATGCTCGATAATATTGTATCATACCCACATTTTGCCAGCTGTGTTAGGTCCCATGTAATAGGGTGCGGCCTATTGTCATTTACCGAGCACATTTCCAGACTCCGGGATGATAATGAGTAGGAAGGAAATACTCAATATCACTGCCCGACCCGGGGATTGAACCCGAGACCTCAGCACTGCAGTCGTCCGTAATACAATTACGCCACCGATGAACCGAAAATATAATAATAATATTTTGATTTTAGACTCTATATTAAAAAACCGGCTAAAATGGCTAAAATAATATGCATAATCGGGTTTCAAGGCATTGTATATTTTGTGATTCTAGATTTATATGTAAATACTAGCTTTTGCCCGCGGCTCCGCCCGCGTGAATGAGTTTTCCCGGGATAAAAAGTCTGCGTATGAGTTAATCCAGGACAATCTACCCGTAGTTATTGCGTGAAAGTTTTTAAATTACTAACTACTACTACTATAATAAATAAATAAAATAAAATAAAATAAAATAAAAAAGCCTTTTATTTCCTACAAGTTTACATAATAGAGGTTACTTCTAATTTTTTAATTTTTTAATAATTTTTACTTGCAGGAACCCCTCCACAGGTAAAGGCCTCCTCCAGCGTTAGCCAATCTTCTCTACATTGGGCTATTTTTATCCAGTTTGTGCCTCCTATTTTCTTTATGTCATCGTCCCATCTAGTATTAGGTCTTCCCTTCTTTCGTTTCCCTTGTGGTCCCTTCCATGTTGTCACTCTTTTAGTCCATCTTTGGTCCTGAAGGCGTGCTACATGTCCAGCCCATTTCCATTTTGATGTTAAGGCGTGTACTAGTACGTCAGTGGCTTTGGTATTATGTCTAATTTTTGAGTGTCTAATTTTCTGTATTTTCTTTAAATTCAACATACTACGCTCCATTGCCCTTTGGCAGACGACTATCCTGTTTTTAATATTGTTGCTGAATTTCCATGTTTGACAACCGTATGTTAAGCAAGGCAGTAGGCAAGAATTTAAGACTTTAGTTTTTAGATGGGTTGGTAGATTGCTCTTGAATATCTCTTTTAAACTCCAATATTTATTCCATGTTAGTTGTATTCTACGGTTTACTTCGAGTTCGTTGCACTTATGGTTGAACCCTATTTGTTTTCCGAGGTATGTGTATACTTCTGCGTACTTCAAAAGTTCACCTTCAACTGATATTGGGAGCCTGATGTTAGTGTTCGTCATTACCATAGTTTTAGAGAGGTTGATTTCTAAGCCTACTTTCTTGCTAGCATCATTTAGTGATTCTATCATAGTTTGTAGTTGAGAACTAGTTTCTGAAACTAGCACAATATCGTCTGCGAATCGTAGGTGGCTTAGGTAGTCGTCTTTGATCCGTACCTATGCCATATTTCTTCCAGTCTAGTGTGTTTATAATAGATTCTAATGTAGCTATGAATAACTTAGGGGACAGGGGGTCGCCCTGTTTTACTCCTCTTTTTACGGGAAACCAGGGGCCAGCTGTCTCCAGTTTTACTCTATTTTTACTGTTCTTATAGATGTTTTTGATTACTTGTATGTATTGTTTTTCTACTTTTTGTCGCCGTAGAGTTTCCCATATGCTGTCATGTGAAATGGTGTCGAAGGCCTTCTGGTAATCAATGAATGCAAGATAGAGTTGTCTCTGCATTTCTTGGTATTTCTCTATTATAAGCTCTAGCGTATGGATATGGTCAATAGTAGAGTATCCCTTTCTAAATCCTGCTTGTTCGATAGGTTGTCTTGCCTCTATTACGGTGCCTATTTTCTCGTTAATAATTGAGGAAAAAAGCTTGTAAATGCATGGTAGCAGGCTTATTGGTCTGTAGTTACCTATGTCGTTTGGATCTCCTTTTTTATATATTAGGATAATGTTGGATTCTGACCATTGGGTAGGTGTTTCTTGAGTTTCCAGAATGCAATTAAAAAGTTTTGTGAAAGGTAAAGCTAACAAAGGTATAGATAATTTTAAAGTTTCGTTTGTAATGTTGTCAGAGCCTGGGCTTTTGTCTAATTTTAGTCTATTCATTGCTTGTATGACATCATACACCTCAATTTGAGTTACACTACTGCTTTCATTTGTACTTGTGGTGCTTATACTTGAGTTACAGGTGTTGTATTCTCTGGCACTGTATAGGCTTTTATAGTAATCGGTTGCTATATTAATAACCTCACTTCGGTTGTGTGATGTTGTACCACCTTTTTTCAGCCCATCAATCCATGTTTTGTTTGGTATTAATTCTTTGAAGGCTTTCTTAGTACTTCCTGTTCCGTCGAGGTGTTTTTTGATAATGTTATACCTATAATTTGTGTAATCTTTCTTTATGTATTTACTTGTAAGCTTGTAAAGTGCCGAGATATGGTTTTTTGTGGCTCGATTTTTGTTATTGCTTCTCTGCAGTTCACGTCTCTTTTTTAGTAGATGTAATGTGCGTTCTGACAGTATTTTATGAGTTTTAACAGGGTTTTGTATTGTGTTCTCCGCAATTTGAAGGCTTCTTTTAATAGCTTTAATAATATTATCATAATATTGCTGTACAGTGGTGTTCTCTGGTAGGTCAAGTAAGCTTTGTGATTCTTCAGACTTCAGACATTCCTTATATTTTTGTATCGCTTCGTCTTTTTTTAAAGAAAAGTTAGGCTTATTATGATATTTAGCTCTGCTCTTCTGTTTTTGTAGTAATGTTATTGTTGCTCGCACTGGTCTGTGATCTGAGCGGTAATTTATATTCAGCACTTCTATGTTTTGGAACATGTATGGGCGGTTAGAAAGTACAAAGTCAATTTCATTTTTATATTTTTCATCTGGGGATCGCCAAGTCCATTTATTTTTTGTTTTTTTCTTGAAAAATGTATTAAGTATCATAAGTCTGTTTTCAATTGCAAAATTAATTAATTTTTGGCCTCTTTCGTTCCTTTCACCATATCCGTTGGGTTTCATGACTAAGTTTTCTTCCTGTTTTGGTATACCTATCTTAGCGTTGTAGTCTCCCATCAGTATGTAGTCTTTATGAGCAGTTTCTATTGCTAAGCGGACTGTTGTGTAAAAGTTATCAATATCTTCTTCGTCTGCTTTTTCGGTTGGTGCATATACTTGTATGATGGATATGAAGGTCCCTTCGATCATAATGTTAAGTCGCGCAACTCTTTCTGTGAAGCCGATGAAGCTTTCTATATTATTTTTATGTTGTTTCTTTATCAAGAAGCCTACCCCATACATACCGGGTGTGTCGCCTGAGTGGCAGAGTATAAAGTGTTCGTATTCTTCTATTTTTGTCCCGGTACGTCTAGTTTCAGATAGTCCTATTATATCATATTTAATGTCTTTTAATGCTTCGTTTAATTCAATTAATCGTTCATATGATGAGAGTGTTCTGACATTGTATGTCAGTATATAGAGTTTCTTTAGAAGATTAGCTTGATATGTTGGAGGGTTTCGGTCATAATCTTCCACGGGGACCGGCCGGATTGGAAGATGTTGTTTAGTTTTTATTGTTGTTTTTTGTGTGTTACTTGTGTCGGAGGGGGGCGGTAGTTGCTACAAGCTGTCGGTTCTGCTGTACTGAGAGCTAGGCACGTTGTTTTGATTTTTATTCACTAAGAAGTTAAGCATGCTTGGTTTCACGATTCCTTCAGACAGGCTAGAAGTTCTGCTTATTTGTGTCTGGTGTTTATTCTTCTTGTTGGCCGGTGCTTTCCTTCTGTTTTCTGTAGGCGTTCCAGGAGATAATGTAAGCATTCTCTTTTTACTGCCTGTGATTTTGTTTTTATCTTGTATAATCAGTTCATCATACTTAATTCTTACTATATTGCCCTTCTCTCTCTCGAGTTTAGCCTGCACTTGTAGCTCTTTTCTTTTCTCTAGTATTTGCTTTGGATAGTCTTCCGTTATTTAATATGTGGTTTCTCTTAGTGCCTCTCTTCTCTGTGTGAATATTTTTATTTTTGTGCCAAGTGTGGTGAATGTAGCAATAATGGGTCGAGACCTTTCTCCTTTTTTGCCGATTCTCTTGACTTCTTGAATATCTCTGTGGCCTAGGTCTAGGAAGAAATATTCCTTGGCAAAGTTGATTATAATGTTCTCCAATATTTGGTATGAGGTTTCGGTTTCTTCGATGCCGAAAAAGACTATATTATTTTTCCGTGCATTTTTTTCCAGAAAATAAATTCGTTTTTCTTGGTTTTCTAACTTTTCTTTGAGACTTTCGTATTTTTCCTCCCAAATTTTTAAACTTTTCTTCCAATTTGCTGTTTATATTTTGTGTTACTGTTTCTGTTACTTTTTCTCCGGTTTTGAGGATTGTACTTTTCTGTGAGTCGAGTTCACTCTGGATTTTACGAAGTGCGTTCATAACTTCCTCCATGGTTGTTAAAATACTAAGGTTGTTTTGGTACTACAGGTGCCCTCTAGTTGTGATGAATTAAATCAGAGGTTAATTTTTAATTTCTGCGACCTCTATACTCCCTTTCAGTAAATTCGTGTTCGGGTTCGGTTTGATTTTAAATGTGTGGTCGATTTTGTTGACGTAGTACAGTAGCTCCCCGGTAGATGGCGTTGGTATACAATACACGGTAGTTTTAGATTTATATTTAACGGTTTAGATGATTCACTTTTAGGTTATGATTATTTCACTAGTTATGTCTTTTTCACTAGTATGTAAATATTGGACCTGCCAAAGCAAATGTTCACTGTTACTTTTAGTCCGTACATGTATAAAGTCACACAGTCTCCGTCGTTTCTCCGTTCAACCAAAAAATCACTGTAGGTTGTGAATGTTATTGACACAATTTTTGCACTGTTTAGATAGTTTCTCGATTATGGTTTCACTTTAAGCCTGTTCTTTGACCACTTATACCTACACGTATTTTAGCGATTTGGTTCACTATAACTTCGTTAGTTGTAATAAATTTAGGATAAAAACACGGAGCCGATGTTGACAGTGGGACCGCAGCGCCCTCTTCCCCCTACTACTATAGCTATTAAAAATTAGGGGATGATGGAAGAAGGTAGAAAATTTAGGGTCTGTATGTATTTTTTAATGATGAGCATAAAAAATAAAAAATTCTGTCCGAAATAAAATATATTTTTTTTGGGGTGGGCCATCTTTATCACTTAGGGGGACGAAAAATAGATAACAACCTATTCTCAGACCTACCAAGTGTGAATTTAAATTTTCATTAAAATCGATTCAGCCGTTTCGAAGGAGTATGGTAACAAACATTGTGACACGAAATTTTTATATAATAACTAGCTTTTGCCCGCGGCTCCGCCCGCGTGAATGAGTTTTCCCGGTATAAAAGTCCCGCTTTATATTTTCCCGGTATAAAAAGTATATATAATCTACCCGTAGCTTATATGACACGTTCGTAGATTTACCATAGCAGCGCCATCTATTGATTACTTACTCAACCCAGTCGAAAGGTATCGACATCTGTTAGAATCATTTTACCATAGCAGCGCCATCTATTGATTACTTACTCAACCCAGTCGAAAGGTATCGACATCTGTTAGAATCATTCATAGCAGCGCCATCTATTGATTACTTACTCAACCCAGTCGAAAGGTATCGACATCTGTTAGAATCATTTGGAGTTAAGATAATTGTGACTGTCAAATAATAACAGACAAATAATTAGCAATAAATTAAAATTTGCGACTATAATTTGAGATTTAAACTATCCTATCTCTCAAGTTGGATCGAACTGCACATGGTGTGCGAATTTTATTATAATCGGTTAAGTGGTTTAGGAGTCCATTGAGGACAAACATTGTGACACGAGATTTATATATATTAAGATATAGATTAAACCTTGAAATAAACTTCCTTCTATATCTATAGTTCCGGCACTCAAAGATGGCCGTTTTGAGAGATTAGCATAATTAGGTGAAATCTCAATTCATTATCGAAAAATGACGTCGCGGGTTTGCCGGAGGTAGAAGTTGTGCTGACTAGTGATCCTATAAGTTCAGATCGTATTAGATTTACGACCGTATTCATAAACAGTTTATAAACCTATTTAAGCTATATAATGTTTTGTCTTCTTCCTTCAAACTCTATTCACAATTCGTTCGAAGAAGACAGAACGTTCGATAACTAAAATAGGTTTATAAACTGTTTATGAATAAGGCCCTTAGCTTTTAAAAATTTCGAAAATCAAATGCCGAGTTGTATCGTATAATTATACATTCCATAAATTTTACTGCAGGTCACTATTAACAATAATGTACAGCAATTAGCTACATCAACGTATTTATGAATTAATATGAAACTTGCTTAGTGGAAAAACGTCAAAACGGCCATCATAGCGTGCCGGTACTATAGTGCGTAATACAATTTAATGAAATCTAAGGAAAAGGCAACAATCAACCACCCATTGTAAATCTGCCGGTTTTATCGACCTATTAATTTAATTCGCAGTTTTCTTATTTCTGCGACGATGTGATCTATCGATATGAGGTAAAATAAGAGTGTTTCTCATTGAATATTATTTGAACACGCGTTAATTGCGTAATATTCCGAAGCAGAGTAAAAAAATGAAATTTACTATGAGCTGTGTCGAAATTGAGGTCTTGCCATTCTAGCCCTTGTTTCTTCAGAAAATAACGTATTTTTTTTTATTTAACCATTACATCGATCGTAATGATACCTACACTTATTCTGTTTTGTTAAGTACATTCCTTCATGTTTTAGTTTTTTATGTGGCCTTTTATATGTTTTTAGCCAATTTATAAGATAAAAATAGATTTTTATATAGAACATATTTATTGATTTGATTTAGTGGCAGCTATGACTAATCGCTGAGTAATAGCGTTTACTTCAAACAAACATCCATACATTTTCACAAAATTTCGTTCTTACTTATACTATGAATTATATCAATATCATATGTACAGTCTGCCACATAAATAGTTGACCAAAATGCAAAATTACAAATCGACTATACAGTTATTGCTCTTAAAAAAAAATCTTCACAAAAAAACGTGAATTTCTTTACTTTACACAAATAAAAAATAATGTTATAATTAAACATAACATAAATGTAGGTGATTCGAAGTTTTAAGTCTGTTCAACTACTCATGTAGCTGACTGTACCTACATTCATCGCAAATAAAACATTTTGATTCTAAATTTGTGTGAGTAAGAAATTGCTTATTTTGTGCAATTATTACGTAAGATTATAATAAAATAAAAATATACCTAATAGGTTTTATGAAAGTATCAATTTATAAAATTTATTAACAGGTGCATGGCCGTTCCTGTGGGTCGGTAATAGAAACCATCAACATCGCTTAAGTATTTGTATTATAGGATATTTTTTTATATTTTAGAGTATTAATAATAATAATAATAATAATAAGTTTATTTATTTCTCCACAGATCTTACAATTACAAAAGCCATTAAATTAAAATATTACATAAAACCTGTGGAGACTGGTGCCTGATCTAAGATTGCCTTGTGTTACAGGTCACCAGGTCTCCACCTTCGGAACTTATGCTAGATACAACATTTCAAATTATAAACTAATATGTGTGTGTGTGTGTGTGTGTGTGTGTGTGTGTGTGTGTGTGTGTGTGTAGTGCGCGTGTGTATGTGTGTGTATGTTTAGTATTATGAAGGATTACTCCGTGTGCGATAAGGTCTATTCCCTAGATGAGAGTAGCCTATATCACTCACTGTATCATCTTTTTATTGGGGAATTATTAAAGTCGGTTAAATCGGTCTGAGTATATTTATTACAACCATTACAGAGATTACGTTAGATAAATAGATATTAACTCATGACATCCAGTAGATTTTCTGTCTCCCAATAATTCATACCCATGAGCCATTTTGTGATCGCCTTTTTACATCTATAATAATTTAAGGTACCTATTGTAGTATGTTTATTGCATTTGTTATATAGATATGCACCCATGAAGCAAAAGAATTTTTTAGTAAAGCTGGTTTTCAAAGGATTATTGGTCGCAATAATGTGAAATCTTCGGTTTTTTAATGTTGAAGTGGATACATTAATTGTTGAATGTTTTTTTAAAATGGTGTTAAGGATATACAATTGGCGAATAGTAAGCACTTCCCATGATTTATACAATTCGATCGTAGAAAATAGTTTGGGACGAAAAGTAGCTACTTTTAGAATTGCTCGTTGTGTGGTTTCCAATTTCAATAAGGATGATTTTGAAGTTCCACCCCAGGTAGTAATGCAGTATGTAAATATTGATTGGCACATAGCGAAATAAACCATTTTAATCACGTTGAAATCAGCAATGTTTCGTATTTTCTTAAATAAAAATATTAATTTTCTAGCACGAGAAGTGACTTGTGTAATATGATGTTGAAAATTAAGATTTTTATCAATCATTATACCCAAGTACTTCACCACCGGAACAATATTTAATTTGGGACAGGAGCAATGGCTATCTAATTTTGTTATACAATGATGAGCTGTTAGGGATAAAGTGTTTTGTACCGGTGTAGTAGTGTTGCGAATAGTAAACATGACTACGTTAGTTTTGTCTGTGTTGATTGTTAGTACATTGACTCTAAGCCATTGCATCACTAGGTTAAGCCCGTTCTGGGCGTGATAGAATGTTTCAGCCCAACTATCTCCATGGAAAATCAAAGCTGTGTCATCTGCAAAGGATATCACTTTGCCATTATTAAGTGGTATTTGGACCAATTCATTTATATAAGCCAAAAATAAAGTTGGGCCTAGTATACTTCCCTGTGGAACGCCGTAGGATATGGGCAAATTTGAGCTAATGTGTGTGCTGACTTTTACTCGTTGACTTCTTTTATTAAGATAACTTTTAAATAATTCCAATTGTGTTCCCCTTATGCCTAGATGATATAATTTATCAATTAGACGTGGATTCGAGACTGTGTCAAATGCCTTCGCCAAATCCAAGAATATAGCCAGAGCTTTCTTTCCTTTATCTAGTTTGGTAATAATGAAGTCTGTCAAGCCATGAACAGCATCAGCCGTTGACCTGTTCGCACGAAAACCAAACTGTTGTGGAGCCAGTAAATTGTTTTTTTCTAGATAATTTGTTAGTCTGGAATGAATTATACGTTCTAATATTTTTGAAACTGAAGGTAAGATAGAAATTGGGCGATAGTTGTTTACACAGCTTCGATTTCCTGCCTTAAATATGGGTATGACTAAGGTTTCCTTTAGAATATCGGGAAATATACCCAGGGAGAGACTAAGTTTGCAAATATGAGTTATGGGAGTGACCAATAGGTGTTTAAACAACTTTAATACTTTTGTGGGAATGCCATCAGAACCTACAGTGTTGCTGGATTTAAGCGAAATAATTATGCGTTCAACCTCTTCCTCATCCGTGTCAAGCATTACAAATGAGTTAGGGGGAGTGATAGGATTGTATAAGTTCTTGATTGTGGTTTGTGGATCGCTGTTATTTAAATTTTTTTGTGCCAAAGTTTTGCCAATGTTGGCGAAGTATTGGTTTATTGATTGTACGGATTTATCCGGTGATAAAGAGATGTTAAGAAGATCTTGTGCTGTATCTTGGGGTTTAGATAGATGAGCATTCTTCTTAATAACATCCCATAGTTTTTTATTATTTCTGGCAGCCTTTTGAATTTCAGCTTTATCGTGGTCCCTTTTGACTTTCTTTAGAATACTGTTACAATAGTTGCGGTATCTACGGTACGTAGCATTTAATATTTCGTTATCCGGAGAGAACTTAACTCTTTTATGCATCATGTCGCGGTTCCGAATGCATCTTAATAATCCCATGGTCATCCATGGTTTGAGTAATCTAGTGCGACACGACATATTAAACAATCTTGTATTATATGATACCACATCCCTAAGGAGTCGAATAAGAAGATTAGCTGCAATATTAGGGTCATTAGAGAGTAGCACTGGGCCAAAATCGCTAGCTTGCAGAGCTTTTTCTACACCCTCGTAGTCAATTATGAATCCAGTGCGCGTGGTGGACTTAGTAAAACTCTTTAATTGCAGACATATGGCTATTGCTTCATGATCCGTTAGTGATGAATTAAGTGTATAGCTCTTAGCAAAGAACTTGGTTTTCAGCATAATATGGTCCAAACAAGATGTTTGTCTAGTAGGAGTATTGTGAGTGGGTAGCAACCCATGAGCCGCTAGAATCATTAAGTAGTTATCACGCCCATTTTCTTTGCTGTTGACGGAAATATCAATATTGATATCCCCAATCAAAATTATATTATTAAAGGATGACAGTGAGCAGAGCAAGGCATTTAAGTTATCGATAAAAGTTAAAATATTATGTCTAAAACAATGAGGACGGTAAATTGCAATAATCGCTGTTTGTGAGAGGATTTTTATTACTATGCAATTCGTTTCAGGAAAGAAAGGTTCAATTATTTCATATTTAATATTAGATTTAATATAGCAAATCAAACCATCATTTTGGTTATAGAAATCTGTAGACGTGTGATAATTGTAAGATTCCATAACAGGGACAACACTGTCCGCCGATAACCAGCATTCCGGTAGCACAATCAAATCAAAATCAACTTTTAACCTGCTCAAAAACACCGTTAGTTCATCATAGTTTGCATTAATGCTTCGTATATTTTGACATAGGATCTTTAAATATTTATTAGGGTGTAGTAAATTTAAGTGCAGTTCATCCGAATCACATAATTTGTGTTCAGAAATTTTAATGTCGTCGAGTTCGTTTAAATAATCGTTTATGGCTGCGAATGTTTGTATTAGAGATTAAAAAAACAGATCTATTTATAACAAATATACAAATATTATGCACTCTATGCGTGGCATAAATCACGAGCCCCTCCATTAAAAAATATAATTTATTGGGTAAGTAAAAAGAAAAAGTTCTGTTTGTACTGTGAATGAATAAATACTTGATTGTTATCATAGTATAATGTTGTTTAATGGTATGTAGATCATAGTGTAATAATGTATATGTTGTCGACAATATACAATACTTAAATCCTAAGTTTATAAAAGGGTAGTTATTCCCTAGCGAGTTTGAGTTTTGTGTGAGAAGTGACGGTATTTGCAAAAATACTTCAAGTCGATCGCAAGAACTCACAATAATATTATTTGTAGCGAGTTTAGGGTAGTAGATACACTGAGAGAAAGAAATAATATAAAATTCAATGTAATAAAAATAAACTACATACTCTACTGATATATAAAAATGAATAAGCAATAGTAAAAACTGACACTAGCATTAATAAATTAAAGGGGTCGTAAATTGCTGCATTTACCTTATATTAATGTGCGACTTCTTTTACTGTGTCGGTTGTATGAGGATATCGATATTTTTGTAAGTTACTATCATAGTTCGGACTTAAGTGGCCGGCAGTGTACATTTTATTAATTAAATAATCCTTCGTGTCGAAAATGTTTTTTTTGTATTTGTTGTATCTTTTATTGACAATATGTGTGTTGATTGTTGCTACGAGCGTGTTCTTCAGACTGACTCCTGAAGGAAGAATGATCAGCAAGGTTCCCGCTGATAGGGGAACTCCAATATTTCACAACACTTTTGACATCGTTTTGAATCCTGGTATGTCTTTGGAAATATTATAATTCCTAATTCACGCAACAAATCTTTCCAGATGTATTATTTATACGGAACTAGTTTACTCATGTTATTTCTTATTAGCCATGAACTGTTAAAATCACGCTGCGCATTTCGGTCATTGAAGGCTACATATTATGTAGGCCATTTCTAAAATTATTTAACTATTGCCAGAAATATACAAGAAAATAGTTTTTTAAAACATTTAATATTGTTATAGATTTTTTTGTCCATTGCAGAACAATTATTTATATACTTAAGAGAGCAGTACAAGAAATTTAAAGGTATCTACGCTATGCGAGGATTTGGTTACAGAAACGTGAACATTTTCGATCCAAAGGATGTTGAGGTAAAGGTTAAAAAAAATAAGTGCAGTATTCTAGAAATTATTTCTATTTTATTTGTGCTTTGCTCTGTTTTGTATAAAGAGCTTTTTGGCTAGATTACGTTTACAATTTTTTTCATTGTGATTTATCTAGATATGATATCTCAAGTGCGTGGCGTGACCATTAAAACGATTCCAACCTTCTACACCATACTGATATCTCTATAATTATACTCGCTCTCTTCCGTAGTTTCTTACCTATCTCCATTTGTAACTGAGCGCCGAAATCTTACACATTTTTCTGTTCGGAACTTAATTTTTCAATCTTTGTACTTAATTATTTATTTATAAACAGCTTTCCTAATGTTGTATTCTTAATAATTTGATTAGCATTGATAATTATTATTTTTATTTTATTTATTTTGCAGAAAATCCTCTCAGTGACACGGTATAACGATAAGCGGTTACCATATGAGTTCCTGTCGCCGTGGCTCGGAACTGGGCTGCTGATCAGCAACGGTAAGTATGGAAGTGATCATCATCATGCTGGTGGCAGGATACCTTGTATCCGCCCGGATAGCGATTACCGTACATAAGGTGTTAAAACCTGCTGTAGTGGCCCGCGTAAGTGTGTCGCATTCCAAGATTAGCCTGTGTATATCTGGTTCATACAGGCTTCATACATAATTGTGTCGACTGGATAGGGATTTATTTACTTAGGTACATCAGCATAATATATTACATAATATTATTATATTGTGAAACATTAAGTATAGAATTTCAAATATGTATGCCTATTATAAGTGTACACAGCTTTGACCATAATGTGAACTAACAAGAGGCTAAAACTATAAATTAAGTTAGAATACATTAACAACGGACAAATTTACATAAACAAAATGGCTTACCTATAGCAAAAATAAACTGCGATTGATCGAAATTTACCAGTTAAATTAAACAAAAACTCAATCATCATAATAATAATGAGTGGCGACACCGCGTACCCCAATTCCATGGGGGCTAAATGAGACCCCGTAACCCTTGGCTTGCCTTAACTGGCCGGCTAGGGGTGGAAGTCGCAAGAGCTAAGCACCTGAGCTCCAAGGAGGCAGTGCTCAATCTGCGTAATAGGGAGGATTCCCGCTCCGGGACGCACTAGCGACACGCGATGGTGAAACCGGTGCACACCTCTCGACACCCTATAGCCACCCGCACCTATGTTGCGTCCTTGGCATACGCCGCTTTTGGGATGCTCATCTAGAGGGAGGCAAGTCACCGTCTGCCTTGAATATAAAAGATTGAGACATTTTACTTGGCAGATGTCCCGTAGTCTCCATCAATAGCCAGTAATCAATCCATAGACCGGGTATAATAACCATCTTCGCTGCAATAATCCTTGCACCTTGCAGGAGCTGTTTTTGGCTGTAGTTTCTCTATAAGTACATTCAGAGAGAGTACCTGCAAGGTGTACACATTCCAACTAGAGTAATGTATCTTCAAGGGGCCTCTACGTGTTGGATCCATATCCCCACGCAAGGCTTCTAAAAGTACCGGTCTTCGTGCCGTGATTTCCCACAGGAAAGATGCATCATAATAATAATAATCATCTCTCGCCAGTCGACACTCTATCCGGACCCAGGTCTGCTTATCACCAGGGGAAGGGTTCGGTTTGCCGGAACAGTATAAAAAATATTTTTCACCTTGACTTGGAAAAGTGGCTATACTAGAGATTAATAATAGTATTTAGCAGTCAATATTTAATGTCGACCGTCTAGACCAGATCAGGGTTCCCAAAGTTGACTGGGCCGCAATCTTCCTAATAAATACTTTCAAATTCTGGTCTCACTTCTTGGCTGTAATGAAGTCATTATTGATACTTCTTTTGAGAATTTTAGTTACTTTTATCGTCCACAATTATTGGTCGTCTGGATTTTGGCTCGGTCGGTTGATGTATTGTCCTATTTCTCAGGGCCAGGCCAATATTTCTTCTTTCGGAAAATTGGGTGGTCTACTAAACACCAAGACGATAATAAGACATTGAAATAAAACTATTTTGCGGATTTTATCGCAGTTTAGTCCGCCCCGTGACCACGAAGTGCTGCAAAGCCTTCGAAACGTCGGGAGCAAATATTAATTAAAAAACCGCGATAAAATCCGCAAAATAGTTTTATTTCAATGTCTAACATTCGCGTAAATATAAGAAGTCATTACAATAATAAGATATAACCGGTACGAGATACCCGTTGAGGTCACAGAAACCGACATAATTACGGTTTTACGATTACGTCCGACCATTTATTCTTTATTGTTTTTCCTAACACGCCAATTCGTGAAACTTTGCGAAGTCCATAAAAATATATCTGCGAAATAAATATATTTCTATCATAGACACATCGAAGTTATATTTAGTTAAACATCTTAGGTGAAAAATGGCACGAGCGCAGAAAAATGCTGACACCAGCATTCCATTTCAAGATACTCAAGAGTTTTTTTATGACAATTAATGAACAGACCGAAGAACTCGTGAATGTAATCCAAGAAGAAGTCAAGAAGGAAAAGACATCCTTGATGCCTTTGGTAGCAAAATCCACGCTCCGGGTGATATGTGGTATGTCTGATCACTGATACCTACCAACGCAAAGCGTTTTTGGGTCTTCTAATAAAATTGTGTAACACTATTGTCTTCCAGTTTGAAGAACATTGTTATCAGTCAGATTACTGGGAATTAACAATGTTACGTTGTAATTATCAGCGCAGCAGTGGCTTTGTAATTCAGCTGATGTTGTTCTTGTTTATGGGCATTCATGACGTTTATCAGAAGATCGGCTAGCACCTAAGAACTTACCACTGGGAGCACTTCTAACCAAGTCTACTAATAATTATAAACTTCACATTGTTCGCAAATTATACATATTTTTCAGAAACCTCAATGGGCACATCTATGCAGGAAGACATTCAGTCTGTGACTAACAAATACTTCAAAGCCATACACAAGCTAGGAAAGTGTATTATATACAGAATCAGCAGAATTTGGATTTACGGAGAACCTATATTCAAGCTAACTAAATGCTTCCGAATTCAGGAAGCAGCTGTGACCGATCTACATAAATTCACCAAACAAATAATCAGGGAAAGGAGAGAATTTAGAAAACAGAACAAGATCACGGCGTTGGATAACGATGATGACGTGTACGGCAAGAAAAGTCGGATGGCGATGCTGGATCTGCTGCTGGAGCAGGAGATGCTGGGGAACATCGACGAGGATGGTATCCGGGAGGAGGTCGACACATTCATGTTTGAGGTAGTTATAATAATCCCTTCCTAGCCGATTTCAGCCACGGCGGCCAATCTCAACGGAGATCAGCCAGGTACGCAGGAGATATTACAGTGCACAAGTGTGTGCGCAATACACACGTGCACTCACTATTCCTTCACTCTCATAGTCCGGTGAGACGGCAATCCGACATGACCGCAGAGAGATCAGGCGCAGGACGAAAGTCAACTACTTTCGTAGTAGTAGTAGGTAGTTAACGCCTTTTTTATTTATTTATTTATTATAATGGGACAACAAACAGTTACACAATATGAATTAAGTCGATAAAATACATGCAAATGCCACAAATAATAAATGTGTAACCCACAACGTTATCCTCAAATTAGTTTTACGACAAATTATCGGTTGATAGCTTTTAAAAAAAAAAAACGATTGCGAATGGTACTTATTAAAACGTAAACTTAATATGAAGTAACAGTAGTAAAACTAAATTGTCATGACTAATAGAGTCTAAAGTGGTTTTTAAGATACAAACTTGAATCTTACTTATTTATACATAAATTTGATATTTTTTTCGACATGGCCTGCTTGGGATACGATTTTATAGAGGTGTTGACATTAGGCAGGCTAGTAAAGCTAAGAAAAATGTGTTAATTAACATTATAGGATTCGATGATATTGGTATTTTTTGTACATGCCGATTATCTCTATCAGGTAAGACAGAAGAAATCACCCGCTTATTCGCAACTTCACAAATTAATTTTAAAGCTCAATGGACGGCATCATCAAAACAATTATCTTAAACACGTTTTACTACAATGTTGTATACAACTGTGAAGTAAATTAACACTTCAAGTTATTGCTTAATGCCAATGGCTTATAATTATGTCCATTCCTGAACAATTACTATGAGTATGTCATGATAGTTTACTGGTGGTAGGTCTCTCATATGTCAGAGTCCGTCTGGGTGGGTACCACCGCAATGTCTATTTCTACCGCCAAGCAGCAGTGTGGATGCACTATTCACATTGTAGCCAGTGTAACTACTGGACATAATGAGACTTAACATCTTATGTCTACGGATGACGAGCGCAGTGGGATGCCACACAGTACTTTGTAATTCAAGGTGCTGGATGGTGTTGCTACTGTTTATGGGTGGTCGTATCGCTTACCAGCAGGCGAACGGCATGCTCGGCTCGCCATTCTATGCAATAAAAAAAAATGTTATTTAAAATACACGGTGGCATTGTACTGCGTAAGGAGTATTTTTTTTTCGTGCGGGTTCGCCAAAGTGAACCTTTTTCACCAGATGATAAGTGGAGTAGGGTCCGGGTAAAGTAGTGTTTTTTTTTAGATTAACCCTAAGTATGGAATTGTAGAAATTAGTAATAAACATGCCCTATACTAGGGATAGTTTTTTTTTTAAATTATTGTATTGAATGACGAGACGAGCATGCCGTTCGCCTGATGGTAAGCGATACGACCCCCCATAAACAGTAGAGCACCTTGAGTTACAAAGTACTGTGTGACATTCCACTGCGCTCCTCATCCTGAGACATAAGATGTTAAGTCTCATTATAGTACAATGTATATATATTATCTTATTACACTGGTTACAATGCCCTTCAAACCGAAACACAACAGTGCATGCACAATGCTGCTTGGCGGTAGAAATAGACATTGCGGTGGTACCCACCCAGACGGACTCTTACATGTGAGAGACCTACCACCAGTAGTTAGATAGTCGTGATACTATATATGATTTTTAATACTATCAATATATCACTCGAAGTTCGCTCTTGTTGTCATTTTAATTGTAAATTATTATCTTTGTAATATTATTTCAGATATTATTTTCGGTCGATCTTCTTTCCGAAGTCACTAAACTTTTTTATGCTTTGGGCTATCTATATTGTATTTACGTTTTCATATTGTAGACGTTCTTAAGCGAGGTTTAAATTATCAAGAAAACTCCGTTTTTGCAAGCTATTTTTACCGTGTATACAATCACGCTTCTAACAAGTTGGTCTGGAAACCTTTCGGAGAGGCCCATGTTCAGCAGTGGACTTCCAAAGGCTGAAGAAGAAAAAGTTCTTGCGCAATATATTGCTGCGTGAACTTGCTAGTTTAAATTTAGTTTAATATAGTCGTGATCCCTTATCATAGGTGGCAAATAACATACTCAACAAAATTTCTGATACTTTTCTGGCACAATTATTTAACCTTAAACTTTGGTATATGTGTTTATAAAAACTTACAGCCTTAATTATTATGCACAATTGTATGCTAATCTTTTAACATTTAATTGAAAATCCGGTTGTAAAACCAAAATGAAATATTTTTGCCAAATTAGTGTTCTAAAAATAGAAATATCGTTATGTACTTGATGCCCATGGGTTGTTAATTAAGTTTATTATTTTACTAATTTATGACTGCTTCGGTGGCGTAGTTGTATTACGGTATGACTGCAATGCTGAGGTCATGGGTCCGATTCCCGGGTCGGGCAAAGTGATATTGGGTTTTAAATTCAGTATCAGCCCGGAGTCTGGATTTTATGCCCGATATGGCGATATGCTCGCATATCACACCATGGACCATATTTCATAGGTTACTTCAAACAACTTGTACTAACATTTAAAACTGAAGTTATATTTCGTATAAAATATAAAGCAGGGTTCCGACTTCTGATTCTAGGGTCACGACACAACGGCGACTGCACTGTGCTTCATGATCATGAGGATAGCAAACGAGCCTGCAGCTCAGGTAGGTCATAATAATTTAATCTTTAATAGGAAGTTTAGAAATCCTTTTTCCTTTACTGGTTGTAGGTCTCTCGTATAAGAGGAGCCGACTGTATAGGTATCATTACAATGTCTGTTTCTACCGCCAAGCAGCAGTGTGCATGCCCTGTTGTGTTCCGGTTTGAAGGACATTGTAGCCAGTGGAGTGCCATGCCGTACTTTGTAATTCAAAGTTTCTTATTGTGTTGCTACTGTTTATGGATTGTATCACTTACCACCAGGCAAGCGGCCGCTCGTCTCGTCATTCAAATGAAATAAAATAAAGACTGTCAGTCTTAAGACTTGAGTTTTAAACATATTTGGAATCATAACATTTCGTTGAAACACGTAAATATGTTTGAAAAATATGTCACTTGACACAATAAGCCTTTCACGAGGCGATACTGTGTCACGCTATAAGGGCGTGTTTTTCTTGGGTAGCACACACACACACACACACACTCACGCCTTTTATCCCCGAAGGGGTAGGCAGAAGCACAATTAATGCACCCACTTTTCGCCGTGCGTATTCCGTCCCATAATGTTATAGGGGGCGAGCCTATCGCCATATCGAGTACAAATTTCTGACTCCGAGATGACACTGAAAAGAAAAATTCGCTAGAACAACTACGCCACCAAGGCAGTCAGTCGTGGGTAGCACTTTTATTTATTTCTGCTACCAAAAAAGTTTGCAAGAATTCTTTTCCGTTTGAAGAGTGCTGTTTTTACTGTGATTATAGTAAACGATAGTATCGGACGCCTCAGATGACGAGTGAGTGCAATGCAAAGACATTCAATAGTATAGTGAAAACAGTGCTGTGTTTTTGACTCACACATTTTGCTCACTGCTGCGACAATAAATGATTTTTCTTTCTTCTTTCATTCTTTCTTTCTTTCTATAGTTAGTTAGCAATAACACGCAGTATTTTGATCAGTATTCTATACTAGGTGATGCTCGTGGCTTCGTCTGCGAGAAAAGCCTTTCCCGCTTCAAAGGTCCGTAAAACACTATACAAGGCCAGTGCCACATATTTAAATTAAAAAAATTGCCATTATTTCCCATGAAAGCACATAACCAGGATAAAAAGTAGCCTATGTATTAATCCAAGATATGATCTATTCGTGTGCCAAATTTGATCCCAATCTCTTCAGTAGTTTCTGCGTTTACTTCTAACAAACATACAAACATTTTCGCAATTATAATATTAGGAATATAAGATTAGTTTTATTCTATACTAGACTTCTTGTCGCGGCTCGGCCCGCGTGAAAAAGTTATTCTGGGATAAAAATATTTTCCCGGGATAAAAAGAAGCCTATAGCACTCAGGAGTAATGTAGCTTCCTATTAGTGAAAGAATTTTCAAAATCGATCCAGTAGTTTTTAAGTTTATCCATTAGATACACACAAACAAACAAACAATCAAATCTTTCCTCTTTATTATAATATTAGTATAGACTAAGGGATACTCGCGGCTTTTCCCGCCAGTAAAGCCTTTCCCGCTGCAAATGCCCTTAATCACTATAGTGATTAATAGCGCTACCTGGACGTCGCCAGTGTTATCTATTTAACAAATTAGATTAAAATATCTCATTAAGATTTCCTATGACAGCAAATTAACTTTAATTTTATTATTAATTTATCTCTGATTTGTTGTCTGTGTTACTCTTACAGAATATGATATATGAAGAGGTAGAGCGTGTTCTGGGAGGATCACAGCACAGCCCCACGATGGAGCAGCTCGGCGAGATGAAGTATCTGGAGTGTTGCATCAAAGAGTCCTTGCGACTTTATCCAAGCGTGCCTTACATAGCTAGAGTCATATACGAAGACGTTGAACTGAGTAAGTTCATTAGTAAATTCTTCCTATGTTGAAGATATTTTATTTTATACTCGCAGGCAGTTTCTTGCAAAAGTAACACCTAAAGTAAATGCTATACAAGTTGCAGCAACATCAACGTCTTATTATTAACGAAAGTAATAATAACATATACAATTGATATCAATACAGAAACTGGCCGCCAGTCATCAGCCATTTTGATTCTACCATATATTTTTTGTTTCAGGTGGTTACACAATACCGAAGTCTACTGAAGTGGATATCCACATATTCGACATCCACCGTCGAGAAGATATTTACCCTGAGCCTGAGAAGTTCATCCCGGAGAGGTTCTTACCAGAGAACGTCGTCAAACGAAGTCCATACACCTACATACCTTTCAGTGCAGGACCCAGAAATTGTATAGGTTAGTAAAGTTATTTAAGCAGGAAGTCAGCTCCTGGTATTAGACCGGATGAGAGGAGACCAACGAAGAAAAGTAGTTATGTTATTCTGAGTCTCCAAAGTACTACTTATACTGAATTTGATGGTAAATAGATACCTGAACATATACTCTACGTTCGTACCTCTTATATCTTCTTTCAAGAATCGAACGTGAGGCGTGACAACTGCTCCGGCCATTTGAGGCTTTAAGCAGGCTTGACTATATTCATTGATTTATTTATATTATTATGTACATCAGACATGGAAGGCGTCCCATAGGTACAAAAGACCGGGCCTCTATGGCAGGTATATCACTATGAGTATAATACTGGCTTTACCTCCTTTTAAAAATTTTCCATTCACGTAAAACAGCTTCATTTTTGCAAAAAATTATCTGATAGCTATAAGGAATGACGTTAATTATAAAGAAAACCTAGTAACTAAGTGTCCATGGTCATTTAATTATGTTCACAAGTTCTGACTCGACGATCACTAGTAACCTGTTTCGATGTTTTAGGTCAAAAATTTGCGATGTTGGAACTGAAGTCAGTGATGGCGGGTATAATCCGAAGGTTCATTATTGAGGCGGTCACCAGGCCTGAAGAGATCAAGTTCGTAGCAGATCTAGTGCTGCGGTCTGCAAAACCTATCTACGTGCGATTTGTGGACAGAAAAAACTGCACAGAAACTTAAAAAATATAAAAATATGTTTGGTTTCTATGTAAATAACTTAATTATGCCATATAGCAATTCGTAGCTGATTTTTATTAATTACACATCGTTTGAAATAGAAACCATAATATAATTTAAATTAGGTGTTATTTTGGTAATTGGTACTATTGGATCGGTGGATTTTATTATTGCAACTACTGTTTTAGAGGCAAATTTGTAAATCGGTAAGCAGCAAGTGAAGCCATAAAATACTTAGAGATATATGTAGAATATAATGAAATATTAAACTATAAACAATGTAAAACTGCTTAATTTGTTTTTGAAACATGCGTGAAAAGTCTTGGTTCGATTCCACATTAAAGGTGAAACAGACGACTTATATAAAGTATGTGCTACAACACAATCTGGTAGCTTTTGTAATGAAGCATGCAATTATAATAGCATATTAATTATTATTGATATCGTAATTTATTATAAACATTTAAGATAGCACAATAATAGTATCGAAACACTTATAAACAATAAGGAGATGCATGTGAAAACAATCGTATAAATAAATAAAGAAAGCAATAATAACAATGCGTTTTACATCTTAAGAACGAGACGAGTTCGCTTATCTACAAATAATACGCTTAACTTACCAACTATACTACTTTCCAATTTGGATGTCCTACTTGGAACTTTATTGCATTCTTAATCATTATTTAATCTTATATTTTCCAATAATTACACCAGCATTTTTAATACCTCATATAATAGTCGGCAAACAACTTGACCTCAGTGCCAAGCTTCAGTGATGTACAAAAACAATTCGTCACCACGCGGCAGTGTGCTCAAGTTGTTTGCCGATTGACATTAAGTAACGTAAACAGCGTCCATTGTGCTCCTATAATAATATGTCTCACTTTGGTGCGTGTCTTATCAAAGACCTGCATCGATTTCTGTTATCTTGAGCAGCGCTGGTCAGAATAAGTCCTACCGTCTTCAGTTCCTCATCCTATCTCTTCCATGACTTCGTTTACTATAACGGTTAAAGATTTTATTTCTCCAAAGAATACAATTATTCACTAAACAGAGAAACACTTGGTATTTAAATCTATTACGAGTTAGCAAGCAAACAAAATAAGAAATAACGGTAGCAATAAAAGTAGTATCACATTTATCATTGTGATATGGCGGTAGGAATAAAACATTCGCCAGATTTATCAACAATGCACGCGCACGTAATAGACAATGGTCATATCAATAGTTTCATTTTCCTTAGCTCTCTCTCCATAGTTACAACCTATATAGGTATTTTATTTCTGTTTTCTTATCTATACTGTACGCTCCTCTCACCTGTGCTTTGTTCTAAACCAGTTCTAAAGTTGTATAAAGTTCTAATGGTATTCACCATCACCAATGTCAAATGTTTTAGTTATATTGCTCTTTGTTGCCATCGTTTTTAACACGCTTTTATTAGCTTCAGATGTATGTATGTATGTATGTATGTATGAGTGTATGTAACGGAAACTTAGAACATGATTTTGACCCCCTTCAAAACATCGGATTAAATCGAAATTTGGCATAATTACCAAGGACCGATGACAATTCAATATTTTAAACTAAAACACGCTTTATAGAAAATCCTACTAAAAATAATAAATAATTGTTTATTTATTTTTACTTACATCTGTTGGACTATAGTATGATTATAACTAAACTGGCTACTCCTATTGTTAAAAAATCCTTCTTGTCACAAGATGGCGCTTTCGTTTATTTTTTAGTGACATCTGTTGGACAATAGTAGAACAGAACTAAAAATAGAAAAATTAATATAAGTTTAAAACAACTAAAAACACGCTTTATAGAAAATCAAACTAAAAAATAGAAAATAAATATAAATACATTTGAATTAATCCCTGAACGCCCGCGGTGGACACCAGTGTCCATTTATATAAGGAAATTAGCTTATAGCTATATATATTATAAGCGGGCGTTGACGGGTTAAGAATAGTGTAAATAAGAAACAAAATATTTTATTCTAAAAAAAGCGTGTGGTGCTTTTAAGATACTATCAAAACGATAATCCTTAAACTCATATTATCTGTCAATAAAATATTTATAACTATTGACACCATGCACCTCACGTTTTTTTTACAATTTTTTTTTGTTATTTGCACTATTCTTAATTCAAATTTATTTAAATTTATTTTCTATTTTTTAGTTGGATTTTCTATAAAGCGTGTTTTTTAGTTTTTTTAACTGGGTTTTTCTTCGGTTCGAAAGTATTCTAAAAAAGTTATGTTATTATTTTTACATCTACCAACTTGACATTGGCAAAATCACCGACGAAACTTTTTTTTATGGCATTGAACGATGGTGGAGCTATTTTTACACGCTTTATATTAGCTTCGCTTGTATGTTTGTATGTATGTTTGTATGTTTGTAACTCTCCGACTCCGACTCCTTTGGGCGCGATTTTGACCCATTTTAAACGGTCAGATTTTATTCAAACTTTGTAGGTTTGTCGAGGACCGATAACAATACACTAATTTGATAAGATTATGCCATTATTCAATTTGCAAAATGAGATTTTTGTCAATTTATATATTTTTAGTGACATTTGTTGGACAATAGTGAACAGAACTAAAAAATTAAAAATAAATAATAGTTTAAAAAAACTAAAAAACACGCTTTATAGAAAATCCAACTAAAAAATAGAAAATACATTTGAAATAAGAATAGTGTAAATAAGAAAAAAATGTATTTTATTGTAAAAAAAGCGTGGGGTGCATGGTGACAATAGTTATAAATATTTTATTGACAGATAATGTGAGTAGAAGTATTATATATCATTTTGATAATATCTTAAAAAGCACCCCACGCTTTTTTTTACAATAAAATACATTTTTTTCTTATTTACAACAAGACAAGCAACAAGCCAAGCAACAGTGTGCATGCACTGTTGTGTTTCGGTTTGAAGGACATTGTAGCCAGTATAACTACCGGACATAATGAGACTTAACATCTTATGTCTCAGGATGACGAGCGCAGTGGAATGCCACTCAGTACTTTGTAAGTCAAGGTGCTGGATGGTGTTGCTACTGTTTATGGGTGGTCGTATCGCTTACCATCAGGCGAACGGCATGCTCGTCTCGTCAGTCAATGCAATAAAAAAAATAAAAAATAAAAAAATTTGCTCTATTCTTAATTCAAATTTATTTTCTATTTTTTAGTTGGATTTTCTATAAAGCGTGTTTTTTTTAAAGAATAAGGATGGTTTCATTACGTATAGGAATCTTGTTATTACTACAAGAACGTCTTATCTTAATAATAATTGGGTATTTAAATTTGCATATTATTAATAATAAAGGTTGGTTCATTTATAATAAGTAGGTATTGTGTGTTTTTTTGAATTATGTTTTTTTTTAATTATGAGTTTTTATTTATGTAAATGGTGCGTTTAATATGTTTTTGAATTTTGTTTAGCGATGTAGGACTTTAAAGTATATTTAACTGACTTCGTTAACTATTGCTTTGTTACCCTGTCCATGCCTTTATAATCTGGTCAATGCTCGTCTCCTATTTCCCGTGACACAACCCTATCTAAGTGCGGGGATCTAATCAAAATAATTATGTAATTTGTAAATAATTAAATTAAATTTTATTTACCGGTTCGTGTTGGTATGTCGTCGCCTTAGATTGGAGGTCAATGCTTCTCATTTTATCTTATCACCTACATCCGAACACCCTGCTCTCTATATCCGGCAATAGGAACCTACCACTCATTACAATATTAATAGAAGAATGATATCATTAATATGTATCATAAAGGAGATGTCCGCTTTTTGTATGGGTGCTAGGCTTTAAATTCTAACCAGGCTCAAACTTTCGGGATATTAAAGGGGCAAAATATGGAACTTAGATCCATTAAAAATATTTTTAGACCCCTCCATTCATAACTAACATTTTTAAAAACTTTCATATTAAGTGTAGTTTTCAAGCCAAACAATTACATAAATCTTAATATCGGAAGTCTTTAAAATTAAATGATTTATTGCGAAACGCTAGTTTTCAGGAGTTCTATCCAAATATATATAAATTGTCTTGTTTAGAATTTCAGGCCCGTTTTTGGACATGTCCTTTCCACTGTGTAATAAGGAGCCTATGTGTTAATCCACCTCCATGAAAAATTTCATCCAAATTCGTTCATTAGTTTTTGCTTGAAAGAATAACAAACATTGATCAATCTAAAGATCATTTCACGTTTCTGATATTAATTAATGGATTAAGTAATTATGTATGTAAATTTAATAAAATCTTTATTATTATTAGAGTAATTTCAAAATTATAATCAGAGAAATTATTGTCTTGTTTCGAGTGAATTTTTTTTTGATTCCATGGATATAATTTTCTCCCCGTTTTAATACGAACCATGCAATAACTGGTATAATTATGCGCGCACAAAAGTAGAATCAGAATGATGCAGCGATAGCGTATGACACAGCTATCACGCACACTAACATAATCGCAATCGGCCTGTTTGTTTTAGTTGTTTTGCAGCGCGTCACTACATCTAGACATATTATTAATCAAAATGCCAATGCATTGGCTCCCATTTTCCACATTTATGTTTTTGATGGGATTCTTTAAAATCATACTTTAATGTCACACTATTTACAGGGTAATTTTGACATTGCGTTACTAAATGAAACCACATGCTTATTTTTTTTTAAATACCACTTTACTGTAGATGTAAAGTAAAAAAACTAAGTTTCAAAAAAAATAATATCAATAAAAAGTAATTTTATTGATATTTTTTTTTTTACTGCCTCGTTGGCGTAGTTGTATTACGGTACGACTGCAAAGCTGAGGTCTCGGGTTCGATCACCGGGTCGGGCAAAGTGATATTGGATTTTTCTATTCAGCATCAGCCCGGAGTCTGGAATTTGTGCCCGATATGGCGATAGGCTCGCCCCCTATCACATAATGGGACGGCATACGTACGGCGAAAAGTGGGGGCATTAATTGCGCCTCTGCCTACCCCTTCGGGGATAAAACGCGTGAGTTTGTGTGAAAAAGTAACTTTAATTTTACACACCCTAATGCTACTACTAACCTACCTACCTAATCCTACTACGACTACGTACTCTCAGAGAATTCGTTGCAGCGGCAACATAACACTTCCATTGAGAAATACACTCACGCACACGGCATATCCACACTAAACTACAAAATCATAAAAAAATTGGAAAGGAAAAGTCGGGATTTTTGGTGACAATATTCGTTACTCATGAATGATTTTTGGCACAATGTTAGCAGAGATAAAGACGAGTATGGCTTCAACTATTAACGCAATGTTGATTTATGAACCTGTATAACCGCAAAAACGTACCTACTGATTAATCATATGGCTTTCATTGCAATTGCAGTATTCATGGTTAAGAGTGCAGTTCGTTATCTTAATACTAGTATTAATGTGAATAATAATTCATTATATTATTGAACCCTCAAGGAGATGCACGTGAACTTAGAGTGCAAACGTTAAGTTCTCATTAAATATTTAGAGCCATGGAACCTATAACCATTATTTATTCTTTATTCGTCCTTCTGATAATATTGTTGACAATATGTGCCGTGGTTGTTATAGCTAGTTATTATTTCAAATATGTTGATGCTGAAGGAATAATGATGGGGAAAATTCCGCTGCATGAAGGAGTGCCGATTTTTGACAACTCTTTTGATTGTCTTTTGAATTGTGGTAAGTTTCTTCTCCTACTTACTCTTTCCTTTACCATACCATGCCAGCCCTGTATTATATAGCGCCCACTGCTGAGCACGGGCCTCCTCTACAACTGAGAGGGTTTTAGGCCTTAGTCCATCACGCTGGCCTAGTGCGGTTTGGCAGACTTCACATACCTTCGGAATTCCTATAGAGAACTTCTTAGATATGCAGGTTTCCTCACGATGTTTTCCTTCACCGTTAAAGCGAGCGATAATTCAGAAAGAATACACACATAGCTTTTTAGAAAAGTCAGAGGTGCGTGCCCTTGGGTTTTGAACCTGCGGACATTCGTCTCGGCAGTCCGTTCCACTTCCAACTAGGCTGTTGCCGCTCTTTCCTATAGAAGAGTTTTAATTCAAGATTTCCAAAATATTGAGAAGAATATGATTAAGAATTTTGAAGAAACTAAACACATGTTACCGAATAATTGTATGGTTTGTACAATGCTATGTGCACAATGCGTAAGAAACAGTACCTAATCATTATTAACTGTAAATTTTGCTATCCCATATAAATAAATATCAGAAAGTGCCTATATTTGTTTTATTTCAGAACAATTATTCCAATTTGTAAGAACGCAGTTCCAAAGATACAAAGGTATTTTCGGTCTTCGTGGATTTAATTACCGTTTTGTGAACATTTTTGACCCTAAAGACGTTGAGGTAACGTATAAAAACATTCTTTAAATGGGTGTTAATTTGACCTGCATCATTCATGTAATTAAGGATTTTCGGGGATATTGTGCTGGAGGAAATCATCATCTCTTGAGTCTAGTCGCAGTGATGGTTTTTGGACCGAGGTCCTGGGTTCGAATCTTAGCCGAGTTGGACAACACTGTGAGATAGTATTACTAAAACAATTTACAAGGCTAGATACTCGAGAGGAGAGGGAAGATGACGTCAGACAGGCAGCCTAAAAACAAAGTCAAATTGTTTCAATTTTGTTGCGTCGACACTATAGAGGGTTAAGGGCACGTAGACAAAGAAGATATTACATTAAAATATTATAATCTTTCAGAAAATACTGTCGTCGTCTAATTTCAACACTAAACGTTTTCCCTACACCTTCCTTCAACATTGGCTTGGTGCTGGTCTGCTGGTTAGTAACGGTACGTATAAACATATTACATAGATAGATATTTAACCATTTTTTATTATTGAAGAAGTGTCCATTTATTTTACTGTACCTGTTTGGAGGTAAAAAAAAAGACAAAATATTTGTAATACCGACCGATGACTTATGTTCCTAAACAGGTGCCAGAATTATGCCTCTCATTCTCCTTACGCCAGCAAATTTTAGGATCACTGATCGAATCCGGTACCTTCCACAAGCATCTACTTTTAGTCGTAATGGAGTATGCACAGAATATCTATTCTTTTACTTATTTACGCACACACACCTACTCACGCCTTTTTTTATCCCCGAAAAGGCAGACAACTTATTCAGTAATTATTCTTGTCATAGTGGTATCTGACTTACCGTAGAAGTAAAGACATCCTAGCTTATTCATAAACATTTTGCAAACCCATTTTAGTTATAGACTACCTCGGTGGCGTAGTTGTTTTACGGTACGACTGCAATGCTGAGGTCTCGGGTTCGATCCCCGGGTCGGGCAAAGTGATATTGGATTTTTCTAATCAGTATCAGCTCGGAGTCTGGAATTTGTACCCGATATGGCGATAGGCTCGCCCCCTATCACATCATGGGACGGAATACGCACGGCGAAAAGTGGGTGCACTAGTTGCGCCTCTGCCTACGCCTCCGGGGGTAAAAGGCGTGAGTATGCGTAGTATGCGTTTAGTTATAGAATGTTTTGTCGTCTTCCTTCAAATTCAATTCAAAATTCGTTCGAAGTAGACAAAACATTCGATAACTAAAATAGGTTTATAAACTGTTTATGGATAAGGCCGTTAAATCTTATACACGGTGAAATTTTAATCATATTTACTATCAACAAGCTTTTATATTTCGCTATACGTCTTGTTTTGTTTCCTTTGACGCCACTCAACATAGCGGGAAAACAATGTCAAACACCACTGACCTATTAGACCAATACGTCATTAAATAACAACGCAGTATACTTAATTTATCTTCTCAACATAGTATAAAACAAAGTCGCTTCCCGCTGTCTGTCCCTATGTCCCTACGTTCCTATGTATGCTTAGATCTTTAAAACTGCGCAACGGATGTTGATGCGTTCTTTTTAATAGATAGAGTGATTTAACAGGAAGGTTTATATGTATAATACATGCATAATAGCGGAGGCGACGATAGCCTAGTTGGGAGTAGAACGGACTGCCGAGACGAATGTCCGCAGGTTCAAAACCCAAGGGCACACACTTCTGAATTTTCTAAAAATTTATGTGTGTGCTTTTATTCTTTGTGAATTATCGCTCGCTTTAACGGTGAAGGAAAACAACGTGAGGAAACCTGCATACCTGAGAAGTTCACGGATACTGTTAAAAAATTTATAGTTTGTATATAAAGTGACTTTTATACAGTAAAATCTCTTTAATGCGAGCGAAGCCGCGGGCAAAAGCTAGTTATTTATATTACAGAGACATTCCCCTTTAAAAAAGTTAATAATTTGACAAATGTTGATCTGTTACTTTATAAAAACTGTTGCTCTGCTCCATGATTGGTAAGTGTAGACTAGCAAGTTCTCTCAGCCATATATTGCGTAAGAACTTCCAGATGCGTTTACACTAGGCAGCAATTTGTTAATAATTCTATACACATGCGACGCGTAGACCCATAGCAAGCCCGGCAAGCTTCAAAATTTTCAGAAATAAGCTTGCCGTGACTGTTGACATAAAATGCCACGCGGAAGATATCTTCTGCAAGATTTTTCGCTAATCTAAACTATGCTTTACAAGCTGACTACTGCTTCTATACGTTCTCTAATATTTTATAATTTACTTCCTAAAAACTTTTTATCGCTTTTTAGGTGAAAAATGGCACGAGCGCAGAAAGATGTTAACGCCAGCTTTCCATTTCAAGATCTTGAAGAAGTTCCTGATAAATATTAACGAACAGACTGAACAGTTGTTAGATATGATACAGGAGGAGGTTGACAGAGAAAGCACAGAACTGTTTCCATTGATAGCTAAGTCTACGCTGCAGACTATGTGTGGTATTCTTTTTAATTTGTTGTTGAGAACGTTTTGAATGAGAGAAGTGAAATAATTAAATGCCATGTAAAATGGTAATTATTATGATGTTCATGATAAATAATGTTTATTTTTGTACCGTTACGCGAGATAAATGATAAAACAAAGGATCGACCTTCTTAAAACATTTTTTCGTTACGACAAAAAAGAACACACATCTCTTCTTTCTTTACCTGCCATTGGATATGTGATTGAGTGGCACAAACTATTTTTCACACATGTGTCAGAAATAATTTGGCTTAGTTTCTTACGAATACGCAAATACTTGACCCCTCCTGGTGGATCCAAACCTGGGCGAATGGCATTAAAAAAACTAAAACAATGTATTGCCTGATCTCACAATCCCAGAAGCACCCCGTTAACAACCAATATACGATTTCAATAGCGATTCAAAATTAATAATGCACTCACAATACCTTTATTCAATTCAATTCAATCAGCCCTGTATTATATACTGCCCACTGCAGAGCACGGGCCTCCTCTACTACTAAGAGGGTTTAGGCCTTAGTCCACCACGCTGGCCTAGTGCGGGTTGGCAGACTTCACATACCCTCGAATTTCTTATGGAGAATCCTCAAGTATGTAGGTTTCCTCACGATGTTTTCCGTCACCGTTAAAGTGAACGATAATTGATAAACCTTGTATTGATAATACCTTTAGACCTTTAGTATTAATGGGACCATGGATCACAGATTTACCAACTTTCTAGTTTGCCTGTTTGATGTACTGTACCAAAAAGTCTTTTTTTTTTCAGAAACTTCTATGGGCACATCAATGCGAGAGGACATTAAATCAGTGACAAATAAGTACTTCAAAGCCATACACATATTAGGGAAGTGCCTCATGTACCGACTTTCCAGAATCTGGTTTTACACCGAATCATTTTTCTATCTTACAAAATGCTTCAGAATCCAGAGAGCCGCTTTGACCGATTTGCATAAATTCACCAGAGAGATAATTAGGGAAAGGAGAGAGTTTAGAAAGCAGAACAAGATTACGGCGTTGGATGACGATGATGAAGTGTATGGCAAGAAGAGTCGGATGGCGATGCTGGATCTGCTGCTGGAGCAGGAGAAGCTGGGGAACATCGACGAGGATGGCATTCGAGAGGAGGTCGATACTTTCATGTTTGAGGTGAGGAGTTTTAAACTAAGGTATAGTCTGATTCAGTGCTGTTCTTAGCGTTTTATATGTACTGGTGGTAGGTCTCTCATATGTAAGAGCCCGTCTGGGTGGGTACCACCGCAATGTCTATTTCTACCGCCAAGCAGCAGTGTGCATGCACTGTTGTGTTTCGGTTTGAAGGACATTGTAGCCAGTATAACTACTGGACATAATGAGACTTAACATCTTATGTCTCAGGATGACGAGCGCAGTGAAATGCCACACAGTAATTTGTAAGTCAAGGTGCTGTATGGTGTTTCTACTGTTATATGGGTGGTCGTATCGCTTACCATCAGGCGAATGGCATGCTCGTCTCGTCATTCAATACCATAAAAAAAACCTTCAGCTAGGTTCAAGACCTACATTTTACACGTATAGGTGATAAAAATGAATGTAGGTATGCTATTAAGTACCATGTGATGTCCATGAGCTAAAACTTAGTCCTGGTCTGGTCATATCATCGCCCCGCATTTAATTTTCAAATAATTAAGAAATATTTGTTCAAAATGGAAATTAGTTTAATTGATTGATATTATTATTATCTTTTGCATTTAGATTTTAATTTCAATAGATTGAGAATGTATTTAGAGATGTGACCATCTCTTGCAGGGCCACGACACCACGGCGACTGCATTGTGCTTCACGATCATGAGGCTAGCCAACGAACCTGTCGTGCAGGTAGCTCACGGTGCTAAACTCCTGCATGTACTTTATAATAATATAAATATAATACTGCCTACTGCTGACCACGGGTCTCTACTACTGAGAAGGTTTAGGCTTTACTCTATCACGCTGGTCTAGTTGGCAGACTTCACATACCCTTAAAATTCTTTTTGGTGAATTCTCAAGTATGTAGGTTTCCTCACTATGTTTTCCTTCACCAGTAAAGCGAACAATACACACTTAACTTCGAAAAGCCAGAAGCATGTGCCGTGGGTTTTGAATCTGCGGACATTCGTCTCGGCCGGCAGAACATTCCATTCCCAACGAGTTACTTACTCTTGTATGTACTTTATTAAGATAAAATTCATTTTATTCGTTTTCCTCTGTGTTATGCGTAGCTCACTGTAATCTTTCTTTTGGGCGAACTCGTAGAGATTATTGGCGTTCAATGTGAGGTAAGCGTTGTTTACGATGGATAAGTAAAAACACTAATTAACTATAGTGTGACCGCGATCGCTTTACCGCGCCTTGGGTAGAGGCTGAAGTGAGGGGGAAAGAAAGCAAATGCACCATTTCACATGAGATTGATACTGCCAGGATACTTCTTAAGATATTGGTTGAAATTGGTTCATATGGGTTGGCACTTATAATTTATTTCCATGGTTTTACATCGTTTACCATAATTTCAATGTATGGTATGTTTGGGAAGGCGAGGTTCCGCTTTTTAATACGTATCTCGCCCCTCACAAAATGTGCAACAATACCTTAACCATAGAGTATTCGTTATTGAACTTGAAATGTTTGCAAAGGATGATGAAAACGCTGGTCGTGGCGTTTTGTCGCATCTCGAGGTATAGATTTGTTTCCTGTTATTTTTCCCAATAGCACAATACGGTAGTTTCCTATGTTTGATTTTGTACATTTTTTTAGATGTAACAGAAAATATTACGAAAAAGAAATTTCTTCTGTCAAATCAGTATCAAAATCGATTTGAAAAATTGAAAAATAAAGCAGTTTTGAAATATTCTTGTGAGCAAAAGTGGGGGCGTGGCGGGGATATCACGCTACCTCTTTCGCACGCAGGCAACGTTATGGCCGATGGCGCTTAGTGATGTCACAGCCTAGTATTGCTGTTATTTGACAGCTACCCCTTCCACCAAATTTCAAAGCTTTATAACTTACTTACTGTTGCGCCAATTTTGAAAATTCTTTTTCCATTAGATTTTGGATTTTTCATAAATGTATTTTTAAATAAGTAGTTAATTACCCTATTATTGACGTTTGCACTGAGCTAAAATAAGGTTTTACTTTGATAAAGAAATTATATGGCATGTAACCTGTGAACTGCGAATTTAAAGAGATAATATTAGAATATCGTTATTAAGTTATGCAACGGCGAATATAAATAAACTAAATGTTCGACTTGTAAAATGAGCTAATTACTTAATAAAATTCTTTTTCTATATTTTTTTAACAATGTGTAATGAAACGAGTATGATCCTCTCCTGATGGTAACCCCTGCGATGGTCCAGAAATAGTATAAAAATACTCAGAATTTTGAAATAAACAGTGCCTACTTCAAGTCGTCTACGTCAAGACCCACGATGCCTAGTAATTTCACTGGCTACAGCTTCAAACCAGAGTAAAACATTAGGTACACGCATACTGTTGTTTGACCGTAGAATTGTCGGTTATACCGACAATGGTTGGTTATTCTACGTATCTGTACCCATACAGATTCTCATGATATACAACTTTCAAGCGACTCTCACCTAATTTTGCGTTATAGAATTTGATATATGAAGAGGTAGAGCGTGTTCTGGGAGGATCACAGCACAGCCCCACGATGGAGCAGCTCGGCGAGATGAAGTATCTAGAGTGTTGCATCAAAGAGGCCCTGCGACTGTATCCTCCAGTGCCATTCATATCCCGCGTGGTGTATGAAAGTATTGAACTCAGTAAGATCGATTTACTGATATTATTAATAGTACTGACAGGTGTCTATACTTTCTTTTAACGTATAACAATGTAGTAAGCAGTACCTAGAACATTAAAATACTTTGTTACGGATAGCCTTCGTTTTATTTCTAAATTTAATGTGATAATATTTGAAACGAACAAGTCTTGTTACTATAATTAAAAACTTTTTACAAAGACAGCTCATCATTAACTGCACCACGAAGGTTACTAAACCGATTGCTTGTTACAACACGTGATGTCTTACAGGTGGATACACGATACCGAAGTCCACTGAAGTCAATATCCACATATTCGACATCCATCGTAGAGAAGACATTTACCCTGAACCCGAGAAGTTCATCCCGGAGAGGTTCCTGCCAGAGAACAGCTGTAAACGGCATCCTTATTCGTACACACCGTTTAGTGCAGGAGCTAGAAACTGTATAGGTTAGTGTATTCACTGAATAAGGTGCGTTAGTAAGACAATAAGGTGAGTAAATTTTTTTTTTTTATAGCATTGAATGACGAGACGAGCATGCCGTTCGCCTGTTGGTAAGCGATACGACCACCCATAAACAGTAGCAACACCATCCAGCACCTTAACTTACAAAGTACTGTGTGGCATTCTTCTGCGCTGGTCATCCTGAGACATAAGATGTTAAGTCTCATTATGTCCAGTAGTTATACTGGCTACAATGTCCTTCAAACCGAAACAAAACAGTGCATGCACACTGTTGCTTGGCGGTAGAAATAGACATTGCGGTGGTACCCACCCAGACGGCCTCTTACATAATGAGAGACCTACCACCAGTAAAATATCTGTAAAGATTCCATCCTACGGTTGTCTGGAAGAGATCGCTTTTAGCGATAAGACCGCCCATTGTTACACTAGCTGTAGTTACTAAGTATGTTTGTTTGTTTTTTTCTTTTACTTGTGTGGTGTTCAACAAAGAGTTATCTATCTATCTAGCCAAATTTGCAGCAATTTGGCTAGATCTGGATAGTATCTAGTGGCACCGGCACCAAAATGTCTCAATTCATGAACAGGGGTTGCCAACTCAATGGCAAATATCGTAGTTCTGATGACAATGACATACAACAGGGATGCGTGTATTATTGAGAGCGCACGGCTCAGCTATTGTATGCCAGATTTATTTATAGACGATTCACGGTCTAAACCAAAAAATCTTTCATTTTAAGTTTTTTTTTATTTATTTTTTATAGCGTAGAATAACGAGACGAGCATGCCGTTCGCCTGATGGTAAGCGATACGATAATACGATAAGCCCATACACATTAATAACACTACACAGCACCTTGAGTTACAAAATACTGTGTGGCATTCCACTGCGCTCGTCATCCTGAGACATAAGATGTTAAGCCTCATTATGTCCAGTAGTTATACTGGCTACAATGTCCTTCAAACCGAAACACAACAGTGCATGCACACTGCTGCTTGGCCGTAGAAATAGACATTGCGGTGGTACCCACCTAGACGGACTCTTACATATGAGAGACCTACCACCAGTAAGTCAGATTATTTCTGGGAGCGTGTAAGACAGGCATAAAACATTTGGTAAAGTGTTTAATATTTGGTCCTTTCAGGTCAAAAATTTGCGATGTTGGAACTGAAGTCGGTGATGGCGGGCATAATCCGAAGGTTCAGGTTGAAGCCGGTCACCAGGCCCGAAGATATCAAGTTCGCAGCACACCTGGTGTTGCGCTCTGTGCATCCTATTTATGTGCGATTTATGAACAGAAAAGTCACGGTAGAAAATTAATGTAAAGAACATTGTGTTGTTTTTTTACGTTTTTGCTCACTAAAGTTATACTCACTTGTAATATATAATCTTAATACTATATACAGGCTAAAAAAACTGTTAAAAATGTATAAAAGGTAAAAATAAAATCTTACCAAGTAAACTGTTATGCACTTCAAGCGTACACGTAGAACCTTGCGAATAAATTATTTATACAACTTCTTAAGTATGGCAGATACTTGAAAATATGTGTGTTGTGCATTATGCATACATTTATTTTATTTAAACAAGCGAACTTTAGTCATTACAGTGTAGTGGGTTATGACGAAATGTACTTCAAAACTAACAAACCAAAACAACAAGTCTCTTATTAGGTGAATGACAGGACACATTTTAAACTTATTCTAAGGCTACACCATACTAAAAATAATGTCTGACGTCCTAATTGCAACAGTTAAGACGTTAAATTTAATCCAATTTATAGAAATCATACCATGGTAAAACATTATGTCAAGTGGGTAGATGTTAAAATAATATAACTTTTTTAGAATAACTTTCGACCCGAGGAAAACCAAGAAACGATGGCAACAAAGAGCAATACAAGACTTTAAAACATTATTTATAATGGCGCAATTTGATAACGTAACAAACATAGCGAAAAGGAGGTGCCCTGATTGCACTTTTGCCTACCCTTTCGGGGATAAATCCATGATGCGTGTATAAAAGATAGTCAGCGTGTTTAGAATGTTTCAAAAAACACGATACGATTCCGTTTCGTTTTATTGGGATTGGTATCGTTATTGGTACGTAACGTAACATAACGTAACGGTATTGGTATGTCAGGCACGTGTTAGTCTCTCAAGACTAACACGTGCCTGACATAGGTATTGGTCTCTCGATCAATCACAAACATCAAAATTAAACGACATCGACTTACGAGTTACGTTTTTTGGAAACATTCTAAGGGGGCTGTCGTGTGCGAGAGTTTGTTTGTAACAATGATTATTTAATATTAGTTACACGATGAAATAAATAGGAGACAATAGAAGAAAAAAAAAAGTGTGTGTGTACTTATGTACACACACGCGTTAGAAGTTATACTTCTTTGGCGTAACAAAATGAAAAACCTTTTTAAATAACGCGCCAAAAGAAGTATAACTTCAATATCTTTCGCCTTATTCTACGTTCAAAATTCAAAACTAAAATGTTGACTATATCTAACTTCAGGGTGTCGGTTTTTCGTGACGGTGTGCGCATCGTAAAAATTTACTCTCATAATTTTTCCCTAACGCGCCAAAAGAAGTATAACTTAAAAAATTGTACACGAGTAGTGTAGGTATACTTACTGTCCAAGCATTGTTGTAAAGATTGTATCCAATTACACGTCATCATGAGACTGCCCGTGTATTAAAGTCCTTAATTTGTCCTTCATTAAATAATTGCTAGTTATCAGAAGATAACGGGTATATTATAGTATTTTTTTATAGATTATTGAGTAATTTATCATGATAAGTTGTTGGATTAATATCATAGTTATTATGCATTTCTACACACGCACAAAATATAACTCGCTACTACGGGAACGTGAGGTTGAGCTCATTCTTTATATGGAGTTAAAAAAGTTTAGAAACCACTACTTTATCGGTACAGTACATAATAATATGCTGTACACTGATCTCAGTATGAGCTCCAAATCTGACAATCCAAGTGGTAACTTTTTAAGATAAAAAATAGAAAATGAATAGGTAAGGTCGCAGGTTACTAAGATTAGAGGTATATATAGTAAATTATTATAAAAGTAAAAGTTTGGGAAAATGATTGAATGTTTGTGCGAAGTAAATGTCGCTAACACTCAACAGATTTGTATCGGCGCACAAAAATACCGAGGCCTCAATTAAATGTAGGCTACTTTTATACCGGAATTACCGGATACCTACACAATGGGATAATAATCCGGGAGTTGTTTTTCACGCGGATGGAGACGCGAGCAACTCCTAGTTACTTATAACTAACTGGGCTTCTGATCGTGGCTTCGCCCGCGTGAAAACGTTTTCCGGGGTAAAAATATTTCCCCGGGATAAAAATTGACCTATGTGTTAATCCAGGACATGATCTGTGTGCCAAGTTTCATCGAAATCCGTTCAGTAGTTTTTGAGTTTATTCGTTACAAACATACTTACATACAAATCTTTCCTCTTTATAATATAAGTATAGAAAGAAGAGACGTTGTTGTTGAGGATAAGAGAGGTTCTTTCCTTTACGTAACATAAAAATGTTAGCTGTATAAATATAGTTACACCTCTGCTTATCCTTATCATTATAAGGATCTTTAGCCATGTACAGTCAGCCACATAAGTAGCTGAACAAATTCAAAATTTCAAATCGCCTACATGCATTCAGTTCATTTAAGACATTTTTTATTCTTTTAGTGAAGTAAAGTAAATCCTTTTTATTATATATTTGTGAAGAGATTGAAAATTGGTTAGAACACAAAAGTGTAGAAGCAATTTGAAGTTTTGAATTTGTTCAGCTACTTATGTGGCTGACTGTACTCGGTGTAAACTGCATAGAACTAATTCGTGTTTTATCTCAGTATACCGACGTTGGCCGTATCGGGCAGTCCGCAATGTTCTTTTTCGTTTTAATAGTCGTGTTTATTTCTGTGATCATATTTGGTTTACATCTAAGGTACAGTCATGCTGGGAGGTTAATGGCCAAAATCCCTGGACCTAAAGGATTCTTTATTATTGGAAATGCTTTGGATCTAGTTGTTGACAGAGGTAAGTCATTAAATTATTATTTCTTAGTGAATGAATGACACACTTTATTGTACACCACATACAGCAAAATTTATACAATTTTGAAAAAAAATACATGCTACAATAGGCGATCGTGTCGTTAAAAAGCGATCTCTTCCAAACAACCCGTACTTTTAGTGAGAGGCTAAATATAATGAGCTGAAGAAGGGGTTGTATCTATACATTAAACAATAATAATAAATAATTACCTAAAGTGAAAAAGTCTTGACAACCATTGAATAATAAATTCATACTTCTAATTACAATTGCGTTGTTACCATTCGGCATATTAGGCGTAAACATTATACGTGGAAAATTATTATCTATTAATCATCTCTTAGACGACATTGTCTTTGAAACAATTAAAGCGATATTGCTCATGTACAGTCAGCGGCATAAATATCTTTACAAAATCAAAATTTCAAATCGCCTATATACGCGTTAAGTAAAACTGAAACATTTTTTTTCTTCGTTTGAAGTAAAGTAAATGTCTTTTATTTTATTTTTGTGAAGAGAAAAAAAAGATTAGTAAGAACACAAAAGTGTGTAGACAATTTGAAGTTTTGAATTTGTGCATCTACTTATGCTGCTGACTGTACAAATGTACAATTAAGAATATTGCATTCTCGTTTTACGCGCAATGTGTATAGAAGGATTTATATTTAGCCTTCAAATCTTACTTCAAATAGGTCTAGGCTAAAAAGCAGATAGATCACCTGATTTTAATGATCACCATTACCCATTAACACCCACAAAGATGTATTCGAGATGCGTTTTACATTTTTAGGAAGGAAAATTGGGAATTACCAAGACAGAGGTAGTATAGGGTGATGAATCTACAGCAAAAAATGTTATTTTGGCAAATAAATAATTGGATTTTAGTTTTGGTATTGTTTTATTACTATGAAATATTGGACTACATAGTCCTTACCATGGTCCCTGTCAATAAAGTCAACAGTGGCATAAAGCATTCAATACTCATTACTTCCCACGTTAATTTATTTATCTATGAAAGTTATTTTGGTTTAAGAACAAACTGCTCAAACGATTTTGATAAAAATTCTATGTGACCAAACTGGAAGTATATTCTTTGTAATGAAAGAAGATTTTTCCAAATCGGTCAATAAATGACGGAGTTCTGAGGTAACAAACATAAAAAAAACATACACGTCGATTTGTGAAACTCCTTCTTTTTTTGAGGTTGGTTATATATTATGGATCAGCTATTAGCAACCTATTGGTTAATTTATTTATTTATTTATAGGATCATCAACGTAATGTACATTGGCACAATCAAAAACATTAAAATATATATTATTAAGGCTAAATGTCATTACAAATTATAGATGATCACAGCATGCAAAGTTATGAACAACTCAAAAAGTATAATAAAATTTACTAGATATTCACGAATCAGAGTAATTAAGTCTCGCGGAGATTTGTTTAAAAAAAAGTAAGGACCAATGCTTCCATAACCTTGTCCGGTAATCTCATGCGATATAATAAAAATGACGGTCGTGTTATGTTGTCATTTTTGCGTCGAATAATACATCAAATAGAAGAGCTGTTTTTGCGCTTTTATGAAAACCTGTAACAAATGATAAATAAATTTAAACTAGTGGTCGTCCAGTGGTCAAAATTCGACTGTCAAAGGACATGTCCAAAAACGGGCCTGAAATTCTAAACAAGACAATTTATATATATTTGGATAGAACTCCTGAAAACTAACCTTTTGCAATAAATCGTTTAATTTTAAAGACCTCCGATTTTGAGATTTACGTAATTTTGTTTGGCTTGAAAACTACACTTTATATGAACATTTTTAAAATAGTTGGTTATGAATGGAGGGGTCTAAAAATATTTTTTTATTGGATTTAAGTTCCATATTTTGCCCTTTTAATATGCCTAAAGTTTGAGCCTTGTTAGATTTTGAGGCCCAGCACTCATACAAAAAGCGGACATCTCCTTTAATATATTTGTAACATGTATAATGTATACTACTCAAAACAAAATAAGGGCCACCCTGTATTGTTCTGGGGTTGCAAAAGTATAACAATAATTAAAAACACATAGATTTAATTAAAAAATTAAGATTTAATATAAAATTAACAAGTGTTTAATTAATTAAACGAAAACATAAATAAATATTGGCCACAAAATACCTTTTTCCAAAAATCGACCATAAGTAAATAAACTTATCATGAGCATTCTCTTATGATCCTCCTCTATTTTAAACACCAGATTAAAACCGTAAAGGCATGCTCTCAATCTGATAACGAACTGTTATTTAGAGAATCGATTTGCAGTTTGCTTTAAGCACAACTATGTTGTGTACGGGTTGATTCGTCTGTAGAAGGATTCTATTCAGTAGTTCCTACATGTGTCCCGTTGGATTTAGGTCTGGAATATTCGCAGGCTACGGCAATACTTGTATAACGCCTTGGTGTAGAGCAACTCTGATACTTCTAACATCATGTGCTTGAGTCGTGTCTTGCCTCAGCTTAAGTCCTACACTTACTTGCTATGCAAATGGCACCACAAGGAGTCTTGTGACCGCCTCAATGTACCTTAGAGCTGTTATTGTACCCTCGTTAAAATTACAAGTTCGGTTCTGTCCGATAAGCTAATGCCTCCCACACCATTACATTGGGTCTTCCAAGTCTGTCTGTGTTTTATTTTGTCACATTTCTTTTAATGTATAGACACACCGATTCTACTGCTTTATTATATGTATATGTAGATTATAGATGTAATATTTTCATGTATTTTGTAACCAATTGGGAGTGTATAATATATACGTAATATATACATGGCAACGAGATAACAGGAGATAACACTGGGTTAATACATAGTTAGTTGTTATCATGGATTTTAATAATGATAATGATTTATTTCGTTCACGCTTATATGTACTGTAAATAACATAATAATTATCAGTGATACTCTAGGCATACATTTCTTTGGGTTATATTTGCGGAAATTATATCCCCATGAATAGTTTTTACGTGATAAATTTAAGTATTCTATTTTAATTATGTATTGTTCAAGCCAAATGCTATGGTAAGACAATAAAAATCATTAATCCTGGCTAGTAATTATTAAAACAAAGACTTAACAACTTCTACAACGTAATCTGGAATTAAACAGAATAAATTAAATTAATTAATAATACACAAATATAAACAAAAAAACGTATAAAAATGTGGGAAATTCTATTGTAAATATAAATAAAAAAAAGGACAAGTGTGAGTTGGACTCGCGTACCGAGGGTTCCGAACAAACTTGTAGGTAAGGTTTCTAATTCAATAGTTCGCCAAAATTAATTAACATATGAATCAAATTTAAAAAGTTTATAATTTCGCTTTTTTTTCTATTAGTATTATACGTACATAATTATAGATTATTATTATAGATTATTTAAGACCTTTCTTACAGCACACGTAAAGGAAAAAATCAAGAAAGTTGAAATTTGGCAAGCAAGAGCTTCTTGCCATATTTCATGATTCTAGGTCAACGGGAAGTACCCATAGGTTTTTATTCCCTTGCGAAATCACAAAATATGCGACATAAACGGTCATATCTTTTGACCGCGTTGACTTACAAGTTTCATTTTTTCACGGCTGAAAGAAACCGTAGACCCGAATATTTAATATAAATTTCAACTAGATAGGCGTTTTTGTGGGTTAGTTTGCAGTCTTTACAATCGAGAAGCTTTTGGGAAAAAGACTGTTGTTCTAACTTCTATTACTAGGGTAATAACCATAGAGGTAGGCCTCTATTCTGGTTATCTACAGCTTGTAAATTTATCGGACCCCGCCAAGCCATAGGACTTGAAATATTACCGGAAAAGTGTTTGATGAGCCAACTCGAGGCATCTCTCGATAAGAACATGCTCACTGTTGGTAGTTTGGTCAATATTCTGGAAATGGTATTACATACCGAGGCTACTACTACTTACTATGTATACAATCTAGATTTTATCTATCTAATACGCAGTGACGGTCTTAAATAATAAATGGGCGGCAGATGTTTGCTACACCTTTATACCGGACTAGGTGTTGCTCGCGGCTTCGCCCGCATTAGAAGCCCATGCCACTACAAAGTACCTAATACACAATACGACGCCAGAGCCATCTACTTAAAGAATCAGATTCAAAATATCCATTATTTCCCATAGGAGCAAATTACCGGGATAAAAAGAAGCCTATGTGTTAATCCAGGACATGATCTACCCGTGTGCCAAATTTCATCCAAATCCGTTTAGTTGTTTCTGCGTTTACTTCAAACAAACATACAAACATCCAAATATTTTCACAAACTTTCGCATTTTTTTTATTTATTTTTTATGGCATTGAATGACAAGACGAGCATGCCGTTCGCCTGATGGTAAGCGATACGAACACTCATAAACAGTAGCAACACCATCCAACACCTTGACTTACAAAGCACTGTGTGGCATTTCTCTGCGCTCGTCATCGCGAGACATGAGATGTTAAGTCTTATTATGTCCAGTAGTTACACTGGCTACAATGTCCTTCAAACCGAAACACAACAGTGCATGTATAGTGTATACTGCTACTTGGCGGTAGAAATAGACATTGCCGTGGTACCCACCCAGACGGACTCTTACATATGAGAGACCTACCACCAGTAATATCACCATTTTTAATATTAGTAAGATAAGATTACCGAGGGAGGGTGAGGTTTGTTCCTTGTGTCCTTGCATGCACGAGGCTCGCCGAAGTTCAGGCCCCGAGGCCGTATCCAAGATGTCTTTCTACAATGGTTAAAGCTAATAGAAAACATAAAACAATGTATGGGAATGACATATCCTATCAATAGACTTATCATTCGCATACGTGAGCATTAAAGATTGTAAAAAAGGCATCTTAACTACGGCCCCTGGGAGGTTGCCCCGTTCGCTACCACTTAAAGCCGCCACTGCTACTACGCATGATTACCATCATCTTCTCGTCATTGTAATAAGTAATAACCGTACCCCTTAGAATCATTACAGAATTATTTATCATTCCAGAGGATTTGTTTAAGCTCGGCCGTGAACTGTGCATGAAGTACGGCAAGCTAAGCAAGATCACCGGCTTCCACTTCAGAGGGGTCAACGTATACTCTCCCGAAGATGCCGAAGTAAGTACCCAAAACCGTGATATGGCTATTGGCTATGTTTGACAACTACAAGGCGTCGTGGACTAAATTATGTGAGGTACAACGGCAATTGACTTAGCTGAGTGAGTTCCAATGTGTTTCAACCTCATTCTTGGTTCAATGTGCGTTTTAGGTGTTGATGTCATCATCATTTAAACAAAATCATTATCATTCACAACCTATACGATCCCAGTTTTCAAAGGCCTGTTTTATACTTTTTCACATATCTGGATGCGGCTGGCTCGAAAGCGTGAAAAGTGACATGGTATAAACGAGATCTTTGACATACACATATTAACATAAACACAATAAAAAAAATATATTTCGGTTTTTAGTGGTTTTTGAAGTCGGTAAATTTTTGTTGTTGAAAAGTTTTTTTTTTTATTCTAGTAAAAAAATACCTGCTTAGTAGTTTTATCGCACACGCGGTACAACTATCGCGCTGAGGTAGTATACCTCTGCCTACCCCTGAAAACAGAAAAGGCGTGATGTTATGTATATATAATATATGAAATAGAGCCAACAAAACCCAACACAAAAACACCACTGAAAAAGTAACAAGCAAAAAAAAAACCAAATCTGTTAATAAATGCCTGAGTACTCAGTACAGGAACAAACGAACTCCTCCTTTTTTGGAAGTCCGTTAATTTTTTTTTTCAAAAATAAAAAATAATCCACAGGAAATTTAATTATGACCGAATTTGTCTTTTCCGAAAACAACTTCAATTATCTAACCCAATCTGAAATTTTATATCTGCTAAAAAACATAATTTTATTGTCAATTACAAAGGTATTTTAATTTTCCAGTTTTATAAAGCCTTTTACGTAATATATTTTTTACACCATTATACCTATTATGGACTTAAATATAACAAACCTGTTATCTTTAGGGGCACACTAGTGTTTGAATTTTATTTTTAGTCGGCTTATACATGAATGTGACAAATAGCGTTTATCAGTAAACAAAATCCGCCCTTAATGGTATTAAAATATTGGAAAATACATTTCACTTTTTTATTTTCAGATAATATTGTCTTCACCGCGTTATAATGAAAAAACTTTAACATACTCATTCTTGGAGCCTTGGCTAGGCGATGGATTGTTACTCAGTAAGGGTATGTATTTTATACCTATATACCTATTAGAAATTAGATTATTCAGTTTACAAAATGTCTTTAAAATATAATGAATGTGACACTCTTTGATTAATTATAATTATACCTAGATAGAGTGACGCGCTGCAATGAAACTAAAACAAACAGGCCAATTTTTCTTAAGCTAGTATGCGTGACAGCTGTGTCATACGCTATCGCTGCACCATTCTGCGTATCCTTGTGTGCGCGCATAATGATACCAGTTATTACATGGTTTCTATTCAGATGGGGAGAAAATGATATCCATGAAAAACAACAAAAAATAATTCAGTCGAACTCATTTAGTGGGCAACAATTCGCCTTTATTTTTTTCGACGCGTTTGAAACGTTCAGTGTCTATCTAGGTATATAATTAATAAAAGGTGACACTTTATAAAGATGTTTGGAAATTGAAGATAAACGGATATGGATATTAAAAAAAACAATAAACAGATCACTTTTATGCAGAGAAAATAGTGGGACTTTTATTATGCGATCAGACGTTCAACCGTGAAGAGGAGCCATCAAAGCTAAAGCAATAATATTAGGTATTATTATTAAATAGGTAATTATAGATATCTTTTTCATAGCACGTGCAATACATTATAAACATTTACCTAAATTTCGTTTAAATTAGGTGAAAAATGGCACGATCGGAGGAAAATGCTGACGCCTGCTTTCCACTTCAACATTCTGAAGAAATTCACAAAAGTTTTCTCCGAAGAGACGGAGGAATTTCTGAACTTGGTTAAAGAGGAAACGAAAAAGGACAAAACAGAGATTATGCCGTTGATTATGAAATCGACGATCAGGATCATGTGCGGTGAGTTTTTAAAGCAATTGGTTTTTACAACCCAATATTAATGCAGCGACCACACAGATCTTAAAATTATAAAATGACGTACGTTATTGGATATAGATCGTCACCCTAATACGTTATACTTTAGTGCCCATTAATAAATATCTTTAAAATCCTTTAATCCGATGCAAAAGAATGCCCGCGATCAGCTGCTAAATACAAAAATAAAAAAAACGGTAGCCGCTAAGATAAACTTTACCCAATTAATGTGTCCCTCATATTTTCCAGAAACTTCCATGGGTACCTGCATGCAGGAAGACATTCATACAGTATTAAAAAAATACTTGAAAGCCATCAGTGTGCTGGGAGAATGCGTTGTGTATCGATTCTCCAGGACCTGGCTTTACACCAATTTTAGCTTCTTCTTCAGTAAAGTAGCTAGAATTCAGAAACGAGCCGTCAAAGACCTGCACAGTTTCACCAAGCAGATTATCCAAGAGAGAAGAAGGTATAGAAAACAGGAAATGATAGTTAACAATAACGATGATGATGAAGTGTACGGCAAGAAGAATCGGATGGCGATGCTGGATCTGCTGCTGGAGCAGGAGAAGCTGGGGAACATCGACGAGGACGGCATCCGGGAGGAGGTCGACACATTTATGTTTGAGGTATTGGAAAATATTTTCCCTTAATCAGAGAGCTAGGCATAGAATTCCCTATAAGCTTCATATTTTACCATGCCACATAAGAACATGCGGCTATGAATTCACAGTATAGCTGCAGTGGGAAATAAGCTTCGTATATTCCTTTTTTTTTGTCCCTACCATCTTTTATCCGATTGAATATATATAACTATAATAATATTGAGGGGTGAAAGGAAGGCTATTTGGCTTCAGCGATTTTTTTTTGGGATACTAAGTTATAATACATTTTTTTTTTAATAAAAAAAAATGTCGCTTAAAACAAATAGCCTTTCACCCCTTGATATCGAGGATATCGTCATTTTTTATATACATAAGTACTTGTATACAACCATTTAAACAAAATGTATAATATAAAGGCAAGTGCCGTGAAAGGCATTATGCCCGAATTTTAAGGTCAAAGGAAATCTGAGTACTATTTTCCAGGAACAATCATTTTCAAGGACGGTACCACAGTACCATAGATAATATTACCGTGACGGTACGGTTGTTAAAATTATTACACTGCCAATTCAGATTATGTAAAAATAATTGTGATATGTATATTTTTTGTGGGAATAAATTGACGGATGGACGGATGCGACATAACAATTTTTTTACCATTATAATATTTTTAATGGGCGCTGTGCAAAAAAGTGGCATTGAGTTATCCATATTTCTTTGTCATATAAATTATAATTAGTAGGTAATTATCATGGAATTATTATGCATTACGTCCATAGTAATTACAATAAAACAGGCAGTGACAGTTTATTTATCTCAGTAGCCTAATTAAAGAAAAATTGAAAACTTATTAAGGGCCTGTTTCACTGGCTTAAAGTACATTTTATTTGACAGTTATTGTATTAAACAGCTAATGTTGATAGTACGCATTTTATTACTATGAATTTTGGAGCATAGATTACAGTGTGAATTTTGTATTTAGTTGGCTTATACATTTATGTGACGAGTAGCATTTATCAGCAAGCGATGAAATCAGGCCTATGTAGTTCAGCTATTTTATAAGGAAAGGTATAGATTTTCTAGAGCTACCATAAAAATAATGATTCCTTACGTTTACGCGAAATGTTAGACATTGAAATTAAACTACTATAACGGATTTTATCGCGGTTTTTTATTTTATTTTTCTCCTGACGCGACGTTTCGAAGGCTTTGCAGCATTTCGTGGAAACGGGGCGGACTGAGGTGTTGGTGGTACGAAAAGTCAGTGTTACAAATCTACCTTCAATTTACAATTATACAATTTATAATAAAAATAAAATAAAAAACCGCGATCAAATCCGTTATAGTAGTTTAATTTCACCGCCATAAAATCTTAAAAATACTTTCTTTTCTACACATTAGGTACATAAAACAAAACTTTTCTCTTATGCTTAACTATTATTGCTATGCATGTCTGGTGTATTTTTACCCGACTACTTCTATTTTATATTTTTATTATTATCAAGATTGTGATTGGTTAATGGTCAGTGACCGCTGCGTGTGAAAATTAAATATCTCTACGCGCTATCTGTTGTTTAACTATAATTCATCTGGACGTACAATTAACTTTATGATACTATCGCAGCAGAACTAATGGTAAGCTAACTTGTCCCCAGGGCCATGACACCACCTCGATGCTGCTCACTTTTATGATCATGAGGATTGCTAATGAACAGCACGTGCAGGTCAGTCTTCCTACGCATGCTTTATGTATTCACCTAACTATGTCATAAGTTTCTTTTGATATTAGCATCTAACACTTGTTTATTGGTATTGTACTTTCATAACCTAAATACGTAAAAATTATCTTCTAGCATTGTTTCAGAGTTATTATCACTCATGTTATAATTTCGAGAATAGGTATATGTTTTTTTTAATAAAAAATAAGGTAGTATACACTTTTCACAACAGATTACCAGGCGCTTTTATAGCGGACAGTCAATGTGAATGTATGTAGTTGTACCTCATAATAAATATTATCTTTTATATTATGTTTTCGGTCACCTTTATTGTTATTTTTAGAGTCCATTATAACCGTCGTATGCGCAACATGTGTTCTTTTGGTCGTTATCTTTCTCTAAGGCCCCGTTTTTTCAACTGTAGTTATCTTTTTGTCAGGGTCTTATTAAGCTGCGCCGTGTGCCACCATTGTGGCAACTGCCCAGAGGACAAGGCCCAACATACGCTCGAGGAATGCCCAGCCTGGGAAGAAGAACGCAGCGTTCTCAGACCAGTCATTGGTAGAGACCTCTCTCTGCCGACCGTAGTAGCTGCTATGATCGGTAGACGGAGGGCATGGCGTGCGGTAGAATCCTTCTGCGAGCGTGTCATGTCGCAGAAGGAAAGCGCAGATCGCGATCGGGAACGAACCGATCCCGCCCGCCGCCTAACGAGAAGGAGGAGGCGCCGGGCTGAAGATTGACCTACGCCCCCCCTCGCCCCCGCCCTGTGGTATGGGGGCATTTAAAGAATTCCACCATGGTATTCCCTGCCTGTCGTAAGAGGCGACTAAAAGGGAGCTAGTGGGAGTTGCAGCTGCGCAGCGGGGAATGCGCAGTCTCAAGTTGACGGCAGCACGGAATCATCGTGCTGCCATTAAAGAAGGGGACATCTGAGTCCAAAGAGGCGAGCCGCGAAGCGGTATAGCGCGGTGACGGGTCCGGCGAATTCGGATGCATTCACGACCCCCCGGAACCGTCCCACATGCGCAGAAGCGGGCCACCGCGGGTTTTAGTCGGTATGCCGGCATAATTTGAGGGACCCGTTCCAGAGGTCATTTAGATGGCATCTGGGTCGGAACGCCGGTGAGTCCGACATAACTATTCTTCCCCTCCCCAGGCTCAAGATAAGTATCCATAAGACGGATTTTTCCTGCGGGACAAAAAAAAAAAAAAAAGGGTCTTATTAAGCTGGACGCGCTCGCAGCACCTGGAGCACTCGCAGCTCTGCGAGCGCGTCCAGCTTAATAACACCGATGATTACCCTAACTACAGTTGAAAAACCTGGTCTTAATCTACTTTACTCATTGACCAACCTTTGGTCTATTATATTGATACGTTTAATAATGGCATCCATCAAATTTATCTTGCCATATTATGTCGGTATGATTGTTTGCTTCATTTAACCAAGATCCTTGTGGCAGCCTCGAGGGATACCACAAACGACAACAATTTAATATCGACATCTTCTTATGAAATACACTACTCTTTTTGATTGTTTTATTTTACAGAACTTAATATACGAGGAAATGCAGCGGATTTTTGGTGATTCTCGTCGGAGTCCCTCGATGGAGGATCTCAGCGAGATGAAGTATTTAGAATGTTGTATAAAGGAGGCTTTGAGGTTGTACCCGAGCGTGCCTTTCATGTCGCGGATGCTTAATGAAGAAGTCACTTTAAGTGAGTGAATATATAGTTTATAGTATTTCCGATCCAAATGGGATGTACTGTATAGAACACATGTTAAGGAAACCATATCATTGAACCAGTATTCTTGAATAGTAAATAATAATATTTTTGTTATTACTGCAGCTGATGGTCAGCGGATTGGGATCCAGATCGTGTTGACTTACGGGAGACGATCCCTCACCAATCGATACAATTATGCCGACCTGTTTGAATCCAGACATACACAGGCTGATTCCGGAAGGCGACACACTTACGTGGGCTACAGTGGCAGGCTTTACACCTAGTGTACGGTGGTCGCTGTCCGGGGGAATATGGATGCCCTACCACCAGCAAATGGAGAGCCCTCATTATACTTGATTCTCTCAACTTCTATTCGTTTACATTTAGTGTATTGAATCGAAAGATTCAAGACCATAGGTCCGTGAGGATTTGGATTTGATACATGTGGTATACCATCGCTGATCTCTCTAAACCAAGAATAAAATGATAACTGTGAAATTGTAACGATAAACAGTAATCAATTTTACTCCTTACAGGTGGATACGTAGTCCCAGCAGGAACGCAATGCAATATCCACGTATTCGACATCCACCGCCTGGAGGAGATCTACCCAGAACCTGAGAAGTTCATTCCAGAAAGATTCCTCGCAGAAAACAGCACCCGACATCCGTATGCCTACATACCTTTTAGCGCAGGACAGAGAAACTGTATAGGTAAATATTGAATTTTTGGGACGACGTTTGTTAACGCGGCTTGGTGTAGGTGTGATTCGGGGGAAAACATATCGTAGCAAGTCGGATATAAAAAGATTTGATTACTTATTTTACATCATTTGCATTGAAAATATGATTATACAAACACACGAATTGAGAAACTCCTCCTTTTTTGGTAGTAGGTTAAAAATAAAAAAGTTCATGACATTTTTTATTTCAAATTACATTCGAAGTTAAAAAATATAACGCATTATATATTTTTCATTAAAATTTATTTTTTCATCATAATATTACATGCATTAGACATATTATAGCAAATGTGTATTACACTAAATAAAAAAAAAACTATACATTCAGAATATATTTTTTCAGGTCAGAGATTTGCTATGCTGGAAATAAAGACAATGATGTCCGGATTGATAAGAAGGTTCCACCTGCAGCAAGTGACCAAGCACGAAGACCTGACATTTTTAGGTGACTTAGTGCTGCGACCGAGAGATCCAATCTACGTGCGTTTCCGGGAGAGGAAGTTGTAACAAATAGTTCACTGTATTTGACACTGCGTTTTTCCTTATCTTCTAATAAACCAAAATTACTACTTATATTAGTTTTTATACAACTGTACAACAACACAAGGCGTACCCAGTTTTCAATTCGGGAGAGGGGAGAGGGTGTAAAATCTCAAGTTGTAGTTGAGGGGGAGAGGCAAAGTAAACATGACAAATAGGTAATCTCAATAATTTGACAAATTACATAAAAATGTTGAATCTAGAGGAAGGTGGGAGTGCCTAGTGCTTACGCCGATGACCTCCCCAATGATAAGCCAGACGACTACCATAAACAGTACAGTCGTTACGTAAAGGTACAGTCTGTTACGTTAAGGTGTGGTAAAACATTTGTATTTCTTGATGTGAATTAAAGTAAATGTCTTAAGTTTTATTTTTGTAAAGAAAAAAAACACTTTGGTAATAAAATAAAAGTGTATAAGCGATTTAAAGTTTTGAATTTGTTCAGCTACTTATGTGGCTACTACTAGTACTGTGCTGTACTACACTACTTCACAACACCGCCCAAAATAATATTTTAGTGGCCCATGAAAGTGTTTCGCGGCCCGGGATCAGCCTGTATAATGTATATATTCGGTTTTAAACAGGCCAGTATCATTGTGTCGGTTAGCGAGAGAGGGGTAAATCATCTCGACAATCTACACTTTATACACGCGTTTTCTCTAAGTTCTAGTCTTTGATTAATTATATACCTACATAGACACTGAACGTTTCAAACGCGTCGAAAAAAATAGAGGCCAATTGTTCCCCGCTAAATGAGTTCGAGTGAATTATTTTTTGTTGTTTTTCATGGATATAATTATCTCCCCGTTTTAATATAAACCATGTAATAACTGGTATCATTATGCGCGCACACAAGGATACGCAGAATGATGCAGCGATAGCGTTTGACACAGCTGTCACGCATACTAGCTTAAGAAAAGTTGGCCTGTTTGTTTTAGTTTCATTGCAGCGCGTCACTCTATCTAGGTATATAATTAATCAAAGGTTCTAGTCTTTGAGTTAAGGTTCTAGTACGTTATGGAAAGATGAAATGTATCCAAACCTCAGTATACCCAATTTAATAGAAGCATTTTCATCACAGGGCTTCATCAGATCCGATTTGTGGATTAGTATTGAATTATCAATACATCTACAGCATTTTCAGTTTGTCGTAAATACCATCTATCAAGAATCAAGATTCACGAAAATAGCTGAGCTATCCCACGCAACGTATTATTGCACGCTTTATATTAGCTTTACTTGTATGTATGTTTGTATATTTGTAACCGACGCCTTTGGGCGGAATTTTGACCCACTTTAAACGGTCAGATTTTATTAAAACTTTGTAGATTTGTCGAGGACCGATGGCAATACACTAATTTGATAAGATTATGCCATTATTCAATTTGCAAAATTAGATTTTTGACAAATTATGTTTTTTTTATTTTTAGTGACATCTGTTGGACCGTAGTAGAATTACAACTAAACTAGCTACTCTTATGCGTAAAAAAATCCTACTTGTCACAAGATGGCGCTTTCGTTTTTAGTGACATCTGTTGGACAATAGTAGAACAGAACTAAAAAATCTAAAATAAATAATAGTTTAAAACAACTAAATAACACGCTTTATAGAAAATCCAACTATAAAATAGAAAATAAATTTGAATTAAGAATAGTGTAAATAAGAATAAAAAAAATTTATTGTACAAAAAAGCGTGGGGTGCATGGTGTCAATAGTTATAAATATTTTATTGACAGATAATATGAGTAGAAGAGAGTAGAAGTATTATATATCATTTTGATAATATCTTAAAAAGGCACCCAACGCCTTTTTTTACGATAAAATACATGTTTTTCTTATTTACACTATTTTTAATTCAAATTTATTTTCTATTTTTTAGTTGGATTTTCTATAAAGCGTGATTTTTAGTTGTTTTAATTTTATACATGCACCATAGAAATAATCAAGATAATATCACGCTGGTATTATGCAGGCCAGACATTCAGACTTGATAAAGGCCGTAGGAACCCTGGATCGCTTTTGTTAGGTTCGTCTGGAACAGTTACGGAAGGCACGGCCTATATTCCCCAGTGGACTTCACATGGCTGATTATGATGATAGTGCATGCCTGTAAAATAATAATGTGCTATACCTATGTCTTTCGCACATAGATGTTTTGTAGCCAATATTTTAAAGATTATAACTGCCGTTTCCTAAAATGTAGGGTGTCTAGGGTGGTATTGTCCCATAGGCGCGATTGCTTGTCACATTTATATGTCCGAGGGAAACTACGTGGTTGGCAAGCCGGGGAATTCTGATTACATTCGATTTACTGGGCCTCTTTGCCTTGAGACTGAAGCCTAGACGAAATCGTTTACTGATTTTCGCATGTAAAAAGTGCTTTTGAGAAACAATTATTCCCAAATCTTTGATTTATACATACCTATTTATTTACTGGTGGTAGGTCTCTCATATGTCAGAGTCCGTCTGGGTGGGTACCACCGCAATGTCTAATTCTACCGCCAAGCAGCAGTGTGCATGCACTGTTGTGTTTCGGTTTGAAGGACATTGTAGCCAGTGTAACTACAGGACATAGTGAGACTTAACATCTTATGTCTCAGGATGACGAGCGCAGTGGAATGCCACACTGTACTTTGTAACTCAAGGTGCTGGGTGGTGTTGCTACTGTTTATGGGTGGTCGTATCGCTTACCATCAGGCGAACGGCATGCTCGTCTCGTCATTCAATGCCATAAAAAAAAAAAAACCTATTCGGATTTTGATTTTATCCAATTGCAATAAAGGTAGTCCAATGTTTAATACTTTGTACTTCATTTATTATGTGATTAATTGTAGCCTACTATCTATGTTCGTACTTCGTGTACTTCTGGTTCCAAATAATCAAAGATTTACAAATACGCTTATGATAACGATATCTTTTGCGAAACTCAAACAGGTTTTGGTAAATATATTCTCCTACACAGCAATGACGTTACGGTTAAACACACAGATTCCTACGTTTTATTTTTTCAAAAAATATCAACCATTAGGCTTAAATATAAACAGGTGACGCAAACTATGACCGTGGACACTTCGTTATGGGATTTAGGGAGTGACTTATGAATAGTTAGTGAATTAGATAACTGGTGGTAGGTCTCTCATATGTAAGAGTCCGTCTGGGTGGGTACCACCGTAATGTCTATTTCTACCGCCAAACAGCTGTGTGCATGCATTGTTGTGTTTCGGCGTGAAGGACATTGTAGCCAGTGTAACTACTGGACATAATGAGACTTAACATCTTATGTCTCAGGATGACGAGCGCAGTGAAATGCCACACAGTAATTTGTAAGTCAAGGTGCTGTATGGTGTTTCTACTGTTTATGGGTGGTCGTATCGTTTACCAGGCGATCGGCATGCTCGCCTCGTCATTCAGTTAATTTTTTTTTAGTTTGCTTAGACACGGACTATTGTACGCGAGATAAAAAATAAATATTTATTTTATATCAGAAAGTTTTTTTAATTTTATCGCTCCAACAGCAAGATGCTACCTTATGAACGTTCTTCGTTTATCCGCCCGGATACGGACCACTGTACACAAGGTTTAAACCCCGCCATAGTGGCCCAATAAGTGTGTCGCGTTCCGGGATCAGCCTGGGTACATCCAGTTTCAACCAGGCCGGCATAATAGGGTAGTTTCCTATGTTTGATTTTGTAAATTATTTTATACTAGCTTTTGCCCGCGGCTCCGCCCGCGTGAATGAGTTTTTCCGGGATAAAAGTCCCGTTTTATATTTTCCTGGGATAAAAAGTAGCCTATGTGTTAATCCAGGACATAATTTACCCGTGTGCCAAATTTCATCGAAATCCGTGCAGTAGATTTTGCGTGAAAGAGTAACAAACATCCATACATCCAGACATCTATACTTACAAACTTTCGCGTTTATAATATTAGTAGGATGTAACAGAAAATAATACGAAAAACATTTTTTTCTGTGAAATCAGCATCAAAATTAGGTGAAAAATAAAGCAGTTATTCATATTTGCAATATTGTTGTGAGCAAAAGTGGGGACGTGGAGGATATCGTGCTGTCTCTTTCGCACGCACACAGCGTCATGGCCGGCGATTCTCGGTGACGTCACAGTGTAATATTACTGTTATTTGACAACTACCTCTTCCACCAAATTTCAAAGCTTTATAACTTACTAATTATTGCCCCAATTTTGAAAATTATTTTTCCATTATATTTTGGATGGCATACATTTTTGATAAATGTATAAAAAAGTCAACTGCCCTATTGTCTCGACTGGTGAAGGATAAACATCTCTTGTCAGTCAACACTCTATCTGGACACTCAACTTACCGTCAGGTACGGTGGTCACACGAACGTGCCTATTTAAAAGTTATCCACGTTGTTAGAAAAAAGTGTGTGTGTACTTATGTACACGCGTTAGAAGTTATACTTCTTTGGCGTAACAAGATAAAAATCTTTTTAAGTAACGCGCCAAAAGAAGTATAACCTCAATATCTTTCGCCTTATTCTACGTTCAAAATTCAAAACTAAAATGTTGACTATAGCTAACTTCAGGGTGTCGGTTTTTCGTTACGGTGTGCGCGCGCATCGTAAAAATTTACTCTCATAATTTTTCCCTAACGCGCCAAAAGAAGTATAACTTCAAAAAGCATAATTGTATAGACTGGCGAGCTATTGTAATCGTCTCTCTTCTGCGTATAAAAAAACACGGTGCATAGCCGTAGCATACTAATCAGCTATCAAAGTCAGCATACTACACAACCCATCCTCTATCCCTGTTCTCTGAAACTATATTATAACGTGTACCTATGCGAAAAATAGAAATGGATCAAAAAAATCGGATATTGATCATAAAAATTTATGAGAATGAATAAAATAATAGTTTAATAACTAGTCCATTATCTTGGGCCGTCCACCATATTGGATTCAAAATGACGTCAATTAGCTAACAATGCATTGTCACCCAAATAAACGTGTATACAAAATTTCAACACAATCGGTTGAGGGTAACTGCTTCAAAATTGGCTTGCAAGATTCCACCCGAATAAACATAGTTACATACATACATACATTGAAAGTTAAATAAAAGCTTGTAAAAAGGAGGTGTATTCAATATATTGACATGAAATCACATATAAAATAAATTACTGTTACAAAATCTTATCTACTTTTGAGGCGTTAATCCCTGTGGTTTCTTCCATGTTACAACGTATTTTTTGTAGCCGTCTTGCCGCGCAGAGTCGCTTTGTTGTGACTTTGTTTAGATTTCCTCTTATTACTAAAATAGGTATTTACAACTTATCGTAGAATCGGGCCAGTCGAGTGGCAAATTTCAACGTATCAAAGATTTATATTGAGATTTATGTGTGGATTACAACTATTTGCGTTTACAATGTTTTGTTCGTGTCTACTAACACAACTCCAAAGTCTGTCTTCTATTTTTGACGGAAACTATTTGTTAACTTCAATAAATATTTACATCGGGCATCGTTACTACATTATATATCTAATATAATATAATCTTAATCGCTTGTGCAGCAAAATTTCGTAGATCGTCTATATTTTGGGTGTTCGGATTACTACGGATTCTCTCTTGATTTTCTTCCTCCAAAATAACTGCAAAAAACGGAGAGGTACCTTTATTAACACCAAAATTAAAACTGGTAAGCGTATTTATCTCATATTCAAATTGATTTTTTTGTAATTACTGTTTTACTAGCGTTTGAAGGAAGCTTGTTTAGTGCTGCGCAGACGGATAATTAAAAACATTACTAAACGTTTGAAAATGACAGCTGCTGAAGTTATTAGTACAGTGTCCTACAGTAACAAGTTGACAGCGTTTGCGTTACACCTTAGCCAGTAGAAAAATGTCAATTATAATGACAAATGTGTGTGATCATTACGCTGACTTGTATACCTGGACCGTTTAACTATTTCTCATCCTTACTATTAGATATGTGAAAGACTTACTCGCAATGATCTTCTAAACTTAGTAGACATAAGACTGAAAAGAAGTGGGTTCAATACTGTGCTGAACCAGCTGTTGAAAAGCGTGAGGTTATAGCCGATCCGCCACCACTGTAACAAAGGATAATTATAGCGCAGAAGATCAAAAATATTTGCGCTGAGACTTATCATTAATAAGGCTAAGGCCTTAGCCCTCTCAGTAGTAGAGGAGGGCCGTGCTCAGCAGTGGGCAGTATATAATAGAGGGCTGGTATTGTTGTTTGTATTGTTATCAATAATAATCAGTGATTATCCTTATCAATATAAACATCGATGGTATATACGTGTACACATTTATGATCGCCAAGCTCTGGTAGCAGTATGTATATGGATTGTTCAGGATCCACTACAGAAGGTTGAGACGAAAGAGTTGGCCGGCGTAAAAACGAAACCATACCGTTTCTTTAACTAATTAGTTTATTATAAAAAGTGCACTCAGCCCGCTTGGGTAATATTAAACTTATTTGTTGATTATAATTTTAATTTAATTTTATTACATTACAGTATTAAGGACCGACTTCACCACTTGCTGATACTTTACTACTATGCTATAGTTCTGCCGACTCAGAACTTTGTAAAAAAAAGTATTTATATCGCATTGCACTGCTAACATCGGCTTAATTTACACCTTAGGCATAATTATTCCAGTGAGTGTTGATTTCAGATTTAATGGCGATAGCATCAGTGAAATCACAGTTTCCGTATTTTATAATACAATGCTTTTTGAATCACAGATAATATCAGTCTATGAACATTGACCACCTGACACCTCACTCCACTTTAGAAACGTCTGGTGAGCTCAACATTATTAACTCTTACTAAATTTAGCTTTAGCTTCAATATCTTGCAAGCATGAACACAAGCTTGTGCATCACTGCTTAGCTGCAGAAATAAAGCGGTAGTACCTACCCACCCTGAAGGAATCTCCTTAAGAGAGTCCTACCACCTATTTGTAAAAAATATATATTGTTATACGTACCATCGTCATATTGATAATCTCCGTTATGTCACAGATGAACAACGTCATTCTTAAAGCGAAGAAGGGCAGCCAGGAGATCAGGAATGCCAGCGTTAAAGCTACTGAACATGCAAATTTTATTCAAATTAAATCTAAGTATTAAAGTACCTACTCAAATCTATATATTCGAAGAAAGCGGAACTCTATTTGGGCATCGAACGGATTGCCGAGGTAAAAAAAAATATATAGATACAGAAAAACATCTCAATAGAAAGTTAATGTCAGGAAACTAACTCATTGTAAGACCTATATAATATGTGTGAAACGCAAAGAAGCAATTTTGTGCTAAGTCCACATTTAAAAACTGATGAATGCAAGCCGATGATTAGTACCTACATGATAGTCATTTTGATCTTGGCGCATCAAAACGAAACAGTAGTCTGAAAAGAACCGCTGTATCGCTGGACTGTTTCGTTGATCTAGTCTTTATGTGACCGAAACGGTTAACAATCGTTAAAGAATTTTTTTAAGAATTATTATTGCACCTTAAATATTCACTTTAATTTGCCTTTGGTTTCTTATTTTTAACCTCCGACAGAAAAAGAGGGGTGTTATAGGTTTAGGGTGTGTATCTGTATGTCTGTCTGTGGCATGTAGCCCTCAAACGAATAGACCAATTTTGACGCGTTTATTTTTGTTGTTTGAAAGCTGATGTGATCGAGATGGTTGGTTCTTTGCTATAATTTATGGAGATCTGTTCAGGCGTTTGAAGATTATCAGCTCTTTTATAACTTAAAAAGTACGATTGATTTTAAATTTGGTGTACTGTTACTTCGGCAATATTTTTAAACATGAGCTGCAGCATCAAGTAGTCTGCGGGATACCTAACTCCTTAGCAACTTATAGCAGATATAGCGTGTTTGGGCTCATAAGGATGGTCTCTACGAGTAGATGTTAGATAGTTGATTATCAAGGTCCCATGATGGAGAATAAAGTAATTTAAAAAGTATTATTAATGATGATTTATTCTGAAACTGTTTTGTTTTACTCACCATAATATTGACAAAATAAATAATATTTCTCTCATTACTCGGTACTGCATTTATATTTATTCAAGTTTTGTGATTTATTCATTCATTACAAACTTACCAATAAGCTTATTCACTTTCCTTCTGTTGTAGCCTTGATTGAAAACTTTATCGTGTGGTCGCTGCCTCTGCGAAGCTCGCAGCTCCCACGCGATCATCGTATACATAAAAGTCATGATACTTAAGGGTAAAATAAACGTTAGAACCGCCATAACACCATTTACTATTCTCGCGTAAGGCGTCGGCACCATGAAACACATCGAGTACTTCGGCGTAGTCAACAGCTCCGACGTCCACAGCTCCGGCACTGTCTCCAAGATCATTATGATCCATATCAGCACAATTATCTTCGTCACCCTCCGCCACACCGACTTCGTCTTCAACAGTAGAGGATAACAGATCGCCACATACCGCTCTATGGCCAGCGCGGTCAGAATTAATATACTATTATTCCAAAGAGCTATTACCACTATAAAATGAGTTTTGCACGCCACCCTTCCTAAATTATAATAGAGAAGCGTTTTTGAAGGAACTGAGATCTCGTTCACATCCAAGATTATGGCAAAGGAGACAATAAAATCCGATATTGCCAAATTGAACAGATAAAAGTTTGTAGCCGTATGCATGCTTCTGTCGTAGTAAATAACGAGACAGGTTATGCCGTTTCCAATGATGCTGGCGAAGAATATAATATACATAGAAAAAATCAGCACACCGCGAGCAACGTCCGACTCTTCAGTAATTATCCTCTCAATAAAAACCATCCACATTTTTAATTCAGTTTGGTTAAAATTCTCTATGGCGTTAAACATTTTTGCGAATTAAGACCCCGTGTGCACTGGCGTTGAGATTTGGCAAACATCACACACGTACTGTTCCACGTAAGTTTCCTAGCTATAGTTCACGAGGCGTGTTTGCTGGAAGCACACATTACGTTTTAATCGATAAGCTGTTTAATTATCAGAGTGTTTCCGCGGATGTTCTGAAAGTACTAATTGTTTAATAATAGCTAAGTAAATATCTTGTGTAACCAATGCCATTATAATGTCAATTACACACGAAATTAGACATATTACATTTTATGCAATGCAATCAGCCTGTATCATATACTGCCCACTGCTGAGCACAGGCCTTAGTCCACCACGCTGGCCTAGTGCGGGTTGGCAGACTTAACATATCCTCGACATTCTTATGGAAAATTCTCAGGTATGTAGGTTTCCTCACGATGTTTTCCTTCACCGTTAAAGCGAACGATAATTGATAAACAATACACACGTAACTTCGAAAAGTCAGAGGTGTGCACCTTGGGTTTTGAACCTCCGGACATTGTCTCGGCAGACCGTTCCATTCCCAACAAGGCTATCGTCTACTTCCTCTTCGTCTTAAATTTTATAAGATCGTGTTATACCCTACTGGTTAAGTACTTTTTCTTTATTTTTGGCTTCTGAGTTAGCATTCTATTAATACTAAATGTGTGTGTTCATCAACACAAATATTTCAATAATCGTCTTAGCATACAGCGTACGTACTCCGTGACTCATTCCCTGTGTTCTTGGGATCAATTCATAAGTAAATAAACTGAATTCTTCAGAATAAGAAATATTAGGGCAGTAATAAAATATATGTTTTTACTCATCTTTGACGATGGCTGTGTACCTCATTGATGTATTAGGGTTTTTAATACATCAATGGTGTACCTATACATTTAGGAGCGGAAGCAATTGCCTAATGAGGAAAAGCATTCACATTAATAAAAATAATTGACCTCACCCATGAAATATAAAACCATAAGGTATAATGTCGTAGTTATCAATGTGTTATGCATTTATTGGGAGCAATTATAATATTATTTTATTAAAAATATTTACTTTCTTAATGGAATACATACGATTGTTGTTAAAAATGCGAATACATGAAAAATTAAATTAATGATTATCTTCCTTCTGCGAGTGCATACAAATCTTACCTGTGATCTGTAAAATAGAGGCGACTGATGAATTACATCACGGTGTTTTCGGCCTGTCCCAAGAGAGAGCACTAGCACCCTACAGAGAGCTGTTGCATGACCTTCGGTGTATAATGTATACAATTTCTCTTGTACATTGTGTAACCTCGGGAAGCTGGACACGCACCATTTAATTTGGCCGGACACGCATTCAATAAGCCTATATCCGGCTTTATTCGAATGCCTTGCAACCCTAACGGTATGTATAGTAACTTAAGGTAAAACCGGATCATGGGGTAATGCCGTTTATGTAAAATAACTGTCAAATCCGACTAGATTTAGATGAACAACACAGCTTGAAGTGTCATTTTGTAATGTACCGCGATTGGAGTACCACTGATTTAGTTTTAGCTAGAGTTTAGCAGCATTCTTGAATCTTTTACTGGTGGTAGGTCTCTCATATGTAAGAGACCGTCTGGATGGGTACCACCGCAATGTCTATTTCTACCGCCAAGCAGCAGTGTGCATGCATTGTTGTGTTTCGGTTTGAAGGACATTGTAGCCAGTGGAACTACAGGACATAGTGAGACTTAACATCTTATGTCTCAGGATAACGAGCGCAGTGGAATGCCACACAGTACTTTGTAACTCAAGGTGCTGGATGGTGTTGTTACTGTTTATGGGTGGTCGTATCGCTTACCATAAGGCGAACGCCATGCTCGGCTCGTCATTCAATGCCATGATTCTTACCCCGTGATTTGGTCTTATGTCAATTCACCCATATTACATAGTATATTTTTTTGGGGTGAATCCGGTGCACTTTCACCATAGGCAGGCCTGGGTGTGCATATGGTGTGAGGACCTAGCGCACAAGAATTGCCTCGGGGAGGTACTGCCTTAGCTTTTTTTTTATAATTGCTGTTAAATGACGAGATGAGTATGCCGCCCATAAACAATAGCAACGCCACACATACCTTTGAATTACAAAATACTGCGTGGCACTTCACTGCGCTCGTCACTCTGCGACATAAGATGTTTCATAATGCTTAGTAATTACGCTGGCTACAATGTCCTCCAAACCGGAACAACAGTGCACGCACACTGCTGCTTGGCGGTATAGACATTGCGGTGTTACCTACCCAGGCGGCCCCTCGCATACGAGACACCTACCATAGGGTGTTAGTTGATAGTGTTAGGAATTTGATCCAACTAACGCCCGATGTTTCTATTCTCTCCGGTCAGGTTCACGCTCGGTTCACTGTTGCTGCATCGCGTTGAAGTACCTACCATAACTCATACAGCTGCTGTTTATAAAAATCCGTGTTACGATGCTTGCAGTACGCAGGTAATGTCATAAGAATGATTAATGCAAAGATATCGAAGGTTTCATTATTCTTCGTCCATTAGGCATCATTATAAAACTGTCCCTACGTATATTTTTATTGCAGAGAACCTTGAATGCCATGAAAAAATGGCGGCGCCTACATTTTATATGGACGCAATCTCACACAACCTTCACATTAGTAAACAATAGGTACGATTTCTTATGTTCATCAAAATTTAAGATATATATCAATTATCGTTCGCTTTAACGGTGAAGGAAACCATCGCGAGGAAACCTACATACCTGAGAATTCTCCATTGGTATATCGAGGGTAACTGAAGTCTGCCAACCCGCACTAGGCCCGCGTGGTGGACTAAGGCCTAATCCCTCTCAGTAGTAGAGGAGGTCCGTGCTCAGCAATACAATATAAGGTTGCTTGCAATGTATTGCATCAGGAACCGTAGCCAACCAATAAAGGGCATGCACTGTTGTGTTCCAGTTTGAAAAACATTATAGCCTGCGTAATAACTAGGCAATAGACTTAACTTCTTGTGTCTCGGGGTAGCGACGCATATATGGTGTTGCTGCTGTTTACGGGCGGTCGTTTCGCTACCATCAGGCGTCATGCTATTGCAATAAAAAAATAACAAACCTAAAATTTACAAATAGCAATAAAAAATAATGACTATTTAAAAAAAAATATCATTATTTATTTTCAGTAAGTGAATCAGAATGTAAGTACTTACTTTTCTTTTACTATAAATAAATTCGAAAACAAATTTAAATGACTGCCTCGGTGGTGTACCTAGTTGTATTACGGTACGATTGCAATGCCGAGTACTCGGGTTCAATCCCCGGGTCGGGCAAAGTGATATTGGATCTTTCTATTCAGTATCAGCCCAGAGTCTGGAATTTGGGCACGATATGGCGATAGGCTCGCTGTGAATACGCACGGCGAAAAGTGGGTGCATTAGTTGCGCCTCTGCCTACCCCTTCGGGGATAAAAGGCGTGAGTGTGTGTGTGAAAGTGAACATAATAAAATTATATACTAAAACCTTCTTTGAAAAATATACATTTGAATAACGAAAACCCCATCCAAATCGGATCAGTAGTTATTGAGAAAATCGCGGCCATACAAACTTACATGCATATAATACATACATACATACATATATACATACATACATACGGGTCGAATACAGAACCTCCTCTTTTGAATTCAGTTAAAAAACTTAAAAATTAACTCATAACTACATTATAAAACTTTTTAACAAAAAATAAAACCGACTTCAAAACCACTACAAACCAAAAATAATTTAACTTTATATTCGCTTAGTATATACGTATCTTTGGAGTCGGTGCCTAATTTTTTTACGCTTGGTAGCCAGTACATAATTATTGTTATGGTATATTTATTTATGTATTTAAATCTAGCTTAGCTACCAATTGAAATTAGTCACGGAATATAGGTAATCTTAATTTTTTCTCGGGTTTTAGTGTTTTTTAAGTTGTTGTTTATTTTGTAAATGTAGGCGAATGCACATTGTACACCGTTATTTTATTATTTTTTTGTGTTATGTCCAGTTTTACGTATTTGTACATGCCTGTCCAGGTATTCCCTAAATCCCTTCATTTGGATTTTATCTTATTTCAACGGTGATGTGCGTGCATTAGCTTATATAACTAATCTGACTTTGTACACAGCCCAAAAGTATTGGAAAAAAAAGAGAAAGAAACAATGAACAATTGATGACAAAAAAAGTAAGCCCGGAGTTTCTTTCTGCCTTTCTTCTTCGGGTCGTCATCGCTTAGGTAGCTAGTGAAAGGCTGGTAGGTTAGCTAGGCTAGGGCCTGTAGTGTCCTCACCGGTGAGGATCGCGACGCGTTCCTCCCATTATTTTAATAAAATGATCTCCTTTTTATATCCCCTTTCCTGCCAGCCCGAGCTGGTTTTTTGTTTTTGTTTATTTCTTATCATAGATTTACTCCCAATAAAAATGTCGGTAGTTATATAAGTCACCATTGGTATTTATAATAATTATTAATATAATCAATTTAATGTATCTTGACTTATCATAAGTGCAACTATGTTCGCCTACGTGATGAATAAAGTATTTTATTTTATTTATTTATTTTATTTTATTTTGAAGGCGGTAAACGTTTTGTTGAAAGGTTTTTATTTTTTGCTTTTATGTGTTAATCAGAAATATACCGCCTCGATGGCATAGTTGTATTGCGCACGCGGTACGACTATCGCGCTGAGGTGTTGCGCCTCCGGCTACCCCTGAAAAGGGGAAAAGGCGTCATATTATGCATATATATGTCAGGGTATTATACTGAGCAATACCACGTTATGACATTTATCTCTGGTATAGTTTTAATATCTCGAATGGCAACACTAATTCGGAAATTAGGTTGTCAATGTCAATGTGAGACGTGATATTTTTCTGTCAGTAGAACGCTTGATCGAGCGTAGTGTTTATGTTCTCTTTTTGCGATCGAGGCATAATTAGTTTCTCAAAGGGCGTTATAATACTACGGAAGCTTTCACTCGAGACGGCGACTGCGCCGGGTGTGCGCACTGATTGTAAATCACCATTATGGCGGATACCAACGAAGACGAGATTCTAAATCTGTCTGAATCTGCGACATATATGTATGTGTGTATGTATATAAATAATAGACCGGACGAAACCCAACGCAAAAGCCACCCTGAAAAAGTCACATGGAAGCAAAATTCGCAATTTCGTATTCTTGGACGACATAATTTTTCAAGTTATTTTAGTTTTAAAATCAAACTACTCAACCGATTTTGATAAATTCTTTGGGACCAATCTGGAAGTATACGATTTGTAATAAAAAAATAATTTTCCATATCGATCAATAAATGACGGAGTTCTGAGATTCTGAGGTAACAAACATAAAAAACATACACGTCGAATTGAGAACCTCCTCCTTTTTTTGAAATCGGTTAAAAATACACCTTATTTTTTTTATAATTGTTTTATTTTGATATTATGCTGTATATATTTTTTGATGTCCCAAAAGTACCTATTGTTAATTTTTTATGTGATAAATCTTCGACACCTTGGATACAAATAATTTCAACTGTTTATGATGCATTGGAAACCATGGACATATCATATAGTCCGGGCTGATACTGAGTAGAAAAACCCAAAATCACTGCCCGACCCGAGGGTCGAACCCAAGACATCATCACGGCAATTGTGCCGCGTACCTCCGTAATGCTACTTCGCCACCGAGACAGATTTTTTACATAAAACTTAAATAAATAGTAACAAGTAGTGGTTAGCCTGTACCCAGTTGAAATTCGACAGTCTTTAAACCATTTGTAACACATATTTAAATACGTAAATTTTATTTTTCTGCACTCTCTCAACTCACTCAACTGATCGGGATCTTTTAACTGAGGTCTTCTTGAGTTGTCGCGGTGAATATTATGCTGTACTTTGTTTGTTTGTTTTATTTTTAATGTATCACGTGTACCACCGTACTGTACCACTGTACCGGTGGTAGGTCTCTCATTATGTAAGAGGCCGTCTGGGTGGGTACCACCGCAATGTCTATTTCTACCGCCAAGCAACAGTGTGCATGCACTGTTGTGTTTCGGTTTGAAGGATATTGTAGCCAGTATAACTACTGGACATAATGAGACTGTAACATCTTATGTCTCAGGATGACGAGCGCAGTGGAATGCCACACAGTACTTTGTAAGTCAAGGTGCTGGATGGTGTTGCTACTGTTTATGGGTGGTCGTATCGCTTACCATCAGGCGAACGGCATGCTCGTCTCGTCATTCAATGCTACAAAAAAAAAACACGACAATAAATTATTCTCTCTTTCTTAAAAAAACACGCCAATTGCAACTTAGTCTGCGATAAGGGCAAATAAAAGTAGTAGGAAGTAGTTATACAGTCGCAGTGTTATTAGTTAAACATTTTGATTCAGGACTTTCCTATTACCATGGAAAGACATTTTTTCTATGAAGCACCACAATACCTTACGCTATGGTAAAATATCCACAAAATCTCTAACCTGTCGTAAATATACCCCTCAGAGCAGATTAAGGTTCACAAAAGTATCCATTCAAATACGTCTATACCACCTAAAGGAACCCCTTTAATGGCACATCATAGGATGCTAATATTTACGATACCACGCTAGCATTCAGACTGGTATACGAAATACTTAGCTTTCGTGACTCCTAGCGTACCGATGGTCATCATTCTGGACTGAACGAACGCGATTCGAATAAAGTGTTTTTGATGATCTATAGGTCCAAGACCGTACGTAACATACAAACGTGCCAATCCAGGAGTGAAAACTTTAGCGTAGGCTCATAGTCGATTAGACGCCGACCCCCATGCACAAAACAAAAAAATATCGGCTATAAATATTTTAATTTTTACAAAATAACAATAAATTATGCCTTATGAAATCTCTACGTTTACAAATTATGGCTGTTTATTATAAATCATGAAAACATAAATCTTCTCAGGAGTAGAGATGAAACATTTCATGTATTACCCAGTAATCCAATAATATATACGCACTGTAAGAACGAAGACACACCTATAGCTTTATTATTCTGGGACTTGTAGCTTCGGACATTTGGTTTCGATTTCAATTTATTCTACTTACCCTTTCACCCTGAATTCAAATCGAACCACGCATAGTCTGCCGTCACACAAATTTTTATAACAGGTTAAACTACGTAGTACTATTCAGTATTCTGTGGTTAAACTCCGCAGAGGCCAGCGCTGTGCCGCGCCACGCCGTTGCCACATGTACCGTGTCAAATGTGGGAGTGTGGGTTTACTCTAATAACTAAAATATTTGTAACACATCCTCGAATCACGCCGGCGGAGTGGCAAATTCCAATGAATAAAAATCTATATTCAGATTTATTGTTTGGCTTTCAACTATTCACGGAGTTGTCTAAGATAGATCGGTTGTTCACCGCATTTTCTTGTGGTTTAATTTGTTCCTTTTGACGAGAAACGTGATTTCAGGCTTCGTAACTATCGCAGATTTATCATTAATTATGTTCATCAGCTATCAACGTAGAATCTCCTATATTTGGGATGGTTGGTCTACGTTGGAGCCTCTCTTGATTTTTGTTCTCCAAAATAACTGTAACAATGACAAGTACAAAAACTATAATGGAGTAATTTCATTTAATGCTTGGCACGATAGCCTAGTTGAGAATGGAACGGTCCATCATAATCTACAGAGACGAATGTCCGCAGGTTCGAAACCCAAGACACAAACCCCTGAGCTTTCGAAGTAATGTGCGTATTGTTTATGAATTATCATGCGCTTACGGTGAAGGAAAACTGTGACATACATGAGAAAAAAAGCCTATGTTTGTGATGTCTGCCAGCCCGCGCTAGGCCAGCGTGGTGGACTAAGGCCTAAACCCTCTAAGTAGTAGGGGAGGCCCGTGCCCAGCGGTGGGTAGTATATAATACAGGGCTGATATTATAATTATAATTTTATAAGGAATGCTTGACGGCGTTTATATGAGACCCTCGATAATTAAACTTACCTACTTCTTACTTCTCATCTTATCTTACTTATATTATAAATGCTAAATTTGTGAAATTGTTTGGATGTTTATTAGAAGTAAACGCAGAAACAACTAAACAGATTTGGATGAAATTTGGCACACGGGTAGATCATGTCTGATCATGACTTTTATAGCGGGAAATGTTTATCACACGGGCGAAGCCGCGAGCAACACCCAAGTCTATAATAAAATCAGAATCTATATAAGTTAGTAGTTATGTATTTTAGTGATATAAGCGACATGTAAATATGTTAACTATTTACAGTCAGCCACATAAGTAGACGAAAAATCAAAATTTTAAATCGTCTATACACTTTTGTGATTTTACCAACATTTTTTTTCATTACAAAATTAAAATGAAATTGATTTGCTATACTTCACATAAAGACAAAAAAAATGTTTCAATTAAACAGAACGTGTAGAGGCGATTTGAAGTTTTGAATTAGTTATGTTCCTTTAATTACAGATTTGTTCGCATTGAATATTATCTTCATTGACTGCCTCGGTGGCGTAGTTGTATTACGGTACATCAAATGGTGTGAAATTATATAATATTCCCAAGAATAGTACCTACGTACTTACATTCCATGGTTATGTGAAAATCGTCAAAAATAATAAAAGCTGTATAAAACATACATATGAATAATATGTATGAGTTCCAAAGGCATTTAGAAATGTCTCGTTACGTAATTTATAAAAATAAAGATGTTTTGAAGATAATATCACACACACACACACTCACGTCTTTAATCCCCAAAGGGGTAGGCAGAGGCACAAATAGTGCACCCACTTTTCGCCGTTATTCCATCCCATGATATGATAGGGGGCGAACCTATCGCCATATCGGGCATAAATTCCAGACTCCGGGCTGATACTAAATAGAAAAACTCAATATCACTTTGCCCGACCCGGTGATCGAACCCGAGACCTCAGGATTGCAGTCGTACCGTAATACAACGACGCCACCGAGGCAGTCTTTAAATGTATTTTCGTGCGGCAAGATATTGGATTACGGATCCTTGTTCTAAATTTATAAAAAATGCACGATCACTATAAAAAAAATACCCAAATCGCTTCAAGTGTGCCTATAAAATTTTAAGAGTTCCCTCTATTTCTCCAGGATCCCATAATCACATCCTGACTTGGTGCCAATGGGACCACCTGGGATATACTCTTTTAAACAAAAAAGAATTTCTAGAATCGGTCCATCTTCGAGTAACATACCTAAAAAAAGATTCTGACGAATTGAGAACCTCCTCCTTTTTTTGAAGTCGGTTAAAAAGGCGTCGCGCCTGGTCGTAGTTAGTATCAAATCATTTTTTTTGCATTTTGTAGCATTATGATATTAGTGGATATACCTATTTTATTTTTTTATTATACTTCTTGAAATTATAAATCCATAAATTTTGTTTTTAATGTATGATCTACTAATGTCACACTGTAACCGTCCAATTTCATCCAAACTCTGAATCGCGTTATCAACAACATTTCTTGTCGCTTAGTATTGTCTAACCCAAATATTTTGAATACTCTCGGTCATTGATGTATTTTTAATACATCAATGCTCACGGTGGTCAATAGCCTCGAAGAAACCAATCTGTCAAGCTGGTCTAATTTGGCAATCGTGAATCAAGTAATTGAAGAGAAACAATAAGCCACTGGGCCATCACTGCTTAGTCAGGACTTCGAGGAACACAGATGATATGGCCACTGCGCTAACTCGACTCCTTTTTTATTTATTAATAATGAACGAAGGATAAGTAATCACTACGTTATAATAACGAACGCGACATTCTTTGTATTTTGATACAATTTCATATGGGTACTATATTTTTTTATCACATCTCGCTTAGTAATTTAAGTGTCCTTAATTGAAACATAACACTTATTTTGCTTTTATTCCTTGCGTATTATGTTTTATCAAAATAAATTAACAATATTAGTAGGTACCTACCTCGATTCTCGTCTATTGAAAAAATGGATAAGTCGCGCGTCGCATGTCGTGTAATCAAATCCAAGCACTAAAATATTAAATCAGTATTTCTTTTTTGTGTATATTGTTACCTTTATTTATTTCCAAAAAAACAGATTGAAATTAATAAAAGGAATATACTTTTTAATGTTGAATATTAATTTTGGTTTACCAATTTCAAAGGGCTAATCCTACATCGCGGTATCAACATTTTCGCGTCACTCTGTATATATACCCTAAACACTCATAGAATCTTCGGGGGTCAATCGCCTCGAGTAAGCCAGTTCGCCAAGCTGGTCTAATTTGGCAACTCTAAGGGAGTAATCCTTGCCGGTGAAACCAATCCATTGTCATGATATATGCGAATATATGCTGAAATAATTGAATACTCCGAGGATTACGATAATACAGCGTTCGCGCTAGCTTGACCCCTTTTTACATTTTAATTTTCGTCCAGTATTAATAATTATGTACTCAAGATAGATACTGATTTATAATTTAGTATTATTTAATTATTGTTTGGTAAGGTGTTATAGAAAAAAATGTTCTCGTACCATTATAATTATTGTTTATGGCATTGTGTAGGTAGCTATATTCTAAATTGATTATTAGTTTTTAGTACAATTATAAAGATTGTAGTCACTACTACTACTGGATCTTTTATCTATTTTGATAATACGGTATAACGTACCTATTCAAGTTTTTTTTATAGTCATGACAAATCGGGTACACTGCGCCAGATGGCGCTGTATTCAATGATGTCCTTGTTTTATTCAAAAAACAATTTAGTATTGTCATATTATGTTTGTGATGGTTATTAGAGGTACGAAGGACAAACTACTTTAATGTGGCATTTCTGGTATTACTCTCCCGATTCATAAGACTTTGATATTAGCAAAATGCATCGGAAAATCTTACCAGTTACCTACTATGGACAAATTGCCCATTTGCCCCTCTACTTATAAAAATAATATCCGTGACAAATAAATTATCATTTATGTTTATTTTAAAACAGCATAACAAAAAGTGTTACATTCATACATATATCACGACTTTTCCCTTTTCAGAGGTAGGCAGAGGTGTATCCAACCCACAGTTCGCCAGCTATGTGAGGTCCCATGTAATAGGGGACGTGCACGAAATATAGGGGGCAGCACAAAATCGACACAAGAGCCACATATGGATAAAAAGAGGAACTTTTCAAAGCTATAATTTATTTTTCTTATTCTTTTATTATGTCAACAATGATAAAATATGGGTTCTGACTGAATATTATTAATACCTACGGTGGCCAGAATAACCTTTTTTTAGATGGGAGCTAGTTATTTTGATGTTATTGAAGCAACTTTTATTATTTTTGTCGATTTTCACATAACCATAAAGTAAGTACTTAGGTACAATTCTTGGGAACATAATAGAATTTCAACCCATTTGATTTGTTTATTTATGTTTTAGAGCAGCTAGATATACAGCAATACATTATCCAAAAAGGTTATTTTTCAACCTTTAAATATGAATATCTTACGTCAATGCCAAGTATCGATGGGCTGAAAACGATTAAGATTGCGCCACCAGATGGCAGACGTGCACGTTTCCTATAGCCGACGTTTTTTTTTTTTTTTTTTTTTGTTATGGACATTACGGTCAGTAGCCTGACGCGAGTCGGCTTTTCTGACCACACCGGACTTTCGGGCGAACGCTTTAGACGCTCCAACCCTTTACATTTAAACGACCACGCTGAGGGCACCCCCTAAGTGGGGTACGAGCCTCGGCTCAGGGCAGTCGTTGGAAGATGATTGAGACATCAGCGATTAGGGGATTTTAGCGGTGTAATACACCAATCTATGCATTGTTTTCATCAGCACGCGGGCCGGAACTGCTAACTGGGTCGGGACATCGGGGGACACGGCGAGGTCCTCGACGGCGAGGACGGTACAGCGGTCTTGAGGAGTGTGAGAGTTTCAATAACTCGTGCTTTCTTTGGATGGCCAGAGTGATGGCATCATCTGGATCGGTCAGGACTGAACGGGGACGTCTCCATTTCGCGCGGTCAAATGGAGTATAAATGGATGAGTTTCGGATGAGCGGATTATGATGATTAACCGCGCGATCGAAGTAGCGCCTGCTAAGCGTCTGAATAAAGTGCCTGATGGTCGGCATGTCGGTGTCCACGTGGAGGTTGCGATTACGCACGTACCACGGGGCATCGAGTATTTGTCGTAGAAATTTATTCTGGACAACCTGCAGGCGCTCAATCCGACCGGGTGGTATGTGAGCGAACGCGGGTGCTGCGTATGTCATGATCGGCCTAATACATGTCGTAAAGATACGTATCTTGTTGCGGATAGAGAGCTTACTCTTTTTGTTAACGAGCCAGTGGAGCTGACTTTTCGCGAATGCGGCTCGCGCGCGTACCGCATTAACATGTGGGATGAAGGACAGATTCCGATCAAGGATCACTCCTAAATATTTGACTGTATTGGTCCATGGGATGGACTGCGAGAACATTGTGACAGTAGCGTTAGGCACTGGGGGTGCAATCCTACTCCTAGTGAAAAGGATGGCCTGGCTTTTGGTGGGATTAATGGTGATTCGCCATTTGCTGAACCACTCGCCGAGTTTGTCGGCAGCGTTCTGCAAAAGGCGAATCAACTGTGTTTTATCTCTACGTGAAGCGTAGATGGCAGTATCGTCAGCGAAGAGTGCCAGATTGGTATTCTTCGGCTTTGGAATATCGCTAGTGTAAAGCGAGAAAAGAAATGGGGATAGTGCGGAGCCTTGCGGGACTCCGGCTGTGATGGGGTGTCGGGAAGACAAGGTTCCCTCCACTCGATAACGAAAGCCGCGATTCGACAAGAAATCTCGTATGATGTGCACGAGCTGAGTGGGCACGTTGAGAGTGTACAGCTTGAAAAGCAAGCCGTTGTGCCACACTTTGTCGAACGCTTTCTCTACATCGAAAAATAGGGCACCGGTAGGCATTTTTAGGTAGAATTTAGAGTGGATGTGCTCCGTGATGCGGAGGATTTGGTGAAGGCAGCTATGCCTAGACCGGAAGCCAAACTGCTCCGCGGGGATCAGGTTGTTTTGATGGGCGATTATTTTGAGACGATCGAGGACGATTCGCTCATATACCTTTCCCATAGTGCTGAGTAGACTGATGGGTCGGTAAGAAGAGGGTTCGGACGCGGGTTTACCCGGTTTGTGGATGCCAATCACAACCGCCTCTTTCCATTCTTGTGGAAAGAGGCAGTTGCGAAAGGCTGCGTCATAAATGGCGGTGAGGGTCTTGACTAGATGCTCAGGGAGCATTTTGAGGACGCGATTAGAAATGCCGTCGCCCCCGGGGGCTTTGCGTTTTTTGAGTGCCTTGATCAGATCGATGACCTCTTCGACCGTTACCGGTGCGAGAGGGTCGGGCGGAGGGTCGACTTCCGGGTCGACGGGAACCGGTCGCAAGATCGGCGGCAGCGGGGCCGAATTCATTTGTTCGACGTAGGTGTCAACCGCAACAAGATGGTCGTGGTCTACAGGAACGGACGCGAGGGAGCATTGAGACTCCAGGCTGTCGGCCAGCAATTCGGCTTTTTCGCTATCGTCAAAAGCCGGTCGTTGGTTAGTGCGATTGAGGGGAGGCATGGATGCCAGGTCGTTTCTCCTGAAGGAGCGACACAATTTCCAGAAAGCCTGGTGTGTCGGTTCCAGTTCGGATAGATGGTTTTCCCATCTCGAATTGACGACCTCCTGAATGCGACGTCTAACCTCACGTTGGAGGTAGCGCGCTAGACGTCGTCGATCCGGGGTGGGATCCGTGGAACATAGCCTAAGGGCCGCGTTTCGCCTCCTCACGACACACCGCACTGCCTCAGGGATTAACAGGTGGCTTGGTTCAGCCGCCGGCACCTCCCTGGAGCTTTCACTCATGGCGTTGCGCAGGTGGTTAGCGAAGGAGCGAATCGCGCTTGTCGTTTCTTCAGGAGTAACGATATCAGAAGGGATCGCGGAGAGATCAGGCGATGAGGTGTCCGAGAGCTTGGTGCCTAGGAGGCGCCAATCCGTTTCCACCTTCATCGGGGTATTGGGACCTGTGTCATTTGGACCGTTTTGGGGGACGAGATCTAGGATCACAGGTCTGTGGTCGGAGTCTAACTCTTGTAGTACCTGCACAGAACGCACGCGAAGGCATACGTTCTTAACAAGTGCTATGTCGAGAATGTCAGGTCTGTGGTATAGCCGACGGGCCTCTTGTCATTTAAGTACATTTCAAAAAGTGTTAATTGATATTTATCGTCTCCTACCTACAGTTTGTAAAGCGTGATGTCGCATGTGTGTTGTGGATTCGATTGTGCACTCTTTTGACTGTGAATTAAGTTTGAATTCCTCTAAGGGTTACTATTTCTTTATTACACAATTAATCATCGTGCTAATTTTAATGTCACTAAAAAAATTGCCATTAAAAAAATGTCACTATCTCGACGTAATTTTTCCTGCAGGCCCGTATTCAGCTATTTATTTTCCGCTTTTAAAATATTTTATCTTCATTTGGTCTCGTTTACGACATATTATAACATCACACATAAATTGATTCCATTTTTTATTTGAAACAAACTAAATTACATAAAATATAGATTTCTACGAATATTTATTGTTATAATACTATGAATGTTCTGTATTAAACTTTATATTGCTCTTTAATACTGTTTACGGTTTCACTTTAAAAAAAGTATCCAAAATACTAATTTCAATGTCGTACTCGCTAGTATCAATTGCAACTTTAGGACGAAAACGAGGCAATTCAAAAAAATTAAAAATTGGATTATCGTCATAAAATGACTTAAAACTGGTCCCTTTTTTATGAAAATATAATAAAAAAGGCACCGTTATAATAGTTTTGTCCTTTTCCCGCTTGAATATGGCGGTGTTTGAACTTTTGTTGTATTGAAAATTTCGTTTTAAGTAATTTTATGACGATAACTCGATTTTCGATTTTTTTGAATTGTGTCGTTTTCATCCTAAAGGTGCGCAATGTCTTCTTTGACTATTAATGCGAGCGAGAACTGATTTCAATACCTACACGTAGATCCAATCCTACGTACCTTCGAAAGTCACAGGTGTGTAGTGTGTACCTTGGGTTTTGAACTTGCGGACCTGCGTCTTGGCAGCTCGTTCCATTCCCAACTATGCTCTCTTCTATGACTTTAAGAAGAAATAGCCCCTCATTTAATTTATATTCTAATGAAATTGTGAAGATGATGATTTTTTTTCTATAATACTGTTTATTTTAATTAACCGACTTCAATATACTTTATTTTTGAACTGCCTCGGTGGCGTAGTTGTATTACGGTACTACTGCAATGCTGAGTTTTCGGGTTCGATCCCCGGATCGGGAAAAGTGATATTGGGTTTTTCTATTCAGTATCAGCCCGGAGTCTGGAATTTGTGCCCGATATGGCGATAGGCTCGCCCCCTATCACATCATGGGACGGAATAAAAACGGCGATAAGTGGGTGCATTAGTTGCGCCTCTGCCTACCCCTTCGGGGATAAAAGGCGTGAGTATGCGTGTACTTTATTTTTCATACAAAATGTTGTTAATCCTAACTATAACCAACTGTTTAAGGATAAAAAAAAGATGCTTACCCTCAGTGATCTTCTAAATTTTGTGGACATGAGACTGAATAGTAGTGGGTTCAGTATTGTGCTTAACCAGCTGTTAAATAGGGTAAGGTTGTAGCCTATACGCCACCACTGAAATAAAGAGAAATTCATTAGGAATAAGCTAATGACCATATAAGCATTAAAATTCTGTTCGGCTGATTACGGCGCAGAAACTAAGAATACAAACATTATTAACGTTAAGTTTCCGTTCTGCGCATTAGGTCTCCTGAAGGAAGATTTATTTACTTGAGATCATTGATATGCAAAAATACCCTTGAGATTTAATTCCCATACATCAACAAAGTTTATTTATTTATTTAACACTTTATACAAGGTGTAAAGGCGGATTTTAGGTCTTACGCATTCTCTACCCGCCAACCTGACGTGACGGGTAGTGCAGAGATATAAGAAATTAGGTGCGTAAATAAAACCATTAAAATGGATTGGTAGAAGTAACAGACTACATAACTACAGAAAATACTTATACAAATACATATTAAAATGAACTACATAACATATTACAAAATATATAGCTACAAGAAATAAATAATATTATACTAGCAGGCCCGGCGAACTTTGTACCGCCAATACACTTTGTGCTAACTTATTAGCTAAATTGAATTGAGTTGTTTATTAAGATAAAACGAATACTCAAAATGAATTAATATTAATAAATGTTCAAAAATTCATTCATGCACATTCACGCCCTTATCCCATAGGGGTGGGTAAATACCTCTTTCGCCTCTTCTACATTGATAGTTCTACTCCTTCATTTTCGCCGGTTAAGGATACTCCTAACCTGAACTTTTCGGAGATCATTTATTTGTTCGCCTTTGGCGCCCCCCTCCATCCGTACCATCCATCCATAAATAAAAGCAGTGAAGTAATTTTGTGATCATCGTCATATCAATTTATTACATATCTTATGCATTATAAAAAGAGCATTGTCTTCTTTAGTAGATACGTAGTTTTTAGGATTATTAATTTAGTGTAGCTAACAACACAAACGATATAATAAGTAAGAAATTAACAATTTTTACATGACAGCGACTCTAATCTCGTAGGACTTCAACTCTGCACCGCATAAAAGTTTTAATTGAGCTACAAAAAATGAAACTAGACTATATTACGATGAAACCTACAAAGTATAGATATTCTACGATAACATGATTCGCCCCTCCAAAATTCAAAACGCTTAAAGTATTTGTGAAAGTATTTAAAAAGCCCCACCAAGACTCACAACGCATGTGGGCGTGCCGAGTGGGCCGTCAATAAGAAAAATAAATCCAATGATTTGTTGCTCGATTAGCGGTTTCACTAATATTAAATTATCGGGCGATCCATGTTATCGTAGTTCATCTATACTTACTTAACTAATTAATTTATATTGACAAGCCCTCATCACTTACTGTGATTGGGTAATACGAAACTTTTTCGGTAAACTAAGTACATTATTGAGAACACTTGTTTGATTGACCACACCTGCCCACTCAGTATTTTTAATTATAAAATAATGCATGACACTGCAATTTACGACTACTTAAGACAGAAAATTTCATATCCCAACTCGATGCTTACGCAATATCTCTCTATGGTAGAATTGGAGCCATAATACGAACTCAGAGAGAATCTCACACATAAGAAATCATACAAAAAATATATAATATATTTTATTAATTACGTACCGATGTCATACTGGCCATCTGCGCTAAGTCGCACAGGAACATCGCCACCCTGATAGCGAAGAAGGGGAGCCAGGTGATCAGGAACGCCAGCGTTAGAGCTACTGAACATTCAAATGTTATTGAAAATACCAAAATAAAGTTAATCGATATTAAAGATATAAATACATACTTCGACTTATAGCAGGTTTATATGTATAGCCTGTATAAATGAAGATGACATAATCAGTTCTCAAGACATTGAATTTTATAACATTAATTGCCTTGCATTTAATTAATGTTGGGAACTGACTGGTCGTAAGAATTATGGCAAATCTTTCGGGCACGACTAAAAAACTTATGAGGTATTATTTATTGACCCTAAATAATAATAGGATATGTAATCCTGCACTAAGGAGCTTGGCATAACGCTCTGAGGATATCAAGTAAAATATAGTTATGTTATTCTAATTACAGCCATCAAAACAACGGTCAATAAAGATACCATTAAACCCTCGATGATTGGATAGGCTAGAGTCTAAACCGAACCAGTATATAGTACTATTCAGTATTCTATGGTAGTACGTCCATTCAATTTTTATTAAAATATTCCTTAAAAATTAAATCCTTGTAGAAGTATTATCATTGTTACTAGTTGTAATCAGAAAAACCTGTATATGGCAGATTTTGTATTTATCATGGTTTATTTAGCTTACGCAATGTTTAAAGACACTCCCAAGTGGAGGACATTTGGCACTTTATTAATATATGTTTATTGTTGACATCCACTAAGTGGCCGCTACCGAACAAAAAAATATTTTATGAAGTGTAATTGAAAACAATTACAAGGTTCTCCCAATTTATCCGTTTTAAGAACATTAGGTATAGTTACTGGATTCGATTCATACTTGTAACGAACTATACTGTTGAATGGCTGCATGTTTGTAATATAAGTTATGCACGTCTACATGCTGTTTGGTCCAAACTTACCAATGAGCTTGCGAACTTTCCTTCTATTGTTACTTTGATTAAAGGCGTTGTTGTGTGGCCGACCCTTCTGCGAAGCTCGCAGCTCCCACGCGATCATCGAATAAACAAACGTCATGATACTCAACGGTAAAATAAACGTGAGCACTGCCATCACACCATTTACTGTTTTCGCGTAAGGCGTCGGCACCATGAAACACAGCGAATACTTCGGCGTAATCAATAGCTCCGATGTCCACAGCTCCGGCACTGTCTCCAAGATCACTATGATCCATATCAGCACAATTATCTTCGTCACCCTCCGCCACACTGACTTCGTCTTCAACAGCAGAGGATAACAGATCGCCACATACCGCTCTATGGCCAGCGCGGTCAGAATTAATATACTATTATTCCAAAGAGCTGCTACCACTATGAAATGAGCTTTGCACGCCACTCTTCCTAAATTATAGTAGGGAAAGCTTTCAGAAGGAAGTTTGATTTTGAGTTCATTCACTTCCAAGATTATTGCGAAGGAGACAATAAGATCTGATATTGCCAAGTTGAACAGATAAAAGTTGGTAGCCGTATGCATGGTTTTGTCGTAGTGAATAACGAGGCAGGTTATGCTATTTCCAATGACACTGACGAAAAACATAATGTACATTGAAATGATCAACAAAGTACGAGAGACGACCGACTCTTCAGTTATCATTCTATGAATAAATTCAACCCACATTTTAAATTCAGTTTCGTTAAAATTTTCTGTAGCGTTAAACATTATCGCGCGCACTAGCGTCAAGATTCGGCAAACACCGAACACGCACTGTCCCATGTTTGTTTTCTTATAATAGTATAATAGTCATGTTTGCTAGAAGCCCACACTACGACGATGAATCGATAGAGGCTTAGTATTAAGAAACTGCTTCCGAGGATGTTTCTAACGTACTAATTGCCTAATAATAGCTGGGTTAGTATCCCATTCATATGTCGCACCCATAAAACGAAAACGACACAATTAAAAAAAATCGAAAATTATGTTATCGTCATAAAATTACTTAAAACGAAATTTTCAATACAACAATAGTTCAAACACAGCGATATTCAAGCGGGAACAGGACAAAACTGTTATATCGGTCCCCTTTTTATTATATTTTTATAAAAAAGGGACCAGTTTTAAGTTATTTTATGACGATAACTCAATTTTCGTTTTTTTTTATTGTGTCGTTTTCGTTCTAAAGGTGCGATGTGTTTACGTTGTAACCACCACGCAAAGTTATATAAATACATTTATACTGTTTAACTAGGTAAAAGTGTATTTTAGAACTGATTCTTTATCTCATTTTTAGGCTATTCAATTAGCATTCGTAGTAAGTAATATTAAGCGATCCTTAGTCGATTTAGTAGCTAATACAGTGTGCAAACAAAGAAGTCTTGGATTCTGTTCCCAGTTCAGGCAAAGTCTCGTTTGAGTTTCACAAACATAATTTGCTAAGAATTTTCTTCACACGAGTGAACATAATTCAGCCACCAAGCACCAGAGCGCATGTATGATAGATCTAATATCCGACCTCCGGAATGCGCGGCTGTCTCGGTCTCAGGCCTCCTACTGGAATTGAGATCGAAGACATCCTCCAGTGTAATGGAAAAAAGATTCAAAAAATAAAAAACATTTTACAAATATAATTTATTAAGCAATTTTATTCACATTTACACAATTATATATAAATAATAAACACGCTATTTTTTAATCCTTAAATTCTTACATACACTTTAATAGCAATTAGTGAAAAAATAAAAATTGTGCGTGCTTCCGTGAGCGAGTTTGTTTATGGAAATGTAACCTATGTATACAAAAGAATATTACAAGAAGAATTCAAATTATTTGGAGATAATTGAATTATAATCACGGATATAGAATATACTTAAATATTGTACGAACAAAGGCGTGAGTGTGTGTATACCTACATCTAGTTTTATTAATTTTGAATGATTATTTTATAGAACCTGTGAATAAAATGAACCATATATATAATATAATAATAATACCAGCCCCATATTATATACTGCCCCCTGCTGAGCACGGGCCTCCTCTACTACTGAGAGGGTTAAGGCCTTAGTCCACCACGCTGGCCTAGTGCGGGTTGGCAGACTTCACATACCCTCGAAATTCTTATCGAGAATTCTCAGGTATGTAGGTTTCCTCACGATGTTTTCCTTCACCGTTAAAGCGAACGATAATTGATAGACAATACACACATAATTTCGAATAGTCAGAGGTGTGTGCCTTGGGTTTTGAACCTCCGGACATTGTCTTGGCAGACCGTTATGGACCATAACAGAATTCTATTCCTAATTACTCTTTAACCTTTCATATGCCATTGTCGAAGTCCATATATATGATGTGTTTGTTCTGGTGGGCGTAAACGCTGTAGTGTCTTATTACCAATGTAAGGAACCCATTAAATTATTAGAAAAAGTGCACAACATGAGGGAATTAAGAGGGCAATGAAATTTCTTTGGTTTGTGTAATTATTAATTTACAGGAAGGCGTGAGAAATGGATTAGAATTGTTAATAAAGATCCAATGTGGTAATAATTCATACATTTTTTTAGCATCTACTAGCCAATATAGTTCAAAAAAGTTGTAGGTATATTAGTTAAACAAGCCATTTCAATCATCTGTATTCAGCCGTGGTACGCGGTCATATACACGGCACAAACTAGTCAACTTATTAATAAATTAGTTGAATTATACATAACCAATCTATTGACAATTAGGAGAACAAATCCAAAGACATCCATACTCGTCTTATCTCATTTACCCATCTCATTGACTAAACTACGTGAGGGAAGATGGTTGTGGCAGGAACCATCCGTGAAGGCACTTGGGCGCCGGCGAAGGCGTGTGGAAGTTAGCCCTGGCCAGTTCCCGGAGATCCCGCGCGTCCAACACCAGGAACCCCACCTCTTGAGTTTGAATGCCGCCCCACACCAAGGCACTCAGAAGAACACCGTCGTCTTCATTCTGATGCAATTAAGTTAAATTAAGAACCTATAGCGGTATGGCAGTTCTTACCGTTTGAAACTGTAATCAATATCAGTAGAATCAGATTTTACCAATATTTTCAATAGTGTTCTTTATGGCGTAGGTAATAAAGAAATTAATTTAACGCTCATTAAATAAACATTGTTTAAATATCGTTTGTTAGTAAGAGATATATCTCTATAATCGAAACTCTGGAACTTTAACGAATTTTACTAAATGATGTACCTACTTACTATAATGCTAAATATTACACTTTATTACCTTAGCGTCCGGTGCAGGAACGAATATAGGTTCACTAGGATAGCAGTTTTTTTCGCCCCACGTCTTCGTTTCACCGGTTTTTGTATCCACTTTGATTAACTGAAATATTTTGAAAATTTTTAGAACATTATTAAATTATTAATTTATTGGATAGTCTTTTCTTTTCTATTTAATGTTATTAATAGGTTAGTGTTTTAAATACGCTACTTATACTTTCTGTGATTCTGTCGTGTTAAGAATACGTCACTACTATCTTAGTTTTAGGTTTCTAACGTTCCAAAAATTATCCTTCGCGGTATAATAAGCCTTCGAGGACATCGAAAAAATTGAGAAACGCTGCGCCAACGAATAGTATTTTTCGTGTACTCACCACACCAGGATTCTCTGTATCAACATCTGAACTGATCGCGTAGAAGTATCTGTACGGCTTTCCTGCAATTAGAATATCATGATTTTATATTTTATTCAATTGTCGTTTTCAATACTCCAAACTAATTCTTAATTTAGCAACACTACGTAAGCAATGTGTTGTACCAACAACTTACCAACGACTGGAAATTTTCTACAATTCTACACATACCATTATGCAAGTCATAGTGTATTCGCGGTGTCTCGCAGCCTATTTCTGCCAACAGTTGTGGCTCTACCCTTGTCAACCTCGGAGCATCCAGAGGTAACTCCAACCTCTTCGGCCTCCCACGAAACCAGTTCGCATAATCAGCGTTGCTTTGCATCGTCTGGAATTAATTTTCATTTCACCATCCACTGACGAATCAAGAAGTTTGGGGATATGAAGCCGGTTGATAGCAAGTCAAAGATTTTGGTGTTTTTTAACACTGCAACGGTGTATTGGTTCGTGATTTAAGATGGTTAAAGAATGCAAGAGCAAAAAAATTATAGCATCTACATAGAAAAAAACTATCAACAACGTTGTTGGGATTGTACAGCTTGGAAAACAACAGGGATTTATGTAATAAGCAAAGAATAGAGTAGACGCACGTTAATATCAACGAGCCAATTAAATCATTTGAAACTTATCATTTTACAATTAAACCAAGTACTTACAAATCGCCTTTATCCACCACGTCTGCATTAATATCGATAACTTTCAAATTAATAATAGTTACAATTACCTCCATCGCGTGTACGTACATAGCGTCAATCGCTTTAGCGTCTTTGTACGCGCACATGTCTAGTACCATCTTATTATCTTGCTCGAACACGTTGATAATGTGAAGGAAGAACAGCGGCTCCGTGCGGAAACGCTTCACCTCCTTGCCGTCTTCGCGACTGATTAGGACTATGTGGGTCTGAAAGGAAATATTGATAGACAATAAACTGATGAAATATCTTGCGTGATCGTCTAACGTGACATCAGTTGACGGTAATGACTTGATTTCTACGAATTCAGATTGACTATACCAGAGTTATCAGAGATATGTTATACGATGAATTTATCTGTTATTTTTAATACACAGTCGACTAGAACATTGTTTAACTTTTTTTTAGACGACATTTTCAATTTTCTACCTGCCGAGTCTCACAATATTGCAGAGATTCGTAACTAATACAACAATAATTTTACATTGATAAAAACTAGTTTATAAAGATTCAGATTTATTTTATATCTTCATGCCAAGACTATAATTTGTTCATAGACTATTGTGTGAAGATACCTCATGATCAGGGTACCATTGCAGACTGGAGACGAAGGGCTGGTTGGCCAGCTGGCTGCGCAGCACGCCGCACAACGACACCGACATTGGCTGCTCCACTATCACGAAGTAGTTCTCTGTCACTCCTGCAACATAACAATTATTCTCATTATCTGAGGAGACACAACTTTTAGGCAAGGTAACATCAAGTATCACAGAATGTCCAATATTATGCTAACTGCTAGTAAGTAATACTTACATTTTCTTTGGTTAACTGTATGTTACCTACGATACATTGGTCCTGAAGCCATCAGGTTGTAATTAACTTTTAACAAATAAGTGGCAATGGGGCTTAAAAATGGTATCGTAAATTCGTCTAGGTATAAATACGAAGTTTTGCCTACACCTAAAAAGGTTTTAAAATGCAATAAAAAATATCAACTAATTAATTCAAATATTGAATTCAATAAAAACATTACCGAAAGTGTGCATGTAGGCCGGGTGGAGAGGCCAGCGCGGCTTCAGGCTGGCGACCACGTGCGCGCGCTCGAACATGTCGCCTGCAATGCAAATATAACAGTTTGAGCAGAGAACACGTTTCCAATGAAAGAAATAAATACATAAGTGTGAACTAAATAAACTAATTTATTAAGATTAGGAGATATAAGATTATCAAAACCAAATGAACCTAAAAAAAACGATTTCATAATGAACACCAATACAGTTGATAGGTGATAATCTTACAACTAACGAAGTTATCCAAAATTAAAAGACGAGGAATATGTTGTGTTCATAGGCGGGAAACGTCAAAATAGAGTTGGCAACTGCTACGTACTTTTGTTAACTTTATAAATGTACTACTAGGTTTAGTTGGCGACGCTGCCCGTGTGCTAGTCATTTAAAATTAAAAGTCCTACTGTATCCAAAATGTTAATGTCTTGGTCTATCTAAGTAGTAAACAAGTTTCAGTCAAATCCATTTCATCAAGCGGTTTCTACGTTGACCTCTAACATATATATATCTTCATCATTATTACGATGTTTCGTTCCTTTTAATTGTTGTATATCTGTGATATTATACAATATTTAATTATGCATACATAAAAGTTATTATTTACCCTTTTCCATGAATGGGAACTTCACAACGACGTGAATTACCCTGCCGCTCACCACAGACATGCCGACATTGTACACATCTCCTGGAAATGTCATACGGTTTGATTTAAATATAAATAGATATAGGTGTTTTAATTTTAATTCTATCAACTACTAAAACGAGTTAAAATAGTCTACAGAATAAAACATAATAATACAGGAAATAGGTATCTAATTATTATTATTTGAGAAGTAGGTACTTATTTTATTTTGGGCAGAATAAAATTTGGGTATTATACATGTGGAAATGGAACTCTTCGTTCCCGATCCGTGGTTATAACATCACTTTCTTGTTGTAACAGAAAAATACATAAATGTTTAACTCTCCGGTAAACAAATGATCCCAATCAATGAACTAGAAACGCTCCTGGGACGGAAGGGGACTATGGAATATATTATGAAAATATCTGATCACAAAGCAATAAAAAAATATACCTTTTAGCTGTTTATAAATTGAACCAGAATTATTTCAACAATTTGCGAATGTCGCTCTACCACTCGCTTAAAACTGTACAAAATTTGGATATTTTTTTTGCCAAAATTCACTATGATAATAGTTATTGAAAAGACAGGAATTAAAATGTGGAAACAACAAAATACCTTAGTTTATGCTAAAAATTAAATCGTGTAAATGATGAATAATGTCTATGTCAATCTTACCATTGGGCATCACGTGAGGGTGCGAAGTGTGGTTAACCAAAGCCACGTAGTTCATAAGGTTCTTCCGCTCCATAGTGTCCAAAGTGACTGGGTCTATCCTGAAAATAAAATCCGCTTTTATCTTATCTAACGCATCAAAAAAGTGACACTTTTAACACTTATTATATTTATTTATTTATTTATTTATTTACTATTACTTTACTATTACTTTTTTTATATTACTAAATATTTGGAAATTAATCGTCTCTTCGATCTAAATTTAAATAATACGATAGGACATTATGGACTTTAACTTATATTAGTTCTTCTAAGCAGTCTTTGAAGTATATTGATACCAATCTTGGTTTGATGGCGTACTTTAGCAGAAACTTTTTTATTAGTGAACTGACATCTTACAGAAAATTTTACTTTGTTAAAAAAATCCAACAATTGTTACCTGTGAATAACAGGTCCCTCTGTGAAGGCGTATATCTCATCTCCGAAGGGGTACAATGATATCATAGCATTATCCGACATAGATTCTCCTGGATTAAACAAGGCTGATACCCTGGAATCAAATGATAATCAAAATTAATACAAATAAGTGCGGACATTTGCTGAGTGGGGTAATACCTTACTGAGAGTTTTGTTTGAAATTATATCCCACTAGACTTCTGCTCGCGGCTCCGCCCGCGTGAATGAGTTTTTCCGGGATAAAAGTCCCACTTTATATTTCCCCGGGATAAAAAGTAGCCTATGTTACTCGCTGATAATGTAGCTTAATGTTGGTAAAAGAATTTTTGAAATCGGCCCAGTAGTTTCGGAGCGTATTCAATGCAAACAAACAAACAATCAAATGTTTCCTCTTTATAATATCTACTAGTATAGATATAAATGTCATTACATAGCATAGCATAATGCTTTACCCTTTTCAGGGTTAGGCAGATGTACAACACACCCTCATTTCGGCAGCAATATTATGTCTCATGTAATAAAGAATGAGCTTTACATCTGTACTAATCTATATCTATACTAATATATAAAGCTGAAGAGTTTGTTTGTTTGTTTGTTTGTTTGTTTGTTTGAACGCGCTAATCTCAGGAACTACTGGACCAATTTTGAAAATTCTTTCACTAATAGGAAGCTACATTACTCCTGAGTGCTATAGGCTACTTTTTATCCCGGAAAAACTTTACCACGCGGGCGGAGCCGCGCGCAATGCTAGTATATTATAAAGCTGAAGAGTTTGTTTGTTTGTTTGAACGCGCTAATCTCAGGAACTACAGGACCAATTTTAAAAATTATTTTACTAATAGGAAGCTACATTACTCCTGAGTGCTATAGGCTACTTTTTATCCCGGAAAAAAATTTCCGCGCGGGCGAAGCCGCGTGCAAATGCTAGTCATACATATATCCCTTCAAATGGATGAAACAGCCGCGATAGAAACCGCCGCGCCATCTATGAAACCATGTAGGAACTAAATTGAAGGTTGGGGAAAGAAATGGTAATAAATGTTCCTGAGGATTTAGATCTGAAAGTACCAGGTAGTTTCCATTACTGATCACGGTAACGTTACGTCGCCTGAATTTCTCTTTAACCAACCAATCTTTTCCTTTTACCCTTAAACAAAGGAAAGGCTTTAACCTTACCTAGTATCATATAGTACTTACCAATTATCACCTTCCTTTTAATAAAAAAAATTCAACTTAAATTATTGAGAACAAGAAAACTTTATCCAGTGTCCTTAACTTCAACTTGGCAAAATGTACACAATTGCCAAGAAAAATTAACAAAAAAGTTGTAAAGCAATATCATGTATAAAACATATCAGATAACACCACCTGTCAAAAATGGTGTGGCAGGGATCCGGGACGGCTTTGGTCCCGAACTCGGTGACCACGATGCGGTTGGCAGCGCGGTTCTTCTTCAACGTGTTGGACTGCAGGAACCGGCACTGGTACGTCACGCTGCCGTCATGGATCGCGAACCTGAAAACGTCAATATTGCTTACATTGACAGGTCGACTGGAATGGTCAATACTACATTACAGTACGGTTCGTATCTATATTTAAATCTTCCCTGAAAAAATACATCTGCGTGACGAAAACCATATCCAAATCGGATCAGTAGTTTTTGAGAAAATGACGGACTTACAAAGAATACAATTATTCACTAAACAGAGACACATTTTATCATTGTTAGATATATATCTTACAAGTTGGCCCGGCGAACTTCGTATCGCTTCAGAATCAATGAATGTTGTGTTAACTTATTAGATTTTTATTAACATCAAATGAATTATCAAAATGAATTAAAGTCAACATATTATGTGCAAAAATTGCAATTAAATGTCATGTATTCATACACAGAGTCAGAGAGATGCAGAGACTATTGAGCACGACATGTCACGATAATTACATATCTTTTTCACCTCTTCCACATTCATAGTTCTCATCATACATTTTCCCGATTATAGGCATTCCCTCCATCCGTACCATCCACATTCGCTCGATCAATACCTTTCCTAACTCGTCTTTCAACCGTCCTCTCCACGTGCCCAAATTATGTCAGCATACTTCTTTTAATTTTAGTCACCAGACGGCCCACAATCCCATACATTAATGACAACGTTGACCACAGCTTATTCCTCGGCACACGATCATAGGCCTTTTCCAAGTTTACGAAGGCACAAAAGACTTTTTTGAATTGGCCAAATGTTTTTCCGCCATGTATCTTGTAGAAAGGACTTGATCCTGTTCTAAATCGCGGCATTCTATATAACAGAAATATGAGATAAAATCGTATGTAGAGAATTAATTATTAAAACTAATTCAACTGCGCGCTACTGGAGCAGCTGTCAAAGTATAAAAAACACAACGCCATGTTCATTTTTTAAAATTACAAATAAAATGTATGAGAAAATGAACTTTCTTCATAATTTCCTTGATCGTGAACTTTTTCCATATTTTTATAGTTATTCTGCTACTCGAAAGGGATACAAATTCAAAAAATCAAAGAACATTATAATCGGTTCGCCCGTTCTCGAGTTATAAATGGTGTAAATAACACAACTCTCTTTTATATATATAGATTACCAATTGGCAAAGAGTTCTAAGATTATATAGAGCGGACATTGGTAAATTGCCATACAAAAATTTTGAGCCTGTTCGTCAGTAACTCAATCTACCGTGAAATAACAAAATACCTATGTGAAATTTATTAGAACATACTTTTACATGATCGTAATGCGTAAATTGGCATATTTCCCTCCAAGATATTGATTTATTTACAAAATTTAAGCATACCGAGACGTCTTGTTACACGGAAGTGTCAGATATGACAGCGACGTATTACCAATTGGTAATAACTTTTGGACGAAAAATTTGGGCCTGATGGCCGGTCTATAACTAATTATACTGTTTAATGTCTTTGACTAAAACATACAAACTAGAAACTACGAGTGTAGCCAGCTGGTGGTACAATCTTACTATTTCGTACGCGTATGTATAACGCGAACGCATACAATATTCTCTCATCGAAAGGGTTAAAATCATTCATTCGACACGCTGCTTCAGTCAGTGACGGACGTGTGTCTTCCCTGTGTTGCTTTTTAATTTTATATTGCATTTTTGTTGATTCTAATTGGCCTACGTTCGAAATTGCGATTCTCTTTTCCTCGTGCGGTGCTCTTACCTGTGGACTCCACCTACTGGGAGGATCTAGAGCGGGACAGCAAATTTTAGTGAGTCTCTTCGTTTCTATAAACATTTTGTCGCGGCACAAGAACTGCAAATTAAATTGCAGAAAATTTAAAGTCGTTGAATGTGTTGGATTTGAACCATCGCCTCATTTTTGGTGGACCGTGCGCTCTACAGCGGAGCTACTAACGGGTGCATTCCGGGCTGCAAAATTGTTAATCGATTGAGCACATACTGAAATAATTTGCTTGTCAATAATGGAGAGACGTATGGAGTGGGGATGTTGTACGGCGAATGACAATGAGGAGAATTACCTGCAATGCATAGTATGTAAGCATGCTTTTCATCATTCATGTTTAAATGTTGACCAATCTATTGAGTTGTCGTCATGGTCATGTCCGCTATGTACCTCAAAAACTCCTAAAGGACAAAAAAGTGATAATACCCCTGTGCGCTTTAATTCAAACATAACAGTACGCACAAATAGAAGACAAGCCGTGCAATCTCCACCTGATGATTCAACATCGGCTATGACGGAGGACGTGCGTACAATCATACAAGATGTGATGCAATCACAATTGAACTCGTTGCTAGGAAAATTTACCTCGACTATGACGACGTTACTGAACTCCGAACTTAAGTCCATGCGGGATGAGATTCAACAACTCAAAAATTCGGTGGCTCACATGAGTGAACAGTATGATGATATATTGAAGCAGAGTGGAAAAGCCGAACATACGATTAAAGAGTTAACAGCTGTAAACGCTAAAATGTCAAACACAGTAAAAGATATTACGACACGCATTAGCAAACTGGAACAAGACACTGTACTGGATTTAGAAAATAAAATTGATTTGCTGGAACAACAAGCACGAAGCTGTAATATTGAAATTGCGAATCTCCCTGAAAAAAGAGGGGAAAACTTACTACAACTCTTGGAAACTGTTGGAGCGTCCATTAATATCACTATTCCACAAAATGAAATAGTATCAGTACATAGAGTTTCGCACGTTCATCCAGATAGTAAACGCCCCAAAAATGTTATAGCCAAATTCACTTCCCGTATTCTGCGGGATAATATACTGAGTGCGTTTCGCATGGCTAAGGGCCTCACCTCCGATCATCTTGGCATTGCGGGTACTCCACACACTGTTTATTTTAACGAACATCTTACATTACGCAATAAGCAGTTGTTTCGTAAATGCAGGGAAGTGGCTAAAAATCATAATTTTAAATATGTCTGGATTAAAAACGCCACTATTTTGGTCAGAGAGAAAGACACTTCTCCTGCGTTCGTCATACGAAATGAACAAGATATTGCTGCCAAGTTCAAGAAGAGTAAAACTACGTAGGAAAAAACATAATACAACAAGAACAGGAATTCGTTACGTAGAAAAGTTGATTGGTGCATTTACAAAACAACACCCTCGAATCAAAATAATGTATTGTGTAATATTGATAAAAAAAACTTGTACTGGGTCCTTTTATTGGTCACTCTTTCCCACTGGGTACTATTTATTTGTTTATCTTGCATATAATGTTTCTTGCCTGTCTTCATGCCATACTGATTACCGTAAAGGAGAGATGCTGCCAAGTTTAATGGTGAGGGTTAATGTTTATGTAAACTCAGCTACGTTGTTGTTTGCTTCTTATTCATATTACAATACTTCCATTAACATTTATATACTACAGTTTCACTATAAAAATGGCGGATAAAATTACAATTTACTATCAAAACTGCAGAGGTATTCGTAGCAAACTTAATACCTTATACTTAAATATTTTATCTCACTCCTATGACATAATAATTTTAACCGAAACATGGCTCATACCAGATATCTCTAACAATGAATTTATTGATCAACGATACTCTGTATTTCGTTGCGATCGTTGTCGTAGTGCCGCTATGCGTAAGGATGGCGGCGGTGTTCTCATCGCAGTTTTGCGAGAATTATGCCCTAATGTAATTAAATTGTCCTTACTTCTTCCTGAACATCTGATAGTTAAATTACCTTGTAAAAATCGAGAACGGTACCATGTTATAGCAGCTTGTTATATACCTCCAAATACAAAAGACGAAATTTATATTCAATATATGGATGCATTAACTTTAATATTAGGAAAACCGGATGTAGATTCTATAATACTTGCAGGAGATTTTAATTTACCTTCTCTCGAATGGGTAAATAAACAATCTTATATGGATTGTATTACAAATAGTAACGGTTCGCATGCCGCCCGCGCACTATTAGGCACTTGCTTTCAGCACAATCTAAAGCAATATCACAGTTTCAGTAACCATAAGGGTCGTCTACTTGACCTATTTTTCTCTAACATTTATTGTACTCCCTCAAAAGTGGTTGATCCTTTATTACCAATTGATAATTACCACCCTCCCTTTTATGTCGATATCTCCCTTGACCTTAATGCTAAAATGTATAGTCGCCGACGTCTTCATAAATTTAACTACCGCAGAACGGACTACAATCTGGTGAATCTTGATATTGGCAGTATTGATTGGTCCAATTCATTAAAAACTTTATCACCCGAAGAAGCACTCGCGTACTTTTATGAAAAAATGTACACAACAATCAAATCACACACGCCGTTATCACGGGCAAAAAACACCAACTACCCGATCTGGTTCCCCCGGTCATTGGTCCATATAGCTAACAACAAAACATCGACATGGATCAAATGGAAGAAGTTTAAAAATACGAGTGACTACGAGATATTTTCAATATACAGGCGAAGATTTAAGCATGAGTGTCATAGAAGCTTCAAAAATTACATAAACTCGATTGAGGATAGTGTGAACATTAATATGAAATTATTTTGGTCTTATGTCGCTAATCGTAAACAATCGTTATCAATACCTTCAACCATTATCTATAGGGATACATCGACTGAGGATCCAGCCACTATGTGTAGTTTATTCTCTGCCTTCTTCCAATCTGTGTATGAGCCTTCGACGTTTAACCCTGACAGCTGGCAACCCGCTTTCTATAGCACTGACGCTGATGTAAATATCTGTGACATACATCTCTCCCTAGACAAAATACAAAATGCGTTGAAAGGACTAAATGTCAATAAAGGAGCTGGACCAGATGGAATACCGCCTTATTTCTTAAAAAATACCTATAAAACTATTTCTCTTCCACTGCATATAATCTTCAACAAATGTCTGTCTAATGGTATTTGCCCCAATGCTTGGAAATCTGCAAATATTGTCCCTGTTCATAAAAGTGGTTCTAGACATGATGTAGAGAAATATCGTCCTATCTCCATTCTTTCTGCCCTGTCAAAGGTCTTCGAAAAACTCATACATGACGAAATATATCCATCTATGCACCGTATTATCACACAGACACAGCATGGATTTACTAAACATCGATCTACAGTTAGTAATCTGATTCTCTATACATCTTACCTTTTTGATAGTATTGACCAGCGAAATCAAATTGATGCGGTGTATACTGATTTTGAGAAGGCCTTCGATAGAGTAGATCATGAAATATTACTTAACAAAATTGCTTTCAATGGAATTAGGGGGAATTTACTGCGATGGTTTGCATCCTACGTAACTAACAGGACTCAAAAAGTTGTAGTCAACGGTGAACAATCGAGCTCAATTGTTGTTACTTCGGGCGTACCGCAAGGATCAATTCTCGGTCCTCTCTTGTTTATAATTTTCATTAATGACGTCACGACCTGTTTTAAATATTCAAAATTTCTTCTTTATGCGGACGATCTGAAGGTTTACAAAACCATAACAAATTATAACGATTGTCTACTTTTTCAATCTGATCTTGATCGCTTCTCATCATATTGTGAAACAAATAAACTAAACTTGAGCTTAAATAAATGCCACCAAATTACATTTACAAAAAAATATAAAACTACAAATTTTAACTATACCCTCAATAATTCATTGCTTACTGAAGTTGATACCATTCGTGATCTTGGTGTACATCTAGACGCTAAACTTCACCTTGATTCGCATGTTAACACGATCACTAATAAAGCTTTTAAAATGTATGGTTTTGTAATGCGTGCCTCGCGAGACTTTCGTCGTCCATCTACATACTTACATCTTTATAAGTCCCTAATACGCCCTCAAGTGGAATACGCGGTTCCGGTGTGGAGTCCGCTCTATAATAAATATAATACAGAACTAGAAAAAATTCAACGTAAATTTCTGCGAGCGATGCACTGTAAATGTTTTCATTCGAAATTACATTACAACGCGCTGCTTTCCAAATATAATGTCATGACTTTAAAATCAAGACGTTTGCTTTTAGAAGCAATGGTGTTACAAGGTATATGCCACAACAAATTTGATTGCATCGAATTGGTCAAGAGCCTGAGTTATTCTGTACCTCGTACGGTTATAGGGCGAGTGGTGCGTGAACGCCACCTGTTTGCCACTAGATCATGTCGAACTAATGCTGGACTGCGTTCGCCATTGCGTAGGATGGTTGAAACATACAACAATGTATTCTCTTCTATCGACATAATTTCTACACCCGCGGTAAGTTTTAAAGCACAAGCCATTAAACTGCTTTTACTGAAGCAGCAGGCTCTACTTAATAACGAGTGACAGGAAAGGACAGGTCCAAGAACTTCAAGTCTTTATTTTTTTATTTATTTTTTTGTTTATATATATATGTTTATAGATGAATATATTATTGAACTGTTACTGTAATTCACAGGAAATAATATATTTTAATTTACTTTAGAAATATTATCATTGCCATAGTTTGTATGATTTATGTTTTAACTTAGTATCTTTTAAAAAAAAAAAAAAAAAATGTTTCAGCTTAAAGGCAATATTATTTTAAACTCACTCTCACGTCACTGCTGTATACCTTAATATATCAGTAATCTGTGGATAGCGTTGTGGATAGTACATTTAACAATCACTATTTAGATGTAAAAATGTGTTACAATGTATAATGTACTATTGTTTGTTATCTCTAATAAATGAAAAAAAAAAAAAAAAAAAAAAAAAAGGGCACCTAATTTACTTAAAATTGGTCGCTAGTTTTATATTGGCTCGTAACTACAAGTTCTATTAAAAGATACGTTAGATTTTACTAAATAGAATGTTGGAATAGTAATATTATATTATCTATCTGCTAGGTAATAATATTATTAGCAGCTACCATGCCATACCAAGCTCACTTCGTTTATTATGGGGTACTTTCGAAAATTAATAGTTGGTCCTAAACCTCTATCAATAACGTGAGTTTGTGTCTGCATAATGTAGCTTCATAATAACCCAGTATTGGAACAAAAACAGTGGATATGTATGTTCGCATTCAATGCGGTAAATTCAGTTTTTTTACACCAATAAGACGCATAATCTTTACTTATAATACTTACCTATGCAGAAGAGCTGAGCTGTCGAAAAGATGTTTAAACCGCATAGAGCCGACTTTCAGCGACCCTGGCCCGTTGCGAAGTAACGTTCCTCGAAGCCATGATGGGATTTCACCTGTGAAACGATATACTCTATTTAACAGCCTTTGTCAAAAGTTCGTTTAATATTTACATGTGTACAATCAGCAGCATAAATATCTGTATAAAATCAAAATTTCACGTTAAGTTAAACTGAAGCATTTTATTTCTTCGTTTGAAGTAAAGTAAATTTCGTTTATTTTATTTTTATGAAGAAAAAAAAAATTAGTAAGAACAAAAAAGTATATCTGCTCGGATAGCGACCATCGTACATAAGGTGCTAACACCCGCCGTGTGGCCCACGTAAATGTGCCGCGTTCCGAGATCAGCCTGTGTATATCCAAATCAACAGCATAATCGAATGGCGAGGGATAATCATCGTTCGTCAGTGGACACTATCTGGACCCCTCTCCTTACCGTCCCGTGCAGTGGGGTCACTTTACCGTACCCGTATAAAAAAAGAAGAAAAAACACTGGCCAGCTCTACATTTTGTTCGCATTTTGAGAAGCACATAATATAAATATTCTAAAATCTGAGCCCTAGTCCACCATACTGGCCTAGTACGGGTTGGCAGATTTCACATACCTTCGAAATTAAGAGAACTTCTCAGATATGTAGGTTTCCTCAAGATGTTTTCCTTCACCGTTAAAGTGAGCGATATTTCACGAAGAATACACACATAACTTTTTAGAAAAGTCAGAGGTGTTTTGAACCTGCGGACATTCGTCTCAGCAGTCCGTTCTACTCCCAACTAGGCTATCGCCATATAGAGCATAAATTCCAGACTCCGGGCTGATACTCAGCAGAAAATCCCAATTTGAGGAAGGACATTAAATTAATATTAAAGAAAATTATTGAAAACTAAAGTGTTGACCTTTATTTGACTTACACGAATGTGTTCTATTTTAAGTGAAGACAAACAGGACATAGGAGGAACAATGAGTGTCAGAATCTATTATGGCACCGCCCGTTGGGTAATTTATTATTGCTCAGGCATTTCTAACTCCCTAGTGATATTATTGTTAACTCTCAGGACAATGTCAAGCATTATAACAAGCCTAGAATCAATGGAATATTACTAAGCATAGTTATGGATGTTTTATTATAGGTACACAACTTTAAAAGAATATCTAGTTCTTATTTTGTCTGCCTTTATGCCTCTGCCCAGTGCAGGGATCGTGGAACACTTTTTTTTGTGTATATTACAGAAATTGTAGTATCCAGTGCAGTGTTTTAGTTAGTTTACTTGTAATTATATGCTAATAAAAACTTAATTGGTGCTTTTATCGCAATACCGGCGTTTAATTGTTTATATCGAACCCCAGCACGTAACAATATTATACTTAATTTTCACGACGTCAAGCCAAAGTAAGGGGCTAATGACCTTAATGATTTCCGGGAAATCGTGATAGCAAAATCAAGAATTGTTCCCCGACCTAGAAAGCGAAACCAGGACTTCTTGGTGGATCAAGATGAAGATAAGCTAAACATAATAGTACGTAATAACGGTCTATAGATGCATAATAATGTTATGATGGGTTGAGATAACTTTAATTTATAAACTAAATCCGAATGAAGGGCAAATACGATGTTTACAACAATAAGTTTATTCAATTTCGATAAAAAGAGAGTTCGAACGATAAGCAAAATTATGTTAGTTAAAACAACAATATTGCTATTTATGAACCCTTTTTTCGAATTTATACACAGAATTGAGGTACGAATTGGACATCCTAAACTTATTGGATTAGGTTAATCCTGCTATTTTAAGACTGTGATGCCATGTTTTGACAAACTAAAGGACAAAAGTTAGTGTTAGATTTTTAACACTAACTTTTCGGACCACCAACACCTCAGTCCGCCCCGTGACCACGAAGTGCTTCAAAGCCTTCAAACGTCGGGAGAAAAGAAAACGTAATAGTAGTTTAATTTCATCTGATAGTTGTTTTTATTTTGTAATGATATATTTAACCCACAATAAATACGACAAATACTATTTTTTATTTATCAAATTGACATGTGCACCCAGGTCATTTGCCTGGTGCTTAATATCACCTATACCTGCCGGCTGCCAGGATTATATGATGTAGGCTCTAAGACCACTTAGAAAGGACGCGCCATGTGCTTATTGATGAAAAAAATATCTGTCACATTCAATGTCAATACATACAAAGTGCAACATACATGATTTATACCGTTTCGTAATGAACGCACACATAAATAAATCATAAACACTTGTGTCTTTTACGCACACTGCAATAGTTTTTATAAATGTTTACATGAGCATTTGCTTTTATACTTTGGCAGACAGGAAAGATCGTACAAGCCGCGTCCTTCATATATTATTGTCTTAGGAAGTACTGGGCCTGTAGCCAAGATGCTTTTCTACAAGCGTTAACGTCAACAGAATAGGAAATAATGTATGCGAATGACATTTCGACATGTCTAGCGCAAGGATACGTCATACCCATGCAAACATTTGTTTCTATTCTATATGATCGCTGATGTGTATGCTCTAAGCTGATTGGCGTTAATGATTGTAGAAACGCATCTTGGCTACAGGCCCTGCACTCGTAAAAAATCATAATGTCACATTCAATGTAGATTTTTTATGGCCAGTAATAACATTATACAAAGTTCTTGTTCTAACAGTGCTTGGACAGCTGTTATTTTCGCAAAGTATTTACCTATGACCAAAAACAAAGTTTTATTAAAAGCTGTAGGTAACTAAGAATAATTCATTGTATATCAATAAAAAAATATAAAACAGTAAGTACAATTGACAACAATAATACTTTTGGTCTTATCACCAAACGCATTTCCTACTAGATTGTCGTGTATTATCCATTTATCACAACCATTTATTTTGCTATAAATCTTGCAACGAATATAATTAAGATATGTTATCTACAACTTGAAAATCTAAAGACTGATGTATTATGGAGAGTCGATTGCACTGGGAACCTTAGGACTTTTGCAGACGGTGTATATTATAAGTGATTGGACTTTTGTTCGCGGGTCCGCCCGCGTGAATGAGTTTTTGCGGGATAAAAGTCCCGCTTTATATTTTTCCGCGTTAAAGGTCACGTAGGCGAAGGAACCAGCAAAAGCTAGCTTACAATAAAAATAAGCCTACAAAAATGAGTAATGACAATCTGGTTGCTGCCGTGCACAGTAAGGAAGAAAAAAGGTCCGAGCTCAGCATTAAGCAGCGCTGATTTTTGCTGGGACCTTACTGAGTCGTAGTAATATAAGTATAGATTACATTTGTACGTGAAAAATCACTGTTCACGACTATGTCGCATAAACAGCATGTTTTAGATGCGTTTGAAACGCGTTGTCGGCTCGTACAAAATTAGCTGTTATTTACTCTTACCTTTAACTTGTCCATTTTGCGGCTCTACGATCTCCTCCTCACAAGACCTCAGCCATACCGTTGAGTCGGTGTTTGGGTACAGCTTTACTTCGCTATCATCCATAGTTGCTGAAAAATATATAAAAACCCAATATCACTTTGCCCGACCCGGGGATCGAACCCAATCGAAACGTACCATATTACAACCACACCACCAAGATAATCTTATATTTAAGGTTGACCGTAAAAAACAAACTTTGAAGATATATGAACCCGTTCTTAGTTACAACGCGTTTTCTCTAGTTTAAGCTAGTTTTCACTAAATGCCTTTGTACAACTAGAATTAACTGCTGGTAAAAATGACTATCAGTGAAAACTAGTTTTAACTAGACAAAACACGTTTTGTTGAGTAGATTCAGTTAAAACTGTTTCAACCAAGGTCAAAGTTCACCGTGCATCATGATTGTTCGAGAGACGTCACCTGATTCGACGCGTGGGGAATCGACTCGCAAGTAGTCAAGTAAGCAAGTAGTTTACTGGTGGTAGGTCTCTCATTATGTAAGAAGCCGTCTGGGTGGGTACCACCGCAATGTCTATTTCTACCGCCAAGCAACAGTGTGCATGCACTGTTGTGTTTCGGTTTGAAGGACATTGTAGCCAGTATAACTACTGGACATAATGAGACTTAACATCTTATGTCTCAGGATGACGAGCGCAGTGGAATGCCACTCAGTACTTTGTCAGTCAAGGTGCTGGATGGTGTTGCTACTGTTTATGAGTGGTCGTATCGCTTACCATCAGGCGAACGGCATGCTCGTCTCGTCATTCAATGCAATAAAAAAACAAAACAAAAAAAGTAGATTTGCCGTACGTCCGGAATTTTCCGAACATGTCCGGTAATCCTAAGCTGTCCGGAATTTCAACAATTTAAATAAAGAGTGAAATAAAAAACCAATGACTAAAAAACCACTGTTAGCAGCAGTGTTATTTTATTTTACGCATTTGGCCCCGTAAAAGTGCCCCCTGTCCAAAACACGCTACGCCACCGACGATGCGTAATGGCTGAATATTATATGCAGAAGAGAATCAGGAATTTTCATCAAATGTTCGGAATTTAGAAATTTTGTTCTGGGAACCCTACTCGCAAGTCGCATACGAGCGCTAGCCACCCGCGCGCTCATTCCTGTGTTATTATTCTAATAAGTACGTTAGGTTAGGTTTTTTTTTTCTTTTACTTTCTGTCCCCCCGCTTCCAGGACAAGGGATTTTATATATGATAGGTTAGGTTACCAACAAGTTTTTCTAATACAACTAGTATTAGTACTAATATTAACTAAGGTTCAAAGTTAGAACTAGTTTTATCTAAAATTTAAATATATAGAACAGTACATTCTAGTTATAACTAGGGAATTTTAGTTTTATCAAAGGCATTTAGTAAAATCTAGTTTTAACCAGAGAAAACGCTTTGTATCTGAGAACGGGTTTTAACTGTAACATATTATATATCACTATGTCGAAAGTTCTAAGTTTGTTTACTAGCAATAATTTACTATTACATGCCAGGAATGCTAAATGCATTCGTTTTACGTTGCCTAATGTCCAAATAAATGGATTGAATTATTATTAAATAATGAAATTATCAAACCAATCAATTTGATATTATTCTTGTGAATAATAGGGACCCTAAACTTCAATGGAGCGCTCATAAATTTCGAGCCTGGCGGGAAAACTCAGCTCAGCTGCCTATGCAATACGTTAAGTGAGACAGCTCACTAATATAAGTACTGCTAGACTTGTTTATTTAAGCAATTTTTTTTTATTGCCTTGAATGTCGAGACGCGCATGCCGTTCGCCAGATGGTAAGAGAAACGACCACCCATAAACAGTAGCAACACCGTCCAGCACCTTGAGTTACAAAGTACTGTGTGGCATTCAACTGCGCTCGTCATCCTGAGACATAAGATGTTAAGTCTCATTATGTCCAGTAGTTACACTGGCTACAATGTCCTTCAAACCGAAACGCAACAGTGCATGCACACTGCTGCTTGGGGGTATTTCCATAGCGTTATGTCTTACAGCATTTTACTTTGGTTAAGGGCAGCTGACATTGAAACAATTTTCGTATTGCAAAATAGAGCAATACGAGAAATCCATAATTTAGGAGCTAAAGTTTCTCTTAGGGAAAGCTTTCAAGAAATAGACACTGACGATTGCATCACAATACATTTTAGCCAACATTATGTTTGTAAAGCAAAACATAGTATATTTAAAAAAAATGTGATAAACATAATATTAATACTATAAATATAACCTCATAGTATCACGACACCACTCACACAGGGTAAATTGCTCAATAGTGGGATTAGATGTACGAATTTACAACAGAATACCGCCCACCTTAAATTTACCCTCGAATAAATTTAAGCAATTTATTATAATAAATATATTTATAATTATAAAACAATTTTTAAAAAGGCTTACTATACTGATGACACGTTCTTTGGTAACGAGAATCCGTGGGAATATGTGCTCGGTACGCAAGAAGAAACTCTATTGTAATTATTACTCTATTGTATATGTTAGACATCTAGACATTATGTTGTAGAGATTTTGTTAATTATTATTATAACTAAGTTCAATTGACGCGCATAAGTGCCTGCAAAGGTCTATTTGGTACTGGTGGTAGGTCTCTCATATGTAAGAGTCCATCTGGGTGGGTACCATCGCAATGTCTATTTCTACCGCCAAGCAGCAGTGTGCATGCCCTGTTGTGTTTCGGTTTGAAGGACATTGTAGCCAGTGTAACTACTGAACATAATGGGACTTAACATCGTATGTCTCAGGAATCAGGATGACGAGGGCAGTTGAATGCCAAACAGTACTTTGTAACTCAAGGTTCTGAATGGTGTTGCTACTGTTTATGGGTGGTCGTATCGCTTACCATAAGGCGAACGGCATGCTCGTCTCGTCATTAAATGCAATAAAAAAATACTGAATAAATGATAGAATTTAATAGAACACCTAGATGTACAGTCAAAAGTATTTAAAAAAAACTACAAACATTGGATGTTTTCCGTTTGAATGTGCTTCCATACAATGAAAAAGATGTTTTAGAAGATTATTTTACTAATAGGACACAAAATTACCCGTAAACGTTATTTAAAAATACTTTCATCCCGAGAAAGTACTTTTACGGAGACCACGAGCAGAAGCTAGCTATTTTATAAATAAGTTAATAATACAGGTTTGATATTATTATAATTGTTGTGTTTCACTAACCTGAGATATTGTTTAATGAAGGTTGTCGTATTATACTCTGAATCTTTTTTAGCGACAATCTTAACATCAATGTTACAAAATATAAGCAATTTATAACTAATGCTAAAATTGTTTTCCAAATTAAAGCGAACATGGTGATTTTATTTATTCAATATTTTTTTTAGAAAACTTTAAATAAAGACGGTAATATTATTCTCCAATTCAATTATAAAAATTAAAAACATATGCACTTGAACACTATATCAACTGTAATGGAAAATACAGTGTATATTTTTTTTTAATAAAACACAAATTAATATTTTCCATATCCATTAAATGTTAACAACTTTAACATTTTATGCACTAATATAGCGAGCATACACTTTCAACTTAGAATGTGAAATGTCGGTCATTTTTTTCTTTCTCATGTCAAGATTAGTACTTGAAAAAATCTGCCTAGACTGATTACAGTTTAATGACTGTGGACTTCGCTCTATCTGTGTTTTTTTACGATACGCTATCATACTAGTCTTTTGTCAAAAAGTGCCACGAAACTCGCGCTAATCGAATGTGGCGTCGCTAAATTTTTTATCGACGTAGATACAAAGAGTATTAAATGCATACTTATCCGTGTTGCAGAAAGATTATTTTTTGCTAACGCGAGATAAGAACTCACAAAAACTGAGAGATTGTCCCAAAACTTTAATTCATATAAAAAATAATTACGAAACTAATTAAAAATTTAGATTTACACGCTAAAACAGCTCTACCGTAACCGTATTTTGAAAAACCAACAATTTATGCCAGCTTGCCGGACATACCCTTTATAAGGCACCGTTCAATATTTCATCAAGACATAAAAAACGCAGTTTCCCTCACTCACCTGTATAAACTCTACAAAAATAACTATCCACATATTATATTGAAACAGCGAGGTTTGATTTGTTCACTATACACCAAGCAAGGATAGAACGGGAACGTAGAGTGTAGACTGCCTCGGCGAATGTACGTGAGTGGAGTGGAGGGTGACGCCAGCCTGGGGTAGCTTCGCCACCCGCGTCACGTGGGCGGCCTTCACCGCACGCCAACCTCGCGTCATAGTCAGTTACTAACATTATCCCCATGACAAGACAGATTGTGATCTGTCTTGTCATGGGGCCTGCCTTACTTCCATTATACACTTGCAAAAGAGCTATAACGCAGTGAGTCGTGTCTACCTCTAAACGCGACTGCAGTTTATAGGGATATTTTAAATTTATTTATGCAACGTGTTATGTCTTGTGCTTTTCTTTTATCGTAACGCTAATTTATTTACGAAAAAACTGTCTTGTTGATAAAAATTAGTGGTAAAATGTTGGCAAAACTAAACAAGTTTATTAAGATAATATACATCAACTGCTCATAAATGTTTACCCGACGGCTTCAGGCCCTAAAGTTGCAAAGCGTTCTTGCGTCTTGCAAGTTCCTGTTGTACTAATGTAGTACCTTTGTGCCCGCAGTCCATACAATTGTGCCTGCCTTAGTTACATTAAATTTAGTTCTAGTTATCACGGCATTTATCATCTCACTATGCTTTGTATCCTTCTAATATTAAAAACAAGGTGTTGCTCGCGGGTTCGCCCGCGTGAAAAGCCTTTCCCGCTACACAAGTCCCTAAAACATAGTATTACATCAGTGCCATCTAGTAAATTATTTCCTATGGGAGTAATTTGCCGAGATTAAAAGTAGCCAATGTGTTAACCCAGGACATGATCTACCCGTGTGCCAAATTTCATACAAATCCGTTAAGTAATTTCTGCGTTTATTTCTAACAAACATCGAAACATCAACAAAAAATCACAAACTTTCGCATTTATAATGTTAGTAAGATAATAATTAAGATGTAAAAATTTGTTTGCTAGACATATGTACATAAACTGCCGAATGATACAGTGTGAGTAAGTAATACAGCCATACTGTAGTTAGTTTTGGTTGCAACAATATTGGTCAGTAAGGCCGGATACGATATTACCGGGATTTTAGTTATCTCATACAGAAAACCGGGCCGTTAGCTCGTCTGCCTTCGAAGGCAATAAAAAAAATAGCCATCGTTGTTATTCTTATGTTATACTTCGTGCAGTTAGTCTTAAGTAGGCCAGAAATGTTGTTTTTTTTATGGCATAAAGCTCTCAACGGCAAGCATGATTCCGCAAGCATATTGAGTGTTTAATAATTATTACTCACAACTTGTTAAATGCTGGGCTAGTTAGGTTGAATTTATGCGAGTGATAAGTATTGTTTATCAACGCTTGAAAATATTGTTGAAAAGGAATCAAATACCCTACTTATGCGAAAAAGAAAAATTCATACAAAATGTAACGTTTCTAGCAGCTACGCATAGTAAAATCCACAGATAGAATAAGACCAATGTCCTATATAAAATTATCGTACACTGGTGGATATAAATAGAAAATTTTCGATGCTATTTCAACGTGTGAATTAAATCACGATCTCGTTAATCTCGATTTCCAAATAAAATCACAAGCTGAACTTCTTCTGGCTTGTATGGATAAACCACCACTGCTTGCGTCGTACACTTTACTCGCAGTCACGAGCCCTCTCAGTTCCTCTATTACCTCACTTTTATCTTATAAAATTGTCAACCGAGCTGGACGTCCAGCTGACGCTTCTTGGCATTGGCCTTACTTACTTATTCCCAGATATATTTTGGCATTTGCATTAATTTTTGCTGGTTGCAACTTTTAATGAATGTTTCATTTTATACATCGATTAGTAACCGTAAAATTTTTCGAAGTGCACTTTCTTTTATAAAACCTAAACAAATGTACACCTAGCATAAAATGTATTACATAAGTCGAATGTTTTTGTATAAATTGACTTAAAGTATATATTCTTGGTATATGTAGTGTATTATCTGTGTTAGGTATATATCGTGGATCACGTAGACAAGATAAAGCGAGTCATGCAATAAAATAAATTGTTAAAATGTATAAATGCAAAGCATGTCGAAAATAACGGTAGGTACCTATTCAATTTGAGTTTTATACGGAATAGTTGGCTATTGTAGTTGATAAAAAACTTATAATAGAAGTTATTAATTTCAAGGAAAACCACTAAAACAAAACACAAATGTCATTATTGGGAATGTTTTATTTATTTTTAATGGGAATTTGATGCTGAAGATTAGCAAAAATCTGGTGAAAATACCATGAAATAATGAAGGCCTGGACCTCGCAATAGTCAATATAATTATATATGTAGATTTTACTTTGTAAGTAGATTAGCTCGATTATTTATGCAACAGTCTCTTTATGTAAGACGAGCTTTTGCCCGCGGCTCCGCCCGCGTGAATGAGTTTTCCCGGGATAAAAGTCCCGCTTTTTATTTTCCCGGGATAAAAAGTAGCCTTTGTGTTAATCTAAGATATAATCTACCCGCGTGCCAAATTTCATCGAAATCCGTTTAGTAGTTTTTGCGTGAAAAAGTAACAAACATCCATACATCCAGACATCCATACATCCATACTTACAAACTTTCGCGTTTATAATATTAAGTAATCAATTTACAACAAATATGCAGACTGTTTATCGTAGTACTTATGTTGCAGTTTTTCTGCAGTCTTATGGATTCCATGGTAAAAATATTATAACAAATAATAAAGCAAATGAAATATATATTTTAAAACCGTAATTTTATAATTTATGAGCTATTGGCACAATGTAATAATAACATATCAATATTCAACATTATTCGTATATTCCATTTTTCTTGAGTAGGTTGTCTAAAGAATCACTATCATTTGTTTAATCGATACTCATATATCGATACTTTATAAATCGGACCGAGTAAAAACTTGTATATATATTTAATCATTTTTATCGAAATCAAGCAAGTTTATGACGCCGCTATATATGAGAAATTAATATAATATTAGCAAAGAGGAATTTTAGGTGCATTACTAACCTTTAAGAAATGGAGATTTCAGATTTTTGGGTGTCCGCCAATTTGACTAACCGATTGAAATGGAACAGGAATGCTGCTACTTTCACATCAGTTTTGTGTTGTAAACGAGAATGGCATTAGCGTGACTTTATTTTATTGAATCATATGACACGAAAATTTATTAAATTTAAAAGTTGCGACGAATGATGCCACATTAAATTTAATAAAACATGTTTGAAATAACATTGGCGTAAAACAATACAGAATATGAGTAACTTTATGGTCAATGTCCGCAAATTCTGTTTAATATAGCGGGTACATTCGCCCATGGATGAATGCACGATCCTGACATTGTACGCTACGGCGCGACGCGGTGTAGAGGCGGGATTATCTTTACGTGCAAGTTATAAGATTCAGACGGCCGACTTATGTGTCATAATCGGAGCGCGGGTTGTTATATAAACCAAAGACATTGAAAAGACGAGTATTGGCCACGTTGCCATTTTACCTTTCTCTATACAGATTAATTTCTTGAGAGTTATTGCGGAGTCGGTTGGAAATAGATTTCCAACAGACTCTTAACGAAAAAGTTTTAATTTAAGTTTAAGAACATTGGATCACGAATATAAATCGCAGGCCGTGTCACCTGTTTTCAGTATAAACATTGACATCAGTTAAAACGTTTTTGTTTAAATAACCAGTGGGCTTAGAATGTGACCAAAAAAGGCAACTGAAGCAATGTTTAATTTTGATGTTTATGATTGATCGAGAGACCAGTACGTCAGTCACGTGTCGGAGTCGTGTGGTGATTTTTTGCCACATTCTAAGCCTACAGACTTTCATAAACAAACTGATTTAGGATTACGTGTAAATTTCAAATTAAAATATGTAATGAGCATAAAGCGATTTCACGTCCACAAGAAATAAAGTGATTACTGCAGTACTATGAAAGCTCATGGGACAAATGTACTATATTGTACAGAACTATTTAATACAATCGTTACTAACATGAGCTGAAAACTTAAGTATGTATTTGTCTAGAATCTATATTCAAGTTTGTGTAAGATTTGTTAATTTTTGCTCGCAATACTGTGAATACATTCATTCTGTCCATCTTAAAATTCTTAAAATACCCAAATATTTATTTTTATACTTAGTATTGATCTGCAGTCAAGGAAGTACAGCACCTGATGTTTAAAGAGACACGACATCCTACAAGCCGTATCTATGGGTGAAACGCTAATTGACTTGAGCGACTTTATTTAGCGATGATGAGTTTTATACATATTTGAAGTCAATTAACCTTCTTCATATTTTTTTATTAATAACAAAATTGCTGCACATAATTATAATACCATTTATTAAAAACTTTACTGTAATTTATTAATCTTAATTTTTTATCATACTCGTAAATCGTAATCTTTGTAGTTTGAACCTTAGGTAACCAATTTTTTCGGGCAACGAAAACATCTAAATAAAAAATATGATTGTTTGTGCCATCGAAATAAAACTAGTTTTTGGGCTATATCACGGTTATTTTAATTTATTTTCGAATCGACGAAAATCGTAGGGGAACCTGCATACCTGAAAAGTTCTCCATAAGAATTTCAAAGTCGTGAGAAGGCTGCCGATCAGCAATAGGCCAGCATGATGGACTAGAGCCTAAACCCGCTCAGTAGTATACGAGGCGCGTGCCCAGCAGTGCCACGTTATTATATTATAATAATAGGCTGATATTATTTAGTATTATAACCAAAATTTTAATCGACTTCAAAAAAGACGGAGGTTCTTTGTTCAACTGTAGGTAATTTTTAAATTTACTATCACTCATACCTACTCTACATCGAGTTTTCCTCCATTTCTTTTTAAATTGCATTTAAATGACGAAACGAGCATGCCGCTCGCCTGATGGTAAGCGATACGACGCCCATAAACAGCAGCAACGCCGCACATAGCTCTGAATTACAAAGTACTGCGTGGCACTCCACCGCGCTCGTCATCCTGAGACATAAGATGATAAGTCTCATAGTTATACATAACTAGCTTTTGCTCGCGGCTCCGCTCGCGTGAAAATGTTTTTTTCGAGATAAAAGTCCCGCTTTATATTTTTTCGTGATAAAAAGTAGTCTATGTTACTCGCTAATAATGTAGCTGTATATTGGTGAAAGAATTTTCAAAATCGGTCCAGCAGTTTTTGAGTTTATCCATTACAAACAAACAAAAAATCAAATCTATCCTCATTATAATATTAGTATAGATAGATGATGGCTATAAAAAATGTTATCCACGATGACGCGCCTCACTAATTTTCCAAATCACTTACAGTCCAAGTGGGCAACCTTCCGCGTGTTCTGCTAGTTCTGTAAATACACACTAAATACCTAAAAGTATACACGCACACTACATTAAATAATCAAAGTCCTCATAACCCGCGAAATCTCCGCTTGAAAATTGGTAGCGTGCGTCATCGTGGATGAAACTATCTATATGCTGTCAAATCTGAAATCTCCCTTTGCGATTTCCTTCTGAAGTTCATCGCTTGAACCACGACTCAATGTCATGTGGAGGGCTGCCTCCCGGAGGGTGGTACGCCCGCTGACCTTTCCGGCCAAGGTCGCTGCCAAGTTCAATAACGACCCACGCCTCGCTCATCTCAAGGGAAATTATCTGCTTCTACTTATATATAAATGTAGACTGTAGACCATACAATACACTACATTATACCAGGCTGTAGACTATAGGCCCCAAAGATAGACTCGTATTATTGACTTTAGTATGTTTTATACTGTAGACTGTAGATAAGCCAGTATTATCTACTTTTGTAATTGTTTTTAATAACTAAATAGATAAACAAAATATGTCATTGGTGATTAACAGTAGTCCAGTAATATTATTAAAACTTACGCGAGACTGAACTTGTGATCGAGAGGCCTCCGCGACGCGACGTCGTCTCAGCACTCGCCTATGAAGACGACCTACTTAATAGGTCGAAACTGGTCGGCGATTCTGACCAAGAATACGTGAGTAAAACCGTGTTTGTAAGTTTGTAAAGTAGTCCAGTAGTCACAATCGTAACAATATTGTAGGATTTGTGTAAGGCAAGTTTCATGCCGTATACAAGTAGCTAAAATGATTCTAAAAAGGGTACAAGAAGTTTTCAGATGAAATAAAGTCATATATCCAGGAATACGGAACATAAAAATTTTAATCAGGATCCATGGCCATGACTTAAAGTGTCTTAAAGAGTAAACCAATTCACGGGTCACAACTTAAAAGCTGGTTCACATTTTTCTGTATCAAACACTAGTAGGTATTGCTTAACGCCTTTTTGTGAAAAATAAACTATGGAATGATCTCTCTGCATTGGTGTTTCCCGAACGCTATGACTTGTCCTACTTTAAATTATGCTTAAAATGAGGCAGGCAGCGTCTTGGCTGTGGCCTTGGCCAATTCCCTTAGATTGTAGCAATCTGCAGTCTAAAGGCGGTGGACATCGCTTACCATCAGGCGGACCGATTGCTCGTTGCCTACTTAGGCAATAAAAAACATCAGTGTTGAATTCAACAATAAATAATACTAATTAACTAACAACAGATACGTACCTACTACTATAGATAAACTAGTTTTTGCCCGTGGCTTCGCCCGCATTAAAGAGTTTTTCCTGTATAAAAGTCACTTTATATACAAACTATACATACCGCTTATTTCCGAATCCACCTGAATACACACAAAAAATTTCATGAAAATCTGAATTCGGTCCAACCGTTTAGGAGTTCAGTGACATACACACGCACAGAAAAATTATTTCATAGGCAAGCGCCGCGCCGCCGGCCCCCGGCCGGTACCGCTGCAACCGCTATGTCCCTGCTTAAATCTGTAATATCTTCGAAAATATTTATTTAAATTACATGCTGTAAAGGGCCATATTACCATACCGTGGTATGGTAAGGGCCATATTGATCTATATTAAATGCAAAATGTACTTAAGGTACTTTATTGGATAAGGATTAATGGATTCTGTCTGTTCCTGCCGCCATGGGCGATGCCGGTTATTTTCCGGGAGAAACTTGTGCCCGAGAGAATCAGCCAAGCAGAGAACAAGCAAATTTTAGTCTTTGTTATTAGGCATTACAAGACGTAACATCGAACTTTATTAACATGAGATAGTAGTGTGACAACCATAGCGTATCTGAGTCTATGCTACGCAGGCGACGCACAGAAACTGCTATACACTGGAATCTGGATACATGGAATAATGTGGAGACAATGCACAAATCAAAGGTGTGCCTTGGGTTTTGAACCTGCAGACCATGTCTCGGCAGACCGTTCCATTCATATGGTGGGAAATTAATGTTTTATTTTAAGTCCCAAACATTAGCTTAAATTTTTTTGGTTCAAAGATCCGTTACCGTTAATCAGATTTCTTCAAACGTTAATTAGTGACCCCGTTTGAAGGACACTGACAACGCATCAAATTATTTTGGAATTAAGGGCGGGCATTTTAATGGGCGCTGAAGGTCACTTCATATTAGGTGACCCACTTATTCGTATAACGGTTACTACAAAATCAAAATGTCTGGAAAATTGTGGCGTTTACCACCAGGCAAGTCATTACGTCGTAAAAAGTATTTTAAATCTATACTATAATATTATAAAGCTGAAGAGTTTGTTTGTTTGTTTGAACGCGCTAATCTCAGGAACTACTGGACCGATTTTGAAAATTCTTTCACTAATAGGAAGCTACATTACTCCTGAGTGCTATAAGCTACTTTTTATGCCGGAATATTTTCGACGCGGGTGGAGCCGCGCGCAAATGCTGGTATCAAATAAAATTCGAATTAATTATACACGCACGTAATTAGTGGTAATTCATATTATTAATCATTTCAATCCACGATATTATAAATAACACATTATTATACAGTAATCATATCAGGGTTCTGTAGTCTAATATTAAAACCCTGGATCCAGTAGCATATGTATGTATTTTGAATGAAATTGATCTATTGTTAATAAAAACAATTGAATTAGAAGGAAGTAGTAAATTAATTGGTAGAGTCTCGGTGCAGTTTCCTGTGTAACCTGAATGGAAAACTGGCGAGTAGTGACGGATTTAATATTGCATTTAGTAACGTTACCCACAGTGTGCGGTTACTTGGCATCTATAGTAGCATGTAGCAACAAGTTAACAGAGTCGACGCCGAGCCTTCGTGTCATGTCGGAAACAGAGCCTCCCTCAGCCTTCCCAGTTTTACTCCACCATCTTAAAAGACGGCTACGGACATACAATATCTCTAGCTTTTTGGAATTTCATAGACAATGATAATTAATCAATTATAATCATCAGGTTATTTTCTTAAACACTATTATTTGTGAAACCCTCCTAGCCAATTTCGGCCACGGCGGCCAATCTCAACGGAGATCAGCCAGGTTCGCAGGAGATATTTAGTGCACAAGTGTGTGCGCAATACACAGGTGCACTCGCTATTTCTTCACTCTCATAGTCTGGTAAGACGGCAATCCGACATGACCGGAAAGAGATCAGGCGCAGGACCAACGGTTTTACGTGCTTTCCGAGGCACGCGGGTATCACACCGCCAACTTCCTGACTCCGAGTTGCGACTGAGTAATTTTTAAGATGGAAAATCCCAGTCAATATTTTTGGCTCGACCCGGGATTCGAACCCAGGACCTCAAATCGCGCAAATCGTACTCGTAAGGCGTACGCAATACAACTACGCCACTGAGGCAGTCAAATTATTATTTATTTTGTACCTAATAGAGGACATAATAACATAGTAAAAACAAATTTGGTAATGGCTGTTTTCTACGGAAGCTATAATACAATCTCCAAGCATACTTCAATGTTAATAAAAAGCTTTCACGTTGAATTATTTTAATTGATATATTATTTTGATTGTGAATGTTAATATTGAATATTCGTTAATAATTATCCAAACGTAAGCATTTAAGCAGGCAACAAGCGTTCCATTGGCCGGTACTTAAATATAATTTCGATAAAAAAAAAATCGATAAGGAATCGCTAGATTATCGCGAGAATATTTTGTTGAATTGTGTACTGGCTGACTTTAGAAAACCCTTTTCAATACCTAGTTCTAATCGCTCTCATCGCTTGGGTGTTCCTAATACACAATATTCACTGACGGACTCATAAACTGCGTCAAAGTTCAGGTAAGTAGCAGTAGTGGTAGGCAGCGGCTTGTCTGTGTCCCTGACATGTGCCATGAGCAGCGGTGGCCGCTTAACATCAGGCGCGCCGCTAGCTCGTCTGCCTATACTGGCATAATAAAAAAATAAAAAACAAAAAAAAGTTCAGGATTACTTTCGAATTAATATTTTTGATAACTATATAAACATACACTAAAGGATATGATACTACGCTGTTATGAAATTAAAACTTTGATTATTGGTTAAAATGTTCATTTCAAAGGCGTCTTAAACATTGATGCAGTTTATGAATCCTTCAGTGTAGTTATGCCAATAAAGTTTTGTGTGGTCAAGTACTGCAAGCACGACAAACTTAATGGGTCGATGCAACGACTGTTCTCTTCTTAATGAGTACTTCATATAAACCCACGTATTTCTACAAAACAAATCAACACGAGTCTGAAAACGTGCGAAGAAAGAAGTCACGTTTAAAATCACCTCATTTATTCACGTTTGCGAAAACAAGTGATCAAAGTACCGTTTGTATTGCGAAAGGCTGTAATGTTTTTATTTTTACTCGTGAGGGTGCAACGTGGATATATAATTCATGGAAACGGTGACACTTAGAAAGCAAACAAGCAATAACAAACATGACGTAGAAACTAGAAATTACGAACATCGGGCATGTATTAAGAGAACGGCTTTTCGTCCAGAAAAAAATAAACAAGAAGCCTTTGATAATATAATTATGTCCATGACTATGATAATGTTTGCATTATTTAATTAGTGGTAGGTCTTCGAATGCGAGTGGCGGTCTTAGTAGGTACCAGCGTAATGTCTATTTCTACCAAGCAGCAGTGTGCATGCACTGTTGTGTTTCGGTTTGAAGGACATTGTAGCCAACGTAAATACTGGGCATCGAGACGTTAACATCTTTATGGTGACGAGCGCAGTAGTGTTAAGTGTAGTAATGCCACGCAGTAGGTACTTTGTTATTCAAAGTTCTGTAAGGTGTTGCTTCTATTTATGAGCAGCCGTATCGCTTACTAAGTTACCACCAGGCGAGCGGCATACTCGTCTCATCAATTAACAGAAATAAAAAATAAATAAAAGAACCTTTGCAATCGTTTCCAGTATTATTAAAGTTCCATGACAGAAGCCAGTCAAATGCCGAGGCTATGTGAAAAGAAACACAAAACAAACGAAAGCATGCGGACTGCGTGCGACTTAATCACGTGAGTTATACACGAGTAGGTTTGGGAATTGCTTAAAATAAAGGGAAATGTTTTTGATCTGTGATTTTAGTGAGAGGACTACAGATTTACATAGCTCTATCATCTATGAAAAGGACACCCCATCGATAGACAACTTACAAAGGTTCACATTTTTAGGGTTTGGATGTTAGCAACTAGCTGATGCGATTGTCTGTTTCGACCTATCGTATTCATACCTTTTATCCCGGCTAACAAAATGACTATCTATCGACTATCTCTCGATATTCTAAAGCTGATTGCCAACCAAGACCTTAGATACTTAACTTAAAGTTTAACTCAGCTCGCATCTTACATCATTTTCTAGCAACTTTGTTGTTATTGAGGTTGAAAGATTATAAAAATATACATTGATTAACTGAATCATATTTTTGTGCTATAATTACAATAACAAGTAGGTAGGCCGTTTTTGCGACAGATAAACGTAAATTTAATGAACCCATGATTGTACGCGTAAATGGCTTAGGTTTTGCATAATCTCCAGTCGTTCAACTAACAATAAGTATAATATAATAGTTCTAATCTAAAAACTCTTATAAACGTCGACCGTCATCAATATGATAAAGTACGTAATGACGGGCAAATAGGGCTCCATTTAAATTCCTTATGTCCAATTTACCTCATTTGATCAAAGACAGTTGGAATCATACTAATATCTTTTTGATTATTTTACATCATCGTCATCATCAGCCACATTATGTCTACTGCTGAACATAGGCACTAAATATTTCCGACTTGCCAATAGTGTTATTTTTTAAAAGGAGGTAATTATTATATACGCACGGCGAAAAGTGGGTGCACTAGTTGCGCCTCTGCCAACTCCTTCGGGGAAAAAAAGCGTGTGTGTGTCTGTGGAGGTAATTATGTGAATTTCCATTACATTTTAAGTCATACCATAAATAAGAATTTATAAGACCTCAAACATAAAGTACGTCATCATGCATATCAACTAACAATTTATTAGTAATTGAAAAGAAAACCACAGCCCCTGAACGCTTTTAGATATTGAACAATACAATTTTATTTATGTTAAAAAACAAAATTATGTAAATAGATTTTTCAATAAAGTATAATTCGTTTAAAATTCGTTTTTTTTTTAATTATACCCCCTGTGTTGCAATGTGATAGTAAATACAAAATAATAATATAAAACAAACAATTTAAAATTGTACACATTCAGCATTGCAGTTGAAGACATATCCTGTTGCGTATCAAACTTGTCCAATCTATTAGTCTAGTCAGAAGCGTCTACTTTCTTCTCTCACTCCCTTCTGTCTCTAGCTCGCAGGGACGACAGTCTTCGCAAACTGGCGGCACGCAGCACGGACACACCTTACACGGATGCAGGTAATACTCGTCACCTACTGCATAACACCGGCCGAGGTTCAACATGTCTGCAAGATCGCACCTGTTGCATAAAGCATTCTCATTATTATAGAAGAGTGCTTTGAACGGATGATGATTTTTGTATGTTTATGTTTTTTTTACATGTTAATTTCTTTGTTGTAATGGTGTTTGTACAAATAAATGTATTGTTGTTGTATCTGCCTGGATAGCGACCACTGTACACAAGGTATTTCTCTATAGATGGCAACGAAGTGTGTCGCGTTATGGGATCAGCCTGTATATATGCGGTGTCAAACAGGTCCAATAATTGTATCGACTGGCGAGGGGTCATCTCTCATCAGCTGACATTATATCTGGACCCCACTCCGCTTACCATCACATGTAGAGGAGTCAATTTGTCGTGTGGAATAAAAAAAATGTTACAAGCATTTGCAATCTGATGGATGAAAAATAACAGAAAAAAATTGCATCCTGAGCAAAAAATACACTCACTTGCAATCCTCCAACAGTCTGCGTTCAGAGTCGTTAAGGTTCGGTATGGCGTACTCCACGATGCCTCCCCTGCCCACGGTGACGGGCGTGGCGCACACATCCATGCCGTAACACTTCTGCGGGTCCCCCTGCTCTACCAACGCGCTGTCGATGAACGTGGGACCCTCAAACAGACCTGGGATTTGATATTAAAATATTATTTATTTTCTTTCTACATCGCCCTCCCTGGCCTACAGCTAGTTGGTAGAGATAAGAATATATCTGTCACCGTTCTTGTGGAGCGCACAACAGTTTTACTTACGATGTCGTTTTCTGCAACATAAAAGCGTGCGGACATCAAACAATGCACACGTATCCCTCATAAATCAGATCATATTTTTTTCTGACTGATACTATAGCCATATAAAATTACCATCTTTGGACACGGGTTTATTTCAACTCTACAAATGAGGTTTGCTGATGTTAATCGCACCTTTCATAATGTTTATGACGAATCTTGCCGTTGAGAAGCCTATGGAGAGGTGTCCTTGTTCATTGTTACTCTTCACGCGGCAGATGATGTCGTCCGCCTCGCGCACCAACCGCGTCAGACAATCCACTTGCGACTTAATAATATACCAATTATAACACGTTACTTAACAGCACACATTTTTGGATGGGGCTCTACGTATCCATGGCTTTTCATTGTTTTGGAAATCGAAAATTCGAAACAATTCGCGTATGCAATTCTGTTGTTTATTACGTAGCAGCCAAACGGAGTATTTTTTAGTGCAGTTAAATTAAAGAAGTTAGTATCATTATTAGTGTTTGAGGTCTTCATCTCTCGGTGGATTTCGTCATCATCGACCAAAATAGAAAATGGGTAAACATTGTTTGTTATAATTTCATACACACACACACTCACGCCTTTTATCCGGCAGGCGTAGGCAGAGACGCTACTAGTGCACCGACTTTTCGCCCTGCGTATTCCGTCCCATGATGTGATAGGGGGCGAGCCTATCACCATATCAGGCACAAATTCCCAACTTCGGGCTGATACTGATTAGAAAAACACAATATCATTTTGCCCGATCCGGGGATCGAACTCGAGACCTCAGCATTGCAGTCGTATCGTAATACAACTACGCCACCGAGGCAGTCATTCATAATTTCATATAGGTAAACTTATTTATTTCCATCCTTAAATAGCCAATTGTACTTAGGTCAAGAGCAAGTGGGTTTAAATTACTTGCGGTATATTGCCAGCCTTGCCGGCAGAGAACACGGGCACGCGGGTGCACCGGCCGGTGCCGCCCACCACGGGCGTGTTGCTGGCCAGCGGATCCGCACCGGTGATTGCGCAGAACAGCTGGTTGGCGCGCATCGCGTTGATCGCGTTCACGCCGAGCACGCGACGTTTTTCGTACGCGCGCGCCATTTTTAATGTCTGGTTTTAGGTGTAGTTTATGTTATTTTAATAGTCGGTGGTTTAGGAAGACTGAATCTGTCTTTTTATCAAAAGACAGAAGACAAAAGACGATAGTCATAGAAGCACATAGACGTTTTTACAGAAAATTTATCTAGGTACACATCTTCATGATAGAGCAATGTTTTGTACAAGCTCCTGTATTTTACGAAGTAATTAAACAAAAGAGCACAAAACAGTGCCAGTATCACAGATTTAAGTAAAATTTATGAAAATGATTTCCCGGGATATCGTTTCCTTATAAATTGACGCCAAACGCACAACTAATCATAAGAACTTAAAAATCAATAAATGTTCCGTGAAAAAACCACGAAATAAGTCATACTCATACATAAAAAACAAACTAACATGTACACAGAGCGCAAAGTTGCAGTCCACAGGCGGTGTTTGGATAGCAATGACTGCATATGGACAGAACTGCGCGCACGCAAGAGTGACGGTGCGCACTAACTGCATGTTCTGGAGGAATAGGTCGCGGTCCACGATATTGCAGCACGGCGGCAGCACGTAGCACCCGCCGCAGATAAGCACCACGTCCGAATTCTGATAGTACCAGAATTAATTAGAAATTAAGAAACCTAACTTTTCGTAAGAAACTTTAAGAGCCCACAAGAACGTGATATTGACTCAAGGACTAGATTTCTTACGCCACTTCGTTCAGTCCTGACTCCTGCCAATCTCACTGAATAATTCGAAAAATGTGGTACATATGTGACCGCATGTAATTAATCTACACATCTACTGTACCTTTTGTATTATTAGAATAGCAGGAGTTCATTACATGCAAAGCATCCTTAAGGAACACGCGTCCCTGATACGCTTCGACCGCAGTGGCAGTGTCGATATGCGCGAGGTCGTTGGCGACGCCGAGCACGCAGCGCTCCGGGACATCATCGTACATCGCCAGGGTGCGGATCACCTTCTGCTGCTTCAGGAAAAGACACGCGATGCGCCCGACATCGCTCCCCGCGCCCACTACTGCCACCTAGTGTTAGAGGTTATACTTTCATAGCCTCTTTTAGATAGTCATTGAAGCCAAGGCGTACCAGTTAGGCTATGAAGGAGTTGCACTGGTTTTCGTGTTAACACATTAGTCTGTGCGACTGTTTTGTGTTGTATTGCCAAACAATCGGGTGTTCACCTTGTAAGTAGTTATGTCGCAAGTGAAAACGAATACTGAAACCACGGTGCAACCTAAATGTATTGAATAACATCGCCAGGTGGATACAATTTTACGATGCACTCATTAATATGTCGTATCATATTAGAGATATATATTAAGAGTGTTTTGGTATGTACCGATAAATAGAAGATATTTTAGTCTCTCAAAGAAAACTGCTTCTATTCGAGCAATTCAATCTTGACACTAACGCTTTTCAGAATTTTAATTATTGGCTAATTGCGGTGCTCATTTCCTATACTTTGTCAATGTCCATTTTAACTTTAAAACTTCTCAAATTACGGATCAAAGTTCTTTAATATTAACCCGCCAATATCACCTGATATCAAAACTTACCTTACGTGGTGGAAACCTCGGTACGGGACAGAATCTCTCGCACTCCCTCTCGATTTGAGCCAGCGCCTCTGACATGACGAAGTTTTGGTACCTCGCTTTCTGTTCCACTACAGCTGATCCCAAGGACACAAGCCGATGACAAACCCCGCGGAACATTGTGATAGGTTTCAATTTCTCTGTTTATTTATGTGAATTATATACTACGGTATTGAATTTTGTATTTTTACATATTTAATTTTGTATATTTTCGCATTTTTAACCAAGTCGTAACTTTGACATTTTGTAAAAGGCAAAAAGTGCAGGAGAATAGCAGTTTTTTGGCTATAAAAAAAGAAAATTTTGATTATGAAAAAGATTCAATGCCTTTTTTACCCGACTACGGCGGAGCCAGGAAGGGTAATGATTAATTAACTATGGTGTGGCTATCATTAAGCGGCGATAGCCTAGTTAGGAGTGGAACGGACTGCCGAGACGAATGTCCGCAGGTTCAAAACCCAAGGGCACGCACCTGACTTTTCTAAAAGTTATTTGTGAATTATCGCTCGCTTTAACGATGAAGGAAAACATCGTGAGGAAACCTGCATATCTGAGTTCTCTGTAGGAATTTCGAAGTATGTGAAGTCTGCCAACCCGCGCTAGGCCAGCGTGGTGGACTAAGGCTTAAACGCTCTCAGTTGTAGAAGAGGCCCGTGCTCAGCAGTGGGCAGTATATGATACATGGCTGGTATGGTTTATGGTATGGTATCATTGGGTTAAATTAGTAATATGAAATGGGACTACAAACTATGCTGCAAACCCACTTGATTTTTTACTGGGCTGTACTAAAAATAAAAAACCGGACAGCGAGGTGGACTCGCGTACCGACGGTTCCGAACAAACTTGAAAGTAAGGTATCTAAGTATGTAAGTTCAATATTTCGCCAAAACTAATCAATAAATTAATCAAATTTCACAAGCTTGTAAATTCGCTTTTTTTCTTTTGGTACATATTAACAGTTTTTAGATTTTCTCCTTTACATGTGCTGTAAGACCTTGCTTCTTGTCCAATATCATGATTCTAGGTCAACGGGAAGTACCCTATAGGTTTTGATTCCCTTGCGAAAGAAGAAAAATAAAACAATATGTAGAACAGACATCAAATTTAATAGATATAAGTTTCACCTATATATTATGTTTAACATTCATTTTGATTATTATTATATTGTCTACCATTATACAGGCATACTTGTTTATGTATAGATACAACACGGAGGAATTAAAAATGACTAGAACTATTAGAGAGTGAAAGCCGCCCAGACATTTAAAAGCGGTTGCTCCATTGACGGAATAATTGCTATGAAAAAACGCTTACATTTTCAAAGGAAACTCAAAAAGGGCACAATTTTTTAGCATTCATGAACTGAATAAGTTTTTTCTGATAAATTATTTGAAAATTGATGAATATTAATAATTATCTTATTCCAAAAAAATATATAAATAACTTTCCTGATGCCTCAAATTGGCTGCCATAAGAATCACAAATAAAAATTATATTTTCAGCAACTGTAGCCTCAGTCAATGGGTCCCCGCAGTAAACGACAATATTGTTAAATACACACAAAATAAGTACATGGCTGATAAAATAAAATACGTATTGGGTAACAATTGTTTTGGTTTTCCAGACTGTCGCTGCGACATGTGATTATTAGATTTTTATTGCAAATAATCGTAATCATTGTTTTGCTTATTTTTATTGCGCAATATTTATTTTCTTTAATCTAGAAAAGTCAAAACATTTGTTTTGCGGGAATACAATTTATAACTCCAAGATTACAGATTTCTATTGCCTTAAAGAATGGTAAAATTGATGACAACCTCTCAACTAAAATCTAAAATAAATAACCTACCCGCTACTGCACGAAGGACGTTCGGTCTGTTCAAATGAGACCACATTACATATAATTTCTGTGGCACACAAAAATTACACTAATACACTTATAAGTAAACAGATCTTTGCTAAGATTCAATAAGTGGTACTAAAATCTATAAATACTTTATAAAAGAAAATTTAACAACAACTAAAGACATTAAGATGTTTTTCTCATCGTGAACTCAATTGGCATATATTTTTTAAATAAACTTCATTGTAAATAAACTATCACATTTTTGATAAAAAATATATTACAAGACCAGCGTCCATTACATTTTAAAAAATATTTATTTTTCTGGTTTGTAAAAAACATACAAGTAAACGTGATGCATTCCAATTCCCACGATAAATACAAAATTTGCCGTAAAACAATTAAAAATATTAAACAAATAAAACCATGTATATAACTAAACGGTTAACATTATTATTTATGCAAATATAAAAAAATAAATAAACGTCACCCATGTTGAAACACGTAATTGCTTTCAATCTAACGTAAATAATATAATTATAAAAATAATATTTATTATTTGTTTCTACAATTCAGATCTTTTTGTTGCGAACAATTTAATGACATGACAGTAATATTTTCTCTGCAACAGATTATAATGAAAATTGACACAAAACGCCATAAACGACCAAAAATATTTAATGCAACGCCACCCCAATGTCAACGAATCAAACATTATGGGCTTAATTAAAAAAATAATATAGATCAATGAATTTCATTTGCTTTGCAAGTATTAACGATATAAAGCAATTCCCGGCATGGCTCGACGGCTCCCATCGTGAAGTTATTAACAGGGTCCCTAACATCGACGTCCACTGCAGCTCCGAATAGTTAGAACTACCCTCAATACTCACAACCTGTACAAACGGGTCTTATATACACAATAAGAATAATGCCGACATCACGCTGTATCATCGATTTTTCTTATTCTGGCACTATAAAATGGTCATTGTAAAAGAGAAAAACTAAGGATTTATTTATTGTATAGTGCGATGTAGCCGTCATCCGCAATGGACTAATAATATCCACAATACAAATAATTTAATGGCATATTATATTATGTAAAGTGAACGTCATGTTAATGCTAAAAGTTCCGCATGCGGAGAAAATACGCTCTCGCACTTAAATTCGCGTAATGTAGAGGCAACCCTTTCATCTTAGTCTTACTATCATAGAGCATTTAGATTTTATACGGAGCGGCTGTAACGCCCCCTACAAAAAATGTCGCAAGACATAATTGCGGATGTGAGTAATTCTAAGAGATTATGTTGTTTATACGCTAGGCGCATGGTAGCAAATGATGTTATGCGTTTATTACAAAACCGAGTGACGCTAGAAAAATTATGAACCTAAAGAACATAATACTTTATGCAATGTGTATTTTGAACAGATCTATAGGTTCCTATTTTTCTTAATTCCGTTCAGCTTTAGTTAGCAGGCACAGATAGTAAGCTTTTTATAAAATTAAAAAAATACCAAGTATAGTTATAACCTGTTTTGTGTTTAATAAATAAATAAATAAAATAAATAACCCTCCTTATGTTGTGTCGAACGTCAGACAAACCTAAATTATAAAAGCAGAAAACAAAAAATTTACTCTAAAATAATGTTACGTAGATGGCTCGGTTAGGTTAGAAAATTCCAACCTAACTTCTTAGGAACAAATTCCATTCAAGTAACAATAAAAACTGATAACGATAAATTTAAATCTCTTTTTCAATCCTGCAAAACAGCGTATACACACTGTATGATTAATATATTGTAGCAAATTATTAAGATTTTAAAAATACTTGCACATTGCACAATCCATATAAAACTTGACAGTGTAAAAGTTTCGAAAATTAAATAATAAGGAAGTATTGCTGAATATGAGAGTATAGGTTTAACATAAATATAGGCATATAAAGCATTGTTAATATAAAAATATATAAGTTGTACTTTGATTTCATTTTAGTGATCTTAATTTAATAGAAGCCAAGAAGTGCAGTCATTTACCGACAGATCCGAAATAATTCATTGAAATACGAATTGAAATAAATAATTACGTAACTCAAATATCTCTTTCCTTTATAAATCTATAGCTGTCTTCCAGATGCCTTAGCAGTTTGCCGGGTGCTAAGCCGGATCCGATTGCCCGGTCTTGCTATGTATAAACCGGTACATGCCGTTTTATATAATCCCGCGAAATGCATACGCATACTCACGCTTTTTATCCCCGCAGGGGTAGGCAGAGGTGCAACCAGTGCCCCCACTTTTCGCCGTGCATATTCCGTCCCATAGGGGGTGAGCCTATCGCCATATCGGGCACAAATTCCAAACTCCGGGCCGATACTGAATAGAAAAATCCAATATCACTTTGCCCGTCCCGGGGATCGAACCCAAGAACTCACCATTGCAGTCGTACCGTAATACAAATACGCCACCGAGGCAGTCGAAAGTCGAAGTAAAGTCGAGGCGAAATGCAAGCGTGCACTTTTAGTGGTTTTATTTGGTAAAATCGTACACCCACACGACTACCAGTCTCGGCAGCTTGTTAGTCAGCTGACAGCGACCAGGTTCACAACCCTAGTTTCCAATGTCAACAGAGCATGACAAATAATTATATTATTAATGCCAGTACATATGGAAATTGAATACTATGTTATACACGTCACCGGGTACCGAACGCAGTCTACTCCGCAACCGGCACATACGAAATGATAAGTTATATCCTTTAAAATAAAAACTAAAATTCTATAAAGCGCCAATGTGTTCAAATATTTCTACAACTCAATTCTTAATCTCGAGACCTGTCTATAACCCTCTTCGAAACCCACATAAACTTTGTCGAAGCTGCAGTTGGAATTAACTACGATTAAACTAATCCTTACATCTAATTGGCAGAGTCGCACGAAATTCCTTTATGATACTTATTAGCCAAACATGGAGACCACAGCAATATTATATGGGTTAAATACATATTAAAATATGCATTGCTTTATATATAATACCTACATAGATGTTAAAACGTTGCAAAAAAGGGACAAAAAAATTTGTGCGGTATTAAAATCATGCATGACGAATTAAAATTGAAAAAATAAGATCGAAAATATCTTTTAACTACAAGTAAATTTTTAGAAATTCCTAAAATGTTTAGAATTTATTATATTGGGGCGTTCGCGAATATTTAGAGTGTCAATGGGGATCGCTAATATTTTGAAAAATAATCACCAAAAGCTTAGGCCAGTCCCTATTGTGAAATGAAAAGTGGGATACAGTGGTTTTTCTAATACACACACACCCAAGACTTATCTAATTACAGTGTTTTACCCAAGGCAAGATAAGTCAAGTTATTAGTAAATATTCGTATATCTAAATGCTATACCGATTACATCTAAAATCTAAAGTTCAAATTCTGCCTCAACAGGGGAGTATCGACTATCGATAATAGGAAATACAACACATCAACACGGCGGACTTTAGGGGGAAAGACAAAAAACTTTATAATTTATTTTAATCGTCTAGATGTCAAATATTTAAATTATTAACAAAACCTTGCGCGTATTGATTTTAAAATAAGGCCATGTTACTTCTAACTTTATGAAATGCAGAATATCTACTAAGATAATTTCAAATTTAATTGTAAAAACAGACATTGTAACATTATTGGAATAGAGAATGAAACGATTTACAATCGGTAATCAGATCTATGGAATACGAAATAAAATATCGATATTTTTTATGGTGTGAATAGGTTGGGTCAAACATATTTCGTATCCACGATGTCGAGGAAGATACGAAATAATATAGTTGTGTTGAAGCAGTATAGACCAGACAGCTTTGATGAGACCTACCTTACGCTATGTTATCAATAGTCATAAACTCGCATTCCATTATCTATGTGTGTCTATTACATATATAAGTAGTATGTAGATAGATCGATAAATATAGTCGAGAGGATAGTAAGTTCCCTGTTTCCATTTTTATTCGTGAACATTGACACGTGTTCTCACTACATATTGACAAATATTAGTGTCAACGCTACCCGCTGAACTGACATTAAAAATAATTTATTAAATTTTCTACAGTATGAAAACTGATTATCACGTGTAAAAAATAGTACGTAGTAACAACATGTGTCAAATGTGATAAAAATAGCTAATTTTAACAATGATTACTATAAAGATTAACAAATGCGGGATAAAAATTATTCATGGCACTTTTATAATACAACAATAATATTTACAAGAATATAGACGTTTGGAAATATAATAACTTAATATCACCGATCGACGATGAAAGAGATTCGATCTTTGACGAATGCATGACAAGGCAAGCTTGGGACAGTACTTCAAACTTATACCTAGGATACATAATAATCAAAAGTATATAACTTATATTTTTAAGTATATAATAGTAAAATACAAGCAATTTGTATGGGATACAGCGGCAAACTTGGAAACGAGCAAATTATTTCGAGGGTGTTACAACACATAATTATATAACATAAGGTTAGTATTATAACAGATCTACATTTAACATGCACAAAATAGGCATAAATACGAAGGCTCCTTACCATTATATTATTACTATTGGCCTGAATCAGCTCAAAACGAAATACTCGAAAAGAGAATCACCTATATAATATTTTGACGGGTGTAACATATGCCTTTGATTGTAAATTTTTAAGACATAAATTTCAAAATGCAAAATTATCTTATTTTTTTTTAGTTCTCTACCTAAAATATGGGAGTATAGATTGCCAATTTTAAAAAGCAATAGAGCAAAGTTATTGTCTATGGTAATTCAGTAAACATGTATAGCATAGTGGGCATATGTCACACCCGTAGTCGTGTATATGACGAGATATGTACGTCTAAACTCGGTACGGAGAGTGCAAAGTTAAAGCTTGTAAGCAACAACCAAATAATAAGTATTTATTTAGATATTTCTCACGATATATTGACCAAATTTTATCGACATTTAAAATTGCAATCAGAACTACTATTAATTACTAAATACTTTAATTGAAATACAATAAAGTAATATTTAAGGGCAGTAAATTTTAACCTTGGTAAATCTACTCGACAAATTGACAAAAATTATATCGATATGATATAATCGATAAAATTTTCCGTCAATCCAATTATCGATAAGCTACAATTAGATCACACTGTTTATAGTAATTAATTTAACTGAAAATTATGCAATACCAACGTGTTTCTTACAACTATGAAGAGTGGTAGATTGTCGAGATATACAGTTTTTATGATAAAATTCGTTTCAGACACAATTTAGACGGTTATTATTGCTTTCATATTCGCCGTTATTTAAAATAATATGTCTAGTAAAAGTCGTCTAAACATATACGATTGTGCGTTAAAATAAATTTTCAAAATTCACACTGACAAAAAAACACTACGAAAAACAAACAGTGGGCTTAGAATGTGACAAAAAAACACGTCACGTCTCCGTTTCGTCTTATTGGGATTGGTTGAGAGACTAACATTTGACTGACGTATTGGTCTCTCGATCAATCACAAACATCAAAATTAAACGACATCGTTTTACGAGTTGCGTCTTCGTGTCACATTCTTAGCCCACAGAAGTTCGAATAAATAATTTGAAAAATCGATAACTCTAACCCTACATTTCCCAAGTGTACATTTTTCTCATGAATTAAAATAGAAAATAATTGCGACAATACACAATCACGCCCGGCGTGTTAATATCCAGTATTGGTTAAGTACTTTGAGCGTAAACATCCAAGAAGCACCATTTATGAAACACCCTATATACATCAGTTTTAAAGCCATCAGAAATTAACCCGTAGCAATCACCTAGATTACGAGACGGAAGCTCGGGAAGAATCGAGGACGTTAGAAATGGCAGAGCCTAAGCGATATTAGTCTTTGTTTGGAAAATATTCTAGTTAGTATCTTCTAGTATCGAAATTTAGATTTTACATTCCTTGGAATAAAATTCCTTTACTCATAACACATTCCCAGCATAAGCAGCTTTTGAGTTTCGCTTAAACAATTATATTCTTATTTTATATAGACAGACAGTCGTAAGTAGTTCTATAGAAGATTATCGAAAACACATATTATCTTACGAGATCCATGCTATAACTTTACAAATACAAAGGAAAGTTGCAATGGAAGCCTATACGATTAAAAGAACATCCTATTATTGCAAATTATTGCTATTGTTTGGACTCGTATGTTCTTCGTCGAAGTGACAAACGTAATCTATTGCCGATTCGGAATCGTTATAAAGTGAGCAACTATGTTCATAATACTATGTTAATAACTACTGTCTATTCTCGATACTGTAGTCTAAACTCAATGTCTTTAAGTTTCATACACATACAGATCGTGGGCACAACACTGTTAATACAAATCGATAAAATTACACTAAAATCGATTAAATAGCAAATATCGATTAAAATTACTTAATGACTTTATAAATGCCACTGAATTGCTAAATTCTTATCAAACAATATGTAAACGGTAAAACAATCGACCGAATTTATCGATAAATATCGTTTTGTTGTTGACCACCCACGTCTGCAAAAACCGATTTACTAGTCGTAAAATATCGAACTGCACAGGTCTTCCTTCTCCTGTCCCTAACGATATTCTTAATACCCAATGACTAAGCGAACCAATATGGAATGTTAACCTACAATCACTGAAACCTGTTAGTACGTTAATAAAACCCAGCATATATGTTTATACAGATTCCATTAAACTACACACATATAAATACACGCACACATATATATACATATACACGATATTTTGTGATTTTAAATATTGTATAATAGTTACATTATGAAGTACCTAGTTTGTAACAAGTGCAGATAGAGTTCTAAAAAACCTTTTACAAATTAGTTTTCTTTTTTTCAGTAAAACGGACAAAAATTGTCGATTTGAATAAATGTAACATTAGAATAAATTATAAAACTCTGACTGAGTAGAAAGCGTTCACTAACCAGAAAACATTGGAATAACCGTCATAAGAATCAATTTCATAATTTAAAAGTTACGTTTTGGAATAATACACGCTACAAACTACCAAAATGTATAGTGTAAGTGTAAAGGAAGAACCGTCGTAGAAATAATTAGGTACGCGATACAATCACCATTATACGGCTTGTGCTTCAGATATGTATAGATTAGCGCTGTATGCACATCGACCGTGGAACTACGCAAACTCTCATTCACTTCAAGTTTCATATTAAAAACATCACGAATAAGGCTCATATTTATCATACATTCATGCTCATCCCCAATCCTCTATCTAAATACATGTGCTGTGACTAGCATGTCGTCGAAGCTTTAGGTATCATGCAGACTTCTATGGACTAATTAAATGCAGTTATATTACGCGAGACACGTCCTGCGGTTACGGCATACACGAGCCGAGGATATCTTAATACACATACAGATAATCACACGGGGCAGCACTAGTTTTAAACGAAACGGGCAACCGACATCGACATCGGACCGCACGCAAACATCGAATCCACGCTGATTTGTGATCACATCCGATTACCCGACACGCGCAGGGGGACAACGCGAGCCTCGCGTTCGACCCGAAAACAACTAAAACTAAGAGATTGCAAACCGAACAGTCGACAAGGACACGAGCCGGCCGCTCCCACCGTTTGCTCCTTAGGCGATAATATCACAGATTCCTAAAACAAAATTAACACTGATCGACGCGGAGACACACGGACCTACGCCCTACCGGCCAGAGAGGGGGGTCGCGGCCATCACACAGGCACACATCGTCGAGTATCGGCGAGTATCGTCGAGTAACGTCGAGTATCGGCGTGCTGCCGCGCCCACACTAGCCCTCGGCCACGGCGCCGCACAACCGCTCCAGCTTCACCAGCTCCTGCAAGTCACCAACACTTTGTGAGCTTGTGTCATATGAAGACCACAGGGAATGTCACAAATTTTAATATTTTCTATTTTTTTATAGAATCATATCTATGTCTATGGTATTTTGAAATCCAATCATTAGAATTTTAATAATGTTAACAGATGGCGCCAAACATCCAGTTTTGTTTATGGCCAAAACGAAAAGAACTGGGAATGTCCATAAAAATAATATACTTTCTCTCTCTCTCTCTCTCTCTCTCTCTTGTATAAAACTTACAAATAGTTTTTTCTCAAAATTAATTAATTAGGACATTCCCTGTATTTTGCCTGTGCCCTTCATATCCAGTGTGTGCGCACGTGTGCGTGTGCGTGCGTGCGCGTGCGTGCGCGTGCGTGCGTACCTGGTCGCGGTGCTTGAGCAGGAGCTGCAGCAGCTTGTCCTGGTGTCGCGCGAGCTGCTCGCGGCGGCGCGCGTAGGCCTGCTCCAGGCGGCAGCACTCCGCCACGCCGCGCTCCACCGACTACACACGGACACACCCAAATATATTCATCATCATCATCATCATCATCAGGCACATGACGTCCACTGCCGAACATAGGCCTCCCCCAAAGATTTCCAGACGGACCTGTCAAAAGCGGTCTGCATCCAGCGTGTTCCTGCGACCTTTATCAAGTCGTCCTCGTCCACCTTTCAGGTATAAATAAATAAATAAATATATTCACATTTCATTATTTTGCAATAAATAGTATTGATTATGCGCTCGAAATAATATCGATGTAATTGAATGATACTACATATATGCCTCCCAAATTGAAACGAATCCACGGAAACTAAAACAAAAATTACATCAGACATCTACACCATCGATGAGTGACTTACCTGAGAATGTATCTCCCGCTTAATTCTTAGGATTTCATCTTTATCCCGGTTAGTCTTCTTTGCAAGCGCTTTGACGTCTTCTTTACGTGAGTTCGCCAGTCTGTTCAATATCTCCTTCTTCTCACCTTCCAACAAATCCTGCGAATTGAAATAAATAGCATTTAGCTAGCAGACAACAAAAGGCACTTCAAGAAGTAATAGTACAATCATAACTATAATGGATAGTATGTGGAAACTAGCACACACACACACCCTCCGGCGTTTTATCCCCGAAGGGGTAGGCAGAGGCGCAACTTAGTACACCCACTTTTCGCCGTGCGTATTCCGTCCCATGATGTGATAGGGGGCGAGCCTATCGCCATATCGGGCACAAATTCCAGACTCCGGGCCGATACTGAATTCTAGAAAAACCCAATATCACTATGCCCGACCCGGGGATCGAACCAGAGACCTCAGGATTGCAGTCGTACCGTAACACAACTACGCCACCGAGGCAGTGGAAACTAGCTTAACACTATAATTGTCTCGCGGATTTTTTTAAAGAATTATCGACATTTTGTCCTCCACTACATCCTTCTAATCCGTTTCTCCCATCCTTGAGATATACAACTTGTTGATTGATGATGGTTTCTCTGACATGAGTGTTCATCGTCAGTGATATTGCCTTTAGGTAACGACTATAGACTTTGTAAAACAGCTGTGGGCTTAGAATGTGGCAAAAAACGCAACTCGTGAGACCATGTCGTTTAATGTTGATGTTTGTGATTGATCGAGAGACCAATACGTCAGTCACGTGTTAGTCTCTCAACCAATCCCAATAAAATGTAATGGAGTCGTGTCGCGTTTTTTGTCAGGTTTTACCCCCACTAGATACGTTCTAAATTGAAACTGAAGTTTGGTTTGAAATACTCGCCGAGGCTGGGTAGAAGAACTTAGGATGTATTATCGAACTGGGATCCATGAATTGATGTTGCGGGCACGTGTACGTGTGCGTGTGTGTGTGTGTGCGCGTGTGTGTGTGTATGCGTGTGCGTATGTGTGTGCGTGTGTGTGTTTGTGTGTGTGCGAGTGTGCGCGCGTGTGTGTGCGTGTATGTGAGTGTGTGTGCGTGTGTGTGTGTGTGTGCGCGTGCGTGTGTACGTGTGTACTCACGGAGAGCGCCTTCATTTGGTGGTGGTGTTCGTTGCGCACGGCCTTCTCGAGCGCGGCGTAGGTGGCGTGGTGGTACCGCAGCCGCAGCTCCCGCTCCAGCGCCGCCGCGCCCCCCGCCGCACCCTCCTCCGCACCTTCACTCGCACACCCGGAGCCCACACTGCTGAACATCGTCATGTAATTACGTCTTTTTCTGTTTTTCGGGTAGACATAAGTGTAATACAGCATACCCATATTTCGCAGGCCATGTAAAACATCGATCATATTTTTAATCGACAATAATTGTTTTTACTTTAAACAACAAACTTTACACACACTTTATAATTCCGCAAAATGTTATACAAAATTAATACTCAAACTAATATTTGGCATGCGTCAGCAACAAACGACTTATAAAAATGATACTTACATGTTCTTGGAGGACAATTTCTTGACGAGTTTATTGCTAACGTAGAACTTGGATGATGTTGGTCTCTTCTCTTTATCACACTTGCGTCTCAAAGCATCCAATTTACGAGCTAACTCTGCCTCCTTCTCTTTCACTACTTTGGACGATAGGAGTGTTTCTAACGTCTCCGCTAAGGACTCGTCTGTACCGTTGGTTTTCTTATCATCTTGATCTGAGGGAAAATTATGAAAATGCTGGTTTACACAATAATACAAAATTTATACTGCATTGTCGTACTGCATAAAATAAGCTTTGTATTTGTAAGAATAAAAATGTACTTTCCTGGTGCATATCATATCGATATTTATTTATTAACCTAACACGTGTTTCGGAAATCGCATTATAGTTTAGCTCAGGATGTTAAAGAGTTTGTTAAACATAAGTGATTAAGTCTATGAATAGATTAAAAACCTGACTTTACTGTCCATTCAATTTAATCGACACTAAAAAATATCGATATATTGTAAGAACATATTATTAACTATACTCCACTATTTTTTTTATATGTTTGATCTATTAAAATGATGAATAATGAAGTAAATGAACATACCCTGTGAGTTTTTATCTCCCGTCACAGCGTTTGAGGTAGCAGACGATATGATCTCACTTTCAATTATTTTCTTAGATTCGTCTATTGCTAATTTGCTAGGGCTGCCATCGTTCATAGTTTCTTGTTTTATCTGTGAATTATACATTAATAAATGGTAAGTTATATTGTGTTGCAGTTTTCCCAAAACATATTTGACTGTATGAATATTGTTTTCCTTCTTAGCCGTAACTTATCGATGTTTAAATGTCTCCGCTCTAATTGTACTTACAGTTTAAAAACATTGTAATAAATATCAAAGCACCGGATCTGTTTGAAATTCGGTATCATATCGACCTTGGCTAACAAGGATCAAAGTTTGTGCCACACCGTGTAGCTTGCAGCTTGTACCATTAGTACCATGTAGCGTGTAATTGTAGCATGTATGATGTAGCACGTAGGCTGTAGCATGTGAAGGGCACAGGCAAATAACAGGGAATGTCATTTTTTTTTTATAGACATATCTTTGTCTGTGGTATTTTGAATTCCAATCATTACAATTTAAAAAAAGTTAACAGATGGCGCCAAAAATTCAGTTTTGTTTATGGCCAAAACGAAAAGAACTGGGAATGTCGATAAAAATAATATACTTCCTCTCTCTTGTCTCAATAAAAATAATATAATTTAAACTTTCAAATTGTTTTTTCTCAACTTTAATTAATTAGGACATTCTGTGTGCCCTTCATGTGTAGCGCGGCGTCTGGCGTCGAGTACGTCGTTACGTCGTTCACTGGTAGTAGGTCTTTCATATGTAAGAGTCCGTCTGGGTGGGTACCACCGCAATGTCTATTTCTACCGCCAAGCAGCAGTGTGCATGCACTGTTGTGTTTCGGTTTGAAGGACATTGGAGCCATTGTAACTACAGGACATAGTGAGACTTAACATCTTATGTCTCAGGATGTCGAGCGCGGCATGCCACACAGTACTTTGTAACTCAAGGTGCTGGATGCTGTTGCTACTGTTTATGGGTGGTCGTATCGCTTACCATCAGGCGAATGGCATGCACGTCTCGGCATTCAATTCCATAAAAAAAAAAAAAAAAAAAAAAAACGTACGGGCGCAGGCACGGGGCGGCGCGGCTCGTCGGGCGGGCCGGTGTCCTCGGTGAGCACGGCCAGCTGGTGCTCGCGCTTGTCGAGCTCGCTCTGGTACTTGATGGGGTTGGCCAGCGCCTCCGCCAGCTCCGACAGCCGGTCCGGCACGTAGTCCTGCACACGCAATACACATACACATTGCAAACTTCATCGGAGCTCATTGAAAAGCGCACACATGGAGTTTTGGCGGGAACTTGGAAGTGTCATGAGGTGCTCTTGTTTTAATTCATTATTTTGGTGATATTTAGTGTTATATTGCATAATTATGGTGGTATATTATCCAATATACTTCTATTAAAGAGCTCAAATGAAGTGAATTGAAATAATTGTGCTAATCAAGTGTTTTTTTTGTTGCCGCCAAAACTCCTCGATAAAGTCTTGGTAAGGTAGCCACTGCTTTACTTCGACATACTACAGATAATAAAATAGACGAATCAAACTTGACATTGGCAAAATGTGAATACAAATGCCATTATAAAAAAAAAAAAAAAGCTCACACACACTCACGCCTTTTATCCCTGAAGGGGTAGGCAGAGGCGCAACTAGTGCGCCCACTTTTCGCCGTGCGTATTCCGTATGATGTGATAGGGGGCGAGCCTATCGCCATATCGGACACAAATTCCAGACTCCGAGTTGACACTGAATTTAAAATCCAATATCACTTTGCCCGACTCGGAAATCGAACCTAAGACCTCAGCATTGCAGTCATACCGTAATACAACAGATTAGATTACAGATTTAACAAGTTACGTTATATTTGAGACAAACTCTAAAATGCTTAAATTAACACAGTAAGTACGTGGAAACATATCGCCTTTTTTTTTTTTTATAACATGCGACACAATTCCAAACTCGGGCAGATACTGAACAGAAAAACCCAAAAACAATTTACGCGTTACCAGATATCACATACAACTTCAGAGCAGTAGTTATGCCAACTACGCCACCGTGACAGTAGTAACTTCACTAACGGACATGTCCAAAAATGGGCTTAAAATTCTAACCAAGATACTTTATATATATCGCAGTTTAGGACGAAAACAACACAATAAAAAAAAATAAAAAAATGAGTTATCGTCATAAAATTATTTAAAACGAAATTTTCAATACAACGATAGTTCAAACACCGCCATATTCAAGCAGGAAAAGGACAAAACTACTACATCGGTCCCTTTTTTATTATATTTTCATGAAAAAGAAACCAGTTTTAAGTCATTTTATAACGATAAACCATTTTTTATTTTTTTGAAATGCGTCGTTTTCGTCCTAAAGGTGCGATATTTGGATAGTACTCCTAAATAGGCCTTTGCAATAAATCGTATAATTTTAAAGTTCTCCGATTTTGAGATTTATGTAATTTTATTTTGCTTAAAAACTACACTTATAATGAACGTTTTTAAAAAAGTGTGTTATGAATGGATGACAATTTTATTTTATTGGATTCAAGATCCATATTTTTTCCCCTTTAATATCCATGAAGTTTGAGCCTTAGATTTTGAGGCCCAGCACCCATACAAAAATCGGACATCTCCTTTCTTCACTTGTGTAAAAATTAGTTGATGAATGGTGGTACGTGGTACCTTGACGACAACGAGCAGCAGCAGACTGGCGGGCAGCGGCAGGCCGAGGTCGGTGCGCAGGTTGACGTGCCGGTAGCCGGGGCAGAGCCCCACCACGGGCAGCACGCGGTGCCCCACGAGCCGCCCGCTCTCCTCGTGCGCCGCGATGCGGATCATCGCCAGCTCCGGCAACACCACCTGGACACCAGCTTTATTGAGTTTTGGCGGGAACTTGGAACTCTCATGAGGTGCTCTTGTTTTAATTCATTATTTTGGTGGTACTTAGTGTTATATTGCATAATTATAGTGGTTTATTGCCCAATATAGTGCTATTAAAGGGCCCAAATGAAGTGAATTGAAATAACTGTGCTAATCAAGTGTTTTTTGTTGCCGCCAAAACTACTCGATAAAGTCTCGGTAAGGTAGCCACTGCTTTACTTTGACATACTACTGAGGATAAAATAAGAAACAAGTATGCGTCTGAAGGACTTGTATCCATGGACAAGAATAAATTAACAAAAAAAAAAACAGATTTATCAATATACAAAACTAACACACATAACGCCTTTATCCCCGAAGGGGTAGGCAGAAGTGCAACCAGTGCACTCACTTTTGTTTCGTGCCATGATGTGATAGATGGTGAGGCTATCGCCATATCAGGCACAGATTCCACACTCCGGGCTGATACTGAGCAGAAAACCCAATATCACTTTGCCCGACCCGGGATTCGAACCCGGGACTTCAGAGCGGTGGTCGTACCGCGCATGCTAAACTAAGACACCGAAGCATCAATATATGGGAATAATGCATAGACAAACACTGTATTACTGTCCAAGATTTAATACAAAAAAACGAGTATAGATAAATATTACGACTATAATATGTTAAATTTAGCGCTTTTTATTCTCAATTCTCCATCTCTCTCATAAAAAAACTACATCCAATCTATTAGGGATCTGTATGAGACAACCTTACTAATGCAAGTCTACTATCTCTATAATTTCAACATAATGCAATTCAGTGGTTTAACAAAGACAAACACAACTTCAATGACATTAATTATTTCCACTTTGACAACAAAAAATAAACGCCGAATTTAAGGGCGCATTTACAAATTTCCGTAGTTTTGAGGTACCATTTATTGAATCAGGAGTTACGCTTATGAGGAGATCTTGGTATATAAATAAAGATTAAACATTCCTCTTTGCTTATAGCATATAGAAATTGTATGCTTCCATACAACATTATCACGTAAATACGTTTATTCTGGAGCAATAATCGCTGAAAATGACGAAAAATAGGGTCGGAATCGGAACCATTATACCTTAAACTAATGAATATTTTAATATAAAACCGAAACAATATGATGGCTTATATAGTCTTCTCGCTTTATGACTAATTATTTTCAAGTCAAATTAAATACTTTTCCAGTAAAGAGAAAAAATATAACCTGAATTGAATTTCTTCATACATTTTCCAATTTCGGGCTGTCATTCCGCGCTGAGACGCGGCCGAGGAAGCACGGGTGTACAACTTTTTTTCAAAAAATAAATACGTAATAAATTGATCGCGATGTCATTATACTACGAATAAAATAGTTGATACTATTTCAAATTATTAGTTTTCAAAAAGCAAGTATGAAAATTTAATATTACAATAAGTCAATACAAATTTGATTTAATTAATGAAACATTCATTAATTTTAATGCAAGTATTTAAATTTCATTATTAAAATGGCATAGTATTTTTATATTTACAAAATCGACAAGTTTTGCAGTATATGGTATTTACTATTTATCTATTTATAATTTTTAGTATCGGTGATTATTTATTTTTAAATTTTACTAGGTTAAGTTCGCGTTTTTGCCCGCGTTTAAAGCCTTTCCCGGTACAAAAATATCTAAACACTCAATACTACAGTACTACAGTACTACAGTTCAGCCACAACTACTCACTAGGCATGGCTGCTTCGGTGAGTAGCTGTGTCGTATCGTAGGTACCGAGGTGTCGGCTGTGTGTGCCATTGTGACAGTTGCCCGCTGGATACGGCTTAATATACGTTTGAGTTTTGCCCAGCCTGGAATGAGGAGCGCAGCGCTCTCAAAGCAGTAGTCAGAGGCGGCCTCTCGTTGCCGGCCGTGGTCGCTCCCATGGTCGGCAGTCAGGAGGTCTGGCGTGTGTTGGCTCACTTCTGCGAGATAGTCCTCTCGTAGAAGGAGAGTGCTGAGAGAGTTCTGGAACGCGAGGATTCCTCCCGCCGTCAGAGGAGACGTAGGAGACGCCGGGTGGACGACTGACCGGCGTCTCCCACCCTGTGGATTGAAGGTGTTTGGAGAATTCCACCACGGTATCCCCTGCCTGTCGTAACAGGCAACTAACAGTGGCCACCCGGGCGTCGCGGGCGGGTGCCGTCAAATCAAATCAAATCAAATCATTTATTAAGTAATTAGGCCCCTAAGGGCACTTTTACACGTCATTTTTTACAATGTTATTATCATCTAAAAGATTCTACCAGTGCTTCGGAAAAGCCCACTGACCTGAGAAGAAGCACCAAGAAACTCAGCGTAGGTCTTTTAATGTTCATATTTTTTTTTTTTATATATGTATTTTACAAATTGCTAGTAACAATAAATATTCAATTTCAAAGATGGATATGAAATGCGAAAATTAACGGAGAGTACCTAAGTCAAATAACCAGCTACATGTTTATTAAGTAAACAATAGAGTCAACCATCAAACAGAGCAGACCAGTCCACGCAAGCAGCACCCGTTCACGAATATGACGCATGTGCCAGCCATCGGCCTCCTCAACCATGCTGCAGGGAAGTGACCGACCCGGCACACGACGCCGCCGCAAACACAGACGTTAAAGCGAGCAAGACTACTCAGATTGTGGCTAACCAAGAAAAATTAGATGCAACAAAGGAGTATATCAAATGACTAACGTAGTATGTAAAAAATATACTCTTAGGACTATCCGGGAAAGTCGCACATATCCATCTCTCACAAATCACTTATCCTAAATACAATAGATCTTATCCTTGCGTAGCGAGCAACTATTCCCATGGATTTTTGTCATCAAAATACGCGTCAACAGTATAGTAACTTTTTTTTAATAACTTGTTTTTTATAAATTGCTTAAATTTGTTCAAAGGTAAATTTAAGACAGTTGGTGGTATTATATTATAAATTTGTATACCCAATCCCACAAACGAACAGCGTACCCTGTGCAATCGATGACCTGGCACTGTTAATTTATCTTTATTTCTAGTGTTAATATTATGATGATCACTATTTTTACTAAAATATTCAATATTTTGTTTTACATACATAATATTAGCTAAAATGTATTGTGATGCAACTGTCAAGATGCCTATTTCTTTAAAGCGTTCCCTAAGAGAAACTCGTGCCCCTAAGTTATAAATAGCTCTTATGGCTCTTTTTTGTAGGATAAAAATTGTTTCAATGTCAGCGGCTCTGCCCCAAAGCAAAATTCCATAGGACATAACACTATGAAAATAACTAAAATAGACAAGCCTAGCAGTGTTGACATTGGTCAATTGTCTCACTTTGCGTATTGCAAACGCGGCTGAGCTGAGTTTCCCCGCCAAGCAAGAAATTTCGTCGACGAAAGCCGTCTCTAGCTTTGTCTTTTTAGCACATTGTTGCGACCCCCCTGATGGACAGCAGTGTGGCAGGTAGGCCTCACGCTGCCGTTGACGCCGAGAGCGCCGAGATGCACGGGGGCTCCTGAGCCTATATCTCACTTGCTTTAGATGGATGATCTCAAGTTGTTTGCATCAAAACAAACAGAATTGATTGAGTCGTTAAAAATTACTGAAAAATGTAGCAAATAACTCAACATGGAGTTTTGTGTAGATAAATGTGCGGCTATCCATATGAAGCGAGTAGAGGTCGTGGTCTCTGGTGACATACAAGTCTTAGAGACTGTAAGACTTAGATCCCTTTCTGAGACGGTAACTTACAAATATCTGGGTATGCCTGAGGCACTGGGGATTATGAGTGCCGACGTAAAACAATCGCTGAATGACCGTTTCTTCGGCCGCCTGGCAAAAGTATTTAACAGTTTTTTGTCAGGTGGTAACAAGATTTGTGCTTTCAACGGTTGGGTTATGCCTGTACTCATGTACTCTTTTGGTATACTCAGACTCAGACTGAATTGGACGCCCTAGATCGAAAGTTCCGGACCCTACTGACTGCATATCGTATGCATCACCCACGGTGGTCAGTGAGGAGGGATGACGGGCTGAGGCTTACTTAATGGACTTGCATAACCGCGAGGTATGCAATCTCAGGAATTATTTCCTCCACAGCGAAGTAGGCATGTATAAGATTTTAGTCATGGTGGATAAGGGATTTATCCCACTTTCCTTGGCGAATGAGAACTGGCGAAAACCTATGGCGATGGGCATTAGGGAACGCGATGTGATATGGAAGATCAAAGAACTATACGGTCGGTTCTATCGGGGCCTTGTCGTTTCTGCTCATGGGTTCATACCAGAGTCTCGACCAACACCTGCTGAAGCTCTCAATTGGTAGTTGGGTCAAGAGCCAGATGCAGAAAGTAGTACTTCTGGACACCGCAATGTCAATGTCTTTTTCTATCGCCAAGCAGCAGTGTGCATGCACTGTAGTATTTCGGTTTGAAGGACATTGTAACCAGTCTAACTACTGGACATAATGAGAGTTAACATCTTATGTATCAGGATGACGAGCGCAGTGAAATGCCACACAGTATTTTGTAACTCAACGTGCTGGATGGTGTTGCTACTGTTTATGGGTGGTCGTATCGCATACCACACGCATTGTGAGGAGATTCCTCACTTTGTATCCCTGACTATCGGTAGCTGGGGTCTTGAGCCTCGCCATCGGAGGGTGATACACTTTTTTATATTTTTATATGTATAACCTAATTATTATTTTTTATATATAAAAATGGTGGTAGGTCTCTCATTATGTAAGAGGCCGTCAGGGTGGGTACCACCGCAATGTCTATTTCTACCGCCAAGCAGTAGTGTGCATGCACTGTTGTGTTTCGGTTTGAAGGACATTGTAGCCAGTATAACTATTGGACATAATGAGACTTAACATCTTATGTCTCAGGATGACGAGCGCAGTGGAATTCAACACAGTACTTTGTAAGTCAAGGTGCTGGATGGTGTTGCTACTGTTTATGGGTGGTCGTATCGCTTACCATCAGGCGAACGGCATGCTCGTTTCGTCATTCAATGCAATAAAAAAAATGTCTATTACATGATGATATTATAATAATTATTATTATTAAACATAATTGTAAACATTCGACAATTCCAAAAAAATAAATATGGATGAGTAAAATAATAACTTCAAGTATTAAGATTAGCTCGTTCAAATGGAAAATCTAGTTTAAATCGGTTTCGATGTGTGCGCGTGTAGCAAAGCGCGTTCTTGTCATTCAAATATCTAAAATCGAAGATGTCAAAAATGTAATAGCGTCCTTAAACAGGGCTATAAAAATATTAAAACACACTTCACTCAAAATAACCAATGATACAATTTAGGATATTGTGCCAATGGAACAAATATAAATTAATGAGTTTGGCCTTTAACAATTTTCATCGGACTGGGTAACAGCATCAGCTGTGTACATAATTATCGGCGTCTCCCACGCAAGGTTAATTATATAGAAATGCGGCAACCTTCGACGCAGAGAAAAGAAAACACACCATTTCGCATTGCACGGTGTCATCCAGTTCGGTATTCTATTTGTTTGTTCAACGTTTATGATTGCAACAAAAATATATGGAGATATTTTCATCGCTTTGAAACCAAACGAATTATTTCACCTAAACTATTTCGCATCACCTACTATTTATTACAAGAAATGTTGCATTACGTCGAGATAATATATTTATTTAATAAAATTTCACGATATTAAAGCGACACGGACAGTGTAAACTATCGACGATATTTATAATGCGGAAAAAAGTTAAAACAAAATATACTTTACACGTCCATTTGACAGACAAACACATACGTGTTTATATACAAAATACATCACATACTGTTTACTTTAGCTAAAAATATGTGAGAACGACGTGATATTCTTCAGAAACGGAAGTCAGTGTTAAGGTAATAAATACATGTTTTATAAAAATATAGCAAATAATTTCAATAATTATACGTTACGCAGCCAATCGCACAAATTAAAAAGAAAACTAATGTTACTTTGTCTTTATGAATAGGAATTTATTTTTCGCATTACAATGGAAATACATAATTTCCACAACATATTGTCGACCGTCATTAAGAATGATTTATTTTCATATTTTAGAAGTATAAATCCCAGTAAGGCGCTCACAAGCCAGCCAGATATTCTACGCTAGACTGCGAACACTACAAACCCGAGCTCTCCTTACAACAATTTCGTAATTAATCACATATTTAATTAGATTTATAATATGATATATATGATATTAGATAATTAATAAATTTGTATACTTTCTATTAAGTAAAATGTAGCTGGCTAAATTTAATTATTCCATATATTGTAAATAAGTACAGTCAGCCACATAAGTAGCTGAACAAATTCAAAACTTCAAAACGCCTATACACTTTTGTTTTCTTACCAATTTTTATTTTCTCTTCACAAAAACACAATTTTTCAAACACAATTCACTTTACTTTAATTAAAGAAAAAATAAATGTTTCAATTAACCTTAACGCGTAAATGCGATTTGAAATTTTGAGTTTGTTCAGCTACTTATGTGGCTGACTGTACCTACATTTACAAATAAATTATTTGATTTGAATAACATAAGAGAAACTTGACTGTTTCCTGTTACTACGTCAGACGCATCGACTCATTCATACAATCTTAGTTACGAGTTCACGACCACAGAAGCCACATTTCACTATGACGTAGCAAACGTTATGAACGTGTGAATATGATGTGGTAGGTCTAGCGTTTGCGAGAGAGCTCGTGAGTAGGCATCACCGGCTTTGTTTATTCTGCGACCAAGCAAGTATGTGAGTATTGTTGTGTTAAGAGATGTTACAGTCTGTATAACTAGGCATTATGATATTTGTATAAGGATAACAATCGTGAATCGCGGGCCGCTTTTTTCAGGTCTGGAAATCTTTGAGGGAGGCCTATGTTCAGCAGTGGACGTCATGTGGCTGATGATGATGATGATGAAGAATCGTCGTATAATGGTTTGTAATTCTAAGTTGCATTGCCAGCCGTGGCGCTTACTATCACGAGCTAATAAACGAACAACTTGCTCTTTTATAACACGACCTACATCATTACGAAAGAACAAACACCGTCCTTAAACTTTTCACAATAGCGTACCTTTTTGAATACGAACGGCTCCTCTCCATACACCGGATTGATCCCGTTATTAGGCACGACTCTGGTGCGGAACTTCTTCCTCACGGTGTCTGCGGGCAGGCCGAACATGTCCACCTCCACGTACGTGCCGCAGCGCTTGTCCGTCAGCAGCTGGCCGGAGAGTACAGTGACTGACAGCGAGCCGGCGATGATGCCATCTACTGTACTCTCCGCGAACGGGTCCAGTCGACGGTCCTGGGAGCAAATGGTGTATTGTTTTTTGTTTGTTATGGCATTGATTGACGAGACGAGCATGCCGTTCGCCTGATGGTAAGCGATACGGCCGCCCATAAACAGTGGAGCACCTTGAGTTACAAAGTACTGTGTGGTATTCCACTGCGCTCGTCATCCTGAGACATAAGATGTTAAGTCTCAGTATGTCCAATAGTTACACTGGCTACAATGTCCTTCAAACCGAAACACAACAGTGCATGCACACTGATGCTTGGCGGTGTTGTGGGTATTTTGTGTATTTTACACCTAAATGGATAGCGATCATTGTGCATATAGCATAAAGTAAGTAACTCGCCGTGGCTTGTTCCAACAGGCCGAGATACGCAGTCAACCAGTGAATTAAATATTCAAGTAAAGCATAATAATTATTCTCCGATATAGATATTTTTTATGAGTCTATCGTTAGTTATAAGAAGTTGTTATTGAAACACTTAAAATCTATTGGTATTTAATTTAGATTTTTTTTTAATTGTAATTAACTTTTTTTTGTCCACCAACTTTTTATATATTCATGTATTAGTGGAAACTCTTTTGGATTATATTTAACTTTTTATGATTTTAATTTGTAAATAATATTGTTCTGTTTGTTCGGAAATAAATAAAATAAAAATAATTTGAGTAACCGTCGAAATTCAAGAGAATTTATTTGAATATCATATCAAGTAGACGGCCGATGTGAAAAACTATTGCTGCAATTTTATAATCTTAATGTGGCCGATGGTGGTATAAAATTAAGAAGTCCAATTATAATATTATGGTCGCCAATAAAGTACAAATCGTGGTCCTAACACGTGGTTTTAATTTTATAACTGCTTCTCATAACATCCTGTAGATTACCTTTCTCCTCATGAACTCCGGCTTGAGTAGGTACCCGCACCGCCTGTTGTACTCGAACGTGCCGAGGTTCAGCTGCATGGCAAGGTCCAGGGTCTGGTAGTTGAGAGCCACTAGTTGACATCCCGCATTCCAGAATACCTGGTAACAATTACATAGTGTAACTTTAACTATAGCTAATCAATTGATTTGAATTTGAGTTTAAGTCTACTAGTGTACCGCCTCGCTATGATGGCAGTTTTGACAGATTACAATAGTGGGTGAAATCTCAATTCATTATTGAAAAAAATATACTAGTCAGCGATCCCATAAGTGACGATCGTATAAGATTTCATTTTTTTTTTTTATTCATTTCGAAAAACAAATTCCGAGATTTGTCGCAAAATTGTACATTCGAATAAATTTGACTGCACTTCACTATTGACAATAATGTACAGCAATTAGCTCCTTCAATGTAGTTATGAATTAATACGAAACTTTATGAGCGTACAAACGTCAAAACGGCCATCATGGCGTGCCGGTACTATAGATAAAAACATACAAAAATTTGCAGTTAGGACATCATAAACACAAGTTCTATCTGTATCACCGCATCAGAATGAAATCATTGTTGTTTCATCTGAATCATTTTTAGACTGTATCCATTGAAAAAAACTAGGTCGAAAACAAAATAGCAAACCATACTTATTTTCAATCTAAAATACTAGTATTACGATTGGACGCTATTTACCTGTGGCATGAAATTGGATGAGTCGAACCTTGTGCCGGCGGGGTACACGCGCGACAACTGGTGCTTGTTGTAATTCACGAACTCTATGGGCCGCTCCTTGAGTAGGGTGGTCGCTTGCTTCTCGTCGAACGAAGACATCTCGTAGAAACGGTTCTTTTCTGCACATTATTTGACAATAATGTAATAAAAAAAGTGTGTGTGTACTTATGTACACGCGTTAGAAGTTATCTTTCGCCTTATTCTACGTTCAAAATTCTAGTGACTATGTTGTGACTATGTGAAAATGTTGACTATAGCTAACTTCAGGGTATCGGCTTTACGTGACGGTGTGCGCGCGCAGCGTAAAAATTTACTCTCATCATTTTTCCTTAACGCGCCAAAAGAAGTATAACTTCAAAAATATATTTCTTGACGCAAACAGTTTGCTTACTCCATTGTTGATCTATTACAAATATTTCTCTCTTATCTACAATCTAGAAATACCAAGCTATACTTATACTCAAAATAGATATACAGCGTGTAAAAGACAGCCTACCGAATTTTTTTAAGTAAAATAGCATTATATGCCTATATTAAAATAAAGATGTCCGCGGGTACCGGACATGTGTGCATAACAATTTCGTAATTCTTGGGCCAGAAATGTATGTGATCCATTGCGTAGTTATCGAAATCTACCTACACTCTACAGTAGCCGGCGCGGGGTACCGCGCGAATACGTTCTTAGGTTAAAGCACCGCGGCGTGATACGAGGACTAACACAACTCAACTCGACAAAATAATATCACATGGGTCTTCCAGACCCTTCTTGTCTGGGTACTACCGGCTGGTTATCCAAAGTACGTTGATACGCCCGAGTTATTACACGCTTATCAATTGGGTGCCGATTATAAGGATACTTTTCTCCATAAAGTCGAAGAGCTTGTTGCTCTTTGCCTCGAGCTTCACCGTAACACATTATCATTTGTCCATATTCACGTGCACTGAAACTGTCAAGGTATTTCACTATTCCGCTCCCGAGACATTAAAAAAACACTTGTTCTTCCTGGAAATCCTGAGAAAAGAACAAACCCATAAACCACAAATCCTCATTAATAAGAACGTCACGAAAAAATACGATCCGCACAAGACGAAAGGTGCGTCGGAACTAACAAACAAACCGCCGCGCCACCCGCCAGGGGTCAAAAGTAGACCTACTTGCGAGTCGCACGCGTCGCTCAAAGAAATTACCTAGACTTATAACATTTGGATCGGTCATTTTCATTAAATTTATTTGCGTCTTGAAGTACCTAATAACGAATAATTTGCCGGATCCATAGTTGGGCATTTATATAAATAAGATTCCCTGTTTCGTCACAAATGAAAAGATTTTATTGCTTAGTGCACCCAAGTTTTGTAATGATGTGGTAAGTATGGTAGTTGATCACATTTACGAGTTTTGGAAAATTGTGATATTCCTTCACCGTTAATACTAGCTAACAAAGATTTTTTTTTTAAACTCCTACAACTGATATTGTAAATACTTTTTAATGTTAAATAAAAAAATAATTAAAAGAAGGCTTACTTTAGCACTATTAAAAAACGTTATTTCATTATTATTTCATAAAAAACACAACTTCGCGTTCATAGTTAATGAATTGAGGAGTGAAATTAAATAAGTCCAATCCACATTTTCTATAATCCGAAATTCGCAACGCTCGTCGCTCGTAGTCAAAGGACGCCGCGCGCGTCGGCGCGCCTTTGGGCCGGCGGCGCAGCGAGGCCATTGCACGCGGCGCGCGTGGCGCTGTATACCTATTTCAAAACAGCTGACTGGGGGCGCGTGCGTACATTTTATCTTTTCTACATACATTTCTGTTATTATGAAAATAATGTACTTCTTGTTATTTTAATGAAAGTGGGGTTGTGTTAGTGAATAGTATCGATTTTATTGCGTTATCATTGAAAAAAAATTACAAAAATTCATGAAAAGACTGACGAAAAATTCAAACGCAGGGGGTATCAGTATCATGTACTGAACACCTGGTATCATTTTTCGGTAGGCTGTCTTTTACACCCTTTATATACTCACTCTCAGCACTCTCAAAGGAGCTGAAATGTACGGGTTGCACATAGTTGACGAGCGCGGATATCTCGGCGCCGGCGTGAGTCTCCCTCGCGTCGTCTCCCGCGCCGGCCTCCACCCCGCCGGCCTCCTCCTCGCCCGAGGAGCTTTCAGAGTCTGATGACTCAGATGACTCTTTGGAACCTTGCCGTGCCAGCTGGATAGGGACAAATTAGAGAGCTATAACTTATTATATTTGACTAGCTTTTGCCCGCGGCTCCGTCCGCGTGAATGAGTTTTCCCGGGATAAAAGTCCCGCTTTATATTTTTCCGAGATAAAAGTAGCCTATGTGTTAATCCAGGACATAATCTACCAGTGTGCCAAATTTCATCGAAATCCGATCAGTAGTTTTTGCGTGAAAGAGTAACAAACATCCATACATCCAGACACCCATACTTACAAACTTTCGCGTTTATAATATTATTAAGTAGGATATTATTAGTAGGATTATATTAACACAGTGTTAATGTAAATGTCGGCGTAATGTAAATCGGCGATAGCCTAGTTGGGAATTGAACGGTCTGCCGAGACAGTGTCCGGAGGTTCAAAACCCAAGACACACCTCTGACTTTTCGAAATTATGTGTGCATTGTTTATCAATTATCGTTCGCTTTAACGGTGAAGGAAAACATCGTGAGGAAACCTACATAACTGAGAATTCTCGATAAGAATTTCGAGGGTATGTGAAGTCCGCCAACCCGTACTAGGCCAGCGTGGTGGACTAAGGCCTAAACCCTCTCAGTAGTAGAGGAGACCCGTGCTCAGTAATGGGCAGTATATAATATAGGGCTGGTATTATTATATTATAATGTAAATGTTATCCATCAGTTAACGTATAAGATAGTTAATTCTTAATATACTCTTTTATTTAGCATTTATTTGGGAGCTTGAATTTTGTATTTGTTCGCCCTATATTATATTCAACAATTAACGTTTACTCACGACATCGTGAAACTGGCCCTAAATAACATTTACGGGTTGAAATCAAATAAAATATTGCTCCAAATTAACTAATATTTTTATTTGAGCTAAGCTCCTTGTGTATATCGAATACACTAATCAATAAAATAATTAATCAAGGATAACTAAAGTACGAATATTAATTTCAAAATAAACTATCATTAAACTTTCTTGTTCGAAACTCTTTTAAAGTTTATTTGCTGCTTATACACCAAAAATACACTCACTTACAATAACATCTCATAATACTTTACTTTTCAAATATTGAGGTCTTTATAACTTCAATTAAGTGGCATTTAAAAGCGACCCAAATACCCCAAGATTCAAAACATTAGCTCTAAAAAGATCTACCGCATCTTCAAAACAAACCGAACGTTTTCTCTGACGCTTAAGCTTATGCACTTAGCTCATTGTTTACTATAGATTCTCCACGAGACCGCATAATAAATACCTCACCCACTTCAATACAAAATGTAGATCACGTTTTATTACAAAATCCCAAATACCACAGACCAATAAAATTGCTCATACTCGATAGAAAAATCTGTCGAAAACATGCACCAGTTTCTTTGAAATCCGCAAATCCCTGGTTTTAGGCGTAGACGACGCATATAGTACTCATGGGAGTTGATCGGGTCAATGGCCCTATAAAAAAAGCTTCAAGCAAAACCAAATATACGTGCATTCCGTACCGAATTCAGTCAAAACTGTTCACGAGGCGATCCAAATTTTCGCTTGACGTGGACGATCGACGAAATCTAATGTCGACGCATGACAACGCATCCGAGCAAATAAATGCGATGATTTATTCCCGTACGTTATGAATGAACGCGGTACAAATGTAAAACGGTATAAATATTTATGGAGGATGTTGATATCCGCTTTCGTCTTCGTCTTACAGTTTTTTCATCAACATATTTAGTTAGGATCAATGATGCTTCTTACTTTCATTGAATCATTAGTTATAAGAATTTTTAAACAATAGTATTTAGGATAATTATTAAACTATTTTTTATAAAAGAATCCTCAGAATCAGGTAAACAACACTAATCTATTTCAAATTCGCGCGTGACCTTCTCCATTCAGATTTCCCTTTCTACCCTAGAGGGCATCAATAAAGCAGTAAGTATAAAGTTTCCTACCCATATTCCCGCCACTGTTCGTCTTTGCCAGAATGACAAGCGGTACAGATCTACTAGATGATACTAGGCAATACTCTGGAATCACTTGTCTCCCTTTATCCCCAACCCATAATTGCCAGTTAATTTAATTAGGTAATATTGCCCCTTTCTACATAAAACCCGATGTCTATACTTCTGCCTCGGTGACGAGGTTGTATTACGGTACGATTGCAATGCTGAGGTCTTGGGTTCGATTCCCGGGTCGGGCAAAGTGATATTGGGTTTTCTATTCAGTATCAGCCCGATGTCTGGAATTTGTGCACGATATGGCGATAGGCTCGCCCCCTATCACGTCATGGGACGGAATACGCACGGCGAAAAGTGGGTGTACTAGTTGCGCCTCTGCTTTTATTTATATTGCTTTGAATGACGAGACGAGCATGCCGATAAGTGATACGACCCATCAACAGTAGCAACACCATCCAGCACCTTGAGTTACAAAGTACTGTGTGGCATTCCACTGCGCTCGTCATCCTGAGACGTAAGATGTTAAGTCTCATTATGTCCAGTAGTTACACTGGTTACAATGTCTTTCAAACCGAAACACAACAGTGCAGGCACACTGCTGCTTGGCGGTAGAAATAGAGATTGCGGTGGTACCCACCCAGACGGACTCTTACATATGAGAGACCTACCAATTGCCTGATAAAGGGCGTGAGTGAGTGAGTCTACTTCTTTCTGTTTATTGCACTTACCGTTCCATGCGACACTTCACCGTTGCCCTGAGGCGCTGGTTGTTCCACTCTCTGCTCGCTCTCTTCTGACGCTACAGAATCTTCTTTCTTGTGATGGTGGTGATGTTTCTTCTTATTCTTTATTATTATCTTATTACGTAATAACGAAGGAGGCGGCAACTCCCCTCCTGACAACAATTAAAATATCGTTTAAAAACAAACAGGGATTTTTTTAAGAAACAAAATCTTCGTAAGCTAAAGCCTCTAAAGCTAATTTGGTAAATTCTCACTACACAAATACATATGTTAACAGTAACTGTACTCAATAACGTCATGTAATTTTGTATCATCATTAATTCACCAAATCGCCACCCAAAAACTCCGGTCGTCCCAAATGAAATCTTACACACCACGAGACCTAATAAAATAGATTTTAGCGTCAATTTATTGGCGCGTAAAAATCAGCAGTCAGCCACATTGTGATACACCGAGCGTCAATCGGTTTCGAAACACCGGTAATAAAACTGCGTGCAATAAAATTTGTGAAAATAATCCGAGATCCCGCTTCGGGAACGAGCGGCGTCCGTTTGTTTGTGCAGACTTCCCAGATTTTCGAACGCACTAACATTTCAATTCTTGTGATTTGAACCTAAATCTATTGCTAAAGAATACAAGTGTCTTATGTAAATAGTGTAGTAGAGCGAAAACTGTGGGTTGTAGATAACGATCGATACATTTTAATTCTTTAATCTTACTAATATTATGATTGTGAAAGTTTTTGAAGATGTTTCGATATTTAAAACAAGTAAACGCTATAAGTGCTGAATGGGTTTGGATGTAATTTGACTAACAGATATAGCAAACCCAAAAGATTATAAGCTACCCTTGATCACTTAAAAGTGCCATTTCGGACTTCGGTTATTCCGGGAAAGGATATTTAGGGGGACGGAGCCGCGAGCAAGGGCTCAAATATGAGAAAATGGATAAACTGCATTTATAATACCTCTCATGAAAGAATACTCTACAAATAAAACAAATGATCATTTTTAATGATTCGTTGTATAGTAATGTACAACAAGCAATATGCTGCAAATGCTTTTTACTGGCAAGAAGTCATTCTTTAAAATAATCTCTATTACTCTCACAATGAATTTAACTTTATTTTATTATTAAATCATTACATAAACAATGATGAATAAGATCGGTCTTTCACGCCATGACACCTCTGGGAAAACCTGCCTCAATATTTAGTCGCAATTGAGTAATTTCTTGAAATTACTTACTATTTAATAACAAAACAAACACCAGTATAGTTAAAATTTGCAGCTATGACGGTAATTCGATAAATCATATTTTTTCTGCCAAAAAACCTAACACCGGGATTTGGTCTACCGATTATTAAAGTATGCTAAAACCTTGTTTGGCTATGAATATATTGCTCACATACACTGTGGCCACATAATGATTTTCAATTCCCTAATCTCTACATAGCACCACAAATAAAATAATACATTGTAACAATATTTATCGCTGACGGTTATAATCAAATGTTTATAATTAAATTTACAATTATTTTACCATACCATACCAGTCCTACATTAGGTATATACTGCCCACTGCTGAGCACGGCCTCCTCTACAACTGAGAGGGTTTAGGCCTTAGTCCACCACGCTGGCCTAGTGCGGGTTGGCAGACTTCACATACCTTCGAAATTCCTATACAGAACTTCTCAGGTATGCAGGTTTCCTCACGATGTTATCCTTCACCGTTAAAGCGAGCGATAATTCACAAAGAATACACACATAACTACTCAGAGGTACGTGCCCTTTGGTTTTGAACCAACGGACATTCGTCTCGGCAGTCCGTTTCACTCTCAACTAGGCTATCGCCGCTTATTTTTTGTTAAAAAGTTTTTATTTATTTCTTTTTTGTTAGTTAATTATGTAATGGTGTAAACAATACATCATCGATATACGATTGCAGCATTCGCGGGTCATCTGCTGTTAGTTATTGAAGAGTTCCATTGTATATCTCCGAAGATCTTCATCAGATCCTAATCTATACTAATATTATAAAGCTGAAGAGTTTGTTTGTTTGAACGCGCTAATCTCAGGAACTACTGGACCGATTTTGAAAATTCTTTCACTAATAGGAAGCTACATTACTCCTGAGTACTTTTTCGCGGGCGAAGCCGCGCGCAATAAAATATATACTAAAACCTTCCCTAAAAATATACATTTGAATAACGAAAACCCCATCTAAATCGGATCAGTAGTTTTTGAGAAACGAGCGGCCATACAAATTTACATACATACATACGGATCGAATACAGGACCTCCTTTTTTGAAGTCTGTTAAAGATAACGGCTACGATAACGCGCATTGTACATAGTGCGCGCAGCGTTATCGACGAATAACGTTACAACTGTAATGTCAAGGTTTAGTAGAAACAACAAACAACACAGGTGTTTGAACGCATCAATACGCCCGATTAACTAATGAAAACAAACTGATGCAGGCACGTAGTCAGGGTAGAAAATCGAAAATATACTTTACTAGCTTTTGTTCGCTGCTCCGTCCGTGGTATATCTTCCTCGGAATAAAAGTTTTACTTTGTCCGTTTCCTTTAAAATCTATCTTTATATGTTAATCCAGAAATAGGTTTATCCAAATCCGTATAAAATACATTTTTCCCCTTTCTTAGCTTTAAGAGCCTCATACTTATGGATGTAGCAAATTTTCTGAATAATGTATGGTTTCATTCATACTTTGAGATGAAAAGCAGTCATTTTAATCAATTCACATATTATTATCCTCATGAAATGTAATTCATACCTACAGCTGTTGACATTGTCATCACTCCATGTTTACGGTTGATCGCAACCGCAACATTCAAGTTACGTCACAGGATAAACGTAAAAGAAAAGTAAATTGTTACGAATCAAAAAACACTTACGTATTAATTGAACTTACTATCGCCAGTGTATTAACCCTGATTTACACAATAAGTAATACGTCATAATATGACAGGATAAAAATACACTCGCTTCCGAAACTTATCGTAACGAGCGCAGGTTAATGATATTATATAGAGATTTATAATTTCAAAATCCAAGTGGTGTTGCCAATGTTTACTGTCGTGGAACTAGTCATCAGACATGATACTTGCTCGTCTCGACAATAATTGTATAAACTAGTGATGTAACGAATATCCAATTTCCTACATTCGCGAATGCTAATGCGGATATTTGACTCCAATATTCGCGAATGCGAATGCGAATATGGATTTTTATTTGGCACCAAAAGATTTTATCGTACGTTACGTGAAATTAGCTGCAAAGTGACGCCATTGCACCTGATAGTAAGCGTCGTGAAGTCCAGATAGAGTGGCCTGGTTGAAATATGTCAGTGACATTCGTTCTCTTACGAATCTCTTCATTCATATTGATGTTTTCCTTCAAGGTATATTGAAGGAAAAACATCATGCGAATGCGAATATTAAAAAAGACGCGAATATTCGCGAATGCGAATGCCAATATTCGTTACACCACTAGTATAAACGTAACCGAGTGAGGCTCTGGACAAGCTTTCCCATCAATAGAATTTATTTACACTCCCCACGTTTTAAATGTATTAAAACTGAATCAGTCCCTGACCAAATGAGTGTACGTACGGCTATGAATGATATATACGTAAATGTAGGCAGGTAACAAAATTTATACTGTATATAATTAGACACATAACTGCATCAATATGGCATTAGAAGCAAAAAAAATATAGTTTCCAGCATTCCAGCACCACAGTATTGCTTTTTATTTTATTTCATTAAACGGCATTCAAAATCATCGTGCATTTCACGATAACATGTTTGTGTCGAATTTAACTATTTATTCCGCTTACTTTCTATTCTCCTGTTATCACGATCAATCAGTGGGTTGTTGATGACTTCTGTCGCATTTGATTAAGATTTTGTGTCCCTGGGAAAGTTATAGAAGTGGGCCGATATAGCAGGCAACTTTATATAAAACTGGGCCGTCGTATCTACAGTAGTAACACTGCCTCCTAGCACTATTTAAATTTTCAACTGTCTGTTGAAAATTCACCTATAAACGCTAGCAACATCCTAATAAACATTATTGTTATCATTCATGCCCTTTCGATAAACATAATTTTGACTGCCATAAAACTCACCCGGTTCAAGCTGATGCGAGTCCAGCGGCTTATCTAGCAACATATCTCCGAATATATCCCTGCAGTAGTTGGCGATCTTGGCCTGCTGCCGGGGGTTGCAGTGGTTCTCGAAGCTGAGCACCACGGGATAGTCGGAGGTCTTAAACGCGCTCTCCGCTATCGCCTCCAGGACCTCCTTGGCGCTGATCTCCGGCACGAACGTGTAGCCGTGCACTATGACCGGCTCTTCTGTGCGACCGTTCCAGAAGTCCAATTCTACGCACCTGTTGAGATATTAAATTGTATCACTGCTTGACCCGACTTCGCTCGAATATTAGTCCATAATCAAAAACTATAGTAATGATTAATGAAGATTTCTGGAGATAAGCAATCCAACTCAGAACAATTTCACCTTCATATTCATCCTATAGTATAGATGAAATTCAATGAAACACTTGAGACATTTTCTGAAACCGTGAACCCATAAACCAAACAAAATCTATACTTACTATTATTAATATTATAAAGCTGAAGAGTTTGTTTGTTTGGTTGAACGCGCTAATCTCAAGAACTACTGAGCCGATTTTGATAATTCTTTCACTAATAGGAAGCTACATTAGTTACTACTGAGTGCTACTTTTTATCCCGGGAAAGTATTTTTATCACGGAAAAACTTTCACGCGGGCAGAGCCGCGAGCAACACTGAAATGAAATGAAATGAAATAATTTATTCGAACCCATAAAATGTTATACATTATTTAGATTCCGTCAATATTAACTCTACCACCAGTTCGGAAAGCAGTTCTCACTAGAGAAGAACGGGCAAGAAACTCTAGTGTTGCTCTTTTCAAAATCAGTTCAAGGTATAAAATACAGTGCATTATGTAGAGAAAAAAAAAATACAATTCAATATTTGTTAACTTTTGTTTAGAGCAGTTCATTTATATACTCGCAAAATAGGTAATAAATTTTAACTAGTTATTGATATATTGTCTCTGATGGAAGCCGCGAAAGATAATCTCAATCCATGGAAACTAACAAGCATAAACGTCATCAATAATGGCCCGGAAAGGGAACTTTTCAAAATATCTGTGCCATTCCACACCAGCCCTGTATTATATACTGCCCACTGCTAAGCACGGGCCTCCTCTACAACTGAGAGGTTTTAGGCCTTAGTCCACCACGCTGGCCTAGTGCGGATTGGCAGACTTCACATACCTTCGAAATTCTTATAGAGAACTTCTCAGATATGTAGGTTTCCTCACGATGTTTTCCTTCACCGTTAAAGCGAGCGATAATTCACAAAGAATACACACAACTTTTTAGAAAAGTCAGAGGTGCGTGCCCTTGGGTCTTGAACCTGCGGACATTCGTCTCGGCAGTCCGTTCCACTCCCAACTAGACTATCGCCGCTCATTACTTTAAATTAAATTTCAAACAATTTAGTAACGATAAATTGTGATATTTTACATGTTTATTATTGTATAATGGTATAACAACAAATCTACTGCTATTTTGTAATGTTTTGTAATAAAAGAGGGTTAACCAAATATTTTGAAATGGCAAACTCAGATTTCCTAGATCTGTCTCCTCCAGAGGAAAATGATAGTGTAACTAACTAAAAAATATTAATCTATACTTTGAATTAGTCAAATATTATAGTCGTAACATAGCCTTTATATTCTAACCGCAAAAGGTTAAGTATAGAAGAATCTCGAGTTTATTTCTCGAATCAAAAAGGTCACTCAATTATTTATATTTATTATCGAACGTGCTTGTTTGCAAAATCTTTTTACGCCGTTACCTGGGTATTTCGGGGCTCAATATCCAATAACTCTGGATAACGAGGGCTCTGCAATTTGCAGTGCGATTCATTGTATATGCATATTCTGGATAGTACTATTTGCATACTCAGAATAGTGAAAATAATCATAAAATATTCCCCAATTCAGGAAAATGTCTACTATGAAACAAACGTACATCGTGGGAATTAGATGTTCGAATCATTATGTACCGCAAAGAATGTAATATTAATTTAACCGATCATATAAATATCGATATATCGGCGTTGTTTTTGTGAGAAGTTTTATTAATAGGCACACGTGTCGAGCGGTGTTCGGTTTTTGTCGATAGACACGCACTAATGCATTATCAACAGGCACGCGCGATATTGGACGTATTAAAGACAAACATTTTGACGCGAACGCTCAACACACATGCTTTGACTGACTTTGTTTATGTGGCTCTTTTTATACCGGATTTTCATGAGATTTTGGTCGATTAAGGTCCTCTTCCGAGCAAAATGGCGCGCTAACCTTATTTTTGGAAGCTATTTGGAATGCATATTATAGAAAAATTATATGTTTATAATGCGGATATTATATCATGTATATGTCACCCTTATTTTTCAATGGGAGTGAGCACGGATGCAATTGCCCTGAACGAAATACAATTGAAGTGTTTTATTTTGGAAGGAAGTCAATATTAACCCGGACACTTAGGCCGGGATTTTTCAACTTTGGTTAAGGTAATCCTCGGTGTTATTAAGCTGGACGCGCTCGCAGAGCTTCGAGTGCTCCAGCGCGGCGTGGAGCGTGACGCCTGACGCGTGATGCGGGACGCGTGTGGTGCTGCGAGCGCGTCCAGCTTAATAAGACCCGGACAAAAGATAACTACGGTTGAAAAAACGATGCCTTAACCGACTAAAATTGTCCCCTCCAGCAAAATTCTGTATCCGCCCGAGCTTACTGATGGAACAAGGCATCCAATCGATAATCGATTCGAAATAAATTATTCAACTTTGAACATAAAATACATTTGCGAACTTTAGTTTTCAAGTTCATCTTTTGTGGGACTAGGGACCAGACATTTTTATGTGACATTACAAGGAATGTGTTTTCTTAATCAGTATATGCAATGGGCAGTGTCTAGTGACGTCACACTGTAATTTATTATGAAACTTTAATAATCGCATAACGGAAGGCAAGGTTAGACGAGACGACGGTTAAATACAACATTGTCGGGCATCTCGTACAAATATTTATAATGTACACTTATGACAATATTTAGCGTATGCCTTTTTATAACGAGGCGTCATTACTTTTTAAAAACGTACTATGCTGTTTTACCCTCATACTAGTTACGGTATTAACTTTTTAACTGAACACTGTCCAGTGATAGAAAACCTTCTGATCACGTTTTGTTTATCTTTGGTCCATGTCGTAAACCAGTGTATTATTAAAGGAATTGTTATTAAAGTACAACATTCTAGATATAATGAGCTATAGCGACTAGAAAACACGGCGAATTGACAAGAATTTCTACTAAAAATCAAAGTATGAGGCCCGTAAAGTCACTTACACTGAACATGTAACAAAACAAACTAATATATTTAACGTTACATCGCAATAACAAGTCATGTAGGGCACGTCTCCTGTTTGTTAGGAAACACCTTAAAGGGTATATTTTTGACAAAAATTGTCGCTGGGGACAAGTAAACTTAAACTTGCGTAAGGCTTTTAGGCCTCACCTACCAGAGTTCTAAGGTTATAATATAGAGCGGACATTTGGAAATTTGTCATACAAAAATTTTGAGTCTGTTCTTCAGTAACTCAATCTACCGAGAAATAACAAAATACCTATATAAAATTCATTAGAATACTTTTACATGGTTGTAATACGTAAATTGGCATATTTACGACGAGAGAGAGACGTTAGAGATATCTTGTTACACGGAAGTGTCAGATATGACGGTGACTTATTACCAATTGGTAATAACTTTGGACAAAAATTTTTTTCCTGATGTCCGGTCTATAATTATACTGTTTAATATCTTTGTCACCTACAAACATTTTTAATCAGTTTTTCATTTAACTTCCAAATAATTTAACGCGAGTAAAGTGGCAAAACTGTGATTAGTTAAAACACTGATTAACAAAGTCAATTACTACGGGATTCATGGATACGTTGTGACATCACTGTTACGGAATCCTACTTTGCTCACAGCTTGCAACACGTGCGTTTGCGACATACAGAAGCATCGCATTCATACATCACGTGTTACGTTAATTAAATAATTAGCCGACAAAAACTTCCATACAAGCGGTACATTTCCAACGCGTACGTCCAAAAGTTTTTATTTTCCATCCACTAACACCGCTTAATTAGGGTCGATCCGCTGATAATATCGATATTCGAACGTACGATACCGCACTAATTGGATTTACTATTAAAAACGCATCAAGTGCATTAAGAGATTTTTATACACCAATTGCGTCGATAAGCCGTAATTAGCGGTACGGCAACGAACGTGCACGCTCAGCGGCGTAGGTACGTGGCGGCGCACACCGATTTACAACTACCGTCAATCTTTATGGCGAGTCTGATGTTACACAGCAATAGCTTAGCAAGAACTATTTTCAAATACTGAACGATGAAAAAAGAGCTGGATAATGTGAGGGGAGCAATTACTCAATATTAGCGATGAAGTTTGGCAAACGCTGTACCCAGTATGCATTTTAAGGTGTGTTTCCGTGAAAAACGATATCGCGAATAATTTGCCACAGTTAAATACAAAGTCGGGGTACGTGGTTCAGCACACGCCATGTACCTTGGGAGAGTCTCGTTCCGCTGCGCGTTTGTGTCGTCCGTTGCGCGTATCATATGCGATATTGCACCCCGTGAGAACGCACCTTTAGAGTTGTGGTTTTATACAACGTAAAGCGAAGTTGAATTTTCTGCTTTACATTGAGAGCTGTATGTAATTTTGTACTGAGAAAACCCAACCTAATTTCCTTTGAAATATGCTATAACGTATTTGGATAACTAGGACTAGGATTTGCTTCTAACTACGTGTGTTTTAGTACGTTAAAAAAATCATTTATGTGCCGTCAGATGTAATGAGTATTTACATAATTTAATTAATCCAAACCAAAGTAAATATCTTCCAGTAGCGTGACGTAGGTTCTTGCCGCCCGAGTGGTTCCAAAATTTGCCACCCAAAACGCCGAGAGCAAAAAAATCAATACATAAACTAAGTGTCCCGCACGCCACCCCTAGCTAATAGTACATGTGGCGAAAACATTTTTTTTTTGTTTTTAATTTTTATTTTGACGCCCCTTCAAATGTGCCGCCCGGAGCGAGCTGCCCCTACCGCCCCAACTACGTTACGCCATTGCAATTTCGCAACTGCTAAGAACATGTTATGAATTCAAAAGTAATCGTATAAATTTACTATATTCAATATACCTACTATACTATATTTAAAATAAAGGATCTTGATTAGGTCAAAAACAGGCGAACATAGATTACTGTGGCTCTAAAGACTATAGCTTTTACGGATAGTTTTTTCACTGTAATTTACATAGTTACTACTACAATGCAATCCAATTAGACCTGTATTATACAGGGTCATTTTTACATTGCATTACTAAATGAAACCACATATTCGTCTTTACCTTTTCTAACATCTGGCCAAAAATCATCCATGAATAACGAATATTATTGCCAAAAATCCCGGTTGTAGTTTTCAAATTTTTTGATCATTTCGTAGTTTAGTACGAATATGGTGTGTGCGAAAGTGTATTTCTGAATGAAAGTATAATGTTGCCGCTGCGACGAATTATTATCTTAGAGCAGTAATAGTGGCGTCGTGTAAACTTAAAGTTACTTTTTATTAATATTTATTTTGTTCGAAACTTACACTTTTTTATTTTACATTTATGGTTAAAATAACTTAATGGAAAGCATTATTTCCGACGAGATAAGTATGTGATTTCATTTATTAACGCAATGTCAAAATTACCCTGTATACTGCCAAATGCTGAGCACGGGCATCCTATACTACTGAGAGGAGTTAGGCCTTAGTACACCACGCCGCACTGGCCTAGCACGGGTTGGCAGACTTCACATACCCACGAAATTCTTATGGAGAATTCTCAGGTATGTAGGTTTTCTCACGATGTTTTCCTTCACCGTTAAAGCGAACGATAATTGATACACAATACACACGAAACTTCGAAAAGTCAGAGGTGTGTGCCTTGGGCTTTGAACCTGTGGATATTGTCTCGGCAGACCGTTCCATTCCCAACTAGGGTCTCGTACACTTCAGCCACTACTTCTTCTGGTTATTACGACGTGTCACTTTAACTTTTACAGTCTGCAATGCAATGCAATGCAATCAGCCCTGTATTATATACTGCCAACTGCTGAGCACGGGCCTCCTCTACTACTGAGAGGGGTGTGGTTAGGCCTTAGTCTACCACGCTGGCCTAGTGCGGGTTGGCAGACTTCACATACACTCGAAATTCTTATGAAGAATTCTCAAGTATGTAGGTTTCCTCACGATGTTTTCCTTCACCGGTAAAGCTTTTACAGTCTATACCTGTGAAATATAAAACTATGCACTCACCTACAGCCAGCCAGTAGACTCTGTCTGTATATCTCGACGCTGGACTTGCCCGTGATCTGGTGGCCGGTGAGGTACGTGTTATGCGAGCTGTTGATGAAGTAGTGCGCCAATGGTTGGTCCATGTCGTCGCACAGGTCCAACTTATTGGCCGCCACGATTGGGTTGTCTTCAGACATTAAGAATCTGAAATAAATTTGTAGTATCATGATTTTTTATTTTGATGAGTGAATTATGTTTTTAAACTTATTATATATTGAGTTACTAGAATGGAACGATGAAATGTTTTAAAGACTTAAATCAACAGCAGACCCAAAATAAAATCCTTACTAATATTATAAATGCGAAAGTAACTCTGTCTGTCTGTCTGGCTCTCGCGTTTTCACGCACAGATATTCTAGAGCCTGAGAAAGGACATAGGATACTTTTTATCCCGGGAAAATATAAAGCGGGACTTTTATCCCGGAAGAACATTTTCACGCGGGCGGAACCGCGACCAATAGCTAGTATGGTTGTAAGTAACCTCCCGTAGGTTCTTATGTTTTTATGGTACTTATTTATTTCCTCACTGCCTTACAAGTGAAGTATTTAAAAAAATAACTTTTAGGCTTTGATTAATTATATACCTAGATAGAGTGACGCGCTACAATGAAACTAAAACAAACAGGCCAACTATTCTTAAGCTAGTAGGTATGCGTGACGGCTGTGTCATACGCTATCGCTGCATCATTCTGCGTATCCTTGTGTGCGCGCATAATGATACCAGTTATTACATGGTTTATATTAAAACGGGGAGTTAATTATATCCATGAAAAACAACAAAAAATAATTCACTCGAACTCATTTAGCGGGCAACAGTTGGCCTCTATTTTTTTCGACGCGTTTGAAACGTTCAGTGTCTATCTAGGTATATAATTAATCAAAGCTTTTAGGTTACTATATTAGCCAAAAACTGGGATTTCATAACGCTGGTTGCCTGTACTGGTCAACAAAATAGCTTGTTCAAATGTATAAAACCAATAAATATTAATAAAATACCACACCAAATGCATAATTTTTAAAATGTCTAATATATTTCTAAATAGCCGAATGTGGCCATGGAATCAACGTACGAAAATAAAAATATAAATATAGCAACACTAATAACAATGCATTTCAAGCGCATTTCAAGTTTACCTGTGCGGTAATTTTTTCTCAGTAACAATTCTTGACCGTTTGTTTCAATTTTGAGTCATTATTATGATATGAATAATTAGGGTAAGCCCCATTGTGAAGTATTATAATTCAAATATTATATATTTTGTTTGGAACATGAAACAGGTACAGCTTACAATTAAGAATCATTTATTATCTCGGCCGTATCTTAAGTCAAGTAGTAACTGCTTACTTCACTAGTAGGCTATTGATAGCTGATTATACATTACTATATATTACATACGGCATCGCCCGCGTTAGAACTTACCAGGGATAAAAGTTCCAAAGTGTATTTTCCGAAATAAAGCGTATTATTATCATATAATTTCAATGGTAATTATTATTAAATTAAATTAAATTAAAAATTTATTTATTAAAAATTTTAGACTTACAAAGATTTAAAAATTACACAAAAAAATACATAATATCACAAGAATCAAAATATTAAATACAAAAATTACCAGGGGTTCCCAAACTAGGCGAGGCCTGTATCTTGGGAAACCAACATTCGAGTTACATAATATTGAGAATCTTTAGTTAAATTTACAAAAAATAAATAAAAAAAGAACTACATAATCATAATTAATAAAAATTAAATAAGTAAAACTGACGATAGACTTTTCAGATCAAAAAATAAATCCATAATTGAAAAGGCTTACACGATAGACTCAGTAACATCATAGTTAATACCTTTTAATTACATTATCAATGTCTTTTTCTAATCCTAATATGTTTATATAAGTTAAATTAAAAAATATTGCTTAAATCAATTAGCCATTCAACGGTCAATTTAATTCATCTGTATACTAAATTTATTTAATCCAAATCCGTTCAGTCGTTTCTTGGTAATTTTTACATAAGCATTACAGTTAACAATCGTTGTAATAATGACCACCAACAAGCTTAAATGTAACAATACAAAACTAAACCACAGACCATTGATGATTGACCAAAACCAAACCACAGACCATTGACAGGCTTATGAACACATTCCAACATTGTAAAGAGCTGACTCACATTAAGCGCTCATTTGTGTAAAAAGCCACAGGAACACTTTTACTGGTGGTAGGCCTCTCATATGTAAGAGCCCGTCTGGGTGGGTACCACCGCAATGTCTATTTCTACCGCCAAGCATCAGTGTGCATGCACTGTTGTGTTTCGGTTTGAACGACATTGTAGCCAGTGTAACTACTGGACATAGTGAGACTTAACATCTTATGTCTCAGGATGACGAGCGCAGTGGAATGCCACACAGTACTTTGTAACTCAAGGTGCCTTATGGTGTTACTACTGTTTATGTGCGGTCGTATCGCTTACCATCAGGCGAAAGGCATGCTAGTCTCGTCATTCAATGCCATAAAAAAAAAACAAAGATCTGGCTTATAGGTAACACCTAGAAAAGAACTACCAACCTTAAGAACCCGTCGAATGTGAGCTGCGATCTTTGCTGATGATATTTGTTGTGTTCATACGCCTTGATCAGATCCTTGGCTCTCTGCAGATCGGCGTATGGGTGCAGGATCTCGTTCAGCCTTGGATCCCGCTGCACCTCGTTCAGAAAGTCCACCAACTGGTTGGCCGATAGGTGCGGTTTGCCGTCGGTTCTGCAATTATTTAATATTGTAGCCACCGCCTAAAAAGGTGTTGTAGGGTTGACTGACCCTGAATTATTAAAGAAGAAAATTCTTTCTGTGGTTACATAAAAATAGTGGAGTTCTACATTGTTCGTCTATTTAACTTTAGTCTTTAATTATAGTAACAATAGACCAATTGAAAAATAATGTATCAAAAGTTTACTACCCAAATATCAATGATAGATACCTAGAGATTGTAATTAAAACTAAACAATGCAATGATACAATTTAACAAACACATAGATAATGACATAAATGACTAATTAAGCAATTACTTAGGGACAATATACGTTGTATGATTACATTATGATTTAAGCAAGAGTCAAACGGATGACAAGCTTAATTTGCCCCAACGCCCATACAATTAAACGAATAGATCAGGTCAGAAGTGTGCTGACCCTTGTTAGGACATCGAGACGTTGCAATTACGTGTATTACATCACTCGGAATATTATGTAGGCGATATAATCGAATAAAAGATAAGTAAAATTGTATGACACTACCGAATGATTAGGGTTGATTACCACCAAGTGTGATTATAATTAGTTTAGTTATCTTATTAAGAGTTGTTGTTGTTGTTTACAGGAAAGTTACGAGATTAGTTTATTATAAAGGATATATTTCGACAATCGATTACAATAAAACCAAATGCGCAATAAGCGTTTTGTTATAACATCATCTAACAAGCCAGTCTCTTTTTTAAAATCTTAAAATTTATAGTAGATACTTGGATCATGAGACATCATGTCGCAGTGACGAGCGGAGTGCAATACCACCCAGTACTTTGTAGTTCAAAGTTTGTATAGTGTGGTGTTGCTACTACACTCATGCCTCTTATCCCCGAAGGGGTAAGCAGAGGCACAACTAGAGCACCAACTTTTCACCGTGTATTCCGTCCCATGATGTGCCTGTGTTGCTACTGTTTATGGTATGTGGTATGGTAACCGTGTCACTTACCAGCAGGCGAGCATCTCGTCTCATCATTATTTTATATAAAAAAAACTCACAAGTTATTAAATATCTTCTGCACTTCTCCGCGTTGTGTGAGACTCTTGTAGAATGCGAAAAAGTCCTCAAACTGGAACTTGGACTGGCTTATGGTGTCATTCTTGCCGGTCGGCAGGCCAGACTCGCCGAGTGCTTTCTCCACTCGCTTCTTATCCTCTTTGTTCTGTGCAAATAGCCTCACGATACTGGGAAAGAAAAATACTAGGTAACTTACAAATCGCTTTTTGTCCTCTTCACTCTTTATATTTTGTCTGGAATAAAACATATTAGCCACATCTGTTCTCAAGATTATATAGAGTGCTATATTAATGTTGGTCCGTATCTTCACCTGTCGTCTAAGAGACAACCATTCTCAAGGCCTGTCTCGACAGTAAAAACGATTAAACCTTATGATAACTTCAATACAGTGCAAACTAAAAGCAGTATCCAACCCTGTCAGTCGAAATCGGCACACCGGCCTATAAAGTACGTAACTCCTAAGTAATTGATATAAAATTTAATACGAATGGTTATTTGTGCCGTCATTGAACGTATACCGCGAATTGAAAAGATAACTTCGTATTCCGAACTACGGAAAACCTCCCATCTTCCGTTTGAATGGATTCAATCACATCCTTTTCAAATACCAACATACGACAAATATGAATACATGATTTAGGGAACATCCCGATACGTTTTCACAGTAAAAGATAAACGAGACAAACGGAAGTTCCTCGCAACAAGGCTATGGATATCAATACGCGATTAATCTATTCGAAACTGTATGTAAATAATGTTTTATTTTACGGGTTTTAAATTGAGTTATGTTGGGTTGTAAAATGTGCTTTATTCATGATGGAGCATGGAACAATAACGAAAACTGTTATATCTGGGGCTTTCCTCCGACCGTAAATCAAACCTCATAACGACTGTATTTATTGACTGTTCTATGTTCGGCCTTCTTATATTGAGTCATAAACGTTCAAATGTGCATATCGTCGCTTGCGAAATATAAACGAGTCATATCGTCAAAGGGGTTTTAGTTTTCATCACCGACTATCGAGTCTTGCAATCTTACTTATAAACTTGTTTTATTTTTAAATCAATTGCTTTGCCACCGATTAGCAAAAAAAATACTTATAAACTGTTTTGAGTTAAGCTCATTGCTTAAATAACTGTCAAAATTAAACATCGCCGTTGCCTATTTTAAACCTACTTAAAAGGCAAGATGGCGGGTTTTGGCTGATCGCCCCCCGAGGCAATTCTTATGCGCTGGGTCTTCACACCCAATGCACGCCCATGCGCGGGGGGACATTAGTCGCGGGCCGAGGCACACAGTCAGTGTGTATACCTCTTGGTTGTTAATCACATTGAGGCCTAAAAGGGTCCGCGAACATTTCCTGGCATCCTCTCTTTCCGCCCATCCTGGGAACCTTCCTCCCTTCCCCAACACAGCTGATCGAGTAAAGTGTGTCGAAAATAAGCATTAATTAAAGTGCAGACTAGTTAAGACGTAACAAAGCATAGCTTTACGATTTTTTATAAGTAAGACTGTATTAGTCTAAGGGGTTCTTAACTTATAAAAGCAAATAGGTCTTGTTCTATCCACAAGACAATCGACAAGTAAGAAGAGATCGCTCCAACGCTACATAAATATGGCCTGGAACAGGTTGTATCAAAGTTTTCCCTCTAAAAGCACAACAAAATACATCTTTATATCAGCGTATGGTACATACTCTATAATAGCAATTAATACAATACATTGTAATTTATCAAAGATGAGACCCGGCTTGACACACGCACAGTGGTGTGCAGCCAAAGGTCAGCGTATCCCCCGGTCCCTACTTTATATCAATTTGTTACGTCTGTTAAACATGACAAAGTACATGAATTACTGAGGGACTACGCTAAACTAGTAAAGGGTGAAATTATTGCTGTATTAAAATGAGGTATTATTTTTTCGTGATATGGTTCTTTTTTTAATGGTACCTTTTTAATGCTAAATGTGGGCACTTTTTATGGTTTGTAAGGTATACCGGCAAGTAAGTGAGTTTATCCCATGTAATCTCCACGAATCGCACAACTCCTTGTACGAGTCATTCTCCATGATGAATGTGCTGCCGGTTTCTTGAGAAAAGAATATTCGAACCGCGTCCATCTTATAATTTCCAAAGTGTACTTACGTTCAATATAATAAATCACACACACACACACACACACACACGTACGCACATACACTGTGCAATCACTCATCATAATTATCTTTTTTTCTTTTTATCTATCTTCTTGTACCAAGCTATGGAAGAGCGTAGTCTCCTAACACAGGCATTGTTATGCCTAAAAGTAGGCTACCATACCTAGATAATAAGGAAAAGCTCTGGAAAAGTAAATATATTTTTATTTTATTTTTTATTATTTTTAATATGTCATTTATAAAACCCAATACCTGGCACCTCTCGCTATATTTCTAAAACAAGGCTTATACTGCTCGGGCTTAGGATCAAACGGATGCCCTTGTGGATTACCGGCAAATAATTAACAAAAAATTTAAGTGGTAAAGGGTTGATATACATTTCACCTAATGCCATAATCACTCCACATTTTAACATATAATTATTATGCAATAAATATACGAATTAGGAAGTAGACCCGTTTTCTTTTCACATGGCACAAATGTTAATAAACCTATAGGGATGCACAACACAATTTAGGTAATAACGATAAGCTGTAAGCCGTAAGGTGTAGCCGATTGTTATTTCAATGGCCTCTTGACGCCAATTCACACTGCCCTATTCTCATATATGCTATATTTAAATGAAAAACAAGTCACAGAGAACCAAACTATATGTATGGGATCAGGCCCTTATATTCAAATGGGTTTAGGGTAAACGCAACAAGTGACGGTTGACTGAGCTTATTTCCATCCCATGACACATAGGCGAGAGCCTAGGCCTGTATCGACCATAATATAAACTAACGCAGAAAACAACACTTTTTAGGTTAAATTAAACCGGGCTCTGTGGCGTATCTTGGGAGAGGCCTATGTCCAGCAGTGGACTGCAGCGGGCTGATGATGATGATGATGAAACCTCTGAAATCTTTTGACGAACACGTTCTGAAGTGACGATCAAAAATAAAGATACAAATACAAAAATCCTTGTATTCAGAATGCAAAAAAAAAAACTAAAATAATTATGGTCCCATCTTTACTTCAATATTCCTGCTCCGTACAGCATGATTGGAGCAGTTAATCGCCGTATAATGTATCCATCAGCACGTCAGTCAATCAAGAGCCGACAGAAAAAAATCTTTATCTCAATTTCCATATTTTATGAAAGTTTTATCATTATTAGTTATTACTAATGTAATGCAATGCCTTTAGGGTTGCCACCCGTACTTTATGATAAAGTACCTATTGTACGTTATGTCTGGTAATTGTAGTCTGTACTTTATGACAATAATAAGGTATGCGAAAATACTTTATCGTTTTACATATAACATAGAATTCAATATTGGTTGTAAGAAATTTAGCGTTAATTGGCAACAGGTAATGGCAAAATAAAGGCAACTAGTATTTAATAAGCAGACTGATTTTATTTTTAAATTTTAATTGTCAATTCCCGTCACATTACCATTCACAGTTTTTTTATTTATTTATTTGGGAAACTAACAGAACTAATTTTAACTAAAAATAAATGAATAAAAAATTAAGATTCTTAATCCAAAACAGTTTCCACTAATAGGCAATACAAACATAGAAGAAAGTAGACGAGAGTTAATGAACAATAAACAAAATCAAAACTACAAAACAAAAAAACAAAACGAACTTAAGAGGCCGTATACAAAATTTCAACTATTTCAGTCAACTTTTCAGCGTGATTATTCAAAAAATAAACTGATCTGATTAATTTCTAAAGTATTTTTTTTTACCTTTAAATAACCAACGTACTCTTTTTTGCTCAAAAAAAGTGGCAACCCTTAATGCTTTCGCTTTCTGGAAACATTTTTTTAATAAAAGCCCACAATTTCGACGAATACAATATCGATAGCAAATCATGCGTCGCAATCTCGCGACTAGACGATAAATGAACAGTCCTACATGCAAACTCATAAAAAACGGAATACCCATTAGACAATGAATGCGCGGTTTTTAGTCTGCCTTCGGCGCATTTTTTCGGAAGTCACCGTTAACCTTTTTGTTATAAACGTTAACCTTTACGGAATCACCTGACTATTGGACTGGCACTTAGGTGTTACAGACAAAACAAAAATGAACACAATTAGTATTACAACTCGTCCGACCGACCAGAATTGGCTGTGCGGTGGCACCTGTGCTAGATAAATCAGAGTGTTATCAGTAATACTTCTAAAGTTATTTGTAGTTTTTAGTTTTACTAACATCATTTTGAGATTATATTTGATAAGTTAATTACTAGGAGATAGATGACATAAACATAGTTTATTACATAGCTTGCTTACACTGACGAAACACGAAAGTTTGCGCGAACGTTCCATTAAATAGTTTTATTATTACAGAAAAGTTATTATACGATGACACGTGGCAATTTGTGGTAATTGATTACATTATTCGAGAATAATTAATTCATTTACAAATAAAATGCATTAATCGTGGCTGTACATGTCGCGTGCTTGATGTAAGTACATCCCCGTGTGTAAATATTTTAACCTGAAATTTAGTTTTTGCATCGTTAATCATCACGGTAGCGACATCATATACATAATAGACGGTAAATATTAAGATCACAAGCAACCTACACGGATCTGCGTCGTGAATCAACGTACTAGGACATAATCAATATCCAAAGATGTTAATTAAATTAATAAATCCCAAATATGATCTAAGATACTCTGAAATATTATACCTATCTGTTATATAGTTCAACGACGAACGTCCAAACTATGAACGACCATTCTTGACTCCCATTTAGAGTTCCAAACGTAACAACTAAAACACAAATTAATCCTACTAATATTATAAACGCGAAAGTTTGTAAGTACGGATGTTTGTTACTTTTTCACGCAAAAACTACTGAACAGATTTCGTTAAAATTTGGCACACGGGTAGATCATGTCCTGGATTAACACATAGGCTACTTTTTAACCTAGGAATATACACAGCGGGACTTTTATCCCGAGAAAACTCATTCACGCGGGCGGAGCCGCGGGCAATAGCTAGTACGGACATAATTATACAAAGTTTTTATACACTGCGCAAGGTGATAAATAATAACAGACCTTAACACATAATTTATTGGTCCAGTAAACAATAATCATATTTGTGGTTAACAGAGGCATATTTAATTAAAAAATCTATCTCGAATGTAAAAATACAGTCGGCTAGAGGCGAGCTTTATTGCGAGCAATGTTACGATGCAGAAATTGCTTTTATGGTACTTTGTAAGGTATTTCAGATTCACCGATGCATATTTATATCGAGCTGAGATAACGAAATATTCGAAACGATCGAACGTCCTAAAGGCAACATGGCCTTAATAGCGATCACTTTACATAACATAGCCTTTGCCCGTGGCTCTGTATACATTAAGGCCCGTTACCGGATTAAAAATCCTATAACATTTAGGGATAATGTTATTATTGTAGCTTCCTATTGGTGAATCATTTTTAAGACGATTAGTAGTATCACTGGTTACCCTAACATCCAATTATTTCGACCTCACAAACTTTACCTTTAATATACCCACCTAAAACGGGACTGGGCAGGACACATGTTACAGTGCAGAGCAAACAAGTGGAGCCAACGGGTCACGTTATGGTATCCAAGGGACGGTGCAAGAGAACGGAAACGACCACTAAGAAGATGGGAAGATGATCTTCGCCTGGTCCTGGGACCGTACTGGAAGAGATTCCCGGCAGACAGAGAGCAATAGAAGCAGTTGGAGGAGGACTATGGCAAGCGACACACCGAGCTAAGGGACATTTTATAAACCACTAGGTGATGCTCGCGGCTCCGCCCGCGTGAAAATATTTATCCGGGATAAAAATATTTTCCCGGGATAAAAAGTAGCCTATAGCACCCAGGAGTAACGTAGCTTCCTATTTGTGAAAGAATTTTCAAAATCGGCTCAGCAGTTTCTGAGATTAGCGCGTTCAAAAAAACAAACAAACAAACTCTTCAGCTTTATAATATTAGTATAGATAAGACCAAACAAAGAGGAACTAGCTCGGAACAAAAGGCTTCATCATCATCATCATTATACCCACCTATACGTATAGATCACCTATACCCGGGAGGTTGGGAGAAGTTCAACCAGCGCACTCACGGTTCGACGTTATTATTTATGTCCCACGTTGTTACGGCGGGGAGCATGGTCTCAAATCAACACAGGTTATTGGAATCGAAGACTACACAAATTGTTAGGGTTTTAAGAACCTCTTTATGGGTTACGCTGTCTCACTAACCTGCTACAGTGCAAAGAACGCGATATCACTATGACGTTTTAATAGATACAACTCAATTTCGCTCTGAAGTGCGATACCAGTTGTGACGCTGTCAAGTTAAGGCCAGCATCTTAAGATAGTCATTATTTAATAAACCCATATTAACATCAGCTGAAATGACATCTTAAGTTACAATGTGTGACGGATTTTGCCAGCTAAGTTTAGTTTGTGTAACAGCACTTACTCTCTTACTCAGCTGAGAACAAGCTCTTAAATGACAGCTTAAGCTTGGTATATTAAATATTTAAATATATTTAATGCATACTTGAGATTTTACTCAAACGTGATATTAATTTATTCATAAAGCCCTAAGACCTTTATACACATAAACCATGTCAAAACCCAGCCTATATCACATAATTAATATAAAGGCGACATGCCATCGTACTCTATCAACTGTCAGTGGCTGTCATCGTATTCTAAATTCACTACACATACGTCACCACGTAAAGCCTGTACAAAGAGAACGTATCTGCGTTCATAACACGGCGGTCCATTCACATTCGCGTCAATCAAGTTCCGAAACCAACGTAGTAGGACGTCCCATATTATGTTCCTGTGAAACGTCACCAAACTTACTGCCGGCGGGCATCCGTGTATCCTATTAGCCAATACTAATTATCGGACGAAATAGCCACTACTCGATTCAATGTAACCGGAATACTAGTGGGATCTAGTGAGGTCTTTTTTTTCATTGAATGTCAAACAACATTTGCGGCCAGCATTTCTGTATTAGTTGGATTGTATGAAGTAGGAAGATTTTTATACATTTGCTTTTACTCACGACTTTGCCTGCGTAAAAAAATCTCTAGAATAAAAGTCCCGTAGGAGGCATACATTTTCTTCATAAAAGATATCTTATGTTGCACTAAGGCGATAAAAGAGTCTATAAAACAATCAGGTATCGCAACACTACTAATTATTCTAAAAAGAACGGATATCTTAACATGTATATCTTTTTATAACCCAACAATATTACCTTGTGAACAGACCAACCAAAACGTTCGCTGATTACCCAAAACAAATCGATATAAATAATAAAAAAGTTAGGAATAACAAACCATGCAAAACCACTAGCCGCCATAAATCATCGATGCACTTATTATTCAACCGGCAAAAAATTAAAAGACAATGAAGATCAAAGAGGAACTATTTCCCGCGGAGGTCAAGCGACGAAATGCAATCATTTTTTGCGAGTGCCGCAGTTTTGACAGCGATCCGGCTCCATCGACGACTATCAAACTTTATTAGACGTCCAGATTAACTACGTTTTATAATATTTATATGCATAAATCAATCCAGTTTACAAAGAATTTCAACATGTAAATATTTTAATAAAAAAATATTCTACTAAATTTTCCTCTCGTTTAAGATGGTACGCAGTGATGTTTCAACAAAAAAGAGCCGTGCGCCTCTTTTGATATGCGTAAATGAATTTTAAAATATTATAATTACGATTAATTTATTACAGTGATTAAAACGTTTTTCCTCTTAATAGAAAGTTATATAATTTTGTTAATGTACTTTATCTCATGAAAATATCTAACATTAACATTAAAGAGAAAACTAATTATATACTTTAATTTTATAATTTGGCCATGAACTACCGCATAATAATAAAAACATGTTTCTTTATCGGTGTGTTACATAGTTATACTATAATGAAGGCTTACGAAGGCAGCGCAGTATAAAGAACGTTCCATCTCTACGAAAGAGCAACAGGTCAACAGCAGTAGACAAAATTCTCTCAACACAACCGCTTGATTGCCCGATACACCATATATCCTGTAAACATACTCAGAATCTAAACCATCCTCTCGACACAACCGAAACAATATACACATACTTACTTCTTAACAAGTATTTTGCCGGACTTGTCCGCCTTGAGTGTGATCTTGGTGTGTAACTTTTCCAGGAACTTGATGGTGGGATTGTTGAGCTGGTTCAGGTTGTACGTCAAAGCGAACAACTCCTCGGTCCACATCTGGGAACAATAAGCATTAGATTATTTAGATAAAAAAACGAAACAATTTAACGCCATAAAACGTGTGGTTTATTTGAAGAATACGACAGCTTCACTATTTTATCCTAATAAAGTGTTTCGTTGTGTTAGTTGCTGATAAATTGATATTATTTATTACGATTGTGATGATCCCAATCCCGAACATAAGCATGATCTTCTATAATATGTTATTTTAAGCAATACAAAACCTCACAACCCAATATAAGATTCTATTTAAAACACAACAAAAAATAATCTCAACAATCCCTGAAAACCACACAGCGCCTCGTAAGATAACTTTAAGAAGTATTAAATTGTGTTTATCTTGTCATCTTATTCCAGATAGGTGTACAGCCTTTGATAAATTCTTTTGAGGAGACGGTCCTAATTTATCAGCGAGCCGCATTAGGAGCGCGGGTCATTGTTTAATCTCCTCTCATTAACATTTCATGAAGCGAAAAGCTTTCAATATGCTCATGCGCGTAATCTTAAATCTGTACGCCACGCCCTATAGTTTCCTTTCTCTCAGCACACGAAATCCCTTTGGCATACAGTTTTACCCGCTTTTCTCCTTTGTCCAATCTGGGCCCGGGTTGACGACATCTGGTCATACTCGCTGCTTGTTAATAATAATTTCATGCCAATAAACCCTTTATAAACATTGTAATACCGTTGGTTTTGCTAGTTTACAAAGCGTACAGGCGCTTCATAAAACGGCAAACCAAAATAACTAAAGTTCAATTTAATTGTTTCACAATCCGAGTTTGCATTTATAGCAAACATTCCTCCAACCTAAGAGTTGCTTAACGGCTAGAGGTCAGTTAGTACTTAGCTAATAAAATAGTTCTAGTTTTACGAGCAACCTAGAAACTGTGGAAAGTCAGTGTCTACAATAGCCCTACGACGTGTAGGTACATATTTGTTTAATTCGAGACGACCGAGTCAAGAACGTAGGTCCGGACAACAGACTGTTATTACGCTCCCTACAAGTTTGCTTTGCTATAAATACACAATCATTACATTTAACAATAGAGCACAATAGAACAAAGTCAATGTAATATTTCCATTATTCCACTTCTACTGTCTACAATACAGAATCCGACTGAATAACTAATACAGTTTATTGTAAAGCATGAGTTATGAAACCTCAAAAATACAAACTAATTTGTACATTTGTCAATTTGAATACAGTCGGTTTTACATCTAGCAATACACTTTGTAAGTCGTAAAAGCGTATCAATAAGTTATTTGCGCATCAAAACGTCCGCAATGATATACGTGCGCGGTTGTATGTTCACACGCGAGCTGAGCCAGGAGAGGTTGAGTGCTTTCCAAACGACGCGCCGGCGGTAATGGACAATTTTAATGAAAACGTCAAAACAATGAACAGTGCGCCCGTTTCACGCACAAATGGATTGATATAACGCAGCGTTGTTTTAATTTCAGCTGCACAGCGCACAGCAGTGAAACAATGGAGCGATGACATGGCCCGCCACGCAGCGCCGCGCCGGCTCGTCGAGACGGTGCACTTACCGCCGACTATGACAACATTATACAAATACCAATATACGTTATTTAAATATGAAGGAACTTTAATACCAAAGAGGCAAAAGATATACTTAAAGAATATAAAAACTAGAAATCATTATTAGACGTCTAGTTTTTTCGACGCCTTCCCAATCTTACTTAACATGCGAACAACTCAGCATTTCCGGATATTTCATTAAAGTTGATTGAGCGACAAAGTTTTAAAATGGGGGACAAAAGTTAATCTTATGTAATCGATGGAAAGTTATAGGTTGTATTCCTACGGGTCACATAATGAAACTAGAAATTGTCTTATCATGACTAGCAGAAAAAAGATCTTGCTCTTATTTAATAGTACATCGAAAGCCAATTGGCATGAGTGACGTGCTTTTTGTCAAATGAAAGACCACGGGTTCGATCCACACAACGATACAAATGTTTAATCTATCAACAGTATTTCCTATAGCGATGCATTGTGACCTGTTTGTGACCATGACTCTTGGGTTAGGGTCATTATAACGTGTGCCACTCTTAATAATGTATAAAAATAACTAAACAAGTTTAATCCAAAGATACAGACCCAAAGAGGTTGCAATATTATATTCGCTGTTCCAAATATAGAATCGCACATTAACAATGTCAAGACCATATTTACGGACAGTCCAAGTTTATCCCTCAAATTGACATACAGATGTGGGCTGGACGTGTGAAATTCACACCCATTTCAACTCGTTAACGGCACTGAAGAACCTGGCAAATAATGGAGTATTGAGCAGTTACGTTGAACAGTTCAGTATCTGCACCAAAATGTATAAAGGGTTCTTATAAAATAATGGCTAGTCAAAAATTTAAGTGTTCGATTTTATTCTAAGCTCGGAAATTTCTACGGTCCTTCTTTCTTTTCAAGTATAATTAAATTGCGGAAATAGTTTTCGAGTAGTTCCGTGTACTAGATAATAGGATGTTTCAGTGACAAAGTAACAACTAATGGGAAGCACAAAAAGAACAAAAACCTCGACCACGAGAGACTTGAGCACCTCTTGACTCGTGTGAATAATTATTTCGGACTTCTTAATTGCTTCTGCGCGCTTCAAGATAGATACAAAAAACACGACGTAGTCCGAATACTGTACAATTTGGAAACGGAATGAGAATTCCATACACCTAAAAATAATTATAATATCTCATACTTGTAAGCCTGAACGTATAAATTGGAATCCAATTAGTACATTTATAATTCAGCTATTTATTTCCTTCCTATAATGTGATAGAAAGCAATTCTATCGCCAGATCGGACACAGTAAACAATCCAATCGGAAAACTCAGATTTTTTAATTGCCGGATGAGGGACGGAACGGACGTCGGATTTAGAGGCGAAATATTACTAAAGCAATGAGGCGATATAAGGGACCTCATACAATTATATAAACCCATTAAGGCCAAGTCTTGCAATAGGGACTGGCGGGAATCGAGCCCGAGCTCTCCAGTAATAGCCCTCGACATTAGAATGGACAGGGGCTTTAAAATTTAATCTCTATATTACACGAACGTAAGTCGCCGACCGCCTCTCCGCTCTCCGACAACTATTTTGGTCAACGTTCTCGTTTATGGTATTAATGTTGCGTTACGTTCGTTCAATATTAATATTAAATCGATTTTCTACGTTCCCTGTTTGGCTTTCATATGAATAAGATATGAGCTAAATTCCAAATATAATGTTTTAGTTATACTTAGGTACTGTTGACTATATTAATTATTGACTTATACTTTGCTTGTAAATAAATGTTATATTTGCTTTGATATTTCGGTGTATAGTAGCATTAAACTAGATGTTCCGGAGTTGCATCATAGATGCGGTTGTGCCGATAAACGACTAACCTATTTCAAACGTTCCATATCGACGATAATGTCAAAATGCCATAAATATATGCGTGCGAGCGTAGTGGTGGGGCCTTGACCCACCGGATTTGTTCTGCGTCCGTATCGCAACATCGGTCGCACGCGCCGCGCCACACGACAATAGATCACCGCGGAGACACAATGACGCGCGCCATTCTCCTCGTGTCCCTATATTAAATTATCCAAATCTCGGATGAAGAAAAAGACACACACTTGCCACAAAAATTGCCGGTTGAGTAATGGGATGTTGTTATTGCACGAAACGTAAATCATAATGTTTCCATAGCGGCGCGCGTGTCGGTGCGCTTTGCATGTTTCTCTGCTCAGTGTATAGCGCACACACTTTGTACTATGCACTTTATATGTGTAGTATCCGTGTAAATATTGTTCGTGTTCTTTGAGCACTTTAAGAAAAGTATGTAATAATTATACCTAATCTGCGAATGTATTTCCGTGCCTTTTATGCTGTATAAATTATTTCTGTGCTACTTTATTAACTCTGTGTTTCTCTAAACACATTGAAACGAATAGATTTTTAACTTAAAACCGAGGTACAGTCAGCAGCAGATATATAGGAGCGCATTATGTACCCAAATAATTCTACATTCATAAGAAAATCAAAAACATTTACACAACAAAAGTATTCAAAAAATTGTTGGCATCCTGTGCCAAAATCATCTAAGCACACGTTTGTCAAATACTTTTAAACAAATGTATCTTCTCAATTCACTGATCAACTGAAGTAATCAAATGTAACTAAGCATTGAAAATAAATTATCGATTATACTGATATTATTAATATTTCGTGGCTATTTTTACTTTACACCGCACACGTTTGTGTCCGCAAAGGTGTAGGCAGCGGTAGAATTAGTGAACCCGTGTCTCGCAGAGCTGCTGTCCGTGGCTTTAAGTGATACATGTCGATTGTCGACCCTCTCGCCATATCGTGTACAAATTCCAACCTTGGGCAACTTTGTATGATTTTCGAATAAAAAATAAAAATTGCGACAGTATGAGGTTTGAATCGCAAAACCTCAGGATTTTCAGCCTAATTATGCTGCAACGAATCCAATGACGCTCAGTGAAGCAATCCATAGCGCAATACTTATGACGACAGTGCATCTGTTCATAAAATCAGATATACGGGAGTAAATTACTGGGATAGAACTAGTCTATATGCTACATCAGGACATGGTGTATTTGTGCGATTTTGATGTTTACTTTTAACAAAACAAAAGTCTAAACAATTCATAATTTTGCACATTTATAATATAAGAAAGAAGTAATATAAAAAGATTGAAAATTTTATGCGCACGGGTCCGCGGGATAGTTCATAGTTTTGATACGAAGAACGCAATCACCGTAACATTCTATTTCGGATTCTATGTCAAATAATTGGAAACAAAAGACACGTCACTGACGTCATGCAAGAAATGAAAGAGATAGACGAAATGATTTTTTTCAATTAATTATGAGTCTAAATGCATTGGCATAGGATGCATTCTTTTTTTTTCAGTTCATTATGAACATCTGCACTGCTAAAATGCCGTTGACAGTTGACTTATTTATATAGCAATCACTTTCAGTTTGCTTAGATACATTTAACAATCTGTGTGCTCCGATATAATGCAACTTTGGATGCTCACAACTTTAGTTGCGAGTACTATAGAGTACTTTAGTTGCATATAATATTAAGGTTACATTAAATGTGTAGCACCATATGAACACCACAGTTGTTTAGCTACTTTTGATGCTGACTGTACGTATAATATAATATCATGAGTTTCCCCTTTAATTACAAAATTTCATTTGTTATTCTTGAACACACGCACACACACACACACACACTCCGCCTTTTGTCCCCGAAGTGGTAGGTAGATGTGCAACTAGTGCACCCAGTTATCGCCGTCCGTATTCCGTCCCATGTTGTGATGTGCGAGCCTATCGCCATATCGGGCACAAATTCCAGACTCCGGGCCGTTACTGAATAGAAAAATCCAATATCACTTTGCCCGACCCGGAGCTTAACCCCGACACCTCAGCATTGCAGTCGTACCGTAATACAAATACGCCACCGAGGCAGTCATTTATTCTTGAATAACTATATTAATCTCAACTAACGATTACAATATAACAATATTATTCTTCATTCTTGCCTAAAGCGAGAACAAAGTCAAACTGGACGTTGGGAAGCGGGAATTTTGCTTACATTTCCGCAACGCTAGCCAGATTATTAAAACATCCGACGAAATGAATTCAAAATATTTCAACTAAATTCATACCATGGGCATCTTACACGTCATAACAGCTACCTTTATCCACGACAGTAGTTAGCAACAGAAACTGTTGTAGAAATAACATTTTCTTTTCACAAACATACAGCCGACATAGCAAACATTCCCGATAAAAGTCAACACACGTAGAAAACACAGTAGGTAGGACGTAATGAAAAATCTATACCAGGTCAAACGTTCACTCAAAAAGCCTACATGCCGAGCCAATACCGAAGAATAGGAAAAGTTTTAATCTACGACAATACCGTAACATACCGGCGGCCCCGCGCGCACCGCTGAGCGCAGATATCAAATATTACGAAATACATACAAAAGGCACGACTGCGTTTGTCCCGCCGGATTCACGAGGACGTACCGACAATTCGCCCGTGCAAAACGTATACCGCGATAACAAAATCTTATTGATGTGCTGAGTTTAATTGTCAGCAACTAGTCGGCGAACGCAGTCAAGTTTCATTACTGAACAAAGCAACGCGAATTCATAGCTAACTATGTTGACCCAGTTTCTAGAAAGTGCTGTACAAATAAGAAAAGGGAATCGCCCGCGGGATTGTTCGATTGTTTGAATGATATTTTTAAAACAAAACTCCCATCCTCACGGCCCTCTCGACGGAACGGTTAAAAATGTATAAAGAATATTGCAATCAGCCCTGTATTATATACTGCCCACTGCTGAGCACGGCCCTCCTCTAGTACTGAGAGGGGTTAGGCCTTAGTCCACCACGCTGGCCTAGTGCGGGTTGGTGGACTTCACATACCTTCGAAATTCAGAGTACTTCTCAGGTATGCAGGTTTCCTCACGATGTTTTCCTTCACCGTTAAAGCGAACGATAATTGATAACAATACACACGTAACTTCGAAAAGTCAGAGGAATATAGAATCAGAATCAGTCAGAAGAATAAAGAATATTACATCATTTCAATGAAGTGCGCTAGACCAGCTTTATTCAGACATTCTCATTCTCATCTTGACATTACATTTTAATATGGTATTTCATTAATTATTCATTTGATAACGGTACACTAGAGCTCGTTTAAATTATATCGTTGTTTTATAATAGAAATACGCTATTGTTAACACATACAAATTATATTAATGAACATTCACCCACGGATTCAATATAAACGGTGCCTTCGAACAAGGAAGCATTAACGTTTACAAAATTCCCTGTAATTAATAAAACAGTCGTTCCCCGGATCCGTTCAACTGTAATCCAATAAGTAAACGAATTCCAAGGCGCACTCCAGTCGGAAGACAGGAACCTTCATTAAAGTCAAAGATGGTGGAGCAATTTGCGCGGTATACACACACGGTGGTGATAAATCGCTTGTATTTCCCACTAATGGGTTCACGATTACTCTTCGCTTATGTTGTGTCCCATTGTCCGTACTACTTAACGTTCTAGCTATGACGTATTTGGCATCTATGGAAAATCCGTTTCTCTTTATGAGAGACAGAAAATGATCTATATTTAGACGGAGCGTAAACCTGAAATCGATAAACTTGTACCAGTTGGTAAGTCATATATTAGGCAGCGGATATCACGGCTGCGCAAGGTGAAAACTAAAATCTTCTGATTGAGGACGTTGAATGATGATGTAATAATAGAAGTGCTATATGCCTATATTGGTTTATAGTCATGAGTATTAAGAATTGATGTAAGGGCCCATATGTATGCGACGCAGGCTTACAGGCTATGGTTGAAAAGGGATGCATTTATGGAAATATCGCGCCGGTTACCACATATTCGCAGCAATTCTCCAAAGTAAAGAACATCTGATCGATAAAATAATATAGATAAAGGAAATAAGCAAATTGCATCCGTAGCTTCTGAATAAGGATTGGTTGGTTGCTGGACTACTCTTTCGAACAGAGTATAGCGCTTACAATATTAGTCATAGTTCCATTCACTATTTGGCGAACTGCCTGCCCTCATCTGCAGTCACTATTCGAATTAAAGGTGATGGAGAAAATGGTAGATATAGCTTATCATTCCTTGATAGAGAGCACTTAAGATACTTCACAACAATTTAAGGTAAACGAAAGGATTATTATTAAATACGACGATTAATGACTTTTAACAGAAGCTTTCTTATACATATAAGATCTTAATTTTAAGTGTAGTGTTGGAAGATATTGTATTCATTAATTTACTGTTTTTTATAGTATACACGGAAAGTATAATTAAAAACAAAATGAAAATAGTACAAACAGATAAATACCACGAAAGTTTTGCATATCGTCATTTGCCAAACAGTTAACGTAATAAGGGCCTGTTTCACAATGTTCAGGTAAATGGTATCCGTCAGTTAACGTATAAAACAGAAAGGAATATACTCTTTTGCTTACTATTTATTCGACTTTTGTATTTGGTCGCCTTATATTATATTCGACGATTATCGTTTACTCAGACATTGTGAAACAGGCCCTAAGTGTTATAAAATATAGTGACGGCACAATGAACAACAAAAGCAAAAAAAGTTATAAACTACATTCTATGTTATTCAGGGACATTTTAGCTTTCTTAGGGACTTATATATATAGAACTCCAGAGATTTCGCCCCACAAATAACACACTTTCTTTCCCTCTGTATAACAAAAAAGTAATTTTATCGACTCAGGATAATATGTATATAAGAGCGATGTTTCGCCAGTCATATAAATCGAAAGACAACACACCTATGGTTTTGAGTGGGGTGTGTTTGTGCAAACCGCAGGGGCGAGAGACCGTCGATATTCGGCCTGTTGCCACATGCCTACTGTACTGTTATGCATCGATACAGCTGTGTCGTCTTCATTCCATTCATGAATTCCAAACATGCTAACATGTTACGCATTCCGATGTATCAATATATTATATTATGTATCCTTAACATAATGCAATGCAATCAGACCTGTATTATATACTGCCCACTGCTGAGCATGAGTCTCCTTTACTACTGAGAAGGGTTAGGCTTTAGTCCACCAGGCCTCGCTGGCCTAGTGCGGGTTGGCAGACTTCACATACCCTCGAAATTCGTATGAAGAATCCTAAGGTATGTAGATTTCCTCACGATGTTTTCTTTCACCGTTAAAGCGAAAATTGATTGATAATACACACGTAACTTCCGATAGTCAGAGGTGTGTGCCTTGGGTTTTGAACCTCAGGACACTGTCTCTGCAGACCGTTCCATTCCCAACTAGGCTATCGTGCACTTACCACATACATAATAACATATAAAAAAAATTGTCATCGTATTTTTACGGTTAAAGACATTTATTTTCTCAAAAGATTACAATAATCACTTATAGAGAAACATAAAATATTAATAAAAACATAATATTCTAAAACCAAATTAGCGTAGTTAGTAAAGGGTAGTTGTGAAAGGTTTGTATCCAGTAACTGCAGGTAAGCGCGGACTCGTAACAATGGATTTGTTTTCTAAGGCTCATACCTTAGTGACGGATTCACAGTTTAATCATTTGTTTTTGTTTAATCTTTTTTTATTTTGTTTTATTGTAGATGTATTAAGTAGTGATAATAGATAAATTTGGGATTACATATCTTATAATGTTTAAATTAGTTTAGTTTAATTCATGTTGTTTATATTTCCAGTGATAAATAAATGCATGATAATATGTTGTAGTAAGTATAAATAAGACTAATGGTTAGTACTTATCGATCAAGTAGAATTAATCCAAAACCAGTCTATTTAAAATATGAAAAATCCTTTAAAATGTATGTTTTTTTTTATATGTTATTAATGTTTTAGCCGCTTTAATATTTTTTTTTTTTTTTTTTTATTGCATTTAATGACGAGACGAGCATGCCGTTCGCCTGATGGTAAGCGATACGACCACCCATAAACAGTAGCAACACCATCCAGCACCTTGACTAACAAAGTACTGTGTGGCATTCCACTGCGCTCGTCACCCTGAGACATAAGATGTTAAGTCTCATTATGTCCAGTAGTTATACTGGCTACAATGTCCTTCAAACCGAAACACAACAGTGCATGCACACTGTTGCTTGGCGGTAGAAATAGACATTGCGGTGGTACCCACCCAGACGGCCTCTTACATAATGAGAGACCTACCACCAGTAGGGATATGAGGGAGTCTATTATAAATTTGGGCTCCTTCATATAAAATGTTACTCTTGCCGTAATTTGTCCTAGGAGGTCTCAAACTAAGATTATTGGCTTGTCTAGTCACGCGCTTTCGACAGTCGGCGTTTTTAATAAAAGATAGCTGGGAATGTATATCTTTTGTCAAAATTTTTCTGATCAATATGGAAGTATTATATTTATATGTTTGAGCTAGATTCATTAGTCCAGTTTCCTTGTAGATTCTTACGGTAGGTGTTAGGTAATCATATTGAAACAATGTTTTAATCAGTTTATTTTGTGAGGTTTGTAGTTTTTTGACTGAAGATACTTCATTTATATATTTCAAAAAATTATCGCTGAGTAACACGATCACAAACCCATAGGATCACCATCGCCCAAGGACACTTTAATATCAGTCGACTTTAAAGTAGGTCTGGGGACTGAGAAGACGCTATCGTCTTCTCAGTCCCGCGCATACATACTTACCTGTGTAAGTATGTGTTTATCATTCAAACGGAAGAACCGCTGTTCATAAGTACCATTTTCCTATGAGACAGTTGTACTACGCCTACCTAATATAGGCAAAACTGTCTTATTACGTGTCTCTATTGCTTGTTCTTACTGTCAAGTACGAGCAGACATGAAACAATAGCGACGGCCATGAAGTTGTATAATTATGTCCACAGAATTTCCTACGAGTATCAAAAACATTAACATCTTCAACCGCAATTAAGCTTGGCAACACTCAGCGAAAGGGTTTCGTTCGCTATACCATTTAACTGTACAATGGCTCAACTATTAACAACTGTACATCTCAATAAAAACAAATCTAAATACATCTAGACTCGTAGGGAAACGTTTTAGAGGCAGGAAGGTGGGCGAGCCGCAAGCGGATACCACCTGATGTCATCCGCACACGCCCGCACTTAAACATATAGATTAACCAAAGGAATTGAGTGGGCCAGACGTGTACAACCTTTGGCACGAGCGATATTTGAAACATTAGCTATCATATAAAATAGAGAGATGGTCGAGTTTAGATCTGATGGAAAACATATTGAAGTCTAAACGTAATGTCGACTAACGTGAAACGTACAGTAAAGTCGCTCTGAGTTAACGCTTCATCGCCTTCTAGACTAACTTAGACCTAGTACTGAGCAAACGTATTAGCGTCACTCATCGGTTGCAACAATTATACCGACCTAATTTTTTTTTAATGCTAGTTTTTATACAGATTTTGACAGATCGTGTTGCTGAGGGAATTTCTTGCGCCGCTTCTTCTTCACAGCGATAACACGTTCCGAAGCGGTGGTAGATTCATGACGATTCAAAAGAGCTTGAGAAAGACTATTTGAATAAAGAAAATTTTGAGATTTAGTTTGAGTTTATATTTTATCACTTTCTACAGTTATAATTGTATTTGAAAATCATATTTCTAACTTCCTGTAAGAAAATAATGCATTCAATAAGAAAAAGTTCTCGACCCCTGGCTCAGACCGTAGCCCACACAGCAATCTCGGTGCACGGGAGTCAAACCAATTAACTCATCAAATAGTCGATTAAAGTTTCTGTCGCAGTTACCTGAGCGATTTCCTTCCTCGTGCAGCAGAAGTTTATGAACATGACGTTGACGAAGTCTGCGCCGTAACACACCGTGACGGTCTTCTCCTCGAGCGATCCTTGCGACCCTATCAATACCACATTACGAATCTTCGGATCCTGCGAACAAATGATACAGTTACTCATCACGATCATCATAATCCAATGTCTGTGTGATCAGCGCAGAGTGCTTTTACAGGTGTTAAAGAATAAATTTAGCTTCATTTTACCATCCTATTGTCTTAAATAGAAAGGATGTTGCTTGACATCGAAAAAGAACTCAGAAACCTGTGTAGAGTGTACCTACCTACGAAGAATCCAATTTAAGCGAGATCTATTTTTAACCTTAATTAAATAATGAAATAAATAAACTTAAAATTAAATTAACAATGGAAACAGGTTGCAGTAATGACGTCAAAGACGTTTATACAAATGATACTTTTTTCATTTAAATTTCATCCGCGCTCAGTATGATGTATCCGCCCCGAGATAACTATACCTACTTTTATTTTGCAATTAACGATATCTTGAGTGTGAAAAATGTGATAGCCGTTCAATGAATTGAATCATTGCATTCGGAATTTAGACACATGCTATAAAAAAACCTCAAATGAAATAAAAAATCTTTTGACTGGTCCGTCTGAAAATCTTTTGGGAAGATCTATTCAGCAGTGGACTTCATATTGTTGATGATGATGATGATGATGAAATAAAAAATACAAATTGTTAGTAAAACATTGGTAAAATGCTTATTCTATGCAAGTTCGTACAGTCAGCCTCAAATTTAAAAATTACAGAGTAAATAATATGGAACGTCTTAATGTCAACCTATACATTCATTGGGGGCTGAACGTACCTAATATACATTACATAGCTAATACTAAACACATAAAATACAGTTTTTAAAACCAAAAATGATAAAACATGTTCAAACTGTTTACACGAAAAGGGCTAAATATCATTGCAAACATTGGATATACCGACTTCAAATCCTAAGAATCATAATTGACGATGATCGCTTTGAGATCCACTTTGACTGAGTTACATACATTATGCACTTTACTCCGGCTTACGACAGATCCGCGTTTGCTATCCAAACATTTTAATAGACCGTTCAAAACAGATTTGCCTTCGATTTCATACAGACAGATGTAATAATGTACTAGTTTGGAGTAGAAATTTCCAGTGGCTGTGTATTAAATTTAGATAGGTAATAGATTAACGTTAAATGTAATTAGATCCTTTAGAAGTCACTTGTTAACTTTATATTCTTGACTATGGTAGAAACAAAAGCATAATCTGAATTGAAAAGAACGGTATAAATGAAAAACAAATTTAAAACTTAAACATTATTAAAAATAAGTTCATTTACAATTTACCAATCCCAGTTTTATCTAAAAAGCGGATGTGGTCGAGTAAAAAAATAGCTTAATAAAAATAGTTTTAAGTTTACAACAAATCGGAATAGATGAAACAAATTACCCATTAACCTCACAATTTATAACAATGCCTTGCCAGATTTTATACCCGGCATTTTAGTATGAGTATCAACAAATACTCTCCTTCCGGCCACCGGTGGCACGAAGGACAACATTGAAGTCCCTTAAAACCACAGCAAAATTATGTTCTTCATAAAATTGTAAGTCTGGGATCACCATATTGTATAAAGCATAAAAATTATATACATTTAAATGGAAACTATTATAATACTTTGACGCCTAATCGGTGTCAATCAAAAATTCCTTTTCAAGTTGTAGTTGTATCTTCAGCCGTATCAGAATTACGGCTTGTAACAGTAGCGTCGCCCGTAACGTTGTTGAATTTGGGCTCTCCGGCACACTGTTGCGCTCAACATCAACAATGTGCCGAGTGGAATATCCAACGTCAACAACGTACCGGGCGGCATGCAGACGATGTCGCAGCCCATGCAGCACGGCGCGAACATTTGTTGTACGCAAATGTTCGTATCGCAACAGGCGATGACGCTTCAATTCACAATTCGTGCAGCTTTTGCAGACAGCAGGTAGGTGCAGCCGTCTTCGTCGACGATGATGAACATATACAAGCCGAACAAGTACAACTACAACGTGGGCTTTCGATGCATGCGAAAGCCCACGTTGTAGCTGTAATTGGATGGTGTATCTGACTGAAGGCGCCGGCCGCTGAGCCTCTGTCCGTTCCGTGGCTGTATCCGAGGTGTACCTGTCATTAGGAACATGAACCGCGATCTTAGCTGATACGCGCGAGTCTCTGAAGTCGGCCACATTCACGCAGATCAACGTAGAGCGCAACACAGGTAATTCTCTTAATGTAGTTATTATTAGATTATCTTGGGTCGAATAAACGAAACGAATAAACTAAAATCCAAAAAGTATGCAGTATAATCGCTTTCGATTTGAAGATCAAAGTTCGAAGACAAGTTAAAAATTTCTACATTTGAATATCTTTTATTTTATCCCTTAACAGCTTCATAATACGCCACTTTGAAATGGAAAATAAAGATTAACGAGTGCATATGGGTAATATACAAAAAGACGCATTAAACTAAACCACTCATACCTCACGATATAAAATTCCTTTAAACATTTATCCATTATAATGGTACACCTAAATAAATAGAGAGATTAGGTTCCATAAATCTGTACTGACTAAAAAACAAGTAGTAACCCGAACGTAAACAAAATAAATGAAGTCGCAAACTTTTGCCATAAATTGCTGGAGTGTTTTTATAAATTACTCGTTATTGAGAGCTCGTCTGTCTTCAACTCAGAGGAAGGGTCAACTGTATTCTATAAAAATATTTGCGTAAGTACGAGAAGCCATAGGAAGGTATATAACGGATATAAAAAAGTAAGAGTAAACAGATAGGACTCTTAAATCAAGTGTATTTAACTCTGTAGAAACATTCTATACTGTATGAGAACTGGTTAAGGAGGTATTGATAGTTATTTTGATACTCGCCCCTAAAGCTGATATTATCGTCCTATGATGGGACGATATCAGCTCGGCGAACTATGGTTGCATTAGTTTATGTAAAGTGATCTTATAATCGTATTTTTGAACTAAAATTGATTACGACAACTGTATTATAAAACAGTGTCTCTGGGGGTTTTTTTTACATATCAATGGTCTCTTTTTTATGCGAGAACACATCTCCAGTCACAAAAAATTGACAGCCAAATTCCAAAATATCAAATTGTAAAAATAGCACAAATACCTATCAACGGAAGAACATATTTATTTTCAAGAAATTCCCTAAAGCAGTCCGTTTTATATGATTCCCTCGGTAACAACACGCAGGAGTTATGAAACGTATCAGGATCGTATTAGGAGTAGATTACAGCTGGCATCAAACTATTTGAAATGTGTTACGCCCTCGGTACGACGCTCCTGTTAGTTTCCGAGACAACATGTGTAATTAAATGGATGGTTTTGTAGTTTTAGCATTATGTAGCGTTATACCTGTTTTAGTGAAGTTTTGGTTCATTAGGAATAATGTTTGGAGCAGAGCTCTCCGGGGGGTATAAGCCGTATGCTTTGTACGCAATGTCTAAAGTTTTGGCTTAATGGAAGTCTAGAATATTCCTATGTAACTAAAATTGTGCGACAATTACATCTTAGGGCATAGAGTGACTTCTTAACATTAGCCATGAAATATTTGATGTAATGGAACACATTTGCGCTGTGATCCTGCCTATTATGGTGCTAATATCGTACTTGTAAAATATACATTTACATTTTTACTGGTGGTAGGTCTCTCATATGTAAGAGACCGTCTGGGTGGGTACCACCGCAAAGTCTATTTCTACCGCCAAGCAGCAGTGTTGTGTTTCGGTTTGAAGGACATTGTAGCGAGTGTAACTACTGGACATAATGAGACTTAACATCTTATGTCTCAGGATGACGAGCGCAGTGGAATGCCACACAGTACTTTGTAACTCAAGGTGCTGTGTGGTGCTACTACTGTTTATGGACGGTCGTATCGCTTACCATCAGGCGAACGGCATGCTCGTCTCGTCATTCCATGCCATAAAAAAATAAAAAAAAATCTAATTCCAAATTTGGCAATGCAGCTTTCATGGATTAATGCGAAAATTTGCGGCAGTGGTATGCAGCTGGAGATGAAATGAAAAGATTCCTATTAAACTCTACACTCTAAAGTAGCTATACTACTCATGGCAAAAAGGTAACTGCTATTATAAAGAACTAACATTGTGCTCGGCTCCGCCCGCGTAGAAAAGTTTTTCCGAGATAAAAAGTAGCCTATAGCACTCAGGAGAAATGTAGCTTCCTATTAGTGAAAGAATTTTCAAAATCGGTCCAGTAGTTTCTGAGATAAGCGCGTTCAAACAAACAAACAAACTCTTCAGCTTTATATATTAGTACAGATAAGCACCAGAGTGACCTTAGTTCCCTACTATAGCGTTATGAATTCAGAAGAGGGGAAATAACACACCAAACCGTTATTATTTCCAAAAGAAAGGTATAAAAATATTTACGTATATATCAATCTCCATCCATTTATATGTACCTATGTGTGTCTTAAAATACTTATAATCTATATTTTAAAGGGAAAAAGGCGAGGCGCGTGTTCGACATGCTTCTTCGTGTTTGTTCGTAATCCTTGGACGCCCGCAGCGACTAGACGCCCGCGATGGACACCGGTGTCCATTTATATAAGGATATTAGCTTATAGCTATATATAAGCGGGCGTTGACGGGTTAATGTCATGCTTATTTTAACCTGACTACTAACGTAATCCTCCAAGCCAGTTTCGGCCACGGCGGCCAATCTCAACGGAGATCAGCCAGGTACGCAGGAGATATTATAGTGCACAAGTGTGTGCGCAATACACAGGTGCACTCACTATTCCTTCACTCTCATAGTCCGGTGAGACGGCAATCCGACATGACCGGAGAGAGATCAGGCGCAGGACCAACGGCTTTACGTGCTTTCCGAGGCGCGGGGGGTATCACACCGCCAACTTCCTGACTCCGAGCTGCGACTGAGTAATTTTTAAGATGGAAAAACCCAGTCACTATATTTTTGGCTCGACCCGGGATTCGAACCCAGGACCTCAGCGCGCAAATCGTACTCGTAACGCGTACGCAGTACAACCACGCCACCGAGGCAGTCAACCTGACTACTATTACTATGGGATAACATCAACATCACTTGGAGTACTAGTAACATTAATTATATTATTATGTATATATAAAATGATAACTACACAATATAGTATATCGAAACAAATAGATATTACATACAGAATCTCGAACAAGTCAAAAAATTCGAAATAAATACAGCAAGGAAGCACACTATAAATACATTAAAAAGTAATCAAAGCAATTCATTGCCCGTTCCAAAGTACATAATCTATTTACACCTACTACACAAATAACTTGCCTCGGTGGCGTAGTTGTATTACGGTACGACTGCAATGCTGAGGTCTCGGGTTCGATCCCCGAGTCAGGCATGGTGATATCGGATTTTTCTATTCAGTATCAGCCCGGAGTCTGGAATTTGTGCCTGATATGGCGATAGGCTTGCCTCCTATCACATCATGGGACGGAATACGCACAGCAAAAAGTGGGTGCATTAGTTGCGCCTCTGCCTACCCCTTCGGGAATGAAAGGCGTGAGTGTGTGTGTATGTACACAAATAAAGCAATACAAGTTCCACTAGTGTATATTTCAGTGAAAGCATGCTTTTACTAAACGTGTTTAATATCCATTATTAAAAGGAGTCTTGCGACTAGTTTCATAAGTGCGTTAATCGCATTATTAAATAAAATTATTCATTGCTATATAAAAATGATAATGGCTTTGGAAGACGCATTAGAATGAATATACACCAATTCCAATTTCTGAACTTTTGCCCTGAATATAAAAGGATGTTAATTATCGCACAACATACTAACGCAGGTTCAAAACTAACTTTCGCTTTCTGATACGACATTTAATTGTATGAACCCTTTCCTATTCAATTATAGTGAAAACTTGGCCTGTCTTCTCAAACCGGGCAGTCACGACATTACGCCGCGCCGGCACAATTCAATCTACGTTAATTATCACACCTTGATCAAATGATCTGATAAACGGACATTTATATGCATTTATGTCTATCTCCGGATGGCAATAAAATTATACATAATTTAGCAAGTTACATTAGCCGAGTGTGTGCACAGGTAGCGCACGGTTGAATAATGCTGACGCCATGTTCGATAATTCAAAGTCGGGCTAGCTGCGCAAATGTCGAATGGTCCACTGTCGAACGCCCGGGAGCGCACCGGCTGGCATTCGCGCTGCAATATCGATTCCATCCCAGTTAAAAAAGATAGGTCACTAAACCGACGCTGCTAGTTCGTTACCGGCGTACCCGCGCTTTTCTCCACATTCACCAATCAGAGGTAAAACTGCCGCGTCCCCTGACAACAATAACTATGTTTTTCCAGACACGCAATTTATGAGGTTAGCGGACCGATTGTCTCGGGCCCCGACAAATTACCACCCGCCTAGACCTATAAACGGAGGAATGCGCAAAAATATCACGAAATTAAAACGATTTCAATCCTTTACTATTATACTACAGCTGTAAAACAATTAACGATATTCATAATATTGTAAGTTGCCATATTACAATAATTGTTAGTTTCTGTGAACGATAAACCGTGTAAACAAACGTTTTTCACTCGCTTCAGCGGTTGTTTATTTCAATTCTCACTAGTTGGCAGCAACGTGGGTTTGTTGTAACATTTTAGTGTGCATATAATTATCATTTAAGTCATTATTGTAATAAATTACAAAAATATACAGTTAATCAAACACTTGTAATTACTTACATTTTATAATTGTTTTAAATGTAAAATAACTAATAAGTAAAAGCAATCAATGAACACAATTCATTACGATGATGAATTTATACTTCGCGTGTAATCATGTATACTTAATTATCGGCATTTTGAGAGATTTGAAGCATTTGAAGATTTTGAAGCTAGAAAACAAGATACATAACCGTAATTTCCCTCTTATTTCACAAACCCAATAACAAATACGATTCTTTCACTACAGCCAACGGCTCGCGTAAATCCAGCATCAAATTACACAGAACATTGACGTTTCCAATCCATTGAATCCGTATATTTAATCCAACAATTTTGGTATCCAACGATAACTGCCTCATGACATCTCAACAAACGACGAGCGAAAGCAACTCAATTCAAACATAACGATCCATCTATCAAATCCCATTCATAACACCCTAGCAAAAAATGTTTACAGACAGACACAAACACATCTGGATCTCGTGTGTTATTACGAAAACGTATATTAATTCACGGCACAATGTAAACTAAACACTAAAGAGAAAATTTACGATTATTACCATTTAAAAGACATTAAACTTAGAAAGCTAGCTATCTGTTCTTGAATTCCGAGCTATTAAGAATTGTGATACGGTTGTCACCCGGGATGATATCACGATTCTATTGGAAGTAACACTAATGGCCAGGGCGTCGTGGAAAGTAGGTCACAAGTTCGAATGGCAGCGGAGTGCTTGTTTAAATTATTAACAAGGTGTATCAGGGATTTGTTATCACTAAACTTGGCCGACTACGTACCCCTTGGAATTGATCGAAACACCAAACTTCGGTAAAGTTTTCAAAATGTATTCAACTTAAAATTGGGATTCATGAATTCCACAAGTCCGCCACAGATTTTACATTAATTAATAAGTTAGTTAAGAGTTATTCTATGCCTTTTAAATAATAATTAACGCTAGAAACTATATATTTTTATACTGTTATTGAAAGATCAAGTTATAATATTATTCCCAGGGGCGCATTTATTTACATTGATTTATTTAAGAAACTAGCTTTTGCTCCCAGCTCCGGCCGCATGAATATGTTTTTCCGGGATTTAAGTTCTGGTTTTATATTTTCCCGGGATAAAAAGTAGCCTATGTCCTTTCTAGGGTCTTAAACTATCTCCATACCAAATTTCATCGAAATCCGTTAAGTAGTTTCGGAGATGTGCAGTAACAAACAAACAGCAAAACAGAGACAGCAAAAAAATATAAAAGTCGCTGATTTGTTTTCCATCACTCTTCTTTAGTCACCCTCTCTCTTTTTTCTCATATTTCTTAAATGTAGACACACCGGTTCTTCTGCTTTATTATATGTATATAGATAGATTATAATGTTCCATCCATAATAAGGAAAACTACTTTATATGCATAGAATTCTTATCTTTGCTTAAGTGGCAGAAAGAATTATTTCTCTTGGACACACGCAGAGAAAACATTTATCTCGAAATAAAATATATTATACGAATAAACATTTCACAGGGCATAAAATTTACGCAATACAGCTCTACTGATTAGCAAATGGTCGAAAAGCGCCTAAAGGAATACAATTTATTGAGATCCTTAACTAGACGCAGCGCATAAATAATTTAAAATCCAAAAATATTTTAATTAAAGTTTAAAAAAAGTTCTTCAATGTAGCAATTGTAATTGCGAATGATAGAACCCCTCCCTGATAAATGATCAATGGTCATCGTCAAATTATTGTATCATCAAACTTCGCCATAGAGGTCGGTGTACTCGATTTTCTCCATCACAATAAAACACTACAACGTAAGCATGAAAATATTTTCATGGAACACATAAAGATATTGTTTGTTTGTTTGTATTAACCTCTTTTTCACCAAGAGTAACAGTTTTGAACATGAGCCAAAACTAAACTTTAACTACATCGTAACAAATGTTGCGTAAAAGGCAATCGCATCATTAGTTCTTTATGCCGTTTATGATAAAGGCTCTTCATGGTAAATGGAAGATGGGAGGGGGTAAGCGAGCAAAGCGCCAGACACAAGGGTACAAATACTGAGCTTCGCAAACCCCGTGTCACGTTTCACCATGACCTGTTTCGTACCAGACGTCATGAATGGGGTATTTATCCGACCATTAATTACACACGCATTAGCCACATTCTAGCTTGCAAAATTGCTGTGAATATCTTCTTTCATGTGCTAGAGTGAAAAATGAGAATATGTACTTCAGTTGCACTAATGGCTTTGAATGCACATGGCTTTTACCATGTATTTTATTCAGAAGCTTTGCTGAAGGAGACCATTGCAATTTATTTTATACTCCGCGTGGAATTGTTCTATATGGAGTGACATTTTGTGGTTACATCATTATACAAAGTTAAACCAGCATCGACTATCAAACTAGTTACCTTAGTTAAAGACACTCAACAGAGCGTTTCATGTTTCCAACAATACTATTGGAAAATGCAAACACATACAAAATTTCGTTTGGCGACCGAAAGCAACAACAAATAACAAAAACGAACAATATAAATTGTATTTAAATAAAACTATTTTTACGGATTTTATCGCGGTTTTTTAATTTATATTTTCTCCCGACGTTTCGAAGGCTTTGCAGCCTTCATGGTCACGGGGCGGACTGAGGCGTTGGTAGTCCGAAGTGTAAAAGTTACAATATCTACCTACATTTAACAATTATAAAAGATTTTTAAAAGTATCAGTTGTTGACGGTCCGATCTACGCAGAATGAGCTCACAGTGTCTTGAAGTCGCGAAACGTCGGGAGAAAATATAAATTAAAAAACCGCGATAAAATCCGTAAAAATAGTTTTATTTAAATGTCTAACATTCGCGTAAACATAAGAAATCATTAAATACAAATTGTAACTAGCTTTTGCTAGCAGCGTCGCCCGCGTGAGTTTTTCTGGGATAAAAAAAACTCGCTATATATTTTCCCGGGATAAGAAGTAGCCTATGTCCTTCCCAGGATTTCAAACTATCTCCATACCAAATTTCATCTAACATCCGTTCGGTATTTATTAAATGTATCGCGTCCAGACAGACTGACGCGGCTGGGGGACTTTGTTTTATAATAATATGTAAGGATTTTGAGAAAATATTGATACCAAACCTGATGCAGATTCAAATACATAATCTATACATCTATACACATATAAATAAAATTGGAGTGTCTGTTTGTAATATTGTAATAACCGTTTTTTACTACATGTATATGAATATATATACGGTACATACACCAAAATTACATTTTTTACAATTTTTGTCTGTCTTTCTGTCTGTCTGTTTGTTCCGGCTAATCTCTGAAATGGCTGGACCGACTTCGACGGGACTTTTATTGGCAGGTAGCTGATGTAATAAGGAGTAACTTAGGCTACTTTTTATCCCGGGAAAATATAAAGCGGAACTTTTATCCCGGGAAAACTCATTCACGCGGGCGGAGCCGCGGGCAACAGCTATGTTTAATACAAATGGTATATAATATTTGTTCTACTGAGGAATATCACCCGTCATCATTAATGTCTAGACATGTGTAAATCGACTGTATCTTTTGTTGTGAAATGATGCCATGTGCATCGAACGAACAATGGCATTTTTTCAACTATGTGCTTTATCACCTACCATGAAGACATAATCCTACTTTTTTTGCCCCGTATCGCTTAGGCTGTTATATTTTGTACCGTGCAAGTATCGCCACAAGCATTTAATTCGAAACAAACTTCATTTTCTCTTGCTCTGTCAGGATCAGGCACATTACTATAAACTCTTTCTGTATGCAGCAAATTCTGAACAGTTTTAATGGATTTTCTCAAGTTAGCCAGGATTATGTGATTAAAAGCAACTTGCTTTCTTCTCATACCGTTTTGAACGCAATTTACTCTCCAGTTTTTATAAAAAAAACTAGCAGATAAAAATTCCAGTCCGCGTGCGTTAAGACACCGAAAATGTGACTGGGCATAATAATCTACAAAAATCTACTAAATCTACAAAAGTCGCGGGCAGCTAGTGGCTCTATAAAGATCAGCAATTAACTAAATGCTATAACGTTTACCTGTAATCGATGCGAATAAATAAAATTTAAAAAAAAATTACGCATGATAGCGCCATAAATAAGTATGAAACTAAAAACTCTCTGTGAATTTTTGACAGCGCACAAGTCTATTGATCCATCTCGTTAGCTAAATTGCCGGTAACACCACATTGATTAGATCAAATAGGACGGCGCTGCCATTTATCTAAACAAACTTAAAAAAATACGATAACGAAATATAACAACATCGCTAAAACAATAAAAGGCATCTGCACACGAACCGGTATAGTAGCCCGCGGCGTGGGAACAGCGGAAACTCATAATCATGCAATAAACCACAACCACACCGATGCTAATATAAAATGCGTTAAACAAAACCTACGCTAACAATGTGAGAACATAGTTACACGGCCCGCTTGTGCAACGAGCGCTGTTCCGAAGGATGCGATGGGAACCGACCATGCCGATGTATTGGATCCACGAGAATCTTTTATGGGGTCTTACCACTCACGACAAATACAGGATATTGGAAACAAAAAAATCGTAATTTAAGAAAAAGAAACGATGGGATTCAGGAATGGTACAATTAGATCTAGGAATACATTATGTACTTGTAACGATTAGCATCTTAACGATACATAGCAACAACTATAATAAATGTAATTTATTGAAAACCTGTGTTTTTTTATGTATCGGATGTCGTTATCGATAACCACACTAATTAGTGTCTGTCCAAAGAAATATTACAAAAAATGGCGTTTATCAAATTCAATCTTAGAAACTGTCAATCAGGATTGAAAGCGTCGAAGTCCGTAAAGCATCAATTAACGCCTTTTTTGAATGCATATAATAATTATGTATTGTTGTAAGAACTTATAAAAATAACGCAGGAAACATTTAATCGAACTGAGGATGGATCTCTGTAGGAACAGTCCGCTTTAATAGAAATCGCTGTTAATTGGTCTGAAATAATTATATTAATTTTATCTATTTTAAAGCCGATTTCTCGATCGTTAGATAAATTATATCCATGAATAACAATCATTTTGACATAATATTAGAATTTGTCAAAATGTCAGTTATAAGTCAGATAATATTTATCAGACCATCTGATTCAGACGATTACAAAAATATGATCTTCATAATCAACAGCTCAATATTCAAAGGACTTAAGATTTCTCTGACGCAAATTTTGAACAACTCCACATGTAACACTATTAGTTCTGAAAGCTCCTTTCAATTACCCATAATATCTCTAACAACCAGCCTTTCACAACACTTAGGCTTAGGGCATTATAACTTGCGATGACAACACCAATGTTTTGAATCTGCGGACATTCGTCTCGGCAGTCCATTACATTCCCAACTCGTCCATCGATGACAACACACTACAACTTAATGTAAAGTTGTCGTGTATTCTAGAAGGAAATCCACATATAATATGTTCAACAAAATCACTTGTAGTACAGTAAACGAAAAACGCAAATGATGATCCAACGAAGCATTAAAAATACAATATAATATTCATAACCTATAAATATTTGCCTTTAAATCGAAGTTGGCACGTGGATAAAAATATTGCGTACTTCGGGAACAAGCCGTACAAAGAAGCTAAATTTTATTCTCGCGTTAGAGGAAACCAAAGTCAACATAGTGAAGTGGACGAGCGAATTCGGGCAAAATCAAACAATAGAACAGGAAAATTGAATTTTACTTGAAAAATTCCAAGACGAGGAAGAACAAGGAAAAGATGGAAAAATAGTTTAAATACCTACTTCCAACTCTTGCCTAAAAACACATCTAAACTTATTTTCCTAACGATACATTAAAAAGTAACTAAGTTATGACAACAAAACTTACAACAGATACCAATTTGTTCATAATACTTGCATTCTTGACTGCCTCGGTGGCGTAGTTGTATTACGGTACGACTGCAATACTGAGGTCTCGGGTTCGATCCCCGGGTCGGGCACAGTAGTATTGGATTTTTACATTCATTATCAGCCCGGAGTCTGGAATTTGTGCCCGAAATGGCGATAGGCTCGCCCCCTATCACATCATGGGACGAAATACGCACGGCGAAAAGTGGGTGCACTAGTTGCGCCTCTGTCTACCCCTTCGGGGATAAAAGGCGTGTGTGTGTGTGACTTGCATTTATTAGCGACCACTATCCAAACCTTACTGTCAGGTGCTTTCTATAATTAAGACATTCTCGGAAATACCTATTATTAGGTTTGTTATGACAACTTTTATTTTAACTATTTTTATATCTTGTATTGGCAGTGTGAAGTGTCAATAGCTCTGGCCGTTTGGAATTTTTTACCTCCTATCTACAGTAATCAGTATTAATTGCATTGTTATAGGCTTTTAGCCTTATGTTGGATGTAGTTTTGTTGAACATAATGAAGCCTGCACTGAAATCTCTTCAGCGATTTTGACTTAAAGCTTAAATAAATTAATAGATAAGACTACTGTTTTATTAAACGTATTGGGAACCTAATACTAACTATAGGATGTTTGATTACAGCGGATGTTTCTCGCATTATGTTATTTCGTATTCGTGGCCACTGACTATAGGCCGCCTAAGACGGCTCACGGTCACCAAGCGAGCTATGGAGAGGGCTATTCTCGGTGTTGCTTTAGGTGATCAAATCAGAAATGAAGAGATCCGTAGAAGAACAAAAGTCACCGACATAGCGCAGCGGATTAGCAAGCTAAATTGGCAGTGGGCAGGGCACATAATTTTTAGAACTGACGGCAGATGGGGCATAAAAGTTCTCGAGTGGAGGCCACGTATCGGCAAGCGCAGCATCGGACGTCCACCTGCAAGGTGGAAATCTTTATGGAAGGCCTATGTTCACCAGTGGACTTCATGTGGCTCATGATAATGTTATTCGATGAATAACACAAGAAATCAAGTACATTAAGGACTAAAAAGTTCAAGACTTAACGTTTTTCTTGGGCTGATCATTTTAATGTTGATTAAAAAATACATTTGACGATACAAACAAATCAGCAACGGTACAGGACTAGAGCCTCTAGTCCTGTGCCGTTAGTCTACAGGTACTAAGTACAGTAGGCTTCTTGAAAAAAGGCAGTAAGTACTTGGTTCAACATTCTTAGGCAAACATTTTGAAGCGTGTTCGGACGGGACCTCGTCAATTTTTATCGAGTCGGCAGTAATTATCGGCCTTAGACGACCTTCGCAGGGACACCGGTGGGCGAGCTTGATTGAGTTTATTGAAGGCCCCGACGCCGATAATTATCCCGAGTACCCTTTAGTTTCATTGATAAAATACAAATCGGAAAACAAATATATGTAAGTAAATAAAATAACATGAAACACTGATTCTTGATATTATTTAACATTGGGTTTTTGTTCTAGATAATAAGGGCTGAACTTTCAATATTGAATTAATAACTTTTAATAGACGAGGATATTAATAATGGCAGGCAAATTAATGTGAAATTATTTTATTTCTTTATTTGTATGGAGCATAAATGAAAAAACGGCGATATCCTAGTTGGGAGTGGAACGGACTGCCGAGATGAATGTCCGCAGGTTCAAAACCCAAGGGCACACACCTCTGACTTTTCTAAAAAAATATGTTTGTATTCTTTGTGAATTATCGCTCGTTTTAACGGTGAAGGAAAACATCGTGAGGAAACCTGCATAACTGAGAAGCTCTCTGAATTTCGAAGGTATGCGAAGTTTGCCAACCCGCACTAGGCCAGCGTGGTGGACTAAGGCCTAAACCCTCTTAGTTGTAGAGGAGGCCCGTGCTCAGCAGTAGGCAGTGCATAATATAGGGCTGGTATGGTGGTATGGTACAGATGAAAAATAGGAAATCAAAAATACACGAGCAATGCAATCTGGGCATTATCAAATAGCGCTCTCTGCATAATACTACATAATTAAATCAATGGATTCATTCCACATTATGTACGTATGAATGTAGCGCCCCCGTTCAATTGTCAATCATGCGGAAAATCACAAATAAAAACACACAATCATATCCCCGCAATCTTTCAGCACGTGTGAACACTCTTTGTGATTCTGAGTAGGAACCATGCAATAACAGTTATTGAAATCAACGGGATCTTTTCCAGGAAAAACGCATAAATATAAACGTATTGAATGAAACGAACGTGCCGGAGCGAATATCGTCAAAAACAAACTAAGTGCTTATCATAAAATACCTAATATGTATTATCGTATTTTATAATTAATGGGAGTTATGAATTATTATAATATGCAGTAAATTTTTTAGATTTGAAGATATTTTGGTACTTAAAAACCTTTCCTCGACTCTTCAGTTTTTATCCATTCATAGCAAGGATACGCTTTTTATACGACTTTATTGTCGTACATATTGTGTTTCCAATAACACCCATACTTTAGCTTAATAGGTGCAGTATGGAAGCTGTTTTAGCACAAATTGACGCATATATTTTCCACCTAGTGAGTGTTATTTAATCAGGAGCGAATGCATTTGACACAGCACCGAAAGCGACAGCTTAACTAACATTTGAAACAGAAAGGCAAATCCTCTAAACCAGTTAGAAGCTACAATCTCCGTTGTTTAAATGCAATGATAGCACATTCGAGCCTTAAAATTTTAATCAGTGATTAATCTGATCTCTTTTTTGTACTACTTTGATTAATTACCTTTAATGCAAAGAGATCACTATAACATAGTAAAACCCGACCCGTATAAATGAAAATAATTGTACAACCAGTAATACAAGTACACACAGACGATTAAACTCCTGTGTACCACATAAGTAATCTGTCTATAAATTTCGATGCGGCATAACTGTACGGATCATGTCTACGCTATAATTTATAAGATAGATTTTTCTAAAATTAGTGCATGACACGGAATCGATAACGATCGTCCGGCGGGTAATTTTAGCGGCGGCGGACCGCGCGCCCAGGCACATTACAATCGGGGAAAGGTACGCTTTATGATAGCGACAAAATCACAACTACAGCATTTTCCCCCGTGGACACAGTAAATAAATAATTCAACCTTTATTTCACCATAAACTCTTATAACATCAACAATGTTTTAATCCATGTAGAATTCGCTTGGTTTCAAACTATGCGATTCATTAAAAAAAAAAAAACATAAAACTAGGTCATTTATGTGATCATAATTATTATCATTAAGATCACAATGTCTATAACTTCTATCGTGAAATACTGTATAAATACTTTATGCATAAATGATTCCTTACGTTTACGCGAATGTTAAACATTGAAATTAAACTATTATAACGGATTTTATCAACACCTCAGTCCGCCCCGTGACCACGAAGTGCTGCAAAGCCTTCGAAACGTCGGGAGAAGATAAAATAAAAAACCGCGATAAAATCCGTTATAATAGTTTAATTTCAATACTTTATGCATATTTTAAGTTGAGACATTGAAGTGACAGCTTGCTTCAGTGTTTCTTATGGTTAGTGTAGTAGCTGGAGAGTGGAGACGCAAACAACCCTTCGCTTGTCTCATCTTTTTTGTCCTTTTTAGGTCTCCAGTGTACCTAGAATTTTTTCGGGATAGTTTATGGCCAGTGGATCACTCAACTTGAGGTGACCCACTTACTCGATTATCTGTCTATTAGACGAACGTAAATTTCTTATACGAAACTATAAAAATGAGGCAACAAAGCAAGCTTCTTAATTAAATATTATGCACTTTATCAAACTTTTGTAGAAGATTAAAAAACTGAACAGTCACCGAAAATATACAAAAATGGATGAATCAAGGAAAATTTTGGTCTCATTCACTCATTTTTTAAGACTCAGTTGTCACGTGTTTATAGCGAAATGAGAAATGTGACTTGTTCGCTTTTCTTAGAAACAAACAGTTTTAAAATGTTATTTTAGTACGGCCACCTATTCATAAATTTCGATTAGTCAGAATACGTAAACGGCTGCTTGACAATTTCATCGCAGCGAGGGCATCCGAGGCAGTTAGATAGATAAATATATTACATGATAGGTCTCTCCTGTATGAGAGTCCACCCGAATAAGTATTACCTAACCATCGCATTGCTTGTTATAACATATTCGACTTTGAAGAACTTTATAGTTTTTATAAGACTCATCATAAAATGTCTCAGACGTACCCTATCTGTAACTGATCTTGAATGTGTCGTTGCTGTTTATGAACAAGCATGACATTTAACCTCATACGAGGATCCTGCTCGTCTCATCATTTATTTCTACGAACAAAGTACCTAGTGGCAACATCTTTCAAAACCCTAAAAACGTACGGGACGATTGTATCGAGCTTTCCAACAAATTCAATTCGGATATAGAATACGTGAAGACACAACAATACATTAACAGCGAGGGCTACAAATTGAAAGGGTGCGTTGGGAAGGTCACGTGTCTCAGGAGTCTGGGACGATAGAGACATAACAACAAATAATAAGGGCAGATAGAAGTTCCCGCCTCTATGTCCGACAAAAATATACACGACAATAAAAGGTTATCTTAGTTAGATTCTTGGCAGATTTTTTTATCTATATTTACAATATATTCTTTGCGATAATGCTGGTACCGAATACATTACGCTTTCGAATTAAAAATCACAAGCGGATACTGGTTAAAAAATCCGTCATAGTGATAGTAGAGCATTTCGAGTCACATTCTAGGCTCAGGCGGTATTCATTCAGTAAAACAGGCCCGCATGAGGAACCAAATGCCCTATTACATGACACTATATTTGAACGTCGCAGCAAGGTTTTGGTGTCATCACTATACCATACCATACCAGCCCTGTATTATATACTGCCCACTGCTGAGCACGGGCCTCCTCTACAACTGAGAGGGTTAGGGCCTTAGTCCACCACGCTGGCCTAGTGCAGGTTGGCAGACTTCACATCAGAGAACTTCTCAGGTATGCAGGTTTCCTCGCGATGTTTTCCTTAATCACTATATTAAGTACGAATAAAAAAAACATTTAATCTCTTTATCACCACTAATAAACTTAATACTAGCGTAGAATGAACTGAATTAAACGACGTTATATGAGATAGGTTTAATACGAAGAAATAAGACACTAGTCGCACAAAAAGACACTTAATATTTATTGACCTAACATTGATACAAAGAGGTTAGTTTGTGATTATGTTTGTAATGACTAAGCAGTAATCCCTTGAACCACTGAATTGATTTTAAAATTTATTTCACTGATAAAATCTGTATTGCTGCCTCGATGGCGTAGTTGTATTACGGTACGACTGCAATGCTGAGGTCTCAGGTTCGATCCCCGGGTCGGGCAAAGTGATATTGGATTTTTCTATTCAGTATCAGCCCGGAGTCTGGAAGTTGTGCCCGATATGGCGATAGGCTCGCCCCCTATCACATCATGGGACGGAATACGCACGGCGAAAGGTGGTTGCACTAGTTGCGCCTCTACCTACCCCTTCGGGGATAAAACGCGTGAGTATGCGTATAAAATCTGTATTGTCTTTTGGTAAGAAGGATAATATTTAATTTTGATTAGATTATTTTTATTTCAAAATACAAATACAAAAGCCTTCCAGATTTAAAGACACTTCAATGATGGACGAGAGAAAAAACAGATACCAAAAGTAATCGCTATATGGAAATATACAAAGCGACTAGAAAGAGTAACCTTATTAACCCAACTAAACAGAGTAATCTGGATTACTAGCACAAATAATAATTTACGCTGAACCTCTTATCGTTTCGGAATAAGTAAAGAAATAATTCATATTTTTGACTTGCTAGCAAATACCCGTGCGGGATCTAAATTTGTCTGCAGCATTATTGAAGTCGCTCGTTCGTAGTTGCTGTAATCACCGAGATTACCGAAAACGAATACAAAGTTGAACTTCATTAATAACTCTACAAACATGTTTATCAAAAAAGCAATTAATTGAAAGACTTATTAACAAACTAGCGCTCCAACGCCATGCAAAACTTTGTATATTCACAAAATCTCCGATGCAGTCATGCCAGCTCTCATTTTGAATTGCGTCGAGGACCAGCTCCCGGGCGGATTCCACTTGTTATAAAGCGATATTAATTCATGCGAATGCAATTCCGCATCAAGCAAGTTTAATTCCCAGATAAAATTCAGCGGTCTCCGCAATAATACAGAAAAAAATGGCACTATTTATACAAATGTCATTTAAGTAGATTGTTAATGGAAACCACAATCTCGATAGACACCAAACCGCAGTGCTATATGGCATCGTATTATGTATACTATCGTAGGAAGGTATATTATATATATATATATATATATATACACGTCGAGTTGAACGTAACGAATAACGATGGTTTTTTTAATGAATGGAAATTAGAGTTACACTTAGACACAGAGTAAAGCTATCTGTATCTTTTATCCAGCTAGGTAGAGTCAAAGCAAGTTGATTTAACATTTTAGCTAATGGTCTTACGACTACCTATAGGCGGAAACAAACCTATACTTATCATGTTAACTGTTACTTAAGTAATCGTTTTAGTCTATTGTATTCTTATGATTTACATAAGAAGTACCTTATACTAGTTCATTCTACATCATGAGCTTTTGAGTTATGGTTCCGAAGTTATATGTTCTGCATTCTTTATGCTACAACAATCGGTGGCTAGATTAGTGGTCATAACCATAAGTAAGGCGTATATTTAATTTCCGCAAAACCTCAGGCCCAATCCAACACAAAAAAAATATGCAAGAATGTCGTCCTAACGCTTTTATTATTATTATTATTAAAAATAATATGAGCAAAGTGTCGACCTTCGAGCGAAGGATTCTTTCACGCACCAACAATGGTCGAATTAAAGGTAAATCACTGGTTTGCACGCGACGCGCTGTGTGCCCCTGCCCGGTGATTGGTGAATGGTGACATCACGGTGGCTACTGCTTCGATCTACCATCAACTACTGCCGACAATGGATTAAGTTGAAAAACCTCTTTTGATTACGGTAATTGTATTATGCTTTTTTTTAATACTCTTGTTTTTCTGCTGACGATATAAATTTGAAGCATCTATAAACCTTGTTTGTTTAACAAGACAAAATAGCACGTTATTAAACAAAGATTTATTACATTGATATTCATTATTGGAATACTCGTTCTGATAAATGCTATAACTTATCAAATCAGCGATTACGTATTTATTTTAACACGCTTTTATTAGCTTCATATGTATGTATGTATGTATATATGTAACGGAAACTTTGAACACGATTTTAACCCCCTTCAAAACGTCGGATTAAATAGAAATTTGGCATACTTATCAAGGACCGATGACAATTCAATATTTTAAACTAAAATACACGCTTTTATAGAAAATACAACTAAAAATGAATAAATAACAGTTTATTTATTTTGAGTGAAATCTGTTGGACCATAGTAGAATTATAACTAAACTGGCAACTCTTATGTGTAAAAAATCCGACTTGTCACAAGATGGAACTTTCGTTTATTTTTTAGTGACATCTGTTGGACTATAGTAGAACAGAAATAAATAAAGACACTAAATAATAGTTTAAAAAACTAAAAAAACACGCTTTATAGAAAATCCAACTAAAAAATAGAAAATAAAATTTAATAAATTTGAATTAAGAATAGTGTAAATAAGAAAAAAATATATTTTATTGTAAAAAAAGCGTGGGGTGCTTTTTAAGATATTATCAAAATGATAATCCTACCACGGTACACAGATATAATCCTACTCATTTTATATGTCAATAATATATTTATAACTGACACCATGCACACCACGATTTTTTTTACAATAAAATATGTTTTTTGTTCTTGTTTACACTATTCTTAATTCAAATTTATTTTCTGTTTTTAGTTGGATTTTCTATAAAGCGTGTTTTTTAGTTTTTTTAAACTCTTATTTTTTAAATATACTTTGGATCAAAAATGCCAAGTTCTGGGAAATCAATTATTTCATTAAACTGTTATGCACATGTCAGAATTATCGGAAATCTTAAGCAATATTGTTGTAGTAGCCCTATATTTTTTATTTTGTGTGATCGTTGGTATGTGGTACCTACAGGCGCCAATGATACATAGATCTAATGTCATTAATTATCGCATTAATTAAGACGAAACGTACCACCACTGCAACCACAATTCACTTCAATTATTAACAGACTTCAAAAACTGAGTTTCTGTATTCGACCCGTATGTAATACATACGGGTCGACTCCGATGTGTGTGTGGGCTCATAAGAATGGTCTCAATGAGTAGGTGTTCTATAGTTTATCAAGATTCAAGGCGCATGATGGAGAATATAGTAATTTAAAGTTCGAAATAAAAAATAAATTTTAATTTAAATAATCCCCGAGTCTAAAACCTCTAAAAAGTAAAGAAAAACGTGTCTTTATCATCTAAGTACCTACCTTGTAAATAATAATATTTTGACCAAAGCGTCGTCGCGACGCGGCAGGGGACCGAACTCCGAACCAGGGAGCTGAAAATACTTATTTAGCGGTCCCCCAACGGGACGCTTGGGGTAAAATATTACTAAGTAGTTAAACAACAAACAAAGATACTTTTATTTAATGATTTCTTATGTTTCCGCAAATGTTAGTCATTGAAATAAAACTATATTTCGATTCTTATCGTGTTTTTTAAATTTATTCTTCGACCGCCCCGTGGTCATGAAGGCTGCAGTCTTAGAAAAGTCGGGAGAAAGCATAATTTAAAAAACAGCAATAAAATCCGAAAAATAGTTTTAATTCAATACTTTTATTTCTTTACTTTTTAGAGGTTTTTTTTTGTCTCGGGGTTTATTTATTATTTAATTATTGGCAATATATAGTTTCAAAATTAATTTGACCTAATGCTGATAGCATCTAGCTTGGAAACTCACGTAAAATCTACACAGCCAAAGCAGGTAGTGCTACTGTCAACAGTCTAATCATTTCTTCCTGATTGTTGCCCTTTGGTTAACTTGGACATAAACGTTGAATTATCGCCAATGTACAGATATGATACATCAATAAGAAAACTTGCAGAAGTTATCTTCTGCAAGCAAATTTAACCGTGTAAACACTCACAGCAAGCAGGCGTCAGCAATTTTTTATACATGCAGGACTTGCGGCGAGTCGCATCTGTATAAAATTATGAAATTATTGCTGAGAGAACTTACCAGTCTAACTAAACATACCTTAGACAACACTGCTTAACGTCCGGTAGAAGGAATTAATCCTGAAGGGACTAAACAGAAATAGTATATAAGTGAAAAATAAAAATGTGACCAATCAAAACACTTAAAACAATTCACAATCACCACAATAATCAAAATTGACGATGAAATTAAAATAGTGTCGAATAAAAAAGGAAGGATTCCCACTGGACAAATTGACCATGTTGAATGTCATAACTAATTCAATGTAATTATGATGTAATGAAGGCAAATAGACCACTTGGCTGTATGTTCGCGCTCCCTAAGTGAAATTACACCTTACCGCGCCCCGTAATTTCCCGTCATGGGCGACCGCAAAGTAATATAATACGAGGGGGGGGACCCTTAATGGTTTCATAACATGATATATCTCTAACGAACATGTGGACACGCCAACGCGCGCTTACGGTTTAGTTCGGATTAATTTCGGAAATTTTATACTAATTTTCATAATGTATCGACCCGAGGGGAATCCAGTCGCACACATTTCGTATTAAAGCTAATTTAAAAATGATCTTAAAACGAAAAAGTTATGTTTTTTTTTTCAATGAATTGTTTCGGGTTTTATACATGAACCATCTTATTTTATTACTAGAAATAGCAGTGGTGCGGCATGCAGCAGTGACATTGCTGCTGTCCTGCAGGCATGGCGGTTACTTTTAGTAGGTAATAGTAGGGGAGCCCACGATGCTAAATGGGGATTTACTCGAGCGTCGTAGAGACCTATTGGGTTGCAAAGCTTAGATGATAAGAAGAAAAAAATGTTATATGATATATACCTTTACATCGGTGGGGGAAGCGGCTATAAATTTTTAAATATGTAAAAAAAAACTGTTGCATGGACATCCTCGAGCGCGTCAGATATTGATAGCATCAATGCCCTACGTATTTGTAATAATGTACGTATGTTAATCTGATCGTTTGCATGATGCGGGTGGTTGTATGTAAGGGTTGAAAATGAAAAAAAAAAAAAATATCGAGCGCGTCAGATTTTCTAAGGGAGTGTTAATAAATGCACAAAAAAAAAGCTCTCATTCACTAATCTGACGATTTCGATGGGACGCAAACTCGCGGCCATTTTCATAATGTGCAAAAAAATTCGCCATTTTGAAATACTCAAGCGCGTCAGATTAAGATATATATGGTTCATCTTTATGTTCTAAACATACTGTCTCATAATCTGACGATTATCTAGAGGGATTCGCCTGATCTGACAAAAAAAAAATAGAAAAACGGTTCACCTTAAAGGCCATCCCTGCAACTTCCCGCTAATTCCATTCCTGGGCGCTTAAAATTGTACTTATGACATTTTTGAGCTCAAAATATAATTTATGTGATATTTTGAGCTCGCTGAGTTCAAAGAAATAATATTTCTATGCATTTGAGCTCTCCCAGCTCGAAAGTCTGATAGAAGTTTCATAGAACACTATTTTTGGAATTTTCAAACCGCAATAACTTTTGAATGGATCAACCAATTTTCACGCGGTTGGCGGCATTCGACGCAGTTTTATCATCCTCATAAGCAATTTTAATTGATCGAACCACAAATTTCGGAGTAATCCCGAAAAAACACTTTTTCGGGTTTCTTTCGTTCACGATATCTCTCGAACGAATCAACCGATTTTGACCAGCTTGGTGGCGATCGACGTGGTTTTTCAAGTTCAAAGGCGGATTAGTTTTTGAAGTTGATCGATAAAGCCGTTTAAAAGTTATTCAAAAAAAAACACTTTAATTTTTTTTTATTTTTTTTTTTAAATTATTGAACTTAACTAATTGAAAAGCTCAGGAAATAGCATGCAAATAAATAAGTGTGTGCTTTTTTAGTAGAATCCATGTATTTATAAAAAAATAACTTAAAAAAAAGCTTTAAAAAATTTTCGCCTTGTATGTGATTTTTTTTTTTTATTGCATTGAATGACGAGACGAGCATGCCGTTCGCCTGATGGTAAGCGATACGACCACCCATAAACAGTAGCAACACCATCCAGCACCTTGAATGACAAAGTGCTGAGTGGCATTCCACTGCGCTCGTCATCCTGAGACATAAGATGTTAAGTCTCATTATGTCCAGTAGTTATACTGGCTACAATGTCCTTCAAGCCGAAACACAACAGTGCATGCACACTGTTGCTTGGCGGTAGAAATAGACATTGCGGTGGTACCCACCCAGACGGCCTCTTACATAATGAGAGACCTACTACCAGTACAACCAACTACCACACACGCCATGCTTAAAACTAATTTCGACATAGTATCGACACATAAATTATATAATATTTTTGTTAAATTATTAATGTAAATAAATATTTAAATCAATTTTACGTTTACCGTCCACAATGCATCAGACACATTAGCAATCCAACTAAATTCATGTGACATGACATTTCGAAAAATTACATATAAAGAACGCATATTTTTTATTTAGACGCATAATTTTAACCAATGTATCCAAATTGGCATTTCTTTTCTGTCTTTTTAGAAATAAATAAAAACCATGGAGTATTCACTGGTTCACTCACTCTCGTGTAAAAGCTGTATTATCAGAGATGAATAAGATTGATGTTTCGCAACTGTTATTTTAGCCCGGTTTCTACTGCTTGTTATATTTCTGTGCAGAAACCAGAGTGGGGACGGAGTGAGAGAGTAATAGATAGAGAAAGAGTGAGAGAGGAATAGAAACGCGGAGAAGGAAATGTAGGCATTACGCAGCTGCACGCATTTAACTTTATCGACGAATTTTTGTCATTTCGTCTTGCGGAAATCGTCAGATTATATCTTATCTTAATATATATAAATCTCGTGTCACAATGTTTGTGCTCAATGGACTCCTAAACCACTTAACCGATTATAATAAAATTCGCACACCATGTGCAGTTCGATCCAACTTGAGAGATAGGATAGTTTAAATCTCAAATTATAGTCGCAATTTTAATTTATTGCTAATTATTTGTCTGTTATTATTTGACAGTCACAATTATCTTAACTCCAAATGATTCTAACAGATGTCGATACCTTTCGACTGGGTTGAGTAAGTAATCAATAGATGGCGCTGCTATGGTAAATCTACGAACGTGTCATATAAGCTACATTTTAAGCTGGACTTTTATACCGGGAAAACTCATTCACGCGGGCGGAGCCGCGGGCAAAAGCTATATATTATATTATTCTTGAATTATTTCCTTCAAAATAAAAAAAAAATTTAGCTACGCTCGAGAATGTCGAGATGACGTTTTTTTTTACAACTTTGCTGCCCTCCCCTTTCTTTAAGTCACTCTCAAATTGTCAGATTAGTGGAATATACACTTTTTAGGATGTAATTAACTCACCCTACCTTAATCTGACGCGCTCGAGAATTTCTGATGGTCAATTTTTTACTAATCTGATCCTGTATCCTTCACGGGCGGCCTTATACATATATGGGCCTCATGTTTTGTGGAGGTACTTAACCGGGTACAAGGTATCCCCCTGTATATTAATCTGCCGCGCTTTAGTAAATCCCGAAATCCCCGCTTGGGCTCCCCTACTATAAGTATGCTTAATTAATTGTATGAGAAACGCAATCTTTATTCCTTCTTTATTTCCGGACGCTCGTTGCCGTTGCGCCACGTCTCGCCTGTTGTGCGACAAAAAATGAACTGTCGACTGCCGCTATTTGCGGCGTGGCAGAGGTGCACTGGATGCCTAATCGGTGTATATAATTATAGTTATAATTATACATTAACAACTTATTCACTTATAATAACTATTTGCTTCCTTTTCCCACTATTTTATTTATCTATTTATATTTATTCATATTTTACAATCAATCCGTGAGTCACTATTCTTCAAATGAGGGTTCCAGTTGAAAACCAGCGCCAGGCACAACTTGCCTGGCATTTTATGCTGAAATGGATCCTTTTCGACAGTATCATGGGATGCACGTTGCCCACATGCGTTATGTAATATGTATTACCTTTTTTGTTAATTGTTTGTGTGCTTCCCAGTATATTGTGTGAATAAATGTTTCTTTCTTTCTTTCAATCTAGTCCAGCTCAAGTATCAGGCGTAACTCATTGTTCACTTGTCATTCTGTGAATGCACTAAGTGGGCAGTGGCTAGTAATATAGATTTTGTGATCCTATGCTAATAGGGAAAATGCAAATATAATATTTATCAATATTATGTGACTAAAATGTTAAAACAAACATCAAAGAAGGGCCACTACAACGTTTTTATTTTAATTAATAACGATTTTTAACAATACAATAATTACGAATTGAAAGTAACGTGAAAAGGAACGTGTTCTCTATCTATCAATCAATCTCTACTGACATCACATCTGTTATGACAACTTGTTTAAGATTAGAGTTGTAAAGGTAAACATTCTTTAATTGCGAAAATTTATTGGGTTTCGAATAAAAATGCTAGTTGGGTTCATAAAATAAGACTCCAGAAATCTACCGAAAGTTAATGTTCACATGACTGTAATTTTTTGTTGTTGAAAGTACAGAGTTTTCAAATGTAAATAGTAAATAAGGGACTAAACTACTACGGTATGAATGAATCACAGTGGGACTTTTATTTCTATTTCATTCAGCAGCTTCTACACATAGCAGTAATTTCAGGTCAACAAGGTAGTCTTATGGCGACAATGCAATCGGTTATATCTAAATCAAAAGAGACGGAGAATTGCGTAGGTAAACTTAAAAGTCGAGTTACTCCGGAGCATGAAGTACTTAAAGAAGGTTACCGTGTGACAACCATCATAAGATTGATTTTACTGGTGGTAGGTCTCTTATATGTAAGAGTCCGTCTGGGTAGGTACCACCGCAATGTCTATTTCTACCGCCAAGCAGCAGTGTGCATGCACTGTTGTGTTTCGGTTTGAAGGACATTGTAGCCAGTGTAACTACTGGACATAATTAAACTTAACATCCTATGTATCAGGATGACAGGCGCAGTGGAATGCCACACAGTACTTTATAAGACAAGGTAATGGGTGGTGTTGCTACTGTTTATGGGTGGTCGTATCGGCATCGCTTACCATCAGGCGAACGGCATGCTCGTCTCGTCATTCTATGCATTAAAAACAAAAATGAAACGGTTAGTCCTGCCAATGCGAAGATTGTGCAGCTTTTGAAGGTTATTTTTAATATAATATATGTATTTATTCAAAAAACATCTCGTAAGTCCAAACTTATGTATTTATGAACGGCGAACCGAATTACCGGCGAACAAATATGACCAGTGTGACGTCACTGGGCATGTAACCCCGTTTGCGCGCGAAAATTTAAACTGTCAGTATGAAACCGCAATTTTTAGCAATAAATTATAGTATTTTAATATTTTTATATACTCGTGAAAATCATTCAAATGAAAGCAAAAATAGAAATATTGCATTTTCCCGATTTTTTTTATTCGCATATTGACACTAACTAAAAATCCGTCGCGTCGTACAAAAACCGTATTAAATTAAAATAATGTTGACAATAGACGACTGTCCAAGTGATTTCCGAGTTTACGACTATACTGTCCTGAATTCCCGTATTGTTGATCGGGAACTTTCGGGTTCATCCCGAGGTTTAAAACATTTATAAATGCAGACCACTTGTGATTGTTACGGACTAATTGGAGTATTAGTTTTTCAATAAAAATAAACAAAACACATTAAATTAATTAAATTCTTAGTATCGAAGTATTTAATATTTTAAAAGAAACATAAAAGATAACAGACGTCTGAGAATTATATCATACAAAGTGACTTAGCACTGCGATCGATAAACACAACTCCCACGTTTCCAATTAATATTATTGATTGCAGAGTGAAATGTGTAGGTAATGTTTGTGTGACCCATTTGCAGTGACAGTTATAGATTAAATTATAATAGCCGACACGTAGGAAATCCCACTAGTGAATTTAGACCAATTCCAGGGTCGTAAGTTTGAAGGAAGATTACGTACTTGGGTACCACATAATTATTGCATATACGATAATCACGTTTATACGCACGCAGAGGTAAATAACGTATCGCTTATTATGCGGAGGCGTTGTTGTCATAAAAAATAAAATTAATGTACCTATGGAAAATATGAGCCGAGAGCGAATACCAACAAAGGAAAGATGGATGGGTCGTGTGAAAACCTAAGAGCACGCGTCAAGGGATTGTATACTGAGATGACGGCTAAAAACATCGCGCTGGTGGCACGTAGCGACATGGGCAGAGATAGTGACCATTGATCTTATTTAGGGTTTGTCACAAGGCATATTCCACATACACAATTTTAGCACCAAGTGTTAAATGTTAATGCACACATATGTATTACTCAAACATTACGAAAAATTCAAGATAACATCAATGTTCCGAAAATCAGTGTCCCACAATCAATGTTCGTAATCACCTATACTTTATAGCAATCATTTTTATAGTTTAGTGATAACTGCCACAATCTGGAAATACGTCGATAATAACCAAAACAAAGACCGATTTACATAGATCAAACACTTAAAATCAGTTACGTAAGATGATGACATGAATATGTTGAATTAAATTTAATTAATGTCTAAGCTTAATTTTAATTAATTTGTGAAATAAACGTAAATACTTTATTAAAGCTTTTCCCGCAGCATCGTCAACGTTTGAATATCGAATTCCGTGGACATAAGACTGAAATAACGTTTTGTATGAGCCCTCGACCCCGTGCCACCGGCCACTGCGCGACGCGACTGCATTCATAACTGAGTTTACACACAATAAAAATGTATAAACTATGCTAATAGTACAAAGATGAAAAGTTTGTGAGTTGGTTTGTAGAGGTAATAGAACTACTGAACAGATTTTGAAAATTCTTTCACTAATAGGCTACTTTTTATCCCAGATAAACTTTTTCACGCGGGGGAGCCGCGGGCAAAAGCTATATATTATATACGACTATTTAACATCAACTCTTATTAAATCGGTTCACCACTGGGCACAGACCTGAAATCAGATGGGTTAGTCACTTCGTACACGCTGCTTGTCAAACTTTAGATACTTTTGGAGAACTCTTCCTAATATTATAGTACTATTCAATTTCGTTGCTTGCCAACAACGAAAGAGAAAGTTCTTTTAATTATTAATTTCTATGGTTAACTCATTTCTGTGAACCAATTACGAAATTAATTTTTATGTTAATAACGCTAATTGTACGTAAAGATCACGTGACGCGTTTTGGCATTTTGCTTAGAATTTTTAAAACTTGCGGATGCCCAGCGCTAGGACATACTTGGACTTAATAACGGTTGTTCCGGCTACATTTGACCACTTTTCGGAATTTTTACTACCGTATTTTACCCTCACGAGTCGTTTAATTACCCAATTAAATTGCATGTAAATCCGGAATGCTACTACGAAAATCGACTGATAATATGGACAACATGGACCTATAAAAAACCTTTTTTTATACGTCCATGATGGACAATAACTGAATAGTATAAAACTCTGTCTTTTTACGGTTCATAACTACCGAGACCATTAGATCATGCAGTTATCTAGTCAATTGATACCATTGATGAAATAAGGGAATTGATAGCAGATGTGATATCGCGTTAATTAAGTAGTGTCGGGCGTGTGTAGGGATGGGTTCGATACCTGGGTGAGGTAATGAAATATGTATGCATTTTTCGATTGGAAAAATGTACATGAATTTATCAGGATTGGAAAATTATACCCTATTTTGTGAACGGCTCTGTAATCTAAGATTACTACGAAAAACTCAACATACCATTATGGCAATATTTACATGTCTGCATACCTCTACAGAAATACAAGCATAAAAGTATTAGTGAATTACATAATGAATTGATATTATCTAATTACATTATAATTACTTATTAGTCTAGAATAAATCAAATCAACCAAATATGTTGTACATAGTAACAAATGGATACACGTTTATAAATTTTAACACCTTATAGCTACACAAACCATAAAACCGTTATAGTATGTTGGTGGCTTTTGTAATTGGGTTCAATTCTGATATTCACATGATCAATTACATTTACCAAAAAGGAAAAACTTGAACATTAAGTCTAAGTACATAATTGTTTTAAAATAGACACAACATACAATATGTATCTAAAAAATATTTATTATAGATACCTACATGGCACATTATATGCTATAAAACTTTAAAAATCCACATACAGACACTTCACCAAATCAAAGATGTTAACAGTGATACAATTATTAAACCATCAATGCCCGCGGCGGATGCCATCATCCAGGTATATATGGCAACTGTATCTATATATAAGAGGGTGTTGATGGGTTAAAAGGATATACAAGAACATTATTAGAAAGAAAAATAAAACTTATTCACTTACCTTGGGTACTCTGGCATGGGCCCCTGTCCTCACGTCTCTTATGGTGGCGATGTCCAGCATTTCCACCTCCATGTTCTGATCTGTCCAGAACATGAAATACCCCTTGGAGTCCACCCGCAGGGTTACTGGGAGTCCTGTTCCTGAATCCTGAGTAAAAAAATTATATCATTTAAATAGCTATACAATTGTTATGAATATATATATATATATATATAATTGTGTTTAACACAATTTATGCTGAGGTTTGTGTTTATATTTAAAAAAAATACTTTTTGTAATCCTATTTCATTTTTTTCCAGGCAGCTATTTTGTGGCAGTAATAATTATTCTACCTATTACAATGCATAAAAGGGAAGAGATTCTTCACTAGTGGCAGACTTTTCAACTTTTTAAAGTAAAAATTTAATCAAAAAACATGTGTATGATGAATTTTATACAGCTATGTGAATTTTAACATTTTTATAGTACTAGAACTACATTTTTTTTTATTTCATACAAAATTAATATCTGATAACTCTAAATATCGTAAGAATCAGTTTATTAACATGTTGATTCTTATAGCACACTGAATATTTATCAATGATTTATTGATGTACTAGACCTTATTTATTTGATATTAGTCAAGATCAAATAATATATATTTTTTTAGGCCATAATAGGTATTAGTCTCTATAATAACAATATTTTGATAATATTTTACACTTATAAATGATGTGTATGTTATAAAATAGTTTAAGTGATTATGGATAGCATTAATACCAAAAGCTGCCATTAAATAATAATTAACAAACACAATATCTTTGTGGATATTAGATGCAATACTTACAGTATCATAAAAATTTAATTTGAATTTAAATTATAAATCTGCTGTTATATGAACATATTGCAGTAAATGTTTTTCGTATAGTTTTGATGGAAATATGATTGTTTGAATATCTCGTTAAAAATTTATGAAAAAGACTCCAATAAGAATAATATACTGAGAGATGGGTACATTAATTTTATTTTTGGCACTTATAATCAAGTTTAAAAAATACTAATAGCATAAAAAACGAAATCGCAGTGTGCGAAAAGAAAAAAAAATATTTTCTACCTCATCCCATTTGATAAATTTTTCGCCGTCCTGCAAAGCCTTCGGCACCTCGATGGGCTTGAGGCTCACTTTCGCTGATCTTGTGTTAGAAGTCATATTGAATAATATGCACAATTATGCGGAAATAATATCAATATTGTACATCAAAACCGTCATCTTCCTCTCCGCGCACAAATCTGTCTGAGACACCTACCTCCGCGAATGCACACTTAAACAAACCGTTCAGACCACAAATATTCACGAAATCAATAACGACTAACATATTAGTACATTGTGCACGATAAACACCTGCTCAATTACCAACCAACAATGATTATTCTCACATATTCGCCTCTCGACAGAACCACCAAAAACTAAAGTGTCAAAAAGTAGCACTCGGCTCAGTCAGTATTAAGCACCTTAGTGTTGGGCAAAGAGCATTTATAATACTACTGAAACATGTATGTATTGCAATCGATATCGAGGAATTGGATATCTTTATTTGAGTTGTATTTAATATGACAAAAATGATAAAATATATATTACGGCCGAATATTATTGATACCCAGCGTATTCAGAATATGCTTTTTTTACGTTGGAGCTAGTTATTTAAGCAAAATTAGGAGGTTATGTTCCCAGAATTACAGTTTTTTTTGGATTGAATATTATATTCAAAACATCTTTATTTATTTTATCTTTATTTTTATAAATTACGTAATGAGACATTTCGAAGCTTACGAAGTGCACGAACTATAGTTACTAAAGTAACTATAGTTTAGACATGCCCTTTGCCTTGCTATTGTAGCGCCACTCAAATTTGACGCATTTCGACGGACACTATGGAAAACGGTCTCTTTACATCTACCCTCCATATTCTAGTGGCAGTATTTTATATTTCCAATGCCATATTTATATTATGTGTTTCGACTATAGTGCGTTTCAACTTTAAGTGCCAATGGCGTTATGTTGGCAGCAAAGTATATGCAGTGCTGCTACATCACACAAAATGTAATGTGAACATGTTTTGTCCAGTAACAAAACACTAATATTTTCAAGTCAAATTTTAAAATATATAGGTAAGCGTAACTATGTATGCACTTTTCAAATAATTTATTATTAAAATCATTGAATTTTGCCGTAAGTACTTAATAATTAACCAGCTTTGTAGTTTTCAATTAATGATTCTTTATTTCTAAGATGTATGATGCAGGACAACAAATAGTTAAGTCACGAAATTACACTATGGAATTAATCTGCAACTTACGGAAGTAAATCAAACACTATAAACATAATTTATGGGTGCGTAGATATTTAGCAGCTAAATCAACTTTAATATGTTTATCTACTAAAACTACATTTATAGATTTAGGATAATACATTCATAAATAAAACAAGACGAATATTTCTTTATCATAATGGAATGATATTAGTTTTTTAATGAGTCATGGAGGTAAGTAATTATTAAAAAGCAATTATGACAAGTCAGCACAAAAACACAAAACATATTAATGAGCATATAATGCATTGTATAATTACACTGGCTATTTATTTATTGTTATTTTAATCGAGGTTATACAATTATTGTTTATTATTTTTGATATGATATTTTATTCAAGGAAATTCATTGAGCCTCTGGTAACCCTATTTTTTAAAACTGAAATGGCGGGAATTTTCTTCATAATGTCCACCATCTTGTCAGACAGGGGTGCCAATTCACGCCATCGGTAAAAAGATTTGAAACGCACTATAGTCATTTATTATTTCTCAATGTCATAGCAGCCACGTCCCTAGCTTTCATTTCAGTGATGCGACTCGAGTAGGATTTTATGACTCAAGTCCTTAGATTAGAGAAACTACTCGAGTCACACGAGTAATTTCAGTACGTCACTTGAGTATCCGAGTCACTCGAGTTGACTATTTACACACCCTGTAACTCGAGTAAGATTTGTTTAAATATTTTTAAATATCTATATAATTACTAATATGCCGGAAGATTAAATAATATACTGTATAGTAGTTATGATCATTACTTAAATTGAATTTCTGCATGCTCTATCGCATGAAAAATACTGAATTAGCCATAAAAATGTTAGATTAGTTGCAATAACGTTCACGACGTAAAAAAAATCATTTATTAATCAAGCAGGCTTATAAAAAAGCACTTATGACATGTCATAACAAGGTAGAGACAATAACAAATTTACAAAGGTACATATACCAACTAAATAATTTAAAGTACCTACATTAAACAACGAACAACCAGCATCGGCTGATAGGTACAGAGGACACGTACATTGGGGACAGGAATAGGGCAAGGGAAGGAGAAGTGGAACTGATATAAAAGAAAAGGAAGGAGTATCTTAACATTACGAGGAAAGAAAACGCTGCGGTCTTCGCCGGCGAGGATAATAAAGGTCCTAGCCTAGCTAACCTACCACCCTTTCACTAGCTACCTAAGCGATGACGACCTGAATGCAGAACGTAACTCCAAGTTTAATTTTTTCGTCATCAATGGTCATGATTTTCTTCCATTTTTTTTATATATTTTACAGTTTGATTATTGCACAGGTTAATTATTATTATTGCATGGATGTAGCGCTACGATATGAATAAAATACTACTAAGAAAGCAACAAAATAAAAATACATTGGTATACATGATGCATTAACCCACCTTTACAAATATAATGTACTGTAAGAACAAAGAAAAAAAAAAGCAATGAGAGGTGTCAAGGGACACCCGAATGGAACGAAGTTCCTTTCGATTAATTAGTGAAGGAATTGTAATAAAATTGTATTTATATAACAGAGTGTGTATATATATAAATATTTTCCTATTTCCGTTCCAATACATAAGTTTCTAGAGAAAAAAACAAATAAATACGTGTGGCACTCGGAGACTACCGCGGTAAATCTATTGCATAGCATTTTTATCACAAATTTTGATTGACTAAACACAAATTCGATCTTACGCTTACCACATAAAGTAGATTTTTAAACGCGAGCAAAGCACGTTTAGTCTTGTTATTGATAAATGTCAGTAACCAAAGTAGAATAAATCATCAAAATTTGAAAAAAGAATGTTACGTTCGATTCTTTTGTACTCGTGCCGTGCCAACGCTGGGGAAATAGCTTCTACGCAATGTGTTTAAGGTTCATTTTAGATTAGTAAGAAATGGTTTTAATGACTTTAATAAATAAAATAAATACAAATATACTCGTTTCAAGAATTATAGCTTCTACGCGTTGTATTTAAGGTTCATATTAGTGTTACGTGCTGGGGTTCGGTATAAACAATTAAACGCCGGTATTGCGATAAAAGTACCAATTAAGTTTTTATTAGCAAATAATTACAATTAAACTGCACTGAATACTACGATATTCGAATACAATAATTATAGTCACTCACTATAGGTTCACACAAATCACAATTCGCTTCGAAGTCGCTCGGAGTTATCGCTCGTAGTCCGCTTGTCGCTCTGCTCGCTAAGCAAAACTGAATCTGAATGCCCGGCGGCGGCCGCGCGCTGCCTTTTATACTCGGTCAATGGCCTTGGTCACAAGGCCGCGGCCGCCGGCCGCAAGTACTATCGTAGTCTGTGGAACATTCTCGAAAGATCCGGAATAGTCGGGAACTCTCTCGCAAATATAGGTCAGTTATCGCGTTTCCACGACATTCTGGAGACATCGAGATGTTTCGAGAATGTTCCTTCGCCGAACTTTCCACATTCGGATAGTACCACTTTTAGCCAATAGATGGCGCTACTATCCGCGAGTATTAGAGTATTAGCGCGCGTAACATTAGTAAGATAATAGCAAAAAGTGTCGGACAACTTTCCGTCCAGCCCCCTTTCACAACGCGCAATAAGGAACTTCGTTCAAATTGTGAGGGTATTAGTGACGTGATCTACCATTTTTGCTATAAAAGCACAGAACGTTTGACAAATCGAGTCGTGCCGGCCGGTCGCTTGGTGGTATTTTTTGTGAAAGTACTTGTGTTCAGTTGTACATATTTTTATTTAAATCAAAACTGTTGCAGTTTCTGGTAGTATATGTGGGCGCAAATTCATATTTAGTGATCATATTATTATGAAAATGTCTAGAATATTTGTTTGATATTTAAATAGTTATTTACAACCACAATGCTGTTATTTATCAAATTTCAGAATAAGTTGGAAACTGTAGTGACTATTTTAGTGTTTGGAAAATGTTGGATATTTATTTAATTCATTATTTAATGATTTATATTACTTAAACGTCTAAAATAAAATCAATTAGAATTGTTAATAATTCTCATTGTTTTCTATCTCGTTATTTTAATCTATAAGTAAAATATTCACAACTTGTTAATAGCTCCATCTGTTGGCAAATTATGTAAAATAACGGAGTTTCCTTACTTAAATGTTATTTATGTAAAATATTATCATCTGGGGTAATGAAAAATTCATTATAATATCAATTTTGAATATTCAGCTATAACCCAAGATTTATTGTACAGTAATTTCAAAGGAGGTTGCAGTTATTATAACATTTATATTCACTTTGAATGTCTATTGGATTATAAAAAAATCAAGTCAGTTCAAAATTCAATTGACTTCAGTTCCAAAAGTCAACTGGGAAAAAACTAAGCAATATTCAGTGCAAAGAGAATTATAATACTACTGAAAATTCAGTGTGTATTTTCATTACGATGGATTCCGAACACGAAAACCCTGGCACCTCCCCGACATACACTATATACCTACATCATATCTTTAGTAATTGATAGTAATAGATCGGTCGTCACTATAATTGAACCATGTCAAAATGGCTAAAGGGAAAGAAAATAAATAAAAAATGTCGTAGACAGCGACTAGTGACTTAGCGATTTCCAGGAATTTCTAGCGGTCGCTGAGGTTACTCGGTACGCCGAGTTGACTAAGTACGAGTTTAACAACTTCACTCGAGTCACTTGAGTAAAAACACGACTCGAGTCGCATCACTAATTCATTCGGTGTTTGAATTCGTGCTATTCCATAGATACACTCTCAATCAAGGAGCTTAATAGTAGTTGAAGTTATTTATTCTGTGATAGTAGTAGCTCCACAGAATAAATGAAGTTATTTATTCTGTGAGTAGCTCAATAGTAGTGAGTGAGTGTGACCAGATTTAGCAGAATTTTATGATTTTAGCAAAATTAGGTCCGTAATTTTGAGCGTAGCAGATTGTGTCGCAGATTTAAAAAAGATAGCTGTTTTTGCAGAATGTTATAAAACCCCTGTAGAAAATTAGCAAGATTAGAAATTCACAAATTACGAGAGTTTTATGGGTCGGGCGGCATGCTATATAAATACACTTGGGACCATGTAAAAAAAGGGTGCCAGAAAAAGGGGGCGTGAAAGTACCATATTTGGGTTAAATTATTAGCAGAATTTAGGCATATATAACAAAACAAAAATTTTGCAGATTTAGCAGAATTTTGTCGAGCATTTAGCATAATCTTCAATGTAAATCTGGTCACACTGATAATAGTTTACAAAATTCAAACATTTCACTAATTTTACTTTATTTAGGTTATTATATTGTAGACTTTGATAAATTAAAAGTTTTGTGTGCATATTAGCATCAAATATTTTGCTGATAAAATGTCTGAATCAGATAACGGCCGTGAATGTACTGATCAAGACCAAAAACACGAACACAACCCCCGTAAGAGAATACGGCATCGTAAGAAACATCTTTACGAGAATATTTTGAAACAAATGGAGTTTTACTTCAGCGACGCTAACCTTTCCAAGGATAGGTTCCTAGGCGATTTGGTGAATACCGATCCATACGTGTCCCTGGATATATTTCTAAAGTTCAACAAGATTCGCGGTATGACGCAGGATGTGAATGATATTATAAAAGCTATGAAACATTCTACATTTTTAGAACTTTCAGAAGATAAGTTAAAGGTAAAATTTTAATTTATATGTTTGTAAAGAATAATATGTTTAACAATTTAAAATTTATTAAACTCCATCTCTACTGGCATCCATTTTCTGTAAGGGCATTCAGTTTTTAGATTATATCATTAATTAATTATAACTATGTCACGACAGTATATAGATATCAAACTTCAGATTTGAATTGGGTGTAAATCATTCTAGTATTATAATATCTTACTAGTCCTTTAGGCTAGATTTAGCTCAGTTCAATTAGCATGTATATTTTGCAGGTGAAAAGGAAATCTCCCGTATTACCATATGATGTAGATGCCAGGACTGTATATGTGGAGTCTATACCAGTGACAGCAAGCAGAGAATGGCTGGAAAGAGTATTCTCAGACTATGGGAAAGTTGCTTACATCTCGCTACCGAAATTCAAAAATTCACAAAATATCAAAGTCAGTACATATAACACTTATCATTATGCTATGTTGCTTATTTGTGTAAACTTTATATATCTTACTGTCTCATTTTTATTATTTTTGTCTAGTTTTTGTTATTTTTATGCTTTAATTAAGTACTTTCTTATAATATCTGCAGTTAAGAATGAAAATAAATCCATAACAAATATATTGTGTTTAATGCAATATAAATGCTCCCCGAGAAATATTGAGTGAAATGAACTAAATTTTCCAGGGATACGGTTTTGTGGAATTCAGCAAACCAGACGAAGCACAGAAATGTATACACAAGTTCACTAAAATGGGGTGCAAACTGCCAACATGCATGCAGCCTGATGAGCTTACCTCAATAAAGATGTTCTCAGTGGACGAACCCACTGATGATATAGACAATAAAGAAACTAGGGATGATTACGAACCACCAAAGAAAAAGAAGAAGAAAGACAAGAAACCGCATAAGGGTTTGGATTTGAAACTGGACGAGTCTGATGGGGAGAAGAGGGTGGAGACACCTGGTGTGAGTATAATAGTGATCTTTTTAATATTTTTTTTCATAGTTTGTTTGGAGTTTTCCCAAATATGTGTTTAACTGCTCATAGTTCTGTAGACAAGACGATTTGTCTTTGAAACTCCCTAGGTCTAGGCTTTAAATAATAATATTATGATAAGCTAGAATTGTAATGTATGCAGTATGCACAGTTATGCTGTATAATACCACTTGAAGGATTAAAACAACTGAAAACTTTTTTCAGGATGAAAATAAAAGCATAACAACACCAACAGAGGTAAGGAACAGAAGGTTTTTCATTAGCATATTGTAGTCAGCAGCATAAATATCTATACAAAATCAAAATTTCAAATCGCCTATATACGCGTTAAGTTAAACTGAAATGATTTTTCTTTGTTTGAAGTAAAGTAAATACCTTTTATTTTTGTGAAGAGAAAAAAACATTAGTAAGAACAAAAAAGTATGTAGGCAATTTGAAATTTTGAATTTGTTCATCTACTTATGCTGCTGACTGTACATATTCTAATTTTCTGAATGGCATGTTTATCTTCTTTTCACAAAACAGGTAGTTAAAGACAAAATGTTGACTTAACTATCTTTAAATTATTCTGAAATACTCTAAACTAGATTTTGCTCGCCTCCGCCCATGTTAAAAAAATCTGAGAAAAAACACGCTATGTTACTCACTGATAATGAAGCTGTACATTTGTGAAAGATTTTTTAAATTTGGTCCATTAGTTCGAGCTTATCCATTTCAGACAAAAATCAAATCTTTCCTCTTTATAATTTTAGAATGGATATTGTATACTATTATTCTCTAAATTCATTCTTTAAAAATTGCTTTTCCAGGAAAACAAGACTATTACCGATGTTGAATCAAAAGATGAAATGACTAGTCAAGATGAATTGAAAGATGATCCAGACCTGCCAAGAAAGAAAAAGAATAGGAAACGAACTGCCAAAGATAAGGTTAAAGGCAAAAATGGTTTGGGCAAAACTGAGGCACCTAAAGGGGCTCTCTGGGGACTACAAGTATTATCAAAGTCTGAATGGAAATCTTTGAGGAATAAATACTTGAATTTACAAAGAAAGAATATGAAGATATTGAAGACTAATTTGAGAAATAACAGGCATGCTTACTCCAGCATACCTGCTCCTGCAGCGCCTAGCGTCGAAGTTGGGCCAGGTTTGTGAGACAGATATAAGTACTGAGATTTTAATGTAAGACACATAACTTTGCTAAATACTAGACTTCTGCTTACCACACCGTCTACGTGAATTAGTTTTTCTGGGAGAAAATGTCCCGGTCTATATTTTCCTGGGATAAAAGTAGCCTATGTTACTTGCTGATAATGTAGCTTTATATTGGTGAAATATTTTTTAAAACGGTCCAGTGATTCTTGAGTTTATTCGTTACAAACATAGAAAAATACCAATTTTAATCTTTCCTCTTTTTAATATTGGTATAGATAGATTACGATATTTGACTTATAGTATGGATTTACACATGAAGAGTAACACGCTAAATATAAGTAGCTACACTACTATGTCTGTACATAGTTCTATCTGTAAATCTTTCTCTGTAATTTCAGTGTCTTCATCAGAGGCTGAGAGCGGCAAAAGTATAGCGACAGTGGAGCGGGTCCCTGGCGTGTTTGTAAAAGAGATTCTGCCAGAACCGTGTCTTGACGTGAGGCTTACTAAGAGGACGGTACGTGTTTAGTTTTTATTAATATTGATAATTAATTATTTGAACGCGGCTTGTGGATTAAAATTACCACAAGACCAAGCATTTTTCTGTAACATAAATGGTCTACATCAATCAGTGGCTTTATTAATATTTCTATGTATATTATTATGTATTACAACAAATCAACTAACCCCAATAATGATATTAATGATTGAAAAATCTGGGAGTGCTTATTAACCTTTTGTTTAAACTTTAATGTGATTGTAATTCTTTATTTATATTTCCAGATACGTAGTAACATACATGCATTACATGTTGATGTAAAAGAGGGACAAACAGAAATCTTCATAAGATTTGACACTGCTAAAGCAGCGGATGAGGTAATGTAATAAATCATTTCTGATTCATAATATTATATCTTTTAATTGTATTATTTTAGTAAATCTTTTAGCTCCTGATTTGTGAATTTTGTGAAGTCTGAGTAAAGAATGCTTTTCACTTAATTTGTTAGATGATCAAATATAAAAGTCTAACTATAAATCTTGCCTTCAAATAAAAGGTAATTAAATGAGTATTATCTAAATAAGCTGTCTAATATACAGTGAGACGAAAGTAATAAAGTACCTACTTATTCACTTTTAACGGTGAAGGAAAATATTGTTAGGAAACCTACATACCTGACAATTCTCCATAATAATTTCGAGGGTATATGAAATCTGCCAACCTGCACTAGGTCAGCGTCGTGGACTAAGGCTCAAACCCTCTCAGTAGTAGAGGAGGCCCGTGCTCAGCAGTGGGCCCAGTGTATAATACAGGGCTAATTGCATTGCATTGCATTATTTACTTTTACCTAATTTTAGTCCGTAAAGATGCTGTGCAACTGTTTAGATGAGATCATTTTATTTGTTAAGTGATGGATAAAATTTTCTTGCACCCTGTTAAACAGGATTTTTAGCTATAGGAGAAAGATTTTGTAATGTTTTTACAATATGCATATATTACTGAATTATTACTTTAGGGCAGTAGATATGTGGATAAGAATATAGCGAATATCACGCATTGGCCAATGATGCGAACGCATTCTTCTATCAGTAACAAAACATGTAATTGTAAACTTATTATCAGGTGAACAGAATGCTCGTTTGCCCGCTATATCATAAAAAAAAATTTGTTTTCAGTACTGCTCTAACAGCGACAGCCTGTCTCGCGTGCTGTCCGGTGCAGAAGAAGCAGAGCAGTGGTCGCGGCTGGAGGCGGGGCGGGCGGAGCGGCGGCCTCGAGGTCGCGCGCGGCTCGAGCAGCGCCTCGCCGCCGCGCCCGCCCCGCCCGCCGGCATCGCGCCCGCCTCACCGCAGCCCACGCACACGCACATACGCTTCGACGAATAGCCACCGTACCGTTAATTCACCGACCACCACTAATAATAACAGGATGCGTTGGAGTAATACTGGATCATGGGGTAGTATCGTTGTTTCAAGATTACTAAACCCGACATTTCCTAATACGGACAACACGGCCTGAAGTGCTATATTATACAATTGTTTACCTGTATTAGTTTTAGTTACAGTTTAACTGTAATCTTGAAACAACGGGATTTCTCCTTGATCCGGTATTAACCACTTGCTCCCTACCAGTAATAATACCAGCCCTGTATTAAATTATATTGTTCCACAGCTGGGCACAGGCCTCTACTACGGAGGAGCTTTAAGCCTTAGACCACCATGTTCGACTATTGCGATTTGGTAGACTTCACATACCCTCCAAATTCTACTTAGAAATCTCATATATGTAGATTTCTTCAAGATGTTTTCCTTCACCTTTAAAGCAGGGCTAAACTTTCCCAGTAATACGGGAGGCCTGTGACCAGCTGTGGGACAGTATTAAATACAGGGCTGATATGATTATTACCACATTCTACCTTTGCTTTTGTACATACTACTTAAGGAGCCATTCAAGTGAATTTACTTGTAATACAGCTGGTATAACATTGGTATGTTAGATTGGTCAATTGTAGACACTAATCATTCCTGCAATATGCTTGAAAATATGTTGAGTTGCCCCTATGCGGCAATAGGATAAGCGCAAGTGGAAGAAGAGTTGAACCAATATTATAATGTTTTTTGATTATTCAAAAACGATCTAAAAATAATAATAGGTTTCTTCACACATTTTTTGATATTATGGTGTATACTAGATAAAGTAAACTAGTGCCAGATTTTAATATTTACTTCCCTGTCCATCGTTTGGAGCGACTAATCCTTGCAAAGCCAACTGTTACAGATCATTAGTCTCATGAAAAACTGATTTGCATTTTAATGTTTTTGTACTTTACAAGAGTATATAGTGTAAAATATATTATGTTGAAAATAAGTCCTGTTTTTGATTATCTGTTTGTTTTGAACATTACCTATGGGGTAAGCAATATTTTTTTAAGATTTCACAAGAAAAAAACAAAATAGATTAGTACATGACCCTCATAGTGAATACTAATGTAACTTTTAAGTGGTGAAATGAAACAGACTGCCTCGGTGGTATAGTTGTACTACGGTACGCCTGCAATGTCAGGTCTCTGATTCGATCCCCTTGTCAGGCAAAGTGATAATGGATTTTTCTATTCAGTATCAGCCCGGAGTCTGGAATTTGTGCCCGATATGGCGATGGGCTCGCCCCCTATGACATCATGGCACGAAATACGCACGGCGAAAAGTGGGTGCATCAGTTACGCTTTAGCATACGCCTTCGGGGATAAAGGGCGTGAATGTTTATGTGTGAAATGCTTCGATCAACAATACCTAGATAACGCCTCAGGAACAAAAACAAAACTCAAATGTGGCATCGACTGACTGCCATCAAACGGAGAAAAACGATGTAAAAGTCTAACAATTTCAACCTAAACTATACCTTGTTCCCAAGCAATAAAGCGCGGTTTAGATTGTATCACTATTCACTTATGATCTTACGCCATGAATGACTGAAAAAGATAAGAAATGTACAATAACTTTTGTTCCAAATTCAACCTTGTTTCTTTAGCAATAGAGCAGAGAATTACAGACACAGCACTTTACTTACGCCATTTTAGATATTATGACTTTACTGCTCTGAACAGGGTATTACGATTTACGGAGTCGCGCTTCGTTTTTTTTTGTAAGATTAATTTGAGTAATTTATTTTTATTATGTCTTTATAATAATACAGATTCATTCCTAATGTTTAACAAATATTGTATAACTATACAACATTTTATACCTGACTTACCTATATTGTACCTTGTGCATGGGTGGGGAAAATATCTATGAAGAGTTTCGAACAAAGATATATACATTTTATAGGTTATGTATGTATGATTGTATATCCACGCATTTCTCCGAAACTATAGGTTGGAATATGACCATTCCTTTTTATTGGCTTACATTTACTCCAACTTAGAAAGGCTGTCAAAATATTACTTGAATTAACACACCGGTACACCGGTGTCCATTTAAATAAGGAAATTAGCTTATAACTATATATAAGTGGGCGTTGACGGGATCGGGCGGGCGTGATGGCGGGTGCTGGCGCTCGGGTCTTGGCGTCTTTACGTTTCCAGTGTCGAATGGACTACGAGCCTAGTGGGTCAATCAAAATCGAACACGTCTAAGTCACTAACGGACGCTAGATCACTGTGAATGGTAAAAGCGGACCAAAGGGATAGAATCCACCGCGCCCGCCACCGCCACCCGCGCCTTCACTCGCTTCGATGCAGAAGCGCTCTCGCAGTAACACTGTGAACGCGCGCGGTTTCCATGTTTATTTAAATTAGACGCGCCCGCACAAGAATCCGCACATATCTGCACTCTGATTGAAACCTAGTATATGTATATATACTTTTTTTGTACATACATATATATTATAATATATGGATAGCACCTAGACTGAAGGCAAATACAAATATTCATATTCATCACACAAATATTTTCCTTTCGCGGGAATCGAACCCACCACACCCGGCGTCGCTGTCAGGTACACGGAACACTAGATCAACGGTGCAGCCAAAATAAAACGTATAAATAAAAAATATATAAAGTATTAAACTACTCCATAGATTCAGTGTTCTAAAGCAACCATTTGTTGGCCAAACATTGGCGAATATTGGCTCGTGGGTTGGCTAAAAACTAAATAATTTTTGTTTTATTAAAATAGTCTGGTATTTTATTATTTATATTAAAACAGAGCATTTACTTAGCGAAAGTATGATATTCCGTCCGATAAATTTATTTTTTGATAGTTTTTTTTACAGTTTTTGAACACACACTGAGGCATTGTGGCACGTTAGCACGTTGGCGCAATCGAAAGTGAACTACATTGAAATAAGACCCCAAGTTTGAAGTGAGGCGTTATTCGCTCGGCCGTTTTTGAGACTCTGACCGGTTATCTAGGTATTGTTGATCGAAGGTGAAATGAAATGAAAGGTTTCATTTATCACTTGGAATAAAAATGCTAGGATTTTTATAAAAGAAAATGTATTATGTCAAGTAAATGCCAACATCAATTTCAGTCTTAAAAATAAGCTTATACATAACTTACTAGTACAATAGGCACTGGCACATTTTATCAAAAAATTATATTTCACCTTACATGCTAAGTACGTATAGGCAACATATAAAATTGTATATTAGTAGAAATACCTGCTTGATACAACCTTACACTTTACATTAAAATATTTACCATGTTTGTCATACAAAGTTATTAGAACATCATTATGTATTTTTTACAATAAAGTTAACACTATATTCAGACAAAACTTTTATTTAAATTTTACTGGTGGTTAAGTACTAAGTTCATGTTTTATGACAAGCTTATCAAAATTAAGTATCTATATAAAATACTGTACTTCTGCTCGCGGCTTCGCCCGCGTGAGAAAGTTTTTCAGGGATAAAAATATTTTCCCGGGTTAAAAAATAGCCTATGTGTTAATCCAGGACATGATCTACCCGTGTGCCAAATTTCATCGAAATCCGTTCAGTAATTTTTGAGTTTATTTGTTACAAACATACTTACATACAAATCTTTCCTCTTTATAATATGTATAGACATTTGAGTATGTTACTGGTTATAATGCTTGTTTACAATTGTAAATGTTATGTATAATGTTATTACACTCTCGAGGAGTGCCCAGCCTGGAATCTACAACGCAGCGCTCTTAGAGCAGTCGTCGGAGGAGACCTCTCGCTGCCAGCCGTGGTTTCCGCCATGGTCGGTGGCTGGAGGTCATGGCGAGCGATGGCTTCCTTCTGCGAGTGCGTCATCTCGCGGAAGGAAAGCGCCGAGCGGGATCGTGAGCAGAACGATCCCGCCCGCAGCCAGAGGAGACGAGGGAGGCGCCGGGTGGACGACTGACCGGCGCCTCGTGCCCTGTGGCCTGGGGGCATCTAGAGAATTCCGCCACGGCATCCCCTGCCTGTCGTAAGAGGCGACTAAATGGGGTTTGAGAGAGTCGCGGGGCGAGCAGTGGGGGGCTGCTTCTCCAATTTATGCGACTCCGAGGTGGACGACATTGCGGGTGGTCGGTCTCCTGCAGTCGTAGACGCCAAAGGCGTGCTTTGGAGGTCGGGGGCTTCTTAGCCCCCTCATTTAGAGAGGGGCCGTAATGCGGCAATGCGCAGGGACGGTTCCGTGCAGCTATCTTCGTGCTACAAGATACCCCGGGGCCGTCCCGTATGCGCCGAAGAAGGCCACCGCGGGTTTTGGTTGGTATGCCGATGTAGGGTGTACATAGTGTTAGGGACTCGGTCCAATGCTCGCTCGGATGATGTTATACTCCCGAGTGTCGACATTGGGCCGTAAGATCGGTGAAACCAACATAACCATTCCACTCACCCCACAGTGGTGGTAGCGATAACGCGTTTTTTCCCCGCGATAAAAAAAAAAAAAAAAAAATGTATAATGTTATTGACATCAAGCCTTATTTATATGTATACACTCTATACTTGGGCATATTTGTAACGGCTGTAAGCTATGGTTTAGCTCGTTTATTACTGTATTTTGACACGCGTATTCAAGCGTGTACACACGACAGCACAACTGTATTTAGGCGCAGCTTCGGTTTTTACATTCGGTTGCTGATAGAATGGTAATGCATATCAAATACCTAATCATATTATATTATTCTAAGCTTTACAAACACGTCCAATGTGTAAGCGCAATTCATACTTTTAGCTGCCAGAGGCGTTATTATCTTACAAAAAGCATAGATTTTACATTTCTATATTCATTTACATAATTCAAACAATGAGTTATAAATTTTAACAAAGAAAAGGATTGCATTCATTACTTTCACAACATCCAGTAGTCAAAGCAAAGATTCGTTTATATTAACAAATGTAAAATGAACACATTTACTTTATTCCGTAGAAAGAATAAAGTGGTTAGCAACACTACATAAAACGTAGAAATGCACAAAAGCACCAAATAATGAAGTAAAAACTTGATTTTTAATCCTTATGCAATTACTGGGTATCTAATAAGTACAACAAAAATATTCAATAAAAAATGTATCACAAAATTACATAATGTTAATTTATATACACAAGAGGTAGATTTGTTCTATGCAATAAGTTATTAAGAGGCTTCCATATGCCTGTGGACAGTCACGGGCGCTATAATACTATTCTTGCCACACGGCAATACGGTTACATTCAAATCACCCATTGTCTTTAACCTCGGTTTAATTTTAGCTGGTAAAGGACAACTCACATCTGATTTTGTATCATCCGATAGTATTATGGGATCGTTTACCGAGAAGCCTGTCGCTTCGGAGTCCTCATGAGGTGTCATTGTGGAGTAGCCATGGTCAGAACCGCCAGCGGTGTGAGCACGCCTGTACCCTGTCACTACTCTGTATGGTGAAATAGGAGCATCTATCTCCATAGCTGGCAGTAGTTTATCTTGACCAGATTGATCATGCATGTCGTCAGATTGCAAATGACTCATTTGGACATCAGCATCATGCCAAGTTTCAGCTGGCCCATCAACATATAGATTGTGACAACTGGCCGAGGTAACATTTTGCCTGTAGCAGTATATGGCTACAGCTATGATCAAACTGACTGTGACTATACATCCTGCGATTGGTCCTATCGCTGAATAATTTCCCAAAGCGTCTCGATTAATGTGACCAAAGGTCCCTTCCCCGTATGGAGTGACGGCTCCTAAAACGCCATTGAAACAAGTCGACTGAGAAGTACAAAATGGAGCTGAGAGGGGTGTGCGGCCATCAGCATCTATCTGACACCACTCGCACCCTAAAACGCCTAAACACGATGAATGCGACAAATAACTTTCGCATTGGAAATCGAAACATGTTTTCAAATTCTCAGCAAAATTGTGGAAGTAATGTGACTTGTGATTATTGTTCTCCAACATCATGCCACACAATGGTATGTTCTGGTTGAATCGAGATACATTTGAGTTGGGACACTCATACAATTCCGAACTACATTCGCAAGGGCATTCACATTCAGTTTGTTCCATTCGGTTGCAGTTGAGACATAATCTATCAACCATGCTGCAGGGACAGAAGGCTCCGACGCTGCATGACGCATTCACTAGGCCGATGAAGGCATTTGTGCCGGGAATAGCTGCTATATAATAATGGACACAATGATCACCCGAAACTACATTAGAGAGTACATTAGGCAGTGAGGTATTAAATTCGTAAAATCGTTGGATTGTCTTATCATAAAAATTATTACACAACCTCTTTGTGACAAAACCTTTGTGGTTTAACATGTCGATGGCAATCATAGATTCTTTGTGAGTGATATGTTGTTGCTCAATGGGTCCAGAACTATTTGGATCCATTAAACCGGGATGGGAGACTAAGTAGCCTCTATTATTCATAATAAAACATTTGACATATGGTTTGGCACAGTAAGGCATATTGTCAATGAGTACTTTATACAGGAACCCCATGGTCACATCCATGGACACAACCATTGTTGGGTAAAAGGAACTTTTCACAGCATATGATATAGACACAACATAACCTGCACCACCAACATCTAGATTTGGTGGTGTTAGAATAATTTTACCTGGGTTTTCTAAAGCATAAGTATACCAAGGTCTCCTCACTGGTTCATAGTCATATTCTAGCACAGTACCTGGAAACATCACTAGCACTCCACTTTCAGTAACTGCATACCTTCTGACAATATATTTTGCATATTGCCCATGCAGGTGTTGTCTCTTGTAGAATGATAATATTGAGTTCAGAAAACCTACATCTTGCTGGATTTCATTTTTTAAGCCTGGATTAGACAGCAATCCATGAGCAACACTTTTCAAATAGGCCAAATAATTTTGCATGTATGTTACTGCTTCTTGTCCATCCCCCATGTCATATAAATATGTAAACGGAGACTGAAAGCTAGAGGGACTCAAGTACACAGTACCTTGATCTATGGTGGCTATTTGTCTAAAATGTCTGCACATTTTACCAGCTTTTGGAGGAAACAAATCTAATCTATGAAATAATATCTCTTTGCTACTTCTTGCAAAATATATGTTACTTTTATTAAATAAATTTTCATCTTTTATTTCTGATGCTATGCACACAATGTATAATTTTTTAACCCACTTCCAAGAATAAATAGTTGAAATAGTAGAATTTTCTGACATTGTCAGATTACCAGAACTATTAGAAAACATCTCCTTTTTGAGATAATGAATAAATTTGAAATTCTCAACACTTTCCAAATTGGTAAATTTGATTTTTTCTGTCGCAGTCTCTGGCCTAGGAAAGAAGGTATGCATGAGTACTTTCCCTGAGAAATCCATGACAAATGCTCTCTTCTTCTGACTCCCCTTAAAATAAATTATATCTTCTGCTAGATCTGACCAATATAAATCTAAACCAAGGACACCAGTAGAGATTGGTAGAACTAAAGATACCATAAAATCTCTTTCTGTAGCCTCCCATATAGGGCCTTCTATTTTAATCTCAGTGCTGTCGTATTTTCCTGGGAGCAAAGAAATAAATGCAGAGGCTACTTGTCCCACCACACCACTGTCATTAATATGTAATCTCATAACAGAATGATTGTTTGAATGTGTATGCCATTTATCAATATGCAATATACCTAATGAGCTATTTCTGTCCACTTGGTTTTCATATATCAAACCAATAGCAAAGTTTGTGTTATCATCTTTCTTGGCTGAGTAAGGGAACATCTTGAGCCATGTTTCATTCTTTAAAACTTTTGTATCAGTCATAAATATAAATAATTTATGTTTCGGTAATGGTTTTTGTAAAAGTAAATTCTTTAATTCTTTGCTTATAGAAAGAGGTGATACACTTGTAGGTGCAATGTCCAAGCTTGATAAATATTCCCTTAATAGAAGCTTATTGTTGTCTGTGGCATTGCCCAAGTCTGAAATTCCATCAACACTACATGTGTCTTCAAATTTTAGGAAATCAGACATGTTTGTCATTTTGAGAGCTATTACATCTATTCTTTGTAGAGCATATGCTGCCTCCTTAGCAACATTTACTGCATGTTGTAAAGAATCTGCCTTCATATTATTGTCAATTATAAATACTACAAGTTTTGGCTCAGGATGCACAACTTTATGATACAAATATCTTAAATTCGAATGTGGCATGGCCGCGCAATCTTTGTCAGTGGCATAATCCATGTGCGATAGGAAGTACTGTCTCTTTACTTTAATATCTTTAAATCGACCCAACATTTTCAATTTTGGGTCTTGGGAAGGCAAATCCTCATATACATTAGGGCTTTTAATAAATACTGACTTACGGATAGAATTGAACGGGCATGGGTGCGTGAAGGACGGAGTGTTGTTATTGTTTATGACGGTGTTCATATCGCGCAGGATGTTCTTTGCGGAGGAGAGCTTGTAGCTGAGCTTGTCCACGATGTTGAGCAGTAACTCATAATCGGTGGTGTGATGGCGGCTTACTTTGTAAGCAGTGCGTATTTCATAATGCGCTGGGTACTCACTCCCTAATTCCTTCACCACCAACTCATTAAATCTGCTCGATAACGTTTCAGATAGTTTCCGTATACACACTTTATAGTCACCGCGGTTGTTAGTCCTGGTGCAGTTATCATTTTGCGCGCCTATCATACACACACCACAACTCGTAATCATTAATAACACCGATAAAAACTTCATCTTGTCGGCATCGGCACAATCTTTGATCTGCGCCACAGTTGTTTGTCACTTTTTTCTGTAACACTTATGCATTTTTATAATGCCGTCTTGATTATACATTTTGAATGTAAAATTTTCATGTACACTTCTTGAATGTTTTGAGATCTAAATCATAAAAAACAGTTTATTTTCTTTTACACAGCCTATTCAGTGCAAATTGACAATCGGGTCCGTATGTCCGTAATGACATTAAAATAAAAATGGCGCTTCCCTGGAATTACAGATAGAGATGCGCCATAACAGTTGTAGTTGTATTCAGCGATATATGGCTAAAATCAATATGTACACCATTTCAATAATTCAGTGTATGCTAACTGCTGAGACCAACGCTAAAATTAGTTTATACTCCCACAATAAATATATCGCAATAAATAAAGTCTACATTTTCTGTATCTATCTAAAATTTTATTAAAAATGACAGATTACTGTCAAATGATCGTGATAAGTCGTTACTACTGTACTATAGCAGAAAGTCAACGTAATACGTATGCTTTATATATAAAATATTTTAATCACAAAGTAGTTAATATTGATGAAATGGACCTCATGTGGTAGACGATGATGAAATTGTTTATAAACTTTTGTGGTGATCTGAGTATTGCACGCAACTATGTTTAATAGTTATTTATTACATTTCTTTTAAATGTAACGTAAACGTTATTATAATTATTCGATTGTTATCAATTTAATCGATATTCTCAATAATTTAATTGAACCTTAATTTACAAAACAGCGCATTCCTAGTCTCTACAGATAATTTTTGTTTTGCACAGATAAAAAAGCACTTTTGTTCACTTATATCGATGCATATCGAGGAAAGTAAATATTCACATAAATATGAAACTTAGAGCTCATCAACAAATTAGCACTACAGGTTAAAGAGTGATTGTACGGGTTAATGAAAATCAACTTATAAGTTCGTGAGAGGTTACAATGATGGCGGTCTGCACGGTCCTCGAAAGAGTTTATAGAGTATAGATGGTGTCCACCCAGGCACTCGACTCAACCGAGGAAGTCACCCGATGCTTAACATCTCTCCGGATTTTTTTAAATATAGGCACTCGAATGACTAGAAGTTTACAGTTTGCAATATTTTTGGATAGCGGTGTCGCTTACCAGCGCCTGATGATAAATTCTTGAGACACGACTTTCGTGCTTACAATGTTGTAAGCATTAAGGAGACGATTGAGTGGACCAAAGAATTCAAAGTGATCGTAGATGACCTATTTATTGAGTAAAGAAGAAGTATACGACGAAGGCAGTGATATTGAGGGAGATTGAGAGGTTAGATACGGGCAGAACCACACCTCTGTTACCAAACCGGCCACCAGCTCGGCCAAAGACCCGTGAGAGATTAGAAAAATCTTAGCACCACTTTATGACTGGCATGGGCTGTTCTTAAAATAAGTATAATATAATCGCCGAATGCAGTAGGGTATTTAAAAGGTTCTTACTCGTAACGTTTAGAATTTAACGTTATACTCTTTCTAGTTGATTGATTTGAGACCTGGGCAGAGCAAGCAGTCTCTCCAGCGCAGCAGCGCTACATTGGTTATAATCGGTATTCGGTACATCGAAGTGCGGAGGTGCTTTTATAAGAAAGCCACCATTCCGGTTCGATTATAAGAACAGCGCAAAGGCTATTTCATAACATAGACGCCTGACACCGGGAGGTGTTATTTCTCCAAAACTGTTCACAGCCGCGTTGGTTTAAATAGGTTTTTAAGCTCACGGATGGGAAAAGTTACGGCACCATCATCGATGGCAAATACATCACTCACCTTAGACTTGCCGACCACATTGTCTTGGAAGAATTGTTGGCAAATACTCTAGACATATTATGCTCGGATTTCAACCGAGTTTCCCAACTGATGGGCCTTAAAGTGAACATAACAAGACGACGTTTTTTTGTAAAACGTTCAAATTACCGTTGGGAACGCAACTTTCGCAGTTGTTGAAGGATTAGTCTGTCTAGGATAAGTTATCCAGTTAGGCAGATTCAACTTTGAGAGAAAGTTCAATCGTCGGTTTGACAGCATTCGGAAATCTAAGCAAGTGTTTCTCGTCCAAAACCTCAGTGCATGAAGACAAAGGTCTTCGATCAACATATCTTTCTAGTGATTACATACGCCTCTGAGACGTGGCCTCTGACAGCTATCGGCCGCCTGAGACGGCCCACAGTCACTCAGCGAGCTATGGATTATATGAAAAATGAGGATATCCATAGAAGAATGAAAGCCGCTGAAATAGCACAACAGATAAGCAAGTTAAAGTGGCGGTGGGCATGTCTCATAGCTCGTAGGGCTGACATCAGATTAAAAAAAATTCGATATGAGGAAAAAATTGTCAAATGGAGACCACATCCCGCCAAGCACAGCTTTTGACACCCACCTACAAAGCGCGCTATCGTCCTGATAAAGATCGCAGGTATTCGCTGAATTTAGGTCGCTTATAACAAGTTGGTTTAGAAATCTTTAGGGGAGGCCTATGTTCAGCAGTGAACTTCCTGTGGCCATAAATTATGATAATAAAAGAAAAACGTAAAAAGGTTTAAATAAACTAGTCTATACCTAGTCTCATTTACCTGTGTATAAAAAAGCAGGTTAAAGAGGAACCCCTGAAAACTGACTCAATAAAAATCTAGTGATTTTTATTCAGTCAATTGTGCGTAACTTATAAGTATCTTAAAAAACGTTGTGGATTTTAAGAAAACACACGCGCACACACACATGGCGCCTTTATCCCTTAGAGAGAAGTGCAACGGGGCACCCACTTTTCGCCATATTCCGTCCCTTGATGTGGTATGAGGTAAGTCTATCGCCATATCGGGCATAAATTCCTGACTCTGGCCTGATACTGAGCAGAAAAACCCAATCTCACTTTACCCGACCCGGGATTCGAACCCGGGACCTTAGCATTGCAGTTGTACGGTAATACAACTACGCCACCGATACAGTATTGATATTAGTAAATTCATATTATCTATCTACCGAGAAAGGTGTTGCACGCGAGCGGCACAGCGACCGCAACATCAAGTTCAATATAGGTAGGTACCTACTCAACGAGCAATTCACTACTATACCTATTGTATGGAACTTGGAAGTAATATTTCTACTTCCTGCGTTTATGCCCCAAGGACTTATGGCCATCACGTCTTGGCCTTCGCCAAAGTAATGTGTAAAAACCTCAGTGTACCTAAAGCTAATCGGAGCTGGGTCCAGATAGAATATTGACCTTTTTGAACCGGATATACTGATCCCGGAATGCGACATACTCACGGGGATGAACGTAGGTACTCCCTGTGTACGGTGGTCGCTATCCGGGCCGATACAGCTTAGCAACCTACTTAATTAATATTATATGTAATATATGTACTTAGTAACTTGATCATAGGGAAATTATACTGTACCTGTATAATAATTTATAAGTTACAAAAACCGGCAAACAACTTGAGCGCACTATGGCACGGGAGATTTTTTGGACGTAACATTTGCGTACAAAGAAACAGCACCACGCGGTAGTGCGGTCAAGTTGTATGTCGGTTACTCGGTTACTATAGGTAAGTTAGGTAGCCGTTGAAAAAAAAAATACTAAGTTACCTTCTTTAGGATAGTTGTAATATGTTGTATATTAAAGGTCTCCAGCTCATGTCCCCCATTTGAACAATAGGTAGAAGATGAATCCCAAAGAATAATGTTAATATGATCCACCTAAAAATTTTGTTTTGTAATAACATAATATATTGCCCCCAAGAAAGTTGTATTTAATATAATGTAAAATATAAGTACCTACCAACATCTTTTTATTGTAGGGGACGTGGAGACTGGTGAAGGTATTTTGCGTTTTTAGCAAGTGACGACCTCCAAATTTATTACATGTAAAACGTAATCTCGTCTTTTTGGGTCAGCAACCACTTTTATAGCTGGCTTCGTGTCACTTGACCTCGAAGAAAGCGAGCGACAAATTATAGGTACTTAGGTATTATGACCCGTTTAATAATACTGGTACCTATACATGCGTAGAAATACTTTTACGCGTGGTGCCAGTAAAATGCTAATTACTATAACAGTTATAGTATCGCTGCAGCCGCCACAGGTACACTACGCCCGCACGTGAACAGCTATACAGCAGTGTATGTGTTTTCATCGATTGGTCAGGGGCGCCGGGCGGTGTGGCTTACCGTCCGATCATTAACCCAGTTGTGTGGCGCTACGCGGCCCGGCAGGGCACGCGAGCCCGCCGCTCGTCACCACTCATTCAGGCGCCATGCAACTGCCCGAGACGCCGCCGCCGCCTCTAGCTCCTCTGTGGGACCGCGTGCTCAGGGCCCGCGCTCTCCCTCCCGACCTTGACGTTGAGCTTCTATACGTTGCTACAAGGGATCGACTCGTACATCCGGAGTGGGAAGTTCGCTTGCATGCGCTGAGAGTTCTCGCGGATCTTCTTCCGCTATCTGGGAACGCTCTATCGTTCCCATTTGATCAAGTTGTTGACAATTTAGGCCACAGTTCGCCTAACGTAAGAAAAGCTGCTTTGGATGCGTTAAAAGTGTTTTGTACTCACTGCGAGGATACTGAATGTGCAGCACGGGCAATTCTGGACAAATGTTCATATCACAACATAAGGCCTCACTCCGCCAATGTGGATAACAAAATTAATGTTGTCACGGGACTAATTTTGTCTATACCTTCTGTGATGGGTATTTTAAAACGAAGACATCCAGGACTGGACATATTTCCCATATTCCACATATTGGGAGAGAAACTTTTTGATACTGTACACAGGGACGTGGCGCAACGATCATTGATAAAATTACGAAGAATTTGTGGACCTCGTGATTATATGATGATACTTTCAAGATTAGATCCGAAAGTACAGGAAAAATTTCGTATTCTATGCGAAACGTATGATGAAGATTCCATGGACGTGTACTACGCTCCTAGAAAATCTGCTCTTGCTTACCGTGAAAATAACAATCAACCATTAGTGAAAGTGAATCATGTTTTCAATGGACCCATTACCGCTCCGTTGCGGCTGTCAACGGACTCATCTTCTTCGGACGATTCCCGTTCCAGAATACCTTTTTACAATAACAGTTTTGCCAAAGTTATAATTGAAACCGAAATCAAATTCGACTCTGATACAGCCATCACGATGACAGTCCTTGAGGAGAACGAAGAATCTGAAAGAAACACAGGAAGCGACGATGAATATGACAGTTCCGACCTAAACATGCTCAAATATAGTGATGGAGATTCTGAAGATACTGATGTGGTTGTGAAAAAAGTGCGTTTTGGTGGTGAAAGTGTTAAAATTAGAACTCCAGATAGTGATAATTTGATTACAAGTGAAGATGACAACCATAACAAAACAAAAGAAAAGGATTACATAGATAACGCTTTAACTCCAGTGGCACCAGGAATTGTGAATAAAATGAATGAAATAAAACGTGAGGCGATGGAAAGAGAACTAAATTCGAAGCACATAAAAAAGAGTGGAATACCACTGCCGGTCATTCAAAGCAGACCAAAAAATATCGTGACAAATTACAGTAGAGTAAAATTGAAATCTAAATCATTAAGTGAACTATACGATTACTTTAGAACGAAAAACGATGTTAATGAAGTGAAACCCAAGGAGGTTTCGGGGTTTGCTTTAACGCTAACAGAAGTTCATTCACCAGAAAAAGTTCCTAGCCCAGTGGAACCCCACAAAGAGATAGAAGTTTTACATAACTTACAAAGAAGTCCTGTCGTATCACCACGCCGCCAACAAACACGAGTATTTCTGGAAAGGGATGGGTAAGTTTTTTAATATGTTTTTTATTACCTAATTGAATAACTTATCTATTTTGGTACACTGCTGCATTTTGCTCGAGTTATGTGACCAGCTAGAGAACATTTCTGAATGTGACGACGTTACTGTTCCCTTGTATACTCAAACAAACATTTTATGAGTCTATTATTGAATCTAAAACAAGTTATTATTTTATTATTTCACGACCTAAATTCGTGTCATTCAATTTTTTTTCAACTTCGTAATACCCTATTGGGCTGTCACCAAAAAATTACTTAGGTATTTCATTGTAGATTCGTGTTGAATCTGCTGGCATCTTCTCCACCTGGTGATGATTTGATGTCGCCGAGACCGCCTACTCCACTGAGGGCTCACTACGACTGGGAGAAGTTGGACGTTGTACCGCGATACGTGGCTGATCAGTTGCATAATACGGTAATATAAGATTTTTATATTATCATCTTACTGATATAGCGGCAGCGTAGGTAGGTAGGTATTTAGGCTCCGAATCGTGAGGTTATGGGTTCGATACCCAGGTATCCGGAAATTAAATCGGTAACGGATTGGATTTTTTGGCTGATATCAGATATGAGGAAATCTAATGCTCGGCATAATCACATCTATGTAGTTATGAAAAAAACTATATACCTAGTTGTGCATCTGCCTATCTCTTTGGAGTTAAAAGGCGTGAGTGTATGCATTTTCATATTACATATTAGTGTTCGAATATTGACCAATAATTTCTTTAAAGTTTCGTAGTAAAAAGAGATACGATCAAATTAATTAAATTGATTTCCAACATCACTAGACTAGATAATAGATGTAATTAATTTTGGCGAAGGCCACATGGCGTTGAAGGCCGAAGCGGTTGTAAACAGACCTTGGTTTGTCACTCAATTTCGCTTTAATAATAATAATAATAATACCAGCCCTGTATTAAATACTGCCCACTGCTGAGCACGGGCCTCCTCTACTACTGAGAGGGGTTAGGCCTTAGTCCACCACGCTGGCCTAGTGCGGATTGGCAGACTTCACATACCCTCGAAATTCTTATCGAGAATTCTCAGGTATGTAGGTTTCCTCACGATGTTTTCCTTCACCGTTAAAGCGATTTCGCTTTAGACCCTTTTAAATAAGGAAGGGTAGCAAAAGTCGCTCTTTAAGTAAAATATAAATTATTGTGTAGGGTCATTCGGGGCAACAGCACGCAGTGGGTAAAAGTTCGCATGGTCAATATCTCGGAATCTATTGAAGGGGCTCAGACACTTTTTCAACTAGATCAGGGGCGCGTCAGGAACGATCTCAGAGCCTCAAGGTATTTACCAAGCGTCACTTGTTTAGCGAAAAATGGTGATCAACGTGATTTTGTTGATTAGTTACCAATATTTTGAGCTGGGAAAAATGTGTATGGCTAGACGATGCATAAGTTTACAAAAGTCCGTTAATTATGTTAAGTTTACATTATTGTTATAGTATTTATTTTAGTTATTAATTCTGTACTAGAAAATAATTTCGTCTCAACTAAGGTGTGATTGTTTTTAATATTCCCTGTTTGGGTAAGAGTACGAGGTTAAAAGTACGCACGCTGTTATAACTTCGTTACAATGATCGAACGATTTGTTTATCTTTAAGGTGCAATCAAGTTGAATATGATTTGTAAAGATTTTTACACCTTACCTATAAAGAAAAAAAAATACTCTCATTAACCACTTTCGTAGTTTTACCCACATAACGGGTCAAGAGTACGAATTTCTCCCGCTGCACTTAAACATGTATTACAAAAAAAACAATGAAGCAATATACAAAAGCTCATCAAATAATGAAAGTAGAATAAATTTACTTTACATAGTGTGTTAAAATGTCTTTCAGGACACTATACTTTTGACTGTGTAGACGATAGAAAAAAAATTGCGTACATTTGAGCCGAATTGACCCTAGGTCATTTGATTTTGGTGCTATTAAGAGCAATTTATGATCATGAAAAGTTTTATTCTTGCATAGCAACAATAGCTTATCTTTGGCAAGTTATCTTTAAACCTTAGATTAATAACGATTTTAAAACTTTAGAAACATAAACATACCGGCAAAGCTATAAAAATAAAAAATCGCTACCAAATCCAACATTATCACACAACACTTGGTTCAAGTTTCAAAATATGAAGTATACGAACAGGAAAACTGGATAGCAGCCGTGAAGGCCGCTGATCAGCTGCACAGCACGTTGCTAGATCCCGACAACGTGCGGAGAGTGGAGCCGGCGGCGCTTTCGCTGGTGCAACACATGTGGGCGCTCAGTGACGCGGTGGGTACCTATATAGTTGACACTCTAAAGTAATTTGAATTCTTAAATAAAGCAACAGGATCATTATCAGCGACAAGAGGTCCTCTGCTGAACATAGGTTACACCAAAGACAAACAATGGCATCCATCCGGAGAATTCCTGCTAACTTTAACAGGTCGTCTGTCTACCTAGTATTAAATAAACCCAATAATCACATAGCTCATAAGCTACAAGTCTGATGATGGTATTAATAACGACGAGGGACTTTCGTCGTCCGGTCTCGACCAGACCCGGAATAAGTATTTGTGGGTTACACAAGTTCTCAGCAAAGGTAGAGTCACAGCATAATTTTCTTTATAAATGATATCTAGTACCTACCTAATATTATGTAACGAAAAATTTCAAAATTGTAATTTTATTATTTAAAATAATGTCGATTGTTAGGAAAATTCTCAGGTAATATTTTACAATATCCGGGTGCAAGTGCTTCTTAGCTAATGGCAACTGAAGTTCGGGCGTAATAGTTACCTGCCAATGCCATATAATCAACGAAATTGCTGCCGGAAATGAAGCTAACACTGCCAACCTATTTTTTCTCCAATTACGAGTAGTAACTCAAACATTTGTCCTATTTTATTATTATAGGTACCTATAGCAAAGAATACTAAAGTACTTATAATATTACAAACTGATTAATATAACTGGTGTATATTCCTCTATAGCACATTTTCTCTTCATACATAATTAGCGATATATTTCACTTTTACTTTCGCTACACGTATCTAATATCTACGCATTAAGCCCTTTGGGATTGATTTCTTGGCACTTGACTCTTGAAGGCCTATTACAAAGTACCTACTGTCATAATATAATGTGATATGAAACCGGATACCCGTATCACGATCATTTATAATGCATGACTTAGTTTTAGTGACATGAATCTAAGTAAACACCTTTTACCTACGATTAAACAAATCCAGTAGTTATTTATTGACTTCTGAAGAATTGTTGCAATTCCCTATATTGCGGAACTTCTGGTTCACATGCAGAATAGAACTAATATCCATTTCTCAGCTGGCTGCGCTTGATCATTGATGCTCTATAACTTATAAAGCATTATAGCCGCTTCATTTCAAGGAACTAATAACAGGCACTTTACAAATCCTTGTATGGCATTCACCATAAATAGTAGGTACCAACTGCAGCTTATATACTAAACCGATGAACCTAAGGATTTCTATAAAAGGGCTCATTCATTTTTATCAGGCACTGCGAGCGTCACAAACTAATATGTCCTTAATACAAAAGTGGAACTGATAAAGGTTAGGGTGGTAATATAGCTGTTGCACCACCAGGTAGCAGCCGCCAGGGCTCCGGCGGAAGGCGCGGTGTGCGCCTTGGTCCGAGCCGCGAGCAATGATTGCGCCAGACAGCTGCTCCCAGTCCTCATAGCCAGGATGACTAAGGAACCTCTCCCTGCAGCCTTACCCCATGCGTTACTGCAAAGGCTTGCCCTCCACCACATAGTCGACCTCATTTTTGACCCCAACATGATTGGAGTGAGTATAATTTAACCTTTGATTCGGTCTGAGTTAAGTGGAATGACGAATTATTAATTCTTATTGACGAGGCTTTGTAGTTGTAGTTGGTGTTAGTCTCTAGGATTTATATAATATACGGTATTGATTATGCTTACTGATAATTCATAGAAGCACTAATATTAGATCGTTGTTAGATTAGTTATTATTGACATAAATTCATGTACAGTACAAATGACATCAACGACAAACACGTTGTTAGGCAATGTCAACAACAATATAATTAATAAAATCTCTATTAAGATAACGGGGGACATTGAAGAGATTCAGAATGCTCAACTGCGAGCGACTCTGTGCCTGGCTAGGGCTGCAGGTCCTGCCGCCGTGCTATCAGCTGTCAGGAGAAGACTCGCTGGCACCACGAGAGCTGATATGTTTTGTAATGAAGTGAGTAAAAAGTGATCTCAGTTATAGATTTAAATGACAAATTTGAATTTGTATTTGAGGACCTATTATTTACTATTTATATTTGATTTGTAGTTACGAGAACGATTGAGCAGACCAGTGGAGAATATCAAACCTAGCTTCATTACAAGGTGGGTAAGAGCTTAAATTTGATAGATAGGTACGTTACGAGTTTTGGAGTAGACATAATAGACTATCCTTTCAGAAATTCTCAGCTACCAGTTCCAGTGAGACGTAGAGCAAGATCAACCCCACCTCCTGCAGGACCTCCCCCTCCAAGGAGGTTAAGACCTTTGCCAGATTCTGCACCATTGCCAGGTAATTGTTATATATAAAATTAACAGCCTAACGAACTTGTCGTTTTTAAACCCTTTTTTATGTAGAGATCGAAGCGTAGATTCTGGACGCGTTATCAATAACTTCGAAATTCAAGTCATATTTTTGCATGAAAAAAGTATCATAGGTACTTAATTATTATTGTATATTTATTGCAATGGGAAAAACAGAGGTATGTTCTAGGTAATTATGGAAAACACTATAATTAATAGAAACGCTTATATAAATATCACACGCAGCCCATAAAGCACACAGACTTTTTTAAAATATTGAATACTTCATACAGACTATCAATTTTAATAACTGTTCTTCGTAGAACTACAGCATTATACAAACAAATAAAATGGAATTGTTTGATTTTGTGTTTATGAAGCCCAATCTATTAAACTCGTCGCGTAGGACATTTCAAAGTAATCTAGCCTTCATTAGGAAATTGGTAAAATAGACGGTTGAAACTGAGAGCAAAACTAACTTTGAAATATGAGTGTAGTTTTGTCATTTGAAGCTTCAGTGCGTCAGCTACCTATTCTATGTCAAAGACGAAGATGCAAGAAGGAACGACTGATCAGCTTACGCTCCCCCCTGTTCTCTTCTACTGATGCGTGACGTGATGAAGGCTTCAGTGAGGAGCAAACAGTGCGAAGTGAACGACACATGTCAAGCGAGATAATTTTAATTGCGAATACTTAAAAATACTGTATGGGAATTACGAACTAATTAGGACCTACTTTTAATGCATGTAGTGAATTATTGTTTATTACAGGCATATCCCAACCTGGGAGAGAGTTCCTGGTGAAGCGATTGTCGCCGATCCCCCTGAGTGACAAGTGAGTGAATTTTTAAAATAAATACTTCAATTATTGTAGGTACCGTTATCAAATACCTATCTTTATTTTAGGAATTAAAACGGCAAGTAGTTACCTACGTATTTTGTTTTCCGCAATAAACGTTTTCGAATTTGGTATTATTTTTGTATAAATACATAAGTATGTATATCTAAAAACATAAGGTGTGCTTATATCAATAAGTAAAGAAATAATATTGTAGAAAGTTTTTAACTAACGTCGCGCGTCGGTAGGTAATTATTATAACACATCATATGGGCGGCGGGCGCCTCTTTCTAATTTCCTAGTTTTATTAATTCATGCTTTATTCTAAACATCAATATTCCAAAGTATTTTTTACAAACTTACTTATTCAATAGTTATAGTCTTATTATTGATGCCATTTAGTTTTGATCTTACCCTCGTCAGAATCGTGGCAACTGATGTCATGGATATTTTATTTCAGTCCTTTCTTTACACCTGACTTTACATATTGTTTTATTTTTGGACTCTACGGTATTTTTTTACGATAGGTCGTCTAATTGAAGTCAGCCCTTGTGGGAGAACCAGTCCCAGTCAAAATATTTTATAAAAACCCACACCTGGAATTCGAACCTTAGGACCTCTCTCTACTTTCCTTAACAACGAATACCGTACCTTAAGAAATCTAATGCATTTAAACTCTGCAAATCTTGGTTCGGGATCATGCAGTGTTACACTTAGTAGTAGTGGTCTTAACGGGTGAGAGGCTCGGGCGGGAGCAAAAAAACCTCCCCGATTTCAACAATTTCGTTAGTCAGATGTTTTGTTGGTTGTTAGGGTGGTGACCAAAAAATGTCCCCAACTAAGGCACCGCGTGATGCGCCGGCCGTTTGCCCGATTCACCCCCTCTGAGGCTTCCACTAACTCCTGCACCCAATCACATAGTAATGGAATGATTATCACCAATATTGCCTAGTTTTTGGGATGAAGATATTACATATACTTTATTGCAAAATATGGCTCAATTAACCCACTTAAAAAGTTAATGTCTCGACCATGTCATACAAAAAGGTTACCTTCACAACATTTTCATTTATAAAACTTCTATTTAAACATCACTTCTAATAAAGCCACCAGACGATATTATCTATGGTAATTACCACATCGAGTCAACCACCTCGCCTGTAAATCGATGGAAGGCGGGAAAGCACTCGAAAGAAATTTTGTAAAGAATACGACCTCGAAGTGAAACAACTGTTAACGTTTATCGTCGAGACTAGCTTCTGTTGACGGGTTTTATTCATAGCTTGTAAGTTTTTTAAGTTAATAGCGTGATATTTATTATTTAACTTGCGACAAACTTGAAAAGATGTCTTTTAGAAGGGGCCAACGTGATTTTCGGGTATCATAAGTCTTTTTTAGTTAATAGCGTGATATTTATTAGGTATTTGACTTGCGATAAACTTGAAAAGATGTCTTTTAGAAGGGGCCAACGTGATTTTCGGGTATCATAAGTCGTTCGGGCCACTTCTTATGCGATTGCTAATAAATGTGTTTATTAGACATCCCCTTTCGTAAATATTAGCTGATAAAAGATATTCTATTAAAGTCTTTATTAGTATTTGAGCAACAATCGCACAAATATACAAACCGTCGCATTTTGTTAAAATATATACACATTCACAAACGTGAAACGATGTGCTTAGTCACTTTGCGTGGTGCGAATTATTTGTCGCATGGCAACGACTAACGTTAACTCGTAAATTACAAGTCTTAATAAACGACATTTATTACTAACTTTTTCATTTTACGAACTCTGTTGGAGAATAACTTGAAGTTGACAAAGATTTTATAGTTACAGAAGTTACATAAATAGACCCTTTAAGAATATTTATGGAATATTACAATATCAGGTAATGTAGAGTCTGTCTCTACATACTGCTGCTGCCCTGTATGACTAAAAGTATAATTTGTGACTAATCCTCTATAAAATATACCTACAAGATTTATTAACCAGCGCCTAATGCCCATGTAAAGTCGGATTGTAACTAAATAGGTAGGTCTAATTGTAGACTGTAGACATCTTACTATAATTTGTCAATATGATGAATGGGTCCCCCATATTGTAGGGTCATTCGGCCTAAAAGTACGCATTTTTTTTCTATCGTCTGCACAGTCAAAAATATAGTGTCTTGAAAAACGTTTTAACACTCTATGTAAAGGAAATTTATTTTACTTTCATTATTTAATGAGTTTTTGTACATTTCTTCATTATTTTTTTTGCAATACATGTTTAAGTGCATCGGGAGAAATTCGTACTATTGACCCGTTATGTGGGTAAAACTACGCAGAGTGTTTAATGAGAACATTTTTTTTCTGTATAAGGTCTAAAAATCTTTACAAATAATATTCGACTTAATTGCAGCTTAAAGAAGAAAAAACCGTGCGATCATTGTAATGACGTTATAACAGAGTGCGTACTTTTAACCTCGTACTCTTATCCAAACAGGGAATATTTTAAACAATCACACGTTAGTTGAGACGCATTTATTTTCTAGGACAGAATTAATGACTAAAATAAATACTATAATAATCATGTAAACTTAAAATAATTAACGGACTTTTGTAAACTGATGCACCGTCTAGCCATACACTTTTTTCCCAGCACAAAATATTGGTAACTAATCAACAAAATCACGTTGATCACCGTTTTTTTCTAAACAAGTGAGGCTTGGTAAAATAGCTTGTGGCTCTGACATCGTCCCTGACGCGCCCCTGGTCTAGCCGAAAAAGTGTCTGAGCCCCTTTAATAGGTTACGAGATATTGACCATGCGAACTTCTACCCACTGCGTGCTGTTGCCCCGAATGACCCTATAATGAAAAAAAATATGTATCAGACCGTAACCTAAGTGGTTACATTGGCGTGGTTATCGAACTTAATAATCTTCTTTGCAATTATAAATATGAATTAACGTGGATAGACGATAGTTATATTTTTTATTATGATACACTATATCTGAAAAAACAACATACCTAATTATAAGATAATAATTTATATTTTTATTCGCTAATTTAATGTACGTACATAAGAATATAGAAAACTTTCCAAAAGTTTGCGATATCCATGGCTTAAATACTAGAAGCAAAAATAATCTAGTTAATCACAAAACAAGGATCCAAAAAATCAGCAAATCTTTTAAGGGTTACTGTATACACTTTTATAATAAAGTTCCCACTGAAATTAAGTGTTTAAACATTGGTAAATTCCAAACAACTATTAAGCGAAAGTTATGTAATAAAGCTTATTACAAGATTTCAGAATACATCCTCCTCCTTGCATCGTTTTCCTCAGTGCTGAGGGTCGTGATCCCCTGAACATGGAGTAATCTTGGTCTTCAACAAGTTGCGCCACTTGTTCCTGTCTGTCTGTCAGAATACATAGAGGATAATAAAGCCTGGGATTAAATTTTTTCATGTGATTTTCTTTGGAATCATGTCTTTCGTTTTAATAAAGTTTCTTTGTTTCCATCTGAGCGGCAATAGCCTAGTTGGGAGTGGAACGGACTGCCGAGACGAATGTCCGCAGGTTCAAAACCCAAGGGCACACACCTCTGACTTTTCTAAAAAGTTATGCGTGTATTCTTTGTGAATTATCGCTCGCTTTAACGGTGGAAGAAAACATCGTGAGGAAACCTGCATACCTGAGAAGTTCTCTGAATTTTGAAGGTATGTGAAGTCCGCCAACCCGCACTAGGCCAGCGTGGTGGACTAAGGCCTAAAACCCTCTCAGTAGTAGAGGAGGCCCGTGCTCAGCAGTGGGCAGTATATAATACAGGGCTGGTATGGTATGGTATGGTTTCCATCTGTGAGCAGCTTGGGTATGACATACTCCTTAACTGTCTGTGCCTGCGGCGGCGTCGTGTGCCGGGTCTGCCACTTCCCTGTAATATGGTTATTGGTTGAGCAGGTCGATGGCTGGCACATGCGTCATACTCGTGAACGGGTGCTGCTTGTGTGGACTGGTCTGCCCTTTTCGCTTACTATATCTAAGTATTAGGGGTATATCTTGAACTGAGATTAATAACGACATCTTGAAGATTTCAGATCAAATTATTACTTGATTCCTGAGATAGTTATGCACTCGTGTTGGAATTTAAAATTTATTACCTATTTTGCGAGTATATAAATGAACTGCTCTAAACAAAAGTAAACAAATACTGAATTGTATATTTTTTTTCTCTACATAATGCATTGTATTTTATACCTTGAACTCATTTTGAAAAGAACAACACTAGAGTTTCTTGCCGTTCTTCTCTAGTGAGAACCGCTTTCCGAACTGGTGGTAGAGTTAATATTGACGGAATCTAAATAATATATAACATTTTATGGAATAAATAAATCTCGAAAAAATCGAATAAATTATTTCATTTCATTTCAATTTATGATGTCATCGGGGCCATAATTACGATTTATATAAAAACTTTTTAAGACCTAGATATTTTATACCTTTTTCAGTTTCTTTTCATCAATATTTTTATATGATTAATACGTAAGTAATATGTAAGCAGCCGTTTCCAAAAGATGTCGGCATAACTGTGCCGACCGACCAGGGATGTTTATTTCTTGCCGGTCGACATTATTTTGGGCTTCACTTCATTTACCATCAGGTGAAGCCACTTTGTCGAGATATCGATAAAAAAAAAGTGTCACTAGCACCAAGCTGTATCTTTAGTTTTCTCTTAAGTCTCATACCATCGTGAAGCTAGACATCTGCTATAGGTAACTATTGGGACCGAACTACCTAGTTACTAAGTACCAATTGAATTTATCGTATCGGCATTAATAATTAAATTTACGGAGGGTTGAGGCAACCTTTTCTTCGTGAAACCAAGCACCACTTATCTACTTAAAGTTTCATGAATCCACAGACTTGTCACGACGGGCACTCACACGGGCGCACGTAGTTGGCGGCTAATAGTTGTAATAGCGTGCCACTGATGACCCACATTTTGTAACTTAAATTATTGGCCCACATTCATTCACAACACTTATGAAAGACGGACACAGCGACCCATTTTCCCTATCGCTAGATCGCTCTACTTTCGACCGTGACTTACTCCGCATTAAAACCCTTAACCGATCATTAATTGTTAGAGCCAATTAGGATATAAATAAAATGCTTAGGTGTTATAAAAAGATTTTCATTTACAAACAATTACAGTTCTATAATATTTGGAAGCTCAATCCAACCAAATCAATATCATTTAACTGTGCCCAATATTATTGCCAACTCATTCACACTCGTTTACTAATGATTTAAACACGACGCATCGCTGCAGCTCGACCCAATCTGCATAATATGCAGGTACAGACTAAAGTAAGTTGTGTTGACTGATTACACACGGCCGGAAGCCAATTGATCGGGGCTCGTAGGGAGGGCGCGTAGGTGGGCGGCCGGCGGCGTCGCGGCAGTCGCGGAGGCGCCGCGGCCGACGGCGGCATGCTCCGGATGTGTTGCTGCCCGCGCCTCGCCGTGCACCCCTCTCCCGCACCCGCGCCCGCGCCACCCCTAGCGCTCGACCTAGTCGCCGACCTACCACCGCACACGCGGTAACTAGTCACTCCCAACAGAGTAAACAAAAACGCCGCGCTTCCTGCTAATTTGAAAATTTATTTCTTTTTCAGAGAATCCAGCGCGTTCACCATATATGACGAAAGGACGGTTCTCCCGAACGGAAAAACAACGCCACCCGGAAAAGCTGAAAAAATAATCGACGAAACGGAAAAAGAAGCAGAAACACCTCAAGCGCGATCGCCGCGCTCGCCTTCGATCTGCGTCGAAGATTACTCCGAGAAAACGAATGCGTCTATCTCTAGTCACGAATCGAAGTCTCTATCACCTTCGCAAAGGGACGACGGGACGCAATCTCGGAACGATCACTCCAGAAGGGCCTCGGTCGTCGGTACACAGTCCGCTCCAAGTTCGCCGATTTCTGGTCGGCGCGACTCTTCAAAGAGTCGCGTCTCGTCGCCCGCGTCCGTCACGAGCGACCGAAAGACGCCAGACCCGACGGAGATAGCCGAGGAGCAGCCGCCGCCGCGCGAGCGGGACGTGCGCGCTGCTCTCGCCGAGTGCGTGCTGCCCGCGCGCCACGAGGACTGGGAAGCTATCGTCGCCAGCCTCGTCGAGATCGAGCGGCTAGCAGGCGATGGTGGTGCGCGTGCTCCCGCGGGCAGCTGGCGGGCGGCAGCGCGCGGCTCGGCGGCGCACGTGCGCTCGCTGCGGTCGCGGGTGGCGCGCGCCGCGTGTCGCACGGTAGGTGCGCTGTTCGAGCACCGCGGCCGCGCGCTCGACCCCGAGCTCGAGGAGGCGGCCGGCGCGCTGCTCGAGCGGTGCGCGGATGCAAACAGATTCCTGCGCGGCGACGCGGCTAGCGCGCTGTGTCGTGTGGCGTGCGGCAGCGCCACGGGGCGCGCGGCGGTGGCGCTGGTGCGGCGCGGCGTGTCGCACCGCGCGGGGCCGGTGCGCGCGGCGGGTGCGGCGGCGCTGGCGCGACTGGTGCGCGAGGCGGGCGCGGCGCGGGCGCTGGAGCTGCCGCCGGAGCCGCGCACGATGCTGCTGCGCGCCGCGGGTGACCTGCTGGGCGACGCATGCGCGGAGGCTCGCGTGCACGCGCGCCAGCTGTGCCTCACACTCGCGGAGGACCACCGCTTCCGGCCGTTGCTTAAAGAGGCGATGCCACCGACGCGGTACAGAGCTGTCGAAAAACTCGTCGATAAATTACGGACTCGGTAATACTGATAAATTGTATGTACATAGGTAATATATATAGTGCACGAAGATTCAGCCTAATGTGACTGTGTCGTGTCAGACTAGTAGTTTACTAATTCATCAGAGTGTTTGTTTTTAAGATATGCAGGTCGTAAACTTGTAATCGATTTAGACGCTGTGACCGATCGAATTTTATGCCGACTGAACTGAGCGAAAGGTATTTTTATAGTGAAAGTAGACATAAATTTTGTGTTATCTGTAATTATTACCTGAAAGGAAGTTACATTGTTATCCTCCGATGGAGCGAACTTTGATATTACCCTATAAAAATGTATTTATAAATTGTATAATTAAAAATGCAGCTTTTATTTAATCCCAGTTTGAAGTCATGAATCTTATATTATGGAATCAGTACCTAACCCACATAAGTGTTTTTTTTTATTGCATTGGATGCCAACACGCACTAGGCCAGCGTGGTGGACTATAAGGCCTAATCCTTCTCAGTAGTAGAGGAGGCCCGTGCTCAGCAGTGGGGCAGTATTATATAATACAGGGCTTGTATGGTATGGTATGGCATTGGATGACGAGACGTGCATGCTGTTCGCCTGATGGTGAGCTATACGACCACCCATAAACAGTAGCAAAACCATCCAGCGCCTTGAGTTACAAAGTACCTACTGTATGGCATTCCACTTCGCTCGTCATCCTGAGACATAAGATGTTACGCCTCATTATGTCCAGTAGTTACACTGGTTACAATGTCCTCCAAACCGAAACACAACAGTGCATGCACACTGCTGCTTGGCGGTAGAAATAGACATTGCGGTGGTACCCACCCAGACGGACTTTTACATATGAGAGACCTACCACCAGTTAGTGTGTCGCGTTTCAGGTTTAGCCACTGTAGGTGGTAGGCATATACAATTTCAAACACGTAGATTGTCGCGGGATAACTATCTCTCGTCAGTCGACAGGACTCCAATCCGCCTACCAGGTGCAGTAGGGTCACTTTACTATGCCCGGATAAAAAAACATATCGCTACCAAAGACACAACTTAAAACTCCTATTTGGAACCAACCACAACCAACTAGAAGTACAAACATGTTGTCAATATTGAACAAAAGTCAATACCGTCAAAAAATTCAAAACAGAAACAATATGAGCAACAATGGATTTCAATACAGTAACATCAGGATGGTCGCAATCTGAATGGCGTTGGGACATGAACTTTCAATAGACTCCTTGTTTAAATTGACATCATTTCTGGCTTGGAGCTGGTTGTACGTGGGGTGTGCGATCCAGTACCCTAACCAGAGCCCGGAATGGAACTCTAGGGTGATCACACTGCTGCACGGCTCGGTGGCCACCGTGGTGGGACTGGCACAATGTCGCATCCGCACATTGTCACCATGTCATCTAACTAGTACGTACTATATTATGCAACAAAAAATCTTTATGGTCGACTTAAATATCACCAGTGGAGAAGGAGACAAAGCCTTTCTCATAAAGCCATACTGTGCCGCCCAACCCAATACATAAAATATCTATTCTTAATATTATTTCACTGCCTCCAATGATCGCCAAACCGGTGAGGTTTGTACCCTTACTTCTCAACAGAAGTAGACAAAGGGATAGCTACCCTAAACGATTCTCAACCACTAGATCTACCTAAAATTTTCTAGTTTCCAGAATACTGTACAGGAAGTAGCAAAGAATAAAATCATATTCCAGTGAAAGTGATGCCATGGCACTACGCGCTGATGGTGTGGTCGTGGGGCTACTTCGCGTTCGACCTGCTGTGGTGCGTGGTGTACTGGAGCGAGAGCGCGCTGATGCTGTGCCACCATGCCACCGCGTTGGTCGCCATCACGATATACATGCAGAAAAAGTACACAGGATGCACCTTCGCCTGCATCCTGGTCCTACTCGAAGTTACTAACCCTCTACTGCAAATAAGATGGTTTGTTACGTCCTCTTGATATATTCTTCCATAAAATAATAACGTCGATGGACTATCGCTTGATCGATCTCGGAGAATTGGTCTTCTTTCAAGCTAACAAATGGAAACATAAACAAGTTTTCCTACATCGTTTCCTTCAAAATTAAAATATAGGAGACTGGAGAGCCAGTGTAAGTAATTTCTACACCATGATTTCCTTTCAGGTTTCTAAAAAATGCTGGTCAAAACAAAACCGTAACATTTATGATAGTAGAGGTCACATATCTTGTGATGTTCGTGACGGCGAGAGGGATCCTGGGTACCTACCTAATGTACAAAATCTTGAACTCCGACACATTCGACACGGATCAAAAAATAATAAGTGTTGTGTTCTATTTGGTCTCAGCTGGCTTTCTTTACAACATCTTCAAATACATAGAATACAAGTATAAGAGCACCATCGTAAGTTTCGATTTTTTTATAGTACCGTCATTTGGTAGTTTAACCTAAAAAGATTTCCGGGAGTTTCGAAAATTAGTAAATTTCTAGGTTTTGATGTCCTCTTTCTGAATTTCAACTTTGCCACCTTGTGTCTTTGCCGTTGACGCCACCATATTGGAAAATTTCTTAGCTATTATTTATTTATTTATTTATTTAACTCTTTATTGTACATCACACACAGAAAAGAAACATTTGCATATACAATAGAGACTACACTTAAACAAGAAGTACAAATGGCGGTCTTATCGCAATCGGCGATTTCTTCCAGACAACCTTTGGATGGACTTAGTTAACTAGGAAAAAGAGAGCGGGCGGTCATTATCAAGTAATAAAAGGGGGTGGAAATCTGATGTACATAAATATTAAAATATATAATATAGTACCTACATATAGCATATAAACAACTAATTAATATATAAAATAAAAATAACTACATAATATAATACATAAACTATACAGTTAAAATACGATACATACATATAATCCAGTGATAAACAGAAAAATATAAGAGGAAAACAATATCACAGAGACAAGTAGTGATGCTTAACAAGCACGCTTATTACGCATAGTATTATGCTCATTGATTTGATGAACTGATAATGCAATCAGCCCTGTATTATATACTGCCCACTGCTGACTGCTGAGCACGGGCTACTACTGAGAGGGGTTAGGGCTTAGTCCACCACGCTGGCCTAGTGCGGGTTGGCAGACTTCACACACCTTCTAAATTCTTATAGAGAATTCTCAGGTTTTCTCACAATGTTTTCCTTCACTGTTACTCAAGATAAAAGAGTTATAATATAATTGCATGTTACATATTTTATGTTTCAGGGTAAATTAAGAGAGTACATAGATGGGATTGTACTAAGTGACAGAGTATAAAATAAAAAAAGATCTATTCTGCTTTAATGCAGAAGATTTTCATATAAAAATTATACTATGTGGAAGAATATTTCAATTAGGTTCCGAGATGTTATAAGATCATAAAGTTTTGAAACAAATGTATCTTTAAAAGTCTTATATAATAAATTACAATCTATAAATAAAAAACTTTATTATAATTATGTTATTATTTTCTTATTTAATAACTTGCTTTACATAATCTTTCTGTGATGGCACATTAAACAAAATTAAATGCCATAATACATTTTTCCATCATAAACTAAGTACAAGTAGACTGCCAATGTATATTGCACATCAATGAAATAGGATTCTTAACATACTGGTGGCATGGAACTAGTCTAAACTAGGTGGTTCTTGTGTTTGATTCCCAGGTAAGATTGAGTAACTGATTTTTTATGCACATATATCAAAATCTGCCTGGGACTGGATGCCTCCAGAGAGGGATTTTCACAGTGTCTCTTGTATTATTTAAATAATTGTTATACACAATTTAAAGTGTGTAAGGACATGAGAAAGACTTTTGTACATCGTTTTTTTTTTTTTTTTGTAATGGCATTTGTGTTCACATTTTGCCAATGTCAAGTTTGGGTTGTCTTTTTAATTATCTGTAGTATGTCGAAGTAAAGCAGTGGCTACCTTACCAAGACTTTATCGAGGAGTTTTGGCGGCAACAAAAAAAACACTTCATTAGCACGATTATTTAAATTCACTTCATTTGAGCTCTTTAATAGAACTATATTGGATAATATACCACCATAATTAAGCAATAAAACACTAAGTATCACCAAAATAATGAATTAAAACAAGAGCACCTCATGACACTTTCAAGTTCCCGCCAAAACTCCTTGTACATCGTTACAGTTAAAGTTTTGCAAGTTTAATTACTAAAATATATCTGTACCAGAAAGTATTTATGCTGTATTTTAAAGATTGTTACATAATTTGAAGTCGAATGAAATTTTTTTTTTGGTAAGTCCCATAATCTTCTCATTTATATTATGAAACCAGCCAAATTTAGCTTACTAGTTTTCTACACATTGATTACAAAATTTTCTTAACACGTTAACTGTGTAGCTATAGTTATGGAGACAACTCCATAAGTGCAAACTCAAATTGGAAATAATATGCTGTGTTACATATAAAAATGACATACCTTATTATTATTTTTTATTTTTATACCCCCCTTCAAATAAAAAAAAAATATTTTAACGAATGAACCATCCGTGGGTCATACACGTACGACGTTTTTACTTCATGCCCCTGCCATGTGGCATGCATGTATGACCTCTTGATCAATGCTAGTTTCCATGTCAAAATTATTAATCTATCAAGAACTCAAAGTTTTCGTAACGCAATTTTGTATGTGGACTAGTATTATTGTTTTTTGAAATATTGGTTTAATTATGGAATGATTCAGACCCATAACAAAGCTTTCGGATGAGGAGTTATATATATAAAAGTGATCCGGTTTTCATGTCATCTCTTTTTTAGTTTGTTGCTCACACATGTAAGCTGATATAAGTGTATAAACTCACACATGCATAGAGTTACAAGCCTTTAAACTTGCGAGGGCTCATGACCCACCGATGGTGCATTCACATACGATGAGGATCTCAAAATGCCCCATCGATGGGGCATGCACAGTAAATGTGTTAAATTCTAGCTAACTCTGACTGGTCTAATTGGATTATTCAATATTTTCTAAATATATAAACATTCTTTTCATAGATTGAAAGACATACTTACACAGGAAGATCTCTAATGTATGACATATAGCAATATTCTAAATCCAGCAGGAAAAGATTAATTCATAAAGATCACAGTTCAGTTTACACAGTATGATCCATTTAAAATGATGTATTAGTATCACTGATGGGCACAAATGTCTAAAAAAGTGCCAACATACTCAACTGAGAATCATTTTAAAAGTACAATTCAGTTCCTTCGGTGATAAGACCTTCCTTTTTTGTGCCCCTTCTTGTCCCGCCAGCTGCTCGAGTGTTTATTGTGGCCGCTGCTTTTGTCTGAATGTGAACCTCTCTGCCTAAAGTCATCCCGGCCATAACCCTTCTCTTTACCTCTGTAAGGGTGATGTCTGTGAGACCAGTTACCTTGTAGACTACTTAATTTTACATCCTCAATGTCTGATCTTCGAGGTTCATGAACAGACTGCAAATCATCTTGTTTGAGTAAATCAGTCATCTGAACAAATTGTTGGGCTACATTTACGTTGCCCTGGGCGAGGAAATCTGGCATCACGTCAGGCCCGTAACATCTTATTCGCGGAGGGAGGAGCGCCATGCGAGCACGGCATTGCAACGACAGCGTTCTCTGGAACAGCGCAGTGCCCCGGAACAAGTTGATCGCGTAAGGCACGGACACTTCATGGCAATATGTGATGAAAGCAAAATTCTTCTGTCGCCCGTCCTTGTCTCGTGCGATTCTCACCTTCTCAAGCGGTCCCGCCTAAAATAAATGGTGGGTAGGTTAAATCCTATAAGAATTTCAAAACTTTAAAACACGCATTAAACTCAATTAACCTGAAGGAAAAGTTCGTAAAGCAGCTCTTCGTTGACTTGGTCAGATAGATTCCCGCACCAGAGAGTTTTGTTGTCTTCTTCGATCATTATTATTGTTTTGGTTTTATTTACAGGAAATATTTAACCACTATTCTGAAAATAACGAGTCAGCATCAACGCAAAGTTAGTTTAGTATTAATTGTTGTGATTATTGATTTGCCTGGATTTGTATTTTGTCATTTGACCAATGACGGCACCGCATAAATCATAAATATTGAAATTTTCAGTAGTATTATAATTCTCTTTGATTGAAATTCTAATGCTGAGTTTAGAATAGCAAGTTCTCTCAGCAATATGTTGCGCAATAACTTTCAGAAGCGTTTACACTAGCGGCAATATTTCTTTAGCAACACGCTTTTTCAAGTCATCCACCAAGTTAACTTGCGCAAGTTCTTGCAAAGCTGTTTACATTACTCGAGGAATATTTATTGCTTGCCATGTTCTTTTTTTATAAAACTGAAAGACAAGGCACGCAATCCTTTTGCCTAATTTTTATGAATCTATATTAGAATGCTGTTTGGATGATGATTGTAAACAAAATAATCGCCTTAAAAATACCAACACGAAACAGTTTTGAATTAAAAAGTACTGCGTGGCATTTTATTGCACTCGTCATCCTGAGTCATAATATTTTAAGTCTTATAACTCCCATTAATTACGTTGACTACAATGTCCTTAAAACAGGAACACAATAGTGCATGTATACTACAGCTTGGCAGCAAAAATAGACATATCGGTCAAACTACAAACTTATAACTCCGCAGCTTGGTCTTTGACGTTAGTCCGTTCCGTATGGAACAAATTAAAAAAAACGTATTCTACTAGCTCAGCAAGGGGCCATTCATTTATTACGTAAGACGATTTAGGGGGTCGACCATGTCGTATTTTTTCTTACAAGGGGGTGGGAGGGAGTCTCCATAGTACTTACATAAGATCACAGAAATGCGCAAAGTTATACTTATAGTTAAAATTATACTTTGTAACAGCGCGGGCAACCGCAAGAGTGCCGCGGTTCGCTCGATTTAGGTAGGATGAATGATTAAAACCAAAGTTTATTACCACCAAAGAATAAAAATTATTAGTAAGTTTGTAAGTACAAATAAACATTTCTAAAGTTGTTACTTTGAAAAATAAACATTAAAACAATCCAAACGTGTATTCATTGTTTCCTTTAGATTCTTACGTAATAATTATTAAACAGGGGGAGAGGGAGTCGCCTATTCTTATTTTTGAAGTGATATCATCATAAGTCTTCTTATGGGAGGGTAAACCGCTTCGTAACGTAACGCGTTACTGCGCCACTTTGTATGGCTTCGCGCTGTACACTCTCAACGTGCCCACCCAGCTCGTGCACATCTTACGAGACTTTTTGTCGAATCGCGGCTTAAAATATCGCGTGGAGGGAACTCTCTCTTCCCGACACACTATTACGGCCGGAGTCCCGCAAGGCTCCGCTCTTTCCACAAAGACCCAGGCTATCCTCTTCACTTTGAAAAGGAGAGTCCATATGCCTCACAACTGAGTCCGCATGTCCAACCAGGTTATCCCCTGGACGGACAAAGCCAAATATTTAGGAATGACCCTTGATCAGAGGTTGACCTTCATCCCACACGTAATTGCGGTACGCCCGCGAGCCGCATTCGCGATGAGCCAACTGTATTGGCTTATAAATAGGAAAAGCAAAATGTCCATCTGCAACAAGATTAGGATCTTTACCACGTGTATTAGACCGATCATGACATACGCGTCGCCCGTGTTCGCCCATATACCACCTACTCGTCTTAAGCGTATGCAGGTATTGCAAAACATTTTTCTTCGACGCGCTCTTGGTGCCCCGTGGTACGTTCGCAATCGCAACCTCCACGCGGATACCAACATGCCATCAGGCATTTCATGCAAATAACCAGCAAACGCTACTTCGACCGGGCGGTAAATCACCCAAATATGTTAGTCCGCAAAGCGACAATATACACACCATTCGACCGCGCCAAATGGAGACGGCCGCGTTCAGTCCTAACCGATCCAGAGGACGATATCACTCTGGCCGTTCGCAGTAAGAACGAGTTCCTAAAACTCCTACACTCCACACGACCGCAGTTCCATCTTCGGCGCGTTCCCCGTCGCCCCCTTGACCCTCCTAACAGTTTCGGCCCGTGTGCCGACGAAATAAATGGATAGGATTAGGTTAAACACCAACCTTCCCCACTAATCTTTGATGTCTCATCCTCTCCCAGTGACCGTCCTGAGCCGAGGTTTGTAACCCGTTAGTGGGTTGCCCTCAGCATGGTTACTTAAATCAAGGGTTGCGAGCACCTACAGCGTTCACCCGAAAGTCCGTGTGGCCAGAAAAGCCGACTCGCGTCAGGCTAAGGGCTGGTAGGTTCATTAAAAAAAAAAAACGCGGGCGGCCGGTAGGTGGCGTCACTATTTTTATAATCAATATAAGATTTTACTAATAAATAACCTTTCCTCACATTATCCTACTATTATATATAAAGTTTAAGTAACAACCTAAGCTTTTCTCAAGTTAAACAATTTCAGCGATGCAAACGATGGAGTGCACCATCCTCAATGTGAAACTGATGTCAGAAACACAGACTTGCGCTCCAAAACTCGAGTAGCAGATGTAGGGAAGAAGGTCGCGACACCGAAGTGGAACTGGGCGGGTCACGTAGTCCGAATGCATCCGGAACGCTGGGCCAAGCTAACTATGGATTGGACCCCAACAAATGGTCGCAGAAAACGTGGACGATCAAGGAAGCGATGGAGAGACAGCCTGGACGCATTCCAACCAGACTGGAAAGAGGTAGCGGAAGATTGAAGTAATTGGAAGAAAAAAGGGGAGGCCTTTGCTCAGCAGTGGGACACATACGAGGCTTAATAAAAAAAACAATCTCAATATTAAATAGTTCAACTTAGATTAGTTTAAGTTATCACTTCTGTCAAGCGTGCCGAGACGTACACGTTTTTTTTTCTTATAATATGGGGGGAGAGGTTCAAAAACTAGCGAAAATAGTCTGACGTAATAAATGAATGGCCCCCAAGTTAAAAATTTTACGCGCACGCAGAATAAACTGTAAATTCACGCGCAAGTTGTCAAATAGTGTTTACACATGCGACTTGCCAGAAGTCCTGCAAGCTTCAAGATATTGCAGAAGTCAGCTTTCCTGACTCTTTACACGGCAGAAATTGCTTGCGCAAGATAACTTCTACAAGTTTTCTTGTTAGTCTAAACCCCGCTAAAGCGGCATAATCTTGGGCATAAGCTTCTACAGCATTAAAGATGAATGAAAATAACGACTGACATTGACATTTGGTCAGTAACCACAGATTATAAAATGTATTTTCTACACGTACGTAGACAGAAAATAATTATTTTATTTTACTGCCAGCAGTTTCGACTTTCGTAATCTGTTGTTATTTGACAGTTGACATTTGTCATTTAACGTTTTGTGCAGTTTTGTGTTCTGTGATCAGAATTCAGAATCTTGATTTCATTGCTTTTTTTACTCGGCTAACGTATAAATAAAAGATTTTCTAATTTCCTGTAATAACAAGTAATTGGAATGAAGAAACCTGTATGTATCGAAACAAAACATAATTAGTCCGACACTTGGTAATTCATTTTAGTGCGTAAATCTTTTGGACTTCTTTAAGGTTAAGCGCAGAGATCCACCATGGAGGACTCTACAAAATATCAGCAGATGCAAGATGAAATGTCTCGGTAAATATTTCTTTACAACATTACATTTTCATATTTAGAAGTTGTTGATACATTTGGCTCTGGCCGAATAATGTTTGGGCTGCTTTAACTGGCATTAAGTTAATGTATTCTATGTTTTAAAATCTTAGGATCCTTGAGTGCAATGTTTGGGCTGGCTTCTAAACTGTATTACTCGGATTATTGTAATTTAGAAGAGCTCCCAGTCAACAATTATACAATTCCAACATAATTAATTTCGCTAAATGCAGGTTTGAAGCGGAGATATCTGGTGGAGATGCTATCAATCCCGGACTGAGGACAGTAATTGGTGCTGGTACATTTGATGCGGTGCAGCAGCGGCTAGAGCGAGGTCCCATGCCTCAAATCCCACAGCCCATGATGCAGCAATACGAGCCTAGTCTGATCTATCCCACAGTACCACCACCACCTCCACCACCATCTATCATGGTACCAGCACAGGTTAGTAACATTATAAAAATCAAAAACAAAGCTGCTTATTTACATTAATTTTCTAGGAGTTAAATGTATCATTTCAATTGGATCCCTCCTATTTGTATAAGCAAAAAATTCTGTAACTTGCTACAATATATTGTTGTAACAGGCTCAAAAGTTTAGTTTATTTAAATAACCTATTTTAGTCATCAGTCACATACAAGTAAAAGCTCATGCAATAATTTCAGGTTCAAAGACTCAGGCCAATGTCATCATCGGATTCGTTCGCGCCTCCCATGCCGTTCCTCAGACCAGGCTTGCCCGGGCCGCAGCTGATTCCGCCGCCTCCGCCCAAGCCGCAGCCCGTCGTGCTCTCCGCTGCACCAAAACTGTACAAACAGCCTAAAGAAGATGAAGACAAGAAGGAGAAACATGAAAGTAGAAAACGGGTATGTAAGATATGTTTTTATAAATTACTAGCTGACCCGGCGAACTCTGTTCCGCCATAGAGGCAACAAATAAGCAGATTTTGTCTATGCTTTATGCTCCTGTCACATGTGCTTGGTTCTAAATGGGTTCTAGATTAACGTACTGGTCACATTCTCTTTGCCATAACTAATGTCAAATATTTTAGTTGTATTGCTCTTTGCTGCCATCGTTTCTAGGTTTGCCTCGGATCGAAAGTTATTCTAAAACAGGTATATTATTTTAACATCTACCCACTTGACATTGGCCAAATCACCGATGAAACGGTGGAGCCATTTTGGATTTTATTAAGATCAATTTTTTATTAGGAAATACAAATAAAAAAATTTAATATTTTAATGATTCTTTATTGTTCATGTATTTTGGTTACATATATTGTATTACATAATTATGATATCATCTATTTGGTCTGGTTGAATTCGTTCCACTAACCAAATAAGAATGTGTGCGTGCGGCAGGCCTCGTTTTTGCCGTTCGATTGAATAAATCGAGTATCTCCAAAGACAAGTTGTTTAACAATGTAGTTCATCAGGGACCGCATTTTTTGCCTGAATATACGTGATGTGATGTCGTGTCGATCACTTGATGTTTGCCCGGGAAGCAGCAATTGAACAATTTCTATCCATTTTGGATTACAGGTAAAAGTAATAAAGATATCTGGCGGACCATATACGGCCGCTCGCCATTTCGTTATGTTTTATTTCTTAGCTATCTCTTTATTGTACACCGTCGTCTATTTTTACATCTGTTTCTGTCCATCCAAAGGTTGTCTGGAAGAGATTGCTTTTAGTGATAAGACCGCCCATTGTAGAACCATGATAATATTATCTTGTATTTTGTTTCTTTTTATGTCGAATTTTTATGTTTTCTTGGTTATGCCTACAATAGAGAGGTATATTATTATTATTATAACTTCCCTATTTTTAAATATATTAAGTACCAAGACCTCATAACACAAAATGCTCGCACAAAAGGATTTTTCGGGATAAAAGTCCCGGTTTATATTTTCCCAGGATAAAAAGTATCCTATGTCCGTCTCCTGGTTCTAAGCTACCTCCCCACCAATTTTCAGCCAAATCGGTTCAGCCGTTCTTGAGTTATAAATAGTGTAACTAACACAACTTTCTTTTACATATATAGATTTTCCTTTGTGACTATTAGTCAAACAGGTTATGCATGTTGGCCTATTATTCTGGTCTTCTTATAGAACTTGCATATTATGTCTGAAAAATATGAATATTTACTAAAGATTAAAGGTAGGTGAATACAGCAATAATTTCAGATCAAGTAAGTATTTATCAGTGGCCATGGCTGTTTAAAAATATTGTTTAAAGCTATCATAAGGTATATTATAGGTTTACATACATTGAAGTCTAGTCAACAACCAATCTATTTTGGTTCTAAACTGGTTCTACAGTTGTCTAAAGTTTGAACGGTATTCACCATAACTAATGTGAAATGTTTTAGTTATACTGCTCTTTATTATTATGTATGTTTTTTTGGTTCCTTTGTAACCAGAAGCGTTCGAAAGAGCGCACTCCCCCGCCTGCGCCGGCGCCGGAGCCGACGCCCCCTCCCGCCCCGCCCGCGCCCGCGCCCGCGCCCCTCGTCGCCATCCCAGAAGCTGTTACCACTAAGCCCAAGAAAGAAAAGAAGAATCGAAAGGTATCTTAGCTAATTTATCATGACAATAGTACTTTACTACAAAATTGTGTTTTTATAAATTTAATATCTCTTATGAACCTCTATTCTTTCAATGGTAGTTTGTAAATAAAGATTTTAAATTTCCAATTACTATATCATTATGAGAATTCTAAGTTAATTACCATTGACCTTGTTTGTAGAGGCTCAGTTTGATGCCTTTTATATTAAAACAAATCTTAGGGAATTATATTAAAGTACTGGGAAAATGTTCAATATTATTAGAGTTGCCTCATTTTCATTTAATATTGCAGGTGGTAAGGACGGCTGGTGGCCAGGTATGGGAAGATGTGACACTGCTGGACTGGCCTGATGATGACTTCAGAATGTTCTGTGGAGACCTCGGCAATGACGTTACTGACGAATTACTCGTAAGTAATCATTTGTGGAACATCATCCTATTGAACATCATGAAATCTGTATTTACATCTGTAAAATAAAAGTTTGTTATGGAATCTAATTATTATAATTATAGGCTTTTATTTCATAATTATTTCTTACTTTTATTCGAATGTTAGACATTGAAATAAAACTACTATTACGGTTTTTATCACGTTTCGAAGGTTTTGCAGCATTTCGTTGTCACGGAGCGGACTGAGGTGGTGGTTGACCGAAAACAAAAAGAAAAAAAACCATGATAAAATCCGTAATAGTACTTTTATTTCAACTTATAATAATTTATCTAAGCACTAATATCATATTGTATTAAACATTTCAGACTCGAACATTCAGCAAATACACTTCTTTCCAAAGATCCAAAGTGATAAGAGACAAGCGCACAAATAAGAGCAAAGGATTCGGTTTCGTTAGTTTCAAGGATCCCGGAGACTTCATTAAGGCAATGAAGGAAATGGATGGTCAGTATAAGTTTTGTTTCTGGAAGATTGAAATATACAATCAGTTTTCTTATTTTGCATCTCACTCTCTCTCTTGTCTATGCCACTAATGTATATAATCTATAAATGTTCATAACCGCTATATTTTTATGTAATATATAATTTCTTAGGGTATTTAACGATTTTTATTTATCTTGGTAATTTATTAAAATTTGATCACCGTGTATAACATTAAAAAATAAATATATTGCATTAAATTATACACTTGTTATTTCAGGTCGATATGTAGGCAGTCGTCCAATTAAGTTAAGGAAAAGCACATGGAAAAACCGTTCATTAGATGTAGTCAGAAAGAAGGAGAAAGAAAAAGCAGCACTACTGTCTCTACTGATGTCTGGGAACAAGAGTTGAGAAAAAACATTATTTATAATTATTGTAGCAATAAAATGAAGTAAATAAAATTCACATTGACTTCCGACAAAGAATGTATTTTGGTATTGGGATCAAAATTAAAATTAAATTCAGGTTTGAATGTTGCAAAAAACTTTTGATAGTTTTTTAGCCCGTAGTATAATAGTAGTGTGTGTTAAATACTGTCCCACCTGCATTATATAGCATAGCATTAAAGTTATACAGTTTAATACTTTTTATGCTGGTCTATATTATTATATTTGTAATTTCGTAGATTTTCGGTTATCTTCATTTAAGTAAATTTAAATATTTTTTTGCTGTAGTATTAAGTATTTGAAGGTTGCCTAAAAACACTACTGAAACTAGTGACTAGAATCTCTTAAAACATCCGATCTCTAGTCTTACAAACACGTCGAAAGAAGCTTAAACTGTATATGACAATTATTAAACTTAAAAAATCGATAAAATGATTTTATGGTGTGACTCACTTTCACATACATTACTTAGCTAAGTAGGTACGGAGCAATTCTATGAGAATAACACCCGTCTTCACAAATACTACTATGACGACTTACAGTGCGCCTGAAGGCATAGTATCGGCAATTTACTGGTGGTAGGTCTCTCATATGTAACCGTCTGGGTGGGTACCACCGCAATTTCTATTTCTACCGCCAAGCAGCAGAATGCATGCACTGTTGTGTTTCGGTTTGAAGGACGTTGTAGCCAGTGTAACTACTGGACATAATGAGACTTGACATCTTACGTCTCAGGATGACGAGCGCAGTGGAATACCACACAGTACTTTGTAACTCAAGGTGCTGGATGGTGTTGCTACTGTTTATGGGTGGTCGTATCGCTTACCATCAGGCGAACGGCATGCTCGTCTCGCCATTGATCATTCAATGCCATAACAAAAAAATATTTCATTACACAAAGCCAAAGAAAGACTATGGCTAGTGATATTTTTTAATGGTTTTTGATATTGTCAAATGTGTACATTGATAAGTGAGAACATACACAAAACAATAAAGTACATTGTTTTTTATACGGGCTCAGAAAAGTGCTGGTAAGTAGATTGGGTTTCAGATAAAATAGATTGACGAGAGATATGTACCTATCCCCTCTACAATGGGTAAAATAGGGTATTAGACTAATTTTTCTTTTTTACTTTTATAAAATGTTTACGCGTTATAAATTCTAACATAGAAACAATTATTAAAAACCGGTCAAAAATCAACAAGTTATAAGCCTTTGATTTTCGGTAGAAGGGACCTAAGGGCCAAGAAACGAGAAAAGTCAATACGCGCACGTGACGTAATCGGAAATAAAAATGCGTGCGAAAGAAAGAGATGAAGCGATATCCCCACTATGCGCCCACTCCACTGTGAAATATTTGTAATATGAATTACTGCCTCATTTCTTAACCAATATTGATGCAGTTTTCAAAACGGGTTTCTTTTTCGAAATATTTGCTATTACATGTAGAATGGTGTACCAAATCCAACATAGGAAAATACTCTATCAGGGTTTCTTTTTCGGAATACTTGGTGTTACATATAGAATAGTGTACAAAATCCAACAAAGAAAAATAGCCTATTATGCCGGCCTATTTGAATGAACACAATCCGGATAGAATATCGCATGCGCTCCTGCAAGGGTACAGCTTATACATTTGCCGCCGTTTGCAATATACGATCCCAATTCGCTTTTTTCAATCTATCGAGAAAATGTACCAATCAGAAGTTTTTATTGACATGCTTACAAATGACTTATTTTAATTGATGTATTCTCGGGATGGTTCGAAGATTAAGATTGGGAATGTTTATTGAAAACGGCCATTAGGCACACAACAAAACCAAGTGACATAAGACGCGTTACAAAGCTATATTTGACTGGCATTATGAAGTATGTGTAAGAATTAGTTATTACAGTTGACCATGTTTGCTATGCAGCAACGATCTATCCATGGAATTATTATCTTAAGTACAATTTTCATTTCCCTTGGTATAACCAACAAATTCGTTTAAATTGAAGTGTTCTAAAAAGATAAAAGAAACATAATTTTCGATAGTTTCGCATTTAAACTTTAATTTTGACCAGTTTGTGGTTTGGGTCATTTCTGCATAACACGGTCCAGGTGTCTTATCTGTCAGATTAAAAGATCTTAGAAATAAAAAGCTTGTATTACAAATAATATTTTATTGGATGTTAAATTAATTAATGGTAAGACATTCTTTGGCTTAACTCCTTACAATAAATGTGTACTCTTCCGTTATTTACACTATTTTACATAATAACCATACCACGGAACCATACAGTATGTAAACTAGAACGCATGTAATTTAGACAACTACATCGAAGTAAAGCAATACACTATTATTAAATAAATATATCTCTTTTATTTAATTCATAAATAATATTGTTATTTTTATGCTAATATTGCAAAACATATTCCTAAATTGTAAAAGTTTCAGCGTCGGTACAGTCAGCACATAAGTAGGTGAACAAATTCAAAATTTAAAAACGCCTATATACTTTTGTGTTCTTACCAATTTTTATTTTCTCTTCATATAAATATAATAAAAGCGATTTACTTACCACAATAAAAAAACTAAAAAACGCTTTATAGAAAATCCAACTAAAAAATAGAAAATAAATTTGAATTAAGAATAGTGTAAATAAGAAAAAAAAATATTTTATTGTAAAAAAAGCGTGGGGTGCTTTTTAAGATATTATCAAAATGATATATAATACTTCTACTCATATTATCTGTCAATGGTATCTCATATGTCTGTCTCATATGATAAAATGTCGCGCGTCGTATGTTGCGCGTGTGGCGGAGTGTTGCGCGCTTCGGCCTCTGCATCGCGGAATCGTTTGGTAAACGTCGATAAGTGGGTCAAAATCGCGCCCACAGGAGTCGGAGTCGGAGAGTTACAAACATACAAGTGAAGCTAATATAAAGCGTGTAAAAAAATGTTTCAGTCAAATTTAACGCGTAAATACGATTTGAAAATTTGAATTTGTTCAGCTACTTATGTGGCTGACTGCATGTTGGGTAATAGTCCAATAAAATTTAATCTATGTAATTGATTATCTATGGATTGTCTATATCTCGTGGCAACTGTCATCTTGACATTCGCTTCCAAAATAAAGAATTACGCGGTAATATTGCTGGTATCTTTTATTAATTATAACTACTGGTACACAACAAACTGGCGACGAGGATGGGATATGGCGGAGACAACAAATCCGTAACTTGTTAAATTACATAAATTAACATTTTTGGTACAGCAAAATGGAACAAGAACTAACGCAAGTACTGGCGAAAATGATGGAGACCATGAGAGGTATGCAATTACAACAAGCTCAATTACAAGAAGCTTTTGCACAAAGTCAATCTCAGCCTACAGCGTCGACAATCAGCGGAATCAATCTTCAACCCTACGATGAAGAAAATGAGTCGTTTGACAGCTACTTGCAGCGATTACAAAATTATATAAACCTTAAGGGTGTTACGAATGCGGCTACGAAAGTGCAAATATTTTTAAATTGTATAGGTCCGAAACACTATCAAACACTGAAAAATATCACAGCACCTGAACAACCAGAATGCAAAACATATGAACAACTCATCAACACCTTAAAAAATCATATTGCACCGGAACCTGGTGAAGTAGCTAAACAACATAAATTCTGTTTAAGAACCCAACATGAAAATGAAACTATTGCAAACTATGTGTCAGAGTTAAAAGAAATTGGCAGCAAATGCAATTTTAATTGTACCCATTGCAAACATAGCACTTTTGACACACACCTTCGTGTCCAATTTATAAGGGGTCTTCGGAGTATTGATATTAAAGAAAGATTATTACAAGAACCGCCTGATACAACATTCGCAGAGATAATTAAAATAGCTATGGCTATCGAAGCATCAAAAGCCGAATCAAAAGAAATTAACCAAGACAGGGACATATCAAATATAAATAAAATTTCAGTAAAGAATATGGCACATAACAGAAAATTATTAAAGAAAAACAAGAACACTGTAAATAAAGAGACTTCAGAAGAAAATATACAGTGCTATAGATGTGGAAAAGATAACCATAAAGCATATGATTGTAAGTTGAAGAACAAACTGTACTGCAAGAAATGCAATAAAAAAGGACACATACATACCGTCTGCTTCCAAGACCAAAGGCAATTGGAAGTCGATGATGACTATTTCATGTCAGTTGAAGAAAATGATACCATATATGAAATAAATAAAATACCTTTAGAAAACAGTAATAATGATAAATACAATATTTCCTTACAGATAAATGGGAAAATACATACATGGGAACTTGATACCGGTGCAGCACTGACAACATGCTCCATTAGTTATTACAGAAAATATTTTAATTCTTTACAACTAAGCAAAACAAACATTAAATTACGCACATATACAGGTGAAATCATAGAGCCCATGGGAGAGTGTAACATTAAAGTAAAGTATAAAGATAATGAAATAAATGGAAGACTGATAATTATAGATCGGGAAGTCGACCCAGTAGTGGGTAGAGAGTGGATAAGGAAATTAAACTTACAATTTGATTTATATAAAATTGACAAAGAAATTGATATTACAGAAAGAGATTTTAAACAGATACTGCAAAATCTATTAGAAGAATACAAAGATTTATTTTCAGAAAAAGTTGGTAAAATAAAAACATATCAAGCTAGTTTTATGCTGAAAGAAAAAGTAAGTCCAATTTTTTGTAAACCAAGACCAGTACCATTTGCACTAAGGAAACAGGTTGAAGAAGAAATTGACAGATTAGAAGAAGAGGGTATTTTTCAAAAAGCCACTTATTCACAGTGGGGCACACCCATAGTTCCAGTCATCAAGCCAAACGGCAACATACGCTTATGTGCTGACTACAGAGCAACATTAAATAAAAACTTGCTAGATGATAATTATCCAATCCCAAGGATAGAAGAAGTATTCTCTAAACTTAGTGGAGGAAAATATTTCTGCAAACTTGACATAAATAAAGCTTATTTACACATGACGGTTGATGAGCAAACAGCTATGCTACAAGCCGTCAGTACATGTAAAGGAACATACAAGGTAAACCGTTTAATGTTTGGAGTAAAAACAGCACCTAATATATGGCAAAAATTCATGGATCAGACACTTCAAGATTTATCAGGTACAGCTTGCTTTTTTGATGATATTGCAGTTCAAGGACGAACACGTACAGAGCTTATAAAAAGATTGAAAATAGTATTAAAAAAATTGCAAGATTGTGGATTGCACCTTAACAAGAATAAATGCAATTTTTTCGAAAAAAGTATTGATTACTTAGGGCATAGAATTGATGAAAACGGTTTACATCCCATGAAAGAAAAGATAATTGACATTGTCAATAGTAAACAACCAACTGATATATCATCATTACGGACATTTCTGGGAATGGTAAATTATTATCAACAGTTTATTCCTAATCTTGCACTAAAACTTAATCCACTGTATAAATTACTACAGAAAAACACAAATTTTGTGTGGGATAAAGAATGTGAAGCTATATTCATAAAACTAAAAAAGGAATTATGTAGTGATAAAGTGCTAGTTCCATTTCACAATAACTGGCCAGTCACGCTAGCTACAGATGCTTCACCTACAGGGTTTGGAGCAGTTTTATCCCACATTCTGCCAAATAAGGAAGAAAGACCTATAGCTTATGCATCAAGATCATTGACAAAAGCTGAAAAAAATTATAGTCAACTAGATAAGGAAGCAGCAGCATTAATATGGGGTCTGAAGAAATTTTTCCAATACTGCTATGGTCGCAAGATCACTTTAATAGTAGATAACCAGCCTTTATCCAGAATTTTACATCCAGATAAAGCTACCCCAGTTACTACAGCAATAAGATTAATACATTATGCAAATTTTTTAGCTGGTTTCAACTACGAACTTAAATTAAGGAAAACTACAGAACATTCAAATGCAGATTACCTTTCAAGAATAGTAAATACCAATAAGATCGAAAATGAGGACAAACTAACAAATGATGATAAATTTTATATAAATCAGATTAAAGCATTACCAATTACATTTCAAACCATTAAAGAAGCTACAGCAAAAGACCCAGAACTTCAGAAAATGTACCATGACATCCAATCAGGTAAAGACTTTGGGAAGCTTCATGAGTTCTCTCTGCAGAATAATTGCATTTTCTATGGTATAAGAGTTGTCATACCTAAGCAGTTACAAGGTGAAATATTGCGAGAATTACATGCAGCACATACTGGTATAGTTAAAATGAAGGCATTAGCTCGGAGCTATGTCTGGTGGAGAAATATTGACGCTGATATTGAAAAAATGGCAAAAGAATGTAAAGCATGCTGTTTAGTACAGAAGAACTCACCAAAGGTTCCTGTACACAACTGGGAATACCCTAAAGAACCATGGAACAGACTTCATATTGACTATGCTGGACCATTTATGGACCATTACTTCCTAATAGTTGTGGACGCTTTTACAAAATGGTTAGAAGTAATACCCACAAAATCAATGACTGCTTCTTCAACAGTAAAAATTTTAAAAAAAGTATTTACTACATTTGGTCTTCCAATTACAATAGTGTCAGATAACGGTAGACAATTCCGTTCAGAGGAAATCCAACAGTTTTATCGTGAAAACGGAATCATAGCTAAATATACTGCACCGTTTCATCCGTCTACTAACGGCCAAGCGGAACGATATGTTCAAACATTCAAAAATAAATTAAAAGCAATGGCATACGAGAATGGCTGCTTAGAAGAGAAATTACAACGATTCTTAACGGCTTACCGGAAAACACAAAACAATGCAACTGGACTAAGCCCTGCTGAAATGATGTTCAAAAGATTATATAGAACTAGAATAGACTTGGTCAAAAGAAACATATCTACCGAAAGGGACAATAAGAATGAAGACTACAAAAATTACAAAGAATATAAGGTAGGAGAGAGAGTGCAGGTAAGAAGTTATGATAATTACAAATGGAGATTTGGTGAGATAATAAATAAAAGAGGAAAATTACATTATGAAGTGATTGTAGATGGAAAGATATGGACAAGACATGTTGATCAAATAAGAAATACCTTATATATACCTAGCGAAGAAAAATATCAGAGCTCATATTCCTTTCGTAGTACACCGGCATCAATAGAAGAAGAAAATTCCATAGTACCAAATACATTGAATGATGAAAACCAAGAGTCACCAACGGAGACTATTACTACTCCTGGAGAATTAATCACAGATACTATGACGGAAGGCCATAATATGCCAGAAACTACTACAAGGCGCAGCACAAGAATTAGGAGGGCCCCAGAGCGTTTGAATCTGTAACGTGGGGGAGTGTTGGGTAATAGTCCAATAAAATTTAATCTATGTAATTGATTATCTATGGATTGTCTATATCTCGTGGCAACTGTCATCTTGACATTCGCTTCCAAAATAAAGAATTACGCGGTAATATTGCTGGTATCTTTTATTAATTATAACTACTGGTACACAACACTGCACATATTTAATTATAATTACTTCACGTTGGTAAAATTTATATTACTTACATGAGTTTTGAGTCATAAAATTCAAATTTGTGAGTCACTTGCACACAAATTGTATTAAACTTTCATACTTTCGTTGCTAATGGTCTCGGTGAATTGTGATTTTGTATTTTATACTAACATACATAATTTTCAAATCATTCCCAACAGTATGCATTAATTTCACTGTGTTCATAGTACAAACATTATCTAAGTCTCAATTATCATGACAATTAATGCAAAGGTGGCGAGACTGAATTCAATATTGATTTGATCGAATAACTCGAATAACTAACTAAAATAAATTTACGATATCAATACGATCTCCTGTTAGAGATGATTAGCGTTAGTTTTTCTTTTAAAAAATTACCTAAAGGTAAAAAAATATGTTGACTTTTTACCATTCGGTAATGTTTTCCATCTCTTTACCATCTATCAACTCTGACCCTAAATTAACAACAGTATTCACTATTTTTTTGTCATTATTCTACACCTCAGTCTAGGTCATTGCTAGGCGAGTTAGACTTTATCCTCCTAGCTCGCAGCCTGACCAGCGGTCTGGGACGGTTGCGCGGAGGCTCTGCGGTGGCGGCGGCTGCGTACTGCGCGTCCAAGCAGCAACGCGTGTCGCCTTCCAACAAGCCTGACGTGTGCGGACAAAACGGCGCCGTAAAGTCTTCGAGGCAGTATGCTCCTGATGCCCTGGACATTGCAAATTTTTCATAACACTATAGAATCATCCCCTTTAAATACGCCTGTTTAGGTTAACGGCCATTTTGTTGAAAACTTTTTCTCAACAAAATAATAAATCTTCCAAAACTCAAAAGATACATTAGGTACCTACCATTATTATAACAGTGTCGGTGTTTAAAGGACTAATATTCAAAGTCATAAAAGATAAACTGCTTCGGTGGCGTTGTTATATTACGTGCGTGGTACGCCGTACGACACCGCTCTTGAGACCGGGGTTCGAATCCCGGGTCGGGCAACGTGGTATTGGTTTTTCTGGTCAGTATCCGCCCGGAGTCTGGGATTTGTGATACGGCGATAGGCTCGCCCCCTGTCACATCATGGGACGAACTTGGCGAAAAGGGGCTGCCCTGGTTGCATCGCTACTTACCCACCACTTCGGAGATAAAGGCGTGATGTGTGTGTACTGGTGGTAGGTCTCTCATATGTAAGAGTCCGTCTGGTTGGGTACCACAGCAATGTCTATTTCTACCGCCAAGCAGCAGTGTGCATGCACTGTTGTGTTTCGGTTTGAAGGATATTGTAGCCAGTGTAACTACTGGACATAATGAGACTTAACATCTTATATCTCAGGATGACGAACGCAGTAGAATGCCACACAGTACTTTGTAACTCAAGGTACTGGATGGTGTTACTACTGTTTATGGGTGGTCGTATCGCTTACCATCAGGCGAACGGCATGCTCGTCTAGTCATTCAATGCAATAAAAAAAAACTATGCGGAAAAAATAAGCAAAATATGGTTACGTCATGGGCGCGGGCTGCCCCACAGGCACGGGCAGCGCGGCGGCGCGCGCGGGCGGCACGCGCACCGAGCAGCGCCGCCCGCACGGCGCCGCCGCGCGAGACCGGAACAGGCTCTCCGCCTGGTAGCAGATCGACCAGATGTGACTGCACAGCGCCTCGTCTGTAACAACACAACTATAGTTGACAACTGTTGATGGTAGGAGAAATAGGTACACGATATATTCAGCTCCTGAGAAGACAGCGACCATCTCCTAGAGATGAAATTTAAAAAAAAAAATATTAAAAAAAACAAAAAACCCGACTGCGTCTATATCTGCCATCTTTATTAAATTCATTGAAGAACTGAAAAGATAGAAACAAGATTTTGATTTGAATATTTTATTATGGTTTTGAATAATCTTAGTTGACAGTGTTCACAAACGCTGTCGGAGGCATAACACACTCACTTCTCATAATTTGGTTGGTGTTATAGGTAGAGCAACAAAATCTCGGAGGGAGCAGATCAAAGCTAAACCCTCCTTTCGCAGTCGGGTAAAAATGGAATTATAGTGGTAAATTTGCCACCCACAAGCCGGTATTATTTTGTTGACCGCTAAAACACTGTAAAATATAAATAAGATTTACTTATTTATATTTTATTTTGATTGAGAATTTAACGCGAAAATGTTGGCTGCACTTTGCTAACCTCTCTCTGATGTAGACTTAACAGCTCTTTAACTTACTCGGCGTATCCTCACAGTAGGGTTGACTGCGTCCTCCATTAAGACAGAAGTCAGCGTGTCCGAGCCTGGCCGCCTCGCCGTACCTGCCCGCGTTCGTGTGCAGCACGTGCACTGCTCGCGCGTCTCCTGGGTCCAAGCGCAGCGCCGGCGCAGATCTGATCAGCGGACGCGCTGGGTCTAAACCTGAATAAAAAAATGTTCTGTTCCTTTATCTGCCCATATATTTCACTTTTTACTACTCAAGGCTGCAAAGACCAGTCTATTACTTATATTTTTTTTCTTTTGCTACCGCCCATCGACTCCCCTTAATATTTAAGTAAGAAGCAAGTCTTTTAGATCTGACTTTTTTTCCTAAAGATATGTAGGTACAGTTTAATGCATTAACACATTAGTGGCTGACATCGTGCAAGAGGAAGATAAGGTAAGTACCTACTTAGGTCAACAAATTACCTTTAACTTCACATTTGGAAAATAAGTGCACCATAATTGATTGTCCCAGAAACACGAAATGATAAGGTTTTTCAAACTTCTTCCTGCGTTAAACTCGTTTCTGTTCCATGGTAAAAATCCACGATGATCATTTTACTAGGATGACTAAATACATATAATGTATCTTAAAACAATAGGTACTTACCAATGATTCTATTAAGCCTGAACGTGAGATAGTTGGCGATGATGCCGCAGAGATGCGCGCCGAGCGAGTGTCCCACGCAGGTGAGGGTGTCGGGCCGGAGACCAGCGCGACGGAGCGAGGCGAGAGCTTCAGCGGCGCAGCGCGCTACCGGGCGCAGGTTATGCACGGCCGCCACGTAGCACGGCGGCTGGCACAACGCGCCCCAGTCCAGCATGAACACGTTGTATCCTCCGCGACGGAGGTACGCTGCAAACAGTATTTCATTAACAGGCTTTATAATACAATTACCTAGGTACCTTGTATCATATAGGCACTGCTCACTGCTGAGCACGGGCCTAGTACTGAGAGGATTTAGGTCAGGAGAATTCTAATTCCTTACGAAATTGCCTTGACCGTTATTTAGCGAACGATATAGATAATGCCATCAATAATGACGCGGCCGACTAATTTCCCAGATCGCTTAAGGTCCATGTGTGCAACTTTCCGCTTGTGTTTGAGTTATGCAAATATACACGTATTATATACTAGCATTGCGCGCGGCTCCGCCCGCGTGGTAAAGTTTTCCGGGATAAAAAGTAGTCTACAGCACTCAGCAGTAATGTAGCTTCGGTCAAAATCGGTCCAGTAGTTCCTGAGATTAGCGCGTTCAAACAAACAAACAAACTCTTCAGCTTTATATATTAGTATAGATGAGTGCACCCACATACTAAGTACAATGACATAATCAAAGTTCCCTCAACCTGCGAAATTCCCGTCGCGTCATCGTGGATGGAATTATCTATACCTACTTGATTAATTAACAATACACACGTTACTTCGAAAAGTTAAAAGTATGTATAGGGGTATGTAAGTATGTAAGGTTTTGAAATTTTTTTTAGCGGGGAAAAAACGTGTTATTTCTACCACCACTGGGGAGTGAGTGGACGGTTATGTTGGTTTCACAGATCTTACGGCCCAATGTGGACACTCGGGTGTATAGTATCATCTGAGCGAGCATTGGACCGAGTCCCTAACCCTATGTACACCCTACGTCGGCATACCAACCAAAACCCGCGGTGGCCTTCTTGGGATGCCTACGGTATGGCCCCGGGTTGGGTTTTGAACCTGCGGACCTTCGTTCGGCAGTTCATTCCATTCGGCATTCCCAAGCGATAGCAAAACACCAGCAGTTTTCGAGTTACCACGGACTAATCTGTAAGTGGGTGGAACTAAGAACATTAAGCAGATAACCAACGTAGAGTGGCAGGTATTATTTCGCGTATTTCCAACAAATTAAATTCAGTATAGGTACCTACCAACATTTATCCATAACTGAATACGCTTTTTGGTTTGAAATGTTTTTATTTACCCATCTCCCAGTCTGGACCGTTGTGTCGCCAGGTAATCTATCAGCTATGTAGCGACTAACAGCTGTTACTGTAGCATTACATTGTTATTGACAAATCAAGCACTCGTATGCTACTGCATTGCACTGATACTATATTACAACAGCATCGAGTTCATTGACTCGCATTGCATCGTGTTATGGCGGAGAAAGCCGTGGGATTCCACCGGTGCGACACCACCGCTGACAACATGGTGACTAAAGTTCGACAAAGCGTGCGCGAAAATACAAACCACTTTCACCATCATTCTACGAGAATATTTCAGAAACAATGTGCCGACGCGAGGAAAATTTTAATCAACAAGATTTCCTTCCGGTGTCATACTATGAATATATAAATGCACGGTTGCATTATAATGTAATCAAATTCTTTAAATACTGGCTTTCCAAAATTACGATTACGACTTTACGTAACAGCTTATGTAATGAATTTAAATGTTTTTGTTACTTCATTGGCGTTTCCAGTAAATATTTAAACGTTTTTAGTAAAGTAGGAAAGATTTCAATTATATCCGTAGATACTCTTAAGGATTCCGGTATTTATAGTGACTGGAAAAGTGAAGAAAGTTGTTACGTGCTAGTCTTGTTAATGCCATTTAAGATTTTATCGAGAGTCTTAATGGACGAATAAATTATGAAGCCTATCGTAATTTATAATACCATCTAAACATGAGACCATTAAGGAATTGAATCATTAATTGGCATATTCTTAAACTTCATAATTTTAAGATCGACAATAAGTTTTCGATATATTTTTTATTTATTTATATAATATTTAGGAAACAAACAGAAAATATTAACTAACAAATAACACAGGTATGAAAAGTCTTTATTTCATTGTATTATTTCAAATACAATGAAATAAAGCTAATAAAAATAAACGAAAATTACAATCTAAAGAAAACAAATTATTAAGTATAGTATAGTTAAATGCAGAAAATTGAGTCAGAGAACTAAGAAATTAATTTCCACCTAAAGATTTTTATAATAAATCGTTTGAAACTATTAATAGATATAAAGAACACATTGATGTTGGAGAACTGCATGTTATGGGTATTACTACATTTTTCAAATTTGAATTAAGACTTACCATCTCTTAGAACGCTGATAGGCAGAGTGTCATCGCCTCCCGCGTACCCGTGGACTAGCAGGATGGTCTCATGCGCCGGCTCCCACCCGCTCTGTCTCAGCCAGTCTTCACTGAAAAGGTCCACCTGCCAAAACAGGAAATTATTTTAAATCTCTACTATAACTAACAGATATTAGCGTCATTCATTTCCGGCCGGATTCGAGGGAATTTAATGTGCACCTATGAAGGTAATATTTTTCGACAATTTAGAGATAGAATTGTTCAATTGCAACTAATTCTCGTTGTTTGATCCTCTACTATAGAGATGCAAATTGGATAATATCGTCTCCTGTCTCCTACAAATCAAATATAATATTTATAACTTTTTTTTTTTTATTGCATTGAATGACGAGACGAGCATGCCGTTCGCCTGGTGGTAAGCGATACGACCACCCATAAACAGTAGCAACACCATCCAGCACCTTGAGTAACAAAGTACTGTGTGGCATTCCACTGCGCTCGGCATCCTGAGACATAAGAGAGTGAGAGCGTGTATGAGCTTTTCCGGAAAAAAATCCCGCTTTATATTTTCCCAGGATCAAAAGGAGCCACTACCCACCGCTAGCTAGCTGCCGCTAGCCTGCTACTCGCTGATAATGTAGCTTTATATTGTTGGAAGAATTATTAAAATCGGTCCAGTTTGTGAGTTTATTCGTTACAAACGTACAACAATACAAATCTTATGTACTTACCCACATATTTATTCTGTGTACTTACCTCTTTATATATTAGTATAGATGTCCACCAAGCAACAAGTAGACAGTAAGGAGGATGTCAATCTTCGTCCTGCCAATTACCGTCAGGTAAACAGATTATGTTACAAACTGTGGCGCTGGCATTGCATAGTGGAATAATGATGAGATGATGAGATTATCAACACCAAACATCAATGTTTCGTGCACTTCCTACCACGTTTTAATTGTTATCTGACAACTGTAATATTAGCCATTAGGTCTAACAGAAAGAAAAGACATCATTACTAATTAATTACTACCAATTTAACATTTAAGATTAGATAACAAAAAATACTTGCGGTTTCTGCGACGGTCACTTAATTTGCTAGTCATCTCTTTCCATATAAACCTACCAAGTAATGTTCTTGGCATTTCCCAACTGATTATATTGTATGAGAAACACTTTAAAAAATGCTCCTCGCAACGCAATGTGTTTCACAATTTTCTTGCACACAGTAATAATTTGTTGTTTGCTACAAATCTAGCTAACATGATACCTATTGTAGACAATAGGTAGAAGCCTCTACTTTCTCACGCTATTAAAACTAAAATAGCTTGATATTATATTTGTGAATATTGTTCGAAATGGATTACAACCTAAATTTACACACACACACTCACGCCCGTTATCCCCGAAGGCGTAGGCAGAGGTGCAACTAGTACACCTACTTTTCGCCGTGCGTATTCCGTCCCATGATGTGATAGGGTGATGAGTGATGGTGAGTGGAGTAGGTCGAGCAAAGTGCCAAAGGAATATTTTGCTCAGTATCAGCCATGAGTCAGGTATTTATGCCTTATATGGCGATAGGCTCACCATGGGACGGAACACACATAGTGAAAAGTGGGTGTCCTGATCCCACTTCTGCCTACCCCTTTGGGGATAAAGGTGTGACGTATATTGGTTTTGTTTCTTTTTGTATGACAATATTAGATAGTATATACCTACCTGCTGAAAACCGATGTGAGTATAATGCCCATTAAAAATGTAAGAAAACAGGATTATTTATTCGATCACTGTTCCTACGTTTGAAGGTCATAAGGTTTGACCTAAATAGTCTGTTTAGGCTACGCTTCGTGAGTGCAATACAGCGCCGCAGAAGGAGGCCGGGGCTACCTCGAGGACGAATAGCGGTATATCGTACGCATTCCTAGCTCACCATGACAGACTGACACCATTCATTTTTGAATATGATTGTTTTGTGGAAAGATATGATATTATGATTACTAAAACTTTTCATGTTTTTCAATTTACGTTTGGATTTAACTGAGTTCCATAACGAATTATATTTCGCGTTCCACATCGGAGTCCTATTATAACTAGCACAGGATTAGAAAATTAGTTCATAATTTTGTCCTCATGCAATTTTTAAGTTTTTCACGGTAGGTATTGTATGGGTTACAGATCATGAATATGATACTCGATTATTGTGGGTTAATGTTACGGTTTCAGGATCTGTGCTTAGTGGTTAAGCGTTTACACACAGAGACAATCGGTTTTGACTACTGTAACTTGTAAATAAGATTTATTTACAGAACTCTATACTCCTCAAGAAGGGAAGCTATATTGAAGCTCCAATGACGGTCGTGCGTGATCGGGTTCTTAAACCTATGCAGGAATATTTTTAGATCCTGACAATGCATGGATTCGCCACTTTCTGTGCGAAACGGCTTACGCCTGTTAGTCACCAAAACATAGTCAACAATACAACCACTTTCTCACAGTATGTACTTAATCAGCATTGCCCACTTGACTGGCTGCGGTAATGATGGCGGTAGTACGTAAACACATGTTAAATATTGACATTGTGCAATAAACTATGAAGATATATTATCTTTTAATGCATAATAAAGTTTTTTTGTAAAGGCGATCGATGCGCTCGCAACTTGCGTGTCCGTTACAGTTGACAGAATTTGACCGTGTGCTCCTTTCTTTGATTTACTAGGATTTAACAATCAATTGCGGGCAAAAATCACGGTAAATTTATCTAGGAAATTTTTATGATGAACATGAAACCGCACCAGTGCTGTGTCGCAGTTGTGAGTAGTGAGTACCTATGTTTACTTTATTTGCTGGCGCTAGGCCGTACCTACCTTTAATTCTAAAGATTCGGATGAAATAGATATTATTATAGTATTTGAACATATCTATCTACAGATGTTTAAAACATAACAAACAAACTCACATCACGTCTTTATCCCTGAAGGGGCCGACAGAGGTGGAACCAGGGCACTCTTTTTTTGACTTGTGTGCTTCGACCCATGTGATAGGGGCGAGCTTATCGCAATATCGGGCACAAATTCCAGTATCCGGGCTGATGCTAAGCAGAAACATCCAATATAATTTTGTCCGACACACGATTTGAACCCAGAGCCATGTGCGCGCGCAATACGACTAAACGACCGAGGCAGGCATATGTTTAAACATTCTTTATAATATTGGTTAGGTATCCCCGAATAAAACTAAGATATTCCGCACTGTCTTCAATTTGAATCTATTCTGGTAGAAGTAAATTTATAAGGGATGGCAGGTCTACAATTAAACTGTCATTTTGTAGAACATGTTGATTTAGATTCGTTGACTCACATGATTTCATAATCATTCTGAACACAAAAATTGCCTTTAAATATGTACCCACGGTCGACACTAACTGCCTTGATTTGGGACACGTGTCACAACATAACCATGTTTGCGTTTCTCGCAAGTCTAATAATGTAGTAACATACTGTTTTAAGCAAAACATAGTAGGAGGATTATATTTTGTACCCGAATAGATAATTATACATATTGTACATACAGTGGACGATAGCCTAGTTGGGAATGGAACGGTCTGCCGAGACAATGTCCGGAGGTTCAAAACCCATGGCACACACCTGGAGTTTTCGAAGTTACGTGTGTATTGTTTATCAATTATCGTTCGCTTTAACGGTGAAGGAAAACCTCGTGCGGAAACCTACATACCTGAGAATTCTCCATAAGAATTTCGAGGGTATGTGAAGTCTGCCAACCCGCACTAGGCCAGCGTGGTGGACTAAGGCCTAACCCCTCTCAGTAGTAGAAGAGGCCCGTGCTCAGCAGTGGGCAATATATAATACAGGGCTGGTATGATGATGATGATATGATGATTGTACATAATATTGCAAGTAGACTTAAATGACTTTCGGATATGTAGGTATATCTTATTCCTAGCCGAATTCGAATACATGACTTCTTTATACGAGACCATCCTAGACCAAACAAGTATTATGCAACCGCAACTTATAGATTGTAGGTAATTTCGTTTTTATACGATTCATAATATATATGCGCATATGTAACGCGAGAGATGAGAAGACAATCACTGGATAACAACAATATGTTAGTAAATTTTCTTTGTTATTATCCATTCGTCATATTTTCTGTAAATGATTTCATTAAATTAAAAAGTCCTGTAATATGCTTGTCTACGCACTACCTTAAACAATGAGGATACTAAGTCCCATATAATAACCATGTAATTACTGTACAGACATTGGCGTCAAGTTCACTGTTCTTTTAGGACATAAATAGATAGGTATAAGACTTAATGCTATATGAATATTATTCTATCGATAGAAATACTTACAACTCTTTTCACAGGCTCCGCTTCAGTGTAAAGATGCAGGTTGACTTCGGAGTCAGGACACGGCTCACGCTCTCGCCTCCACACACAGTCCTCAAACGTAGCGTTGTACGCTTCATTGTGGAGTAGAAGAGCTTCTTTGATCGGGTGACGATCTCTCTCACTTGCTGAGTCTAAAAAAGTGATTTATGAAAAGAATAATATTTTGAGGTTTAGGAATTAAGTAGTCGGAGCAAAAGTTTATATAAATTATAATACTTGAAAATAGTTTTTACTCGATACTAAAGGTTAGTGTGACTTTCTATAAGTGGAATAATGTATTTTATTTAATAAAATACCCCAATATAGTCATTAAAAGTAGAATTCTACATTCTATAGATCAAGAGATTACCATCTGCAAGAGATTAGCACGGCACCTTCAAACTTTGAATCCTTATATTAACCTAATATTAATGTAGATTTCAATAGCTCTCACGTAAGCGTCCTAATATTAAACTGGGAATGTGGAATGTGGCCATTCGGAAACCTTCTGTCGATTACATAATAATTATTAGGACGTGTCCCACACGGGCAGCTATTATTCTTATAATATGTCCACCAGTTCACCTTTTTCTCGCACCAGTTACGAAATTAGCTGTTTTAGTTGATGAAACATATTTTTATTGCGTAATTACTTAGTCGCTGCATCAGAAAGGTTATGCATCACATTGTATATTATAATTAAATGTACAGGTTTTTCGTTATTTATCTTAAAATGTTAAGCTAGACGAAGAGAAATCAAGAGCGATTTAGAGCTATAAATAAATTAATATAATTTTAATCTTCCTCGTTGATATAGATGAAAATGATGTAGAATTCTTTAAAGTATTTAGATTTTATTTATACCTATCCTTGAAGGAATAATCAGTTAATATTAGTTGCAATCCATGAAAAGATATATACCTAACGACTAGATTTTAAATAAGGAAGTGTCAAGAGTTATACCATCTATAAACTGTTTAACTGAGTATCATTTGGACAAACATTTTTATAAATATTACCATGCCATTACATTGATATTATTTCATAATAGAAGTAATCTAAACGCTTTCTAATGGTTCCGAGAATGTTATCGGTCGTGATAGTGAATCTTCTCGCGGTTCGCGTAATGCATTTTGATAAAGAAATTTAATTTGAAGATACGTGAAAATAATTATACAATTATTTTATATTAGATCGATTGTGTAAAACGAGTGTTTCCCATGGAAGTGCCTCGTCAAGTAATGCGCCGACAGTTGGTATGAAATATTAAGAAAAACATTGACTCTACATAATGTTTTCACGGAAGTATGTACAAAAATCACTTGAAAGACTTGGTTAGAAGTAATAGGAGTAGCTGGACATAAAATATCTAATAAATACAAACTAACTAGACTAAGGGACGACTACAAACATTTAAAGGCACGGCATGTCATATGGATTTTGGAATATAATGAACACATTCTAGTTTCCCTTCGAAAATTATTAACTGTTATAGAGTCTGCTTAAATTATTGTAGTTCTAACTATGTTTTTCTTCTTAGGATTCCGAACCACCATTTCACACAAGGAGAAAATTACTGAAAATATTTTTAAATTCTCAAATTATACTCAATTGATGACCATAAATAAAAAAATTACAACGAACCTCAAAAATAAACAACAGTAAAGGTCTATTTAAAAATTCCTTTGCCTTACCTGAAACTAGCGCGACGACGGCCGCGGCCAACAGCAGCGATCGGTACGCGCGCGCCATCCTTGCCCGAGGCGGTCCCGCACTGTTGTGTCGAAGGGACCGCTGCCGCTCCACATGCTGGCCATTGTTACCATATTGCACGTACGTGGAATGTATGCAAGTCCCCGAATAGTAGAAAGCTTCTAATTTTGGATACAATTATGAAGTTTAAGACTGAATATAAAAAATACGTGTATGTCGGAACAATGGATTTTTTAATAATGAAAAATATATTTCAAAATATTAATTAGAAATCACAAAAAAAAGGAATCAATAAAATAGGCTCACAATTTTTAGAGAAATCAGTGTACATGCATAAAAAAATACAAACACGAATTGAGAACCTCCTCTTTTTTGGAAGTCGGTTAAAAATAGTCGATGCGTCAAAGGGAAAGGTTAATTAATAGTTTCCAGGACTGTTGAGTTTTGCCGCTACATAAATCCTTATGTAGATATTAGATAATAGTAGACTAGTAGCCGACTCTACAAAATATAGAGACTCAATCGCTTGATAGAAAATGCATTAACTTGAATATCCAGTCTGATAACCAAACCTAGCCGCACGGACTTTACTGTTAAAATGTATGAGGTTATGAATTTACGTGAAGTGGTAAAATTAAAGTGTTTTTATGTTTGATCCTATCGTCCCTGTCGAGGTGTGAGCCTAAGGGCGGTATTAATAAATCAGTCTCAAGTTTGAGTTACATCGCAATTATTGATGTTCAATACATTATGTCTACTTGAGATTGGTTTATTAATACCACCCTTAGTTCAGGAAAAGACTGTCTCAGAAATTACATTCCTTTATAGAGTTTATATTTAGTGACAGAGTGGATAGAAATCATGTTTTTTTTTTGTTTCTGATAGATTTTTTTTAGTTTTTTTTTAAATCAATTCAATTCATAGTTTTGTTAATTTTTGTTTTATTTATTATAAGTATTATGTTTTAATATTTTCCGTAAATGGTATATGTCTACTCTATTAACTGACAACTCTAAGAAAACTATAATTTTTAGTTTTTATATAATTCATTTTTTTATGGCATTTTGTCAATAATACTTAGAGTAAGTTGATAAATGCTCTAAGCAATAATATGACAATGAAATCCGCTTCATAATAAATTAGTTAGGTATTTAAAAGGTTTGAAATATAGTGAAATGTAACTATCAAGTAACAGACGAAAATTATGACGTCACCGAAAATAAACGACCAAACTCCGCGTGCGTAAAAAAGAGATTTATGCTGATTTCACCAAAAAATTAGAAACCAACATTTTCCTTTGAATAGGTATAAATAAATAAATTAATCGAATATTGCTCATATTTTGTTATTGTGTCTAAACACAATAACAAAATATGAGCAATATTAATAAATATAATATATTAATATTTATATTAATAAATATAAATATTAATTATAAAATACCTAAGTATTTTATTATTTCTGTGTTCATTACTTTTTCGTTATTTTTGTGTTTGTCATATTAAATAAAATGTTATTTATTGAAGAGAGCTTATTAAATTATTATAATTAAATGTTATTTCGACTTGGTGATGGAGTCAAAAATGGAGAGATGGAGATGGAGAAAAAGTCCCTGTGCAATATAAAATAGTTTTCACTTTGCTTAATCATTTTAGAATGAGCAAATTACCAGGCGCCTTAATATTTGTTCGCACTAACAAAAAACTATGCATTGTACCTACATACAATGGTATTTCAGTTTTAAGGCAGCAAAATAATTTCAATATAATGCAAAGGATACTTAGAATAAAAGGAATTTAAAGAATTTGTAAAATATTGCAAAGATTTTATACAAAGGCGCTGACCGCTCTACCTGCAACTAGTAGGTATTTTATAACAAAAGAAGGCGAAGGGAAGAAGGAAGAAGAAGAATGTGAACGTTTTATATGCATCCACTATAAATCAATATTCAATGCAATCTTGAGGTTGGTGTTGTGTTACACGGCCACGTACTGTGTAGCAAAACATTGTAGAGTCGACGGACTCAATGAATCTTGGTGCTATTTACAATAGTAGTGTGTGTGCACGCACACAGGTGAGACAAAAGGCTGTAGAGCGGGACGCGGTGAGGCTCGGCGGCGCAGGTACAGCGGCCGCCCGCCGCCCGCGCCGCCAGTCGTCAGCCAGTCGGACGAACACACGAGAGCCGCGCGCGCCCGCGTCGCTCCGCCGCGCTACCCTACCTATAACCTGATTTGTGATAACATTACAATAAACTCAAACGCTATTGAATATAACGCACGTGCAAGTGATGTTTACTCAGGATTACGTTCAGTGACAGTGTCTCCTTTAGTCTCGGCCTTACAATCAAGCTAATTGCGCGAATGCCACGGTCCACAGCCTACGCAGCCGGCGGCGTTCCCCTCCTCCGTTCATTCAAGGACCAATCATTGAACTCATGCCGCCGCGGCTTTCGCACGGTCGCAATGTGCCGATTTAGAAATGAACTTCGAGAACGCGCCGCGATGCACTGACTGAGCTGGATGACCGCGAGCGAATCGGCTCCAACAATGTCAATCAACCAGAACGCGGGCCAGTTTAGTAAACAGAAACAACAACTAGGTAAACAGGGACCGGAACCGGTCAACTTTCCACCGCGTTATCATCCGCCTCCGCCGGCCGCAGGTGTTCACAAACTTGCCACTGTCGACGCGACCGCCAAAGAGTTCAAACCACCTTACGCAGGCAAGTCTATAGACCCTAGCAAGTTGCAATATCCGCCGGGGGTGCATGGAGCAGTGCCCGGCCCGTATCCAAGCGGATCGATTCCCTTAGCTAAATACCCGCAAGCGTATCCTGCAGGATACCAATTGCCACCGGGAGTAAGATTACTACGACCTTCAGCCGAGATAATAACAAAAGCTATAGTTCACGAGCCCGTAGACCCGACAACGCGCGCAAGAAGTGCCGACGATACACAGCGCGCCCCGCGGAACATCGAAGACGAACAGATTCACAGGAGGTCAGCAGACATGCTGAAATTTACTAAGCGTGTTGAGCCAGAGGGACCGCGGAATTCAAACGATCAAAGGCGACAAATTCAAGCTTTGTTGAATGAAATAAAAGCTTTAAAGGAAGCTAACCGTCGACTTAGCGAAGATAATCAGGAACTGCGTGATTTGTGTTGCTTTTTAGACGACGACCGACAAAAGGGTCGTAAATTAGCTCGTGAATGGCAAAGGTTTGGCAGATACACAGCATCTGTTATGCGTCAAGAAGTATCAGCTTATCAAAGCAAATTGAGGGAGTTAGATGACAAACAACAAGAATTGATACGAGATAATTTGGAATTAAAAGAATTATGTTTGTATCTAGACGAAGAACGTGAAAGGAGTACGTGTGGGAACTGTGGCAGGCCCACTGGTAGGGAAAGAGATGAAGGAGATGGTAGTAGCAGCGGCACTAACCCAGAAGAAGGGTCTCGTGCTCCGCCCGCCGTGTCCATAACGCATCCCCAGCTTGCAGAAAGGACAGTTCAGTATGTGAGAGACTTAGAGCAAAAAGTTAAAAGACTTGAAGCGGAAAAGGGCCTCGGTAGTACGGTAAACGAGCGGCCAGAGGCTGTAGTACGTGCTCTACAAGTCTTGGAAGTGAGGGAACGCGTCGAAAGAGAAAGAAGAAGGCCTGCGCCTGATTTAGATTCAGGCGAACAAGCGTTAGTGAGGGAAATGTGTAATGTAGTTTGGGGAAAGCTAGAAGATGCTCCGCCGAAGGCACCACCACGTTGATTATAGTTTACAATGAGTGCTTCATGATTTATTTATTGTTTGGTGTGAATGTAGATCCATAATTGAAAGACAACGAACGTGTGAGAAAAAATGTTAAAGTCGTTTACAACGCGGTTGGAATCCAACTTGATTGAGTTTGAGGTCAATACAGGCCTGTTGCCTCGTGACCCAAAGAGCGGAGTTATGTGTCGACCTTGTTTATAAATCCAAACATAACAGTTTCTTTAAATAAGTTTACTTATAGCTAAGATTGTTGTTAATTTGCCAAGTTCCAATAAGAGTAAATTTAATGTTTTAACAAAAAGTACAAAATTCGATATTTTAAACGTTAACTATATTACTTAATATATAAGTATAATTTGTTTTCAATTTGATTCGCTTTATTTTAAAAATTCTTACATCGAATAGAGACACAGTACCTAATTATTGATTGGTTATTAATCATTTGAATTATGTATCAGGTTGATCTAATGAGAGGCTATACCGCAGTGGTCCCAAAGTACAATTTGATAATATTTGCGGTTTTTTATTTCTACTTCTGAAGTCTAAACCTTTATTACTACATACGCAAGAACTGGTAATACTTTGTCTTCAATTAAGTATAATACATTGGGTCTAAAATTGACTACATTCTAATTTTAAAGGGACCTTGATTGCATTTTTAGAGAAGTCAGTGATTTTTCCTTGAGCTGGATTGTGGAAATTTTCCTATTTTAAAGTTATCTTGCCTTTATGCAGTTATTAAAATGCCATTTTTCTAACAAAATTAATGTGACAAGATCTTTATTTGCCTTGCCTCATACTTAGCATCTAGTCAGCGACGTATGAACTTCATGTACTTACTTATAATTTAATTTATACCAGCTCATCGTTTAATGTTTGCTTGCTCGAATTCTTTGTGTTGTCATTTGTAAAGCGTTATTAATTTATTTAGACATGAAAAAAATAAACTACTTATTACTGTTACACATGTTTTAATTAAAACACAAGCATTGCACGTTTAATTCATGTAGGTAGGTAATAATGTTTATTATACACCGCGTAATAAGAAACTATAATCTACTCAGTATATTATAGTTATATAATGGGTATATTATAGTAACCCTGACGGCGAAAGGCATGGCGAAGGCTGGGCCTTTTTACTGGAAGGCGATTATAATATTATGTAGATATGGAAACTAGGCAGCTGGAAGGATTAGGGCACAGAATAAATATTTATTCTGAGGATTAGGGTATTAGTACGGTATTATTAATTATATGATGAAAACTCATTAAATAATTGATCAGCCAGCTATCAACATGTTGTCAATAAAATTGCGATGTCAAATTGTATGCTTTGTTATATGTTGTAATTAATATTGCGATAATAAATTATAATCAGTTAAAATGGCAGCTGAAGAAAAGGGAGAAGGGCCAGAGGACGTAGATACTATTGGAGTAAATATCTTATTAGTTTATGACCTATTACGGAAGTACAAAATTCATTAACCAAGCTTTATTTCTTCCAATATCTTATTTTAGGACCTAAGGCACGCTCTACTTGTGGATTTCTATTTAAGCATCTGTATCTACCAAAGATGCAGTCCCTTAACCCATAATAATTGAATAGATACTTCCTTTTTTATTTACCGAGGTGATATAAGTTGGTACTGACTAGGACTAGATTTTATCAAAACATTTTTTCCTCGTATCCTATATATATCAAGTGCTGAAAATATTGTAGGGACTACAGAATAGAACCACTCGCCGGCACCTAAAGTTAAGTTTTTACTCCCGCCACCCCACTATAATAGCGTTTTTATTGATTTGAACATATGAAAATCCAAAATATAATTTAATTTTTACCACAGATTTATGTAGGCGGGCGGAACCCTGACGGCGAAAGGCATGGCGAAGGCTGGGCCGTTTTACCGAATGGCGATTTCTACCAAGGTTGTTACTGTCGCGGCATGAGAAGCGGCAAAGGCTTGTATGTGTTCAAGAATGGAGCGCGATATGAAGGTATTTAAACTGCATAACAAATTAGCGCATGCTCAAATAGTAGTCTAAGTACTTGTTAAAATATGTGAGTAGGTCACACTTTGACAAATAAAACTTTCACTGATAACAATGTTACATCAGAGTAGCATGTGAAGATTTATGCTCACACATACTGAGATGGAGGTGATATTAAAAAAAGGAATGATGTGTGTATGTAACTACTAAACTTTAATTTAGGCGAATGGCGGCGCGCAATGAAGTACGGAGTTGGCCAAATGCTGTATCCAGATGGCTCCCGTTACGAAGGCGACTGGAGACATGACTTGAAACAAGGCTTCGGCGCTTATTACTACCCCAACGGAGACATTTATGAAGGAGCCTGGTTTAAAGGCCAACGTCATGGCCTGGGAACATATTTCTTTGCCGAATATCAAGTTAAATTCATGGGCACGTGGGTAGAAGGCAGAATTGAGGGGCCTGGGCAGATAATATACCCCCGGGTCAGATACCACGGTTCCTGGTTTAAAGGAATGCCAAAAGGACCTGGTTGTTTCGTCTTCGACACGAATTGCATGCAACACGGGTTCTATCTCTTGATAAAAGACCCGGCTTTAGAAGAATATGGTGAAGGAGAGGAAGAGAAAGAAGAAAAACCGAAAGAGGATAGAATAGAGGAGGGCGGAGAGGAGGAAATTGAAATTGATGAGACTTTAGGTGAGATACGTATTTATTGTTATGGTAGGAGTTTGCTATCCTCCGAACAAGGATTGCTAATATGTTTTTTTTTGTCAACAATAGTCTTCACGAGTTACGAAATAATTCTTGTGATTGCAATACATTGATGTCACATAGCTTTAAATTACATAATGGCCCGTAGATAGCTTCCGTAGTTCTAACGTCTTTTGAATCAGAATACAATATCGACACAATTACCTACTGCTGGGCGGGAAAATTCGACGAAGCGATGATACTTATCCATCGTCCATAGGGTAGATAATATGGATCCAAGGCATCTTATATGCAAGAAACGTACCTACTATGTAACATAAAGAATATCACTTTTAAATTAAACTTTATTCTTTCTTTCAGGAAAAATATCAGTATGGCGCGCAAGAAATGTGACTGCGTACATGGCGGAGTTTTTGCCCCCCGAGCCTGTTCCTTTGCCAGTGCACGACTCCGTCCCATCCCTCGCTGAAGAGAGCCTGGGAACCGAAGTAATGGCTTTCGAATTACCCTCAGTGGTGGGCGAGGAAGAAGGCGGAGACGACAATGATTCTTGGCTGATGCATCGACAGAAGTTCTTGGAGGAAACCCAACAGAAAGATTAAGCACAAATAAGTTCTACGTTCTTTCTGATAATTTGAAAATAAATAATTTGTCAGTCAGTGGTGATTTTTTTGCGATGTCCATATAAATGGAAGACTCCATCATATTGTTTCTTTTTTAATTAAAGTTAAATGACGAGACGAGCATGCCGCTCTCCTGATAGTAAGCGATAAGATCGCCCATAAATAATAGCAACACCATACACAACTTTGAAATAAAGTAGGTACTGCGTGACACTCCACTGCGCTCGTCACCCTGAGATACATGATGTTAAGTCTTATAATGCCCAGTAATTACGCTACAATGTCCTGCAATCCGGAACACAACCGACAACATTAAGCAATATAAAGAAGTGCAAGCGCACGCTACTGGTTGACGGTAGAAATAGACATTGTGGTGGTATCTACTGAGAGGGCCCCTCGCATACGTGAGTTCTACCACCAGGTCATAGACCTATGTCTAAATTCATATTATAGTGAAATTGCTTTAGCATTATGGCCACGTGCGAGTCGAATTCGTGCACATGTGGCGTAGTTCGCGTTTGGCAGGACATTTGTATCTTATTATTTCTAAGGATATTCGCTTAAATAACGCTTATTCTATGAAAATGTATGACAAAGTCTTCAGATAAGTGTGATAGATGCTGTTGGATATGAAATAGTGTTCCGTTGCGACTCTATATCCCTAATTACAGAGTAAGCTTTTATAAATACTGCACATAACAAAAATTAAATTATAACTGATTGAATTAAAACAAAATTAATACTGAATCTTATCTTTATTTCGATGTAAAATAAAAATACTTCTACATTTGACTACCGTGTTATCTTTGTCATTAAGTATACTAAGGCAACTGTGCCTGAATCCACTGGTGATTCCTTAAATACCTATTAAGGGTAAACGAGAGCGAGAAAATTAACAATAAAATTATAAACATCATAAAATAGAAATTACCATGCGATGACTGCGGCGCTAAAACAATGAATTGCCAGTGCAGCTCACCAGACACCAGACGTGTTATCCCGTACTCACGCAGTAAACCCGGACACCAGCGAGGTACCATATACATAGTGTGAATATGAGCATTACAAAAAATACAATGTATGTGTTTTGCCATACTGTTTATGCTGTAGTATTCATTATAACACAATAAGTATCCCATATTCTAGCTGTTTTTTATAACATGCATGACATGTGGTACCGCACTGGCTTTGCTCTCTTAAAAATACGAGGTGTGTTCAGTAGGCTACCGTCATATTAACATAAGTTATGTGTATTTTGATTTGGCTTATAGTATAATTATATTTAGACATGTTATATAACACTCCAGGGACATCATTTATGTAGGGTTTAATACATCAAGGGACACCAATATTATTTTAGCAGCACAATACTAAGGAGCTAAGTTTCAAATGGTAAATTTTGGTGATAATAATTTGTCCAAGCACAACTGCATGGTATTTACTTTAGTTCTCATATTTTGTGTTCTATACTATCAATTTCGCTTGTTTCATGGTGGAACGGATATTTCAGAACAATGACTTGAATGTTACAGAAATAAAATCTATAAGGTAATTTGTTAAATTACATTAGTAGTACCTGTGCTATATCGTAAAATAAATATTGAGCTTCAAGTATACAAAAAAATAACATAGTAAGTAAAACTATAATAGACATACATAATAATAAAGCAATATGTGGGATTGTGATATTCAAATACTTGAAATACAAAATATCAGTGAGGAATTAATGTGATAGAGAAAATGTGAATATTCTAGATTTGTTAAATAAATTCTACAAGTTTCAAATTAAATATATATTTGAGCAATATCATACAAATCCCTCAAATATGGTGCTAATATAATATACTAAGGTGTTATTACGTTTGAGGATTCTGGGGTTGGCTATTGTTAGATCCTGAGTTGTTATTCTCAAAGGTTGTTTTGTTTTTCAGTAGATATGCGGCTAGATAGTTGATGGGGTCTGGCGGTCTCTCTTTTGCTAAGGCGGATAGACCCTGCAGGAGTATAGGCACAACGGTTTGATCCAGGTACTGACGGGTAGGCAGTGCGTTGAGATCAATTCTGGATTTTCGGTTCGCATTTGTCTCATTTTCTTTTTCCATGGATATTACTTTCTGTAAAATATATAATTTTTGTTAATTGCCATATTGAAGTATTGTAATGGGTTAGATTAGTAACATTATATTTTAACTTACTTTTATTGGTTTAAAGTTATTTAAACTAAGATAAATGATACAAAAACTTTATAACTGTATCGAACTTTACACCTCATAAATTAAAATAGAAATGTAAACTTTTGGCTACCTACTGAATCAGAGACAAAAAATGGTAAGTATTGGTTTTTGGCCCTAATTAACAAGCAAAACTTTTTATTGTATAAAAAATAAAACTATCGAAGTATTGTCTTTTCAATTTTGTGAATTGATACCGACAGTAATCAGTAATATGGGCTATACAGTAATATATGTATAATAAGCTTAGGTACAAACAAAATACTCTGCGTTGTGTACCAAAACTGTAAATTCTTTAAAACATTTCGACGATACTAACCTTTACGGATTCAGGTATTTTGGACGGAGGTTGATCTTCCTTGGCTTGACTTATTTGTAATGAGGTCTCTGACATGGGTTGAACTTGTTAAATTAAGCTGCACTCGTTAAGATTATAAATTAAGCGTAATTTTTAACACAAACGTAGGCAATTTGAAGACGTTTATTTTTTATAACAATCGTCAATCGTTCGTAACTCGAAAAATGACAAATGTCAAATAATAGTGATATAAAATGTTTGTTAAATGAAGATGTCAAACATTAGTCGATATAATCGACTGCCACTTCTTGGACTAAAATCTTATTATTATTACAAATGCGAAAAGTAAAAATTTTTGTATGTTTGATACAAGTAAATGCAGAAATAATTGAACGTAGGTACAGGTGGCGTTATGGATTGCTACAGTGATATAGGTAGTGATGCGACTCGAGTCGTGTTTTTACTCGAGTGACTCGAGTGAGTTTGCGAAATTCGTACTCGAGTGAAAAAAATATTGACTCGAGTCAATTTGCACTCGAGTTGCCGAGTCAACTCGGCGCACCGAGTAGACTCTCGCCAAACCTTACTTCACTAGTCAACTGTCAAGTGTCATCTTCACAAACGTCAGTGCTGTCTATTTAGGTAAACATTTTTAATTTTAATACTCGATGAGTAGCGAGGGAAGTGAGCAGGGACATAGTGTGGCTGGGGTAACGCATTTTATCAAAAATGTAACATGACAAAATTCAATTTACCATATACAAATAGCCAGTGTCATGAAACTATGTATTATAATATGCTTTTAGTTGAAATGTGCTATATTTTTTATTTTTCTGCAATGGCCTTAGGCCTAGTAATCTTAAAAAGTACGAGTTGGTAAGTGGCAACATTGACAAAGACCTGTCATTTGTATCTTTATTTCTTATATATCGCATAATATTATTAGTTTTGTTTCAGATTTTTAGGTAGGGTTAAATTCTCATAACCGTGTCGAGTTTTATTTCAGTATAGTAGTGAGCATAATATAATTTTTAATTTCTATCGAGTTTTTTGTTAATCTTAGCATTTTTCTTTAATCGTAGATAACGAAACGCGGACGTAAATCGTTATTAGTTATCTGTATTCCAATCATTGTTTCTCAAGTAATCTGAATTAATAAAGGTTTTAAAAACTGCTATAAAAAATCTCACTCGAGTTGCATGGCGTGAAAATACAAAATATTTTAACTCGAGTGACTCGAAAACTCGAGTACAACTCGAGTAACGTACTGAAATTACTCGAGTGACTCGAGTCATAAAATCCTATTCGAGTCGCATCACTAGATATAGGACGTTTTGTAGCGGGCGAAGCGTTTGATAGTGAAATAAAAAGTATTTACTACTAGAGATGGGTAATGGGTAAAAACCCAATCTTCCCATTTGGGAAAAAACCCGGGAAATTGGGTTTTTTTCCCATAAACACCCATTTTGTGGGAAAAAATGTCTTTTATGTATTATGTAATGGCAAAAGTGATGTGAATTATAAGTTCTACAAATAAAAGCCTGAATTCAAAATCCAATATTTTTTTATATAATTTAGAATATATACATAGGTGTAAACTGCTTTCCTGTATAAAAATATATATTTGTCAGTCTTCTCTTGACTATCGTAGTTTTAAAACACATAAAAGTATTAACTTTTTTTTTTTTTATTGCTTTGAATGACGAGACGAGCATGCTGTTCGCCTGATGGTAAGCGACACGACCACCCATAAACAGTAGCAACACCATCCAGCACCTTGAGTTACAAAGTACTGTTTGGCATTCCACTGCGCTCGTCATCCTGAGACATAAGATGTTAAGTCTCATTATGTCCAGTAGTTGCACTGGCTACAATGTCCTTCAAACCGAAACACAACAGTGCATGCACACTGCTGCTTGGCGGTAGAAATAGACATTGCGGTGGTACCCACCCAGACGGACTCTCACATATGAGAGACCTACCACCAGTAAAATTTAATTATGTTCACAAGTTCTGACTCGACGATCACCAGTAACCTGTTTCGATGTTTTAGGTCAAAAATTTGCGATGTTGGAACTGAAGTCAGTGATGGCGGGCATAATTCGAAGGTTCAGGATTGAGCCGGTCACCAGGCCCGAAGAGATCAAGTTCGTAGTAGATCTAGTGCTGCGGTCTGCAAAACCTATCTACGTGCGATTTGTGAACAGAAAAAACTGCACAGAAACTTAAAAAATATAAAAATATGTTTGGTTTCTATGTAAATAACTTAATTATGCCATACAGCAATTCGTAGCTTTTTATTACTTACACATCGTTTGAAATAGAAACCATAATATAATTTAAATTAGGTGTTATTTTGGTAATTGGTACTATTGGATCGGTGGATTTTATTATTGCAACTACTGTTTTAGAGGCAAATTTGTAAGCCGTATACGTGAATATTGAATAATGGCCGTGTACGGCCTTATAGCGCTACTTTCGTCTGAAATACGTTCGCAGTCTAAGAAATCAAAATTGCGTATGCCAGCGGTGGATGGTGACGGTTTGGGACTGGTATTAAATATTGGCTTCACGTTACATTCGATGCAATGATTCTATTAAGTTCTATTATTATTTCATCACTAATTAAGCAATATATTATGTCAATTTTGCTGCCCCTTCCCTCGTTAATCTATTTCTACTTTTACTGTGGACGTTACGGTGAGCACTCAAAGAACGCTCTACAGCTGCAGATTAGGGGTCGCAATACCGGACTACTTTTTCAATACCGGTATTTTCGGTACTGACGTCAGATGAATCCCGGTATACCGGTATTTTCGGTATTTCCGGGATTTGAAGAAATTGTAGGTCCTATACATTTAAATTAGTAATTAAATAGCGACAAGCTTGTTTCATAACATATTCAGGTGAGAACGCATGGTTACACTGGTTCCCGGTAACCCTTGCCGAGGTTTAAGTATACGCTGGAGTTATGCGGTCCATGGACTTATACGGTTGTTCCGTCTAGGCCGAGTCCCTAACTGCTCGATGCGACGCTCTTCTGCGTAAGACGCAGCGTTTGGTAGCGCAGCGACTCATCTGTGGTCATCACACGGTCTCCAACGAGGCGGTCAGCGTTTTTGCTGGTACATACTCTGCCATGAGAATTGGATGCCAAACATCTCTATTCAGTATTCTTTTGGTGTGAAGAGGCATCCAGTTTCAGGCGGCGACTGGCCCCGAGGGAGGTGACAGCCCAATTGGCGTCCATCGTCAGTGCCGGCGTGGAGGAGTGGCATACCAGGCTGTAGAGCACGAGTCCTGGCTTATGGATCGTCACGACAGTGCGACCTCTCTTCTTATGTCGGCTTGACTGGCGCCACGGTACACCGACATTCCGTCTGACACAGATGCTGACGGGCCACGACGGTTCGTTCCTGTGGTGGATCGGAAAGGAAGAGTCCGCCGTATGTTGTCATTGTGATAATGGTCGCGAATTCCAACACAATTTCGAGGAGTGCCCAACCTGGGATCTACAAGGCAGCGCTCTTAGAACAGCAGCTGCTGGCTATGATGTTTGCCATGGTCGGCTGCTGGAGGTCATGCCGAGCGATGGCATCCTTCTGCGAGTGCTTTATCTTGCGGAAAGAAATGAACAGCTTGCCGTGTTCAACCCAGCCGCGCGCGTATTGCGGGGAACTATAACGCCCAGCTAAGCATGACAGTTTCTATGTGGCGTCTCTGATACATTGTCATAGTAATTGGCACGCCAAGACAATGCGACGTGAATGCTACGTCCAGCTCCGCTCCCTGTATGGCGATGCCTTTAGAAAAGGTTATGATAAAATGATAAGGGGTGAACGGTGGTCAGCTTCGCTTAATTTTGAGATGTCCGGTAATCTGAATCGAAGACTGGATTCTGGATAATTTATTGTTACTTTGGAACTAAGAACAAGAAAATCACCAAAATTAAGGTGTTTAAAAGGGACGAAAGTATGACAGAGTTACAGTGAGTAAGAGATTTTGTATATCTGGGATGTATTTTCAACACAATTGATGGTATATAATAGGAAAGTGACATTGATTGTCAAGTGAGTGCGGGTGAATGGGGCATTACACACCTTTATGGTCAGTCCTTTTAGGTGTCCAAAAATGCACAAGTGACTGACAGAGTTATTGTCGACTCTTATATGTAGGAGAAGGAACATTAAAGTTAAAGCACTGAAAATTAGAGCGTTAAGAAGCATGTGTGAGTGACTGTGAACGATAGAGTACGGAATAGGTAAAGTAGTGATAGATCTGTGTAAGAGTCAAAGGGGATGTAATGACTTAAGAAAAAAACAAATACGTTGTCGTGGTCTGGCCATTTGAAGAGGATGGATTATGGTAGGCTTACGAATAAGATAGTACTTATATACCAAAGGCTAGTATGGATAGTACCCTAAAGTGGCGATAATACATGATGAGATTAATAAATATAGGTGAAAACAAAGAAGTGTGCAAAAAAGCAATCCTTAGTCTCTGCCTACCGCATTCAGAGACAATAATATATGTATGCATAATTTAATTTAACTAATTCCCAAAATACCGAAAGACCCGGTTGTTGTAAAATCAATACCGGTATTTATAAGTCCTTTATTTGGTCCGGTATTCCGGTATTTTCGGTATCCGGGATCCCGGTTTGCGACCCCTACTGCAGATGTGCATGGTGCAGTTCAATTCGAACAGCAACTTTGCTCAATGCTGTGGAAGCACATATTCCTTTCCACTACGCTAATACAGGGATTTTATTTATTTTAATATATATATACAATATCATTCTTAATATTTTGTATTTTTCTGACACTAACTAACCTAACTAACCAAAACTTCGGCTGAAGATACTAAACAATTCCACCCTGTGTTAAATTTAAGCGTATTTGAACATTATTTGTTAGGTCTGAAACATTAATATATTATTGTATCTGATTTATTTATTATTTTTTATTTTTATAATATACACCTGCCTCCGTCTCTCTGCACCACCTTAAGGTCGACTGGGAGAAAATACCCTGAGGCATTAAGTCCGCCTGTACTTTACTTGTGTACAAAGTGTAAAATAAAAAACAAAAAAAAAATCATTTCGAACAAAATAGGTAATTTACATCAAATTATAAGTGGCCATTTATTTATTACGTAAGACTATTTTCGCTAGTTTTTGACTCCCTCCCCCCTATTATAAGAAAAAATAAGAATAGGCCAACCCCCCCCCCCCTGTTTAATATTTATTAAGTAAGAATCTAAAGGAAAAACATATACACGTTTGGTTTTTTTTAATGTTTTTTTCAAAGGAACACATTTTAGAAATGTTTATTTGTACTTACAAAGGTTCTAATAACAGTTCACAAGCAGATCTTTCTCAGCAAATTCAAGCCAAGGCTGTTCAGATTATAACAGGATCAGATAGCAGTGTAAAAATTCCGGGTCGTAAATAAAAACACAAACTTTCACAGAACATACACTCTAACCATCGAGATGAACAAAAGTAAACTAAGGGATGCGCGAATAATTGCGGGTGCGCTGCGCATTCCATAATGTCCTGCCTTAGGACATGTGGCCACTACCTGCTGCATATTTTAATTCTAGAAATCTTAAATAATTCGTTTTTTCTCAGCCAAAATTCCCAATGGGTGGGAAAAAATGGGTATAACCGGGGTTTTTTTCAGTCCTGGGTTTTTCCCCGGGTGATTACCCATCTATATTTACTACTGCCTGTACCTGCCTAACTTTTTACTCAATATACAATATCTTACCCGTTATTATTTATATGAATAAAGTAATGTGCGAGTTAGATTATAGAAATCAGTCACGAGTTCAGACTTTAAAAAGGTCAGTGATGCCTACCTACCATCATAGATGGACAATCCACCCGGCTTTAAACCTGGTGCTTGGATAAAATTCGGATAAACATATGTGAACCCCAATTACGAACTGGGTGTATACGAGTATAAAATATAAATACCGCGTGTTAATCGGCTTTTTACCCAAGCACTAGGTTTAAATTTGACGGATTGCTAAAATTTAATTAAAATGCTATTGCTCATCTATACCTACCATATCTATATATATAAAAGAAAGTCGTGTTAGTTACACCACTTATAACTCAAGAACGGCTGAACCGATTTGGCTGAAAATTGGTAGGGAGGTACCTCAGAACCGGGAGAAGGACATAGGATACTTTTTATCCCGGGAAAATATAAACCGGGAATTTTATCCTGAAAAATCCTTTTCTGTGAGTTGTTGTGTTTTATGATGTCCTGGTACTTAATATATTTAAAATCTTCGATTCTTCTTTTTTTTTTTTATGGTATAGGGGGCAAACGAGCATACGGTTCACCTGATGGTAAGTGATCACCGCCGCCCATGAACATCTGCAATACCAGGGGGCACAGAGATGCGTTGCCGGCCTTTTAGGTGGGAATACGCTCTTTTATCTATCTATTTTATCTCGGGAAAATATAAACCGGGACTTTTCTCCCGAAAAATAGTTTTCTGTGATTTGTTGCGTTTTATGATGTCCTGGTACTTATATTTAAAATCATCTATCTAATATATAAGAGATTTTAAAATATATTAAGTACCAGGACCTCATAAAACACAATACTCACCTGTAGGTGGCGCTGTACTCGGATTCCAAGATTTTTTTTCCATTTTAGGGCAGAACAACATTTTTTGTGTGTCTTCAGGTGGATTCGAGAATGGTTTAGGTTAACAATTGGATTCGGTAGGTGGCTCTGTACTCGGGTTCTAGGATTTTATTTCTTTTTTAGGGCAGGACAACGTCTGTTGGGTCCGCTAAATAAATAAATAAATTGGTGGGGAGATAGCTTAGAACCAGGAGACGGACATAGGATACTTTTTATCGCGGGAAAATATAAACCGTGACTTTTGTGCGGATAAATCGTTTTCTGTGAGTATTGTGTTTTATGATGTCCTGGTACTTAATATCTGAAAATTGGTGGGAAGCTAGCTTAGAACCAGGAGACGGACATAGGATACTTTTTATCCCGGGAAATATAAATCGGGACTTTTATCCCGAAAAATCTTTTTCTGTGAGTATTGTGTTTTATGATGTCCTGGTACCTAATATCTGAAAATTGGTGGGGAGGTAGCTTGGAACCAGGAGACGGTCATAGGATACTTTTTATCCCGGGAAAATATAAACCGGGACTTTTAGCCTGAAAAATAGTTTTCTTTGAGTATTGTGTTTTATGATGTCCTGGTACGTAATTATATTTAAAAAAAATAAAGAATCATTAAAATACTCATTTTTTTATTTGTATTTATTTCCTAATAAAAAATTGAACTTAATAAAATCCAAAATCTGCTTATTTATTGCCTCTAAGGCGGAACAGGGTTCGCCGGGTCAGCTAGTTATATATATATGGAACTTACATTTTAGGTATTGTGATTAACAGAAACGTTGTAACTTAGTAATAACAACTACCTAATTGAATAGTTCAGCCCCCCGAGGCAATTCTTGTGCGCTGGGTCTTCACACCCAATGCACGCCCATGCGCGGGGTGAAGACCCAGCGCACAAGAATTGCCTCGGAGGGCGAACTATTCAATTTTTTTTTTTTTTATGTAGTATATCCTGAAGTCTACACCGGGGGAAACCTGCGAATGGGATACTGGAGTCCCCCGGCTTGACGACTGCAGGGGCCTGGGAAGGAAGTGGAAAAGGATGATGGAAGGAAAGGTGGGGAATGGAGAAAGGTTCTCAGGATGGGCGGAAAGGAAAAGGGTGCCAGGAAATGTTCGCGGGCCCTTTTAGGCCTCAATGTGTTATACAACCAAGATGTATACACACTGAACTGTGTGCCTCGGCCCGCGACCAATGTCCCCCCGCGCATGGGCGTGCATTGGGTGTGAAGACCCAGCGCACAAGAATTGCCTCGGGGGGCGGCTTTATAATATTAAGTATAGATATGCAACTATAATTATAATTGAATTATGGATATAATGAGAATAATACATACGTATAAAGAATATCTATAGGTGCACCTAAGAATAAGATTTTACTGAATCTATTATAATGACCATTGAAATGAGTCAGACGTGAACGTTAGATTTCATATTCTCAGAGGCCGGAGCATAGGTAGGTCTTCAATAAATTAAAAATGAAACAAAGAACACCATTTAATAATTTTATTTTTTACAGCATAATATGCTTAAAATTCCTTAGTTTTATATTAAAAAAACACAACAGCGTAACACAAAATCATGAATTAGATATCTCCCTATCTTTTGTTTTCATATTTTATATTACATACTGATTTCTTTCAGATAAGAACAATTATCGTAAGTATATCCAACAAACTCAAAATATTATATTTGGTCGTAAATGTCCACAACATTTGACAGTGTAATGAAAGTCTCCAGTTATATTTCTAATCATCGATATACATCATATTTTGTTGGCTATATCATAAAATTATTCTATTTAACGGAATACTTTATAACACGGTATTGGAAGTTTACTTAACAATTTGTTGATGTATTTTGGATTTATCATGAGTACTAACCAGAATTATCCAAAATTGTAAATATTTAGTTACAATTTTGGACTACCTCGGACTAGCGTAGTTGGAATACGGTACGACGGCAATGTTGATGAGGTCTCGGCTTCGATCCGCGGGTCGGGAAAAGTGATGTTGGATTTTACTATTCAGTAGAATCTGGAGTTTGGAATTTGTGCCCGATATGGCGATAGGCTCGCCCCCTATTACATCATGGAACGGAATACGCACGGCGAAAAGTGGGTGCACTAGTTGCGCCTATGCCTACCCCTTCGGGAATAAAAGGCTTGAGTGTGTGCGTGTGTGTGCAAATATTTATTTAAGCTTTAAGTCTAAGATCGTTGATAACTCTTTATTCAATATATTAAATAAAGAGTTAAATTGAAATGCGATCATGTAGGCATTGTGTTAAAAAGTCAATCATTAAATAAATGTCTATCCCACGTTATAAAGCTATGTATTTTTGATTACTTATTTACATTACGAGTTCTGGGAACGGTGGTTCAACAATTGATATGATTACTTACATCGAATAGTTGATTTCTATGTATGTACTTAATCATTTTATTTTCTTAAGATAAAATCAACATTAAATTTATTTTGTTCTTTTAAATAGATAATTCTAAATGAATAGTCAAGGAAACAAGCATATATTTTTATTAGCAACATTTATTTTTACAAATGTGAATTCTCAATCTTTTGCCAACATAATATTATTTTCTACAAGGAAATTTACAATTTAATTCGTATTCAATACTTAAAAATAAATTCAAGTTTTCGATACAGCTAGTATGAAATTTCCTCATAATAGAAACACGGACAAAAAATTAAGAAGTTATCAATAATCGATACACATCAATAATCGACTAAACTTAAACCATAATCGCCTTACTTACAAACTGTTTTAAATCATGTAATTTAATTCAAGGAAGTGATCTGAATAATTTTTAACACATTCATGAAATGTTTATAATATAAGTAAGGGGGATCCTACACATTTGTCACTGTAACAAGTGAACATGTATGACACAATACAATACAATGTTAATAGGTTGTCAGGTCACATTTAACATAAATTAAAAGGCAATAATGTGGCATCTAACCTTTGGTTAGCATTTGCTCTCTAAAGTGTCTGAATGGCACAAGAAGCGGAAATTTCATGATGTCACATCACTACCAAAGTTTATGCCAGCTTATACATTTACATGATATTCAAGACTACTTACAATCCGAAAAATTATGAGTCCGAACTACCCTCGACTCAAGCTTTTGCTTACGGCATGTCTACAGTCTACAGTCCAATGTAACCAATTAAAACACTTGAATTGCAAATAACCATACCGTACACATATTTACGCCGTAGGTATAGTGTACGAAAACTTGCAATCAAGCCTTATACACACAATCGTTAATTTTATTCAGTCCTGGAGACCACGGCGTTTCAGTTTGTTACGGATGTAAACTAAACAGAGCCCCACGTGGATCCACATGTCAGCCTAAGTCCTGAGGTAGTGTGGCGGAGGAGGAGGCGGCGGTGCGGGGCGGAGGCGGGGCCCGCGCTCCAGCTGCCGCCTCCACGACGCCATGGCCTCGCTCAGGGTCCATAGTTCCGACAACAGCGACAGGTCCAATTGACGGAGACTGGCCTGGAAAAAGGAGAGAGTGTGATTAGAATCATTTGTAAAAAAAATCTGCTTGAAATTATTACATTGTGGTTGGATGCGTACCCGGTATGCAAATTTTGCTTAAGAAGAATGGATTTGGGGGAAGCATAAGTGATACGTTGATCGCTGTGAATGTAGGTATTTTCAACGCGAACGTAAGTAGGGTACAAGTAATTGTTTAACTGAATCGCCACTTTAAATTTTCCAAAAGAAAGTACCAATACCTAAACAATTTTGGTAATTTGCTTAAAAGTAAAGGTGGATAAAAGTAGTGTCATAAAAGTAAATATTTGTAAGAAGGGGAGCTTTTATTCAATCGCTGCAGTATTGGATACTAAAGGGCGCCGTAAAAGCTGCCATATCGCGCAACTTTACGGCTCTTGAGAGATTCAATATTCAGCGCAGGTTTGAAATTGTACAGAGAAAGTGAAATTATCAACGTATCCTAGTTTTCAGTGCGCTCGCACACGCGATGTAACCGTGTCTTGATAGTGAATATATAAACATGTGGCCGACCTAATTCAGCAAAATTAAGTAAACTTTCGCTGAAATACGGGTTTTTTCGGAGTCGTGATCGTTTTACGAACAATATTGTTGAGCCGTTGTATGTTTTTATTCAAGAAACCTTGCAGTTAATTGTTTTAGCAACAAATCAAAATGTTTACGGACGCTTTCAAGACTATGCCGAAGTAGTGAATACGTATAAAAGAGCAGATAAATAAATCTTAATCAAACCAATCATTATAAAAGAATAATAGTAGATATTTCACTTTTTAAATAAACCAAATGGAACATATCAGTCAATGAAAGTAGTATCGAAATCGATTCAGTAGCGTGAACGATGGAACGAGAACAATAAACTATGATGGTTTATAACAATCCAGGTTAACATTTTGCAATAAATATGCATGAGACGTAAAACTGACTTCGAATATAAACATACATGTAATCTGTGTTTTAATAAATTGATACAATAGTGTTATAAGAGCTCTAAGTGGAATAGGGACGGACATTCAAATTGAGCAGTGATCGGCGACGGCGTGGAGGCGCGCCGCGCGACCTTCCGTCGGCACCGTCGATTGCGTTAGATCGGAATGCACCGCCATCACGACTCTATGTGGGACATGAGTTTGCAGATATAACCTCTGCAGGACTGCCAAATATATAAACACCCATACTGTATCCATACCGTGTGCCCATGAGTCACAAAATTGACATCTACGGAGCACAACGCGTGTGGCTGTAATATCATCGACAAAAAGATCATCTGCACGAATCACGATAGTATAAAAACATGGAATATAAAAAAATATTAGATAAAAAAAACAACTTCAGATCCAGCTTTCGTGGCAAAAAAAGAGATAGTAATTATAGTCGGGTTTTTCTTATTTTGTAGGATAGACTGAAAACCTTGGCAACTGACAGCCTTATACCATGCAATATTCGCTAAACTAGACAGTTCTAAAATCGATCTAGGCCGACAGGTAAGTAGGAGGGATCTAGTATAATACCTTGTTCGTGACAAGTGTTTACAAACTGGTTTGACTGGATTTAAGATATAGTTCGAGACATTTTTAGGAGATAAACATTTTCGTACTAGAAAATAGATGAATACTATTAGACTTAGACCTATCTATAAGGTGTATATTATATATAAGAAATATATATATAGCAGCTCTCTTTCCTTGGGTACTAAGTACGAATTCATTAAGAGTAGATTATATGTAATAACTATAGAATTATAATTTATTCCTTGAGAAAACATTAATACTGCTTCATAACTTTTCTGCAGACAAGAAACTACACTATCTGAAAAACTAGTACATTGTATCCTAATGTCTTTGTCTAAATATAACATTAAAAAGGTTTCAAGGTCTGTGATTGATCGAGTTCGGTGGTTGCGGTTAGGCAATATTTGACGCAGACTCTATCTACTTGCACCGGCGATTGTATGTACCTAATGGTAAAATAATTCAAGACATCGTAATTTCATTGGATGCCAGCGTTGTGCCATGAAAATATATGAATACTTCCAGAATCAGATATATCGTTTGAATGTAACGTGATGCACGTCAGTAAATTACAATTGATTGGAGTTGGTCACTGGGGCTGACATCTTTGCACGATACCTGAATTGCGCTGTGCTACGTCGTTGTGTTAAATAATTACTAACGTTAATCAACAAACGATTAACTGCATCGACGATAATGAATATCACGAGTGCATTAGTACATGCGACGCGACCAAGTGAAAATTAACATTATTCGCATATCCAAGGAGAATGTTTAGGAAAAGAGGGAAAGTGGCGGACAGACCGTCCACGCTTCGCTGCCGATGGTACATAATGTACCGTCTTGCTGCATCCGATTAGACAGCACTCATCACGCTTCAATTGATGTTGACTGTTGATCTAGAAATGCTATTGTATGAATTATTGACTTAGATACTTAGATGAAGACTCTTAGGATCTATTACTGGACATTTAATGTATTCATTTCTGGTTCAGCTATTGGTACAACCATCCCATTTTGAAAATATGTGTGCGGTAAAGCAGTGAATAGATACTTTAGCAGAAAAATTGCATAAAACCATTTATTTTAAATTAATCATTCGATGACAATACTTTGTAAACTGTTACCAACTTTGTATCGTACAAATTATAGATAAACATATGTATAAAAAGTTTATCATAATAGTTGTTCTTGTAGTGACATTGAATTTGCTATTATGAGAGTTTTCTTGTGAACATACGCGTAATCTTTGTAATATATTTACTCCAACGCGACGTCTCATCGCTTCGGCCAATGCCAAGGTTTAGCTGAGCTCACTCATATCTTTTACTCATTTTAAACACGTTCCAAATATTCCCAGTTCAAGTAAAATAAGAGTTTAGTGCGTTTTAATAAAGACATAGCATGAAGTTCCATGTCTCGTAATCAATATTATAGATAAGATCTAAAACAATAAAAATCAGTGTCATTAACATCACACTGCTAACAGGCTGAAACGTTTTGATTACTTCTGTAAACGACACAAGCGGTCGCAGCCAATTCCGTCCACTTTACATTGAAGATGCGAGTGGCTGACGAGGGCACAATGGAAGATAATTTAGGAGAAATAAAATAACGCGGAACACACGCATTTATTGGCGCTATAGCATACATATACCAAGTCATTTTTATCAACTCTTATGATTGCTTTGTCTACGTTGGATGAATATCGCGTTTGTTGAAATATCCAGTGGGCTTAGAATGTGGCAACAAACAGACACGACTCCGTTTCGTTTTATTGGGATTGGTTGAGAGACTAACACGTGACGTACCTACTGGTCTCCCGATCAATCACAAACATTAAAATTAAACGACATCGTCTTACAAGTTGCGTTTTTTTGCCACATTCTAAGCCCTCTGCAATCTTTGAGAGTTCTGTAACAAGAAAATTTCGAGTGCATTATGAGATGTTAAAACGTAATTGTATTGTAATGAGTAGATCTGGCATAGCATAAAAAATGTTATATGAGTGGCATTACTTAAAATAGGTAAAGAAAACTAAATAGTAAACCAATCCTTCTTATGACGCGTTTACCATGCCATACCATACCAGCCTTCTATTATATAATGCCCACTGCTGAGCACGGGCCTCCTCAACAACTGAGAAAGTTTAGGCCTTTCCACCACGCTGGGCTAGTGCGGGTTGGCAGATTTCACATACCTTCGAAATTCTTATAGAGAACTTTTTAGGTATGTAGGTTTCCTAGTGATGGTTTCCTTAACCGTTAAAGCAAGCGATAATTCACAAAAGATACACACAACACTTTAGAAAAGTCAGAGGTGCGTGCCCTTGGGTTTTAAACCTGCGGACATTCGTCTCGGCAGTCCGTTCCACTCTCAACTAGGCTATCGCCGCTTACCTTGAATCGTTGTATTATTAAGTATTTCTTAAATTTCTACCAATTCCTAAGCAACCCGTCTGAAATAGATATGATCAAATCCCAATTACGAAATTAAACACAGTTTTATCATGACATCACGATGAAAAATGATCGTAAACAGTTTCCAAATCTATGCCAAATGGTTTCCACGAATTAAAATAAACTGCATCGAGGCCGTGTAGACGTTACGACGCGGGGACGCGATGGAAATCAGATTTAATAAACAATGAAATCAGCGAGACATAAATGCAATCAGGCCGCTTCATGGTAGAAAATCTTCTTATAGATGGTAAGACTTACGTCATTTCATTTTAATCTATTTAATTCCGCTGCTGCGTCTCAGGCTTTGTTTGTAATTTCCTTCTAATTTTTGTCAACGTTTTTCGTCACATACAATAGTTTAGAATACTTTAGAACATTTTGCAACAATGCAGCAGTGTTTGATTACATTTAACTTCGTTTTGGAACTAACAATAATTTCAATAATTATCAACTTTCTAGTAGTACAAATCAATGGGTCATAAAAATGGAATGGCTAACATTTCTTATAAACTTTAATTTTTAGCGACGTAACTTTTTATGTATCATTTTATTACTTGGATCACGTTAAGTTGGGAGTGGCTATAAAATTCCACTGAGCGAACTCCTACACTGTGCACTTTCCTATTTCCTCCGTGCCTGGTCATCGTAAAGAGGGCGTCCATTTTACTAAATCTAATACATGCCGTCATAAAAGCCCTTTTCTAATGGACTCGGCGAGTTGGGTAGGCGTGAAGGCAGTTAATTGGATTGTCCACACCCCGAACTAGGCCGCTGTTTGACTTCAGGAAGGGCTGTAAAACGTTCAGGGTAATTAGAGGATTCCTATTAGTTTAATATTGAGGGTGCTTTATTTGATGCTTTCACACTAATTGAAACAAATGAACAAAACAGCTTGTTGTAAGAATCAAAACACAAATGTTCTTAAGGCTGCTATTCCCAAAAAATGCCGAAAACGAGCGCAATTGAAACCACTTTTTGACAATATTTATAGAGCAAACTCTTTAAAAAAAAAACGTCTGTATCTTTAGGTTATGAGAAGTGATTTTATTTTTTTATTTTTTTTCTCTCAATCTTAGATTGTGTGAAAAAAAATAGCAAACCTCCTCTTACTTTGACGGTTAAAACCATGTTAATCCTTCAATTTATAAAAAAACAGCACAAAAATTTATTTACTTATCAATAATATTATTTTCAATGACACTATTTTGTTACTTTACTAAAATATGTTATATTTCGTTTATAATAAATAAAAAATTAATATTACTAAGAACTCAATCAATGGCATCCCCGCGTTCGCCCAAAAAGTCAGTGCGGGGCGAGCCGTGTTGCTAGATGGACCTATGTCGCTTTGCGTTAGCTCGGCACATCAATTTATTTTTGTAAGTATTACAGCGCGAATATTTAAATTTTGGCAGCTTTAGTGTATAATAGTATTGTGATAGTGTGAGTTAGTGAGTCTTAATAACTTATGTACATATAGGTAGTAGGTACTTGGTTAGTATATAATAATTATTATTATATATAAGTGGTATTAAAAAAAATGACAATTAGTGTTAGTCGAAATGGGGAGTAGACAGAGGCGACAGAAAAGTGGTCTCAAAAAATATTCAAACGTAGAGGCAACAATATAAGCAAGTAAGCACTATATTTTATATTTTGTAAGATTACCTATTTATAGATAGATCATTGGTCAAACGCAGTTTTATACGCTATAAAAAAAATGAAAACATACAGCAGTTCCTCACATAGTTACTTCTAAAGTCATAAGCTGATGAACTGCTCAATTACATTTTTATATCTAGCGCTACTTTGTACGCACTGGTGTCACAGAGTAGATAATTGTCACAGAGTCGAACTACGCAAAAGTGTGTAGGTACCGAACATAGCCTTTGTTTTTGGGCATTTTTATGTATATTTGTTCGTATGTTTTATAATATTTTTTATCAATTATAGATCAAGTAATCAATCATTCAAATAATTTAAATAAAGAGGAAAATTATATAAATGTTAATAGATAAATAGACTACGACAAAGGTGCTTTAAATGTAAGTTTTCTCCTCTTCGGCAAAATCACATCGTCATACTTAAAAATAATATTGCCACAAGAATTTCTTTAAATAAATCATAATTGGTATTTTCAAATACAGGGCCAGCTGCACATTACAGAAAAAAAAAAAATGTCTATTTGGACTATGGTTGAGTGAAAGAACACCTATGAAAATAGAAATAATTGAAAAAGTCGACAGCTTTTGGAAAATCTGATGGAAAACAAACTAACTCGATTTTATATGGATTGTATACGAGGCACCCGAGAAAAATGGATATTAGAAATCCGTCGTACATAGTAATGACTATGGAAGATAAAGCCAAAAAGGAATATTAAAAAAAAAGAAAATATAATAAAGAATAAGAAGAGAATAAAAGCAATGAGAACAATAAACTTGACGTAAAGAGAGAAATAGAGAAAAAAAGGAAAGTGAAAAAATAATAACAAGCGATGAAAATGTTCAAACGTCCAAAGGAAGAAAAATATTGTTTTAAAAAAAGTTAAATTCTGGTGAATTTTAATATGTCTAAATACATTTTTTTTATAGCTTAGAACGACGAGACGAGCATGCCGTTCGCCTGATGGTAAGCGATACGACTACCCATTCAAGTCTCATTATGTCCAGTAGTTATACTGGCTACAATGTCCTTCAAACCGAAACACAACAGTGCATGCACACTCTTGCTTGGCGGTAGAAATAGACATTGCGGTGGTACCCACCCAGACGGCCTCTTACATAATGAGAGACCTACCACCAGTACTTAGTATTTATAATTCTTATTATTATTTTTTGTATCACTAGGTACTGAATCTCGGCTCATAGGCCGGGTTGCTGGATGCGGATGGGCCTAAGCCAAGTCTGCAGCAAGATTTAGGAGATAAAGTATTGTGAAGGAAAAGGAGACTTAGTCATGGTCTATTTGAAGGAATTTTCTTACAATGCGGCAAGTGTTGAGGAAGACTGCTTTTTGAAGGCTGATGTAAGTGAATTTTGGGAGGTGGAGTGTCTGTAGAGAGTTTTGGAGCTGTGTAGGGATCACGCCTGTGGTTGATAAAACTATTGGAACTATTAATGCTTTTTTAAGACGCCACATTCGTATAACTTCGTCTTTGAGTTCTACGTATTTAGAAAGTTTTTCAGCTATTGTGGACTATGTCTATAACGTAAGCTGTTTTTTGTGTTTTGACAATTAATATTATATCTGGTCTATTGTAATGTATAGTTCTATCTGTGAGTATGGCTCTATTATTATTAATATTATTAATTTTACTGGTGGTAAGTCTCTCATGTGTAAGATTCCGTCTGTGTGCGTACCACCGCGGTGTAGTGTGCATGCACTGTTGTGTTTATGTTTGAAGGACATTGTAGCCAGTGTGACTACTGGACTTAATGAGATTTAACATCTTATGTCTCAGGATGACGATCGCAGTGGAATGCCACACAGTACTTTGTAACTCAAAGTGCTGGATGGTGTTGTTACTGTTTATGGGTGGTTGTGTCGCTTACCGTCAGGCAAACGGCATGCTCGTCTCTTCATTTAATGCAATAAAAAGAAAAAAAAAGAATAATTAAATAACTTAGCTTGAATAAAACTGCGTAAAACTTGTACCTTTATTAATTTTATATCTATACACAAAACCACTGCTGCTGCTGTCCCTTTTCGTATTTTGTTCTTTGAATAAGTAGGTATCATATCGTAACAAAATAGTGAATCGTAGATAAGCATAAAATATTTTAGATTTATCTCATAATAATTAAACTTTAAAATATATGTGCATGAACTACTAATTAAATTTAAAAAACTGCAAAATCGCGGGTACAGCTGCGGGACGCAGCTAGTAAACATAAAAGATAATTGATTATAATACTTTTACTACTCTGTAAATTTTCTACTCAGTGTCACTAGCGTAAGCGGCCCGTGAATGACACGCGGTCGGCCGCACATTGCGATCTTTTGGTGCGGGGGCGCGGTGAAGCGCGGGAAGAGATTGCTAGCTCCGCCCGATTCCTCAAGGCCATTGGCTTGATGTCAAGCCTTAAGTAGAACACACTGAGTTCTTTAGTAAAACAATCTAAGTAATAAAAAAATCATAAAACTATTTTGCGGATTTTATCACGGTTTTTAAATTTATATTTTCTTCTGACGTTTCTGATATAAATAAAAAAACCACGATAAAATCCGCAAAATAGTTTTATTTCAAAGTCTATCATTCGCGTAAATATAAGAAATCATTATAAAAAGTCATATTTACCATTGGACCATACCATACCATACAAGCCCTGTATTATATTATACTGCCCACTGCTGAGCACGGGCCTCCTCTACTACTGAGAGGGTTAAGGCCTTAGTCCACCACGCTGGCCCAGTGCGGGTTGGCATTTAGCACCATTGGACCAATTAGGTGGAAACAGTCAAAACCCAAAAAAATATGGAAGGATCGTTAAACAACCATGGGCATCGAAACTGGTAGCAAAGCTTTAATTTAAAGCTGAGGTTAGAAAAAAATGCGCTTACGTCTCAAACTCAAAATTTTCTTTATTCAAATAGTGTTTCTCAAGCTCTTTTGAATCGTCATGAATCTACCACCGCTTCGGAACGTGTTATCGCTGTGAAGAAGAAGCGGCGCAAAAAACTCCCTCAGCAACACGATCTGTCAAATCTGTCCTTCCACTGCTCTGTCCTTCCACGTACGCGTAAAAGTTAATTACATAGCACACATAGCCCTTTCATCAAAGTAAAAAAGCATGTAATAGCGATCCGTTAAGTAGTGCGTACTGCGTAGGCACCGTTCGATCCGCGCGCCGTTCTGGGTTCTCGGAACGAAAGCAAACTTCGTATCAACAAGCACGTCAGTTATTGTAACAACTAGTTCAAAGGAAAGCCCTATTAGTGCATCAGCGTCCGGTCCATTGTGTACCGATACTTCTATACTTAGACAGAGTTTATTGATGTTTGTTTAAACAAAAGATTTATCGAAATCAGGTGATGACAGCTGTTTTTTGCCTCTGTTTGTCTGATTTACCAGTTTAATAAAAAAAATAATTGGTTACTAATTCCTAAACAGGTAGGTTTAATAAACCAGTTTTAGATAGATACGATATTGTATCTGGAAATTGATTCAGTTTTATCTATGTGAGTTTGAAACACGAAATACAGCATAAAACAACATCACACTGTTGCCTATTCTTTAAATAAGTACAGATGTCTGTACGAAATCGGCAATTCTGAAAAATAAACACAAAAAACCTTCGAGGCTTTTTGGCAAACAGCTTTACGTAGCTACCCTAACCGCTATGTTCAGTGTAAATGTGCGTTAGCCAGCTTTGTGGTCGAAATAGGCCCTCTTATCTTCAATCAGGGTTAAATCGTTTGGAAAAAAGAGTGCACGTCAAAACATGTTCGTACATTTACGTCATGTTATATTTAGGTGAAGGTCTTTTTGCAACAGTTTTAAATTCCTTAGCGGATTGATTCATCGTGAAATAATTCTAAAGTGTTAGTTTTCTATCAATGATAATAAGTGGTTTACTTTACTAAAATTATGACGAAAAAAATTGGGTTTCTTTGTAAGTGTTGGCTATACATAATTAAAAATGTAATCATTAGATAATGTTATTTTTAAACGTACTTTTGGATTACTAATTCATCAAAATAATTAGAATTTTCCAAAGAAGCCCACTGCTGGATATCAATTAGACAGTACTTTTAAACTTCAGTAAGCCTAAGCGCCACGCCCCAGGCCAGCGTGGTGGACTCAGGCCTAACCCCTCTCAGTTGTAGAGGAGGCCCGTGCTCAGCAGTGGGCAGTGTATAATATAGGGCTGGTATAGTATGGTATGGTAAGCCTAAGCGCTACTTTGCTAGTGTTTCAAAGGAATCCGTTACCGGTTGTAATTTCATACTGCGTTGCGCTCTCCAATCACTTAAACCTAACTGCTAGTACGATCAGGCTTGACGAGGGTGAAAGTGATTAATATTTTCTAGAGAGATTGTCTTCTTTGCTTTTCTGATTTTATTTAGTTTTAGGAGCTCCGTTAGACAAAGTTTCTATACGTTTTGTATTATTGTATAAATTGCAGTTATGTGGCTGCATCGTAATTTCCATAATCTTGGAACCAATAGTACCTAATTGTTTTCAGAAAACCTTTCACTTATGATATTAGCTGAACGATGAATCTAACCAATATTGTTGAAAGTTTAGTCTCTGTGTCCACATTCATTATATTTTTTACCGTTCCCAATCGATACTTCCCTCTGAGGTGTTATCTCATTGTAGGTGGTTTTAAATATTTGGACAGTTATTTCTTAACAGTAACCTCGTCGCCATTTCTCGTAGGGCCGGCGCCGGCGCCGCAGCATCACCCACGTGTCTAGTTCCATTATAATTCAATACGTCGCATATCTGATTTCTTGGCGTGATAATGGTCGGCATAACCGGAAGAAAGCTCGTTACATTAATTCTATCACCGTGTTTGTGTGTGCTGTGCGAGAACTCCATTTTGTTTACTATTGTAAATCATAACATTGTCTGTATTAATATATGTGCATAATATTCCTGTTTGCCTACATAAATTCCACTCGAGGCATCTGTTTATAATGATAATTTTTTGGTGGAATTGAAAAATGATGTCAACATTGCAGCTGTTAGAAGCAAATATTCGAATGGTCTGACGATGATTGTGACCAACTGAATTTAAATTACGTTGACCACTTGAAAAGATACTGGAGCTTTAAACACATTTCGTGTAAAAAAATATTCTACCCTCCTCCAATGTATCAAGTAGTACAATATCTTTAAGTCGTGTATCATAGGGCTTTTATATATCAATGATTATAAGTCATTAAATGACTAGAAGGTCATATCATAATAAAATAACATTTAAGTCATCCATTATAATAACAAGTTACCTTGTACTTGGTCGGAATTCGAAATATGTGTGATGCTCCTTTGAGTGTCAAGACTTGGGGAGTCCGATATGTCTTTGTACCATGAATATTTGAGTGTAGACAACTGAAGTATGTGAGTGAAGCTTTCACCGTCGCAAATTCTCTTCACTGCTTGAAATTTTGAAATACGTTCAAGATTTTATGAGAATAGATATTATACTATTCATTTTCAACAATCTAAAAACGGAGTTATTTCAACCAAGTATATTAATAATCTCTCCACATCCCGTAACAAGATTTTCTCACGTTTGAACCAGCGACACCCGGACGCAACTAAAACGTTCATAACTTTACAACCTGAATAAGTATCCGACATATCGACAGAGTTTTTTCTTTGCGCATATCAGGGCCACACCATAATACCACTAGCAACACCACGAATGGCAATGCCGGTCCACAAGCGGTACAGTTAGCGCGTGTAAGGGCCCAACACGCCAATAACTCGAGTTATTCCTTACAGTTATAAGAAGGCGTTTGAAAAACTTTCGGGACCAGTCCACCCACGTACTGACGAAGCGTGTACCACGCTTGAACAGGGTCTTTCGACAAGTTCTCTTACACAATTCTGATTAAATTACCGTATAAGATCTGCGGTTACTACACTCATTACTGTAGTGCGGTTTTGCCTTCGACTCTTATTTGGTAAAGAAGTTAATTTTCGTACGGTAAGCTGTCAGGCTCACGCTTGAAGAGAGTTTGCATAAATAATAGTAGCAATTTTTTTTACAAATTTGATAATATAATTTATAATCTTTCAAGAACTAAATAAAGAATGAATTTAAAAAATATGAGGTTATATTTTCATGTACTTGATACACGGTTGAGATGGATTTAAAAATTGTGGGTTTAATCATAAACAATAAATATAATGACACAATAATTTAAGTAAATCTTCATAAATAACCTCTCTGTGTAAATAACAGTAAACATTAGGTAATAGTAATTAGTAACTCGTACATAAAACCCACATAATTTATATTTGATCGCGGACAAGATATTAATGCGGCGTTAACAATATCATTGAATATTAATGACTACTCCAACCATTTCAATAATTAAATTAACCTATATATTTATCATTTGCAAAATTTCGTTAGCTATTTGTATACCAATAAGTAGGTGATTAATTTCAGTTCATTCCACTTATTTTTTCTTAACATCCGCGAAGTATACTTAACTTGCTCATCACTTAAAAACTTTTTGTTTAAAAGGTATATTTTATAATTCGCAATATTAATATTATCCAAGCTTTCAATTCCTATTTGGCTCGTCCCCAGAAGATTGTTTTTTTTTACTTCAACACTTCTGATGAACATTTTACCAGCAATACTTTCTTTTACTTGTTACTTGTACTGCAATGCCAAAACAAACTCTCAAGTGGGTCGCTGAGATTGAAATCGCTATCACTTCGACGAGGCAGTGAAAGGGGTTACCAAAACCGTGTCCCGTTAACAAACGCATAAATCTGTTGATCATCAAAAATCAATTTAAATTCCTGTTTTAAGAGTAATAAATTGCGGGCGCACTTGGTGTAATAGACTTCGCGAAGTTGCTCTCCTCAATAAAGCCGGGCTACTGCCAAGCTCAGATTTCAACACGTGCACAAGCATAATACGAAAAAAAAATGCTGCTGACAATCCTGTTACCGAAACATTTTGCATTAAAAAAATGAACCGTCTGCTCCTCACAGAATCGAGGGACACTAAAATGATACTTCAAAGTGGTTGAAAAACAAAGTTATACTTAGTCGCGGACTAAGTGGTTTGGCTTTTAAGAAAATAAACACTTTTCGAAATTAGTTGCATTTTGCTTTTAATCTTGCCCTTTGCTATCTTCAAAGACGCGCGACGGGATATTCATGGTCTTGAACGGTTAAAATAAACGTCTCCATAAATGTTATAAAATACAGCTTCATTTTAATTTGTAACGATGTGTTAAGACAGTTACAGATGCATATTGATGTTGTTAAAAGTATCATAAATTAAAAAGTAAAACTATTTCTATGCAAATTATCGAATTTGTGTTGCTTAAACCTGCATTGACTACCAAGATTTTAGTTTTAAATTAATTAACTGTTTCTTTAAATCAATATTAATTACACCAGTTATATACAATCCGTAATTAGTAGAACAATATTTAGGTATCGAAATATAATTGGTAATGTAAAATTATCTAAAACATCGTATAATAATTTTAAATGTGACCCAATCGAAAAACGGTTTGGGCTTAACTAGAGTCTGGCTACAGAAAGTTGATACTGAACTTATTTGCAAACTTTTCACATGGCAATACTTTAAGTGTTCCAACGTTCAGAATTTTCCCTTGATGTCACAGTATTTTTAAAGGTTAAAATAAATAAAATGTTATAATAATGAAATATAAACATGAACCTGATTATATAATAACCATTATTGTATTTATCAACTAGGCGTACACAAACTCAACGTAGCTATGAGTTTGTGTACGACATGCAATTTATTGTTTTTTTAAACAATAAAGCAAGAAAACTTTATATCTATATAGAACTATATATTAATACAATTGCTCATTCTAGTAAACAAAAAATGTTTCGAGAATATAATAAATAATAAAATAAAATTCCGGGACTTTTCCCAAAAACGGGGAACCAAAATCGATCAATGGCATCACTAAAATCTAATGTTTACAAGATGGCGCCTTGACGTTGTTGTGTTGAGATTGAGTTAAGTTGTATTTGTTTGGATTTCTGAGTGTTAAAATGAACAAAACTATTAAGAGTGGAGTACGAGAATTATTGTTTCGAATGATGTGTAAATTTAAAGACCAACAAGAGAAAAAAGCTTCTGAATTCCGGCAGAAACAGGATTGTTTACATATTGTCGTAAATTTCTTAGGTTAGTATGCCTCAAATGTTTTGATACTTTGATTCTGATTTTGTGTGTCTTTTCATACTGTTTGTTGTCTTTTGTTTAATTTTCACATGATTAACATGATTTATGACATGATAAAGCATAGCGTCCCTACCCATTGTTTACAAAGTTCTGAGAATTAGTTTTGGTTGTATTATAATTTACATATGTTTCTTTTCAGAAAATCTCGATAATGTAGCGGGGGTTAGTGAAGTATTGGAAACAATTAAAAGACTAACTGATTTAGAAGAAAAAGATACGATTAAAACTCAGAACGAGTACATGGAAGAAATATCTTCACTAACTGGTAAGGTTTTATTTAGTAGGTACTTGTTATATAATGGCTTTAATTATCTATCTCAGTCATTCTTGTGCACAGCTAGTCATTTCTTCATGTTAAAAACAAAATTCACTCAGAATGTTACTTTTGTAGTCATAAATGGAAGACAACAAGATACATGTTATGTTTGCTGCATACGAAAATGTTTAGTGACTGATATAACCATGAAATAAATTTATTTATTAATCATAATTATTTATCATACACATTTGATTGTATTTTTACAGGAACCAGTATTGCAACATTAAAAAGAATTAAAAAGGAAGGTGTGGTGAATGAAGGTGTCTGGAGAACTCCAGGTAAAAAAAGACCACACCAACAGAAATTGTCAAACTTAGATAGCTTTGACATTGATGCCATTAGAAATAAAATTAATGAATTCTATATTGTGAGAAAACAAGTTCCTACACTAAGAACTTAGTTACCAGCTTTAAAAGACAGCATTGAGTTTAGTGGATGTCGTGAGACTCTTCGCCGTATACTATTAGCCAATGGATTTGAATTTAAAAAAAACAACAATGAACGGTCAATCTTAAATGAAAGATATGATATTTCGGCATGGCGACATCACTTCTTGCGAACAATAGCTCTGAAGCGTACAGAGGGAAAGCAGATTGTTTACCTGGACGAGACTTATATTCACAAATCATATAAACCAAAAAAATCTTGGCAAGGCCCATCCACAAGTGGTGTTATTGAAAATATTGCAATGGGAAAGCGTTATATAATTGTCCATGCTGGGTCAGAGAAAGGCTCTGTTCCAAACTCTTTATTAGTTTTTAGTACAAAATCTAAAATGGCCGATTACCACCATGACATGAATGCTACTAACTTCAATAAATGGTTACAAGAAAAGCTTCTGCCCAATTTAAATGAACCAAGTGTAATAGTTATGGATAATGCATCATACCATTCTGTCATCGTAAATAAAGTACCTACCACACAAAATCGCAAGTCTGAAATAATATACTGGCTTACTTTGAATGATATTTCATTTGAAAACTACCACACAAAGGCAGAGCTTCTATGTTTAGTGAAAAAAAAACACTCCAGAGCCAATCTATGAAGCTGATGAACTTTTGAGGCAGAATGGTCATGAAGTATTAAGACTTCCCCCCTATCATTGTGACTTAAATGCGATAGAATTAATATGGAGTTTGGCAAAACGCAAAGTGGCAAGCAGAAATGTAAATCTGACTTCCGAAGAATTTGAGAAAATCATAAGAGACGCCTTTGAAAGCACAACAGCAGATGATTGGAAGAAAATGACTGACCATGTCTTACATGTTGAAAACAAATACAAAGAAAGAGATAGGATTACCGAAAATAGTTTGGAAAGATTTATAATTAATGTTAGAAATGACAATGACACAAGTGGCTCTGACGAATCTCTTGAAGCAGAATTTTTAGATTCTGATTTTGATTATAATGAATGAATTAATAAATGATAATTTTAATATATCTTTTTTCTTGTAGATACAGATTGCTCTTAAAATCACATTTTATAAATATTACTAGAATGTTTTACACTACCCTGCCTAACGAGGGTAATGTTTGTTATATACATGCTTTATATTAGCTTCACTTGTATGTTTGTAACCGACTTTAAAGGGTCAGATTTTATTCAAACTTTGTAGATTTGTCGAGGACCGATGACAATACACTAATGTGATAAGATTATGCCATAATTCAATTTGCAAAATGAGATTTTTGTTAATTTATATACTACTAGCATTTGCCCGCGGCTCCACTTGCGTGAAAAAGTTTAAAACCATACTAAAAAGTAGTAAATAATAGTTAAAAAAAAACACGCTTTATAAAGAAAAGCAAACTAAAAAATAGAAAATAAATATGGATTGAGAATAGTGTATTTTTTTTTAATAAATATAAGTTAATAATAGTGTAAATAAGAAAAAAATGTTTTATTGTAAAAAAAAGCGTGGGGTGCAAGGTGTCAATAGTTATAAACATTTCATTGACAAATGTGAGAAGAAGGATTATCATTTCGACAATATCTTTTTTTACAGTAACACATTTTTTTCTTATTTACACTATTCTTAATTTATATTTATTAAAAAAAATTAAACTATTCTCAATCCAAATTTATTAAAATTTATTTTCTATTTTTTAGTTTGCTTTTCTATATAAAGCGTGTTTTTTAGTTTTTAAACTATTATTTATTTTTATATATGTTCCTGTGTCACACCTTGCAGTCTAAACGTAGTATCCACTAAACCGACCTATAAAGAACTATTTCCTAGTAGCTTAAAAAATCTTCCTACGTACCATATATTTTTACATAAATTAATTTAAATATAAAAATATCAAAGTATCAAATTAGGTTGTTCCAAATGTTCTTTTAATAATGGGGTTGCCCTACTGGTATTTTTTAAATTTGCCGCGCTTTTTCAGTATCAACTTTCAGTAGCCAGACTATAGTACCTATTTATGTATTTATGTTTGTTATAGCAACAAGAATGTAGTAACATGTAATGACAGTTTTCCTGTGAAGTAAAGCTGATCAATACTGTTCATAAAGTTCGTTATATTCTGGGAGAAATAGGTACTGCATTACTTGATTAAAGCTTGTAATAGTTCTCTTTAAATTGTAATATTCATTCATAGACATTCTTTACTTTCTTCCACCGGGAGGTAAACGTGCTCATTTAGCATCGCAATTCTAAGAGCTCAGGTTTATACTCTCGTACACGGCACTACGCGCCCAGAAATTGGCAAAAAAGAAGTGAAACATAGCAAAAAACGCGAAGATTCATTTTAAGGCACACACGGCTCGAGACGATTACCCGGCAACCGCGCGTGCCGGCTCAATTAACGATCCGTCTGCAGCTGCACATCCCGATTTTTTGTCGCCATCATGGCCGAAAGCTTAACCGTTTTGACGATTTCGAGTGATCCTACTGGAACAATAGAAGACGGGACACGTGCTTGGTTTCATTCAGTTGTTTTCTTTTTCAACGCTTTGCAAGTTTACCTATTCATATTGACGTTTATTTGGCGTGTACATGTATTGATACTTGTCTAAAGTGAGTAAAGTCTCTAAATTATGGATAAGTATTATGTTCTAAAATTGCGAAGGCAAATAAAGGAACGTGTGCTGTTTTGCTTTCCTCTTTATAAAAAATCTCGTCTGGATATTTAACGCGGTAGACATGGTGAAAAGTCGTCGCAGTGACTCATCCTCGGGAATTGCATTCTATGTCCAACCACTGAACTTTCAACCCATTTGTTGTGGGTCTGAATTTCGCTTTAGCTTCCTTTCAACTGTGTTCATTTTTGTACTAATCATTTGTAGACCAATCATTTTAAAACTTACAAACAACGATATGTCGCCAAGTTAAAATGTTTAATAATTATTTTGCTGAATATATTTAGCTTAGTTTTCCAACCGACTTAATTATTGCAGCTGGGCGGATAAGATCATTCAATATACCTCTTATATCTTATTTGTTGAAGGTAGTAAGTATGTCGGACAGGTGCAGATTGTGAAGAGAGCGTCAAACTACCTGAGAACTCGGCACCTTTAATACTAACTACAAAGCAAGGACACCAGCCCTGCCCACATCGGGGCAGGTTTGCACGGTGTTTAGTATTATGTCTAGATCAGATACCCAAACAACAATTTTGATATTACATTCAGTTTTCGTAATAGTTAATAACCATTTAGGGTTTAGCATTTGTATTGAATGTTAGCGATTCTGCTGTTTTCGATACAATAACTGAACTTGTTTATCCTTAGTTAATTGGTGTATTTTATTCTACAAACATAACAAGCGATTTCACAAAAAAATCTATCCGCCTATAAAATGCGTAAGTAGATGTACGCTAACTGGTCCCAAAACATCATACCCGTGTATTAGGTCTATCACTATCCTGGAGCATCCAAATCATTAATCACTTGTCTAACTGAAGTGGTAATGGGCCAAATAAACAATGATACCAATCAATAGCATGTCAAGAGCGTAACAAATGATGGGTCTCATCGTGTGGAGACGATATTGAGACGTGAATTAACATCAAACCATGGTATCACTATGTTACTTATACGACCACAAGAATCCGTGTTATATGTTTCTTAGACCGAAGCTGTAACGTCAATAGAATTAAAACGGTTATTAAAAATAATGTTAATGTCTGTATAAAATTGTACACGAATTTACTGCACTGGTCGTACAGCTAAAAGGTAAAACACTGTGTCGTAATTTATGCGGTAATTTTTACTCTAGCTTGTTATCTAATAATGTGCAACATATGCACTCAGATTGATAGATGATTACTTAGAATGTAAGCTTACTTCACGACTACAATATGTAAAGGTTACCAATGAAAGGAATTACATGTTAACCCAAATAAAGAAAAAAATAAGATAATTTTCCTAGATCTTACACACGGTAGAAATTAAATACTTGCTCGCAATTATTGGTGCTTTATGAAACGATGTAATTGTTTTGTATATATAATTGGGAATGTACCGTTTTGTTAATTTGAATTTCACCGTGAATATTTGTTTTAAGGTTTTTGTCTTTATTTGACATACAATTTCGGAGAAAAAATTGTAGGCATAAATTTAATATTTTTGTTACATATTGAAATTGAAGATTCGATTTGTGTAGGACTCGATGTAAACAAAGAAAAACACCTTATACCCAGGAGTGAACTATTTTATAACTCTAGTTTGTTCTAATAATTCTAAGAATTAAAACAAATCCCACCGATCTCACAAAACACCAAATATAGGTACTAGTCTTAGAAGGACAATAGAGAGGAAAAATAGCCACGTTTTCATAAATTATACATAATTACTGCGTATGTAATGCAAATGGATTATAAGTGCGGAGCGAGCGACAGGTCCGCATAGCGAACGTTTATATACAACACAATAGTGGTTGGACCAGTCAGGTGCCGTTCCTAGTAGACAGTCGCTCGAAGGTCAGCGGCGTCAGCGATCGGTGCACAGATCACCAATTACACAGATGCGATATATTTTCTGTGGGCATCAGCAAAACGACGTATAAACCGCATCGCCGCAGTGCTACTGTATGCACTCCAATGTGTTACGTAAGGCAGTTCCAGAATAATAGGGGTTAAACCCTAGACTACATCAATTATTCGTAAATATTTTTTATTTCTGTCAAATGGAATGTGGTATCTCGGTAAATAAGATAATCAATGATACTAAAGTGCTATATAAAAAATGCCTTCTTTAATAAATAAATGCTTTTAAAGGTCTTCCGTACGTCGGTATTTCTGTAGAAATATTAAGCGAGAAAGACCTTAAGGTCGTTGGGTATAATACAATGCTGTATAAACATATACCACTACAAGTAAACTATGTAGGACTACTACAATACACAAACGTGTTGGAAGCATTAGTAGTGCATGAAGACAATAATTTGCAAAACCTGACAACCGTCAGTGACAATGTATTGGTATTTCTAGGCAATGTTTACTTGTGCTTATTCGGTAACGAAACAAAGTATAGTAATTAGTTATATACAGTACAATCTGTTAATTATAGACGATGTGTATGATATCGTAAGAGAGACGAATGAGAATCAAAAAGATTAGAGTAAACATGTGTTGTGCCAAACACCATACAAATCTCCCGTTTTATGACGGATAAACTCGAAAGAGATAATTCTTCACATCAAACGAGTATGCCTTCAGTCATTTCTAAAGCAAGACGAAGGCCATAGCGTAAATAAAACTATAACCGGCGATTCTACATAGTTTAATACAAATCTACAATATCAAACAAGTAATGAATCACGGTTTTATTCGCAAATTTGTAGTAAATAAACATGAGTACAACATGAATCATCGTTATTTTGTTTTATACATCAATGTTTGAGTGTGTATGGAAACGATTTTATAATGGAATCATTGGGAGACCTATTATATATATATATATATATATATTGTTGCCTGCATAGTAACAACTTGTTAATTTTATCGACGCACCCATGAATAAGTCAAGGAAAAATGTTAATTAACATTCAAAGCATCTAATGGCAACATTTTTGTGACGTATTTTGAGCTCACATCATTCGAAAATATCTTTTTTATTATAAACATCGTAATATTAATAAATTACGAAGCCAAAGTTTGCAAAAAAATGAAGTCTACAGCAGAAGTGTGATTAAAACTACAGCAAAGGATCTTTGATGTCAGCACCTTAGTAAATAATTTTGTAAGCAATATAGATAGAAACGTATGATTATAATACTGCTACAAATATATGCAAAAATATTTCGCCACTAATCTTTCCTTACCTTCCCTAGTCAAGTTGCTTTCCTCAGGGTTTTGCAGTTGCTAACGAGATTTCAAAGTAAATTAAAAGTATGCCAGCAGTTTATGAAGTATAGTTATTAGCACGGCTCACGTATATGGGTCGAGTGGGCAAGTTAACTCTTCATTATGCACCCGGCTGTATTGTGATACAGCACAATCACAATACATGTGGGGTGTGCCCCATGGAGGTCTTTTCACACAAGACTAGCATTATGTTGCGAACTTTGGTTTATACTCAAGGCAACGAACGTAATGACCTCGTTAACACTATTAGGCTTGGTTCAAGAAGTAAATTGTTGCCCAGTGCTTTGCCGAAATTTAGCATCACGATTTTTCATTTTGCAGTATTCATTACCCAATACCCCATATCAAATACCGTTGCGTCTGTGAACATCACATTCTCATCACGCTCCTTCTATTATAATTTCATAATCTTCACGAACGCTCTATTTAGCAAATCTTTAATGAAGTTATTCAGTTCCTCTTTGCACCATAAACGCATGGAACTCGTATCGCTAAGTCGATTATGTGATTCAACAAATTTGATTCTATTTGTTTGCATTACGCAAGCTGGCTTCTATGGCACCTGATACAAGTACATCGGCATTACTGTTTAACACTAGCCATATCTGTTTGCAAACGGTTTTGAGTAAACTAATTGGTTTGTTCCAAGCAATCTTTCGTGGTCTGTTGTTACTGTTGTTTCGTAGTAGACAGGAAACAATTCGACGCAAATTCATTCGTTTGGTGGTTGTTAATGGGAATTTCTATGGTTTATTCATCATTGTATTAACAGTTACTTTAAACTTAGTCAATACAAAATATCTGTCGAAATATTGGAAATGAAAGACAATTAATGAAGAATCAAAATACCGTTTGTATTCCACATAGGTTTGTATGTGTTAGTGTAAAAAAATCTCCGCTTACCCACGTGAACAAGGAAATGAGACCCCACGCAAGGGGAGCAACGGCCGAACAATTAAGTCGCGATGCGCCAGTAGTTATTACGAAACAAACCAAAATCATATATTTATTGACCGTCGAATATCCAAAACGGAAAAGGAATTTGGCATTGAAAAACGTAATTGGACAGTCATCTACAAAAAATGCTCATAACGCATATGATTAAAGTCTCATATAGTTTTAAACATTTGACAAACCAAGCAGTAAAACCAATATTTATTTAACCTCACGGTCATTGTCAAAATTGAATTACTGAAGGAAGTAAAGTTTATTTTTGAATACACTTGGAGTCGTTGAAAGCACACAAACACTCAGAGGCATCTGTATTAATAATAGAAGTATGTTAGCAAAACAAAACTCAGGAATGTGGCGTGGGCGAAGTTTTAATTTGCAATGTTTTATGCGAAGTTATGTAGACACGTGTATACACACTAAATACAGAAAAGATACTATATTTTGGTAACCGTTTAAAATATTCTAATAGCAGATTGCGAGTTATAGTACACATCTTCACATTTCCAATCTTCCAGTAGTGCAGACTGCAGACTGTAATGATATTACTACATACAAGATGGCATATAACTCAGCAAACAAAAACGAAGACGATAGAATATTCAAAACAGAAAGCACTGCAAAAACATGCAAAGTAGAAACTAAAGACACACATGATGTCCAAATAGGAAGAGCCACTCCGTCTAAGCGAAACAATGACACAAAATGGCGTGATAAGTCCGTCGATTAGTCACGGGCCCAGCAGTGGAAAGAATTGTTCGGCACAGACGCACCGGAGCCAGAAGCATTCGAAACAATGGCCGGCGTTCGAAAGCGACTGGTTCGTGGTGTATTTGCAGATTTAATTACTTTTCACATAATAGTCAATCACCGTTTTGTTTTAGGAAATCCTTCGAACGGACGTATAGTCAGCCACATAAGTAGTTAAACAAATACAAAACTTCAAATTGCCTCTACACTTTTGTGTTCTTACAAATTCTCGCTTACTCTTCACAAAAATAAAATAAACGTAATTTACTTTACTTCACACAAAGAAAAAACATTGTTACAATAGAACTTAACGCGTAGAGGCGATTTGAAATTTTGAATTGGTTCAGCTACTTATGTGGCTGACTGCACATAGTTTGTTTTTAACCATGGCGTGTTAGTTCCGTATGCCTTTGGATGTAAAAGAACGGTCTCTTTATAATCATTAGTTACATCTAATTTAATAAGGAAGTTTAATTCGCAAACTGCACTTTGGTGGCAAAACTTTGTGTAGTTTCAATTAAATCATTTTATTTATGTCCCAACGATTAGAAGAATATATTTGAGGAAAAAAGTGGTAGCGTTTGAATATAAGGAAATAATATGTAATAACCATTTGCCTTCCGATAGAACAAGAGAGTATTCAAAACAGGTATGCAGATAACGATATTTTTTGAATAATTAAATAGCTATAAGTTTTTCGGACACGTGCGCGCCGCTCGAAAGCCACTCACGAAGAAACATGCATTGGGATAGCATATCTAAACAAACCGTTTGGCATTCGACACACGATCAGATTTGGCCTGCCGAGTCGTCGACTTTAACCGACCTTACCCAAAGTGGCACAAGGCGCATCAGTGCACGAGCGTAATTACTTCTAGTATGAATGGAAAGCGTCAATAATTGCTATTTAATAATAAATCGAATAGATAGATGACAACGTGCAATATCCGCGCACTGCAAAGGTTGATCCGGCTTATGACATGACCTTGAAAGCACAACGAAGCAATTAACATTTGGGGCAAGCTTCATGACCTTTGCTAAAGGTCGTCGGGAAAATCTAGTATTATGTTAGAAAACTAGTTGGCTTCAGGTAATAATAAAGCTATAAGCTAGAAATACGCAAAAGCCACGATAACACTTGCTTTAAAGTAGGACTTCCTTTATTAGCATTGCTTAGCACTTGGCCCTGCAACAATATTACTAGAAACAAATGGTTGAACAACTTGGTAACATAGACGTTTCTATGTTACCAAGTTTCTATGGACTGCCTCGGTGGCGTAGTTGTATTAAGGTACGACTGCAATGTTGAGGTCTCGGGTTCGATCCCCGGGTCGGGCAGTGATATTGGGTTTTTCTACTCAGTATCAGCCCGGAGTCTGGAATGTGTGCCCGATATGGCGTTAGGCTCGCCCCCTATCACATCATGGGACAGAATACGCACGGCGAAAAGTGGGTGCACTAGTTGCGCCTCTGCCTACCCCTTCGGGGATAAAAGGCGTGAGTATGCGTATGCGATATGCACTGCATTTTTTTTTATAAATGATAGTAAAATTATAATTTAAATTAATATTCCTTTCTGGGCCTAAATTGTATAAGCTACGATCTCAAGTTCCAAGGCATTATTTCCGCAGTCTTTAACAACTAATTGAACAATTACATCAAAAATCTTTTATTCACAAATGCTATTAACGATAGGCAACTGCCGTCTAAATTAATGTCATCTTAATTATATCAATTAACGAGGACACGACGAATCCTGCCGAATCGGACGTCGGCCGCTCACGTACGTGTATACACGTCGGCAGCGCGAATTTAGACGCGAGAAAGGTCGAAAATGAGTCATGTTTTAATTCGTGTGTGCCAACAATTGGACAGCTTCACTCCTGTCGAGATAGCAAGCAGACCAGAGACATAAACCAAGTTTACATCTCCGTTATGAGTAACAAGTACCAACATGTGATTCATTAGCCATGTTGAATTTATCGAATTCGATCTTCATATTGAAGAATATCAAAGGATAATATTATTTAATGAAATTATAATCTAATAAACAATTATTGTCTATAATAAGAATGATGATCATTGATATATAAAAACCGTAACAATGATTATGATGAAATTGATATTCGACAGTATTTTTTATAAAAATGAATATACACGGAAAAATACACACGGAATGTAATTTTGAATCTTTTATGTCTATAAACGAATATAAATTTAAACGATATTTCGTTTTTGTTAGCATTTGATTAGAATAATTAATAAAATGTCACCACCAATGTATGCATTCGTGACATGTTTAAATAATGCTATAAAATATTTTAAGCAGATGTTTTTATCTACTACTACTACCTTCCTAAAGATATTATACCTCAACGGAGGACAAGTAGTAGTTACAAAAAACGTTCATACAATTTGTAAAAGGTACGGACACGTCAGTCCGCTGCGGTTTCGTATTGGTGACGCGCGTCCGGAAAACAAGCCGGCTAAACGGGTTTACTGTATGGCTTTAGAGAACAATGCAACGTAAGTCCTTGGCAAAATTGTACTTTCGATGGGCACTGTGCCATATTCGATCAATGGATTTGAGGTTACTGATCTAAGGCTGATCAGATAACTTGAGTGCTCGTGTTGTGCAATGCAAAGGTCGCTTTATCATATTTTTTACTCCAATTCACAGAAGGCATCAAGGTTTCTTTTTGCTTAAAACTAGAATTTGCGTGTGAAATATATTGTTGCGATAGCAGACCGGTCAACGCGTTTTGGTGGTTAGGACTCATTTTGTAATACTTTGTAAAAAGTTACAACCATATGTTAAAATGTTATGAGGAAACATGCGTGCAACTATTTAAATGTTATTAAGTGGGTAAAGTTATGTATTTTACGGCAAAAATTTCGTCCATGATCTAATTTGCTTCCAAATAACATGTTCTAAGAATTAAGTAATAGCCCCTGCCTTATATTGAGAGATACCATGCGGTTGAAACCGAGTTAGTAGTGTAATGACTACAAATAAAAAGCGGCAATTAGATGAATATTTTAGTTGTTACTATTATAACTTTAATTAACATAAAAAGGATCGAAAAGTTAATCGACAAACGCAAGATAATACATAACAAATGCTGCTTTATTTAGAATTTATATTGAAGTGACGTCATTTAATATTTATTGCATGTTTTATTCTTCAAACTTATTTATATGCATTATAAGCATAATTGGTTTGCTCATTTATATTTCGTAAATAAGATACTATGTCTTGTATTTTAATGATTTTTTTACATCAGCAAACACTTTTAAATATTTCATAGACCAGTTTAATCCAGCATGAATAAGCCCTAAGTTAGTAGATTTAGATACAAAAAATTGTGAGCTATTAGGAACCACTGGTGAGTCAACTTTTGGTCCCGCTCAGGTGAACACTATGAGTTATGACGGAATGGAACAATAGCCTTCTCATGGCGTCGAGTGTATTTCACCATTACAGAAGAACTTGAATAATACTAGCATAGAATCATATTCTGATAATAATCAAAATTTATCTAATAGAAGCGTGTTAAGAAGGGCCTGACATTTTAATGATAGGATTAAGTTACAGTCGCGTATAAATTGTTTTTATTTCTTATTAATGTTAAGAGTTTTTTTATACAATGCTCTATTGCAATCCTTGGTAAGGTATTCTCTTTAAAAATGTATTTCGCTCGGTAACAAATGGATATTTTATTGCTGCTCAGACATAAACCACATTAAGTGTCGTGTTCCATTAGCGTGGGATTTCATTCACGTTCTTTGTAACATTCATAGCTTTGTACTAAGGGTTTTATTGTTCTAGAATTAAGTATATACTGTTACTTTCACGTCTGTACGTGACATATGTACGTTTTTTGCAACGTTATCGGTTAGTTGTGCATAACAACAGCTAACAGAGGCAAGGGTGACCCACTAATCCATTTTGGACTAGCTTGTTGGGATTTTGGTCAAAACAACAAGTACTAAATGTTTGAAGATTTTTGCCCGATCATAGGAAAGCAAGGCTGTGAAACACTTTAGAAGGTACATTAGTGGAAGTGACATTACAAAATATGTGCAAAGCTTTCATCGCAAGCGTTCATAAAAAATGTTTCGAATGCAATCAGCGGATATTCATGATTAATAAATTAATAATTGTTTCCTTTGTTTCGCGCAATTGATTGCTCGTGAACCAGTTAAGTGCAATTTGCAAACAGGACCTACGAGTAGACACAACTACGCCTATTGTTAAACCTTCTACTAGATCAAAGCATTTCAAAAGTCTGCTAATTTAGAAAATGAATTTAAAGAATACGGTATTCCATTTGATATATCAATTATAACTTTACTTATCAATCTTGAAAGCAAAAAGCATTTTCAAATAAACCAAACTGTCACACCTTGAACCCCAAACAGGCTATTTCAACATCCACATACGATTTATCCCGGCGATGTAGCATATGAATCTACAACTAATACAATAGTTCAATCTGGGCCAATTAGTTTTTCTAATTGAAAAACTGACAAAAAGGATTGCCTGATTGAAACCAAGTCCTCACGGTTCACATCTCTCGTTTAATTGGCTTTTCCCCACGTGCCTTATGCTCTTAAACATAGTTTTTGCCTCTAGACTAATGCAGTAACACAGTATTTAATGCACAGTATTAACATATGGACTGGTCTGCCGTTTTCGCTTACAATATCTAAGTATTAGGGGTATATCTTGAAGAATTTCAGATCAAATTATTACATGATTCCTGAGAGGGTTGTGCACTCGTATGGGTACTTAAAATTACCTACTGTGCAAGTATATAATTGAACTGCTCTAAACAAAATAAACAAATACTTAATTGCATTTTTTTTCCTGTATCATCCATTGTATTTTATACCTTGAACTGATTTTGAAAACAAACAACACTGGAGTTTCTTGCCCGTTCTTCTCTGGTGAGAACTACTTTCCGACCTGGTGGTAGATTTATATTGACGGAATCTAAATAATGTATAAAACATTTCATGGGTTCGAATAAAATTATCTCATTTAATTTCATTTCACCTTGTCAAAATTAGTATCACGATTGGCCCAAAGCATAATACAGTAAGTTTCGCTTGTCTGGTTGGATTTATTATGCGTTATCTGTCAGGCGGTCAGTAAGTGCTAAGAGTTCTAAGTATCAGATTGTTATAAATAACGTTAACAGAAATGACAGTGTTTATGTGGGCTAATGCCACATTCTGCACAGTGGAGCAGCGGTGCTTATGGGCTGGATACGTAACAGTACATATCACGGACTTAATTTCCTCGATTTTCTATCACTTTGTAAAGTTACATAATGTTCCTGACATAGTTGTCGCAATTTCATATTGCAAGATGACAGTTGCCCCCAATATGCCTCACTCATGGGGCTTTGATGTACACGTTATTTTGTAAAACGAGAAAATTAGAATTACAATGTTTACGGCCAGTTGTGAAGGCTCATAAAGTACACAAGTGTCTTTTCAAAATGGTTATGAAAACAAATTCTAAGAATAAATGACTTCCAACTGTCAATTTAACTATACAACAATTTGACTAGGAATCCGGACAGCGTGACCAAATTCAGACAACTAAATCCGGATACTATAGAAAATTTTATAAATTGATAAGTTATTAAACTTGGCAAAGCCTTCGGTTGCAGTGAAATGAATTGGAGATTTGCATAATGTTCTGGCGTTCCGCTATTACTTTGGTTCGATTTGCGGTTAAAAAATTAAGTTATTTTTATTTTATCTATACATAGAAATATTTGTAGAGTCTAAAAACTAGCTTTAAATTTACGAACAATGAGGAATGGTTTCGTTGGTAATTTTAACAAATATAGGTATGGAACGTAAAACTTCGTAAAAATGCATTTAGAAATAGAACGCAAATAGTCGAGTGAAATTGCAACAATTATTTCCGTGTCCACTCAAACCACTAGTCTCATTTAAAATAAAAATTATCACCAATTCCGGTACAATACCATTTAGTAACACTTAACATCGATTTAATATCTTTATCGACACTTTCGTTCGCTTTACTGTCATCCTTGTGCATCATAGCTTTTAAGCAAATTTTGCTTGTTAACTCTGTTTTATTTGCAATTTAACCGGCGATTTAAACCGTTGCAAATGAAATTACATAATAGTTAACTAACATTATTATCCAATCATGACGATGCTGATTTTACGAACTGGCAAATGGTTCTCTTCTTTTGTTTTTTGATCGTTGTATATTACGACTTGTATTGGTGGCATCTTCTGTTAATCCACCATTATTTATTTATGATCTGGGTATTATAGGGTCGAAAATGTTTCGTAGTCCCAGATAACCTTTAACCTATGTCATAAAAAATCAACTTTAAGGTATCTTCGAAACATTAAATCCTTAGATTTGTGTGTAACGCTCAGTTTCTTCAAAGAATTTGTATGTCCAATTTCACTCTAACATGTCTGTCACAGAACTCACAGACCGCCCCGAGGATACAAACAAAACCGAAAACGTTAAAACGTGTACAGCTGTGTATACAACACAAAAATAAAACACTGACATTTCCAACTTTTTTGATCTTCAGACATGCCCGATAAACGGTAATGAAAATTGATGATGAAGCTCGTATTTTGACACTTCCATAGACGATAAAAAACGAAGTCACGTTTACGGAGCAACTTTCGTATTTACATGTAAAATGTTGTTCAATTCCTTCGCCCGATTACATTCACGTAACATATCCCATTCATACTGCTCATTGCTTGTACATTTTCAGTTGGCGTGACTCACGATCCACTGTCATTATGTTACATTAAAAGTGCATTTGTACACAATATTTGATTTGAATACTTATCTTGATATGGATGGTAGACCGTATAGGTGCGGTTAGTTTATTGATTATACACGGTGACATTATAAAGGTGACCCAAAAACAAAAAAGCATCACAACATGAAGGTGGAATATTCTATTTTTGTACTAGTAGTTTATCGGGACGGAAAATGACCAACACTTGTAACATTACGCGTTGTTGAAAAGAAGCACGCAAAAGTTTTGACCCTAAATTTAAAGGCGTCTGGAAATCTCGGTTAATGTACGGAAGCTATGATATTGCCACTTCGCGTCGGTCTTCTATGATATTTATGAGCTGTGATACCGCCGCTACATTTAGAAAAAAAAGACAAAATTCCAGCAAATACCGTAACATGCCTTAGAGGAATATATTATCAAGCGACTATTATCTAGTAAAGCTCATACAATGTTTTCCTTTAAACTAAGGTATCATCGATGATAGTTCAATGAAAATTATTATCATAATAATATCGGTAGCTCAAAGCATCTCATGTTTAGTCTATGAAAGTAAATGTACTGTTGATTGAAAAAACAGACATTATAGCGTTTAAGTACAATTTTCTATAGATTCCTAACGGATGCCTGGAGCGGTAAGTTTGCCACCTGTCGTGTTGGTAATAAAATCATGGCGGAAATTGCGCTCCGTATTGCTTTTTCCATAGTAAACATATTCCTTTCTATACACCTTCGAATATGTATATACAGTTTTGCAAATTCATATTGTTGGTTTTATATGTTGTACTAAAACCAATTTATTCTGAATGATTTAAGGTCAGGCACACAACCTATAGTAAATTTAATCTTCTTCATAAAATCAAAGGATTCTTTCATGTTGTACTTACCCTAGTAACAAGAAATCTATCATCATCATCATCAGCCACATGACGTCCACTGCTTAACATAGGCCTCCCCTAAAGATTTCCATACGGACCTGTCCTGATAGTCAAAATCTATAGTTATATTTAACTAATTTTATTTTAGGTTTGTAAATTTGAATGTTAGAGCCAAGCTGTGACACTAATGATCCGATTCTAAAATAATTTTCATCGACAGGAAACTTGCCTGAGTGCTATAGGCTAGTTTTAATTCAGAAACAGCCATAAACGCGGGCAACGCCGCAGGCAATGCCAAAGATGTACATTAGAATGCATCATGTCAAAATCATCACTCTCTTGTAGCGGAGTACGTAAGTAATACCTTTTGCGGTTGCACGCAAACGCCATCTCGGCTGAACGGAGACGCGGGAAAGTGTATCGCGGATGTTAGCTGTTTTTAAATCTTATTCACCTACACTAGCGAGACGACCGAATCGTCAGGTCGGTACGTGATCGGAACCGGGTCGTCGAAGCGCCGAAGCCCGGTAGCTTTTGAACATCCGACACCCGATGTGTTGGGTCGGTGTCGATTCCACGCATTGTTTACGTGATTCATTTCTGCGTAGATTACATTGGTGTGGGTTATTTTTTAGTTTTAATGATGCTGCTGTATACTGTATTTAGACTGTGGTGCTCGGTATATTTTTATCGGACTGCATAGACACTAGAAATGGTGAAAATACTGGCATAATGGCACATTCCAAGACGTTGCGTTCTAAACTAACGTCTAATTCTAGGATCTAGATACAAGCGGGTTTTTCAGGTAAGGTTTGTTCTGGCATCGAGACATACTTCTCTGCGATCAAAAATATATTATATTAGACTTCTGCTCGCGGCTCCGCCCGCGTGAAAAAGTTTTTCCGGGATAAAAAGTAGCCTATAGCACTCAGGAGTAAGGTAGCTTCCTATTAGTGAAAGAATTTTCAAAATCGGTCCAGTCGTTTTTGAGTTTATCCGTTACAAACAAACAATTAAATTTTTCCTCTTTATAATATTAGTATAGATGAAGTGTACCTTTATTACCGTCAGTATAATCACTTTGACGTGTTTATATTTTGATTATACTAATACACCGAAATTAAAATATACATCAACATTTTTCCTAATTTACTCATTAAGCAGTCACGCATGATAAACCACAGTATAAATACTGATCCCGGCGGTGACACGGGGCAGATGGCAGCGGCTGAGCAGCACCAACTTGACAACATATAAATAACCCAAGGCGACGGAGCTACACCTGTATATTCCCATAAACGAACACTATCGCGGGGTCGTTAGCATCAACTTTATTACCATTATATTTTATAACAATGCCGTTTTATTCTTCGATATGGAAGCGTATAAACTGGGGTAATGGCGCTTGTGGGGATTTGGTCACGTCTTAAGAAAATCATAGAAAACATGTTTGGATTTAACCAGCTTGTTGTTCGGTAAAGCTGGGGCTAACGTTAGGATAGAAATATTGTGACAATGTTGTTAAAGAATGTACGAGATAGTCTCTCCGTTAAGGTTGCTAAGATATAAGGAGCCAAGAGAATACACGTGGAAGACGGATATTCAGATCAAGTACTTTATACGGCGCTATGACATGTCCTTTACACAATAAAGTCTTAAAGAAAGTGTTACACGGTTGATAATATCTTGACAATAGCTTTGACACAGTTGATGTCTGATGACAGTGCTTAGACTATCAGATGCGCCTCCAGCTCTCTTTCCTTATAAAAGCGACAAACCATGACACCGAGCAGCCCAACTAACCACAACAATATTAAATAGTAATGCTTGTATACGCATAAATGAATATTATGACTAAGCGTTTAAAGAGTGTTTAGTATGACAACAACCAACCGTAGAATGTCAGTGCTTCGAATTTAAATAGATTTTTATGCGTCTATTTGATGTCGATGTAGAGAACAGATGTGAAACACTAATGTATGTACCACTAAAAGATACCACCGAAATGGCATCACTACTTTTCATGACTCAAATGCGAACATAAATCTTATTTTGGTACTTGTAGACACATTGTAACATCTTCCCTTTCCATTAGTTATTCATTTCAAAAATACTTCAATATTCAAAGGATTTGTATTCAAGCTCGGATGAGAAAAATAAATAACATCAACGATAGGATGAAAATAAATAACATCATAAAGCACACAATAATATGAATGAAGTAAGTCGAATAAGTAAAATAATTTAGATTTGCACATTTTCTGATAAACTTTAGTTAAGCGTGTATAATTATAATCAAACTCTTTCAAGTATATTTCACTTTTTGCCAGTCATTATAATTGTTAATACTTTCACATTTTCTCCACGAACGATTTCAAATTTGGAGTCATTAGATATTCAAAATGATAATTTCAGATTAAGCTTGAAACGAAATGAAATTTATTTAATTGTTTTTTGGGCTTTTTATTGACGGATAGAACAAATCCAAGACAAATAGCTCATTTTTTTTTAAATTTTGTATTTATATGTTTTATGGTGTTAAACCATTTGGGGAAAGTCTTATATAATATTGAATGAAAATATTAGAATAATGAATGGTCTCGTGGGCACTAAGTATCGTCAGTCTTTTGTTACCAACGTTTACAATACTGCAGTTTAAGTTAACAATACCACTAAGCTTCAACATGTTGTTTAGATCGTTATTTCAATGATTATATTATAAAATTATATACCTATGTTTAGAAGCAAGTATCTCCTTAATTATACCGTTATCGCAAGCCATTAATGGATATAATGGAATTCTTAATACCCATCTCGCTCGACGCAGTGATGATTGCGATTTCCCTAACGATCACGTATCCACTATTAAACGTATTGTAAATCAATACGAATGCACGTGAAATTGTATTAATTGTTGATGTCATGTGAAAGCGACATTGCGTGAAATGTGCGCAGCCGCAGTATGTCCGACGAACATTGTGCGTGAAGACTAATAGACATGCCCAAATAGGATGAAAATGGTGTTTCAATTAATCAAATGTAATTAAGTATACTTACTTACATCACGTTGGTATTTTATTATTAAAGAAGTACAGTAAACTAAGACCGTCCTTTAGATGAATGTCGATATTTATATGATTCGTCAGTGGTAATACAAAACAAATTAAGGACTAGGGATGTCCTTCATCCTTGATTTGGTGTCAACCATTGACTTTGTACTTAGAAACACTAGGTTCCTAATACTCATCGACTAATCGATAAAAGATGTTAATACACAAGATGCATTAATTTATAATGACAATAAATAAATATGCCTACGATCTACAAGAGCTTAAAATTAATAAATAATTCTATAAGCCAGAATTTAAAATGTAAATTTTTAAAAGTGCAATTCGCACTTACTTTAATATTCATTACATTACGTAAAACTACTCGTACGAAGCTTGCGAAAACGTAAACCCCAAAATTGATTGAAATGCAAATGACTATTAAATAAGAGAGTGATTGTGAATTAAAAAAAAAAATGTATTCGAAAGTCACTGTTATACTAATGGGCGCGATTGTACGATACAATATGTTTATAGACTCAATCGTAATTAAAATTACGCAAATACATAAATCGTTTCTTTTTGCATATGTTATAGGAACGAATGATCTATAACTAATTGGTTACAAAACTCCGCGGATGTATCTAACGAGAAACTAGAATGTAGGAGTTATTACGTGTAAAAAAAAAACATTAATAATAATAAAACAGCAAACATAGAAAACAAGATGTCGATTGACGAAATTTATCGACAATCCAAGATAAGTTTTGGTAGTAACATAAGCTAATAATCAGATCCAGTGGCACATCTTTGAGAAGACTATGTGCAACTAGCAATGAACTTCAATAGACTTCTAGGTTCATCGATAATAATAGTAATGAAGTAAGCATTCAAATATTGTTATTCCAGAACAAAGTTTCAAATTAAATGACGGAAGCAATTGTGACTAAAAATCAAAATATTGAAGATAATGTAAAGTGCCAGACATATATGGCCGGAACACCAGATTCCATGAATAAGATGTGGTATATCAACCATTACAACGTTTAAAACGAACATTAAACATAAACGGCAATAAACCACTTCCTTGGATTAATAGACATCTATTGCAACATTAGTGTTGTTTTAAATTTCCATATTACACCATAATTAACACCTATCTAATGACACAATGACACAACTCGTTATGTCATTATGAATGCGCTTAGTCCTAAGATATTACACATAATAGTGAAGTATTTAATAAGAAATTTTATTAATTTAAGACCACACGTTTCATAAGAATTTACGGTACAACGAGGTTGTAACCCAGGTATGTAAATTGCCTACAGGACCAGGTGCAAAACAGGTGAAGATGTTTAGATTGATGCTAATGACTGATAAAATTATCACACAATTTGAATATCCAATAAATGAACTATCCTATAACGGAGAAGTAGTAAAACCAACTTGTAAACATTCATATTGGTATACAGTATAAATGGGCCGGTTCCAGCGAGATAGTCGCCTTTCGGGAGGCTCAAACAAACTCGTCTTCTCAATATTTGTGTTTTTCTGGTAATACCGGCGATACATCGATGATTATTTTGGAATTTATAGTTTTAGGATACGGATATCATTAGCCATAAGGCGGCCCATTAGCTTGTTTGCCGGACTATGCTACAAAAATATGAAGTCAAAGGAGCTAATAGAAGAATAGAAGTTGAAGGAGGTACAGTATGTACACATTACGCCATATTATCGCGTGGCATCGCTAACTGCGCGGTCGCACGCCGCTGAGAACAGGTGCCAACAAATGCACAACTTAGCTAATAAGGTGCAAGTGATGCAACGCACATGTGCCAACAGCTGGCCGTAACGGAACTAGTGGGCCGTCCCTAGCGACTGATTGCTCGAAGCCTATTTTCTTAGGGTGGGTTGCACAAAATTTGACGTTAGTGTTACCGTGAAAGTTAACTTTAGCAGTGACAATAACAATGACTACTGAAATTGACAATTCCTCTGTTGCACCATTGCTGTAATTGTTAAAGTTAAAGGTAAACGAGTGACCAGTGAAATGATGCTATATTACCGCAAAAACTTGCACGGGTAATATTTTGGCAATGGCAATGATTTAATATAACTATCAAATCTTGATGAAATGTCGATTCATTATTCAAAGGACTTGTCCAAAAGCGGGCCTGAAAATTTAAACAAGACAGTTTATATATATTTGGACAGAACTCCTAAAAACTAGCCTTTTACAATAAATAGTTTAATTTTAAACACCTCCGATTTTAAGATTTATGTAATTTTGTTTTACCTATAATCACACTTCAAATTAGTTGTAATTAACGTTTTCAAAATAAAAAACTTCGTACATTGGAACGCACACCCAAAAAAAGTAAAGTTGACAGTTGTCACTTGTCAATGGATCAACTGTCATGTCTGCTGTCATGAGTAGCCGTAGCCCGCGTAGGATTGTTTTGTTCCAGAGACTTTTCGATAGTATTAAAAATGTTTTTATCATGTAAATTACTGTGATATACCTAATAGTGAATTCGCAGAATAAATCAAAGAAAACATTATGGATTATTTTTGCATCAGGGACTTTAACGTCTTGTGACTACGCCTTCAAGGATGTTCATGTGTACAAAACTCTATATACCATATATATCGATGCTAGATATTAAGATACGTCTCCAAATGCAATCACGGATGTTTCAGCATTTTGACGACTCCGATCCATGAAACGATCGATAAACTCTCAATACACAAATAAATCATGAAAATTGAGAGGTGTGTCGCGCGAGGTCTGCATTTGGAACCTGTAACTTCGTCTTTGCAGTCTGATCTTTTCTAATAAGCGATCGTCGCCGCTCACTATACCCATATATATATAACAATAAAAGAGTTTAAAATATCATAAAAGTGTTTAATTCAATACATAGCTTTTCCATTGTTATGATTTTAATGGGTGTGCAAGATGAACAGTAAATTGCGTGTATGCGTTATGTGACAATTAGTGCTACGTGTAAATAAATAGTTATAAGCGTGAGTACCTTTTATGTAATAGCTGTTAAGTGAATAAAATAAAGCGCATTTAACACTTCTGCCTGCCCCTTTTGGGGCAGTGCTTGAACATAGTTTTCATTTTAGCAATTAATGTTTCTGCCTGCCCCTTTCGGGGCAGGGCTTGACGATAATTGTTATTTTTGCAATTAATGTTTCTGCCTGCCCCTTTCGGGGCAGGGCTTGATGAATAGTTTATTTTTAGAAACTTAATATGTGCAGGACGCATACGCTAAACAGCGCATGCGCGTCTTCAACGCCTGCGCAGTAGGTCACACACGATCTGAGCGAGATGGGTGATGAGCGAGAACACGAGTCAAACCGTGTCTTATCACCCATAACGTTATCACGCCCCCGCATGCGCGGTATCAACCTACCGGCATGTAACTAGGCGCGATCACTTAGAGTAGGGTTTTGCCTACCCCGCTACGGTAGCGGGGTCATTATATATATAGAATTGATGACTTTATCAACTGAATTGTCTCCTATGTGCGTCGATTGAACGTAAACTTAGTATAAGTAATGTAAATAACCTTTTCCATGGCGCACATAGGAGATATTAAGTTATGTAACCTAATAGAGTCCCTTAATGCCTATATGCCCAGGCATCAATAGTTTAGGGCAAACATCAGATTACTCCGTAACGAGTAAATATGTACGCGTTACATAACACGTAACGGCCACCAAACGCGGCCTGAAATTCGGGGCTCTCCCTATGGGATAGCCCCGAACCACTTAAGCTAGCCCGGTCGTCGAGATATTCGAGCCAGTTCGAGCAAGCGACAACAAGAAAAATAGAAAACTGGAAGAAGTCTGCAAGAAACCTGGAAGAAGTCAGCAAGAAACCTGGAAGAAGTCTGCAAGAAAGAAACACGGGAACATATACGGTGCATATCGTACCCACGCTGGGTGCACGCCTCCATATCACTGTACGCTGTACCTACCAATTGTTTCTTAATTAATAAATTCCCAATTTTACCTGTCACGTGGTGTTCTTATTTCACGCAATCCAGCGCAAATCAATGTTAGGTGCCTCGGTGCCTAACATTCTGGTCCTTCGAGCCGGATTGCCGTGATTAAGAATGCCCGTGACTAGGTCCGTGGGAAGGCAGACCGCTTCGGCGACTGCGACCGGTACGTCAGCGACAGCGACTGAAACTACTGCAACTACGACTACAGAAGAATCGTCTCAGCCGACCGTCGCCGACGCCGTCGTGGAGGAGCAGACCGCCGCCACGACGAAGACGCCGCCCCAGCCGCCACGAAGCAAGCCATCCTCCTCTGTCAAGCAAACTTCCAAAGCACGTCGCCTCGCTCAAGCCAAAACTGAGCTCGCTAAATTAAGAGTCGAGTTGGCCGCCGCGAAATTGGCCGAAATCGAAGCCGACGACAGCGCCGATGAAGACGTCGATTCCGTCATCAGTATTACCGAAGCCGAACAATCTCAGCGCGTCAACAACTGGCTTCGACAAAGCCACGAAGAAAATGCGCCAGCGACCACAGCCGCGTCCTGGCGCATCCCGGCATCTGTACCGGCGGGAGTCACCGCCGCACCCCCGCCGCCTCAGCAACTCGATAGTTCGCAACGGTTGCCAGTGACGACCGCCACGTCCTGGCAACCCGCCGAAACGCAAGCCCCGCCGCCAGCGATCACCGCCGCATCCTGGCAGCCGAGTTTTAGGGCTGCGCAACCGCCGCCAGTCATCGCCGCCTGGCAAGCCGTGAAGCATACACCAGCGATCACAGACGCATCCTGGCAACCGAACCCCGACGCTTCACAGCATCCGCCGAACACGGGCCACATCAAGCAGCCCGCGACCGACACGGGTAACCCCCCACACCCCCCGCAGGGGGCCACGCCTACCGCTCCTAAAACAAAAACGGAGCTTCAAGAATTGGCGTCAGCTATCACTCAAGCCGTGCAAGCCGCACAATATAGACAGCCCCTGAAGTACTCCGAATTACCTAACTTCAGTGGGGCCCATCAAGAGTGGTTAACATTCCGCGCCGCATACAGCGAGACATCGTGCCATTTCACACCGGTTGAAAACATGTCCCGCCTACGCCGCAGCCTCCGCGGAATAGCAAGAGAAGCAGTGCAAGGCCTACTTATTACGAACGCCGACCCGAATGGGGTCATGAAGACTCTAGAAACTCGTTTTGGAAGACCCGAATCAATAGCCATGGCCGAGATGGACAGACTGCGCGCGCTACCAAGGCTCACCGAGTCACCGCGCGACTTGTGCACCTTCGCTACAAGAATCCAAAACATCATCGGGACACTACAGGCGCTCAACTGCACTTTCTATATGTACAACCCCGAAGTCACAAAGGGGTTGACAGAGAAGCTCACACCAACACTCAAACGACAATGGTACGAGTTCTCCGCTTCGCAACGAATTGAAGAGCCAGACTTGATTAAATTCAATCGCTTCATAATGCGCGAAGCCGACTACTGCAGCCCGTTCGCCTCCGCCGAAATAATAGTTGACCGCACTCCTGTCAAGAGCAACGACGGGGTACCACGGAGACAACAGCGGGTGCACACTGCAGCAGAGAAAACAAGCGCGCCGACATGCAGTCTGTGTGGCAACCAAAACCACACGATCGCCGACTGCACGCGCTTCAAGAACGCCGACACAAACGCAAGATGGGACCAAGCTAAAAAACACCACTTGTGTTTTCGATGCCTGAGACGCCGCAACGAGCAACACAGATGCAAGCCGAAGCCATGCGACGTCGACGGCTGCGAGCGGTATCACCATAGATTACTTCATTCTCCACCGAAGTCAGCCGAACCGAAGAATGAAGAAATAATAAAGGATGAACAAGTCAACTCTGCGTGGGCGCCGCGAGCATCCTTCTTGAAAATCGCTCCCGTACGCATCGCCGGTCCGAACAAAACAATCAACGCCTACGCATTGCTCGATGATGGGTCGACCGTCACCCTCATTGACGAAGAACTCGCCCAAGCTATAGGGGCCGAGGGCCCTGAAGAATCGCTGCACATATGTACCTACGACGGAACAACGAAGAGCAGCGCGAGATCACGCCGGATCTCATTCCAGATCAGAGGTCAAGGTCGAGATCACCGCATCCAGCACATCGACGCCCACACAGTCGGTGACATGCGACTCGCCACCCAGAACATACCTCGAGAGGCGGTGCAAGATTGCCGCCATCTCAGGGGTATCACCGCACACCTCAACTCCGAAGAAGTTCGACCTCGCATACTTATCGGCCAAGACAATTCGCATCTGCTGTTGGCCACTGCAACAAGAACAGGCGAGAAGAACCAACCCATGGCGTCACTCACACCACTGGGCTGGGTTGTGCACGGTGGCCGCAACCGGACGCTGGGACATCGGGTGAACTTCATTTCTCACATGACCACCGCCGATGACAACATGGAGCAACTGGTCAGAGAATCAATCACCACAGACACTACGTTCATACAGCCAAGAAGGCCACGCAGCGATCCAGACGAGAAGGCGTTGAAGATGCTTCGCGAGAACACGAAGCAGATGACCGACGGAAAGTATCAAACCGGCCTACTGTGGAGGTCGGAAAACGTAAAAATGCAGAAAAGGTACGAAAGTGCACCAGAGATCACAGCCGTATCCTGGCGCACCCCGGCGCCAGCACCGGCGGGAGTCACTGCCGCACCCCCGCCACCTCAGCATTCCGAAGCATCGCGACAGTCGCCGGAGACGACTGCCGAAGCGCAAGCCCCGCCGCCAGCGATCATCGCCGCATCCTTTTTTTTTTTTTTTTTTTTTTTTTTTTTCGCGGGGAAATCGATATTATAGATACCGTCCAGTCCCTGGGGAAAGGCAGACGGTTATGTTGGGCTCACCGGTCTTACGGCCCAGCATTAGATCGTCCGGGAATATGACATCCGATCGACCATCACGCTGGACCGAGTCCCTAACACTATATACACCCTACACCGGCATACCAACTAAAACCCCGCGGTGGCCCTCTCTAGCGCATAAGGGGCGGCTGCGGGCACCTTAGGCGAAGGGCGCCCTCATAACGACCGCAACCGTCTCTGCGCAATGCCGTCTTGCGGCCCATCTCGATCAGTAGCAGGGGCTCCGACACCCCCACACACCGAAAGACGTCCTAAACGTCTACGGCAGTGCTATGCACTGGCGCCCACCTCGAGGTTGCGCGATGTACGAAAGTACAAAGGACGCAGTCGCAGTCCCCCACTGCGCGCCCGCAACCCCTGATGGCCCCTTTTAGTCGCCTCTTACGACAGGCAGAGGTTACCGTGATGGAATTCTTCAAACGCCCCCATCCACAGGGCGAGAGACGCCGGTCAATAATCCACTCGGCGTCTCCTACGTCTTCTGTGGCGACGGGCGGGATCGTGACGCTCCCGATCCCGTTCAGCTCGTTCCTTCTGTGAGATGACCTGCTCACAAAAGTCAGCCACCGCACGCCAGCACGCCCGGCCGTCTACCATGGCTTCAACCACAGCCGGTAACGAGAGGTTATTTCCAACAACTGCTGCAAGAGCGCTGCGCTCATTGTCCCAGGCTGGGCACTCCTCTAAGGTATGCTGAGCCGTGTCTCGTGGACAGTTGTCACAGTGGTGACACACGGCCGTCTGTTCCTTGCCGGTTACACGATACAGGTACTCACCAAAACAACCATGGTCTGTGAGCACCTGTGTCAACCGGAATGTCGCCGCGCCGTGGCGTCTGTCCAGCCATTGGTTAAAAACAGGACGCACTGCCCCGACGACACGTAAACCCGCATTGGGGCTCTCCAGTCTGTGATACCACTCCTCCACTGCGGCCCTGCGAAGAGAGGCCCGCTTGGCCATCACTTCTTTCGGGGCCGGTCTCTCCCCGCGACTGAACACCTCTTCCCGCCAGTGAAAAGTGGCGGAGAGCGCCTTGGCATCCAACTCCCAAGGGAGGAATCCGGCCAAAACGCAGGCCGCCTCATGCGATATCGTGCGATAGCCCCTGATTGCTCGCTGTGCTACCGTGCGCTGCGGCTTGCGCAAAAGAGCAATGCACCGATTGTTCAGGGATCATCGCCGCATCCTGGCAGCCGAACATTAGAGCTGCGCGCCCGCCGTCAGTCGTCACCGCCAACGAGGTAAGCAGCCGGGTGCCTACAAAATGCAATGTCGCTGATGACGCAACCCGCGACACCCCAGAAGAGTTCGGCGCAACGCACAGGTGGTTCCACGAGCCAGTGTTCCTGAAACAAGACCCAAACACGTGGCCCACCGAAGACAGCCAAGTTACGCACACGACGGGTGAAGAGAAGAAAGTAACCGTCGCCGTCATAACACAAAAGCGACGGTTACGCGAAGCCCTGCCAGATGTCACCCGGTTCTCGTCGTGGTTGCGCTACCTGCGAGCGACGGCGAGAGTGCTCCGGGCGATTGAAATGTTCCGCCAACGAGCCCGACGCGTCAACCACGTCAGGACGAAGAGAAATCCCCGTCGCGATCCAGACTGGCGCGCTACAGCCGCCAAGAAACCGCAGCGAACAAAGCTCGTCACCCCGAATACGAGCACCCACGCCCCATTGCCAGCGGAGCTACAGCACCGCGCCGAGATGTTAACAATACAGGCATCTCAAGAAGAGGCGTTCGGACCCGAGTTGCGCGCCTTAAAGAGCGGCGCGCAAGTACCCCGTAACAGCCGCCCACTCACCCACGTGTCCGTCAGCCCAGATGACCCGGAGGCCCTGACACCCAACCACCGCCTGTTGGGCAGTCAGGGCCCAATCGCCGCACCGAGCTTCTCTGCCGACTACCCATACGGCGCTAGCGTGAACTTACGCGCCGCACAACAACTGGCCGACGAGTTCTGGGCACGCTGGCTGAAGGAGTACCTCCCCGAGCTCCGTAACCGGCGGGAGCCGCACGGAAGAGGCCCCACGCTGCAGATCGGTGACCTGGTCCGGATCGTCGACGGCACCCTACCCAGAAACACATGGGTGCGAGGGCGCATCTGCGGAACGCATCCGGGACCCGACGGCATCGTGCGCACAATCGACGTCGCTACGCGGGGCGGAGTTCTACGCCGGCCTGCCAAGAAAGTCATCGTGATCCTGCCAGCTGACGAGACATCATCCTGCACCGGTGAAGAAGGTGCATCGCCCCCAGCGGCCAATGCACGGCGGGAGGATGTGCAAGATGAACAGTAAATTGCGTGTATGCGTTATGTGACAATTAGTGCTACGTGTAAATAAATAGTTATAAGCGTGAGTACCTTTTATGTAATAGCTGTTAAGTGAATAAAATAAAGCGCATTTAACACTTCTGCCTGCCCCTTTTGGGGCAGTGCTTGAACATAGTTTTCATTTTAGCAATTAATGTTTCTGCCTGCCCCTTTCGGGGCAGGGCTTGATGATAATTGTTATTTTTGCAATTAATGTTTCTGCCTGCCCCTTTCGGGGCAGGGCTTGATGAATAGTTTATTTTTAGAAACTTAATATGTGCAGGACGCATACGCTAAACAGCGCATGCGCGTCTTCAACGCCTGCGCAGTAGGTCACACACGATCTGAGCGAGATGGGTGATGAGCGAGAACACGAGTCAAACCGTGTCTTATCACCCATAACGTTATCACGCCCCCGCATGCGCGGTATCAACCTACCGGCATGTAACTAGGCGCGATCACTTAGAGTAGGGTTTTGCCTACCCCGCTACGGTAGCGGGGTCATTATATATATAGAATTGATGACTTTATCAACTGAATTGTCTCCTATGTGCGTCGATTGAACGTAAACTTAGTATAAGTAATGTAAATAACCTTTTCCATGGCGCACATAGGAGATATTAAGTTATGTAACCTAATAGAGTCCCTTAATGCCTATATGCCCAGGCATCAATAGTTTAGGGCAAACATCAGATTACTCCGTAACGAGTAAATATGTACGCGTTACATAACACGTAACGGCCACCAAACGCGGCCTGAAATTCGGGGCTCTCCCTATGGGATAGCCCCGAACCACTTAAGCTAGCCCGGTCGTCGAGATATTCGAGCCAGTTCGAGCAAGCGACAACAAGAAAAATAGAAAACTGGAAGAAGTCTGCAAGAAACCTGGAAGAAGTCAGCAAGAAACCTGGAAGAAGTCTGCAAGAAAGAAACACGGGAACATATACGGTGCATATCGTACCCACGCTGGGTGCACGCCTCCATATCACTGTACGCTGTACCTACCAATTGTTTCTTAATTAATAAATTCCCAATTTTACCTGTCACGTGGTGTTCTTATTTCACGCAATCCAGCGCAAATCAATGTTAGGTGCCTCGGTGCCTAACAATGGGTATGTATTGTATGTTCATCTGTTTTGCACCTGATAATTATTGGGAATATTTTTTTGGTATATTACCTAGGTACACGTAAAACAATAAACCTACACATAAAAAATGAAATGGGGCTCAACCAATACTTTATCATTAAATTATAACCCCCAAATTATTTCAATACTAAGTGAGTTCAAAAATTAAAACCTGACTACTAATAATTATGCTTTAAAAACTATGAAACAAGCAAAATATTATCATTTAAAATTGTTATGCAAGTACAAACTATTTAATGTTTATCATCTATTAAATTAAAAAAATACAAATAATATTGTTATAATGTATTTAATACACAATATTCATATTTAGTAATGTTTAGGTAATATCTGTGGTTCTATGCCACCTACAGAAACAAAACTATACATTCTAACAGTAAGAAGAAATCAATTAAGGGCAGTGGCATATTATGACCATGGCTATCATTATGAATATACATTAAATACATTTAAAACATATTATAATACGTTAGTTATTCATTTAATAGATGATACAATTCTGAATAGTTTGTACATAACAACTCCAGATGGGAATATTTTCTTGGTTCATATGTTTCAGAGCATAATTTTTTTTAATTGAAATAAAAGTCATTCTTCTAGTTTATGTACAATTATCTATTCTATTTCAATGTCCTCTGGAATCATTATGCAATCTAAAACCTGCGCAGGTGGAATAATATTGTTTTGATGCCGAGCCCATCCAAGATACCAAATAATGGTCATAACATGAGCGCAGCTTCCGACTGTCCTGCCAATTATGCAGCTACAATAGTGGCTTATCAAGTCACTAGTCTACTAGTCTAATCAAGTCAAATATCGAAATATCGCCGAGGAAATGCAAGTCGAAGTCGAGATGAAAAGGCGATGCTATCGTAATTCATAGCTCGTGTGTAATATCGAAGGATCTGTTGTTTGCCAAGTCAGTTTAAACAGAAATAGGTAACAGATAAATTCTACGAGACATGAATCGAACATCGAAGCAGAACTACCGCGAATGCAAAGAGCGCGAATTTTTAGTATTATAGTCTCTTTGGCGCGAATGTTTTTTTTTTTTGTAATTGTGCACAGACATCAATGAAGTTATTGTGAGTTACTCTGCCACGACATTTCTTTATTATTTTTCTCATAAATGGAGGGGTCTAAAAATATTTTTTTAATGGATTCAAGATCCATATTTTGCCCCTTTAATATCCCTAAAGTTTGAGCCTGTTTAAATTTTGAGGCCCAGCTCCCATACAAAAAGCGGACATCTCCTTTCTATTATTACGTAGGTACCTAGTATGTACCTCCTCTTTGTTTCTATCATAGAATATCAGAGGAATTTTTTGCTCCAGCAAAATATTTGGATAGATCCACTATCAGAATAGCTATCATTGCTTTCCACAATATTTCACGTACTAGACATTTTACGCAGGTATTTAACAGAGTATTTGTATTAAAATAGGGTATAGGACGTTATTATTGCAAATCATTTGACAAATGACAATTAACTATACAGAGTATACACACAGATTACTAAAACTAACCGTAACTTTAACATTAACCGTCCGAAACTGTGCGGTCAATGTTACTGTTATTCGCGACGTCATTTTGACAATTGTTAATTTTATGCAACCCGAAAATTGCTTAACCGAAGGTTTGACAGTTGCTTAGACCGTTGTCATTGTTAAAGTTATTTTCTGCAACCCACCCTTAAGATACTGCCTTGGTCATAAATATAGAATTAGCGTTTTTACATGGAGCAGTTCCATTTTAAAACGAAGATTGAAAAGATTGAAAGCTAACTAAGTATCTGAAGTAACTTGATCATCGCCGTTAGCTCGTCGGTAACTGTATTTATAAGAAATATGTATATGAAACATTTTGATCCTTGAGTTAATTTAATAGATTTGAAAAGATTGAGACCCGTTAAGCAGTTAAGCCTTTTTTTTTTTTTTTTTTTATCGCGGGGAAAAATCGGGGGGGTGAGTGGAACGGTTATGTTGGTTTCACACGGTCTTACGGCCCAATGTCGATACTCGGGAGTATAGCTTCAACCGAGCGAGCATTGAACCGAGTCCCTAACACTATATACACCCTACACCGGCATACCAACCAAAACCCGCGGTGGCCTTCGTCGGCACTTACGGGACGGCTCCGGGTTATCTTGTTGCACGAAGATAGCTGCACGAAACCGCCACTGCGCGATGCCGCATTGGGTTCGCTTAAATTGACGTAGTCAGGCGAGCAGCCCCCCACTGCTCGCCTCGCGAATCTCCCTAACCCCATTTAGTCGCCTCTTACGACAGGCAGGGGATGCCGTGGCGGAATTCTCTAGATGCCCCCCGGACCACAGGGCATGAGGCGCCGGTCAGTCGTCCACCCGGCGCCTCCTTCGTCTCCTCTGGCTGCGGGCGGGATCGTTCTGCTCACGATCCCGCTCGACGCTTTCCTTCCGCGAGATGACGCACTCGCAGAAGGAGGCCATCGCTCGCCATGACCTCCAGCCGCCGACCATAGCAGACACCACGGCCGGCAGCGAGAGGTCTCCTCCGACGACTGCTCTAAGAGCGCTGCGATGTAGATCCCAGGCTGGGCACTCCTCGAGAGTGTGTTGGACCGTGTCCTCGCGGCCGTTGCCACAATGGTGGCACACGGCGGACTCCTCCTTTCCAATCCGACACAGAAATGCGCCGAAACACCCGTGGCCCGTCAGCACCTGCGTCAGACGGAATGTCGGCGCACAAGCAGTTAAGCCTGTAACCCACCATTGCAAATCGATCATATCTTCCTAAACATCTCTCTTAAATCATAACATCTGCCACTTCGAGCCACGTTCGAAGGTGTAAATGAGTGACGCAACACACATGTACCGCATGAGTTGAACGGAATCGTCAACGGTTCCTCACTTTCTTTGGTAAAAAAATTTGCACTAAGAATGTTCAACAAAAACTAGCCTGGTTTTGAAAATCAATCATTTGTGACGATGCTTTTTGCTGTGGCCTGCTTTTGTTGCTATTTTTAACACAAGCCGTTGTGTAACATCGTATTCAAGTGGTCACACTTTAGTCAAGTTTTTATTAACATGATTAAATCTAATAAATTGAATTTGATTAGTGAAAGATACCAGTCACCGCAATATCATTCGGAGAAATTTAATTATTGTTACGAATTATATACATAAAATAAATAACTATGACAAGGTATAAAAAGAATCGATGCACAAGTACTTACATTGCATTATCGTGAATGTATTTTTATTTAGGACTCGTAAAAATAGTATTAGGATTCATCGTATTGGGTACACAACATAATAAAACCACGGTACATAATGGATAATCTAAAATCAAACAATTAAAATAACCCGTGCACAAGAAGCTTATTTATTTAGACAAGCAAGAATTTGATTACAATTCCCAATTTAAAGCTAAGTTAATCCACAATGCTGTAAAATGAAGACGTTATCCCAAGACAAACACATTCGAACGACATCAGTTGGGAAGTTTCCGAGAATGCTCGACCAAGCCAAACGTCTATAACATTAAACGCATTGTTGTCGTAAAAATAGGAATCCAATTACGGACTTGATGCTGACAAGGAACAAGGGATAGATATACGAGTAACGTTGATTGGGTGTAACACGTCATTCGATAAAACAAGCGATCCGTACATCGTCGTAACAAACGATCATGATATTTTTGGACGTATCACCAAAAAGAAGACGTATATCTAATTTGATTATGCTATATAGATAACAAAACAAATTACTTGGGCGTAGTGATGTTTGCTAAAAAAGATAATCCATGATTAACCAATACAATCTTAATTCTAATCGGTTTATGACACATCGATAGAAATATCTATAAAAACGAGCACATTTAAATCGATATTTTCGATATGCATGTCGCCGGCATGGCAGTCCGTACCGAGTCCGGCCTACACGGAGGTAATTGTCACGCGGTCAGTAATCCTATCAAACGTCGCATTACTGCGGTGGACTGATGCGGGGTCGACGTACTGCCATTCATGCGCTGCTCATCATTGACACCGATCCCACAGTGGGCGACGTTGCCCAATCAAGACGCTTTTAGCATACGAAAATGTTTTCTGCATAGTTTTGTATGTATTTGGATCATTGCGAAAATATTTAGGAGTTATTAATTAATTAATTAATAAAACTAGGTTATATGTAGTTATGAACATTTTGTTAGTTGTGAAAAAGCAAACTAGTTATCTATAAAAATGTTTTAAACGGTATCTGCAATAAATTAAAATTACGCTGATTTAACGTGGTACAAATCAATATTTCGAAAGTACTCATGCACGCAGAAAAGAGCACCAAGAGCTTCATTTAACACTCGCCCATTATATCACACTAAAGCTAATTAATTCTGAAGCCGTCATAATACGCTATTTTCATCGTTGACTAAAATAATAAAAAAATAAAAACATCATAAACGGAGCAAACAAACCGTGTCGACTGTATTAGGGGAGTTTTCATCAAGTCGTACGTTCTTTATTTAGTCAGCGTTGTTAATCTTCACAATGGAGCTGAACACTTACGGAACAAAAACGGCCATCGAATAACGTATACGAGTTAAACTAATGCTGTATGCCGGTAACTAAACGAATTCTGGAGCAAATTAGACGTATAACAATAAACTAACCAATGCGTGTGGGCCTCGTTAGGAAATCGAGGCAGATGGAGTTATGGAAATGGTTGTACGGGATTCATCCATGTCGGAGAGGAAAGTTTGTGACTTGGGACTTAGAAACCGATTAATATATTAATTTGTTCAAAAGTTACTTCTCATGATGACTAGTGGTATCTTAGCATACTCTATCGAGTTGTGTTGTTTCGAATTTCTGAATAATTTGAATATCCGATGAACACTGAACAATAAGTCTCAAAAGTACTTGTTCTCCTTATAATAATGCCAACGTATACAATTCTATTCAAGATTAATAAACTGTTTCATTTCACATAGATTGCATTCTTCCTGCTGATTCATTAGCGTCAATTAATCTAGTATGTGAAAATGATCAGGAGATAACTCGATATCAAGGTCCCATGTAGGCCACATCAAATCATGATCTAATAAACATGTGGTGTCCAAACTCAGTGTCACGTTATTAGATTTCGTTTGTGCCAGATTCTAGTAAAACATTAACCTAGATATCATCCAATTTCGTCTAGATTTTACGTGCTCGATATAACGGCTGGAATAATAATAGACGTAAATTATGCTGTGACAGATACGATTACGTATAGTTTCAGATCTATACATAATTTTTCTTTGAGAATTCGCTAGTTGTGTTTAATTTTTTTTTATTAAAACTGATAGTTGTCATACATTCATACAAGTAGGTGCAATATTCTTTTTCTGAAAATGAATATAAAAATGTATTTTATCTATTCCAGCGTGTGCAGTATTATTGCAATAATTGTCTGTTTTGTACAGACCTAGAACTATGAGTTGTAAGTTGTAACTGATCGTGTTCAGAGTCAAGTGATAAAGTACTAGCATACGCAACCACAAATCCTTTACTGCCGCGGGCGTCACAAGGGACTGTTAACATGCCAATTCTCATGTTGTTAGAAAGTTCTGCCCTGTTCAACATCGCGTAAGGCAACGCAGGCAATTTCCTTATCTTTACCAAAACACCAAAGTTACCCTCAAATTGTATACTCAATTGTGGCCTTTCTGGCCTGAAGCCAAAGTTGTAAAAGTTTTAATGATATCCGTATGATTATTGCTTTCTTTGGGTAAGCAATGTTGCCATTCATGTATAGAGTCTTTAGGTTTATAAAAGGCAGCCTCTTTGATTTGCTTTCGATTTCTTAACATTACTTACTTCCATGGAACTCTTTCGAAACTTATGCTTGAAACAATATCAAAATATTGAGAGAATATCACTTAACATCATTGTTTTTATAGTGCGACACACTAGTAGATTATAACGCATTTCTTACTTTGTACATTAAGAGAATCCCTATTTACATGATTTTGATAACGTAGTATTGTTATCACACTAAAAAATGTATCCGTTAAGTAGAGAACTCAATTAAGATGCCTATATTTGTTTAAGTTTATCGCAGTTTAAGACAGGTATAAACTGAGTGGCTTCAGTAATTTCGATGATGTTTATCATGCGTTTAGCGTGTTTTATGCTTTTAGTGTAATTTTAGGTGGGAGTAAAACGTCAAACCTTGAATATAAGTGACATAAAACATGCCTAGTGTGCAAATAAAGATCTCATTCCCAAAATTAATGACAAATTAGTACTAGACAATGACCTAATAATCCCTAGGTGTCTAAGAGTCACGTTCCTCTCGATTGCCTTCCTGCCAGACCCCGGTACACGTGGTGACGTCGGCCGCCCCCGGGTCGCTCGCGCTATAAATAAAGGCACGTGCTCCTTCCAGGCGGTATGACATAGTCTGATAATAGTGTCTTGCACGGTTCACTGTGTTTACTATAATACGCGCACGTGGCGACGACAAATTGTTAATAACACCGCCGCATGGCATTAGAATGGTAAAACTGCGCTTGAATCGACATTCCATGTGAATGATGCTTCATTAGTCATGGCGCTTATTACGTTTCATAGGTTTTATGAAATTTACAAGCAAAAAGTATGAGAAGTAAAGGAACACCTTCCCGTATTTTATGAATAAAGAACACGATATTTCTGGACTACGGAAGCAAATTTTGTACAAATACCGCTAGGAAGGAAACTGAACTAATGGAAAACAAAGGAGCGTAAGGTGCGGCATTTAATTTTTTAGTTCACCCTACAAGTTGTGCCGTGTTAGGACAAACAATGAATTAAACAGACATCCATAAAAACGGTAGTACGCGGAACCCTAATGTTTAATGAAGAAATAGAATGACATCGGTTGCTACATTATTTGAGTGCATTGACAATATTTACAAAACACTACACAAATAACAGCTAACTCGAACCTGTCCAATGCCTTATCAAGCGTTTTATTTACACGAACTCTCTAATTTTTTCTTCTCACATACGCATTCATGAATGAGATCACTGAGTCACACTTTGAACGAGAGTTGCAATAACAACCATCGTTAATTAGCCAGTGTGGGTTCCCGTAATGACTTCTTTACGAACGTAAGTCAGCCGACTCTTAACAATCCCCAGGACAGCTAAAGTTAGTTACGGCCACAATTAGCCCCGTTGGGAATGTCCTGTGCGTTGCCAACGCGGACGTGGAGACAATGCGGGTATAGGGTCACATAACAGCGCCGTATGGGCATTCTACACACGCTCGAGGAGCCACCACGACATTTTACGGCCCACGTAATCACTTTTATTATTAGTATGGCACTTATTGATGTTTAATGTTACGAGCTGTTGATACTTCAGTGCTTTTATGTGGTTCGTATCCTTTTGATGTGGTTTTTATTTGGCCGCGGTCCCCTTTGTGGTAATATTGATGAGTGAGGCGGTATAGAAACTTACATGTTCATGTCACTTATGGTACGATACGCATATTTTATAGATCAAAAACCATGCTAGAAAATGCACTGCCATACGATTTTACCACATTATTACTAAACAATGATGACAAATATCAACCAATATAAGTTATGATTTATTTTAATTACCTTGTAAAGGTTAATAACAGATAAATTAAAATGTAATTTAAACGGAAACGACTTCGACAATTACCACAACCTTCTTTAGACTATGACTCATATACTGATAAAGAATTTGTTAACTTCCAGATTCTGAGACACAACACAATCGCGTGGGAAGACAGTATTGTAGAAAGTGGGCATCGACTTTTTTGGACATCCACGCGTGTATACTTTCGTAAAGCGCACGATGGGTGTGGCGGTTGTAAAATTATGGTAATCTTGACATTGTGAATTATATTGGGGCTAGGAATAATTTGTGAAATTATGAACATCATTTACGTGTTGGTTAAGCTGACGTTATTGAAATTAACGAGTAGTTTGTAAAAAGAAGATACTAACGTAATGAACGGAAGCTCCTACTATTTTCCCAAGCTCAGCAATATAATCCAAGCCTACTATTAATAAAATATTATTATGTATTATGTACAGACAGCAGCAAAAGTATCTGTACAAAATCAAAATTTCATATCGCTTATACATATATGCGTTAAGTTAAACTGAAACATTTTTTTCTTCGTTTGAAGTAAAGTATATCTCTTTTAATTTATTTTTGTGAAGAATAAAAAAGGTTAGTAAGAACACAATAGTATGTACGCAATTTGAAATTTTGAATTTGTTCAGCTACTTATGCTGCTGACTGTACATAATATATAATAATATTTTATTAATAGTAGGCTTGGATTATATTGCTGAGCTTGGGAAAATAGTAGGAGCTTCCGTTCATTACGTTAGTATCTGCTATCTGCTGACTGTACATACATACATACATAGTATCACGCCTCTACCCCATAGGAGTAGGCAGACTATGGATTGCCATTTTGCTCGATTCTGGCACACTTCTTTCGCTTCCTCCACCTTCATCAATCTTTTCATGCACTCCCGCTGGTTCAGGGTACAATTTTGACCTGGCCTTTACCCAGAATGTCAGATATCCGACATTCGAAAGTTCGGTGCGGTCGACCCTTACCGGCCCTTCCATTCACACTCGCCTTGTATTATATCCTCTTTTTCAGTCTCCTATTATCCATCATCTCACTCTCTATTGTGTATAACGTTCATAATATTATCCTAGATGCGCCACAAAACCCCAAGACCTATTTTCTTTCCTAAAAACCTTTAACATTTGAGGGTCACTTAAAGCTCTTTTGGCTATTTTACATTTAAAAAAAATCTGTTTGGTTTCACCTGATTCTTTACGCAATATCTTCGCAATACACGTAAACCTACTTAGTTATGTCGACATTGTACAGGTTTAGTCCATTAATTAGCACACTATCACGTTTATCAGTTAAGCCATTAATATAATTTAGTGGATCCAAACACAGGAACATCTGAACATCCACACATCCGTGCACATTTCCGCGTTAACATTAAGGTTATTCAACTGGCGTTAAAATATATAGCTGCTAAATAATTTTACGAACGCGGTTATTACGCAGATAAATTTTAATTCTATTGTTTATGTTGAATTAAGTAACTCGGCGACTTCTTCAGTTTTCTTTTACTGTAATAAGTATCTTTAATTTAAAGATATCACAACTACAATCTAGTACATTATAATATTGTTTTGCTTTAATTGAACACGTGACATGTTGAATGTCGTTATGAACTTATTCTATATGAATGATATTGCAAATCTATTCTAGAATATGTAGTGCGCTAAACTATCTACACTTTGTTTTTAATAGTAAATGCCTATCGAGTACAATTCACAATGTAATTGAGCTTAGAAAATCTAAGGGCATCTGTGAACTGGCGGCACAATACGGCTTCCCGCGCACAACACGCCAAACAAGATTACGAGATACGACGGAACCGCGACGACTGCGCAAGGGTTTATAAGTATATATGCCGATATAATTACAATCATTAATCTGGATTATTTAATTAAAATTTCCATTTTCAAAGCGCGTTACGTAAGGATTTTGCAGATGGTAGCTTATTGTAATAATCATAATCCCAAACAGACTGATATAGGAAATAAATCATCAAACCACATTAACTAAATTAGGCATTTACTATAATTTGGATTATTGTAAGTAAACATCAAACTAATAACATTATTACAGTTATTTATTACCTAATTTATATTCAATAAACAATAAGATACCTGTTGAACGAACGTAACGCGTGGGATGCGAATTATTACAAGGTCTTCAAGGTGTCTGTCTAACAAATTGTAATTGCTATTACACCTCTCATTAGATACACGAACTAAAGAATTTTAGTAGTTATAAAATTCAAGCAAACTATATCGTGCCAAATTATTTCATATTGTTACAAATTTAAATAAAATGACATATTCGTTTATTGACAGGACACGAAGCTCGGACACCTGTGAGGTTTTGGATAAGATTCCAAGATAATCAAAATCCACGAGATTTTCGACTTGAAAAACAGTAGGAATATTTAATTGTTCGAGGCTTGATCTTAGCTGATTAGATTATCCGCTTGTTCCTACAGCCTATATTATGTGACAGAAATAAGCGCGATAAACTTTTATGCAGCAGTTGCTCTGCCTACCCTTTTAGACATGACAGCACGAGCTTTTGTATACATTATTTCCACCCTAGTATCGAATGCCGGTCACACCTCGCTATATTAGAATATCTTCAAAACAAAAGTGTGTTCATGACTGCACCTCGGAACGACACGGCGCAGTAGCCGCTAGTCAAGGATCGTGGTGTTAGATAATGCACTCATCAACTATACCGTCTCATGACTAACGCATGACGTCCACGGCGGAATTGTTACGGTCATGCTCATGGCGAGAATGTGGTGTAATATATAATATATATATGTAATATATCTTTGGTGTTTCAACCTATTGTTTCATGGTGTTTGTGTAACATTTGGCCAATATTTACAGACCGCGACTGATCTTCTTTATGCTTATTTCAGTATGTTGACTATCTATATTTCTTCTTTATACACGATGTAAAGTTAGATATAGTGACATATTAGATATTCTCTACCAGCCAATTTGAGACGGTGCAGTATTTGAAATACAAGCAATAGAAAAAACGCTACCTCTAACACAACTATCGAGGCCGACAATATTTTCAAATATAAACGTGATCAAAACTATTATTTTACATTGCAGTGTTGCAACTATTTTCTGTAATTATCACCAATCGGAGCTAATCGCAGCGTGCACCGGCCGCAATATACCAGTCGTATTATCTTTTGTTTTTATGTGTCACATATTTTTTGCTTTGTCTACTGCGTCCATTAGTCGCGTAGACTTATGAACTATTACAGCGACACTTGTGAGGATAAAAAACAGGTCAAAATCTTAATGTCTACGTCCCCGTTCTCTTTGATATAAAGCTTGAACACAAACTGCTCCATTTGTAAGATGTTCATAATATCAGTGGGTGATGTGACCACATAAGTTGCATTTCTAGATACGGTACCATCCCTTAACTATATGGATGACAAGTTAGTACGTATAATGATCTTTTAGGAGTCAACTCTTGCGTATCAAAAGTGACGGCAATGGAAAAATGGTTGAACAACACGTTATATAGCACAAAACAAACGTATTTTAAGACAGATATGGACCCTAAATCTCGTCTTTTCACGGAAAGGTCGTAATTATCGATGAATCGACTGATCAATAATGTCATTCTTAAGTCATTCTTGGAAATATTTCATTATTTTTCCAAAAAGCGAGCGAGGTAAACACGTGGTACGTAATGGCATTTCGTAACAAATTGGAAACCAAATTCGATAACCCTTTTCAATTTTCTGTTTTCATACACCTACGCAATAAAGAATCCATTACAATCGGAGCATCTATTAATATTATTATTATTGCTTTTTAATGATGGTTAGGCATGTCGTTAAGTATTTTAAATTTATTTGGATATTTTATAACTTCTGTGAATGTTACGTTTTATGTTATGAATTTTAATAACTTTAAGCTTTGTATTTCATCTTTGTAACAAACATAGACTACCTACAGGACATTATTTTAATTAAAATATACTATATAAACATTAGATATAGCATTGTTACTAAGATGAAGTAATAGGCAAAAATGATAAAGCATCAATGCTATTCCACTACAAACCAAATCCGTCACCACTAAATTATTTAACAAAATAAATTTTCACTCGTGACATCTGAAACCACTTTTGGTGGTCGCAGATAACGAATGCACAACAAACATGTGTATTTCAAACGTAACAATATTAATTTGCCGTTTCGGCGCGGGGGAAACCATTCTATTTTCGGTGTCGCATGTTACAAGTTTTTATAAAAGTTCCCTGTTCCGTTCCCGCACTGTTCGGGAAAGGGCCGGCGCGTCTTACATATTTTGTAATATCCTGTAGACACATTTATTTACAAATTTGGCGTTTTATGACGCACTAACGTGGGATTTCATGCCCCCGTATATGTAAGGCTTCCTTTAATAAACTTTACGATGTATGGCAAAGGTGATTTTTTAATACTTTTGTAAACATAGCTGAGATAAAGCAAAGATTGATGTCTATATGAGTAGTCATTTTCACCGAGTTGAAGATAGGGAACATAGTCATATAGAGAGAGAAAGTAGATAGTTAAATGTTAGTACAAAGGGTACTTACTGCTTTATTATTTACTAGGTGATGCTCGCGGCTCCGCCCACGTGAATAAGTTTTTCTGGGATAATAATATTTTCCCGGGATAAAATGTAGCCTATAGCACTCAGGAGTAACTAATGTAGCTTCCTATTAGTAAAAGAATTTTCAAAATCGGTTCAGTAGTTCGTGAGATTAGCGCGTTCAACCAAACAAACTCTTCAGCTTTATAATATTAGTATAGCTATAGTATAAAGGATATTTTGGAAAGGAGTGTATTAAAATATTTTAATCTTTAGTTCCAATTGTATTGTACAAATTAGTTCGTAAATCGACGGAATACCTGGCATTTAGTTATTTATACTTATAGTAAAGAAAATAACATTGATATTCACTTTGGCTGTAAAATATTTATAATAAATACAGCAAAATAAATTATAAACTGAGATAATAGTTAGCAAAAGAAATAATCGGCAACCATTCACGAATACAATATTTGCGCAGAAAGCGAATCGCAGTTCGTAACACAGGAATGTCGAAAAATGACAGCACATTTCTCCAATAGTGGAAAACATAGCGAGATGTTTACCGACGACTAAAAAAATTATTTACATCCCTCATGCACAACACGGTACTATCCGACATTCATCCTTATTTGTGTCGTATACGATACAGTTTATATCGTCGCGACTTAAAATGAAAACATTTCAATTATTTTAATCATGCTATCATATTACGGTCTGTTTTGTTAAAATATCTTTTTATGTAATCTATACTAATATATAAAGCTGAAGAGTTTGTTTGTTTGTTTGAACGCGCTTATCTCAGGAACTACTGGACCGATTTTGAATATTCTTTCACTAATAGGAAGCTACGTTATTCCTGAGTGCTATAGGCTACTTTTTATCACGGAAAAACTCTTCCACGCGGGCGGAGCCGCGCGCAATGCTAGTTTTTTTATAATTGTTCTATATATTTTACAGGACTTTTAAATGATTTTCTAATGTCCTGCACCTGTATTAACTCTAGACAAAAAATAATTATGTACTCAATAACCTACCGAGCTAGATAGAATATTTCCACTGATTTGTAGATTATAAAGAATACATTATAATTATGTTTTCAAACTTCAGAAAATACATTACCAATTTATTTATATTTAACAAAGGGTAAGAAATAAAAAGCGATCAAGTAAGATACCTTATCCCTAATCAAACTATGAAAAGTTTATATTGTGTTTAGATATTTATTGTCGATATAATAAGCTTACTTCATCACCCAGTGACACACAAGAATTTGCATAACGTAACACTAACGCCACTATTCGCGTAATACTCGACTTCGACATGAGGCTGTGAGCATTGGCAAAACGTAATGGGAATAATTTCACATTCCCTTCGAGAAGAGAAATATATGACATTACACAAGAATACTATTGGAGTTCATAAATACATTAGTTTTTCATGAATACTAAAATAACAAAAAGTAAAATTATTTTTTGCTGTGTTAATAAAGTCTTACAAAATATGCAACATCATCGTTTAGACTTCAAAGTTAAGCAGTTGTGTGAAAACAAATCGACATAAATGCTATTTAGACAAAATAGAAAACACAAATTACGTCCGCATAAATCTGGTGTAAGTCAATCTCGGCCTAAATAAAATATTTAGTAATAATCCATTTGAGAGCGATAAACATTGCACCGCACGGAACGCTTTGAAGATAGACGTGAGTAATTGAGTACCGGGTAAGAGATAAGCTGGGTAATGTGACTTACAAAGCCATTGAGGTAGGTGTAAATAAATAGTACAACTGTTAGTCATTACGAAAGTGTGTGCAAGTGTTTGAAAACTTCATTTAGTTGTAGAGACGTTCGATAGAGTTCGCAGGCAACGTAAACAAACATGTTACTCAAGACGTCATCGTGAACGCTCATCAATAATGGTGTTAATTCATGTAGATTTTTAAAACAATCCAAACTTTACAAAAAATTACTGGTGGTAGGTCTCTCATATGTAAGAGTCCGTCTGGGTGGGTACCACCGCAATGTCTATTTCTACCGCCAAGCAGCAGTGTGCATGCATTGTTGTGTTTCGGTTTGAAGGACATTGTAGCCAGTGTAACTACAGGACATAATGAGACTTAACATCTTATGTCTCAGGATGACGAGCGCAGTGGAATGTCACACAGTAATTTGTAACTCAAAGTGCTGGATGGTGTTGCTACTGTTTATGGGTGGTCGTATAGCTTACCATCAGGCGAACGGCACGCTCGTCTCGTCATTCAATGCCATTAAAAAAAAAAAAAAACTGTATTTATTTTATAAGAATCCTAGGTAATTTATAAAAATTGTAGTTGAGTTTGCTCTCTACTAGCGCTATTTCACAATACGGTAGAGCGAACGTTCAGTAAGACAAGTAGGACGTATTTACAACATCAAGTAAGAAACGATATATTATTTTGTTTCGCGCTAGGAAAAAAGAATTTTAGTGCATTTGTTCAAGGTTGGCAGCAAAGACCGCTTCAAGTATTCGACCATGTAGCATTATACGGCGCGTATTCCTAAGCACCGGACTATAACTCCTCTAACATTCGGTGATTCATTACATACTCGTGTTACTCTATAAATCAGAATCAGCTAGGGACATTCGCGGACGCTGGATATAATTTTAGGGGGGTACTGCGCGGGAGAATTTCGGAACGAAGGTGAAACTAGAAACGTCTTGTTATGGCCTGTCATAAATCACGGAGTAAATAACAGGATATGTATAGGATTCACTTCAACACGACTGCCTCGGTAGCATAGTTGTATTCCAGTACAATTGCCACGCTGAGGTTAAAGCGTCGGCCCCTATTATGAGACCTAAGTTAACTGACAAGATGAGCGTGCTTTAACACCTCTGTCAACTCTCGTAAATAGCGTGATGCTATATGTATGTAGTATTTAAAAAAGCAATATTGGTAACTCACCATTTCTTTCTTCAGGTATATTAGTTGTGAGTCGAGATCAGTGGGTGGGCTGTCGCTGGGCGAGACGGGTGGCTCCGCGGGGTCGACCTCGCCCTCCGTGAACCCGCTCAGGCTCTTGGGCAACGGTGGCATGCCCTGCAAGGACATGGTGCTGATCGCGCGGAACTGCTTACGTAATCTGGACAAATAAATAAAAATACTTTACATACAAACATTGGCCTCAGAAAGCTTCGGACAGACCTAAATAAAAGCCTGGTAGGAGGCTTTGCAGTGGGACGATAACACAAACATGTAGATATTCGGATTGAAGCTTTAGACATTATGTACTAGTCTACCTTTGGGTGATGTAGGGATTAGATAATACAGATTACAGATGTATATATATAATTTGTATATTACATTTACGCTTATCATGAACGGATAGATAGGAAATCCAGCGATCGTTCAGATAGTGTTAATATTTCGCCAATATATTTTCGTAGAACTATATTGGGGAACGACAATAATAAAACATCTTGGATACATGTAAGAACAGTTTGGATATCTGCCATTTGTACGTCCTGACGTTTCGAGTCTCAGTTATTAATGCATGCAGTCACTACAGCAGAGAGAAGAGCTGATGCTCGTTAATATTTCTCCAAATAAGCACATGCGACTTTTGTTCGCTTTCATGATATAATGTTTGGTCACATCACAATTTAATTAAATGGCTTTCAAAGTTCTTATTAATACAGGTTTAAAGTGTAGTGTATAAAATCATTTCGAGATTACTATAGACCGGCCTTCTTAAATCCAGGAAATAAGAATAACAATTAGCAACAAATATATAATGACCCCTAATAATAAAACCGACCTTAACCCTTTCAGAAGCGCCAGTTGATTGATAACCTTCGCCTTTGAATTATTATCATATTTCTACTATGAAAGCTTACGTGTGGCGATTTACATACTATAATGATTAGGTGTATTACACACTTTTTAAATTTAATTGATTAATTATTAGCTAATTTTAATGTATGCTCTTAGTAATTATATATTTAATACAAGCTGACCCCGTTAAAAGTTATTAAAAAAATAGGGTTGATCGTAGCAAGGTTTGAATGCTGTGTCATAAAAAAAATAAAAACAAAAAAAATTGTCTACAAAATAAAAAAAATAAGGGGTGGACCATCCTTAACATTTAGGGGTATGAAAATTAGATGTTGACCGATTCTCAGAGCTACCCGATATGCACACAAAATTTCATGAAAATCGGTCGAGCCGTTTCGGAGAAGTTTGGCAACAAACACCGCGTCACGAGAATTTTATATATTAGATAGCTTTTGCCCGCGGCTCCGCCCGCGTGAATGAGTTTTCCCGGGATAAAAGTCCCGCTTTATAAATATTTTCCCGGAATAAAACGTAGCCTATGTGTTAATTCAGAACATAATCTACCCGTGTGCCAAATTTCATTGAAATCCGTTCAGTAAGTAGTTTTACGTGAATAGTTATTTTATTTTATTTGATCCAAAAACTGTTCTACGATAAGGTGGAAGAAACGGAGTTATTTTATATCTAGGATATCTGGCCGGGACACGTAACTGAAACCTTTTTAACAATTGAGGACAATCTAATTTATTATTAAAAATTTTGGATACGAACAATAAGTCATTCAATACACTGCGGTCGGCTAAGGAAATCATTTTAAAGTGTTTTAATTGGCTTTTATATGAGGGAAACTCATATTTAGGAATTCGACAGGAAAACATGAGGTGCCTTACGAATTTTTTTTGTATCCGTTCCAGTCTTAGGGCATGGGTAGCGTAATGGGGTCTCCATACAACAGAGCCGTACTCCAAGATACTACGTACCAAACTGTAGTATAAAAGAATTTTGGTTTTGCAACTACGAAAGCCTTCAGAATTACGAATTATAAATCCTAGCATTTTTGAGGCTCGTTTTGTAATATTCTCGATATTTATTAAATTACTAATATCGCTATTAAAAAATAGGGGCTGATCGTAGAGGGTTGAAAATTTAGGGTTGTATGTATTTTTTAATGCTGTATCATAACAAGAAACAAAAAAATTTATATAAAAAATTTTTTTTGGTGTGGACTACCCTTAACATTTAGGGGGATGAAAAATAGATGTCTGATTCTCAGACCTACCCGATGTGCACACAAAATTTCATGAAAATCGGTCGAGCCGTTTCGGAGGAATTTAACTACAAACACCGCGACACGAGAATTTTATATATTAGAAGATTAAAACATATTCATATGTCTCATGGAAATCAGTTTCGCTTTTAAATTTCCGCAATATAATTTTATTTTATTGTAATCTGAGACCATTTGTAATACAGTACATCCGCATTTTTGTTATAAAATTTTATTAAGTTTAAGAAGACCAAAATTATGCAACGTGGATAGAATAACAACTTAAATTCGCATTTTGTGTAATTTCTAGTTTAATTAATTAATTTAATAGCAAGTCATATAAGAATACTCACAAAATCTAATCTAACTAATACTATAAATGCGAAAGTTTGTGAAAATGTTTGGATATTTGTTAGAAGTAAACGCAAAAACTACTAAACGGATTTAGATGAAATTTGGCACACAGGTAGATTGTGTCCAGGAATAACACATAGGCTACTTTTTATCCCGGAAGTTTGCTCCCATGGGAAGTAATGGATATTTTTATCTGATTCTTTAAGTAGATGGTGCTGGCGTCGTACTGTGTTTTAGGGACTTTTCTAGTGATAAAGGACTATTCACGCAGACGAAGCCACGATCAACACCTAGTAATTTAATAAAAATGCACATAATAATGTTTCCAAAACATGAACCGCGTTTTTTCCTTGACTGAATATATTTTCTGCGTCATTATAAATTCATGAAATGTGTATAGTAGTATCAAAACCGTCACTACCCTTCAGGCTGAGAAAAGCTAGTTTAGTTTGCATCTCGGCACTATACTAGACCTCAAGATAAATTATCAACCAACGAGGGGGTCCGTTGCCGGCTAGCCTCAAGAAGTAAGCGAATAGTTTCATGATATTATAGTGAATGAGTCTGTGTATTTAAATCTGTTCTGATGCAGATAATGACTCCTTAAATCCGGAATTCAATGATGATACTTAGAACTTCGTACAAGAAATAGTCATTTTAACTGAATAATAAAAGGCAGTATGCAAGTAAACTGGCTGCCTCGGTGTTATTTGTAATACGGTACGACTGCAATGCTGAGGTCTCGGGTTCGATCCCCGGGTCGGGTAAAGTGATATTAGGTTTTCTATTCAGTATCAGCCCGGAGTCCGAAATTTGTGCCCGATATGGCGATAGGCTCGCCCCCTATCACATCATGGGACGGAATATGCACGGCGAAAAGTGGGTGCACTAGTTGCGCCTCTGCCTACCCCTTCGGAGATAAAAGGCGTGAGTGTGTGTGTGTGTGGTATGCAAGAAAACATTTTTCAGTTCTAGATTGAATTATACTGTTGGTAGGTCTCTTGTATGCGAGGGGCCGCTTGGGTAGGTACCACCGCAATGTCTATTTTTATCGCCAAGCAACATGCATTGTTGTGTTCCGGTTTGAAGTACATTGTAGCCAGCGTAATTACTGGGCATTATGTGACTGAACCCGCATTATGTGTCAGCCAACCCGCATTAGGCCAGCGTGGTGGACTAAGGCCTAAAACCCTCTCAGTAGTAGAGGAGGCCAGTGCCAGCAGTGGGCAGTATATAATACAGGGCTGATTTCATTGCATTGCATGTGACTAAACATCGTATGTCTCAGGGTGACGAACGCAATGAAGTGCCACGCAGTATTTTTTTTAATTCAAAGTTATGTGCGGTTTGGCTAGTGTTAATGGGCGGTCGTATCGCTTACCATCATGCGAACGGCATGCCCGTCCCATCAATTAACAGCATAAAAAAAAACAAAATCTATAATTACTATGAGTTAGTATTTCATTGCATTATTCTTATAACGTATCAATAATCAGTAACGATAAACCTATTGACTCGCTGATAGGTTTCATACAATTGTTTTTCGCCTACGATTTACTTTACAATAGCGAAAAGAAAAATACTTAATAAACACAATATTTTAAGGAGACTTCTGCGGATTAAACTAATTAACCCAAGGTTATATTTATAATATGATTTTAACTTTAATATAGGAATTTAATGGGAGGATTTTAAAACACACGGGATTCGGAATTCGAATTTTGACGATATATGGCTAGAATAACCTATCGACTTATGCTATTGGTGCTTGGCCGGTCTATTGGTGCATACGTGCACCCTTCTCTACCCCTTACCATACAGTCTTGAGCTTATAAAATCTTTACAATTATTCGATACAACACAACGTCGAACGAAACTCACAATAAATTATCCTAATTCTATCACGAAAACTCGAGTGAAACACAATCGCTTTGTTAAAAGTTAAAACACTTTGAATTCTCGAGCGTGACTTTTGTATTAACGCGGCCCGTTCCATATCCGTGACCTAGAATGGTACGTCTTGTTCCGACCAACCGGACAACGGACACGACCGGGTTTGTACTGCGACCTTTTAACCTACTGCTTGTCTTTACAACACCTGCTTGATTGTTGTATTTTGTATGTAATAATAATTTCAAATGTCTATGGATGGTGAATGTTTATCATACGGTTATATATTTGTTTGCTCTCTCTTATTAAAAGTTAAAAATATTGTAAGTGTGGTTAATCGTTCGCTAGCCTCCGCTGTGTTGTCAGCGAATCAGAAAGTATTTAATTTAGATTTTGGACCTGTCTCCTGATCTCAAATCACAAAAATCAAGTCCGAGCAAATATATTTTTCTAAAACTCCTACAAATTGTCGCACTCGCAAACGAGCCCCGGACACATAGTCCACAGCTCATATTACATGCTGCTATTAGATCAAAGAGGCGGCCAATAAAACGAACCGAAACTAGTCTAAAATGGAATATAAATATTAAAGTATGATTCATTTCAATGTCAGGATTTCCCACGTCGTTTCCTTAATTGCTAAAACGCCATTAAGTACATATTATGCGACAAAATTTCCTTTTCAAGAAGAATAATAATTATGGCTTAGTGGTTTGCAATTCAATAAATATTTATATGGATAATGTTGTTGAGGCGCACCTAGATTTAAGGTCATCGTCGAGTATGTACGCGTACGCCTGGTCGTACGAGTCCTGCTCGTCCGCGCTCACCGACGACGCTGCGTAATTCACCTCGGAGTCCTCGGAGTCGCATTGTCCGTTTTTGTCAACACATTCCTTGACCAAGCTCTCGGGCACGTTCGACTGCGAGCGCATCGTTTGAAGCTCGTATATCAACATCTCATGGTTGTTCATGTCTTTCATCATATCCACTTCGGGCGAGTCGTTCCCGTTGCACGAGTTCTCTGAACCTTTACCTTTATCTATAACGACATTTGATTCATCTTTATTGTTGTTCCTGCTTGCCAGAATCTCCGAAATCAACATTTCTGTAACGCGTGAAGTTTTCCTTTCTAGAGAATTGTTATTTTTGTTTTCAGTTTGATCTCGCACGGCTTTTTCCGCCTGCGGATTGGTGACGCTGATTTGTTTCGATGGGCTATTTCGTAATCTATCATCGAATTCCTGAACCTCATCGACAGACGCGTACGGCGCTTCGGCCGGCGGGCTAAGTGGCGGTTTCGCGTCTATCGGCGATGAATACGGGCTTATTTCAGGCGACTGCTTAGTTTTAGCTCTTTCTAAACAATGCTTTTGTACAGGTAAAGGTTTCATTGGCTTCAACTTAGGTTTAGGCGATAACGGCGGTGGGGGTGCTTTACGCAAGGGCATCGTTTTTTCCGCAAAGCTCGATGACTTTGTGACTTTGCACTTGGGATCCTGATCCAGTTTATTTGATGTGGACAGCGATCTTACTAATATCTGCCTGCAGGTTTTAACCGCTTTAGAATTAAGTGATTCATTTGATTTTTTTATTGATGTCGGTGCGGGTATTGAACAACTGTCACTGGAACTCCTTCTGGAGTTCTGTCCGCTGGATTTGCGTTCATCTGAAGACGAGCTTCGATCGCTGATGACATCTCTGATGAAGGACTTCACACGAGCTAATCCGTTCTGTTTGGGAGACACGGTTGCCTGAGCGGTGGTATTGGATCTGTCCAATGTTTTGGCTCTCGAAGACACAGTGTGCTGTTCCTGCTTGGAGAAGGCACGTGACTTGGTGAAGTTGGCCTTGGATTCCGCAACCGCTTTCCTGGTTTTCGCCAGAGCCTCGGCCACCACGCTCTGGTTGGGCCGCGGCGGCACGGGTGGTGGACATTTCAACTTGTTGTTCTTCTTCATGGGCTGCGCGTTAGTCTGTACCATCAACATGCTGGAGCAAAGCGTCACTCGAACGCTACTATAATATAAGCACTATAGTATGGGAGCGAGATAACACCGCACCGTAAATCACAACACTCGCGAGCGCTCCGTGAGCGGGGCTGGCGCGTGTGACCCCCGCGAGCGCGAGACTCCGACTGCGGTACGTCGTCGGCATACACGGCACGGGCCATTACGGCGCACCGCTGCTCATCTAGCTGGTAATAAGTACCGACGTTCCGTAACTGGCTATCTTTACATAAAACAGGTAGTTTTACCATGGCTGTTGTAATGTTGCGGAGTTAGGACTGTTGTCGAACAATAGCTTGACCCATGCATTTAATAATGTAAAAGTGATTGTTTAGCATGTGAATGAATGCAATGGCGGGTGCCGGTGTGCAGCTACCGGGCGGCGCACGCGACACCGTACCGCTCCTATTGTCGGGCGTTTCGAAAGCACTCTCTGACCTATTGTTTTATGGCAATCAAAATGTTACAAAACAGCTGCTATTCACATGTTCTTTACGAACACGCATTAGGCTGTTAGTATTGTCTAGGAATTGTTATTTATGCCTTCAGTACCAAGTAGCGTTTTTGCAATTTAGATCATACTTCGTATTTCCTATGCATTTTGTACTAGTCTAGGGCATAAAATTAAACAAATAAATATATTCTAAGTTAATAATGTGTAAATCGTTTTCAAATGCTTTATGGCACCACAGCAATTCACTCTAACATGCAACACACATTTTTGGATTACAACAAAAGCTAACTTTGGAGCAAAGAATGTTGAATAGATATCTTTGAATGAAACTTATCTATAAAAAACATAGTACAGAGTAAACTATAAGATATTGTAATTGTGCTAATGTAAGTAAAGAAAAGTGCAATAAGTGAATTGTGATCCTAAATTGTTTTCCTACATAATTTATTGTAGCATAATATAATAGACCTAAAATCATTACTTCACTTGATAGAAGTCTAATCTGGGAAAATAATGTTATGTCTCCATTTTCACATACACTCACGCCTTTTATACCCGAAGGGGTAGGCAGAGGCGCAACTAATGCACCCACTTTTCACCTTGCGTATTCCGTCCCATGACGTGATAGGGAGCGAGCCTATCGCCATATCGACCAGTCTCCATTTTCAAATATCAATATAATATGATTTTAAAATGAAAAATTAATTACAAGCTAAATAGTACTGTGTATTGATTATTTTATATATAGTAATCCTACTTAGATATTTCATAATTTTTTTAGGAGAAAATATAGCTTAGCTTTGGTCATGAATTTTCACACTGACAAAAACTAAAGTCTGCAAATACTTGATGCAAGTTTATGTAATATAAGAAAGTTCCATATAGATCCAGAAATTCATAACACATAATAATATCTGGACTTTAACATGGCATCAGAATCCTGTGTTCTAGTGTACTATTACGGCCTTATTCATAAACAGTTTATAAACCTATTTTATTTATCAAAAGTTTTGTCTTCTTCAAATGAATTTTGAATTGAGTTTAAAGGACGAAGACAAAACATTCTATAACTAAAATAGGTTTATAAACTGTTTATGAATAAGGTCGTAAAATTATACTAGAATATTATAAAGTTGAAGTTTTGGTTTATTTTTATGAAACTGTTATTCATTCATACTGCTGTTGTCATATTATTGAAATAAAATCATTTATTCGAATACATAAAATGTTAAACATTACTTAGATTCAGTCAATTTTTACTCTACCACCAGTTCGGAAAGCAGTTTCCACCAGAGAAGAACGGGCAAGAAACTCTAGGGTTGCTATTTTCAAATCAGTTCAAAGGTATAAATTAGGTACAGTGTATAAAACAAAAAGAAATATATACAGATTTTTATTTTGTTTAGAGCAGTTCGTATATTTACTTGCATAATAATTAATTCTCAATTCCCATCCAAGTGTACAACCCTCTCAGGAATCACGAAATAATTACATAATCTATACTTATCCAATACAGGTATTATTAATTATTAGTTCTTAGACATAGTGAAATGGGCAGTCCAGTCTACACAACAGCATCCGTTCACAAGTATGACACATTTGTTCCAATATTTTATTTTGTTTTAAAGGATCCATACCATAACAGGCAAAAAAAATATTCAGAGGCCACTGAAGCTATTTTAGTAATTATCTATTTACCAAAACATACTTTGTTTACATAGCTTATTTACGACAAAACTGTCCAACACAACTGGGTGGTTTATCTCTTGCCGATCTACACTTTTTTTCGGCTTCGCATTGCTTAACATTAGGTGCCCTGGAGCCACTTTGCATGCTTAGATAGAACAAAGTATTCGGCATTTGAATTGAAATAAAGTTACAGTGTAATAATCAATAGTATGTGTGCAAGTGTTTCATAATTTTTAGATAATAAGCACACTGCTTTTATAGTACTTAGTCAGGCCTATGTTCAGCAGTGGACGTTGTATGGCTAATGATGATGATGATGCTATAATTTTAGGCACTAACATGTTACATGTAAAGGCATAAGCACTGTACCTGTCATAAAACAAGTTTTTTGTTCATAAAGATTAATATTTGACGAAAGAAACTCACCGAAAGATCCTTCACTTATTGTTGAACTTCCAGTCCTGTCTGCACATAGGGCACTGTTGTTGTGGTTGAGAATGTAGCCACTTCACGATGCAGTGAATGTGGAAGCAGTGGGAGCACGCCCCCCAGACCAGCGGGCAATCGTCCCCGGGCAACTTACAGTCAGGGCAACAGCTGTCGAAGGGCATGCGACAAATGCCGCAATTGTCGTCGTTTGCCACCCAACGCCAGGTCGCCACACCTGTCCAACCTAAACAAAAGATAATTTAGCATATACAAATGCACAATAAAGAAGCATCCGCGAGGTCGACACTACTCACTTTTAACAGTCACTTTCATAGCGCAACCACATAATATGTAGAACGACTTTGTATTTGCTAATTAGATTTAAAATATAGAAAATAGATGTTTTCTAAAAAATACACATTAGTGACACTTGACCGTTGACGGACGACGGTTGACGTTACATAAAAAACAAACAACATAGATATTTATTCCATATCTGAAATGTATAATTATAACATTTTTTTTTTTTTTTTTCTCTTTTTGGCAAGGCGCGGTTTGCGCATCTGCCAGTGTCAAAGTTATTGGAAGTTACATAATATATAATATTGTTTCTTTTTTATCCTCAGTAGTAGTAGTACTATGTCGAAGTAAAGCAGTGGCTACCTTACCAAGACTTTATCGAGGAGTTTTGGCGGCAACAAAACAAACACTTGACTAGCACAGTTATTTCAATTCACTTCATTTGAGCCCTTTAATAGAACTATATTGGATAATATACCACCATAATTATGCAATATAACACTAAGTATCACCAAAATAATGAATTAAAACAAGAGCACCTCATGACACTTCCAAGTTCCCGCCAAAACTCCTATAACATTATTACTATTTCCTTTATGTAACATTTAGTGTTGTATAGTATGTTTCATTTTAAGTTACCGATGGCGTGATGTTGGCACCCCTGTCTGACAAGATGGTGGACATTATGAAGACAATTCCCGCCATTTCAGTTTTTTTTTTTTTGTTTTGGCCCTACCGGCCAGTAGCCTGACGCGAGTCGGCTTTTCTGGCCACACCGGACTTTCGGGTGAACGCTTTAGGCGCTCGCAACCCTTGATTTAAGTAACCATGCTGAGGGCAACCCACTAACGGGTTACGAACCTCGGCTCAGGACGGTCACTGGGAGAGGTGGGGAAGGTTGGTGTGTTTAACCTAATCCTATCCATTTATTTCGTCGGCACGCGGGCCGGAACTGTTAGGAGGGTCGGGAGGGCGACGGGGAACGCGGCGAGTTCCTCGGCGGCGAGGACGGAACTGCGGTCGTGTGGAGTGTAGGAGTTTTAGGAACTCGTTCTTACTGCGAATGGCCAGAGTGATATCGTCCTCTGGATCGGTTAGGACTGAACGCGCGGCCGTCTCCATTTGGCGCGGTCGAATGGGGTGTATATTGACGCTTTGCGGACTAACGTATTTGGGTGTTTAACCGCCCGGTCGAAGTAGCGTTTGCTGGTCATTTGCATGAAATGCCTGATGGTCGGCATGTTAGTATCCACGTGGAGGTTGCGATTGCGAACGTACCACGGGGCACCAAGAGCGTGTCGAAGAAAAATGTTTAACAATACCTGCATACGCTTAAGACGAGCAGGCGGTATATGGGCGAACACGGGCGACGCGTATGTCATGATCGGTCTAATACACGTGGTAAAGATCCTAATCTTGTTGCGAATGGACATTTTGCTTTTCCTATTTATGAGCCAATGTAGTTGGCTCATCGCGAATGCGGCTCGCGCGCGTACCGCATTTACGTGTGGGATGAAGGTCAACTTCTGATCAAGGGTCACTCCTAAATATTTGGCTTTGTCCGTCCAGGGGATTACCTGGTTGGACATGCGGACTGAGTTGTGAGGCACATGGACTCTCCTTTTCAAAGTGAACAGGATAGCCTGGCTCTTAGTGGGATTGACGGTGATTCGCCATTTGCGGAACCACTCACTGAGCTTGTCGGCGGCGGCCTGCAAAGTGCGCACCACATTGTCGGGGTCTCTACGTGAGGCGTAGATTGCGGTGTCATCGGCAAAGAGCGCCAGATGTGCGTTTTTCGGTTTAGGGATATCGCTGGTGTTCAGCGAGAAAAGAAAAGGTGAGAGGGCGGAGCCTTGCGGGACTCCAGCCGTGATGGCGTGACGGGAAGAGAGAGTACCCTCCACGCGATATTTGAAACCGCGATTCAACAAAAAATCTCGTATGATGTGCACGAGTTGAGTGGGCACGTTGAGATTGTACAGCTTGTAAAGCAAGCCGTTGTGCCACACCCTGTCGAATGCTTTTTCAATATCGAAGAAGAGAGCACCGGTGGGCATGCCTATCTTGAATTTGTCGTAAACGTGCTCCGTGATGCGGAGCACCTGATTTACGCAACTGTGCCTAGCACGAAAACCAAACTGTTCGGGAGGGATCAGATTGTTGTTGTGAGCGACTATTTTGACGCGGTCGAGGACGATCCGCTCGTAAATTTTGCCCAGAGTACTGAGCAGACTGATTGGCCTATAAGAGGACGGTTCGGATGCGGGTTTTCCCGGCTTATGTATACCTATCACAACTGCCTCCTTCCAGACCTCTGGGAAGAGGCAGTTTTGAAAAGCAGCATTGAATATCGCGGTGAGCTTTAGGACCAGATGCTCCGGAAGCATCTTAATCATACGGGTAGGGATCCTGTCGTCCCCGGGGGCTTTTCGTCTTTTGAGCGCCTTGATCAGAGCGATGACTTCTTCGATCGTCACCGGTGCAAGGGGATCGGGCGGCGGCGGGTCGACGACGTTGGCGGTATCGGTATCGTTTATCGGTCGCGGCCATTTCAGTTTAAAAGAAAAGTGTTACCAGAGGTTTAATGTATTTTCTTTTAATAAAATAATAAACAATAATTTCAAAAATAATAAACAATAATTGTACAACATCGATTAAAATAACAATAAATAAATAGCCAGTGTAATGATACAATTTATTATATGCTAATTAATATGTTTTGTGTTTTTTGTGCTGACTTGTCATAAATGCTTATTAATAATTACTTACCTCCATGACTCATATAAAAACTAATATCATTCCATTATGATAAATAAATATTCGTCTTGTTTTATTTATTAATATACTAGCTGACCCGGCAAACGTTGTTTTGCCGTATAAGATCTTTTTAGATATTATTTTAGTAGAAAAAAATGAATAATTGATCAGTTACCGACCGGGGTTAAAAGTTATTAGCCCGTCAACGCCCGCGTATATATAGCTATAAGCTAATCTATACTCAATAGCTTTTGCCCGCGGCTCCGCCCGCGTGAATGAGTTTTCCCGGTATAAAAGTCCCGCTTAAAATGTAGCTTATATGACACGTTCGTAGATTTACCATAGCAGCGCCATCTATTGATTACTTACTCAACCCAGTCGAAAGGTATCGACATCTGTTAGAATCATTCATAGCAGCGCCATCTATTGATTACTTACTCAACCCAGTCGAAAGGTATCGACAGGTTTTGGCGGGAACTTGGTAGTGTCATGAGGTGCTCTTGTTTTAATTCATTATTTTGGTGATACTTAGTGTTATATTGCATAATTATGGTGGTATATTATCCAATATAGTTCTATTAAAGGGCTCAAATGAAGTGAATTGAAATTACTGTGCTAGTCAAGTGTTTGTTTTGTTGCCGCCAAAACTCCTCGATAAAGTCTTGGTAAGGTAGCCACTGCTTTACTTCGACATAGTACTACTACTACTGAGGATAACAAAGAAACAATATTATATAGTATGTAACTTCTAAAAACTTTGACACTGGCAGATGCGCAAACCGCGCCTTGCCAAAGAGAAAAAAAAAAAAAGGTATCGACATCTGTTAGAATCATTTGGAGTTAAGATAATTGTGACTGTCAAATAATAACAGACAAATAATTAGCAATAAATTAAAATTGCGACTATAATTTGAGATTTAAACTATCCTATCTCTCAAGTTGGATCGAACTGCACATGGTGTGCGAATTTTATTATAATCGGTTAAGTGGTTTAGGAGTCCATTGAGCACAAACATTGTGACACGAGATTTATATATATTAAGATTATCCAAAATCTATAAAGGTTTAGTAGATAAACATACTAAAGTTTCTTTAGCTGCTAAACATCTACCCACTCATGTATTATGTTTGTAGTTATGGATTTACTTCCGTTAGTTGCAGATTAATTTCAGTGTAATTTCATGACATACCTACTTATTTGTAGTTTTGCACCATATATGTTACTAAACAAAAACAAAAAAACGCGTGCGTTTCGGAACGCTCGACAGATGTGATAGCTTAAACTAATCTAAGTTGAAGTAAATATTGAAATTGTTTAACTTCAGAGAAGCTTAGGTTATTACTTAAACTTTATGTATATTTCGGAAATGGGTGTGGGGGTCAAAATGGGTGTGTGGGTGGTCAAGGGGGGTCAAGGGAGGTCAGGGGGGTCAAGGGTTGAAAATGGGTGTGGGGGTCAAGGGGATCAAGGGTCGAAAATGGGTGGGGTGGGGGAGTCAGGGGTCAAGGGTCGAAAATGGGTGTGTGAGAGAGGAGGAGCCCGCCTACTGCTGCCGTATGCGCAGAGATGTGATTTATCTAGATACAAGTATCTGAAATACAGATACAAGATACAAAATACGTATTTAGTATCTTGTATCTAAGATACTTTTTAAATTTTTATTTTGTATCTTGTATTTAGATACAATTTTTTTGTATCTTAGTATTTTATAAATACTTAATTTGCTAAGATACTTTTACTAATTATCTATGCATTTTTTACATTAACGGCTCATTTAAGGCCCATATACACGTTGCAAGTTTTTTGCCTGTTGCATACAATTAAATTGAAGCAATATATGACTTGCATGGTTTAAATAATCAACACGTAACATTCTTGATTTGTTTGTGTAAAAAGCACATGCTATAATTGGTTAACCAAACATTGTATTCAACTGGTTTCTGTCTTCTTTTGAAAACATGAGGGCATTGAGTCTTATAATTTTGATTTTCAGTGTGTCCCCTGATTCCGATAAATCTCAATGAACTTTATTAAATCAGCAGAACCTAATTTTAATACTTTTTACTCATATTTTTTAATAAACACAGTAGCTTCTAAAATCCAAAACGTTCAACATTTGAATTTTTTATGGCATTGTATGACGGACCACCCAGACGGACTCTTACATATGAGAGACCACCACCGCAATGTCTATTTCTACCGCCAAGCAGCAGTTTGCATGCACTGTTGTGTTTCGGTTTGACGGACATTGTAGCCAGTGTAACTACGGGACATAATGAGACTTAACATCTTATGTCTCAGGATGACGAGCGCAGTGGAATGCCACACAGTACTTTGTAACTCAAGGTGCTGGATGGTGTTGCTACTGTTTATGGGTGGTCGTATCGCTTACCGTTAGGCGGACGGCACGCTCGTCTCGTCATTCAAGGCTATAAAAAAATAATTTCAAATGGTATCTTATTTGAAAAAGTATTTAGAAGATACGTATTTTGTATCTAGTATTTAGATACCGTTTTCAAAAGTATCTTGTATCTGGTATCTCAAATCCTTTATTTACAAGTATCTTGTAACTTGTATTTCAGATACTTTTATGAAGTATCTTGAACATCTCTGCGTATGCGTGAGAGAAAGGGAAGCTAGACAGAACGTTACATTACGAAGCGGTTTACCCTCCCATAAAAAGTTATCCCTTCAGAAATCCTTTATTTCAAAGTTTCATTTTGTGTGATGTGACTGCATATACATTGCTGCCAACATCACGCCATCGGAATTTAAAGTTGAAACGCACTCTATCGTAAATTGAAAAGTGTAAAAGGATGTTGGTTAGAGAGAAATTATATTATGTGTGATTGGTAAACCGTAGAATGGCTATGTATATTATTTATATTTAAATATTATATATTTTAATATTTTGTCTCATATCAGTTCAATAAAGTCGACTATTCAAATAATCACCTAATTTGTTCTACTCTTGGGTTATTATGTACTATCTGTGGAGACTGTATCAAAATTGAAATTTGAAAACGTCAATGTCAAAATATCCTGTGCAATTTTGATGTGATGTGTTGGAGTTTATTTATTTTAAAACACATTTTAATAATTTAGAGAAGTGTAAATAAAAAATTAAGATGACCACGTTTGACTCTAAATATGATGTAAGTGTTTATGCTCCATTGTAAACATTTTAAGTACTTTAGTTGTTTTTGACGGACACCTATTATCCTTTATTCTGGTATTGTTGACTTAATTTACTTGCTATCAAAGTAGACTAATTCAATAGCAAATGGTATTAAATTGGGTCAGACACTAGAGCTGAAAGAACCAGGGGTTTCAAACCGATTTAGTCTTCACATGACCTATTAAAACTGCGATTAATTTTCATTCAAAAGATGAGTCACTTAACAATTTAGCGTTCCATACAAAATACGTTTACGTGTATATACCTCAACAAAATAACATTAATACTTTTATAAGCACTTAAATCTTTAAATAAAGTTAATATCAAGTACAAGTTCTTATGTTAAGTATGTAATTTTACAGAAATTTTATCGTAATTTCAGATGTACCCCACGGGTGATGTTGGTATTGTTGAGGGCGAGATGAATATCCCAGGCAGAGGTGGCGTTCCATCTGGTGACAGCATGGAGTTCAATACACTAGATGAACCTATTAAAGAAACTTTTGTAAGTCTAATTTAAATCAATATTGGTAAATCAATAAGTTGTATACATATGCAGTCATGTCTCTCGAGGCAATTCTAAGGGAATTGGATTAGTCTGATTGTTTCCATATTGTACTGTATTTCTACCCGTGTCAAGGGCGTCATTTGTGGATTGGGATATAATCAAATGCCATCATTATATCTATAACAAGCTAATTTGTGAGCTATATTTTATTTATATTGTGATCTGTAAAAAAGATATAAATCTGTATTGTAATCAAATACATCTTGCTTAATCAGTAAGTTCAATAATATTTTCATTTTTTTTATTTACGGGGACGACAAAGTGATCCCACTGTACCTTATGGTAAGCGGAGACATATGAGCAATTGCTCAGTTATTTGATGTTTATGGGTTATGGTGATTAGGAATCAAGTGACCAAATTCTTTATTCTTAGCATCAAGCATGTGAAAATGATTTGATGTGGTTTTTACGACGTGACTGGCTGGTAGCCATAGCCTCTCCAATCTTGGTCAAATATGTTAGAAAAAGCTTGCCCTCTCTTTAAACTTAAAGTTTAGTTGGTATATTGTTTAGATATTCCATTTAGGTTGTTAAAACATGTGCCTACATACATCAATAGATAATATAAAGTGCAACATGCATTACATTATAGTTTTAAACATACTTTGTGTTACTTATAATATTATTTTTGCTGAATGTGTCTAGACGTATTTTATGTTCTTTTTTCATATATCTATTTGTTTTATCACATACAAATATGTTTAGTGCAAAGATTTTAGCACACAATCTACTTGTAAGTTTAATATCTGTGTAATTATTGTAAATTTTAAGGTATTCCATGGAGTAAAAAGCAATCAATTTAGAAAATTTTATTAAATTTTTTAGCTCCGAGATCTGAGAGCAGTGGGAAACAAATTTTACCATGTCCTCATTCCTAGAGAAAAATCTAGTTTGTTAAAAGAATGTAAGTAGTTGGTTGTGTTGCTTGATAATAATCATCTGATATAATATTCATGAGTTTTATTTGTATTGATGAATTGAATACTTATGTGTAATATTTTTGAAAGGTACAAAGGTAGGAACTCTGTTTTTTTATTCGAATTTACATACTACATTATAGATTATCATTGTAGATTAGATTGTTTTTCCAGTAAATTATTTTATAAATCATCTTAACTTAACTATGATAATTCATAATTCTTACCAAGATATTCATAATATGAAAAAAGAAATGATTTAATTATGAATTTCTTATTTAGATCATTTTTTTATTTATCATAATATATTTATGCCTGACTTATACACCATTAATTGGAACAGTGGATAGCAAAACATAGCATAATACCAACTGCTACAAGCCTGTATTTCAAATTGTACGATCTAATCATGAATAATATATTTTTCTAGGGGATCTATGGGGTCCACTGTTACTGTGCACACTCATGGCAACCATCCTCCAGGGTGCGGAGAGAGTGAACGATATCAAAGATGGAGGACCTGAGTTTGCCCAAGTGTTTGTGCTTGTGTGGATAGGAGCTGCAGTTGTTACACTAAACTCTAAATTATTGGGCGGTAACATGTGAGTACTTTTGCATACATTTATGTACAATATTATTTATTATTATGAAATAATTATGGCATTAAGAATAACTATGTCTCATAGATCTGGTCAGTGCACTCAGGGTTTGAAATGCGAGGTTCGAAGTTTGTTTTTAAGTTAGGCAACTTGAAAGCATTTTCAATTAGAATAAACAGATTAGTTGGTCGATATAGGAATTTGTTCCACATATAGCGGAAGGTTCGCCCGATCATCATCATCATCAGCCACACCAAGTCCACTGAACTACCACTGAACACTGAACTTAGGCCCCCTCTAAAGATTTCCAGGTGGACCTGTTGTTAGAGGCCTGCATCCAGCGTGTCCCTGCGACCTTTATCAAGTTGTCCGTCCACCTTGCAGGTTCGCCCGTTATCCTATCATAAAACGGAAATAAGGTCAAAGAACTGTAGGCGCGCTATGTGCGGTACTACCTCCTCGGAGTTAAAAGTGTGAACCTAATTAATTTTGAATAAATTGGAACTATTAACTAGTACTCACAATTGTTTAAATATCAACTTTTAAGAATGCTCACTTTTTACTCTCACTGAGAGGGTTCTTAATCAATTATAAAATAAGTAATATAAAATTATAGCTCTTACTATAAAATATTAGTTTCCGTCATAGTTTTGTCATCATATTGTAGAATACTCAAATGATAAATATGTGTTGTATGAAAAATGTATTCTGTGTTGACTGTTTACTCTTATCAGATTATAGGGAATGGATTTTTATTGTTGATTGTGATTAAGTAATTGATTTAGCTTGCTTATGCTTAGGTTGATTTTATCAAATAGGGTGTACTAACACGACCTTGAGAATCGAACTAAATTGTTATAATGAGAAAGGCTTTTTTAATCATAGGTGATGGGCTATAATTCTAATATATATCTAAGGTTCAAATTACTTTTGGAATAAAATGCAGTTGACGCCATAAATTGATATTATTATGTTTGAGTCCCGTGAATCAATTCAGTCGTTGCGGATATAGAGACATAGGAACAAAATGAAAACGCAAACATAAGTTTTTATAATAAGTGAATATTCATATACCAAAGCGTGGGTAAAATAGCATAGGATTGGATAAGTGACTACCGTATACATGGTAAACAACCCGTCCCAGTGTTTTTTTATTCGCATTCTTTGTTCAATCGATGTGTACAGTCAGAAGCATAAATATCTGTACAAAATCAACATTTCAAATCGCCTATATACGCTTTAAGTTAAACCTAAACCAAGTAAATTTGAAGTCAAGTAAATCTCTTTTATTTTATTTTTGTGAAGAGAAAAATAAAATTAGTAAGAACAAAAAAGTATGTAGACGATTTGAAATTTTGAATTTGTTCAGCTACTTATGCTGGTGACTGTACATGCAATCACATGGGCCGGCATCATTCTGGCAATAGTCAAGAGACGCAGTTTGATTTGATATTTCATCATCATCAGCCACACGACGCCCACTGCTGAACATAGGCCTCCCCTAAATATTTCTAGACAGACCTTTCAAAACGGCCTGCATCCAGCGTGTTCCTGCGACCTTTATCAAATCGTCTGTCCACCTTGCAGGTAGACGGATGACGCTGCGCTAGCCGGTACGTGGCCTCCAGTCTAGAACCTTTTTGCCCAACCTGCTGTCAGTTCTTGGAACTATGTGCCGTGCCCACTATTGATTTGCTATTAAAACTATACAAATATGGTGCTGGTAGGATATATTTTTATCCGCCCGGATATCGACCACCGTAAACAAGGTGTGGTACAACCCGCCATAGTGGCTAACGTAAGTGAGCCGCGTTCCGAGGTCATCCTATATATATCCGGTTCAAACAGGTTGGCATAATTGTGCCGACTGACGATGGATAATCATCGCTCGTCAGTCGACACTCTATTTGGACCTCTCTTCGCTTACCATGAGCATGCTCACGCCTTTTATCCCCGAAGGGGTAGGCAGAGGCGCAACTAGTGCACCCACTTTTCGCCAAGCGTATTCCGTCCCATGATGTGATAGGGGGCGAGTACCATGAGCAGTGGGGTCAAATTGTCATGCCCGGATAAAAACAATACTTCCAGATCTACTAATGAGCATTTATTTTCCATTCCAGATCATTCTTCCAGTCTGTGTGCGTGCTGGGCTACTGCCTGCTTCCGATCGCGATGTCGCTCATCATCTGCCGCATCATCTTGTTCAGCACTCAGACCACGTTCCTTTTCTTCCTGAGGTTCGCTATATCAATGGCAGGCTTCCTTTGGGCCACTTACGGTGAGTAATTATATATATCATGACTTTTTGTTTTGAATTTAAATGGGTCGGAGTTAACGCTGCCTCCTTTTAGAAAAGTGTAGTTATAATGATTAAATTTGCCTAGTAGCTATGATAATTATGAAACTGACTTGGTTTTCCAAATCGGAAAATTCTTAGTAATGAACTTGAATATTGATTGCCAGGTTTGGCATTTTTATGGAAGTTTCGTTGCCCCAGTGATACTGCAGTTTTCACTTTTCACACAATTCTTTTACAATGTACGGTAATATCTTCGAGCATGTTATTTTAGAACCTTAAGGGCTGATTTCACCAAATGCTGTTAAGTTCCATATAGCCCATTCGGAATATCCCTCATAAGAACAACTTTTGGTTTTACAGGTCACAAATAGAAATAGCTGACAGAAAGTCACCAGTAATGTGTAAAATTTATTTGTTAGATAGCATTATATGTCGGAGAGTTATCTGTAATTTTATAAGAAACTGGCGAAACTGGCCCTCCATGACATGTCACCCAAGTCTTATTTAAAAAAAGTATTTTTTTTTTCAGCCGCCACGAAATTCCTGGGCGACAGCCAACCAGAGGGCAAAAAGGCATTGGCGGTGTACCCTATATGCTTGTTCTACTTCATTCTGTCCTGGCTAGTCGTGTCTCGTAGTAACGTGTAGGCATTGTTATGTAAGTGTATTTATTGTGATACAAACTCGAACGTTTTGTGAATATATGTTTACTTAAGTCGGTTAAATTGAATGTATTAATTCAATGCCGTGCTGCGACGCGCGGGGAGACGGCGGATTTGAACGAATAGTCTCAACACGATCACTATACTCGTGGATCACCGGTGATCCATCGCCATTAAGTCACCGGTGAGTCATGAGTGGGGTAGAAATTGGTAAAACTGACGAAAAGGCTTGGAGCCATAGACAAGTTGCAAACGTTTCTATTCTATTTTATTTCTACAGATCTTTTCTTATGTATTCACGCGACGCGCTGGGATATGTCATTTCCATACAGTTTACGATTTTCTATTAGCATTAAAGATTTTAAGAAAGCATCTTGTCTAGGCCCCTGGTACGATTTAATTTATTTGCAAAACTAAAAAATGTCCATATTTTAGACATAATACATGTATTTATATACCTCTGCCTACCCCTGAAAAGGGAAAAAGGCGTGATTCTATGTATGTATATTTCTAGGTTTCAATTGCATAGAAATACCCTTCCCAAACGCCGCTAAATAAAGACAAATCCCGTAACGGATGCCATGAGATACACGTACATATAGTTAGTGATCTGTTGAGACATTAGTGTGTGGTTCGTTTGTCGACTCTCCCTAATAATTCTTGTATAAATAAGTATTTGATGTGGTTTCGATAATATTACTCTTAAATTAAGGCACAATATAAACATTCCTACGTTCGTACTTCTATTAAACTGTAGTAGATAACGGCATTTTTTGTATATATTATCAATTAAAAGGCTATTTTCTGTCTGTGGTACTTTTCATTTTATTGAATTTTCCTTAAAATAAAAATAAAAACATCAAAAAATACACGGTAAGTTGAAATTCGAGAGATTTCAGTGCGCGTGGATACACTACGTTAGCCTGCAACACCAAATAGATAAAGATACATTCTTACAAGTAAATCACATTTGTTTACATACATAGCCATTTATAAATTAGCACGAATAACATCAAAAATGTACATTTAATATAAAAAAATTGTGTAATCCGATTAAGACTGTTAAAACATCGATATTCATAAAGTTATAATTTGATTTCAATTACATGTCAAAGAACATGACTTTAGTCTTGTTTAATCGATTAGTTTTTATATCGATAATCAAAACTTAATATAAAAACATCAATATTCATAAATTTATAATTATTTGATTTCAATTACACGTCAAAGAACATGACTTTAGTCTTGTTTTAATCGATTAGTTTTTATATCGATAATCAAAACTTAATTTACTATTCTTCATTTTCTACATGAAATGCTTTTGGTTTAACCATATAATTTAATAGTGCAAACACAGAAACACTTATTGCAAGTGCAAGAAAATTGTTTACACTTATAGTAGGGACAAACTAATATGGCCGGTATGACATGACACGGTTTTGAATTTTTTGGGTAGACGTTCTCACAGAGTTATCGCGTCGGGAAAAAATTGAATTGTCATACCGGCCAGCTTAGTTTGTCCGAACTATAGTTATCTTAATTATAAAATATTTCTATGACATAAATAACATTAAAATAAGCATCCAACATTTACGTGGAACGTAAGCACAATGCATAAAAAATATCACCAAGATACGTATTGCATTACACATTTAGCTAAATTTGTGCATTAAAACCTCGAATATTCCGAAAAATTGTAACAATTTGGAAATGTTTGTTGTTCGATTATGAATGAAATATAAAACGACGATGAACATTTAGGAACTACTTCAGTCTAAATACTGACTACGTCAATACGCACGGTTACAATAATTTCATAGGTAAATTCATCGAAAAGCTTTCAGTTCGGATTTGTGACAGATCTGCACAACCATTAAAATTGGAATGACACTAGTTACGTCGAAAGATAACTGGATTCTAGGGCTTACGACTATTCAGATGTACGCTGTATCGCTGTCGTTGGCAGAAGATACAAAATAGATGTTTTGTGTTTTTTGAAAGGATTACCGCCCCGTTGGTACCCATAATATCAATATATCGACGGTTGTAAGGCTATAATTATAGGTAATAGACAGATTCTAAATAAATATGTCGCTGCTTTGCATGAATAACCACACAATCCCAAGAAAGCAAACTTTACAGGACAGCCATTTGAAAAAATAAAAAAAAACCTTTGTACTTATTCAAGATGTATAATCAAAGAATGTATTAACCAAAAGGGCATTCATCAATGTTTTGCTGAAATCCTGATTGTTATGTGCTCGGCTTTTAATCGGTTTGTCGATTTTTCTCCAAAAATTAACCGATGACAAAGACATTTTGTCATACCACTGCGCCATTTTTGCCGATATAACTGAGTTTTATTTACCATATAATATGGACTATTATGGATTGTATGGTGTTATAAAACGCAAATTAAAAAAAATTGGACTGTGCTGTTATTCATGCTAAGCAGCGATGTGTATTTTTATGCATCTGAGAAAATAGTTGAAAATTTTCGAACAAAAATCGCTAGTTACCCTAACAACCGTCGATATATGAACGGCACCGTCCTAACTAGACTCGGAGCCGCTGGAGGACTTGTCCGGCGAGCGCGGCGGCGAGGGCTTGGGCGAGGTCCGCGCGGGCAGCTGGTACGACATGTGCGTCTGTATGGTGTCGCGCGCCTTGCGGGCGTTCTTGTACGTGAGCGAGTTGGCGCGAGGCTTGCGCCGCGAGAAGTGACGCTCCACCCACTTGAGCAGCGCCAGGACCGAGTCCGTGGAGGACAGGCGACGCTCCGCTGAAGTCTTCGTGATGCTCGACGTCGCGATACGGAACGTCGCCGCCATACCTTTAAGCGCCTGGATGAGACAAATACATTTTTAAATTGGGTGTGATTGATGATATTTGTCATGTTCTATTTATTCGTATTCTATTCTCGCTAGTTTGGCTGGTGTGAGACCTAGAGACCCTTGTGGTTTCTAGTTTCTAGTAACCTCTACAAAGATTACATCTAAACCCGTGTTGTTTCGTCCCTGATAAAATAAAGTTAAAGGTCATATCATATTGGACGAAGGCGCAGCGACTTTCCCTCACTGTGGATTCGCTTGCTATTTACCAGTGTGATAAGAGCCTTTACTTTACCTGACCACGTATGAAACAACTCGGTCTTAGTGTGTGAACACTATGTTCAAATCGCCCATGAACAAGGGATGCCATAAGTTCACTAATCGACGATGTTTTTTATCGGGCTAACAAACGCAATCTACCAAAAACAGAGTCTAGATTCTATGACTCTACATCGTCCCTAAGGTAATCCAGTGTGTATGTAGAGTTTGCAATATTATGTAGTTTTTTTTATTCCATTCGATTGATAGTCGAGCACATCCCTCGCCTGATCGTAAGCGATACGACCGACCATAAACAGTAACACTATACAGTGGGCTTAGAATGTGGCAAAAAAACGCAACTCGTAAGACTATGTCGTTTAATTTTGATGTTTGCGATTGATCGGGAGACCAATACGTCAGTCACGTGTTAGTCTCTCAACCAATTCCAATAAAACGAAACGGAGTCGTGTCGTGTTTTTTTACCACATTCTAAGCCCATGGAACTTTGAATTAAAAGCTACTGCGTGGCAATCCACTACGCTCGTCACCCTGATACATAACATGTTAAGTCTCATAATACTCAGTAATTACGCTGGGTATAGGGTCCTTCAACACATAAACACAACAGTGCATGCACACTGCTGCTTGGCGGTACAAATAGACATTGCGTCGGTACCTACCCAGACGGCCTCTCGCATAGGTACTAAAGATCTACCACCAGTAATCAGTATATTTGTGAAATATATGAATACCATTAAATATAATGAACAATAGTTAATATAGATGCATTCGTAGCTTACCAGCATGGCGTCTTCGTCTGTGACGTCATCACCGGCGTAAATAATCCTGATCCTTTCGCTCCAATCCAGCCCGAATGCCGTTCTCAAAATGTAAATGGAAGCTCGACCTATAAAACGAAACAAATTTCATTAGTTCATGATATATATAAGTAACTAATATCCCTTCCTAGCCGATTTCGGCCACGGCGGCCAATTCCAACGGAGAGATCAGCCAGGTACGCGGGATATATTATAATACACAAGTGTGTGCGCAATACACAGGTGCACTCGCTATTCCTTCACTCTCATAGTCCGGTGAAACGGCAATCCGACATGACCGGAGAGAGATAAGGCGCAGGACCAACGGCTTTACATGCTTTCCGAGGCACGGGGGTATCACACCGACAACTTCCTGACTCCGAGCTGCGACTGAGTAATTTTTAAGATGGAAAAACCCAGTCACAATGTTTTTGGCTCGCCCCGGGATTCGAACCCAGGACCTCAGCACGCAAATCGTACTCGTAACGCGTACGCAATATAACTACGAACCCAAGGCAGTCAGTTGTTTGTGATTCTAATATTGTAAATATGAGTCCTATGTTAGTAGGTACTGCTAACATTCAGAAAAAAAATCGTTCGATGCGTGTAGAGTTTAGATAGAGGGTAGATCCTTTGTAACGAAGATAGTATTAACAATATCTTTGACCACTTTGTACTATGTAGTAGCTAAATTAAAAAAATAAGTTATATTTACAGGTAAATCCTTGTACGTTATGCGAGTGATTGCCTTGGACCGATTTAATCTCAAGACAATATCGACTTCATCGTCAATGAATTAAATAGTTAAGATTTAACTAAGTATTAAGAAGATAATAGATACTGTAGTAATTAAATATAAGTTATCACTTAGGTACCTACTTACGAGTGGCCTGCCTTTATTAGCAAACGGATGTTAATGAATAATGTAAACCAAGCCATATAAACATATTGATAACACCCCTTATTCCGAGAATCGATCGACTCACAAATCTTTTCCTTGTGATGAGTACTTATTTACCATGGAGGATAGATTATTCAAGTAGGTGTGTTGTGAAAATTAACATGTTACCCTTTGTAATGGACATCACGTAGATCATGTTCATAATTTATATTTTCTGTAGTTGGTAAAGGATGATGGAATTACCAGATATAAATGATTTCATCTACATTATTAAAAATTGTTGGATTTTCCATTTAGCAGTTCAAGACTCAAGGCCATTTTATATTATGGGTAATTTTCGAAACTCTTCTCGTGCAAAACAGCAGTATCTACTTATTAGGAAGACGACGGAGACAGTACTTTCAGCTTTCAACTTTCAGTGTCAAATCTTTCTAATTACATTTACTGGGCAATGTCGCAACTGTTAGGCAGTCCTAGCGCATACTAATCTGTACAGTCAGTAGTGTAACCTGGCTTTTTGCCGCCAGTGGCCGATCGAATATTTGCCGCATAATCTATTTTCATAATTATTTAATTTCTAAAATTTTCATGAGTTTATTTTGAATACTATATCGCTTTAATAAATGTTATACCTAAAATAAGTTCTCATAACCGACGAGCATGTATGAACAGTCATCAGTCTGTGGAAGAAGCGAAAGAGGTATGTTTGGATCGCAGTACTTGGCGCTCCATAGTCTCTGCCTACCTCAATGGGAGGAAGGCGTGAGTTTATGTGTGTATGTATATCTAAAATAATTGGGGCGTTCGCTGGCCTTATTCATATGCCGTTCGGGGCCATAGCCTCCCCAAGCTACACTACCGCGTCTTCAATCATTAAAAAAGGATTTTTTTTATGGTAGTGTCGTCCGGCGCGGTGTACCTTTGTCCCACTGCACGGGCGGGCGGGCCTCGAGCGCGCAGTGCGCAGGCGCGGGCGTGAAGCCGGCGGCGGTGATGAGCTTGCGCGCCAGCTCCGCCAGCGCCGGGCGCCGCGCCACCGGCGTCTCGCGGTAGTGGAACGTCAGCAGCGCGCCCTTGTTCTCCACCCACGCGCCGTCGCGGCAAACCTGCACCACAGTCCCCACGAACACCCTTATTTACATCCATGACTCAACCCCCTTATTCTCTACCACAGCGTTTACTCGTAACGCGACCGCGTTACGTTCACTTCATGTAACTAGCGTGTATGGTAATTTCCATAGTGGTAAACGCGATAAGTTACGTTACACGCTTGTTACGAGCGGTGAAAATAATTTGTGTCAGAGAATAAGGGAGCTATTAGCTACGGGTTTCCCCACAAGAACATTCATTTTCAGTGAACGCCATGTACGATTTCTAAAGGGCTTATTTTAAGAAACCAAAAATGTCATAACAGTAGGTTACATTAATTTTCTCCACTTTTCTGGAGTTAAGTACCTTAGGAGTCCCTACGTTTGATAGATATAGAAGAATCTAGATAGATGGAGCAAGTATAATAGTGAAAGAGTAAACTATGAAAAAAAAAACCGTGAGAAGTGAATTAAGTTAACGTGTTACAGACAATAGGGTCTTCATCTTTTATCTAGTCTTGTACTTGACTAATTTCTTACTTGTAGGTAGGTTAGTAGGTAGGTACCTAAAATATTTTATACTTGGATTATGTTATAATATTTGTTACTAAACAGGTACAAATTGTATAATAATATAATGTTGAACATTTCATTGATAAACAGTAGTTTAACCACTGGCGAAACTATTTGATTAATAAATATTTGTCAAGACGACACAATAATTTCTATGTAACTAGTTTGACCTCGCGTGCCTTAGCAACCGACTTCAAGTTCATTTTTTCAGACTACACAGCTTTGATATTTTTCGCAATACTTAGTTTCGTGCAAATAACAAATGTTCGCGCGCCAGCTCCGAGGAATTTTAAGGAATGTTGACGTAGTGTCTTAATGCAGTGACATAGTCGATATTACGTTAGCGATGTTGGTATGATCAGTCGGCGAAAGTGCTCTGTATACATATATTTTTTAAGATGAATTTGATGCTATAATATATTTCAGAATAATTATGCGCTATAATTTAGGAATGTAAATATATTCTTTTTTAAGGTATCTTGTGTCTACAATCAATGGCTAAACATCTTAAAAAATATTCAGAATGTATTAACACTGCGGGTTGTGACTGTTCCGTAAAATGATTGGAAGGTGCAAAATCCAAGTGGTTTGTTGACCCACGATTCCTCGACGCTCGCGCGCGGACTATAGACACTAATGTTAATCATATTATGCTTGTAAATTAGAGATAATTTAATATCATCAAAGCAAAGATTGTTTTTTTATCGGAAATAGATATAAGTTGTGCACGGCCGGCTATAACAACTACGGCACTCCGAGCGAGAATATTTTTGGTTTCTTCTTTTTTTATGGGTCAACTGTAGTATTACTGGCTAACGCTTTGTCGATTAGCGAAATAGTGTTGTGTATTACCTGTTCCTGCAGGGCTTTGAGCAGTTCCACCACCTTGCCTTGCAGTTCCATGGGCATGGGGTGGACGAACTTGCTGCCATCGGGGTGTAGGATCTCCAGGCCGTGGTTACCGGCGTACGTGATGCCCTCGATACCGACCTGTGTGACAAATTTTAAATTGGTATTCTTTGTCTATGTTGAGCGATAGTTGGTAGTGGAACGGACTGCCGCGGCCGAGACGAATGTCCGCAGGTTCAAACCCAAGGGCACACACCTCTGACTTCTCTAAAAAGTTATGTATGTATTCTTTGTGAATTATCGCTCGCTTTAACAGTGAAGGAAAACATCGTGAGGAAGCCTGCATACCTGAAAAGTTCTCTGAATTTCGAAGGTATGTGAAGTCTGCCAACCCGCACTGGGCCAGCGTGGTGGACTAAGGCTCTAACCCTCTCAGTTGTAGAGGAGGCCCGTGCTCAGCAGTGGGCAGTATATAATACAGGGCTGGTAAGGTATGGTATGGTATGTCTATGAGTTCAAAAGCAGATCGATGAGATCCAATATCTATATGAAATATGTTGGTATGTATTTTACTTACATTCACACAGTTTAGAGACCTAATGTGAATAACGTAATACTTAACTTATACTAGCAATGCTGTAATATATCCATCTTTGATAAATTATAAACCTAGATAGAGTGACGCGCTGCAATGAAACTAAAACAAACAGGCCAACTTTTCTTAAGCTAGTATGCGTGACAGCTTTGTCATACGCTATCGCTGCATCATCCTGCGTATCCTTGTGTGCGCGCATAATGATACTAGTTATTACATGGTTTCTATTAAAATGGGGAGAAAATTATATCCATGAAAAACAACAAAAAATAAATCACTCGAACTCATTTAGTGGCCAACTGTTGGCCTCTATTTTTTTCGAAGCGTTTGAAACGTTCAGTGTCTATCTAGGTATATAATTAATCAAAGATATCCATAATATAATACGTCACATTTACCTACATTGTGTTCTACGTAATTTATGAACACAAAAATAGATTCGTAATACACATTTAAACAAAGGAAAACCTATACCTCACAGTATAATATTTGCTTGGGCTATTGACCAATATTCGCGATAAATGTGTTTATATTCGTAAGATCAAAGACCAGACACGTAAGAAACCAATCATGGACGCACGACACGCAAGCGAAATAAACGGTTCGTTTGCAACAACAATCTCTGCGCTATCAATATGAACTTTGACTGATTTTATCGTTGTTTTAAAACGAAAATATTTATATATCCTTGATGATATGTAACCCGGTTTGTGGCACATGCTGCAGTTAGGGTTGCCAGGTCGTCAAATCTAATAGCCGGACAGACCAGCCAGTTTGGCCGGACATTTGGGTAAAAAGGCCGGACGCCTAAATTATTATGGATTTTGTGTCTTAGTATGAATACGATTTTGTTAGCTCCCAAGTGTATTTCCATGGCCGTTTAATTTTACGCATTTTGCAGACTCCCTAAAAGTCACTGGTCAAATGTAAAAAGCCTAGCAAAAGCCGGACAAGCCGTAGTTTGGCCGGACATGCATTCAAAAACCTAACTATGTCCGGCTTTATCCGGACGCCTGGCAACCCTAACTACAGTGATGAGTGTTACGTAAGGCAGGGGGACTCCTAATATTATAGTCTGTTCATGTTTGCTTAGATACTTCGCACTAATTCAACCATCACATAACAAATGCAGTTCAAATAACGTTATTTGACATAAGTAACCTTCGTTACTACATGTTTTGTTTCTTTCGAGGCTTCGACATGTTTTAAAATAGGTACTCATTGCTTTTGTAATACTTCATTTGTACAAACTGTTAACTGTAAAAAAGCCTAAGTAGAGTCGAAAAATTAACAAGTGTAGAATTAAACATAATAATATTATTGTAAATTTTTCGACAGGGATATTTTTTTTTATGGCATTGAATGGCGAGGCGAGCATGCCGATCGCCTGATGGTAAGCGATACGACCACCCATAATCAGTAGCAACACCATCCAGCACCTTGACTTACAAAGTACTGTGTGGTATTCCACTGCGCTCGTCATCCTGAGACATAAGATGTTAAGTCTCACTATGTTCTTTAGTTACACTGGCTACAATGTCCTTCAAACCGAAACCCAACAGTGCATGGACACTGCTGCTTGGCGGTAGAAATAGACATTGCGATGGTACCCACCCAGACGGACTCTTACATATGAGAGACCTACCACCAGTAACTCTTTACGCACTTTGTTTTGTCTTAAAAATTACTTAGTTCTATAAGTTGTTGGTATGATTATAATAATTACCCATATTATAGTACTATTATACATTAGTATGGAAAAGAACGTAATCATTTTAAGAAATCTCCTTAAGTAGGTACTCTGTATTCGTATTCACAGTAAATTAACACAGAGTACCTATTGATATTGACACAATATTAGCGTTTATTTATATGGACCCCGCCGAGATAATTGTCATACAAATACTCTTATAAAATGCGTTTCATCATCATCATCATCAGCCCGTTGCAGTCCACTGTTGGACATAGGCCTCTCCCAAGATACGCCACAGAGCCCGGTCTGATGCTTTATGAATCCAGTCGCTGCCGGCCTTCTTGTGCAAGTCGTCCCACCATCTGGCTAGAGGGCGTCCCAATGCGTTGGTTGCTGTGTAGGTATTAACTAATTTAAATATACCGCTATATACTCTTCGCCCTCTTGGTCGGAGTTCTAACTTCTATAGTTCGGACGAACTAAGTTGGCCGGTATGACAATTCAATTTTTTTCCCGACGCAATAACTCTGTGAGAGCGTCTACCCAAAAAATTCAAAACCGTGTCATGTCATACCGGCCAGATTAGCTTGTCCCTACTATAAGTAACTGTCATACAACTTTTGCACCCTGATTTCACGCCCCTAAGGGTTGTCCACACACAAGCTGAAACATACGCTGTTCAAAGTAAAAAGTGTAATAAGTGACTACAAAAGTAGAGATGAACTATGCAGTAATCCACACCCTTCCTTGACATAATATTAGGCGATTTTATCACACTATCCGGTAAAAATTACAATGATTGGCAAGTTTCCAGTAGAAATTATCTCAAAAAATAGTCGCTTGATTTGAGAATTAAATCCAGAATCTCATGATCGACAGTCGATGTACGCCGCCACTACACGGATTGCTTTGTACACCATATATCTTTCGTCTTCAAAGGGGTAACCAGAATCACAACCAATAAATCGTGGCTATATAAAGCTTCCAAACAACATCATGGCGTTTAAATAATGAGATAAAATATAATCTACGTTGTTCGCATGTGATACGTAAATAGAAACATTTTATCTACGCATCAATAAATATATTTGCACTGGTTCGTAACAATTACATTGTAATAAATTATTCTAATATCAATAGATACTTATTAACAATGTTTGTAGCACGCAATAAACTAAGATACTGGTAGTTTCATTAATGTTAGTTATAACGTTCAAACACAGTTAAATAAAAAAAAATATGAACGTAAGTATCATTAGCCAAATGATGTCCACCGGTGAACATATGACTCCCCTAAAGATTTCCAGACGGACCTGTCAAAAGCGGCCTGCATCCAGGGTCTTCCTGCGACCTTTATCAAGTCGCCTGTCCACCTTGCAGGTGGATGTCCAATGAACGTAAATATAAAATGAAAGTAAATATAAAATCACGTGTGAACAAATAATCCTCGAGGTATCAAGTTTTAGACCAAGTAAGTTCTAGGTACTTATTTTGTCCTAGAACGGCAAAGTAAATGCAGTGTGATGTGTAAGAATGGTATTAGGGACGGTTCTCACTAAACAGTACGGACAATCTTGTGACACACTCAAGTGTAAGCTGTTTTAAAGTGGGAATGCGACTTATCACAACGAACTAACATAGCAGGTTTTCGTGTAAACAGTTACTAGTTATTATTAATTCGAATAATATATACTATTGGAAAGCCTCGCACTATCAGTTTGTAAGTCTCGGTAAATAAAATGTAAACCCCGATACACTGGTGACTGGTGGTAGGTCTCTCATTATGTAAGAGGCTGTCTGGGTGGATACCACTGCAATGTCTATTTCTACCGCCAAGCAACAGTGTGCATGCACTGTTGTGTTTCGGTTTGAAGGATATTGTAGCCAGTATAACTACTGGACATAATGAGACTTAACATCTTATGTCTCAGGATGACGAGCGCAGTGAAATGCCACTCAGTATTTTGTCAGTCAAGGTGCTGGATGGTGTTGCTACTGTTTATGGGTGGTCGTATCGCTTACCATCAGGCGAACGGCATGCTCGTCTCGTCATTCAATGCAATAAAAAAAATACAAATATTTTTCATGAAATCTAGTCGTATTAATGCGCAGTCATTGCTTAACATCATTTCGTGTATCTAAATGTAATAAACATATTTTTTCTGCGATGATAACCTTGTATACAGAATCCGGCAACAATTTGCAATCACAATCTTTAACGAACATAATCATTATGTAATAAATATATCAGTTTTTTTCCATTTGATTACTTTTATTCGCTGCTTTCGTTTATAATAAAGTTAAACCATTTCTACAAATTTCGGAGCGTCTGGTTTTTTCCTTGATGCTCGTGTCATGAGTCAAGAGGTCAGGTGAAAATGATACGATTTGTTTTTTGGATTTGTTTTGGAATATTACGTTAAGATAATCACCGTTTATGAATCAATAATACTTTTGAAGTTTTCGGCTGCAAATATGAACTGAGTAAGTACAAAGACACGTGGGGGTTTTGTTTTGGAGTAAGATATAGATAATTTCGTCCAGGATGACCCGCGCTACCAATTTTTAAGCGGGTGTTTCGTGGTTTAATACGACTTTGATTATTCACCATGGTAAGCGTGTGCACTCATAGGTATTTAGTGTGTATTTACATAACTAAACCACAATCGGAAAGTTGCTCACTTGGACTGTAAGCGATTAGGAACTTTAGTAGGGCGCGTCATCGTGGATGACATTATCTATATTATTTTGTACTGTTTTTCGAACAGCTTTTATGCATTGCTGCATACTGGAAACTCCCCGTGAAGATAATATCTTTGGTCTTTGCGGCCTTCATTGCCATATTATTAGCGCAAAAACATATTTATACGGCACTAACTCACATAAATATGTGATGTGTTACGCAGGCAATTTTCGTTCTAATTAGTCAACTAATATTTTTATCAGTTTATCCTCTTATACACAGAAACTTGTTTGATAAACCATACCAAACCATAATAATGCAACGTATGTTGTAGGTATACATTATGCGACTACATTTAACTAGTCGTATAATTAGTAACTAGCCGTGGTACTAACAGTCGTTACGTAACACTAAAAAGATTTGTCCTGCTTTGTTAAGTGATATTTAACGCCAGAGAAAGCGAGACAAAGCTTTGCTGACAGAGCCACGGTCACTACCAAGGCCTTTATACTGCTAAATTCAAAAGTCATTACCATTTTCTTGACATTGTCGACGTTGCGTCCCGATATGATGGCGATGTACACGTCGGACATATTGGAGAGCCTCTGCAGTGTGTGTTTGGTCTCGAGGGGGAGTGTGGCCAGGTCCGGGTGGGGCGCTATGGGGGCCAGGGTGCCGTCGTAGTCCAAGAGTAAGGCCAGCTTCTGCGTGTAGCCTATGTACCTGGAATGACAGAGGTTTGTAGAAATATGTGTAACTCTCAACTAAGCATGTGTGTGCATGTATATGGGACTGGATACATAATAAAGATTAGCTACCTATATTATGCTGAAAGTATAATTGTTTTCCATTCTGGATTTTTTTCTGCGGAATAGGTTAATCCTCATTGTATTAATTTTAAAGAATCGAATAATAATCACCATCCATCATACGGCAGAAATCTTCTGATTTAAAGTATATACTCTTTCCTTACTTGGAGAGATACTCGTCGAAGTCGTCGATGGTGACTGGCTGCATGGAGGTGGCTCCGATATCGTCCGCCTCCTCCTCGAGAGAGTCCATCGCCTTGAGGAAAGCCTTCATCCAGCTATCCACGTCGTTCATCTGCTCCCGTCTCCGCAGGTGGTTCATACGCACCGTGCGCTCGTCCTCGGGCATTATTAGCGCTCTGCAGGTGGAATTTTGAAGAGTTAAATACACACAAATAGACCTTTAGATAGGATATATAGACGATTAAAGGAGAACTTGTGTAAATATCTATATAAAATCGTAATGTGAGATTATTTAAATGCCCTTAGCGTCACCCTGAATCTCTAAAGGTTTTTTAATTGTTAAGCCACCACAAACCTGTGAATAACCTCGGCTGCATCCTCAAGCTCGTAAGGATTGCATATAAGAGCCTCGTGCATCATCTCCCCCGCGCCGGCGAACGGAGACACGACCAGCACGCCAGGCGGCTTTTTGATCTGGCACGCTACGAACTCTTTGGCAACAAGGTTCATGCCGTCTCGAAGGGGCGTCACTAGCGCCACCGCTGCGTCTCGGTAGAACGCCGCTAGTTCGTCCTGCCCGACACATCCGTAGATATATCTAGAAGAATGAATTTTATTGGTTAGATCCATGTAACACTAAGTCTGTTATCGATAGGTTGATATAATTAGTATTAACGTTGGTTAACCGTGATATAAGCAAGCCCGTAGCTTATTTAGATATGGCTTTTTTATTGGGCATTCAAACAAAACGGCATAATTTTAGCTTTGTAATTTTATGGAATGTAGACAATCAACGGACCTTATGGGCGACCAGTTGGGCGTGGTGAACCTCCCGTTTATTCTCCCGACTAGCTGATCCATTTCCTCCTTTAGGTCCTGGTACTCCTTGACGTCCGTCCGCGACGGTACTGAGATCTGTAACAGCATCACCTTCTCGATGTGCTCTGGGTGTTTCTCCAACAACCGTTCGAAAGCTTTCAGTCTGTGCACGAGTCCTTTGGTATAGTCCAGTCTGTCGACGCCTAATATAACTTTTTGGTTTGTAGAGAGCACTGGTTTAGCATTCTGTGCCAGTTGCACGAATCTGTCGAACGGCACTCCAATTGGTAGCGGTCGCACGCAAATTGTACGACCACCTAACTCGACTAGAAGATTCTTTCTATCAACACGACATCCTAGATTTCTTTGGCAGCAGTCAATAAAATTCAAGCAGTAATCCGTTATGTGGAATCCAACCATGTCACATCCTATAAATAATGGAATTAAATAAGTAACATTTCTTAATAGTAGGTAGTCAAAGTATTTCTTAAAGCGTGGCTCACCTAATATACCCTGCAATACTTCATCTGACCATGGGAAAATTCTGAAGATATCCCAGGGAGGGAAAGGTATGTGCAAGAAGAATGCAAGCTTGCATTTGATCTCGTCTTCTTCCGCCCTCTGCAAAACAAATTTACTGATTAGAACATAGCTATGAGATCGCCAATAACGTATTCAACAAGACAGTATCCAACCTGTCTGATCCAGTTAGCTGCCAACATAAGGTGGTAGTCATGGACCCAGACGATCGGCGGAGAGCCATTCTTCTCGTTAGTGCTTTTGAGAACATGTAGAGCATGAACGGTTTTCTCCGCGAATTCCTCGTTTAACTTTATGTATGCTTTCCAATGATCTGCGATGAAGGTCGCGCGGTCCGGCATGGAGTGGAACAGGGGCCAAAAGGTTCCATTACAGCAACCATTGTAATAGCTGTCAAAGAGCTTAGGCTCCGCGTAGATGGGAACTATCTGCAACAAACAAACATTTATACTTACGTATAAAGCAGGTATATTCAAAGAAATAAAAAAATAAAAATAGGCTTTTGTAGAAATTGTAATGTTCCCGTATTTAAATGTAACAGTAAGTATGCAAGTCAAAAACTCTACCAACAGAAAGATGACAATACAGAGTTCAGAAAAAAAAGAAACATAGGATAAGAATAAAAAAAAAACTACAATACAAATTTAAGTATTAACTTGAAGTAACCAATCAGACTTTTCCAACATTGAAAATGAATGAATTGTGCTTTATTATTAATCGAACCGTGTAAAGTTTTAAACCTAACACTTGTAAGAATACTATACTATGGTTATTTTAAAAAGATCCTTTTTGAATACCTCCCACTGAATGATTCCAAACGTCTTTTTTCAATTAATACTAGTTATTAGCTTAGATCGCCTGCTGCGTCACTAGATAAGCAAAAAAGTACGCAACATACTAGTTCTGGAAATTTTGGAAACTGAACAAAGGCCTATGTAGGTACTCACAGAAATACACTATACATTTTATCAGTTGGTGATCATATTTTACATCTTTGTTTTTCATAAACTATCTGTTTCACGTCCTAATTATTGTAATCAAAAGAAACCAAAGCAACCAAAAGAAAACCATTTTTTTGAGTTTTTCGTGGAAGTCTTATACCGGGTATGCTTTGATCACATTTATCAAATAAGAATAAAGCAAATCTCAGTTTCAATGTGACTTCTTTCTCCGTAGGTGCTTATCTATCTGGAAATACATTCGAGTACTTACGCCTTAAGCTTTTTATCCTAATTGTAAATATGTATTAGTGCAATTACGTGTATTTACTTCGATTTACGTAAACGTTATCAAAGCAGATATTCCTAGGAAAATTACAATATTTTTATTGCATTTCCTCATGGTATCATTGTTATTAAACAAAACTTGATTGTTGTGTGTTCAATTTAATATATTGGTACCATTGTAGTTGTAGGTATCTACTCTATTGATGCAAATTAAACTGTTTATAGATTCAATGAAATAAATAATCTTAGAATGACTGGGATTTTGTATACCTATGTATATAGGTATATGGCATATATTTAATTACTCTCACGTTTACAATATTATGTTTAATAGATCAAGCAAGAATATTCTGATTTATTATAAAAATCTTTGAGATATCTTAATTTAATTGGGAATAGAGTGATGAAAGTAATTTAATTCTTGGCCTACATAAAATTGTAAGTAGAATAATTTTAAGCGGAGCAAACGCCTAACAATCAACATCAAGGTTACAGATAACTGCTTAAATTACAACAATGCAATAGTTAGCATGGAACCTGACACCGAAAAAATGGTGTAGATTGTAAACATTACATTTACAAACGAGTGGCACATCTGCCCCCTTATTCTCTATGACAATGTTAACTCATAACGCGGCCGTGTTACGTTAACTTCGTGTAATTAGCGTTAAATGGTATTCTGTATGCCAATTTCCACAGTGATAAACGCGATGAGTTACGTTATGCGCTTGTTACGAGCTGTGAAAAAACGTGTTCATAGAGAATAAGTGGGCTGAACTGAGTGTCACTTACTGCAAACTTCATAGAATGGTTTCTTTCAAATGCTTCATTGTGTTTGTATTTTTTCTAACAAAGCTATACCTATTAATTGTAAAACAAAGCGGTGCCTCCAGGATGCTGCAGATTTTATTACACGTTACACAAAATACCTTTACATAAGTATGTACCAACAGCCATAATAGATTCATACTTCCTCATTGCACTCAATAATGCAAACTAATTCCACTAGCTGGACACTATTCTCGTAATAGAACAATTATGGCTTCTAAAATAACATTGTCGTTCGTAGATTTATTTTATATAAACATTTTATATATTTACTTTAATCTACTGGTGGTAGGTCTCTCATATGTACGAGTCCCTTTGTGTGGGTATCACCGCAATGTCTATTTCTACCGTCAAGCAGCAGTATGCATGCACTGTTGTGTTTCGGTTGGAAGGACATTGTAGCCAGTGTAACTACTGGACATAATGAGACTTAACATTTTATGTCTTAGGATGACGAGCGCAGTGGAATGCCACACAGTACTTTGTAACTCAAGGTGCTGAATGGTGTTGCTACTGTTTACGGGTGGTATGCAAACGGCATGCTCGTCTCGTCATACAATGCAATGAAAAACAAAAACGCATTTAAAATGAATGTTTGTCCAGTTATTATAAAAGAGTAGCAAAACTAAAATTCTGTCAAGAAAGTAAGTTAACTTCTCACAGAATATAAATAAAGTAGGTACCCGAAAGTTTGTTTGGGTAAGCAAAATCGCTGCATCTATTGCTTTGAGCTATTTACAGTGGGTCAGTTAAAAATAAATTGAAGCTAATGCAATTATTGTACGGAACAAAAGATATCATAACATCTGGATGATTCAGAGAATCAAGGGCACTGCAATGCCATTCAAATACCTATAAATATGTATTTCGAGATTCAATTAGATAATTATGGTAGGAATTGATCGCGGTATTGATTCTGTTTATAGGCAGACGTTTCGCTTATCATAAAGAAATCCTGCTCGACTTAGCATTCAAGAGTATAATAGGTCGATACGATACAAATTTAAAATCAATAGAATTTAAGGTAGAAGTTACGTATAGGATTGTAACACAGCAAATAGAATTTTAATAAGTTACATGTATTAGTGTAACATATGGTAGTTCCATCCGTCACAGTTACACCACAGAGCAGCGATGATACGGTTCTTGGCTGCCGTAATACTGTGGATGACTGTCATCATTAATTAGCAAAGGAAACAAAGCATTGAGTCGCCGAGCCGCGCCGGTATGCGATAATACCATCTACGGACCATCTACACGTTACTAGAACACCTATTTTCGTCAAATGTGTGAATTTTAGTATACATCCGCTATTTTTCTAAATAGTAACTTAATACCTACCTAATAAGTAAATAATATTCAGTATACTCATCTTAATATATATAAATCTCGTGTCACAATGTTTGTCCTCAATGGACTCCTAAACCACTTAACCGATTATAATAAAATTCGCACACCATGTGCGGTTCGATCCAACTTGAGAGATAGGATAGTTTAAATCTCAAATTATAGTCGCAATTTTAATTTATTGCTAATTATTTGTCTGTTATTATTTGACAGTCACAATTATCTTAACTCCAAATGATTCTAACAGATGTCGATACCTTTCGACTGGGTTGAGTAAGTAATCAATAGATGGCGCTGCTAATATAAAGCGGGACTTTTATACCGGGAAAACTCATTCACGCGGGCGGAGCCGCGGGAAAAAGCTAGTATAATATATAATCTTCCTCAGCAGAACCACGCGTGCTGGCATGCGAAGCCACAACTTGATGGTTAAAACCATCTCGGCCGGAACCAATAGGTTCGCTAAATCTTTTCTTTGCCGCACCATCAGGTTTTGGAATAGTTTGCCGGCGCACGTGTTCCCTCCTTCCTATAATCTTGGGTCCTTCCGCCGTAGCGTGAAGAAGCAGCTTAGTAGGCCAGCATGATACTCTATCTGGACGGCATCGCGCTTACCATCAGGCGAGGTGCAGTCACTTTGTCGTGCCTGTCGTGTTATTGAATTTTTAATTTATAAGTTAGGGTTGTCACGTCTCAGTTTATACATAGTGTACTATGTAGTAAATTACGTAGTAGCTGTTCATATTCTGAATAATGACCTTGATTAATATATTATTAAAAACAAAGTTTTTGGACAACTAATCAGAATCTCACCTCAATACTGTAACATTGAAATTACCTTTATAATATAACTAGCTTTTTCCCACGGCTCCGCCCGTGTGAATAAGTTTTCCCGGGATAAAAGTCCCGCTTTATATTGTCCCGGGATAAAAAGTAAGCTATATGTTAATCCAAGACATGATCTACCCGTGTGCCAAATTTCATCAAAATCCGTTTAGTAGTTTTTGCGTGAAAGAGTAACAAATATCCATACATCCATATTCCATACATCCATACATTCTTACAAACTTATAATCTTATAGCTTTTGCCCGCGGCTCCGCCCGCGTGATTGAGTTTTCCCGGTATAAAAGTCCCGCTTAAAATGTAGCTTATATGACACGTTCGTAGATTTACCATAGCAGCGCCATCTATTGTTTACTTACTCAACCTAGTCGAAAGGTATCGACATCTGTTAGAGATTTGGAGTTAAGATAATTGTGACTGTCAAATAATAACAGACAAATAATTAGCAATAAATTAAAATTGCGACTATAATTTGAGATTTAAACTATCCTATCTCTCAAGTTGGATCGAACTGCACATGGTGTACGAATTTTATTATAATCGGTTAAGTGGTTTAGGAGTCCATTGAGGACAAACATTGTGACACGAGATTTATATATATTAAAGATGTTAGCACTTAACCAATGTTTGACTGCCTCGGTGGCGTAGTTGTATTACGGTACGACTGCAAGGCTGAGGTCTCGGGTTCGATCCCCGGGTCGGGCAAAGTGATATTGGATTTTTCTATTCAGCATCAGCCCGGAGTCTGGCATTTGTGCCCGGTATGGCGATAGGCTCGCCCCCTATCACATCATGGGACGGAATACGCTTGGCGAAAAGTGGGTGCACTAGTTGCGCCTCTGCCTACCCCTTCGGGGATAAAAGGCGTGAGCATGCGTAATTCATACGTATTATATAGTATTTATTATCCAAACTAATATTATAAAGAGGATATGTTTGAGGGTTTGTAGGGGCTAATCTCGGAAACTACTGCACCGATTTTGAAAATTATTTCACTAATAAGAAGCTACACTACTCCTGAGTACTATACGCTACTTTTTATCCCGGGGTAATATTTATCCTGGAAAAACTTTTTCACACCGGCGGTGCCACAGGCAAAAGCTAGTATATTTTAAATCTATTAATTTATATATTAACTTATTGTCTCTGCTCTTCTTATGTTCATAGCATTTGTAGCATTCATATATCTGCCCCACCAGTTTTTGCCTAGTAGTGGTCAGTAGAGAATGTAGCTAGCAGTTGCTGGGCATTATGGGCTTAACATCTTATCTTAGGGAGACGTGTGTAATGCAGTGTCACGCCGTGTTTTGTAATTATAAGTTTGGGTGGTTTTGCTTTGTTACTGTTCATGCGTAATCATACAAGCGTCCGCTTGATATAAAAAAAAACCTCTGCCTAATTGTCCTAGGTCGCCTTATTGTTATTTAATGTATCCAGAAATAAAGTGTTAATGACTTAAATAAAATTTTAAAAAAATTGAAATATTTTAACTAAATTAATATTTAAGTAACTTATTTTTGACAACCCTATATCTATAGATTTTTTTTAAAATTGTAGAAACCCAATAACTCAGCATTCCTGTACTTAAAATGTACAAAATTTTATACTAGTGTAGGTAATTGTAATGCGGATCTTAACTGGTAACTGAGAAATTACATTAATAAGTTAAGACAACACTAATTACTCCGCGAAATTATTAGTTTTTTTTTTAAAATTGTAGAAACCCAATAACTCAGCATTCCTGTACTTAAAATGTACAAAATTTTATACTAGTGTAGGTAATTGTAATGCGGATCTTAACTGGTAACTGAGAAATTACATTAATAAGTTAAGACAACACTAATTACTCCGCGAAATTATTAGTTACATTGTTGAATTTAATATATCTTGGGTATCTTAATGTGTTTCATTATGTCTCGTTGTCCATGATAGTATTTTTTTATACCTAGGTTTTTATAACGAAATAACTTGTCTTAAAAGAGGTCATTGATATTACACAAAAAAAATATCTCTAAAACTATTGAAGGTAAATTCATTGGGATTCGACTTTGGGCTTTCAATAGACGTATCCTATCTATTGAAAAGATAATAAAAGCGTGATAAAAAGGCATGTCACAAACCCAGCCAAAATAACACACTGTGGGACGGCGTACAACACATACAAACCGCAAACAACTTTAAAATAGAAACATACGCATTTAGTAGTTACGATAATTGTTCGCCATTTCCACTAATTTCTTTAGAGGTCGTCACTATCTTTAATCGCAATATGTTGTGGGATTCCTAAGGGAATGCGTATTCCTTTGGTATACATACAATGCGGCATTGAGTAGGGAAGGTTACGTTCGTTATGATGGCGCCCATCGTCTAAGGTGCCCGCAGCCGCCCCTAATACGGCCTGTTGGTATGACGGTGGGTCTACTTTTATAGTGTTAGGGACTCGGTCCAGCGTGATAGTAGATCCCATACCATACATTACCAGCCCTGGATTATATACTGCCCACTGCTGAGCACGGGCCTCCTCTACAACTGAGAGGGTTAAGGCCTTAGTCCACCATGCTGGCCTAGTGGGTGTCAGAGGTGTGTGCCCTTGGGTTTTGAACCTGCGGACATTCGTCTCGGCAGTCCGCTCCACTCCCAACTAGGCTATCGCCGCTTCCGATAGTCGATCGCGTGTCATCATTCCCGAATGATCTGGGCGGTAAGACTAGTGAGCCAAATATAACCGCCCGCCTTTCACCACGCACTCAACGGTATCGATAATTTTTTTTCCCCCAAAAGAGGTACACATACAATATTCTCTGTTCTATTATCCACAAACAGTGCATGTTGGTATACTTTCGACTTTATTTTAGTGGAGGAAAATCATATTAACCTTGCGGGTTTGCGGTTGTTGACAAAGGTATGACGCAACAGAGACGACGATTGCGTCCCAAGATTTACGATAGTAGTTAAGTTAATACGTAATATGTACCACATTATATTCATATTAAAATTTCGGTTGTCATGAAAAATTGCAATACGTGATCGGCGTTACCTGTGTTACAAAAATGATTTTTTTTAATTTATTTATTTATTTACACTATATACATATACAGTAAATGTATACAGGTGGACTTAATGCCTGAGGCATTCTCTAACAGTCAACTTTTGGGTGATGCAGAGATAAGACAAGGTAGGAGTATATAAAACATAATTAAGACAAAACGTATACAATAAATACATAATATACATACGAAATACATACATACCTACATAAATACAAATATACTAATTATATAAAATGTATGATATTAAAACAAAATAACTTCCTCAAACTATTAAAGTTGTGAATCTTAAAGGGAAAGGCATACATAACCCAACATTTCATTTCTTCATAAATAAAAAAAATATACATAATTTCTCATCTTTCGAAGGTTTAAAAGGTTTCTAATTGTTTAAAGAAGCGAATACTCTTTTATCAGTTTTATTGCAGGTTGTTATCAGAAATTTTCTGAAACTCTCAATGACACCAGATTACTAATTACTTGCTCTCGTTTTTAATTCTGATTGTTACTACGAAATAATTAAGTAAACTGGTCGTTATGATGCGTGTTATCAAATGTTTAGTTTATGAATTGTTTTTAATCCTTGGACGTCCGCGGTGGACACCGGTGTCCATTTATATAAGGAAATTAGCTTATAGCTATATATAAGCGGGCGTTGAAGGATTAAATCAGTATTATCTGAGTCTGTTTTGCTATATAGTCTAAATAAATACATCGAGATTAAAAATATAGTTTTTGATAACAATAATATTTTGTTGAATCACATGAAGATTTCCGAACAACGCGGTATTGAAACTCATACAATGATTCCATTAATAGAAAATGCGGTTCAACTAATTCATAAAGCAACTAAGGTCTAGCTGGGAGCTTTGGCGGGAACTTGGAAGTGTCATGAGGTGCTCTGTCAATATTATAAATGCCAAACCATTTTAGTGTGAATGAAATTTAGAAAGGTATGAAAACCGCTGTAAATAGCAAGCGAAAATCGGACGTAATTTCATTTTGGAGAAATCCGGTATGCCCCAAGTTTCTTATAAAGTAACAGCCTCTTAACGAGAGCTTGTATGCACCCAGACCTCATTTGGTATTTTAATACCAAATTAAGGATTTCATATCTTTTATTTTTTTTATCCCTTTATATAAAATAGCAATTTGTATAGATAGGTAATTGCAGTTGATTAATCGAAAAGTGTTGATTTTAGCACGTCTGTAAATTTATCATAGCCCATAAACAAACAGTATCTATCGATATCGATAAACTGTCACAAGGGGTCACAGCACAACTAAATTTCTTGATGTCTATGAGAGTGTACGCTCAAATGTCATAGCATTACTTCTATGAAGTTATTTATTCTGTGACTTGGAGCAAAGACCGTCGTGGCGTTGCAGAAACGCTGTCGACTTATTGTATAAAACAAAAAAAGGGAATGACATATCATATCGATAACTATAGCTGGTAGTTTAGCAGATATATGCAAAATTACTATACAAGTACTATAGGTACAGCAAGTTCATGTGACCTTTAAAGATAAAGTTAAACTGTTCCAGTGTCGTATGTCGTAACCACTGAAATCACGACACCACATCATGAGTATACCAAGGAGAATATTATTATCTCTTATGTACGTAATCTTTCACAATTAAGCACACACACACACGTTCTCTCCCTTTTATCCTCGGAGGGATAGGCAGACGCGCAACTAGTGCACCCACATTTCGCCGTGCGTATTCCGTCCCATCATGTGACAGCGAGCCAGCTTGGGCAATAGCCCATCAGAAAGAAGCGCCTATTCTTCATTACATCAGGATGATTCTTGGGTAACTACCTAATATGAAAAGGCCTACTTGAATTAGTGAATTTACTATTTATAAAAAATTTGCAAACGTAAAATCAGGAAATTGGGATAGAGCAGCGGGCTAAAGCCTGTTTTTGCTAAAATTGTAGGTTTATTCGCACCTCTGGGACGGTTCCGCCCAATACTTGCTCGATGCCTTGGATGGATTGCAGCGGCGAGCCATCCGCATTGTGAATGATGCAGACGTGACGAGCAACTTGGAGTCGCTACAGTTGCGGAGGGATGTCGCTTCTCTAAGCGTGTTCTACCGTATGTATCATGGCGAATGCTCTGAAGAATTGTTTAATCTGATCCCTTCCTCTCCTTTCCTCAGAAGAACCACGCGTGCTGGCATGCGAAGCCACAGCTTGATGGTTAAAACCATCTCGGCCCGAACCAATAGGTTCGCTAAATCTTTTCTTTGCCGCACCATCAGGCTTTGGAATAGTTTGCCGGCGCACGTGTTCCCTCCTTCCTATAATCCTGGGTCCTTCCGCCGTAGCGTGAAGAAGCAGCTTAGTAGGCCGGCATGATTGTCGAATGGCATTAGATAACCATCTACTGCCATTCGATACTCTATCTGGACGGCATCGCGCTTACCATCAGGCGAGGTGCAGTCACTTTGTCGTGCCGAATAAAAAAATAAAAATAAAAATTGCAGCCTGCAGGTAGGCCTTTTTCATCGAAACTGTCTAAACATTACGGGTACTTACATTCGTCCTTCTTTTGTCATTACAAATATATTTTTTTGTCATTGAAATGGGCGTTAGCTAGTATTCTCACAACAAACATATGTAGTTATAAGAATAGAAGCAATTACACGGAACATGAAGAATAAGCAAAGGGGTCATTTAAGAAAGGTTGTGTACGGTTTATTATTTAGTATTTTAAAAATCTGCAACAATTATAATTGTTTGTTTAAATTTACATACATATACATATACACTCACGCCTTTAATCCCCGAAGGGGTAGGCAGAGGCGCAACTAGTGCACCCACTTTTCGCCGTTATTCCGTCCCATGATGTGATAGGGGGCGAGCCTATCGCCATATCGGGCACAAATTCCAGACTCCGGGCTGACACTGAATTTTAAAAAACCCAATATCACTGCCCGACCCGGGAATCGAACCCAAGACCTCAGCATTGAAGTCATACCGTAATACAACTACGCCACCGAGGCAGTCGTTTAAATTTAAATTTGCTTATTAAGTTCTCGCAGACGTTGTGTACGTCAATATAAGATCCAATTATCCGAGGTATAGTAAAGTAAAGACAGTAAGGTGGCAGACCAGACACCTTGTTCTCTATGACAGTGTTAACCCGTAACGCGGCCGTGTTAGAAAATAAATTGTATAATACAGGTTTTAATGTTTGTAATGGCCTTTGTGTTCGGTTACATTTAAAAAGGAAAAAGTGTTCTTGATTCTGTCAGTAGAGTCGGTATTGTTCTCTCTGTGAAATACGATGTATTATGTAACGAACGTACTGCTTTTGCTCCACTAATAAAGTTATAGAAATCTTACTCAAACCTAATTTTATTTGAAATCCGTAGCCCAATAAACCGGAATATCACTAAACAAAGAGTTTACGTGTAAACTATAAAAAAATGTAGACCATGATCAGAGCAAATTGATGCTTACTATCTTATTAACTGTTAATAGAAGAAGATATCGTTTTAGGAATAAATACACCGCCTCGTACCTTCTTGGAGAGGAGTCCAGCTGTGGGCGTCTTGTCATTGGGGTCCGACTCGGGTATCTTCTCGTTGGGGTCCTCGAGGTGGATGCCCGGCCAGCCCACCCAGATGCCGCCTCCGCGGATGACCACCGGCGCTACAGCTGTCACCAGACCTCCGGCGCTGCAAGAGACAAGCTCAATTGAATACTTCATTGTTTCGATATTTTTAGCATGGGTTTTTACCCAACTATCAGAGATGTTCAAGATACTACATAAAAGTATCTGAAATACAAGTTACAAGATACTTGTAAATAAAGGATTTGAGATACCAGATACAAGATACTCTTGAAAATTGTATCTAAATACTAGATACAAAATACGTATCTTCTAAATACTTTTTTCAAATAAGATACCTTTTGAAATTATTTTTTTATAGCCTTGAATGACGAGACGAGCGTGCCGTCCGCCTGATGGTAAGCGATACGACCACCCATAAACAGTAGCAACACCATCCAGCTCCTTGAGTTACAAAGTACTGTGTGGCATTCCACTGCGCTCGTCATCCTGAGACATAAGATGTTAAGTCTCATCATGGCCCGTAGTTACACTGGCTACAATGTCCTTCAAACCGAAACAAAACAGTGCATGCAAACTGCTGCTTGGCGGTAGAAATAGACATTGCGGTGGTTGTCTCTCATATGTAAGAGTCCGTCTGGGTGGTCCGTCATACAATGCCATAAAAAAATTCAGATGTTGAACATTTTAGATTTTAAAAATCTACTGTGTTTATTAAAAAATATGAGTAAAAAGTATTAAAATTAGGTTCTGCTGATTTAATAAAGTTCATTGAGATTTATCGGAATCAGGCGACACACTGAAAATCAAAATTATAAGACTCAATGCCCTCATGTTTTCAAAAGAAGACAGAAACCAGTTGAATACTATGTTTGGTTAACCAATTATAGCATGTGCTTTTTACACAAACAAATCAAGAATGTTACGTGTTGATTATTGAAACCATGCAAGTCATATATTGCTTCAATTTAATTGTATGCAACAGGCAAGAAACTTGCAACGTGTATATGGGCCTTAAATGAGCCGTTAATGTAAAAAATGCATAGATAATTAGTAAAAGTATCTTAGCAAATTAAGTATTTATAAAATACTAAGATACTAAAAAATTGTATCTAAATACAAGATACAAAATAAAAATTGAAAAAGTATCTTAGATACAAGATACTAAATACGTATTTTGTATCTTGTATCTGTATTTCAGATACTTGTATCTAGATAAATCACATCTCTGCCAACTATATGTTGATAACTTGCTTTTACGGTGAGGTATTCCCTGCTATATTTATTTCTTGAATGGAGAGCGACGACTGCAAAAATTGTATATATCATCTGAGTCATTGTGAGTGTGTGGGTACCACCGCAATGTCTATTTCTACGGCCAAGCAGCAGTGTGCATGCACTGTTATTTTGCGGTTCGAAGGACATTGTAACCAGTGTAACAACTGGACATAATGAGACTTAACATCTTATGTCGCAGGATGACGAGCGCAGTGAAATGGCACACAATACTTTGTAACTCAAGGTGCTGTATGGTGTTGCTACTGTTTATGGGCGGTCGTATCGCTTACCATCAGGCGAACGGTATGCTCGTCTCGTTATTCAATGCCATAAAAAAAAACATGGTGTGCGTAACGTGGACCGGCATAATCATTATCCAATAACATAATATTATCTCGCAACCATGCACACGACCTAAATTATATATATCTAAAATTCTAAAGTTATCTTAACAAATCAAATCCAACCGCCGTTTTTAAAAAAACAATTGCAATCGCTTTTTTCGATCCATCGCGACAATTGATCAGTCAGAAAGTATTTTTGCCATCCTTTCAAATGTCGTATTTTGATTCGTACACTCTCGGGAGCATGAACGGATCAAAGATTAACATTAGGATTGTTTATTGAAATCTGCTGTAAGTCTACAGAAACAATCTAAAATACTTTTAAGTAACATGTCTGTTTAAAGTTTATTCTTATACCGATATCAGCGACCATATTATTAGCCTCCGAGATGCCCTCAGAGACGTCCCCAAGGACACAGTATTGATTCTCTACTCGACGTGTTTTGTTTCTTTTTATGGCGGACATTGGGAAAATTTTCATACAAAAATTTTGAGCCTGTTCGTCAGTAACTCTGAAATAGCAAAAGACCTATGTAAAATACATAAGAACATACTTTGACATGGTCGTAATGCGCAAATTGCATATTTCCTTCCAAAATGTTGCTTTCTTTACAAAATTTGCGCATACCGAGACGTCTTGTCACATGGATATGTCAGATAAGACAACCACTTATTACCAATGGGTATAACAAAAAATTTGGGCCTGATGTCCGGTCTATAACTAACTATAGTGTTTAATGTCTTTGATCGTAACATAGAGTTGATTTTCTATTCATTAAATATTTTAAATATTTGCACAGACATCAGGAATTGATATTTGATACGATATTGCTATCTATACTTTCATTCCGATATTCTATCCCTAGGATTGAATGGGTTTTACTTAAATAAAAAAAATGTGTAAAAACGTGCAAGAAATAGATCTAAATATTGGTAAACGATTATAATCCTGTATAATACAGCAAAATGAGGTAATCGTATAGAACATGTCATTTAGTAGCGTAGCCAAAGTAAAATTTACTGCAAAGGAAAATTTAACAACTTTATAGTTTACAACAACTATACATTTCCAGGAAAGGTTTGTAAAATGTAATAAAACGTTTATAGTCAAATTAATGTGAATGCTATTTGCCATTAAGCCGTTTTAGTATAAACCTTTTTTAACCGACTTCAAAAAAAGGAGAGGGTTCTCAATTCGACGTGGATTTTTTTTATGTTTGTTACCTCAGAACTCCGTCATTTATTGACCGGTTTGGAAAAATCTTTTTTCATTACATAGAATTACATAGAAATTTTTATCAAAATCGGTTGAGTAATTTGGTTTTAAAACCAAAATAACTTGAAAAAGTATGTCCTCCAAGTATGCGAATTGCGAATTTTTATTTTCTGTGACTTTTTTTTTGTGTTTTCGCGTAGAATTTTTTCGGTCTATTTCTTGCATACATATAAAAATAACATCACGCCTTTTTACCTTTTCTGGGGTAGGCAGAGGCGTAATTTTATGTTTGTTACCTGAGTACTCCGTTATTTATTAACCGATTTGGAAAAATCTTTTTTCATTAGAATGAATATACTTCGAGTTTAGTCACATAGAATTTTTATCAAAATCGGTTGAGCAGTTTATTTTTAAACCAAAATAACTTGAATAAGCATGTTGTCCAAGTATACGAAATTGCGAATTTTGTTTTCCTGATACTTTTTCAGTGGTACTTTTGTGTTGAGTTTTGTTCGGTCTATTTCTTACATATACTATATACGATACTCGCCTAATTTTATAGACGATGCGTATTTAAAGTTTTTTTTTTGTTGCTAGCTAAGCTACATAAAATAAATGAATAAATATGCGAAAACAATGTTTAATTTAAATTAGGCACCGACTACAAAATTGGTAACCAGTATATAAATAATGTTATCGTATATTTATTCATCTATTTATCTAGCTTAGCTAGCAATTGAAATTAGTCACAGAATAAAGGTAATGTTATATTCTTTTTTGGTTTTTAGTGTATATTTTTTTATTGTTTTTGAAGGTGGTTTAATTTTTTGTTTATAATGACTGTTGTCGGGCAAGCGCCAAATACGTTGAATCTGCAGCAAAACTGTAAGTAAAGGATATGGGAATAGTTTGCCGGGGTAGTGGTTACCGTATTGATTAATAGCTGGCTTCGAGTCCTGCACATGACTAATATGTTACGTAAATATTGTGTTTACGATGAGATTGCAGTAAGGGTTGAGAATTTGAATTGTCATGGGAATGTCTGAACAACCCTTTGAATTAGTAGATTCATTCCGCGTTGAATTAAATGAATTTATTTTAGTTTATATAAATCTTTTTACGTGGCCCTTTGCTTAAAATACATATTTTTTTAAATCACCACCAAAAATTTTAAGTCATCTTAAATTTTTTAATCTCTATATCTAAGTATATCTCGTATTTTGAAATACTTAACAAAAGTTATTGATTGGTCTCTTTCTTAGTTGATCAGAACTCGGAACTCAGAATACCAAGGCCTTCAGTGCTTGGAAACCCTATCAGTTCAGGGTTATGGAGATTTTGGCCTGCAGAATTATATGTAGACGAAAGCATCTCGTCATAATATAGAAAAGGAAGAATAGTAACTATGTAAATAAATAAAATGTTGAATGTTGTTGAAACATTGAATGAGAAATTAATACCACCCATTTGATGTTTAATATATATAATTAATCAAAGGTTCAATAGATAGGTACATATATCATACATCAATGCCTATATCACAGAGGGAATGTCCGGGATAAAACAAAATTAATATAACGGAAATCACAGGAAAATCTGTTCTATCCATATTTGTAATTTGCCTTTGGCCAGCTAGGCTCCAGCTTTATCAAAAACAGAAGCAAAAGGCGGGAATATTTTATGAGCACAATATAAACTTACTTTTTCTTAGATCATTTGTTATCGTGGTCAGTGACCGAAGAGACCTTGAAGTGTAAACAAACTTGTAGATTATTTTTCATAAACAGTCGTTACACGTGTATTTATTTTTCTATCTGCTTTATTTACGTTGGGCTTTATTTGGTGAAAGTCGGTGCATGGCTGCAAGCTCCTCTGTATTAACTTCGAACTCGTATTCTTAGGTGTTAAATCCACTCGATCGAATGCCCCGTTGTATCTTCCTGTGGCAGCGACTAATTATAGGCAGAAATCATTTTTGTGGCGAGCAACTGACAACTTCAACAAGCTGAGCAATCGCACTGATATTGATATTTTTTGTACTAATATCAATACAGCACGGCAACATTTAAACAAAGATTTCTTGACGACATGAGACAACAAACCTTTATGAATTCTGTTTTTTTTATTTATTTTTTTATATTCTATAATTATAAATGCTATAATTAACAGCGAAATGTAGCTGCTCACATCTCAATATATTTAATACGTAGTTTTAGTCGTGGGAACCTATTATTAAGACCGCAATTGTTATTCTCTCTATAGTTATTAAGCTATTATCTGTTGATTCTCGAAAATAAATAAATAAATGTGGATTATGTATATATTTCACTTTTTAATATATTAAACTTAAAATATAAAATTATACAGATGGACTTACCTACTATGGCGGTTCAACCTTGGAGAGATGCAGCGAGAAAAAAGTGGTTGCATGCATGTAGTAACAGTCTACTTAATTGGCCTTAAAAATATTAAAGGCCCTAAAGAGCGACCAAATTTAAAAGCGCTTCAAAATCAATATCGTCCACAACTAAAAATGCTCTGAAAATAATGTGGAATCAACTTTATGTATGGGCAGAATTTACCGACTGTGAAATCGGTGATCTCTTCGATCAGGTTTCCTGACCCAGAACAAGTATGGGTATTTTGATAAAAAAGAAAACAGGAACACGAATCTAGAAATGCCTTTCGGACCCACGAAGTCTTTTTTCTCAACCGACTACGTATTGCGCTAAACCTTAGAGCGCTAAACAGGTTTTGGTACCAAAAAGGTTATTTATTACATTGATATTTCTGGAAAGTTATTTTGGGTTGGAACGTTAATGTCTTGTAACCTCAAATGTGCAGTCTTTGATTAATAAGATGTACTATTAATCAAAGTGTGCAGTCTATGCGATATATTTTCATCAATAATGGTTTTATACGTTATAGCATAGGAAATATTAGATTGAAAAAGATAAACATTTGTATTGTGCATTATACGACAGTAATTGAATGAATGATTTATAATATGCTTCATTGGTAGTAATCATCAACTCGAACGTCGTTTTGTAGAAGTATTTGCATATAGGTAGTGGAAGCAAAGTACAGAGTACGAGCAAGCAATTCCAACAATTGTGCCAATTCCAGATCGACAGCTGGATATTACATCAAATGGGTACATTCGTAGATGGGGAGCAGCTGTAATCAAAGGCCAAAGAAAGATATTTCGATGCTGATGAATTTTTACTTCTGAATTCAAATTTAATTTGGAACTTTTTGCACAATTCTTTAAATAGCACATTATAATAAAATATTTCCTCCTAGGGTACCCATTGCCTACGTACATTAGAATATGTTATTTCTTAGCAGTCCTTAGCAGTACCTATTTTAGACCTTAATATCCACACTAAATAAATTCAATCCAGTATTTGGTTTTGTATAATATGCAAAAATTACATTGTAATAAAAACTGGATTCAAAAAAATATATATTTAAAATCAATGTCCACAATACTCTACAATTTAAAATTACATAATCGTGTCATGTCGGTTACGATCTTGACCTTGTGGTCTCTCGCTCCAAGGCTCCCCTCCGTTAGTACATTGACAACAATCAACATAACAAGAGTAAGTGAGAACAATACCATATGACCGAACAAATTGCTGTGAATCATTATGATAATATTGAACCTAACACCTGGTATAGGAATATCCTAATTCAACAGTGCTCTTTGTATTAATCTAAGAGTGCTCCGTGTATTTCCAAAAAAATATGAATAATGGCGTTAATTCTGACCTAGTTTAAAAACATTGCATTGATAAAAACGTTTTTATATGCTTACGCCAAAAATCCGAATTACTTTAATATTTATGCGCAGAATTCAATACAGCAGGAGTGACAGGACGCCCGATTGATCGAATGCGTTGTGGAAACTTCTCGAAATGACGATACAAAAGCCCGAGCCCGGCGATTAACAAATACACGGACATTTTTAGAAATTGTAATCAGGGTTAAGTGAGGAGTCGCAGTTAACACAAATTAATATTTGTCGAAACACGTTATTATAAGTATTGTAATTGGTCTTACGTTATGATTAATATTATCATTTAACCTACTTATCTTATACAACCAGTAGGCAGTTGAGTTACATTTGATATTTGTTTTTCGATATCTATACAGAACATAATATCGTCATTTATTATTTTTACTATTTCCTTACAGTATACGTCTATAGTTTTGTATGGTTAACTGGACATAAACAGACTGATTCTAATGGGTTTATGGTATGTGTGTAATAAAATCTATATGCGACTGTACCTGGCTTTTCTCTCCAACTCGCCGGTTTTCTCATTTCTCTTGAGGATGAACGGTAGCCTGTTCGACACAACAATCATGCTCGCCTTGCTGTTGCACGCGGATCGACTGATATTACTGTTCGTTCCACTCATGTTTTTGCTTTCCTTCAGAACGTACCTAATTACGACCAATCACAACGCAAGAACTACGCATGCGCGAAACAAACGGAGGGATTTTCAAAGCTTGTGCCGTTAACTTCACTGCGTATCGTGAACTGTATGTGCGAGTTTGTCATCGCAAGCGATATCCGCGCTGGTGTATCTCCGTAACGTCTATGTGGACATCATCGGCGGAGATCGAAGGCGAACTGCTTCTTTTGTGTGCGCCGGTCGCCTTTATAGACTATGTGATACGCGTCGCAGAAAAGCGAAGTCCTCGCTTGCGTCTGACGGCGGTGGAGGTCCGAGCACTCGTCGCTGAAGGGTTATCAATACGCTGACCCGTCACACTCTACTCGGTGCTTGTCCAACTGCTCTTGCGAATTGTTTCGTGCGCCAGTTAAATGTTAATACATGCACGTGAGTTAATTAGCTCTGATAGACATTTATTTAAATTTTGAGCTTCTTTCAAATATCTCGTCCATGTTGACTGATTCCAGCCAGCTTGTTGCCTTGGTTTTAAGTCATCACAACTCAATTGACCTGAAAACATAACAAATCAATTGATCTCTTCAACGATTCTAAAACGTTTTAATTTACGAATTTCAATAATTTAATTTATCGATATACCTACATTCAATTCAATTCAATTTTTAGGTTATGGCTCCATCGCTGTCAGACGATGATTTTGCCAATGTCAAGGTAGGACAGGAGGTAGGTCGACATGGCGACAACTATTTATTTCTAAGAATTTATATTTATTGTTTTGTATCTGCTATTATTACTTGACATTGGCGAAATCACCGATAGATAATCGGTAAAAGCCATAATTTAAAAGATAAAGAAGTTAGGAAAAAAGTAAAGACACCTTTGAGTATTTAAAAATACTTACTCAAAGAAAGACACGGTCAACTTTTGATAGGTCTAATCATAGGAATTATATTGTCTGTGACTGTAGAGCGGTGAATAAAGCCACAGAACTTTATAGTTCTGTGAATAAAGCACTGGCAATAAAGAAATTTCTAAAACCACCACGCATAAAATCCACAAAATAATTTAAATAACAAAAATGTGAATGTATAATACCATACACCCAAATATAAGAAAATAAATACAGAAAAATCAGAGATAAAGAAATAAACTGAAGAAAATATTAAAAACTTGGTATACATAAAATTCCTGCAAAACTGAGTTTGATTTTTGATTGGTAGGTACTAGTGATCTTTCTTAAAATTTTGTTTCATAGAACCAGTTCATTGATTTGTAGATGTTAAAGGGTGAATGCAAGCTAATGAGGTCTGATAGTGGAACAATGAATAAAGTTTGCATATCTCGAATGTTGTCGAATGCCAAATAAATGATTGTACGAGTAAGTACATAGACTATATAAGTAATTAGTTTCTATCAATTGTCGATACAAAACAATTCCGTTCAATGTGGCGTACCTAATCATTTATTGTCAAAAATTTAAATCTAGGTAATGGAATATATTCAAAACTCGCGAAACACATTTGCAAGTATCGTGCAGAAAGAATTTGATGAGTCTTTAATGGCCTACTTGGCGTCAACCCCTTTGTGAAATATTCAGTCTGGAGCAAATAAGTAATGTTAAAAAACTAAAGTAAATATTACCCGACTTGGAACTCGAACTCAAGGCCTCTCAGTCCATAGCCTATTTGCTCTACAACGAGTACCTATAAGGGCACGTCTCTATAATGGAAACGTGAGATTCTAATCAGAGAATCCCATAATACTCACATACTCTGATATTGTTTGATTTACTTACTAACTTGACCAAAGTCAAAATATTTACTTTATTTATTTAATGTTTCCTTAACGTTTGTATCAACATGGCACGCTTCGGTTCGGTGTACATATTTGATATGCGAGTAAATACTTATACATTGAATTTCCTTTAATGGTTTTTCTCGTGTTTATTGTTCTTTATGCAGGAATGACATGGTTGTTTCGGTATTACAAGTTACCTACGCATGACAACATTTTTGGGATGGTAATAATAACATGTTTGCTAGTTTTCGGGTGTTAGTAAAGTTAAACTTATTATATATTTCATATAAATGATATGCACTTACATATGGGAAGGGTAAGTCTAAAATGTTTATACATCCCTAGGTGCCGCAGTGAAACTTATATTTTAGTTCTTCAACATCAGAAATTGACAAAACTTTTCCTACTATGGGAAATCAGGCTCGAATTCTAGACAGCTGTAAGAATAAAATAGGTTGATAGTTTAATCATTGATTATTGACATAGATTTTATTGTTTAAAGCAGCGGTCGGCAACCCACGGCCTCCTTCTTCCTTGCGTCCCGTGGCTGTATTGTAGGTAAATGAAAGTCTAAAATAGGCACCTAAATAAATAATCAAGTTATGCACGCGCTGAACTCAAACGGGTGTGCATTTAACGCAAAAAAAAATCCGGTGTTGTGTTGTGCCCGGGTGACCATAGGCACCTCTTGTCTCTGGACAGAGCCTCTCGACGCACAATGGTGGGTACAATAAACGGACACTGCTCATTAAACAAACATTTATATGTTTTAGGTACAACCGACAGCTCCCTCTGAAGCGGATGCCTGTCGGCTGACGAATCAGCCTCCCACGATATCCTAGAATGCGAAAGAGTAGTTGCACAACGGGCTGAAATCCTAGGCACACCGGGGTCACTCCGAGAGGCCTGTGAAGGAACCAGGAAGATCCTGCGCTTCTGGAAGGAGTTGGGCTGACTAGACCTCTAGCTGGCACATCAAGCACAACGGCTCGATCTTCTACAGGCTAAGTGCGGAAAAAAGGAGCCCCACAACAGTAGTAATAGTATTCCTTCACGAAACGATTTTATGAAGATTTTAAAATTAGGTGGGCCATCAAGGGTTCCTTTTCTTTGGAAAAACTAAAAAAATATTATAGGGTCATTCGGGGCAACAGCACGCAGTGGGTAAAAGTTCGCATGGTCAATATCTCGGAACCCATTGAGGGGGCTCAGACAATTTTTCGGCTAAATCAGGGGCGCGTCAGGGACGATGTCAGAGCCACAAGCTATTTTACCAAGCCTCACTTGTTTAGCGAAAAACGGTGATCAACGTGATTTTGTTGATTAGTTACCAACATTTTGTGCTGGGAAAAAAGTGTATGGCTAGACGGTGCATCAGTTTATAAAAGTCCGTTAATTATATTAAGTTTACATCATTATTATAGTATTTATTTTAGTCATTAATTCTGTCCTAGAAAATAAATGCGTCTCAACTAACGTGTGATTGTTTAAAATATTCCCTGTTTGGGTAAGAGTACGACGTTAAAAGTACGCACCCTGTTATAACTTCATTACAATGATCGCACGGTTTTTTCTTCTTTAAGCTGCAATTAAGTCGAATATTATTTGTAAAGATTTTTAAACCTTATACAGAAAAAAAATATTTTCATTAAACACTCTGCGTTGTTTTACCCACATAACGGGTCAATAGTACGAATTTCTCCCGATGCACTTAAACATGTATTGCAAAAAAAACAGTGAAGCAATGTACAAAAACTCATTAAATAATGAAAGTAGAATAAATTTCCTTTACATAGAGTGTTAAAACGTTTTTCAAGACACTATATTTTTGACTGTGTAGACGATAGAAAAAAAAGTGCGTACTTTTAGGCCGAATGACCCTATGGAAAAAAGAACAGATATGGAGTACCTACTACTCAGTTTTTATTCTCGAATTATTAAAGGAAATAATAAAAAATAAGGTTCTCCAAAGAAAACCTATGCTAAACTTCGTATTTTCATTAAGTCGGTACGCATACGCATTTTATCCCCGAAGGGTTAGGCAGAGGCACAGCTAGTGCACCCACTTTTCGCTGTGCATATTCCGTCCCATGATGTGATAGGGGACGAGCCTATCGCCATATCGGGCACAAATTTCACACTCGGAGCTGATACTAATTAGAAAATCGTATATCATTTTAGCATTGCAGTCGTACCGTAATACAACTACGCCACCGAGGCAGTCACCGTAAGTAGGTACTCTAAGTATAAAACAGTGTTTATGCATAATATTGATAAATAAATGAACGAAAGGACAAATTTGCTTTTCGGTGATTATCCAAAATGATTCGTCCATTATAGGTAGGTAAAACTTACTTAAGTGGACGATAGCCTAGTTGGGAATCGAACGGTCTGCCGAGACAATGTCCACAGGATCAAAACCCAAGGCACACACCTCTGACTTTTCGGAGTTACGTGTGTATTGTTTATCAATTATCGTTCACTTTAACGGTGAAGGAAAACATTGTGAGGAAACCTACATACCTGAGAATTCTCCATAAGAATTACGAATAATTAATTTTGATAAGTACACGTGCGTTTAAATAACCTGTAAGAAATAACACTACGTGGTTCAATTTATAATTAAATGCAAATAGCACTAGCTTAGACGAATTATCATTTATTTCATGTTATTTTTTTTTAATTAATTCAATTAATATAATCACTGTCAAAGTATTATCGCGTTCTGCGACTTACCCAGGTCATGGGCCATGGCTAATAGAGATCAATTGTGATAAGTTTAATGTATTTCACAGTAAATAATTAAATCTATAGGAAATTAATAAAATAAAATACTGCGCTCGTTTTACTCAGAAAACATAAGACGAATATATATATTAACCATAAACAATACAAACTAAACCACAAACAAAAAGTAAAACTACTACATATCCATAGACCATATACATAGGTTGGTAAGGCAATATATTTAAATACAACACTCTTGCCAAATTTTTGCCTTCCATATGGATGTAATGTTTGTCTAAACAACTTAAGTAACATTTACAAGCTTAGTTTATCAATGTTTAATATTCCAATTTTATCTCGCAAAAATTGAAACTTAACCCTAGGTAAAGCCTTTGTTAATAAATCAGCAAGTTGATTATCAGTTGATACATAGTTTAGATCAATAACCCCATCATAGAACTTATCCTTAATGAAATGATACTTGGTATCAATATGTTTACATCTTTTATGAAAATTCAAGTTCTTTATAACACTGATAGTACTTTGGTTATCTATATTAATACACACTGATTGTTGATCAAATTCATTTAGATCACATAGTAGCTGCTTAATCCAAATTGCTTCCTTTGTAGCAGCACAGGCTGCCATAAATTCCGCTTCTGTTGTTGATAAAGCGACAGTGTGTTGTCGTTGGCTACACCATGTTACAGCAGCTCCATTCTTGATAAAAATATATCCAGTAGTTGAGCGTCTAGTTGTGACATAATTTGCATAATCAGCATCACTATAGCCAATTACGTCAGAACATTTAGATCCAAGCTTACAGCGAACATAATGTCTGGACGACTTACAACAGCAACATGCATCAGAGAACCAACTGCCTCTCGGTAAGGAATGTTCTTGTCAGGTTGGTGTTCACTTTTGTCCAGCTTTGAGTGAGGATCTACTGGAACGCTGACAGTAGGAGAAAAGGTTTCCTCATAATCTATACCTTTAGTCTGTGCGTACCCTTTTGCACAGAGCCTGGACTTGAAGCGTGGACCCGTTGGTTGTTCTTTAATTCTAAAAACCCATTTAGACTTAATGACGTTTATATTTTCAGGTTTATCTACCAATATCCATGTACCATTCTTTTGATGAGCTTCAAGTTCCTCTGCAATAGACTGTTTCCATTTTTCTGAGTTTACTGAGTTTCCAGCTTCATTATATGTATCAGGAATCTGTTCTGGTAATAAGTAATTATCAGCACACAGGTAAGTATATTCTTTTGTTTTAGTCCTAGGTCTCAGGGTCATATTATGCAATGCAGGAGTATCACTTTCAACATCTGGTAAGTATTCATCTGAATCCGATTTATTTTTGACTGTATTGTATGAACTATCTGAGTTGTTAGATTCTTCTCCGCTATTATATGACACTGAACTATCTTCATTACTTTTACCATGTGTATCTAATTCTTTATTTTCTGTTTCAGATAATTCCATGGGAACATAGTCTTTCTTCACAGTAGATTCCAGAAATACCGCATCCCTGCTCTTTACAACAATTCTAGTGTTTATTTTTATGAATCTGTAACCTTTTGTATTATCACAATAGCCAATAAAGATCATCTTTTGTGCTTTTGGATCCCATTTCTTGCGTTTTTCTTTAGGCAAGTGGACCATGGCTTCGCACCCGAACACCTTCATGTGACTGACGTTAGGTTTATGACCACACCACAGCTCTTCGGGAGTTTTAAACAATAAGGATCGTGTTGGAGATCTATTAATAATATATGCAGCAGTTTTTATGGCCTCAGCCCAGAAAAACTTTGCCAAGCCAGCATTTAAGATCATACATTTTGCTCTCTCAACCAGTGTCCTATTTAACCTCTCTGCAGCACCATTTTGTTCTGGAGTATATGGTGTTGATGTCTGATGTTTTATTCCAGAACTTTTTAAGTAGTCAGAGAATTGTTTATTGACATATTCTCGTCCGTTGTCAGTTCGAATACATTTGAGTTTGCATTCGGTTTGATTTTCAACCTCTGTTTTAAACTCTTTGAATTTTGACAATACGTCAGTTTTGTTATTTAATATATAAATAAAAACCTTTTTAGAATAATCATCCAAGAATGTTAGAAAGTATTTAGCCCCACCTAGTGACTGTGTTTCCATAGGGCCGCATAGATCAGAATGTACCAGTTCCAATATTTTTGTGGAATGTGACATTTGACTTTTAAAAGGCAATCTTGATTGCTTGCCTTCTTTGCAAGTTATACAAGTCATATTGTTGCTTTTGCCAGATAATGATAATCCTTCTGTGCTATCAGTCATTTTCTTAACACTTTCAAAGTTTAGATGCCCCATACGTTGATGCCATAAGAATATATCATCATGTTTAACATCGGACATGCATGCATAATCAGTATTCATATTAAGCCGGTACATGTTGTTAACTTTTGTTGCTGACGCTACAATGACTTTCTGTCTATTCAGTATTACACAGCCCTTAGAATTAAACTTTACTTGTCCACCATTTTCTGTAATCTGATGCACAGATATCAAATTCACAGCAAATTCTGGCACGTACAAGACATTTCTAAATATAATTTTATTTGTCTGACCTTTTCCGTTCAATGTATCCAGAGTCACATCACCCGAGCTACTTACTGACAGTGTCTTGTTATTAGCAACTTTGATATGTTTTATGGGTGGTGGACATTCACTTTGAAGAAGGGTATTATGTCTTGTCATGTGCATGGTCGCCCCTGAATCAATGTACCAAGCAGAGCCGTTGTTGTCAAAAGGAATGACAAATGCTGCAGCATATGAACTATTTGATTTAGCAACCTTTTCTTTGGGATTTGTCCTACATTCTGTGCTTTTATGTCCATACCTGTTACACTGAAAACATCTAGGACCTTTACTGAACTTCTTTTTCATATACTTGGTTTGAGAACCATGTGCAGATGTAAAAGCAGAGTTGTTGTTTTCAGATTTCACTTCTTGGAGCAATTTAGATTTAACCGAGTCAGCACTTATTTTCATTCCAGAGCTTTCAATAGCGAGGATCATCGGTTTATAAGATTCAGGCAAACCAGAGAGCAGTAGCGTTCCTAGCCATTCGTCGTCGACCTTGAATCCAATGTTTCGCAGTTTGTGTGCGGTAGACATTATCTTGCTCACATATTCGTCTATATTTTGGCATTCGGAGAGCGTAGTTGTGCACAGACCACGTAGTAGACCTACTCTTCGTGTAAGCCCCGAGTCGTCAAAGGCGTGCGAGAGATTTTCCCATACTTCCTTCGCTGTTTCTGCCTCTTGGATGTGTACATAATTCATTGAATTGACAAGCAAAATAATTTTTGATCTTGCTTTGATATCCTTCTTCGTGTCAAGAGGTTCGTTTTTGGGATTTTCAATGCAGTCCCAGAGTTCCGCGTGTTGAAGATATGTTTTTACCGCAAAACGCCAATTGCTATAGTTTTCTCGGCCCGTCAATTTTTCAATTAATGCCAGAGGATTACTGTTAGCCATTTTAATTATTTCTTGACGATTTGAACAAATTTTCAACTTCGTAAAATTGAACAACGTGTCTATTTAGGTTATGTCAATTCACTTTTCCGGCAAGAAATTATTTGCGATTTGTATTTAAGTATGCAAAACTTTATAAGCACCTTTGACTACTTTGGCTTTCTGGGCCCATAACCTGATAAGTTTAATGTATTTCACAGTAAATAATTAAATCTATAGGAAATTAATAAAATAAAATACTGCGCTCGTTTTACTCAGAAAACATAAGACGAATATATATATTAACCATAAACAATACAAACTAAACCACAAACAAAAAGTAAAACTACTACATATCCATAGACCATATACATAGGTTGGTAAGGCAATATATTTAAATACAACAAATTGAATTTGTATTTTTTCATTATGTATCGGTTTATAAATGATACAACTACTACATACATACTACATACTATAAAGAATATCATAATTCGTAGACAAAACAATAAAACGTAAATCCTATTCATTCCTCCAATTCAGTATTTTTAAAGTCATTTTAGTTTCCTATTTTTCGAGTAAATTGTAGAAACTGCTGCAATGCTTACCTAAAATAGTTAAAGTGCATTGTATTGTTTTTGAAAGTATAATAATAAACCTCTTATTATTTGGTTGTAACTCTTCCGTATTTATTAATGTTGACATAATACTAGATATATTTACTTGCTGATACAACGTGGAATAATTATCGCACGTTGATGTAACTATAATAGTATCTGTTTGTTGTAGATTTTTACAGGTATATTTACACAATCATATTATTATTTACGACGCGTGATTGCGTCGGGAATAGTTTTCCCGCGATTTCGCGCGCATGTCGTGAGTCGTCGCCTTGCGCGCAGATGGCGTTCGCGTGTTGTCTGCGTGAAACGCATGCGCAGCGCACGTGCCTGCATCATATTTAAAACATGGATCGGAACGAATGAATGATTCTCATTTCTCGTGTAACGTGTTTGTTCCTGGTGTTTTACTACCGTGAACACTATTTTTAACAAGTGATTATTATTCTAATTTATTTGGGATGTGGACAAAGTGGACCTTAGCTTAGTTGGGAATGGAACGGTCTGTCGAGACAATGTCCGGAGGTTCAAAACCCAAAGCACACACCTCTGACTTTTCGAAGTTACGTGTGTATTGTTTATCAATTATCGTTCGCTTTAACGGTGAAGGAAAACATCGTGAGGAAACCTGAGGATTCTCGATAAGAATTTCGAGGGTATGTGAAGTCTGCCAATCCGCACTAGGCCAGCGTGGTGGACTAAGGCCTAACTCCTGTCAGTAGTAGAGGAGGCCCGTGCTCAACAGTGGGCAGTATTTAATACAGGGTTGGTATTATTATATTAGTTATTATTATTTGGGATGTGTACTGTTTGGCGTGGGTACCTACCAGGAGGATTGGAGTCCAGTAGAAGGAAGTCTTAGAACTTTAATGGCAAATTATGCAACTTGCCGCTGGTCCCCTATGACATCCGAACTCTACAGTGGTCCCTAGAAGAAAACACACGTAATGTTAGCCTTTAGGCTGTACCTATTGAATTTCATAATATTTATTTTTAAACAAAGACATCAAAATGTTAGTTTTGAGGAAATCGCCATTACAGTGAATTAAATTATAATGGAATTTTTGCACATAACTAGGACACCATAATCTGCCTGACTAACCCTGATGATCCAGATTACAGCTGATATGAGCTGACATAACAGCTGTTGTTTTACAGTCTTTGGTTAATTATATACCTAGATAGACACTGAACGTTTCAAACGCGTCGAAAAAAATAGAGGCGAATTGTTCCCCACTAAATGAGTTCGAGTGAATTAATTTTTGTTGTTTTTCATGGATATAATTTTCTCCCCGTTTTAATAGAAACCATGTAATAACTGGTATCATTATACGCGCACTCATAGATACGCAGAATGATGCAGCGATCGCGTATGACACAGCTGTCACGCCTATTAGCTTAAGAAAAGTTGGCCGTTTGTTTAGTTTCATTGCAGCGCGTCACTCTATCTAGGTATATAATTAATCAAAGGTTACAGTACATTCTTTCTTGCTTCGTCATCTAGAACCGGTCGGACACGTGGCTCTGTTTACGCCTTGCATCGCACGCCTGGTGCATTCTTAATACCTAGATACTATACTTACAAACATACATGAGTACTATACAAGTCACCCTCTATGATAAAAGTTAAAATTCGTGAACTTCGTTCGCCTTCGTCCTAATTTTTACAGCATTTTTTCTTTAATTGGGCCGCAAGGTCTCTGAAAGCTCATGAACATTTTGTTTTTACATAATACAATTTTAATAACAGAGAGTAACCCACAATAACAGATGAATCTAGGGTGCTTTGTAAACTTTTGACGACAGGCTATGACAAGAATGATGTTCGGAGAGCGGGTTTATGAAGTAAGTAGGTACTCGACGATCTCACAAATTGCAGTGTCATGATTGTTGCTTAAAAACGATTATAACAACAGGAAACAGACAGACGAAGTAGTAAAAAAAATGGTGAACTAATATGTTCATTTAAGAAAGAGGTCGAAAAAAATGTGCCTTGTTCTACTCTGGTTTGCAAAGCTTATTTGAGTCCGAAGATGTAAATAGGCTTTGAAAACATAATTTCTATCGTGAGCTAACTGACCATGATCAGCCCCCCGAGGCAATTCTTGTGCGCTGGGTCACACCCAATGCACGCCCATGCGCGGGGGGACATTAGTCGCGGGCCGAGGCACACAGTCAGTGTGTATACCTCTTGGTTGTTAATCACATTGAGGCCTAAAAGGGCCCGCGAACATTTCCTGACACCCCTTTCATTTCCACCCATCCTGAGAACCTTTCTCCATTCCCCCACTTTTCCTTCCATCATCCTTTTCCGCTTCCTTCCCAGGCCTCTGCAGTCGTCAAGCCGGGGGACTCCAGTATCCCATTCGCAGGTTTCCCCCGGTGGGCTGACTCCCTGAACCGCCCCTGCGTCGCCCTCCTGCGCACTCCGCAGAGAGCTTTGGCGCAGCGGGCGATCAGGGCGTACCGCACGGTCTCTTTCGAGGCGGCTTGTTTGTTGGCCGGATTTCTGCCCTGGGATCTGGACGCAAAATCCCTCTCCGATGTCTTTCATTGGCGGGAGGAGGCGTCCAGTCGCGGGCAACATCCGGCCCTGAAGGAGGTGGAGGCCATGAGAGTCTCCCTACGGCGAGCCGCCGTGGAGGAGTGGCGTCTCAGGCTGGAGGCCCCGTCAGCGGGGCTCAGGGTCGTCGCGGCAGTGCGTCCTGTCTTTGCCGAATGGCTGGACAGGCGCCACGGTGCGGCAACGTTTCGCCTGACGCAGGTGCTCGCCGGGCATGGCTGCTTCGGTGAGTACTTGTGGCGGGTGGTGTGGAAGAAGGTGTCGGCCTCGTGTCACCACTGTGACAACTGCCCGCTGGATACGGCCCAGCATACGTTGGAGTTTTGCCCAGCCTGGGATGAGGAGCGCAGCGCTCTCAGAGCAGTCGTCGGAGGAGGTCTCTCGCTGCCGGCCGTGGTCGCTTCCATGGTCGACAGCCGGAGGTCCTGGCGTGCGGTGGCACACTTCTGTGAGGTGATTCTCGCGGAAGGAAAGTGCCGAGAGGGATCGGAGGCGCGGAGATCCCTCGCGCCGCCAGACGAGACGTAGGAGGCGCCGGGTGGTCGACTGACCGGCGTCTCCCGCCCTGTGGATTGGGGGCGTTTGGAGAATTCCACCACGGTATCCCCTGCCTGTCGTATAAGGCGACTAATAGGGGCCACCGGGGGTCGCGGGCGGGCGGCAGGGGGCCGTCCGCCTTTAGTTTTGTGTTTATTTTAGCACATTGTTGCGACTCCCGTGATGGACGGCAGCGTGGCAGGTAGGCCTCACGCTGCCGTTGACGCTGAGACCGTCCTTCGGTGCGCGGGGGCTTCTGAGCCCCCCCCCCCCCTCCACAACAGGAGACGGGCCGCACTAGGCGGCACCGCGCAGGGTCGGCTGCGGATGACAACTTAGACACTTCCGTCATAGGAAGCCCGCAGCCGTCCCTAATGCGCCGAAGATGGCCACCGCGGGGTTTTGGTTGGTATGCCGTGCGTTGTACATAGGTTAGGGACTCGGCCCGGTGGTCGCCCGATGGTTACATCTCTCCGGGCGGCGTAACGCCGGGTCGTAAGGCACGGTGAACCCAACATAACCGCTCAGTCGCCCCCCTTGAAGGCTGGGCGGTAGTAATGACATTTTCTCCGCGAAAAAAAAAAAAAAAGGTTTCCCCCGGTGTTGACTGCAGAATCGCCTACCGAAAAAAAAACTGACCATGATCTTCGAATCAAATAAATCTTAAAAATTTTGAATATCTTGCTTCAATATATAATGATGTTAATAATACCAGCCCTGTATATATACTGTCCCACTGTTGGGCACGGGCCTTCTCTACGACTGAGAGGATTTTCCCCCTTAGTCCACCACGCTGGCCTAATACGGATTGGCAGACTTCACATGCCATTGAAATTCTTATGGAGAACTTCTCCGGTATGCAGCGTGATTCCTCACGATGTTTTCATTCACTGGTTATTCATAAATTTCACAACCAAATGCTGATTGCTGCAATATCTTATGACTGAATGAATGACTTGGTACCTACTTTAATTATTTATACTTAATATTGAGTAAAATTTTCTCCCGACGTTCCCGAAATTAAAAACCCTCGATAAAATCCGCAAAATAGTTTCATTTTCAATGTCCAACATTCGCGTATTTCTATGATTTATTTATTTTGGTGAAGTGAGGTGACTTCTACCTACATCTTAACTGAGATTATACCTCAGACCAGTAACTAAAGCAGAGTAGTTCGCTTAATCGAGATTCTCACCTTGTGACACTAGTGTAGTTTTCACTGCAAATAATTGAGGTCGATAGTGAGGTTTTACCAAAGAGTTCTAAGAATATACAGAGCAGACATTGGGAAAATAATAATAATAATAAAGCCTTTATTTTCCTTAACGTAGGGTCATTCGGCCTAAAAGTACGCACTTTTTTTTCGCTCGTCTACACAGTCAAAAATATTGTGTCTTGAAAAAAGTTTTAACACTCTATGTAAAGTAAATTTATTCTATTTTCATTATTTAATGAGTTTTTGTACATTGCTTCATTGTTTTCTATGCAATACATGTTTAAGTGCATCGGGAGAAATTCGTACTATTGACCCGTTATGTGGGTAAAACTACGCAGAGTGTTAAATGAGAATATTTTTTTTCTGTACAAGGTCTAAAAATCTTTATAAATAATATTCGACTTAATTGCAGCTTAAAGAAGAAAAAACTGTGCGTTCATTGTAATGAAGTTATAACAGGGTGCGTACTTCTATCCTCGTACTCTTACCCAAACAGGGAATATTTTTTAAACAATCACACGTTTGTTGAGACGGATTTATTTTCTAGGACAGAATTAATAACTAAAATAAATACTATATAATCATGTAAACTTAACATAATTAACGGACTTTTGTAGACTGATGACCGTCTAGACATACACTTTTTTCCCAGCACAAAATATTGGTAACTAATCAACAAAATCACGTTGATCACCGTTTTTCACTAAACAAGTGAGGCTTGGTAAAATAGCTTGTGGCTCTGACATCGTGCCTGACGCGCCCCTGATCTAGCCGAAAAAGTGTCTGAGCCCCTTCAATAGGTTCCGAGATACTGACCATGCGAATTTTTACCCACTGCGTGCTGTTGCCCCGAATGACCCTATACACATTTTAACAACTAAACTAAAATACATTTACTATATTTATATTTGTTAAGGCCCCTTTCGGGTATAGGCCTCCTCCAACAAGTTCCAAAGTTTTCTATCTTTGGCTTTCGTTATCCAATTGTCCCGCACTAGCTTTTTGATATCGTCTGTCCATCGTTCCTTTGGTCTACCTCTCGCTCTTTTGCCAGCGGGGCCCGGCCAGGACGTTACCTTCCGCGTCCATCTTATTGGGAAAATAGTCATGCAAACATTTTGAGCCTGTTCGTCAGTAACTCAATCTACCGTGAAATAGCAAAATACCTGTGTAAAATTCATTAGAACATACTTTTACATGGTCGTAATTTGGAAATTGGCATATTTCATTCCAAAATATTGTTTTCTTTACAAAATTTGCGCATACCGAGACGTCTTGTCACATGGATATGTCAGATAAGACAACGACTTATTACCAATCGGTAATAACTTTTGGACGAAAAATTTGGTCCTGATGCCCGGTCTACAATTATACTGTTTGGGTTTTACAGAATAGCATAGCAGTTCCGGGAACTAGGTAATAGGCTACAGTACTCAGGTAAAGTAGTCCTACGCGACCCAGTTTGCAACTGACTATTATCGCAAACGGCTGACATCCGAGTTTGGCCGGTGGATAATTTTTGTAATAGCGACGCGTGCCCATCACGTGATCGTAACGTATAACCCGAATATTTAGATTCTTTATAAACGAAGAAGAAATGTTAACCTTGTAATCAAATGAGTGACACCAATTTTATTGTGCTATTTTTAGGATATCTCACGGCAAAAATGAGTCCATTCTACAATCTTTATTGTTTAACTGTGTATCTGTATGTCAAGGATTGTTCACAAACTAATAATAATTAGATAAGTATAAAGTACCTATATAATTTCATGCTTGAATACTTTTAGGTAAGTAAAACTACAGAATACAAGAATAAAATGTAATATCTCACATCACCAGTTAAGTATCGCATAAACAACAGATTTAACTATAACAGATTTTACTGTAAGGATAACTATTTTTTATAACATCAGAATTTTTTTCGGCCAACATAATAACAGCCGCTAAGTAATTTTTATTTCATTTTTATTTTATTTACCGTAGAAGTTGAACTTGATTATAGGATCGACGTAAGGGTCAGCGCTTTGGATAGCCACAGATCCACGAGATGCAGGTTTGTAAATAGTGACAAAGCTGTTCATTACATCTCTGCCGGCACACTCGTCGATTAACATCGAACAGTGGACTTAGAATGTGACACGAAGACGCAACTCGTAAAACGATGTCGTTTAATTTTGATGTTTGTGATTGATCGAGAGACCAACACGTCAGTCACTTGTTAGTCTCTCAACCAATCCCAATAAGACGAAACGGAGACGTGACGTGTTTTTTTGTCACATTCTAAGTCCACTGTGGGCTTAGAATGTGACAAAAAAACACGTAATCGGTGTCGTGTTCTAATAATGCGACCGTGGTCTGGTATTCTGGAGGAGCCTGACCATTAAGACTACATGACCCAAGGAGAAACGGGAACGGAACTGTGTCTGATAACACAACAGTCTGTTCTGCTGTTGTGTACTCCATTTTGTGCACTACAGGCACAACAACGTGCTCTTGCCTCCTTTGGTCCAATTCCTGATAAACAGAGCAATTTTGGCGAGTTAACTACTCCGGCGCTTACGATAACTTCTTTATTTGCTTTAATTACAATTTTTTCGTTATAAGCCAATACTACTTCTACACCTACTGCTACTTTGTTTTCTATAATTACTTTGGTGACAAATGCATTCTTCAAGAGGTGGAAGTTAGGACGATTTCGAGCATATTTTTTAATTAGATATATTTTGTTGATTGACAGACCTGCCATAAATATGTAGTACCTATATCTTTAGATCAGTCTCACAGTTAAGAAGTAGGTACTTATCTAAAGATATCTACAAAAATGCACATACAATTTATATGCGAGAAAGCATTAAACTACGAGGTGATAATAATATTCGAAAATTATAATATTTATTGCTTACTTTTGTTTTGTTTTCTGTGGATCTTGAAACAAGACTCCCTCTGTCGGCTACCTCACTCTCTGTACCGAAATAACGCTCCGGTTTAACTTGTTAATATTTTCTTATTGACACCATTGTATACACGAAGAGGATTCAGGTGCCAAATAGATTCAAAATTTAATCATTAAAAATATAAGTATTGCTAGATCCCAGAAATGTAAGTTTATATGTCGCGACACATGAATTTAGGATGTTTGCTTAAAGTCTTACATAGGCGCGCTTTTATCTTTGAAAGGTTAGGCGGGAACGCGTCTAGACTAGACGGTCTAGTACATTGCCAAGCTTATTTATCCAATGTAATCTAGGCGAACCTATCGCCCTTCCGAGCATTAATTCCAAAGGCCAACAAATGTCTATTTTTAATACAATGGTTCTGACACACATCATTTTCGAGCATAAAATATATGTTGCAGACAGCGGCGGTTGATATAGTTATACTTGGGCATATTTAATATCAACTCACTATTTATTGTTCGTTGATCAATTATTGCGTAATCAAGTGTTCACAGATTACAATATACTGGTGGTAGGTCACTCATATGTAAGAGACCGTCTGGGTGGGTACTACCGCAATGTCTATTTCTACCGCCAAGCAGCAGTGTGTATGCATTGTTGTGTTTCGGTTTGAAGGACATTGTAGCCAGTGGAACTACAGGACATAGTGAGACTTAACATCGTATGTCTCAGGATGACGAGCGCAGTGGAATGCTACACAGTACTTTGAAACTCAAGGTGCTGGATGGTGTTGCTACTGTTTATGGGTGGTCGTATCGCTTACCATCAGGCGAACGGCATGCTCGGCTCGTCATTCAATGCCATAAAAAAAAAAACAATACCACGTCAGTATTCATTATTAACTTTACTTATTATAACACATTGTTACAACACTCTTTTTTTGCGTGATTATTATTTTATATATATTCAGACACTCTCAATCATTGATGTATTAAAAAACCTAATACATCAATGCTCTCAATGGGATTAATAAAAAGAAATTACCGGACATATACCACCATACCATACCAGCCCTGTATTATATACTGCCCACTGCTGAGCACGGGCCTCCTCTACTACTGAGAGGGTTATATACGCGACATATATTATATACTGATATAATACTAGGCATCTATAACATATGCTATACTGCCACTATAATCTAGATCAATGAGGCGATAAAATTTACTACACATGCACGCGTCACTGTTGTTCAGGATTTACGAGAACTCTTGTTCAACGCGCGTCTAGAAAACTCATTCATACTTCTGACGATCTGCAAGGGTGGAAAAAGTAGGTAGCCCATTAATTTCAAGTCGCAGTCAAAGTACAAGTGGTATCCCCATCTGCCTCATATATGGATATGCTACTAAGTAGTGCTCGCGGCTGCGCCTGCGTAAAAAGTATTTCCACCACAAAAGTCCGTAAATCATTGTAACGATCCATAGCACCATGGGTACGTCCGCGCCATCTATTTTAGAAAGATTAAAAGATTCAGATATTTCCTACTGGAGCAAATAACCTGGATAAAAGTAGCCTATATATTAATACAAGCTTACACATGGTCTATCTGTGTGCTAAATTCAATCTAAATCCGTTCAGCGGTTTCTGTATTCACTTCGAACAACATCCATATATTTTTACAATCATTTTTTAATATATAATAAGATTATTACTTAATAAAGACAAGGAAATTGAATTCCAGCTAAATACATTTAAATTACTCAAACAGCTGTGGCGTCTGTTAATGTCTCATCCATTTTATTGTTTTAAGTACAATGCATGGCGAAAAATATCATCAAAATAAGTGAAAGTCAGCTGACTAGTAAAAACCTAAAGAAATTTCTTTAAACTTCATATTAATTCCCAATAATATCGAATACTTGATGTATACACTAATACATAGTACTATTCTGTACTCTGTAATAATAGATGGTCCGTGGTACGTCTATCGCATACGACTCAGTCTCAAGATGTCGTCTGCACCGCTATGTCTACCACAATCACACGACATACCCCTATTTCATAATTTAGTATATTGTTAACACAGTGAAAATATCGAACGGATTCTAACAAGGCTCTCAAAAAAAAAAATAAGTGACTCCAAAAATCGCTTAAAAGTTAAAATATGTTTTTATTTATAAGCGCCGCAATTTATATCGCCTTAATATTATTTACAATATTTTTTCGAATAAATGCAAGACAAAATACCTATACTAAAGTATACGCATGAAGTACTTACATAGTACATACGATTAAAATGAAGTAAAGACTCAGAAAAAGAAATATATTAACGCGCTGCTAACTGCGACACAGTTATCTCTTTATCTACTGTAGTTAGCAACATACAATTGTACTCTATGTTACTGTAATGTTCTTGTTCTAATTAAATAAATTATTATTATCATTTCGCATTCTTTGGTTTCATATTTTCAAAGAGTATAATAATATCATCTTTTATACGCCTAAAGTCGCCAATTTTCCCTTTCTGATAGACATTGCAATAACTCAATTTAAATAATATTCGTGTTGATTGTCGTTAGCAAATTGATACGTTAATGGCTAGAGTCTTTGTAGTAAAAATCTAAGTATTTTTTATTGCTTCTGAATGACGAAGTGAGTATGCCGCTCGCCTGATGGTACCTACGCGATGCGACCGCCCATAAACAGTAACATAACACCATACATAATTTTTTAATAAGCACGTCGGTACTACGCGCATTCCACTGCGCTCGTCACACTGGGACATTAGTTAAGTCTCATAATTCTCAGTAATTATGCTGGCTACAATGTCTTACAAACTGGAATACAACAGTGCATACACACTGCTGATTGGCGGTAGAAATAGACATTGCGGTGGTACCTACACAGACGGCACCTCGCATACGATACGAGATACCTACCACCAGTGACAAAATCAACTCAAATAAGTACATCAAGCCATTACGGTAATAACTTGTGTATCACATTATGCCGACGCGTAGCCGCCTCGCGCCTCTAATCTATACTATAATATTATAAAGCTGAAGAGTTTGTTTGTTTATTTGTTTGGTTGAACGCGCTAATCTCAGGAACTACTGAACCGACTGAAAGTTATTTCACTATAGGCTACTTTTAAAATAATACTAATATAGGCAAGTATTTTTATCCCGGAAAATCTTTCTCACGCGGGCGGAGCCGTGAGAAAATACTTGTATTCTATATATATTAGGCGCACAACTTTGCTTCCGCCGTTTTTTTTTCCGAAATTCGAGGCTTTATTGCAAAAAACTGGTTATACCTTCATTTATGATTCTTTCTGGTTATAGGTACATTCATCTTTCGGGCAGCGTACAAATCCCGCGTTGAAAAAACTGGTCATCTTTTGAAGCGATCCACGAATCGATCCAAATTTTTACTTCTTCATAAGACCGGAAGTGCTGGTCAGCCAGGCCGTGTGCCATTGATCGAAACAAGTGATAGTCCGAGGGAGCAACGTCTGGAGAATACGGCGGGTGGGGTAGGACTTCTCATTTCAATGTTTTCAAGTATGTCTTGACCACTTTCGCAACATGGGGTCGAGCATTGTCATGCTGTAAAATCACTTTATCCTGTTTCTCGTTGCATTGCGGCCGTTTGTCTTTCAATGCTCGGCTCAAACGCATTAATTGCGTTCGATAACGATCGCCTGTGATTGTTTCAGTCGGTTTTAACAACTCATAATACACTACGCCGAGCTGGTCCAGTTACTGCGTTTGACACGAGTCTTGATCAAGTAATGTCTCCAATTTTGCATCTTCGAAAACCTTCTCTCTTCCACCGCCATGCTGGTCTTCGACGTCAAAATCACCGTTCATGAAGCGTTGAAACCACTCTCGGCACGTACTTTCACTAATAGCGGCCTCACCATAGGTATTTGAGAGCATTCGATGAGCTTCAGCCTCAGATTTCTTCATATTAAAGCAGAAAATTAAAGCCTCCCGCAAATGACGAGAATTTGGCTCGTAAGCTGACATGTTTAATCGAGAATAACTTTATGATGCAGATTGCAGACACAAATCGACTAATATTTCGATTTCGTTATGTTTACAAATACCTAAGCTTATTGTATGACATCTACGATCTATTTGAAATGAAATGAAATAATTTATTCGAACCCATAAAATGTTATACTTTATTTAGATTCCGTCAATATTAACTCTACCACCGGTTCGGAAAGCAATTCTCACTAGAGAAGAACGGGCAAGAAACTCTAGTGTTGCTCTTTTCAAAATCAGTTCAAGGTATAAAATGCATTATATAGCGAAAAAAAAATACTATTTAGTTCATTTATATACTCGTAAAATAGGTAATAATTTTTAAATTCCAACACGAGTGCATAACTATCTTAGGAATCATGTAATACTTTGATCTTTAATTTTTCAAGATGTCGTTATTAATCTAAGTTCAAGATATACCCTTTATACTTAGATATAGTAAGCGAAAAGGGCAGACCAATCCACACAAGCAGCACCCGTTCAGGAGTATGACGCATGTGCCAGCCATCGGCCTCCTCAACCATATTACAGGGAAGTGGCCGACCCGGCACACGACGCGACGCCGCCGCAGGCACAGAAAGTTAAGGAGTATGTGTCATACCCAAGGCGCTCACAGATGGAAACAAAGAAACTTTATTGAAACAAAAGACATGATTCCAAAGAAAATCACACGAAAAAATTTAATCCCAGGCTTTTTTATCCTCTATGCATGTATTCTGAAATCTTGTAATAAGCTTTATTACATAACTTTCGCTTAATAGTTGTTTGGAATTTACCAATGTTTAAACACTTAATTTCAGCGGGAACTTTATTATAAAAGTGTATTCAGTTAAAAGATTTGCTGATTTTTTGGAGCCTTGTTTTGTGATTTACTAGATTATTTTTGCTGCCTTTCTGTTATTTAGTATTTATTTCTACTACCACTTACCGCTACAGCCATCTACTGCAAAACGGCGGAAGCAAAGTTGTACACAATATATTTTTAAGGGGAATTGCCATAAACCTAACAATACTTAAGTACTTCAATGTCTATGCATTTCTGAAGTTTGATTTGAAGTTCCCTAGTGTACCTTCAAGTCCCGAATCTATCGATATTAATGTTACCAACATCTACTCATTACTCAATGCCCAAGTAAGTATCTTCCTAGGTACTTATCTACGATGATTGCATAAGTGAAACATCTAATTAAAGCTGTATTCGGAAAGAAAGTGTTTTTAGTATTTAGATGCAGATTTTTAGTTTTTGGCATAAATTGTTAGATAGATTAAATAATTTATTGCAGGCTTTCTGTGTCACGACTAACCATAACTGCACTTTTATCAATGCCACTCCGTGCCCATTCATTACAATTTTATTCAATTTATTTTATTGCATTAATTAAACACAAATTGTTATGTAAATAATTAATTAGCCTATCATATTTATTTGCAATACCGAAGGCCCGTGTCCTGCGCGATACACGAGTAAGTCCAAGATGGCGGCTCTCGTGAGGCGCAACGTGACTACTTGGTTTGATAAAAACCCGGTTCGTTCTAGACCTCGATTCCTAGTAGATAAATAATGTGTGTTTTATAATAAACACCACTCGCCCTTTACTGGACCGTCCACGACAATATACGATCAATGATAATGTTACTTAAACAGATATTGTATATAGAGCATAGACGTAAATTTAAATATGATGTTTAAATATATAATGAAAAGCTCTGATGAGCGTGTTTTCGTAAAGCACAAGGCGCGTAGGTCAAAAGCGTGCTTTAACTTAAATCTGGGGCCAAGTCGAGCAAAAAAGCGGCACGGTCGTACCATCCTTTTCTCGAAGCAGTTCAGTCCCGATCAATCTTCCTACGTGTTTACTTTACTGATACGGTGAGCCGATGACTTGTATATTGTTGCCCGAGAGTATAATATTTAGATTTCACCTCTCTGGTCTAATAGGCCATTTTCGACCCCCTATAACTTCGTTGTGGATAAAACTAGAAACCTGAATTTTCAGTAATATATATTTCCATAACAATGATGAAATACCTATTTATTCTATTAGTTATATACAAGAGGGCTATGCGATCACTGATCATAAAGATTAAAGACGATTGTGACAGTCATGTAGGGCTCAATCAAAAATCTTGTTCCTTTTTTTATAGACTCAAGACTTCACTGCTTGCATACATAAGGAAGGTGGAATAGAATTTCAGCTGGATTTTATTTAGATCGACTAAAGTTATGTCGTTAGTAGTAGCCAGTACCTAAGTAACAGGTTATGTAGAAGAAGAAATGTTGTATGAATAGAAAATAGGTTATTTTGTTTCAGTGGTGAATAAATAGAAAGAAAAGAAACTTTTCAACAAAAAAAATAACACTGACTGCAAAAAACACTACAAGCCTAAAAATAATTTAACTTTATACACACACACTCACGCCAGTTATCCCCGAAGGGACAGGCAAAGGCGCAACCAGTGCACCCTTCGCAGTGCGCACTCCGTCCCATGACGTGATAGGAGGCGAGCCCATCGTCATATCGGGCACAAATTCCAAACTCCGGGCTGATACTGAGTAGAAAAACCTAATACCACTTTGCCCGACCCGGGGATCGAACCCGAGACCCCAGCACTGCAGTCGCGGTTATTTTAATTTAACTTTGTATACGTGAGAAATTATTAAAACACGACCAATGTAATCTTCTTTCCAATACGATTTTTTTCAGCTGTGCTGAGTTCATACAAAGTATGTATACATTACTCGGTTTTATTTTTAACCCACTTCGAAAAAAGGAGGAGGTTCTCAATTCGTGTGTTTGTATTTTTTTATGTATGTACTGATTTCTCTGAAAATTGTGAGCCTATTTCCTTGATTCCTTTTTTATTGTGTAAATTAGGGTCTCGAATTGGTTGGTGGTTGACTGCCTCGGTGGCGTATTTGTATTACAGTACGACTGCAATCCTGAGGTCTTGGGTTCGATCCCCGGGTCGGGCATAGTGATATTGGATTTTTCTAGAATTCAGAATCCGCCCGGAGTCTGGAATTTGTGCCTGATATGGCGATAGGCTCGCCCCCTATCACATCTAGGGAAGGAATACGCACGGCGAAAAGTGGGTGCACTTAGTTGCGCCTCTGCCTACCCCTTCGGGGATAAAAAGGCGTGAGTGTGTGAATTGGTCCCAATTCAATAAATCCTGGTTTAGGGTTCATCATTTTTTTGTTAAAAAGTTTTTACTTTTTACTTTTCAGTAGTCAAAAATAATATTTAATTGAACCCAATACAAAAATTATAATTATTCAGTTCCTGTTGCATCTTTGAAGTTCAAGGTCAAAGAAAACTCTATCTTCATTAGAGACTATTGCAGGGGAAGCTTCACTTCTCTCTCTATGTTTATAGTAGGTACAATTTTTAAGCTGCTAGGTCAGACGTCATGACCATTTCGCCGCGTCTTTCATATTCTCTACAGTAACCAGTAGGACAACATATTGGTATCGTAATCAAGTTGATAACTGTTTATTCTGCTGTAGACGCATTTTATCGACCTTTGCTACAATAGGGTACAGAGTTTAAATAATAACTTGACGTCATGCAATAACCTTCGCAGAGGGGGCATTGTAACTCTTACGTAGATAAATAATTATTACTGTAAGTATTAAAATAAATCAAATTTGCAATTTACGATGCTGTTTACTTATACAAAGAATTCAATATCTACACCATTTACGTGTGCAATACCTACCTAGTACAATAAAAAAAACTAGAAGTAGACAGATGCATAAGCATTATGAAATGCAGGTAGGTACTTATGACCTTTCACAAACGATGAATTAAGTATCATGGACAGATTAGGTACTACCAAGATAATAAATTTACAAAAGGAATGACCTATAATGGTTTTCATAGCATTCACCATACTTTTTTGTAATATTATGAACCGAATAATATTAGCAATGTCATACAGCCGTGCATGGTTGCGGCTGCGCTGGGAGTTTAGTGTGATGAGCCACAATCTGTATTATTAAGAGCAGTAGAATGAAACAAAAAGCCATATTAGTTATGGTCATTGGTGAAACAGGAAAAGTTCAGTGCGGAATTGTCATTTATTTTTCTATATTATATGGCTACAAGCACTTGGTGGGATTGACATTTCGTCAATGTAACTTTATGCCAATAGGGATTATTAAATAGCTAATTTTGATTTTTGTGAGTGGTTAATTTCATATTTGTATACTCTTTACCGAACAATATATCTGCGTGTCTTGTCATTTTTGTTGTTTCAATATGTAAATAGGTGCTTTATAATCATTGATGTATTAAAAAACCCTTATAATATATTTTATATGCGTTTCACGTAGTTATACGCAAAAAGAAATTATGACTCCCTAAATGGCATAAAATGTAGGTACATTAGGTCAGTAGGTTCTTAGACCTCCTTTATATTGAATTGATATAATATTGGTATTTATTGTGAAAAAAGATTTTCAAGCGTGTGGTGTTGGTCTTTGTTACCTATTAATAACGAATTAATAGGTAACAAACACCAACCTAACCATATAATTTCAGGTCCTACCAAGTTGCATTCCTATTTATACTTATGTATCATTTATGTACCTACTGAATTTAATGAATAAATAATGGAACCGTAAAATGAGATAAGACGATAATTATTAGACTGGCTTCCTATTTGACGCCAACCCCATGCTTTATTCAGAAAAATGCGCAAAGGGTAGCTCGACCTGAAAATTGAACCCAAGGCATAATCGTCCAATCTTTATGAACGGTTACTAAGTCAAGGAGCCGATCATCAACAGCTAATAAGACTAAAAATAATTATCTACTTAATGCAAAAGTTTGGTACGATATTTGGATGAAGACTTTAATATCATGAATCAATAGTACCTACCTTCCTTACCTAATTGATTAATTAGTACTTATAAGTAAACGCTAAAAGTATGTCGAAGTAAAGCAGTGGCTACCTTACCAAGACTTTATCGAGGAGTTTTGGCGGCAACAAAAAAAACACTTGATTAGCACAATTATTTCAATTCACTTCATTTGAGCTCTTTAATAGAACTATATTGGATAATATACCACCATAATTATGTAATATAACACTAAGTATCACCAAAATAATGAATTAAAACAAGAGCACCTCATGATACTTCCAAGTTCCCGCCAAAACTCCCTGTCATAAGTTTTTTTTTTTTTTTTTAATGGCATTTGTGTTCACATTTTGCCAATGTCAGGTTTGGTTTGTCTGTTTTATTATCTGTAGTATGTCGAAGTAAAGCAGTGGCTACCTTACCAAGACTTAATCGAGGAGTTTTGGCGGCAACAAAAAAACACTTGATTAGCACAATTATTTCAATTCACTTCATTTGAGCTCTTTAATAGAACTATATTGCATAATATACCACCATAATTATGCAATATAACACTAAGTATCACCAAAATAATGAATTAAAACAAGAGCACCTCATAACACTTCCAAGTTCCCGCCAAAACTCCCTGTCTAAGTTAAAGTTATAACCAATGAATAAAGTTACTTTCCCTAATCTAAGGTTATAACTGTATGACATTTGACAGTTGAAACTGACATTGATGGAACTTACAAAATCAGGCTTCCCAACTTAGGGCTATTAGCCCTAAATTTAGAGCAGAAATATATGTAGAGCGCTTTTTTCAGAGTTTTCAGAAAAACCGAGAGTGTGAATCTGGCATGATACTCTATCAGACACGACATCCTACGGCAGCAAGCAGAAAACTATTTGTTTACAATCATTAACAATGATTTTTTTTAATTAATACACGATTTACTAAACTAAGTTGTGTTTTAAAAATATAATAAATAACCCTTTCTAGCCGATTTCGGCCACGGCGGCCAATCTCAACAGAGATCAGCCAGATACGCAGGAGATATTATAGTGCACAAGTGTGTGCGCAATACACAGGTGCACTCGCTATTCCTTTACTCTCATAGTCCGGTGAGACGGCAATCCGACATGACCGGAGAGAGATCAGGCGCAGGACCAACGGCTTTACGTGCTTTCCGAGGCACGGGGGTATTCACACCGCCAGCTTCCTGACTCTTTTTTGACTTTTTAAGATGGAAAAACCCAGTCACAATGTTTTTGGCCCGACCCAGGATTCGAACCCAGGACCTCAGCGCGCAAATTGTACTCGTAACGCGTACGCAATACAACTACGCCACCGAGGCAGTCGTGTTTTATTTACCTTAATAAACACTACACCGTAAAAATTGCATTTTGTATTGAATCAATGACAAGTGTTATTGATAGTACAGGGCATTTTTTGGGTTTTTAAATTTTGCATTTAGGGTTATTTGGGGATATTTCATCTTGACTTTAGGGGTATTTTTTTAGGAGTTGGTAACCCTGTCAGGAGTTTTGGCGCGAAGTTGGAAGCGTCATGAGGTGCTCTTATTTAAATTCATTATTTTGGTGATACTTAATGTTATATTGCATAATGATGATGGTATAATATAATCCAATATAGTTCTATTCAAGGGCTCAAATGAAGTGAATTGAAATAACTGTGCTAATCAAGTGCTTTTTTTGTTGCCGCCAAAACTCCTCGATAAAGCCTTGGTAAGGTAGCCACTGCTTTACTTCGACATACTACTGAGGATAAAAAAAAACAAGTATGTGTCTGAAGGACTTGTATCCATGGACAAGAATAAACTAACAAAAAAAAATAGATTGGTCATCGGCCATCGCTCATCTGTGATTAGTGATGCGACTCGAGTAGGATTTTATTACTCGAGTCACTCGAGTAATTTTAGTACGTCACTCGAGTTTATTATTTACACATCCTGTAACTCGAGTAAGATTTGTTTAAATATTTTTAATATCTTTATGTAATTACCAATATGCTGGAAGATGAAAGAAGATACAATATAATAGTGATTGTTCACTAGTTAAGTTGAATTTCTGCTTGCTCTATCACATGAAAAATGCTGATTTAGCAATAAAAAAAATTTAATTGGTAGGAATAACGTTCGCGACGTAGACAGCGACTAGTGAATAGGGAAGTTGACAACTTATTTTTAATACATTTATCAAAAATGTATGCCACGCGAAATCTAACGGAAAAATATTTTTCAAAATTGGGGCAATAATTAGTAAGTTATAAAGCTTTGAAATTTGGTGGAAAGGGAATATAGTTGTCAAATAACAGTAATATTACACTGTGACGTCACCGAGAGTCACCGGCCATAACGCTGCGTGCGTGCGAAAGAGATAGCTCGATACCCCCCCCCCCCCCCACGTCCCCACTTTTGCTCACAACAATATTTCAAATATGAATAACTGCTTTATTTTCCTACCAATTTTGATGCTGATTTCACAGAAGAATTTCTTTTTCGTATTTTTTTCTGTTACATATAAAATAATTTACTAAATCAAACATAGGAGACTACCCCATTGGCGACTTCTAGTAATTTTTAGCGGTCACCGAGGCTACTCGGTGCGCCGAGTTGACTCGGCAACTCGATTGCAAATGGACTCGAGTCAATATTTTTTTCCCTCGAGTACGAGTTTAACAAATTCACTCGAGTAAAAACACGTTTCGAGTCGCATCACTATCTGTGATTGTGAACTATTTGAAAATAAATGTTTCTTTTGATTCAAAAATAAGAATTGTAGAAAAAAGTAAGAAAGATTTCGACATTTTATAACAAAATTGATCAACTGAACTTTTGCTATTGTAATATGCCATGTCATGTTCTACATGTACGTCTTGAGTTAAATTAGCTTGTAACTAGTAATTCAAGTTTGAACTTTCAGCTCGAATTTCAGCACTTCTAATAACACGTGTCGAAGGTATGAACTATATTATTAGGTACCCTATTACACTGTAACTTTAAATGTTTATTAACCATTTATTATTTTGATGTTACATACAAAAATTACCTATTTCATACAGTCGCAAACATACCAAATCTTGTACTTTTCATATAATATAACATTGTGTCTATTCTCACGAAGGTTTTATTAATTTTTGTTTTGTATCATTAGAATGAACGATCCTTATGTTTCGTGTCCCTACGATGCCGTGCATCGTGTGCCGCGGTCCCGTCTCCAACAGCACTTAGTGAAGTGCCAGTGGCGGAACCCTGAACTCCAGCCGTGCCCGTACAACGCCACCCATCGCTTCACTAAAGAAGAGATGAAGGTGCATGTTAAAGATTGCCCATCAAAACTCGCAGTGGCCCCGGAGGACAGGCCACCAAAAACTGTGGCCTCTTTGACAACACCTTACTTGTACATGCATAAAATCTGCAAAACTCATGATGATGAAGATTGGGATAATTAGCTATTTACCAGCTATATCTATCTTTTTGAATGGCTTGTTATCTCTTTATTTCTGATAATGCCTGTGACGCCATATGATACAAAATTATGGCTGGCCAAAAAGAATTTCATTATCTTTATACTTAGATTAACATGCAATGTACTACTAGGTACTCTATTTGCATAGAATGCCTCAAGTATTTTATGAATGGTTATAGTGGATAAGAAAGTATTTTTATTGATTAGTTCAAGGTAGAATTACTCAGGGCATTATTTTATGTAGATTGTTTTATTCATGTTACTAATTCTTTGTATTACTATAGAGGTGCCTTTATTTGAAGTAATTTTGTTGACAATTTAATTATTCCTTACAAGTCTTCTCTCTTCAGTTCGAGTAGGAATAACTAGTATTTGTAATTTGTTTTCTTTCTAGTGTGCTTACATTATTATTAAAATAGGAACCTAGTATATAAGTTTTTATTGCTAAGTAATTTGAATAAGATAAGTTAAGGTTATTAATATAAGATTGATTTTGTGATATTGAAATTTTCTTATTTGATTTAGTTTGACACAATGCAAAGCCAACCTTTACCTACTTACCTTGGAGTTGATTTTAATGTTGTATCTTCCTATAAATAATGCTACCACTGTGGCACAATAGTGATACCTCGACAGTCAACACTACTTCATTAATTAATTCTTCAACATAATTGGTATGATGTAGGTAAATTTTGGTTTACATTTCTAGAACTGGTGAATTCACTATAGTATTATATTGGTTTTTCAACATATTTTTGTTAAAATTATGAACTCTGACTGCCTTGGTGGTGTAGTTATATTATGGTACAACTGTAATACTGAGGTCTTGGGTTCGATCCCCGGGTCAGGCAGTGTTATATTGGGTTTTTCTACTCAATATCAGCCGGAGTCTGGAATTTGTGCCCGATATGGCAATAGGCTCGCCCCCTATCACATCGTGGGACGGAATACGCATGGCAAATAGTGGGTGCACTAGTTGCACCTCTGCCTACCCCTTCGAGGATAAAGGGCGAGAGTGTCTGTGTGTATTATGAACTCTGAATACAGTTCTTTTCTATGTTCTGAGATTATGTTGATGGAAAACTGCTTGAAGGTTTTACTGTATTAGTATTTTTTAATGTATTGATGTTACTACATTCTAAAACTGTGGCTGTTATACACCCAAATGGATGTTTAGTAAGTAAGACATTGTTTTGTTTTTCTTTAGTTTCGTTATTTTAACGTTATTGGTACAAAGGATGACCACATAAGGTTTTATTTACTAAATGATTGATTTACAACTAGTACTGTTCAATTAAACTAATTTTAATAAAAACCGTGTTTGGATCATAATAATATGTTATCTTACGGTGATCTCCAACGTAAAAGATTCCAATCGAGAAAAACTCGTACTCAATATAATAATTTTAAGGAAGGAAAAATCTAAAGAGAATTTTACATAATAAATGCTCTAAATAGATCGCAATTTGGATTATCTGGGAAAAATATGCGATTTAAATTTCGTTCCTTTTTAACCCTTGGACGGCCTTCGATCGTATTACTTAACCAAGTTTTACGTTAATTATCTAGATAACTGTGAATGTTAGGGTGTGGAATACTGTGGTGATGGACATGTGTGGAGTCAGGGGTGAAAGAGGATGTAGTGACTAATATTGAAAAGGCTATGCTAATGTGATTTAGTCATTTGGAGAGGATGGATGATGGGAGACTGACAAAGAAGATATAGGTACTTGGGTATAAGGCGAGTATGGGGGGAAGAATTGGTAGGGGTAGACCGGACCGAACCGTTGTATCTTAGATATCTGGCATTCTTCTCAAAGGGCGGGTCAAAAGTACCCTGAACTGAAGGACATTGATGAAACTGGAAGAAGCTAAAGAAATGTGCCACAAACAAGCAAAGTGGCATTCCATAGTCTCTGCTTACCCCAGTGGGATAAAGACGTTATATTATGGATGTAGGTGTCGTTATTTTGTATGAACTGTCAAATAGGGATTATAGCGAAAAATGGGTAGACATTCATAAAAAAAACTCCTTTCCTAAAAATGACGTGTAGGTATTTGGAATTTTCGCACCAGTTATCTCAAATACTGACATGCGTAAGTAAGTATGTAGGATCACGCTTTTTCCCACTAGTGAATGCCCTCAGCGTGGTCGTTTAAAGTAAGGGTTGGAGCGTCTAAAATCGTTCACCCGAAAACGGGTGTTTTAAGCCGTAGGGCCCAAAACGTGTCTTCTTAAACAGATGACGCAGTCGTCATAATGATTACGAGGCCTGCAGCACACATCTGTTGTGTTTAGCCCCAACACGAATGTAGTCGCAACGATAGTTTTATAGGTATAATATTAATAGGTAACATATGAAAAACGCCCACAACAAAACTGAAATGAAATAATGCAACTTATTACTTACAGCACTTATGTAACTATAGAGTACAGACAACATTTTTGTCTTGCAAATTATATCTTTTATCTTACCTATCGTTTAGTGTTACAAATCCGACATAAACGCTACGTAAGTTATCCATTAATTCAGAGATAACAGCCCACGATGCGATCCGTGATCGTGTTAATTGCCTCATTATCTGTTTCCAACAATATACCCTGAAGCCCGGGTCGCGGGTCATGATTCTAGATCTCAATGAGTGGCTATACACATTGTTACATAATACTGGCGTAAATTTAATGAATGTTTTGCCTACCTGCACCTTGTATGTTGCACTGTTTTAGATCCTATCAGTAGAAACAAGGTTTATAATTTACAGATGCTATCAGTTACCTACATACATTTGAATTCAATTTGAAAATTCAAAAAAGTGATGCTCCAATATGGCAGGCAGTCCCTCCATAGTCACAAAGCTAGGTGTAAGCACCTCGTTACAAACTTTGTGTCACCCCGCCTTATCAAGGCACCTGTCAATCCTGTCATACGCGTAACTCGTGGATGACGTGTGCGTGTGTGGGGAGGACAACATAGAGGCATTAAGAAACCGAACCTAATTTGAAAGTATTGATACACAGATTTGCCATCAATCATCATTAAAAAAAAATAAGCAAATCGGTTGGATAGAAGTTTTTAAAAACATTTGAGTATAGCGTAAGCAGGGTGAAAGTTAGGTGATTTCTAGTGGTTGGTGATAAATCGGTGCATCAATAGAACGGTCAGAATTTTCTTTTAATATAAAGATGAAGGTCAAGTCGAATGTTCACATCAAGCTTCTCTCCAACGCAACCAATTTAAATGGGAAAAAGGTAAGTGTTCTTAGACCAAAACGAACGACGTACCTCAATTAGAACCGCAAATAATGAGAAAACTAAGAAAACTTAAAAAATAAAAAGCAGGAGGGATTCGCATTTGAATGCAACTTGAGAAGGAAAAAAGTTAGGTGATTTCTATTGCTTGATAACAAATCTGTATAATATCATGAGCTATCATTTAAAAAAATAATTAAGCAAATCGGTTGGATAGAATAGCCAGACGAATTATTTCCTCGCTTCGAAAGGTTTCTGATTTCAAAAAATATTATAAACAGCCATTTAAAAAAAGCGGTTCAGTATCGGAGCTGTTCCTAAGGACTTCCGAAGAATGCCTATTTTATGTAGGTAGGTACTATCCATTGACGCGACTAGTTATGAAGTTATCTAAAGGAACGTGACTTGTGACTACGCACGGAGGCCTATAATCTGCATAATAATAAACTTTATGTAATTATAAAACATCCCTCACACGTCTGCTAATCAATAGATAGTTAATTGACGTAGATGTGTCACGAGAACAAATATCGGTCAATGCATGATAGTACGATAAAAGCAAACAGCATTATATTTTCTCAATTAAAGTTGCTATAGGTACTATATTTTGCAATTACAGTAATCATTTATTTTATTTTTTTCAACAGAAACCCTTACAACTATTAACAACCTCTTAGAATATTAAGAAAGATTCCATAGTGTTGTGAGTCTCCTAGTGTTCTACTTCTTGAAAACATGTTACAATCGATTTCTGTTTTTTACTATGCCACCAGCCCAGATGTACCTACTACCTACTGCGCGCAGTAAAAGCTTTAGCGGGGAGAGGGAGCGCCTCCAAGTGATTCCTGTCAATAGCCTAGGACGCCATGTCCAAGTCTTGCTACCAAGTAGATAGCAAAAACTTTTACTGAAATTATCTCTATGAATTTTTAGAGGCAATAGGTACAGTTGTGGCGTAAGAACTGCCCGGGTAGCTAAGGTCAGGCAATATTGTGTTCTAACAGGATAAGATACTTAAGGCTGCCTTACGTGAAAACGCAAAATTATTTGTACCTACGACACACATTTACTGGTGGTAGGTATCTCATATGTAAGAGTCCGTCTGGGTGGATACCACCGCAATGTCTATTTCTACCGCCAAGCAGCAGGGTGCATGCACTGTTGTGTTTCGGTTTGAAGGACATTGTAGCCAGTGTAACTACAGGACATAGTGAGACTTAACACCTTATGTCTCAGGATGACGAGCGCACTGGAATGCCACACAGTACTTTGTAACTCAAGGTACTGGATGGTGTTGCTACTGTTTATGGGTGGTCGTATCGCTTACCATCAGGCGAACGGCATGCTCGTCTCGTCATTCAACGCAATAAAAAAAAAATCACGTGAAATTGTTGCGCCGACTCCACAATGGAATGAAGGGTGCGGGTGGAAAAACTCAGAATTATACTCCTAATATGTACAATATTATTTATTTATATTCTAAATTATGCTCTGGCAACACGATTTAATTATAGTTTTAATGATTTACAGTAGTTAACGCGATAGATGTGAATTGTGGCGAAAGCAGTTCGAGTCAGTTAGAAGCAGATTCCTATCAGTCCCAGTACACAGCTGACTGACATACATAGGTACTTATATTAGAAGAGCTGCACAGTTATTACGTACCTACTAGACGTGTTCCCACTGGGATTTAAGCTCTCTAAGACATGACTTTCCGAAAACGATTCTTTGTACTCACCATCTATGGTATGCGAGGAGCCGCTTAAATGTACAAAATTGCATGTTTCTCGAATAAATGTCTCTTGTAATAATGTGATTTTTCTTATGTACTACCTACCGTTCTGGTTCCCACAGAGATAGTGGAATAAGCTGTCGGCCTGACGTACAAATAGACATATTAACAAGAGAATAGTATCAAGAAAATTCTATAATTTCCAATGATTATAATTATTTATTGTTACCCAACTAGGCAGCCATAGCCTGATTGAGCTTCGAATGGACAACCGAGACGTAAGCTGCAGCTTCAAAATCCAAGGCACCTCTGACTTTTCGAAGTTGTATCCGGTTCAAACAAGTAAGCATACTTGTGTCAACTGACGAGTGATAATCATCGCTCGTCAGTTGAAACTCTAACAGGGCTTGTAGCCAAGATGCTTTTCGCCAATAGAATAGAAAATAATGTATGCGAATGACATATCCGATCGATAAGTCTAGAGCAAGCATGCGCAAAGATACGTCATTCCCCTACATTTGTCTCTATTCTATTGGCGCGCCAATTTGCTGTGACCGCATAAAAAAATGTATGTGTAATTAATTGACAGTTATCGCTAGCATACCTGAGTATATGAAGTATGCCAACCGCTTATCCCACTAAACCTAAGCCCCACTTCCCTCCGCGCGCGCGCACCGTACGGTGACGTTCTTACGCACTGGTTAATTATATTGTGCTAATCGTGTTTGGAGTTGAATTATCGGTTCGTGGGTTGTTTCTGGTTGTGTGGTGTTGCTTTGTGTACTACGGTCCGTAAGTTTTTGAGTGTTTTATCACGGATTTTCGAAATAATTACCTAATTATTTCATATTTTCGGTAAGTGTTTTTATTTTTATTGTGAGGGTACTTGCCTGATCGGGCGGAAGGTTAAATTAATTATATTTGCCATTAAACATAATATTTGAGTGCGTTAATTTCAATTAAACATGTCGGCTAATAACGACGACCCCCCTGACCGCGGTCCAAACCCATTCCGTAAAAGCGGAATAATACAGAGATCGCCTTCTTCCGCGAAACCGAAACGGCTATTTAGCGAAGTTTCGCCGTCACTACATAATTCACCCGAGAAATCTAAGCGTATACAGCGATCGGAATCAGACAATACGGTTTCGCCCGCGTCCGATAATAACAGAGGCGACGTTACGAATGATAATTATTGCGATTTAGTATCTGAGGCCGCTAATTACCTGAGCAAAATCAACGAACTTGTCAATGATCAGGGTTCACGTATGAATGTCGCGAATAAATCGGCGATAATGGACTTTACTCAGCGTATCACTGCATTAATTTCGGTGTTGGCCTTAAAATCGTCTTGCAACGAAACCAAGTTGGCCAATGCGCAGCGGGAGTTGGAGGGCCTCAAACATTGTCCTCGTATTACTCCACCCAAAGAGGACAATAAAAGTAACTACGCGAGCACAGTCAAGCTCCGTCTGCCAAAACAAGTCCCGGCTATGGAGCCTCGCGCCCCGCTCCCGTGCGTAGTGGCTTATCCGACTAGCGAGCGATCAGCTGATCTTGCGTCATCGTCTGCCACGAAACAGGCGCTGTTTAAAGCAATTAAACCCAGCGACGACGGGTTCCAAATCGTAGGCGTTAAAAAAACCGCGAAAGCTGGCGTTGTACTTCGCGTCGCGAATGAAAATCAAATAAAAAAATTGCAGTCGGTTGATGCAATCAAATCAGCGGGTTTACGTTTGGAAAAACCTAAAGGTCGTCGTCCGCGAATTTTGATTAAAGATGTGCCATCTTCAATGGAAGACAAACCGTTTTTAACCGCGTTATATAGGCAAAATATAAAAGATGAGATGCCAATTAAGGAGGATGATTTTATCACATCGGTTAAGATTGTTCGGAGACGTACCTTGGATCACGGGCGTAAATGGATAGGCATAGAAATAGACGCAGAAATACGAAAACACCTAGTCGCGACCAAAGACAAATTATTTATAGATTGGGCAACTTGTAGATTTATCGATGACGTTGAGATAGTCCGCTGCCTTAATTGCCAACAATACGGGCACGTGCATAAGTTCTGCACCATTAAGACACCAACTTGCGCCGTATGTGCCGAAGCGCATGAAACCAAGGCTTGCCCGCACAGAGAAAATCGTGATTTTAAGGCCGTATGTGCAACTTGCAAACGCTTTAAGAAACCTCACGACCATCGTTGTGGATCACAGGATTGTCCATCGTACAAACACAAGTTGGAAACTTTAATTCTCTCAACTCATTATTAAATAAATTTAATATGGATAATTTTACTATCGGACAATTAAATCTCCATAATGATAGGGTGGCGACGTCGGAGCTAGATACGTTAGTCCGCGAATATAAACTCGACGTTGTACTTGTACAGGAGCAATACCAACACGCTCAACTTCGTAACAGGGTCGTACAGCTTGACAGTAACTCACGAGCTGGCATTTATATATCGAGTTCAAATTTTACTATCACTTCAGTGCGTAATCTTATGACGTCACACTGTGCAGTCGCGGAGGTTTCAAATCCGAGCTGTAAGGTTTATGTAGTGAGCTATTATTTCCAATACTCAGACCCCGTAGGTCCACACATTCACCATCTCCGCCATGTCTTACGGTCGCTTGCAGGCCGTAAAGTCATTATAGGCGCTGACGTCAACGCGTCATCTACTCTCTGGTATGGCAAATATCGTTCCACCGATACCGATCGGCGTTGCGCTGTCGAAGATTTCATCGCAGAGATGAATCTCATTATCCACAATACCCCCGATGCACCACCAACGTACTGCAGCCCTACGGGCGAGTCTTCTATTGACGTCACACTTTCTAGTGGAGACGTTCGACTGGATAGGTGGCGCGTCCTACCGGATGCGTCGTGTAGTGATCATCGCCTGATTGTGTACGAATTCTTGCCTAGATTGACGCAAGGTATACATAACAACTTTGATTTTAGATATAAAACTAAAGGGGCAAACTGGGAATTTTTCAGCTCTTTATTTGCTAAACATGCCACGGACTTCACTCGCAATGACCTCTCACCTGAAACGTGTGCCGAAATTATGTCTGACACTTTCACCTACTGTGCGGATGTTGCTATCGGCCGAGGTTCCATCACTAACACTCGTAGATGTGATTGGTGGAACGATTATCTAGTCCACCTACGGCGAACATTTCGTAGGGCGCGTAGGAGATTTAATAAGCTTAAAAAGCGTCGTGACACTAGTGAAGTATTTACATCTGCTTTTAATGCACTTAAAATTGCCAGGTCGCATTATAGAGCAGCAGTACAAAAATCTAAAGGTAATTTATTGCGTAAAATTGCCGCGCGTTTGGATAAGGAGGGCCCGTGGTCTCCTTTGTATCATGAGTTTAAAGCAAATAGGTCAATCCATCTGGCTTACATTGATAACATTAAAATTAATAATAGCTATACGACTGGTATTGAGGAGACCACGGAAGCTCTATTAAATTCTCTTATACCCGATGACACTGTTAACGACAGCGAGTATCACAATCAAATTAGAATGTGGGCCGCAGAACTGCCAAACTCTCCTGTCTCAAACCTCGCAACGTTTGATGAATTTATTAGCATCGTGACATCTTTACCGCTAAACAAAGCCTCCGGAGAGGATAAAGTATCCAATAAGATGATTAAAGAAGCGTGTAAATCAGCCGGTGAGGCGTTACTAACTGTTTTTAACCGATGTATTGCTGAAGGTATATTTCCGCGAATATGGCGTTCTGGTTTCATTCGAATAATACCTAAAAGCGGCGATAAGTCTCCCGATGATCCCAAGTCATACAGACCTATAACACTGTTACCATCTTTAGGTAAACTTCTAGAACGTCTTATCATCCCTCGTCTCTTACCGGGCGGACCAGTTTTCCACAAAAACCAATTCGGTTTTACAATAGGTAGGTCGACTACTGACGCGGCTATATCGGTTAGAAGAACGGTGAGTACATCGGAACATAAATATGTACTTGGTATCTTCCTAGACATCTCCGGTGCCTTCGATAATGCTTGGTGGCCTATGATACTTCTCAAGTTAAAAATACGAGGTTGTTATAGGAATATATATTCCCTTATCTACACATACTTCTCGTACGGAACAACCAAACTGAAACTTGGCCACCACGCCGTGTCGAAGCTGCTGACGATGGGATGTCCACAAGGTTCGGTTGTAGGTCCTTATTTATGGAATTTGGGCTTCGATGATTTTCTTTCGATTCCTTTACCCGTGGGGTGCACTTTGACCGGATATGCGGATGACGGCCTATTACTCATAGAGTCAAATAGTAGATCGGGGCTCGAAAGTTTGGCGGAGACGTGTTTACAATTAATATCTGAATGGGGTGAAAGAAACCGCCTTACCTTCGCACCGCAGAAAACGTTCCAACTGCTTTTAAAAGGAATATTAAAATCACCGCCACGAATTAAATTTAATAATATCACCGTCAAAAGAAAAGAATCGGTTTGTTATTTAGGGTTAATCTTAGAGAGAAATTTTTCTTTTCTGGAACATATAAGAAACGTTGGAGAAAGATCAAAAAGGAACTTTTACGCTTTGACAAGGATATCGACTTCTACGTGGGGACTATCTTTCGCTACACTCAAAGTCATTTATGGAGCGACTTACTTAGCATGTATTACATACGGGTCACCTGTATGGGCCGATAGGGCTACTATCGGTGCTGTGCGCAGAAAACTGCTCCAGAGTCAACGTCTGGCGTTGATATTCTTGTGTAAGGCGTATAGAACTGTTAGTACGGAAGCTTTACCTGTCCTTGCGGGCGTACTCCCAGTCGATTTGGAGGTACAGCGTCGTGCCGCTATGTATTTCTCCACTAGAGAGGATATGGACAAAAGGTTTCTTACGGCGCGTGAGCTCTTAAAAATCAATAGATTATTTAAACCGCAAACTGATGTACACAATGAGCTGTTAAACGAATGGCAATATCGGTGGGACGTATCATCGAAAGGGCGTCATTTATATAAATACTTTCCGTGCGTTCGCGATCGTCTAACTAAAACTTGGCTAGAAATAGATCATTGTGTATCGCAATTTCTTACCGGCCACGGTAATTTTAAGGGCAAACTATTTTCATTTAGGCTGGTTGACTCTCCTGTGTGCCCATGCTCGACACCTGGTTACGTATATGAACAATCTGCACATCACGTACTTTGGGAGTGTGGTCTTTGGCATGATGAACGCAACATCATGTTGGATAGTATGCAAATAACATCTGGGGTTGTATACTACATGGACCTTGTAGAGACTAGACGGAATTTCCGTGCTTTCCGGCGTTTTTGCCATGCCTATTATTGGAATCAAATCTGACAGCTCATATGATAGGACCCTTTCATTCAAATTTTATCCGTGGTGCTTTACAACTGGCTTTTCTAGTTGTAAGCGTCTCTAAACTTGAGGTTAAAATACCTCCTTATTTCATTATTTTTGTCGTCCGTTTTGCTATGGAGGGAAGTGGACAATTAATATTTCCAACTCCTCCCTATCCTTCTATTTGATTAATTTCGTTGCGGGTTTAAGACATATTAGTGTTCCCTGAGACTCGCCGAGCTTCACCGCTCGGTGTCATAAAATGCGTGCCACTGCTGATCCTGGCTTACAGGAGTTACAGTGGCGGGTGTGAGGGCGGGATAGTCTCTAAACCTAAGCCCTCTCGGGAAGAGGCCTGTTCTCAGCAGTGGAATGGTATAGAGAGCTAGTATTATTATTAAAAAAACCCTTGATCGATGGACCTCCGAAATATCCTACTAATATTATAAACGCGAAAGTTTGTAAGTATGGATGTATGGATGTTTGTTACTCTTTCACGCAAAAACTACTGAACGGATTTCGATGAAATTTGGCACACGGGTAGATTATGTACTGGATTAATACATAGGCTACTTTTTATCCCAAGTCTTAAAACAGCCTACCCGTGGTGCTACGGCTGACCCCATGCCCATTTTTCTAGACGGCAAGGCTCTCGAGGAAGTATCTTCATTTCGGTACTTGGGTAGCTATATTCGCAGTGACAACCGGCTGGAAACCGAAATTTCCTTTCGAATTGCAAAAGCAGCAGCATCTTTCGGGAAACTACAGAAACGTGTTTGGGACTCACACGATTTACAATTACAAACTAAGATCGCAGTGTATAGTGCAATCATAATTCCCATCCTGCTCTATGCCACTGAGACTTGGTGTCTCTATAAGGGCGACATAAGGCGACTCGATACATTCCACATGAAATGTCTGCGTTCAATTCTGCGCATCAAGTGGCAGGACCGAATACCAAACTCGGAAGTCTTACACCGAACCAAGCTAAGCGGCATAGAGTCAATGCTGATTAAGAGTCAGCTTAGGTGGTGTGGTCATCTTGTACGTATGAACGACTCAAGGCTGCCAAAATCTGTGTTTTATTCGCAGTTGAAGGAGGGAAAGCGTAAACCAGGAGGGCAGTTTTTGCGCTACAAAGATGTGCTCAAGCGACATTTAACCTCATGTAACATCAAAACTACACAATGGGAAGAGCTTGCAGAACAGAGAAGTGTCTGGCGTAACTCTGTTACTAAGGCAGTTGGAGCTTTTGAAGAAAATCGGCTTGAAGATCTCGATGCAAAACGCCTACTTAAAAAGAACCGTCCTAAGCCTCCCTATAATTACACCTACAATTCTTTTGGCCAGTTGCACTGTGCGCCCTGCAACAGAGTCTTTAAAACCAAATTTAGATTTGCCAGCCATCTCCGATCGCATCTCCGGAGGTGACAAGGTTCGCCGTTGACGGATACGTCAAGGAGGACATCATACTTTTTATCCCGGGAAAACTCATTCATGCGGGTGGAGCCGCGGGCAAAAACTAGTTAATCAATACAATAACGTATAGAGTAGAGTCATGCATTATTTTGGATAATGCTTTGTGTTGCACTTTATCAAAGATATCATACGAAGGTTGCACTTATCGTATCACAATTGTCCTCGTAGTTATATAATGCTCTTTGAATTACATAAGAACGTACCATAAAATATACAAACGTCATTTATAAAGTCGTGTAAGCGAATCTATAAAAACTGCTAAGGCTTAGGCGCACGAGGTTTTTATTCGGGCTAATGTCGCGGCCGCGGTTAAAACGCGCGTGTAAAATTACGGAAGAAGCCTGCATGAACGATGCAAACTTGCGAGCAGAGTCGTGGAAACGTAAACATGCATAGATACAAGATCCATGCATATTGTAAGTTTTATACAGCTAGTTTTATTGAACGCGAGCGTGACATAGTACCCACATAAAGTAAGTATTAGAAAACGCGGCTGTAATGCGTTGCATTCGGGAACTGTGTTATAGGTACTATTAGGTACAAATGTTTAAAATTATAACCATAAATGCGTGCAGAGTACGCATGGCTTCAGCCAGTATAAAAAACGTCATAATCGTAGCCGGACTTCGATAAGTTTAAATTTATTGACCTATTGAGTAAACAATAAATATACTTACTCAAAGCAAAATCCTCAGTAATATTGTGGACTTTTTTTGTACTCGTTGTGTGGTTTTGACGCACATTTAAATTATTTTCTAAAATCTAATCGAATATTTATAATCTAAAAATATAGCATAAAATATTGAACATGGTGAATAAACATTCTGCTTTCATCAATTTACAACTGTTAGATGTCAGGTTATATTTTCATGTGATTGCTTTCTTGCATTTGGTAATCGTTGCCATAGTGACACTATCTATAGACACGACGGGTGATGAAGACTTGCGAGTGCAGGCATACACAAATCTGAGATGGAAACTCCTTACGTGTTGGTATAATGTGAGTATATTTGTGTTTTATCACAAAAAATGTAGAGCTAGTATAGAGAGATCATATATACTCCATCGGTTTAGGTATTTAACGAAATGTAAACAAAAAATGACATATGATTCCCGGATAGTCAACATTTTCGTACGAAAGTATTTAAGAAGACTGTTGTGTCAATGAAACCACGGCGTACAACAAACACTTAAAATTATTAAATTCACTTCAGAAACCAAACAAATAACTAACAACAACTAAATCTGAAAGAAAGCAAAAAATATGATAAATAAACAAATTTCTACAATGCGGAAATGTATTGTTTATTAGTGAATAACTATAACTTTATAATAACCAAACAACTTCAATAAACGGGAATAACAGTACTAAGTGTTGTGTAGGTTATGAAGATGTTTATTTTGGAATGAAGTATTGTGTAAAGAGAAATGGACAGGTAAAATACGTTTTTTATGGTTTGTTTACATTAATTAAATACCTAAACCGATGGAGTATAGTCAGTTCAACGCAAGAAACAATTTGGTTTAGCCGTTAGCGAATCATTTGCATGCATAACTAAATATTTGCAAGTTTGACTTGATTTTTATGTTGTGTAGCTGCAATTTTTAAGGCGTCCCGTTTATTGGGATACTTAAGAATTAAGATTTATAACATTATAGTCATTCCTTATGTTTACGCGAATGTTAGACATTGAAATTAAACTATTATAACGGATTTTATCGCGGTTTTATATTTTATTTTCTCCCGACGTTTCGAAGGCTTTGCAGCACTTCGTGGTCACGGGGCGGACTGAGGTGTTGGTGGTCCGAAAAGTTAGTGTTACAAATCTACCTTCAATTTACAATTATACAATTTAAAAATGTTAGTCATTGTTTGCGGTCCGGTCTACGCAGTAAGAGCTCACAATGTCTTGAGGTCTGGCAGCAGGTCTTTTGGGGCCCGATTTAATTAGATGTATGACCGGGTCCCAGGCTTGTGCAAGTTTCCAACCATCACATCCAACCATACACACCAAGAAGCTTATACCCAAAATACACACTCTTGCGTAAACCATGAACAACGCGCGGTCATATATCTGTCAAAACAAACATTGGATGAAAACACAATTCAGGTTTTATCGAGAGGCTTAAATTTTGCTGTAACATCACGAAGGATGCCGTATGAAGATATTATCTGCAACGTTGAGAATAATCTCTTCAAAAATAATTTAAAAAAGGAAGATTCGGAGGCCATACGCCAAGACATTTCGTCAGTATTGCGTCAAAACAAAGTGCCGAAACCAAATCTCCCAAAACATCAATACATCGCTTTAAAGAACTTGCGATCAATGAAGGACATTATAATTCTCCGTGCAGATAAAGGGAATGCGACAGTAGTAATGGATACGTTGGATTATAACAACAAAATCGAACAACTTTTATCGGATGTAAGTACTTATAAAATAGTCAAAACAGACCCGACTAACAAAATATTAAAGGCAACTAGCTCTTTAATCAAGAATCACTCCGATAAGTTAAATCTAGACGTAGACTTACTCGTTCCATCGTGTGCAAAACCGCCTAAACTGTATGGGTTACCTAAGATTCACAAGGCAAATGCTCCGCTGCGTCCCATTGTGAGTCAGATCGACACACCAACCTACAGACTGGCTCAGCACGTAGCTAAAGTGCTTTCACCACTCAGAGGAAACACTAGAGCATCTGTGAAGGATTCATACCAATTTGTCAGCGACATTGAACACCTTAAATTAGCTGACAATGAAACAATGGTCAGTTTTGATGTGCAGTCACTTTTCACAAGTTTACCAGTACAAGACTGCATTAAAATTGTTTCTAAGAGGTTAGCAGAAAATAACATCCCTGTTGAATATGCAGAACTACTCCAACATTGCCTCACATCTGGCTATATGTTGTGGAATGATCAGTTCTATGTACAAGTTGAGGGGGGTAGCGATGGGCTCACCTGTATCTCCAGTAGTCGCCGATATCTTCATGGAGGACTTCGAGGAGACAGCCCTGAACACAGCCCCGGTCTCACCAAGGTTTTACAAACGGTACGTAGATGATACTTTCACAATATTACCATCTGACAAAGTAACTGCATTTTTAAATCATCTCAACTCCATTAATAATAAAATTCAATTTACCATGGAGTTGGAACAAGCCCGCAGCCGTCCCTAATGCGCCGAAGATGGCCACCGCGGAGTTTTAGTTGGTATGCCGTGCGGTGTACATAGGTTAGGGACTCGGCCCGGCGGTCGCCCGACGTTTTCCATCTCTCCGGGCGGCTCAACGCCGGGTCGTAAGGCACGGTGAACCCAACATAACCGCTCGGTCGCCCCCCACGAAGGCCGGGCGGTAGTGGTAACGCACTTTCTCCGCGAAACCAAAAAAAAAAAAAAAAAAAAAAGGATAACTCTCTTGCTTTCATAGATGTTTTAGTCATCCGTAATCCTGATCAGTCCCTAAGCCACACTGTGTATAGGAAACCGACCCATACAGATAAATACCTGAACGGTGAATCTCATCACCATCCAAAACAGTTAGCTACCGTGGGCAAATCTTTGTTTCAGAGAGCACAAGGAATCTGTGACGAGAAACACCTGGCTGCCGAGCTGCAACATGTCAAGCAAGTACTGCGAGACAACAAGCTCCAAATTCCACGCCGCCGTCACAGAGACCGAGTGAAACCAGCCACAGTTGATCGTGTCCCAGTTGTATTACCTTATGTAAGAGGAGTCACCGACAATATTGGCTACATCCTGAAGCGCGCTTCCATAAAAACTTATTTTAAGCCGCCTAAGAAGATTAGTCAATTTTTACCACCTGTCAAGTGCCATATACCTCTACAAGAACCGGGCGTATACAAGATAGATTGCGACTGTGGCCTTTCTTATATTGGACAAACAAAAAGACATATAGGGACCCGCGTAAAAGAACATATAGCTGACGTTAAACACCGACGCTCTACGAAGTCTGCAGTAGCTGAACACTCAGAAGAAGGCTCCAACCATTACCTTAGATTCGACAAGCCACAAATCCTTGCCAAAGAACACCGATTCCTGCCTAGGATGATCCGCGAGGCTATTGAGATCAAAAAACATCCTAATTTCAATAGAGAAGATGGTTGGAAACTTGCACAAGCCTGGGACCCGGTCATACATCTAATTAAATCGGGCCCCAAAAGACCTGCTGCCAGACCTCAAGACATTGTGAGCTCTTACTGCGTAGACCGGACCGCAAACAATGACTAACATCTTTAAATTGTATAATTGTAAATTGAAGGTAGATTTGTAACACTAACTTTTCGGACCACCAACACCTCAGTCCGCCCCGTGACCACGAAGTGCTGCAAAACCATCGAAACGTCGGGAGAAAATAAAATATAAAACCGCGATAAAATCCGTTATAATAGTTTAATTTCAACATTATAGTCGCTCCATTTGGGTAATAATTAGCTCACTTTTTTCCGTATTCAGTGCTCAACTTTAACAGCACTACTTAGGCTATTTGTGTAACTGGTAGGTACCTAATATATGATTAAATATGTAAGTAGGTACACGCTAGGTCTTACACAAACCCTTTCCCGCTACATAAATCTCAAAAATCACTGCGATCCATAGCGCCATCTATTCGACGCCAGTGCCATCTAGTTAAATGTAGAAAATTTCAAAAATCTTCCACGGTAGCAAATTACCGAGTAAAAAAGCCTATATAAGTATTGATCCAAGACATGGTCTACCCTCGAGCCAAATTTCATCCAAATTCGTTCAGCGGTTACTGCGTTTACTTCTTAGTTCTTAGTAACAAACATCCGTCCATTTTTATAGACATTTGCATTTATAATATTACAACTTAAGAGTAAAATTAAGGTTTAGTATTCGTCAATATTTTTGGTCTGGTTGAAGATAGTCTCAACTTAGTACTCACAAGCGACGTGATCGCTTTGTATTGTTACGTGATGGGGTTCGGGATAAACAATTCAAATGCCGATTTTAGGATAAAAGCACCAATTAGGACTTTATTAGCACTAGAACACTAATAAACTGACAAAATCACTGCACTAGGTACTGCAATATTGTAACACTCAAATTAAATGATAATCACTCGCTACACGTTCACACACAATTCACAATATTCGCCTCAGAAAAAGAACAGTCGGGAACTCTCGTAAATATAGGACAGTTATCGCGTTTCCACGACATTCTGTAGACACCGAGATCTTCCGCTTCTCGTTAATAGATGACGATGATGTAGTGAGTAACCAAAGACATTAAACAGTATAGTTACTTAGAACTCTTTGTGAGCAACTAACTTCAACGCTGCCAAATAAACTTTACTGAAGACAGGTCTTATAATCAATATTTATACGATTTTTATAGGTTTATAAAGACAAGTAATAGTACATATTGTTTATATTTGACTGCCACGATGGCGTAGTTGTATTGCGTATGCGTTACGAGTACGATTTGCGCGCTGAGATCCTGGGTTCGTATCCCAGGTCGAGCCAAAACCATAGTGACTGGGTTTTTCCATCTTAAAAATTACTCAGTCGCAGCTCGGAGTCAGGAAGTTGGCGGTGTGATACCCCCGGGCCTCGGAAAGCACGTAAAGCCGTTGGTCCTGCGCCTGATCTATTTCCTGTCATGTCGGATTGCCGTCTCACCGGACTATGAGAGTGAAGGAATAGCGAGTGCACCTGTGTATTGCGCACACACTTATGCACTATAATATCTCCTGCGTACCTGGCTGATCTTTGTTAAGATTGACTGCCGTGGGCGAAATTGGCTCGGAGGATTTCATTTTTTTTTTGCATTTGCATGGGATAGCAATTTATTTCGGATGTGGAAAAAGACTCGAAGTACAGTTAAATAAGTGTATGCTCGACCACCTAGGGTACTAGATAAGTCGCTTGTGCGTCGTCTGTCAGCAACTTGCAACTTACAACTAAAGTAGACAATAAGAGTGAACTGCTGTTTCCTTCGTACATCTCCGAAATGATCGCACCTGCTTGATAAAATATGAAAAATTGGCGTTTTATATTGAGAAAGTGTACTAGCACCAAATTGGGTGATTGTGCGTTGGTAGCCTTAAAATTGGTTATGTTATCTTCCAGGACATAAATGTTTGTCACAAAGATTGTACAAACGTACTTCATTCGTGATAAAATCTTTGTATGCAAGTGTTCAGTTGGGTAGGTACCACTTCTTTATTTATTTCCACCGCGGAACATATTATAATATGAATAAAGTATTTCCACCGTCAAGCAACAGTAGTGTTGATTTAAAGACAATAAAACCAGTGGGTTAATTAGTGCGTGCGTGCAATACGCAATACCTACCTTATAGAGTTCCTTTTTAATTTAAAAGACTTCTGCTCGCGGCTCCGCCCGCGTGAAAAAGTAGCCTATAGCACTCAAGAGTGATGTAGCTTCTTATTAGTGAAAGAATTTTCAAAATCGGTCCAGTAGTTCCTGAGATTACCGCGTTCAAACAAACAAACAAACACTTCAGCTTTATAATATTAGTATGGAAGACGTATGGGAACTGTTGTTGCTTATGAGTAGGTGTGGCACATATTGGGCGAACGACTTTATCTTCTCGTCATACACTTGGAGACAAAAGAAATACAACCTATAGCGTAAAGAGTTAAAGTTTATTTGGAACTCTAGATCTATCCAGTTATCATAGACTGACTGATAGTTGGATAGACATAGAAACTATCTGACATTTACTCTCTAAAGCCACTTCTAGCCAGGGTGAACTATAGGCTATAGCATGCTTTTTAAACCCTGAATGAGGGTTCCTATTTTTAGTAGGTACCTAAGTTATATTATGATGTAAGATAAAAAAAATATGTTTGTATTTCTTTACCAATTTTAATGCCGTTTTCACAGAAGGGCTTCTTTTGCATGATAGGTATTTACCGTTACTTATAGAATAATGTACAAAATCAAACCTAGGATCACTCATATTTTTTTAGTTCGATCACATTGATGTCAATGCTCTTTTAATTTATTTTACAGCGTACTTTGCTTTTGTTTACAAAACCATTTTACAGTTGCTAACCCTAGCGTACCTGCCTATGTGTGTGTACTCCAGTTATCAACAAAGAAGAGGTTTCGGTCGCGCGCACCATGTGCAGAGAATACGCCATCTGACTGATCTGATCATGACTGGCGTTCTGTTCCCGATTACAGTGGTAATAATAATTCATTTGAATTTTTTCACATATATTTTTAAAGTAAAAAACAGCACAGTTTAATATAACTCCCACTGCAAAACATAATTTGGCCATTAACTTGCCCCCTATAATATGGGATCCACTATACCTGGCGAAATCTAAGTCTGATGCACCTCTGCCCATTTCTGCCCCTGGAAAGAGAGAAGTCGTGATGCTATACTTAGTACGGTACCTTTGTGAAATAATATTAAATTCCAGACTCCGGGCCAATATTGCGCAGAAAAACTTACTGGTGGTAGGTCTATCATATGTAAGAGTCCGTCTGGGTGGGTACCACCGCAATGTCTATTTCTACCGCCAAGCAGCACTGTTGTGTTTCGGTTTGAAGGATATTGTAGCCAGTGTAACTACAGGACATAGTGAGACTTAACATCTTATGTCTCAGGATGACGAGCGCAGTGGAATGCCACACAGTACTTTCTAACTCGAAGGTGCTGGATGGTCTAGCTACTGTTTATTGGTGGTCGTATCGCTTACCATCAGGCGAACGGCATCCTTGTCTCGTCATTCAATGCCATAAAAAAAAACTCAATATCAATGCCCGACCCGGGATTTGAACCAGATACTTCAGACCGGTAGTCTACGGTACAACTACGCTACCTAGGCAGTCTAAAATTCTATTTTAGGATCGTAAGACACAATTAATACCTATCAATAAAAGTATCGAAGCCTGTTTTATCTTTATTAGCATTTGGCTACTAATCTTGCTTCTTTACATAGTAATATTATAATAATCATAGTATGTGTAGTACGAAAAGCATAGTCCGAAGTTAAAATAATTGTTGCTGGACAGTTTACTACAGTGCAACCTATGACAACATCAGCGTTTTGCACCGAGCCTGCAGGCCCTTCAAATGCCGTGGCCACATTCCAAAATCTTTGAATTAGCTTTAGTTTTGAAGTAGATATCGTTCATGGCGATCTTTAAAACTCGCGCGTCGATAATTCACACTCCTTTGCTATATCGAATGTAGTTTGTAGGCGCCGGTGATATCTACCAGATAACCCACTTAGTCAATCTCCACAGAAAAAAAATCTTGAAGAGTAGCTTTTATGAATTCTGGTGGTTCCCATAGACCATAGGTACATTTAAAAAAATAAACAGCTTTCTGTATTTTATTTCAGTATGGCTGCATCTCATTTTGGGGGTTGATGAACATCGACCCCAGTCTGATAGGTCCTCCGAGGGTATTTGACTATATACCCACGTGGTGCCAGCACTCGTTACATTCGGTGCCGATAGCAGTGGTGTTTCTGGACTTACTGCTGACTCCGAGGAACAGGCCAAAGAGTTTAGGGCCTACGTTACTGCTCACGATTGGTTTTGCTGCCATCTACAGCCTTATGTACGTATTTAAAAATTCAGTTTTGTTTATTTATAAACGGGGGAAGATGTTTAATTTATGTATCGGAACTTGGTTGTGCCCCTGGCATTGCTTTATTAAAGTCTTTGGGGGGCGGAAGCCGCTTACCGTCAGGCGGATCGCTTGCTGGTTTGCCTACTTAGGCAATAAAAAAGAACTGAGAGCGGTTCAGTTTACACAACGACGTGGTGTTCTCAGTTATGTTCCTAACCCCTCTTTTGTGAACCAAATGATCTTTATTCAATTTGATATAAGTTTTCAATCTTACCAACTTGAACAAGCTGTCGTAAGCTTTGAATAATAGTCATACGAACGTCGCCCATTAATTATTTTTGACTCTGAAAAAGAATAATGCAATTTTGACACCCAACCCAAGTAAACAAATTACGCAAAATAATTTTGCTTCTATTTTACTTTTAAACTCGCCTATTACTCCGAAATCAGAATGTATGTAACTACTTAGTTAGCTACTTTTAAACAAGTTTCTCTACTGAAGTGCATAATTTAATTAGATAAGTAAAGATAAATGCTGTTACTATACTTAAATTGTCGTATCTTGTTCCAGGGTTTATATCAGCTACCGAAATGGTGAAGTCGTTTACAACTTTTTCGACATATTCGGTGCATTTAATACTGCTGTATTTCTTGTACTGTCTTATATTTTATATATATGTTTATTTTTCATACAGTGGAAAATTATAGGCTTCGTTTGGCAGACAGAAGGATTAAAACCAAATTTCAAGGAAAAATTGAAAAGTTTAAGAAATATAAAAACTTGAAAAGTCTTTGAAACTCATTTCCCGACGATGATCATTCCTAAAACAAATTCCTTCCAGAGATTTAAAAGAAACCATTCCGACGGTAATCATTTCATACAGATATCGTTTATTCCCGGCTATCCATCTAAAATTCATCAAAGTAAAAAGTATTTACACTTTCAAGATCGATATACATACGAATAAAGTTATAGCCTATGAATATAGTTATTAATATAAAATATATACTATTCGTTTATCCGAAACTAGGTGCTACTTGCGGCTTCACCCGCGGGATAAGCCTTTCCTGCTGGAAAAGTCCCTAAAACATAGTACAATGCCAGCGCCATGGCATCTACTCAAAGAATCAGATTAAAAATATGCATTATATCCCTTGAGAGTAAATTACCGGTATAAAAAGTATGTGTAAATCCAGGTCATGATCTACCTGTGTGCCAAGTTTCATCCAAATCCGTTCAGTTGTTTCGAATGTCATGTTGTTTCAAATTTTGTATTGAATGACGAGACGAGCATGCCGTTCGCCTGATGGTTAGCGATACGACCACCCATAAACAGTAGCAACACTATCCAGCACCTTGAGTTACAAAATACTGAGTGACATTCCACTGCGCTCGTCATCCTGAGACATAAAATGTTAAGTCTCATTATGTCCAGTAGTTACACTGGCTACAATGCTCTTCAAACCGAAACACAACAGTGCATGCACACTGCTGCTTGGCTGTAGAAATAGACATTGCGGTGGTACCCACCAAGACGGACTCATACATATGAGAGACCTACCACCAGTGCTTCTAACAAACATACAAACATCCAAACATGTAAAAGTCTAACCATCTTCACCAGTGGCGTAGCTTGCCATAAAGGGGCCCTATATAATAATTTTGTTGGGGGCCCTTCAAATGCCAGATTTATGCTTTACTTAAGTACAGGCCACTTAGTTTGTGCCGCCTCGCATGTCCCGCGTCCACAGGCCTATTATGCGGGAGCAAAAAAAACTGCTAAGTTTATCGTATAGGCTAAGAAGGGCCCCTAGAGCTTGGAGGCCCCGTATCATTGATACGGCTGATACAACGCTAGCTACGCCCCTGATCTTCACAAAATTACGCATATATAATATTAGTAAGAAGTAAGATTATAGCTAGGAAAGGACATGTCCAAAAATGGACTTAAAATTCTAACCAAGACACACATATAATTAATCAAAGCAAGATACTTTATATATATATATATATATATATATATATATATTTGGCTAGTACTCCCAAAAACTAGGCCTTTGCAATAACATAGTCCTCCGATTTTGAGATTTATGTAATTTTATTTTACTCAAACACTACACTTCAAAATTAACGTCAATAAAAAAGTTAGTTATAAACTAAAAATATTTTTATAATTGATCCAAGTCCCATATTGTTCCCCTTTTAATATCCATAAAGTTTGAGCCGGGTTAGATTTTGAGGCCCAACACCATACAAAAAGCGGACATCTCCTTTTAGGAGATTAATAATAATAAAAAACACTCTCATTCATACGTTCTTGGCTATGTCAGACTTCACACAACAGAAGAGCCTGAATTCTGAAAAGTCTGGTTCTTAGTAAATTAGAGAGAGACATACAAAAGTTTCGAAAAAAAATATTTAATATTTCCATTATTAAAAATATTTTTACAGAATATTGCTAGACACTCTCACTATCGGCCGATTTCAATAATCATTGATCCCAAAAATAGATAACAAAAAATCATACAGTTCGATTCAAACTTCATAGCAGCTGTGAAGTTACCTGCGAGTGCAGGTCAAAGCTACAATATATTTACGTTCCATTAAAATTTCTATAATTATTTTTTTATATTTAAAAGGATTCATAAAATTATAAAACACTATTATGTTGTGGTTGTTGATTTTTTTGTTTTGTTAGACAACGCTCCTTTTTATTATTATGTTATTCGAACAGTTTATACCTACATTTGTTTGGAGAAAGTAAATACGGAGAAAATATACTTAATGCAAATAAATGCCAATAAAGTCTTGTAAGTACTCTAAAAGGATATGTCCAAAAACGGGCCTGAAATTCTAAACAAGACAATTTATATACATTTGGATAGAACTCCTGAAAACTAGCCTTTTGCAATAAATAGATTAATTATAAAGACCTCCGATTTTGAGGTTTATGTAATTAAGTTTGGCTTGAAAACTACACTTAGTATGAACGTTTTTAAAAAAGTTAGTTATGAATGGAGGGGTCTAAAAATATTTTTTAATGGATCTAAGTTCCATATTTTGCCCCTTTAATATCCCCAAAGTTTGAGCCTGGTTAGATTTTGAGGCCCAGCACCCATACAAAAAGCGGACATCTCCTTTGCAAGGATCATTTTTACCATAACGAAACAATAACTATGCTCGGCTGTACATAAACAGGAACATACGCGTCCGATACTCTGCGCATCAAAACGTACGATGTTCAGACTTCAGAGCCACCAAGAACTTTCAATCTGACTGTACCAAGAATTAACCAATCAAAATAAGTCATTCGTAGGCATGTCAAACAATCTTTTTTTCTGTTTTCTTCAACTTTATTCTGGTCCATTTTCGCTGTCAATCCGAAGGTTGTGGTTAGGATCTATTACATCAGCCGTAAATCTACACGTACAAATACGACAAATGTTAAACACAGGTATTTTACAAAAGCCACCATAGTCAGCAATATTAAAATACCAAAAAACTTACCCTTTATTAACTAAAATTACATATCTACCTAATAAAATAAATAATTAATTGAGCAACTTACGACGTATTACCTACACAATTTTTGTGTACATATACTTCCTACCATACATGTAGGTACAGATTTATATCAGTTAAATAGACTGCATACATTTACGGCCTTCTCAATAACTTGTTAACCTTTAACTGGAGTTTGATATCTAACTCGACATTAAAAGTTACGCTAACTGTTACTGTTCTTAGTTTTTAGAAACTCACATAACCACCAAAAGTAAGCATTTTAACTGTTTGTTATCTGTTAGTAAGTTATTGAGACCGTTAGCCACATTGACAGTCAGCTTTGAGGTTACAGTAGTAGCGGACTTCCAAAACTTTAAAACCGACCCTAATGTTTATAGTTTTATTTACGTAACACAAAATAGGGAATTCGGATCTTTATACTTTTATTATTGTTAAATTATAAATAATATAATATTTATCGATTATAAACTTCTTCTTCATAATATATAAAAGCAATCACACGTCATGTATTCAATAAAGTGCTAATAAAAAGTGCTGCTTTGGTGAGAATCCAGTCTAAAGAAGTGTATTCAATTAGTTACCTAATGCCCATAAAAATTACATTTATAACTAAAGTTGGCTAGTTTCATTATGTAACAAACCTAAATTAACACTGTTATTTTAATCCAAATGGGAAGAAAGGCAAGACGGTATTTTTCAATTAGACGCAATGTAATATTATAAATGGCAATATTTGGCAAAACTTTATAACATTTTCTTTTTTAATATTCATATATTCTCACTTACAAATTAAAGGAATTAATTCTTGTTAACAAAATATTTTTCTATTTGTCGTGCAATTTGATTTCAGAAAGCCTTACATTTTTAGGCAAATCTTCTCATTCAATATACAAAATATGTTCTGCAGTGTCTGTTATTTTCAAACAGGATTTGGAGTATATCACAGTTTTGTTTCAATAATTTGACCCTTGTTTTTTCCGCAGACTTAAAAATAAACGCCTTATGATATTTTGAGTCACTTTTTTTATCACACATAAAGCAAATCACTAATTAACTCACGACTCCAATCAAGCACCAATTTAATCTTTAAATACCCAAAACTAAACCCATGAGTAAAACGAAACGAACTAATATCACTTTACATTTCAACGTTGGAATTCTATAGCTAAATTCGCAGGACAATTTAAATATACCATATCCGTACATGTCATTAATTGCCACATAACTAAATAATCTGCACGGTCATTCATAGAATCCTAATTCAGTAAAAAATTAATCGTTGTTTGAACCCGCGCGTATTACAGAACTGAGTCTCTTGAAGTAGGTTCCGTAGAATGTACGGTAGTTTTACCGCACTGCGTTGAGTTTCCACTTGAGCAGGATGAAAGCGGCGACCCTGAGCACGAACACGAAGATGGTAAGCGCGAGTACGTCCCACCAGAACATGTCGGGCGACATCGCGACCATCAGCAGGAACTGCTGTGGGTCTCTGCAGCACAATAATGGTTATTCCTTTTTTATTGTTTTCAGTGTCACGTTAGAAAGGTATTATAATACATGAACGCTTATATTAGCCGACCAGTCCCCCTACTAATTGAACCGAGTTGCGAATTGCGGTGCAACGAGATATGTATACATACTAGAATTGAAATGGATAGCGATATGGACTTTGATCGGATATCGTATAGCCCGATATAAAGAATTTCAGAAAAAAATAATATAAGATTCTTTAGACGGATCGAAAGACTAATTTCAAAAACTTTGGTGTGTGAATAAGCGTTATTTTTAACATAGTATTTACGTACACTACGAAAATCCGGCAAATATTTTGCCTGATATAAAAATTACAATCTAGCTAGGCCGGATACAGATTATCCACTACAACATTGAAAATATATGTACAAACGTACCTATAATGGCAGTACACTTCTTCGCAGTCCATTTTGGGCCTGTTAAGCCCGTAGATGGCACCAATGAACCCTTCCAGTCCGTACCTCAGGTACGAGACGTACGAGCCCCAATACAAGTACGGAGGCAAGTCTCGGAGCGTCACTCCGAAGCCAGCAAACATCATCATGGGTACTGACAGTGTGGGCCCCAGGAATGTGCCGTTCTGGAACATATTATTTGTTTTTGCATTAATGACCTACGTCAGGAATATTTTTTAAATACTTCTCACAGTTGTTAGGAATGGGAAGGGAACTATTATCTACACAATATCATTTTTTTGAACTGTAAGATGAAACGAGCAAACTGCGCGAGTAAGGCTGAGACGAAGCCTGATATTAAGTGCCCCGACTGCCCGTCTTGCACACTGCTAGTCAAAAGTAAAGAAAGATAAAGCGGTAAATACCCGAACGGGCTCTAAGGGCGGTATTAAGAAATCAATCTCAAGTAGACATGTAATGTATTGAACTGTTGAATAAAACGAGCTTAACCTGTCATTTATAAGCTTGTTCTCAGCTGAGTAAGCCCCGTTACTCAAACATAACTTAGGAGTCAAAATCCTTCATATATTGTAACTTATGATGTCATTTGAGCTGATGTTAATATGGGATTATTAAATAGCGACTCTTAAGATGCTGACCTTAATTTGACAGCGTCTCAGCTGATATCGCAGCTCAGAGCGAAATTGAGTTGCATTTGTTAATACCGCCCTTAGATACAAAAGACTAGATTGGACTTGCTAGGAAGGTCTTAAAATATCTATAATAAGTACTCACAACGACGTTGAAGGCGGCACCGATCATAAGCCCGAAGCTTTGCGCCACGAGCACCGTGTACAGCGAGATCGCGAGGAACATGCTGAAGCGGACCACCTCCAGCGGCTGGCTCGACATCGTGTACACGATTACGCTGAATATAGTGCACGATATTATCTGCAGAAATAAAAAATGTATATACCAAAATAGTGACAGTAATTAGTTGCGTTTTTATCCTAGATCCATAATAATTAACACGCTTTTATTAGCTTCATACGCATGTTAGTATGTATGTATGTAACAGAAACTTTGAATATGATAATGACCCACTTCAAAACGTCGGATTAAATCGGAATTTGGCATACATATCAATTACTTATTAATTAAACTATAATTTTAAGTGTAATGTGAAGAGTTCGGTCTCGCGCAATCGCCTTTGTTGCCGAGAAACACTACTCTACTTATTTTATATACTTTTTGATTATTCGGGATAATGATGGTCGGTGGTCGATTTTTTACTTGCACTGGAGTCCACTTATTTTTAAACCTTTTATATAATTGCGATGACAGAATAAAAAAAACAACTCAAAATTATTTTGCCCCTCAGAACATTGCTCGTTATTGTTCTGAGTTTTGCCCTGTCATCCGAAAAATCTATCTGACATAATTATAGAAAACCCGTTGAATTAACACTGTACAGCGAATTATCTCATATTGTATGACTGCCTCGGTGGCGTAGTTGTATTACGGTATGACTGCAATGTTGAGGTCTTGGGTTCGATTCCCGGGTTAGGCAAATTGATATTGGATTTATCTATTTAATTTCAGCCTGGAGTCTGAAATTTGTGGCCGATATTGAGATAGGCTCGCCCCCTATCACATCATGGGACGGAATACGCACGGCGAAAAGTGGGTGCACTAGTTGCGTCTCTGCCTACCCCTTCGGGGATAAAAGGTGTGAGTATGTGTGTATGATAATCTTACCTACTTAGGAAATGATTAGGTTATCAATAGCTATAAAATGCTGTCATTGAAATAAAAATATATCGAGGTCAACATGGCAACTTATTATAATGAAATATATATTATAAATATAATTAATATATCTTCAATGTTTATCGCCTCTGCTAGCTTTTACGAAAAATGTGCGATAATAATCTAAGTGGATATTAAAAAACATATTTATAGTTTTATCACGCAGTACATTCATAATTTTATGGTAGGGACTGAAAAGTGCCTATTCCAAAAATAGGTACTTTAACCTTAATCCTATTGACGACTTTAAAAAATCGAAATATGTCTTCATTTAATGGTGTACAAGGTAAAAGAAAAGCTTTTTGTAATAAGGTTTTTCCCGACTAACATTAATGTGTATTTTACTGGTGGTAGGTCTCTCAAATGTCCGTCTGGGTGGGTACCACCGCAATGTCTATTTCTACCGGCAAGCAGCAGTGTGCATGCACTGTGGTGTTTCGGTTTGAAGGACATATTAGCCAGTGTAACTACTGGACATAACGAGACTTAAGATCTTATGTCTAAGGATGACGAGCGCAGTGGAATGCCACACAGTACTTTGTAAGTCAAGTTGCTGGATGGTGTTGCTACTGTTTGTGGGTAGTCGTATCGCTAACCATCAGGCGAACGACATGCTCGTCTCGTCATTCAATGCCATACAAATAAATAAAAAGAAAAGTGTTTATAAGCGTTATCCAACAATTTATATTTCTTATATTTTTACTTATAGAATTCAGTAAGTACCTATCGACCTTTAAGATTAAGTATCATAATGTTTATCTGCGTTAATGGATTTCGTTTTCATCAATTTCTAATGTAGGTTTACGGTTCCAGTGACACTTGTAATCAGAATTGTTATCAAACTTACCGATATTGGCAAATCCACGACGGTTATTGATATGTAATAGGAGCCGAGTGAGTACCATCTGTTGAAATGTTCCTTCGATAATATTGACATTTCTGCTGGAACTGTAAAAAGGAAACAATCGAATTACATAAACATTATTAAGTGTATTACACATTCCCTTAGTGTTGTGTTGATAGTATATTACTGAGTCATTGAATTGAAAATATGATGTGGCGATAGGCTCCCCCCCTATCACATTATGGGACGGAATACGCACGGCGAAAAGTGGGAGCACTATTTACGCCTCTGCCTACCCCTTCGGGGATAAAGGGTTGAGTATGTGTGTATGAATTAAAAATATTAGTAGCTACATATAGGAAGATCGTTGAAAGCTATATTTTATGGGGAGGCGACCAAATGTATCAATTAAGCCTCTTTGATACAGGATATTTTACTCACACAGGCTGTTTCCGTAACGCAACACATAAGCCATTTTGTGTATGACCTATTCACAAAATAATTCTCATTACTATATTTTATTTTCATAAATAATGGCAATAAAGGTTCGCCATCCCGTTTTTTTTCGCGGAGAAAGTGCAGTCATTGCCACTTACTCCCAGCCTGAAGGGATGACTGGACGGTTATGTGGTGTATGCTATCTGGATGGATACAAATATTTGAACACCAACAAGTTGTATCTCTCTCTTTCCCTTGAACTTGCCATAATCGTATCAAAACCCACGCTATTCCTCACATTGACTCGTCAACGCCCGCGGCGGACGCCGGCGTCCGGGTATACAGGGCAACCACGTATATATCTATACTAGCTGTTGCCCGCGTCTCCGCCCGCTTGAATGAGTTTTCCCGGTATAAAAGTCCCGCTTTATATTTTCCCGGGATAAAAAGTATACATATACCCGTGTGCCAAATTTCATCGAAATCGAAAAGTTATTAAATTACTAAAATGGCTATTAAAAAATAGGGGTTGATCGTAGAGGGTTGAAAATTTAGGGTTGTATGTATTTTTTAATGCTGTATCATAAAACAATAAAAACAAAAAATTCTATCTAAAAAAATTAAGGGTGGACTACCCTTAACAGTTAGGGGGATGAAAAATAGATGTTGGCCGATTCTCAGACCTACTCAATATGCTCACAAAATTTCATGAGAATCGGTCCAGCCGTTTCGGAGGAGTACGGGAACGAACATTGTGACACGAGAATTTTATATATAAGATATAAGCGGGCGTTGACGGGTTAAAGAAGTCTCTAGGCAATGATTCGTCACTAGCTGGTAGCCCTCCTAACCATTTACAAGGCTTCAGCTGTAAAACTATACGTACAAGTTAAAATGGTAAGCATCATCGGCGACATCATGTGGTGCATCAGAATAGCGAAGAGCAGGTTATAGTTCTCGAGGACGCGGGATGAGTCGTTGCCAGCATTAATGAACAGGCTGCCCAGCATGATGCCCACCACGACGTTCACAATCAGACGGAGATGTGTCATAGTCTGTAAGAGAGTAACAACGCGTCTGATTACGACATCTATAGGTACTAATATTATTATTATTTTTTTTTTTTTTTATTGCATTGAATGACGAGACGAGCATGCCGTTCGCCTGATGGTAAGCGATACGACCACCCATAAACAGTAGCAGCACCATCCAGCACCTTGAATTACAAAGTACTGTGTGGCATTCCACTGCGCTCGTCATCCTGAGACATAAGATGTTAAGTCTCATTATGTCCAGTAGTTATACTGGCTACAATGTCCTTCAAACCGAAACACAACAGTGCATGCACACTGCTGCTTGGCGGTAGAAATAGAAATTGCGGTGGTACCCACCCAGACGGCCTCTTATATAATGAGAGACCTACCACCAGTATAAAGCCACTAGTATAAAGAGGAAATATTTGTTTTTTGTATGTTTGAAACGAATAAACTCAAAAACTACTGGATCTATTTGAAAAATTCACTTCAATTCATTCAATTTCACCAATACAAAGCTATATTATCAGCGAGTAACACAGGCTACTTTTCATCCCGGGAAAATATCATGGGGTTTTTTTATCCCGGAAAAACTAGTTCACACGGGCGGAGCCGCGAGCACAAGTATAGTTAGGTATAGAAATTGCCATGTACACACTAACATAAGATGGAGTTCAGAATTAGCACTTTATATGCTTGCAATGAATGGTTTCCTAGCGTTACTGGAGTGGTAAGCAGAAATGTATCGCTTCGTAGTATTCGCTTCTGAATTATCTTAGAATCAAAGTCTCACGATATAGTTTCCTGTTAGAATGCAACATAATAAAAATAAAATGTTCACTTACAGCATCTCTTTTAGCCTTCAAGAAGCCTCGTTTCATGAGTACAGACAGTTGGTTAGACTGCGGCGTCTCCTCGGTGCCGGAGCCAGTATCCTGCTCTCTCAAAACACTAAGAGGGTTTTGTTTCCTCAGAGCCTCCATCGAGGGGATGTCGGTCTCGTCGAAATAATCCAGCACACGACCGTTTTCCGCCTTCGTTGTTAAGATTTGGATCTTGTCCTCTCCGTACTCGCCACACGCGAGTTCAATTACTGTAAACAATAGTAATTTTAGGCCAGACCAGTATGGAAACCTACACAGCAATAGTTTAATCTATAAAAAATGAACAGTAGTCCCTTTTTTATTAAACTTACTTTCAATTTGCAGTATTCATGGTATTTTTAATCGCATTAATAAAATTTATGAAAACATTTAATACTTAACAAAATGTATGATTTGTTAAACTTACTGTAATCCGCCGGATTATGGTACATCGGACATGGCACACCAGCTTGCTCTAGGTATGGCACTAAATTCTTTGTGGTTCCTTGGTAGAGACACTGCCCTGCTGCTAAGATGTATACGTGGTCGAACAGAGCGAACAGAGAGGCCGAAGGTTGATGCACTGTACACACAATAGTGCGGCCTTGATGAGCCAATCTTTGGCACAGCTGCACCACTTGGCTGCACGAGGAACTGTCTAGACCTCTGCAGGATACAATATTGAATTAGAAATAGATTATAGGATTTACTACTTCAGGAATAATTTCAAAAGAAGAATTGACTCAAATAATTATCTTAATCTAAACTAGAGATATTATACCTAGTACAACCCTCTAAAAATTCTCAATTACTCAACATATAGGAAAAATTCTTACCACAGAAGTAGGTAAGATGAGTACTTAAGATAAATTAAGGTGATAGCGATTAGAGTAACGCTCTATTTTTATGCTAGTACATACATTAGATTGTTTCATGCTGCTAAACCTAAACTATACTTATTTTAAAGCCATTTTACTTACGTGGTGGGTTCGTCAAGGAACATAATTAACGGATTGTTTATGAGTTCCAGGGCTATAGATAGCCTCTTTCTTTGTCCGCCTGATAGCTGCCCAGCGCGCGTGTTCATATGCTCATATAAGCCCAGATTTGTGAGGATATCTTCAATCTAAAACATAAAGAGAAATTCCATTCGTATACTTGATTCTTGCGTGCATTGCTCTTAGCATGAAGTTGTTTATGCTACGCAATGACATTGTAAAGTTTTCTTGACATTGTATTGCGTGCGGAATACCAACACCACTTTGAGATCCCGGGTTCGAATCCCAATTTGGGCAACGCGATACTGGGTGTTTGTTTTCAGTATCATCCCAGTGTCTGGAATTCGTGCTCGATATGGCGATAGGCTCACCCCCTGTCACATCATGAGACGGAACACGCATGTGGAAAAAAGGGTGCCTTAATTGCACTTCTGCATACGCCTTCGGTATAAAGGCGTTATGTGTGTTTGTTTCTTTTTGTGTGTCTCGGTATTATAACATTTTGTATTTTGATCCTGTCTGTAAGAGAGACCTGAAAGGGTTGTGCACTCGTATGGGAATTTAAAATTTATTACCTATTTTGCGAGTATATAAATTAACTAAACAAAATAAATACTTAATTATATTTTTTCCCGTATCATGCATTTTAATTTATACCTTGAACTGATTTTGAAAAGAGCTACACTAGAGTTTCTTGCCCGTTCTTCTCTGGTGTTGCTTTCCGAACTGATGGTAGAGTTATATTGACGGGATCTAAATAATGTATCACATTTTATGGGTTCGAATAAAAATATTTTATTTCATTTAATTTCAAACATTGTTTTGAGGCGAAATCGTGACTCAAATAGTTAATCTACCAGTACGCAGCTACTTCGCTGTATAGTAACATTCACCGTAAAACATATAAGGATCACATTAACAGTATTTAGTAACTAAATAATGTGTACATAAACCGGCTTTGCAAGTAACAGTTTCGTATCCGTTCAAGCGTATACACAGCGTAACAAGGTTACACATCTAGGTACTACTTGGTTAATGAAAAAAACATTATTAACGTCATACATTTTGTCATTCATGTTTTAATATAATCCTGGAAAGGCCAAGCGACTATAATAATAGCTAATGGTTGTAACTTATAGTAATAAAGTTGTGTGTCCTTTTGTATCGTAATAACGGATCGATCGTGTTTTTCATAGACTTCGACTATATCCCAGAGTAAATTATTAAGGGCTGTAGCCAAGATAGCCATACTATAGCCCTTCTACAATCTTTAACGCTAATACAAAACAGAAAAATGTATGGGAATAACATATACGTCCTGACTATACGTCCATCGCCAGGATATGTCTTCATACAAAACATTAGCGTTAACAATAGTAGAGCCATCTTGGCTACCATCCCTGGTATATTATGATATAATAGCTATTCTTGTAACAAATGAATCCTGGAATAACTGTTACGCGAGCAGACCCGGTAAAAGAGGTAAGGTATGCTTACCACTTCTCCCTTTTCGTATTTGTCTAATTTCGTGGACAGTTTGAGTTGAGCGGCCAGCGCCATGTTCTCTGACACAGTGAGGAGTCCCTGGAGACGGTCATCTTGCTGGATGTAGCACGACATCCTCTTGAACCTTTCTGGAAATAATAACACATTTTAAACACGTAGGTGATTTAGAGATGCTTTAAGTATATTTCTTAAATAATTTACTGGTCCTGACTTAAACAAAAGATTTAAATTATCTGATTTTAGAAACACCTATGTGAGCCGGTGATCATTTCCGCGACCTCTCATTTCGCGGTCGGCTCATTACTCATATAGGCCGCGGCGCGGCGTCACAGGGGACAAATTGTGGTATAATAAACAAATATGCTTTGGAGAACGGAGTAAGTTACGAATTTATTTTCTTTTGTATAATATTTATATAATGTGTAACTGTTTGTATTATCCAAACGTATCAAATTCAAATCAAATTCAAATCATTTATTAAGTAATTAGGCCCCTAAGGGCACTTTTACACGTCATTTTTACAATGTTTTTTATCGTCTAAAAGATTCTACCAGTGCTTCGGAAATTCCCACTGACCTGAGAAGAAGCACCAAGAAACTCAGCGTAGGTCTTTTATTGTTATATATTTCTTTTTTTATATATATAGGTATATGTTACACATTGTAAGTAACGATATAAATTCAATTTCAAAGATGGATATTAAATGCGAAAATTAACGGAGAGTACCTAAGTCAAATAACCAGCTACATGTTTAATTTTAAGTAAAAAATAGAGTCAACCATCAAACAGAGCAGACCAGTCCACGCAAGCAGCACCCGTTCACGAATATGACGCATGTGCCAGCCATCGGCCTCCCCAACCATGTTGCAGGGAAGTGACCGACCCGGCACACGACGCCGCCGCAAGCACAGACGTATCAAAAATGAGAATGTGTTAATGGGGCTCTTTGTGGAGAGAGTGAAATTACTTTTAGACACAAACGCTTGCGTAGTCACTTAGGATATGAAAGTCCAAGTCTTGGCCAGATTCTCTGCTGATAATTATAATATTTTCAATCAAATTTTGAAACACTCTTCGCTGGTAGATATTCTGTCATAACCGTTAAAAAAAACTTTATAGGTAGTTATTAAGTATATACCTACCCCTAGAAGTATTATCGATATCTATGTAATTTTAATCAACTGTCTTCCAAACAATTTCTAGATACTTACCTACTTATATCTGCTCTTTTTAGTTTACGTTTTACCGACCTCATTTATTATGTTATTGTAGAGCAGTTGGTGCTGACACACCTTGTAGATAATCTGTTAAAGTATCAAGTAAATCTCTACCTACATGTTACTTTTCAAGAAATATCCATAAAAGTACATTTTAATGAGAGCTGGTGACGTGTAAGGTCAGGGTTAGGGCATAAATCTCGTCCTACCGGCGTGCTAGGCCAAGCTGACTGATGTAGACTACAGATTGTGTATTATTTACCACCGTTCATTATTATGATAATATTATTTACACTATTAATATATTAATAGTGTAAATTGTAAAATATTGAGGGTTTTTTAATACATCAATGATCCCTTATGTTTACTACTGTGTTGTTTTTATTACTAATTCAACAGAATGAGTAAACTCATGTGAATATTAATACTTGGATTTACTAAGATTTTGATTAACCGAGACACCTAAAATATTATAAGAGCACACACACACACTCACGCCTTTTTATCCCCGAAGGGGTAGGCAAAGGCGCAACTTAGTGCACCCACTTTTCGCCGTGCGTATTCCGTCCCATGATGTGACAGGGGGCGAGCCTATCGCCATATAGGGCACAAATTCCAGACTCCGAGTGAATACTGAATTCTAGAAAAATCCAATATCACTATGCCCGACCCGGGGATCGAACCCGAGACCTCAGAATTGCAGTCGTACCGTAACACAAGTACGCCACCGAGGCAGTCTACTATAAGAGCATTACGTTAAAAAAGCTACAATCTTTTCTTGTGTTGGGTTTTCATACTAAGGTTAATAAGGATCATGAATGCAATAAGGGTGCGTAAAACAAGTGATATAATATGTGTTTTGCCTTCATTATTTGACCTGTATGTGTTTATCATATTGAATCCGGGATTATGTTTAATTATTTATTACTGATAACGACGTGTATCTAATCGCTCGTTTTCTTATTAACCCACAGATAAGTGTTGTGAAAATATCTTATTAGAAAAACTGTGAGAAGTCATTCAATACAATGTAATTCATTAGATATCTAGCTACTTCTTTAAATTCAATTTTTTTTTTAACGATATACTAAATAAAAACGTATTTTGTACTTTTTTTACGAACTGTTTCTGATTTTCGTTAACTGCATCGAAGCAATTAATGTTTGTCATGTAACTGAATGACGAGATGAGTAAGACGCCTGAGTTACAAGTTACAACCGCCCTTAAAGAACAACGAAACCTTCCAGAACTATATTTTCAAATCTCTACATAGCACTTGAAATGTAGTTATTAGTGGTTTTCCGTTGTACAAATATTTGTCATTTATTTCCATTGTATTATTTTCCAATGGCTAAAGTTACAAATAAGTAATTATGGCGTTCTCTTGCTGTCGAAAAAAACTTGTTTAGTTAGAAATCATTGTTCTATTGTTATAAGCTGTGGCGATGAAGTCTTCACACCCATTTTGCGATTTTTAAAAGAAGGTTTTCGTATTTTTAACACATATTTATTTATTTTTAAGGAGCAGACAGTTACACATTGAAAATTCACTTAGTTATTTATTAAAATACTAATGCGCAACTCACAACGTTGTTAAGAGTTTAGAAACATATAATATATTATAAAAATAAAAATAAATGTGTATTACTAACTCATAATTCGTCCTCTTCCATTGATGAAGACAGCTCCACCGACGCCCGTGACCCGGTACCCTGACAGGACGTCCAATAGAGTCGACTTCCCCGCGCCTGATGGGCCCATGATGGCCACTAACTGCTTCGGCCGAAGTCGCCCGTTAACGCCATGGAGGATTTGTTTGCTGCCTGCAAAGAGACAGCACAGTTATAAGCAGTGTTTCTATTTACGATTGTGACAAATATCTGGGGAAATAATATCGCTTGCAAAGATATTTATCGCGTCAGGAAATGATGAAACATTATTGCCAATAGTAAAATTGATAGCAAGAATAAATAAAAAAGTCTGTAAATTTTAAGCTAAGTGGCTCTCTGAACGAGAGTTGTGTTAGCCGGCGTTTTCCGTTGTACTCAAAAATAAAGTCAAGGCTTCATAACTACGCTATCATAAAATGGTCTGCGGTTTCACAACTGACTCTCAAGGAAATGAATCTGTATAGCAATATAAAATTCCAAAATAAACATATTTAAATATGTGCAAATTTGATATAATATCATACATATTCAATATTTTTTTTGGCTTGTTTATCCACTGCCTTAGTAATATTTTCCGTGATCAAAGTGCTAGGAAAGTAAAACAGTATCCGACAATGAAAAGAAAGTCGGTTAAAAGACTTGCAATTTCGGTTTTGTTGATTCGACTTTGATCAAGTGATACGTTGTTCATGTGAAAAAACAATTTTAATACGTTAAATATAAAATGATCTAAATTCTATTATGGTATGTACAGATTAGTGATTGTATTGCACTTTGTGGATAAATAAATTACTCACATAGATATCTTTCATATGATATCAATATGTGATCAAAAATAGCGTTGTTTTGTCATATAATAATAAGTATTTGTCACTTTCATCCACTTAACCCTGCTACTATTGTCCAGAGTAAAATTTGGTAGTAATTCATCGTAACTACCGTTTTCGGCCTCAACAACTTTATAAATACCATGTATGTATATTTACATATCCATTGATACGAGTACATTATCGCCATTTATAGCAAGCTTGACACATTTGATGGACATTTTTCCGCAGTTCAAAGCGAGATAACCTCAATTGACGTCAGTGCTTGACATAGGCGTGTACTTGAGACAGTTGCTTGTGCTCGCGATTTATTAATATTAGAAAGTTGACGATCAAAACTTATTTGTATATTTACAAGTTTCTATATGTTGCTGTAATCCCTGGAATAGCAAAAGACCATGAGCGGCCGACCTCCTATTTTGAAGAATAGACTGCTTGCTCGTCTGCGTATTAAGACAATAAAAAGTACGTGGATGACGTCTTCTACAGCATCGAAGTTGAAGCTAATAATAAATGCAGCCTTTATAATTTGTAGGTGTTTTTATAGTGTATTTCCCCATGTTGACGCGTATTGACCGCTACCTAGGATATCATGAGCCAAATTAGTTAGATGGATTATAATAAAAAAAAACCCTATACATCAATGATTATAATTTATTTGAAATATTTATGTATTACTGATTTTTGATCAGGTTACAACTTATATTATCTTACTTTCTTAGCAGACATTATATATAGATGTTCGATTTTAATAGGTAGAGATTTTCAAATATTTTTCTGTAATCATTAATTTACCTACTCTTGAATCAATTTATTCATATATTTTCCTACTCACACCTAGATGCAATTGTAAAGAAATTGAAAACCCGTAATTACGATCAATAAATAAAATCTTACAAGTGGCTAAGAAGACACAATTGTTACTATACAATTACACCAATCACGTGTAGTAACTGGTAACACAATAAAAAATTACGCAAGCTAGTAAACAATACAAATTAATGACATGTTATTAAGTTAAGGGCGCATTTACAAATTTCCGTAGTTTTGAGGTACCATTTATTGAATCAGGAGTTACGCTTATGAGGAGATCTTGGTATATAAATAAAGATTAAACATTCCTCTTTGCTTATAGCATATGGAAATTGTATGCTTCCATATAACATTATCACGTAAATACGTTTATTCTGGAGCAATAATCGCTGAAAATGACGAAAAATAGGGTCAGAATCGGAACCATTATACCTTAAACTAATGAATATTTTAATATAAAACCGAAACAATATGATGGCTTATATAGTCTTCTCGCTTTATGACTAATTATTTTCAAGTCAAATTAAATACTTTTCCAGTAAAGAGAAAAAATATAACCTGAATTGAATTTCTTCATACATTTTCCAATTTCGGGCTGTCATTCCGCGCTGAGACGCGGCCGAGGAAGCACGGGTGTACAACTTTTTTTCAAAAAATAAATACGTAATAAATTGATCGCGATGTCATTATACTACGAATAAAATAGTTGATACTATTTCAAATTATTAGTTTTCAAAAAGCAAGTATGAAAATTTAATATTACAATAAGTCAATACAAATTTGATTTAATTAATGAAACATTCATTAATTTTAATGCAAGTATTTAAATTTCATTATTAAAATGGCATAGTATTTTTATATTTACAAAATCGACAAGTTTTGCAGTATATGGTATTTACTATTTATCTATTTATAATTTTTAGTATCGGTGATTATTTATTTTAAAATTTTACTAGGTTAAGTTCGCGTTTTTGCCCGCGTTCAAAGCCTTTCCCGGTACAAAAATATCTAAACACTCAATACTATAGTACTACAGTACTACAGTTCAGCCACAACTACTCACTAGGCATGGCTGCTTCGGTGAGTAGCTGTGTCGTATCGTAGGTACCGAGGTGTCGGCTGTGTGTGCCATTGTGACAGTTGCCCGCTGGATACGGCTTAATATACGTTTGAGTTTTGCCCAGCCTGGAATGAGGAGCGCAGCGCTCTCAAAGCAGTCGTCAGAGGCGGCCTCTCGTTGCCGGCCGTGGTCGCTCCCATGGTCGGCAGTCAGGAGGTCTGGCGTGTGTTGGCTCACTTCTGCGAGATAGTCCTCTCGTAGAAGGAGAGTGCTGAGAGAGTTCTGGAATGCGAGGATTCCTCCCGCCGTCAGAGGAGGCGTAGGAGACGCCGGGTGGACGACTGACCGGCGTCTCCCACCCTGTGGATTGAAGGTGTTTGGAGAATTCCACCACGGTATCCCCTGCCTGTCGTAAAAGGCAACTAACAGTGGCCACCCGGGCGTCGCGGGCGGGTGCCGTCTCTAGCTTTGTCTTTTTAGCACATTGTTGCGACCCCCCTGATGGACAGCAGTGTGGCAGGTAGGCCTCACGCTGCCGTTGACGCCGAGAGCGCCGAGATGCACGGGGGCTCCTGAGCCTATATCTCACTTGCTTTAGATGGATGATCTCAAGTTGTTTGCATCAAAACAAACAGAATTGATTGAGTCGTTAAAAATTACTGAAAGAAGCAAATAACTCAACATGGAGTTTTGTGTAGATAAATGTGCGCCTATCCATATGAAGCGAGTAGAGGTCGTGGTCTCTGGTGACATACAAGCCTTAGAGACTGTAAGACTTAGATCCCTTTCTGAGACGGTAACTTACAAATATCTGGGTATGCCTGAGGCACTGGGGATTATGAGTGCCGACGTAAAACAATCGCTGAATGACCGTTTCTTCGGCCGCCTGGCAAAAGTATTTAACAGTTTTTTGTCAGGTGGTAACAAGATTTGTGCTTTCAACGGTTGGGTTATGCCTGTACTCATGTACTCTTTTGGTATACTCAGACTCAGACTGAATTGGACGCCCTAGATCGAAAGTTCCGGACCCTACTGACTGCATATCGTATGCATCACCCACGGTGGTCAGTGATGAGGTTGTACATCCCGCGAAGATGCGGGGCTGAGGCTTACTTAATGGACTTGCATAACCGCGAGGTATGCAATCTCAGGAATTATTTCCTCCACAGCGAAGTAGGCATGTATAAGATTTTAGTCATGGTGGATAAGGGATTTATCCCACTTTCCTTGGCGAATGAGAACTGGCGAAAACCTATGGCGATGGGCATTAGGGAACGCGATGTGATATGGAAGATCAAAGAACTATACGGTCGGTTCTATCGGGGCCTTGTCGTTTCTGCTCATGGGTTCATACCAGAGTCTCGACCAACACCTGCTGAAGCTCTCAATTGGTAGTTGGGTCAAGAGCCAGATGCAGAAAGTAGTACTTCTGGACACCGCAATGTCAATGTCTTTTTCTATCGCCAAGCAGCAGTGTGCATGCACTGTAGTATTTCGGTTTGAAGGACATTGTAACCAGTCTAACTACTGGACATAATGAGAGTTAACATCTTATGTATCAGGATGACGAGCGCAGTGAAATGCCACACAGTATTTTGTAACTCAACGTGCTGGATGGTGTTGCTACTGTTTATGGGTGGTCGTATCGCATACCACACGCATTGTGAGGAGATTCCTCACTTTGTATCCCTGACTATCGGTAGCTTGGGTCTTGAGCCTCGCCATCGGAGGGTGATACACTTTTTTATATTTTTATATGTATAACCTAATTATTATTTTTTATATATAAAAATGGTGGTAGGTCTCTCATTATGTAAGAGGCCGTCAGGGTGGGTACCACCGCAATGTCTATTTCTACCGCCAAGCAGTAGTGTGCATGCACTGTTGTGTTTCGGTTTGAAGGACATTGTAGCCAGTATAACTACTGGACATAATGAGACTTAACATCTTATGTCTCAGGATGACGAGCGCAGTGGAATTCAACACAGTACTTTGTAAGTCAAGGTGCTGGATGGTGTTGCTACTGTTTATGGGTGGTCGTATCGCTTACCATCAGGCGAACGGCATGCTCGTCTCGTCATTCAATGCAATAAAAAAAATGTCTAGTACATGATGATATTATAATAATTATTATTATTAAACATAATTGTAAACATTCGACAATTCCAAAAAAATAAATATGGATGAGTAAAATAATAACTTCAAGTATTAAGATTAGCTCGTTCAAATGGAAAATCTAGTTTAAATCGGTTTCGATGTGTGCGCGTGTAGCAAAGCGCGTTCTTGTCATTCAAATATCTAAAATCGAAGATGTCAAAAATTTAATAGCGTCCTTAACGTACGCGATAATATTTTTTATTAATGTTGTTATTGGTATTGATTGTGCAAAGGTTAAGGCTTTGTTTTTAGTATAGTAGCGGTAGTGAGCCGACAGCAGCAGTAGACGTATAATTTAGTTTAGACTTTGGACTATAGTGTTTTTTTTTTATAGCATTGAATGTCGAGACGAGCATGCCGTTCGCCTGATGGTAAGCGTAACGACCACCCATAAACAGTAGCAACACCATCCAGCACCTTGATTTACAAAGTACTGTGTGGCACTCCACTGCGCTCGTCATCCTGAGACATAAGATGTTAAGTCTCAGTATTTCCTGTAGTTACACTGGCTACAATGCCCTTCAAACCGAAACACAACAGTGCATGCACACTGCTGCTTGGCGGTAGAAATAGACATTGCGGTGGTACCTACCCAGTTTACTTCTAGGTACAGTAGATTGTTTTACTATGTCATAGATCGAACCGGCTTATGCATGCTATAGAAAAACTGTCTTCAGCTTGGCTTTAAGATTTTACACTGTTATACTCATTGATATTAAAAAATATATAAAACTCGACCGCGCTCGCTGCCGCTACCTCCTTCGTTGTGATAAGTCTTAACTTATTACAGTAGTACGCAATCAATAACTATTAGTACGTGTTGGATTTATTTTATGTAACTACGACCTTGATATAGACTTCTTCGTTAAAAGATGTATAAAGTTAAATGACTTGTTGCACTTTTCTGTGACAATATATTATGCTGATGTATATAGATACTAGTATACGTTAACATACTCTTACATGGCTCACACATACACACACAACAATTGCACACAGACTCCTAACCCAAGATAATGAGCGTCTTGTGTCGTTGATATCGAGAATTACAAAGGAATATCTGTTTCGCACTTTAACTTAAGGGGCTATGTCGAAAAAATATCGGACGGTGATGGGCGTGGCTTAGCGTATTTCCAGTGCAAGGCGCCCCGCCGACCCGCTGAGACAGATCGCGCGCGTCGCACCGCCATCGCATCAGGTCGTTGCGCTCAAGCCCGCGAAAAGATCGTCATTCCAAATGCAAATACACAGCTGCGTTATAAATATTATAGTTAAAATTTCCAATAAATTCTATGTTTTATAACTTATAAAACATGTAATTTATTTTAATTCGCCTATAGAATCATTATTATGTCACTATACTACCTAATTACTTGAACATTATGTAAAATGACATTGTAAGTTATTTAAACTCATCGAAAGTATTATTCACTTTCTCGGTAAAATTTGGTATGGTGGTAAATAGGTCTCGGACGTACGTAGGTATATAAAAAACAGAGCAGTATGAAAATTCTATAATACATTTTAAATTATATTTTGCATCGTTTTGATTTATTTTTGTAGGCTTTCCTAGCTTTGATTGACACAAAGTAAATAATAATACAAAAAATGCAGTCACTATTTTACGGCCCGACTCTGGATTCAAACCCGGGACCTCAGCGCGGAGGCCGTACCGAGCACGCAATACAGCTACGAGTTACGACATCGAGGTAGTCTTGACTCTCGACAAGTCAGTCACTATGCTACCTCTTCCCTGGAATTCCGGGTCTATTTTACCGGGTTTTGCCGGGTCTAAATGATGCTTCACTCTTCAGTGCCGCCATACAAAATCGAATTTTGGGTGTAAAGGTGTTCGAAATTTTTACACCATAAAATTAGTTTGATATGAAGTTTGAAAACATTATAATGGTTCAATGGTCACTAGATAGGGTATAAATGTTTGTAATGGTGAAGGTGGCCGTTACCAATCTAGAACATTTTTATTTAAGAACCAATTAGCTTCAAAATCCATACCTGGCCAAATTTTGGACAATAAAACATGTGTCTAATGTACAAGGTGGAATAAGTGGCTGCCATGTTGTTTTAATTTTTAAGGCCAATTCGCTTTAAAATCGATACTTTTGCGTCTTTGGTTACAAAGGTCAGATCCGATTTTATACCTATTGACCTCAAAATTGTTATCTAGGCATACTTTGGCCCCAGAGGGTGAGCCTAATGCCAAAAAAGTGACTGCCATCTTGAATTTGAGAGCGTACATGTCCGCTCGGGCCGATTTCTGCAAAATATATATCAAACTGAACATATACAGGTTGTTTCTTCTTTCGCTATTTTTGGCTTGCCGTTGAAAGCAAGATCTTGACTTAGGTAATATAGTGAGACTGATCCAATGTCAGAATTGAAAAAGTTACCGCCATTTTTAATTTCTTTGTTTTAAGGCTAACCGACCTCAAAATCGATATCTGTGTATAACTTTAGTTACTAAAGACTGATCTAATGTCACAATTGAAAAAGTAGCCGCCATTTTAAATTTCTTTGTTTTAAGGCCAATCGACCTCAAAATCGATATCTGGGCATTGTTTTGTGTACAAGAGGCAGATCTAATGTTAGAATTAAAAAAAGGTGCCACCATTTAGATATTTCTTGTTTTAAGGGCTATTTATTGGCTTTAAAATCTATGTGACCTTGCAGGTGGACGGCCGACGCTGCGCCGTGGCCTGGCCTTAGAAACAAATAAATTCAAAATGGCGGCCACTTTTTTCAATTCTGACATTGGATTAGTCTTAGGCAACTAAAGTTATAACCAGATATCGATTTTGTGGCCAATTGGCCTTAAAATGAAGAAATTCAAAATGGTGGCCACTTTTTTCAATTCTGACATTGAATTAGTCTTAGGCAACTAAAGTTATAGCCAGATATCGATTTTGTGGCCGATTGGCCTTAAAATGAAGAAATTCAAAATGGCGGCCACTTTTTTCAATTGCTACATTGGATCAGTCTTTGGTAACTAAAGTTATAACCAGATATCGATTATGAGGTCAATTGGACTTCAAACAAGGAAATTCAAAATGGCGGCCACTTTTTTCAATTCTGACATTGGATTAGTCTTTTGTAACCAAAGTTATAGCCAGATATCGATTTTGAGGTCGATTGGCCTTAAAACAAAGAAATTCAAAATGACGGCCACTTAATTCAATTCTGACATTGGATCAGTCTTTTGTAACCAAAGTTATACCCAGAAATCGATTTTGAGGTCGATTGGCCTTAAAACAAAGAAATTCAAAATGGCGGCCACTTAATTCAATTCTGATATTGGATCAGTCTTTTGTAACCAAAGTTATACCCAAAAATCGATTTTGAGGTCGATTGGCCTTAAAACAAAGAAATTCAAAATGGCGGCCGTGTATACCAATTCTAACATTGGCTCTGAATATTTTAGTGACTATTGATCCATAATAAATAAATAAATAAGTAATATAAAAATTCATACTAAAATAATTTTATGGTGTAAAAATTTGAACAGCCTTTGCACCCAAAATCCGAATTTTTCAAATGTATGACCGGCACGCAAGCGTCATTTACGCAAAATTGGCCCAGCATGGCATTCCAGGTATTACGCGTCCCTAGCTCTGGATTACGAAATATAAATAATAATACAAAAAAACCCAATGTCAATTTTTTTTCGTTCAGGGATTCGAACCCGAGACCGGGAGCGCGGTAGTCGTACCGATCACGCATTATAACTAAAGTAGGTCTCCGAAAAGAAATAATTTACAAAGGTGAAAAGATGTAATAATTACGCTTGCTCCCTATCTCATAGATCTAATAGAGCCTATAATTTTATATTGACACACGGACGTGAGCTGGATATACTGTAAAATAGAATTTGAAGGGCACTTTCAAATTTGCCGCGCGGGTCACGGCGGCAGCGCGGCCGCACCCCTATACCAAACGGGTAATTTGAACTTTGAAGGCGCCCAAAAATGTCGAGCGCATGTCCGTCGTCAGTAAAGATTCCGGGCGACTGAAGTCGGCACGGGCCACCAGGCTATGCAATCTTAGTACATTGGTGACGGTAACTTCATACAGATTATTGTACTAATTTTAGTTGTACGGGAGTGCAATGGAATGTATACCTAATCTTGATTACTTTCAATTTAGCAGCCTTATAATTTACTTTTTCCATAAAACGTTTAGAGATGTCGCTACGGTTATGTTATCGCAAGTGTAAATATGCTAAATGAGATATACATGCTTACAACAGTATTTTGGGTGCGTTGATGGTCGCTTTAAAATAGCCAGATAATTTTCACGACCGTACTTTGAATTTCTGCTCTTTGGTAGAATTATTTTAAATGAAAACTAAATTGGTAAATAATAAAATCGATCGATTATAATGACATTTCATAGGTATGCTAATTAATTTTGATTTATATAATTTTATAGTCAAATATGAGCCAAATCGGTTGCAATATAATAAAAATCGCGAGTTTTATGTTTACTGTAGAAGCTAAACGTAAGATTTTTTTTTACTATCCTGGCAACATTAAAAATGTCATTCTGGTTAACCCGGTCCAAAGTAAAAACTCAAAATGAATTTGCTGTTTATCAGAATTCTCGTTTTGTTGCAGATTGCCACTTCTATATTATCATAATAATCCGTTGCGTTGAGATTTTCTTTTCCGGTTCCTGTGATAATTGCTTCGTATGAGTGTTCTGTGTAGTGAGATATAGACTCGAAGTGTTGTGGCGAGACGGTGACTCGTTTTCTTTTTTCTGTTGATTTATTTGTGAGATAGGACTCTGATTATGTCGATGTAGTGTTTATATTCAATTATTTATTATATTATACTTTTAAATCTATCTTCATCTTTTTAGTTCAATATTTATGGTCCAAATCTATAATATTATGTTATATTTTGTGAATGTATCTAGTTCTTGTCAAATAAATGTTTTAATTCACTTCTTTCGTTTTATTTACATTTGCCCTAAATTCAAAGTTGAATAATCGGATTTTTATACATTGAAACTAGAGTACCTACCTATATATTATATCATTATGTAGTGTGATATAATAGGTCTATAAAACGAGTACAGATGGCGCTGTAAATTTGTTACCAATAAAAAGGCCGGAGAGATATCTCTATTTCAGTATATTATAAAGTACTCTGTGCGGGCCACTCCCATGACAGTGATGGCGTATTTAGCCGTCGCGGATGAGAGGAAGAGACGGGAAGCGCACTCGTATGCCGAAATGAAATGGCGTAAGCGCCAAACCAATTTTCTTTTAATTGTGATTATACTATTCAATTTAGTTTGATTGCGTCTTTTTGTGACCTTTGAAAATATTGAGTTCTTGTATTTAAATCAAGTTACGAATGTATATATTACACCATTTAGAGATAAAGCGTGTTTAAAGAAAATATCAGAGGTAACTTTGGATTTTTTTTCTATCGAGAAAGTTTGTAGTAATTGTGTTTTGGCTTTCGAAAATCATTGAGTTATATGTTCAATTTACACATACCCAAAAATCTAAATTCCGATCTTAGTACTTTACGAGAAATTTGAATTTAAATAACCTTAAATTTTTCGACATAGCCTCTTAACTAGAAAGATATGTTTTAGTCCATTGTTCACGTACTGGGGATGAAATTTTACTCTTAAATAAATAAATGCGAAATTTTGTGAATATTTTTTTTTATCCTTTGTTGTAAAAACTAGGTTCTTAGCAATGATTTACAATCTAGTCTATAAGACTAATAAGCAATATTATTCTAACTTAATTTTCTAGGTGATAAGTTTACTACAACTAAGAATAATGTTCTAGGCACTTTCTTAGAGTCTGATAACATAAAAAAACACTTTGTTCGTGTGTTATATATACTTAGCACTGACACTATTATTTGTTCGCTGTAATTATTTATGCACTACACTTTACTACACTAGTTCGAAAGGTTTAGTTCTTTTTAGTCTTCGCACAAGGTTCGTGTTATCGAGTAGCTTGAATGCCTCAATGTTCACATGTTGTCGAAGACTCCATTCGTGAGCTTTCGCAAACTTTTTGATGACCGTGACGGATTCCATTTTAAGATCACGATGGAGGTCGTCATTTCTTATATACCAGGAAGTGCTGACAATGTCTCTCAGGACTTTATTTTGTGAATATGTTTGTTAGATGTAAACGCAGAAACAACTAAACGGATTTGGATCAAATTTAGCACATGGGTAGATTATGTCCTTAACTTTTTATTCCGATATTTGCTCTCAAGGAAAATAATGCATATTTATAATTTGATTCTTTGTGCAGATGGCGCTGGCGTCGTACTGTGTTTTTGACACTTTTGTAGCGGGCACAGCTTTACACGCGGGCGACACCGCGAACAATAAATACGTAGTTCCACATAATATCTTGTTTCAAAGACGACTTAACCGGCTAAGTACTTATGGTGTAAAAAATTAGGTACGCATATTCTTTTGTAAAAAATAAATATATCTTAAAAATATATACATATTTTATTATACGCATTAAGAGAAACCGTTATTAGACGCATTAAGAGAATTCTTACGAACCTATACACTAATAAGGTATCATTTTAGCAAACACCTGCGGGTAATAATTGTGTATTTGATATGTCGACAGTGCAATTATCTACGCTCGGGTAAATTACCTTTCGAGTTCCAAGAAGACTCAGGCAAATGCCCCTAATGCCAATGCCCTCCACGAAGACATCTACATAATATTAAATTCTTCAGGTATCAAACCAAGGTCAATCAGTTTTTGATCCCCACAACACAAAAGCACATTCTTTTCATAGCTGAATGGCAAGACAGTAAGAAGTTAGTTTGATGTTAAGCCCACATCTAGTTATTGCATCATTTTGTGAGCTAGGACTATGTGTTTTATTGTCCAATAGGCGAGCAGCTAGCTCTTTTCGCCGCGCTACTTTAGCACTTTAATTCACAGTCACAAATCTTTGTGTGCAAATTTAGATGTTTAGGCGCTCACATTTGTATGTAAATGATTACTCCATGAACAGCAGTTATTCAATACGCACAGAGTTCGCGTAATAACATACAGTTCCGGGAGGTCTAAACGTCTTTGTTATTGTTGACATTGGTCAGATGACACATGTTTCCTTGTCTACACCGGTGTCTTGTGCACTAACGTATTAAGTACATACAGTAGGTAACGACTTTAGGGGGGTGGGGGGTCGGTCCGCATGTTTGCCCGAGACAGCAAATAACAAAACCTAGGGTTCGCTACAGGCCTAAGCTTTTAATTTGACTTGATTCGTCTGGGGCGCCCAGATGTCTAAGATCCGCAATGAGTAGATACATTCTAGATTACACCACAAATGGACTTGAGTATCATATTTACCCTGAGGTTATACAAGTATTAATAGTATACTTTGCTAAACGGAATACCTAATTTAGTACAGACGCTATCAACTAGCTACCGACAAACACTAATGCAAATCGAAGTGAAAACTCTCTTGATAAAACGATATTCTAGGGACCGTACTTGAAGTTTGATATCAGCTGAGGCGCTGTCAAATTAAGGTCAGTATCTTAAGATAGTCGCTATTTAATAAACTCATATCAACATCAATTCCAATGACATCTAAGTCACAATATGTGACGGATTTCGACAACTAAGTTTTGTTCGTGTAACAGCGCTTACTCAGCTGAGAGCAAGCTCTTAAATGACAGGTTAAGGGTATGATGTAGGGTCACCTCCACGCGTGCGGCGGGATGGGTGGTCCATGCGGATACGTCCAATTAGAACACCGATTCCCAACCGCCGGTATACCTGGGCAACGGTGAGTTACTCCCCTTACGGGGTCTAGCTCGCCGTTGGCTAAGTACCCTCCCAACCACCGGAGTTTGTCCGAAGAGGCTTCACCAGTGACCTTGCGGCTACGCAGCAAAAAGACTGGTAGGTCATGACCAGTGGGCGTGTCAGACCGACCACTCTGTAACGGAGTGGGAGAGCCCACCTACGTCTTGTACCGTGCGTAGTTGAGCGCCGTACGAGGGGATAATGGAGTCCTGGAGGGTTGAGTCTACCACGGGTCGGGTTGTTAGTTACCTGTGGGGACAACACGCCCTCTTTGGTCCGGCATTCCTTCTAAACGGCAGCCTCAGGAAATAGCCAGCCTGAGGTAACCGGTAGGGGTACCCTCTAAGGGTTGCTGGCGAGGGCTACAGGGTCATGGGGTGCGCAGTCGGCGGAGCGCGGGGCCTATGGCTAGCACGGGCTAAAACCTCTGCTCGGCAGCCGTAGCACTCCTCGCACCGTGCGGACTCGCAGCATCACGGACCTTAGGCCCTATACCTCCTGTGGTAGGTCCTGGTGCTCGTATGAGCATCCCCATCTGCGGGCTCCCAGGAGGGTGGGACGCCTCGGGAGGTGAATTTAATTAAACAAACAAATGGACAAAAAGAGACCAAACAAAAAAAACAAGCAGGCCGCTGCTCCCAACGGAGCGCCCTGCACCCAACAAAAGCGGGTCGCTGCTTCCAAGGAAGCGCCCCAAGCAGCACGGGGACCGGTCGCTGCTTCTTCGGAAGCGCCTGGGCCCCGTACAACTACACACACAGCCACCACATCGCTGGAGGCTGGAGAACAAGTCTGGCAACTAGTCCAGAGGAAACGCACGTTCTCTGGTGCGCAGAAGAAGGCGAAGCGCAAAGAGAAGTGTGCGGTAAACATGGCTCAAAGGGGTAAGCGGCAACCCCCCGCCGCGAGGCGGGAACCGGCAACGGTCCCCACCAAACCGGTAGGTGCGCAATACCCTAACCAACCCGGCTGCAGTCGGGATGGAGCGGGATCCACCAATAGGGGGGCTGTCCAACCCAACCGGGGTGCGGAGGAGAAATCCAACGAGCCCCGGAAGCCAAAGCGCAGACGCGGAGGGAGGAGCGTGAGAAACGCGGGAGCCACCAACTCGGAGGTCCCCGATAAAATCTCGAAACGCCCTCGCCCGGATGACACCAAGTCGCCCCTCGACAAACAGGCGAAGAGGGCGAAAGCATCCACCAGCACCGGTTCGGTGAGGGGTGCTGCCACCTATGCAGACAGGGTGATCCTAAACGACCTCTTTGTCGCAGTGATGGCGGAGCCCTTCACGGACCTAACATCGGAGCAGGTGGACAAAGTCAAAGACGCCCTACAGTCCTGCATAAGGTCACTGTCGGAGGTGCCACCAACTCCCACAAGCGCCCTGTACTGGCCCTCCTTTCGAGGTAAGCCCTTCCATAGTGAAGGTGTGCTGAAACTCCAGTGCAGGGACGAAAAGGACGTCGAGTGGCTGCGGGAAACCGTGGCCACTTTTGAATCACCAATCCCCGGGACTAGGCTGATAGTCGCACGGCAAAAGGACATCCCCAGAAGGGTGAAGTCCGCCGTGCTGCTGCCGGACTGTTCCGAGGATATTAGCACAATCCAACGGATATTGATTGGACAGAACGCGGAGTATCGGGTCGGCAGGTGGTCACTGTACAGTGCCGAGCGCCAGGGAGAGAATCCACCGAGCACCTTCCTGGTGCTGGGCATCCCAGCCGACCTGATCCCCAAGGTCTTGGCGGAGGGGCGAAGGCTCTACTACCAGCTGGGCAACGCATACATCCGCTTCTTCGGCAGCACGGGACGGTTGCAGGATATGCCGCCGGACCCTGCTGAGACTGTGCCGGACCCCAGGGCTGCTTGCGACCCCCCAGCTGAAAGGCAAAGGGTGCACGCTCGAGCGGACCAGGGGGCTAGCGCGTCTATGTCCACGGCCAGCCGGCCGAGTCCCGTCGAAAGAGGGGGCACAGCTGGCAAACCAATGGTCAAGCAATACTCCTCAACCGAAAGGGAGAGGCAGGATGCAACATCAGCTTGCCCGCTGACTACCCCCGACATGGGCTCCGATTACGGGGACCTGGAAGGGGCTGTCGCGCAACTGATGGACCAGGACATTCCGTTGGAGGCGGATGTCGAGTTGAGCAGTCCCCTTCGCTCCTCCTCACCCCAATAAACACCACACCCACATCGTCCAAACAAACCTCCAACACAAACAAACCGCGGCGGCTACCTTGCGAAGAGTGCTGGAGGTCAACAACAGGACCGTCGCCCTTATCCAGGAGCCGTGGATAAGGAATGGCAGGATCTGCGGCCTAAGCAACATCGGAGGTAAGTTACTACTTGACACCACCGTAATTAATCCACGTACGTGCATCTATGCACCTAAATCTATCAACGCGGTTGTAATGCATGAGTTCTGTTCCAGAGACCTGACCACGGTCAGGCTCCAGAACAACTGTCCTGGCATACCAGAGGTTGTAATAGCGTCTGCTTATCTGCCGGGCGACGCGGACATACCGACGGTCGAACTAGCCAGTCTCATCAGGCACTGTGAAAACAAGAAGCTTGAACTTATCATCTCGGCGGACGCGAACGCACACCATACCTTGTGGGGGAGCGACGCATCCAACAAAAGAGGTGAAGATCTTGTTGAATTTTTATTCTCGACAAATCTCAGGCTTCTAAACAGGGGTTCGGAACCAACATTCGTAACTTCCAGATACCAAACAGTAATAGACATCACACTATCCACGGAAAGAGTGTCGGAAAGAATATCCGACTGGCACGTCTCAAACGACTTGTCAAACTCTGACCATAGATGGATAAGATACAAATTAAACGTGGATCCATTGAAACCTGAACCGTGGCGCAATCCAAGGCGGACAGACCGGGTAAGGTTTGGCAACATAGTGTCAGCGAGCCCAAACTTGGAACTTATTCCTGCTGATTACGCAGGGCCAGCTGACATAGAGAAACACGTGAATGAACTAACGGATACGTTAATAGAAACATTCCAAAAAACCTGTCCGCAAATAAGGCAATCAATGAGGACCACCAAACGCAGTAGATGGTGGGGACCAGAAATGGAAAAATTGAGATGCAAGTTACGCAAACTGTTTAACAGAGCAAAAAACACAAGGAAAGCAGAAGACTGGGATGCGTATAAGATAACCCAAGGGGTATATAAAAAACGCATCCGGGCACGAAAACGTGAATGCTGGAAATCCTTTTGCACTAACATTGAATCAAACACTCAGGCAGCCAGGGTCCGGAAAGTCCTATCAAATGACCCCGACCGAAATCTGGGCTCCCTGAAGAAACCGGATAACAGCTACACAACAACTAACGCAGAAATGTGTGAGCTGCTACTGAATACACACTTCCCGGACTGCTCAATCACAGAGAGCTCCACGTGGGAAGAGGCGGATCAGTCGAACTTTGAGCAACCGACCGCTGAAACCATTACAACTGCCCGACGAATAGTTACCTTGAGAAAGGTACTATGGGCAATAGACAGCTTCTCTACCTTCAAAGCAGCTGGCTTAGACGGCGTTTTCCCTGGACTCCTACAGTGGTGCAAAAACACGATCGCCCCACATTTAGTGAAAATCTACCAGGGATGCCTCATGCATTGCTATGTCCCTCTCAGATGGAGAGAAGTCAAAGTGGTATTCATACCAAAACCAGGTAAGAGCGACTATACGCAGCCAAAGTCGTATAGACCGATAAGCCTCACATCTTTTCTCCTGAAGACAATGGAGAGACTTTGCGATCGGGATCTCCGGGATGAGGCTTTGAGGTACCACCCGCTACACAACCAACAGCACGCCTACTCTTCAGGCAAATCAACAGAATCAGCGCTTCACAATGTCATCTCACCAATCGAGACAGCATTATCAACGCAATCATCAGCGCTCGCAGTCTTCATAGACGTCGAAGGAGCTTTCGACAAGACGCAATTTAGCAGCATAAGCCATGCACTGCTCAAGCACGGCGCCGACCCTACTACAGCCAGCTGGATTGGCAAAATGTTAAAAAAAAGAGCGGTGCAGGTAACAGTCAACGACACAGTCAGAGCGATTGTGTCGAGAGGCTGCCCGCAGGGAGGGGTCATCTCACCTTTACTGTGGAACCTCGTTGTAGACGACCTGATTAGGTCTCTAAACGAGGCGGGCTTCTACACTGTGGGCTATGCAGACGATGTGGCGATCCTTGTAAAAGGAAAGTTCGAGGGAATCCTATGTGACCTCATGCAGGAAGCCCTCAAAATCGTCGAACGATGGTGTTCTGAACAAGGACTTTCTGTAAACCCATCAAAAACTGAACTGGTTTTGTTCACAAAGAAGCGGAGCATCCCTCAAAACCTTCGCTTACCTAAACTCCAAGGCACCACCCTGAACCTCACGAAGGAGGTAAAGTATCTAGGTGTAATTTTGGACGATAAACTGTTATGGAATAAACATCTGGAGCATAAACTGGATAAAGCTTGTATCACCTTCTGGCAGTGCAAGAGACTCCTCGGAAAAACCTGGGGAGTCCACCCCAAGATCATGTGCTGGCTATACACAGCGGTGATACGGCCAATTATCTCCTACGGAGCCGTAGTATGGTGGCCCAGAACCAAACTCACCACAACTAAGAACAAACTGCAGAAATTCCAAAGATTAGCTTGCACAGCTATAACGGGCTGCATGAAAACGACACCCACAGTAGCACTAGAGGTACTGCTGGGGCTGCCACCCTTAGATCTTTTTATCCGACAGGAGGCAGCCTCAGCAGCTATCAGACTAAATACACTAAAGCTCTGGGGTTCAATGAAAGGGGCTCACGGCGATATCCTTGAGGAGGCTATAAGCTATGAATCACTGATAGCCGCCCCTAACGACAGAGTGCCCAAACAACATATCTTCAACAAAAAATACACTGTCCAGCTTGCTGAAGAACAACATGACTGGTCCGGAACACATGAACTGCGAATATACACCGATGGCTCAAAGACCAGGACAGGATCGGGCGCAGGAGTGTTCTCACTGGATATCAACATTAATCTATCAATGGCCTTAGGCGAGCACAGCTCCATATACCAATGCGAATGTATCGCCATCACACAGGCTGCCAACGCAGTGGAAAAGCGAGGTCTAACTGACCATAAGATACGCATAGTGTCAGACAGCGCTGCGGTACTACGAGCCCTTGATAGTGGAACTATCCAATCTGGGCTCATACTAGAGTGCCACCTGGCATTGGAGGGTATAAGCCGAACTAACTCCGTTACCCTACAATGGATTAAAGGGCACAGTGGCTCTCTAGGTAACGACGCGGCAGATGAGCTGGCTAAAAGGGGGTCAAATCAGGTGGTATTCGGACCCACTCCAATAATACCACTACCTTTCTATCAGCTAAGATCATGGCTGCGCCGCAGAACACAAGAACAACACGCGGATCAATGGGCAAGTACAAGTGCATGTAGACAGTCCCGGGAAACAGTGCCACGCCCGGATCGACGTCTAACGAGACGCCTCATGTCCCTAGACAGGGGCTCTCTACGCACAATGGTGGGTATGATCACCGGACACTGCTCATTAAACAAACATTTATATGTTCTAGGTATCACCGACAGCCCCCTCTGCAGGGGATGCCTGTCGGCTGACGAAACAGCCTCCCACGTTATCCTGGAATGCGAAGGAGTAGCTGCACAACGGGCAGAAATCCTCGGCACGCCGAGGTCACTCCGAGAAGCCTGCGAAGGAACCAGGAAAATCCTGCGCTTCTGGAAGGAGTTGAGCTGGCTGGACTTCTAGCTGGCACATCACGCACAACGGCCCGACTGTCTACGGGCTAAGTGCGGAAAAAGGAGCCCCACAACAGTAACAGTAACAGTATGACAGGTTAAGCTCGGTTTATTGAATAGTTCAATACATTAAATGCCTACTTGAGACTTTACTCAAACGTGAGAATGATTTATTAATACCGCTCTATGAATATAAGTACCTACTATGTGAACGGAAACCTTACATAATGCTAATATTTAAATATTTACAAATCTAAATAAAAAGTAGCCAAACCATACATACTTAAACAATCTTGGTATTTGTTAATAAATTTATTATTAGACTATTTATGCTTAATTCTAAAAGCAGTCGATGGAATTATCATTTTGAATTTGTTTACGTCATAATCATAAATAATATTATACCATAAGAACGGTTATCATCATCATCATCATCATCATCATCAGCCACATGACGTCCACTGCTGAACATAGGCCTCCCCCATAGATTTCCAGACGGACCTGTCAAAAGCGGCCCGCATCCAGGGTGTTCCTGCGACCATTATCAACCTTGCAGGTTATGCCTTGAGAAATAGTTATAATGGGCATGAATTAAGCGCCACAAGCACATTGACTTCCCTAAAATTCACGCATCACCCAGTTATTGAGTTCCAACTCTTATTTTCTCCATCTCTCCGGGCGGCCCAATGATGGGTCCTAAAACCACGGACCCCAATATGGTTTGCCCAGTACAAAATTTGCCTGCCATATGACTGTAGGCTCTATGCTTTCATGGGTCAGAAGATCCTTGGAAAATGTGAATCTATTTCTCCCAGGTTCGGAGATACCCGACATGCGCGAGGGTATTTATTATGTCAGACTTTCGCTTTGTTTTCGATTTTCCGAGCATCGATATGACCCACATTCGGCGGAGTGATACGCGAACGTCACGAGGTCAACGACACTGCAAAATCGAATAAAATGTCGCTTTGTTAGCGTCCGCGACTGTTTTGGTAATTCATGTCACGAAAAGCATATTTCATACGTTCTTTGTTTTAATTATAAACATGTGCTTTTGCAAGGTCTTCCTGCATAAGGAGATTTAAATACGCTTTACCAATTATAAAAGATTTTGTTAATTATTGCTCAGGACCCGTTATATGCATTCGTTTTTTGAAATAATATGTACATTCTTATTTAGACATCAGTCATAACCATTGCCTACTGCATATGGAATAATTTGGACTTTGTCGAAATTTAGATAGCCAGCTCGTGTGCCTTGCGCCTAGCACTTGGTTAAGTGGAGAGCCAATTATCTATTTTTTTTATATATTATGTAGTCGCTTTTTTCCAATAGTATCTTCTTTCAGTCGACAGCCCTTGTTCATTCTTTTAGTTTATTTTATATGTTAAATAGATGTTTGTTAGATTGTATCCCAAATATTCCATAAATTACATGTACAAAAACATTGGAAACGCTAAATGAATTTGAATGACATTAAAATTACCATAAACGTAGAGCATGAAAAGACACGCGGGCAGCGCCGCGGGCAAAAGCTTATTTATTATTAATATGAAACAATATTTTTATCGTGGAAAACTCACACACTCTTTTGCTTTTAAGTACCTACTTAAGAAAATGACTTAAATAGTTCATTTAGTTTAAATACAAACAATATTCACACATTAAATTAATGGACTAAAAAATTATTATAATACCAGGGTTATAATAGTTATACTAATTTGCCGCAAACTATTATCTTAGGTACCTATAGAATACAAAGGTCGAAATACAAATTGCGTTGTTTTTTTTTTAATTGTCTAACAGATGTTGCTTTGTTATATGTAAATTGTCTTTGATGTTAGTAGGTTCATAGTTACATTCATTTATATTACTTTTAATTACTACATAATTGGTATGGATTCTGTTAATTAAAGAGTACTTTTTGATCGCGGCTCCATCGGCTTTGATGCTAATTTCCGAGATAAAATGTAGCCTATAGCATTCAGGGGTAATGTAACTTCCTATTGTAAAACAATTTTCAGAATCGGTTAAGTAGTTTTTAAGTTTGTCCATTACAAACAAACCTCATTATAGCTAGTTCATTCAAGACTAGTATGAAGAGTGAAAACTCCACTTAAAATGAAAACGTTGATACCCCGACTTAAAGACAAAACCGGGATCCCTCGTTTCATAGATTTGACTATCAAAAAAAACTGGGTCGTCAAACTGTTTATATGTGAAATTACGTCAACAAAAGAGCTATCATGTCACTTGGTAAGATAACGAAATTCAATTAAAATTCGGTAGCTATTGACTCACGATAATGACAGTGGACAATTGATAAGAAAATAGGTCAAACACATGTCGCAATCAGTCCTTGTAATAGTCAACGCGGTAAAAAATAATAGACGCTTTATAGAAATTTAGGTCAAGATCCAAGAAATCACGATATCTTTACAATTTAACTTGCTATCGGACTTTCTTAAAGGTATTTTGAAGAAAACGAAAGAATACACAAAGGTTACAGCGATATTATTTCAGCTAGAATTAAAGGTATCATAAACTTTTCTTCTTAATACTGCGAAATATGTGTATGTTATTTTATAATAATAACTTCAAATGTAGACTAATCGTTTGTGATAAAAAAAAATAGTAGGTGATCTGGGGTCACAGTAGTGCCTCACCAAGACGAGCCAAACGAAACGCAAGGGCATTTCGTTATTACAAGAACTGTTATATGAAAAGTAATGACCAGTAAATATTTTTTTGTCATACGCCCATGTGACGGTAGCGAAACGGCCAAGCCACATATTTTGACTAAGATGTAGAGTTTGTGAAGTTAGGGCTTTTAGAGCTAGGGCGTGTAGAGCTAGAAGGTTGGCTCTACATGAGTTTTGATAACTTTCTGACAGTGCGAGCCATATGATCTCATCTTGGCAACATTTTACTTAAAAATGTTTTTGGTGGGATATTGCATAACACTGACCATAAAGGTAAAGTAACCACGCATAAAAATAAGAATTGTGTAGAACTTTAAAACTCCATGGAACGTGGCCTTGTCAAATAATGGAAATATGTAAACTCAAAAATAATTTATTAAAACGCTTACCTAGAATTTACATACATTAAAACCAGACGCAATAAAATAGATAAATAAAGTAATAGTGCCTACTTACTAGAAGACTTAAGTCTTATCAAAATCCATAAATTAGAGAAACTAAAGCGAAGGGTATGCTAAGGTGGTTTGGGCATTTGGAAAGGATGGATGATAGGAGAATGACAAAGAGGATATATAAGGCGAGTGTGGATGGAAGGGCCGGCAGGGGTCGACCGCACCGAACTTTCGAATGTCAGATATCTGACATTCTAAGTAAGGGCCAGGTCAAAAGTATCCTGAACCCGCGGGAGTGCATGAAAAGATTGATGAAGGTAGAGGAAGCGAAAGTGGTGTGCCACAATCGAGCAAAGTGGCAATCCATGGTCTCTGCCTACCCCTATGGGATACAGAGATGTGATTTATCTAGATACAAGTATCTGAAATACAGATACAAGATACAAAATACGTATTTAGTATCTTCTATCTAAGATACTTTTTAAATTTTTATTTTGTATCTTGTATTTAGATACAATTTTTTAGTATCTTAGTATTTTATAAATACTTAATTTGCTAAGATACTTTTACCAATTATCTATGCATTTTTTACATTAACGGCTCATTTAAGCCCATATACACGTTGCAAGTTTCTTGCCTGTTATACAATTACATTGAAGCAATATATGACTTGCATGGTTTAAATAATCAACACGTAACATTCTTGATTTGTTTTTGTAAAAAGCACATGCTATAATTGGTTAACCAAACATTGTATTCAACTGGTTTCTGTCTTCTTTTGAAAACATGAGGGCATTGAGTCTTATAATTTTGATTTTCAGTGTGTCTCCTGATTCCGATAAATCTCAATGAACTTTATTAAATCAGCAGAACCTAATTTTAATACTTTTTACTCATATTTTTTAATAAACACAGTAGCTTCTAAAATCTAAAACGTTCAACATTTGAATTTTTAAGCTATTGCATAGCTTCTATCGCGGGCCTTGAGCGTGGAGACTGGAGACCGAATCCAGAAATTCCGTAACGAAAATAACCTGACATCTTTTTTATCTTACTAATATGAACCTTAAATACAATGCGTAGAAGCTATAATTCTTGAAACGAGTATATTTTTATTTAATTTATTTATTAAAGTCATTAAAACCATTTCTTACTAATCTAATATGAACCTTAAATACATTGCGTAGAAGCTATTTCCCCAGCGTTGGCACGGCACGAGTACAAAAGAATCGAACGTAACATTCTTTTTTCAAATTTTGATTTATTCTACTTTGGTTGTGATGACCATTGCATTTCTGACATTTATCAATAACAAGACTAAACGTGCGTTTAAAAATCTACTTTATGTGGTAAGGGTAAGATCGAATTTGTGTTTAGTCAATCAACATTTGTGATAAAAAATGCTATGCAATAACTTTACCGCGGCAGTCTCCGAGTGCCACACGTATTTTTTTTTATGGCATTGTATGACGGACCACCCAGACGGACTCTTACATATGAGAGACCACCACCGCAATGTCTATTTCTACCGCCAAGCAGCAGTTTGCATGCACTGTTCTGTTTCGGTTTAAAGGACATTGTAGCCAGTGTAACTACGGGACATAATGAGACTTAACATCTTATGTCTCAGGATGACGAGCGCAGTGGAATGGCACACAGTACTTTGTAACTCAAGGTGCTGGATGTTGTTGCTACTGTTTATGGGTGGTCGTATCGCTTACCATCAGGCGGACGGCACGCTCGTCTCGTCATTCAAGGCTATAAATAAATAATTTCAAAAGGTATCTTATTTGAAAAAAGTATTTAAAAGATACGTATTTTGTATCTAGTATTTAGATACCATTTTCAAAAGTATCTTGTATCTGGTATCTCAAATCCTTTATTTACAAGTATCTTGTAACTTGTATTTCAGATACTTTTATGAAGTATCTTGAACATCTCTGATGGGATAGAGGCGTGATACTATGTATGTATGTATGTATGTAAAGCGACGTTTACTAAAACATTTTTAACAAAGCTATTGTTATATAAGACATTAATTAATTAAATCTAAGCACCTTTAAGATAAAACAATGCGACAGTAGAAAACACCAAGCAAAAATAAGTTGTGGGTTGATCGGGACATCCTGTTCTGTCGTTGGATAAGCGATTGCAATTTTCAATCATCAACCATAGTTTTGCATTGCGACATATTGTGTTGCTTCCTCCTTGATTTGGACTTTGTACTGTGTCTTTATCGGCTTTTATAATTTGCCCTTTAGCCACTTATTAGTTGAATCACGGACGATGTATCCGCTGGATGGTGTTAATCATTGTAGGTTTGTTATTATGGATTGTTTTTTTTTTTTGTGCAACGCCTTGTGACTTGCTACTAAAGTCCATGGAAAATAATTTACAGACAGTGAGAAAAGTTGAGTGAGGTCTTTTAAAATATATAATTGGACTAATATCATAAATGATGTTTATGTTTATCAATAGTTTTTATGCAGGTAGGTATTGATAAATTATTTCCTTAAAAATGTATAACGTTTTTTTTACTGGACCGTGCTATTTATGTGTAAATTATTTACTCATTTTTTTCCAACCATGATTCCTATTTTTACAAGGTTATATATATATATCATAATTGCTTAGTTGAAAACAAATCAGAATACCGAATGATGAAAATTGAATGCATAAAGCATATTATGTTGACAAGAGATAAACTTTAGCAACGATAGCTCATTAGGTCGCTCCCAAGCGGCGTACTTAATTAGAATACACAACTATTATTACACAGCAATTAAATTATATTATATTAATTTATCAACATATTAAAGACATCCGCCTAGTAAATTGATGTTTTCATTAAGTTAGAAATGGTTTGAGAAATATTTATAACGTGGAAAAAATATATAATAACTGATCCGCGGGTTATGCATATAAGGATTGTGAAAAAGACTAACGTAGAAACAAGAAAAACATATTTAGGAATACTTTGAAGGATCTGAATGTAGCAACTTTGGCTATCGCCGTTGGCATCAACTGAAGGCAGTCTGATACTAAGATTATCAACTTTTAGTAGTTTTTATGTATTCAAGAAAAACCAGAAATTTTGCGTAAATGTATCATACCATACCATACCAGCCCTGTATTATTTACTGCCCACTGCTGAGCACGGGCCTCCTCTACAACTGAAAGAGTTTTAGGCCTTAGTCCACCACGCTGGCCTAGTGCGGGTTGGCGGACTTCACATACCTTCGAAATTCAGAGAACTTCTAAGGTATGCAAGTTTCCTGACGATGTTTTCCTTCACCGTTAAAGCGAGCGATAATTCACAAAGAATACTCACACAACTTTTTAGAAAAGTCAGAGGTTGCCCTTGGGTTTTGAACTTGCTGACATTCGTATCGGCAATCCGTTCCACTTCCAACTAGGCTATCGTCGCTATTATTATTATCATATTTCTATTCAAATGTCATTGCTTGATGTTATTATAAATCTATAAAACAGTAAACCTCAAAGTTCATTAACGAGCATGGTGTGCCTAATAAATTAGGAGTTCAAAGATCGTACTGTCTTGTACTTTGGTGACCACAAATCATGATCCTGATTGGGATTATTCAGCATCGTTTAGGCAAAGCAAATAAAAGTATTTACAGTTCGATTTCAAATAAAACTGACTGTTATTAGGAAGCGTTAGTTAACTGTAAAGTTATAATTAGACATGGGTAATATGTTTCCTGAATGAGTAATGATACAATGTATATGTATATATGCAATGCAATGCAATCAGCCCTGTATTATATACTGCCCACTGCTGAGCACGGGCCTCCTCTACTACTGAGAGGGGTTAGGCCTTAGTCCACCACGCTGGCCTAGTGCGGGTTGGCAGACTTCACATACCCTCGAAATTCTTATGAAGAATTCTCAAGTATGTAGGTTTCCTCACGATGTTTTCCTTCACCGTTAAAGCGAACGATAATTGTTAAACAATACACACGTAACTCCGAAAAGTCAGAGGTGTGTATATGTATATATAGATATCCTTAAATTGCAAATTTTTATGTACATATTGCTTTATTTCTGTAAAACTTCTTTTAATTTATGCCATAATATAGCTGTTACCAAACAATCCAAGAACAATAGTAGATAATGTTTTAAACCTAAAGTCAAACACAGATAAGTTGTGATAATGATGCTCAAATACTATCAATATGCACTCCGAAATTTCTAATTTCCCTCCTTCCTACAACTTGGGCTGAAGAACCAATTATGCATAATCGTGCCGACCGTTCGAGGATGTTTATCTCTTGCCGGTCGACATGTTTTTGGCCTTTGCATCGCATATCATTAGGTGCAGTGAGTAATACCCAAAGATTTCGTCGATGTGGCTTAGGCTCATGGTATAGCTTAAATCATTGATCAATGGGAGGAGTGATACTTTCTAATGAAGGCATAATGAGTCAGTGATAAACTCTTCAGACTTGCCGGCAAATATGGTGTCACTTCACGTCCATTTTGTTATAAAGGACATGTCCAAAAACGGGCCTGAAATTTTAAACAAGATAATTTATATATATTTGGATAGAAAAAACCTGAAAACTAACCTTATGCAATGAATCGCTTAATTTTAAAGACCTCCGATTTTGAGATTTATGTAATTTTGTTTGGCTTGAAAACTACACTTAATATGAACGTCTTTAAAAAAGTTAGTTATGAATGGAGGGGTCTAAAAAATTTTATTTAATGAATCTAAGTTCCATATTTTGCCCCTTTAAAATCCCTAAAGTTTGAGCCTTGTTAGATTTTGAGGCCCAGCACCCATACAAATAGCGGACAGCTCCTTTAAACACTGAAATGACGGATATAAATCGCTCGTATTGAATTACGTAAAACATTGCAATAAAAAATGATTAGTTTAAGGCCAAGTAACTAATCTCTATAATATATTATCAATTTGCAACAACTGGTAATTATAATACGTAACTAAGTACATATATTTCATCATCTTTGACTATCTGAATCTTATGACAATCAGTTTTCTTTTTATTTTACTACTTAATTAATTTCAACAACTTATTTCCCTTATGTAATTGCAGACGTTTATGGTTTTGTTGGGTTTAAATGCCTGTGGCTATCCATCTTGTCTATTGAGAGTAGTAATAGTGGAAGAGGAGGCAGGTTAGTCTCTAATCTCTATGTACGCTTTGGCTCTACATTCTCAAATAAAAGCAATCATAAGAATATTTACATTAGAATTCTTATTAAATAAAATGTGTCAAAAAGAATGAGAGATATATATATCTATAGACGTGTATATATATATGTTATCTTATAAACCTGTTTATGCATTCAGTAAGTTACACTGATCTACACTAATATTAAAAAAAGAGGAAAGTATTTTTTTTTTATTTATTTCAACAAAAACATGCTATGTTACAGATACCACTTACAAATAATATGTTCCGTTGTACAATGCATTATAACAAAATATATATGTAGTAAGTATATTGAACACTGGTACCCAAAGTAAGATTTAACTTGTGTCATGGGTACCAACGCCCTTACAAGTTTGGGACACTAGGTTATATTGCATACAGATAGAAAGTGATTTGTGGTTGGCTATCTACATAGGACTCTATGTAAACAAAACACAACAAGGTAAATCAAGGATCTAACCGTATAAATTATAAAAATTATAAAGCCTCATTACATATTATATTTGCGAGTTTTTGTGTGTGAATTTATGGGTATTAATAAGTGTAAAGATCTTTCTCACTTTATAGGATCGAGAGTTTCAATAAGTTTTCTGTTTCGTCATAATTTTGTGTTTGTAGCCATTTATAGACTTTAAGTTTACATATGGACTTAGGGAGTAGAAAAATGTTGCAGTTTTTATTTATTTTATTGTAAAGATGACTTCCGATTGCAATATAATGTCGCTGAGCAGTAGCAGTATTACACTTGTAGGTGTAGTAGGGACTTTAATTTCTGAAAAACTTTTTTACGCGGGCGAAGCCTCGAGCAAAAGCTAGTATTTAATACCCAAGGATAGAAAAACGATTGGATTTCTCTTAATTATATACTAGTTTAATAACAATTTCTATTTGTCGTCAATAATTATTAGGGGTACAGGGCAAACGCGGATAAGTTATCAAGCAAACAATTCTAAGTTCAACAACAAAACATAATTACATAATACTCTTGCGACATCGAATTACTTATGTACGCGACCTTATATGGGTGAAATCTATACTAAAGTTTGTTTGTTTGTTAGTTTGAACGCGCTAATCTCAGGAACTACTGGACCGATTTTGAAAATTCTTTCACTAATAGGAAGCTACATTACTCCTGAGTGCTATAGGCTACTTTTTATCCCGGAAAAACTTTTCCACGCGGGCGGAGCCGCGCGCAATGCTATTAGTTTATAATTTGGATAAGGACTTAGTTTTGAATATTTAAAAGTAGGAGAAGATGCATAGGTAGATTGTTTTTTAATAGAAATTTCTAAATTATATCTAATTATCTTCTTTATTTTGCAATGTAATCGGTATGTTACTGGTGGGCACCACCGCAATGTCTATTTCTACCGCCAAGCAGCAGTGTGCATGCACTGTTGTGTTTCGGTTTGAAGGACATTGTAGCCAGTGTAACTACTGGACATAATGAGACTTAACATCTTATGTCTCAGGATGACGAACGCAATGGAATGCCACACAAGTCAAGGTGCTGGAGGGTGTTGCTATTGTTTATGTGTTCGTATCGCTTACCATCAGGCGAACGGCATGCTCGTCTCGTCATTCAAAACAATGAAAAAAATATATTTAACATAACTATTATTATACTTCCTAATTCTTTATTGCTTAGCCGAGGCAACTTAGCTGAGTTAAGAGGTACGTACGACATTTCACACATCAAATTTATAACATCATGAAGTTATGATGGTGGCAAAAGGTTAACACTGACATAATCGCCATACATCTAACACATTCCATAAATTAGACGGAGTAATTATTGGTAACATTAATAGATTTTTCAATATGTATCAATTTGACTGCCTCCGTGGCGTAGTTGTATTACGGTACGTTTGCAGTGAGGTCTCGGGTTCGATCCCCGGGTCGAGAGAGGTAATATTGGGTTTTTCTACAAAGTATCAGCCCGGAGTCTGGAATTTGTGCCCGATATGGCGATAGGCTCGCCCTCTATAACATACTATACCAGCACTGTATATACCACCCACTGGTGAGCACGGGCCTCCTCTAGAACTGAGAGGGTTTAGGCCTTAGTCCACCACGCTGGCCTAGTGCGGGTTGGCAGACTTCACATACCTTCGAAATTCTTACAGAGAACTTCTCAGGTATGCAGGTTTCCTCGCGATGTTTTTCCTTCACAGTTAAAGCGAGCGATAATTCCCAAAGAATATACACATAACTTTTGTTTAAAAAAGTCAGAAGTGCGTGCCCTTTGGTTTTGAGCCGGCGAACATTCGTCTCGGCAGCCCGTTCTAAATTAAAATAAAATACTTTATTCATCACGTAGGCGAACATAGTTGCACTTATGGTAAGTCAAGATACATTAAATTGATTATATTAATAATTATTATTAATACTAATGGTAACTTATATAACTACCGACATTTTAATTGGGAGTAAATCTATGATGAGAAGTAAACAAAAACAAAAAAGCCAGCTCTTTTTTTTTCAATACTTTTGTGCTGTATACAGTCAGATTAATTATATAAGCTAATGCACGCACATCACCGTTGAAATGAGATAAAATCCATATGAAGGGATTTAGGGAATACCTGGACAGGCATGAACAAATACGTAAAACTGGACATAACACAAAAAAATAATAAAATAACGGTGTACAACGTACATTCGCCTACATATACAAAATTATTTTTGTTGTATTTCTTTTCCTACTTTCTTAATAAAATTAAACTTATAAAGGCAAGCGCAACAAAATGATCGGTCGGTCGTCTTCCCTAAATTTATATTATATGAATGAGGGAATATTTATAATTGTAGTACTTAGGTAACATACCTAATAGTCACAGAAGATTTAAACTTATTGTAATGTCAATATTAAAGATGGATAGGTACAGATGAGACACTTTATGCAATCAATCACTAGTAAGTATTAACAGGGTTGGCCATGGTGTGCAGGACCACTTCTCCAAACCGTCTTATCATCGAGGTAATCCGCTACATTATAATACGCCCTAGACATTAATTCGCGCCTAACATAACACTTGAACTTGTATCCGGGCAAATCGGCTACTTCGGAGGGAAGTTTATTGTAAAATTTAATGCTATTCGCTAAGTATGATTTACTAGTTTTACAGAGCCTAAAATTTGGAACAACTAGTTTATTCTTATTTCTAGTGTTCCGACAGCAAGTCACTGTTTTTCAAAAAAGTACTAAGGTTTTTGCGGACATACATAATATTCCGGAAAATGTATTCGGCCGGCAAAGTCAGTATATTAGCCTCCTTAAAGAGTTCTCTAAGGGAATCACGAGATCAAAGGTTGTAAATAGCACGAATCGCTCGTTTCTGTAAGATAAAAATGATCTGCAGATCTGCAGCAGAACCCCACAGAAGAATGCAATATGACATAATGCTGTGGAAGTAAGCAAAATATACTAACCTTGCCGTAGCCACGTCAGTTAAATGTCTGATCTTTCTAATAGCGAAGATGGCAGAACTCAATTTACTCGAAATTCTCTGAATATGGGGTCTACTCCCAACTAAGCTATCGCTGCTTACTACTTACTCTATCACATCATGGGACAGAATATCTATGGCAAAAAGTGGGTGGACTAGTTGCGCCTCTGCCTACCCCTGCGGAGACAAAAAGCGTAAGTGTGTATGTAAGTATATACAATATCTATCAAAAGACTAATCATACTAAAGTATACGTCAACGCGGGCGAAAATTGCCTCGCCATTGCGCATGTTCGGACGGGATAACTTTTTAAGCAATAATTGCATATGTTTATTGCTAGCAACAATCGATCCGTCTAAGTGCGGCTTAAAAGTGTAGAAACTTCCGTCACTTTAAATCGTAAAAAAATTACGAATTGTTATAATTTATGATGCTATTAAAATTTCATAAATTGCCTGGTTTTACTACAAGGTAATAAATGTGACGGTGGTATCACTAATAAAACGAATCAGGTACGTATTATCCACCCACATCTCTGGCAATATTGTGCCCTTCCCTAAGTTCGAACCAATAAGGAAGCTAAACAGCTGGGGTCGCCTTAAAATTGCCCACATCCTACCATTTAAAGGGGCATAGAACCATATAATATAAATGTTTCGATGAATGAACTGACAAGCGCTTTCAGATATGTAATGACTTCGTGATGCTTTTGGATCGTCGCTTCGTCACAAGGTTCGAATGAGGTGCGCTAAGCAAAAACCGAGTCGGTTTCTGCAACGTGTAAAACCTCACGTGCAACTCCACAATTATTAAACCTGTTTTTTCAACAGTACAGTTTACATATGTATGCGAAAAGATAATTATGTTCGTAAGTTTACAAATGAAAGCAGATTTCTCGCATTTACTGGATTACGAAATTTGTCACTTGAATCAGATTTACAATCATCTCGTTTTAAAATTAAACAAAATAAGTGTTTTGTGTTGTATGTTTGAAATTTATATCGGCTATGATCTTTTAGAATTTATTTGAAAGTCAAAAGTCCTACAATCTTGGCGATTCTACATAAGGACGTCCATAGTAAGTGTTTGTAGATTTGCTCATATCATTTGATATGTATCGGCCAGCTGCTACGAGTCAATGAACTTTGAGCAGCTGATTGTTCCGACACAAAGATTGATGAAAGTGTACATAAGTAGGTATAGGTATATTGTACAGAAAATGAGTATCACTACAGCTGTTCTTTGTGATCGAATGTTTTCATCTACTTGCAACTTTAATACTAAGTAAGTAATAATTAGGTCACTGCCATGTACTCATAAAAAATAAATCATTTTTAACGATAAATAAACGATTTCAAGTAATAAAAAAGACGAAGAAAACCTGAAGAAAAGTATGATAATTGTATGGTTGCACGATTCCGCGGACCCGCACTGAATCGCTTGTTATCAAGCACGCGGTAATCTACGTATCGCATATCCGGGTACGGAAAGGACACGGCTTATCGTGTGATGTCGTAATATCACTGACATACGCACGTAGAAAGCAGGGATTTTTTCTTTCTGTAGCGTTGTTCACAGGTTGGTTAAGCCGCAAAGTTGAAATTGGAGGGTAAAGCTGCGGGCGTCTTGTGTTTTACTCTTGCTCTTCTAGATATTTTTTACAGCGTAGAGGCAACTCTGTACTATATCCCTAGGGCATCGCGTAGAAGCTGTTAACTTTTTGCTGAGAAAGGATGCCAGTTACTTCAACAACATCAGTAACTATCACTACCTAACAGTCAATTTGAGGTAATAGCGTCTGCACAATGTCTGAACGGTTTTGCTAGTTACTTCAAACGGAACAGTACTTCGACCTCATCTTAATTAACATGGCACATGAATTAAAAATAAAAATGACAAAGCACTTTGCGATATATTTACAATTCATATTTTTCTGTACTTATAGGTAGCACAGCAATAGCATGCCTCATTTGCAGTTTTTACGATCAAAAACCAGTTCGTGGTTAACAGGTTTTGCAGTAGAATATTTGAGTGCTAATGGCTTTAGGAGTGTGGACGGGGGGAGGTAATTTGTTTAACAATGAATTACTATCTCGCACATTGCATCAAGTTACATTAACATAGTATATTTTTTTATTACTAACACTTAATGTAATAATAATATTATTAAAGTCCATTGCCCAAGTAGCCTGCTGTAAATAGTAATTATTACTATAAATTATTATTCTAAAATACTATGACGTCAACTAGTAACGAAACATTATTTTAAAAGTAATATAAGACAAATCAAATATTTAAACAAATCGAGAACACATTTGAGAATTTAAATGTCTTCATCTGCTGGGAAAGTTCGGTGCAAGTTATATTCTTTCTAAACACCTTTCTATAACCATTTTTTTATCATAATATTGCAAAGGTTAAATTAATGTGAAATGATAACTCAAATATTCCAAACTAGACTTCTGCTCGCGGCTCCGCCCGCGTGAATGTGTTTGGCCGGGATAAAAGTCCCGCTTTATATTTCCCCGGGATTAAAAGTAGCCTATGCTACTCGCTTATAATGTAGCTTTATAGGTATTGGTGCAAGAATTTTTCAAATCGGTCCAGTAGTTTCAGAGCCTATTCAATGCAAACAAACAAATAAACAATCAAATCTATCTTCTTTATAATATTAGTAAAGATTAATATATTCGTATACATAGAAAATATGATATATATATACGTATAGTACGTAGAGTGGTTGAGTTGTAGAAAATAACATGCCAAAGTAAATGAGGAACTGAGTTAGTCTGATGTATTAAGAGAGAGAGAGGATATGCATGATATAAAAGTTCAAAGGCAAAATGAAACGAAAGTTTTTCTCAAGATCAATATGAACCAAACGCACACGAAACTATTTCCTTTATTAAAATTCATATCTATCTAAAATGGTTTTGGGTGGGATTAACCTTCAATACATTTGATAATAAATTACGCAACAATTTATAGAAACGATAATTTATCTATGTAGGTCTAATCCGCCTTCATATGCTCGTGAACCGTATGCTCGTTTGCCCCCTATATGATAAAAAAAACATGCATAAATGTGCTCTTCAATTAAGGGGAAAGTATAAAACGAGGGTCTAGAGTCTTGTCCACTTGATGAAAAACGCAACATAAACAGCACAAACAGAATTTTTAGTTACATAGTTATGTACTGCATGTCATCGCTCTATGCTCGTTACTCAAAGATGCTATATTAAGGTCTATGTAGGTGATACTTCTTATATGTAGAAAACAGCATAAAAATCCCCTTCCCAGCATCAATGTGCGAGGTCTGTTTTTTTATTAAAGTACATCGTGATCGGTACAATTACTGGCCATTATAGGTATCATCTAATGTTTTAATCCATTATTTGAAATCATGAAGGTGGAGCTTCTGTTTATATATAAATATAGTATAATTATACCAAACCTGTATTATATATTGTCCCACTGCTAGGCGAGGGCCTCCGCTCGTATTGAGCGGGTTTAAGCCTACCTAAGTCTAAACCGTGCGTAAACCGAGCCAGCGTGATCGCTGGCCTAGTGCGGGTTGGCAGATCTCACATACCTTCGAAATTCTTATAAAGAATATATCAGGTATGCAGGTTTCCTCGCGATGTATTCCTTCACAGTTAAAGCGAGCGATAAGTAATTCCCAAAGAATACATAGGTACATAATTTTAGAAAAGTCAGAGGCCCTTATGTTTTGAACCTGCGGACCTTCGTTTCAACAGTTCGTCGACTCCCAACTAGGCTATCGCCGATTCATTAAGCTTCTGTTTACCGAAAATAACTAAAACATAAAACGTGCCAAATAAAATGTTAATACTATTCTTAATTAAGAAACAAAACGTTTGAAATTTAATAGTAGTAATGGAGTCCGAAGGCCAATTACAACTTCGGTTAAATGTCAAAATACTATAACCTTTTAATAATAATTACGATGGTGAAATCGGTGCACACCTCTCGACACCCTTTAGCCACCCAGACCAATGTTTAGTCCTTGGCATGCGCCACTTTTTGGGATGCCCATCTAGTGGGGGGGCAAGTCACCGTCTGCCTTGATTACAAATGATTGAGACATTTTACTTGGCAGGCATCCCGTTGTCTCAATCAATAGCCCAGCAACCAGTCCAGCTAGATCCCATCCATAGACCCGGTATAATTCCCATCTTCTCTGCAATAGTCCTTGCACTTTGCGGGCGCTGTCTTTGGTTGTATTTCCTCCATAAGTACAGGCAGAGAGAGTACCTACAAGGTGTACACGCCCCAACTAGAGTAATGTATCTTAAAGGGGCCTCTACGTGTTGGATCCATATCCCCACGCAAGCCTTCCAAAAGGACCGGTCTCCGTGCCGTGATTTCCCGCAGGAAAGATACAACATTATACTAATACCAGCCCTGTATTAAATACTGCTCACTGCTGAGCACGGGCATCCTCTACTACTGAGAGGGGTTAGGCCTTAGTCCACCACGCTGGCCTAGTGCGGGTTGGCAGACTCCACATACCCTCGAAACTTTTATAGAGAATTCTCAAGTATCTAGGTTTCCTCACGATGTTTTCCTTCACCGTTAAAGCGGACGATAATTGATAAACAATACACACATAAGTTAGAAAAGTCAGAGGTGTATGCCTTGGGTTTTGAACCTACGGACATTGTCTCGGCAGACCGTTCCATTCCCAACTAGGCTATCGTCGACACTTACCCCACCGTCACATATAACCTTCTAGCTTGTTATTATTCTGAGCTTTTATTGGACTATGATATTATATCCTTAATATGACACATGAAACTTGCAATACGATTTCATTAATAATTACTTCAAGTTCTTGAATTTGTTGAAACAACTGTCAGTTACACAGTAGTTACATAAGCGTTTCTTGGTAACACTTCACCAAGTCTGGGTGACGCTTATGACGATAAGCTCATTATTGACCACATTATACGACAATCTCTAGATTTCATAATCTCGGAGAATTTATAGTTGCTCTCTAGCCTTTACCTTCGCTTATGATATATTACGTAGAATTACGTAATTCATTGAAAATGTGGGTGAAGGCTATTCGTTCACCTTATTAGTTAAATATTCTTTTATCTATCTCGCCACAGGCAATCAATATGCTATTTTAAATAAAAGTGTGTGGATAAGTTTCTAAATTGTCTTTTTATTCTAGCAATACAATAGTAAATTTCTGAGATTGCCGTTTAGTTGCTCTTGTCCCGGCAGCATCAGTCTTCATCCCTTCATTCGCCTGTGCCTACACGTTACGTGAAAGAATTGTGATATCGGCGTACTTTAGTAATGCGTCATCACACTTTTGATTCGTTTTCACCATATTTTGTCCCATATAAGAAATAAACGTAAATAAGCGTAAGTAATACTTGCATCTCAAAGATTATGGAGATGAAAGTCTGGTGCAAGATTGGTAATTACATTTACGGATTGATTGATATTAGATTCAGTATCAGCCCGGAGTCTGGAATTTGTGCCCGATGTGGCGATAGGCTCGCCCCCTATCACATCATGGGACGGAATACGCACGGCGAAGTGGGTGCACTAGTTGCACCTCTGCCTACCCCTTCGGGGATAACGGGCGTGAGTGTGTATGTGTCTGTGATATAGATTATATTAGATTTGCAATTGAATATATTTAAGCTCCAAACATAATCGGTGAAAGGACATATTTGTTAGAAGTAAACTCAAAAACTACTGAACGGATTAGGATGAAATTTGGCATACGGGTAGATCATGTTCTGGATTACCACATAGTTTATACTTTGTATCCCGGTAATTTGCTCCCTTGGGAAATAATGGATATTTTTATCTGATTCTTTAAGTACTTTTGTGACGGGAAATGTTTTTCACACAGGCGAAGCCGCGAGCAACACCTAGTAATTTATAAATATTTTACGTAACATGAACACTTTATTTAAAGCTCGTCCATGTTTGCATACTAAACGATTGAACTATGACTTATCCTTAATAAAGATTTATTACGGTATTTGTATCCAAGTACTAGATCTATGTAATAATTGCTGAGACGAATTAATAAACCTCTTAGACTTTGGACTCGTGTTCAAAACAAATATTCATTGAAATAAACAAGATCTCTACATGGTACAAAATTATAATGACCGCCTCGGTGGCGTAGTTGTATAACGTGCACGGTGCGACTATCGTACTGAGGTCTCGGGTTGAATCCCGGATCGGGCAAAGTGATATTGGGTTTTTTTCTACTCAGTATAAGTTCAGAGTTTATAAATGTGCCCAGTAAAGGGCAACAGACCCGCCACCTAGTACATCGGACCTTTTTTTTTTGTCCCGCAGGAAAAATCCGTCTTATGGATACTTATCTTGCATGGGGAGGGGAAGAATAGTTATGTCGGACTCACCGGCGTTCCTACCCAGATGTCACCTAAATGACCTCTGGAACGGGTCCCTCAAATTATGCCGGCATACCGACTAAAACCCGCGGTGGCCCCCTTCTGCGCATGTGGGACGGTTCCGGGGGGTCGTGAATGCATCCGAATTCGCCGGACCCGTCTCCGCGCAATACCGCTTCGCGGCTCGCCTCTTTGGGCTTAGAGGTCACCTTCTTTAATGGCAGCACGATGATTCCGTGCTGCCGTCAACTTGAGACTGCGCGTTCCCCGCTGCGCAGCCGCAACTCCCACTACCTCTCTTTTAGGCGCCTCTTACGACAGGCAGGGAATACCATGGTGGAATTCTTTAAATGCCCCCATACCACAGGGCGAACCTAGTATATGGGACCTAACATAACTGGCGCAATGTGGGTGTGGTCAGTGGCGTAGCGTGGGTTTCTGCCGCATATGTTTGCCGCCCCAAGGAACCAGGCAAAATTTTATCGCACCCTATTTTTCCGGTGACCTTTTTTTAGCTCTCAAGTTTATGTACAAGGCGCAAAGTTAACATGTATTAAAGGTTTAATTTTACGCATGTTGCCGCTCCCCTAAAAGTGCCTCCCCTCTCCCACGCCCCAACCACGCTACGCCACTGGGTGTGCCCTCTGCCTACCCTTGATAAAGTAAAAAGGAGTGATGCTGTGTACAAAGTTATTAACCAGATTTTTAAAGCGTGCTGTTTAGTTATAGTTATAAAAAAGCTTTAAAATATTTACTTAGACATCATATAGTAATAAACGGTCACAGTATGATTTGAAACGTTTCACAATATAATATGTTTTAATTTATTGTCTATTTTGGATAAAATAATTCAGATTATGTAGAATGAGCAATCTTTAGTACATAATCTAAACCACAATATGTATATAATATAGTTTAATAAAACCGACTTATTTTTTGTAAACTGCACCTATTTCTTGAACAAAGACACAGAACGTTGTCATGTGTAGGAGCAGGTAAGACTGATAATATATATATCTATATTAAAAATTAAACATTGTCATCGAAATGTCGTCTCAAGGAGAATTATTGCAGACAAAGAATCATTCGCATTCACCCTACCATTATGAATATAAACAATGAAAAATATACTGAGTACTGCAAACATACAAAAAGGAACAAGATCCACGTGGAAAAAAATAAAAACGATTTATAAAAACGTTATAAATTATCTTCGAAATGATGCAAGGATTAATTACCCACGTATAACATTTTTAAGAAGAACAAAAGGAAAATTCGTACCTCTTGACGTCATACCAATATAATAATATGTTATAGCGCGTGATATTTCAGAGCGAGTTGCTCCCGCACCATACTCGCCTGCTCCGCTAGCTCCTGCACCGTACCGAGCTTACGGACTGCGTCCGCGGCGGCGCCCTACGCTTCCCCAGTGCCGAGCCGGCTGTATTTAGAGGTGGACGCGCGCGCGGCGTGATCCGTGGGGTCGCCGCGATACTGTCGATGTAGTACGAATAGCGATTCTTGTATGTTCTTTCGTTACTATTAGTTCCCGACATGTATTGTATTCACCTTTATAAAAATAAATAATATATATACCCAATAAGTGGCTGCCCAACGTTCGGCCTACGAACTTGCCGTTATTACATATTATTATTATAAACAATCGGGTACACAGTGTTGTGACAAAGTTGTTGTGAACATATTATTATGGCTCCCACTACACGTCATGGAGTTAAGGACAAGGGGGAGAATGAGTCGCGACCAAGTTCTGGTTTGGATAGTGACACGTCCACGCCGGCCGCGTCGACTACGTGTGAAGCGACGCCGCCTCAACCGGCGCCGACCGCGCCGACTCCAGTAGTCATCACTGACCAACAACTGCTGCAGCTTGCGCAGTTACTTCGAGCACAGTCGCCCACAACTTCATGTGCATCGCCTTCGCCTCCGTCTTGGCAAGGCAATTTTGCCAAATGTACGACACGGTTTGACGGCGCCAAAGAAAGCGATGTACTAGCATTCATTGATGCTTTGGAAATCTACAAGGAGTGTGTCAGTATTGATGATGGTATCGCCTTACGAGGTTTGCCGATGCTTCTCACCGGGTTAGCAGCAACATGGTGGCAGGGTGTAAAGGCTTCCGTGAAGAGTTGGTCTGAGGCTATCCACTTATTAAAACAGACATATGGGCCGCGTCTCCCGCCGCATAAAATCTATAAGGAGTTGTTCTCTAAGGAACAAAGTGAAGAATCGACAGATATCTTCGTGTGCAGAGCAAGGGCTCTGATTGCTCAATTACCTTATAGCCTGACGGAAGAAATTCAACTTGATATGGTGTACGGACTTCTGCACCACAGAATTAGAGAGAAGATTGCACGAAGCGCTTTCGGTTCTTTTGCCGATTTATTAACGCAAGCGCGACGCTTGGAAGACTTATTCGATGAAAGCCGCCCTAAGCAACGCAAGTCTGACACGACGCACGTTGGCGAATTATCGCCAACCGCCACTCACAGTTCTGCACCTAATATGCATACTAAGGCTACAAAGTCACGACCACTTTGCAATTATTGCAAAAAGTTTGGCCATGTCAAGGCTGATTGTTCCCGACTACGTGACCAGACCAAGAAGCTGTCGGCAGGCGAGAGTACAGCGCCGCCGTCGACGTCGACGCCGATCGTGTGCTTTGGGTGTGGTGCCCCGGGTGTGATCCGCGCTAACTGTGCGACTTGCAGAGGAAGAAGCTCGTCAGATTCTCCAGCTTTTCAATCCGTGGCCGCGATATCATCGGCGTATCCACCGCGCAGTAGACCCGTCATGTGTGTTGACATTTACGGAGAAACGGGAAAATTATTATTAGACACTGGTGCTAAACAATGTATTGCGAGTGCGAGTTTAAGATCGTTTTTAGTAAAGTGTAATCATAAATTCAATAAAGTGCATTATGACTTTAAATTTGCAAACGGTGTTACGAGCAGTGATATAGTTGAAACTGCTTTAGTGAATGTAACGGTACAGGGGGTAGTGGTGCCGACGTTGTTCGTGGTGTTGCCTGGTGCAACCGAATCGCTGTTAGGCATTAATTTTATAAGGGACGCTGGCATGGTATTTGACTTTGCTAGAAATCGTTGGTCAATACGCGATAGGTCTGGTACGTACGTACTGGAGTATGAGGATCAAGCGACCCGCCTCGTCTGTTCCGCTGTGGACTTATTGCGTGAGGATGAAGGAACGCTATTGGAACCTCATGAGCGTATAGAGCTCTCGACTCTTCTGGAAGATAATAAGGATATCTTTGAGCTAGGGGGAGCCGCTACCACATTTGCAATCCACAGGATTGATACTGGCGATCACCTTCCGATATCCGTCCCGCCATACAGAGTAACACCTGCAAAAAAGGAAATTATGAGGAAAGAAATAGATAGAATGTTAGAAGAAGGCGTAATAGAAGAAGCAGACTCTGAGTGGACCTCACCAGTGGTGTTAGTGCCTAAGAAAAACGGTACTGTACGGTTCTGTGTGGACTATAGGAGTCTTAATCGAATCACACGTGCCGACAAATACCCGTTGCCTCGCATTGACGAACTGTTGCTGTCAACAAAGAGGGACAGTGTAATGTCAAGTATTGACTTGAGATCTGGATATTGGCAAATAGAGGTAGCGCCTGAGGACCGCGACAAGACAGCGTTCGTGTCCCCATTCGGGACGTTTCGGTTTCGACGCATGCCATTCGGGCTTCGGAACTCCCCGTCGACGTTTCAAAGACTGATAGATCGCTTTCGCTCTGGCCTCAGAGATATCACGGTGATATGCTACCTTGATGACATTTTAATTATATCCGAAAATTTTGAGACCCATGTGAAGCATTTACAACAGGTATTTGACCGCCTGAAGTTATTCGGCCTTAGGGCCAATCGTGAAAAATGCGTCTTCGGAAGAAATCGCCTAACTTACTTAGGTCATGTCATTTCACCATCAGGAATTGAACCAGATCCTGAGAAAGTCCGAGCGGTGTTAGATATGAAAACGCCGTCATCACTGAAGGAACTCCGGACCTTTCTCCAGACGTGTTCCTGGTTTAGGAAATTTATTCCTGACTTCTCGGGCGTAGCCCGCCCCTTAACGGAACTCACAAAGAAGAACCGTAAGTGGATCTGGGAGACGGATCAAGCCCAGTCATTCGAACTACTTAAAGAAAAGCTTTCTTCTGCTCCTATTCTTAGACAACCTAATTTTGAAGAGCCGTTTGTGCTGCGTACAGACGCAAGCGCATACGCCTTAGGAGCTGTTTTGATGCAAGGATCAGAGGCAAAAGAAGAGAGACCCATTGAGTACGCGAGTAGGCTGCTGACGTCAGCTGAGCGCAATTACAACACCACCGAGCGTGAAGCTCTAGCTGTAGTGTGGGCGTTGGACAAATTCCGAGGCTATATCGAAGGAGCAGAAGTACGCGTCGCTACGGATCATCAGCCACTGAAGTGGTTAATGTCACTGAAGAATCCCAGCGGACGACTGGCTCGTTGGGCCATGAAGATTCAAGGTCAAAATCTCGATATTCAGTATTGCCCTGGAAAAGCAAATGTCGTAGCTGACACGCTGAGTAGACCTGCTGGACTCGCGTCAACAGATGAACAAGAATGCGCTATTTTTCCTATAGTGATAGACTTACCTCGTAGAGGACCTGAGGAGGTCCGCACAGCCCAACTTGCTGATCCTGAATGTAAGAAGATTATAGATGACTTCGAAACTGATGATGACGGATGCGTGTCGCGATGGACCGATCGAGGCTATTACATGTCACAAGGAGTGCTGTACCGGTGTGATCCTGAGGGTGAAACCGAAGAACCCTTATTAGTCTTACCTGAATCCTGGCGAGAAGATGTGCTGAAGCAGCTGCATGATGCCCCGACTGCTGGACACCTGGGTGTAGAGCGTACCTTACGCAAGTTGATGGAGCGATATTATTTCCGTGGTATGCGCTCATATGTGACCAACTACGTAAAGAAGTGTGAAGCTTGCTCTAAATTTAAGCCGTCTAATCTGAAGCCAGCAGGACTTTTACAAACTCCCGTACCGCATCAAAGATTTGAGGTACTTGCGATGGATTTATTTGGACCCCTTCCCGAGGGTGATAAAGGAGAAAGGTGGATTTTTCTTGTCGAAGACACCGCCACCAGATGGGTGGAGTTATTCGCATTAGTAGAAGCTACCGCAGAAAATTGCGCGAAAATTCTCATCGAAGAGGTTTTTATGAGATATGGGGTGGCACGGCGAGTTATTTCCGATAACGGATCGCAATTTGTATCCGCTGTGATGCAAAAGGCCATGTACGCTATGGGCGTCCGACAGAGTCTGGTACCAGCATATCATCCGGAGGCGAATCCCGCCGAAAGGAAAAACCGCGACCTGAAGCAGAGGCTGGCCCTGTTGTTGGGACCAGAGCATCGGAAATGGCCAGAGATGCTCTCTCAAACCCGCTTTGCACTTAATACTGCCTATAATTGTGGTACAGGAGAGACGGCAGCCTATTTGATGTTCGCTCGGAAACTACGGTCGCCTATCGATGTGGACCATGATATGAGGGCCATCGTGTCCCAAGAAAATTATGTACCGCAAATAACGCCCTACTTACGTAGTTTCAGTCACACACTTCAACGCGTTAAGTATCGAGTGGAGGAGCAGCAGGATATTCGCAAGGAAGTGGCAGACAGGCATCGACGTCCTGCTCCAATTATTAACGTGGGAGACTTAGTTCTGGTGGATTCCCATGTCCTCAGTAACGCTAGTAAGGGCTTTACCGCGAAATTCGCACCTCGGCGTAATGGTCCGTATGTCGTATCAGAGGTGGCGAGTCCTACGTCTTTCGTGATCAAAGATAGTCGCGGACAAGTAATCGGCAAGTACCATGCCAGCACTCTTACTCCGTACCAAGGTACAAAAGATGTTGTACAAAAGGCACGTAGAGGAAGACCAGCCAGGTCACATCCGGGTCGGAATTGTGACCTGGAGGGGGAGGATATAGCGCGTGATATTTCAGAGCGAGTTGCTCCCGCACCATACTCGCCTGCTCCGCTAGCTCCTGCACCGTACCGAGCTTACGGACTGCGTCCGCGGCGGCGCCCTACGCTTCCCCAGTGCCGAGCCGGCTGTATTTAGAGGTGGACGCGCGCGCGGCGTGATCCGTGGGGTCGCCGCGATACTGTCGATGTAGTACGAATAGCGATTCTTGTATGTTCTTTCGTTACTATTAGTTCCCGACATGTATTGTATTCACCTTTATAAAAATAAATAATATATATACCCGATAATGTTTTATAAATGAACAATCCGTGTGTTTTAATTGTTAACCAGTTTTTTTTGTAGGTAGGCGGTCCTGCAGTCAACACCGGGGGAAACCTGCGAATGGGATACTGGAGTCCCCCGGCTTGACGACTGCAGGGGCCTGGGAAGGAAGTGGAGAGGAGTATGGATGGGAAGGTGGGGGAAGGGAGGAAGGTTCGCAGGCTGGGCGGAAACAGAGGATGCTAGGAAATGTTCGCGAGCCCTTTTAGGCCTCAATGTGTTTTACAACCAAGAGGTACACACTGAACTGTGTGCCTCGGGCCGCGACTAATGTCCCCCCGCGCATGGGCGTGCATTGGGTGTGAAGACCCAGCGCACAAGAATTGCCTCGGGGGGCATTGTTAACCAGTTAGATACGTGACTCGTTAACTAATTTACGTTAACTAATAAAACTGCGGCGATAGTGAAAAAAAAAATCGGCTATAGCCTAGTTGGGAGTGGAACGGACTGCCGAGACGAATGTCCGCAGGTTCAAAACGCAAGGGCACGCACCTCTGACTTTTCTAATAAGTCAGGGCTCATACACATAAACACGACACGGCGCGGCGTCGCGTCGTAGGACGTATGAGCCGTATGAGCCCTTATGTGTGTATTCTTTGTGAATAATTAATAATCGCTGAAGTCCAACAACCCGCACTAGGTCAGCGTGGTAGACTATGGCCTTTAATCCTCTCAGTTGTAGAGGAGGCCCGTGCTCAGCAGTGAGCAGTATATAATACAGGGCTGGTATGGTATAGTAACTAATTTCCAAGATAGACCGTAGAAATCTCATGAGATTATTAATTAATCTTCTTATAATTATTTGTATCTTTATAGATGAGGTTGCCTTAATAGATAGACTCTGGTTGCTAATGACAGCGTTTATGTTTTACGACTCCAGTAAAATCCAGCATTCCATCCACAAATCAATAACAAAAAAATATTATTTCCCGTCAAGTGCTTCATTGCTCATTTGCTGCACTTCAGCTATAAATATATTCAAAATCATCGTAATAAATAATTCAATAATATAAAGGTGTAAATAGTCCAGCTTCTTCACATTTGCATTTGTTAATCACTTTCATGTCATAGAAAACATCAGTAAATAGTTTTCTGATTAGCACATTCTCTATCCCTCAATTCTGATCATTTTGATGACTTTGACCCCATAAAATCTAAACACGTTATATTAAACGTTACTGATGTCAGTCCCAAATAATACATACTTAATCCCCAGTTTTCTCACGCTTTTGAATTACGCTGTCGGCATGAATACAAATTCATTGGGTATCGTTCAATGTTCATTTATGACCTAATAAATTGTAATGATCTTTTAATTTTAATAAAATAAGACACACTCGTCTGTCAGGTAGATATTATCATAAGGAAAAGCGATATGCGATATAGAAATAAAAAAAATTTACGCGAAATTGCTGAGTGGTCGAAATAAGATATCTTGTGAATTGGCGATATTATGTTGTACTAGCAACTGGCAATGAGAACATTCGAACCCCGCGACAGAGAAACGGTTACTTGATAGTTACTTGCGTGGAGTAATGACTTAAAACTTGGGTTACCCACGACACAGATACTGAACGTGATATCAGAATAGAATCGGAATGCCCTTGCCCTTAGCAACGATTATAAAGGTGATAAGGTAGCAGATTTCCGCCTTTAAAGTATCAAGCAAATATTATCTTTATTTCTGTGCTAATTAATGATTAATTAGTAATATCTTGTCCTGTGGTTGTGTAAACTAGGCTATCATAGAAATAGACTGGTTTAAAGTTCACAAGCGAATCATTACACGCGTTGATGCTATTCTATGATAAATGCCTTACCATGCATATCATATCTATAACTTGTTACTTATATAGATTATATTATTAATCGTTTATCCAGTACGCTATCATCTATGGAATTATAGGATATAATCTACTGAGGATTTAAATAATCATGTAGAATTTCTTGGGTGTCGACTGTGGACTGCCGTATCACCTTATCTTCATGAACAGATCGAAATACTTTAACACGCCGACCGATATAATGGCTAATGCTCTTTTTGCATTTGTTTGCGCAAAATAAGTCATTGTTGTTATTATTTGTGTTTTTTTTTAATGATATCTCAGTACATTATTGTCTTTAGGTAGCTGTGGTAAGGATGGCACTAGAATCTGCTTAAAATATGTTTCAATCAACACCGTTGTCAATGTTTTACATATTGACTTTTAGGATTACAAACTCTGAATCGTGGGAAATCGCTTGGGGCTTGGTGGAATGAGTAGTAATTATAATAATGTAGATAGATGCAACAATGTAAAGAGTTATTTGTCCTCACTACTTACCTACTACGCATAGTACTTCTATTGAGTGTACATAATTAGATTATTCAACGAATAATACTATTTTTGTGTTCCAGATGTTTCAGTGTTTTAACTATGTACTGGTTATATGTATTTAAATTACAATACTGTCTTTAAACATATAGATATGCGACTGTGTTATTTGTCAAGCACATCTAAATAATAATGCTTAGCACTATGCTTCTTTACAAAATGCTATGTTATGTATGACATTGTTACAAAAATATCCTACAATATTATCTTACATAGGCACTCTTCTGCAATAATTATTTAAAAATGTATCGCAAATCACGAAGCGAAAACAATACACTCCTGCGTTCACTAGTAAACAAATAAGTAATGAATAATATTGTTTACATTTTATTCATGTTAATTGTTACTACAGTACGCAGTTACAAGATACTGATAGGCTATATACACCAAGTTACTAACAGAACTTACCTTTGTTAAATCCTAATCTGACTGTACACGTGATGTTGGTAAACTGGATATCCACAGGGTCCGTGGACGGGACCCTTGTGAGACCTTGGGCAACAACATGCTTTGGGGGTTCCTTGGCGGCTATTGATACAGAAGCTTTCTCGGGGGTGTAAGACACACTTTCCTCGATTTGCGCGCCGGCTAACATCATTTTGGAGAAGTGATTAAGATCGCGCGTACGCGTAGCGGTGCGTGCAACGAGAATTGACTCGCGCGCCTCGCCAACTACTGCCGACTGCCGAGCGGCGACTGCGCGAGCGCAACCTTTGTGCGATATTCGCGCGTCTTCATTGATAGAATTATGTCAGCGCAGACCGTTCGAAGTGGTTCGAAACGTAATTAAGCATATGCCAGAATGGCTGTTTGTACAATTTTGGTCTTTAAAACCATTGCAATAAAGTTGTAAATAAAGTGTACTCTAATAACCATGATCGCTGCGCTTCGCTCAGTACGCACTGACTCTAGCGACACTAGCACTAGTGAACAATGCCCTTTATTGTTGCAAAACGCGAACAAAGGATTTTTTGAATGTTATTAATGAAGTGATGTGTGCTGAAGAATAAGACGTTTGTTGTGTTGTTTGTGTTGGCTTAATGTATTGCATTGTAGTCTACGTGGCATTTGTTATTATTTATTTAATATAAATTATAAAGGTCTGAGTATTTTTTTTTGTATTTATCTTTTTTTTACGACTCGGTCGCGGTGTTGTAAACGAAATGACTACCGATTTATTGCACTATAATTCTTGGCTCCTTTTAAAAATTGTGATTTGTTAGTTTACTGCTAATTGTGGTAGAGTCGCTTTGCACGGATGTTGTCTGTAGTACGAGGGGACCGGCTAAACCGGAACGGTAATACCACTGTCTTACACAAAACCGGCATCAAGTTACAGCTTCGCTGTTATATTTCTAACGGCCACTGAAATTTTGAAGGATGCAAATCCCTTTACATTTTCAAAGTTCCATTGTTCATTATAAAAAGCAGTCAACAGACTCTCAGCATCCGCTGCCTGTTTATTGGCGGCAGTGATCAGTTATTGTCAAATTACCAACTAGTTTGCGTATTTTGAGCTACAAAAAATTCCTTCCAGTCGAATTTCGGCCACGGCGAGCAGTCTCAATTGAGATCGGCCAGGTACGCAGGACATATTATAGCGGACAAGACGTGTGTGCGCAACACACAGGTATACTCTTTTTTCCTGCACTCTCATATTCCGGTGAGACGACAAAAAATAAAAGCAACTTGCACGAATTTATTACTCGAATCACAATATAGAGGGATACTCTTTAAATACAGTACCCAATTAAAATCGGCAATTAAATCATCAGATTGTAAGTGATCATTAAGCTCCGCGCAGACGCTGTCAACTTGTTGCCGAGAAATTACAGTTACACAAGTACTACGAAACTGAGAGTTGCTGCAGCAACTTTAGCAGCTATTTTATTATATTCAAGTTAATCTTATAAGGATAGTGTATGTACAGTACACTGGCCAGACGAAACTTGAACTCCATGACTCAATATAATTTGATATTATAATGTTTTAGTCCGTGGACACCGAGAGTAAAGATTAGTTTATTGCTTAGTACTATAAAATTAAAACAGATGTCGCCGTTCTAAATTGATTCGAAGTTGTTTAACAAAAATAGATGGCGCGAGTAGAGCATTATTGATTGAAAATAAATTGGACCTACTTTCGCAAACGAGAACCAACTCAACCAACCCAAAAAAATTTACAATTAATAGTAGATTCATTATTTTCATATAGAGTTAATTTTCTAAATAAGTATTTAGACAATTAACTCTATATGAACATAATAAATAATAAAGTAAGTAATGAATAAATATTAATAGTAATCAAAGAGCATTATAATACTACGGAAAATAGTTATAAATAAAATAAAATAAAGTAACATCAGGTGATGTTACTTTATAAAATAACAAACATTTTATATCAACCAACTACATAGTTGTAAAACAAAAATATTTTAGTTTAAACATCTGTAAGTAGACAATATTTTGATGTGGGTTGATTCATGTTTGCGAACTTAGGTCCAATTGGGATAACACGAGCCGAATAGCATAATAGTAATTCAATTGAATTAGGAAACAATAAGTAAACCCCTCATCTTTGGCCACCTCATTTTGATGGTACTTAAATGAAAAACTAAATCAATAATTTTGCATTTGTTTATTAGGCATTTTTTATACATTCAGATGAAATAAATAATGTTGGTGTCTTAAAATCTTCTCGCAGTCAGTATTTTGAATTTGCTGTATGATTAGAATTTACATTTGTTTACCATTCTCCTTTGTTATTTCGTTCGTTACTTGATTTGAATTCGGGTTCTTTTTTGCTATAAAAAAAACAAGAAAATAAAATATGAAAAAAAATACAAATACATATCTACCTACTCGCAAAAAAATATTTTTTAAGACATTATTAAAATCGTCTCAATACTTTTGATTTTATTTGAGGACAGACACTGAGGGAGATTGGTATTGGAAATAAATGACTATATAGTGTCACATTAATATCTAATGCAGTTTTAAGTACTTACCTAAGCTTTTTTTTTTAATTAAGTTGTAAATACCATTAAGAGGTAAACACAATCGTCTATAGTTTATACCTGTAATTTAAACAAACGTAGGTATATACTGTGTATTACCTAATGGTATTTCGAAATAAATAAATGAAGAAATGATTTAAAACGTTACTTATACTTACACTTCCCTAACAACATTTTGAATATCGTCGAAAATGGCGCATCTACAATCAGTTTGACCAAGAAAGACACCACGAACGTAAATGCAAAATCACCCAGGAAAGTGAACATCTGAAAAAATACACGTTTTATTTCAAAGTTACCACCAGTAACGGGCGTTGGTTAATGGTTAGTTAGCGGTGTTATTAAGCTGGACGCGCTCGCAGAGCTGCGAGTACTCCAGGCGTGAGGCGTGAGGTGTGAGGCGTGAGGCGTCAGGCGCTACGAGCAGGTCCAGCTTAATAAGACCCGGACAAAAAGATAACTACGGTTGAAAAGACGAGGCCTTAGTCACCTATATTTGTTTCACGGCACAATTAAAATAGCTCGATATCTGACTGATATTTATAATATAATAATATATAATTCCTGTATAACGCCAGATGGACTAAGAAGTGGTGGAGTCAGTTCTAGACACAATCCAGTGACCATTTTACCCACTGATGATTTATTAAGTAACAACATACAACCATAAATCTACGTACATATAGGTACCAGAACTGTGGCAAAGGAAAATGGTGGAAAACAATATATAGAAAATATATATATACTATGAGACTGCTTCGGTGGCGTAGTTGTATTACGGTACGACTGCAATGCTGAGGTCGCGGGTTCGATCCCCGGAACGGGCAAAATGATATTGGGTTTTTCTACTCAGTATCAGCCCGAAGTCTGGAATTTGTGCCCGATATGGCGATAGGCTCGCCCCCTATCACATAATGGGACGGAATACGCACGGCGAAAAGTGGGTGCATTAGTTGCGCCTCTACCTACCCCTTCGGGGATAAAAGGCGTGAGTAAGAGTGAGTGAGTGAGAGCACTGAAGATCTTTGGGGTTTGTCTGTTAAAGCATTGCAGTCAGTAATAGTAAGCATTACCCCAATCCTTTCAGATATTTTTAACTGCTGTATAAGAGACGGCGTATACCCTGATCTTATGAAGATTAGTAAAGTAATACCAGTTTTTAAAGCAGGTTGCTCTACACACCCTCTAATTATCTAAGGCCTATTTCTATTTTACCAGCCTTAAGTAAAGTATTCGAAAAATTAATGCTTAATCAAATGCTGGTGTTTTTTTAATAAAAATGAGATCTTACATGATAGGCAATTCGGTTTTACAAAGGGTAGGTCCACGCAAGATGCTGGATGTGCATTAGTAAAAGCTGTGTTGGATGCCTGGGATACTTTAGGGGTATTTTGTGATCTTTCCAAGGCGTTCGATTGCGTCGATCACAGTACCCTCATCCTAAAGCTACACCATTATGGTATTAGGGGAGTAGGGTTTAAACTAATATCTTCATATTTATCAGGCCACAAACAAAAAGTATTTATTGATAATGTCTCCTCTGTAGGGTCCGCAGTTAGGATTGGGGTTCCTCAAGGATCAATCTTGGGTCCATTCTTATTTTTAGTATATATTAATGACCTGCTTAATGAAAATTTTGTGGAGCCCAATAAAGTACTTAGTTTCATTTCTAACTGGTTTTCAGCTAACAATTTAATATTAAATGCGGCAAAAACTAAATGTGTCCGATTCTCGCTACTGAGTAATAAAAACGAACCAAATATTGATTTAGATGGAAATAAACTAGAATTAGTTCCCTCAACGGTTTTCCTCGGGGTTTCAGTAGATAATAAATTGCAATGGGGACCCCATATTCAGAGAATTTCGAGTAAATTGAGTTTTGCCATCTTCGCTATTAGAAAGATCAGACATTTAACTGACGTGGCTCGTCTCGTGATTCAAAGCCAAAAAAAAAAATTTGCAACCTATAGGTACTGCAATTAAAAATATGTAACGGTTACCTTATGACATAGGTACATAACCGAGTAAATAATTAATTACAACCACCAAATGTTCTCAATTATTCCAAAAATAAATAATATCTAGATAAGCCACACTGATAAGCTACATATATATATTTCTATATATATATATATATTTTCATATATATATTTGCTATATTTATTTCTTACATTTGTTTTATTATTACCCTTACTTTATATGTTTATCATTATTATTATTATTATTTATTGCACCTGCCTCCGTCCCTCTCTACACCACCCTAAGGTTGACTGGGAGAGAATGCCCATGGCATTAAGTCCGCCTGTATACCATGTGTACAAAGTGTAATAAAATAAAATAAAAAAATAAATAAGCTATAATTTACAAAGAAAATTATCTTGCAGGATGTAGATTATCCTTAGGCATAGTTTACGGGGACGCGGGGCGTGTTTTCTTTAATATTATTCTTGAATAAATTACGTCTTTCATACCTTACCAACCTGACACCAGTAATTCTTGCCTTACATAGGTATAAGAATATTTATTTATCACGATTTGCCATAGGTCTATGGTCCGGGGGCATCTAGAGAATTCCGCCATGGCATAGCCTGCCTGTCGTAAGAGGCGACTAAATGGGGCTGAGAGAGTCGCGGGTCGCTCGACTACCCGAGTTTAACCGACTCCGAGGTGGACGACATTGCGGGTGGTCGGTCTCCTGCAGTCGTAGACGCCAATGGCGTGTTTTAGAGTTCAGGGGCTTCTTGGCCCCCTCATTTAGAAATGCGTCATCGCGCTGGGGCGGTTCAGTGCAGCTATCTTCGTGCAACAAGATATGCCGGGACTGACCCGTATGCGCCGAAGAAGGCCACCGCGGGTTTTATTTGGTTTGCTGGTGTAGGGTGTACATAATGTTAGGGACTCGGTCTAATACTCACTCGGATGAAGCTATACTCCCGAGTGTCGGCATGGGGCCATAAAATCGGTGAAACCAACATATAACCATTCCACTCACCCCCAGTGGTGGTAGCGATAACGCGTTTTTCCCCGCGATAACAAAAGAAAAGAAAAAAGGATTTGCCATAGGCAATTGCCTAATCAATCGAACAATGGCTAATTTAATACAGCCCTTGAGTGCCTAGTAAGCAAAATAGGTGGCAGTGCTACTATTCATGAGCAGTCGTGACCAGTTTTTTTAAAATCCTTATTTAAGGAGCTCTGTCTTATGTTTACGACTATGTTGCTGCATAAACGCTTTGATTAGTGGTGACGTTACCATCAGACGAGTGGATTGCTCGATTCAATTAAGAAGAAGAATAGGAATTGGAAAAGGTGAAAGGATGCGAAACATCCGCTAAGCTGTTATTCACACTAACTTATAATGAGACTTTTTTTTTTATTGCATTGAATGACGAGACGAGCATGCCGTTCGCCTGATGGTAAGCGATACGACCACCCATAAACAGTAGCAACACCATCCAGCACCTTGACTTACAAAGTACTGTGCGGCATTCCACTGCGCTCGTCATCCTGAGACATAAGATGTTAAGTCTCATTATGTCCAGTAGTTATACTTTAGAGACTACTTTTGGTATTCTCAAGTGTAGGGGTGTTCAATGAATGTCTGTGATTATATTAAATTAAACCAGTAATTATACTATAACATTTATTACTTAACGACTCTACATTGTGCCGGGCGTAACTACACTCACTTAACAGCGCTAAACAAACCTGCATATAAAAATGCAACTATGCAATTATCAATACGTGTGTCGCTACACTACTGCCACTACCAAACCTACATCATAAGTCGAGTTATCACATTCAAGTTGTACACAAATCAGTTTACAGCTACCTTTTATTATCTACTTATAATATAATACTTATGTAACAAACACGGTCATATTTTATATCAAATTCTGGTGATTTACCTGATAAATAAATATTTCCATTCAAATCCTGAAAGTATAGCTATAATTTGCATTGCGCATCATTTTGTATTGAATAGATCTAGTCTATAGATTGAATTATTTTACAAACTTGTCTTTTTAGACTAGAGACTAAGTATCGTGTAATTACATAGTTCTGTAGACCTACACCAAGTTTTAAATTTCCAAATCTTCGTATAAATAGATACATTGCCAACAATCAACACGCGATATAAAATATCACCTAGTCCTCCAATTAGTCCCTACTTTTATTGCTTTTCATTGTCTTAAGCCTCTTTTGTTTTTGGATTATCATTGTCATTAGTTACTTCGGTATTCGGTTTAATTAGTTCACTATCTATCGTACTAGAGTCACTATTTACATTCGAATCAACTTCATCTATAGTATCAATTACGGTCATCAGGTTTCGTGCATCTTTACTGTCACCACTTGCATCAACATGATTATGATTCGCGTCGTTTCTTCCTTCATTTTTATTACTGCGATCCAGTCCGTTTAAGTCAGTATTGTATTTAGTTGGCTCAATAGGTTCAGGTATCCTGTTTTCATTTAACAGGTCAGCTCTAGTAGTTGCATCACTCTTAGCTTCTGCTTTTTCTTTGTCATCGATTAGTCTGCTCAAAGGTCGTTTCGGTTTCGGTTTGGGGGCTGTAAAAAAGACACATTAGATTTTATTGATTACGTTTGCTAATGTAGGTATCACCACCATCAATTATATGATGTCCACTGCTCAACATAAAGATTTCCAGACTGACCTGTTAATATCGGCCTGTATCCAGCGTGTTCCTGTTAAATGTAAGTATAGTATTATATAATTTGTGTGCGTCATTACAGGTAAGAATTTTCATTAAACTGCTATTTTTGAACCAATTGTATATATATATACTAATATTATAAAGCCGAAGAGTTTGTTTGTTTGTTTAGTTGGTTGAACGCGCTAATCTCAGGAACTATAGAACCAATTTTGAAAATTCTTTCACTAATAGGAAGCTGCATTACACCTGAGTGCTATAGGCTACTTTTTATCCAGGGAAAATATTTTTATCCCGGAAAAACTTTTCACGCGTACAATACCTACTAGTAAGTAATAAGTATAGTATAGTAATAGACAAATTAAATAAACAAAAACACACATCACGCATTTATCCTCGAAAATTAGTGAAACTGAAGGTTAAAGGTGTACTCATCAAACCGTGTAAAAATTATAACGATTAAACCTATTATAATATTTCAATATATTTTAATGTGTTGGAACTACCTTTTATTACCAAGTAATTATTCAACTGCAAGCTGACAAAATTAACTTGAAATTATATTTTTACGCGAGTTTATTGGTTTGAGGGCGTGGCTAAGCTCAGAGTTGAGACTAACTTGACCCACTATGTTTTTGGATTATATCAAAACGCCAAATCAAAATGACTAATTATTTACACCGAATGGTCAGATATCAATGAAGTACAAATATTAGCACTTCTATTGTCTACCATAACGATAATATTATTCCTAACAGCATTATCATACTGTGCTTATCACTACGATATTCACTAGTTCAATCATTCAAAATCACGTACTAAATGCCTTGGATTCAATAAGTTCTGGACGTGTAGCAACGTCGTCCACCAGTATGTCCTGCAATTATTCGTCAGTCGTGACACAAAAGTCCACGTATACCTTGCCTTCCTAAGCTACCTATACCTTGCCTTCCTAAGCTCTCCCATATTGCGTTGTGACTAATGCAATCGAATGCCTTTAATAAGTACTTAAAATATAAGGTGGTATTATCGATTATAACTATAGTTGAGTCTACAAGATCACGTGCAACAGATAAGCCATACTATTGTTTACACAGCTATAGGTAGGTGCATATTGTGATGTACTTTAAACAACGTACCTAAGTACCTCGCAGATTAGATAATATTATGATTTATGCAGTTATTAGCCATCTTTTTAAATAAAACTAAATCAACGTATAATGTGTGCTTTTAATTACAGCTGACTGTTCCTATTTTTAACAGACATCAAAAAAGGAGGTTCTGTATTCGTATGTATGTATGGATGCTTATGGATGTAAGTTTGTATGGCCGCGATTTTCTCAAAAACTACTGATCCGATTTGGATGGAGTTTTCATTATTCAAATGTATATTTTTCAAGGAAGGTTTTACAAACAAATAATATACGAAAAAATGTTCAATTTAAATTAGGCACCGACTACAAATATACATACTTATATAAAGTTAATGTTGGAATGAGGCGTAGCCAACCTCCTTGATTCCGGCTGTCACTGTGTCGCTTTTTGTCTCCAGTCATTGTATATTTTACTAGCATTTGCCCGCGGCTCCGCCCGCGTGAATGAGTTTTCCCGGTATAAAAGTCCCGCTTTATATTTTCCCGGTATAAAAAGTATACATAATCTACCCGTGTGCCAAATTTCATCGAAATCGAAAAGTTATTAAATTACTAAAATGGCTATTAAAAAATAGGGGTTGATCGTAGAGGGTTGAAAATTTAGAGTTGTATGTATTTTTTAATGCTGTAAAAAAATTATCTAAAAAATAAAAAATAAAATTTAGGGGTGAACAACCCTTATCACTTAGGGGTATGAAAAATAGATGTTGGCCGATTCTCACACCCGTATTCTAAGACGTTTCCTCGAAAATTCCTCGACTCCACTCAACCTCACTGGAGGAAATCTGTATTCTTAGTTGAAAAAAATCTCCTCCACTCAAGGTCCCTCAAGATTTTTCCTTTCTCGAGGTGAGGAATCAACTGTCAAACTCAAGGTACCTCGCGACGTACCTTAAGGAAGACTCAAGGAAAGATTTACGCTTGGTAAACAGTGTTACAATCGATATTTATTCTTGTGTTATTTATTATTCGTATTAAATAGATTTCCAACAGTTCCTGCAATACTTGTACGATACTCCATACGAATATTCCGAACGGCGTTATTTAAGAGATGCAAAAAACCCGATAGAGTTTTCGGACGACACAAAATTCCAAAGACGCTATCGTTTTAGGCTTAGGTTTTTAAGCAAAGACATTAAATAGTATAGTTATTAGGAAAGTCACTATCTTAAACATTTTATTACCAATTGTTTTAAAATTTACCATGGACGTATAAAAATCTTTTTTATACGTCCATGAAATTTACATTTAATTTAAATTTGTCTTCCCGAAATTATTACGAAAATGAAAACAAAAGGCACAATAATTTAAGTAATAACTATTTAGTAAGTAAAATATTTTTCATATTAGGTACGCTCTGACTTCAAACAAAACAGAAATAATGACATAAGTTTGATTGAAGGTCACTTTTCGATTGATCACAGATTAAAAGTCGAAGAGTTTTTGCAAAAACTCTAATTTATCTGTACATCGATGACGTATTTAATGACGTAATTCCTTGACTCGACCTCACTCGAGGATCCTCAAGAATACCTCAAATTTTAACTAAGAATACCATTTTCGAGGATTCCTTGAATTAATCCTCAAGGTAACCTCGAGTGAGATAAGGTTGAGGAAGTTTCGAGGAACCGTCTAAGAATACGGGTGTCAGACCTACTCAATATGCTCACAAAATTTCATGAGAATCGGTCAAGCCGTTTCGGAGGATTACGGGAACGAACATTGTGACACGAGATTTTTATATATTAGATATTTTATACGTAATAAATTGTTCTTAACGTTTTATCAAAGTTTAGAGTCTTATTTTCATCAGTAAATTATTTTTTGGTTTGTAGTGGTTTTGAAGTCGGTTTTATTTTTTATAAAAACTACCGCATGGAACTGTACTACGATAGTCTCTCTGAGAGAATAAGATGTTAAACATATGCACACACAACGCCTTCATCCCCAAAGGGCTAGGCAGAGGTGCGCCCCACTTTTTGCCAAGTATATTCCGTTCCAAGTGATAGGGGGCGTGACTATCGCCATAACCCATATCGGGCCCAAATTCCGGGCTCATAGCCGATATTGAGCAGCAAAACGCAATATAATTTTGTCCGACCCGGGATTCGAACGCGGGACCTCAGAGCGGGTCGTACCGCGCACGCAAATCGAAATAAAACTGCGCCAACACTCAATGACGCTCAAGAATTGCACTGGTTACAATGTTCTTTAAACCCAAGTATAGCCTATACTATAGGCCCTATAGGAATACTTGTACAGTAAGCCAAATAAGTAACGGAACAAATTCAAAACGTCAAATCATTTTGTGGTGTTACCAAATTTCTTTTCCCTTCACAAAAATAAAATAAAGGGGATTTACTCTAAACAAAGAAAAAAAATGTTTTAATTAAACTAAATTCGTGAAAGCGATTGAAATTTTTAATTTATTCAGCTACTTATGTGGCTGACTGTATAATATTGTTCAATAGCAAATATTACCTAGAGAAGGCAGTACAGCTACATCTAGCATACCATACCATGCCGGCCCTGTCCACTGAGCACGGGCTTCCTCTACTAGAGGGTTTGTAGGTCTTAGTCCACCACGCTGGCCTAGTGCAGGTTGGCAGACTTCACATACCTTCGAAATTATTTTTAGGGAATTCTCAGGTATGGAGATTTTCTCAACGAACGATAATTGAGCTCATCAAGGTCAATTGACTAATAAAGAAAAGTCATATTCAGAGATTTTTATAGCACAACCTCACGCCTCTATAGTCTATTTCCAAAGAGGACATCACTTACCGAGCTTTTGCAGCTATTGTTCATCGAGCTTTTAGCCAACCCTGTGCTACTGTGCTCGAATGGCTTTTTTCAGCTTATAGATAGGTAGCATTCACTATATTTTTCCCTTAGAAAACCTGCGTCAGTCCAAATCAGATAAATCTTATACCACAAGTAACTTAATACATTGTGATCCCTGTCATAAAGTATTCCTCTCAGAACTTAGTATAATTACGGAGAACACAGTATTGTTATTTCGTAAGGTCAACAATGATCATTGGCGCAACTTATTTGCGTAATTTTTTCAACCAGTAAAGAAATGGACATAAATTTCATTTCTAAAATGAATAGCAATTGATTGAAAATGACATAATCAAATGAGATACTGATCAAACCATATCTGAGAAAAAATATTGCGTAAACCTTTAAGTGGAATTCGATAAATAAAACGATATCATTATGATAATATAAAATATCGGAAACTATATTGTAACGATTAGCTTAAAATCGAAAGCAAAACGAAATATTACTAGCAACGAATCTCTATAAATTTGTCGCAAAACATTAAATGCATGAAAATTCTGCAACTAGTAGAAAATCTAAACATAATGATAAAATAAATGTATAAATAATATCACTTGACTTTATGACCTGCCATGATTAAATTACAATAACCGAAATATAACAATGACAATTTATTGCCAATTAGTAACAAAATATGTTATGCCTACGCATGACATCTATTGCTTATCTATATTTACTCAGTCCTTGCAAACATCGAGCGCTTCCTGTTTTTCTTCAACCAACTCCTTGCCAGTGGCGTCTAGCATTTGACGCGCAAAATCCGAAATGGTCAGGCCCTGAACGATCTTCCACTGGCCGTTGCTAACGGTGACGGGAAATGAGTACACGACATCAGGAGGGGCGCCGTAAGAACCGTCCGAGACCACACCCATGCTCACCCATCGATCACCAGTGCCCAAGAACCAATCCCTCATGTGGTCCGACGCTGCTTTAGCCGCAGAAAGAGCAGAAGACATTTTCCTTGCTGCAATTACTGCGGCACCACGTTTCTGTACAGTCGTGACGAAGGTACTCTTCAGGTATTCGTCGTCATTGATAACTTGTGCCACTGATTTTTCAGCTCCTCCAATAGTGGCAACAGCGTTAGAAGCGTCAGGGAACTGGGTTGAAGAGTGGTTACCCCAGATGATTACTCTTTTGACGTCCTTAACAGGAACTCCAACTTTCACAGCCAGTTGGGACTGCGCGCGGTTCTGGTCAAGGCGGGTCATAGCTGTAAAGTTTTCTTTGGGGATGGATGGGGCATATTTCGAGCAAATTAAAGCGTTAGTGTTAGCTGGGTTACCAACAACAAGAACTTTGACATCTTTACGAGCGACTTTGTCGAGAGCCTGACCTTGCTCTTTGAAAATACGGACATTCGCAGCAAGGAGATCTTTCCTCTCCATACCCTCTCTCCTGGGCATGGCGCCGACCAGGAAGGCGGCAACTACATCTTTGAAAGCCTCTTCAGGGTTAGCTGTGGGCAATACTCCAGCGAGAAGTGGGAGCGCACAATCTGCCAGTTCCATTACCACACCCTCAAGAACGCCCATCATGGGGGCGATATCAAGAAGGTGCAGGTACACCGGCTGTTCTGGGCCAAAGACAGCACCAGATGCAATTTGGTAGAGGAGTGAGTAGGCGATCTGGCCTGCAGCGCCCGTCACAACAACTTTGATTGGTCCAGCCTGAGAATCAATAATATTAGTATTAGTGATCATTATTGCAAAAATCTTTGTTTTTAATTAATTTGATGGATTGTCATAGTATAATTTCAATTTCAAAGGTTCCTATTAACATGCTAATATTCTATGCAATTTAAAATTGTAATTAGTGTACAAATTTCAATGAAATTCAAATTACTATATCAAACAGTTTAGCTCAAGCATTTTACTTAACTGCTACCAAACAAATTAATATCACTAAACCAAATTTAGTTTTTAACAATAACTCAATAGTCCCAGAAACATAGTGTTTTGAATCAATTATCTATAATATTATGTTAATATCAAGGACAGTCATTATTGGGCTGTTTATTCTTTGGTGCTTAAAATCTGTAATTAAAATATTCTATAATATTCTTGGTTAATTATTATAGTTAATTGTGATATTATAGAGAAATGCAAAGACGGTGTTTATTATAAATTATATAAGGATAGATTTTTGAGATGGGGCAGTAAAGGCAATTATGCTTGCATCCATATATAAAAAATAATTAAGTGCAAGAAAATGGGCAATAATTTATAAAAATCTTTTTTAATGGCAATCTGTTCTGTTACTTATAAAGATAAAAATATTCTATGGGACTATAAAGGGTTTGAGAATTTTAAAGGTCAGAAATTGCTATGAATGAACTCAATAAAATAATATTATGATCATAATTTTGTTGTATTATTACTTGATATAAAAGTTTTTATATGTATTTTGTAATCAATCCAAACAATTATATTGCATACTGCAAATAGAGATATTCAATTCTGAAAATAGATATTTAGCAAGTCCATCATTTGTAATATTTCATTGAATACCAATACAAAATTCTTATTGTCTTTAAATAACATTCACAAACATAAAAAAACTGCATTCACAGCCAAGTATTGTTGCCAAACATACAAAAGTAGCTCATTCTTTGAGAATAAAATATTACATTTCATAACACTTGCAGAACTTTTTTGATATCAAATGCGGCGAATTATATAATTTGGAAAAATGTTACCATAGAAATATCTGAATCTGCAGCAGTTGATGTACAGCACCAAAAAGAGGACATTTTACTAACTACTCATTATTGTACTATAAATTGTGGACAAAAATGATAAACCTTATCTTAGCTCTTTTGTAATAGATAAAACCAATTGCTATATGCCTACTTGGCAGCCATAATAACCTCTTTGGTATTTAAACCAAAAAGTGCCTTATACCTGTCCAAAAAACATTGGACCACGCAAGAATAAAAAATATACAGTTATACTTCATAGTTTCTTTTACATTATAACATATTATGATAAAACTTATTTCTGTTTACGAGAATAACAAAGGTCAATTCAATGTCACTGGAGAAAATTAATGTTAACTCACCATTTCAGGATATCCAGTAAGGACTTTATGGACTTTAAACTGAAATTTATTAAAAGATTAAGTTATTTAGATACAATAAGTTTTATAACAAAAGATTAACTTCTGGAAGCTTGAATCACGTTTTAATCTCCCTATCAAATCACGACCCGGCTTCTAATGTTCTAGTTCTGCGAATTGCGATTATTACCAAAGATCAAAGAATTTCTTGACACTTGACAGATCTGTCATCACTCATCAGTAGACTAAGCCGATTTTTTTTTTTTTTATTCTTATCCATGAATACAAGTCCTTCAGTCACATACTTGTTTCTTTTTTTATCCTCAGTAGTCTTAGGCGCCCATTAGACAATACGTTTTGCTGTCAGTTTTACCACAGTCACGTCTGTGAGTGACGAATAACTGGATTTTTTGATTTGCGCATCACGCAACTATCAATCATGACTTTTGCGCGATCGTCTAATGGCATTTCGTTCAGCAAATGTCAGTCAGCGCGCGGACAGCGATGGAGTCGGACATATTATATTGCGTTGACGACGCGCCCGCGCAAGTACGCAGCCAATCACACTCTCTCCGAACTAATATTATGCTAAAGTCGGAGAAAGAGGTTTTTATTTTAAGTTTTAGAACGCTTACCTATATATTTTAAAATTTGCCTTGAAAATATTAGTGTTCTGTTACTAAACAAAATATGTTCACATTACAAAAAAACATTCCTTTATTTCAAGGTAACACGTTTTGTGTGATGTAGCGGCACTGCATATCAGTGTTGCCAGATGTATGACAGATGAAGTCGCCGAAAAATCATTATGAAGTCGCCGCACCGTATATGGAGAGGCGAAGGAGCAAAAAAAAAAAAACTCCCAGACCCCGACGCGAAGAGCCAAAAAAAAAGGTCCCCAATTCCAATTTCTGTCATGTTTTGTACTCTCAAAGCTACAAATATCCTTAAATCAGACCAAAACAAGGTTTATAACACAAATTTTCCAAAGTAGCCCAAATTGGCGACTGAGTGCCATTCGCGTAGCCTAAACGGCGACCAGTCGCCATTCACAATTTTTGGTCGCCCCGACACCCTCCGAGGTAGCCTAAATGGCGAAAAGTCGCCTAATCTGGCAACACTGCTGCATATATACCTTGCTGCCAACCATTGATTAATTATATACCTAGATAGAGTGACGCGCTAGAATGAAACTAAAACAAACGCGTGACAGCTGTGTCATACGCTATCGCTGCATCATTCTGCGTATGCTTGTGTGCGCGCATAATGATACCAGTTATTACATGGTTTCTATTAAAACGGGGAGAAAATTATAGCCATGAAAAACAACAAAAATTAATTCACTCGAACTCATTTAGTGGGCAACAATTGGCCTCTATTTTTTTCGACGCTTTTGGAACGTTTAGTGTCATCTAGGTATATAATGAATCAAAGCTGCCAACATAACGCCATCGGAACTTAAAGGTGAAACGCACTATAGTCTCTACAGCTATAGGTAAATTAAGTTTAATTGTAAACGGACTATTATCAATTAGGGTCTGAAGTTGTACCTTCAAGAAGTAAGTACGTATGTAATCGATATATTATATACAAATTCGATCAGGCAAACTGACCCAATTTGACCTTTTTATTTTAGCTACGTACTTAGATAATGTATTATAGATATAATTTTCTTGATATGATTACATTAAATGCCTGATTTGAGAAATCTTTATGAGATATTGGTCAAAAACTTTATACAAAAATATTGCTGAATGCTGGCAAATGAGAAAAATCCGTCGTGGGAAATTTAAAAAAAAGCAAGTGACATTACTGACATAACAAATAACCTCAAAAACCCTTCTTCAAGGAACCGCAGCCAATGTCTATTGCCTAATGACCGTAATAAAGTTCTGTACAATTTATCTAAAGATACAGCTGTGAACGTTAATGTGTTAAAAAAAATCGCAACGATGTCATCGCTTTTGAGATCTACAAAATTTGTGCGGTACTTTACTGGTGCGGCAAGGACACTAATTCTAAACTCGGCTAAGACCGCAGAAGCCAATGCATTTGCTAATCCAAAGGCCCTGTGTGCAGCTAATAAGTAAGTATACATAATACTTATACCATATTATAGAGGTTGTTCGTAGATTTGTAATTTACATTTATGTCTGATATTATATCACACATTATGGTTAATTTAGGATTGCCTATATCATGTATTGGGTCAGAGAAAAAATCTGAGCTTTGCTTGTGTATAAAATGTATAGCGAAATTTAATACGTATAGAGGTTTTACTTTAAAAATCGTCATTGCCATGGAAAACAAATGTTCTTATTTAACTAGTATATAAAATTTGTAGCCTCCGTTTTAAAAGTCCCCACCAGAATTAACTTTGGGATAATAGGTATGGTCATAATACTCAAATATACACTTTGTTGGTGTCAAGAGTTTTGCCACAACCCCAACACAAAACTGGTGTCAGCACAATAGATTGATTAACAAATGTTGGCACATTCACTGTGCTCACACCTATACAATTTTAGACAGTTAGTTAACAAAATTTACGTATTATAATTGAAAGGACATATGCATAGATGTCAACAAAACTTCATTTTTTTGACATGCTATGTTTACCTGACTATTGATGCATGGGTAATGCATCATCTTGGCGACTGGCATAAATGTTCATTACCACAAAATATAAACATGCACAGCTTGTGAAAGTGTTGTACTTGCCAGCTTTCAGTAATCAATCTATACTTGTGAGATGGGTGTATTTATTAATTCTCAATTTTTCTAGTGTGTTCCTGAGAGATTATGCCACATCAAAGAAAACAGAGAGTCTGGAACCACTACTCCAAAAACTAGATTCTGAAGTGAGGCGGTTTGGGCGCATCACTAAAAAAGACATTGATGAAGTGTTTGATGAATTGCAGTCCAAAAATGACATCACTAGTTCCCAGTCTCTACTTGTTATTAGATGTTGCGGTAAGGTTTTTCTATACAATAGCTATTTACAACTAAATAATGTAAGTATGGTTATATCATTTTAAAAGTATGTAATCATTTTTTTAATGATACATACCTCAGGTGATCAATATTAATCAATATGGCATACCATACACCATGGAAGTGAATACACTTCTAAGCTCCCTGCCTAACACCAAAGGGGTCAAATATGGCTCAAAATCAGAGCTGGCTGAATTTTATACATTTAGTATAATCAACAATATTATTATTTTGTTTTATGCTAATAATATGCTTATTTATTAAATTCCAGGTGAGTTAGTTCCTGAAGAATTACCAGAGCAAAGAACTCTGCTTGTTCAGAAAATATGGGGTGTTTTGACAGAAAGAGGTATACCTATGGACATATCACACTACAATGCATTGCTCAGGGTTTATGTGGAAAACGAACACCCATTTTCCCCTGCCCAGTTCTTGGAGGATTTGGAAACGAAAGGCTTGCAACCCAATAGGTAGTCTTCTAACGCAACATTAGTATTACTTTGAAAATAAAAAAACCCTGTGGGCTTAGACTGTGACACAAAGATGCAACTCGTAAAACGATGTCGTTTAATTTTGATGTTTGTGATTGATCGAGAGACCAATAGTCAGTCACTTGTTAGTCTCTCAACCAATCCCAATAAGACGAAACGGAGACGTGACGTGTTTTTTTTATCACATTCTTTATCAATGTAAGAATTATAATTGACTCAAATTTATCAAGACACTTCATTCAGGCATCACCATTTTTTTTTCAGAGTCACATACCAGAGACTCATGTGGCGGTACTGCCAAGAAGGTGATGTTGAGGGCGCAACAAAAGTTCTGGAAAAAATGCGTGAGCTTCACATGCCAGTCTCAGAGCCAGTATTGAATGCTTTAGTGATGGGCCACGCTTTCCATGGAGACACAGATGGTGCTAAAGCCGTCTTAGAAACAATGGCTGGTGCTGGTCTCCAACCATCTAATAGAACCTATACTTTACTTGCTTGTGGATATGCAAAACAAGGGAATATTGATGGTGTGCAAAATGTGATCAAAATGGCCCAAGACAAAGATGCTTTCATGACTGATAAGGTGAGAACTTCAAACTACGTTGATCATGTGCTGATAAGATAGCCAGTTTACATAGATATATTTTTATGGTTTTTCATATGTCAGAGAGTGTTGAATTCAATTATTGCTGTTTAAGGTCCACTCACCCTATTATAAATTGATACTAGATTACATATAAAATAAATTTCATATTTTACAGGATATTCTAGAGATCATTGAACACTTGACACTTGGCGGTCATGGAGACAAAGCAGATCAGCTATTCCAGCATCTGCAAAAAGGTATTGGTTATAACCAAGATGTCTGCAACCTCATTCTTAGGTTGCTTAATAAGGGACATGACGATGTAGCCAAGAAAATAATGGGCACTATGCCAAAAGCATCAAGTACAGGTGATACTCCTTTCAAGGGAGCTTTCTTTGTCAAACAACTCTTACGGTTAAACAGATCTTCAGATAGTATAGTTAGGACATGCAAGGAATTAATGTCTGAAAATTTAGTACCCAACGCCCTATACATTGCTACTGAAGGTGCACTCCAGCAAGGCAATATTGAGTTGGCTGAAAAGTTATTTGATGAATTACATAAAAATGGTGTTGAAATCAGACAGCATTACTACTGGCCTCTGCTTGCTAATCGAGGAAGAGAAAAAGATGAGGAAGGACTCCTGCAAATCATTAGGAATATGACATCTAAAGGGCTCGCGCCGTCTGGTGAAGCTCTTAGGGATTATGTCATACCCTATATAATAGGCAAGGATAAGCCCCATCAAGTTATACTTAAGCTTCAGCTAGCGAATGTACCTGTAATGCTCGCTGCCAGGAACTTGATCATTGAACTATTGGAATCCGGTAAAACAAGACAGGCGGCAGAAATCGCGTTACAATACAGACCGAGAGGCCAATACGCATTAATTGCTAGGTCTCTTATTGGCGCGTTGAACAAAACTAAAGATATTAACTCTTTTGTAACTATATTGCACGTAATTAGTAGCAAACCAACAAACATACAAACGGAACAAGATTCTGCTAACGATGACTTGCAAGAAGACGACAATGATACCAGTGAAGTTGGTCGTATCATTAGATCTGGTATTAAATATATTTCCACTCCAGAAATGCGTGAACAACTTCTGGAAGCATTGTATGCTAAGGGTATCCGGATTTCATCGGACACTGCTGAGGCTATTGAACAATATCTTGGTGAAAAGATGACTACAAATCAATCGCACCTGCTGACCAAACTTACTTCATCCGACCTAGAGCCTGTTCCATTAGAAAGCAGTCGTCAGAGTGGACCACTTCCACGTTCACCTGCTCAATTGGAGCAACTGCTTGCTAAGGTTAATGACATGGATGGCAATAATAAAAATCGCATACGTAGGCAGCTTCTTACGGCGTACATAAAAAACAATGACGTGAACAAAGTAAATATGTTCTTAGAACAACTGAAATCGACAGACTTTGTACCTTCAAATGGAGTGCTTTCTCAATTATTTGAATTCTATTGTGAAAACGGTGACGTCGAGAAGGCTCTTAAATGTAAAGATCAAATTTTAGCTAGCACTCCAGATTTCGTATTTAGCAGATTTAAAAGTATCATACTGGCATATGCTTTGGTCACAGCCGATAGGTATGGCGAAGCAATTCAATTATTAAAGGATAATAGGCCCAATGAGGTCGAAAGCAGAGGCTTCATGTTGAATTCTAAATGTTGGCAATTGTTGAACACATTGGCTGAGAAAAAGGATGATGTTAAGGTATGTAACTATTTTTGACATTGGCAAAATTGTCCTAAATGACAGAGCCAGATAGGAAAAATAAATAGCATCAAAGAATGTGAATTAGTTTTGCTTTACTTTTCTAAATTATTTTTCTATTAAAATAATTATATCTAATAATGTTTTCACAGGTGAAGGAGATGACCAATATTCTGATTGAAAACAATTATGTAGAGCCATCAAACGTAATCTTAGGACCATCAATTAAAGTGCACATGCTGAAAGATGACTTGGAGAGTGCGCTAAAGGAATTTGAGCTTTGCTGCAAACAATACAGGTGCACCCCTTGGAAGGGAGAATTGATGAAAGTTCTCATCATGCGTGAAGATGCTAATAAGTTGCAATGGTTGGCAGATGTTAGCACTCAGGTGAGATATTTAATTTTGAGGGATTATAATTTAGATTAGACTACTTCCGGTTCGACTACGGTCAAGTTAGGTGTCGTTAAAAATTCGTTTGCATAAAAGAATTCGTATTTCACTATAAAATCAAGAATTCCAGTGTAAAAACGGTATAACAACGAAGAACAAACATTGTGCGCCATTTCCACTCAAGAACGTGCTCGGAAAAATATACAGCTCGACACGAAAAGTGCTAAAAACTGCTAAAATTCGTATATTAACACCTATAAATACGTATAACATAACCTCTCAAATTCAGTATTCGACAGCTGTATAGAGTGAAGTAAGGTACAAGTGTCAAGTTGAAACCTGCTGCTTTCCGGCATTGGACAGCTCTAGCCGGTTATTGCCAGCACCAAAAAAATAGACCCAAAGACAACTAGGGTGACCACTAGAAGAAAAAACTACTAAATAGTAGAAAAAATTTTAGTGATGGATAATACAATGCAAGTGCTTCTAGACAAAATGAGTGAAATGCAAAGAGACTTCAAAAAGCAAACTATAACCTTAACTGAAAGTTTTGCTAATCTCTCGACCTCCATCGATGAAAAATTGAAGCCTTTAATGGAAGAAAACGTAAAACTGAAAAATGAAGTAACTGCCCTAAATAAAAAGGTATACAATCTCGAACGTGAGGTCAGAAAAAACAACTTAGTGATACATGGAATACAGGAAAAAGAAAAAGATGACACTGAACTTCTGGAATTAATCATCACCTTCCTAAACAACGCAAACAAAGACACGGGACTCGAAAACTGGGACAAATGGGAAATAAGCGGTGCCCGAAGACTTGGAAAAAAAGACAGCAAGAAAGTGCGACCCATTCTACTTACGCTCACCCTAGCTTGGCGAAGGAAAGAACTGCTTCGCAGCAACAAGATCCTCCCTGAGAACGTTTATATCACAGAAGATTATCCTAAAGAGGTAATAAATATAAGGAAAGAATTAAAAATTAAACAACTAGAAGAAATAAAGAAGGGGAAAATTGCGTTCATTCGATATGACAAGCTAGTCGTGAAAGACAAAACCCATTTAACCAAAGAAAGCGAGAAGAGAAAAGGAATGCCAACTGATTCGCCGACACACCAAAGTAACAACGGAAATAATGAGTCCACAGCTCCCTCGAAAATAAATAAGACAAACTCCTTAGGGCTCATGAACCGCCCAAGGGCAAACTCAGCCTCAGGAACAAATAAACAATGACAACCTACGCACATCAGAAACCGGAAGACGACAAATCAGACAAACAACTTTAAAAAAACAAAAAACATACAAACCAGGAAAAATCCCCCAAGCCGGACTGCGGTCTCCGTGGGGGAAAATGACCGCAACCCTCTAACCAACCACAAAAAAGTGGAAAACGAAGAACAAAAACACAGTAACTTATACATAGCGACCCTGAACACAGTAACCTTAAGAACCGATGAAAGATTAATGGAATTAGAAAATGCACTGCAAAACGTCAAATGGGATATTTTAGGACTTAGCGAAGTGAGAAGACTAGGTGATACAATTGAAGAACATAGTGACTACATACTTTACTTCAAGGGAGAAACAAAAGGACTCTATGGAGTAGGATTCATGATAAGGAAGGAACTTAAGAAAAACATCATAGAATTCAGAGGAATTTCTGAAAGGCTAGCAATACTCAACATAAAGCTACCGGGCTTCAACAACAATTGGTCCATAATACAGGTCTATGCACCTACTGAGGCTTCAGATGAAAAATTAAAAGAAGATTTTTATGCACACTTAAATGAAACTATTGAGTCTTGCTACAAAAACATTATCATCATGGGCGATTTTAATGGTAGAATTGGGAAACAAAACCAAGGTGAAGAGGACATAATTGGGAAATATAGCAGAGGAAAGAGGAGCCACAATGGGGACCGAATGGTACAAATGGCCCTTGAACACAAATTAAAGTTCATGAACAGCTGCTTCAAAAAGAACCCATCAAAAAAATGGACCTGGATTTCACCAGATGGCCTGCACCGCAACGAAATTGACCACATTCTAAGCAACCAGCCAAAATTAATCCATGATGTACATGTAATCAGTCAGTTAAATTTCAATACTAATCACCGCATGGTAAGAGCTAGATTGTACTGCACTAAACAAAAGAGATGTAGGAAACACTACAGTCATCAAAACCACTACCAATTCCCACAACAAGAACCATCGAATCTCACAGATGCAATAGCACACAACAAAAAGAAAATCCAAGAAATATATAATGAGGAAATTAGTTATCTGTACAAAACAACAAAAATACAGAAGGAAAAACCAGAACTGCTCAGCCAAACTACCAAAGACTTGATCCAAAGAAGAAAGACTATGTTCAAAAATAAAAAAGATAAAAAAGTATTAAAAGAAATTACTAAGATAAGCAAAGAAATAAGCAACCAAATAAAAAAAGACAGAGCGAGAAAAAGAATGAAATGTATAGAACATCATATAATTAAAACAGGAGGAATAAAAAAAGCCCTCAAGGAACTTCGCGCCACAAAAGTGTGGATCCCAAAACTAAAAAACAAAAAGGAAATACCTGAAACAAAAAGAAAGAACATAGTTGACGCAGCGACTGATTTCTATAGGGAACTATATGCATCAAAATTTATAGAAAGACAATATGTAACACTAGAGAAAGAAAACGAAGAGATCATTCCCCCTATTTTAGAAAACGAAGTAGCCCATGCTGTGGGAACACAGAGGAATGACAAATCACCCGGTCAAGACTACATTACGAATGAGATGATGAAAGCTACGCTGCCAGATAACTTGAATAGACTTACCAATCTCTACAACACCATTCTGGAATCCGAATACATTCCTGTTCAGTGGACAAACAGTACAATTATCCTTATATACAAAAAAGGTAATAAAGACGACATAGGTAACTACCGGCCTATCAGCCTCCTGTCAAATGTTTACAAGGTTTTTTCAAAAATAATCCTAAATCGCATCTCCAAAACTTTGGACTTCCACCAACCAAGGGAACAAGCAGGATTCAGATCTGGATATTCAACTACAGACCACATGCACAGCCTGAAACAAATAATAGAAAAATGCCAAGAATATGGATGCTCCCTATACCTGGCATTTATAGACTACAATAAGGCCTTTGATTGCTTGGAACACCACTGCATTTGGAAAGCTCTAGAGAACCAAGGCGTAGAACCCAAATATATACGACTGATGAGGAATGTGTATCTAAATAGTTCATCACGGGTGAAACTGGAAAGACTTGGTGAAAATTTCCCAATTCAAAGAGGGGTCCGACAAGGTGACCCTCTCTCACCCAAACTTTTTTCTGCTGTACTGGAAGAAATTATGAGAACTCTGAAATGGGATGACCATGGAATTAATATTGATGGCCACAAACTCAATCACCTCAGATTTGCAGACGATTTGGTATTGATATCTGATAATCCAGAAACACTACAGACAATGATACAAGATCTTGCCACAAAAAGCAAAGAGGTTGGGCTCACAATAAACAAATCCAAAACCAAGACTATGACCAATAGAAAAGAAATTAGCATACATGTAGATAGCGAACAAATAGACTATGTGAAGACTTACATATATCTCGGACAACTTATCACATTTCAAGATCAAATGGCACAAGAGTTAGATCGAAGAATAACTAATGCATGGAAGAGATTTTGGTCTTTCAAAGACATTATGAAAAACAAAAAATACCCCATAAAAATAAAACGAAAACTGTTCAACTCGTGCATATTGCCAACTCTAACCTATGGCTGCCAAACATGGTCTATGACACGAAAACTCCACCACAAATTAAGAACTTGTCAGAGAAGCATGGAGAGGAGCATCCTGGGCTACAAAATAATTGACAAGAAGCGAGCAACAGACCTAAGAAAAATAACAAAAGTAGAAGATGTAACCAGGAAAACTCGGCAGCTTAAATGGCGCTGGTTAGGTCACATGCTTAGGGAGACAACAATAAAATGGACCAAAGACCTCACAGAATGGATCCCACGATATAACAGCAAAAGGAAAAGGGGAAGGCAACTGAAACGGTGGTCCGACGACATAAAAAAGGTTGCGGGACCGTTGTGGCTCAGAGCTGCAAGAGATAGAGAGGAATGGAAGAGGTTAGAGGAGGCCTATGTGTCTGCAGGACACGCTGATTTAGATGTAGAACCGGACTGATGTGCACACCCATATTTATGTTAATGTATTATAAAATCAGTAATAAAGGCTTTGAAATTTGAAATTTGAATTTAGATTAGGGATATAATTGTTATCCGTCAAATTGTATTATCTAAACCTTTGATTAATTATGTACCTAGATAGAGTGACGCGCTGCAATGAAACTAAAACAAACAGGCTAACTTTTCTTAAGCTAGTATGCGTGACAGCTGTGCCATACGCTATCGCTGCATCATTCTGCGTATCCTTGTGTGCGCGCATAACGATAACAATTATTACATGGTTGCTATTAAAACGGAGAGAAAATTATATCCATGAAAAACAACAAAAATTTATTCACTCGAACTCATTTAGTGGGGAACAGTTCGCCTCTATTTTTTTCGACGCATTTGAAACGTTCAGTGTCCATCTAGGTTTATAATTAATCAAAGATCTAAACCTTGAATTAGATACATGCAGACCACAGACGAATAATCACGAATACGAGTGTGTAAGCAGCTTATTGGGGTGTATTTATGAATAATGAGTAACAAATTCAAAAAGCCTTTATTTACTAAAAATAATGGATAAAAAAAATGTACTCTTTCTTTTATAGTAAATAAAGGCTTTTTGATTTGATTGAGTGACAAATTATGTCATGTATTAGTGCACGAGTTATTTTACTGGTAACGAGAGACCTACTCTCTCATATGTAAGAATCTGTCAGGGTGGGTACCACCGCAATGTCTATTTCTACCGCCAAGCAGTAGTGTGCATGCACTGTTGTTTCAGTTTGTAGGACATTGTGGCCAGTGTAATTACTGGACATAATGAGACTTAATATCTTATGCCTCAGGATGACAAGCGCAATGGAATGCCACACAGTACTTTGTAAGTCAAGGTGCTGGATGGTGTTCCTACTGTTTATGGGTGGTCCGATAGTCTATATCAAGCAAAGCATTGCACAAGGTTTTCGCTTTTAAAGCCATGAAGATACCGGCTAAACTGTGTGTGCATTGTTTATTACACATGTTAATAAGTGTGTGCCAATGAAAACGGTAAATACTATTTGGAAAGTGTAGTATCTAATTAGAAATTGTTATTTACAGATCCATGGTGAAGTGAATATACTACACGACTTGGTTCTCGCGTTCGTTGAGTGCGGACGACTGCGCCAGGCGCGTCGGATCTTGGAGACGCCCGGCCTGCAGACACGCCATCGCCGCCTGGAAGATGCCTGCCAGAGATATGTAGAGGTAATACCACTAGTTATTCACACTACCTTGTAGTGTATTACTTGTGAAGTGCTTGCATATATTGTTTGCAAATTCAATTAATAAATGAGTAAAAAACATGATAATTAATAAATTGTTTGTGTATTACAGGAAGGCAAGTCGGAACATCTAGAAGGACTTCTCGAGGCGACACGTGAATTATCACATATCGATCGGTCCAACATTTTCTATCATCTACTTGTCAGCTATTGCAAGGGAGACCAAACTGACAAAGCCCTAGGCCTCTGGACAATACTCCAAGAAGATGGCGAAGTACCAAGCGATGAGTTCCTTCGACACCTGGGAGCTCATTTAAAATCGAAGAATAGAAATATTCCATTTGTAATACCCGAAGAAATACTTAAGAAAGGTGTAAGTACAAAGGAAACAAAAGCCAAAGCCAATCAAACACCAGCAAGCGAGAGTATATCGAAAACCTCAGTGTCTTTAAAAATCGAATCACTGATCAAGGAAGGAAATTTAAATCAGGCCACAGATGTAGCATTGAAAGCTTTTGACATTGGAAATATACCAAAACACACTGTATTGAAGTATTTACTGAAAACTCTGGGTGAGGTTGGAGATGTTGAGAAAATTCAGCAATTGGGCAAGTTTATGAATGAATCCTTGAGACGGCGAGTGGCTTATGACAACAAGATGACTCTGGCGGTGTTCAAGCGAGGCGCGGCGGCGCAACACGTCGACGGTCTACTTCAGTCAGTAGAAGCAGCAAACACACACGATGAATTAAAGGCAGCCCTAATCAAATTCCCAAGAAGCAGCGCCCTGGCTTCGATTATTGACAACACTGAAGATATGAATAAATGTAAGTTTTTTATCAATATTTAATCATAAATGTATCAATTATTTTTGTATAATATTTCATACTGAAAACAGTCTAAGATCATTTTGATATATTTTACTTAACAATAATTAATTTTATATCCCGTCGTTTATTATATTATCTATACTAATATTATAAAGAGGAAAGATTTGATTGTTTGTTTGTTTGTTTGTAATGGTTAAACTCAAGAACTATTGGACCGATTTTGAAATTTTTTCACTAATAGGAAGCTACATTACTCCTGAGTGCTATCGGCTACTTTTATCCCAGGCAAATATTTTTATCGCGGAAAAACTTTTTCACGCGAGCGGATTCGCCAGCAGGAGTCTAGTAGTTAATAAACATATCCATACTCTCATTTCCAGGCCAAAAAGTAGCCGAAATTGCCGCAGCAAAAGGTGATAACGTTCCGATTAATCTTATATGGATGGAATATATTCTTGCTGGTAAAGACAATGAAGCACAAGCTGTTTGGGACAAATATCTTGTAAAGGCACCGGTTGTTATATTCAGGAGATTATTACAAGAAAGCCACACACGTAAAGAGCCACAACTTGTTGAGAAACTTATAAGCACACTTGAAACTAGCAAAGTCCTACAATCCGCATCACTGGGCAATGCATACTCGAGATTAATAAATTACCATGTGCTGGAAAATAAATTGGATGATGCGCTGAAGGTTTTAGACAGGGCAGTGGAGTCGGGATTGCAGTTAACAGATGTCAACAGAACAAGTTTAGCAAGGTTGAAGTATGCTGCTGAGGCGGCGGGGAAAGAGTTTAAATACTCTGTACGTCAACATTAAGGCATTTTTGGTGTTGCCAGAGCTATTTGTGTTACGCCTGTTTTACTTTAGTTTGTTTATGAATGTAAATATGAGATGAAATGATTATCAATTGTGGTTTCATGTGTCGAACTCACTCTATAAAAATAAACATCAGGGACAATATAATACTACAAAATTTTGAGTTAGCTGGTTATTTACAGTATTTTTGTCATTTTAGCAACATTGTTATATGGATACGAAGTAAATACAATATGAAAAAATACTGAATTTTCAATGTAGCTTGTAATATTAATCTTTAATAAATTATAGGTAGTTAATAAAAATACATTTTTAATCATATCAATTAATTATTGACCTTTTAAAAATATCTTAGTAATATTACGACAGGTATTTTCTATGATATTTTTGCAGTATAATTTGCGCTTTCTTAGCCTAGTACCTATGTATATTGGGCATTGGCATCGACCATACTATATGGGCTGTAAAACAGGCGGTCATTGCATCGATTCCCAGTTCGTTAAGTTGCAACACTGTGTTTTCCAACACATTTTCCCCGCGATTGGATCACTTAGGTGGGGTTGATGTCAGGCATAACTAAACCCTATCCTTTCTACAACTTGCTTGAAAAGTGTCTTGCGTCAACCACGTTAGAAGAGATATGGGGTAAGGACAGGTAGAATGAATGTAACTCAAGGCTACACTATTATGTTATGCTGAGTTTAGACTAGCAAGTTCTCTCAGCAATATGTTGCGCAATAACTTTCAGAAGCGTTTACACTAGCGGCAATATTTCTTTAGCAATACGCTGTTTCAAGTCATCCACCAAGTTAACTTGCGCAAGTTCTTGCAAAGCTGTTTACATTACTCGAGGAATATTTATTGCTTGCCATGTTCTTTTTACATAAAACTGAAAGACAAGGCACGCAATCCTTTTGCCTAATTTTTATGAATCTAATATAATGCTGTTTGGATGATGATTGTAAATAAAATAATCGTCTTAAAAGTACCAACATGAAACAGAATTATGCATTATAAAGCACTGCATGGCATTCCACTGTACTTATCATCCTGAGTCATAAGATGTTAAGTCTTATGGTGCCCATTAATTACGTTGGCTACAATGTCCTTCAAACAGGAAGACAATAGTTCATGTATACTACTGCTGGGCGGCAAAAATAGACATATCGGTCAAACTATAAACTTATAACTTGGCAGTATAGTCTTTGAGACCTTAGCTGCTTCAGAATGGAACAAATTAAAAAAAACGATAACTACTAGCTCAGCAAGTTGAAACTTTTATCTGCACGCAGAATAAACTGCAAGTTATCGCGCAAGTTGCACAAATGGTGTTTACACATGCGACTTGCCAGAAGTCCTGCAAGCTTCAAAATGTTGCAGAAGTCAGCTTGTCGGGACTGTTTACACGGTAGAGATAGCTTGCGCAACATAACTTCTGCAAGTTTTCTTGCTAATGTAAACCCCGCTTTAGCTCAATGATGTTAGCTCACTCTCACAGACTACATAGATGCTACGTATCTCGCTATCGATGGAAATACCAGTAACACCGATCTGCCCCCTTATTCTCTATGACAGTGTTAGCTCATATCATGGAGCCGCGTTACTTTAACACTTGCCAATATCACGCTATCAGAAGTAAAAGTTAAAGCGCACTGCATGTTACGAGCGGTAAAAATAACGTGCAAAGAGCATTATAATACTACGGAAAATAACGTGTAATAGAGAATAAGGGGGCAGGCCTTAATTAAATTTGCCTATATTTAGGTATTGTGCACATAATTGAGTACCTATGAATATTAAAAACCGACACAACATTTTCTGGTTAACCTACATTATAATATTGTTACGTGCTGGGGTTCGGTATAAACAATTAAAACGCCGGTATTGCGATAAAAGCACCAATTAGGATTTTATTAGCACAACTCCACAAGTAAACTAACGAAAACACTACACTAGATACTACAAAATTCTTATACACTTATTATAGTCACTCACTATACGTTCACACAAATCACAATTCGCTTCGAAGTCGCTCGGAGTTATCGCTCGTAGTCCGCTTGTCGCTCTGCTCGCTAAGCAAGACTGAATGCACAGATTACTATAGAGATGCTACACTGAATGCCCGGCGGCGGCCGCGCGCCGCCTTTTATACTCGGTCAATGGCCTTGGTCACAAGGCCGCGGCCGCCGGCCGCAAGTACTATCGTAGTCTGTGGAACATTCTCGAAAGATCCGGAATAGTCGGGAACTCTCTCGCAAATATAGGTCAGTTATCGCGTTTCCACGACATTCTGGAGACATCGAGATCTTTCGAGAATGTTCCTTCGCCGAACTTTCCACGTTCGGATAGTACCACTTTTAGCCAATAGATGGCGCTACTATCCGCGAGTATTAGCGCGCGTAACAATATGCATAGAATATTATACAATACACCATACCAGCCCTGTATTATTTACTGCCCACTGCTGAGCACGGGCCTCCTCTACAACTGAGAGGGTTGAGGCCTTAGTCCACCACGCTGGCCTAGTGCGGGTTGGCGGACTTCACATACCTTCGAAATTCAGAGAACTTCTCAGGTATGCAGGTTTCCTCACGATGTTTTCCTTCGCCGTTAAAGCGAGCGATAATTCACAAAGAATACACACATAAATTTTTAGAAAAGTCAAAGATGCCCTTGGGTTTTGAACCTGCGGACACTCGTCTCGGCAGTCCGTTCCACTCCCAACTAGGCTATTGGTGCTATTATACAATATAATAAATTTAAAAAAAGCATTTATTAGTCATGTAGACATATAAAAAGCACTTATGACAAATCATTACAAGGTATAGAATATAATAATTTAAAAAGGTAAATTATTAAATCATAAAATAATTTGAAGTACATATCTACATTAAAAGAACGAGCATCCAGCACGGGCTCAGAAGACACGGACATTAGGGACAGGATTAGGATTGGGGAAGTGAAGCTGATATTAGAGAAAGGAAGGAATATTAAACGAAATTATTCTTGAGGAATGACGACATCGTCGTTGGTATAGCCCTAGGCCCTAGCTTCAGATGAATTCAAACCCTGAAATATTTATTTTATACAATTTATAAATAAACCTGAATATCAAAATTTAAAAACATGACCGTAAAGTATTATAATATATTATCATAGCATCCTGGATGTGACGTACTAAAAAATGTATTGTACAGTCAGCAGCATAAGTAGCTGAACAAATTCATAATTTCAAATTGCCTACAGAGTTTAGTGTTCTTACTAATCTTTTTTTTCTCTTCACAAAATTAAAATAAAAGAGATTTACTTTACTTCAAACGAAGAAAAAAAATGTTTCAGTTTAACAACGCGTATATAGGAGATTTGAAATTTTGATTTTGTACAGATATTTATGCTGCTGACTGTGCACTGAAATTGCAGATTAGCGCACTGATGCCCAGTGAGGGGTAAGGGGTTCCTCCCTAAACTTGTTTTTTTAATGCCATGGGGAAAATGGTGACAAAATGTGTGGTGGAAAGAAAACTGGATTGACAGCAAAATATAGTGTATTTCTTGGAGAAACAGCCATTTTGAGAGCCCGAAACGACTGGGGACCTTTTAGTTTAGGTCACTCATACCCTTTTTAGGACAAAAAACAATTTTCTGAAACCTCTTCATTTAGTTTTTGGGGGTTTTATAGGACCCATGTGGCAACAGTGGATTGGTGACTTCCTCATTGGAGTTTTGGCGGGAACTTGGAAGTGTCATGAGGTGCTCTTGTTTTAATTCATTATTTTAGTAATACTTAATGTTACGTTGCATAATTATGGCGGTATATTATCCAATATAGTTCTATTAAAAGGCTCAAATGAAGTTAATGGAAATAACTGTGCTAATCAAGTGTTTATTTTGTTGCCGCCAAAACTCCTCCGTAAAGTCTTGCCTCTTGTAAGGTAGTTACTGCTCACAAATTACGAGAAGCTACGCTTCTACTGTCTTACTGCGATATACTACTGAAGATAAAAAAAAAACAACAAAGTGTGCGTCTGAAGGACTTGTATCCATAGACAATAACAAATTATTTTAAAAAAATACTTCCTCATTTCTGAATCCTGCCGCTGCGAGTCCTGTGACATTTATAATGGCGGGAAAACAGGCGTAATTTTCTAGATTATCATTCCTCATTTTTTTTTCCACCCATAAAGTTTCGATTTACGACTACGGATTACTCTTATAGTTTTTAGCAAATATACTTTGATTTCTGTTATAAAAAGAATACAAAATTTTGTGCTAATATGTTTTACCCAGTAGACTCGTTGAAGAGGGGTGGAAGATTTTATTTGTGCTGGGTTGCAGACTCTTGGCCTCTACGTTTTGCTACAATAACTCATAGGCAACTTTGGTCTCAGGACGTGCGCAAAATATGGTAACATAATATGCTCTTTATAAATATTTTACAAAAATATGTAAGTATGTGTAACTCGTGATGTTTACAGTGACGATTTATTGAACGTAATGACGAATGAGTCCGGTCGTCCTACCAACCGATTTTCTTTGCGTCTCAGTTCTCAATTGATGCGTGGACTAGTAAGGCTCTACCAGAAAAAAGTGACAGTGTTTTTGGGTAACTATTTCTCCATAAAGTTACATAAAACAAAAGCAATCGAAAGTTTTAATAACTAATAAGTACTTCACTTATTTCCAGGCGAACTTTGCATGTTAAATGCGCATGTTATTAAAAATACGAATAGAAAGTAAGTCAATTTTATTATACATTTTTATAGTTTTGAAAACAAAGGCCTGATAACAATTATTTTATTATTTGCCTAAATTTATTACAATACACACATTCTACTATTATTCTACATTATCCACAATAGATGGAACATACATGAAGTAGCTCCAACAAGTGTTGCACCCCAGCGGCTGCAGCTAGAACATATTCCGCAGGTGGTTATACAAGAGGAGCCAGAAAATGAACAGAGGATTGAGGAACTGATTCAAGTATATCTGGTTTAACTTATATTTGATAATGATATTTGTGGGAAATTAATTGAATATTTGTGATTATATTATTAGTTAATTTAGGGGAATCAATAATTTGTATTAAACATTGATCTGCAATCACAAGGTAGTATTGAAATGACAATTATGCAGTTTATTAAAAACAAAATAATCATATTTATAATACTATTAATATAAAATCAGTAAAAAATTAGAACAACTTTTTTTAATATGTCTTTTTTTTATATTGACCATATTAAAAAAAATACCCTTTTTATTGATTTTTATATGAGATTATAGGGTCTACATATCAGATCAAAATATACTTTGTAAACCATACTTTATTATGAGAACAATTATTACCAAATGTTTATATTTTGATATTTATTGTAATACTGTTATAGCCAATGTAGGTATTTGATTTGTATTTTAGAACAGTGGGAATGTGGTATCAAACATCCAAGAAATAACTCTAAAGGAAGCTGCTATACCTGAACACCCACAACCTATCAATGTAAGCTATTTTATGTTTAGAGATCATTAACTTAAATTGATAAAAAAATAGTTTATTTTTGTCCATTTGTGTCATTATTGGAAAAACTTTTTGTCAGCTGTTTTTCTCAACTCAACTAGGTCTACTGCTATAAAATTTTACATTCTAGTTTTGGAACTAAATATTATATTGCACTTTAAATTACTAGTGTGTTATTATGACCAATAATGCATTTCCCAATAATCTGCATTTATGTAGTACTAGGTGTTCCTCGCGGCTTCGCCCGCGTGAAAAGTCCCTAAAACACAGTACGACGCCAGCACCATCTACTTAAAGAATCAAATTAGAAATATCCGTAATTTCCTATGGGAGCAAATTACCGGAATAAAAAGAAGTGTATGTGTTATATGTCGCACCTTTAGGACGAAAACGACACAATTCAAAAACATCGAAAATTGACTTATCGTCATAAAATTACTTAAAACGAAATTTTCAATACAACAATAGTTCAAACACCGCCATACACACGCCAGAACAAAACTATTATATCGGACCCTTTTTTAATATATTTTCATAAAAAAGGGACCAGTTTTAAGTCATTTTATGACGATAATCCAATTTTTGTTTTTTTTGAATTGCGTCGTTTTCGTCCTAAAGGTGCGATGTGTTAAATGTTAATCCAGGATATGATCTATTCGTGTGCCAAATGTCATCCAAATCCGTTAAGTTGTTTCTGTGTTACTTCTAACATACAAAAATTCACAATCTATCGCATTTATGAGTAAGATTTTGTAAATTATCATCAATGGAAATCATTTAGCGCAAGCAGTGTGCTGGAAAACCGGTAGAGTGGTGATGGAAATCGTCGTACCTAAAACAAGGCTCTTGTGTCATTCTCTTTTTAAACTCCATCTTTCATAATCAAAACAGGTATGGTCTATATGTCACCCAATGCGTGCAAACTGCAGAAAATTTCAATTTTAGATACGTACAGTCAGCCACATAAGTAGCTAAACAAATTCAAAACTTCAAATCGTTTTTACACTTTTTTGTTCTTACCAAAAAAAATCTTTACACAAAAATAAAATAAAAGCGATTTACTAACTCCACACCAAGAAAAAAAATGGTTCAATTAAACTTAAACACGTATAGGCGATTTGAAGTTTTGAATTTGTTCAGCTACTTATGTGGCTGACTGTACATAGCACCACGCCTTTACGCCACCACGACTTACGTATCGCCAGCTATGTAAGGTCCCATATAAAATTAGGCGGGCCTATTACCAGAAAAACTTAATAATATCAGTTATCACTTTGCCTTATCCGGGAGTCGAAACTCGAACCCGAGGTCTCCACGCGATGGTCGTACCGCACACGCAATACTACTACGCTACCGAGGCAGTCCTAAAATATAGTTTGTAAATTACGAAATTATGTAGGATGGGTTCGGTGAAGAAAACCCGGAGCAAGCGATGCAAATGTTAGGAGAACGCACGTTAGAGTTCATGTTGCAAGGCGATGGCTCTGCAGTACAACACAGTGGGCTCGAGTTGGTGGATAAGTCTCAAGATAAATCGCATGACAAGACGCAAGACAAATCGCGCTTGGCATTCGATCCGCAGATGGAGAAGATATCTGAACATGATATCTCTATGTTTGGGGGAGGTAAGGATATTTGTGTTATTTTTAGGATCCTGTAACTCACAATGGTGATATTGAACTCAAAATATTTTTTCCGTCGATGTATTAATAAATCAAAAATGTACTTACTAATTTATAGAAAACGGATATTATTCACCGCTGTGGAACGACTTAGTAACACAGATGTGGCACGGCGGGTGATGAGAAGTCTAAAATGAGAGATCGCATGTTCAACACCCGCATCGAAATGAATGTTTATGTGATCCTGCAAATATTTTTTTAGCTATTTGTAAGGTCAAACTCGTAATTCACAATATCCAAGATACAAAAATCGTCTTACTATCTGATTTACTATTTATGTAGATTTTAGGTATCTTGTCGCTAGTGCTCATTGATCACTGCATTCCAACGTTCGATGTCTGCACTCAGTCTCGACAGTACTCTCGAACGATGACACTTATTAGTCTGTCTGCTAGATTCTAGAGCCTTCATGTACTGGGAAAGGAGAGAACCGGTGATATTTCACGCCAATGCGCACGTTCCACTTAAAACCGTCTCGATGGGTTCTTGAAAAAATTAAATAGGCACATTGTACATTATTTTTCAGTAAAACTGAGTCGAATGAATTAATATTTACGACTTTCCTAGTCTAGTATTTAAATATTTTTATTTTTCCATGGCGATGTCTTTTTGATTGTCGTACCTATTTATTCTTTTCTTAGAAAGATAATAATAAATATAAAAATATATAGCAGATACCAAACTTTTATATCTGCTATAATTCTCGACATTGGCGAAATCATTCATGGATGTCGAAGCCATGCCACAAATACTGAATAGTACTACGTAGCAGTACCTAATATAAAAGAAGCGGAAAAAAAATTCCTTTTTCAATTCAGGATATAATTTTCAATTCATATTATTGAAATCTGGTGGTAGGTCTCTCATTATGTAAGAGGCCGTCTGGGTGGGTACCACCGCAATGTCTATTTCTACCGCCAAGCAATAGTGTGCATGCACTGTTGTGTTTCGGTTTGAAGGACATTGCAGCCAGTATAACTACTGGACATAATGAGACTTAACATCTTATGTCTCAGGATGACGAGCGCAGTGGAATGCCACACAGTACTTTGTAAGTCAAAGTGCTGGATGGTGTTGCTACTGTTTATGGGTGGTCGTATCGCTTACCATCAGGCGAACGGCATGCTCGTCTCGACATTCAATGCTATAAAAAAAAAAAAAAAACCGTATGGTACTTTCGTAGAAAAAACATACTATTATTATAGCTGTATAAAAGCTCGAAATTTGTAACGAAATACATTCTGATTTTACTGTTCATAAAATTGTTTAAATGAGAGTACTTTAATTGCAGTTACTGGAGAAGGGGTGCTCCCAGTGCCAGATATTGAAAAAGGTACCTAAGAATTTATTTAGATACTTAAAATGATAACTCCTTTCCATAAATTAGCTTTAATTCAAACATACTATATCAAACCGAACGATGCCTACTAAATTCCTACTAGTCCAAACTCCAATATATGCAGAATTTTGGCTATAGTATTTTGCTTTAAATCCTTTGTATAATAACCACCAACCATACATAGTGTTATTTGTCGACATTAAAATGCGTCATTCCTCAGAAATCCCCGATATACCTGAATTCCCGCATCCTGAACCACCTGCTCCTAACCTGCAAACGGAAATGTTAGTATATTTATTGTGGTATCATAATTATTGCGTAATTATATATACTTACCTACATTACCGTTATAGCAATTAATCATTCCTCCTGCATCCTACTTAGTTCTAGGTCAAAGGCAATGAGATAAGTGAGAGATCTTATAAAACAAACTGCGACTTACGTCTAAATGAAACAAAAAAATACAGTTAAGAATAGGGTAGTTTCCTATGTTCTATTTTGAATACTATTTTATATGTAACAGAAAAAATAATACGAAAAAGTTCTGTCAAATCAGCATCATTTTTGGTTGAAAAATAATGCAGTTATTCTTATTTGAAATATTGTAATGAGCCTAAGTGGTGTGGATATCGTGCTATCCCTTTCGCACGCACGCAGCGTTATGGCCGTTGACGCTCTGTGACGTCATAGTCTCTAATAGTAGTTATTTGACAACTTTTCCTTTTACCAAATTTCACCGCTTTATAACTCACTTATTATTTCGCCAATTTAGAAAATTCTTTTTTCGTTAGATTTTGGATGGCATTATTTTTTTTTATAAATGTATTAAGAAAAATGTAGTGAACTACCCTATTGTTTGCTTAAAATGGTTGGTTTTCCTAAAATTACGACATTCTGATAAATACAGAATATAATATAATAAATATGTTTCTAGTTTTACTACGAAATATAAGTTTACGATAAAGAACTGCGTGTAATACATAAATAATTATCTCGACTTAATAGGCTTTATAAATGAATGTCGCCGAGAGTATTTCACAATCATTTGTCGTCTTGTATAAAAAGGAATGTAATATATTCTAGCCTCACTATATTTTCAACACCATATTCATGTATTTCGGTTTTCGCACCATCATATTTTGTGTCAAAAATAAAATACGATAGGTACTATGGTTGTATTTCCTAAAAAATAATCTTTGAAAACCAGGCAAGTAACGGAACAGAAAGATGACGCCATTCCCAAAGAAACACCGAAAGCTGTTGAGGAACGGGTAGAGCCCATGGAAATTGAATTAGAGGTAAGCGTGCTTGTAGGTAGGTTCTTATATCGTATTATAGGTGAAACCACCTTGCATGTATAGGCAGCAATGAAGCTAAATGTAATGTTATCCTCCTAGGCAGTTTCGGCCACGGCGGCCAATCTCAACGGAGATCAACCAGGTACGCAGGAGATATTATATTGCACAAGTGTGTGCGCAATACACAGATGCACTCGCTATTCCTTCACTCTCATAGTCCGGTGAGACGGCAATCCGACATGACCGGAGAGAGATCAGGCGCAGGACCAACGGCTTTACGTGCTTTCCGAGGCGCGGGGGTATCACACCGCCAACTTCCTGACTCCAAACTGCGACTGAGTAATTTTTAAGATGGAAAAACCCAGTCACAATGTTTTTGGCTCGACCCGGGATTCAAACCCAGGACCTCAGCGCGCAAATCGTACTCTTAACGCGTATGGAATACAACTACGCCACTGAGGCAGTCAAATAACTAAAGAGGAATCTTAATAACTACCAGATAAAAGCAAGTTCTGCTCCATAAACACCATGACGTCAGTTTCTTTAGATAGGCGCAAACAACCTTCATTATTTAAAATATTAAACTTGTTTTCGGTCATGTATATTATGTGAGATCTACCCCGCATGAGTTCATTTTACATTTTACTGACGTAACACCCGCTTTATTGAAATTGAGATTGTTGACACGTCCACCGCCCGCGTATATCGGAAAACAGCCGTATTACAATATATTGAGGACACTGGACAAAGCGCGCGCGCATGCTTCCGCCTTTTATCTCCGAAGGGGTAGGCAGAGGTGCAACTAGTGCACCCACTTTTCGCCGTGCGTATTTCGTCCCATGATGTGATAGGGAGCGAGCCTATCGCCGAATCGGGCGCAAATTCCAGACTCCGGGCTGATACTGAATAGAAAAATCCAATATCACCTTGCCCGATCCGGGTATCGAACCCGAGACCTCAGTATTGCAGTCGTACCGTAATACAACTACGCCACCGAGGCAATCTGGACAAAGCCTAGATAATAATACTTTTATTTTAATGACTATAGGCTAAAAGCCTAGGCATTGAGCCAGGTCCTTACAATAGTCGTTCATAATTCGTACAGGAATTAGAAGCAACCGAGACCCGGCCGAAAAGACGCAGATTTGGGAACAAATTGATCATCGACAAGAAAATTAAACTTAGTGGAAATTTTCTTCGCACCAGGATTTCTAATATTGCTGTAGAGTTGCGATGCGAGGTAAACGTAGCCTTGATTATATTCAGATAATATCATATTTTTAACCATAAATTAAATTAATGACTTTTTTCATATAAAATAAAAGATAATTTAAAACGTCTCTAGGTATTTACGGACTCTTCAAAGGATCCGGTAGCGCTTATAAAATCTTTTCAAAGTACCTTTAAATTTTAATGCTTTTTTTTTAAATATACGACAAATAGTTATATTAAAAAAAATGTGTCTAAGATAATAACTTATCCAATTTTTGTTATTTTAAATTAATTTTAAGTAATAGGGTAAACTTAAATAACATAGTAATATTTTTTTCTGTTATTTTTAATAACAAAGTAATCAAAAAATCCTCTAATACGTGGCCCTAATTTTATTCGTCGACCATAACAAATATTTCAGTTATTTCTAACTACCCTCTATAGGACAGTGCAGACGACATAGTAGACCTACGTGTGCCGTGGGAAGTGTATTTCGGTCGTCCGTGCCACGCGGGGCATAGAGTTAGGTCGAACTTAAATCTAGACATCACCAGGCTTTTCATACGAAATCTCGGATGTGGGACACGCCCGCTGTTTGAACGGGAAATGGAGGTAAGTTTTTTTACTTTGGTCTACATCGCGACATATTATAATAGCAAGTTCCGATATTATGATGTGGGTTAGTTTATATTAAGATTTCTTCATTTAGAAATTGTTTAAGTAAATGCTATAATGTTTAATGTCTTTGAGAAAATGCAAGTACGAAACGCGTACCTAACTTCTGTTAAAATAATGTTGGTTAAATATAAGTTAATTGTTTTATCGAGTGTTCTCGTATCATGTGGTTACTATATTTCTAGTCTAAAATAATCGAGTGCCTTGGTGGCGTAGTTGTATTACGGTACAACTGCAATGCTGAGGTCTCGGGTTCGATCCCCGGGTCGGGCAAAGTGATTTGAGTTTTCCTACTCAGTATCAGCCTGGAGTATGGAATTTGTGCCCGATATGGCGATAGGCTCGCCCCCGATCACATCATGGGACGGAATATGCACAGCTAAAAGTAGGTGCACTAGTTGCACCTCTGCCTATCCCTTCGGGGATAACGGGCGTGAGTGTGTATGTGTGTGTGCCGACTTCCTGACCGTATACGTAAGAGCAGATAGAAGAAGACTTACCTAAAGTCTCATTCAGGGCGTGATCAATCCCTGTGTTGACTTTCACATGTTGATTTCCATTAATTTACAAAGCCACAGGTATCTGTATAGAAAATTTCATATCTAAACCAAAAAAATATTACAATGTTAGGAAGCAAGGGAGCGATCACATCGTATGCACACGAGGTCCGTGCTTGAGAGAATAGAAGAGGTCGATGAACCAACCGTGTATGACAAAACTCAAGCGCCGCAACTAGAACCTGCTGAAGTGGACATCTCAACTAGATATGTGGATGTGACTGCACCAAGAGTGAGTGTACCTGAACCAGAAATCGACATATCGGAACTGCCCACGCAGAAACTTGAAACTCTGTCACAGCAAGCTAGAAAGCGGGCGGGTGAACCAGAAATCATGACCACTGTAAGTTTTATGATTTAGTACCAATTTGTCGTTAAATTTCGAGAACAAACTATTTCATTTGTCTTAACTTCCAGCCGAAACGACAAAGGTCTATGGGTTACATTTCGTTCAGACTAAGCCAGCAGCTATCTACGGAATCCGCCGTTGCGATTTCAGGTAAATTTCCTTACCTATAGATAATATTATACGTAGGTTCTTTATATTCATTGTTTGTAATCTTGTACTTGACGTGAACGTAATCAACTTTCTCTATTTAGAAGCTGAAAAAGAAAACGTAACTATTGCACAACCATCGGAAACCAAACGCGCGCGACGAAGTACAGTTCTAAAGGAAATTTTGCAAATTGCACAAGTCATACCCACTGCAAAAGATACGGAGAAAAGCGTCACAGTTATGCTACAACAGGCCGGATTAGCGGACATAGAGACGCACCAAGCCGTCGAAATAGAACAGCCAGCAGTTGCCCAGAAGTCTCAGAGGCAGAGAAGCGAAAGCTCTGAAACGCCGTTGGGCAGTTTGGATAGAACCAAAGTGTCCCTCGGAGACTCGGAACAGACGACGGACTCGAAGAGATTTATACGGTATGTAAAATTTCTTTTGAACCTACGAGAGATGGTAGAGCAGCATCAAGAGCGTATTTTACTATGTTCGGGTTTGACAATTATTCCATACGTTATAGCAAATAATACGAAACAGAAGCCCATTCGTGAAATCAGCAATAAAATTGGTTAATACATGGGGCAGCAATTCATATTTCAAATGTTGCAATGTGCGTGAGTGGGGATTGCGCGAATGTCTTTAACCGTTATATGTTGTTGATTTTTTACCGGATTTTGATAGTGCTTTTTGTGCTAGATGTTAAATGACGTAAATTTTTGATAAACATAAAAAAATATGAATAAAATAGCCTATTGCAACATTGATGTATCATCGCGAATTTAGTTAGTAGTAGTTGCACTATCACCAAAATGTACCTACGTTATATTATATAGCTTCTCTTCCATGATTCCTGAGATAGTTATGCACTCGTGTTGGAATTTAAAATTTATTACCTATTTTGCGAGTATATAAATGAACTGCTCTAAACAAAAGTAAACAAATACTGAATTGTGTTTTTTTTTCTACATAATGCATTGTATTTTATACTTTGAACTGATTTTGAAAAAAGCAACACTAGAGTTTCTTGCCCGTTCTTCTCTAGTGAGAACTGTTTTCCGAACTGGTGGTAGAGTTAATATTGACGGAATCTAAATAATGTATAACATTTTATGGGTTCGAATAAATTATTTCATTTCATTTCCCTTATATAGCTAGAGTTCTCGCGCACGTTACAAAAGTACTCTTCACTGCTCGTCTGTTTGCCATTTGAACAAAGCCTCTGTTTCGAACTAGGCAGCAAAATTGTTTTGACTGGCGGGGGATAATCATCTCTCGCCAGCCGATACTCTCTCTGGACCACTGTTCGCATACCATCAGGTGCAATGACCAGCTAAGGCCCTAGGGTAGAGTGAGAGGTGCGGTCGCTTTAAGCGCCAGGTAGCGCAGGGTAGTAATACCACCCAACCCAACAAATTATTATTAAGAAAAGTACTTATGAGTATTGTGTGTTTTTTCAGTGATCAGTGGGGGACAGAGGGTACCATGGTGAAGGTATTAAAGTGTATTAAGGCTGAAGTGGTGCCCGTCACTGTGAGGAACCTCATCGCTAAGGGACCAGTCATATCCGGCTATAAGAAAATTATTGCTGCTAGGTGTTTCACCTCGATGCTGAGTAAGTTTACCTTTCATATTGAACTATACTTGTATTTTGTAAACTTCCGATGCAGAGATGGGTATTTTAACGTTAGCCTGCGTGAGATTTGACAGTGAGTAGAAGAAAGCTGATACGTAAGGTGGTCCAAGAGTTCTTAGCCTAATGGAAGGATAGGAAAACAAAAGTTGTTCTACATATACATGCTCGCGGCTCCGCCCGTGTGAAAAAGTTTTACCGGGATAAATATATTTTCCCGGGATAAAAAGTAGCCTATAGCACTCAGGAGAATGTAGCTTCGTAGTTCCTGAGATAAGCGCGTTCAACCAAAGAAACAAACAAACTCTTCAGCTTTATAATATTAGAATAGATAACACATTTAAAAAAAATCAACATGAAGTCTATTCAAATAATATTTTTCCCGGATTTTTAAGGTGTAGTCAAACTGACAATCCAACGATTGACCTCTTTAACCGACTTCTTTTTATATCAATTTAAGTGCAAAATCCACCTTAAAACCAACCGATCTTTGTTTTTTTTATAAGACACTAGGTGTTGCCCGCGGTAGCGCCCGCCTGAAAAGCCCTAACCCTCGTTTTCGGAGACGCGGGGCGGCGCGTGCAGCGGCCCGCGTAAACACAAACATAGGCCAATGTACGATGTTGTTTATAAAGACTCGGGGCGTGAAGAGTAGCGTTGTGCGAGTCGGGCGCAGTGGCGGGGCGTGCACGCGGGTGTCACTAGGGGCGGTATTAATAAATCATATTCACGTTTGAGTAAAATCTCAAGTAGACATTTAATGTATTGAACTATTCAATAAACCGAGCTTAAGCTGTCATTAAGAGCTTGTTCTCAGCTGAGTAAGCGCTGTTACACAAACAAAACCTAGCTGTCAAAATCCATCAAATGTTGTAACTTAAGATTTCACTTGAGCTGCTGTTAATGTGAGTTCATTAATAGAATAGCGACTATCTTAAGATGCTGACCTTAATATAACAGCGTCTCAGCTGATATCGCACTTCAGAACGAAATTGAGTTGCATCTATTAATACGGCGTTAAGATGGAGAATTGCCGTTGCGTGCGCCCCCGCGTGGGATTCGTGGTTGCCATCCGCGGGCTCCGCCGCAAATATCGCGCAAACGTGTGTAAAATCGCTTCTCCCTAAACCGTTAACACACTCGTACAACGCCATATATTTGAATTTAGTGCATGCCGTCCCGCCCAACGCCACGGGCGACGCCCCGCGTCTCCGTAAATGAAACCTAAATGTTTCAAAAATGATGAAATGTAGCGATCCCCAACGCCATCTGTAGGACTTCAGCGTCATCAACTAGAAAGAGTAAATAAAAAAATTAAAAAAATCACGGGAGCATATTACGGGTATGAAAACTAGGCTATTATTATTACTATTACATATATGTATGTAAAAGTAGGCTATAATAATATGTTAATCCAGGACATAGTCTATCCATGTGTCAAACATCCGAATGGTCTGCAGTTTAACTGTTAACTTAAAAAAATATCCAAAAACTTTAAGAAACATTTATATTTATAATATTAGTAAGAAGTAAGATTTTGTAATATACTCGCTTCTATTATTATAATGGTAGTCTTTAAACAAGCAGAATAAGTTGAAATCATAGTGTATTTTTTTTTTCAGAGCTTAAACAGCACGGCTTTATAAAGGTTATTAAAAATCCAGATACACTTGAAATAGAAGGAGTTATGTTGGGACCAAAGTTCGATTAGATGGCACTCATTAACCTACCATTTTGATCTCATTTATCTACCATTTTGATCTCATTTGTTTTAATTTATTAATGTTGTTTTTGTTAGCTATGCATTAGCAATACGTTACTTAAGTTTTTATATTTTAATATTGTGAAACATGTTGATGACTATTAAAAACAGTTTTAAACCAAACTGGTGATTTATTTTGAAATAAAACCCACTAATGGATTGAACAATTTATTTGAATAATTTGTATATAATAATGATATGATTTCTGTACAACTTTACACACGTCATCAACTAGATTCAAGTCAACTAGATAATTTTTGAGTATCTTAACAATAGGTAGATAGTGGCTTAAAATGTACAATTCCTAGTAGCGTGAATGAAAGCTGTACAATAAACAGTTGACTTAAATACTTAGTTACTAGATCTACCTTTACATACAATACAGTCATTATACATTTAAGAATTGGAATATTATTTGATACCTACCTACTAGTTAACTTAGTAGCCTTACCTTTTACATAAGAATTAATATAAAAAAAGAAATTACAAATAAGGGTTTTGTATGGAGTGACCCTACCTTGAAATATCACTATCTTTTTCATATTTATTTATACAAAATCAGTCTCCTACTATTTGTTACCGAGCTCTGCCGTATGAAAATGTTTAATACTAATTAAACAAACTAATTCTCAATAATCTTATAACAGAAAGGCAGTCATGCGTTGTGGCATTAGGACGTTCAGCACTGGACGTTTGAACAGTATTCAACAAGTACGCTACTACATAGTTATGCCACATCGATAGATTCACCATGTGAACAAGATATAATGCTTTACATTTATTCCACGCTACATATACAGCAGAAACAACTTCGGATTCACGCATCAACGTTTCACAGCCTTACTACAGTCGTCCCAAGCTCTCACTCTATGTATATTTAGTTACAGTCTGCCCATGCAGGCTCAGGAATGACAATATTTAGGATAAATAGCTACCATTGTTTACACATAATTTATGGAACATCGCAACCGACTTCATAGGACAGCATTTATATTATTATACTTTTCATCATTCACAACATAACTAAAATCAATAAATTTTTATTACATTTAAATTAAATATTTTATTATTTTTACGCCTATTCGATAGAATACAAATCATAATAGGTAGAGACCATTAAAGAATTGCTATATATTTTTATCTTCACTTATGACTCTTATTGCGACACTAACACAGGAGACGAATATACTAGGCGCGTGTAGCCCGGCGCGAGGGGACTATAGCAATAACGTCCAAAATCGGTGACACATATCACAGAACACTAAGGATTAGAAAAGCGTTTTTAAAATTGGAATGTCACAGAAACCACTTTTAACGAAATGTAATATCGTGCCATATTATCACGTGCATGTTCTTACGGCGCGAGCGAGTCGCTGTCATAGTCATCGTCGGCGGCGTCTGCATCGGCATCGGCGCAGTTGATGCTTTCAAAATACTGTTGCGGCTTGCCGTTCCACAAGGAGTCCGGTGAAGGCGCCTCGTCGAGCGAGTTGTCGTACAGCAGCGAGCGAGCCAGCTCCGCGGCGAGCGGCAGCGGCGGCGAGTAGGCGCGCGGCGCCAGCGGCAGCGGCCGGGAGCGCACGGTGTGTGGCGCGAGTGGTGCGAGTGGTGCGAGTGGCGCGAGTGGCGCGAGTGGCGGGAGCGGCGGGAGCGGCGCGAGCTGCACGAGCGGCGCCAGGCGCGACACGCGGCTCACGTACTCGGCGGCGGCGGCCAGCGAGGAGCCGCAGTAGCGCTCCCAATCTGAACTGTGATCCTCCGAGGCTTGTTCGGTACTGTCGGTCTGTCGAAAGTCCGTCGGTTACTGACGGCGGTGGCGGTGGCCCGCGCTGAGTCCCGCACGCATCAGTGCCGACGCTCGAGGTCGCGCGCGCTCTTGTTGCTACTCGGCCTTTTTACAAATGTTTGCAAACAAATTGCGACCATCGACTGTAGACACTGATACAAACAGAGATGCATTCGGTGCAAAGTATGTTGTGATCGAAATATAATCGCGTGTATCTTCAATGAATGTGCGTCAGGCTCGATACTGTCGACTGAACATCCGTGCATCAAACGCTACTCTCTCTCTGTTTCTAATGATAAATAATAATCTACTCGTGAACGACTTCAGTATAGTCTACGGCCATGTGAGAGCATTGGTCGTTGCGTTACGGTGCTCATTCCATTGGTTTGCCATATGCCACTATGTCAGTAAAATAAAATTATAATAAAACTAAATAAAAACCAAATGAAAATACAATAGTTTTGGTATGTATTTCTAATAAACTGCTATAGCAACAAAATTGATAAACCATATTCTATAATGGTTAAAGGCAAATCCACTTCGCACTTACCACATTTTACTTATAATGTCTATAAACATATCAAAATTCCAAAATTAAACACATTATTGAATGGATTTTAGACACATCAGTGTAGTTACAATGACTTATGAAAAACACAATTAATCAGTTATGTGAACAAATACAGTTAAAATCCCACGCCAAAATAACTTTTTTAAAGTTACCGTTTAACAGGATACACAGCGTTAATAATTAATAATATTTTAGTCTTACACAAAAGGCAAGTTTTGGGACATTTAATATATTTCAATTAATAATCCAAGAAACGGCAACTTTCACATGGAATGTGATGTTTAAAACATAATGTGAACATGAAGAATAGTTGTGTGCGGCATAAAAATCAAACCAGTTCAATAGTGCGAGTGTCAAGCGACGGGTGATGCTAATCGCTTTTTCGTCAATTTACGGTGTCAATGAAAAATAAAAAATGCTTCAGCAAGTTCGATTTTTATGCTTTCACATTTCGACAGTTAGTGACGGAAATGACCGCTCTCGGGGGGTGCGCTCGCCTAGTCTACGAATCGAAAAGAAAAGAACTAAGCAAACTGCAAACAAAGCGCCGCAGGATCCCGTCGGCCAAGCGAAATAAACCAGAACGGAACCAAACTCACGGTCGACATAATGGCATGGCGCCTCCGACCCCACACCGCCACCGAGACGCGGACAGCGTGCACTCTCACACGGTGGGTTAGCACGGGGCCGGCCCCTACGAGTCCTTAAAGAACCACGTGTTCCAGAACGAGCGCGCGCGCACCTTGGCATCCGCCGCGGGCGTGTCTCTCCGCCGCGCCTCCCCCGCCCCCGCCCCCGCGCGCGACCGCGCCGACGCGCTGGACCGCCCCGACCGCGCCGAGTGCGCCGAGTGGGCGGAGGGCGGCCGCGGGGGCGCCACCCCCGCCACGCCGGGCGCGGGGGGCGGGCGCGGCGCCGCGGCCTTGTGCGCCGTGTGCAGCGGGATGCGCGAGGGCCGGCCGCGGCGCGGCGTCTCGCTGATGCGTGCGTCGTCGTCGTCGTCGTTGCGCTCGCTGGCGGCGCTGCGGTGGCTGCGGTCGAGCCGCTCGAGTCGCTCGTGCCGCTCGTAGCGGTCGAGCCGCTCGTCGGGTAGCGGCAGCGGCTCCATATCGCGCATGCTGCTGTGCACGTCGCGTCGCTCGTCATGACGAGCTCCTTCCAACTGTCTGACGCGAGCGCGCGCACCTTCCAGTTCTATGCTCTTCTCCTCGAGCTGCAAGTACCAAATATATTCATATCATTCAACGTACGAATTGAATATGTCCCGCGACTTATTTCACATAAATAAATAAACAACAAAAATAATTTTTAAATTTATTACCCAAGCACTATTTAGATTTCCTATTATGCTTTAAAACAATATTATTTCGTATTTTCGATGACGAGACTAAGCATTCCACTGATGTAGATTTTGATTATTTCATACTAGCTGTGCCCACAACTTCGTCTGCGTGGACTTAGATCTAACTAATCCTAAAATGTTTTAAAGTAAATTGTTAATTTATATCTTGAAATGACAATAACTTTTTTCCCGGTATCCGATTTTAATGAAACAAAGCCTATATTGTCCCTCCAATTATACTCTGTCCTCCTATCAAAACCACATGAAACTTCGTTCTTCAGTTACGGAAATGTGCGCTAACAATAAAAAGCAAACAGAAAAGAATTCTAAAAATCTGATTTGTGTTCTGTTCGCTTTTATAGTTAACCCCTTTCTTTTTTACGAGATGATGCTCGCGGCTCCGCCCGCGTGAAAAGATTTCCCAGAATAGTGAGATTTTTTCAAAATCGGTTCAGTAGTTCCTGAGATTAGCGCGTTCAACCAAACAAAGAAACAAACTCTTCAGCTTTATAATATTAGTATAGATTCCAGATATGCAATTGAATCAATTGCTTCATTGTTATTATTACATTCGAAACAGTATCTCCTTTCAGTCTAAATCTACATAATATACTAATATTATAAAGAGACATCTTATATATAAAATTCTCGTGTCAATGTAAAATAGTTACCTTACTCCTCCGAAACGGCTGAACCGATTTTGATGAAATTTTATATTCATATTCAGTAGGTCTGAGAATCGGCTACTATCTATTTTTCATACCCCTAAGTGATGAGGGTTGTTCACCCCAAATTTTTTTTTTAGATAAAATTTTTTGTTTTCATTTTTTTTATGATACATCATTAAAAAATACATACAACCCTAAATTTTCAACCCTCTACGATCAACCCCTATTTTTTTAATACATTTTAACCCCGGTCGGCTATCCCTTGGTCACGGCATCACGCGTGAACGGCTGGACCGATTTCGTTTGTGTGTCTTCAGGTGGATTCGAGAATGGTTTAGATTAACAATTGGATCCGGTAGGTGGCGCTGTACTCGGATTCTAAGATTTTATTTCCTTTTTAGGACAGGACAACATTTTTTGTGTGTCTTCTGGTGGATTAGAGAATGGTTTAGATTAATAATTGGGTCCGGTAGGTGGCGCTGTACTCGGGTTTTAGGATTTTATTTCTTTTTTAGGGCAGGACAACGTCTGTCGGGTGCGCTAGTATACTAATAAGATTTGATTGTTTGTCTGTTGTATTTATATAAATACGTACCCTGAATTTTAGGTCCTCGTTGACATCGCGCGCTCGGTCCAATCTCTCCAATAGCAGTGTGCGTTGTTCGAGTACACGCTTCATACGCTCACTTAACACCTGAGGACACAACGACAATCATGTTTTATTAACATTTTAAATAAATACGAATATAAATCATGAAAAATGTGTACGTATAATAAGGACATAGGATATTTTTGAGATTCTGATAACGTACACACCATGATTACGTATGGTTAAGAATGTTTGGGAAGAAGTTTGGATACTTGTAAGATTGCGAGACACCATAACCGCTTTAACAGTAATCCGCGTGACAAATTTCATTCAAATGAAGTGGTTTCTGAATTTACTTTTTACATTCAAACATTTTTAATACTTTCGCATTGATAATATGAGTAAGAAGTGAGATTACTGAGGAGAATAAATCTTATCGCGACAAAGTGTTCAATAATATTGTGTTGTACTCTTGACACTAGTAGCCTCTGAAAAAGGTTCGACATTACAAGAAACGGGGGTTTTTTTTATGGTATTGAATGACGAGACGAGCATGCCGTTCGCCTGATGGTAAGCGATACGACCACCCATAAACAGTAGTAACACCACACAGCACCTTGAGTTACAAAGTACTGTGTGGCATTCCACTGCGCTCGTCATCCTGAGACATAAGATGTTAAGTCTCATCATGTCCAGTAGTTACACTGGCTACAATGTCCTTCAAACCGAAACACAACAGTGCATGCACATTGCTGCTTGGCGGTAGAAATAGACATTGGTGTGGTACCCACCCAGACGGACTCTTACATATGAGAGACCTACCACCAGTTAATCGCAGTACTCATGGTGGGTGCACACCAGGTTGGTAAAAATTATTACATGGAGTACCATCAAATCAAAATTAGTAAAGTATTTTGTTTAGAGCTACACGTGAAATAATGGAATACCAGTAAAAATTTACAATATTCTTACGACATGCTACTCATAAGTGTATTATTATCTAAATAGCTATATACACAAAGCACGTTTACATACTGCATACTTTTATACGTCGATAAACATAGAACTTGCATAACTATTTATATAGCAGGAAATAAATGAGATATATACAGAACATTTCGAAAAAAAAGAACGGATTGCACTCCGGCAGTACCGGCAGAAGTGAAAACTTGGACATTAACGTTGTGCATTTTTGAATATTTTGGAATGGTTAGGGAATAATTTCGCACGAATTGCTTTATTTATCAGTATAAAAGTACTAGCATTTATGTGGTTAAATACAATATTTATTTATTGCGCTATCGTCATTGATGTATTGAAAAACCCAAGATGCAGTTTCTTGCAAATAACACATCAATAAGTGTCATCGATACGTTAAACTAAAATAACCTCCTCCTTTTGGAAGTCGGTTAAAAAGAAAAAATTACAAATTTTGATTGACTAAACACAAATTCGATCTTACGCCTACCACATAAAGTAGATTTTTAAACGCGAGCAACGCACGTTTATCTGGTTTTTGATAAATGTCAGAAATGCAATGGTCATCGCAACCAAAGTAGAATAAATCAAAATTTGAAAAAAGAATGTATCGTTCGATTCTTTTGTACTCGTGCCGTGCCAACGCTGGGGAAATAGCTTCTACGCAATGTATTTAAAGTTCATATTAGATTAGTAAGGGATGGTTTTAATGACGTTAATAAATAAAAATTCACTCGTTTCAAGAATTATAGCTTCTACGCATTGTATTTAAGGTTCATATTAGTAAGGGATGGTAAAACCTCCGCATCAGTTTTTCGTCAGGATCGCGAGTTTAACATTTTATACCCATCCCAAAAGTGCTCAACGCCGCTAAAGAAGTTTTCACTTCAATAAATGACAATTGAATGAGCAGCTTATGTAAATATAATACAAGTTATGCGAAATTAGAAAAAAATATCCAAATAAAAGTACGGAAGAACCAATTCACGGGCGTATGAAATCTAGCAACTAAACAGCTGTCCATTTTTGAGGAGGAAGTAGAACCGCTCACCGACACAAATTATTGTGTTCAATCAGCTCAGTTAGGTCAAGGTTCATGACGTATACACAGCCACATTTTTTATACTTACATTTTTATATTTGCATTAATAAAAATATGCAATTATAGGTAAAGCTACAATAAATTTGACGTAACAAAATCGTGCTAAAATACAGGTGGTAAGGACGTCAGCAAAATCATGATGTAAAGCATCATTACCGAAAATACACAGATGGCCAACAATAAAAGTACCCGGTCAGATGTCTTTTCGCTTAATGCTCGGTGCCCGGGTCGCCACACTTCATTAACTTCGTTCCGCGTAATTTTGCCGAAATCTCAGAGTTTACGTCACCGCGACGGACAGCCTCTCGTTAATGCAACGACAACTATATTGTCACGTAGGTAATCTGTTACCCCACCTGTTCTGCAATTAGCGACCTGCGGTTTTGATTGCCACGTATTCTTGGCCACATTTTTTAACGGTACTAGCCGGAGTCATCTCACAACGTCCTCGGTCACTTGCACTTTAATTTGACGTGAAGTGGCACGCCACCCGGCACGGCGCGGGCGCGGCGTTGGAGTTCTACGTTACCTGGTTTTGCACTGTGGAGGTGAGCAGCTGTCTCTGAAGTTCGACGGGATTACTCTCGAGAAGAATCGCCGCGAACTTCCTGGAGTCTGGCGTGGGCACGCGCGGCGGACGCGCCGGCGTGTGCAGCGGCGCGTCCAGCCGGCCCAGCGGCGAGCCCAGCGACGGCGCCGCGCTCCCCGCGCCCCCCGCACCCGCCGCGCCCCCCGCCAGCGCCGCCGCCTCCAGCTGCGCGGCGCGCGCCAGCAGCAGGTCGCGCTCTTGGCGCAGGCGCTGCAGCTCTCCGCACGAGTCGCACGCGTCCGCGGACATCGCTCGCGCAAACTCCTCCTCCGCGGTGTTGTCGGCATCGGTGCGCTCGTCGAGCTCGCCGCGCAGCAGCTCTGCCTCGTCGCGCAGACGGCCGCCCTTGCGCTGGATGACGTCGAGCAGCGCCCACAGCTCGTCCTCGAGCGGGCGCGAGCGCGTGGCGGAGGCGGACGCGGAGGCGGAGGAGTGCGCGTCCTTGCCGCAGGAGGTCTCGGTGCTGAAGCCGGAGTCCTGCACGGAGGGCTGCGGCTTGGCGCGCGCGGCGTCCTGCCCGCCGGCGGCGAGCTTGCGTCGGACGCGCACGCCGGGCTCCCAGTCTCGGCGCGCGCCACTCGGGGGCGTCGACGGCGCCATCTTCGACCGCAAGTTCGGGAATGTCTCGATGACGAGGTCGCGAAACTCGAGCAAAGCTCCGACCTCATTCTGGAGTTCCTGGAAGCGATCAGTCATTATTGAATAGCGAGTCATGGATACTAACAGCTAATAGTTTATTTTATAGGTTGTACAACAACATCAATAAAGTACTTCATATATATCCTATGACATATGGGAAATGTAAAAAGACTCTGCAATTGGCTTATGACTCTCTCATATGACGACACGGAAAATCTTCTTTGATATCGCACAATATAAGCTCAGTTGTTATTTACTCTATAATCACACACACACACACACACATAAATGCGCGAGTGAGCATGCACATGCAGGTTCAGTAGTGTTAGGATGGGAAAAAGAGGATGGTAGATGTGAAGTAAATTCATATTTATTCTATTTCCCCCATTCCTCTTTTTTACTATGTTTTTTTTTATTTATTGTTATTTAATTTATTTTGTTTAAATACTATAGTTTTCACTTGTCATTCTTGTACCTAGTTATGTTTATGTGCGTCTGGAAGTGGGTGTTGCTAACTGCGACACAGTTATCTTTTTAACTGCTGTAGTTAGCAACTTACAATTGTACTCTATGTCACTGTAAAGTGTTTTTTGTTCTAAATAAATAAATGTTAAATGTTATAGTTACTTTAGTAACTAATGGATAATAAAGATTTACGCAGAATAATTACCTGTAGGGCGACAAGAGACTTAGCCTGCTCCGAGATGAGGTAATGGAACGGTCCAGGCTGCGACCGCAGTTGGAGACACTCCATGCCCGAACCGCCTGAGCCCCCGCTGGCACTGTCTCCACCGCCCGTCTGAAAAAAGATGGAAATATTTAATTTGCTATAAAAATATTACGATATTTGTAATTTTTATCAGTGAAAACTCTTCTGGTCTATGTATTAGTCGTACTTCTATTAATGTCATATGAATAATTGTACTGTTTGTTTTCGAAATATAATAATAAATCTATATATGTATATTGTTAATAATCCATACAACTAATATCATGAACATCTAAAATGCACACATTAATTAAACTTTATCAATAAAACTTGGAATATCTATAGCAATCTTGTATAATATGATAATTGATAACATATTATAACTGAAGAAAAGTAAAACGTTGAATCATGTTGCCTGTCGCGGCGGTCAATTACGCCACAACGGAATGCCCTCGGACATGGCGTTCATGACGTCAAAGCGTTTCTTCCTTTACTTTAGCACCATTGTGTTCGTCGGTGTTGCATTAGTAAAAACTCAATTGATTGCTAAATTGCTTTTTGAATAAACCTCTACATGCGGTCAGTTAAACATTACGAAATTTAGTTACGAGATTGAAACGTTTTTACAATTTATCTGGTTTGATGTGCTTATTTAATTATATATTTTGTCTCAGATTTGACATAGGTGGTAGGAAGTCTATTCACATTCCAAACCATGTATTGTAAGTTATGTCTTTTGATAGCGACAAAATATTCCATACATAATTATCAATGCAATAAGAAAATTCAAGAAGGCCACAACTTCTTAACGAATCATGGAACCATCAATTTTGTAATTTGAAGCATAATTCGCAAAGTAATATAAAGCTAAATTGATGCTCGTCTGATGATTATTGGACTGTAGTTTACAATAAAATTGATAATTTCAAACGCAAATTGAAAAATTTTACTGTTATTATCGACATATATGAATGATATGTGGTCGGTTCGTTGTTTTAGGTTACAATTAATTTAGTTGTCAGTTTTAATTAATTCTCAAAATATTAGTTGCATTGTTTCTAACCATTGCTATGCATCTACCAAAAGATATAATTCTAACGAACAAAAATATAGCAAATATTCAGCAAGGTAAACAGTGTTTGCTATCGCTGTACGTAGCGTTAAATCAAGCAGTATTCAGTTAAGTATTCGTCATATCTTACTACTAGCTAGTGTGAAAGCAGAATACTGCTTTATTTTTGTTACATGTCGCAGCAGCAGATAAACCTTAAATTAGAATAGCCCTTAAATATTACAATCATATTTATCCTATAGAAGCATGTCAAACCAGAAGAAAAGAAAAGTTTATGTGGGCGCATGGACCTATAAAAAAAGGCGGACGGACTCTCGCTAAACAACAAACTGAAGCACCCAAAGTATGTCAGCTTGCCTGTACGTACGAGTATCGTGCACACATTCACACCAAAGTATGTCGATCGGCCGCCATTACGCAACAAACCTCAATTGAATGAAGTCGTTGTAAGAATAAAAATAAATAATTAAAATATGCCGTCTTGTGTGGTTAAATGCTGTCGAAATCACAGTAGTTCCAAGAACAAATGTCACGGGATCACATTTCATAGGTAAATTAGTAATGTATCACTAACTTGATCAACATTCATTGATATTTAAAATGATATATTTTTGTAACACAAAACCTCAGCCTATAATCCCAGTGTTGTCAACTATTTGACGGGTAAATTACCTCGATGTATAGGAGTCGTGATTTTTTTTGTTTTAAATACGATTTCGTTTTTTAAACTAAATAGGTATAGGTTGTTATTAGGTTTATGTTTTTTTTTAGGTTTCCTACAGGAAATGAAGTATGGAGGAGTGATTTAATTAATATAATAAGAGAGTGTAGATCATAAAATAAATCTTATTAAATATATTGCAGAAAAACATTTAACAATTAGATTTCATCACATATCAAAATAAGAGGGCATCTCAAAGACCTGCACAAGTAAGAGGCAGTTATACAAAAAGTTAACGCAACATAGAGAATTAAAAAAAAAGAAATGCAAATTAAAGAAAATTTAATTATTTACGTTGTTTGATTTAAACAAGTACATACACTGCCTCGATGGCGTTGTTGTATTACGGTATGACTGCAATGCTGAGGTCTTGGGTTCGATTCCCTGGTCGGCTAAAGTGATATTGGGTTTTAAATTCAGTATCAGCCCGGAGTATGGACTTCGTGTCCGATATGGCGATAGGCTCGCCCCCTATCATAACACGGGCCGGAATACGCACGGCGAAAAGTGGGTGCACTAGTTGCGCCTCTGCCTACCCGTTCGGGGATAAAAGGCGTGACTGAGTGTGTGTGTGTGTGTGATTAAGCATTAGTTAGGAAACATAATTTTAGTGTTTCGGTAAGCCTCATTAATTTCTACACACCTACTAATCATATATGTTTGGCTATTATTTATCACGGTCATTTCAAATAAAGCTAAATAATATATAAATTAATTAACTATAATTACACCCTGCAAACAATAAAATTATTAACACGACTTTCAATAAAATTAACCTAAAATTGGAAAAATATTGTAGTGTAAACTAGTGTTAAAAATTGGGGAAATTTTGTTTTTATGGCAATCATTCATTTACGCACACATAGTTACGCCGCCGCCATTGCTGTGCTTCAGTTTTTGTTTAGCGAGAGTCCGTCCGCCTTTTTTATAGGTCCATGTGTGGGCGTATAAAACACTTTTATCAGACTTAATAAACTAATCAAATAAATTCGTAAGCACTAAGCAATTAACGGAAGCCGGTGTTTACTATGACGACGTGAAAGTGTGGTACGCCGGCGGCGGTGGCGCCCACGAATCCACAACCCGTTGGCAAACCGTTGTGACCGCCACGGTCGCGGCCGACGACGGTGTTTTTCATTCAATGACACCACGTTTTGGTGGCGATTTCTTAGTTTCACTTTCTTCGATGTTGCGTCACAAGGCCGTGTCTACATCTCGTTAGCGCCAAGCGGTGTGATTAAGCCAGTAATGCCTCATAATACTAAGCTGCTGAGCTGTTGTCTCCGCTTCAGCGTTCGCACCGTTTGACGAATGTGACGGATCTAGAGATTGTTTATTTTCACTCGGTAAGACGCAACAATATGCAAATTACGATGTGGCACACACGTGCTTCGAGTAATGACACTTTCATAAACATGAGCGATGACGACAGATGCGTATCTGAGCCACTGGCGCAATAATTGTGCTGCATTGTCTGGTCTGAAAGGACTGTTAGCGCATGACAAGTAATGGACACTTATATCTTTCGCAGTGATATAATAAAATAAAAATAGGGTTTGATCAAATTTCTAAATGTTAGGAAATGTTTCATGACAACACGTTACGGATATTTCCTTAAAGTTTTAAAATAAATATAATTATTTAATTTGTATATAATACATATTGTTAATATTCGACTATATAGCTCGTCGCGACTCGCCACACGCTAGATTCGCTTACTTGGCCCATTAAAATAATTGTTTTTTGCCGTAGCAAGATAACCTTAGTTGCTTAAGAATTTACAGATTAAGGTTTATCTTAAGTTTTGTGTCGTAGATATTGAGGATTTCCGATATCCGAAAAGGTAATAAAAACAAATAAGTTTTGAACTTATCGTATTACAGCTCCCTTAACAGGTCCGTACTTCCACAAAGCTGTCAATGATGCATAGTTGATGAACAAATTCATCGCCATCTATCTACACCCTCACACAGATGTAGTAACTAGTAATGCTTAGTACAGTTCGACGCTACATAATATTACTTCTTACTATAATATATTATGTACATTCATATAGAATAAAGTGTAACGCGATACGAGTTATAAATAAATAACCAGATCATTTTCCGTAATTTCAATGGCACACCTTATGCAAGGCCGATGCGCATCTTTGATTCTAACATTTCCGTAGTGTTGAATCTAACTGGAATCTAGTTATAAAATAACAAGCCGCGTTTTTGCTTTTTATCGTAGTAAAAATTACGTCATATAGCAATTATCTGCGCAAAACTTTTTTACTTTATGCACATCAGCCTGATATCACCGTAGACGACTTTTTCCAACTCAGTACTAAATACTCACTTCGACCAATTTTTAGAAAAACAATTTAATAATCACGCACCCAGTGGACGTTTAAACATACCATACCATACCAGCCCTGTATTATATACCTGCTCACTGCTGAGCACGGGCCTCCTCTACAACCGAGAGGGTTCAGGCCTTAGTCCACCACGCTTGCCTAGTGCGGGTTGGCAGAGTTCACACACCTTCGAAATTCCTATAGATAACTTCTCAGATATGCAGGTTTCCTCACGATGTTTTCCTTCACCGTTAAAGCAAGCGATAATTCACAAAGAATTCACCCATAGCTTTTAGAAAAGTCAGAGGTGTGTGCCCTTGGGTTTTGAACCTGCGGACATTCGTCTCGGCAGTCCGTTCCACTTCCAAGTAAGCTATCGCCGGTTCCAACATTTAAATATACGAAAGACTTTAATCTGGATCCCGTATTTCATACCTGTCTGAAATTTACAGACATCATTTTTGGTTAAAAAAGTTTGCTTTTTTGGGTTAGTAAGTAAAATACCGCCTCGATGGCGTAGTTGTATTGGGCACGCGGTACGACTATCGCGCTAAGGGTTTACGCCTCTGCCTACCCCTGAAAAGGGTAAAAGGCGTAATGTTATGTATATATATATATATATGTGTGTGTGTAAGAAATTTACCGAACAAAATCCAACGCGAAAACACCACTAAAAAGTCACAGAAAAGCAAAATTCGCAATTTCGTATACTCGGACAACATACTTTTTCAAGTTATTTTGGTTTTAAAACCAAACTATTCAACTAATTTTGATAATAAATTTTATGGGACCAATCTGGAGGCAAATTCTTTGTAATGAACGAAGAATTTTCCAAATCGGTCAATAAATGACGGAGTTCTGAGGTAACAAACATTTAAAAAAAAATATACACATCGAAATGAGATCCTCCTCCTCCTTTTTTGAAGTCGGTTAATAAGCTTGCGTGCTCCTTCAGTACAACATCAAAACGCGGAACAAATATTTAACCTCGCAGGAATTGAAATCGCGACCTCACGTTTCTACCACGGCCTAAACCATTAGTAAAAAATAGTTTACAATTTCGTTCATGAGCTATATACCTGTTTACAATGCTACAACTGACAGAATTTGACAATGATTGATAAATCACTACATTGTTATACATTGAACTATTTCATAATAATTCGGAAATAACATACGATATGTCATAGTTATTCTGTATAAAATATTATAACGCACATTTGAATACTGATGAAATGCAGTTATATAATAATGAAGTACAGTCAGCCACACAAATGGCTTAACAAATTCAAAATTTCAAATCGCCTCTACGTCTTAAGTTTAATTGTTTTTTTTTTTATTCTTTGTGTTAAGTAAAGTTGATCTTCTTTATTTTATTTTTGTAAAGAGAAAACGAAAATTGGTAAGAACACAAAAGTGTAGAGGCGATTTGAATAACGTAATATTGCGTTGAATAAAGTACATACAAATAGAAAGAAAGAAAGAAAGAAAGAAAAACGATTTATTTGTTTTATTTTTGGTAATTATACTTTATACTTTTGGATACAAATAAAGTATGTGAAAATACTTTATTTCTAACCTTTACTGTGATGCGGTAAAACAAAATACTCATTATGGGTACTTAACTACTTAACGGTACACATAAGTTAAAACGGATGATGGTAACGATTTATTATTACTGAACGAAATGTTAGATGTCAGATGTGGTGTTGTGAATGTGATAGGACAGGTGACATTCTGACATTTGTCACAGATGGCACTATCGACGAAAGTCAAAAATTTTCCGTTGGTTTTGTTTATAATTCAAGAAAGCATTTTAAAGTAAATATTAATGCTTAAAATGACGAGTAATTCTGATAACGATAAATCAGTGAGTTCTAAAGTGACGAGAAGAGAGAAATAAAGTGTCAATAAATTTTATTAAAAACGAATTGATTATTTATTTAAATTTAAATTTTGACTGTCAAACAAGCTTTGAAACATTTAAAGGTAACGAAAAATTGTTAGCATGTGCTAAAAGCACACAAAAATACGTTTTTAAAGCAATAAAAACATAGAATTTGAAAAAGCCTTTTTTTCTTCCAAATACTTTATTTTTTCCTATACAAACCATTTTATACGTTTTTTTTGTCAAAAAAAGTTGGCAACCCTAGTGCCAACTGCCAATATACTTATAGTACCGGCACGCTATGAAGGCCGTTTTGACATTTGTCCTGAAACTTGATCAGCATCAAGTTTGGTATTAAATCATAATTACGTCGAAGGACCTAATTGCTGTACATTATTGTCAATAGTGACGTGGTCGTGGGCCTGAAAATTTAACCAGGCTCAAACTTCATGGCTATTAAAGGCGCAAAAATATGGATCTTAGCTCCATTAAAGAATATTTTTAGACCCCTCCATTTATAACTAACTTTTTTAAAGACATTCTTTTTAAGTGCAGTTTTTAAGCAAAATAAAATTACATAAATCTTAAAGTCGAAGGACTTTAAAATTATACGATTTATAAAAGGCCCAGTTTTTGGGAGTACTATCCAAATATATTATATGTAAATTTTAAAAAATGATATCTAATGCGATCGTCACTTATAGGATCGCTGGTCTTAGTAGTATATTTTTTTCGACAATGAATTGAGATTTCACCTCACTATTATAATCTGTCGAAATGGGCATCATAGCGAGCCGGTATAATTATAGTGCTCGTATCAGTCTCTCCGTTTTACAAAAACTCATTTAAATATTCATCGGCAATTAAAACTTGCCGCTATTTAGGGTACTAACTCAACATTGCCTTCATTATTTTTTGCCACTTTGTCTAATAAAATCTACTCTGGATATCTAATATCTCTACGCGGGATGTAAACACAAAATTCGAGCATAATAGGGTAGTTTCCTATGTTCTATTTTGTACATTACTTTATACGTAACAGAAAATAATACGAAATTGTTCTGTGAAATCAGCATCAAAATTGGTTGAAAAATAAAGCAGTTATTCATATTTGAAATATTGTGAGCAAAAGTGGGAGCGAGGTAGGGATATCGCGCTATCTCTTTCGCACGCACGCAGCGTTACGGCCGGTAACACACTGTGACGTTACAACCCCTTCTACCAAATTTCAAAGCTTCATAACTTACTTATTATTGCGCCAATTTTGAAAATTATATTTCCGTTAGATTTTATATGGAATTCATTTTTGATAAATGTATTAAAAAAAAGTAGTCAACTACCCTATTTTATTGTCTCGTACATTCAGTGGCATGCCCCAATTTCTTGACGCACTCGCACCAAAATGCTAAATTATTAATGCCAAGCACGTACATACCACGTTTGTGCATTTAATTCGACGCTCACATGCTCGGTAACGCTCCGATTACATTATTATACCGATACCGTTAGCTAGACATGTCTATTTATTTATTTAAACTTTTCTTAGTATGTAAACGGCGTTGCACACAATTTTGTTCACAACTTAAATGAGCTGGATAGATGGCCTACATCATCACACCATCGATGGACGCTAACACTATAAGACATTCGGAGAAATATTTGTCTCGGCGCGAATATATATACATACATATATATATATATATATATATATATATTTATCCCGCAAACAAACTTCCGTCCGCTGAAGGTGAAAGTGCATTTAAATTGGCGTCCACCAGCTTTTGACGTCCGTATACCGGACGCCACTTTTTTGGCCAGTGTCACTTAGGTCCTATTGGTCCTGGCTAGCTGTAGAACAAAAATCGATGGAAGCCAAAAACTCGATCCATTGGCTGCAATTATATATTGGATAGTTCACGAAAAAATCTCTGCCGGGGTGAGGCGCTGCTGCAGCGCGTATATCGACAGCCGTATACCTCGGTAATTTTCTGACGACGATTCCGCGTATTTGGCGTCCGCAGTTGCGACGTTGCCAGCTCGCTCATTAAATCTGTGTCAATAAATCATAACATACCGCAAGCAACACAATATTCACCATCGCAGATCACTATATGGACGTCCAACAGCTATATGCGGATGTCCGATAGCTGTACCATACCATACCACCAGTCCTGTATTATATACTGCCTACTGCTGAGCACGGGCCTCCTCTACTACTGAGAGCGTTTATGCCTTAGTCCACCACGCTGGCCTTGTGCGGGTTGGCAGACTTCAAATACCTTCGAAAATATTTTTTGGGTAATTCTCAGGTATGTAGGTTTCCTCACGCTAGATAATTGATAAACAATACACACATAACTTTAACAAAATCGAGGTGTGTGCCTTGAGTTTTGAACCGGCGTACATCCGTCTCGTTAAACTGTTCCATTCCCAACTATCGTCCAGCTGCTAGCTAGCTCATATACGGACGTCTAATACCTATATATGGACGTCCAATAGCTATATACAGACGTCCGATAGCTGTACACAAACGTCCAATAGCTATATACGGACGTCTAATACCTATATACGGACGTCCAATAGCTATATACAGACGTCTAATTACTATATACGGACTTTCAATTACCAAAAGTGGACGATAGCCTAGTTGGGAATGGAACGGTCTGACGAGACGGATGGCCGCAGGTTCAACATTCAAGGCACACACCTCTGATTTTTCGAAGTGACGTGTGTATTGTTAATCAACTATCGTTCACTTTACCGGTGAAGGAAAACATCATGAGGAAACCTACATACCTGAGAATTTCTCAAAAATAATTTCGAAGGGATTTAAAGTCTGATAACCCGCATTAGGCCAGCGTGGTGAAGTAAGGACTCAACCCTCTCAGTAGTAGAGGAGGCCCTTGTTAGTAGTGGGCAGTACATAATACAGGGCTGGTATGGTATGGTAATAGTTATATACGGAGGTCCGATAGTTGTACACGGACGTCCAATAGTTATATACGGACGTCTAATACCTATATATGGACGTCCAATAGCTATATACAGAAGTCTAATTACTATATACGGACTTCCAATAACCAAAAGTGGACGATAGCCTAGTTAGGAATGGAACGGTCTGACGAGACGGATGTCCGCAGGTTCAACACCCAAGGCACACACCTCTGATTTTTCGAAATTGTGTCTATTGTTTATCAATTATGCCCACCGCTGTGGATGCGTTAGCGTAGTAGACTAAGGCCTAAACCCTCTCAGTAGTAGAGGAGGCCCGTGCTCAACAGTGGGCAGTACATAAAACGGGGCTCGTATGGTATGGTAGTAGTTTAGAATTTTCCTTTAGTCTTGTTTCACCGGGTGCATGTGCTCCAAATATTCATAAATACGAATGTATAAACTGTGGATAATGTTGTTAGTTGTACAATTATCTCCTATATGTAATCTTATTTGTATAAAACTTATTGTACAATTGTTTTTTATACCGGATAAATAAAATAAAAAATACGTGTGGCACTCGGAGACTGCCGCGGTAAAGCTATTGCATAGCATTTTTTATCACAAATTTTGATTGAATAAACACAAATTCGATCTTACGCTTACCACATAAAGTAGATTTTTTAACGCGAGAAACGCACGTTTAGTCTTGTTATTGATACATGTCAGAAATGCAGTGGTCATCACAACCAAAGTAGAATAAATCAAAATATGAAAAAATAATGTTACGTTCGATTCTTTTGTACTCGTGCCGTGCCAACGCTGGGGAAATAGCTTCTACGCAATGTATTTAAGGTTCATATTAGATTAGTAAGAAATGGTTTTAATGACTTTAATAAATAAAATAAATAAAAATATACTCGTTTTAAGAATTATAGCATCTACGCATTGTATTTAAGGTTCATATTAGTAAGATAAAAAAGATGTCAGGTTATTTTCGTTACGGAATTTCTGGATTCGGTCTCCACGCTCAAGGCCTGCATTAGAAGCTATGCAATAGCTTAAAAATAAAAATAAAATAGTCATATGCGGAGGTCCGATAGCTGTACACGGACGTCTAATAGTTATATACGGACGTCAAATAGCTATATACTGACGTCCAATAGCTATATACAGACGTCCGATAGCTGTACAAGGACATTCAATAGTTATATACGGACGTCCAATAGCTATATACAGACGTCCAATACCTATATACGGACGTCCAATAGCTATATACGGACGTCCAACAGCTATATGATAACGTGGCAGACAGGTATGTGGCCCCCCTGATAGGAAGCGATTCTCACCACCTACGGACGTTTGCAACACCTGGGGTATCACCCTCAAGCAGCCGCTCAAAATCAACACTTCCCCATGAAGTCTGGCGACCTTTCTAATTCTGCATCACCCAAAGGTTGACTGTTAGAGAATGCCTCAGGCATTAAGTCATAAGTCACCTGTATTCATTTACTGTATACAAAGTTGAAATAAATAAATAAAGTCCGTTCAGTAGTTAATGCGTGAAAGAGAGACAAAACAATCAATCCATCCATCTATCCTCAGTTCAACAAAGAAGATTTTCATATTTACAATTTTAGAAGGATAGGATAAGATACTCGTAGGTACATATATAAATATCGGGCATCCGTTCAGGTATAGCTCCTAAGAGTAGATTTGAATTTGAAACGGTATACAACAGACAATGAGACAAGCGATAGTAAAAGAAAGAGATAAGTAAACCAAAAGCTGGCAACGTCGCACTCCCAAATACCAACCATCCTGTGAGGACGTTAAATAGGCGACGCATTAGGTATATCATGATCAATATATCCAGGAAACCAAAAATCTATGACCATGTATCGGGGTTCAAAAATGTCTGGGCATGACTGCAAAATGAATATTGCCCCAAATAAAATTGCAGGAAAATAAAATATCCCATGAAGCAGAAAATCGAAAAAGTAAGCAATATTCATAAAGACATCCTAAAAATTTTAAGTGGAACTGGGGGACGCCGTAATGATGCACAGTGTGCATGAAGCCAAATGCGTTGCTGGATGTAAATATATATATATATATATATATATTTATTACTTGTGGCATTTGCATGTATTTTATAGACTTAATTCATAATGTTTAACTGTTTGTTGTCCCATTATAATAAATAAATAAATAAATAAATATAGAAACGATATTGTCCTCTTATTACATAGTCGCCTCACCCCCCGTGGTGCCATGGATGGAATCTGTCTAGGCAATGAATGAAGTGTAAACATATAAATTATACTATTTTATCGAAGGTCACACTACGAAAAGTGAATGAAATCTAAAGTTGTGATAGATTAGTATAATCTACATCCCCGTTCACCTCTTCCTTCCAGTGACGCTGCTAATTTGGAGCAGACGTCAAAAATCGTTTTGTAAATCTTTATAATTATAATGGACAAGTTGGTATGCAGTTGTACTGGTGGTATCTTACTGGTGGTAGGTCTCTCATATGTAAGAGACCGTCTGGGTGGGTACCACCGCAATGTCTATTTCTACCGCCAAGCAGCAGTGTGCATGCACTGTTGTGTTTCGGTTTGAAGGACATTGTAGCCAGCGTAACTACTGGACATAATGAGACTTAACATCTTATGTCTCAGGATGACGAGAGCAGTGGAATGCCACACAGTACTTTGTAACTCAAGGTGCTGTATGGTGCTACTACTGTTTATGGGCGGTCGTATCGCTTACCATCAGGCGAACGGCATGCTCGTCTCGTCACTCTATGCCATAAAAAAAAAAAAAGTTGCTATTATATCCATTGTCCATTTAGTAAAAAGATGCATATTGAACATTTTATATTACCTAATAAAAAAAATATATATTTGTTCACTATTTCTAGATACCTAACTAATCATTTGTGAGAAATAAGAATGCATATATTGCATAATTTATATTTCTAAAGTACATAGAGCCTGAATAGCTTAATGAATTGAAGCCGACGTATAATTTTATTGAACATCACGACGATACTCAGTTTCGAAACTTAAACATGTTAATTGTGTTTATACATTTATATTCGTGATCAAACGGTGAAAGAGATTCTTAAGATGAGCAGGCAACACAAACGCCGATCAGAGGACAGCCAGATTCCTTAATAAACAAGAACTATGGTATCAATTTATTTTTTATAAGTATCTATAATAACGCACTGAATCTTGTATAATATTGTATCCAATATCGAAAGTACACCATTCTTTAAGGAAAACTGATAACCTACGCCATGCGAACCATACCAGTCCAGTCCAATTAGGCTATCGCGGCGATAAATGCGAGCAAAACCTCATCGAAATCTAGTTATATGCACGAATAGTTCCTTCCAACGATGTAAAGTCCAATTTAATTGTTTTAAACATAAGTGTAATTATTTTAAGAGTGACAAGAAACTTTAATTAAGGTGCCTATTTAAGTTAGCTACTCGTAACTTAGACCATTATAATAAATTGCAACGCGGTTACATGTGATGTGAATAAGGACAAGGATGTTTAAAACAAACAATACAGCGGAAAATTATTATAAAAGATCCGGTCACTTGCCTAACAGGCAGCCGAGAATGCTAGCTATTATTCGTTTCCGATTTCACGTGTTATCACGTTCGCGTGAGATAAGTAATGTACAGTCAATAGAACTTATTTAGTTTACCTTCCTAGTCTAATGGAAGTACAATATGTGGGTTGTGAATGGGAAGGTCTTGGGTTAGGCATTACTATTATGCAAAGTGCCTTAAATTAAACAAACCAAGAACAACGTCTAATCTGTTTATTTAAAAAAAAACATTTCTGGCTACAAATGTAGAGTCATTCAGATGTCTATTCTGTAGCCTGTCCAGGAAACAAAAATATCTGCTTCGAAGGCGCCACTTCTGCTGTTTAACTGACTCCAAAAGCAGGGGTCACTCAATCCGTCGTGTCTTTTTATGTTTGTTCAGCAACAATTTTTTACCTCGTAGTAGATCATATAGTTTATGAATGGTCCCATTTTAATATCATTCATATGGGGCCTTGGACTTTGAAGATGCAGAATGGAAGTCCTCAAATTCAAATAGGGTTTTAATGTTTCTTTTTGTTTTGGGTTAAGTTTAGCTTTAAGATGTTGTCTAATCCTACTAATAATTTAAACGCAAAAGTTTGTAAGTCTGGATGTATGGACGTTGTTACTCTTTCACGCAAAAACTACTGTACGGATTTCGATGAAATTTGGCACACGGGTAGATTATGTCCTTGATTAACACATAGGCTACTTTTTATCCCGGAAAAATATAAAGCGGGACTTTTATCCCGGGAAAACTCATTCACGCGGGCGGAGCCGCGGGCAAAAGCTCGTTAAATATACGAAACCAATGTTTAATTTAAATTAGGCACCGACTTCAAAAAATATAAATTGTGTATATAAACATGAAAACACGAATTGTAAAAAAGATTTGATTTTAATAAAACTAACAAAGAAAAATAAGAAGCTACAGATGACCAAATATAACAGTTTTGGTGCGGGCCATTGTACGCAGGCGGAAATAAAACAAAAACAAAAGTTCACAGAGAAAGGAAAGCGATACTGTAAAATTTATAAAAATAAATTACAACGAAAATATAAAGTAATATTTGCAGTGTAATTGTGTAGGAAAGACATTGCCTCGGGGTACAATTTGCGACGAGTTATTTTTACATCTATTATCACGCCGTTTACGGTCTGGCCATGATAGAAAATTACTTTTTTAAAATATTTTTATTTTAATTTACCATAATTTTTACATCCAAGGTGTCATTATGTGTGGTTAAAACGACGCGACGAATGTATATTAACAATAATAATTAAATAATACTATTATGATGAAATATTTTGTATGGCTAATACAGATTGATACGACATTTACAGACTTCTTAAACCTTGTTATGTATGACAGTTTCTAAGCTATCTTAGTCTCTAACATTGCATCAAAAACGGTACACCTAGTTGGAAATGTTTTCATATAAAGATAATTGTTAGAAATAAAATATTTTGAAACCAATTACTACTTATAATCCTGAGATTCATGATGTCCTCAAGAGTGTCTATTTGTGATGATACACTGATGACGGATGTAATCACTTTCCGTCATTAATGGTACAATTTGATATGTTGATAGTTTTTTAATGACTAAAAACCAACTGACATTAGTAACACTATTAATCCTTCCATTCACTCGGTGAAATAATGTTTTGCCCGTTAACTCTATGGCGGCAATTGTAAAAATAATATCCCATGAAATCTCAAAATATCATCTCTTTATTTTCATCAGGCGAAAGAAACTTTAAATAAAAATAAAATCGTTATACTTGCGTAGCGAATCGTGAAGTTGTTTATTTTCATGGACTGACTATTTTAAAAATATATAATGTTAAAATAAAATTAAGCACATACTTAATGAGAGTGTATTTTCATAAATATGTTAATGTTCTTAGATTTAAATCACTTTCACCTAAGCATAAATTAATTGATACATCGTTCAGAAATAGAAGTCGGGAAGAATTTTATACGAATGTTTGAATACTGTAATTATCATGTTTCGCAAAGCCTCAACGGGGATCAACTATCGATTATCAACCATTCCCAAATTATACTTATAAGAATATTGTGCCAGACTCAAAAACCTCATCATCATAATGCAACAAAGATCACTGTCCACAAATCAATGTAAGTAATTATAAATTATTAGCTTTTGCCCGCGGCTCCGCCCGCGTTAAAAAGTTTTTCTGGGATAAAATTCCCGCTTTATATTTCCCGTGATAAAAAGTAGCCTATGTATTAATCCAGGACATGATCTACCAGTGTACCAAATTTCATCGAAATCCGTTCAGTAGTTTTTGCGTGAAAGAGTAACACACATACATCCATACATTCTTACAAACTTTTGCGTTTATAATACTAGTAGGATGGAGAACCAAAGCTCTATAATAATAATATTTTAACATTGCTTACCATAATGGACATTATTATTAAAGTTATAAAATAATTTCATGTATCGAAAACTGACATGATGGATTTACTTATATTTTGAGATTACACTACAAAAATAAAACCGCAAACAGTTATGTTTCCTTCAAGCTCCTTGAAATGTTAAAGAGTTCTACGCCGTTGCCTGCATTACTTCACTAAGATCTCACTATAAAAGTTTTATGAAATAAATAAATTGCAATAGCTTAGAGAACACCAAACAAAGTCTACGTCTCGAATGTAGGCTTATGTTGGGACCTATCACCAAACCAAATATTTGTAAATTATAACGTGCAATTGTTGTTAAAAAAATAATAACAATTTTTAATAAGCGCGATGCATGTGGATTAAATGTCTGTATTTCATTGTGTAGAAACTTTTTACTGACAAGTACTATTTACAAACTCGGTAGATAAATTATTCAACTTAAAAACTGATTAAATCGAATCGGTAAATTGAAAAAATAGCATTCTGATGATGTTAATCATGGTGTGGATTACACACGTGCCAACGCGCAACGACGTGCTAATTAAATAACGGTAAAAGAACGCGTAGTACTTCAAGAAAGGACTCCGTCAAAGTAATCGAAAGATTTTTTCTCACAGGGTCAGTTTCCATTTTAATAACAGAAGCAGCCCCAGTGAAACCAGACTTGTGTAGTGCACCGTAATACTCGCAAGAGATAGTAAAGAAATTTCTTTTGACGTCTCCTTGCCAAGCCATCATTAGAAATGTGATTTCATCAGAGGTGTGCATTTTGCAAAACAGTTGCCGTCTGGAATCGGCAATTGTCTACGCTGCAGATGCTATAAATGGAAATGCAAACAAAATACATAAAGCGTTAAGCGTGCTGACACAACGTTTACAGAAGAATGTGTTTTGTCATTACCGATTTCGCAACACATTTTCGTGTCACATCAGTCGGAAGTGTCGTCGAGTCAATCAAATATTTGCGCAAACGAGATCTAACGGTATTTCCGCCGTGTTTTGTATATATGTCTATTGCATAAGTAAACCGCTTTAATAATATACGTGCCATTTTACTAATAGGTATAATTTTTCTACGTTTAAATTGTGCACGCTCTTGTATTGCGCCTAATAACATTAGTAAGTAGTTATGTACCAACAACCAACATGTACAAATTCGTCTATAATTTGCATGGTCCAGTCATGCAAACGCCGTTGGAGTGCGAATGAATTTATATTTCATACGTATAAGATTTGACACGTAATTTTATATCAGCTGTTATAGTGCGTGGCGAGATAGAGGCTATATGGTCGCTGGTGGCGAGACACAAAATTGCTCTGCGACACGCGATTATAAGCATAGTCATCCGACTGGTGAGTTAAAGTAGGACACATATAACATTCGCCTATGTGGATAGAGGCAAAAACTTAATAGCGCACTATAAGAAAAAAGATAATGGTAAAATAACGACCAAACGGCAAACGCTCTGAGGCAAACACATGACTCAATCGGATAGATAAATGCGCGCTGAATTCAATGCTACTGACGTAGGGTACAAGTGCTCAGGTTATGTATGATTTATGAACGTACAAATATTTTACTTGTGTAAAGTCTATAATTTTAGTCATAGGTGTAATGACTGCTTGTCCCTGCTATATTTCACTGGCTCACCACTACACCCAGCTCCGAGTGCAGGCGCGCATCCAATCTCCCCGTGCCTCCATTGAGTTCCCCGATTGACAGCCACGATTGACAGATTGACGGCAACCCCCTCTACTGGTGTACGTGAGATAGTGTATAGTATCTAATAAATAGATACAAACCAAAGAGTTCTATAACTATAATATTTAATGTCTTTAATACAAACACTACAATAGGTACTTTGTATATTCTTGTCAACTTCCTACTTTCAATGAGTTAGTTATACTTAACGGTTCTAAAGAGACTGGTAGAGAACGCATCTGGCAATAAGCTCAACTGACATTGAAGCGAAACCTATGCATATAATAAAATTTTATCAGACCGATGTCTGTACATTATAGCTATTGGAGAAAAACTTATATGGGGGTCTTTGTTAGAACAAAAGAAGCCAAAAAACATTTTTTTTTAATTTTTGTCTGTCTATCTGTACGTTTTTAGTTTTTACACACACCACGCAAAAACTACTACATGGAATTGAATGCAGTGTTCACCGGTGTATTGCTAGATGTCTAACATAAAATATAGGCTCCATTTAATCTATACTAAAAGGTACAGATTGTGACTTTGTTAATTGTTTGAAGGAATTAATCTCTGGAACTACTGAACCAATTTCAATGAAATTTGGTACGGAGATAGTTTGAGATCCTGGGAAGGATATATGCTACCCTTTTTATCCCAGTTAATAAAAAGCGGGACATTTATCCTGGAAAAACTTTTGCACGCGGGCAGAGCCGCGAGCAACAGCTAATTATAATACAAAATCGAATTTCTAGCTTCTTATTTTTAAACAATATAATAATAAAGAATTAAATTTCACATTTTATTGATCTTATGAAAAAGATAGATTTCACTGGTAACGGGTACATGGTCAAGAAAGTCACATTAGATTAGTTTTTGCTCTCTGATAGTGTCCTTATTAAGTGTTCATTAGATCAGAAAAGTTACGACTCTCATGAATTAGTGTTCCGGTCTCAATTAACATTATAAGTTTACAGATAAATGGTTCATTAAAAATATAAGAACGAGCATAACTGGATGAAATAAAGATAAATAATTATTTATTGATATTTTAAAATTCGCCGTATTGCTTTAGAACAAACGTCCCAATTTGATTTTATCAAGTTAGCTTGGGTTGAAATAAATCAACGTTTACATTTTTAACTACCTACATAATGTTATATTTTGAGACATGTATTGACATACTCGTTTGATTTATTACATGTTATGGAATAAATTCATACAATGTGTAGCGTTAAAATTTATCGCTTTTTTAGTATTCAATAAATATTAACTCAACTCTAGACTCTGGTGTACAATGAAATACAAGTTATTAATGATTTCAATTTTCCATAGTCCTAGGCAGTCGTAGGCTCGAGCCGCGAGCGAGAACAATTGACGACCACGACAAAAAGTAAATTAGATATTAGCAAACTGTTGACACTCGGCAACAAATAAAAGAAGCTCGGAGGAACGTGAAGCAATCGCGAAATATCTGCTTTCACTATTCCGTTTGCAGTTTCCTTTTCAGGAGAGTCAATTTTGATAGTATATTATAAAACCTACGTAATTCGTGTCGAAGTCACGAAATATTGTCAAAATTCAATCATAAATGTGACGGTTGCTATTATAACTAATGCTAGGCCGTAATAGAGTACTAAATCAACAATGAGAAATTTAGTGTGCGATGCACATTCAACACCTTATTTGCGAGCTACAAAAAAGTCTGTAAAGGTTTATATAACTGAAATAAAGAAGTCGATCACAATTACACTGTAGAGTTATGCTATATCAATTGTAATGTTAACAAACAAAACGATGCACGATTGATATTTTCATTTATGAAATCAATACGACAGCTACAAATGATTACGTCAACACCGATGTACGAAAAAACCAACAAGCCGACACCCAAACAGGCTGGAAAGCATTTGCAGTGTTGCATGTAGCCCAATTGACTATTGTGCATGCAAAAATGTGTATCATGAGTACTTTCATCGAGGAAACGTGAGCCCGCGCGAGGGAAAATAATCTCCAATGTTACGAATTGTTCTACTAAACGGCTTTCACAAAATTAACATTTGCAATAGTAAACAAATTAAATCACGTTAAGTACGATTTAGTTAAGAAAGTTAATCAATTTACTGCGAATAGATATCTGGTTCTTATAAGGCATATTATTTTTAATTTTTATGACGGCCTCGTCGGCGTAGTTCTATATATAAATATTTTAATCGTGTACTAATTGATTTGTATACTTGTTCTGGTAATTTAATATCTAGTGCCGTACCATAACTACATATTAACTCTATAGTCAAGTCGACTATAAAAAAAATATGAGGTTGATAATAATTAAGAAATACAACCTCGACTTTGCTCTAAAAAAAACTCGTTCGGTATAAATACAATTTTAAGCAATCAATCCCACCAAAGAAAAAAGTACCTTGATTCTTAGTAAGGTCATGTTACGAAATAAGGTTTTGGGAGCTATGGAATAAGTAACACGCTAGCTATTTCTAAATAAATAAATATAGATGAAACTTGTAGACCTATGTAGAGTCTATTCAGTATCAGCCCGGAGTCTGGAATTTGTGCCCGTTATGGCGATAGGCTTACCCCCTATCACATCATGGGACGGAATACGCACGGCGAAAAGTGGGTGCATTAATTGCGCCTCTACCTACCCCCTTCGGGGATAAAAGGCGTGGGTGTGTCTGTGTATAATATAAATTTTCGTTTTGAAGCTATGGCGAATACCATCTAAAAGATTAAAGGTCCTAATCCACGTTTTAGGTATTCCGGAACCTTAAACCCACTTACACATTTTAGGTAAAATCTGATACAATCGCAACAACAAATATATTCAACTAGTTTTACTCGCGGCTCCGCCCGTGTGAAAGTTTTTTCAGGATAAAATGTTTGCCCGGGATAAAAAGTATAAAGCCTATAGCAATCAGGAGTAATGTAGCTTCATATTAGTGAAAGAATTTTCAAAATAGGTTCAGTAGTTCCTGAGATTTTCAGCTTTAAAATATTTATTAGTATAGATAATGTATTCCTGTACAATATATACAACACTTGCGTTTTGGTTGGAAACTGGCGCACGCATTACGGAAAAGACCCGCATGCCAGCCGACTACGGAGCGTGGTGGCTCCGCCCAACAGATGCGCTTCAGAACCTACTATACAAAGTCAAACAGAATGCATCGGAAAAATGCTATCGCTAAAAATGATTATGTATTTCAAGTTTTGGATACCTATTTTTCTAAATTTAAAGGTCGGTACCTGTAGACAGACTTAGCTATGTTCAGAGTCAGACGTGGCCGTGAGACGTAAAGGCATAAGATCTGATGCGGTACATCCCCGAGTATTACCTTGAGCAAAATAAAGTGACATCTTGCAGCACAGAATTATTAAATTACGTTGTAAATATTTTTTTCAAATGACATTCCATATTTTATTACCACAAATGAATTAGTTTAACAACATTACCAATAAAAACTGAAGTTTTACGACTGCTTTTTATCGACTTTAACCAACGATTGTAAGTACAACAATACGAAATGGTTTTAAAATATACTTATTTATACTGTTTAAAGTAGCTGCAGTCCTAATTTGTATTAACGAACCAAAAATTAGCACGGAATTCCACATTTCGGCAATAAGCATTGTTCATTTTGCAGAAAAAACTTGACGACAAAAAGTGTGCGTGGGACGTCGAAATGTGAAGGTTGAATAGAATTCCGATAGCACCTCAGCGGTGCAATTCTGTAGAAACACAGTTAGCGTGAAGTGAGGTGACTTCGACATCTCGGGTGAGATTATGACACAAAGCCAGTGTGACGATCGAAATCTTTGTTTACAGAATCCGCTTAGCGTAACATACGTAAGATCTCACTTATTAGTAAGTGAGTGTAATTCGCTTCATCGACATTCTCACCTTATGGCGCTAGTGTAGATTACACTGCGGATTCAGAAGTGAGATCTTACAGAATAGCATAGCAGATGCCTTAGTGTAGAAATAGATTTCAAGGATTTAAATAGTGTATTCACACCTTAATATACCGCTGTCTATAATTGAATGTGTAAAAATCAAGGTAATTTAGTCTCCGCCTCCTTTCCATGAATTACTTATGCTATTTCTATGCCCAAATCGATCACAATCAGCGCGCAATATCTAGACTGCATATCTTTAATTCACAAACAGAAAGAAACCGTATTGTTAATTTTACCTTTAAATAATTTTATTTCGGCCCCCTAACTTCTACTTCTACTTAGTTACTAGTAGTTTGTAATTGCTTACTTTATTAAAAAGTAAGCAATTACAAACGATAACAAAACTTACTGAGAAACCAGAAATCCCTATTGTTTTGTAGACAAGTGATTTGAACATGTTTTTGCAGTGTCAAAGCGTACATGCTTTATCAAGAACAATGCTATTGACACACACAATAACATTATTTTGCAATATAATGTTTCCTAAAGTGCAAAAACAGGCCAATTCTCATAAACCTACACGTAAGCTAAATACTTAATTCACTTTTATTAAATACGAGCTTTTGCCCGCGGCCCCGCCCGCGTGATTGAGTTTTGCCGGGATAAAAGTCCCGCTTTATATTGTCCCGGGATAAAAAGCAGCCTATGTGTTAATCCAGGACATGATCTACCCGCGTGCCAAATTTCATCGAAATCCGTTCAGTACTTTTTGCGTGAAAGAGTAACAAACATCCATACATCCAGACATCCATACATCTATACTTACAAACTTTCGCGTTTATAATATTAGTAGGATTATTTGTCCGTAGAAGGCTATGCCTTTAACATAATAAATGTGTGAACGTGATGAAAATAGGTGGGTGCGTGTGCAGGTACAGTGGAATAAAAGTGTGAGTGTGTAAAAAAAACCAGAGAAGATAGCTTTCCTTCTCGATGCGAATCCTAGGGGTCGTCTATTAATTACGTGGTGTTTTTGGCAACTTTTTAACCCCCTCCTCCCCTGGTGCTATGTGGTGAGGTTTTAGCCCCAAAAATCACGTGTATCTTAAAAAAAAAATTATCTTCAAATACAGGTAGGTATATTTTAAATTGAATCGCGTGTTCATCGAAAAAATAAATACACGTGATATACCTATCACTAAAGATCACGTTCCACACGGCACGTGCGCCCAATATACTACCAAACTGTCTAATTAGACACGTAAGCTAGATAATCCTCATTACAGGTTTATTCGTCCTACCGTATTGGTTTGACTTTCAATGGCATTTAAATTATTTGTTGGACGGATTTTAAATAAGTGTGGTTACTTTAATTTGATATTCATTTTTTTTTAAAACTGAAAGTGATATGCAATTGTTCAGAGACCGTATTAGTTTAGAAGCGCGAACAATAAATTATTTGTCAACAATGAAATACTTTAGATTCAATTAACTATACAACAAATAAATAAAAGATAATAATTAAACTTAACAATTCATCACGCCACTGCTGAAACATTGCATAAATTGCTTTTTTATGCTTTCTTAGTTGAAAAGTAGTGTGCAAATTTCAAAACTTGAATTAAGAACAAGTTTAAGCCAACAAGCGCCGTGTTGTCTCGCAATGTTTTATGCAACTTCGTTTTCGTAGCATCTGCATTATGCTGTCGAGTTGCACGGCTCCAAAGACGTGTAGTTAGGGGAATAACAAACTTGTGTAAACAGAAACGTAATTCTTACATATAAGAGAAACATTCAGTAGCTCAAGTGGACCAGATACATTTTTATTCTTAACAACCCACTTGGTTATAAACGACACAACAACAATGACGCCTTAACAAATGTACAACAAAATTTATTCTAAAAACATACAAGCAGTAAATTAGTAGGATCGACTCGTAGGATGATCAACCATACATGGTGAACGTTTAGAACCCATTCATGGTTCATTGTTTCAAACGCCGCGCTGGCGTGGGTGAGTGATTGTTGCACCCACAACCACATTTTGTGCTAACTGATGAATTGCAGCGTGCGAAACAAATTAAACTCAATTGAACGCGCACAATTAGACGGATATGCCTCGAGATAAGGTGGATACCATCGGGTCGAAGCATTACCTTAATGCCTTTAACACCAATAATGCAACTGTAACTAATGTCAGATGATATTAATCACAGTCATTAACTGCATTAACTTAAACTGGGTCTCCGTTAGCACGGGTTTTATAAAAGTAATATTTGTTTTACCTTCAAGTATTCGAATACGATGCATATGGTTTCAAAACAACCGTACATTATCGTGGTTTTACGTTCAAGGAAGAACAATTACGAAACAATGTTTTATTTATAAATATAACAACTGCATTCAGATTTCAGATACGTACAAAGAATAAATTCACAACTGAAGATAGCGCTATGAAATAACCTTGTTCAATTTATTAATATTTATTTTTATCATGATACAGGTTAATGATACCAGTCTTGACCCGCTTCCTTTCTTACATAACAATTAGCAAGGAGATAAATGTATACTCGCACGGGTCAGACAGCCCGACGCGGTATCTTGTAATAATCTACATTTACAACACGGAAAATGGATGACGAAATAGCAAATTTTGTCACGTAAACACGCGTTAAATATAACAAACATCATAAACATGAACAATTAAAGTACTGTTCACTGGAGCCACAATCCGTTGCTTTAAAACTGCCGTTTCCCCAATATTACGTGACGCGTTTGGCCCAGATGTTGATGAGACAGTGAGAACCAGTGATTCACCATAGGTGTTTGATCCGTAACATTATGCAAGGCATACAAATGAGAATGTTAATAAAACATTAGATGATACAACATCGCACGCACGTACGCCTCTTCTTAAATTAACTGTGAAAGGCAATAAAATTGTGGTAGATATGGAATGCGGAGGGTCATTGGCAATATAAGAGGCATACAAAATTGATACAGACAAATTGTCGAATTTGAAGCTCTTGAACTTTAAAGTGGATAAAAAGAAATATATGATCGTAATTGAAATATTTGGTTAGATTAAAATAATAAATTTATTTTGTTTTTATAATAATAGTAAAAATGTTAAGAGCTTCCTGGTGGTTTGAAACGTCTTTGTACTGCTTACACGCATATCAAGACAAGTTTAGAATAATTTATTGGTTATATAACTCTTATCGACATTTACGGGTTACTTTTGCAGTATTATCCATTAAATAGGTTATACAGGGTTATTTTGACATTGCGTTAATAAATGAAACCACATACTGGTCTTTGCCTCTGCTAACATTATGCCAAAAATCATGCATGAAAAACTAATATTTTGACCAAAAAACTCAATTTTACTTTATACAATTGTACTCAATATGACCCTGTATTATGGTCTTAAGGCAACCGAGATAGAGAAAGTTTTCTACAATTAAAATATCATTAACAGTAAACTTACATTATAATCGTTGCAACCACAAAATATGTCTCAACTCTCACACGATTTAAAATCCGAAAAACAATAAGAATGAATAAGCTAGGTGGTATTCTTAAATGAAGCACTGTGATAACAAAAATACAAACATTATCTGTGAAGAGGGGTGGAATTTTCAAAGATTCCATTATATAATATACAAGTGCCACAAATAAACTGAAACAATTCATATTCTGAATTTAATTCAAACAAATTGAAAAGATTAATTAAAACTGCCACGATCCAGCAATTACAAGCGTTGGTAATGGGGGTATCATACATGTAATGCTAACCGTTTCCCCCAACATAAATTACCTTTCACAGTGACCCAAAACGTATCAATTAAGAAAATTACAAAAATCATAGGATGCCGCGTGGTGAGCAGTAATTATATTATTCACAATTGATAGCTTGCTCAGTTTCCGAGTAACTAAGTATGCAAATGTAATGAAAGGGTGCCTGTGTTATTCAATAGCCAGCCTGTTAATAAATTAGCTCTGTAATAATTTGTAATTACATCAATAATTCATTGCAGAGTGGCTCGATTAACTTCAAACGTAATAGTGGAAACATGACACTAAACAATATTAGCTTTTGCGCGCGGTTTTGCATGCATGAAAGTTGTTTTTGAAGATAAAAAGTAACCTATATCCATCCTGATTTGTAGGCTTTGTGAACAGCTGACGGCAACTCCTCTTACGTCTACGATCGTTCAGGCTAATGAGCGCGGTGTAGCGACATTCAGTACTCGACTGGGTGTCATTGTAACTGTTAATTAACAACAGCAATACAATATAATAGTCATTCATATGCAAACTGTAAAATGCGAATCATCTTGTATGATACGTATTGACACATACTGTGCAATGACTTCCAATAATCTTGCTCTAGCCAGTTTCAAAATAGCCGCTAACGATCCGCGTTCACGTAAAACGGATATGTGGAAATGCGCGTGCGCTTGAATTTATGGTAATGTTTTAACATTTGTGCGGCGAAACACGACCAACTACATATTGACCTCACATATTACGTTCATAACTCGAGATTGTTACTATGACTCCATTTCCCTTTATGCTTTACGATTGTTGCAATTTGACAATAGTCGACGTTTTATCGTGGTCTACAGTATCGTTGTGGAAATTGGGAATTCAGTCACTAATCGTAATCATTGTTGGATTCGAGGCTACCAGTTTGAGCGTAGTGTTTGCATCACTTAAGGTTTAGCTGAGCGATGGATTCATATGTTACTATGAACGGATAAAGAAGTTTAATCATTGAGACCCAGTTTCGCGCAATCTAATTATGAATTACACATGGCATTATCGTCGACAAGTCTATTTAAGAATGTCGTACATCGTCTCATACTTAAAACATGGCATATTATACCAAATGAATTTATATTGTAAACGCTCAATGATCATAAAACCAAATCCCATCTCCTAATTTCTTCAAGGATAGTCTCGATAACGCAGCAACGATTCCTATAGCATTGAGGAATGCATAGTGTGGTAAGAATTTACCATCTAGTTATCACGTCGCACCAAATATTTCAATACCACTTGGAACTTTGGAGGTTTTGAATATCTGAATATAGGTCTAGAATCTAGATGTGATCAGTTATTTCGCTAAGCGACGGGTTGAATGATAAACCGTTGCTCATACAAATGAAACTGGTTATAAGGACATTGAAAGGTGTGCCTTCGACGGCCGCACAAGCTGAAAGTCGTTCCGTTAGGTTCTTTTACAATAACACTTTTTCGAGTAATGATATAAGTAATATGTTCAAGTATAGTCATGTCAAAAGTGTGTTGCACGATAATACGATTTCAGGTGTACTGGTGGTAGGTCTCTCAGATGTAAGAGGCCGTCTGGGTGGGTACCACCGCAATGTCTATTTCTACCGCCAAGCAACAGTGTGCATGCACTGTTGTGTTTCGGTTTGAAGGACATTGTAGCCAGTATAACTACTGGACATAATGAGACTTAACATCTTATGTCTCAGGATGACGAGCGCAGTGGAATGCCACACAGTACTTTGTAAGTCAAGGTGCTGGATGGTGTTGCTACTGTTTATGGGTGGTCGTATCGCTTACCATCAGGCGAACGGCATGCTCGTCTCGTCATTCAATGCAATAAAAAAAAGGTGAATTAATACAAGTAAAAAATTAAAGTTATTGGTTAAACACCGAGCAATATTCAAATAACCTTTTAAAAAATCTAAATTAATTGAAACAATGCTGCTATAAATATACCAATAATAAAAAAAAATCTTTGGTGGCAAACAGACATATTTTATTTATATATTGTTTGTTCTTTCACATTCCTCGTGTAATCAGAATTCAGCACTAAATGTTGTTGCTCAATTGGATCTACATAAACAGTGACATTAACTTACTCTCAAGTCATTAATTTAATGTCATTATTATTTTATAATCAACACATTTTTTTATTTATTATATTGACTAAACTACTACCAGAAGAGAAAATCCCGGAACATATTTACTAATACCGAGGAAGTATTGGTTTACCATTGTCCGCTTATAAATATTTCCTAGTCAATCATAGTAAGAGCATAGACGTTCTTTATCGAATCAGATTAAAGCACATAACGCAACGCGGAAAACAAACTGCTCTTACGTTTCTTACAATTAAATAAAAAACTTCCTAATTTAAATACGTACTCTGAATGTTTAGAACAATGCTATTAAATATTTCACCACAAAAAAAAATAACACGAACAAGCAATAAAGACATCAATTTAGACTGACTTTTATTGTATTAGAGATACCCTAATGACACGGGGAATTAACTTAAATGACTAGAACTAAATAAATAAAGTACAAATTAAGGAAACAAAAGCAGCAACGTAATGTGTTACTCAACGAGTAGATAGAATCGTTTGGGGCGTTGTGTGCTGTATGCAGTGTACCGAGCACACCGCAGCATCTAGTGTGAAACATTGATTATAACGACGAATCAACCACTCAACACAGACAAGAGCGGGTTAAAATTGAAGCCGGAGAAGTGCGCGAGCGGTAACCGGCGGCTATAAAGCGGCGCGGTTCGACGCGGCCGCAGCGCCCGACACCACTCGCATGAATCATATAGGCTACTTAAGATTCTTTAATGGTTTAAGCGTCTGGACTGCGACCGAATGTTGACGCCTTCCAATGAAGATAAAGGGGTTTAGGTTGATTAATACCACTTTATAAGGCTGCGTACGTGATAACTATAATGCTGTATAAAGACATTCGTGAACACGTCGCGTCGAGCGCTCGCCTGGAGTGATGTATCATATATCCGGTGCACATTGAAGGACGGATCCCTTACTATTGTAGTCGCCATCAAAACACTGTGATGCGGACGTTTAATTGATAGTTTGAGTGACTAAACACCAAGTATAGCACAGTGACACGCTTAATGTCCCTTTAACGGAACTAATGAGTCCGGCCCCGCAGTGACAACGCCAGCGGCTCGCAACTCGCAGCCTTTTCCGTCAGCTATTTGTGTCATAGTGGTCCTGTACTTGACTTGGTACCGGTATACAGAAAACAACTGCGTATCAGCTCTATTGTGACCATTTTTTGTACCTAAATAGTTAAATGTAGGTATTCACAATACTATGTGAAAGCTTGAAAATTGAAACCAGTTTATTGAAAATGTAAATACACATAGAGTGGTACACAAACATGTATGTATAACAAAGAGTCGACAGTCAGAACGTTATTAGTCTGGCTGCACATGGCCTGCAGACTAGAGAGTTTGAGAGTGGGCGCACACAATACGGTGAATCACCCACAGCTGTGAATGAAGTGTTTTAGACAGTGGGTCGGTGATCCCGTAACAAAAATAGATGCTCCGTTGTTGTAACTTGGACCGCGTTTACTATTTCAACGCGTTACACTGTTCAGGTAAATTACTCCGCGCCTTTACTTTCCTTCGTTGGTGGCGAGGCAAAAATAGCTTTGAAAGTTAATTATTCCCAGTCTGGTTTGAAATCCTAGAATGGCAACAGCGACGCAGTTATATTTAACACAGTTTTTGTAGCCGCACAGCTACAGTCGAGTTATTATGAAAATAAGCAAAACCGACCAAGCCTAATGGAGGCTGCGTGTGATTCTTTTTATATCCAACCCGATCGTACCATTTAAAGTCTTTCCGTTCCTATCTATCAAACGGGACCCATAAACATGTACAGCCGTGAAACAACATTCACTTATAAACAAGGAAACGTCGGGCGCCATGGTCCGGTAATCTGGGTCGGCTTAACGTTTTTACCATAATTCTTTCACCTCCCACAATCACTGAGTGCAATCAGACGGATTATGTTTATAATCATTGATCACAGCAAACAATGATATGACGTGTGTTTAAACTATAAATACTGACGAGACTTCGACTGTGTTGAAAGTCTGCATTGATTGCAACACTGTTCTAGGAAGTGTGCAGACTGCGATATTCGTCATATATCACGGTGACACTTGAAAGAGAGACAATCGATTGTTTCAGAGTTGTGGGACACTTTCACCCGGAGCCCTGGTCGGGTATTAATTCCAAATTGTATATAATCCAGTTCGTTATCGGCGGGTGGATAATGCCGAGCTGAACATTAAAATTCACATGCACGCCACGTTTCGTAAAGGTTACGCTCAAAGAAACTCTGATACATTGTTTGGACACTTTCTACTCGTTCAATATAGAGCCGTTGAATTCATTTTTAATGTACCGGAATGTCAGGTTTTGTTTCTATGTGTAATGTAATAAAGTGATAAAAAAATGCAATAAAATTATATGAATGAATCACCGTTCAACTTATTTAGGACATATTATTGTGCCGTCATCGTCCTAACTCTGTAACGCAAGTACATTTATATTTAAAATCGACAATCTTAAATACTGAAAATATGGTACAAATGCAACATCAATAAAAACTTTTTAACAAATTAAAAATAGTACCGACTTGAAAAATCTTTATAAAGAAAAAAATTAAAGACTGCTGTAAATTAAATTCCATTTTTAACAAAACCATTATGTATTTTCTTCAGTTGAACCATGAACAAATTAAATATCCTCCTACTAATATTATAAACGCGAAAGTTTGTAAGTATGGATGTTTGTTACTCTTTCACGCAAAAACTACTGAACGGATTTCGACAAAATTTGGCATACGGGTCATGATCTATGTCCTGGATTAACACATATGCTACTTTTTATCCCGGGCAAATATAAAGCGGGACTTTAATCCCGGAAAAACTTTTTAACGCGGGCGGAGCCGCGGTTAAAAGCTAGTTATGTATATAAATACTATTAAATATTAGGTGCAAAACGGACTACATACTACTAGCTACACACTTAGTAACTTAAAAGCCTGCATAAAGAATATCAAGAATATAATGTTATCCACAATGACTGACGTAGAATACCAAAGAAATTAGTAATTGAAAAATTACACCACTATTATTAATTTTATTCTAAAAAAGACTCAAGTTTATTACATTATCCACGTAAGGAAAGTAAACAAATTAATCAACGGTTCAGATGCCTTTGGCTTCATGGAATTTTTCATGCGACGTGTCATTACTCATGGCATCAATGGCAGTCAGGCTGAGGCATTTCTCTACGCGCTAATTAAAGTGCGCGACGATATCCGATAATACGGTATCAAGTGGCAATATGTCACACGAACCGCGGGACGAGGCGCGGCTCGATGACTCCGCTCGCGTGACTCTGGTTTCCTGCGGTCCAATAGTGATCTTGTCTTTGCCCGACTACAAATGGTTCTAAGTTTGACATTTATGTACTAAGACGATGTTTCTCCGCTAGGATATTTCTTATCTGTTTATATGCGTTCTTGCATAATTTTGCCAAATCTTACTCATTTAGCTGATCCATTTTAGTAAAAAGTTGAATTGGTACGACATAAAAATGTTACAGCATTTCAACTTTAAAACCCGTTTTGTCATAACTAAACAAGGCGTTGCAATTTTACAGATTTTTAGCCGTTATTTTGAACCAATACTGGTGTAACAGGTTAATGCAATCACCTATGATTAGTATTGGTACAAATTAATTTATTCTTCTTAATTCAAAGCCTTTGCAAGAAGGAGTTCGTCGAAATGACCAAACGTAACCCGTGAGTCATGCACGTTTGATGAAGCCTGGTAATTTCCTGATTGGATATTACCTTTATTCATCAGTAATTCAAATTGTTGTCGGTTAGCGGATTTCCTCTAACCTTTGCAAGACTATAAACGATATGTTGTCTGTTTGTATAATAATTATTCATAGATTAAACCAGTTCTTCTAGCTGTATCGTCTTTTCTAGTCTTGTTGAATTCCAGGATGTTTGGTATCCTGTATGTTTATTAACAATGTGACAAACTTCAATGAAAGTGAGAAAAATATTGATTATAATTACTGCTTTACTAATTAGCTGTGATGATCAATAACATGTCTTGTATTACTATTTTCAGTGACGTTCGGAAGAAGCAAGTCTTATAACTATGGCACGTGTATTCAACGATAGATTGTAAGTACGGCTTCTAGTATTTATAGTAGTTAACTTCAATGACAATATTTTTTAATTAATTGAGAAAATAATCATGTAATATTTTATTAGCAGGATGTTCCAAGAAAAATTCTTATAAACTTATCACTCCACTTCTTATTTTTAATGTGAATTATCATGCACATCATCATCATTAACATTCCTCATGTTCGATGATAATAAAGATAAAAACTGTTTAAACAATAATCATCAAATGTTACATAGATGATAGAGCAATAAACGACAATCAACAAAATAAAAGACATGTTAATAATGAAATGTCACTCTCAATTACACGCCCGCAGGATGTCGTGGCTCTAATAATTATAAAACAAACGTGGAACACACACAAATTAATAAGTATTTAACTAATAATAATAAAACAACAACCGACAGATTAAATGAGAATGAATAAAGTAAAGAACATCTCTATAAACAATAAACCGTAGTATTCAAGTATATTACGAAATGAGAATTCGATTTAGCAGTTCACATAATTCTGGGTGGAAGGCGGAAACGACGGCGGAAACAGGCGTCATGCTTCGTGGCCTGCGCGAACATTATGACTTGACGTCACCGGCCTTACTAGCGCAACGTTGATGACAATGCCACGATAAATTCATTTATCAACAGCTCTAAACGTTCACGTAACAATTGTTAAGTTCGTACGCAAACTAGTGACGAAGCCAACGAAGCTCTATGTTCTAGATAAGTAAACGTTTATTTACTGCTTAGGTGTCCTGTTGGTTAGGATTCTCGGAAATTGCGTCAATGCTATCGGAGCCCACAATACTGCGACATTTCTTTGACATTATCAATTGATAAAATGTATTGACAAATTATTGACTGATTATATTCTTTGTGACTCGAAATTGAATTATTTGGATGATAGTAATTCTAAGAACCATCTCGTTGATCTCTTGACAGCGATTAGGACGTGAGACTGGCGAGGACCTAGATACGATTAGGTCGGGTAATCAAATTATACGAGAAATGCTGTTAGGAATTGAAACTTGTGCTTGATATTGTAAAACTTCTTGGTAAATTATAGCCGTAATCTAATGCAAAAATCTTCTAGGCTGTATATTAAAATAATCTGTTTCATGTTCCCATTTGACCTAAATTGAGATGAGCCGTATCACCGCCACTGACACCGATACCATTGTAGATAAGCTATTATCGATATTGGATCTCTGTTCGGAGAAGCTGATAACGATGTTAGCATTTCCAACAATTAGCATATTTGTTATTTATAAAAATAGTTGTAAGTCTTCCACATCTTAAATAAACAAAAAAGTGACAGCTTGCGTTTCGAAAATATCCGTAATGGTCTATTTATTTTACTTTAAGATCCGAAGCACCAACATGATTCTCTTGTAATGGTATTCGAATAAATAAGATGACCTAACATTAGGTTATCTACCAACTCGTTTGCCTAAAATTAAAAACCAAATGCTCTCTAATAAAGTAGATATCAAAACATCTTGCACTGACATCACATAATATAAAGAACTGGGAAATGACGATTACGGTCACGATCCCGATAAATGCGATTTTTCTTTCTACGCGCAGTAACTAAGCAAGCCAAGCCGCGTACGGGACCAAGCGAAATTAGAAGACACGTTTGACGGCAAGTGGAACGGAATGTGACACGTGATACATTTAGTTCACCTTTATCAAATATCATGAGTATCGTTTGACTTTTCAAGGAGATTACACGTTTTGATATAGACGAGATATAATATAAATTTTCAACACAACTAAAGTTTCTTCATTCTCCGTATCGGCTTTGTGTTTCACAATGTACAATTGCAAATAGCAAACGTAACATATTGCGGTATGTTAGTTCAAACTATTTTCAGTCATATATTATTCTTTACCGGCATTGTCCGCTGTTTTGTCATCGCAGATGTAATTTAGTATATTATATTTCTGAATGCCGGTACTTATATTAATATTTATGCGAATTAATATTTATTTTGTTAGGTACTTGGGCGAACGTCAACAACATAGATTGAGTTTCATGTATATTTTGCAATGCAATGCAATGCAATCAGCCCTGTATCATATACTGCCCACTGCTGATCACGGGCCTCCTCTACTATTGAGAGGGGTTAGGCCTTAGTCCACCACGCTGGCCTAGTGCGGGTTGGCGGTCTTCACATACCTTCGAAATTCAGAGAACTTCTCAGGTATGCAGGTTTCCTCACGATGTTTTCCTTCACCGTTAAAGCGAACGATAATTGATAAACAATACACACGTAACTACGAAAAGTCAGAGATGTGTGCCTTGGGTGTATGTATATTTTACTACAATTCAATTAAATCCCTGGAATTTACATTCGTTACACACAAAATATTTCATTGACACGTTATATGACTAAAAGCAATACACGAATATAGTTGTAAAAACTAAAATTTCTGAAATTGCCAATGTAAAATTCAAACGTATACATCCTGTTATCCTTGAGTTATTCATACAAAAATTGCCACTCGATCATGACGAATCACATCAAAGTGTTTAGCCATAAACGTATTTTTACTTGATCAGATTAATCATATGGAATTTAGTATTATTCGCTGCACTGTACAAAAACACTTAAATTTTGACATTTAAATATATTTTTTCCGGAATCGAAGTCCGGAACGTCCGTGGATGTCATCCGTTGTTTTTACACAGACCGCAAAAAAGCGAAACATGATATCTGTGACCGAGACAGCAAAAAATATTATGATAAATTGTTTCATTTCCCATCTGTTATTGTTAAATCTTGTAATAAAATATGTCTTCATTACAATCAAACGGAGTAATGTATTTTCACAGATGGTTTGACGCGTTATGAGATATAAAGATGTTTGTTCCGTTAAGAATGAAATTACATTTTATATGATAAATGGAAACTTTGATAATAAAGCGTCTGTTTTAGAGAACTTTTCAAATAAATCATTTTATTCGTTTGCATGTCTGTTGGTATTACAGCAAAGAAAGTTCAAATGTTTTAAATTGTGGACGTAGTCAGATTTATAATTTATATTATTTACTAGGAAGTTGCCATAGCATATTTTTGCCGCCAAGCAATTTCGGAACATAATAAGCCTATATTCTTATTGTTTTAACAAATGTTTGACTGTTTTGATAGCAGATTTTTGGAATCCAGAGCTTTAAAGAGCACGTGCAACGGAAAAAATGTAGGTCTTATCGATCGATACGGAGAACATCATCATTATCTAACAAGTCGAGAGCACCACGAGTTTCTAAACTGAAAGATTTATGACGCGTGCGAATACTCGCGAGCAAATATCACGTAACTGTAGCTAACAAAACATTGTATAAGAAAATTCTAATAAAAACTGCAGTATCGTTAGAATACACTATCGCGGCATCAATTATCGAATCCGACAATAATCCTAACACATGGAATAGTTAATTCTTTATTATTGTTAGTACCATAATGTTTTGTTTGTAGTCTCATAACACGCGTTTATCGTGATGTGTTAGTTAAAAAGAAATTAGAAAGTTCATTCATACATTCGAGAATAGCATACGAGCGCGACGAGTCGACGAATCCGTATTGTATGAAGCACGTTCCATATATCTCGAGATGTGTCTCCGCACGCAAACTTTATTATCTCACACCGTCGATCGTTCGATATGCACGTAAGAGGTTATTTAAAATAAAATATAATGTAGTTGCACAATATTAATGGTGACTTTCACGACTATAAACATTCTACATCCGGTATATGGCAATGGCGGGCCATTATGATTTTTAAGCAGTTCATGAATTATAAACTAGCAATATAATTAATAATTACAGTATTATTAATTAGCTGCTTTATATATTGTGCTAGCTGTTGGATGTTTTGATAATAATAAGTGGTTGTAAGTTTTAATTATTTGAATGATAGTCCTGGTTTTGCGCCACAATCTTGTGCAAGCGCGTCCTTGCATCGCTGGTTAGATTCATCATCCATTATCATTGTCTGCCCACATCTACCCACTGTTGGACATAAATAGGTCGTACATTAAAGATTTTACAAGAAAAATATCAAACCGGCATAGGCTTAATTTGCAGTGATTAATAGTCATAATATTTGCACTAGCTCGGTGGAAAAGCATTTAGAATCTATATGACTTTTGAACTTGAAGATAATTATTAAAATAGAATAAACATAATAATAATATGTATTTATAAATAAACTTATCAATGACATATCGCTTTGCTCACTCACATTTAATGAGTAACATGATAGTGAATGATAGATCTGTTAATGAATGAATAGTAATGTTTCCTATTACATTCGGTGCATATGGAGAAATTATACTAAAAATAACACTCATATATAATAATATTATGTTTATCTCCAATATAGTCCAAACTTTAAATTCCACCGACTTAGGCCCCAATTTTTCAATTGTAGTTATCTTTTTGTCAGGATGTTATTAAGCTGGACGCGCTCGCAGAGCTTCGAGTGCTGCAGGTGCTGACCCTGACGAAAAGATAACTACAGTTGAAAAAACCCGGTCTTAATATAAACGACTGTTTAGTCACAAATAGGTTATAAAAAGTGATCGTCCAGGATGTTTACCAAACTTTTTGTATACATTTACCAAGTCTTCAGTATTTGCTATAAAATTCAGATCAATTGTAAGTTGCCGAATGGCACAATTATTACATAAATTTTTGATTTTGTCGTTCGCAAGATGAAGTCAAGCGGCTGCTAATTGTGATGGATACCCTTGGCTACTGAGGTTCTCTATGATAATCTAAGAGATAATACAGCAAGTATCGTTTTATATTGTTCAACCATCGATGATGAACGGATTACTGACATCTAAATGTTATGATTTTGTTTACGCCAAAACTATCGTCTAATCATAGTCGACTATCATATCTGCACTATTTCATAAGTCCTAGGCGCACGAGTATAATAGGCCCACGAACAAGGCACATTCCATGAATATACTGAGAAACGCAGAGCTCTAGGGGACTAGAGGCTGCGTAGTACAAACAACCGACGTGATAAACACCACGTTTGTATTGAATTGTAGCGGGGAAGCCGGGCCAGTAACCCATTTATTGCCGCTACGTAGGGTTGGCAGGTAGCGCAATTAAATAAAATCTTTGTATTAGTTTTGGTCGATTATTGACAAACAAACGCAACTGGGTGATATGCGCATATCCCGTCATTCTTTCAACATTTTCTTCCATTTAATATATAGCGGATTAAAGCAACTCTGATCTAATCCAAGTGGTAAGTTTACCCGGTGTTATTCTGACAGCCCTGCCGGTGGCCCGCACAGCCCGCACTCTGTGGCCAGTGGGCGGTAATTGAATTATACTCCTCTGCTCGAAGATTCAATCGGCAAGTCGTGAGTCTCGTAATCATAATTGTAAATAAACAGTAAACTTTCTGTTTCTAAAGAATGCCTTAACACGGTATTTGACAAGATCTATTTACTGTCTCTGCTTCCAAGTTACTGCCCTCGGCCACCAGTTTATATTATATATTTATGATTAACTGTTTTCAAGATATTTTTAGTTTACAAAATATGTGTACCACTTTAACATTCACAACCTGACTTTTGCTTTACTTTAGGATGTTTAATCACTTTTAAAAGTGTTTTATAATGCAAGACTCTAGTCACCTAATGATCAGATTTTAGTCCATTGTTGATAAATAGCCAAACCAAAAAAAAAGAATATATCATCAAAAAGATAACATAGTAATGAAAGATGCAGAAGGTAATAACATAATAAGAAAGGGTGGTCCCTTTCCCTTTTTCATCATATTGAAACTAATTTAGAATGTTGTAATAATAAATGGTGGCAATTAGCTAAAGTTATGAAATTGTGAACATTATTATTTAGAAATAAATTTTCTTTTACGTAAGTTAGACGTATTTTATTTGATTGAAAGACAGTAAATGAGGCTATCATAATAGGTACTCGCTGTTTTAAAGGCGTTGATATTTTTTCAACATCGCAGGCGCTTACCTGTAAAAAAGAAAAGAAGAAATAAATATTATAAATAAAAAAATATAGAAGCAGTAATCTATATCCTATTGGTTTTTGGTATCGTCGTATTAAACGGATGATATTGTACATCAGTTCATGTCATTTAGATAGAATTCAAGTAAAGGGAATTGTTATTACAATATTAAAGAAATCAATTCTTGAATATTGTAATAAGTTACATACATACATAGTATCACGCCTCTATCCCATAGGGGTAGGCAGAGACCATGGATTGCCACTTTGCTCGATTCTGGCACACCACTTTCGCTTCCTCTACCTTCATTGTAATAAGTTAATTACAATTATATAATTAAAATACTTCTTTATATTTTTTGTCTGAGTGACATTCAATATTTTGCAATAAACGCCCTACATTATAGATATTGACAAATTTTCAAACACGTTTAGTTAGCACTTATTAGGTACGTACCTGTCTACTTATAGAATCTTCTCTAATTTAATTTGATAATTACATAACGCTACACACACCTTTAGAATAAAACATTTTATTTAGGATATATTAATAAATTTGTGTAATTTAAAACGATGTCTACGATAATAATATAATTATGTTAAAAAGCCTTAAACATTTTTTTAAAATTCGTATTAATAAATAAATAGACATAATATTATAACGGCAAAAAGATATATAAAAATGTCATGGCTGCTGAACACAAAATTACTTAATTATGTATGTCATATGTGACTTATTTAACGTACCTGAAGTGACAGTGATTACATTCCGTTACTAATTATTTTATGTAATAATTGTATTGAATATTTTTTTTATTCTAGAAACCCTATTAACCCAGATTAAGTATTACTTTTACTGTAGTTATTTGTAACAATATCACGGTTTAATGCATTCGATTAATTTTAATTGGTTGCCAATGTGTTTAAATGAAAATGAATACTGCAATAATAATGACCTATTTTGACTTATCAAAATTTTGTTATGCTTTTAGCTTTAGTTCAATATAGATATATTATTGTGCACAAAATATATATAACGTAGGCACTTATTACGTTTAATTCATTGCGTTATGTAATTAATCTATAAAACCTGCCTACATTTCTATGTATATTATTGGTAAACTATACTTACAAGTCACAGGAGTATCGGGGAATCCCGAACAATTATACAAAATACATTCTGGTACGAAACTTTTATATTACTCACACACTAAGTCTTGGAAATATACCAAACATTCATAGAGAAATGGAATTTAGAAATGTATGAAGACGTGCATCAAACACACTTTAACATAAAGTATATTGGATATTGCAAAGTGGACGATAGCCTAGTTGGGAATGGAACGGTCTGCCGAGACAATGTCCGGAGGTTCAAACCCAAGGCACACACCTCTGACTTTTCGAAGTTACGTGTGTATTGATAATTATCAATTATCGTTCGCTTTTACGGTGAAGGAAAACACAGTGAGGAAACCTACATACCTAAGAATTCTCTATAAGAATTTCGAGGATATGTGAAGTCTGCCAACCCGCACTAGGCCTGAACCCTCTCAGTAGGAGAGGAGGCCTGTGCTCAGCAGTGGGTAATATATAATACAGGGCTGATTGCATTGCATATTGGATATGGGTCATGCGATACGATTTGAATCAAGGTATTGTCACAATTTTATACCGTGGTATTGTTGTGGGTCTTCTCAATTTTTTAAGATTTCGCTTAGATCTATTTCGTTGGGTTTTTTATGATTAAGGTTAATATTCCTTATATCAGCGCAGCATCATTTGACTGTGACTTATATGCCAGAATGAAAAACCAAACCCTAAAACGTGTCTGGTAATCTCATCAATACTGAATCACATATTTTATCTCCGTAACAATATGCCTATTCGAAACATTTTATAAAACAGTTTCACATAGTGCATTATTGGAAATGTCAGGTAAACATCGTTCGCTATGCGCAAGCAAACATTTAACTCGAAACAATAAGGTATGTATCGCGGGCATCGGCCATGTGTATCGGGCATCAGCTATCAGAAACCGCGCCGAGTGGCACACCGCTACCAACTCGAGTCAGACATGAATGTTCCGCTTTTTTCAAGTACGAAATTTATGTATCTGGGTATGCGAGCATTTTAATATTTATGACCGCCGCAATACTGGTATAAAAGTCGAGTATTTATATAAATTGTGGTCCGGTATTGTTGTTTGTCTTGTAATCTGTTGATACGTGCCGTGTACCAGTAAGCATGATTGTTAGTAGTAATTTCTTTGTGTTACATTTCAACAATACAATAAGATATATGATGAAAATCACAACTCACAAGTTACTTTCCGAAACTTCGAGAACGAGTGAGCAAGCACTGTGCATTGTTTCTGTACCTGCGTACGTATTTGTTTTAGTAGCGTCTATATTTGCTTTTCCGATTTACGGCTTTGCTTTTGAATAGCCTGGTATACTACAAAGAAACAAAATACAGTTATTGCCAACTACTAAGTGCTATTTTCCTGTTAAGCATTCCTACGACGACGAGGTTGCAGTCTTTGGTTATTGCCGTCAACAAAAAAACAAACTATAGTCGAGACGGCACAATGCACACAGTGCCATATTATATTACTGGCAAATATAAAGGCGACAGATGAAAAATAATATTGTTAGATACTGAAAATAGAATATTGTGGTTCTCCTGTGGCCACCGCTCAGATCGTTCTGCATGAACGGTATCCTCGCTTCGCGCAATGGAACGTGACTTGCCAATGTCCATTCGAAACTCCCTCCACGATAGAAATTTTATTCAGCACAAAGCATAGACGACGCCAAGATAAAACGAATCATAATTATTTTCCAAATCTAATAATGATCCAAATATGACTTATTCAACAATAAACGCCTGTGCAGGGTTCAACTTAATTCAAAGTATACGGCGGTCAGTACCGATTCGTACGGTATGCTAGTTAACAGCAAAGCCGATGCAGGCTTGCAGTCTGTGCCAATTATTCAACAAAAAAAGGTTCGCGTAGTGCTTGATAGATATAATTAGTACGCCGACCAGCCAGACAAGTATTCACTACACTGTACCAACGCAAAGCATTTGACACTTTCTATTTATGCTCTATCCACCACAAACGGTGCTATGTGACATAAGTGTATTCCTACAAGAATTGAATATTCTTCCAATTGTTAGGGCCAATACATTTATTACGTAGCCACTGAGGCATGTGATCGTAGTTACACAATATGGAAACATGCACGTCACGCGCTTCGGTGGATTTTCTTTCCTAGTTTAGTTCTAATGGAGTTTTACAACATGGAGGCACTGATTTATTTTGTGAGATGTAAGAGGCTACCAAGGCGCCTGCCGTTCGAGACGAATGCACCATAAATAGTAAACAACCGCAGCACTACGCATGCGGTTGGTGGCACTAGCTTGGAACGTAAAAAATATGCCACATAACGTGATTTTATCTCTAGAAACAAAAAAAAGCTATATTGCTAATGTTAACTTATAGTCTTCAGTAATCATGTAGACATCGCGTGACGACAAAGTTATGCCAATGCGGGTAGAAGTTAGAACAGAAAAGGGACTAAACGACTGGCTACCAAAGCGTTTAATCAGATTTGCTTAGCAGCTTTTAATCAACGAGTTACTAATCGCGCCGGTATTAAGTAGTAAGAAAAAAGAACTGGCGATGGATAGATAACAGATAGAAAGCGCAGTGGAAACAGCACTAACCACGTTACGCACACTGAACAGACTTCAAACTATACCCTACTCCGCGCAAATAAGGCAAGCTCCGTTAAAAACTGTTATATACCATCAAGTGCAGCGCTCGGTAAGTACATAGATGTAACACTTCATCTGGGTAGGCTGATATAAGTGGACTCACCGAGGCATAAGTATAAGCTATTTACACACCTCTTTGATTCAAATAATATAACATTAACCAGAACTTCTCTTTATAACAAAAAAAAATCTTGAAATAAATTTTAGTGGTATTAATTTTTTCATTATATTCAGAAACCGTATCAATCATATCATATTTATTATTACACAAGTACTGAATTGTTATTAATCGGTAGACAATCGCAGCGAATTATGCATTAATATAATAGCTAAATAACTAGGCCGCTAAAGTAGCTACTTACGTATTTAAAAAAATTTATAGCTTATAGGGAACTTTATGTATTTCATCAAAACCTATTAAGCCGATGACGCGATCGCATAAACAAACATCCATGCTCTCTGGTTTAACATGTGGGATCCTTCTCTATGACTTATAAAGATGTAGATTTCCATCCAGCAAATTTCAAACAATAAGTGCGTAATCAGCGGGCGAGCTGATGCTTTTGTTGCCCCGAAAGATCTCGCAAACGATTCGAAATCAACAAAAGGTGGCCAATGTCAAACGTAACAAGGTTATTTGCAAACCGTTCGCATTGAATAAAGGCGGTGGATCTGCATTCTGGTCGCGTTAGAGCTAGTCATCTGGACATATTTGGATCGAGTCTCCATGCAAGAATTTCGCAAGTTAATTTGTTTTTAAGTCTCTTTTGAGATTTTGTGTTGGTGTGCTTCATATGGATTGTGCTGTGCGTCATGGATGTATTGGCGCGGATGTAACAACGCCTTTATTTTAGGATCTATGACATATATATTGCTTTTGGACATCCATTTCCTTCAAATATATTAAAATGGCTGTTATTTATTAAACAGTTGATATTTTAAACAAGTTATACAATTGTTATTTCGGAGAAAAAAACCAAAGCGTATTTGAAAGTTTATGGCGTAATTAGATTTTAATTATAAAATGAAAAGATTGCAAACCAAATAAATTAGCAACTAAGACCGTTGTTTAAACATCAACTTACTTAAATTTTTGTAAGAATATAATTGTAATGTAAGGAGGTACAAGTTTTTATTTTACATGATGTAAGTGCAATGTAATGCAATGCAATCAGCCCTGTATTATATACTGCCCACTGCTCAGCACGGGCCTCCTCTACTACTGAGAGGGGTTAGGCCTTAGTCCACCACGCTGGCCTAGTGCGGGTTGGCAGACTTCACATACCCTCGAAATTCTTATGAAGAATTCTCAGGTATGTAGGTTTCCTCACGATGTTTTCCTTCACCGTTAATGCGAACGATAATTGATAAACAATACACACATAACTTTGAAAAGTCAGAGGTGTGTGCCTTGGGTATTGAACCTGCGAACTTTGTCTCGGCAGACCGTTCCATTCCCAACTAGGCTATCGTCCACTTTTGATATAAGTGGCTGCACACAATGGACTTTACATCAGTCAGCAGCGGGTTACAAGTTACAACACAGCTGCAAGCTGACTGCGAGGGTGGGTAGCGATGCGTGTTTGTATATATCATATCGTCATGCTTGTATTCCTGCAGGGGTAGCCACAGGGGTTGTGTACAAATTAGACTTTGGGATATTCATCATTTAAAAAACCCGTAGTAAATATCGGAACAATTGAAATATACGAAAAAAGAAAAACAAATTTCGTACGCAAATATTAACAATATTTTCCTAACCGCAAGAAGCCTATAATATGTGTCGTGTGAACTTCATTAGGACACGAGTTGTGAACAATCGATCACGTTTGGTGAGGCCTTATCGACATCTAAACACAAACCATTTGCACGTGCCTTTGATTTTCACCAACCATAACTTTATTTTATACATACGCAGATTTCTGATAACGCACAATATAATATTACACAACTTACCTACCACTTTCTCCCAGAGGAACGGTTTGACACCAATACGACGTAAAACAAAAGTAAAAAAAGAGTAACCATCCCATTGCACGGTTATTAACGAATTCGGAATTGAAACGAATAAAAAATTACTAGAAGTGAAACTTGCGCTCTCGTTTTTAATATCGCGGCGTCAAAGTGGATAGACTGTTGTAACCAATAATTAATTTAAAAAGACAAACAAGTATTGTCTAATCCGTGCCGATTCCGAAGCGCAGGGGGCGCTTAATGATTTCAAGCATGTTCTTTTATATTATGAACAGTGACTAACATCTGTTAAGTATTGACTACCCGGCGACAGGCGTGAACGTTACATTATAAAGTACATACATCGCACCTTTAGGACATGAACGACGCAATTCAAAAAAATCGGTTATCGTCATAAAATGTCTTAAAACTGGTCCCTTTTTTATGAAAATAATAAAAAAAGGACCGATATAATAGTTTTGTCCTTTTCTCGCTTGAATATGGCGGTGTTTGAACTATTGTTGTATTGAAAAATTTGTTTTAAGTAATTTTATGTCGATAACTCAAGTTTCGACTTTTTTGAATTGTGTCGTTTTCGTCCTAAAGGTGCGACGTTTTCACATTTTTTCCCCTTTTCAGGGGTAGGCAGAGATGTAACACACCCATATTTCGCCAGCTATGTCAGGTCTCATGTAATAGGGGGCGGAGCTATTGTCATTTATCGGGCACTTTCCCAGACTCCGGCTGATATTGGGAAGAAAAACCCAATATCACTTTGCCCCACCCGGAAATAGAACCCGAGACCTCAGCACTGAAGTCGTACCATAATAAAACAACGCCACCGAGGCAGTCATTAGTACATATTATCTATACAAATATTATGAAGAGGATAGATTTGTATGTTTGTAACGAATAAAGTCAAAAACTACTGAACTATTACTGAAAGATTTTAAAAAATCTTTCAGTAATATAAAGCTACATTATCAGCGAGTAACATAGGCTACTTTTTATAGTAAAATATAAAGCGGGACTTTAATCCCGGAAAAACTCATTCACACGGGCGGAGCCGCAAGCAAAAATTCTAGAGTATTATAAAATGCACTAATTTAAACGCTTATAATTGATTTATTTTTAAAATACTACTGTACAGCATAGCCCTAACTTCGTAGCCAACACGGCTATTATATGTGATCAGGCTTTATCTACCCCCGAACGAAATCGGCAGACAGCTCAAGATTTGCAGTAGTTTAGCCGACGATATGGTCTATAGCCTTCCCCAGAACGTAGCGAGCGTGTACGTGACTGAGAAAACAGATGTTCACCGTTTTAATTCCAGCATCGGGATAAATGTTTGTAGCACTCTTGCGTGTCGGTATTCAGTTCTTGCGAGATCGAAATTCTTGGATTATCCTCGTGTAAATACTTGCTATATATCTGGCTGCAAGTTGCGATTTCTTGAAATATTTACATTCATATTTGAATATTTTATCTCTCGACCAAATCGGCGTAGTAGTAAAACCTGTCTGCGCCCACCTGTCGCATGATACAATAAAGGAAGACGTCAGTGTCCGTGGTCAGATACCACAAAAACTTTATTAACTTTTTGTCAATGATGACAATGTTCGTGACGTGGTACGATGAGAGGCGAAGGTCGTGGGGTTTGATTCTAAATAAATGACCATGACATATTCCTATAACAGAATTGAGTGGACTTCTTTTTATCGCTTTCGTTGAAGCACATACTAAGTAACATGACGAATGTAACAAAACGATAGATGTAAAACAATATTAAATAGATCAAAACAATCCGATGACGAAGAAGATTAAATCGATACGACGGACTCATAAGACGCAATTGTTATCGCAGTAAGTAACTGGATATTCACAGGCTTGACCCGAAACGAGGATGAGTCATATGGTGGGTTTTACACAGCGTATAATGCTTCCAACTGGACAGGATTCAGTCACTCTGTCCCAAAATCATGCAGATGGTCTCTTGCGAGTTTTATATTAGGATTAGATGAGTAGCAGTACCCTCTCGGCCCACGACACAAAAATAATTCAGAAAAACAAACAACTTTTATCGGTTCGTACAATGGTTCTTGTTATGAAAACACCAACGTTAACACCTCCGCACTAGGTATATCTAATCGGTGAGTTTATCCGTCATTCTGACATAGTCGGTTTGGTGCAATAGATATTTTATTACACTCTGATAATAAACTGGCTTCGCCGTAGTCGGGTGAAAAAAATGGTAAAAGGAAATTAATGCATTTATTACAGTTACGGTTTGAAGATTGTTTCATAATTCTGTTTTATTTGAAATTCAATAGAATATTAATCAACCGATTACAAAGTTAATGTAATGTAATGCTGAAAACGATAAGACTCTGCGTCTTATCGTTTTCAGCTAGATTGGTCATGAATTGTTGGAGAAAAAAATACAACTTTGCTATTGTCTTTTCGAGTTAGTACTTAAAATAAAACTAGTATGCTACACACAGAAGTAAACTAAAAGCACTTAAAACAGACAAAGTTTATTATTAATCATGATAAGTAATTGAGAGAGGTCTTCGCCCAGTAGTGGGACATTTATAGGGTAATAAAATTGGTATTAAGTTCAAAGACGTACTGGATCATCCAGGCAATTAGGAAAGGTGATGAACAAACTTTACTCGGTAATTACATCAAATGTCAATACTTTTAGTGTTAAGTGGTACGGATTTACGAATCTAACTGTTGGGTGGGAATAAATACTTTAAAATCTGTTATATAATATATTTTTTTCAATAAATTTCAATATCCATTTTTTCACAGTGCGTACGCGGTAATTAGACAATAAGAACTCTGTGTAACTTTCATGTTTCTATTCTAAGATTATGTTTATTTGTTTTACAATAGCTATTTGCTTGCGGTAACATTGGTTTGGGAATACTTGGTGGATGTCCGCCGCCAGACTGGTCGATACAGGACAAAAATTATGGATGGAAATTCTCGGCGAACTGAAACTGACTCGGCTACAAACTCTGTGATCTGTCTACGAAGGTAACTTACCTAAGTTCTAATATGAGGTTAAAGGAAAATTAAGATTATCTGTTTTATACGGTTTCTTAAAAAATAAACCATCTAAGTATGAAAGTATGTATCTGCAACATTGATTGATTATATACCTAGACACTATAGAGTGATGCGCTGCAATGAAACTAAAACAAACAGGCCAACTTTTGACAGTTGACAGTTTGTGACAGCTGTGTCATACGCTATCGCTGCATCATTCTGCGTATCCTTGTGTGCGCGCATAATGATACCAGTTATTACATGTTTTCTATTAAAACGGGGAGAAAATTATATCCATGAAAAACAACAAAAAATAATTCACTCGAACTCATTTAGTGGGTAACTGTTCGCCTCTATTTTTTTCGACGCGTTTGAAACATTCTGTGTCTATCTATGTATATGATTAATCAAAGATCTGCAATAATAATTTATTTGGATGGATCTAGTTATATTTTTAGTATAAGGAAATGTGCACAAAAATGTTTAGATCATCTTTATTTGGCGGAGTATTATAAATACGAATAGTCAGCATGCCAACTATTTTCTCCCACACTATGTAAAATAAATCGCCATCTTTTTGGTAATGTTACATCATTGTTGTTTATGTGCATTTAATTGGATGCAATAAAACGTCAATAAACAGTGGCTCTTATTACTGTAAGTGGTTTGAAGGTCAGGGGTATGTATGACTTAATTTCGGTCATGAATAAGTTTTTACAAATAAGGCGTTCTCCGGGCAGAGTAGTATGAGTACACAATTATATCAATTTTTTATTATATAGTAAGCATCCAAATGTTTGACATTTTTGTGTTTTAAATAAATTACTGATGGTAAGTGGTCTTTGCAATACATCAACACCTACCAGAGAAATCTTAGTTGTGTAGCGGCTTCTCCACCTTGAACCTCAGATTAAAAGGTGAAGGAAGCAGATTTTTTAATCTTAAGCCGAAGTTACACAAGTAGTGTTTTTCGCATACGAGCGGCAGTTCCTTGCTATGCGTTAATCTATCGCTTAGTGTAAACAAACGGTGCGAATGTCGATTCTCGAAAGCAAGTATCGCCCTATAAGCTCTCCTTGGTCACCGCGTGTGCAAACAAATCGAACGAATCTCGCCATTGAAGTTTCGAATAGCGAGTCTCGTACAAAATCAGTACAGAACGATTTGTTCGAGGCTCGCATCAACTCATGCGAATCTCGCGCAAGTTGTGTTTACACTAGGCGAGACACGTATACGAATATCGCTGTACGAACACTTGCCTGTAGTGTAAACAATTTAAGAGGAGAGAGTCTCGTCTTTAACACTCGATTCAAAGTATCGCTTTATTGCTACGAGTTTTTATCCTAATGTAAACAATCACAGGAGAGAATCACGTGGAGAGTTCTCGCATACGATTTTTCGCCGCTCGCATTCGAGAAACTCTTCTTGTGTAAATGACGCTTTACGCAACTTTTTCTCTTGAACGTGCAACTTTAAATACTAATTACAATACTATTTATATTGATGTGTTATTCCTATTTACGCAAGAACCAAACTATAATAAATTAATAACACAACTATTTTAACCAAACTCTTGTAACACATAGAATGTACATTTCTCAACACATTCTGAGTACAATGTAACACTTTTACACCGTTTAGTCGACGACACACATATACCACACTTATGTGAAATTGATATTTTTTTTCTAATGTCACAAGCGTGATTTAACTATTTTGTCCCATTTTTACAACGAGCATGAAGTGGTACCCATTTGATAATAACATTTTATTACACGGAGAAACAGCGGTAATATTTTCTAGAAGCATCCACAGCGGTATAGAGTAATTGAACGTTAATCATTTAGTGAGGAAAACACAGTTATTATGAACTACAAACCGCGTGCACTTAGTAATAATGAGGGTGTTTTTATTTCACGCAAATTATGTTCACAATGTGGGCTCGACTTGCGTTGTGGATTGCGCATACATTCCCGTCGTAATTTGGCATTATACTCGTACATTATAGAATGGAACCGAATAACCATTATTTTTACGTAACACACAAAGCACTGAGACGAAATGCTACCAGTTTTCGCTATGGTATTATGTGACCCTGTAAAGAGAGACATACATCAGTTATTTCGCTACAGGTTATGAAATTAATTTGTTTTGCGTTTGTGTTTTTTCCAATCAAGCATGTATTTTTTCGTTTTAGTAGCATGATTTGATTATATCGTTAGTTCAGCTTAGGAGCCTCTGATCGGTCAATGATGATTATAGCCAATATAAAGCATTTATGATAGAATTTTGCTTGGACTTGGGGGCCGAATTCGGGGATGCCCACCGCTCTTTGACTTTTTCAAGTAAATAGGCAGCGGAGTTTGCTTTCAAATGTGCACTTACAAGAAAATATTAAAGATTTATGACATAAAAACAAAATGAAATCACTGGTTTCTAAAACTAATTCTCTAATCTCTCCATATACGTCACTCCTCGTTTTAATAGTCACTTCTTCTAATTTTATTACTAGAGACTAGAGAGCTGCCCATAAATTTATAATCGTTATTTTATGTTTGTTCACACCGAAATGTGTAAACAAATTAAGATAAGGTTGGTATATGGTCATATGGAGCGTGGACTAAGTTATGTACTTCCTCCCGAATGTTATATTGCTTGTTACCAATTTGTTTTATGTTACTTTTCACACTATTTATTCTGTGATACAATTTTTCCCGTAACAGGCATATACCAGCCACAATATCCTTAATGTAAGTGTTAAAACAATGAATTCTGATATACTTATTAAATGAACTAAAATATCACTCGAGTATCTCCTACATTACGTACAAATTATACACAATATTATATGACTATAAATAACTAGGTACCATGAAACGAGTCCTGGGCCCAAGTGAAAGCACTTAATTGCAAAGTAAAAACCCCTGGGGAAACTAACGGCATCTATAATATAGGTCCACTTCCCAGTTAAAAGAACGTTACTTAATAGCTATGTATTACCAATGATTTTATCATAATCTTTCGTATTTGGACGATCGTCATTTCTATATAGAACTTAAGTAACTGTAATAAGTTTATCAAACGAAAACATAAAAAGTAATATGTATTATAGAGCGGGATTCGAACACAGACACAATGATACATAAGCATATCTAAATAGTTGAAAAAGGCGACCGTTGCAAACAACATACCGACCAGACAGGTGGTTGACCTCTAACTAATACCGGCGCACATGTCAAGGGAATATTCAAATGGAGTTTATACGTGATCAGTACACTGTGCGGACTTTGTTTCTGCCACTTGATCAATTATTGATGCGTTCATCAAATGCCAATGGGTAAATTGTCAGTTGGCACTTACGACACGCCCGACGCGACGGTCAATGGGTGTGCATAAATAATAAAAGATGTGTTTTTATGCTTTTTATGGATGTTGATGGACTTTAGCACGTAACGCCAGATGCAAACAAGATGTAAAGTACATTACGCATAACATCAACATACAAGATACATATAAACACTTTGACAAAGCCTTTTGGACTATTTGACAAGCCAGCTTTGTCTCGTATTCTTATTCTGTCGATAACATGACGGGAACATAAGACATTATCGTCTTAGTATAGTCCGTTGCTTTTGTCTGTTTATCTTATTTAGCTCAGATAACATATCATTCTATATATAGCGAGTCTTTGCCCGTTAATTATTTACCGAACACAGTTTACACCCGTACGCTTTATTATTTCAATTGCTTAATGTTTAATCCCTTCACAATTCACCTTGGAAACTTGTTCCTAAAACGTTTGTACGCGTGCGACAAAATATTCCACGGTCTTTGACTGGTAAATATTCAAATGTATAGAAAACAAGCTTTTACCGGGTAAACACGCATTATTAAACAATTAGTGTACGAGGAAAGCGAACCTGTGGTGCCAGTACCGCCGACGTCTCCGTGGTCGCCGTTTTGCCGGTGTTCTTGTTCGCTAGTCACAACCACGCGGGCATGCATGACGCCCGGCCAAATCAGCCACCTTAGCACAATCCTCCATCAGTCACTTCTCTTGATCGAACTAATGCCCTGAGCCGTGACTCGTCACTGGATACACTAGACAGGAGGCCGGCAATCACTGGGCCGTATCCGACACACGCACTCACTCGTTACTCGTTAGGTACCGCTCCCTATCCTTTACGTACAGTCAGCCACAGTCACAGTCACAACACACAATCCGATGACATGGCGATCAAATGTGTTTTCATAACATACACCGGCAAATCCGTGGATTCGAATCGTTTCGTATTTTCACAGAAGCAAAAATTACTAATTTATTGCTTTTCTAATGTAATCGATTAGGCTTCACTGCAGACACAACATTTTTAGACTAACAGTTATTGAGAAATCGTAGCAGATCACTCCGTTTACGCGATGCGTTCGAAAGCGGTTAGTGTTGACGTTGAAGCCGCGCAACAGTCCGTATCTCCTCACTGCTTTTACCATACTGGACGGGAGGTAGTTAGTTGTGGAGTTTGGGGAAAAGAGAAAGAATTATACGTGACGTATTGCAGGTACGTAGCTGTCTGTGGATAAACATGGCTAAATGTACTTTATTGTGATGGTATTAAAGGCCAATACGACGATATCGGCGGTCACAGCTGAGTCAGTTTCCTCGAACGTAGCGTGTGGAAATTCGAGATGGCTGGAGCAGCACAGTCATTGAGTGCGAGCGAGACGCGCGATTGAGCCGAGGGGCGGCGGCGTCGGCCGAGCGTACTCCGAGCGCCAAGGCCGACTCACGTCACGTTTCGCGAAGACTAGACGTGCCTCCATGTACATTGTACACAATCTATATTATATGCACCAATGCAGTTTATTGCACTTTTAGTATTGCACTAATTATTTACAGGATTCATCCAAAATCTCTTTACCGCCTTGACGTTACATTTTTAGGATCATCCGTAAAAAAATAGATTCAGCTTGAAGAATGTTTTGGGTACGTGACTGACGCGAGTGGTTATCTGATAACATTGTCTTAATGTGATTAAATTAATTATATTGTCGTGTAGATACGAGAATTAAATAATTCATAGGTATCAAATATCAACACTGAAAAAAGATCTAAAATAAAAAACCCTAAGTTATAGAATAAACTCCCCTTTTTTTAAATTGATACAATTGATTCAAGGAATATCTTACGGAGACTATTATTTCGGAGAAACTTATTAATATTTTTTGGTTGAGGGTGAAGTTCTTCAGCATACCTACATATATTTATCTATAAAAAAATCTTATTTAAATAATAATACATATATGCTACACTAAAATAAGCATGTTAGGTATTTTTGATTCAGGCGTCGCATGCTAACTGCAGAAGCAGATACTATTTAAATGAATACAGAACTATAAAGATAAAAATTGTACTAAACAGACGACTGACGTCAATCTTAGTCATAACAAGATACGTAGGTAGCGACAATTACCTTATTGTTCCAGTTCAATCCATATTTCATGCTAACACCAAGTTGGATTTGCTATGGCTCTTAAATAATATTACGATTTTAATTCATTTTATTGTAATGCTGCAGTCTAGGTACTACGGGAAATTTCATAATAAGAACAGTGAAGAGGAAAGATACCGAAAGGACCCTACAACTGTTATATTGTCTCTTAAACTACTACAGCTAAACGTATAGAATAATATTATTATGATTTATGTTTATTCTACAAATTAAAAACTCTCGTAGATATTAAATAACTTTGAATAAATTATTGTACTATAGAATAAGTGTTGTTTAATGTCATCAGAGAAATATTGAACATTTTCAAACCTATACAAAATTTTGTATGATTATATCTACACATTTTAAACGAATTAAAGCACGCAGATATATGGCCGCTCGGACGATTCCTAGTATTTTCTATGCCGAGAGTTGATTTAGTATGGGTGGACAGTAGGCACCCAGTAATAATATAAAATGCTCACTATCTTAACCTATTGGTTACAAAGTATTTGTTGCGACCATACAGAAAGAAGACGAATAAGAACAAAAGGCGATATATCCAGACGGAGAAACACTTTTTTCAAAAAGGTCTCCATTAATTGGAGGAATCCCTTTAAGTGCTACATATTTTATATCAATAATTATTCATCAAAAGATAAAGGTGTAGCGTGTTCGAAATAGTGATCTAGCAAATACTTAAAGCACGTTTTTTTACTTTTCCTAAAGTATCACGTGGAATCTCACGAGGTAGTTAGCATAATGTCGCTTCCACGATTGTCAACCTGTTCTATTGCATTCTACACTGTTGTAAGTACGTATAGTTAATTCGCATGATTTTGCCGTGGACAACTCAGTCATCACGTGGGGCTTTGTGTACTCACGAGGATAAACAATCTGTGTTTTCACCTTCAGCATCCGTTCTACTATTGTTACTAAGTAGGCACGTTTTATGTGTTGTATTTGTAAGAAATACAATACCAATTTGCCTTTGGCTGGCATAAGCGTCTACCAATGATAGTTTTTTTTTTATGGCATTGAATGACGAGGCGAGCATGCCGTTCGCCTGATGGTAAGCGATACGACCACCCATAAACAGTTGCAACACCATTCAGCACATTGAGTTACAAAGTACTGTGTGGCATTCCACTGCGCCCGTCATCCTGAGACATAAGATGTTAAGTCTCATTATGTCCAGTAGTTACACTGGCTACAATGTCCTTCAAACCGAAACACAACAGTGCATGCACATTGCTGCTTGGCGGTAGAAATAAGACATTACGGTGGTACCCACCCAGACGGACTCTTACATATGAGAGACCTACCACCAGTATAGTCTTCGAAGATAGGTGCCCTAATTCGCAGAACTACAAGGTACATAATTTAATGAGTTTGTGCAAATGGTCATATCGATTTACTATAAAAGAAATGTAAAATATAGACACGATACTGGAATGAAGTATAAAAACTGTAATGCTATTTCACCTCAAGCATTGTTTTTCATTACCGTCAGAAATGCAATCTTTCAGCCGTCAATGCATCATGATTATTCTTCATGAATAAACCACTATAAATAATATAAACTGTCAAAGAAGTGATTTAGGTAAATTGTATCTGATTAAAGATTATACATATTCTAATTTTATTTATGAGTCTAATGAAGTTGACCTGTCCTCGAGAAACGAAATTAGCAGGTATTAAAACTCAAAACAGGTTTTTCGGACCACATTCTAATTAACTTTTATCATAGTTCACAACTGGATCAAAGAAAACTAAGTCATGGAACTGTGACACACTGTGAGACACATGTGCGATGGGTCGCGGTAATTTAATTTTACATTCTGCTTACAAAATTATCTAAATGACCGCATGTTTTGTTAGACCAGTAAATTGCGACTTTATCTTACATTATTTTTAACGCAAGCTTCGAGCGAGGTAAAATCAATAACAAATAAACAAACCGGCGTGGACGAGTAGGTCACCGGACGTATTAGGACCTCCGCTCTCACTTTTGTTGAATTGGGTTTTTGAAATTGTAGAAATCTGACCGTCTTTGGTCTACAATGTAGACATTGGCTATAGACAACATCAGTTGCCATATAAGGGAGAGGGAAAACTGCACATATTATAGTCTCAGACTCAGGTATGTTAAATCTATTTATAAATTTTGTTTATTGTTACTTGCAATTCAATAAACATACCATTAGCATAATAAAACAATAATAACTTCAAGTGGTATTCACGTCGTTTAGAATTCAACGTACATAGCTTATGGAGAAACAATAGGTTTTATTGAGGGCGAGGCGAGTACCTGCAGATATAATCAATGTTTATCCATATTATCTATACATCTATACATATAAATAAAATTGGAGTGTCTGTTTGTAATATTGAAATAATCGTTTTTTACTACATGTATATGAATATATATACGGTACATACACCAAAATAACATTTCTTACAATTTTTGTCTACCCACCACCATTGCCACATTGCTACTGATTCTCTATTGTAATGGACAATAGTGCTCGCACATACCATAGCATGTTTGGACTACACATGTAAGCAGCTTGGCGTTCGATGCATATAACGCTTGTAGGCGCCTAGTGGGACATTTTATATCTACTCGATCGTGGTGACGTTAACTGTGATTTCAATGGAATACAATTTTGGATTATTTGGATTATTAACTTTATTCCATATGGAGAAACATATTGTCATCTATGAGAGCGCTTCTAAATTAAAATATCGCGAGCCATGTGACTAAGTAATGGTGTAGACTAGTTACTAACACTAGCAAACAAGATTTAGTGAGAAAACGGAAATCGTCTTATTCATCCGATACTAAAATATCACAACACAAATATAAACAGTACAGTCATGTGCAATTACACTGAGACCTGTCGTTTACTCCACAAAGGCTCAACAGAGGCAGGCCTCGATTGAAATGCAGTGCTCTACGCTGCACCCTTTTAAGTCGCACACAAAACGGATTGCAGACTTGTGTTTGCGTCGAATTGATCCTTATGAAGTAGGTGTGAGTAAATGAAGTAACTGATGTTACAGTACATAGTACATGTTGTTCAGCAATATATGCGAAACAAGAGGACCTACAAATTTTCGTACCTTAACTAATGAGCGAACCCGCGAATAAACCATAGCCATGAACAAGTTTTAAAACTGTTAAGATTTTTAATGTAAATCATATCGCACGGAATACAAAAAATATATGTGAAATGTGTTTAATGTTGTTAAGTAGCCTAATTCCCTAGCAAGAATAGTCATTTAAACTTACAACTAAAGTACCATTACGAAAAAATGATTTTTGCATAGTATTTCATTGGCCCTACCGATTAAAAATATGAAAAAAGTCGATCTTAAAATTTTATCGCTGGTGATACAGCCGTTCTGCAAAATAGCATCGTTTACTTTCTTTTCGAGTCCTAGAATAGGCAGAGGGAACTCGTCCAGTTTAACAACATAATATAAATGTCACTGAATGCTGTAGAGCCGGTAGGTAATTTTTTTTGTAATCGTCAGCTGCTGCTGGTGTTGTTTTGAAAGCTGCGACCGATTCAGCTGTGTCGCCCGTGCCATGCCATTTGATCTGTTGACATCTTGCGTATTAAAGTGACTTTTGCCTTTTGTGTAGCCCCTGTGGTATTTACAAATGATCATTTCTTTTGATGACACACGTGAGCAGCAATGCCATTATTGTTCTAAAATAATATGCAATATGATCTGTCATTTAATAAAATAATAATAATAAATAATCATTATTATTATGTTGTATCTTTCTTGCGGGAAATCACGGCTTGAAGGCCGGTCCTTTTGGAAGGCTTGCGTGGGGATATGGATCCAACACGTAGAGGCCCCTTTAAGATACAATACTCTAGTTGGGGCGTGTACACCTTGTAGGTACTCTCTCTGTCTGTATATATGGAGAAAATACAGCCAGACAGCGTGGGTGCAAGGACTATTGCAGGGAAGATGGGAATTATACTGGGTCTATGGATGGGATCTAGCTGGACTGGTTGCTGGGCTATTGATTGAGACAACGGGACGCCTGCCAAGTAAAATGTCTCAATCATTTGTAATCAAGGCAGACGGTGACTTGCCCCCCACTAGATGAGAATCCCAAAGTGGCGCATGCCAAGGACGCAACATCGGTGTGGGTGGCTATAGGGTGTCGAGAGGTGTACACCGATTTCACCATCGCGGGTCGCTGAGGCGTCCCGGAGCGGGTTTCCTCGCTATTACGCAGATTGAGCACTTCCACCCTGGAGCTCAGGTTCTTAGCTCTTGCGATTTCCTCCCCTAGCCGGCCAGTTAAGGCAAGCCAAGGGTCAGGGGGTCTCATTTAGCCCCCACGGAATCGGGGTACGCGGTGTCACCACTCACCGTCTGCTCGCCACAAAGCCGCCCCTGCGGGCATAATAATTATTATTATTATTATTTAATAAAATAGTAAAGGGGCAAATTTTACAAATTAAATTTAATCAATAACAATAACGAATACTTAATTAAGTAGTAGTTATGCTAATAGACAAATAATTCTAACTGTTTCGCTGATGGGACATAAATGTCCCAAACACATCACACAACATTAAACAATTAATTAGTGCACGTCGCACGTTTAATATACCTCGGAGTAATATACATTATTTCCTGCATTAAAACACTGCATTATTAGTCTAATTTACAGTCCAGTTCATAAAGCGCACATGATAGCAAATTAATTGGCAAAACGGAACGCTATGCATAGTGCACGAGTAATTACAAGTCAGTAAAGTACGTTGCATGACCGGGCACACGTTCGCGTAACATAATTTTGTTAAAACGTTTAAACACAGAATAGGACTGGCGTGGCCTCGACGCAATTGGAATTCAATCAAACAGCCGCGTATCACGAACGGGCCGTTTGTTACGACGTTCAAAATGTGTGCTATTACTACAGCAAGGGAGCCGAGTGGAATTGACAATGTCGCGCACAATTGACGAGGTGCCAGTGACCCGCGGCTTGCTGGAGAGGCGCGAGTGCGGACGCCCGGCGTGCACTCAGTACTGTGCACTGTGCAGTGTGCACGCACCGCACTGCTGGCTGCACGACACCATGTTTGTAATGCAAAACTGCCAACATCCTACCGTCACGAGGGACGTGGCTAATGCGTTCAAATACCTATTGTTTTTATTTATATTGATATACCTTAATACATATTATTATAAACGGCAAAGTATGCGTAATTGTCATCGTCACCATTTGCCTATGTATTTATACTGGGTTTTCTGATATTTATAACGTTTGGAATTTACCATATTTTATACAATATCATATTGCGAAACATCAAAAAAAATATTCAGTTTTCAAAACATTGCCTAACATGTTGCGTGTCCTGTGTTGTTTTACCATGATTGTCTCGTGAATAAATAGCACCAGAAAGTTCATGTTCATTTATGTTAAAACTAGCTGTTGCCCGCGGCTCCGCCCGCGTGAATGAGTTTTTCCGGGATAAAAGTCCCGCTTTATATTTTCCCGGGATAAAAAGTAGCCTAAGTTACTCCTTATTACATCAGCTACCTACCAATAAAAGTCCCGTCAAAATCGGTCCAGCCATTTCAGAGATTAGCCGGAACAAACAGACAGACAGATAGACAGACAAAAATTGAAAAAAAAAATATTTTGGTGTATGTACCGTATATATATCATATCATATACATGTAGTAAAAAACGGTTATTTCAATATAACAAACAGACACTCCAATTTTATTTATATGTATGTATGTATGTATGTTTACGTTAAAGAGGATTTCAGTAAAGAAGTTTTAGAAAAAAGGAAAGAACTAATACCTCAGTTAAAGGAAGAACGAAAAAAGGGACGTATAGCATACATAAAATACGACAAACTGGTTGTTGAAGGTGAAGCAAGTGGGATGCGTGATAAAAGGAAGAGAGACCAATCTGCCTCACCAAAGGCAACGAATGACACTAAAAACGCCCCGCCAAAAATAAACAAAATAAATGCCTTCGAAAGAATGTACAGGAGCAGAGCTCACTCAACATCCTATATAAATGAAGAATAGCAATCAACAAACATCGGGAACCGGAAGATCAGAACAAATGAACGAAAAACTATTAACAAGACAAACAAAACAACAACACCTCCCCCAAGCCGGCTGGTCACCGTGGGGGATATCGACCAATCCCTTCCAGCTCCAATAAACGAAAATACCAATAACACCAAAACAATAAAAATACAATCAAATAGGAAACTATATATTTGTACATTAAACTGCTTAACATTGAGAACACAAGAGAGACTTACCGAATTAGAGTTAGCTCTTTCAAAAATAAAATGGGACATAATAGGTTTAAGTGAAGTAAGAAGATTAGGTGAAAGCATTGAAGATCGAAAGGAATACGTCCTATACTATAAAGGGGAAACAAAGGGAAGTTACGGTGTCGGCTTCATGGTTAAAAAATGCTTAGAAAAAAATATTGAAGAATTTATAGGTATATCAGAGAGAATAGCTGTACTCAACATGCATCTGCCGGGATACAGACACAAATGGTCGATTATTCAAGTATATGCTCCAACGGAACAACAAGACGAACTGGTTAAAGACATATTCTATGACCAGCTGTCATCAGTTTTACAAGATGCACACAAAAACGTTATGGTTATAGGAGATTTTAATGGTAGAATAGGGTCTCAACGAACTGGTGAAGAAAATATAATAGGTAAATTTGGCTACGGTAGAAGAAGTAAAAATGGAGAAAGAATGATTAAAATGGCATTGGAAAACAATCTTGCATTCATGAACAGTTTTTTTAAAAGAGATCCGAAGAAAAAATGGACCTGGTTATCTCCAGATGGATCATACAGAAACGAAATAGATTACATAGCAACGAACAAAAAAATGTTTTTTCATGATATAAACATTTTAAACCAATTTAACTTTAATACCAATCACCGGATAGTGAGAGCAGTAATAAATATCACTGAACCAAAAAAGAGTAGAAAAAAATACAATGCAAAAACTAACTTTATAAATACACAACAACAATGTTTCATAAATACACCTAAAAATGAAATAGAAGATAAATATAACAATAAGATAAAAGAAATATATGGGCCACTGTTCAACAAATTCGCAAAACCTAAGACAACCCATATCGAAAATGACACTAAAACATTAATAGAAGAAAGAAGAAAACTTTTAAAACTTGGAAAAGACAAAGAAAATCTAAGGGCCATATCAGAATTAAGTAAAAAAATAAGTAACAGCATCAAAAAAGACAGAACTAAGAAAAGAACGAATGTACTTAATTACCATATAAACAAGACAGGAGGAGTTAAAAAAGCTTTGAAAGAACTGACAGAGGCGAAAAAATGGATCCCAAACATTAAAAATAAAGCAGGAAAACAGCAAACGACAAGAAAAGCTATAATACAGACAGCAACTGACTTCTATAGAAAACTTTATGCAGCAGAACGAAATACTAGAGACTTAACTATAAATCTCGATAATGACGACATGGACGAAGACATACCAGTTTTCCTGCAATCAGAGATAGAAAAAGCTGTCAACAGTCAAAAGCACAACAAAGCTCCTGGACCAGACCAGATTTCAAATGAAATGATCAAAATCTCAATTAGAGTACCGGAAAAGCTAAGAAAACTCACGGAAATATACAATTCTATTTTAAGCTCAGAATGTACACCACCACAATGGACCAAGAGCACAATTATACTATTACACAAAAAAGGGGATATGAACATCATAGAAAACTATAGGCCTATAAGCCTTATGTCGAATATTTATAAAGTGTTCTCCAAATTGATATTGAACAGAATAACAGGAATAATGGACGAACAACAACCTATAGAACAAGCTGGTTTCAGAGCGGGGTTTTCAACTACTGATCACATGCATGTCATCAAACAGCTAATAGAAAAGTGTCAAGAATACGGTAAAGCCTTGTACATCGCATTTGTGGACTATAGTAAGGCATTTGACTCTATAGAACACGATTCGCTTTGGAGGGCTCTAATCCAGCAGGGAGTGCCAAAAAAATACATACGTATAATTAAAAATATATACGCAAATAGCACAGCGCAAATAAAACTGGAATCAACCGGTGAAGAGTTCCCAATAGCCAGAGGTGTAAGACAAGGAGATCCGCTATCGCCAAAACTTTTCTCAGCAGTCTTGGAAAGCACATTCAGAGATCTTGAGTGGGACAATTTTGGCATTAATATCAACGGTAGGCAACTTAGCCACTTAAGATTCGCCGATGACTTAGTCCTAATAACTGACAACGCGAATACCCTTCAACATATGCTACAACAGCTGACTGAGGCAAGCAGAGTAGTTGGTCTTACTATAAATAGATCAAAAACAAAAGTAATGACAAACAGAGAAGAAATATTTATAAAAGTAGACAATGAAGTTATTGAATATGTTAAAAACTATATATACTTAGGGCAACTAATATCTTTTAGAGACCGGACAAACATAGAAATAGAAAGCAGAATGGCCTGTGCTTGGAAAAGATACTGGTCCCTTAAAGAGGTATTTAAAAGCAAACACTTTCCTATGACAGCGAAGAAAAAAGTGTTTAATTCTTGCAGCTTGCCATGTCTTACGTATGGGTGCCAAACATGGGCATTGACTCAAAAACATCTTTTAAAACTAAGATCGTGTCAAAGGGCAATTGAAAGGAGTATGTTGGGCGTGACGCTAAAAGACCGCAAAAGAGCAGCAGACATTAGATCTACAACAAAGGTGGAAGACGTACTAAAGAAAATAAGACGGTTAAAATGGCGATGGACAGGACATATGACAAGGGAAAGCAGAATGAAATGGACGAAAATTATAACAGAATGGCAGCCACGGGATGGAAAAAGAAAAAGAGGCAGACAAGCTAAAAGATGGACAGATGATATCAAGATGATTGGAGGGACAATCTGGTCTAGAAAAGCTACCAATAGAGAAGAATGGAAACAGCTGGAAGAGGCCTATGTGTCACTAGACACGCTGACCACTGAACCGGGAAACCCGATGTATTAGATTTAAGTTAAAACAATTTGCTACTATGTGTAAAATCATTGTTTAGTATCAGCAATAAAGGCTAATAATAATAAATAATGTATGTATGTATGTATAGATGTATTCATGGTAGTAACTGAAATTATAATTGCAAATAGAAACAGATGTGTAATATCGTTTATTGTTTTAGACTATGCGCCCAATCATGTTCACAATTGAACAGAAAACAAACACTGCATCAGTTCAGGTATCAAAACAAAAACCATTATATTATGTACAGTCAGCCACATAAGTAGCTGATCAAATTCAAAACATCAAATCGCCTTTACACTATTGTGTTCGTTACAAATTTTATTTTTACTTCACAAAAATAAAATTAAAGCTATTTACTTTACTTCACACAAAGAAAAAAAATGTTTCACTTCAACTTAATGCGTAGAAGTGATTTGAAATTTTGAATTTGTTCAGCTACTTATTAGGCTGACTGTACCTGAGAAATGTAAACATAGTAATCATTCGCGGAAGCAAACTAACAGGAGGCCTTGATAAAAACATTGAAACAAATTTGCAAGATTTATCGCTACATACCGGAATTCCTGCGACATCTCAAATTACGATGTTTGACTATCTTCATCGTTTGTGCGGGTTTAAACAAACGATACCGTGAAATAGCGCTTTGATGAACAACATTGTTTATTAATGAGGAACACAGAACGACCGCCCTTTGAATATGGACAGGAAACGAGTCAATAAAACGCACGGGAGCTCTAAGCGGTGAAGTAAATCTGTATTATATTATACGAACTTTGAGCTGATACTGACTTTCTTCTCTTTATATCCGCTGACTCTTCATTAACCTCAGCGCTTGTATATTACCGAATTTGGTATTGATCCATTGATGTATCGACAATAATATTGCTCAAAGAAAGTAATTATAACAAGTTTTTCACCATACACATGCAGTGAATGACGTGTCGAAACATAGCTTCATAATAACACGTTTTCATCTCTTTCGATGATTGACGATTGCACATTCTACACCTTTACAAAATTTTATGTGGTATCTACAGTTTTATGTGAACATTATTTTATGTAACTTCATTTATATTATGCATAATATACGATATAGATTGTACCTCTACGTGTCATAAACCTCGTCCAATTTGAACCCATCGCCATTTCACACAAGCGAGTACGTTACATGACATTCCACTGACACGAGTATCCTCAAGGGACGCCTACCTCAACCGTTAGAAAGTTATAATTTAATATGTATGGTATTGGTTTTATTTCGAAATTGAAAGTAAGTCCCAACGGTTAGGTCTGAAGTAGGCGAGGTCGCGTGCCGTGTTACAGTCTTGTAAAATAAAGCTACAAATGGATCGAACATTTGTAGGCGTGGTGACTGCTAATCAACTTTATTTCCATCTCGCTTCACGTCAATAAGCAACACACAATTATCTCATAAAGCGGAGATGTTACGTCTTCAACAATCGACATTGTGTAACTTAGAAGTCCGGTATAATGAGCACAGACTTTGAACACCTCAATCGCTTTCGTTACATTAGTTCGTTAAAGCTAAATCTCAACGTTTATGTAATGCAGCCTAGTGAGACGTGTTTCACTTACATTTGTTTGAAGATATTTTAGCAATACTTGAAAATACAAAACTTTTCTATGTATCATAAAACATACAAGTACCTACAAAATATTCATTATAGATAAGATTGCTTGTAACATAAAAATATGGAAAATGAAAATTCATACCATTTAAAAGGCCAAATCCATCACGTCTGGCTCATGAATCATGACATGAATATTATGAATACACCCAAGATCACGATCATACAGTGTGTCGCTACCGTTCAACCGTAATGTGCATACGGTACATTGCTAGGATTGCCATCCATCGCCAAATCTCAGGATTGTATAATACACAAATGTTTGATTTCGTATCTTTCGTGTTTGGGACATTAGAACATTTTTATGTATGTACTTGGTTTAAGATGTTCCTGGCCGCAAATGTTTTGGCATGGCTTGCGTGACCCAAATACCTGTATCAAGTTTCTTCCCACCCCTACTAGGTTCAAACGCTTTTAACCTTTAAACTACGTCAAAAGGGCATTATTTAATTAACTAATTAAACTTTATAATTTATGAAAAATTGCTGCCCTCGTCGCTAATACCACTCCACCGTAACATTTTTCACTGTCCTGATATTTTTCTTGAAAAGCAACCATCCCATCAGCGCACATTTGCTCAGCCAGTTATGCTCCAATTTCATGTAATTGCATTTGCACTTGTTATGCGAAACGAACCAAGAAGCGAACGTTGAATACCATTATTAGCCAACACGTAACATAAATAATGCGTGAAAATCTGTTGAATTACGATCTGGTATACAATTGGTGTTACATTTTACTGCTGACACGAGGTAATAAATTAAAATTGTTACAGATAGTGTACAAAGATGAAATATTGAAGTTTTATTATAGATACTTGAAAACGTAATTGTACCGATAAATGTTTGTATTTGAAAATGGTGCAGAAATATTATACAAGGAAAAGTCGTGATACAGAATAATAATTCGCTCCAACTCTTCAAACTTACTTGACATGTTAAAATGACATACGTATGATTTGGTCTACCACGTATAAATATTTGTTAATATTATGCTTGAAGGTATTTCAATAATACTTAAAACCCTAAGTTGTAAACGTCCCTGAATTCAATGTTGTTGTAGTTAATCTCGTTTAGAAACAAAGGTCTAATCTTTTTGTAATTGAATTTGTAAAGAAAAAACATTATTTTATCTCCATTTTATTTGCCAAACATTTAAGAAAAAAAATTTCAATGTTACGAATCTCTTTTGTTTTCGTTTAGTTGGATTTCATTTTTTTTATCAAAGATCTGGAATACCTGCTTTATCAAAAGAACCACAGTATTAAGAATTAATTATACATTTTCATTAGCCAGATATGGAAATGAAAAGTCATTAACCTCATCAACGTGTGATTTTGAGCTCTTTTTTTAATTTTTATTCCATTGAATGACGAGACGAGCGTCTGCTGTTCGCCTGATGGTAAGCGATACGACCACCCATAAACAGTAGCAACACCATCCAGCACCTGGACTGTACTGTGTGGCATTCCACTGCGCTCGTCATCCTGAGACATAAGATGTTAAGTCTCATTATGTCCACTAGTTACACTGGCTACAATGTCCTTCAAACCGAAACACAACAGTGCATGCACACTGCTGCTTGGCGGTAGAAATAGACATTGCGGTGGTGCCCACCCAGATGGACTCTTACATATGAGAGACCTACCACCAGTCATAAAAATACGTCCACATTCTAATATGATGTCATATCAGAACAGAACAAATTACTAAATGTTAAAATTTCCATATTTATCATTTGGACTTTCTTCTAAATTATTGGAAAACCCAATGCGAACACAAATAGAGGTTTTACCATTGTTAGTGAAGCATGAAACAATCGATACTGAATGCTAGCAATCATCGGCGTCAGTTATCAGATGACATTGTGAATTATGGAAGCTCGGTACCTGTCGACGACGTCACCACCACTCCCATTACTATATTTTCGTGTGGAATACGTACGAAAGTCAGAAATATTATACATATAGCTACCTTTAGCACGAAAATCGAAAGCAACTATATTTCGAAGTATTTAATAGTGAATGAAAATTAGTGTAATAGCTATCCTTGTGCTGTGTGCATGACTCAGTGGCAATTGCGAACGTCGAATAATCCAGTGTTCGGGGTCAAGCAGGTTTGCTTACAACGTAATTACTTCCTCAAAGTGGTCTGTAGGTAGCACAGTAACATTGAGTAGCCTTTTTTCTTAGTACACGTGCGTTGTAGAGGCCCCAGGCTTGAGGGCGTAGCGTATCCGTCGGTCGGCCGCGAAGGAACCGTTCGTACCCTACCGTGACCGCAAAAAAATTTGTTACATCATCAAATTAACCGACCATGGCTTTATACTCTTTAAATACAACTCGTAGGAATACCGAGCGTAATTTATATATCTCTAATCAGGCGTCATTAACTCTATGTAAGTAGACCTATACACATTCTTCACTCTTCATCATCATCAGCTATTATAGTCCCACTGCAAGGCAAAGACCTCCCTCCCGGTCATGCGTACATCTGGGTCTAAAGGATTCGTAAAATCAAAGGTATACTGTTTGCAAAAAAACGTATAACGTGACGAAGTTATTCGCGGTCAATATAACGATTTAGCAAAATCATTTTCATATCCAGTTTTACTAATATTATAGATGTGAAAGTTTTTGAAGATATTTGAAGAAAGTGAATCCATAAACAGCTGAATGGATTTCATAAAATTTGACATACAAATAAGTCAAATCCTCGATAAAAGGATAGACTTGGGCACTCAGAAAAGTACACCATGGGCCTTATATTCTGAGAAAAACTAGGAAGAGAATAAGAAACAATACAGGAGGACGGTATTATGTGAGAAATACGAGGTCTCAAATGAAAATAGAAGAAAAAACGTCCAATTTCGCCTTCTAAGTCGCAATAGGTGCAGTCAACGTGGGATGGGCGTGACAGAGCCCGGCGGCCTCCAGCCTGTCGATTACATACTTTCCCTGTTTTCATGGGATCTTACGGATGACTGTTATATAACAATGATGTGAAAGCAACAGTGAATACAATATTGCACAAAGCTAGCGTTTTTAGTTGGAAATTTTCTAATAAGCAATAACAATTTCCATAATGTCAATATTTACAATAATGCAATGTTGGCAGATGGCTACAGAAATGTGGAATTGTATTGTACGAATAAATGAATTTGACTTGAAAGTTACATAGTTATAAGTAGCTTTATTTATAAGCTTGACAAAATTTCTACCCAAGCTGATGGTAATTTTGGCGTAAAGCCGACGTCGTCGTCAGTTTAGTTGTATCATAAGCCTCGTTGAAGTCGTTAACGTTTATGTTAGAGGATGTAATATATTTTATAGTTTTTAATTATTTAATGCCTTTTTATGAATAATATGCTTCCATATCAGAGATATCGCAAGAATCTGGTACATATTGCGTGGTAGAGTTTGAATTTTGACCAATTCTGTGGAAAGCCTAGCATTCGATAAAATATTTAGTTTTCTTATATTTCGGAAAAACTTTATGCAAATTATATCAACATGTATTCGCATAATTGTATAACGTTAATCATATTCAAAGGTGGAAGTAACGTGCCGACCAATTCTGCCGGCTTCTTCAAATTCTTACGTCATTTACCTTTATTAGGAGGTCCTCCCACAATTGCTGGTGATACATAATTAAAAAACGTTAATTACAGCAAAGATTTTTAAGGAATCTCTTATAACGATCATAAGATTTATCTAATAGCTCTTTCTTCTTATTTGGATGTGAAAAAATCAACGCATGTGGGCTGAATGCCATTAACTTTTATATACCTTTCGAATCGCATAAGGATGATTTAATATAATTTTTAAACACACAAATGTGTTGAGGCGTGTACGCCTAAGTTTCGACCTCCGCTCCCAAAGTGGGTGTTCGCTGTGATTAGCATTGACACACATTGTACGTTGCAATTGCAACTAACATTCTCGACATTTCGATTCTGAGTGTAATTATAATGAGTTGTCTGCGTTGCGAAAACTCGCAATTTATTTTTGTTATGATTCATGAGTTGAAATTGTAATGTCGGTCTGGTATTACAGTTTCCACTCATAAAAATATTTATATGTGATACGAGTCATGAGCCAAGCTACGAGAAGTCCAAATACCCTTTTCTTTAGAGTCTTGAGTCTTGACTCTTGGACTCAAATTAAACAATTCACCTTTTTATACTCCACAGGTGTTAACATAAGTTCAGCTGCATAATATACGGCAATACTAACAAATTGAACATAGAATATATTCATGTAAATAAATCATGATATTATACCTTCCGACCCACATCAGGGCAGGTCGCAGCAATAAAACTCCCGTTTTTAGGTCATACTCAAGCGCTTGAACCAAAAATAAGCAAACAAAATATCTGAACCAGCATAAAACATACATGTAAGTTTATAACGTAGGTACAACTTTGAGTGAACGTACCGTGTTTTGTAATAGAAATTTCAGATAGCGTAAACAACTACTTTATATTTTTCCGTGAACTTTTTATACGTGAAGAGCATCAACTGGTCGTGATTGCCCCCCGAGGCAATTCTTGTGCGCTAGGTCTTCACACCCAATGCACGCCCATGCGCGGGGGGACATTAGTCGCGGGCCGAGGCACACAGTCAGTGTGTATACCTCTTGGTTGTAAATCACACTGAAGCCTAAAAGGGCCCGCGAACATTTCCTGGCACCCTCTCTTTCCGCCCATCCTGGGAACCTTCCTCCCTTCCCCCACCTTCCCTTCCATATTCCTCCTCCACTCTCCTCCCAGGCCCCTGCAGTCTCTAAGCCGGGGGACTCCAGTATCCCATTCGCAGGTTTCCTCCGGTGTTGAATGCAGGGTCGCCTACCCAAAAAAAAAAAAACTGGTCGTGATTCATGAGGAGCCCGTGAACCTATTGGAGATATCATCAAGATAAATAGCATTTTCAATCAGAAAAATTTCACATTTTGTATTACCAAAATGGGTCTTTATAGATTATTTGCCCTGACCAGAATTAATATGACAAAAAATCACATCTTTGGCTGTTCAATACAAAATATATTGACTCCTTTTGGGATATTACTATGTTAATAATTTGAATTAAATAGTAACACATAGTGCAACAAACCTACACTTAATGTGTATGATCTTGTTTCTAAAGTGCTAAATAATTTGGTCGACGAACATTTGTCAATCAAAAGATGTTTGATGTTTAGCGAACGGAAATTATGCAGTTTGCTCGTTCGGGTCAAGTTCATGACGAATCCAAGGTCGATGCTATGTTAAAAAAGGGGACCTTTGCTTCACTCAATGATGCTAGCGTTTAATCAGGTGAATATTTGAATTCAATTTACAAGCCGAGTTATGTTAATGAATCATCATCATAATCAGCCGCATGTCATCCACTGCTGAACATAGGCCTCCCCCAAAGATTTCTAGACGGACCTGTCAAAAGCGGCCTGCATCCAATACAGTTAATACATGTTAATGAATACAGTTTCTTAATCATATTGTATATAATTATGTGTCAAGGGAATGATTTAAATGGTAACATATTGACAAGTTATTGATATTGTGTGTGACGTAAATAGGAATGACGTGCTAGTTGACAAAAAAAAATTTACTTGTCCAAGTACATGTATGATATTCACTTTGAAAGATTTTTATAAGGCTATACGTTAATAAAGTGCAAATGTAATATTGGAGCAAAATCGAAGTATATAATAAATATTGGCGTAAAATCGAAGAAAATAATGTACATAGAAGCTTATTACAACGTCACAAACAAAACCACAATAAAACAATTGTAAATGAAAAACCGTCTGCCTAGCTAATTCAGCCATTGTGCGAGAGACTGCCACGCGTCTCTCAAAGAGAAATTTGACAATGCACTTATGAAGAAAGTTATTCGGAACCCGTCGTAACGTGATTGAAACAAACTAGTTTTTCTGATATATCCGGCGAGACGAACTCAACCGGTCACTCATGTTATATATATTTTGTTACACTGATCGAAATAACAAGAGGAAATGATAACAAACGCAATGACACGCGAAAAGAACATAACCATGAGTTATATCAATGGCAAAAGACGAAGAAAGTGACACCGTGACCCGGTTACATCCACGTTGAAAGAAGCGAGAGTAATTGGATACCGCCTGCGTTATAGTTTGTCGTGTGGGAGTGGTCGCATTGACCTTACACCTCGTTTACAACTTGCGTACGCGCCTCTTTAGTATCCTTTATGCATCGAGCTTTCTTGCACAATTTAACTTTCAAACAAATATCCCAGCTTATATGTTCAATTGTTAAAAACAATGGACAAATAAATTCTGCCCGCATAAACAAGAAAGTGACGATTTGTAAAGTGGCTTCAAAAGGACGTTTGCTATTTACGATTTGAACTGCCACTTTCGATCCTAGATATTAGTACACACGACAGTATATTGCTAGTTCAATATTTTACATTAAATAGGACTAGACTAGAAAAAACCACGGTGAATAATGAGTGCGATAATTAGGACGAATTTACAAACATAGGCGAGCCATAACCGAAATCGCCATTTCATTAGTGTGATTGACGACCGATAGACACGAAACTATAAAAGACACCTGTGTAACGACTTTAAATAATGTAAGAACAATCGATATGGAATTAATTATAAAGCCGAAATTGATCGAAACAAAAAAAAAATGCGATCTGCAAAGAATTTCATTTAATTCGACGCGCAACAATACATAATTATGACGGTTACTGGCAAACCATATGACGAAAAGCAATTTGGCTACGATCTAATTTCGCAATCGGAACTGACAATGTTTCTGTTGTATAAATGTAGTAATCAATGTAATGATATAGTAAGAACAAATTAAGTCGTAACGATGAACATTGGCCCAGTCCATCTATAATTTACTCATGAAGTATTCTGTTAAATCCAAAATATAAAAAAAGCTTTTTATGTGTATGACTAATGTGGTATTTTCTTGTCAATACTTAATACGATAACGTCTTTGAATAAATCCTTCTTATCATTTGCTGCAATGTTCGTTCTTTATCTGACAGCATCTTTATGTAAGACAACAAGATAAACATTTTTCTTTTCTCATTGCAATTTTTGTTATCTCGGTGTAGGTATGCTAGTCATGTATTTAGAAGAATATGTTATTTACACTCATTTATCACATAAACATTCTGTTTACTTGTTTCGTGCAATCAAATTTCAGTCTAACACCTCACTCTGCTAAAGCGTATCACTCGTTACATTGAAAAATACTAAAATAATATAAATTATTCATATTACATTAATACTGACACCAAACACAAAACGGAAGGTGCTTATAATTGCTGGTGATAGATATAGACTTGGCAACTATGTACCTTCGCAGTAATACAGTGATATTACTGTGTGGGCGACAAAGTGTATACCTTCCTCTGCCTTAAAACGATTCCTACAGTACGTTATACTGTAAACGGGAGTTTGAATTCCCCGAAGTTATTTGTTCTGCACCTGCATAACATAACACTTAGGCGTCATTACGAAACTTTACACATAAACAGATGTTAACACGGCAGAATGTAATTTTCTGACACTTAACATGTCAGTTAGTGTGAAACGAGGGGGGCTTTTAACTGTACGAAACGGCGTTGTAATGGCGGTTATTGCAAGAGGGCGATCAAACTTCTGCGCACGCGCACGTCACGCGACTACTTTCGCCGATTAAATCTGACGCCGTCCAAGATTTTGTACGTGACAGACGTTTAACGCACAAACCATTAGGAAAGTGCGTCACGATTCATAGAATTTATATGACACGATAATATGTTATTTCATACTACTAATTTGGTACCTAATTGTCGGGTGAACACAACGTACCCGCCAATCAGTACTCCGATATTGTAAATAGGGCACTTTTCTGCAGCGGTTGAGTTTACTAAAATCGTTTTGTGTTCTTTGCAGGGACTAATGCTTTGTTATAATTTTTAACTTTATTGATCATTGTATGTTAGCCTCAGCTGTGACAGGATACCAGTAATTTCGCTTTCCACAGCGGGACAAATATTTAAGGGCCTCACGTTCCAATAATATTTCTTCGGGGCAGGGTATAATTGGTCGTGATCGTTTAAATCTATATATACAAAGGAAACCTAAAATGAAATTAAGGTTATGTATTATAAAAAGCCTTCTATCTATACAAATATTATAAAGTGGAAAGTATTGATTTTTTGTTTGTTAGTAATGGATAAACTCAAAACTACTGGACCGATTTAAAAAAATCTTTCATCAATATAACGCTACATTACCAGCGAGTAACATAGGCTACTTTTTATCCCGGGAAAATATAAAGCGGGACTTTTATCCCGGAAAAACTTTTTCACGCGGTCAGAGGCGCGGGCAAGCTAAGCTTAAGCTAGTCTCTGATAAAGTGGTAAAAAATTGCGTCGGCCGGGACACGCAAATTGCGAAAATAACACCGTTCTCTTGTATTTATCAATAAAATTCATACAAAATAAATCGTTATGTGAGACATGTATTTATTTGTGTTAAAATATATCGATTTACTTTAGCAAAATAATACTCAGACTGCAGCTGTTGAGTATATAAATATTTTTACATTATCGAATTTACATTGAGTATATCACGTGTAGCATTTCCTGTAAAAATATATTGGATGAAGTCTTAAATACGAGGACGTTTGTATCCGATTTCAAATCGGATTACAGCTATAAAATTCTGTTAAAGCATTCGGCAAAAGAGCTTATTCAATCGGTAGTCATTATAAGTATTAGATATATGATACATAAATACTTACCAATAAAAGATTGTTAGTATACCACTTTTGAATCGGGATTAACGTCTTAATTATAATATACAGGGTCATTTTGACATTGCATTAATAAATGAAATCATATACTTATCTTGTCGAAACTAACGCTTCCTATTAAGTTATTTTAACCATAGATGTAAAATAAAAAAGTGTAAGTTTCGAACAAAATAAATATTAATAAAAAGTAACTTTAAGTTTACACGACCTTATGCCACTACTACTGCTCTAAGATAATTCGTCGCAGCGGCAACATTATACTTTCATTCAGAAATACACTTTCACACAAACCATATTCGCACTAAACTAAGAAATGTTCAAAAAATTTGAAAACTACTACCGGGATTTTTGGCAATAATATTCGTTATTCATGGATGATTTTTGGCAGGATGTTAGAAGACGTAAAGACGAATATGTGGTTTCATTTAGTAATACAATGTAAAAATGACCCTGTATAACTACTTTACTCAATAATTTCTAATTCACTAACATTTAAAATGCTTATAGAGCATATAAGGAAAGGAAATCTTTAGGAGAGGCGTTTGCTCAGCGTGTTGAATTCCTGTGGCTGGTGATGGTGATGAGAGCATAAAAGTTTAATAAGGAATTTGTCACTAAACTATGACATTGACAACTTTTTTTAAAATACATTTATCAAAAATGTATGTCTTCTAAAATCTAGTGGAAAAAGATTTTTTTAAATACAAGCAATCTCAAATGAGTTTTAAAGTTTTGAAGTTTGATGGAAGGGGCATCCGTCAGATAACGGAAACAGCAGAATCTGACGTAGCCGAGTGTCGCCAGCCATAACTTTGCGTGCATGCGAAAGAGATGACGCGATATCCCCACTCTTGCTCACAACAATATTTCTAAATATGAAAAACTGCATTAGTTGTCAACCGATTTTGATTCTGAATTTACAGAAGAATTTATTTTTCGTAGTATTTTCTGTTACATATAAAATAACAAAATCAAATATAAGAAACTATCCTATTAGTAGGTCGCATACATAAGTTTTTACACGTGTGCTATATTTTAGCCAAAAGAAAGTTTCTAAGTTATATTACAATATCTGCAAAAATTACTTCACAATGACTCAACAAATATTTTTTTCCAACGGAATATCAGTCCAACGTATTCCAAAAAAGACATCAAAGTTGAAAAGCTTCGTTAAGTGTTAGGACGTGCCCAGAAATAGTACAGACTAAACGTTTGAACGTTTTTAGCAAACGCCCAAGAGTCACGCTTATCTATTTTGAGCTGAATGGGCAAGTCTGTCGATACATCGATACGTCGATGATTGATGAGGGTGACATTCGTGAACTATGAACGCGTTATTCCGCACCACCACTTTCACTCATAATGACAGACACCAGCCGATATATCAGAGTGAGCCGACAGATTATAGCTAAAAGCGATGCGACGTCGCATACGATATCGTAATACGTACGTGCAACAAAACTTGAACAGATTATTATCTTTAATAAACATACGAGTGAAATTGAACCGGACGATCGAAAAGAAATCGATACACACCTACCTAGCGATGTGGTTAAGACAAATTTCGAAAGCTGACATCTTATTCCGCACTCCACATAATATTATTGGCCATAAACGAACAATAATTTTAAATAACATGAGTGCACTTGATAATTTTGCGAAATGTGAGAACACTTTTGAATTGTTTTATTTATGATCGCTGCGTTTGAGAACTGAATTACATAATAAGGCATTATTTGGAGCATTATTTTCTGGGGGTTTTTATTTTGTGCCCGGCTGATCTCTGCAAACTTCTTGCGTTCAAATCACGTTCAGATTACTAATTCAATTTTTTGCCTGCTCTCGAGCTTGGAGAACTCATTATTAAAATCAAAACACTATTGAGCATGCAACAAACATAATTAAATATATAAAATATATCGTTTTATATAATAAATCATATTTCATAACATAGAAGAAGAATGAAAGAAAGAAGAACTAAATTAAAATAATGTAACCATTGATCGTTAGAAAATACTTCCCTTTGAAGAGCAACCAAGGCAATACGCATACAAAAATGACTGCAATAAAAATCCATTGTAACACTAACACAACAGCGAACGCAACGGACATCGTATAATCAATTATTACATTCGACTATAAATTTCTACACAATGTCGTTTGGTAACACACATAATGTTACCACAGATTATAGACTGATCTTACAGAACAAATTGATATCTGTTATGTTATTGATCAAGTCGTGATCAAAGCGTAGGTACGCTCGTGCGAACATAATTAAATAGCGGTAGTAAATAGTAATTGAATGCGTTGTATAATGCGACAAAAATGTCTTGGCGGACATATTTAATTTTCATTTCATGTCAATCCAAATGAAATTTTCTTAAATTGCTTTTGGAGTTTTGTTACTGCCTCGGTGGCGTAGTTGTATTACGGTACGACTACAATGTCTTTAGACATAATAAAAGTCCCGCTTTATATTTCCCCGGGATAAAACCTATGTTACTCGCTGATAATGTAGCTTTATATTGGTGAAATAATTTTTCAAATTGGTCCAGTAGTTTCGGAGTCTATTCAATGCAAACAAACAAATAAACAATCAAATCTTTCCTCTTTATAATATTAGTATAGATAAATTTATACTTAAGTAAACATGTAAATCTTAAATGCATTTCGGTAACAGATGCGCACGTTATAAGTAGGCGTCTGTTTCTTCAGACAAGGATGTTACACAAAAACCATTTCTTAATTATATCACAATCAAGGCACCTTGAGTAAGATGATGTGACGCTATCACCGTTACAGATAAATTGTCACGAATTTGTCTCAAAATTAGCGTACTCTGGTGAGTGAGCAACTAGAGCGCGTCGCTTTGGACACAAAAGAGACGAAAAAACATCAACTGTTTTGTTGCGTCTGCTGTCAATCAAGCGATGTGAACATTTATTTTTTGCTATTTTTAACACTTTTTCTCGGTTAGGCGTAACTTTCTGTATAGAAAACACTTTCCATAAATTTGTTGCTTACTGGAAAGTGCTGTAAGTAAGTCGATATCGCTATATCTTTGAATGACGAGAATGGGTTTCGACTGAAAGTTGTGAGCTGTAAAAGAAATATCGCGATTGAACAGTTGGAAAAAGTTATGATAAGAAATTAAACTTGGTTTGATATCCGAATGAACAGAAACCGTGCTCAGAGTAATGTGGGAGCGGCACTAAGTAGGTTCAAGTTATTTATGGATTAAGTATTGCACGAAAGATGACGATAGCAAATGATAAGAGATTAATAACATTGATAGAGTTTTATATTTCAACTTGCTAAATAATACTAGCATATAAAAAATTTACGTTGAAGAATGAATTATGATGCACAGAATTCAACATATTTTTTTTTTCTGTTGTTATTTTAAGAAGAATATATTCATAAGCTAAGTGTTATATCCAAAAGGCTGAACAGGAATGAAAATGTAATGCCTTTTATTATGCTAGGCCTTATTACTAACTTGACCCCGTTAAAGAAATCGATTCAAAACGCGATTTCAAAAAATTATGCATTGCAAACATGGATTGCTTTCAAACTTTTCCATTCTATATTGTCAGACGCGCGTTTTAATTTTACATCGCGTGCCCACAAAGGGCTGGGCTTGGCAAGGGATTACGTTAGCAGGCGTGGCATGTACGTGGTAACAGCGCGAGACTGCGACTCCGCGTGACACTGTATACTGTATTGTCATGTTGCCTCACAAAAACTGGCGTAATTACATTTGACACGAACTATGTTAATAGGGTACCATTTATAGGCATCGTTGGTAGAAATTCCTTCGCCGGTTGAATACGTTTCGACCTTCCTCATCATTGGTTGATGTGTCAACCAGTGCATATAGTTTAGGGTCTGGTGTTAAACTTTAACAGCTCTAATACGTTGTGTGTTGAAACATTTATTAGGTGCGCGATGTAACATGACAAAATGAGAACAAAATTACACGACTTTTATCGACCAGGTGTTCGATATTTTTACTTTACGAAGGCATTGGATAACAATGTTACTCCAGTAATTGTACTAGTAATGTTAGTACATATTAAAGCTGGCACTGGGCGCACTCCAATTAAGGACAAAACTCTGGCGAAATAGAAGTTACTGTTGGGTATAGGTCAGAGGGCAAATGTTGGATGTCGAGAAAATATCAAGTGCACCGAAGCCGTTACGTAAACTCTAACCTTGTCAACAAAGGTTAAGGGAAATACATTATTGTATACAAATGTAAATAACAACAAAAGTAGCATGATCAAGTATGTAAATATTCGAAAATACGATTTGTTTTCATTAAACTTTCACTACCTTTATTAGTCTTAGCACTGGTGCAAGTGTTGATCAATAACAAAACGTAAGGTCCTGAATTGGAGCATACATTTGTATTTCACCACGAATTTCTTGTGGTTCAATTACCGTGCACGGCGGAATAAGATCAAATCGTGAAACGGAAACATTGTCGGCGAAATAAACAAGCGCTGAACATCTGGCTACACTTTCTGATACAGGTGTAGGGACAAGGATGTTTGCTTTATTATAATAAGATTGAGAGAAAGGATACCAGAAAAAAAAGTATCAGAAACGGAAAACCACATCCACTCTCACGGATTGAAACTTCGTATGTCAAAAATATAATCGTATAGCCAGTGTTGGGTGTGACAGGATATAAGGCGAGTCCGCGAGTCACAACAGCGTGTTACCGTCGCCGCGCCGCGCCGGTCGGTATTAATATTAATAATGCCGTGTTAGCGACGCCTCGTCGTGTAGTGTGACCAGAACCAGTGAAATAAACGGCCTCTTCAGACAAAATCCGCACAACAAAATATACGCGAGGTTGACGGTTTCTCGTGATCACTGATAACCGCTATCTGTGTAAACAACTAATGCATTTTGAGTTCTATTTGAATTTGTTCGTATACAGTTGGGGATGCGGAAACGTGACTGTATTGTACAAATATAGACTGGATAAATATGATGGGTATTTAGATAGAAAATATTTCCATTAAGGATGCAATGCAATGCAACCAGCCCTGTGTCATATACTGCCCACTGCTGAGCACGGGCCTCCTCTACAACTGAGAGGGTTTAGGCCTAGAGTCCACCACGCGGGTCATAAAGGATATTAAATAAAATTAGAGGATTAAATTTAAATATATTCAATAAATATTTAAAATTTATAAAGCTTAAAGGAGTTTTATTTATGGATATCGCAACCTAAGCTTTCAATTCTATCAACATAAAACAAAACAATTTTACTAACGAGGAACAACTAACCGGTAGCCATTACGATAATTAGAAAGTTTGTTTATGTTGTCCTTACTACACTATTTTCATGTACAGCTCAGCCGAGTAAAACAAAAGACAAAGCTCCGTGATCCATAAAACGATGTCGCGCATAGCAATATCGTATTTGCAGCAATATCGCCCTATTTAAAAACTGGGCACGACAGGCTTCCACCGGCAGTCGGTGGTCACTGGTCGGTGGTCGGCGAAACGAAACCCCGCCCGGCCACCGGACGCCGTGCCGCGCCGGACGCATTCACCGATATCGCATTAGAAACCTTTATGGCACAGTAAAAGTCACATAGACAGTGAAACAAATGCTAAACTTACTATTAATCGAACATGGTTTTATAACACTAATCAAATAAAACATTTAGCTTTCGTCGTATACGATTACTATCGCAATATCGTAAACATTGAATTGCAATTATACACACGTACTTTCTAAGCGATAGATACGCGATTGCTTATTTGAAACATATAGTATACAGATACAAAATTATCATATCTGAATACAACAGTAATCATTTTAAATGTATGTTTTAATACATCATATTTCAAAAACGTCTTTATCGTAAAAATATTTTTTAAAGAAATTTAGATGTATCTATGTATAACGAGCCGTACCACGTTAGTGGGTATTCTAAATGGTAGGTCTATATGTCTGTAATGAATAAACTTTGACGGTCCTATCTCCTAAACTAAAACAATGCAGTGGGTGTCTAAAACCCCTAAGCACGTAGTATAATGTTTAGTCATATTTTAAAAAAACGAACATAGTCGAAAATGAGTGAAATCTAGTAACGAGTAGTCGAAATCAAAGTTGTATTACTACGTATACTGTGTCTATATATGCGCACCCAGGCGCACATTGATTTAACTGACGCACTACACAGAATAAACTAACTTTGTAGCGAATAAAGATCAAGTTGAATAGAAATAGAGCGATCAACATCTACGTACATTTTCTAATTTGCCGAGCTATTATTAGATATATAAATTAGATTTCTGTTAACTTTGTTAGAGTATTTTTGTTTCGCGTTTAATATATTGTAGAGTTGGTTTACACTTTAATAATTATTAAAGTGATAATAATATATGTATTTGCATAAAACCCGGTTAAATGGATGAAAAAATATTATTGAACTCACTGAAACCGTGTTAAAAATATGCATCCTGTAAAAGTTAAGTAGTAAATAAATAATAAATTATTTATTTGCATAATATGTATGTAATATATAATATTATAAAGAGGTAATGCGAGTTCGTATGTAGGAATTAATCTCTGAAACTACTTAACCGATTTCGATGAAATTTGGTATGCAGATGGTTTGAGATCCTGGGAAGGATATAGGGTTTTTATCCCGGGAACATATAACGCGGGACTTTTATATTTTATATTAAAATAAATATTATGATGGTGAATAATTAATGTACACAAAAACTAATAAGTAACCGCAACCGCCAGTTTTGGTTATAAAAGAAAACACATAGGAAATCTTTAATGAAAAAACATATTCTTACCTGGGCAGTAATTAAGCAGAATGCTTAGAGAGAATCATAAAAATTACTTCGAACTCCGAATTTATTATACCTCAAAAAGGGCATAAGGATAATGCGAAAAAACCAAATCGGTATGTTCATACATAGGTACGGTCAATACAAATCAATTAACATCAGAATAAGGCGATAATGACTGTAAAGATTCTAGTCGGTCGTTTTTATAACGCACTTAATAGAGGCATAGGTGTAGTAAGTACATTTAAAAGATCAGTCACAACAGTTTGTGGGAGCAAATAAGTTACAATATCTAAACTAATATTATGAAGAGTTTGTTTGTTTATTTGTTTGGTTGAACGCGCTAATCTCAGGAACTACTGAAGCGATTTTGAAAATTCTTTCACTAATAGGAAGCTACATTACTCCTAAGTGCTATATTTTTATCTCGGAAAATCTTTTTCACGCGGGCGGAACCGCGACCAATACTAGTGCATTATATGACTAATCATTACAAGAAAAGAAGTTACAGCTTAGCCGAAAAATAGTTTAATGATGCCATAAATAAAAGCAGTTGTTTGTTCGGCAGCAGACTAATTACTAAAGGCACTTCAGTTGTCACTTGACCTATTTCGAAGCTAGAATCGATGCCTCAGTCGCAGTAACACGGTTAGTTGCAACCCAGTACGAAAAATGCTATTGTTTGAATTGCGACACCACATATGGGCAGCAACCATACCATACCATCTTATATATTATACCTTCTAAATTGGAACAGCGTCCCATTATAGAGAAGTCGTTAAATGACGAGGGAGTACAGACTACTTAAAACAATCTGAATCCTTGCTGAACAGTTGCGACAGTTATAGTTTTTGCTGCAAACTCGAAGTTATTACTGTAAAATGTATACAGAGTTGGCTAGACAGCCGTCTAGAATACATTACGATAGATTAGGAAAGACATTTGTAAAGTGTTACCCAAAAATCTGTAAAATATGTGTTGAACGTTTAGGGCGATGATATAATGGAAATTGTGGGTGGCACTAGGATAAAATCTATTAAGAATACAGACAGCGTTATCTAAAGGAGTTTTATATTCAGTAGTAGGGGCATTGTATGCGGGCCACGATATTGCACTAGAACATCTTAATAACCTTACACGTAGCTAATCTTTGGATTAAATATTATGATGAAATAATGGTACTGCGGTACCACTAATTTAATTGTCTTACAAATAGATACTTTAATACAACAATCAACATTTTGTAATTCAATCTATTCATAACCATAAGTACCGAATGGTTTTAATTCTTAAGTAGAGATTCTTTCATTACGCTTATTCCCATAAGTGATTCTCAACTTTTTATTGGATTAGAGCCAAACCTGCAGCCATTTTTACAGCATCTCTTACGTGTATATTGCATAATGGAGAGATTTTCATGACTGCAGTTAAAAATGCTGTAGCATAAGGGAGTGGATTACAGACCAAGCGATATTTTGATAAAAATACAGATTATAAAAAAACCCCAATTCATTCTGTATATTTCTATAAATGATGACCATAATTTTGTCTAATACTATAACACGTCCAAAACCCCTTCCAAAGGTAATAAACACTTGCCAATTAGATAAAATCGACTTGAAAGGGAGACCCATATCTCATGCGAAGTGTTGCTAAAAAAGCACTCTTTCACTACTAATACCACGGTTGAGAACCACGGCCTGAACGAGAGATTAAAATCAAAATATGTGCACGATTGGCATAGTGTTCAACGCTGTGGCAATTAGCTAGATGACCGCAGAAGGAATCACAGATCGCGATGGACTATCACGATAACTCTTTAAGTGGGTTACGCAAGAAATATTATCCAATATATTGTTTAATAGCACTGGTTTAACTAGTCGTAGTGAGTTATTAGATTAGCTTATGTTTGAAACAACTTCCGATGGGATTATTATTGCAACAGGAGTCTTACCTTCAATACTTCCTGGACCATTGTTTGTGTCGTAGACTAACAGCATTATCTACATATTAATAAATGATACCTTATGCTAATCGTCTCAGTATAAAATATCAAGCAGTATTTGTCGACATATAACAGATAAATTATAAAAACTTTTGTAATTGACATGAACAAGTTTAGATCATCTAATTATTGGCAGGCCAGCCAAACAAGCTTAAAATAAGTAAAACTGTTCACTATTACGTTTCCTAATTAACTTCCTACGTTTTCCGCTGAGGGTTATTTATTGTTTGTCTAAATCATGTCAGGTAGACGTTAAGTCAAGCCATCTTCAGCTACAAAAGTAAAGATGAGTGGGTTCAAAAGAAATAGTAGCCTCTGGTGAAAAGCTTAAGCAGTCACTTAATATTTCGGTTATTATTCAGTCAATGCAAAGTAATCTATTTATCATTTATATTATTTAAATGAGTTGGAAAATATCTTACTTCCTAATAGACACCAATAAAACTGAAATTAGCCGACATTTCGCACGTAGTGGCCTAACAAATGTCCTACAAACTTTGTATTATTAACGAGCAACGCAATTTACTAAATTCGTCAAAGTAACTAAACTCAAAGTTTAAAGCACCAACAAAAACCAAAATTGCCTTATTGTTACATTTGGCCAGGAAATACGTGTTTTAGTAATGACAGTTTCGTCACTAGTTGCAGATTATTTAACCGCAATAAGAAAATTGCGTGATGATTGCTACATGAGCTGGGTCTTTTAGGGGTATTTTGGTTTAGGTTCGCGGAACATATATAGAAAAAAATATTATAATTTAATGCATCGACGTTTGATAACATCAAGGCAATCATGGCCATAAAAGATTTAGGTATGTTTTCATTTATCATCCCCTAATAGCCCCTGAGCCAGGTAAAAATTTGGTCAATTATTTCCTCTCAAACGATAATTGGTGAGACGCATCAGAGAATAGTATCATAGTCCATAGAGCCTCGTGAACGTCAGCTGCGGTTCCGTGGGGGCGATGAGCGGCGGTAGCCTCCCCCGCACGAAGAAAAAAAAATATATTCATATAATCATTTCCTCCCAACTAAAAACTTGTTTAAATTGTAGCTAACCCAATCTCGAAGAAAAAAAATAATCAGCTGTCTATAACTTGGTGTAGTATACGTCAGCTGGTCAATCAAACATGAAAAAAGAAAATTACACTTTCCATTATTTCCTCACAACAAAATATTTACCTGGTAATGGCTTATATGCAACAAGCATGGATGAAAACAGAATGCCTAAGTCTGTATTCTATGCAGAATTACAAAAAGGCAAACGTAAAGCTGGCGGACAATACCTCCGCTATAAAGATGTCCTTAAGAGAAACTAAACAGCTTGCAACATCTCAGCTGATAAATGGGAACAAATTTCGCAACAACGTTCGCGATGGCACAAATGTGTCACTACTGGTATAAGCAATTTTGAAACACTGCGTCTTAAAAATCTGGACACTAAACGCCAATTAAGCAGGACTCTACCAAAGCGAACTTATAACTATACATATAATGCACTAGGCCAACTGTGCTGTCTAAAATGCAATCGCATTTTTAAATCTAAGTTAGGCTTCGCCAGCCACATTCGGGCGCACTCCAGAGTTTAGCCAGGTATCGCCGTCGACGGATACGTCGTGGAGGACATCATATGCAACTATGAATAAATATATATGTCAACTGGCTGTATGTCGGTGCAAAAACCGTCAGCTGATGCATTGAAAGTTATAACGCAGGAGTAAGGTGGGAGCATCTATCACCTGTTTAAATGCATCAGCTGACAAGGTTTTCTCCCCATGAAAATCGAGTTATGCTTGCACTCCACTAACTATACGAAAATTTGTTACTTATAATTAGAAAAAAGTAAATTTGACAAAAGTGCACCTGATCTGGGTGCATTTAAAAAGATTTGATATTTGCAGAGCGTTTAAATTACGGTGATTTTTCATGATAAATATATGAATTAAACTCAACATCACTGATTTATTTTTAAAATCATATTAAAAGTGAATAGTTAATTTACTATACAATATACAGCCATATCTACTGTGACATGTATGCTTAATGTATGCTATAAAACGTTACTAAAGTATAAACGTTTCACTTTCTCGCCTCGAACCGTTTTGCATTGATGAATCACTCAATCGTCGACACACGCTCACCTATACCAATATTATAAAGGTGAAAAGCTTGTTTGGTTGAACGCGCTAATCTCAGGAACTACTGAACCGATTTTAAAAATTATTTCACTATAAGGAAGCTACATTACTCCTGCCTGAGTAATGTAGTAATGAGAAAATATTTTTTACTTTATCACGCGGACGAGCCGCGAGCATCACCTAGTAAACTATAAAATTATTCATAAAGTACATATGGATTTTTATTATTTATTTTTTAGTAATAAAATATTGGCAAGTTCATAAATGTTTGAACAGATCACGTGGGAAGGAGATTCAAGCACTCAAAAGCAAACAGGCTAGGTTTTTATCGAGGCCGTCGGCTAAAATGCAAATGACGTAAGTGCCTAGCTTTCGTCACTCGATCTTAGTACGAAAATGTCAGAATGGTAAATACCACGCTTCGATTTAAAATTATATTTGAATAGTTTAGTTAAGGAGTCATGAAAATAATATGCAACAATAAAATTGGAACAAAACAAACTACAAGTTTAACTCTACCCAATTTACAAAAATAAAATTAATTCTTTTACGATTAAATCTATTGTTGATTTGAATTTGTTCATTTACCATTAAGTTAAATTCTACGAAAAATTACAAAATCTAATGTTTCTGCATAGTAAAGAATCGGTTATAATTAATGGAAATATGTATTTTTAAACACGAAACTTATTGAATTGACATTTTAAACCCTCTTTTTTAACACGATAATTTTAATTATAACTATGTATTTATGAATTTGATGAATACTCTGCACTTAACGGTAGGTGAGTACAGTGCAGTGCAAATACAACAAAATTTCTACTAGATATAGGTAACATAGAAAATTTAAAATGTCTTCGAAATGTTGCAACTGAGTTAACCCATAAGCTGGTTTAAACTGACAAAGGTTTACTTTACTATAAAAGCTATGGTCCCACGCAATCACGCGTTGCGTACGACAGGTATATAGTTATTCTTAGTCTTTCATTGCTTACATGGGTTCCGTTTCATTTAAATCTTAGTAAAAACCTTAAGTTTGTTTACACATTCAAATCATTAGTGGTAGAACAGAACAGCATTTGCGAGGGCACGTGGGCGTGGCGACGGTGTCAACTGTGTGCAATGAGCATATCGACACGGAAATGCGGGCAATCGCTTAGAAAGCCGTTTTCGTTTACTCCTAATACGACGTAAATATTTCACTGCTGTCATTTAGGTTCAGGGCTATTATTCGGGTATTTAATTATTCTTACTAAAATATTTGTAAACTATATTATTTCATCACTCGCTAGTGTGATAGTGAAGACAAGTACCGTGAAAAGTCACGCAAGTCGGAGTTCTTCACGAGAATTTCGAAGGTAATGCAACTTGGACTTTTTTTTCTTTTTTTTTTCGCGGGAGAAATGCGCTTTATCTCTACCACCATTGGGGGGTGAGTGGAAGGGTTATGTTGGTTTCATTGGTCTTACGGCCCAATGTAGACACTCGGGAGTAAGTATAGCATCACCCGAGTGAGCATTGAACCGAGTCCCTAATCCTATGTGAACCTTACACCGGCGTACCAACCAAAGCCCGCGGTGGTCGTCTTCGGCTCATGCGAGACGGCACTGGGATATCTTGTTGCACTAAGATAGCTGCGCGTGACTGTTTCTGCGTGATGCCGCATTGCGGCCCTCCTCTGTATAAGGGAGCTGAGATTCCCCGAAGTCTGTACGACGGCTTTAGCATTTACAACAACGAAAGACCGACCATCCCCACTGTCGTCCACCTCGGAGTCGCTTAGTTGTAGTCGAGCGATGAGCCCTTCACTGCTCGTCCGGCGACTCTTTCTAGGCCCCATTTAGTCGCCTTTTTCGACAGGCATGGGATATCATTACGGAAATCTATAGATGCCCTCAGACCAAAGGGCATACGAAGAAGGACCTAGATATACCATAAATAGTAGAAGAAACTCTTGTCCAGCGTTGGCGCTGTATATACGGCGGTGCTTACATAATCCTATAAGATTGATACAAACAATAGGGACAATAATTGTCTACATTAAATTACAGAATAAATTAATGAATTATGTAACATTTAAAAGCACTGTTTCATACAAATAAAGACCCTGAGAAAAGCTAGGTAAATCAATGTAAATTGTGTGTGTGTATACAATGAATATAATTGCATACAAAACCATGTGAACGTGACTCATTTAGGTAATACATTAGAATGCGGTTACAGTATCTCTAGATAAGGTGTTGAGAACAAAAACAAATCTTTTGAATATAAAGACTATTCTGAATGAAGTAAAATTACATACTAATTGAGTAAACAGGATTTACAATGTTACCTCAGGAAATTCGATTTTGATGCAATACGGGTAGTCAGTGAATGCAGATTCCTAATCGATAGTTGCGGAATGCAACGTAAGAATGTTACGCGACATAAATCCTTTCCACCGGGGAAACGGAAAAACGGAGGGGAAAGCTAATTAGTGCCCAAGGCTGTCCTTGACAATACGAACATGTAGGGTTTCAATAAAGCCACCAAATGAAAACACTGATTTGCCAGTACGTTAACAAACCTTAACAAATTAATTCGCTACATAAAATTAGCCCATCAATAAATCATTTACGACGCGTCAGTATATTAAAGGTGCAACTTCATAATTTAATAATAAAAAAAAATCTGACTTTCAACAAATAACACAAGCGCAATGCGAGAACAAATTTAAAAAGTGCTCCACACCGGCTACCAGACAACAGATCTACAAACCCGTCGAGTTTTGAAAAGGTTGTTAGTTCGCAATCAGTTAAACTAGGCGTATGACGCCTGCTCATACGTTATTGTCGGTGCAATCTATTAGCTGCCGTTCGGAAATATAAACCAGAGAAAGTAACTAATTACCGTTGCGCTGCGAAATAATGTAGTCATAAAGGCACGCAATACGAATGACTGGCAAGCTTTCATCTTCGACTTGAATACGGTAGCGTAATGAGGGTACCCGCACCGCACTGGAAGTGAGCAATCGAATCTACGAGAATCGATAAATGTAACAACCAGTATTTGTGGTTAGAAATCTATACTTATATACCATATAGAGTTAATGCTGTGCATTGAAAATAGATAGAATTTTACACTCTTTATATCATAGCAGCATTACGGATTAATTGAGCTTAAATGTATCACGATTCATTTAACGCGTTAATGACATGATTGGTGCGCGGACCTCGACGATCTGAATGATGAATGCGACGAGACTACTAAATAAGACCGTTTAATGGTAGGAATCATTCGTGGGCCGATTGTAAGGCTGTCACCTTAGCAGCCATCTTGAGTGGAGGTTAACGTTCCGACGTGTTATCATTGATATTCTGGTTTGTAACTTTGTACTGATGGACTCGCTATCACGGATCATCAAAGAGCTATTAAATGCCAGTTGCGTAATAAATACATTACGCTTAATGGGAATTCCTCGATTCTATAAGAGGAGCTACTATGGGTGTAACATAAAATTAGCTGATGTAATCATGAGATAAAAAGCGATACAGGCAACCAGTGACGTTAACAATCTAGAAAATAATGAAGTGAAAGAAAATGTGGTTCTTTTCGGAACATTTATTACTGTGGTAACCAATGAAAACAGAATTAAAAATCAAATAACGGTTAATAAAAAAATAAGTTGTACCGAACAGAAGCGTTTCTCATATTGTATAAATTTCTAACAGCTAAGACCTTCAGTGTATAAAGCCTACATTTACAGCTATTCTAAATCTAGATACAAAAACTGTGTCACACATTTATCTCACCCCATGCTATATTCAGGCTATGTGCGTCACTACACAATGTTATCTACACGTGACAATAACACGCACCGTGGTTTTCATTTTCCTTTTAGGAAACCAAACTTTTTTCATAATAAACTTCGATATGTAAAATAAAACTTTGATATGAAATATTAAATCCAATGAAAATCGGCTGAGGTCGCAAACCCGCGGCGCCTTACGAAATGGAAGACGAAAAGGTACTGGCTGACAAAACTTGAATATTGCGAATTGGGTAGATAGGTTTCGCCACGAACACGCGACCGGTACAGTGCTCCACTATACAAGTTTCATGTTTATAGTAAACACTAAACAGACTAGCATAAAAGATACTGGCTTGTCTGGTGAAATTTTAATTGTATATATTTTTTTTATATTTCTATAAAACATGGCTTTGCTGACATTCAGTCACATAGTAATAAGCACAAATAAACGTGTATGTATTTAATATTATAATATCAATATTAAAAACTAAAGGGTTCCGTTGAATAAGAATAGGTAAATTACAGCAAAATATATTAAATCATACTTGAAATATATAAACATTTAGGCAGTCAAGTAAACCGTTTCAACAGTCATACTTGAATATCTTTATTATTTTTCTAACAAATTAAAGTTTATCAGCATGCAGTGGCACAGCCCAACAAATAACAGTAATATTACAGTAAAGTTGGGCGTACTGTGGGGGAATGTTCACGCGAAGCAGCGAGGCACTCGCCCCTGGTACCATGGCACCGACAGCTGCCTCGCTTTCGACATGCGACCTTAAACGCTGTAAAAAACTCTTTTATCTTTATAAGGCTGAAGTTTTTTCCCCGTAGAGAAGTCATGCTATTAATTTATAAAAAAAAAAGTTTATTTAGTCGACTGTTAAATGGATAACAACGTCCTTATTTTTTACCGTTATACTCTACCCGTTGTGGAGATATACGCAGAGGAAGCGAAGCGAGGCTTTATGCAAATATTATATATCTTTTATCTAGAGTTCGAGAGTAATCTCAAGTTGTAGTATATAATAAATCAAGTGTTTCTTGCCTTCATAACTAACATATATAAAAGCTTTACAAGTGACCGGTTTATGTCGAACAATTTGAATACATTGTATTATGAAATATTTCACTATTGTTTAAATATGCGCGTGAATAAAAAAACTAATCATAATGGACTCGACAAAAGTTCTTAATTGAAGTATTTTATTTTGTAACACAATGTTGTAGGCAATTTTGCTGGAACAAAACCTGCTCAGATTCGACAGCTGCGTCGCGGCAGATGCTGGGCAACATCTGCACACTGAATAATGCCACATACTAAGATAACAAGTATCGTAAAGTGCACATACATATATTACACACGGCGTTACACCTCGGCCAGTGGAAAATCTCTGGATTTAACAAGTCTCCGGTGAAAGTTGTTAGATGTTCTCCAATAGCCATAGATTTCTTTCGCAAATATGTACATTATTTATTGAACGCATTCGAGTTATCTATCGAAATCCGCGTCGCGAACCAATAACCGGTAATAAGCAATAATATTATAATATCACATCAATATGTATGGCTCATGTAGGTAGAGACGTGGGAGTAAAAACTATAAGTAGTTAAGACTGCATCATTTCATATCGCGAGCGATGTATTTCGCACAAATTTAATTGTGTCAGCTGCTTGCCCCACATCGCATTGTCTCGCCGCGCCGTGGGATCAAAAAACTATTATTGTTCATCGGTACAACTGTTGGTAAAATAGAAAATTGCGAACAATACGTTAGTTTTTTTTTACTTCCCGCGCCAAACCACACGATCAGTCGAATAATAAAACAGAAACGCAACCATGATGCAGTTTTATGTTTTAAATTTTCTACTTTCACGAATGATCCACTATAATATGTAAAGAATACGATTAAGTTGTGGCAGCACGTTGCTAACACAAATCTCGAGTTTCTTGCAACCACACGCGTGTGCAGATATTCCACATGGCCCATGGGCGGTAATTCCCTATGACAACATACGTGGATTATCATCATTGGCCTGTTACATCTATTGAAGATGATTGAAACAGCGGCAACTGTTGGAGGTTGTTTTGAGACACTTTGTTTAATGTGGATTATATGAGGTTGCAAAACAAGGTAACAAGTTGCTGTTTAAGGTCGTGGATTGTAGGAAAATTGGATTGTGAAGGAAAAATAGCATCGCAGTTATAAATTTAAAATCTCTTATATGGTAGACATAGTGTTAGAAATATTCCAAGGGGAAGTTATATTGTACATAATACAGGCCCTGGTTTTCAGGCGACACAGAAACAACCCATTACTCAGGGTTGGTTGCAGTAAAAATGAATTCTTACCCCTTTTCTGTGTACAAACTGTACCTTTGTAATCATTTTACGTAAACGTTCTGGTTTGGATGCATCATAATACCGGTAATAAAAAAGATGTAACGAGTGACCACTACACAAGTTTCAATGTGCCAGATACCCAGTTATTCATTTGTTCATAGTTATTTTTGTTTATAAACAATATAAATTTTGCGTTGCTGAGATTAAGTAATTATTACTAGAAACTACTAATTTAGTTATAAGCTAATTATCTCTTGTTATATAAACAAAACACAGTAATTAGGTACGTTTCGGTGTTTTAAATTCACGTTCATCAAAGGTTTGAGAACATTTCAAAGGTGCAGCGGATGAAAGCCAGCTTAAAGTTTAGGTTTCCATGTTTAATCGGCAGAAATTTATTATAGGTACTTATAACGTATTCAGGAGAAAAACTAAATATTAAAAACAAATTAGGTATAGAGCCATATTCTAGAATAATGGATTTGTTAAAACGTATCATCTACCCAAGTGGTAATTGAGAAGAAATTATGTAATTGTTTACATTTCGTCTTTTCCATTATGGATTAGATCGATGACGGTTTTCTTGCGACAATCTCACCATACGGAGACGCAACAGCAAAACAATGACCATACCAAATGCCACAGACTTAAAATACAATTACCACAGAACTATTACAGCTTTCGGTGCTGTATGAAAGAAGAATCAAGGAACCGTCTCATTCGTCTAATACACGAAGATACATGCCTCCACTGACTACAACACGTGTGTGATATTAGGGCGCGTTCACATATTATCTTTACATAACAACTGCCAACATATTAATAAGATATAGCTATAATAGGAATGAATTGTGTATTATGGTGAGTCACAGTTCGCGCCAGAAGTAGGTCAAACTCCTCGTAATACAAACAACAGGGACTGACGACTAGACCAACACATTTACCACACAAATTGCGAATTCATAACAACTAACGGCCTTATTCATAAACAGTTTATAAACCTATTTTAGTTATTGAATGTTTTGTTTTCTTCGAACGAATTTTGCATTGAGTTTGAAGGAAGAAGGCAAAACATTCGATAACTAAAATAGGTTTATAAACTCTTTATGAACAAGGTCGTAAGTTGTTTAGTATTTTTATTATATTTACGTAGTAACAACTTACGTATACGTACGTATGTTCAATTCTTTTGGGTTGTATTTGATACATAATGATACAACTAATGTTTGTGAACTTAATAAAACTATAATGTGTGTGTGATTTCGATTAAAAAATCTATGTTTCCTAAACTTTCAATTACTAAAAGTCACAGTTACTGAAATAATTCTAACTCACTGGCATTTCCCTATTAAAAAATACAAGTCAACTGCTTATCTTTTATCAGTAAATTAATAATGTTTTTGTGGAATTTTCAAATATGATAATACAATGTTATCAACTTTCTGTGTAGAAGAAATGAGTTTTACCATAATGATATGACACATACATAATGATAAGCATTGCATAATGAATGGCCCAGGTGGTAGGTGTGTTATAGGTAGAAAGTCAATAATTCAGTTAAGAGCGTATACGCTATCCTTGCGCTTGTATGGCTCAAATACAGCCTGGACAGGTGAAGAATTTCCCTTGGAAGTTGAAAAAATCACTCGAAATGATGAGTTTTGGCAAAATAAAATGGAGACTAGATGAATTAATTATTATAATCAACGTCTGCTACTAGAAATAGTAGACCCACGAAAGTCCAAATCGATATCACTAAGAAGCACTACCTATTAAAAAAAATATAACCAACTTCCGAAAGAAAAACACATTGAAAAGAGTAAAATAACTTAAATTTCGGAAGTGTTTGTTTTTTTTCTTCTTTATGTAACACTAACATCCGAAATTTAAGTAATTTTACTATTTTCAATGTGTTTTGTTGAAACTTGGTTAGTAGTTTTTTTAAGATTTTTATTTCTCACTTTTTAGTTGTACACCTAAAAATTACATTTCATTACATACACTCTCTGACTCAGAATATCAGTTCCAATATATTGTAATTTCTAATGATTTAATTGAAACTTTCAATACTTAAAATATTAAAAACACTGCAGATCTATGGGGTAATTATGTGGATAGTTGCTAGATCCATTATAAACATCGTAGCACAGTACATTTTACTGTAGTTTTTAATAACTGTCTTGACCATGGTGAGTTTCCTGATCTAATGAAATATAGTAATTGAATACCTTTGCTTAAATCTGGTAGTACGAAAGAGAAGAATAATTATAGACCTATTTCAGCGCTACCTTCTTTTAGATATTTTTAAAACTTATTTTAGATCAAATGCAAAGATTTTTCAATGTGTCATAAATAAAATTATTGCATAACAAACAATTCCGCTTTACAAGGGGTCCTTTAACAACTGATGCTGGTATTGAGTTTTTAGGACATATTTATAATTCATGGGAAGACAAATGCGATGCTTAGAGCATTTGTGCGATTTGTCCAAGGAATTTGATTGCGTTTTCCATGAGACATTAATCAGGAAACTCCACTATTATGGAATTCGGGACTCATATCTTGGGTAAAAAATCCTATTATACTGTAAAAGCCTACATTGAGGACAGAATGGCTTGGGTTTGAGCTGCTCCAGTCAAATCATTTGAGCTCTGCATTTTATGGATTTGATAATTGAAATAAATGCTTTGATTCTTGACCACTTCAACAAACCAACATGGCTAGGATATATTTTCTTATTACGGAGTTCCGGTGCCTGTCTTTCGGCTTCATAATCAGGTCCACTTTACTAAATGGTACTTTCTAAATGCAAATACATACATACATACATACACACTCACGCCCTTATCCCATAGGGGTAGGCAGAGACTATTGAGCGCCACATGCTACGATCTTGACACACCTCTTGCGCTTCTTCCACATTCATAGTTCTTTTCATACATTTTTTACATGCAAATGTTGATGAAAATATCATTTTTATTAAATTGCCGTTAAAATATAAGTTTTAATAAAACAAGATGATATGTATAAACTGTTTCACTTAAAGATAATACAAATTCTTCATCTTAATATATATAAATCTCGTGTCACAATGTTTGTCCTCAATGGACTCCTAAACCACTTAACCGATTATAATAAAATTCGCACACCATGTGCAGTTCGATCCAACTTGAGAGATAGGATAGTTTAAATCTCAAATTATACTCGCAATTTCAATTTATTGCTAATTATTTGTCTGTTATTATTTGACAGTCACAATTATCTGTTAACTCCAAATGATTCTAACAGATGTCGATACCTTTCGACTGGGTTGAGTAAGTAATCAATAGATGGCGCTGCTATGGTAAATCTACGAACGTGTCATATAAGCTACATTTTAACAGCATAATTACCACGTGTTGTTGACGCTATAAAATTAATTAAATTTATTTTGTAGTGAACGAAATACCGTATAATTCAATTATTTCCACTTTTTAAATTTTTGGTGTTGGCATAGCCGGCCATACATATATATATCTTATGTTCGTTCCCGTACTCCTCCGAAACGGCTTGACCGATTCTCATGAAATTTTGTGAGCTAATATATATAAATCTCGTGTCACAATGTTTGTCCTCAATGGACTCCTAAACCACTTAACCGATTATAATAAAATTCGCACACCATGTGCAGTTCGATCCAACTTGAGAGATAGGATAGTTTAAATCTCAAATTATACTCGCAATTTTAATTTATTGCTAATTATTTGTCTGTTATTATTTGACAGTCACAATTATCTGTTAACTCCAAATGATTCTAACAGATGTCGATACCTTTCGACTGGGTTGAGTAAGTAATCAATAGATGGCGCTGCTATGGTAAATCTACGAACGTGTCATATAAGCTACATTTTAACAGCATAATTACCACGTGTTGTTGACGCTATAAAATTAATTAAATTTATTTTGTAGTGAACGAAATACCGTATAATTCAATTATTTCCACTTTTTAAATTTTTGGTGTTGGCATAGCCGGCCATACATATATATATCTTATGTTCGTTCCCGTACTCCTCCGAAACGGCTTGACCGATTCTCATGAAATTTTGTGAGCTAATATATATAAATCTCGTGTCACAATGTTTGTCCTCAATGGACTCCTAAACCACTTAACCGATTATAATAAAATTCGCACACCATGTGCATTTCGATCCAACTTGAGAGATAGGATAGTTTAAATCTCAAATTATACTCGCAATTTTAATTTATTGCTAATTATTTGTCTGTTATTATTTGACAGTCACAATTATCTGTTAACTCCAAATGATTCTAACAGATGTCGATACCTTTCGACTGGGTTGAGTAAGTAATCAATAGATGGCGCTGCTATGGTAAATCTACGAACGTGTCATATAAGCTACATTTTAACAGCATAATTACCACGTGTTGTTGACGCTATAAAATTAATTAAATTTATTTTGTAGTGAACGAAATACCGTATAATTCAATTATTTCCACTTTTTAAATTTTTGGTGTTAGCATAGCCGGCCATACATATATATATATCTTATGTTCGTTCCCGTACTCCTCCGAAACGGCTTGACCGATTCTCATGAAATTTTGTGAGCATATTGAGTAGGTCTTAGAATCGGCCAACATCTATTTTTCATCCCCCTAACTGTTAAGGGTAGTCCACCCCTAATTTTTTTTTATTTTTTTTCAGATAGATTTTTTTGTTTTTATTTTTTTATGATACAGCATTAAAAAATACATACAACCCTAAATTTTTCAACCCTCTACGATCAACCCCTATTTTTTAATAGCCATTTTAGTAATTTAATAACTTTTCGATTTCGATGAAATTTGGCACACGGGTAGATTATGTATACTTTTTATACCGGGAAAATATAAAGCGGGACTTTTATACCGGGAAAACTCATTCACGCGGGCGGAGCCGCGGGCAAAAGCTAGTTTATTATAAATCATAACTTACATTCCAATTAAAGGAGATGTCCACTTTTTTGTATGGGTCCTGGGCCTCAAAATCTAACTAGGCTGAAACTTAAGGGATATTAAAGCTAAATTAAAAAAATATTTTTAGAACCCTCGATTTATAACTAACTTTTTAAAACGTTCATATTAAGTGTAGTTTTTAAGCAAAATAAAATTACATAAATCTTGTAATCGGAGGTCTTTAAAATTAAATGAATTATTGTAAAACGCTAGTTTTTAGGAGTTCTGTCCAAATATATATTAATTGATTTGGTTAGAATTCTAGGCCCGTTTTTGGGACATGTCCTTTGAAAGTAAAAGATCAAAGTTGGTTCGTCTGAGTATAAAGATAGCCGCAAAAAAAACAACAACAACTCTACGCACACAGTTACGCACGCTTCTGTACGAGTGAAATTTGCGAAAAATTACATATAATTGACATTATGCCCATGCAGCATGTAAACACTCTTAATGTAGTATTTAGTATTTATTTCAAGTAAAATACATAATGTATAAACATTAGTTGCCAGTGGCACCCAAACTAAGCTGCGCTTGTATTTTGCGCTCTTTATTTACTTCAACCCATAAGCCATGTGAAGGACATTGAAGGCAGTATAGTCAATAATTACAGAGTTTTATCATCAGCTTAGTAGACTGATAGTCACCTCATTCAGTCATATGTACAAAGAAAAACAATTATCTTTATAAGAATCAGTACACATTTAGCGAATGTGCTGCATGCATTGCATGACTGCAATTAATGCAACTGTTTCATGTGTCTCTTAACTTATATGTCACAAGACATAACTTGGTATACTTTTACATATCAAAATATTTACCTTTTCATCAACCTTTTTTATCCTAAATAGGGGCAACACATTGACAAGCCAGTTTGGCTTGTTCCGCTACTGCATATTCCATGTTTACGATCAGCAGGGGCAACAATGCATAACAAATACTGAGTGCATAACATTATACACTGGTTAATTACAATGGGTATTACACAAAAACTGGTTTTAATGTAGTAACACCACATTATGGATATAATTTTCTGTGGTTTCTAAATTATGCAGAAATAAAAAAATGTACCAAGCTATCAAATATGTTCCATCCTGTCAATGTCTACTATTGTGGTTTCTATTTTATTATTTTCTACAATCATTTTCAAGTCAATTTAAGAGAGTCCTTCCTGACTACTCTCATTTATTTATGAACTCAACATTTTTGTTTGCATATTTTGTTGTGTGGAACTCTTACCAGTTCTTTATTGACATGTGCATTGCATTATACCTATTCAGTTCCTTATCCCTCCTTAAAAAACTTGACAAGTGTGAGTTGTACTCGCATACTGAGGGTTTCGTACAAACTTGTAGGTAAGATATCTAAGTATATAAGTACACAATAAGCCACCCAAAATTAATTAATAAATTATTAAAATTTATAAAGTTTGTAATTGTGAATTTGCTTTTTAGTTATTAACATGTTGACTGCCAATGCGGTCAATGTTGTGCAATGCTTGATTATCCTACCAAGCCAAGTGAAAATTCCCCATTTTGCCAATTTTCATAGATTGTTTTTTTGTATTATTTAGTTACATTAATACATAAATAATTTGTATTATTAATACAGAATGGTTTCCAACTCTCTATTGTGAGTTGTTAGGCATCGGACGACATAGACCCCAATGGCCTCAGCGGATGAAACATCAAAAATCCGTTCCACAGGGCCGCGCGGTCGCGTTTTCGCCCACCCCGCCCGCGACTCGCATGCGCTGTTTTTATTTTTTTTGCTTTTTTGAGGACATTTTAATAAACAGTTATTATTTCTATAATAAATTGAATTATTTTATTATAATTTCGAGAAACCATAATAGTGATATAAATTTTACAATAGCATCTTAAAAACATATCCTTTTTTCTAGAAGTCAAAGTCTGATAAAAGAACCAAGCTATATAGAATAAATTAGAGGGCCGCGCGGGTCAGCTTGTATCCGAATTATCTCGGTACAGCTGCCCGTCGGCCTAACAGAGAGTTTTGAACACAAGCCTGATGCGTGGTCAGGGTTGTCAGACATGGCTTGAACCGAAAGCTTCAATGTCGCCCAACATTGTCCCCCATGGCCCAAATGGAAAGTGCACTTTTTTTCATGGCCACTAACTTGTTAAAGTACGTATTTATGGTGTTCAGATTTTTTCCTTTACATGTGTTGTAAAACCTTGCTTCTTACCAAATTATATGATTCTAAGTCAATGGGAAGTATCCTATGGGTTTTGATTCCCTTATGGAACCACAAAATATGCAAAAATATGAGACACAACTGGTATGGTAAGGTGAGGTGACATAAATGGTAATGGTGAGGTACAGAACCCTAAAAATTATATAACAATACAAATATTGTAAACAAAATCAAAATTCAGATAATGAATATTGTATTAGAAAATTTCTTATTATTTTATGATATGATTTGTTATTGGCATATAAAGTAGTACTGGAATGATATAGGATTTAGAATGGTTGCAACATGAGTAAACACATTGTTTCATAGAAATAATGTTAGTGTTGCATATAAATTACTGCAAGGATTTACTGTAATGCTTTAACTATCAATTATATTTTTCACAATACTCAGCTTTTCTTTACACATGAATAATGTAATAGTACAAGAATATTTAAAGCATATTGAAGAGTAATGTTTCAATATCTTGACTCTTGAGGAACAAGCCTGTAGTATAAAAATATTGTGTGGGTACTATCTACTATTCATTTTCTATTTCTATACCTCAAAAAATACGTTTAAATTGTTATTGCATGGTACATCAAATTCTAGATTCTGTGTATAGGTCGACGTTCTCATTGTCTTTATGAACGTAAAGATAGTAATAATAATTGCTTACCACATTGTAATTGAAGGTTGCGGCCTGAGGGTCGAAGTACTCTCTATTTAACTTTTCCTCCATGATTTAAACAATCACTAAATTTGTTAAGTTTTAAAAACACATGAACGTTGTATTTTGAGCATTTTATTTGAGGAAAACTTTTTTAATACTTTCGACAGCCGTTGGGAGCGTCCGAACTAACATTTTTATACACTTTCGTCATAAACTTAGTTTTATTTTTAAATTTCATATCCTTCACATAGATTATATTAATAATATTTGTTATACACGATGAAAAATAACATATTATTTAAAAATCGGGAAGAAAAAAATTAATTTCGTTTGACAAATATTTATCTGACACACGAAACTGTCAAAGACGCCATAGTGCACAGCAGATACAAATATGGTGCACAGTCACAGATTACTTATCTAGAAGCTACGCTTCCATAGTGCTATAGATAGTGTTGCTAATAAAAATGTCTTGAATCTCGATTCCCCGCGTCAGTACTGTCAATTTTCAGTAGCGTAGCGTTGGACGGGGGGGAGGGGAGTGGGTGTCCATATGTAAAATAAAACCTTTTACAATCTTAAACTTTTGGTGACGGGGGGCTTGGGTGCACATTTTTTTTTTTTTATTAGCCTGACGCTAGTCGGCTTTTCTGGCCACGCCGGACTTTCGGGTGAACGCTTTAGGCGCTCGCAACCCTTGATTTAAGTAACCATGCTGAGGGCAACCCACTAACGGGTTACGCTGGGAGAGGATGAGACATCAACAATTAGTGGGGAAGGTTGGTGTTTAACCTAATCCTATCCATTTATTTCGTCGGCACGCGAGGACTGTTAGGAGGGTCGGGGGGCGACGGGGAATGCGGCGAGGACGGAACTGCGGTCGTGTGGAGTGTAGGAGTTTTAGGAACTCGTTCTTACTGCGAATGGCCAGAGTGATATCGTCCTCTGGATCGGTTAGGACTGAACGCGGCCGTGTTCATTTGGCGCGGTCGAATGGAGCTTGGGTGCACGCGACGCGATCGTTCGTTGAGGAATAAAGGATGTAACTTACCTGTTTTTTAACAGTAGCTACACTTTTAACTAATTTTCCATATTTTATGATTTTTTAGTTGTAAGTATTACGAGGCATAAAGTAGCATTGCCCTTAAAAAAATGATGTCAATTCCCCGATTTTTGTCATTCCCGCGCTCTTCCCGTACTATCAATCAATTCCCCGCAAATCATGGATTTTCCCCGCGATTGGCAGCACTGGCTATAGACAACACAACGACAAGAAGGAAGTATGGAGGGTCGAAAAAGTGTCCACTTGTAAACAGCAGATTAATGTTCGAAATCTCACCGAAATAGCGCTAGTGTAGCAAGTGGAAATGATATGAACTTAGCAGTTTTTTTTTTATGAAATTGAATGACGAGACGAGCATGCCGTTCGCCTGATGGTAAGCGATACGACCTGTGGATACGACCACCCATAAACAGTAGCAACACCATCCAGCACCTTGAGTAATAACTGTTTTCTTTGTTTTGTGAGTAATAAAGTACTGACTACTGTGTGGCATTCCACTGCGCTCGACATCCTGAGACATAAGATGTTAAGTCTCACTATGTCCTGTAGTTACACTGGCTACAATGTGAGCTGAACTGTGCTGGGTTGAAAATTTTAATATTTTTCGTGACTTGTGTAGTTAAAAAATATGCAGTATTTAAAATCTTAAAGTTTCTTTACTTTTCAATTTAGTATCCCACTCTTATAGTTTATGGCGCTGTTTTTAAAATCTTTCCACTTGCTACTATGGCGCCAAATTAACTGAGTTGGTCCTCCTTACTTCTACCCTCCATAGAAGGAAGGAAGATACATTATTAATTTTATGACGCCATCTATCGTAATAAAATTTATTTAATTTTATATAGAGGTTACTCGTGAAAGTCCATCAGCCTAGCCTAGCATACTCCATATTTTTCTCTTGACTGCATCAATAACAATATTTTATTTATATGAATAAATAAATTTAAATATGAGTGTATTAATACCACTAATAATAGATGGCTCTGTAGGCACTTAAACTTTTATTAAAACGCTTTTATTAGCTTCATATGTATGAACGTATGTAACGGAAACATTGAACACGATGTTGACCCCCTTCAAAACGTAGAATTAAATCGAAGTTTGGCATACTTATCAAGGACCGATGACACTTCAATATTTTAAATTAAAAACACGCTTTTATAGAAAATCCAACTAAAAATGAATAAATAATAGTTTATTTATTTTGATGTGACATCTGTTGGACCATAGTAGAATTATAACTAAACTGGCTACTCTTATGTGTAAAAAAATCCTACTTGTCACAAGATGGCGCTTTCATTTATTTTTAGTGTCATCTGTCGGACAATAGTAGAACAGAACTAATGAAAATTAAATAATAATTTAAAAAACTAAAAAACACGCTTTTAAGAAAGTCCAACTAAAAATAGAAAATAAATTTGAATCAAGAATAGTGTAAATAAGTAAAAAATATTATTAAAAATCAAATTTGATGCGGATGCAATTATCTTAAGCCATGATAATAAATATAGGATATTCGTCTTTTATCAATTCGTAACTAAGTGAGACAACGGATGAGAACCATGTATCTGCTCGTGATTTAATTCAACATGGAAAAATTATGAAACCTGAGATTAAATTTAAAATCTGAACCGCTAAAGAACCGATTTTTATTAAATTAGTAAAGTAACTGTAGGTATCGACTCATTTGACTTCAGTCGTGAATATTTTCTTAAAATGGAAAATATTATTAGGACCTACTTTAAAGTAATAAATACCATGTATAGTAGGTATTAAAACTAACTTGTAACTTATTGTAACTCAAACTGGAGATTGATTTATTAATACCGCCCTAAGAAGACGTGTTCGAGAAGTTGCAACAAAAAAATAATAATCTACGCCATGGACCTATAAATTTTATACGTCCATGATCTACGCTATACCTACATGTTTCCTGAGAAAATCATTTATGTGGAGATATAGGTCCTGCATCATGTGCCTGGGAAATAGTTTGAGCACTTGTTATAAATTTATTATAAATAAAAAGATTGCTACATTGTCTATTTTTATTTAAATTTAAATGTGTTGTAATAAAATGTACTGTGATATTTACAAAAACATTTTTTCTGAAAGATGTCCGCTTTTTGTATGGGTGCTGGGCCTCAAAATCTAACCAGGCTCAAACTTTAGGGATATTTAAAGTGCAAAATATGGAACTTGGATCAATTAGAAAAATGTTTTTTGGACCCCATTCATAACTAAAGTTTTTTAAAACATTCATTTTAAGTGTAGTTTTTAAGCAAAGTAAAATTACATAAGTATCAAAATCGGAGGTCTTTAAAATTAAACGATTCATTGTTAAAGGCTAGTTTTCAGGAGTTTTAACCAAATATATATAAACTTCTTGGTTAGAATTTATGCCCGTTTTTGGACGTCCTTTACTCCTTTTGTAACATTCGTTCACTTTTTCATTTTCCATCACGATACATCGCGGCAGAACTCCAAATTCCATCCACATCACCTCGGAGGTTGGCAATCCACCATTGTACGTTTTAGCCGACATTTTTTGCCACGTACTACTAAACTATGGAACCAATTGCCGCCAGCAGCATTTCCGGACAGATACGACCTGGCGACCTTCAAAAAAAGAGCCTATAAGGCCGGCAACGCATCTGTGTGCCCCCTGGTGTTGCAGATGTTCATGGGCGGCGGTGATCACTTACCATCAGGTGAACCGTATGCTCGTTTGCCACCTATATCATAAAAAACTTTGCCCTCTAGATACGATGATGAATTTTATTATACCATATTGTAATCGGCATTAAACACGCATATTTTTTAAATAATTGGCCGCACAGGCTTTAATACTTTTTTTACCCCACTGCGAACTGCGGGTTATGTTTTTCGAGTGTAAGTATGTATATTTCTTTGGCACGCCCTAGAGCCTAAACGGCTTGTCGTATTTTTATGTGAGTGGTGTCAACACACTCAACATAAATGCCGCTGCAGCTATACCTACATGTCGCTGAAAGCCGGAGTAGTTGGCACAACATCGTACGCGAAAAGTTAATTCCTTTATGACTCACGACCCCCAGCATTGGGCAATCGACGCAAGGAGGAGGAGGTGTCAATAGATTCGTCTTAGTCATGATTGACAATGGGTATATAAAAAAAAAGGATTTTAGGCGGGAAAAGTAATCATAAAAAAACAAAAAAACCCGACTGCGTCAATATCTGCCATCTTTATTAACTTCATTGAAGAACTGAAAATCATAGTAAAGCATAATCATACTCCAAAAGACTAAATATGTAAATAAATATCTACCCAACTTTTGGACCGTTAATTCTATCCACCTAACTAAGACAACCATGATGTTTTGTGATACACAAAATTGGTGGGTAGATATTTATTTACAACAACACAAGCCTAGATAATTTCTATGTCAGTGTAAATAATAATATTTGACAATCACCATTCACCACCATTCAATAGCCCACAATAATACATTAATTATAGTACTTAGTTACGTTCTAAAAGATTCTTTTCTTATTCTTTTATATAAACATCCTTACTTATATTATAAATGCGAAAGTAACTCTATCTGTCTGTCTGTCGCGTTTTCACGCCAAAACTACTGAACCGATTTAAACGAAATTTGGTACACAGATAGTCTAGAGCCTGAGAAAGGACATAGGCTACTTTTTATACTGGAAAAAACTTTTCACGCGGGCGAAGCCGTGAGCAAAAGCTGGTAATATATAAATCGTAGTATAAATTATCAATATATAAAAAATAGGCTCGAATCACGATGTCGTTTTTTTTTCTATGTATTTATCACAGTATTTCTGTATATGTTCAGAACCAACTTTTACTACAATATTTTTCAGCGACATGCTGAATACTTCGTAAGCGATCTCCTTATCCCTTGCTAAGGCCGATTCCTCACAGTAGAAGCAATTGTTGAAATACAGTCCGGTGACACCGTCTAATTCTGCTGCCGTAGCCACATATATAGTTGTCGCTGCAGCTTGTTGCTGTAAAAAGTATTTCAAATTCAAATCATTTATTAAGTAATTAGGCCCCCGAGGGCACTTTTACAGGTCATATTTTACAATGTTTTTTATCGTCTAAAAGATTCTACCATTATCATATTTAATATTTTGTTCTTATAATTAGAATCTTACTAATATTATAAGTGAAAAAGTTTGTTAAGATGCTTGCTTGAAAGAGTAAACATAAAAACTGCTGAATTGATTTGGAAGAAATCTATCACACAGATAAACTGCATTAATATGAGTTATTTTTTATCATAGAAAAGTACAGCATAGGTCCAGTAGTTCCTGAGATTAGCGCGTTCAAACAAACAAACTCTTCAGCTTTATATATTAGTATAGATTTTCCCAGGGGGTTGAAAATACGTCCTAAAACGGGTACTCGGGCTTGCACAAAGCACGCCCACTTACGACCGTTAAAAAAAAAGATACAAAATAGGAACTTTAAAAGTTTGACCTGAAAGGCACTTGTTGACGAGACTACAGACAAGTCATGCCCGCTGCAAGCGACACCTAATAATTATTATGTAAAATACTTGTATCAAGTTTACAAAAACTGCAACATTTGTAGATGCAATGATATAATATGCAGGACTCAAAATAAAGAAGTAAATAATTATAATAAAAATATTACTAACAAGTGACTTTGTAAATGGTCTGACTAATAAAAACGCCAATCGGTATAGCCACCATGTCTTGCTGAGGTTTGTAAATACCATGTTTCCTGGATGTAGAGAATTCACATAGATCCCTTTACTTTTCCATTCTTCACTTAACACCTGAAAAGTTTTTAATATTGTTATTAGAATTTTGATAATAGATTCCTTAAATTAATACTTCTATAATGTTATTCTTATCTTACTACAATTTTCTCCATACTTATTTGTATTGTGTTGTTAATTCTCAACACAAGAAAATTTTAATCATGAAAAATTAATAAGGCTTGACACATACAACTATCTATAATAATATTAAAAGTGCTTAAAACGATTATGTTTCTTCATAGACAATGTAGAGTTTGATGTAGTGACACCCCCCTGTGAGTCACCATCCACTAAATCCGGTTCCGGTAGCTTAGAATTATTTTAATTTTTATCTATGGCCATTATAGTCTCCGTAGTTAGAAACATCCTATCCAAAAGAACATCAATAATCTTTGATTCCTTTATTTTCCCTTTTTTTTTGTTAAAACCCGCTTATATTCTTAATCTTTCGTTTTACATAGAATAGTTCTTTGACTCTATTTGATATTAATATATCATTCTTATGCTATAATTATTATGCTTAATTTATCATCTTATAGATTTTAGAAATATATATATCAATAATTTTCATATTTTGAGTATCAACTTTTCATAGGACACTTCAGGCCAGATCTTGTTATTGATCCTGATAGGAAATAGTCAAATCTGAAGTTATGCTTTTTGACTTTTACCACTGTGTACATGAAGACATTGGCAAAATCACCACTGTAACGGTGGAGCCATTAACCTAAAAGAAGAAGATTATGTTTTGAATAGCATAAATAGCTAATAAATATTCAACAGTATTTACCTTGGCTGTAATCACATTATACAATTTGGAATTATTATAAGACATCATTGAACTATACTCCTCTTTGGTCATAGCAAGATTTTGCATTGAGAATCTGTTTTGAAGACTGGCAAATCTGAAAATTGTAACAATCATTATGTTACTGGCGATCTTACAAAATGCATTGTTTTTATTTTTATATTATTTAATACTAGCTTTTGCTCGCGGCTCCGCCCGCGTGAAAAGGTTTTTCCGGGATATAAGTCCCGCTTTATATTTTCCCGGGATAAAAAGTAGCCTATGTGTTAATGCAGAGATGATCTACCCGTGTGCCAAATTTCATCGAAATCCATTCAGTGATTTTGGAGATGTGCAGTAACAAACAAACAGAAAAACGGACACAGACAGAAAAGAATTACAAAAATCGCTGATTTGTGTTCCATTACTCTTCTTTAGTCACCCCTTTCTTTTTTATCACATTTCTTTAAATGTACAGACACCAGTTCTACTGCTTTATTATATGTATAGATTATCCCATTTATGGCAAAAGCTCTAATACATTACAGTTAAGTGGCTTTCTTTAAGTATGAGCATTTTGTTGTTAATTTAACAGTGTTAAACAAATACTTAGTAAAAATTTTATGTCAAACCGCTATGACATGCTAGGTAATATACTTTACCTATGAGATTCCGAGGAAACAAATACAACTCTAGAGCCTTTCTTCAACAATGGTTCAAGCAACAGAGCCAAATACATGTGGCTAAGATGATTCACTTGGTATATTGTCTCCAATTCATCTGTAGTTTCTGTATATGGTAGACCAAACAAGCCCGCATTGAGAATGACCATGTCAAGACTTCTGTGGATTACAAAAAAAAAATATGCACATTTTTTTTTATGATGACATTTAATTTATCATTCCAAACAAGTATGCTATGTCCTATGACATAATAAATTTGAAAGTCAATGTGATTCTTAAGGTGCTCCCAGACAGCAGTTATACAACGTTATAAAACATTATATAGCATGATAACATTTTATAACAGTGTGCAACATTTTGCTACAATATGTTAAGAATGTTATATGTTATAATGTGTGGGAGCACCCACACTGGTTCAACTCGTTGTATACCAGTCTTTGTATAAAATTTTGTTGAATGAAGTTGTATAACATCACTAACAATTTATAACATTTGTTACAATTGTAACATAAATATTTTCAAACCCCATACCCTAATTATTTTGGTAAAACATTAACCGATTGAAGGCTGTATGTTTTTTGTACCTTGGTCTACAAATCGTGTGTTAGACGATGCGCGTAGTGTTGCCAGTTTCCTAACCGCTCGTTTTGTTTTTATGCAATAATAAATGCTACACACGTACTAAAATTATGTTTGCGTGTGCAGTATTTGTAATAAAATTTGTTTTATTTATTGCATTAATTGGAGAATTATGAGTGGTCGTATTCTAATTTCGGTTATATAAATTATTGTTCATCTCTGGTTCGGATTGCAACCCTACCGGTGAACGACCTCCCCTCGACCTCTTGCGCGGGAGCACCAAGTGTGTGAGCACGTAATTTCGATGTCGGCTAATATGTGCCCATAAATTACGAAGGCTTGGTCAAGGACCCCGCGGAGTGTTCGCCGTGATCAGCTGGAGCCGCTTTGCCGTCCTATACGTGTCGATGACCCGATGACGGCAAGGAGCGTTTTGTTCTAGTGCACGTGAGTAGTGGTTGTCATTTCAATTCACCGGTTTGTGCCGTTAGAACACGTTTTTATCCATTCTCGTTCTTCGTTATAGGATGAACATATCAGGAATCCTCCGCGGAAGTCGTCAGGAGAACACTCGCCGGCCTGCCGACCATGCGGGTTCTCTATTCCTTCCCGGTATGATATTTTATTATTAGCTTGGCGCAACAACTATAACTGTTGGTAATATTAAAGTATTGTGTACTAATCTGGAACACTGTCCTTGTTCCAGGGGGTTTTTCCTCAGGGGGTTGTTTCTTTTTTAGAACATACATTTTCGTTCTTCATTTCGTCTATCGCGGGTAGACTCAAAACTGCCTGCATCACCAGAGAGGAGGCTAACTTCCCTAGTTAGATGAAGCCTTAGTGATTCCTGACCTTGTATTGGAGGACCCAGGACACTCTCTCAATGCTATTTTTTTGGAAATTAGACAGCAAAAGTATGTAAATTTATTATTTTGGGTCTGACACCATATTTATGTCAGTGCCCTTATCCTAATTTAATTATTGTTTTTAATATAATACAAGTAACAAAGTGATAAAAGAACAGCTCTCCAGTAGGCTCATGTCCCGCTCTCCGACCATACTTTGTTAGCCGGAACCCGGTTCTTTGTGATTTGCATTAAGTACACTTAAGTAGCAAGTAAGTGAATACAATATATGAATTTAAGTCTGTGTACCGTTTTATTCCACCCACTTCTGCTATACCATACACACCACCGGGTCATACATGTAACACAATTTGTTAAAAAAAGTTATACAACAAATGTTACAAAACATTCTCTAACGTTATATAATTGCTGTGTGGGAGCAACTCTCTATTGAGCAGTCTACAAGAATCAAATACCACAAGAGATGATGGGATATTATATTTTTAATTGTAAGTGAATTGGGTAGTTTCCTATCTTTAATTCGTTATATTAATTTATATACATAACAGAAAATAATACGAAAAAGAAACTCTTCTGTAAAATCAGAATCAAAATTGGTTGAAAATTAAGTAGTTATTCATATTTGAAATAGCGTTTTGAGTAAAAGTGGGGGTGTGGTGGGGATATCACGCTATCTCTTTCGCACGCATGCGGCGTTATGGCCGGTGTAACTCGGTGACATCATAGTCCGATATTATATAGTGTTATTTGACAACTACTCCTTTTCAAAGCTTTAAAAATTACTACGCCATTTTGAAAATTATTTTCCCCTTAGTTTTGGATGACATACATTGATAAATGTATTTAAAAAAAGTAGTCTAGCACCTATTGTGATCATCAACCATGAAAACAATGAAGGCATAATAAGAATATGATATAATGAATTGTATGCTATAATTAATTTAATTTCATATCTCATTTAAAGTAGACCTTCATGGTAGACTGGATCTGTCATCAATTGTGAAACAATATTATGGTAATTTCTACAGGGACTTAACATTTGTGTGTTTCATTGTCAAATAAATTGTTTATTTTTATTTATTTTATGATTGAACTATTATATTAAAATGAGTAATAGTGGATGCCCTTGTATCTTAGATTATGTACAATAAATTTATTTTCAAAGGATGTTTGAACGAAATTTATGTTCAAAACGGGCTTAAAATTATAACCAAGATACTTTATATATATTTGGACAGTACTCCTAGAAACTAGGCCTTTGCAATAACTCGTATAATTTTAAAGGCCTCCGATTTTGATACTTCTGTAATTTTATTTTGCTGAAAAACTAAACCTAAAAATGAATGTATATATAAAAGTAAGTTATAAATGGAGGGGTCTAAAAATTTTTTTTAATCAATCCAAGATCCATATTTTTAGCCCCTTAATATCCATAAAGTGTACGCCTGGTTAGATTATGAGGCCCAGCACCCACACAAAAACCGGACATCTCCTTTAAATGAATATTTAAATACATACTTTGCAAAGACTGTTGGTACAGCAAGAGCACATTTTTTTACACTCTCCAATGAGGTGAGATCACAATGTATTGCCTTAAGGTTGTCTTCACAAGCATTGGTTTCTTGTACTATCTGTTTGATTGCTTCATTGGTGGCTTCCATGTTTCGGTTAGCAAACAGGATATTGCAACCATGCCTTGCCATGGATTTTGCAGTTTCATAACCAATTCCTGCATTGCATCCAGTGATCAAAACATATTTCATTGACAAGTCTATTCCGTGCAAGATCTGGAAGAGATTAATACCAGTCCTGTATTGTATACTGTCCCACTGCGGGACATGGACCTCCTCTACTACTGAAAGGGTTTAGGCATTGGTCCACCACGTTAGGCTAATGCAGCTTAGCAGATTTTACATATCTTCTACATTCTCATGAAGAACTATATGGTACGTAAGCAGTCCTATAGTGCTAATTTAAAATTGGAATGCATAGAACAATCTAGTGATACTAACATTATTTATGGACAATACCTGATAGGCTGTTGATGAACCGTCAAATCTTTGTCGAAAGTCATGCACATGTTCTTTTTCATCAACTGCAAAGGCTAATCTTGGATCAAGAAAGGTTGTGGTATTGGTTTCTTTTTGTATGAAAATAGTTTCGCCATCTTCATTCACTGATTTAGTCCAACCAAATGGCAGGTCCTTGGGGAGCACTTTCTTTCGTCCCGTTTGTGGGTGCACCCACTGAATTTTGTTGGTAAATGAACTGGAAATAATGTATTACTCTATTTACTTACTGTATTGGATTTTAAAATTGTGTAATGTACTATAAAAAAATACAAACATACTCATAGCTCATTGTAGTATTATAAAACATGTTATTTGGTGTCTACTGGAACAATGAAGTATTACTGAAAAGTAGACTTAATGCCATGTTAATGGAGCTAAACAAACTTACTTAATATAATAGACGTTGCCATCCTCTGTTGCTCGTTCTTCCCATCCCTGCGGCAATTCCTCGTCACTATCCGAATCTATATTGTGCATTTTTCTTTGTGTATGTATATAGTAATTTTGATATGAAATAGACCTAATATCTACAACCACAGTTCAATAACAGCAGTCTACAACAATCTGGTAAGTAAACACTTAATTGAGATCAAGAAAATTTTATTAATTACCTTGATAAACATATGATTTTGAATACCAATTTGTTGTGAATCATCCAACAATCCTATTTTCCGTAGTATTATAATGCTCTTTTGTATTGTAATGCTTTTTGATCCAATTTATCATAATTCTCTAGGCTCTTTCAACCAATCCAATTCTAATTTGCTGTTCCCTATATAGTATATGTTATTATACTCTTTGTTTGCTGAGGTCGAAGAATCAAGAAATAAGAATCAACAAAAAATTATAAGTGACAATTGACATTCAGTGTTGCCAGATGGGAGCTTCATAATATCCCAAAATATAATATAATTTAAACGTTAATATAGTGCTCGAAGCTCGACATGGCTTTAACGAACGTGGCCACACGCTGCTGCCAGATGACTCCTATGAAATCCTGCTAAAAATAAATGAAGAGGTCTCAGAGAATGGCTTTTTGACCAGAAAAAGGAAATGAGATACCTAAAAAAAAATACCTTAAAATGTCTGTTAAAACTGTATGTTTTGCCAAGAAATACACTATGTTTTGCTGACAGTGGTGAGTGGAGCAAATTCCTTTTCTCCAAAAGGACCTCCAAACATTTTGTTCCGCTAAATTTCCCACAGGACGTTAAAAAAAATTAGGAGAAACCCTGAATACTTAACGTTGTTTTTTGCGCATGACATTTTTTAATTACAAACAAAAGAAATAATCGTTAGACAACTCTTAAGTATTTTTTGTTCCGTGATGATATCACAAGTTAATTTTTATCCTCCAAAATGGCAAACATTACATTCCCCAAATTCTCTAAATCTCCACAATTTTTGAGGAACTCCGCCTAATTGGCATTCCTGATGGCATTTGACAGTCGAAAACAGTGTTGCCAACCTAACGGATTTCCCGTCATATTAACGGATTTGGATACGTTGAAAACGGGTAATAATCTTTCTAACGGCTGACGGGATATTTAACGGGACAAAAAACTACCTTCAGGTAGCTGAATATTCTTCAAAATATTTTTTTAACGGATTTTTTAAAATCTTGTTGGCAACACTGGTTGAAAATCAAAATTAGAATCATTAGAATGTCAATCGTCTCGTTTATATAAGCTCGACGATCAAGAATATAGTACAGAGTATTATAATACTACGGAAGACATAGTATTATAATGCTCTTCTTGTCCACGACAAGGGTCTTTTTTCTGTAGCATTATAATAATACTTCAATGTAAAGTGTTTTTTTCTGTTGCCGCCAAAACTCCTGAATAAAGTCTTGGTAAAGTAGCCACTACTTTGGGGCCATTCATTTATTAGGTAAGACTATTTTCGCTAGTTCTTGCCCCCTCCCCCCGATTATGAGGAAAAAAAAAAACAGGCCGACGCCCTCCCCCCCTGTTTAATATTTATTACGTAAGAATCTAAAGGAAAAAATGAATACACGTTTGGTTTGTTTTAATGTTTATTTTTCACAGTAACAATTTTTAGAAATGTTTATTTGTACTTATATTAAACTTTGGTTTTAAGTAATCATTCATCTTTACCTACATCGAGCGAACCTCGGCATTCGCGCGGTTGCCCGCGCTTTTTCAAAGTATAATTTTAACTTTGCGCATTTTTGTGATCTTACGTAAGAACTATCGAGACTCCGTCCCACCCCCTTGTAAGAAAAAATAAGACATGGCCGACCCCCCTCCCCCCTAAATCGTCTTACGTAATAAATGAATGGCCGCTTTACAGCGACATACCACAGAGAAAAAAAAATTAAGTATGCCTGAAGGACTTGTGTTCGAGCACAAGATTAAATATATAAAAAAATAAAACAACAGGTTGCACGCCGGGGTCGCTGGGAGTGCCGGCAGAAGTGAAAACTTGAACATTAACGTTGTGCATTTTTGAATATTTTGTAATGGTTAGGGAATAATTTCGTACGAATTGCTTTATTTATCAGTATAAAAGTACTAGCATTTATGTGGTTAAATACAATATTTATTTATTGCGCTATCGTACACAAAAATGACAATTTATATTACATAAATTACTTCTTCTCCTACGCCGCGCTGGCGGTCTACTCTCCCTCCGTCTTACGAATTTTCGATCAAGTCACGTGTCCTGACGCGAGTTTAACATTTTATACCCATCCCAAAAATGTGCTCAACGCCGCTAAAGAAGTTTTTAATTCAAAAAACTAACTACTTATTCGGTGTTCCGCCTAATAGTAGACGAATATTTAGCCAAATACCGGTACACGGTATTACGGCTCTGGACCAAAGCTGTTCGCCCGTACACTTTGTATACTTTTTTGTGAGGTATGCATAGGGTTTGGAGTTTACAAAAGTGGACTTGATAGAACAAACTATAAGCTATCAGAAAAGTACTGGGACATGAAAATCAGCCGTTTTTTATGTAGTTATAACTCCAGAATAAAAAATGAAACCAAAAGAAAGGTATATTCTTATGACTCATTTAATAACAGTGTGAAAAAAACAATAGAGCAAGGTAGGTACGATGCCAAATAAGATAAAAAAAAACTATATCTCTAAGTATACGCCTGTGTGAAACAACTTAGGTAATAAGTCTTCAAACACGTAGGTATGCCTTATTAGTGGCAGCTTTTGGTGTCTCACCATTCTGACGATGTATATTATAACATCCCGCACATCTACGTCTCTTATTTTCCAGTTTTTGAAGGAAATGTTGAGCTGCGGTTGGTTCTCGTGATGAGCTTGACATACTGCTAGAAGATTATTGTGATCGCAAGAGATTTGTTGGCAAGTATGTTTCATTTAATCAATTAATTTTTTTGCGATTTCTTTTTGGGCATTTTACATTGAGCACTTCTGTGAAAGTGTATAATTGATCACATTCACTAGCACATATTATCACGTAAGATGTTATTATGTTTTGTTATTTCTTATTATGATATATTGTTTTTTGCCTGTTTTAAGATCCTTGGAAAAGTTTTATTGTATTCATTTATTGTAATCTTCATAATATTTTCATAAATTCTTAATAATATTTATAACAAATATCCATTTTTAGCCATTGTACTGGTACTCAAATTTGCATGCTGTGGTCTCTTATAATTGAAGAAGCACGTCACACTGTAAATTGTGAAAATGCTACATCATTGTTTTTTATATAATATGTCGTGTATTCTTCGTTGGAGGTCCTTAAATAAATAAATAAATAATAAATAAATAAAGTATCAGTTCGTTATATACATAAATAGAATTTATCAAAGCTACGCCGAAAAGTACTTCAACTGCGATCTTTTTGTACCAAGTAATGGTCTTTGTAATTGGAGATTAAAGTAATAGGTAGATAAATATAAAAAGCAAAATAAAAAAAAAAGCAAGTAGGTTCTTAAAATATATTTATTACTACACATTTTTAAATACTACCTATTTATTATAATCGAGTAATAACCATTTTTTTCGTTTTCGGTGGCGCTGTATTCGATCTTGGAAGCAGTGTTGAGGAGAAGCCACAAACTGAAACAAACATCGATTAAAATTAATAATATAATTTTAGATTTGTAAGAGTCTATAGGTCGAACAATCTTAGGTGGCAGGTATGATAATTAAAATTTTTTGCGACGCGGTAACTTTGTGAGAACGTCTACCTACCCAAAAAATTCAAAGTCAACTACATAATTACAAATACTTATCATGTTCTCTATACATTGTAACAAAGAGTATTATACTTATATACCATATTTGAATTAATATTGTAAAAAAATACTGAAATAAAGAACATCATCTTGAGTCTTATATCAACGCGACGCTTTATACCGAATGTTTTTTTTTTTTTTTTTTTTTAATGGCATTTGTATTCACATTTTGCCAATGTCAAGTTCGGGTTGTCTTTTTTACAAAAAAAACACTTGATTAGCACGATTATTTCAATTCACTTCATTTGAGCTCTTTAATAGAACTATATTGGATAATATACCACCATAATTAAGCAATATAACACTAAGTATCACCAAAATAATGAATTAAAACAAGAGCACCTCATGACACTTCCAAGTTCCCGCCAAAACTCTCTTTTTGGCACCTGTGTTCACATTTTGTCAGTGTCAAGTTTGGGTTGTCTTTTTTTATTATCTGTAGTATGTCGAAGTAAAGCAGTGGCTACCTTACCAAGATTTTATCGAGGAGTTTTGGCGGCAACAAAAAAAACACTTGATTAGCACAATTATTTCAATTCACTTCATTTGAGCTCTTTAATAGAACTATATTGGGTAATATACCACCATAATTATGCAATATAACACTGAATATCACCAAAATAATGAATTAAAACAAGAGCACCTCATGACACTTCCAAGTTCCCGCCAAAACTCCACCTAATGTTGTAAGTACATTGCAGTTTAACAGCGTAGTGTTGGGAATGTTTTAAATCGCTTTGCAACCAAACGTAACCCATTACTGATTAAAATCGAAACTTTGGATGTAAATACACATACTGCTGTTAATTTAATAATTATATTTAAAGTACATTTTACAAACAGATTTGAACAATGCGTTAGATATTTAAAAAAAATTACACATTTCATACTCGGGGAAAGAAAACGAAGATCTCCAAAGTAAATCATTAAACCGTAGCACTATATTGGAACGAAGTTCCTTATCGCGCGTTGTGAAAGGGGGCTGGACGGAAAAAATTCTCATGAAAAGTTGTCACGACACTTTTTGCTATTATCTTACTAATATGAACCTTAAATACAATGCGTAGAAGCTATAATTCTTGAAACGAGTATATTTTTATTTATTTTATTTATTAAAGTCTTTAAAACCATTACTTACTAATCTAATATGAACCTTAAATACATTGCGTAGAAGCTATTTCCCCAGCGTTGGCACGGCACGAGTACAAAAGAATCGAACGTAACATTCTTTTTTCGAATTTTGTTGATTTATTCTACTTTGGTTACTGACATTTATCAATAACAAGACTAAACGTGCTTTGCTCGCGTTTAAAAATCTACTTTATGTGGTAAGCGTAAGATCGAATTTGTGTTTAGTCAATCAAAATTTGTGATAAAAATGCTATGCAATAGCTTTACCGCGGCAGTCTCCGAGTGCCACACGTATTTATTTGTTTTTTCTCTAGAAACTTATGTATTGGAACGGAAATAGGAAAATATTTATATATTTATATATATACACACTCTGTTATATAAATAAAATTTTATTACAATTCTTTCACTAATTAATCGAAAGGAACTTCGTTCCATCCGGGTGTCCCTTGACACCTCTCATTTTTTGTTATTTTATTTTCAGTACACACTCGTAATTATTTCTTTGTAATTACTAGTAACCAATTTAAATGTTATGAAAGGATAATCGTGAAATTTTATCGGAAAATCAAAATGAACGATTAACAATTACTATTGTAATAAAAAAGCTCCCGTATTTAATGTGTAACATTTGATAAATAATCTAACTCTATTTCATACGATACTAAATTCCTTGAATAAAAAATCGATTGCATTCAAGAATTGGTTATTTGGAGCAACCGATTTTTTGTTCTTTTCCCTACACATAGTATTCCGTTAAGTGTCAATAAATTGTCACACCGGCCACCTAAAATTGTCCGATCTATAGCTCATAATTTAGGAATAAGTACCTACTTATAAACTAAGCAGGTACAGTCAGAAAATTGTACCTGTCCCCCTAACGATTTAAATAAGTCGCTAGCGCGTCGTCTGTCTGCAAAATGCAACTTACGACTAAAGTAGACAACAAGTCATCGGCTGTATCCTTTGTACATCTCCGAAACGATCCCGCGGCATGGTAAAATATGAAAAATAGGCATTTTATTTTGAGAAAGTGTACACACACACACACACACACACACACCCTCACGCCTTTAATCCCCGAAGGGGTAGACAGAGGCGCAACTAATGCACCCACTTTTCGCAGTTCGTATTCCGTCCCATGATGTGATAGGGGGCGAGCCTATCGCCATATCGGGCACAAATTCCAGACTCCGGGCTGACACTGAATAGAAAAACCCAATATCACTTTGCCCGACCCAGGGATCGAACCCGAGGCCATAATAATATGTCGACCATATGTTATACAAACAAAACTTAGCTGTCAAAATCCGTCACATATTGTAAATTATACTCCGCGACTTGCTCTTCAGCTCCGATATTAATTATTGATCGATATTCGATAAGCCCATTGATTGTGTAACAAAGATAATACATAAAATATACACATTTAAACGCTTAGGCATGTTTATAAAACAATACAAACTGTTGAGCAAAAATAACATTTCAGTGTGTTTAATCGGTATTGTTGATCGAAGGTTTAATCGATAAAAACTTCTTCACAAATTAAATCGATTGTTACAAGAAATCGAATCGGTAACGCATTAGTACATCCTCAATTGATTAGAAACCGAACTGTCAAAAGTTAAATAAATGGTTGGACGGAGTATAAGATGTCATTTGAGCTGATGTTAAATCTGGGTTTATTAAATAGCAGATGGGAGTTTTGGCGGCAACTTGGAAGTGTCATGAGGTGCTCTTGTTTTAATTAATTATTTTGGTGATATTTAGTGTTATATTGCATAATTATGGTGGTATATTATCCAATATAGTTCTATTAAAGAGCTCAAATGAAGTGAATTGAAATAATTGTGCTAATCAAGTGTTTTTTTTGTTGCCGCCTAAACTCCTCGATAAAGTCTTGGTAAGGTAGCCACTGCTTTACTTCGACATACTACAGACAATAAAATAGACGAACCAAACTTGGCATTGGCAAAATGTGAACACAAATGCCATAATAAAAAAATAAAAAAAATAGCAGATGCCGACCTTAAATTGACAGCGTCTCAACTGATATCGTACTTCAGAGCGAAATTGAGTTACATCTATTAATACAGTTCTAAAAGCTAAGCGAGGTCCGCAACATGTGCGAAATAATGTGCTACGGAAAAAAAAATTAGGGGACTGAGTCATCCTCGTCCGTGGGAGCATACCCTTATTCCGTTACCCCACACGTGGTCCCTGGGTGGTGCCAATCAGATGACAACCTACTGGTGGTAGACTTCGGTCGCGGCTAGTTACCACCCACCATACAAAACCGCACCGCCAAGCGGCCTGGCCGTGTTCCGGTGCGATGTCTGGTGACGCCATCTGAGAGGGTGGGTAGGAATAGTTGCTCCATTGTTGTTAATCCATATTAGGTACAAACTTTCTTAGTTGCATCGGGTAACTGGTCTTGGAGGGTAGCGGGATCCGTGGCACGGTTCACCGCTGGCCGACCGCAGTCAGTAGGGGGCCCAAGTAGTGTGAAAGCCACTCACGAAAGGCTGCCCCGCCAACTTGCGAAAAATCCCGTGATGCGTCATTGTGCCGGTTGGCGACCGGAAGAAAGGGCCCGATGGACATCCCGGGGGGGCACGGGCGTCCCCGTAGTCTCCAGACCAGTTCCTCACAGGTGTAGCTTTGTAGTGTGTGTCTGCAGGTGTGCAACATGGAGTCTCGTTCCACTGCCACCTTCTCTCCGAACCTAAATCACTCAATATGACAAATTTAAACAGGAGAAAGAAAAGGTTTAAACAGCGGTTGCACGCCCTTTCTTTAAAAGTGCACCTCACTAATATCCGAGGCCTGCACTCTAATCTCGTGCCGGTCCACCACCACCTGGAGACCGCAAAACCGGCGCTCTTGTTTCTCACGGAGACGCAGATAGGATGTCCGTCTGACGCGACTTACTTGATGTACCCTGGGTACACCCTCGAGCACAATTTCAAGCCGCATGCCGGAGTGTGCTTGTACGCCCGGGACGACATCTGTTGTCGGCGTCTCCGTCACCTTGAAGATCCCAAATTTTCTGTCCTATGGGTACTGGTGGACACAGGTATGGAGAAGATTCTTTATGCTTGTGTCTACCGGTCGCACAGTGGAAACCAGGAGACGACGAGGTTCTCTAATTACCTCATTGAAGCGGCGGATGCGGCTCAACTTAGGTACCCTACAGCCCAATTAGTGTTGCTAGGGGACTTTAATGCCAAACACCAGGAGTGGCTGTTCCCGCACCTAACCACTGACCATGCTGGAAGAGAGACGCGAAAGCTGGCTCTAGCGCTAAATCTCACCCAGATGGTCCAAGGTGCTACACGGGTACCAGATGTTGAGTCCCACACAGCCAATTGCTTGGACCTTCTACTGACAACTGATCCAGACCGATACTCGGTTTCGGTTTCATCACCTTTGGGTAAGTCCGACCACTGTCTGGTGAAATCTGTATCAGTCTACTCTCCGCCCGATCCCTGCCCTAGAGGCACTAGGCGGCTGTGGCGATACAAGTCAGCAGATTGGGATGAGATGCGGTCCTTCTTTGCATCTTTTCCTTGGCAGCCCGTGTGCTTCTCTTCTGGTGATCTTTCGACATGCGCGGATGCCGTTGCAGATGTGCTACGTCTTGGTATGGAATACTTCATTCCCTATTCGGATGTACCTCTGTCTGGCAAATCTCGCCCATGGTTCGGACCCCAATGTGGACGTGCTGAAGCGCATAAACATGAGGCGTATCTGGCCTGGGTTGATGCTCGACACCGTAAAGCAAAGGACTTACACCAGAAGAAAAAAGCGTTTAACAGAGCTGCCAAGTCCTGTAAAAAGGTTCTACAGAGGGCTCGCTTTGACCATATTAGCCGAATAGGAAACAAACTGGCTTCATACCCCTCGGGTAGTAAAGCCTTTTGGTCCCTAGCTAAATCAGTTGAAGTGAACTTCTGCCACCCCTCATTGCCTCCACTGCTAAAACCTGACGGAACCCTAGCCCACGCTGCAGAAGAGAAAGCAAACTTGTTTGCTTCTCTATTCGCAGAGTCTTCACGTCTAGATGTTAGTAGCGCGATACCTCCAACTCCACCTGGTAGTACGACTATGTTGTCTGAAATCCGCATTCGCCAAACAGAGGTTCGCAAAACGCTACGCAATCTGGATGTGAACAAAGCCAGTGGTCCAGATGGTATCCCAGCCATAGTGTTGAGGACGTGTGCTCCCGAGTTGTCTCCTGTATTGATACGCCTGTTTAGACTCTCTCTCGAAACTGGACAAGTGCCCAAATCTTGGAAGCTTGCTAACGTGCAGCCTGTTCCGAAAAAAGGCAGTCGTGCCGACCCTGGCAACTACAGGCCCATTTCGGTCACATCCATACTCTGCAAGAGTATGGAACGTGTTCTGAATAATCGGCTCCTAACGTACCTAGAAGCCAATGATCTCCTCAGTGACCGACAGTACGGATTCCGCCGAAACCGGTCGACTGGGGACCTTCTAGCGTACGCTTCGCACATCTGGAATGAAGCTATAGAGAAATACGGGGAAGCGTTGGCCGTTTCTCTAGATATTTCGAAGGCTTTTGACAGGGTTTGGCATGGTGGCCTCATAAGCAAGCTTCCAGCATACGGCTTGCCCACTGGTCTTTGTGAGTGGATATCGGACTTCCTGAGGGATCGATCAATAAGAGTAGTCTTAAATGGCTGCTCTTCTGATCACATGGCAATTAATGCCGGTGTTCCCCAGGGGTCGGTACTCTCTGCGACACTTTTCCTGCTCCATATCAACGATTTGCTAAAGCCCGGTACCTTTGGGTATGCAGATGACAGCACGGTCGTAGAGTGCTATGTATCTAACCCACGTTCCACATCGGCTGAAGTCCAGTCACTCAGAGAAGCTATGGTCCAGCGTCTGAACTTGTCCCTTAAGGCAGTCTCCGATTGGGGCGATGCCAATCTGGTCAGGTTCAATGCAGCCAAGACACAGGCGTGTCTCTTTTCTGCCAAAAAGAGGCCATTTGACCTGGCTCCCTCTTTCCTTGGTGTGTCCGTGCCGATAACCGACCACCTTGATCTCCTTGGCGTTACGCTGACTTCTACCCTCAACTTTGGCTCTTACATTGAGTCCAAGACTCAACTAGCTGCAAAAAAACTAGGTATCCTAGCAAAGGTGCGAGGGTACTTCACGTCGGAACAGATGCTAAAATTGTACACAGCGCAAGTTCGTTCTTGCATGGAGTACTGTTCGCATCTTTGGGATGGATCAGCTAAATACCAGTTGGAGGCGTTAGAATCCGTCGAAAAGCGCGCCAAGAGGCTCATAGGTAACGATGCCCTCGTTAAAGCTCGACTACAGAGCCTCGAGCATCGTCGCAAAGTGGCTAGTCTATCGGCGTTCTACCGGATACATTTCGGAGAATGTGCTACAGAATTGCACAATTTGATTCCCCCATCCCCATTCCACCACAGGACCAGCAGAGATACGGCGAAGCGTCACTGTTACACGGTGGAAGTTCCAAGAGCTCGCACTAAGCGCTTTGCTTCCACCTTTATTGTGCGGACAGCCAAATTGTGGAATTCACTACCATCTTGTCTATTTCCGCATAGATATAATTTGGGACTCTTCAAGTCGCGAGTGAATCGGTTTCTTCTGGGCAAGCGTGCTTCACCTTAGGCCGCATCATCGCTTTACATCAGGCGGATAGCGGACAAACGTGAGCCCATTAATAATAAAAAAAAAAAAAAAAAAAAAAATGAGTGGGATAAGGGGTAAGGGCATGTTGACGAAGTAGCTCGCTATCTGGGCAAATAAAAATCGCAAGGCAATTTTTCTCCCCTTAGCTCAAAAAATGCTATAAAGCAAATAAAATCGATAGTACTTACGTATCAAAAGTCCGCCAAACATGTAGAACGTGGCTTCACATGCAGCATCGAGCAACAAGCCAGCTACATTTGTACCAATCACTGATCCCATACGGCCCACCATCATAGTTAAACTCACAGCCATGCCCCTGGAAAAAACATCATAAATGCACTTACCAGTAACACAAATAGGTATTGGTGTCCTCTCATTATGATACAAGTAGGTACCTATACCTAATTTGGGAAATTAAGACCGACAGAAATATTTGCAATGAACCGTGAATATCAACATTGGTGTCAGTGCAGAGATTGAACCCGTAAACTTTTAATTCATAGCAGCTGCGCCATGACGAGGAAACGACGTATTCGGGAGCTTCCCCGAGTGGACTACTCGCTGACTGTCATTGTTTCGTCTTACCTCAAATGTGTTGGAAATATTTCGACAGCGTACGCATTTACAGGACCAATTCCAAGACCCATTACAGGTAACGATGACAACAGCACCGCAAATATTAAATTCTCAGTGATAAAATTGATGAGCACACAGAAGGTACCAATGAGAAGGAATATTATGATTAACAGATTCTTCTTTCCAAGGAACTTGACGGTGCTGCTGACTGCTAGTGCTATGACAGCGCAACACACGTTTGCTATTGTGTTTATCATGAATGTTATTGGTTCTATTGTGTCGATGCATTCTGTTTCTGGGGCTGACGCAGTCTGGAAAGATGATCAATACGTTATTAAGGAATGTATCATTCCGTGACGCGGGACTAGATAAATTAGAGAAACTCTAGTATTAAGAAAAGGTATAACTAAATATATAGAATGTTCTTTTCAAAGTTACAATGGAAATAAAATTAAATTTAAGGAGATAGATATTATGAAATGGAATTAAATTAAATGTTATACACTGACGTTACATAGAGTCGTGTAAAAATTGAAACTCGATCGTTATAATAAAAGGTTTCCGCGAAAACGCTTAGTGCTAACTGCTCAGTAACTGTAGCACGTACGAACCTGGACCCTTTTTCGATAAAATGCCTAAAGTCGCGCAATTATTATAAAAGCAGATATTTCCACTCGCAGTATAATTCCGTAACTAGTAGCAGGAATCTAAAATTTTGCAATTTTTTTTACCGAAATTTAGTTACCAAATTATGTTAAACTAACGGCGCGGTGGTAGCCCGACTTATATCCACCTCGATGTCTTTTACACCAATTGTCTACTACAATACCGTTCATAAATTTGATTCCATTTGCGATTGGTGTTATAAATGGCGAGAGTTTCTACTAAAGGAATTGTTTTTCTATTTGCCTTTTTACTTCCCCGTCAAGTATGCAATGCAATTAGGCCTGTATTATATACTGCCCACTGCTGAGCACGGGCCTCCTCTAATACTGAGACGGGTTAGGCCACCACGCTGGCCTAGTGCAGGTTGGCAGACTTCACATACCCTCGAAATTCTTATGGAGAATTCTCAGGTATGTAGGTTTCCTCACGATGTTTTCTTTCACCGTTAAAGCGAACGATCATTTATAAACAATACATAGGTACGTAACTTCGAAAAGTCAGAGGTGTGTGCATTGGGTTTTGAACCTCCGGACATTATCTGTCCTGTCAAGTATAAATGATCATAATTAACGTTACTGCAGTTATTGGTGTAATATTGCTTTGACGTATAATGTACGTGACGTGTAAAAAAAAACAATATTATCCAAACCTCATTCAATCTCAGTGCAATAACGTCGCAGGCGGTCATGTCCTCTCCACTCCCAGTCAAAACTCTGTTCAAAACGTCTGGCACCCACATGACTAACCCGTTTAATCTGAAATTCGTTAATTATAAACATTCAAGCTACAATTCGATGGAACTCTTTATAATTAAGTGGTTTTGTAAATAATTTTCCGTCAAGAATGTTTTATAAACGTAGTAATGTTCTTAATTCATATTATAACTTTGTAAACATGATAGTAGGTTACCCGCCTGATGGTACACAATACTTCTGACCATAAACAGTATCAATTACACCCAGCACTTTGATACTGAATGGCACTGCATTGTGGTTATTGAATAAGGCGAAGTGACCCTGCTGCACCTGATGGTAAGTAGGTATGGGTGGTAAGGGTCAGATAGAGTGATGAAATGGGATGTTTATCCTCACCAACATAATTTATGCCGGCCTGTTTAAAACCGGATTTACATGGGCTGATACCGGGACGCGACAGACTCATTTGGGCCATTATCCATTATTACAGTACCTGGTCACTATATGGGCGGATAAAATTAAAGTACCAGCAGTATAGATATCAATGATATCTATACTGAAGATATCATATCATCATTCCAGGCGGACTTTTGAAAAAGTTGTGCCAATTTTGAAAAAGAATGGATATCTATCTAGACAGGATTGCACAATAAATAAATAAAGAAGAAAATATTCACTGGTGGTAGGTCTCTCATATGTAAAAGTCCGTCTGGGTGGGTACCACCGCAATGTCTATTTCTACCGCCAAGCAGCAGCGTGCATGCACTGTTGCGTTTCGGTTTGACGAACATTGTAACCAGTATAACCACTGAACATAATGTGACTTAACATCTTATGTCTCAGGGTGACGAGCGCAGTGGAATGCCACACAGTACTTTGTAACTCAAGGTTCTGGATGGTGTTTCTACTGTTTATGGGTGGCCGTATCGCTTACCATCAGGCGAACGGCAGGCTCGTCTCGTCATTCAATGCCATAAAAAAAAACAATTTATTGAAGCATTTTTCTTCAATTAATGTTTCACTAACGATAAGCAGGGAATTAATTACCTGATATAAGTAGTAAAATTTTAACGTGGGCTATAAATTAACTTACACTGAGAATATACCAAACAGCAGGAATCCATTAAGCGCTAACCACTTCAGATACGGTGGCTTTAGCAGAGGTACAGTTTGTTCCTTCAGTGAGTTAATGAAACTGCCTTTGCTTCGGCCACTATCACTGTCAGACAAAAGCTTTATCTGAAACAAACAGATGTTATGACTACTTCGTTTAAACCTATCTTATCTATTGAAATTATGTTAATACGCTTACTGGGTATTCATGAGGGGATTTTCCTTTGTTCCTTGCGTATATAACTCGTAATATTTTTAGAGCCTCATCGCGTCTGCCTTGAGATACGAGGTATTTCGGGCTTTCCGGGGCAAAACACATTAAAACAGCTGCTATTATGAAGAAGCTTGAGTATACAATTGCGAGCAGTCTCCAAGCGCGGAAATAATATGACCCGAAATCAACTCTGAAGTCTAGTGGAAGTATGCCCCACGCCACCACTATAATAAATATTTGCTTGTCGATCATTTTATTCGAATGTATGTATATACATTCGAATACATTCTAAGCTAAATAAGAAACATGAGGGAAAAAACACAATTAACGAATTTGTTTGTTATCAGAAAATTGTTTGCTGATATCTCTTTACAAAATTATTTAATACTAGACTTCTGCTCGCGGCTCCGCCCGCGTGAAAAAGTTTTTCTGAGATAAAATATTTTCCTGGGTTAAAAAGTAGCCTATAACACCCAGGATTAATGTGGCTCCCTACTAGTGAAAGAATTTTTAAAATCGGTCCAGTAGTTTTTGAGTTTATCCATTACAAACAAACAATCAAATCTTTCCTCTTTATGATATTAGTATAGATATAGATAGAGCAAGCATAGATGTATGAACAAAGTGTCTACGTTATAGGTTATTTTATTAATACCTATTAATATTATATAGGTAGAGTTGGTAAGTTTGTTTGGGTGTAGAGATAATCACTGAAACTACATATTCTACTTATTTAGATTTTTTTGTAATGAGAAGTTACATTTTTTTCGGATTGCCAATAGAAGATGCACAATTACAAAAAATAATACGAATAGCACAGGTAATCTAAATTTCATGGCTCTCCGCAAGTAGGCAACTGCAACATAATATATTATAGTAGCTAACACCACTAAATGGTGTACAATGAGTACAACATAGTTTAAAAATATTGTAAATCTAACAAATATAGCAACGAAAAACAGCCTTTGAGTTAGTAAAATAGATTTTTTTAAAGGTAACATTATCCCTAAATTCTACAAGTTTTATCGGAACATCAAAGTGGATAGAGTCACAGACAAAAACTAGCGAGGTGTAAACGAGATAACAATGAATCTACTTACGTGGTACCAGTGCAGATCCCAATATTTGCATTGCATTTGTGATCGAAAGAGTAATGTCCCTGTATTGTTGTGGTAATATCTCTCCTATGTATGTGTAGGGAACAGCTGCCGGGCAGGCTATACTGGGAAAGAAAAACATTAATATTTTAAAGAATTCACTAGAAAAGTTAAAGAAAACTTTAAGAAAATGTAAATAAATACCTAGAAAATCAATTTAATCGGTTTTTGTAGGTGTTAACAATACCTGTGCAAATAAATGTATTGTTGTTATTGTAAAAGTCGAATATTTAGTAAAATATTTTTGAATAACTTTATTTTAAAGACCAAAATGAACTGAGCAAAGTTGGTTGAAAGGTAAACTAAACTTACTATAAAGTTAGTAGAATCGATTAAGCTAAATTTATCACAAATTAGTGTCTGTATTTAGAGCCTCTGTAAATATTTCGATAGATACAGATATTTTTAAGTTAGATACATTATAAATTATGTAATACCAACCACCAAAAGCCCATACCATAATGACGTCAGGAATTTGAAAATAGTGAAACTGATAAGGTTGGGCATGAAACCAGACGATACTCCCAAAGTTCCAGCAGCCAGCGAACTGTATATGATCATACGTTTTCTGCCTCGTGTGTCCACTAAATAGCCCCACGGGAACGACATTAATACGATACCTGTAAAGTATAATATGTGTATGTAGGGTTATTGATTATAAATATAGTAATTATTATCAGTATCAGCCCGGAGTCTGGAATTTGTGCCAGATATGGCGATAGGCTCGTCCCCTATCCCATCATGGACACACGGTGAGAAGTGGGTGCACTAGTTGCGCCTCTGCCTACCTCTTCGGGGATAAAAGGCGTGAGTGTGTATGTATGTATGTAGTATAGAACAGTCTATAATATTTTCGAAAGAGTCTTCTATTCGCGCACTCCTCCGCGTAAAAGTTGCGCTATACATACCTAATGTTTTTTTTTAGGTAGGCAATCCTGCAGTCAACTCCGGGGGAAACCTGCGAATGGGATACTGGAGTCCCCCGGCTTAACGACTGCAGGGGCCTGGGAGGGGAGTGGAGGAGGAATATATAAGGGAAGATGGGGGGAAGGGAAGAAGGTTCCCAGGATGGGCGGAATGAGAGGGTGCCAGGAAATGTTCGCGGGCCCTTTTAGGCCTCAATGTGATTAACAACCAAGAGGTATACACACTGACTGTGTGCCTCGGCCCGCGACTAATGTCCCCCCGCGCAAGGGCGTGCATTGTGTGTGAAGACCCAGCGCACAAGAATTTCCTCGGGGGGCAACATACCTAATGTTAGGTGCCATTTTCTCAACTGTACGAATATTACTATCAAGTATCAGAATAAGGTAAGTCAGCTCGACGCTATTTTAAATGAGGTCGATTAGAATCAAGGTCTTCAGTTGATCACGCTACAATTCTCTTGGAAATGATAAGTGGTGACGGCGGTGGTACGTGCATTATGTCGTGGGCGAACTAGATTATAGTACCTGCGGGTATTGTTGTAGTAGCTACGTAGGTTAGTTTCATTCCATTTAAACCCAAGAGTAATCACGCTAAAAGCAAACCACATGATATGAACAGCGCATTCAATATAAACCTTCCCCTAAAAGTGTACGAGTTTCTACTTGGTTGAATGTTACGAGATAGGTATAAAAAACGACTATGGAGTTTTGCTTCTATGGGTTGTTGCACGGGTTGTTGTATTAGTACTTACATAATAAAAAAGATATTGGTATTATATTGTACTTATTTATTGGAGCTCTAATAACTAATACCGTGGTACTATTTAGTATTCTGTGCTAATAAACCTACAATCTACATGCCACATGCGGCCCTAGAAATCGCTACGATTTGACTACAAAGCAAAACGTAACGAAAAATCGTAATGCTCGTGTGATATATTGCCTACTTCATAATCAGACTAGGCAAAACCATATTCGTTTCAGTTTAAGCTACACCGTATGAATTTATCGTAACGCGAGTGGCCTGGTAAACGTAAAAAATACATGACTTTTTAAGAGGCCGTTTTTTTTTTATGATATAGGGGGTTACACATACATACGGTTCACCTGATGGTAAGTGATCACCGCCGCCCATGAACATCTGCAATACCAGGGGTCACAGAGATGCGTTGCCGGCCTTAAAAAATTACATACAAAATTTCAACTATTTCAGTCAACTTTTCATCGTGATTATTCAAAAAATAAACTGATCTGATTAATTTATAATACATCATCGGAAAGACTATTTGAACACTAATAAAATAAACGAGCCACATTTTTCATATCTTTCTTTAATTTCAATCTATCCACCAAGTTCCAACTTCTGTTTCAGAAATTTTGTTGTACGGAGACTCAAACATGTTGCCGATTTCAATCAAAATCGTGCTTTAAACTAACTAACGAAAGTTACTGTTTATTGGTATAAACAGTAACTAGTATTTTTTTAGCCAGTGGCTAGCGCGCGAAATAGTTTCCCTACGTTAACACTTTCATTTTGTATGATTTTACATTGAAAATACAGAAATTGTCTCTTTCATACTTAAGGCGACTTTTATACCAATAAACAGTAACTTTCGTTAGTTAGTTTAAAGCACGATTTTGATGAAATCAGCAAAATGTTTCAGTTTTAATGTTGCATTGCGTATTCTTAAACTGTATAAATATGCATTGATAAGATGACCTAACAAAGAGACCTAATAAAGATGGTACTCTGTATTGTAGCCTTGATACTCATTCTGTAATTCATAATCAACATAGATTACGAAGTAGGTGCTATATTGTCTGTGGTCATAACATCCATGCTCTTGGAGTATTTTATAACTCTGTAAAACCTAATCTCTATTGTAATTAAATAAATTGTTTACATTATGCTAAGCTGATAAAGTTGATATAATTTTAATACCTAAGGCAAATATCGTTTAGCGACATTAATTAATTATTAGGTATGTCAGTGAATGAACTGCGGCGCAATGATTTCGTATTTAATTAAAACCAAAAAAGTGGGATAGTTCAAGTTACACCATATTATATGGGCCTATCAAAGTTTAAAATTTTTATCCATTCAACTCTGAATACTAACAGCTTAGATCGATTCTTAAAACAATGAAAATCAACTATGCTAGCAATAAGAAATCATTTCTTTCAAGCATACGTGCGTAACTACCTCGGTGGCGTAGTTATATTACGGTACGACTGCAATGCTGAGGTCTCGGGTTCGATTCCCGGGTCGGGCAAAATGATAATGGGTTTTTCTACTCAGTATCACCCCGGAGTCTAGACTTTGTGCCTGATATGGTGATAGGGGTATCCATTATGGGACAGAATATGCACGGTGAAAAGTGTGTGCACTAGTTGTGCCTCTGCCTACTCCTTCGGCGATAAAAGGCGTGAGTGTGTAACCATACGTAAATAATTATCAATCAGCTGAATGCTTGAAGTAGGAAGACATGATTCGTCTCCCGGCAACACGTGTTATATGTTTGCACAACGTCAACCTTGTGATGTTGAACAATAATGTTTTTCGCAACCTTGAACTAAACGCAATACATCAGCGTCGGATTAGACCATGAGAATTCTACCACGATATCCCCTACCTGCCTGTCGTAAAAGGTGACTTAATGGGTCTTTGCGGGGTCGCAGGACGAGCAGAGGTTCTGTTCGCTCATCTTCTCCAATAAAGCGACCCCGAAACGGACGTCCATGCGGGTGTTTGATCTCCCGCTGTTGTAGACGCTAAGAGCGTCTTTTGGAATTCGGGGGCTCCTTTAGCTCCCTGATTAGTGAGACGGGCCGCAAGGCGGCATCGTGCAGGGACGGCTCCGCGCAGGGACGGCTCCGCGCAGCTATCTTAGTGCAACAAGATATCCCGGGGTCGCGCCATCACGTAGGTGCCGAAGAAGGCTACCGCGGGTTTTGGTCGGTATGCAGGTGCATGTACATAGTGTTAGGGTCTCGGCCCAATGTTCGCTCGGATGTCGCTACTTACTTCTGAGCGTCGAGATTGGGCCGTAAGACCCGTGAAACCAACATAACCGTTCCATTCATGCCTCCATTGGCGATAGCGAGTACGCGATTTGTCCCGGTAAAAAAATAAGTTAGTCCGTGTCCAGCACAGTGGATGGATACCACTTACTAGAACAAGCTAAATCTAAGACATTAAAGTAGGCTATGTTCAGTGCAGTGCTTACCAATATAAGGTATTGATGATATGAAACCTCTCTGAGAATTGGTCATTTGGAGATCACAAATTGCCGCCGGCAGTACAAATGAATATCCTACGGGTTCTATAATAGCTGCTATTAAAAACAACGCCAGAACTAGGCAATATTTTATGTTGTACCAGCCGATACCTGAAATAAAAAAAAAATGTAGGTACTTAATGCATGGTCACAGATGCAGATTCTAAGTACACTTCATTATTAAAAAAAATATTTGATTAAAAAGGCCTATTTCACAACTTCTGAGTATAGCCACTCGTTACATAAATTTATAAGCCGACTAAATACATAATTCACATCTTAATCTATGATCCCTATTTTTAACACGCTTTAATTAGCTTCATACGTATGTATGTATGTAACGGAAACTTTGAACATGATTTTGAACCCCTCCAAAACGTCGGATTAAATCGAAATTTGGCATACTTATCAAAGACCGATGACAATTCAATATTTTAAACCAAAAACACGCTCTTATAGAAAATCCAACTAAAAATAAATAAATAATAGTTTATGTATTTTTAGTGACATCTCTTGGACTATACTAGAATTATCACTAAACTGGTTACTCTTATGTGTAAAAAATCCTACTTGTCACAAGATGGTGCTTTCGTTTATTTTTTAGTGACATCTGTTGGACTGTAGTAGAACAGAATTCAAAAATGAAAAATAAATAATAGTTTAAAAAACACGCTTTATAAAATTTTATTGTAAAAAAACTAATTGATTTAAAATTTCAAGGGCTAGGTTATCTTTCAGCTTAGTCACTGTTGACAGATGTGCAGCGTAATATTTTACTTCATCATCATCATCATCGGCCATTGACACTGCTGGATAGGTAATGGACATAAGCGTCCTCCAATACTCGCCATTTTTCCCTGTCTTCGGCTTGTCGTATCCAATTAATATTTCACTTAGGTACTGTTATTCTAATAAAAATAAGTAATATAATATAGCTAATATATGCACTATCGCGTGATTTTTATTTTATTTAAAAAAATCCAGCCATAATTGTTACAATAATACATGTAAAAAGAATACAATTTCCAATAACAGCTGATTAATTGCACAATTTTATCAGGCGGATATTACTAATCCAACAAACATTTTAGAAAAAGTAATTTATATTAATTAAGCATATATTGTACGGTGTTTTTTTATTTAACAACACCAAAAACAAAAACAAAAATATTATAATTAAATAAAAAAAAAATCTACTTCGATATTGCATCCAACAAGCATTTTCGAAAACGATTTAAAGGCATTGAATGGATATCAATTTGGTTGCTGTAATTATTATATAATTTGCACATTCTGGGGATTGATGATCTGGTGATTTTAGGCATTATATGCAAAAAAGGCTAAAAGGGCCAAAATATGCAAATTTGCAAATGCTTATAATCCGGTCCCCATTGATGGATATTAATGGTACTATTCGGTTATTGTTTGTTTGAATGCGCTATCATTTGAAACGACTAAAACTCTTTCACTAAAAGGAGGCTACATTATCCCTGAACGTTAAAGAATATTTTTAACCCAGGAACGGATATTAATACGGGCAGATCAGCGATCTTATGCTAGTACGTAATACAAAAGATATTATTGTTGACACGCAATTATACAGGTTTCGTTTATCGATGCAGTAACTGGGTTAAGGATGTTTAAAAGAACGTAAGTACCGAGTTATTTTAAATTGTTATACATTTCACGAGACGAGAATGCCGCTTGCCTGATGGTAATCGATATGACCGCCCATAAACAGTAATAACGCTGCACAGAACTCTGAATTACAAAGTACTACGTGGCACTCCACCGCGCTCGTCATCCTAAGACATAAAATGTTAAGTTTCATAATGCCCAGTAATTACGCTGGCTACAATGTCCTTCAAACCAAAACATAACAGTGCTTGCACACTGCTTGGGAGTAGAAATCGACAATGCGGTGGTACCTACCCACACAGCCCGTCGCATACGAGAGACCAGTAGATTTTTATTACGTACTAGATTTTGCTAGCGGCTTCGCCCGCGTGACATAGTTTTTACGGGTAAAAAAAGTAAAAAATCTATAATATACTGGGAAAGGGATGTATTGGCCAAAATTGCAGGCGGACAAATATCGTTAACCTATCTAGAAACAACTAGGTATTATTTTCCTCAGAAAAATAAATTTACAATTAAAAATTACGTGTGATAACAATCTTGGCTTTAATATTATGGTATCGTATGCCTAATATAGCTATATTGTATTATATGAGTGAATAAGAATTACTCAATTTAGAGTAAAGTCGTTACTTCGCCGAGAACAGTCGTATAAACTATATAACAATTTAATTATTGACATAATATTATATCTGGATATAATAAGTAGATGGTAAAACACAAGATCGAAATTATACTTTGGAGTACATCTCGAAACTTAGGGCCGGTTTCACAGGTTTCAAGTTATTTGACAGTTATCGTATTAAACAGATATTGTTGATAGTACTCGTATTATAACCATTCATCTTGGAGCATAGATTAGTGTGCCTTTTGAATTTGGTCGGCCCATACATTTATGTAACAAATAGCGTTTATCAGCAAGCGGTGAAATCGGGCCTTACTCTCGGATAAAAGCTATTTTTTAGCTTGGTTGAATTGGCTCTAAGAGCCTGTTTCAAATTTTATTTGACAGTTAACAGCTAATATAGACACCATACCATACCAGCCCTGTATTATATACTGCCCACTGCTGAGCACGAGCCTCCTCTACTACTGAGAGGGTTTTAGGCCTTAGTCCACCACGCTGGCCTAGTGCGGGTTGGCGGACTTCACATATCTTCGAAATTCAGAGAACTTCTCAGGTATGCAGGTTTCGTCACGATGTTTTCCTTCACCGTTAAAGCGAGCGATAATTTACAAAGAATACAGACATAACTTTTTAGAAAAGTCAGAGGTGTGTGCCCTTGGGTTTTGAACCTGCGGACATTCGTCTCGGCAGTCCGTTCCACTCCCAACTAGGCTATCGCCGCTTATAATATAGATAGTATTCTGTTTATTACTATTTGTTTGGGTGCATAGACTAGAGTATGACTTTTATATTTGGTAGGCTTATAATATTGTGACGAGTAGCGTTTATCAGCAAGCGGTGAAATCGGCCCTAATTATAATCAGTTCTAAATATTACAGCAGACCCGCGGTAATCCGACAAACGTTTTGTAAGACATAGTCGGATTGTCAAGTTTGTCGGACTACAGGGTACTGCCACTGACCTCCTGTAGTCCGGAACTTTTTAGATAAGGAGTACCTTGTAATCCGAAAAATTACGTACTTATAAAAAAGTTAGAATGTACCTATGCGTACCATATAATTGTGTATTGACGAAGATGTCTGTCCTTATAAATGGAGGGTTCTAAAAAACTTTTTTTTAATGGATCTATGATCCATATTTTTGCCCCCTTTAATATCCATAAAGTATGAGCCTGGTTAGATTTTGAGGCCCAGCACCCATAAAAAAGCGGACATCTCCTTTTGATATTGTTTTGCTTATGACCAATAAATACCATTCACCCTATTGGTTTAGGAGCATCTTACTTTAGCTATAAACCGTGAAGTATGGATGCGATCCCAGGACATTAAAATGAATGAGTAATGGTTATTTTAATATCGTGAACTTGCGTACCTACTTGTAGATTATTTGCATTTATCCAAAATGCCAGAAAATTTAATTGGCATATTATGTACAGCGTGTGTATGTTTTCAGGGAGTATTTAAATATTAGGTATTTACTTTGTTGTTTTCATAATATGTGCAAACGAAAAGTTACATAAAGTTTCAGTGTATATTTTTGGTACCTAATAATCTAAACAACAATAATTTTTCTTTCATTTTAAAGTAGAACAGTGAACACTGAGCCACGTCATTTTCGCTGCCATAAATTAACGTAATTAAAAACAAACCTGCTACGGCTAAAGCTTGATCCAAATCAGACGCATACCGAGTATGTTCTTCAATATCCCCGGTTACACTTTTAATTCTTTGTTCCATTCTGATCACTTATTTACACTAAAATTACTGGCCGCACATTGAAACTACCGGTGCTGTTGAGTGTTTAAATAGCAGTGAAGAAGGCAATATCAAAACACACTTCAGGCTTGTTTTGTTTTAAGAAAGTCGTGCAGAAGGGTGCGATCCATTCAAGAGTGTCTATGTAAAGCGGCAACGACAAGAATGCGTACGTATTTTATCAAACAAGCCCGACGCTATCAGCGTTAATTTATGATATAAATATCGACGCTTGAAAGGCAATCATATCTAACCGACATTTAGCAAACTTTTCAGTAGAGCGTTTTAAAGTTTTGATTTTGACAAAAAAAATCATAACTAATTAACCATTTGCTGCATAAAAATAATTGTAACTGTTTTAGGAACCTCTTAATTTTTGTCGTTTTTTGAGTTAAATCAACAGCCCTGACGATTATAAATTAAAAAGTTAACGTCGCTTAGTTAAAAATTACTTAAATTTACTAACAGGTAAAATCATCTAAATGGATCATCTTATGATTACCGTAACAAGTAAATTTGAGGAAGTACAAATATTTTAAAATGTGCAGTTGGTAAAAATCATATAAGGATATCTAAACATATTAATAAAATCAAGTAAAAATATCTGTAGGTAAATTATTGGGTCACCCGATCGTGGAAAAACATAAATACGTGCATAATATTGTAAATCTTGCTATTCCTACAAACATTGAACAATTTAATAATCAGTCAATTTTAATAATAATCAACATTTTATTGTTAGATAAACATACTTACATCCAAAATATAGCATAATGATATAGAATTTGTTAATAGCCAACACTTATTTCCTTGGAGGGGGTTTCTCGCCTCAAATATACGATGAGCGGAAGGACATACAAAATTGCCTTATCTGAACATTTACAATGGCTTGCTTAAATATCTCGAAAGCAATAATATTATAATTTATTCATTGTGTTGGAAACTCGTAATTTTCTCTCTAAATTTATTTTTGCTGAAAGCACATACATACGTACACACCCTGGCCCTTAACCCATAGGGGTAGACAAAGGCTATTGAGTACCACATTCTACGATCTTGACATACGTCTTCCACAAAGGTTTTTCATAGTACTTCGCAAAGACAAGTAAGTGTGTATAGTGTATACTAAAATGAAAAACAGCGTTCAGGAAATAGTTGAGCAAAAGAAAGAAAAAGGAACTAGACCACAAACTTTCTCGTGAATCTAAAGCGAACCTTTCACTATTCTGGAAACATATAGGGTCGATCAGGGGAGAGCCGGGGACTTCAAAGATAGGAGTCATCAGAAATGAAGATGGAAGGGTGTTTAGAGATAAAAGGGAAGTATTGCTTGGAAGTCCTACTTCAAAAGGCTTTTTAAATGAGGCGAAGGGGATGTAGCAGGTGGTTAAGAGGCTATAGACCTGGCTTACTCGCAAAACGAGGCTAATAATGAGATTACGGAAAATGGAATAGTGAATGCGATGAAAAGTATGAGGTTAGGCAAAGCTGCTAGGTGTAACCGTTAAAACGCTGAGATACGGCAAAGGCGTAGTAGCAAAATTGTTATGGCTACTTTTTAATATGTGGTGCAAAAGCATCATTATACCCATTTTCAAGGAGAAAGGGTCACAGCAAGAATATAAAAACTACCGCAGAATAAGCCTTCCCTGTGCTGCCAGTAAATTGTATGCCAAGGTCCTCATTAAGAGAGTGATTAATGAGAATGAAAAAAAAGTGTGGAATGTCCAAGCAGGTTTTAGAAGAGGAATGGGTTACACACATCAAGTCTTTTACATAAGGTGCATAGCGAAAGAACATTTGGCTAAGTCGAAAAAAGTCTTTTATACCTTCGTAAACTTGGAAAGTAAGCGACGATGGCCAAGTTGGGAATGAAACGGTCTGCCGAGACAATGTCCGCAGGTTCAAAACCCAAGGCACACACCTCTGAATTTTCGAAGTTACGTGTGTATTGTTTATCAATTATCATTCGCTTTAACGGTGAAGGAAAACATCGTGAGGAAACCTACATACCTGAGAATTCTCCATAAGAATCTCGAGGGTATGTGAAGTCTGCCAACCCGCACTAGGCCAGCGTGGTCGACTAAGGCCTAACCCCTCTCAGTAGTAGAGGAGGCCTGTGCTCAGCAGTGGGCAATATATAATACAGGGCTGATGATGATGATGATGAAACTTGGAAAAGGCTTATGATCGTATGCTGAGGAATGAACTGTTGTTAACATTTTTTTTAATATATGGGATTGAGAGTCACCTGGTGAGGACTTTGAAGCCTCTGTACGAGAACATCGACGGGGGAGCTGCAAGGCACGAAAAATTATGTGAATGGTGTCTTTAAAGAGAAGGGAATGAAAATTAATGTGAGCAAGATAAAAGTGGTTGTGATAGAAAGAGGTCTGGGCACGTGGAGAGAATGGATTCAAGACAGGTTACGAAAGGTTAAATACCTTTTGTAAGCTTTCCAGCTAATGTGGATGGTACGGCTGGAAGAGGGCACCCAAAGAGAGCGAGCATTTATCAAATAAAATATCTCCAAAAAGGGTAGGTCAGGATTAGCCTCGAACGGCAAAAAAGTATACGGAGAGAATAGGTAAAATTGGAATTAAATTATTATTAACATATTGTAATACATAATAATGCAACATAAATATATTTATTACAAAAATAAATGTTATTAAAATTATAAAAGTCTATTTATTTGTAAAAAAACTCACCATATCTACGTAAAATTGAGGCAAAATCATAAAAACGTCGGACGGCTGTCCTCTCTTAGCGACAACCAATACGCGCCGTACACGATCGCGCGCATATACAAATGACACTTTCAAAACACTAGATGGTTCGCAAGCGGGTGTATTTACTTTATTATGAACAGGTAAATATCTCTTAGCAATAAGTATAACTACCTGAACATACCCGGTAAAATTATCTATGCGACATCACTGATGTTAAAGGTTGTCAAGTAAAAATATCTATGTATAAAAAATAGAACTTATATTGTTCAGGTAAAATTATCCAACCGACTAATAATTATTTATTTTATTTTAGGTAAAATTGTATAAATGTACTATTAACAAAATATTTTAGTAAGCTGAAAATATATAAGCTCATAAATATGGAGAGTATGGATCCAGGTAAAAATATATCTATGCCAAAGTTATAATTTTTTGCGTAGGTAATAAACAACTAATTAAAAAGCGAGCAATTTTTTATTTCAAGTAAACATATATTAATGCAAAACAGTAACATCATGATTTCATGTAAAACACACTAAATTTAAAATCAATTTCCTTAAGTGTACCAACTACTGTAAATCCAAAAAGTCGTAAATATTTTGGCGGTAAGTGAGAAAAAAAAGTGAAATTTACCGGAATCATCTAGTATCTAACCGCCAAAAAAGTTGTCCTAGAGCTACGAAACCCGGATCAATCGACGCAGAAAAATCTGGCGATTCCAAATATGTATATAACTCATTTTAGGTATTTTTGTCGCTTAGATATGATTGCCTTTCAAGCGTCGATATACTATGTGGCTTGTGTGAACTGCGAAGTTCACAAAATTTGCGACGATTATGCCTGAGTTGTGATTAAGAGTCCGCATGCCATATTGCCCCGAACAAAAGTAGGTATTTATCGAGCGGCGGGAGCAGTGAGCATCACGTGTTTCACGAGCCACAGCACGGACAGCCGATGCGTCCGCGTATAACGATAATTTTACCGTGGTATAACGGTGTTGATCCTTTCCATATTATATTTATAAGTTCGTCGACTATAACTCTATTACTTGTTACAAACCCTACTTAGCTGTGATAGTTTTACTTTTAAATTCGTAAAGTATACACTTGATTCTAACAAAAATTCGCCCTTTAAAACTTAATATTTCACAAACGAATCTATAGGTACCTAATAGAAAAATAATGTTCACACACCCACAATTAAAAGTAAATCTCGTGACGGTGCTAGTGGTCACTGCGTTTCCAGTCATCGAATCTGATAAATTAATATAATCCTGAAATGGTGTTATTATTATTTAATTTCATAATTTCGTCACTATCGGTATGGCGCGCGTTTCCCCAATTATTTGTTGCTGTACTGCGTTGTGTCGACCGATAAAAACCCGCGGTGGCCTTCTTCGACGCTCCCCTAACAGTTCCGGCCCGCGTGCCGACGAAAGCAACGGATAGGATTAGGTTAAACACCAATCTTCCCCACTAATTGCTGATGTCTCATCCTCTCCCAGTGACCGTCCTGAGCCGAGGTCCGTAAGGGCTCATACACATATACAATATATTCTATTGGGGTGACTGCCTCGGTGGCGTAGTTGGATTACGGTACGACTGCAAGGCTGAGGTCTCGGGTTCGATCCCCGGGTCGGGCAAACTGATATTGCATTTTTCTATTCAGTATCAGCCCGGAGTCTGGAATTTGTGCCCGGTATGGCGATAGGCTCGCCCCCTATCACATCATGGGACGGAATACGCTTGGCGAAAAGTGGGTGCACTAGTTGCGCCTCTGCCTACCCCTTCGGGGATAAAAGGCGTGAGCATGCGCGTTCTATTGGGGTCCATTTTCGAGATTAACTGTTGTCGTAGATTTCCACGACGCGACGCCGTATCGTGTTTATGTGTATGAGCCCTAACCCGTTAGTGGGTTGACCTCAGCATGATCACCACTCAAATTAAAGGGTTGCGAGCGCCCTAAAGTCTGGTGTGGCCAGAAAAGCAGACTCTCGTCAGGCTACTGGCCGGTAGGCCCGCGATATAAAAAAAAATCTTCGGCGCATACGAAACGACCCTGGGGTATCTTGTTGCACTAAGATAGCTGCGCGGCATTCCTTTACCGCCCTTTTTTTTTTTTTTTCTCGCGGGGAAAAAACGCGTTATCGCTACCACCACTGGGGGGTGAGTGGATGCTTATGTTGGTTTCACCGATCTAACGGCCCAATGTCGACACTCGGGAGTATGGCATCATCCGAGCGAGCATTGGACCGAGTCCCTAACACTATGTACACCCTACACCGGCATACCAACCAAAACCCGCGGTGGCCTTCGGCGCCTACGGGACGGCCCCGGGGTATCTTGTTGCACGAAGATAGCTGCACGGAACCGCCCCTGCGCGATGCCGCATTGCGGCCCATCTCTATATGAGGGGGCTAAGATGCCCCCGAGCTCTACAGGACGCCTTTGACGTCTACGACTGCAGGAGACCGACCACCCGCATTGTCGTCCACCTCGGAGTCGCTATTATATTGAAGTAGTCGAGCCAGCAGACCCCCACTGCTCGCTCCGCGATTCTCACTTTAATCCCCATTAGTCGCCTCTTACGACAGGCAAGGAATGCCGTGGCGGAATTCTTTAGATGCCCCCGGACCGCAGGGCACGAGGCGCCGGTCAGTCGTCCACCCGACGCCTCCTTCGTCTCCTCTGGCTGCGGGCGGGATCGTTCTGCTCACGATCCCGCTCGGCGCTCTCCTTCCGCGAGATGACGCACTCACATAAGGAGGCCATCGCTCGCCATGACCTCCAGCCGCCGACCATGGCGGACACCACGGCCGGCAGCGAGAGGTCTCCTCCGACGACTGCTCTAAGAGCGCTGCGTTGTAGGTCCCATGCTGGGATTCCTTTACCGCCCCGCCTATTTGGAAGATCCAACTTTTTTATAGTCAAACGTGTTGGAACTTTCAGAACATCTATCCATCATAGATAGGTACAATGTATTGATATACCGATATCAATGCATTAACCGATAATAATTCGATATAGCTACAATTTTTTCTTCTAAAACAAGTTGCGGATGCCACTGAGTGTCTCCTAGTCCTGTTATTGTTTCCATAAATGTACCTATCTAGCACAAAAACACGGTAATAAACTATAAAACTTTATAATGGGTGTATTATTTAAAGTAATCTTTTCAAACAAACACATCTTTTGTTAATATTTGTAAGTCGTAAATTCTTTGATTTTCTTGTAATTAAAGTATCTTTTAGTATCGAGCTATGTCCTGCTAAATGATCTATCTCAGCTTTCAAGTCTTTCATAGCATTTTGTAACGGCAACAACTCCTTTTCATAAATAGTATTGAAATCAGGGGCCATAGCATCATACGTCTGCAATTTATTGGCGACTGTATCCGCAAGATTCACTTTTTGGGCATCTAAAAAAGAAAATATTTCGAGTATATACTATATTAATCCACAATTCTCTTTTAACAATTCAAAATGTTACCTTTTAAGACATTCTGCTGTATGTGAACCAATTTATTAACTTTTTTAATTTGCAGAAATAAACTATTTTCAGAATCTATTGGAATTTTCATTTCATTATTATACAGGTTTATATCTGATTTTATTATAATTACTCTATCATCTGAATATCGCAGTGGTTCCTTTTCGCTATTAAATGTTTTAAAGATTATTTTATTTTCTTTATTAACATAACTATGAAATGCTAGATCCAAAGCTATTATTTCTCCACCAATTGCCTTGGTTAGAGTATTTTCAGATGGGGTGTATAAAACAGAACGAGATTTTAAAGATGTTATATCTCGCTTTAGCTTTGTTGTATCTGGAATTGCAACTACGTCAAAAATTGTAGACAGTTTCTCTGTTTTGGGTTTTTCCATTTCTGATACTTCTATTTTGTCCTCTACGTTGTTAATAATTTCATTTTGTTTGTCTTTTCGGTTCGATGAATTTAGCGGCATAGTTGTATACTGCATTTCTAGTGGTACGGATTTATTCAAGTCAGATCCGTCAACTTCGTTTGCCTGCTCTTTGGTTAAATATTTTTTTATAGACTCACTTGATATTTTTCCTGATAAAGTAGCTATAAAATTTTGACTAATTTCATGGTTAGTTAATGTATTGTATTTTATAGCAATCTTATCTGTCTTAATTTCTGCTGTTTTTTCGGAATCAAGTTTCATTATCGTTGCATCTATCGATCCCATACCATTTACTTTGCTTTCGGTGATGTTTTGAATCAAGGGATCATGTACCTCTGTTGGTTCTGTTGTAGAATATATTGTATTACTATAATCTATATTTGGGTATGATAAGAGATTGGTAGTTGACTTATTAAGTACATCACTGTTGATTTCCATGTTAACCTGTTCACCATATTGATCAGGCAACATTATTGAAATATCCTCAATTGTTGCTTCAGGGCTATAATTCAATGATTCTTTGGTGTCGATCACTTGCAATGTTTTCGGTTTATCATCAAGTAATTGGGTTGTCGATTTATCTATTCGACTGTATGGTATATTGTTTTCTACATCCGAGTCCCTAAATTGATTTTTACCATCATGTAACACAATTGTAAGTTCTTCAGTGGAGTTAATATTATTTTTTTCTTGCAATTTGTTAGACTGTAAAACTTCATTCGATACTTGTAATTTTAAGTTGGTTGTTATTTCTGCCGACGGTATATTAATATCCTTCTTTAATAGATCTTTTTTGGACGGTAAAGCAACTTTTCTAATATTGAAGCCAATATTTTCTACGTTTTGATCACCCAAAACGTTATGAAGACTTTTAGAATCAATATGTGATAAGTCTTCGTCTTGTTGCGGGGAAGGCATAACTGTGCTGTCTGCGTTTTCATGTGGTGGATGGCTGGTTTCTGATAGTCTTTCCTTAAATTCTGCTTCTATATTAGAATTTTCTGGCGTGAAATCTTCAGATTCATATTTATTCTGTTCGCTTTGGTCATATTTTATTAGTTTACCCTCATAGTTAGTACTAGATATTTCACTAATAGTAGGTTTTATTGCCTTCGAAGGGGTCAAATGTAAACTTTTTCTATCACTTGAATTCTCTAAGTTTGTAAGTTCATCGGTTTCAGGATGTTTATTTTGAACTTGATTTTTAAAAGTATGCACATTATCATATTTTGATGTATCCTCATTTAATCTTTTATCCTCAGATGAATTACATTGTAAATATATTTGGTTGTTTTCTATTTTGCCACTAATTAGATCGTTAGTAAGGTTTTCAGTCGATCCATTTTTGATTGTATTATTTTCTTTTGGATTTAAATTCACATCAGCCTCTACTAATTTAGGTGGCACTGGTTCCTTTGTTTTCGAAGACAAATATCTATCGGCACTTTCAAAAAATAAGGTTGATTGTTGCTTCTTAATTTCAGAAGTGAGTTCGGGTCTTGATGTTATAGGACTAGCTACCGTATCTTTGCCTAACGCAGAGTCAATTTGATTGTCATCAGACTTATGAACACGTGAGGATTCATTTGTTTTACTCGAAACACTGCTATTAAAAATGGAAGGCTCTTTTTTATTATTGCCTACAACGACTTCGAGCAAATTACTGATTTCTAAATCACGTCCAGTTCTAAATAGTAGGTTTTTTGATTCGTCTTTTAAATCTACTTTATATTCATCATTGACGAGGTCCTTATTGACCTCATTTTCTAGTGTGCTTGAGACTATATCATATGCTGATTTAACAGTTCCATGAAATTTTTGAGAGTCACTTTTAGAACTTCTACTATGAATAGAACTTCTATTACTTATTTTTTTTTCATTTATTTCTAAAGATAGAGGTAAAGTTAAGGCATTAACATTGTCTTGTTGAACTATTTGCTTTGGTACAGTCTTAGGAGTATTGTCTTGTTTATTTAAGGCTGTAATCTCGACAGGTTCAGCAGTTTTATCAAGCATTTTAGAGTCACTGGTAGATTTTTCTATTTTAATAGAACTTTTCTTATCTACACTTTTATAATTATCTTCTATAAACGGTGGTAATGTAGAAGTCTTATTTAATATTACAGTCTGTTGTTGAGCCAATTGTTCTGGTAAAGACTTAGGTATAAATAGGTTTGTTTCAGCTAATGATGATCTTATGGATGGCTTTATGATGGAATCAATGGTTTTTATAGTAATACTGGATGATTTTGAAGGGGTGTCACGAGAAATCAATTCATGAGGCGATGATATGGGTGTAGTTTCATAAACCGATTCTATTTTACTAACTCTCGTGGAAGGCAATATGGTGATGTCTCTTTCAACATAATTGGTAAGAGCTTCCTCGTTTTTACCAATTATATCATTAACAGCGGGTGCGATTTTTAGACGAATACTTGAAAGGTCATCAAACTGTTCAATTTGTTTTGTTGGCGATATCACAATCCTACTTAGTTCCCGGTGAATGTTTTCAATATTTTTATCCGACTGTACAGGGGAAGAGAGATGATCTTTTTGAATTACACTACTTGATTCATTTTTCATACAAGAGGCCTGCTGAAATGAAATCTTTTCATCTTTTAAACATAACATTTCTTGCTCATAGTTTTTATGTTCAATTTGTTTTTTTATTTGTTTTGACGAAATAAAGTATGTTGAAGAAAACTCATTAAAAGATTTTCTAGATTTGTGATCAGCTGATATTCTTTCTTGCATATTTTTTTCATTATTTATACGAATTTCACTTGGGGTTAAGGGTGGAGGATAAGTTATAATCGGATTGGAATACGTGACACTCAATGAAGTATTAACTGATTCTGCTCGGTAAAGATTTAGTATAGAGTTAGTCTGTGGTTGTGCTTGAATTATTTTTAAGTCTGATGTACTATCAGGCTGTGATAATTTTTCTTTTGATGATGTAGATCTAATAAGTGAGTCTCGTTTTAGAGCGCGAACATCATCCCCAAGATATAAAGTCTTAGGAATAAAAGTAGACGTTTCTAGCTGCAGATGTTTTTCAATGGGCATATATGAATACTTATCTTCACCGAACGGTGGATCGAGACAACCTCCTGCAAAATATAACAGGCTTTGGAGTCAAAGGTAAATTTAAAATAATTTCAATATATGTCATAGGTAACTAAATACTAACCTGGTTTACACTTCCCTAGGAAATATTGATTCCTCTTTGACACCACAGTAGATATATCAAAATAATCATTTTTAGATAGAGCCAAGTGCTTTTTCAAAACCTCGTCTGATTCACTAGATATTCCATAATTATTTTGATTTTGACTGGGTTGGTAAGATTCTCTTTCATCATTTGGGTTTCCGAGACATATGCCTGAAAAGCAAAAGCGTTAACTTATTTACTAGCATTTTTTGCTTCGCAAATTATTTGTAGAATAATTACAAAAGAATTTGCGTTACCTGGTCTAAGTAATTCAAAAAACTTATAACGATGTTTTTTAGTAGGTAATGTCTGATCTGTTTCCATAATCATGTCAAGCGACATTATTGTTTGATCGCTATTAACTATGCAAATTTTCTCTACGCTATTCGTAGGGTGTCTTTTTGCTACAGATATAACATTATGATATGTATCAGCTTTGTCCTTCTTCCGAACTTTCACTTTTACTTTGACGGGAGTGCTTTTTGATGAACCAGTTAGCTTGACAATATCATTTTGCACAGCTTCGACTTGCAATGATAATAAGCTTTGAACTATTTTTTCGACAAGGATTTCATTATTCATGGCCCCGAAACTCTAAAATTTTTATTTTTTTACTACTTTTATGTGACATTATTCTTATACTATGTAGATATGCTTATATCATTTATAGACGAAACATAACACATTCTAAGAAGTGGTATAATATTATATTTTAAGAAGTAGGTACCTATTAATTATGATTACATAATAATTATATTATGTGCACTAATAACGCAAAATGAAATAACTATACACAGAGGTTTAACGAGTCCATAAATTATAGTATTTATTTACAATTATAAATTAATTCCTATCCATCAAATACAATAGAATAAACAACACGATTAGATTTTATGTGTTTTTTACAGCATTGTGCCACTCGATCGTTAAAGTTTGAATCGATTGTTTTATACATTAAAGAAATGTGCGATGATTTTTTCCATCCTGTTCCCAGTGTAGCACATTTGCATAATATTTCATTAAGCATTATTTTCAGTGGCATAATCTCTTTTTCCATTACTTGCAACAACTCTGCTACCCTTACTTCTGGCAATATTCGTTTTCGTGCGCTAATATTCAAATCATTTGTGTAAATCATATCAAAGTCCTTTTGTTTCGTAAATAATTTATACTTGTTAACATTTTCGTTGTATATATTATTAACAGTGCAAATATTCGCAATACAAGCTGATTCTTTATTGATTTCGTTAAAGTAATAAATGACTGAGTTAGGAGTTACGTTTTCTTTTATAATATCGGCGTCGACAGAGCATACCGGTGTTTGACTTAATCTTCTTGAATTGCCTTTGCTCGTCGAGTTCATGTTAGTTGATATGCATGTTATTGTTTCACCAGATTGCGTACAAGCATCTGTACACAAAGCAAAATCACTTTCTGTGTTCGTTATTTTGTCTATGGATTTTCTGTTTATGTTAACAGTGTTAAGACTGTCTGTGTCTTCGTTCGCTAAAACTATTAAACGTTAATTACTAGTGTACGTGGTTTTTAACAAGATAATAAAAATATAATCTACTCAATATGTTATGATCGTATTTATAGCCGATAAATAAATATACCTTTGCCAACTTCATTATGATTGTCAATGTCTTCGCGTGTTTTATCGCTATTACTGAACGAGTCGTTAATTTGTTCTTTGAAACAGTCTTCGTCAATAGAATTCTGTTTACTGGTAGGTTCATGTATTTTCCTCAGTTCATTAAGATTTAATAACAGTTTTTGCGTGTCATCAGTATGGTTTAAGTTTGCTGCTACTTTCGTAACTACGTAAGTGTCGCTAATTATACGTTTAACATCTCCAGACGCCAAATTAAATTTCGTAATAGAAGACGGCAGTAATAAATCTACACAAGAGTAGTAAATTTTATTTAAATTTTCATTTATTTCTTTTAATGTTTGTCGCGGCAACTTTTTGACTATAATCTTATAGGTCATGGGTATTGTATATTCTATTAAATTATTTTCGTTTTTCCATTCTATTTGGTCAATATTTTGAATATCTGATACTTCAGGTACTATTTCCAGACAGCACTGTGAACTATCATTGTCAAAGTTTTTCATAACTGGTATAAATTTAATTTTTAGCCCAGCGGTACCCATTATTGTTTGAAACAATATAAGTAACTAAATATAACCCCATAAATAATCAAAAAAATCTGAAATAAAAAGGAAAAATAAATTTATAAGCCTAAGTACCATATTGATTTTAAAAGTGTGGCAGGGCAACCTTGTACGCAATTTCGTCGAATAGCACAACCAGGGCCATATTTTTATTAAAAAAAAACGATAACAAATATTGGACACATTGTCGACCTTTCGAATATTCTACTTTCTATACCTGTCTACGTATGGTCGGCAGCACTCCTTCAATCGTTATGCCTCAAGGTATTGTGGAAGTTTATGAGCGGTGGTTCTCACTCACTATTAGCATGATCTTTGCCGACCTTCTGATGTAAAATTAACTTTACTTACATATATTAAATGACGGATGAATGGGTGTTTGGGGCAGTAATAAATATATTTTTTACAATTAAATAAAAAATTATTAAGTACCTATTTGTGAAACCAAGGGTAGGGAGCGATATAAGAGTTAATTATACACTCAATACATAATTTTGAAATTCCGGATATTTGGAAATTACAAAAATTTTGCGATTACTGACGTAAAGTTTATTTGTCTAAAATTGTTTTTATTGTGATGTCATCACCAAGGAGTATTTATTATCTTTGATTATACTATAAAACAATAATGGCCATAATCATCACGTATAGGAAGTATAATAAGGTCTGATGACGGATTAAATAACTATCGGACAACGATTATAAGATTATTCCGTTATTTTTCGTTTTGTTTGTTTTTTACTTCATTTAACATATTTATTTTATTTTTTTGGCAAAAGAGTTATGCTCACACTCAAGTAATGTAATTTAATTTAATTCTATAATTGAGAACTTGTTATTGGCTTTTTGACACCTAAATTGTTGCTATTCCTAATATAATTATTAGCCGTAAGATTTCCATGCTATATAAATAATTAAATATTCTATATAGGGTGTAATGATAAGTTTAGAGTTTAGACTAGATGCAAATGCAAAGTATAAATAAGGCTTAACACGAACCACGGACACCAAGCAAGCTTGAAGGAAGTACAGAGAACCACTTTCCTTAGCAGAGTCGTGCAGGATGACTTGCGGAACCACAGCTTCGTGGTCTCTTTCATCTCAGTCCATACGAAAAGGTTCGGACCTTCAAGGGGAGTGTGAAGAAGCAATAAGCAGGCTGACCGCCAAGGGATACTTCGATCCCTTGCCTGTTGATATTTTCCTTGGACTTATAAAAAAAAGTATTGATCACAGGTCCAATCAGTATACATATGTACGCAGTAAGGTAAGCCAACGAGAAGAATGATTCTTTTCTCGTTGATCAATATTAGGTATATTTTGATTATACTGTAGCTAGCTATAAATAAATGACGATCGGTAGAGAACTTCCATATTAAAGTTTTTTTACATACATATATACACACTTACGCCTTTTATACACGAAGGGGTAGGCAGAGGCGCAACTAGTGCACCCACTTTTTGCCGTGCGTATTCCGTCCCATGATGTGATAGGGGGCGAGCCTATCGCCATTTCGGGCACAAATTCCAGACTCCGAGCTGATACTGAATAGAAAAATCCAATACCACTGTGCCCGACCCGGGGATCGAACCCGAGACCTCAGCATTGCAGTCGTACCCTAATACTTACAACTAATCTATTTAATCTTTATTTATAGCCCTATATTTAATTTACCGATAATTTTATGAAGGTGTGATTAAAAATTGAAGTGTTGTTTCCTAATCGTAATAGTGTAATAAAAATCATGGCTGTATATTTAAGACTGGCAGATTTTAACTTATGACCGAGAAATATTACTTACACTTATATTCATGTAGTCGCTGAAGTTACCCTAGTATTTGTAACTCATGTTACAATTCGATTAAGCTTCTTGGCGGCTGTGGACTTATGAGTGAGCACAGATTCCCGGAGGATGTATTTAGGTTCAATTAAAAATTCTATGATTTTTTTTTCTTATTTAAAAGGATTATGAAATACTATTTTGTTTTGGTTGTTAAACTTTGTAATTTATTTGTAAGACAACAATCCTTTTTGTTGCGTATTTGGATCAGTTTTTATCTTTATATTGTAGAAAGTAAATTTTGTACAGTGATCCAAAATTTCATTCATAATTCCATCGGAACGTAGGAACAATGTTCATACTTCACAACCGGGAAGAATTTTATGTCGATTAAAGTTTTTGTTTCAAGGTTCATACTGAATAACATTATCTTGAAATCCCTGCATTTGAATTTTCAACCTTTAAAATTACTTATTGTACTTTTGACTCCCCATATCCATGGCGTAGGTATGTGATGTTGCTCTCGAATAAAAAAACTAAGATTAGAAAATATTAAATAGATATTTTAATAATCATTTATCAGAGAAAAAATGAATTGAAAAACTGGCTGGGGTAAGAAAAGCCTGCAGACCGCAGGTGCCAACATTCTGATTATTATAACATCACGCTTTTACTTCTGAAGGCTGAGCAGAGGTGATATTAATACGCCCATCTTTAAATCAATTACATGGTTATAATACAAATCCACCTTAAAATTATACGTTTAAAATTATATACTTTAGTATTATATTAACGAAATTAGGAAGAAGCGACCGTGAGCTCATTCATGGTCATAATTTATTGAGATAATTTATCACTTTGATCCGAACACAGTTTATTCAATGAGCTAGCAACGACGATGAGCAAACAAGCGTAGATAATAACTTTTATTACTTAATTACATGCTTGTACGAATATTATAAAAAAATATCAAACTAATACTGATTTTCAAATATTAACGAGCAATACGATTGGACAAAGTGCCTCCGAAATGTTCTAGATAAAGAGTTGTAAAAAGTGGACGATGGCCTAGTTGGGAATGGAACGGTCTGCCGAGACAATGTCCGGAGGTTCAAACCCAAGGCACACACCTCTGACTTTTCGAAGTTATGTGTGTATTGTTTATCAATTATCGTTCGTTTTTACGCTGAAGGAAAACATTGTGAGGAAACCTACATACCTGAGAATTTTCCATAAGAATTTCGAGGGTATGTGAAGTCTGCCAATACGCACTAGGCCAGCGTGGTGGACTAAGGCCTGAACCCTCTCAGTAGTAGAGAAGGCCCGTGCTCAGCAGTGGGCAATACAGCCAGGGCTGATTGCATTGCATTGCAAATAGTTGTAAATGAAGTGAAAGTGGCTCTTGTTAAATCCTGTAAAAATATTATATCCGTCTGATTTTTAACTTGACGACCTATATTTTACCTCTTTATGATTTTTGGAGCTTCCTTAAATGATTTGACACCTCGTGCGTTATCTAGATACATAGGAACTGTGAACCACATTAAGCAGCCACTATTCAAGATTCACGTTCATTGACGCAAAGATTACGAAAATTAACGACGTGGTACTAAAGGACTATTTTTTGAGGTTTTTGTGATGGGCTATGTTTTTAATAGCGACTTCCTTTGATTAATTATATACCTAGATAGAGTGATGCGCTGCAATGAAACTAAAACAAACAGGCCAACTTTTCTTATGCTATCGCTGCATCCACAGCTGCATCATTCTGCGTATCCTTGTATGTGCGCACAATGATACCAGTTATTACATGGTTTATATTAAAACGGGGAGAAAATGATATCCATGAAAAACAAAAAAATTAAGTCATTCGAACTCATATAGTGGGGAACGATTCGCCTCTATTTTTTACGACGCGTTTGAAACGTTCAGTGTCTGTCTAGGTATATAATTAATCAAAGGCGAATTCTATATCTTCCTAATGCGACCAGCAGAAGAGTGGAACACTACCGGCGTATATTATGTTCGTTGACAGGTAGATGATCCATAATATAAATTACTTTGTAACTTACCTATACATTTGGTCTTTGTTCGCGTGTAGATTTGAGGTTGACTGTACCTTTTTAGTTTTTACATAAGTTTGCGCACATTATAGACCGCAACATCACTAAGCATCATGTAAGATGGTATTCAATAATTATAAGCATATCAAAATTGAATTAACTAATCATAATTCATACAAAATTGTGATACTGGTAATTAAAATAAAAAAATAAAACGTATGTACATTAATCTTATTATTTTTTATTTCCAAACTCTTGCTATTTAATTTACATTACATTACATTTACATTATCTTTCAGTATCTTTACAATGTTTAATTAACGATATGCGACGTAGTATTATTGCTCTTTAGTCCTTATATTACGACTAAATTCCTGGTATGATCGCTAAGACATTCTCGTAGCTGATGATAGCGTGATGTACCTATCTTTGACCAACTAAACTAAGTTGCCTCACAGACCCTCTCCGTTTCCTGTGACCCTTTAGACTCTGGAAACAATAACTACGGCCACGTTTATGACTAATTCCAGAGGGGCAAAGTTATATGGCACAACAGTAGGCAGGCCACACACTATGCAACTGTCGCATAGACTGTCTGATGCATTTATAATGCAAAAATGTAATCCTGATATTTCGTAAAGTAGAGCATTTGTACAGGAAAATCCATACATCATTTTCTGGTATAACTCGATTGGACAGTTCGTACGATCATCGTATCGTGTATGGTCTATATTATGCTTGAAAAATATTTAAAAAAAAACAAAACACTCAAACTGTGCAAAATACCGTTGTTGGATGCACAGGAAACAATGATCACAGTTTTGTTATTATCCTACAAAAATACATATTACACCAATTTAAATATGTCTCTGCCTCATTTAGAACATTAAAATACGGATACTGACAGGCTGCGCAAATGAGCTTAAAATGTTATTGCCCTCGAAAACAGTTGAGAACCCGTAGCAAATAGCAACTTTTAATAAAAAGTTGAACTCAAGATTGCGCACACTCTTAATTGGGCCATATTATCTTTTACCGGCTTCTTTAAATCATAGTATTGTAAATTGTGATCAAATTTACACCAGCTAAGTAGGTACCCAAAGCTATTAAATTTTTTTGACTGTTAGTGTTATTACCAAAACTAAAATTGCAAGGGCCAAAGACCAGATACATATCGTCAGGGATAGCTCAATACCGTGTAAGTGACAAAAAAAGACAACTTGAAAATGAATTCTTACTAGAATAAACTTTAGATTTGTAATACTAAGCCTTTGTTTTGTCACTTACGCGGTATTGCACTATCTAGTTCAATAATGTATTTTCAAACGTACAAAATCATTAAAGATTACATAATAATATTTTATTTTTATTTTATAATTAACACATTGTATTGTTGCAATAAATTACCAACATAAATATCAATTCGTGGGCATCTGAATGTTATTTTTTTTAATTAATTAAGTATTCGTTCTTACCTATTACTTCGGCGACAAATCCTAATTATAGGTAAGTCCCTAATACTATTTGTTATCTCAATATTTACAATATAAAATATTGGAACACTTGTCTACTTCAATATAATAAATGTATCTTGTGACCTCAAAGGCACGACGTCAAGCAAAATACATATTAATGTAGACCTTGTACTGATAAGTACGTTGCAATTAAATGAAATTAGGAAATAAATACATACTAATGGTACATTTAAATTTCAAACTAATGATAAATTTAATCGGCTGTTTCCGTTGTTGTTGTGTTATTTAAGAAAGAAAAAGTTAAATAGCTTATAGGTCTAAAATTATACATTATTAATACAAACGGTCCGTAATATATTACGAGGCAAACAATGTTAATTCATTTCACTATGTATAAATCTTTCTAAATCCACGAAAGAAGCCTCACTTCACAAAACGTTCCATACTCTCTTATTACATGCATACAAAAGTTACTTACAATAATACCTAAAACTATAAGCGTATCTACTTATTATGTATACATCTTACACTAATGACTAATCTTTTGAGATCATTACGAAAGCCAATAGATTATTATATATATAAAGAGAAGCGTACCTGCTTCACGAATTAAAAATACATTTCGCAAGAAATGGACAGGCTAGTTTGAGAAAAGCTTATGTTTTGAATGGATTTTTAATAATAAATATAATATGCCTTCAACTTTGATTAATTATATAACCGAGATAGACACTGAACGTTTCAAACGCGTCCAGCTGTCACGCATACTTGCTTAAGAATAGTTGGCCTGTTTGTTTTAGTTTCATTGCAGCGCGTCACTCTATCTAGGTATATAATTAATCAAAGGCCTTCAAGTTGTCATGCTCTATGGTCATTGAACAAATATTCCGTGTATGCAGATCGTATACTAAGGATGCTTCAATAGTCTCGCATCAATCAGTTAGGATCGTTCTATCCAAGTTTGATGTTAGTTCAAGTTCCAACTTGTCTCCTAAAGCGAATCCTCGTATTACTTTAATCCCACAAGCTGATCCAAACATTTATACCCATTATTTATGTTACGTTGTACACCCGCTATTAAGATCAGAAAAATGTAGGAAAACACAAACTCAATTTACACAATAACACACGGGAAAACATACTGTACATACATGTTGGTTCATCAACTCTATACTAATACGATACTACTTATATTGCATAAATGTCCCACCTATATAATTTGCTTGACGCAACCTTACATACAAACCTAATCCTACGCAAATTTGTAACATCCATCGTGCTCTGATTTACCCAGTGCGGGTAAATTCGTTCAATGTTTGCTCCACATTCAATCGTGTCTAAAAAATTTACAGGTAATTTCTATGGAGTTTGTACTTATTTCCTGTCTATAAATTAATAATAGTGAATGTTACTTATAGCTTTGTGTTAATAAAAATATATATTATAATTTAATATCATCCACTATAGGTATTAATACGCCATTTAGCGTATGTGAAAATGTAAAAACTAGAGCAGGCATTGTTAAAACACAGATTATAAGTACAATTAAAACAAACAACTAAACATACTTTACTGGTGGTAGGTCTCTCATATGTAAGAGTCCGTCTGGGTGGGTACCACCGCAATGTCTATTTCTACCGCCAAGCAGCAGTGTGCATGCACTGTTGTGTTTCGGTTTGAAGGACATTGTAGCCAGTGTAACTACTGGACATAATGAGACTTAACATCTTATGTCTCAGGATGACGAGCGCAGTGGAATGCCACACAGTACTTTGTAATTCAAGTTGCCGGATGGTGTTGCTACTGTTTATGGGTGGTCGTATCGCTTACCATCAGGCGAACGGCATGCTCGTCTCGTCACTCAATGCCATAAAAAAAAAACAAAAAAACATAACTTCTTGTTTAACGGAAAAAAATGTGGCTACTGAGTGAATAATTTTCCAGGACAAAAGGGATTTAAATAATATTATGTTCAAATCAATGTTATACGCACAAAGTATCTAATTAAGTACTGCACATTTTACAGTTTAATACTATGCTTTATTTGACTTTTTACTATAGGTACATGCAGTACATGTATTACTAAGGAAATAACAAACATATAAACTAATAACTGGTGAATTTGCTTGCTTGTAGCTTTCATATTTTACTAATTATATGAAACTGAATGTGGAGAAAACATTAGACCTTACAACTACACGTCAAAAATTTCTTTCGATGCAACAACTTATATAATTATTAAATTTTGGCTATAAATGCTTAGTTTCGTATCTTCTGACAACTCTGAATTACGCCATGGCTCTTTATAACAATATTGCGGCTAGAGGAAATTTTGATCTCTGAATGAAATGAATCTTCATTGTAATTTCTGATTATAGGTCCGATCTCAATACACACTTAAATAAGAGCGGGTTTTTTACTTTCCTGTATATAAAATATATGGGTCTTTGGTAACCAGTATCAGCTGAGGTAATCTATACATATAAATAAAATTGGAGTGTCTGTTTGTAATATTGAAATCACCGTTTTTTACTACATGTATATGAATATAAATACGGTACATACACCAAAATAACATTTTTTACAATTTTTGTCTGTCTGTCTGTCTGTCCGTCTGTCTGTTTGTTCCGGCTAATCTCTGAAATGGCTGGACCGATTTTGACGGGACTTTTATTGGCAGATAGCTGATGTAATAAGGAGTAACTTAGGCTACTTTTTATCCCGGGAAAATATAAAGCTGGACTTATATCCCGGGAAAACTCATTCACGCGGGCGGAGCCGCGGGCAACAGCTAGTTTTGAATATAAATACAATATGAAGTACATTTAAAAATCACTTTTCAATCATCAACAAACATTATTTTCGGTATGATATTTACTTGATTTTGAGAAATGTTCATATTGGAATTCCGGTAGTGAATTATAAAACGGATTTAAAATAGATACTTTATAGATTTAACTACTGAAAATCTTAGCAAAAGGTGGCGACCTGGAAGTGTGCATGTCCTGATTCCTGAATTGCCCAGAGAACCGTCGAGTCGAAATCAATTGTTTTACTAGGTACACGCCAAGGATGAGTCCATGCACGAATGTGAGGATCAGCCACCTGGACTGTATAAATTATAAATATTTATAATCAAAGTGTCGTATAAAAAAGGGCTGAATTATCTTACATAAGATATACAAAAGTATAGCGCTCAATATAAATGTGGCATCGAAAGAACATTAAGACTCCAACATTCCATTTCTGTACCAAATCTATCCATCCAAAATTAATTCTAACTGAGTTGTATATTTTTAGATCGAATGAGTTTTTGAGAATAAATTTGATTGTTTAAATTACTATGAGACGATGCATTATTTTGTCGCATCATTCCACGACGGATTTATAATAAGTTAGAATTGAATTCTGATATCAACTCTTTTGTTAAGTACTTAATCTCTGATAATATTATAATAGACGATAAAAACATAAACACTAAACAAGAGTTATCTTGTTATTGTAATAGGATTGTACCTAAGTAACTGAGTTAGGTAAAGATTGGTACATACACAGGTTTTCACTCATAATACCTAGATTGTTTATCGCTGGTGCGTTGGGTACTGCTGTTTTGGGTTCCATACTAAAATGGAATATTATTTATTATGATCTAACTCAATTACCAAAATATTTTAAAATATTAGCAAAGTAATACAGGTGAACAATGATAAATAATTCATTAATTAAGAATTAAATATATTACAAAACAAAAGCGCAGAGTGGTTTTAGGGTATCAAACATTATTTTTATTTTTTTAAATTCTCTTTTTTTTTACAATGGCATTTGTGTTCACTTTTTGCCAATTTCAAGTTTGGTTTGTCTATTTTATTATCTGTAATATGTCGAAGTAAAGCATTGGCTACCTTACCAAGACTTTATCGAGGAGTTTTGGCAGCAACAAAAAAAAAACACTTGATTAGCACAATTATTTCAATTCACTTCATTTGAGCTCTTTAATAGAACTTTATTGGATAATATACCACCATAATTATGCAATATAACACTAAATATCACCAAAATACTGAATTAAAACAAGAGCACCTCATGAAACTTCCAAGTTCCCGCCAAAACTGCTAAATTCTCTTTATAAAAACAATCAGAATTAGATACATATTTTTAAGATAACTGTAAGGATTTTAGATTAAAAATCAATATAATATTTACTCGTTTGCCAGAACATTTTTTGTTTTCAATTATTGTGCATATAGTTAGTCATTAATTCACCTATACTTACCTAATGTAAAATATAGCTCAATGTCTCCATTATTTTTATAAAGAAGAAGTCGTTTAATGAAAAAAAGCAATGAGAGGTGTCAAGGGACACCCGGATGGAACGAAGTTCCTTTCGATTAATTGGTGAAGGAATTGTAATAAAATTTTATTTATATAACAGAGTGTGTATATATATAAATATATAAATATTTTCCTATATCCGTTCCAATACATAAGTTTCTAGAGAAAAAAACAAATAAATACGTGTGGCACTCGGAGACTACCGCGGTAAAGCTATTGCGTAGCATTTTTATCACAAATTTTGATTGACTAAACACAAATTCGATCTTACGCTTACCACATAAAGTAGATTTTTAAACGCGAGCAAAGCACGTTTAATCTTGTTATTGATAAATGTCAGTAACCAAAGTAGAATAAATAAACAAAATTTGAAAAAAGAATGTTACGTTCGATTCTTTTGTACTCGTGCCGTGCCAACGCTGGGGAAATAGCTTCTACGCAATGTATTTAAGGTTCATTTTAGATTAGTAAGAAATGGTTTTAATGACTGTAATAAATAAAATAAATACAAATATACTCGATTCAAGAATTATAGATTCTACGCATTGTATTTAAGGTTCATATTAGTAAGATAATAGCAAAAAGTATCGTGACAACTTTCCGTTCAGCCCCCTTTCACAACGCGCAATAAGGAACTTCGTTCCAATAAAGTAATAATCGTACGCAGAACTTGTTGCTTTAAATGTTACCCCGTCGGAACATCCACAATGCCGAGGCAATTTGCGCCCGCGTTGACGTACATACGAGCCTTGACAGATATTCAAAAAAGGAATTTCACTAGCAGTCATTGGGCACAATTATTACTAGCATTGATGTATTAAAAAAATTCTAGCAATAATAATTGATCGCTCTAATGAGGCTTAGCTCTATCTCATTGTTTCGGGTATTAATACAAGAGGAAAAATACCGTTATTTTTGTTTTAATTAATTAATTCCGACTATTTCCATAATATTACCATTGCAAATTGAGTTTATTGTAATTAAACTGTCACGTAAATAGTGTCAATATGGATAACAAGTATTATTTACGGTCCCGCTACGTTTTTATTATTTACGTTAGTTCACATGTAATCGAATCTTATTGTAATTTACAAAAACTGGACAGTTACAATTAAGTATAAAAATACATGATCTATTATAAATTACTTTTATTCCAGATACAGACTAGATTAATGACTAGATATAATACAAATGACTAGTACCCACTCATCCCTTTTCATTATCGCTATAATCTTATATTAATGGAAATAAAGCGACCAACTTTGGATTCTAATAAACGTTTTTTCCATCTATATATACACCAAACTCGAATTTATACTTATATTTATCTAGCATATCTACTTACAAATAAATGAAGCACTATCTATAATATTATTTAATTTTGAGTGTAATATGCTATACAAAACGAAGTCCCTTGTAGAAGCGTATTCATTTACATATTCGTATTATCTTGTTTCCATGGAATGTTAATATATTTTTGGAAATCTCACGAACAATATTAGTTCGGCGTAGGATCTTGAAATTAATATTAATAAAAGATATATCACGGAAGAAGAAATGGAACAGTTATATTTTTCAATAAGAAAATAGGAATATCTACTATCGTGGTTCAACTTCCGTTGGTAGAAAACATAATCTATACATATAATAAAGCAGTAGAACCGTGTGTATGTATATTTAAAGAAATGTGATAAAAAAGAAAGGGGATGACTAAAGAAGATTACCTAATGGAAAACAAATCAGCGATTTTTATTATTCTTTTCTGTCTGTCTGTTTTTCTGTTTGTTTGTTACTGCACATCTCCGAAACTACTGAACGGATTTCGATGAAATTTGGCACACGGGTAGATCATGTCCTGGATTAACACATACCCTACTTTTTATCCACGAAAAATCTCTCACGCAGGCGGAGCCGCGAGCAAAAGTTAGTTGTTAATACGTTCGCCTGGTTCAGGGAGTGTGCAAATTTTAACTAGTAAGTTTTAGTTGAGTATAGAGCAACTTAAAAAAAACGGTAGATTTCGTGATCCTGCGCTTTATAAGAACGCGAATCTTTTATGGTAGTTATTTATTAAGTGACTACCTAAATATTGTGCGTTGATAAAAAATATAAGTAAGTAAGGCCTAAAATAATAACAGGAAACAATAAAGATAAAACTTATTTGCAATTATAAATAGTATCCTTGATACGATCAAAATTCCGCAGTACCTATTTATTGTAAGACGGCACGTCTTGTGTAATCAAGAAGTTTATGTGGCATTACTGTTATTTTTTATCTAAAAACGGCTTTAAGTAACACATTTGATCACCGATAAATAATTAAATTTTAAAAAAATATTGTATTTTTTATGAACGACTGATAATAATTTGCAGCATGTGTTTAAACATCATAATTTCAAGATGTATCGTTAAATTAATTTACTATTGAAATAGTCACAAATACCTATAGACAACCAGCGCCGGTGCTTATCCGAGTCCAACCTTAGATAATATTACCGTATACGATTACTCTTAGAATCTGTTTTAACATTGTAAACACTCCTAATAGGATTTTAATAATTATTGTTGATTGTTGAACACAAAACTATTTTCCATCTGACGTAGCCTAATAGCAAATATTCCGCGTTTACTGTAAATACACTAATGATCGGTGATTCGTTGTAATGTCACATATAAGAATAGTTTCAGAACTTCAACATGATCGTATCATCTTGGAAGACGCCCTTGCCGCAGGCATCTGTTTGGAACGCGCTGAGGGGCGCGGGCGTGGCTCAGGTGCACAGGCCTGAGTTGTCCACCAGAGACCTGGCCAGAACGTCGGCGGCGGCGATGTCACTTACTTTACCTTCGAAGTGCCCTCTCACGTGGAACATGAACTCAGCCTTGCCTGCGAACTCCTGCCTGCACATGAGACACAGGTGATGCGCATGCGTGTGCTGCCGCTCCGGGGCGTAGTGTGTGTGGCCGTGGGTAAAGTACGCTCCGCCGCCACCGCCACCTCCACTCTCGTTCACCACCGTCGCGGTCGACACCGACGCGGTGGCTATACTGTGTCCATTCAATATCTGCTGGTTCTGATTATGATGGTGCAGCAGTTGTAGTTTCTCTTGGTTTGATAAATGGACCTTCTCTTGCTGCTGTGAAGGACAATCAATATATCATAAAATATTTGTAAAGTATTAAGCATATTCAAATATATTTTTTAAGGTTGTTGCCGATAAGGTTTTTTTATTGAATAACAAAGAAAACTGCAAAGTCATCATCGGAATGAATATAAATCTTATGTTACGTCTTAACCATCTAGTTGAATTTGCAGTAAACACACCTGATGCTGCGTCGCTTGTTGCATTTTATCCTGCAGAAGCTTGGTGTCAGGTAGATGCGACTTGGCGTGCGCGCTCCACTCGTCCCTGGTGGCGAACAGCCGGCCGCAGAGCTCGCACGACCACGACACCACCATGCCTGCCGTCGCAGCTGCCACCGCCGCGCTTGCTGCACTTGTATGGACTAGATTCGTATTCTGTAATATTTCAGTACTTATTTTTACTGACAGCAGGAATTTCAGAGGCAAAGACATCAAGACCATGATTATGATTTGATTTAATATAGCTTATGAGATTCAAAATTAACATTAATTTTAAAACTGAATGAAACAATTTTTATTATTGCTTGAAAAATACGATTACATCACAACATAAATAACGATACAATTTGATTTAAGCAAACAACGCATTTGTAAAAAACAGAAAACATTTCTTGTCTTTATAGAAATGTTAACATTTATATGAATTAGAAACATGCTAAATGAGAAAAGAAGACGTGATGATGATGTTTGTACGAACCATGCGTTGTATTCTCATAGGGATTTACCGTAAAGTTGTGTCCAGGTACCTGGCAGACCTGAATTGGCTGCTGGTGCGAATGCTGCTGTTGTTGTTGTTGCTGTTGCTGTTGCTGCTGTTGCGCCGCCGCTGCTGCCGCGATCTCCGCTTGACTCGGCTTCGTATCCTCTTGTTTTGGCAATTGAGGCTTCACATCATCTAGTTTTAAAGCTGAAATCGCAAACCAAATCAAAATTGCACTTCGATAAAAACATACAAGGTTTACTTTTGTACTTACTTGGTATAGCGATCTGCCGTTTTCCCAAAGGTGCTATGTTTGAGGGTGTTATATGTTTCAACTTGTTCATGTGGAGCACCAATTTGTCGCGACGGGCAAAGGCCTTGTTGCATACTTCACAAACGTACGGTTTTTCACCTAGAAACGAAAGTATTGTTATCTGTTTAGATAGTTTTCGGATATCTATAGTGATAAGAGTATACAAAAAGGGGGAGGATGAGATCATTTGTGTTCGATTTGATGATATGGATCATATTTTATATTAACGAGGTCATTCTTTTATTAGGACGTGATAAAAAGGTATAAGTAGGTAAGATAATCGAAAAACTGCGGTCAACGGAAACAATAAGCTGGCATTAATGGCAATCTTATATAAAGATTGACTGATAAAGTAAATTAGAGATTTAGACCTACTATCTAGCAAATGCTTTTATAATACCATTTACTTACCAGTGTGAATTCTCATGTGTATCGTCAGCTTGTCTTTACGAGCAAGACCTTTTCCGCAGACAGTGCATTCAAATGCTTTGCTACCTAAAACCAAACGGATAAGGTGTCACTAAAAGTGCGTATTATTGAATATTCATTGTAATATGAAACTACCGTTTATCTAAAGTCTACAATTTCGAACGTTTTAAGAACAAAAATCATCATGGAACCAGCATAAATGTATCATAAATTGACAATAAAAATCAAACCAGCGGACATGAAATTTAAGCGAACAGAGGGCTGTATGATCTAAACACTGTGCACTAAGACCAGTTGCACTCGACAAATTAATCTCTCTATAGACAGCCTCAGTTACCTTCGTTTGTAGAGCTGGTAGGTTTAATAGCCGGGTGTTTCCTAACTGCTGTACCTTGTAACGCTTTTAATCTAGTCCCCGGGTGCATAGATCCACCTTCCGCGTACGGTTCCGTGAACGGTATCAGATTTGGTCTTGGTATGTTGTTTGTTACTTCTGGTGACCTGTTAGAATAATACAGAAACTTTCTTAAATGGTTAAAAGGAATATATATTTAGAAAATAGTTGTCTAAAGTTCAAAATACAATAAATTAAGTACAAATAGGTACCTATAACATTTTATCTACTTTAGTGTCAGACAAGAGATAGAAGGAGTATTTTAATCTCTATTACGTAACGTCCGATCCTCCTAGCCAATTTCGGCCACGGCTGGCAATCTCGACAGGGATCATCCAGATACGCTGGAGATATTATAGTGCACAAGGGTGTGCGCAATACATAGGTGCACTCGCACTCTCATAGTCCGGTGAGACGACATGACCGGAGAGAGATCAGGCGCAGGACTAACGGCTTTACGTGCTTTCCGACGCACGGGGAATCACACCGCCAACTTCCTGACTCCGAGCTGCGACTGAGTAATTTTTAAAATGGGAAATCCCAGTAGTTCAATGTTTTTTTCGCTCGACCCGGGATTCAAAACCAGGACCTCAGCGTGCAAATCGTACTCGGTAACGCGTACGCAATACAACTACGCCACCGAGGCAGTCTTTTTAATTGATTTTAATCTATATTACCATGCCTACTACATATTAATATCTCTATACATTGACGTCTCAAATATATGGTGTCATAACGTATCATAAACCTATGATCGTAGGCAATATTTTGCAATCAATGCAATCAGCCCTGTATTATATTATACTGCCCACTGCTGAGCACGGGCCTCCTCTACTACTGAGAGGGGTTAGGCCTTAGTCCACCACGCTGGCCTAGTGCGGGTTGGTAGACTTCACATACCCTCGATTTTTTGAGCAATATTTTGGCAATATTTTAATATAATCAAATTAGGTATTCTATAATGGTTGTTATCGACTTCTCATGATATTATCAAAATTATCAGTAATATAGCTTTATCATACAGAATTGTTATTTTTTTATTGTATGCACCATGATAAGTCCGGTTACACCCAGTTGCTATCTTGAATCACTAAAGAAAAGCGAGGTAAAACGGCAACTTTTGTTATGCTGCGTATGACCTAAGGAATTACCGGAGACCCTATAAACCCCATCCCTTTCCTCTCTCTCAAAACGACGTTATTGCGAATTGCGCTCACAATCGCTTAGGTTGTGTAATGTGTAGGTTAATTTGCAACACAGAATATCCATCTGCCTATAAAAAAAGGACACTCACCAATTGCCGAGACTCTGCAGCACCCTCACGCCTCCCTCAAAGCCCATGCCAACGTCATCAGGTACCGTGAAAGTGCTGTCAGGCCCGCCAGTGCTGGAGCTGACTTGCGGCACCTTGATTGGTGAGTTGATGGTCGCGTAATGATGCTGCGTGGAGCTCACGGTCGGCGGAGACGGGTGACCCGGATGGGCGTTATTGTTCTGTGCCTGCTGGATATTTGATTATTTTGGGTGTTTGTCTTGACGCTAATCACGTAACCATCACCCGAACTTATACCATTTTATTATTCAACTCTTTTAATTAAAATTATAATTAACATATTTTAAATTTAGTGCCATCAGAACTCACTTGCATTTCTTGATGATGTCTTGACTGATTGTTGTTATTATTATTTTGTTGTTGCTGATGTTGTTGCTGCTGTTGTTGTTGCTGTTGTTGCTGCTGTTGTTGCTGCTGCTGCTGTTGTTGCTGTTGTTGTTGTTGCTGTTGTTGCTGCTGTTGTTGTTGTTGTTGCTGCTGTTGCTGTTGCTGCTGCTGTTGTTGTTGCTGCTGCTGTTGTTGTTCGCGGCGAGCAGCTGCCGCAGCTTGCGCCATATGCTGTTGTACAGCTACATGGGCCTCAAGGTATGCTGTTTTTTGAGCTTCCGTCATTTTGTCCATGTTTACTGTGCCGTCCTGTTTCAATAACAGAAAGTATTTAGTGTTTGCATATTATAATTTGTATTCGGTTTCTGTTACAGTGTGAAATAGCATTTGCTCTTTTTACAGTATTTTTAAACCCCGACACAAACTGTGTGTCTGCATGTCTATCTGTGGCATCGTAGCTCCCAAATGAATGGTCCGATGCTATTTTTTGCTTGAAAGTTCATGTGATCGAGATAGTTCTTAGCTAAAATTTATGAAGATCTGTTCAGGCGTTTGAAGATCATCAGCTTATTTCCTACTTTCACAGGTCCGAATGATTTGAAATTTGGTCCACTGTAACTTCGGTAATCGGTTGTATTTTCAAGACATGATAACCTTGAGCCTCAACAGACATAACTTGTTTGGGCTCATAAGAATCATTGAGGTGTTAGATAGATAATTGAGGCTCATGATAGAGAAAATAGTGATTTAAAAATTTAGAAGTGATAATTAAAACATAAAAAAATTTAATAACTGACTCGAACAAACTCAAAAATGTATAAAATAAAATGTGTTTGTTGGACGTTTTGCTTTATTACACGCTTTATATTAGCTTCACTTGTATGTTTGTAACTCTCCGACTCCGACCCCTTTGGGCGCGATTTTGACCCACTTTAAACGGTCAGATTTTATTGAAACTTTGTAGGTTTGTCGAGGAACGATAACAATACACTAATTTGATAAGATTATGCCATTAAGAATATTGTAAATAAGAAAAACATGAATTTTATGTGGACGGTACTTCACTTATCATCAATTGATCGGGTCCCTATAAAAAAGTGTTTCCTTTATTTAATTGGATAAAGGCCTGTTTCAAAACTTCTGAGTAAATGTTACCAGTCATATCCTACTACCTACTTATTATTATACACGCGAAAGTTTATAAGTATGGATGTATGAATGTTTGTTAGTTTTGTTACTCTTTCACGCAAAACTACTGAGCGGATTTCGATGAAATTGGTACACGGGTAGATCATGTCCTGGATTAACACATAGACTTTTTATCCCGGGAAAATATAAAGCGGGACTTTTATCCCGGTTTTTTTAACGCGGGTGGAGCCGCGGGCAGTAGGTAGTAAATGTATAAGCCGACCAAATGCAAAAATCACATTATAATCTATGCTTCCAAATAAATGATAAGATTTTTTTTTTTATTGCATTGAATGATGAGACGAGCATGCCGTCCGCCTGATGGTAAGCGATACGACCACCCATAAACAGTAGCAACACCATCCAGCACATTGACTTACAAAGTACTGAGTGGCATTCCACTGCGCTCGTCATCCTGAGACATAAGATGTTAAGTCTCATTATGTCCAGTAGTTATACTGGCTACAATGTCCTTCAAACCGAAACACAACAGTGCATGCACACTGTTGCTTGGCGGTAGAAATAGACATTGCGGTGGTACCCACCCAGACGGCCTCTTACATAATGAGAGAACTATCACCAGTGAAATGAGTACTATCTACATAAACAACGACATTTAAAACGACAACTGTAAAATCATGACGTGATATAATTCCCAAAATTTACGTAACACTACGATAAAAACAAAAGTATGAGTGGGGGGTACGGAAAACCCAATTTGGGAGTCCCTGCCGAACTTCACCATTTCTCCAAATTGCTTCACTGTTGTTCTAATTGTAGCATTTGTAATTTTGTTCTAAGTGTATCATCGATAAAAATATGTTTATAGTAATAGTAATTTTTGTAATGTACTGGTAATTAGATAGCTTTTTATAAGAAGAGGTTATTATCTCGATGGTCGAGTTTCATAATTTTATGGCTCACGAATGTATGATTTTTATCTTTTATCAATAATTATATGAGGAAACCTGCATACCTCAGAAGTTCTCTGAATTTTGAAGGTATGTGAAGTCTAACAACCCGCACTAAGCCAGCGAGGTGGACTAAGGCCTTAACCCTTTCAGTTGTAGAGGAGGCGCGTGCTCAGCAGTGGGCAGTATAATACAGGGCTGGTATTGTATGGTATGGTAATAATTATATGAATGATTGAATTAACTAATCATTATTCCGTAATTTTTTCCTTATATCCAATGACTCAGGAGTAAAACCGAGTCATTGGAAATTCTATAGTGATACTGATTATTTTATCGCTGATAAACAGTTTATTGCTAAAAAAGTCCTTGGCTGTATAATACCGTCGAGGTGGCCGTATGGTCTGTGAAGAATCAGTGGATTACATCCGCGTGCAAAAAATAGATTCACCTGAGGCTTTAGACAAGTTGCAGACTTTTCTATTCAATTATCCTCCCTCAGTTTTTTTATCTATTTGTTCGCAGTTAGGATTTGTCGTTCCCATATTTTCTTTTTGTTTTCTATTTGGTGTTAGTGAACCGGTCATGGCCTAGTTGGCGTGGAACGGACTGCCGAGACGAAGGTCTGCAGATTCAAAAGCTAAGGACACGCACCTCTAAATTTTCTAAAAAGTTTTGTGCGTGTTTTTAAATGGTGAAGAATACACCGTGAGAAACTTGCATACCTGAGAAATTCTCCATAAGAATTTCGAAATATGTGCAGTCTGCCAATCCGAACAGTGGGACAGTAATCAGTATCTATAGTAATACTGGACCTATACGATAATTATTATTATTACTATTAATTATTATTTTTCGTGTTAGCGATTGCAGAAAGGCAACTTGTCTAATGATCCTGCCCGCGTGGATTGAGGAACAAGGAAAACCTTTTACCAGCAGCGGGAAGCTAAGCACTAAAAATATATTTACATATAAGTACTTGTTCATTCTAATAAAGCTATGAAACCATAAAAATAAACATTAGAATACCTTAGTTATAGGTTATGACGTAGCCAACATGAAGTTGTCAAAAAATATTGTCCGTAGTATTTTTTTTACCCCTATCTGGCTGTCGTAAAAAAAAAAAATGTCCGTAGTATTATAATGCTCTTTGATATTGTCAGACAGTAAAAATATATGTAACCCACAGTAATATAACAAGCATTAGTTATTGTTCTGTGATGTAACCTTTGACTTACCTTACCGTACTTTTAACTTAGTATGTCATGTACTAAAAAACTAATGAGATTTTTAATCTTCTGCTTATCACACATTTTAAACAAAATATTCCTTGGGATGTAGGAATTACATCCTGCCTTCATTGAGTGTCTTTGATGCGTTCGGAGGGCTCGAGGGAGCGTCGTGTTAGGGTGGCCGCCCCCGCCAGTGCATTCACCCCGCGGAAAGTGAGACCGACCCCCGCAGCCAGACGAGTTTCATTCCGTAACACGTAGCCACCAACACCCTATGCTTAATTGCCAAAACTCGTGGTGGGTTCAACGAACTTGCCCAATCGTAGGGAAAGCGGACGTGGGCGAATCTTACTTCCTTAGACTATAATTGTGGGAGGTCGTTGACACCTTTGCCAAGTAAAAATTGAAATACGAGTGAGTGTATTGGAATAATAATAACGGCTAGGTTAGATAATATTCGAGTTAGGAATATGGTATATCAAGATTGTTTGAAGTTTGTTTACTGTAAATGGGTAATTCTTATCAAATTACTATTTATCACCAGCCAGAAATTAACAGTTATTTGACGGAAATAAAACATTGTAAGAGCTAAATACAGTTTTCAAAGCGCGGTGTATTTTTACTTTTGTAAATGTGAGCACAATTTTTATTTAAAACATAAAAAGAATAAAAATTACGGTCAACAATTAAATTTATATAACGTATCGTGATGTGTATTTCATTCGGTTGTTACGTTTAAAATATGTTGATTTACTTTGTTTAACAATTAAATCAGCTTATTGACACTCGGAGTTCTCGTGATAAACTACGTACAATGTAAACCAATTAACCGTCGTCATACGAGACGGAGTCGAATTACGGTACAGTTTAAATGCACGACGGTAATAATCCGCAAGCATAAATGTTTATGATGTCACTTAACTTTATTACGCTTATCGTATGAGATACTAACGTTGTACAATTTAATATTTATTAGATAATAGTGGAATTTTTTTGTTGATCATTGTGATGGACGCTCGATTTTTGTATTCGTCTCTACATAATTGCTTGTATTGTGCCTCCACCTGCGTAATAAGTTGTTGCCGGAATAAAAATCTTTATGTCACTTTTTATGTCAAAATAGAACATGGCCTAGCCTAGGTGTGTCCTCATTTATATCTATTGGGTGATTTATTCGTTTGCTTCTTACGAACATCTTCGAAACGTTTTAATTAACCTCTAGAAGTCATATTAAAGTATTTCTACAAATATAAATATTATTATAATGAATAGGTAAATCATAATCATATTCTTTTGTTCTTGCATTTTGTGTCACTATAGCATTGTATAGCCTTCATACTAATAGACTAATATTAGGGAAATAATAGTGGTCAAGGTTGCACCGTGACCTCAGCCTCGGCTTGCTTTTATAAATTTAAGACATGTTAATATCAAAAATATAATAAATTAATAATCCCTTCACTAATAAACATACATTATTATGTTTTAACTAATATCCATTTTGTCCATTTCTTCCACAGCCAATAAGACAAAACATTTATTAGGCAACTAATAAATGAAACAGCTTTGCCTAGATGGTAACGTATGTCTAGCACTGTTACGTCTGATGTTTCTAAAGTATATGCCATCTACTTGATTCATAACCTTTTTCATCTCATTTATCTTTATTACCCTCTGTCATCACATTATCATAAAATGTGCATAATAATTTATAAGTATACATGGCGTATATAGCCGTGACGAGCACTAACCAATGCCGTGAAGTCCTTATTTTGTAATTCAAAGTTTTACTAGTGTTACTACTGTTCTAGGCAGTTCTATAATGAGTCTTAAGATCTTATGTCTCAGGATGACGAGCGTAATGGAATGCCAAACAGTAATTTGTAACTGGAGGTGCTGAATGGTGTTGCTATAGTTTATGGGTGGTCGTATCGCTTACCATCAGGCGAACGGCATGCTCGTCTCGTCATTCAATTCCATAAAAAAAAGGCGTCGATCTATCAGAGACGCGACTTACTCCTCTCGTCATTCATCTTACAAAATGACTGGATTCAATAGGGTTATTTGATGGTAAGTGATCACCACCGCCTTTTAAGAAGAAGGAATCACCTCTGCATGCGGTGTTCTGTGAGACGGAAGAATCTCTAGAACAGGCCCATTCATTCTATTGACAAAATATCTTTAGCAAATATGAAGCTTGGACAATTAGAAAAATTTACCAATAATTATAATTCCTGGCATTATTATGAATCATCTATCCACTTTGCATATATAAATTATAATGGAATAGTTGTGTTTGCGAAGCTAGGGCCCTCAAAGATAAGGGAGGAAGCATCGCGAGCGGGGAATACCTCGGGGGGCCTTATCACGAATGCACAGATTAAAAACAAACGTTAACTAGGGATATGAGTTGGGGTTCAAATAAGATGGGGTAAAATTCAAACTACACTTATAAAATGTATACCTACTCGGCATTAGCATTTTAAAACAGGTTTTACATGCGGGATCTTAGCATAAAATATAAACTTGTTTTTAATAAATAACGTTATACTTTACAAAGTTATTTTTTTCAACATAATATTTATTAAATCTAGACATAAATAAAAAATAAGTAACACAAAAACTAATCAATGTTAAGACCTTTAACTTCTTAGTTACTTATCACATATAAAGCAAAATCACAAGGTAACATAAACATCTTATTATCAACACATTAAAAACACAAATATAATAGGAAGTACTTACTCCATCACTCCACATCTTACATGATCCAAACACAACCGAATACAATTTGATTTGGAGCGCGCGTCGCCGCAAAGGGCGGCTGTCTTGGGCGGCGAGGCGGGCGCCCTCCGCGGACCCTATGCACCGAGTGCTAACAGCTAATGCAAGAACCTGCACTTCCCTTAGATCGATCGATTACTCGCGACGCACCTGACTTCAACATTAAGGTTTTTTTCTGTCTGTTAAGGAGGAAATAAATGCATAATGTTTTAGGTTTCGCGGCGTTAAATAAGAGTTTGAAAACTTTGCCTATTGTTTTTATTTATATTATTTTATGTATAATACTTGAAATATATAATATTAGTTAGATTCATCTACTGAAATAAAATACCATATTATATTGTTTTTTTCATAAAAATATTATTTGCATTGGGATGTTTGTAAGTAAATAATATTTTAAAATAATTGTGTATCATATGATCCTAAAGGAAGGGTCTTTTGAACGGCACAACTTAATTTATAAACTCTATATATTTAGCACGATTCAGTATAACACTGTGCTAGTTATTTTAAAGTTCTTAAGAGTTTTTTTAATTATTATTTACGACACGCTACTGCAAAGTATAAGTAACTCTAAAATGGAAGAAATCTAGCAGTCTCTACATTTTCGTTACAATTCAATAATACGCTGACCGAATTCTTTACAACCATTTCTGTAGTGTTAAAATATTCGTAAGAAGTAATGGTTCGTGAGGAACGTTTAGTAAATTACTTAAGAACGACCAAAATATTTTTACATGTTACGTACGTCCTTTAACATTAGCGATCATATGTAACTAAGGTTGTATGTTCTTGTTTAGTACTTACAACAATTTATGTTTTATTCTAAGAACATTTAGTGTATTTCGCAATATTTTGTAACGACCGGACCATCGTCTTTAAGAAAAAGATTGAGTAGCAACTCAATAACGATGACAATAATTATATTATTATTTATTATATATCATTATGTATATTAGTACAAGTGGCTTCAAGACGATTTAAAGCATACCAATTGGCTTACGATTACTATCTAATCAATTGCTATGTATCCTTATTGAATTTTCATCGATAGTATCCTTGTAAGATGTATATTATCTTCTTTTTTAAATCAGCTTCGGTATGGAAGCTATGAATAAGTTTCCTTTATGCTATATCGATCTATGACGTGAACACTTTTGCAAGTCACTGTTTTAGAGTGAAAGTGAATAGAGCTAACCCCATACTAGACTGAGTGTAGGGGTCGCCACCTGCCCTTCTTTTGTGGCTCTTGAAATTTTTATGTAATTGGAAAAATGCTGTGGCTGGTTCTCTCATATACGAGTAGTACTATGTTCTCTATGTCTTTCACCAACTAACTATGGAAACACTATGTCTGTTGTTGAAAAGACCGCATTTAGAATTACAGGGCATGAGACTTAACATGTAATGTCCCAGAATTAGTGGTATATTGTATTTTCGATGACTCATTTGGTACACACGGGAATCGGTTGTACGTGTATATCATTCAAGCATAAAAAGCTGCCAAAAGTAAAATTTTTGTTGCAATTTTAATAGCTTACTAATGAATATTATATATATATATATATATATATATATATATATATATATATATATATATATATCATATATATATTATATCTTTACTGATATTGTGCTTTAATTTTAATATACTTTGACTATTCAGCTTCAATAATATGACAAATTTTATTATGGTTTGCAACATGTTTTGTCGTTATGGGATATTTAATATTAGTAATGCAAAATTTTTGTACCTGGGTGAACTGTGACAAGCTGTCACAGCTCTCCTTGGGTATTTTTATGTATGATAATATAGTAATATTCTGCTTTGTTTGCTATGTTATGGCGCGTTATTGTTTCAGAATACCGTATATATATATATTATGTATGGAAGACTAAGGCATGGCGAGTAAAGAAATTTATGAACTGGCATAATTTTGAGGAGATAATATTAAAAAAGTGAAGGAATACTGTGAAACTGATGAAGATGATGCAGAAAATAATTGTTTCTATTTATGTTGCTTCTAATCATTTGCTAACAGCAGGTCAAAAGGGGATGCCCGATATGGAGATAGGCTCGCCCCATATCACATCATAGGACGGAGTACGCACGGCGAAAAGTGGGTGCATTAGTTGCGCCTTTGCCTACCCCTTTGGGGATAAAAGGCGTGAGTGTATGTATATATGTTGTTTACTAAACAATGCAGTAGGTATGTATAATCGTACCAAAGTACTAAAACTTATGATTTAATTTAATTTTAATTAAATTAACTTAATTTACATTTAGCAATGGTTTAATTCAATGTCCCTTATAAACATTTGTCACAACTTACCTTGACCTGTGTCACAATTCACCTCTGTATTAGGACAGTTGTGACAGTGGGATTAGTTTTACGTTTTGTCGGTTTATTCATGACCCATGCTTTTTTTTATTTTTTCTCTTCATTCTATATAATGTAAAGAACTACCTATCTTCAGTTGTACATTTCGTAGGGATAGGACTATTTCTTTTCGCCGTGTGTATTCCGGCCCATGATGTGATAGGGAGCGAGCCTATCGCCATATCGGGCACAAATTCCAGACTCCGGGCGGATACTGAATTCTAGAAAAATCCAATATCAATATGCCCGACCCGGGGACGAACCCGAGACCTCAGGATTGCAGTCGTACCGTAACACAGCTACGCCACCGAGGCAGTCTGTAAGCGCTAAATGTGTAGTTAATTATATAAACAGAAAAAAACAGTCTATGTCATTATTATAACTAAAAGAAATTTATATATATAGCGAATGAACATTTATGTGACGAGTAGCATTTATCAGCAAGCGTTGAAATCGGCCCTTAATCTAATGCTGTTAGGAAGCGCGGTCAACATACATTAAAAAACATGGTATGATTCGTTCCAAAATGTTACCCGTTTCCAATAGTACGAATGTAAACATCAACAAAACGTAAAATGTGAATATAACTTTCTCATTCGATAAATTTCGAAACACGTTTTAAGATTTATTTAATACGAATTGGTTTACCTACAACATTTGAAATATGATTAAAATCATGGCACAATTACGATATAAGAATATTGAGATTGATGTTAAATCCTTGATTGTGGGATTTACATAGGTGCTTGTTTATTATTAGTTTAATGTGAAAATTTGCAGCCATTAAGAAGAGATCATAAATTAATATCATTACTATTGCGTCCGTACAAAATATAATAGCATGAGTTTTGTACAGACTTTTCACCGATCTTTATAACGAAATAATAATAATAAAATAATTAATTTTTTATTTAAAAGCGACGATAGCCTAGTTGGGAATGGAATGGTCTGCCGAGACAATGTCCGGCGGTTTAAAACCCAAGGCACACACCTCTGACTTTTCGAAGTTACGTGTGTTATCAATTATCGTTCGCTTTAACGGCGAAGGAAAACATCGTGAGGAAACCTGCATAACCTGAGAAGTTCTCTGAATTTCGAAGGTATGTGAAGTCCGCCAACCCGCACTAGGCCAGCGTGGTGGACTAAGGCCTGACCCCTCTCAGTAGTAGAGGAGGCCCGTGCTCAGCAGTGGACAGTATATAATACAGGGCTGATTGCATTGCATTGTATTGCATTGGAATAAAATAATTTATTGAAAATAACACAATTTTGTTTACAATTACAATATGAGATATAAATTACAAGGAAATTATTAATAACAAGATAACATACTTATCGGGGGTACCCAAACTAGGCTAGACCTGTATCTTGGGATACCAGAACATATTAAATAAAACAGAGTTTGTTTGTAGTTGCTAGGTGAGTACTAACAGCGATAAACATATTATTAACAATTTATTACTTGTATAATTGTATTGTGTCGTAAAAGCAGTGTTTACAAACTCGTGATATTGATTTATCTAAGTTTGTTTTTTTGGGGGGAAAAGTGTCTACTGAATCTAATTTGTACTAATTCAATCAACTTGAATAGCCCGTAAACGACGCACTGTTGCGAATTGCAATTTAGAGCTTTACCAATAAACATTTTTTATCAGTGATTAACTAAATCAGAATTTGTGAACATTTCCGCCATTATCGCCCATTTACAGCATATAGTTTTAAAACAGTTGAGCATACCTTTTAAGGAAATACAATTCATAAATAGATTTTATTATTATACGATACGCTCAAATAGCAGGTCATCAAAAAATAGTAAAAAGTATCTAACAGAGAAGTTATTAATACGTTTTTACTACATTCACCTACGCAAACTGGTTTATTACCCTCTACGTTTGGTAAAGCACAATATAAAGGGCACATACAACTCATTTTGTGCCTTCCTGTGTTACATGACCCCCATCACATAATGTGACGAGTAGGGAAGGCTTGAAGCGTTTTCAGTGCAAGTGGTGTTCAGGCAGCGGGGCCGACCCCCGGGGGGCGGAGGGAGGCCGTAGTAGGAATATCCTTCACCTCCCGCGCTAGGTCAGGGTTAACTGTACCCCCGAGCTTCAGTGACGGTGAGCCACCTTCGACCTTGGATGGGATGCGTGCGGTAATGCACTCCCCACAGTTCTACCCCATGTCGCCTTGACTTCTCGAGCTCTCCACCTTATTTTTAAATAATCAATACTGTAAACTTTACACTACTGCATTAAATGTCTACTTTACCATACATAGCCGTTTGATGTTAAATACATGAAAAGGCGAATATGCGAAAAATGAAAGAGAGTTAATCTGCCTATCCATCACAACATTTTCTCGTACAGTGAACATAAAAATGGGTCTACGGACATGCGTAGCTAATATCTAAACTGACGACGGTTGTATTGCGCATCAAACAAACGGCGCGGCCTTATGACTATCGTATTAAAGCATATAATTCATTAACCCAACAGTCTATTCGAAGACGGAACGAAGGCATTCGACAATGACTCCTGTTACGGTTTTCTTAAGTTGGGAATCGTATGTTCGGCACAATTCTTGTTCTGGTGACAAATAGATAATTTTAGGTTTTAGTGCGTAAGGATAAGGTTCTGTTTTGTGTAAGAAGTCTTTGGGTGGTGGGTGCCAGTGGGTCGATATGTCCCGGGCGTGCGCCGATCGATAGAGGAGGGGCGCTACCCGGTCGGGCAAGCCTTGCGCCCGTGCATCGCTGTCGCCGCGCCGCGCCGCGTGCCTACACACTCGCGACTCGCGACAACAATACATTTTGGTACAATAGTGGCTCCGTTTGTCTGTTCAGAGATAACAGGGGGCGCTACATGACTCTCAGATTTAGATTTACCCGTACACAAAGCATAAGCTTATAATAATATTAGTACAACGTTACAAGTTTTGATTAGATTAGTTGTTTATATCTAAATAGGTTAATTTATTAACCAAGTAGACATATCTTATTTTATTGCTTTTCATTGTGTAAAATGCAATAATTCATGAATATCTTATTGCATGTATGACCAAGGACTGATAAACGATCGCCTATAGATATTAAGTATAGGTAAAGAATATTATTAATTAACGATTTAATCGATAAAACCGAACATCTGTTCAATATCGTTATTTTTAGTTTAATGTTCTGTTCTTCCATATTCAGTATTCTGGAACCTGTTAATCCAGTTTTTGATACATGTTATCTAATCGAGAATCGATTGTTTTTATCTGTTACGCGGGGTTATCATAACATTCATAACGAATATAGGTTCCAAGTCTCTGTATTATCTATAATCAGATAATAAATTTTAATTGAAATTAATTATTTTTTTTACACACACGCCTTTATCCCCAAACGGGTAAACAGGGTGCAGCCAGGGCATCCATGTTTCACCATACAAGTTACGTCCCATGATGTGATATGGGCGGTCCTATTGCCATATCGGGCACATAACCAGACTCCAGGCTGATACTGTGAAAAATCAAATATCAATTAGCCCGATCGGGGATTTGATTCCTGGACTTTAGAGCAGTGCCGTACAATCCAACTACGCCACCGAGGCAGTAAAAATTAAAGCAACCCATTTCATTAACATGAATTTACATATAATTGGCAAACCAATATGTTTATTTTATTCACATAACTTCGTATATTTATAGGAATTAGGAAGTAGTGAATAGGAATCGTGTGGACGATAGCCTAGTTGGGAATGGAACGGTCTGCCAAGACAATGTCCGCAGGTTCAAAACCCAAGGCACACACCTTTGACTTTTCGAAGTTACGTGTGTATTGTTTATCGTTCGCTTTAACGGTGAAGGAAGAAATCGTGAGGAAACCTACATACCTGAGAATTCTCCATAAGAATTTCGAAGGTATGTGAAGTCTGCCAACCCGCACTAGGCCAGCGTGGTGGACTAAGGCCTAACCCCTCTCAGTAGTAGAGGAGGCCCGTGCTCAGCAGTGGGCAGTATATAATACAGGGCTGATTGCATTGCATTGAATAGGAATCACGGTAAACAGGGACATTTAAATACATTATAGCACGTATGGAACAGATCACCAAACATCCAAACATTTTCACAAACTTTCGCATTTATAATAATATAAAATACGCCCAACAAAACCCAACGCAAAAACACCACTGAAACGAAAATGCACCTTTTAATTTTTTTTTACCTTTAGTGAAGGGAGGGGGTGGGTGTATACGTGACTTATTTTTTTTGTGAAAGGTTTGCTTGGTGTCATGGGGCGGCAAATTTTCGATCCGCCCCAGGCAAGAAGCCACGCTACGTCACTGATATTTTGGTATCTCGGACCCCCGCTATATGAAAGCTATCGCTACGCCCGTGGTCAACGTAAATCTATTCGCTTTCGCGAACAGGATAATACAGTTATCTTAAAAGCCTTTGAAACCGCGTCACGAAATCCATTTCGGTTACAACACCGTAATATCAGTAAACATATACATGGGCCATGGGCGTACATGCGTTTTTAATCTATGTTTTTAATTAGTTATTACCTGATGATTTTTTGGACAGTTACTTGGAGTACAAGAAATTTGTATGTAAAAAAATAATCGACCTTAAATATAATAAAAGTTAATTAATTAGCGTGTCGTAGAAACTTTCTTTGATTTTATTACAAAAACATAGTTCTCTAAAATTTTTATACGATGTGACTATTTATGGGCATAGTATCAACGAGATTCGGATATGATTCCAACGAGTTTGAGGTTTACTCTCTTATGCAATATAACAAGACGGTCGCGTGACCGACACGGTCTTATAAGCTCACAGACGTATAAAAAGAATAAGCTCGACCTATGCCACATGTCACGGAAATATAGTTGCATCTCTAGGGAAGCACTTGGACGTTGGTCGCCTGTCTACCGTTTGTGGGATACAGGCGAGACGGTATATTTACTTACGTGTTAACTCTGATTTAGATACTTGCCGAGTACAGTCGAATAGTTACCAATAATTATACTATATTGAATGTGTAAACAGCTAATTCGGGTGTATTAGTTCCTCATTTAAGTCGTAATTCATAGTTATATTTATTCGACAAGTTATGCACCAATGGTTCAAATGAGCCGTAATTACAGGTATGTTAAGTATTTAACTCAACGGGATATAACTCCGTTCTCTACGTGTAATTGTGTATACATGGACTTGTAAACATATTATAAAATTCCGTTAATTCATGGCCCTATCATCTCCTGGTATAGGTACAGTAGTTTTATATTATAGATTAAAACTCATCTCACCAACTGGAACCTTACTGCATTACTAATAAACGTTTTATACGTAGTTATGCACTGACGTTGTCCAGTGTTTTTGTCTTGCTATGCGACGTTTATCGTCAGAAGCGAGACAAAAAAATTTAAACTTCAACAGAGGTATGAGAATTACTTATAATAAATAGTCCTAAGACTATATAAAATAGAAAGTCACTGACAATTTGTAACTGATATCGTTTTTATTACGATCCGGGAACGGCAAATGACTCCACTACACCTGATGGTAACTGAAGTATTCAGATAGAGTATCGATTGACGAGATCATTATCCTAGCCAGTCGATATAATAACGCCGGCTTATTCGAAACAGGATATACACAGGCTGATCCCGGCACGCGAAACATTTACGTCGGGTGGTAGCGACCCGATAAGTGCGGATGAGTATAAAATCTACCATAGCGGATAGCGATCTAACCAGACACAAATATCCTACCAAAGTCACCGTCACTAACCTGGAAGTTGATGGTAGAAGTGACGATCCGCATGGACTCCGCGTAGTTCCGGAGCACGGAGTCGGTGCTGAGGCAACTCTGGCGCCACTCGTACAGCTGCTCCAGCCGCGTCACGCACCGCTCGCAGATCTTCTTCGGCAGGAAGTCGTCCTTCGATATCTGCTGGGTATTCCCGGAAGATTACACGTTAGAGATGTTTTGTAGCAAGTTTAACAAAAAAACTCAAATTAAACCAGGGCACACATTGACATAATTTCAAAGAGGAGTCTTGGCTTTAGTGCCCATGTTTAAGGTTATCCAACTTACTAAGGTTAGGTACATTCAACGAAAGGTTACCTATGGCAAGTGTTCTATACCAGTTTTTTATGGTAGTTCTGGACGAACTGGCTTTACACTGTGGATCCAATAGAAATACTATAAAGGTAAAACATAAAAAAAAACAGTGGTAAATGCCCTTAAAAATACTTTTTTCATATTATTTTTAATTAGAAACAGTTTAAGATTTAGTAGGTAAAAGCTTCTTACTAACACTAACATTGACAAATTTCTAACCGGACCTTAAGTTTTATATGTCAAGGGCGAATAAGGACCACGGGCAAAACGTAAAAAATGCCGATAGCATAATTTATTCCAACGTCAAGGAAAGGGTTTGAAGGACTGCGCCATTAAACAAGGCATTGAGGCGTGGTTTATTTTCATAACTCTGTCTAAGAGCCATCAACAATACGAACGAAATCATGTTGTAAAGGAAAACAATGTCAAAAATCTAATGACAAAACTTATATAAATAATAGAAGATAACCCGAGTCATATCAATGCGATGGACTAAAGCTTAACCCTTCTTAAACGTAAGGCCCATTGGTAGAACATATTGATATCGGGCTGATATTGTTAGTATAATAATTTAAATGTTATTTCATGTGTACAAAATCACCTTGAGAAAATTTGTGAGCATATCGGTGGCTATTGTCGAAAGGCTCTTGACTCCTATTTATGAACGTCTGAGATCTGTTGTAATTCCTGGGTATGGCAATAGAACATGTAATGTATCAGAATATAGAACAAAGTCCTGCGCCGTGTAGCAGATACTTGTGATGCAAGGTACCTGGCGGTGTTATTGCTGTTGATGGGCAGTCGAGGCGCTTTACCATCGAGCTAGTACATTAGTTATTTAGGGATTGAGTTATTTATATGAAAAAAATATATCAAATTCTATTAAAATTAATTGTATTTCGTATTGCAGGCACAAATTAAAGGTAAGTAGTAAGCATAGTTGCAAAAAGAATTACAGTTTTATTCATATATTTTGTGTAAGAGTATTGGTAGGTAACCACAAATAATTACGTTGAGTTTGCACATGATTCAATTACAATGTCAATACATGAAACCGGAGACTAATAAATTTGTTCCAGCAATTGAACACAAACACATAAATATTCGGTACCTATCAATACGAATGTTGCTGAGCGACTATGAACTCTATCCATATGGAATTATAAGGTGTAGATGTGTTAAAGTGGTTGTACACGTAGATTAAGCCACGTCACGTGCCGACTATCATCCCTTTGAACAGAACCCCAATACGAAGGGATTTCATGTAATCCCGATACTATTACGTTGACCCAGTTGGAATTTTGCGTGGAGCGGTACATGGGGTCAACGCTCTACCTATGCCATACACCTTACAAACATTCTAAACATTCTAAGATAATTTAAAATGTGAAGGAATTTCAAATGCTTGCAATGATCATTCATAAGTATTTGATATTTGAATACTTTAAAGTGTATTTTAGAAAAAGACGTTATCTAAAAGCGATTTCTTTAGTATTTATTGTAATGTTACAAACGCACGCACTTAGTATTTTTTTTTTTTTTTTTTTGCCGCACTATTTACTACATCTTCAGCTATTTATATATTTTGTTTCATATAATTAATTTGTATTATATTATCACGCACTTCGTTCTTATTACTTGCAATAGATTTTAAAATAAGGATGAACTTGTTCATTCAAGTGCACAACAAAAATAATAACGGGTAAAATGTGCTCACTTAGATAAAAAAAGAAATAAAAGAAAAAGAGATGCGTTAAAAGTCTCAACAGGTATCGTGAGACATCATAATTTCCTAGGTCGCCGTAGCTCGTAGCAGTGCGTAGCGCGCAGGCGTCTACGAAAGCTACATTAATTCAGTTACCTTTTCCGCAACAAAATATCTTGTGTTTACGATTTATTTATTTTCTTAATAAAATTTATATTTTTTTGTCCACAAAGCACATTCGATCTCACGACACAACTTAAGACATTGAAGCAAGACTAAGTGTGAGACGAGAGGTAATAAAAAGCGTGTGACTCACCATAGTTGGTAAGCAGGTCCTGAGCTTGAACAGTATCTGCCGCTGCTCGGACTCCTTGTCGAAGATGTGCAGCCTGGGGCCGCTCTTCAAGGAGCACAGCCGACACAGGTCCGTGAACGCTGTGAAGTTGAGGTCCTCGGGCTCGGTCATAGCGAAGCACCTGATGAGGAGGTCAAGGAGGCAAGAGTTGTCCATGTATACGGCGGTGGTTGTCGGGTGGCGGGAGACAGGGTCAACGCCGCATGTCGCGGGTGCAGGCGTCGGGGAGGCGTCGCGCCGCCACTGCGTCCGGGGGGCACTGGGGCCAGCGCGCGCCACCCGCCGGGCCCTCCCCTCGCACCCCCTCGCACACCCTCGCACCCCCCTGTCCCCCCAGCCGACGTACGCAGCCCCGACCCCCGCGACTCTGCTCCGTCAGGGTGGTTCCACGTTAAAGGAAAATGCGTGCCAGCTTTTCCGCTCATAAACGTCTGCAACTGTCGAACGTTTATCGTAAACAGTTATGGTTATACATGTTTATATTATATTATGCGTAGGTAATATATTATGGTGTTTAATCAATGAATATTGCTTCCCATATTTATTTTGTAATGAGTACATGGTGCCGCCGATGTATAAGAACTTAAGATTTCGTCTAATCGCAAGCTAGGCAACTTTAAACATATTTTAAAACCTTAGGGAATTTATCCAAAATAACCAAAGGACTTGTGTTCTTTGTGAATTATCGCTCGCTTTAACGACGAAGGAAAACATCGCGAGGAAACCTGCATACCTGAGAAGTTCTCTGAATTTCGAAGGTATGTGAAATCTGCCAACCCGCACTAGGCCAGCGTGGTGGACTAAGGTCGTTAACCCTCTCAGTTGTAGAGGAGGCCTTTGCTCAGCAGTGGGCAGTATACAATAAAGGGCTGGTATGGTATGGTAACCAAACGACTCAATGCATGGAATTATTATGGAATGTTATTGGTTTTTAGCCCATAAACAATAGTCATAAGAACTCATTCGAGTAAATTATCCCCTTTACGTCACTTACAGACGTCATGCGCACGTCACGAAATAGAAATCGATATGATAAAGCGTAATATTAATATTTTTAGTTTTATACATTGAAACCCTATCGTCAAACGTTGAACAATGTCCATAGCGTCCTCTGACTCTGGAGCGGAATTCCAAACGTACTCGGAACGCACTTTAGCGATCATCAAGCCAGAAGCCATAGAAGATGCCGACGCAATTGAAAAGCACATTAGAGACAATAGCTTTATCATACTCGCTGTGAGTTGTTTATTGGATATTGATTTGTTGGATTTTAACGCATCTTTGAACGCTATTACGCACGACACCGTTCAACATGTTTGGCAACGTTGCGTGGGCTTAGCTTCAAAAACATGTTGGATATTGTTGGCATAAATACGATGCTTTGTATTTGACGTTTACTAAAACTCTATCTTAACTAAGTAGAGTCCTGAGTTCGACGCTCGGACCATACATGTGTTTATTTTATTGAGCAGTGTGATGTGTTTGTATCTAATAGTACATTGACTATAAATACTAAATAATTGTTCATTGGTATTAGATTATTTCTTAAATCGTACTTTGGATTAGTATTATCGTACTATTTGATGCGATTTTGTGTAGGTTTATGTACTTTATTATGTGTTTATAACGTAACATATGTCTTATTTAACTTTGTTTTTTGTAGCCTAGTTTTTGAAGAATATTTCATTGTCAGGTTAAATTGCAGCAATTTAAATCATCACAAAAGGGAAAAATGTAAACGTCTGCACACTACCTTGTTCTAAAATATTATGCTCCCCTATTTACGTGTTAAATGAATATTACATAACATCACATTGTGTTTGATGGAAGAAAATGGAAAAAAATAATATGAAGAAAATTTCCCCTATTTCCTTAGCTTTTTTTACAAACGTATCAAAATTTTATATTTTTCTTCTAAGTATAGATAATTTCATCGAGGAGGACGTGCGCTACCAATTATTGAGAGGAGATTTATTACTCATAGGAGTATTCGTGAGCATTCATTGGTATTTAGTATGTATTTATAGAACTAAAACACAAGTGGGACTGGACTGTAAGCGATGATGAAAATTCGAAGAGCGCGTCATCGTGGATACCATTATTTATAACAGCAGGGTTGTTGTGTTCCGTTTTGAAGGTCATTGTAGCCAGTAATTATTGGGTATTATGAGACTTCGAGTAAGCCAGTTCGCCAAGCTGGTCTAATTTGGCATCCTTAAGGGAGTAATCCTTGCCGATGAAACCAACTCAATGTGACTACCTCGGTGGCGTAGTTGTATTATGGTACGACTGTAATCCCGAGGTCTTGGGTTCGATCCCTGGGTCGGGCATACCCGGGGATATTGGATATTATTGGAACGAAGTTCCTTATTGCGCGTTGTGAAAGGGGGCTGGACGGAAAGTTGTCACGACACTTTTTTCTATTATCTTACTAATATGAACCTTAAATACAATGCGTAGAAGCTATACTTCTTGAAACGAGTATATTTGTATTTATTTTATTTATTAAAGTCATTAAAACCATTTCTTACTAATCTAAAATGAACCTTAAATACATTGCGTAGAAGCTATTTTCCCAGCGTTGGCACGGCACGAGTACAAAAGAATCGAACGTAACATTCTTTTTTCGAATTTTGTTGATTTATTCTACTTTGGTTACTGACATTTATCAATAACAAGACTAAACGTGCTTTGCTCGCGTTTAAAAATCTACTTTATGTGGTAAGCGTAAGATCGAATTTGTGTTTAGTCAATCAAAATTTGTGATAAAAATGCTATGCAATAGCTTTACCGCGGTAGTCTCCGAGTACCACACGTATTTATTTGTTTTTTTCTCTAGAAACTTATGTGTTGGAACGGAAATAGGAAAATATTTATATATTTATATATACACACTCTGTTATATAAATAAAATTTTATTACAATTCCTTCACTAATTAATCGAAAGGAACTTCGTTCCATCCGGGTGTCCCTTGACACCTCTCAAGTTTTTTGATATTGGATTTTTCTATTCGTATCTGCCCGGAGTCTGGAATTTGCGCCCGATATGGCGATAGGCTGGCCCCTATCACATCATGGGACGGAATACGCACGGCGAAAAGTGGGTGCACTTAGGTGCGCCTCTGTCTACCCCTTTGGGGATAAAAAAGGCGTGGGTGTTTGTGTGTGTATGAGACTTAAGACTATGGTGTTGCTACTGTTTATGAGCGGTCATATCGTATACCATGAGGCGAGCGGCATGCCCGGCTCGTCATTCAGTAGCAATAAAAAAAAAGAAGAAAATCTCATAAGTAATATTAATTATTATGTAATACGCATGTTGTAGAGGACTCGTATGCTCCAGTCTATCTGTGGATGCGCTTCGCTTATTTTTGCTGCCTAGTAAAAGGGTGAAAGCATTGCTATGTCCCAGTGTTTTTTATCAGATAAACAAAATTACTCGTTTTATCATTTAGTTGTTAAACTAGCTTCTGTGCGCGTTATATAGTAAAAATAAAAATATTTTTTTCCTCACACTTCGTTTTAAAATTTCACAAAACTGTTTATTCATTTAATGCTCCAATTCATATTTATTATTAAGTATCTAGGTACCATATTTATAGAAAAAACATGTGTTTTACTAAAATAATAATTAATTAATTATTAATTTAGTTTGGCCACATTGAAAGGATGGATGAAAGAAGAGGAACGAAAGAAATCTATGTCGCGAAAGTGAGTGGTAGCGTCGGACGGGGACGTCCTAGACGTACCTTCATGGACCAAATTGGCGACCTCCTAAGGAAGGGCTAAATAAGGAGTTCTCCAAACCGACGAGCATTTATGAAGTGACTGCCTGTAGAAGAAGCGAAAGAGGTATGCTTGGATCGTAGCACTTGGCGCTCCATAGTCTCTGCCTACCCCAATGGGAGAAAGGCGTGAGTTTATGTATGTATGTATGTATGTTTACTAAATTAATTTCATGATTTGATGTGCAAATTTCTATTATTTTCTATTTTATATCTTACACAACTAATAATTTATTTAGTGAAACATTACTTAAATAATAAATGCTTATAACAGAATATGTCATGATCAAAGAAAAGATAGATTTAGATTGTGTTAAAGAACATCAATACTCAGAGCCTAGCTGAAGCGTCGTTATGACATACTGAAATAACGTCACGAACACGCTAGATAAACAATATGCGATTGATTGGGCTGTGTGCTGAGTGCTGACTGATTCTCGCCTGAACATTCAAAAATGAAAATTCATTATCTCGATTTTCAACCGCTCACTGCGTTCATGCAACCTTCTTCCATTAAGCGTAGCTTGAATTTTCATCAAAAAAAGTATTTAAAAACAATTGTATAGGGTAAATAGAATCTCAATTGGTATTAAAGAGGCTCATGCCTCATCGTCGTCTGATTTCTAGTGCAACATTGTCTTAGGTCCGAAAAAGTATGACTTATCATGTAAAGAATACAAGTTATGCGTCATATCTGTTACCGTGACCGAGTTTTAATAACATAGCAATATTAATTATTCAGGTAGGGTAAATATCATAGTTGTAGCTGATAACGATCGATTCATTAAATTATTGTAGTGAATCATAAAATACAAATGACGCCAGTGCACGAAATATGTTACGCTATTATAGGCCATTGTGGTCGCCCTAGCTTGGAGAATAATTGTTATATATTATGAAATTGTAAATTGGAATAATAATTTGGTAGTTTATAAGGATTGTTATGGCTTTGTTTTGTATCATATAATAGCTACTGCGCCGTGTTGGAATAATATAATAACAGTTTACCAGTTATACTCTCCGGGAGTGAGATCTAATTGAAATTTTGAAACGTTACAATGTCCAATCATGATATTCCTAAATCATTATATTGGAATTTTAAAATGATATTTGCCTAAATAAATGTTGCGCTTTAGTAAATTATATTGACGTAAATTAAGGTTTGAAATAATGATAAGATCATACTGAGTATTCTAAGTAGAGTCTCAGACATCAACGTTCCAAAATAAGATTTTTGTCCAGGTACGCAACAATGAAATCACACATATTATTTATTTAATGTGGAGCAGCAAAGGACATTGGGTATGTCGTTCGCTAGATTTATGCCGTTTTGGCTTACTATGTTTTCAAACATATTTTTTTATTTGTTTTTTAAATCTAATTAGCTATAATTTTGTTGTTAATAATATTCTGTACGATAGTTATCGCTATGCAGCCGACATCAAGCTTTACAGGGTATCTGTGCACTGACATGAATTCAATGCCATCCTTATTTGAGCATCGCTCAAGGCAAAAAGATATTGCCAACATAAAAGCAATCAACAAAGACACTTGCTCAAAAGACCACATGCAAAATTACGTGTAGCGAGAACGAACACGAGTAAAGTACAAATTTACATTTAGAATTGGAATCTCAAAGGCATCGATGAATAGTTTATGTGAAATAATTTCCATAAGAGGGTGTGCTCAGATCAAAGTGCGCATGTCTGCTGCTAGCCGACGGGGACGATGGGAAGGGTTACTATGATTAAGTGATTCCGATGAAAACAACACGATCGGTCATAGAAAAATAAAATATTTTTATGCTTAAAATATTAGACTGCTAAACATTGTTTGATATCTTGAAACATTAATAATATTAATTATGTATTAATCCCTAGTCAAAAGATGTTATAAACTATACATTATATTTATTTAATCATCATGCTGACATAAAATCTTTACAATAATATGCATAAATTACTAAAGTACATAGTCATATTAATACATCCATAATTCAAACAATAAAAATTAAGATGTTGCATTTAGTACGTAAATACTTTGGATGGCTAGTTTGGTTTTTATGAAAGCAGGCGATTGAAATTGGGTCAATAAAAGCGTTTTGGAGCACAACTTGCATTTTTTTTTATTTTGTTTAGGACACAAACAGTCATATACAGACACTAATTAATATAAAAGTATACAAAAAGACCTATATGTCCATTAATAGTTACAAAAACTAGTTATGAGCTAACAACAAGAAAACAGCCTGTATTAACTAGGTACAGTCAATAGATATTACATTTTGTCTTACAAATTATATACTTGTGTCTTGTAAGTAGAAAGTCGAAAGGAGAATATGTCAGCATCATTCAGATATTTATTATAAAATTCACAGGAACGTCTAATAATTAATATACCAAACTTATCGATAGCACACGATAGCGTTGTTTTCTCGCAGTAAATTCGCTACCTACCAATTTTATGTTATCATGTAGATAATAAGAATAAACGACTATGCAAAAACCAATTATGCAATTGGCAATTTTTGGTATAAAGTAACGGAACTATTGATGGCCCACTTAATTTAAAAATCTTCAAAAAATCGTTTCATAAAGAAATATAAAGAAACACCCTGATTAAATTCCAGCAAATTTAATAATAGAAGAACAAAGAAAAAATCGTAGTATATATTTTCAATACAACACAAAAAATCAAAAACATAGATGGTGGGCCATGTTAGGAACTGGGCTATGTTTACACTACTTATATAATTTTAATACGGAAAGAAACAAATCAGAATCATTTTATTTTATCTTTCAGTTCTCACCTTCGTTTAACCAGTTTAAAAAAATTACAGATCCACAAATGATAACCTCCCCAGCAATACGGGTTGCGATATGCAAAACTCATATCGACATTAGTTGAAGAGCGCGCGTGCGAGGGTACGTTCATTATTCCGCGTCACATGCAACCCTTGTTACCGCAGGGTTGATACTTGCGTAATTAATTAAGTATAAAGATAAAGGCGCCGTTGTTCCTTCATTAACGCGTTACTGTTGTGTAGTAATAAACATAATAGTAAAGCAAATCGTTTTGAATGGTTTAATGTTTATTAATTTAAACATTTGAAAATTATATTTTAAAATTAGCAAGCGTAATTTAAATGGAGCAATTATTGGCAAAAATAATATTACGCAATGATAGTTATCGATATTCGTTTTTTTAATATCTGTCAAAAGACCCGTAGGTCGAGAATTGCCTCTGTTGGCATTGTCGATGTCCAGTGACCAGTCCTGCCCCCATATTCTCTATGACAGTGTTAACTCGTAACGCGGCCGCGTCACGTTAACTTCGTGTAATGCTATTCTGTATGCCAATTTCCCTATGGAAATAAACGCGACGAGTTACGTTACGCGCTTGTTACGAGCGGTGAAAATAACGTGTGTCATAGAGAATAAGGGGGCAGATGGTATTCAATACTTGCATACATAATTGCTTGCAATGATTGATCCGTCTAAACGAGGCTTAATACAAGAAGACTTTTTCGTGATATACAAGCAAAAATATACAAGACAAGTGGCTTTTCTGAAGACGCATTATGCCATTTCCTATAAACACTTACCATTCCTCTTCCATTTTCCCATCTGGATTTCATGACAGTGTTAATAAAACTTACCATCAGATGACCAAACTAATTTGATTATCTTCAGTTAAGTATATAAAATACACTCAATATTTTTCTAGCATTTGCCAACCCTGCGATAGATCTTGGCGCTCCCTAGCTCTCGACGGCGCGCCGGTCACTGCTGTTATCTATGGAAACCGTAGAAAAAACTAATTAAATATTCGACTCGCCGAGGGGTCAGTGTTTGCGACAGGGCCCGGTTTTATTAAATCATTTCTGTTCGTACATAATTTCGTTGAGCGGAATCACTGCAATTAATGTTTCTTTACCTTATGTGTGTAGATCTAGTAGGCACCTCAAGTGAATGGCTATAACGCTCGATTGACATTAACTTACTAATACAAATTCTAAAGTTATTGTTTGGATTTTCGTTAGAAGTGAACGCAGTAACCGAGTGAACGGATTTGGATGAAATTTGGTACATGACATAGATAGACCTTGTCCTGAATTTATATTAATGTAATTTTTATCCCGGAAAAGTACACTGTGGGGCTTTTATCAAGGGAAATGTATTTCACGCGGGAAATCGCGAACAACGCCTAATCTACTCATATTATGATTTTCAAATAATATAATGATATTTCTTAGTACCTAGCATTTAATATACCTATTTAATAAAGATATTTATACGTGTCTTTCAGAAACGTCAAGTGCGTTTGACTCCAGAGCAAGCCGCGGAGTTCTACAAGGGCCATTACGGTCGACAGCACTTCCCACACCTCGTAGCGCACATGTCCAGCGGCTCTATCATTGCGCTTGTCCTCGCTGGTCGGAACTGTATACAGAGATGGCGGACGCTCATGGGACCAGCTAGGTAGCTATAGTAAATATTTGTTACTATGAAGTTACAAAAGACAGTTTGATTTACGAGTGAATGGCTCCGGTATAGTATGAAGCCAAAAAAACTATCTAAAGGTGGCTCTACCACTCATTATATTTAAAAGACACGAAGTTTTTTTGATACATTCAGTGTACTGTGGTAAAGAAATCCCTGAACAAGTATAACATAATGTGATGAAAATCACCTTCACATAAATCTTTAAAAAAATCTTAATAACCTACAAAAATTTAATAAAATTAACTTTTTTTTTTTTATGGCATAGAATGACGAAACGAGCATGCCGTTCGCCTGATGGTAAGCGATACGACCGCCCATAAACAGTAGTAGCACCATACAGCACCTTGAGTTACAAAGTACTGTGTGGCATTCCACTGCGCTCGTCATCCTGAGACATAAGATGTTAAGTCTCATTATGTCCAGTAGTTACACTGGCTACAATGTCCTTCAAACCGAAACACAACAGTGCATGCACACTGCTGCTTGGCGGTAGAAATAGACATTGCGGTGGTACCCATCCAGACGGTCTCTTACATATGAGAGACCTACCACCAGTGATAATCTGATATTATTTTTCAAACATAAAAACCCTGCTTTTTTAAACCGTTAATCGACGATGTTGTTTTTGAAACACAAGTTGTTCGGTCCGTGCTTGGTTGCAATTAAATTGTACAGTATGGATCTCAAGTGGACTATAAACCGTGATGTTGACGTGGAATAATGAGTAAGTTAATTAAACCGCGCATTAATTAACCGTAGCGCATTATTGCAGTTTTGAGGCGCGGCTCGCTGGCCGGACGGCTTATGGCCTGCGGGAATTAAAACGTTTTCATGGAAGCGTCAAGCGAATCACCACCACCACATCAGCCCTGTATTAGATACTGCCCACTGCTGAGCACGGGCCTCCTCTATAACTGAGAGGGCTTTTAGGCCTTAGTCCACCACGCTGGCCTAGTGCGGGTTGGCGGACTTCACATACCTTCGAAATTTCTATAGAGAAGTGCTCAGATATGCAGGCGAATCACGCTGATAATAAAAGAACATTTATTGGCGTTTTTCATTCTCCATGGCGCAGTAGTTGATAAGCCGATTATGGCAGTGCGCATGTTCGATTCCTGTACTGTAGACTGGACCATGAAATCTATTTCAGATAAGTAATTAGGGGTAGGTAGGTAAGTGTTAAACTGGTTTATGTTGCTGGAGGATGGGATAAGACAGCAATATAAAAGCGATCGTTAATGGATACAATATCTCGTTATTGGTCTTTAAATTTGGACTGCGCCGTATGAGTGTATCCACCTTATTTTAATCGCTACCACCACTAGTGAAACGGTTACGTTGGTTTCACCGGTCTTAAGGCCCAATGTCGTCAGTATAGGGAGCGTGCACGAACTATAGGGGGCAGCACAAAATCGACACAAGAGTCACAGGTGGATAAAAAAAGAAACTAGAACTAGCACAATAATTTGTTTATATATTCTTTTAATCTGACAAAAATTATAAAATATGTGTTCCGGCCGAATGTTATTTATACCCAGCGTGTCCAGAATATGCTTTTTTTTAGATTGGAGCTAGTTATTTAAGCAAAATTAGGAGGTTATGTTCCCTTAATCACAGATTTTTTTGTATTGAATATTATCTTCCAAACATATTTATTTTTATAAATTACACAACGAAACATTTCTAAATGCTTTTGGAGCTCATAATTATGTATGTTTTATACAGCATATATTATTTTTGTCGATTTTCACATAACCATGGAATGTAAGTACTTAGGTACTATTCTTGGGAACATTATATAATTTCATACCATTTACGCATACGCATACTCACGCCTGTTATCCCCGAAGGGGTAGGCAGAGGCGCAACTAATGCACCCACTTTTCGCCATTTTTATTCCGTCCCATGATGTGATGGGGGGCGAGCCTATCGCCATATCGGGCACAAATTCCAGACTCCGGGCTGATACTGAATAGAAAAACCCAATATCACTTTGCCCGACCCGGGGATCGAACCAGAGACCTCAGCATTGCAGTCGTACCGCAATACAACTACGCCACCGAGGCAGTCAATTTCATACCATTTAATTTATTTATTTTTATGTTTTGGAGCATCCAAATACACAGCGATACATTATCAACAAATTAAATGTTATTTTTCATCCTTTTAATGAATATTGTTCCTTAACGCCAAGTATCGATGGACTGAAAATGAATTAGATTACGCCACTAGATGGCAGTGCTTACGACGTGCACGTTCCCTATATTATCTTCCGACCGAGTATTGGTGCGAGTCTCGTAGCACTGTGTACATTGTACACCCTACATCGGCATACCGACTAAAATCTGTGGTGGCTTTCTCCGGCGCATATGAGACGACCATGGGTATCTTGTTTTACAACAATAGCTGCGCGGGACCGTGTGTAGCCACTTTTCCGTGTATAAACAAAAAGTATGTAACTGGTGTATTATTTCAGAGTGCTAGAGGCGCAGGCTTACTGGCCGGACAGCCTGCGGGCTTGCTACGGGCGGCGCACCAAGTACGGGGACTATTTTAATGCGGTCCATGGCAGTGAGAATCACGCTGAGGCCGTGAGGGAGATACATTTCTTTTTTCCTAATAGTAAGTTCAGTTTTTGATTGCATTCAAAATATAGATTTTGCAAGTTGTAACCACCTTAAAAATTGAGGAATATGTAGTTTTTAGGGCGAAAAGAAAGAAATATTGAACTTTTATGAATTTAATAATTCCCACTCAGAAAATATAGAGCTTGATATTGACATTTCGTAGGTAATTTAAATTATATTATTTTTTTCAGACGTAAATGATATAGCTTAAAACTAACAACTTTGTTTACATCTTCTCTATTCTGTTCACAGTGATAGTAGGACCAGTACTTCGCAACTGGCAAGTCCACGACTACATCCTGAAACATATAACACCGATTCTCCTGCCAGGGTTGACAGCGTTAGCCCATGAGCGGCCGACAGAACCGTTGCTATGGTTGGCAGAATATCTCCGCACGCACAACCCTAATGAGCCGGAGTTGGCGACGCAGCAGCCCGAGCAGAGAGAAGATCCGCGATGCCACACACCCGTGCCTTCAGAGGAGTCCGTTAAATAAAAGGGTAGATATTGAAATGAAATGGGGTGACAGGCTGTTAGACATAGTGAATATTTTTCGACATTGAGTTTCATACAAGTTTGGAAGCAGCAAATTTTGTGTTTTGATGATTCTAATTCTGCATCATAACGATTATTGTCACTGGGATGAGGAATCTATACATATAATAAGGAAGTAGAACCGGTGTGTCTGTACATTTAAAGAAATGTGATAAAAAAGAAAGCGGGTGACTAAAGAAGAGTAATGGAACACAAATCAGCGATTTTTGTAATTCTTTTCTGTCTGTTAGGTACTGATCTCCAAAATTACTAAACGCATTTCGATGAAATTTGGCACACGGGTAGATCATGACCTGGATTAAAAGATAAGCTACTTTTTATCCCGGGAAAATATAAAGCGGGACTTTTATATTGGGACGGGAATATTCGATCAGTCGTACAGTACGGCCATTGACTTGTGGCTAGTTTGAAGTTAGAAGCGAAACACGCCCTCTATTATGTCGTCACCCTCTAGTCTCCAAAAACCAAGGCTTTGACGCCACCCGTGACCAACTTCAGGCCGTGACTAAGGGAGCTGTTGATCCAACCGTGGTCAGGTAAAATTAACAGTTTTTTACACTGGACGAGCGCACAGCGTCTTCGCCTCGTTGTGAATCCTTGCAATTCGCCAGTGTAATTAGACCCTTAACTTTACTTGACCACGGATGAAAAATGGCCATAATATAGTGTTTTTTATTGCATTGTATGACAAGACGAGCATGCCGTTCGCCTGATGGTAAGCGATACAACCACCCATAAACAGTACCAACACCATTCAGCAACTTGAGTTACAAAGTACTGTGTGGCATTCCACTGCGCTCGTCATCCTGAGACATAAGATGTTAAGTCTCATTATGTCCAGTAGTAAGCTTTATTACTGTAAAGACATTTTCCACAAATTTCAAGTAAATTTTATTTGAAATTATCGTAGATAATTTAGTAAGTACTCATTTTATTACCATTTATTTAAGAGCATAGATTACAGTGTGACTTTTGTATTTGGTCGGCTTATACATTTATGTGACGATAAGCATTCACTCAGAAGTTGTGAAACATTGCTTGAAGCTCTTAATAAAACAATGTTCAACTTTTCCCAATATTTATTTATAGAAATGGTTTACAAATGGTCTATCACAGGCTAGTGTGTGGTTAACATCATTAATTTCATGCGATTTCGTTGACAATGAAAATAAGAAAGGCGTGATTTAGAAAAAAACAATACACAATTGAAAACGTAAACTAAACACAAATGCTTACACTAATGTCAATGGTGTCTTACAAACGATGCTTAGTAATATATGAGGGACCTTAATAATAAATATCATTAACCTTGTTAAGGCCGAAAAGGACAAAATGTCTAAATATTTAGATTTGGCTCACGAGGTTACCGACATGTGGGAGGTAGACTCCACAATTATTGTTCCAATTGTCGTTTCTGCTCATGGGTTGATACCAAAGAGTATCGATCAACACCTCCAGAGGCTCTCAATTGGTCGTTGGGCCAAGAGTCAGATGCAGAAAGCAGTGTTTCTGGACACGGCACGCATTGTGAGGAGATGCCTCACTTTGAATCCCTGACCACCGGTGGGTTGGGTCTTGAGCCTCGCCATCGGAGGGTGATTCACTTTTTTATATTTTTATAATATGTATTAATGTTTTTTTTTAGTATATATATAAAAATGTAAAAAAGGAAAATTGAAAATAAAGAGACATAATAATATCATTAATTAGATATTAATCATTGTTTAATTCCTGGTTCTCAAACTATTTTAATTAACAAACAGTGATTCAAACACTGTTTAAAAATGTTTACTTACGATCTTATTCATAAACCGTTTATAAACGTATTTTAGTTATAGAATGTTTTGTCTTCTTCCTTCAAACTCAATTCAAAATTCGTTCGAAGAAGACAAAACATTCGATAACTAAAATGGATTTATAAACTGTTTATGAATAAGGCCTTTAGTGTAGAATAACTTTTGATAGAATAGATATTAAATTCTAGTATTATATTTACGTATAATTTGTAGTATATTACAAATTTATTTATCTATGCAACATTGTAAAGCATTCTTTATTTATTCTTATATAAAATTCATTATCACTAAGCATCATTTGGAAGACTAAGGAAAAGCTATTGTGACTATTTTGAATAAATATAAGCACTATTCGAATTTAATGTTTACGTATTCATTTTAAAGTTTAATATGTCTGACAACTGAATATGTAATTTATATAAAATAGTCACAATACAATTGATATAACAAACCAAACTTACTGCTAAACAGATTTGGTTGAAACATCGTCGCTTAAGTAAATAAACACGAGGTTACAAATATCTAAGGTTATACAGGAAAACTGCATCTGTAACAAAAATAACTTACACTGATTAAACTAATTAGTGTTCAGCGTCAAAGTATTTAAAGAAAATATGCCTGCCTCGGTGGCGTAGTTGTATTACGGTACGACTGCAGTACTGAGGTCTAAGGTTCGATTCCCGTGTCGGACAAAGTGATATTGGGTTTTTCTACTTAACATCAGAACATTGACTGCCTCGGTGGCCTAGTTGCATTGCGTACGCGTTACGAGTACAATTTGCGCGCTGAGGTCCTGGGTTCGAATCCCGGGTCGAGCCAAAAACATTGTGACTGGGTTTTTCCATCTTAAAAATTACTCAGTCGCAGCTCGGAGTCAGGAAGTTGTCGGTGTGATACCCCCGCGCCCGTGCCTCGGAAAGCACGTAAAGCCGTTGGTCCTGCGCCTGATCTCTCTCCGGTCATGTCGGATTGCCGTCTCACCGGACTATGAGAGTGAAGGAATAGCGAGTGCACCTGTGTATTGCGCACACACTTGTGCAATATAATATCTCCTGCGTACCTGGCTGATCTCCGTTGAGATTGGCCGCCGTGGCCGAAACTGGCTAGGAGGATTAGGTTTTTTTTTTTCAGCCCGGGGTCTGAAAATGCGCCCGGTAAATTGCAAAAGGCCCGCCCCCTATTACATGGGACCTAACATAGTTGGCGAAATGAGGGTGTGTAACACCGCTGCCTACCCCTGAAAAGTGAAAAAGGCGTGATGCTATGTATGTATGGAAATATGTAAACTAACGTTTACTCATAACGGGCATATAAACACATTAAGTGGTCAGTTAACCATATAATATCTGTTTTAAGGAAATCTACACAAGTTTCCGAATTTCGAAGGTATGTGAGTCTGTAAACTCACCGGCATACCAACCAAAACCCGCGGTGGCCTTCTTCGGCGCATGCGGAACGGCCCCGGGGTATCTTATTGCACTAAGATAGCTGCTCGGAACCGTCCCTGCGCGATGCCGCATTGCGGCCCCTCTATAAACGAGGGGGCTAAGATGCCCCCGAACTCTAAAGAACGCCTTTGGCGTCTACGACAGCGGGAGACCGACCACCCGCATTGTCGTCCACCTCGGAGTCACTTAAATTGGAGTGAGCAGACCCCCACTGCTCGCCCCGCGACTTTTTCTAAGCCCCATTTAGTCGCCTCTTACGACAGGCAGGGGATGCCGTGGCGGAATTCTCTAGATGCCCCCGGACCACAGGGCATGAGGCACCGGTCAGTCGTCCACCCGGCGCCTCCGTCGTCTCCTCTGGCTGCGGGCGGGATCGTTCTGCTCACGATCCCGCTCGGCGCTCTCCTTCCGCGAGATGACGCTCTCGCAGAAGGAGGCTGTCGCTCGCCATGACCTCCAGCCGCCGACCATGGCAGACACCACGGCCGGCAGCGAGAGGTCTCCTCCGACGACTGCTCTAAGAGCGCTGCGTTGGAGATCCCAGGCTGGGCACTCCTCGAGAGTGTGTTGGACTGTGTCCTCGCGGCCGTTGCCACAATGGTGGCACACGGCAGACTCCTCTTTTCCGATCCGACACAGAAACGAGCCAAAACACCCGTGGCCCGTCAGCACCTGTGTCAGACGGAATGTCGGCGCACCGTGGCGCCTGTCAAGCCAGCAAGACAGGTCGCACTGCCGCGACGGTCCTCAAGCCCGCACTCGGGCTCTCCAGCCTGGTATGCCACTCCTCCACGGCGGCGCTGCGGATAGAGGCCAATTGGGCTGTGACCTCCCTCGGAGCCAGTCTTCGCCCGAGACGGGATGCCTCCTCTCGCCAGAAAAATACTGATGAGAGGTATTTGGCATCCAATTCCCATGGCAGAGTCTGTAAACTCGCCGGCGTGGTGGACTAACTAACAACCCTCTCCGTTGTTGAGACAATCCTAATCCTACTATAATAATAATATAATAATAATAATAATATTATAAACGCGAAAGTTTGTAAGTATGGATGTCTGGATGTATGGATGTTTGTTACACTTTCACGTAAAAACTACTGAACGGATTTCGATGAAATTTGGCACACGGGTAGATCATGTCCTGGATTAACACATAGGCTACTTTTTATCCCGGGAAAATATAAAACGGGGCTTTTATCCCGGGAAAACGCATTCACGCGGGCGGAGACGCGGGCAATAACTAGTATTTAATACAAGGGCAGTATAAGTTAACGTTCGTCAAGTAATAGCGAAAACTTTCAAAATGTAGTCCTAATTGAAAATACACATCGAGACAACGTCACGAGAATTTACTCATGTCGTCACTACCGCTCGACTGTTTTTTTTTTAATTTTTATTATATTGAATGACGAGACGAGCATGCCGTTCGCCTGATGGTAAGCGATACGACCACCCATAAACAGTAGCAACACCATCCAGCACCTTGAGTTACAAAGTGTGTGGTGGTATGTACTCACGCGTTCAGTTCCTCTTGCCCCTGTACATGTGTACGTAGGCGGCCTGGCTCGCGCCGCAGAGCCCGATCTTCTGGCAGACGCCCTTCACGCCGTAGTCCTCGATCAGGTGGATCACGCTGTCGCCATAGATCTCCATCATTGTGTGACACTGGACACGGAAATTTATACTTTAGTATAATTTCAATAGTCATAATAATATAAACTATTTGGAAGCTGGATGAATGGCGTTCCTCAACTGTAGGATTTGCTAGAAATTTTCTCCCTCATGGAACATCATCGTGGAATCAACTTTCTCTTGACCTTTCCCATACCAATGCAATTTAGGGGCCTTCAAGCAAGAGCACATTTCGATTTCAGAGGGCTTTTGATAATTTAACCTCTCATAAAACTGCTGAACAAATTTGGATAAAATTTAGACAAACGTAACATCAATTAATGTAAAATAATTTTCTCAAATTAACTTGATTCATTGTTCAAGTCTCCTGTAAGGGTTGGTAGTATGCCCTCACCCGGTCGATGTACTTGGCTGGCAGCAGGGCGCATGACTTCTCGACGATGTGCACGATGCTGTCGTCGACTTTCTTGTTGCCGAGCACCTTCTTGACGGCCATCACCACCGTCTCGCACACCGCGCAGTCCAGGATCTCTTCTGCTAAACATTCATAGAGACGATGGTTAACAAAACTGTTCAAGAAGCAGGGTAATGTTTTAACTGACTGGTCTAGAACCAGGGTAATATATTTTGTAACTAACTGCTCTAGGTGGGTAATGTTTTTTCGACTGTATATACAGGGTGTCCAAGAAGTAGGAAGAACAAGCTATGACGAAAAGAATAAAAAAAATTACAGCCTTATGACGACGATATACGATATACGACCTAATCCATAAAACACCGAATACAAATAACCGTATACCGACTTAGATCGGTACGCAAGGTGCGAAACCCATCATCGTGGTCTACGTGTGTCGCATTCCGGGATTAGCCTGTGTATATCCGGTTCAAGCGGTCCGACATAATAGGCTAGTTGACTACTTTTTTTTTAAACATTCACCAAAAATGTATGCTATCCAATATCTAACGGAGAAAGAATTTTCAAATTATTATAACTAATTTATAAAGCTTTGAAATTTGGTACAAGGGGCAATTGTCAAATAACAGTAATATCAGACAGTGACGTCACCGAGTGTCACCGGCCATAACGTTGCGTGCATGCGAAAGAGATAGCACGATATCCCCACCACGCCTCCACTTTTACTCACGACAATATATCAAAGGTGCACAACTGCTTTATTTCTCAACCAATTTGGATGCTGATTTCAAAGAATTTCTTTTTCGTATTATTTTCTGTTACATATAAAATAATGTACAAAATAGAATATAGGAAACTACCCAATTGTATCGTTGGCGAGAGATAAATATTTCTCGTCATTCAACACTCCATTTGAACTCTACTCCACTTACCACCACGTGCAGTGGGGTCAGTTTGCGTGAACAAATAAAAAAAAGTGTGTGTGTACTTATGTACACGCTTTAGAAGTTATACTTCTTTGACATATCAAGATAAAAATCTTTTTAAAAATTATATCTTTCGCCTCATTCTACGTTCAAAATTCAAAACTTAAATGTTGACTACAGCTAACTTCAGGGTGTCGGTTTTTCGTGACGGTGTGCGCGCGCATCGTAAAAATTTACTCTCATTATTTTTCCCTAACGCGCCAAAAGAAGTATAACTTCAAAAATCATTTTATGCACTGCAGTTTCAAGTATCAACATGACGATCCATCCTTACCTTTGACAGCATCGAATTTCTTGTTCGTCTGGTCCGGCTTGCACAGCTTGAGCTCCTCGCAGACCTCGCTGGGGTCCAGCTCCTGGGCCAGCAGCGCGATCACCAGGTCGGCATACTTCTCCACGAACTGGTCGCATTGACCTTGGACAGATTTCGGCATGCGGCGGCATATGCCGTGCACAACTTTCTTGATTTCGTCCTGTCATGAAACAGTTACAGGGTAAGTCCACAGTGACATATTTAAACAAATAATAAATATGGATTTGTTTTGTCAGTGCAAGAATTAAGCGGATCTTGAACTCGAATAGCGTTAGCTCCCCGCTAGGCCCGTTTATTAGTCTCTTATTCAAGTTTTGTTGATATTGCCTCGCGTATCATATATTGAAGTCAAAGCGTCTCGTTAACTCGGCTATATACCCTCACACGACTACTGTTCAAGAATCTCGGGTCGGGTAAAGTGATATTGGGATTTTCTATTCAGTATTAGCCCCGAGTCTGCAATTTGTGCCCGATATGGCGATAGGCTCGCCCCTAAGCACATCATGGTATGGAATATGCACAGCGAAAAGTGGGTGCACTAGTTGCGCCTTTGCCTACCCCTTCGGGGATAAAGGGCGTGAGTGTGTGTGTGTGTGTTTAATAAACGTACCTCGTTGTGTTTGTCCTTGATCTCATCATCGATCTCCTTCATGACGAACTCGCACATGATGCAGACGGTGTTGGCGGAGTGACCGCGCTGTAGCGGGCGGCCGTTCACCGTGCCGTCGGGTATCTCGTTCGTTTCTGTACAAAAGTATATCGATTAAATAAAATATTTAAAGACATCAGCAACATAAGAAGCTCATAAACCTGGAATATGGACATAATGATGTAGATGGTAGGATACTTCAATCCGCGAGGAGAGCAACCACTGTACACAAGGTGGAAAACGCGCCATGATGGCCCAAGTTTTTTTTTATTTATTTAGAACTTACAAGAAACCTTGCTATTCAAATCAATAAAACCAACTCACCGATATCTCCGGGAGCCTCTAGCATGTGTTTGGGCAACATCGGCTTACGTCTGAAGTTGTTCCTGTCGCCTCTCAACTGCGGCTTGTCGTGGAACTTCTCGATACTTTGACTATGACGAGTGATCTTCAACGGATCGTGCACGTCGTCCTTACAAAGCTTCAAGAACACGCAGATCTCTTGAGCGTCCATGTTTGCGATCAGCATCTCTACTAGTTGCTTGGTGTAGGTGTCTACGAAGTCGACGCATTCTGTGCGCAGTTTGGCCGATAGATGAGTGCACAGACCGTCGAGGGCTTTGCGGATGTTGTCCTGTAATGTTGACAATAAAATAATACATTTTTACAGTCCTAGATGTGTCTTTGATATCAGATATCTGTCTCAGATAGCTTTCAGTCACAAATATTCAGGCCCAAAATAAATATTTGCATAACATACAAAAAGTTTGCCTCCGTACGGGATTAGGACCTACGAAATCTTGTTTTACAGTCAACGTAACACATTCTACTTTCAGATTCATCTAATCTTTGACTGCGTAAAAATATTCTATAATTATGAAAACTCCTTTCGGGTGTTATGCTAAGATTCAACGCTGTAACTCATTTTTTTTAGGTTGCGGTTAGTTACTTGTATTATATTTCAAGACATTTAAAATGAATATTAAACAGCTCACCTCGCTACGATTGTTTTTAAGCATGGCGTCGAGTTGTTCCACGGCGAATAAGCACAGCGGGCAGTTAGATTTCTCTGCGTTGATGGCCACGTGACGTATTTCTTGGGTCTGTGGGCACATTCCTAGAGCCGGACATACCTGATGAAAAAAATAGGTTATATAATATGTATGTAAAACTACATATGCGGGCGCGCGCATTTGAGAGTGTTTGAGTGTATGCGTGCGTGTCTGAATGTGTATGTGTGTGTGTGTGTGTGTGTGACTCACGCTGGCGGGGTCGATCTCCTGCACGAACAGCGCGATGACGGCGGGCCCGTACTGCGTCACGAACTGCCTGCACTCGTCGCCCACACTCTTGGGCAACACCTCGCACGCGTGCTGTACCGCGTGGGTCACCTTGTCCTAATACGATACACATTATATTACAAAACATTCATCGCTGCCTCGAGGATTAAACTTGATTAACTTTATGTTTGATACTACAAATCAACATATTAGATCGTTTAAAACTATACATTACCATTTTTATAATTACTTCTATGTTTACCAGTTTTTTATAATGCAACGCAAACACAACATCAAAAAGTGATAGTGGCAAAATTGAGAAAAGTGTGTGCGTACTTATGTACACGCGTTAGAAGTTATACTTCTTTGGCGTAACAAGATATATTTTTTTTAAATACCGCGCCACAAGAAGTATAATTTCAATATCCTCCGCCTTATTCTACGTTCAAAATTCAAAACTAAAACGTTAACTATATAGCGAACTTCAGGGTGTCGGTATTTCGTGACGGTGTGCGCGCGCATCGTAAATATTTACTCTCATCATTTTTCCCTAACACGCCAAAAGAAGTGTAACTTCAAAAAAAAAAAAATATAATACCTCAGTGTGCGTGTCGCTGATCTCAACCTGCAGGTAGTGCAGGAAGTACTGACAGAAGGAGCAGGACGCGGCGCCCTGCGGCACCGACACGTACATGCGCTCGATGGGCAGCGGCGGTACTGACGGAGACGGCGTCGGCATCACGCGGACGCTCGGCTGTTGGGACACCGGCACGCGTCCGATCTAACCATAGTAAACACTCGATTATTTTTCGATACTAAAATTGGTGGTAACAGTGCACCAGCTGCAGATTTTTAGTATTTTTTTTATGGCATTGAATGACGAGACTAGCTTGCCGTTCGCCTGATGGTAAGCGATACGACCACCGATAAACAGTAGCAACACCATCCAGCACATTGAGTTACAAAGTACTGTGTGGCATTCCACTGCGCTCGACATCCTGAGACATAAGATGTTAAGTCTCATTATGTCCAGTAGTTACACTGGCTAGAATGTCCTTCAAACCGAAACACATCAGTGCTTGCACACTGCTGCTTGGCGGTAGAAATAGACATTGCGGTGGTACCCAGACGGACATATGAGAGACCTACCACCAGTAAACAACACATGGTTGTGTAACCACAGCTGTTACGTGAGCTGCAGTTAACATGTTACAGTACTATACCAAATCATATCTATACCTTTGCCTCCTCAGCGCCAATGAGCTGATCAGTGGGGTAAGCCTTAACAGCAAGTTCCTTGGGTATGAGCGGCGCTATTGGTACATTGGTCTTATTTCCACCGCACACGCCCATCATCTGGCAGATCTTGTCCGCCTTGAGGTCCGACACGAGGAACTGGTATATGGTCGGGTAGTACTGCTCCGCCAGGTGGAGGCACTCGTCTGCGAACTTGCCGGTTTGCTTGCAAAGACCTTGGAGAGATATTTTAATTTTAACGTTCGATATTAACTTATGCATATAGTATCCATTGAGAATGTATTAAATCAAAAACATTGTACAGTGGTCAATTGAAGTGAGACCTAGTCTGTAGAAAGCATTAGAATATTATTTTTACATTTTTTTAGTAGAAAATAGCGGGAAAATTGTAAGTTTATTAATTTTGATACACTTATGATTGTGTTACCTTTCAATACTTTGTAGAATTCCAGTTCGGTTGTGTTCGCGACGAATACATCACGCAAATGTTTCACGAGCTGTTCGCAGAGTTCGCACGGCACATCACTGGAATAAAATATAATTTTATATTACACTAGTATTGCTCGTGGCTCCGCCCGCGTGAAAAAGTTTATCCGGGATAAAAAGTAGCCTCTAGCACTCAGGAGTAAGGTAGCTACCTATTGGTGAAAATATTTTTAAAATCGGTTCAGTAGTTCCTGAGATTAGCGCGTTCAACCAAACAAACTCTTATGTATGGTATACACATGCTATAAAAAAACATGCTTATATGGCGGAGAGGAGAAAGAAGACATAGAATCAAATTGAACATGGCAGCATAGTAAGAGATATATTCCGAAAACTGAATGCTATGGTAACGATAGAAAGAAGACAGGTAAAAGAAAGACAGAGAGAGATGACTCACTCATGAGCAGACACTTGGACTTCGGGGAAGGTGTAGAGATCGTGTGAGTGGAACTTGTGGTCGCATTGTCCGCTGACGTGGCAGATGCTCTGCGGCCGCAGGTCCTTGCGCACAGCCTCCAGGATGTTCTCGTAGTACTTGAACACCAGCATCGAGCACGAGTCCGACAGGGAGTCCATGTTGCGGCACACCTGTGGGGGAATCATAATGAGAACTTAAGTCTCTGACATGACTCAAAATAGCGGTGGCTCTCAATTTCTGATAATCATGGTATTGATTATAAATATTGGGCTGCAATAAGGTACTCGCAAACATTGTTCGGATCAACTGATATACATAAAATCTTGTTTTTAAAAATGACTTCAGTTGTACAAGACTATTTAAACAAGTGTTATTATTGACGTATACATTATACTTGGTTCTTTTATCAATACACCATTTGTCGAGTTAATATTCGTACCAGTATATGATATACCTGATAAATAACACGTTTATGTTATTGCAATTTGTAATTTGGGTTCAGTCTGTATCAGTCCAATAAACTATCTAAAATTTTACCACAACACGTCTTTATTCTTAGTCCCATGATTTTATGTTATTCGTATCAAATTATATGGCGTCCTATATGGCGATAGGCTCGCCCTCTATCACATCATGGGACGGAATACACACGGCGAAAAGTGGGTGCACTAGTTGCGCCTCTGCCTATACCTTCGGGGATAAAGGGTATGTGTGTCGTATCAAATTACCTGCAGGAGTCCAACCAAGAAGTCTTCATAGCTAGTGCCGTCGAACTTCTTCCTGAGCACGCCGACAGTCCTCTGGCAGTTGTTGCAGCCTGTTCTCATCTCCAATTGAGTGTTCTGGGAATATTTTATATGTGATTATAATGTTATGGTTTTTTTAATGATATAGGGGGCAAACGAGCATACAGTTCACCTGATGGTAAGTGATCACCGCCGCCCATGGACATCTGCAATACCAGGGGGCATAGAGATGCGTTGCCGGCCTTTTAGGTGGGAATACGCTCTTATTTGAAGGTCGCCAGGTTGTCGTTTTTAGGGAGATTCGTCATCATCATCATCAGCCACACGACGTCCACTGCTGAACATAGGCCTCCCCTAAAGATTTCCAGACGCACCTGTCAAAAGCGGCCCGCATCCAACGTATTCCTGCGACCTTTATCAAGTCGTCTGTCCACCTTGCAGGTGGACGGCCGACACTGCGCTTGCCAGTACGTGGTCTCCACTCGAGAACTTTTAGGGAGATTCAGCATGAGTGATATGATACAGTGGTTTATTTTAGAAATACAGATTCATTTCTAAGCAAATCAGGGTTTTAATACAACTAGTGATTATTACGATTACATAATTATGTTTTCTTGACTTTATAACAACGGAATAACGAAATATAAATGTGAAAGTTATGAAAACTAAAATTAGAAATTAAAAAAAAAATACAATTTAAACCCCATTTTGTCCAAAGGGAAGGCCTTGATTAGAAATTTCCATTTACATTGAAAGCACTAGGGTTATGACGCGAGGTTATTGCGCGATACACACGATACGCGATAACCCGCACTCACTCAGCCCCGAGAGATTAGTGTATTGTTTGCGACTCTCGATGAGTCGCGTCCCTGTTGAGCTAAGTTCAAGGGACGGTGATGTGATATCGCCTTGCCTTTATTACATGTTTTATTTATTTACACTTTGTATAAAATACTAGACTTCTCGCGGCATCGTCCGCGTCAAAATGTTTTTCTGGGATAAAAATATTTTGAGCTTTTCAGGCAGATTTCAATCCAGGACATGATCTACCCGTGTGCCAAATTTCATCGAAATCCGTTCATTAGTTTTTGAGTTTATTCGTTACAAACATACTTACATACAAATCTCTCCTCTTTATAATATTAGTATAGATGTTATAGTAAATTGTTTTTTTTTTTTTTTATAATGGCATTTGTTAGTACATTGTTGTTGTAATTTTAAAATAAATTAGGGACTAACGGCCTGTTTCGCGATGTCCTAGTAAACGCTAATCGTCGAATATAATATAGGGCAACAAAATAAAATGTCATACTCCCAAATAAATAGTATGCCATGAACTGTCGTATACATTGTTTAACGGATAACATTTTTTTACACTTTGAAACAGGCCCTAAGTTTTCAGTATTTATTTAATCTGTGGCTCGGCAAAGTGGCCTCACTGCACCTGATTGTAAGTGAAGAGAAGCAAAAAACATGTCGATCGGACGGTCGGAATAAAAATTCAATAAAATCTAAAATGTTTGTAGGTGTAAATTTATTTCATGCTTGAGTAGCCTTAACCTTTTGTTCAAAAACATTTTAATGTAAAATTTGCACTCAAGGCATAAAAAAATATATAAAAAAAATATTATCACACTAGGCTGTTGGGTCTTGTATTTAGTACTTACTTTTTTTTCTTTAAATTTTATTTTTATCGAAGGCAATCCTTAAATTACTGGATATTATTATGTCACCCACCCGAAATAGTCATTCAAATACAAAACAGCCTATTATTAGCTGTTTTCAATAAACGATCCCAATCTTAATCGTCGATCCCTAGAATGAACCAAACAAAATAAGTCGTTTGTAAGCGTGTCAAAAATACTAAATTCCAATTGGTTCATTTCCCGAATCGATCGGAAAAATCCATTGCGATCGATTATTTAAAATGGCGGTTAATTCAAAAAGCTTCTAAACTAAATATACATATTTTCCTTTGATACTTTATGGAGAACTTATCTATACTAATAATAAAAAGGAAAGATTTGTTTGTCTGTAATGGACATACTCAAACACTACTGGACCGATTTTGAAAATTCTTTAACTAATCTACATTACTTCTGAGTGCTATAGGCTACTTTTTATTCCAGGAAAATATTTTTATCCCGGAAAAGCTTTTTCACGCGGGCGGAGCCGCGTGCAGAAGTCTAGTAATAAAAAAAAATGCTTTCTTTAACAATTCTTAAACAGAAGTATAAAAAGACTCACATATCCTTCTAACAAGGTATCGATCCTGGCGTTGTTACACAGCCCGGCGACGGAGCACACCGCCTGCGGGTTCATCTGCGAGGCGAGAGTCTCCACCAGCTCCGGCACGAAGTCGTCCGCCATCTTGATGCACTCCTTCGACACTATCTTTAACGGGATCAGCTTGCACGAACCTTCGAACACTTGTTTCAGTTCCTCCTGGAAATTATTAGTGATTTAGCTGTTGGCTTTTATTTTTTAGCAAAGGGACTGATGTTAATTGAAGAATTCAAGGAATTGGCGATTATTAAGAGATTTCTATATACCTTGGTGATCGGAATAATTATGCCGGCATAATTATTCCGATCAATGTAGTAGCTAATAAGTTGTTGATATCTTGTTAATTTGATTTTTAATGTATATGGATTATGTAATCTGAATAAAATATATATAAAAAAAAAAAAAAAAAAAATATCTTCTAACGTTCCGCTTCAAGATGGCTTGAAGGATCCAATAGAATTCCACCAATATCTTTTGGCTGAAGGTCTCCCCTGGCATTTCGTTTACAACAATTTTGTAATGAGAGCATCTGATCTTATGGTTAAAAGTATTTTAGGAGCATTTTTGCCGATGTAGCGGTTAACACATTTCTACCGACGTAGGTATTCTTTCATTCTTATGTGATTGGCGATAATATCGATATTAATGCGAAAGAAACGTTATAGTAACGCGCGTCCATGTGTTTGGAGTAGGTATATTAAATCGGTACAAACACAACAAAAAAAGTACTGCATAAACCCTATTGTGTAAGTCAAATCTTACTAAGTTATTGTCATAATTTTTTTTTATTGCATTGTATGACGAGACGAGCATGCCGCATTCGCCTGATGGTAAGCGATACGACCACCCATAAAAAGTAGCAACACCATCCAGCACCTTAACTTACAAAGTACTGTGTGGCATTCCACTGCGCTCGTCATCCTGAGACATAAGATGTTAACTCTCATTATGTCCAGTAGTTATACTGGCTACAATGTCCTTCAAACCGAAACACAACAGTGCATGCACACTGTTGCTTGGCGGTAGAAATAGACATTGCAGTGGTACCCACCCAGACGGCCTCTTACATAATGAGAGACCTACCACCAATTATTTCCAATTATAAACACCCTAAACATTGGATAAAACTAATAAAATACCTCGGTATCACTATAGAGATGTACTTAACGGGATTTGGCGTTTTTATCGGACAATGACTTAGGGCCACATCGCGTGGAGTTCATCTTTTGTTTGTACTAGCTGATAGTGGTGACACACATATTGTGTAATAACAACTTTGAACTGTGGTACAAAGAATCAGATATCATTATCATAATATTAATAGGCAAAGAACGGGCGTGAACTAGCAGTTCTTATTGCGTTCTAAGTTCTACGATTATTCTTAGATCAAGCCAACTTAGAAAAGCAAAGCTTTATTCCTAAAAATGCGTTTGTATTTTTTTGGCCTAAACTTGTTAATATTTTTGATCTCAGAAATACGCCAATTTTGCGCTCGTCTCATTTGGTCAACACTATATCGAAGTCATACAAACCTGTGTCTCATTGCTCTGCAGCTGGTCACGCGCCTGCTTCACCATGTCGGTACAGATTTGGCAGATGCTGTCCTTGTCCTCGGGGAAGGTCATGTTGGACCAAACCCTCGACACGCAGTGGTGCGTCGCTGAGCATTCCCGACCGGTACTGCATGAAATGACCAAGTTAGTTTTGATAGGTAGGTAGCATAACCTAAACTTGCCTATAAAACGCGCGTTTGCGACGATGAGTATTAGAAGCAATCCCAGAAACAGCTGAATTGATTTGGATAAATTGTGGCACATGGATATACAATTTCTTGGATTAACATTATTATACTATAACTACTGGACATAATGAGACTTAACATCTTATGTCTCAGGATGACGAGCGCAGTGGAATGCCACTCATTACTTTGTCAGTCAAGGTGCTGGATGCTGTTGCTACTGTTTATGGGTGGTCGTATCGCTTACCATCAGGCGAACGGCATGCTCGTCTCGTCATTCAATGCAATAAAAAAAAAATACATAGGTTATTTTTATCTCGGAAAAGTTAATAGTGGTACGTTTATTCCTATAGAGGTCTAAAACACAGGTGGAGTCGCGCGCAACACCTAGTATTATATTAATCAAAGAGTTCTAAGATTATATATAGAACGAACATTGGGAAAATTGACATACAAAAATTTTGAGCCTGTTCGTCAGTAACTTAATCTATCGTGAAATAACAAATACCTATCTAAAATTCATTAGAACATACTTTGACATGGTCGTAATGCGTAAATTAACATATTTCCTTCCAAAATATTGTTTTCTTTACAAAATTTAAGCATACCGAGACGTCTTTTTACACGGACATGTAAGATAAGACAGCGAATTATTACCAATTGGTAATAACTTTTGGACGAAAAAATTGGTCCTGATTGATGTCCGGATACTGTTTAATGTCTTTGATATTAATATATGTAACAGTCACATAACATACTGCCACACCTGAGTCCCAAAATCAAGACACCACAGGGCACGCCATATCTCCTTTGACAAATTATATTGTTAAGAATTAAGATACATTTGAATAGAACTTGCTGTAATTCTTCGATTACTTACAATTCTTTTGTCTAAGCTGTATGAGTCACTGACCTGCTTTATTGAAAACTCAAGTATTTCGTACATAATACAGTTGAATAGATTTATAAGCAAAACAAAGCCAAGATAAACAAAAATAAAATGATTAATCATACATAATTTATAGACATTAATACGTAGGTACATTTAAGCTTCGATAACCTGTTTTGCTTGTACTACGTACGCGGTACAATTACGATTAGCGCGCTGAGGTCCTGGATTCGAATCCCGGGTCAGCCCAAAAAAACATTGTGACTGGGTTTTTTTATCTTAAAAAATACTCAGTTGCAGATCGGAGTCAGGAAGTTTGGCGGTGTGATACCCCCGTGCCTCGGAAAGCACGTAAAGCCGTTGGTCCTGCGCCTGATCTCTCTCCGGTCATGTCGGATTGCCGTCTCACCGGACTATGAGAGTAAAGGAATAGCGAATACACCTGTGTATCGCGCACATACTTGTGCACTATAATATCCCTTGCGTATGTGGCTGATCTCAGTTGAAATTAGCCGCCGTGGCCGAAATTCGGCTAGGAAGGTATTATTACGTTAAATTAGTATATAGGCAACTATAAGGAGACTAACATAAGAAACTCTACAATTAGTTGGAGACCACCCTTTTACATTTATATGATATCGCTAGCTTTTGCCCGCGGCTCCGCCCGCGTGAATGAGTTTTCCCGGGACAAAAGTCCCGCTTTATATTTTCCCGGGATAAAAAGTTGCCTATGTGTTAATCCAGGACATGATCTACCCGTGTGCCAAATTTCATCGAAATCCGTTCAGTAGTTTTTACGTGAAACAGTAACAAACATCCATACATCCATGCTGACAAACTTTCGCGTTTATAATATTAAGTAGGATAGTAGGATACTAAACCAATAAAAACATTCGATTTTTATTAGTTATATATAAATTTAATGAATCACCGATAACATTTTCGTAGAAACATGTTAAAATATAGTTATTTTTTTATCTTATATTTCTTGTGACTAATACCAATCAGCTTATTCAGAACATTGCATATTCAATGTTTTATCAGTATTGCTCTTATATTTAGTATCCATTAATAAAAATATCTTTATACATAATATGTTCTTTAGGGCCAATTTCACAAGTTACAAGTAAATTTTATTTGTCGGTTATCGTATTAAACAGCTGATGTAGATACTCATTTTATTACAATTTATTTGAAGGCATAGATTAGTGTGATTTGTTTATTTGGTCAGGTTATACATTTATGAGACAATTAGCATTTAATTATAAGTTGTGAAATATACCCTTCGTATTTCTATATAATTTGCATATTAATTAATTTCTATGTAATTTTTTTTTTGAATTCATGATAATAAAATGTCCTTTTAACTCCCGACAAAAAAGAGGGGTGTAGTAAGTTTAGAGTGTGTATCTGTGTATCTGTATGTCTGTCTGTGGCATCGTAGCTCTCAAAAAGAATGGACCGATTTTGACGCGGCTTTTTTTGTTTGAAAGCTGATGTGATCGAGATGGTTTTTAGCTATAATTTAGGAAGATCTATTCAGGCGTTTGACGATTATCAGCTCAATTACAACTTTCACAACACCGATTGACTTAAAATTTGGTGTACTGTGACTTCAGCAACATTTTAAGGACATGTTAACCTTGATCTGACGCTACAGCATCAAGTGGTCTGCGGGATACCCAACTCTTTAGCAACTTATAGCAGATATAGCGTGTGTGGGCTCACTAGAATGGTCTCAACGAGTAGGCGTTAGATAGTTGATTATCAAGGCCCCATGATGGAGAATGTAGTAAAGTAAAAAGTTTGAAATATTTTTTTTATTAAAATGTTAATAACCCCCAACACAAAAAACCCTCTAAAAAGTAAAAAAATAAAAGTGTCTTTGTCGTTTAAGTACCTAGTAATATTTTGACCCAAGCGTCCTCGCGTCGGGGGACCGAACTCAGGACCAGGGAGATGCAAATACTTCTTTAGCGGTCCGCCGTCGCGACGACGCTTGGGTCAAAATATTAACGACAAAGACACTTTTTTTTTTTACTTTTTACAGGTTTGTTGTTACTCACTTTTGTTTCAATTCTAGTACTATTCTTATTGAGTTTACTATTGCATTATTTGCTCCCAAATTCATCACATTTCGTAATATTTTATCCCTCATCGATTCAGCATTTTTCAACAACAAACACCGTACAAATTTTTGCTTACCCGACTAATGCAATCGATCGAATGAACAAAACAACCGAACTAGTATCTAGATCGCTTATACAACGCGATTGTGTTAATATTTCGCAAGCATCGCCTGCACCGAAAAGAAAACGTAATGTAGGAAACGGAGTACAATGCGGCGGCACATGAACATTGCGACGGATTGTATTCGCGACCGCAGCGCGTTGTCACTATTGTTCTAGAAACTTCGATCGGTATTTTATTTTATTGGTTGTAGAAAACTAACAGCTAATACAAATGATAGTATATAAGATTATAATAGCGACAAAAGGCCAATTAAAAGTTTTCACTGATAGGTAAGGTACACTCTAGAAGCAAGTTATTAAGAAATTGTTATTGTATGCAAGCCATTCATGGATTGCAAGGGGCTGAATGCTGATGATAGGTTAATTGAATCTTTGACTGTATTGCTATGTTGTCTGTAGATATTATTATGCTCTCGTATGTATATATTTATTTATAATTATTGTATTATGGATATTGGATGAAAGATGGTCACACATACTAATGAACTGGTTTATAATAAATAAAAAAAGTAAAAAAGGAAGGCCGTTTAAAAGGTGGAGCGACGATATTGTCCAAGCAGCCGGAAAAACATGGTCCAGAACCGCAAGAGACAGAGAAAAATGGAAGCATTTGGAGGAGGCTTTCACCGCAATAGGCGGTCCTTACAGCTAAATAAAAAGAGAATTGAATGGAAGGAAGAAATAAATTAAAGCTACACATTTATTTAGGATATCTGTAAAATTTGTAAACAAATTTAAGTTAAAAATGTTAAGTGCTGTTTACGGAAAATAAAGCTAATATTATATTAGTTTATATTTATTGTATTCTTTAGTAGGTTTTATGTACGGCCCTGACTGCCCTTTTCGTTATTTCTCTTATGTCCATCCAATGGTTGTCTGTAAGAGATTGCCTTGAGCGATAAGACCACCAATTGTATCACCTCTGTCTATATTATTTTCCTAATATTACTTGTATATATTATGATATATTTGTTACTTCTGTTGGTGTACAATAAAGATGTAAAATAAATAAAATAAATATGTTAGATAAGGTTGCATATTCATTGGTTGGAATATTATTTGTTATATTCATCATCAAAAATCTAAAAAGTTAAATTATTAGTCAATATTCATATTGAACGTATTGAATGGACTCGAAGAAAAGAGGAATTGTATATCCGTTTTAGTTTTTCGTTTCACCGCGTGGTACTTGTATGTATGTAAATAAAAATAGTATTTTTTTATCATGGAACGGCAAAGGGAATCCCATGATATACAGCCACAAATGCGTGGTAAACCTAACAGTAGGTAACAAATGTTTTCGATAAACATGTTAGCGTACAACTTGATAAGCAAAACAATCGTTTTAGTTGTAAAATTAAACACGCATTGATTGTAATTAGCTACACAAATCATTGCAATGAGTTAGTAAAATAATACTTATTCCTATGTAGATAAGGTATTTTTTTATTTCCAACATTTTGTTTTACAAGCATTGACAAACGCTAACATAATTAATTTAATTATGTCTGGGCGATGACGACCGCTGTGCAGTGTCATAATATAACTCTAGGTACTTGAAAGTTCTAGGTTTATAAAACCATTCAAACTTTATTAAGCGATCGCAAACCGTATCACCTCGTTATAAGGTTAACGGTCGCGGTGACGCCAGAAAGTCCCCCGGTTCGTCTCATTATTAGAATTCAAATGTATAAAGGGAAATAACTGCAGACAGAGGGGTGTGGCACACTGCAAAATTGTATGTACTAAATCACTCATATCCACTTCATTGGCTGTAATTTGTTTTGTACAATGACTGTGAATGGAATTCGCGACCATAGTCTCAGCAGGCCGTTTCCGCTAAACTATCTCTGCTATTTCAAGTTTCAACAAACATTTCACAAGTGATGGTAGGTATGACAGTGATATTGAGAGACGAGTGAGTGCAGGTAATCGGGTGAATGGAACGTTGCACGCCTTTATGGGTAGCGGGAAGGTGTCCAAAAAGGCACGACTGGCTGTCTATAGAGGAGTGTTATTACCAACTCTGATGTATGGTAGTGGAAGCTGGGTATGGCAGAAAAAGCACGAAAGTAAGATGAAAGCAGTGGAAATGAGAGCGTTAAGAAGCATGTGTGGGGTGACTGTGTGTGATAGAGTGCGGAATACAATGGTGATGGACATGTGTCGAGTGACAGAGGATGTAGTGACCAAAATCGAGAAGGGTATGCTAAGGTGGTTTGAGCATTTGGAAAGGATGGATGATAGGAGAATGACAAAGAGGATATATAAGGAGAGTGTGGATGGAAGGGCCGGCAGGGGTCGACCGCACCGAACTTTCGAATGTCAGATATCTGACATTCTAAGTAAGGGCCAGGTCTAAAGTATCCTGAACCGGCGGGAGTGCATGAAAAGATTGATGAAGGTAGAGGAAGCAAAGTGGTGTGCCAGAATCGAGCAAAGTGGCAATCCATGGTCTCTGCCTACTCCTATGGGATAGAGGCGTGATACTATGTATGTATGTATGTATGTAACAAACATAGTATAGGTAATATTCATTTAACTACTGTACCTGAAGTTGCTACACCAATATGAAGGGCCCCATGTACAACGCGAGGCTCCTAAAAGGTGACCTAAAAAAAATATAATATTTTATACTTAAAAAAAATCATGAAAATATGTAAGCCCATAAATACGAGTGTATTCTGAATAGTTGCTCTTTGTGAATTAGAAATATTTTACAAGTTGCATTTGAATTACATACATACTTCTAAAAAATATTTTTGCAATTTATTGACAGTAAGTACAGCAAGATGATTAAGTACTTAAAATTATTCTCTTTACTCAGTATTTCATCAATTCTATGAATCTTATGAATATAACGTAACTTACTTTTATGTTTCAAATGCGCAGGAGTCTTCTTATTCTGTTAAAACAAAAAAAAATTGAAGGTTGCTATAACAAAAAAGAGTTCCAAATTTGAATTTCATTTTTGACGGCTATAGAACATAATATAGCATATCATTTTTATTCAGCTAGGAAGTGTTTACGGAAAAAAAGTATGACAAGATTAAGCGATTGTGCAGCCTCTTACTAGAAATTTTTTTTTTTTTAAAGATATGATAAGATGCAGAGGTGCAACTAGTGCACCCATTTTTCGCCGTGCTTATTCAGTCACATGATATGATAGGTGCGAGCCTATCGCCATATAGGGCACAAATTCCAGACTCCGGGCTGATACTGAGTAGAAAAACCAAATATCACTTTGCCCGACCCGGGGATCGAACCCGAGACCTCAGCATTGCAGTCGTACCGTAATACAAGTACGCCACCGAGGCAGTCATATCTACACTAACCTGCAGAAATATGTAAGTACTGAATGCGCATTAGCTTCGTCGTCTCGCTATAAAATGCTCATTTGAGTATATTACTCAGTCAGAAACACCTAAAAGCGATACTTACGTTCAGCGCCAGTATATTGTCCAATTTCATGTTGTTACACATGCCGATGATCTGGCACATCGTGTCGGCCGTGGTATCTGATTTGAGCACGTGGTACAGGTACTTCTCGAGGCTCTTGGTGTTCTCGATACATATGTTCCTGATTGCAGGGTACGGGACATCGTGGCACTCGGAGCTGATGCGCGTTGCGAGGTAATCCTAATAGACGACAGGGAAATTTCGATATAATTCGTTCATTCTAATTCTTAAACAGGAAGATATTGACAGGCACAAGTATGAAACGATCCCAATCGCTTCAGATCGATGCCAGAATAAACTAATAAAAGTTACGACGGATACAGTAACCTTCCCTTTTTTGAAGTCGCTTTAAACTTTTAAAACAAACCAAGCTTAATTGAGCCAATGATATTCATATTAAAGTCGACGATTTCTAATTTTACACCTGTTTTAAGTGATCTTAATACCTTCTCTTATATTTACCAAATACAACACAACTTTTATAACTTTACATTGAATTAGAACGTAGTTTTAAAAAACAAGATAGATAACATTTGCAAATTATAATATTTTTATTAACAAAGATATTTAATGAGATATATTATTGGCGCGTTATTTGGTGATAGCAAACTAACAATGTGTTTTAGTTGTTATACCTAAATGTAATACAAGACTATTAAAGTGCACTAGATATAAATAAATAATAGCAAATGCGACTCTAATGGTTTTCTTGTTTTATATACATATTTTGGTGTCATAGTTCTATTGGAAATTAATTTATTATTCATTTCAATACAGTACCTTTTGCGTGCTCAAATTAAATCAATTGAAATAACAGTGCTGCAGTTTTCAAGTCGCTGTCAAAATTCCTAGATAAAGTTTTAGTAACAGTAGCCACTGCTTTAAAAGTACATTAATTGAAATAACAGTACCCATTACGTTTTCCAAGTTGCCATCAGAATTTTCAGTGAAAGCAGGTGGATATATTAAAATTTATTTTTAAAACTCACCTCATTAAGAAGGTCCTTGACATCCTTCAGCTGTCTGAACAGGCGTACGAATTTGACTGAGACCTTGTTGGTGGACACGGTGTGAGCCTGTTTCTCCCACACTGTGCCGATGCAGTGCCCCACGGCCCCGCAGTCAGCGCCGCGCCTGCCATTCACACATTAGATATGATTGCATGACTTAACCGAGGGAATGAGTAACGTTACTCCGATGCAAATAACGGTAGGTTAATATCATCGGTCTCGAAAACAAAGCAATCAAAATAATTATGTGTGCGTAACATCAAAGTTTATTCTGGTCAATATCCACGGTCATTAATTTATAAAACCTTATTTCTAAATTAAACATTTGAATTGTGTTTAAATTATCATATTATTATGTGTGTATTATGTAATGTTGTAAGTGATAAATCATTTTAAGTATATATTTACCTGGAACCCTGCATTCGCCGTTCATTCATCTCTACGTTATTAACGAGAAAGAATATAGGCCGTTGCGAATATAAGAGCCCAAGGGATGGTATAAGGATTAAGTTATTTTGAAGGTGTTTATTTCAAGTTTTATATCGGTTTATGAGTTTGAATTGAATTCGAAAATTAAAACAAAGCAGGTAAATAAGTTTAGTTCGGCATTTATAAAACAATCCCACGTATGAAAATACCTTATAAGAGCGTGCAGATCATTCAATTATGTTTCCTCTGATGTTGATATTGATCTCTTTAACTTCAACTGTACTAAATTAAAGAAAACTTTATGCAGTGTATTTTTTCATATAATTCATGTGGATTTCAACTACCTAGGTCTCTAGGCTGGTTATCTGCCTATTATCGTTTATTATTATTGTATTGTAGGTATTCGTGAAACCTTTTAATTAACCCTTTTCTTTGTTTGTTATATTAACTACTTTTTGTTGTGATAGTTGTAAGTTTATTTAATTTATTTTATTTATTTAAGTAAGTTTCTTTAAATAAATAAATAAAAAAATAAGAAATAATAGGAAACGAGAATGATTAGTGCCGGTGATACATAATTCACGGCTCTTTAGTGCTGCACACGTGCGTCGCATGTCATGGAATATCTCCTGCCTACAACGCAATTTAATACAGCTTGAACGAAATTAGATTACTTTTTATACTTAGAAAAATAGATATTATAATTGGTCTAGTAATTGTCCAGCTGAGCATAAAGTTTCAGAAACTAAAACGAAAACGTTATGAATATTTCGTTCGGAAACTTTTGGATAGATACGTCGTTTTCAATAAACGATCCGAATCGCTTTTTTCGATCGGTCGCGGAAATTCGCCGCCAGAACCAAGGTTTTTGACATGCTTATAAAATGACTTATTCTGATTGGTTTATTTTCGGTGTAGGATCGAAGATTTGTAATATTTATTAAAAACGGCCGTAAGTCGAAGAAAAATGACCTTTAAATGAATTAAAGTTTAATTATTTATAAATAAATGAGTGCGACCACTTTATCTAAATACAGAAAGAGAAAAAGGGAAAGGATTTTTTCGCCTATATTAAATTTTTTATCAGTGCTGATACGAATATTACGTACTTAGGTACGTAAGAAGGGGCTAGGTAACCAGTGGAATGGATAAAACGTGTCGATTGTCCAAATGTGCCAAACGTGTTTACTATTTACGTACTTGAGCGTAAATGTTACGATTAGCCAAAGTGGCTTAGAATCATTATTTAGGTTTTGATTTTGTCGAACATGTAAGGATATCACAATGCCGACATTAATTAATACTTTTTGTTATAATTTAAATGATTATAAGTTATCAATGTTTCATTGTTAAATTAACGCATGCATAAAGCGTACTTTTTAAACAATCAAGTAGTTCGCTAATTTGCACAACCGTTCAAGTGTTAGTGGTGGGTACCTCGTCATAATGATTTGTTCGTAAAGAAAAAAATAAACAAGTTTGATAGGGGGCTATATAGTCGCTGTTTGATAGCAAAACTGATTTGGTGGCGTAGTTGTATTATGGTACAACTGCATGCTGAGGTCTCGGGTTCGATCCCCGGGTCGAGCAAAGTGATATTGGATTTTTCTAATCAGTATCAGCTCGGAGTCTGGAATTTGTGCCCGATATGGCGATATGCTCGCCCCCCTATCACATCATGGGACGGAATACGTACGGCGAAAAGTGAGTGCACTAGTTGCGCCTCTGCCTACCCCTCCGAGGATAAAAGGCGTGAGCATGCGCGTGATAGCAATACTCACGTATCACTTATCGATCGATAAGTGTTTTTTTCAAGATAGCTATTGGGCTTTGTTTAAAATTTCGGCCGTACGTAATTCTTTGCTGTGGCGGACACTGTTTTCACAGTACCGCAACTATTTTAATCCATTTAGTCCAAAAATACTTCATGGAACTTGGTCTTTATTCGACCCGTGATGTTGAGATATAGGTTGATAGAAACTAGCATAAGGCTATGTTGGGCAAAATTTTCTTTTTATGGTGGTCGAAAAAAATAACATTCAACTGCTACAATCTAAACTCGACCTTATATTCAATATTCATAAATACGTTGAGCGTAATTATCAGGCTATTTTAAATTACCAGAAGGCGAAATATTATAGATACAAATATTTGTAAGTAGGTGATGTTCGCGGCTCCGCCCGCGTGAACAAGTTTTTCCGGGATAAAAAGTAGCCTATAGCACTCAAGAGTAATGTAGCTTCCTATTAGTGAAAGCATTTTCAAAATCGGTTCAGAAGCTGAGATTAGCGCGTTATACCAAACAAACAAACAAACTTTTCAGCTTTATAATATTAGTATAGATTTCGACTTACTTCAGACTTTGACACCATACTTCAGGTCCTTTAGAGCATTCCTTCGGCACTTGTCGTGCAAACGACAAATCTGCAACAACACCCAATTATTACGTTTCTATACGTCGTAAACAGCTGTGGAAATATTAAAAATAATACCATATCGCGGATAAGTTCAGTGGTGTCAACAGCGCCCTTATCGTCAGGTCGTTAAAGCTCATTGTTGTAAACACTGTCTCGTAAAGTGCTGTGATAATACTAAACAATTTCTAGTTTACATATCCTCGTTTAATAAATATTATTTAAATTCAATAATTTTACTGCCTCGGTGGCGTAGTTGTGTTACGGTACGACTGCAATGCTGAGGTCTCGGGTTCGATCCCCAGGTCGGGCAAAGTGATATTATATGTATATATTCGGTATCAACCCGGAGTCTGAATTTGTGCCCGAAATGGCGATAGGCTCGCCCCCTATCACATCATGGAACGGAATACGCACGGCGAAAACTTACTGGTGGTAGGTCTCTCATATGTGAGAGTCCGTCTGGGTGGGTACTGGGTACCACCACAATGTCTATTTCTACCGCCAAGCAGCAGTGTCCATGCACTGTTGTGTTTCGGTTTGAAGGGCATTGTAGCCAGTGTAACTACAGGACATAGTGAGACTTAACACCTTATGTCTCAGGATGACGAGCGCAGTGGAATGCCACACATTACTTTGTACATGAACGGCATGCTCGCCAAGTCATTCAATGCAATAAAAAAAAATATCTTAATACTGAGATATTTTATCTCTAATTTTTTTGTGTTGTCAAATTAATATCAAATGTTAATAACATAACAAAATCATACAGATATGGTAATAACTACTTATAAATAATAATATAATTTATTCAGTAATAAATTATAATTCCAAAAAATACATACAGTTATAAATTAAAGTTGCCAAGTTGTTTTTTGCATTATACTACTGGTTAATGTGGTTTGATGTCAGGAAATATGATCACACAAACATTACAGTGAGTAACACAAGTGAATCATTTACCACTGTTTGTGATAATAGTGGACATAATTGTGTATAAATGGAAACGGTAAGCAATTACGCCAGCTTTGTGATGAGGAAATTTAATATGGTATATTTATTTACATATTATTGGAAAAACAATGCGTGACATATTGTTTGAATGTTTCAATTAATTAACAATAATATTAAATGTTTTTTGTGGATTGTAATGTTATAACTTATACTATATTACTATATTCATTTTACTATACTATATTAATTTTTCAATTTAGTTACTAGGATCAATCGTTGCAATATATGCCATAGTTGTAAGTAAATAAATAGATTTCTGCGGGCTTATTCATAAACAGTTTGTAAACCTATTTTAGTTATCAATGGTTTATCGTCTTCAAATGAATTTTGAATTGAATTGAAGGTCACTAGTCTCTTGTCAGTTGTTGACAAATTACAAGGCTCCGAACAATTGCTGGGTATAATTTGATTGATGGTATTTCATCAAATTTCAGAAAGTTTTACTTTCACTCGATCATTTTCACTTCTAAATGTTTGTAAACATGGTAAATAGTCTATGAATACTAATTTAAGAAAATTAAGTTGCACACAATGTTTTTACCCATAAAGATATCTTAGTCATCCTATTAACATATTCATGCTAAATTATGCTTGTTGCTGGAAATTTGCAATCTGAACTAGTAAGGTTTTAATTTAAATCTTTGGTCAACAGGTCATTTTCGAAAAAGAGAATATAATTGAAATAAATTACCACATGGTCCAAGCAGTATCTTTCCTTGATATAATTTGAGGGTGGTTACCATTAGGTTTTTTTTAATAATAGAGTGGGTAAAGAAACGAAAACTTAAAAAAAATACCATATACATTAGTTTGAACAAATTAATGCTCCAAACATGAGTAATTATTGAAACTATCTATTTTGAGCAAAATAAACACATCATGCTACAATAACATGTCCAACATCCGTGAAGTTGTTTACGTCGCAAGTAATAATAATACTCAAATTGGTAAAATACCATCCTAGTTTCTACGTTGTTCTGATCTTCAGGAAGACAAAACAAGAACAAGTGCTTATCTACCGTGTACCAAAGAATAAGCAGATATTGCAAGGTCAAATTATATTAATTACAACGTTCAATGCGCATACGATTTTTTTACTTACTTGTACAACAAAAGAGCGATACAGCGAGCAGACAAACACCTAGCGCGTTTGTCATTGTTGGAGTTCTTGAGATCTACGTCGTGCAGTCCAGTTTCGTTCCCGGTGTGCAAAATACTAAATAAACTGTCGATATTTTGACTTTGTTTGGATGTAATTGCGTATCGATTGATAAACAAATCGTCAAGTCACCAACCGCTAGACAAGTCGGACGGATGACGGCGCAAGTCGCAGCTGTCAATGACAGGGTTGCTAGTTCTCAATTAAAATTAATATACCACAGACCATGCCACTAAAATAGAATACAATAATTTATGAATACATTTAAAAATAATAAGCTTTTAAAATTTATTTTATACAAATACAAATAAGATTACTTATTAATAAAAACGTGAAACTTATATGTTAATATTTTGAAATTGATATAAATTCTTCTTTTAAATTATGGCTTCCACCGATTATCTATCGGTGATTTCGCCAAAGTCAAATAATAATAGCAAATACAAATTGTAAGTTTAATTCAGAGACATTTCGCCATCATAAAATGTACCTCGATATCGATCAAACTATTAATTTAAAATTGAAGATGAGAAATAACTGAACACCTTTTGTAGGTAAACATAGTATATATTTTATATAAAATATGTTTGTTGAGTCTCGGACCAAGTATGAACTTGATCAGGACCAGTAACGGCAATATAATTTACCGAATTAAATACAACAACTGCAGTGCTGTTGTTTCGGGCTCGATCCCTGAGTCGGGCAAACTGACATAGGGATTTTTTATTCAATATCAGCCTGGAGTCTGAAATTTGTACCCGATATGGCGATAGGCTCGCCCCCTATCATATCATGGGACAGAATACGCACGGCAAAACGTGAGTGCACTAGTTGCGTCTTTACCACGAACCTCAAAATTGTTTAATAATAAAAAAAGGAATATTAAAATGGGTCACGTAAAAATACAGATTTTGTATCCAACTATAAAATTCACAACCCCAATAATGTAAAAAAAATATTGTACTGCATTGTCTGAAACAGACTCCAAAAGGTTTGAAGAGCGTTGGAAGTGCGCCATCTGTTATTAAATATAAAAAAAAACACTTTTTACTACTCGACAAAAGATGTCGCTAACATAGAAATAATAAAATAGTTATTCGACGACAGATGACGCTATCTCCCAGTTTCTTGCACACTTGAACGAAATATTTCAATGGAAACTTCAGAAGGAACAAAAATATATTATTATATTCTGATAAACACCTATATTAGACATTCTTCATTTATTAAACATCTATAATACCTTCTGATAAAAGGTCAAATCTTATTTATAATGTTATATTATTTTGTAGATAGGCACCGAGTATCTATAGATAATTAAACGAAATTATCTAAGTATATTCGTTTTTAAAATTCAGTTGATTTACGTGTTCAATAGTGCAATTTATTTGCTATTAGACTTCTGCTCGCGGCTCCGCCCGCGTGAATGAGCTTTTCGGGATAAAGTCCCGCTTTATATTTTCCCGGGATAAAAAGTAGCCTATGTTACTCGCTGATAATGTAGCTTTATATTGGTGAAAGAATTTTTCAAATCTGTTTAGTAGTTTTCGAGCCTATTCAATGCAAACAAACAAACAATCAAAGCTTTCCTCTTTATAATATTAGTATAGAAGTATAATAATTTATTTAAATTTTATTAAGTAGGTACCTTAGTCTATACCTACTTTCCTAAAGTTTAAAATTCTTTTCCGTTTTGTAGGTGTAAATTGTCTCAACCGTATTTTTTTTTACTTTATGGCCTACTTCGCTTCCTACTAAAATATAAGTTGGACAAAATATTGGGCGTCATGTTAAATGTTCGGATTAGATAACATCTCGGCAACACCAAGTGTCTAATGATATTATTATGAAATAAAATAATAAAAAAACCGCGTTAACGGTGAAGGAAAACATCGTGAGGAAACCTGCATACCTGAGAAGTTCTCTGAATTTCGAAGTCATGTGAAGTCTGCCAACCCGCACTAGGCCAGCGTGGTGGACTAAGGCCTTAACCCTCTCAGTTGTAGAGGATGTCCGTGCTCAGCAATGGGCAGTATATAATACAGGGCTGGTATGGTATGGTAAAATAATAAAATCCTCTTTTCTTGTAAGTTATAAATTATGCCTGACTGGTTTGGTGACGTAGTTGTAATACGGTACGACTGCAATGCTGAGGTCTCGGGTTTATTCTCCGGGTCGGGCAAAGTGATATTGGGTTTTTCTACTCAGTATCTATCGCGAGTCTGAAATTTGGGCCCGATATGGCGATAGGCTCGCCCCCTATCACATCATGCGACCGAATACGCACGGCGAAAATGGTCGCACCTCTGCCTACCCCTACAAGGATTAAGGGCGTGAGTGTGTATGTATGTATGTTATAATGTACTATTCATCCATTATCCAATACTATTAAACGAGAAATCAGATCGTATGGGATTAAGGATCCCCGGTCATGAGACCCACAATGCCGCATCAATCAAAGATGCCTTACCCATCTTCAAAGAAAGGCACGAATATTGCTAATTATGGCTTATAAGAATTTGTTAAAAATCTCACTGACAGTAGGTATACAGCAAACATCTTGCCACTTTGTTTTGATTTTGTGCGACACCACTGAAGCTATAACACCTACCTATACTCGACAGTTTATACTCTATACAAAATGGACTAAGACACGTGTTTTCTTAGGAATCTTATTAATACCTCAAAGCTTAAGTAAGTCGTAGAAAAGTCAGTCAGATATTGGATAAAAAGAGCGGTATATACATTTCAGGTTGGCATTTCCTGAGACACAATTAGGACATTTTCCTGAGGGAATGGAGGCCGGGTCATGTAATAAAATTAAGAAGACGCCCCGGTCGGACGGTCGTGGTAAGTCGATGTCTTGGGTGGGCATAAAACAAATCCGCTCGGAGCCAACCGTGAGCACTGGCGGACACGGCAAGCCGTGGAGACGTCATTACTATTTTGTTTGAGTGTCAGTATGCAATCTGCAATCTGTAAATTTATATTGTGGATTAATTTTGGAAGAATGTAGTTATTTTATCAGAGTTTTATTTAAAATATGTACGTTGATTAAATTTAATAATAGTTCTGTTGATATTTGTTAGGATGGCACATAGTATATAATTGGGTAATTTTGGTAATCAAATACTAATATCATACATGTCTTTCAATTCACTAATTATAATTTTATTATTAATTACTGCTAATCTAAAGAGACGGGTAAGCGAAAGACTAGGTGAATGAATGTAGTAGGTATGCGTAACTATAGTTATGCTAAACACTATTCATCATCATCATCATCAGCTACATGACGTCCGCTGCTGAACATAGGCCTCCCCCAAAGATTTCCAGACGGACCTGTCAAAAGCGGCCTGCATCCAGCGTGTTCCTGCGACCTTTATCAAGTCGTCTGTCCACCTTAAACACTAAAATCACTATTGCAATGTATAAAATAACGCAAAATATAATATTATCTAATATTAAGTCCAAAAGAAGAGTGTAAAAATAAAAAAATACTTACATATGCTTAAATTTACGCTTTTCCATAATATGTTCAATGAGTGAATTAATACAGATTGGGTATGCCATGTTTATAAATAATAATACAAGTCTTGTATTATATTCTGTTCCTACTGCTGGGCACGGGCCACCTCTACTACTGAGAGGGTTTAGGCCTTAGTCCACCACGCTGGCCTAGTAGGGTTGGCAGACACACATACCTTCGAAATTCTTTTTAGAGAACTTCTCGGATATGAAGGTTTCCTCACGATGTTTTCCTTCACCGTAAAAGCAAGCGAATATTCACAAAGAATACACACATAACTTTAGAAAAATCAGAGGTGCATGCCCTTGGATTTTGAACATGTGGACATTCGTCTTGGCAGTCCGTTCCACTCTCAATTAGGCTATCGCCGTTATATGTTTATAAAATAGTACTTTAACCTTGACTTTAACTTAAATAAAATAGCTGGAAGCATCACACATCAGCACAAATATTTTATTCCATATTTAAACTTAAAAAATATAGTACAACTAACCGGCGACTCCACAGCGTCGACCACGTGCGCGATGTTCACATATTCTGAATAACACTTCAATAGCCAAGGTTTTGTCCTAACGCACTGGCCGCTGCGCTCCTCATAACGTCGCGTGATGTGACTACGAACGGGCCCTTTCGCTATCAAACTGTTTCCATATTCATTATTTTATTTGAGATTGGTGATTATGACTCTACTATATTTAATGTTTTAAATTCGTTAATGTTTAAAATTTATTAGAGATCCGTACTCAAAAAATATCTCTTGTAGGGCCATTGATATAAACTTACTAGTGTTTAACTACAACACTAATTTCATAGTTAGTATAGTTACTATTTAATTTTACTACATTTAATTTCCACTGTCTTCACAGGAGTAAATAAAGATCCCGGGATAAAGTTAGGATTCGTATAATATGGTTGCTTGCATGAAGACTAGTAAAGTTGAAGTCCTATACCACCATGGAGACAATCGTGACCATAATATCAGAAGCTACGACCACTACGTCAAGAATACCCGACCAATAAGTAGCACGCGGGATAGTCAGTAGAACCAGGGGCGGTCTTAGCTAATGCGAGCCTCTGGGCAACAGATCTTTGCGGACCTTTTAGTCGATTGCCGAAGGAGGGTAATCGGTTTTCCTTGTACCCCTTTCAAGCGGAGGTCCTTCGAAACGCAAGCCCTAGGCGGTTGGCCCGTTGGCCTCCTTCTGTGGCAGCCGCTGAGTAGATTCCCAAACACAACCAAAGTATTGCCCGTTATTAGGTAGTCGTGTCGAATTAGTACCTGTACCTATTGTCAAAAAAAAAACATTATTATAAGGTTCTGGAAACTTAAGAATTTCGGGTTACTACAGGAACTTACCGTGGAATCGTTATAGGTCCCATCTCGACGATAAGGTATCTATACTAACCTGTAACATCTCTTCGGACTATATATCTCAAGCTCTTACCCTCGTACCCTCCTCTTTCTTAGTAGAAAATTATCTATTTAATTAATGAAATAGAGGTAGCGGTTGGCTTTTCAGTGCTTATGAAAATAAATCATTAATTATGTTTTGTATTGTTTTTGGTGGTTTATGTATTTGTAACGCGTTGATTATGTAGACCTATTGAAAATTGGATTCTTAAATATTTTATGTTTCTTTCCTTAATCCTATCAACAAAATCACTAACTTCATTTTGTGGTAAGTAGAATGCAGATCAAATTATAACAAGTACCTACTTCTTCTTCTTCTTCAGCCTTTAGAAGTCCACTGCTGAACATAGGCCTCCCCCAAGATTTCCAGACCAACCTATCAGAAGTGGCCTGCATCCAACGGGTTCCTGCGACCTTTACGAGGTCGTCTGTCTACCTTGTAGGAGGACGTCCCACCCAATACAGTACCTACTTAATATTGACGAAAGATATTAAACCCATCGATAGCTTCGAAAACTATACGGGAATACTATTTACTGCTTAAATCCTCTATAGTAAGTTTTTTATCATGCACAAAAAAGTATAAAATATTAGCTTACAAAGCAAACTTTGTTAATTTATATGTCCATATTCATTATAAATATAACCAAGAAATTGATTATATTAATCTCTTAATTGGAGCATCTTCAACAATCAATATCCTTTATTTTATACGTGGTACTGTAAAATAGCAGTTCACGAAGCACCTGTAGTGAACTGAAATACGGGCCGGCAAGGCGGAGTCGCGAAGTTGGCCGCAGTTAGGGAAGATTTGTCGCGCGCCCGCTGGCTAATGCCTTACTCCTGCTCTTGTAAGTAAAAATTATGATTATCGCCCGGCGAGAGCTGAGCCCTTGATCCCTAACTAACGGTTGAGAGCGGCCGGGAGACGGGACTTTCCTTTTCTTCAGAACTATAACTCTTTTTTATTGCCCTCGTCGGCAGTGCAGCGCCGTCCGCCACTGGATTACTGCTCTGACCTAAGTGATCGCCTAACACTGGTATGCCTTTTTATTTGTAAATCGCGTTTGATTTTGGCAGTTTTATAGTGCTAGGCAGGACGGTGAGAATGATATTCGTAATTCGAGCTCATTAGCTATGTAGGTATTGCGTTTACGAATTTACAAAATATCGTCTCACAAACTTTAAATAACTTCTAGGTGCAACATGATTTTGAATTACCGATATGTTTCATTGCATTTAATTATTAGGTAACGATAATGAACACTAAGTTTATTCTCCTTATTGTTATTATTCATGGCAAGCATGATAGTTTCGCAGATTCGGATTCGAGTTCGGATCCGAATATATCACGGCTAAGTACTAGCTTTCGTCCGCGGCTCCGGGTGCGTAAAAATCCCCGTGACCCTTAAGGGTGGATTTTCGTATAATGCTTTCTTAGTAGATGTCTACAGCCCGTGAGGAACCCTACTTGCCAAATTTCAAGTTCACATGCATTTAAAGAGAGCTCCGGAGATTGCGTGATAGGCAAGTGGTAGATTTATTTCTCATTTTTAAATTCATGCCGTGATTTTTATTAAAATTACGGTGGTCAATATTCAAGGAGTAATGCGATTCAGGCATCATCTATTTGAAGATTCAGTCCGTTATCATGCCTTAGTTCATTTTATTAGGCCTGGAACTACTAGTAGGTACCAGTACCGCAATATTTAAACAAGTTAAAAATGGCATTAATCACCTCAGCATCAGAATAATCTTTCTTTCAGTCTGACGTGAACATTAGGTATTCTCAAAGGCCATTTTAGATAAATAAAATAACAGTCATTTACTCTTACTAGACCAACATTATCAAAACACACACGTACACACTTTTATCCTCAAAGGGTAGGCAGAATCGCAACTGTTGCACCCACTTTTCGTCGTACGTTTTCTGTCCCATAATGTGATAGAGGGTGAGCCTATCGCCATATCGGGCACAAATTCCAGACTCCGGACTGATACTGAGTAAAAACCCAATATCACTTTTCCCGACCCGGGGATCGAACACGAGACATCAAACTGTGGTCGTACAGTACATTATCAAAAGTACAATAAAAACACAGTTAATTAGCGCTAGAATCATTTTATAGCCAACTTAATCGATGTCCGTCGCGCGCGTTATTAAATTTTATAACAAAGTATCTCCGTGTCTGAAACTTGCCAAGTCCCTGTAGAAGACATCAAAAAGTCATTTTCGCGGTAGTATTTGTGCTCCGTTATGTAATGCATACCGTTTAGCTCACTCAGTGTACGTTTTGTAAAAGTTGAAAAGTGTTTTTTGTAGAAAAGTTTTTAGTTTTTATAGTATGCAGACTTTAAATGGGAATTTACTGCTACTAAGTATTTTTTCATTTTTACAGACCTTTTAATCATAATCATCAGTTCCCTGCTGAACATAGGCCTACACTAAAGATTTCCCGATCTATTAATTATTGTAAATGTAATAAGGATATTTCCTGTTTTATGAAAATGACGAGTTTATTCGTTTGCTTTTTCTTGAACACACTAATCTCTGGGAATACTGCTCCGATTCTTAAAATTCTTTCACTATAAGAAAACTATATTACCCATGAGTTCTAGTGGCTACACTTCCTCCTGAAGCAGCAGACGCTAGCATAGAATATAAAGGAACGTGATGGAGATGTAGAAAATAACTTCTATTTGTTTTGTGTTGGCCCTGAAGTGACTTTTAGGGGACATGTAATTGGGGATGTATTTCAATAATTAGTAGACTTTGGTCTCCATTTCTTATTTCTTTATTTTCATTTTGTTTAATCTCTGGTATCCTTTGAGAGATCACCTTCATTTATATTATTTTACTTACAAGCAGCTGCTCAATGCTACTACAATGACTTTCAAACCGAAACATAACATTTCATGCATATCGCTGCTTGGCGGTAGAAATAGATATTGCGGTGGTACCTACACAGACGGCCTCTCGCATACAAGAGTAAAGTAACTAAGATTTCGGGGTGATTGCCGTTCCTTATGAGAGATTTGAACCCGCACGGATCCACCGCGTGCTAGTGACGTCACTCACAGTAGTCGAGTGATACCAACTGAGCTACGAACCTGCAAAACAACTTCACGATATGAGCTACGACGTTATAATTTATTAGCACAGCTTACGGTCTTAAAAAATCTTTTTATGTAATATATTAAATCTTTTTGCGCCTACGAATGACTTTTTTATTTTTCTATTTGTTTATGATTTACTAGGTGCCCGCGGTTCCGAAGATTGTACCACGGAGTCGTGCGGTCCATAGCCTTGTACGGCAGTCCCGTTTGGGCCGTCTCCCTGGGTGACCGCTGCATCGCTCTCCTGCGTAACCCACAGAGAGTTGTGGCGCAGCGGGCGATCAGGGCGTACCGCACGGTCTCTTTCGAGGCGGCTTGCTTATTGGCCGGATTCCTGCCTTGGGATCTGGACGCCAAATCCCTCTCCGATGCCTTCCATTGGCGGGAGGAGGCGTTCAGTCGCGGGCAGCGTCCGGCCCTGAAGGAGGTGGAGGCCATGAGGGCCTCCCGACGTCAAGCCGCTGTGGAGGAGTGGCGTCTCAGGCTGGAGGCCCCGTCAGCGGGACTCAGGGTCGTCGCGGCAGTGCGTCCAGTCTTTGCCGAATGGTTAGACAGACGCCACGGTGCGGCAACGTTTCGCCTGACACAGGTACTCACCGGGCATGGCTGTTTCGGTGAGTACTTGTGTCGGATAGTACGCAAAGAGGTGTCGGCCGTGTGTCACCACTGTGACAACTGCCCGATGGATACGGCCCAGCATACATTAGAGTTTTGTCCAGCCTGGGACGAGGAGCGCAGTGCTCTCAGAACAGTCGTCGGAGGAGACCTCTCGCTGCCCGCCGTGGTCGCTGCCATGGTCGACAGTCGAGAGGCCTGGCGTGCGGTGGCCCACTTCTGCGAGGTGGTCCTCTCGCAAAGGGAGAGTGCCGAGAGGGATCGGGAGCGTGAAGATCCTTCCCGCCGCCAGAGGAGACGTAGGAGGCGCCGGGTGGACGACTGACCGGCGTCTCCCGCCCTGTGGTTTGGGGGCGATTGGAGAATTCCACCACGGTATCCCCTGCCTGTCGTAGGAGGCGACTAATAGGGGCCAGGGGGGGTTGGGGCGGTCGGCACGGGTGCTGTCCGCCGCAAGATAACATGTGTGCCCCCTACAAGAGGAGACGGGCTGCATTAAGCAGCACCGCGCAGGGGCGGTTGCGGACGACAACTTAGACTTCGTCCGAGGAAGCCCGCAGCCGTCCCTAAATGCGCCGAAGAAGGGGGAAAAAAAAAAAAAAAAAAAAAAAAAAGGTGCCCGCGGTTTCGCCTGTGAGAAAACCATTCCCGATATTAAAGTCCTATTTTGTATGTTTTCGGTATAGAACAGAGTCTATTATATACCACATATTTTAATCCAGGATATGGTTTATCTATGGGCCAAATTTCATTTAAATCCGTTCAGCAGTTTCGTCGTTTCCTTGAACATTCAAACAGCTTTACAAACTCGCATTTATAATAGAATAAGAATTGTGTAGGCTTTAAGTGTGTACTCGTCCTCTTATACGTATTTGCTGTGTGATTCAGGTGACTTCTTATTATATTGTAGTAATTCGACATTCGCAATCGTAAAGCGTTGCAAAGCATAGATGCTTATTTAAGTGACAATACAGGTCTAATTTTAAATGAGGAATATTATGTAATATTCCTCATTTAAAATTCATATTTTATCAAAATGTCACGCGCTTTTAACGGTAGGCAAAGACATTAAACAGTATAGTTATAGATCGGACATCAGGCCCAACTTTTTCGTCCAAAAGTTATTACCCATTGGAAATAAGTCACTATCTTATCTGACACGTCCATGTGACAAGATGTCTCGACATGCTTATATTTCGTAAAGAAAACAATATTTTGGAAGAAAATATACCAATTTGCACATTACGATCATGTCGAAGTGTGTTTTAATGCATTTTACATAGGTTTTTTTGCTATTTCACGGTAGATTGAGTTACCGATGACCAAGCTCAAAAATTTTGTATGACAATTTTCACAATGTCCGTTCTATATAATCTTAGAACTCTTTGGCAGTAGATATCTACTCGCTCTCCATACATAATATTATCCAAAGAGCTTAAAGAAATCACGATAATTAGTATTACTAAGGTAGGTTGATAGAATACCTATTCTATCAACCTACCAGCAGCAAAAATAGGTAATTAATTGCTAGGTTAGGTACCTACCTAACCTACCAATTAATTACCTATTTTTGCATATTTGTAATTCAATAGCTGAAAAATAAAACATAAAAACATTAACCGCAAAAGGACAACGTTCTGTAAAACTAAGATGGAGGCATCATAAAACATGGAAGTCGGTTTCACAAGTGCAATACAATACATAAATGAAAGGCGACGCCGGCTGGGGGTCGCGGAGGCAGCCACGGTCGATTAAGGAAGCGAGTGCAGCGTTGCCTTGGCGACGGCGCCATCTTGACACCTCCCCGAATCCCCCCACACTCCCCAACATCCCCTCTGTAAACAACTCGCTGTATCGTTGCACTGAAACACTCGATATATTTAAAAGGTTCGCCACTCGAGTCGTTCCCTAGAATCACTGCTGCACAGATAGGATTCTCAATTTATTTGCAGTATAAATGTTGCTATAATTGTGTTCAGACGTTGCTTGCTAGACTATCCTACTAATATTATAAACGCGAAAGTTTGTAAGTATGGATGTATGGATGTTTGTTACTCTTTCACGCAAAAACTACTGAACGGATTTCGATAAAATTTGGCACACGGGTAGATCATGTCCTGGATTAACACATAGGCTGCTTTTATCTCGGGAAAATATAAAGCGGGACCTTTATCCCGGGAAAACTTATTCACCCGGGCGGAGCCGCTGGCAAAAGCTAGTTGTATATAAAATAATGCATTCATTATTTTACAGTAAATATGTTTTGATATTTGTCTTAATTGCTAGCTGTCTGTGTTCTTGAAGGGTAGACCAAAATTGTTTTGGGGAAAGTCACTTCACAAGAAGGCTGAATCATAGAGTGTGACGCTTGTGAGCTACACTACGCGTTGTACCTAAAAAGTTATTGGATTTGTTTGCATTGTACTTGTATAAATGAAAACCACTAGGTTTGCCTTCATTTATCTTGGGTCTTCGGAAAGCACGTAAAGCGGTTGGTCCTGCGCCTGATCTCTCTCCGGTCATGTCGGATTGCCGTCTTACCGAACTATGAGAGTGAAGGAATAGCGAGTGCACCTGTGCATTGCGCACACACTTGTACACTATAATATCTCCTGTGTACCTGGCTGATCTCCGTTGAGATTGGCCGCCGTAGCCGAAACTGGCTAGGAGGATTACGTTTTTATCTTGGGTCTATTGTTTAAATCAATACATTTAATAATACAAAAATAAATTTAAAATATTTATATTACTACTCAACAGTAAAGAAAAATTAGATATTTCCACCACTATGGTACCTAATTGCAGATTGAAGATTATATTACACTGTATCGATAAAATAAGTCTAAGTAAATCGACAATTGCTTAGTTACGAATTGAATATTCATGTCATCTATATTTGTAAAAAAAATTGGAGAGTTTCATAATACTGAAAGTTAACTTGAGTTTGTTTTCTTTTGTAAGTGTTTTTCTCAATCTATTGAAATTAGGTAGAGTGATTCTCAACAGAGTTTCGGTCTGCAATGTTTTTTCTTTTATTTCGTGATGAGTTTTTACAGCACCCAACATAGATGATAATATTTTTCGTTTAACAATTATTAAGTGGACGATAGCCTAGTTGGGAATGGAACGGTCTGCCGTGACAATGTCCGGAGGTTCAAAACCCAAGGCACACACCTCTGACTTTTCGAAGTTACGTGTGTATTGTTTATCAATAATTATTGTTCACTTTAACGGTTAAGGAAAACATCGTGAGGAAACCTACATACCTGAGAATTCTCCATAAAAATTTCGAGGCTGTGTGAAGTCTGCCAACCCGCACTAGGCCAGCGTAATGGACTAAGGCCTGACCCCTCTTAGTAGTAGAGGAGGCCCGTGCTCAGCAGTGGGCAGTATATAATACAGGGTTGATTGCATTGCAATTATTTTTACTCTGGGTTACCATAAAAAATTACATTATCTCAAATTTGTTTAGTAGTAGGTACAGTCAGTCACATAAATAGCTGAACATTTTTAAAATTTCAAATCACCTATACGTGTTAAGTTTAGTTCAAACATTTTGTTTATGTGGAGTAAAGTAAAATACTTATATTTTATATATGTGAAGAGAAAAATTATATTGGTTGGAACACAAAGTTGTATAGGCAATTTTAAGTTTTGAATTAGTTCAGCTACTTATGTGAGTGACTTTACATTTTCTATATTCAATTGAAAGATGCTCCAAGGTTTAAAAATTTCGACCCAGCGCCGCCCTAGTCAGTAGTCACATACATTGAGACATAATATTTCGCTATACATACAATGTACATTTACGGTAAACGTGATAAGACGTTGTGTAGATTTTGAAAAACAAAAATTATGTTAAATGTTGTTAGGCCGAACGTGTATAAAAAATATTGACCACGACCATTGATGTATGGGTTTTTTAATACATCAATGACCACGACACTCCGATATTATGATACTCTGTGATATTCGAAATTCAAAACCGAAACTAAACACTATAGTAGGTATACATACCTACCTAAGTCTAGTGTTATTTTAACATTATTCAAGGAACTTAAAACTGCATGTCGGGGTGGAGCCACACCGATGGTAAACGGTGACTGTTCAATTACACATGTACTGCCGCGAAGACAAATGGCTCACATTATTCAAGATTAGGTACAATACGTCCAGCGCACCTATCTAATGTTGCCGAATGGACTAAAACACATTTGCTGTTGTTTAATTTATGATTTTTCGTAGGTAGGGTTATATTGACTAATAACCATTAATGGAAACTCCTTGATAAAAGAAATAAATTGACATAGGTACATTTTTTGCACGCAGAACATCATTTGTTTCTAACGGATTCATTCGTGATGGCAAATAAATCGGCGAGGACTCAGGTATATATTTTTAATGTGTTTCAATGGAGAATATGTGTAATTTATGGATCTTAGAAAATAATAATATAACAAATAACTAAAATATGTATATTTTTCTAAAAGAGACAATAAAATAATCAAGTAGACATTGCTTCGACAGCTACAGACAAGTAGAACAGAAATTATTTGGGGTTATCGAATTACCTACCTCCATTGCTGTACATCGTAAATAGTTGAAAATATACTAAATATTATCTAATGACAATTAAGGGTGCTCTTTTAGATTTTCAACATTACTGTTACACGTTTAAAGAATTGTTGGGCGGGTGGTTGCTTAGTTCTTTTGGTTAACATAACACGTCAGACATACAAGGTCTTACACAGCACTAATACCCATTAAGTTGATATTATGAAAGCAGCAATCTGTACGTTATAATGTATTATGTAGTATTACAAAGGCGTCGAGCCGCGCTTACTTCTTATGATTTATTCATGAACGAAGAACAACGTTAAATTTGAACATGCCTACTTGTATAATACTAATGTAGAATATTTTAATATGAACGTCAAGTGGTTTATGAAAGTAATTTGTATTTCACGAAGATTAATCGGCAACTATGTAAAGTTTGATATATTATTTGAGTTTCTGATATAAATAAGTTATTGTGTTTGCAATTGAAATGTAGTTTTATATTCAGAATTCTAATGTGAGGATCTCAGCAGCTCCCTAGCTCTGTTTGTTGCATAAATAGTACGAACCATGTGTGTATTTAAATCGAATGGCAACATAAATAAGAAATAAAATATGCAGTTTCTCTTGGTTCCACGAAGCACAAACCGTAAGGAATTTTAAAAAATCATATTCAGCTTGTTGTGTCATACATAATCAATAATGACTATTATAAATATACTAGCGACCCGCCCCGGCTTCGTTGTTTTTCTCGCAGCTTCGCCCGCGTGAAAGAGTTTTTCCAGGATAAAAGTCTCCTTTATATTTTTCCGTGATAAAAAGTATGTCCTTCCCAGAGACTCAAACTATCTCTGTACCAAATTTCATCGTCATCCGTTGGGTGGCTTTGTGTGTATCGCGTGCAGTCAGACAGACAAACAATCAAACATGGCTGGGGGACTTTGTTTTATAATATGTAGTTATAAAGATATAACGAAGTTTACTATAATATCAGTGACAGTGTTTGATATCGAATGTAATCAAAGCGTCCATATTTTGTCCTGTACACACAGCGTACCTACCTCGCACACAATATAGCAAAGAAAAGTTGTTTGAAGTGGGAAACAAAGCCAATCCGCCGCGGTTAGCCGTGATATTTTCAGTAGAAGTCGTACCTTATTCGCAAACATCGCAGCTCCGACACAATACAGTGCGAAACGAAATTCGAAGGATAGATAATTTCGCACAGAAAGAAATAAGGCGAAAGGGAAAAAAATATAAATTGAATAGTCGAATACACGCATCCCGGCATTACCATAAAGGCAACAGGGATCAAGCGGGATTCCTCTACGAACTTTTTTATTTTCCTTCCACCTCTAAATCTCCCAGGGAAAGCTTCGCGAATCTGCAAATGTTGATTTGATGATGTCGTGTCGCGTTCGAGCGTCTCGCGTCAGTTTTGCTCGTCAGTCGTCACTTGCGCACTTTGTTTGACTGACCGAAGATTTATCGCTTTCGCCTTAACTGCTCCTAGATTACTTGCACTTTTTTCTAGTTTTATCTTAAGGTAGAAGCCAAGTTTTAATCTGTTTGTAATATAGGAGTACGTGTAAAATTTTGTAGTCGTTTGTTCAGTCAGAAGTCAGTTTGTCACGTTGTTTCGTTTTAAAAAGATAGAAGTAGTTGAGAGAATAAATTATTATACTATCTCTCTCTCTTCCCGACTATTCATCCCACATGATGGTGGGGTCAGCCTTCTTCACCTTTCTCTTCCACTTCGCCCTATCGATGACGTCGTCATCGGAAACATTGCATGCCACCATGTCGCGTTGCAACACATTTGTCCATGTAGTTTTTGGTCTCCCTCTTGGTCTTTTTCCGGGAATGGACAGTTCCAGTACCTGGTTGCCAACGTAGTCATTATTTTATTATGTGAATTCGAAAAAGAATTTATAATTTATATAATATAGGCTGCCTCGGTGGCGTATTTGTATTGCGTGTACGGTACGACACTGCTTTGAGGTCCCGGGTTCGAATTTCGGGTCGGGAAAAGTGATATGGGTTTTTATGCTCAGAATCTGGAAATTGTGGTCGATACGGCGATAGGCCCCTATTGCATCATGGGACGGAACACAGTTGGCGAAAAGTGGGTACCTCGGTTGCTCCTCTGCCTATCCCTTCGGGGATAAAGGAGTGATGTGTGACTGTTTGTTTTGTGTTTTATAATATTGTACCCGACCAACATTTTTATAATGTTAAGTATATCTACCGTATTTATTAGAGCCTTTTCACGCATTATAGCCAAATTTCATCTTCTTTATATACCATGTATACGACAATTGAGTGAGTACGCGTGTTGTTTAATATACAAAGAAGCGAGTAGGTGAACGGAGCTAACGACTAGGAGCAAAAGGTTGCGGGCGCCGCTGCAGGATTACGCGCTCATCCATTGTGGTCATTAAGATACATTACCCCGCGCCACCGCCCCGCACCGCCCCGCCGCACCCCGCCGCGCCCCGACACATTTCACCAAACCAGACCCCATTTTTAATTCAACTTTTCTCCAATTTGCATGATTACTTTCGTTTTTATTATCCAACGAAAGCAAAGGCGGTTGAAACAATCTGTTCTAGTAAATAAATACCTATTACATTGTCGCAGAGGATTGGAATATCTCATGGAGGTTTGATGAAATCTAAAGCTTTCTCCTCCACCGTACAGATTTTTGTAGCTGATAGTCGGGTAAGTGCTTTACAATCTCCATTAATGGTCTTAAGAAGAGTTGTTTGGAAGATGCTCTGTGCAGTTTAGATGTGGCTTTGCGCTACCTGAAAAAAAGGTGGAAAAATATCCTTTAATAGCCATGTTCATACATAAACAGCATCAATAGGTACATGGTGCTTTAGACATACTGTCTTTTTTTTTTTTTTTTTTTTTTTTCGCGGAGAAAGTGACTTATTACTACCGCCCAGCCTTCAAGGGGGGCGACTGAGCGGTTATGTTGGGTTCACCGTGCCTTACGACCCGGCGTTGAGCCGCCCGGAGAGATGTAACCATCGGGCGACCGCCGGGCCGAGTCCCTAACCTATGTACAACGCACGGCATACCAACCAAAACTCCGCGGTGGCCATCTTCGGCGCATTAGGGACGGCTGTGGGCTTCCTCTGACGGAAGTGTCTAAGTTGTCGTCCGCAGCCGCCCCTGCGCGGTGCCGCCTAGTGCGGCCCGTCTCCTGTTTGGGGGGGGGGCTCAGAAGCCCCCGCACACCGAAGGACGCTCTCAGCGTCAACGGCAACGTGAGGCCTACCAGCCACGCTGCCGTCCATCACAGGGATCGCAACAATGTGCTACACAAAATTAAAGACGGACAGCCCCCTGCCGCCCGCCTGCGACCCCCGGTGGCCCCTATTAGTCGCCTTTTACGACAGGCAGGGGATACCGTGGTGGAATTCTCCAAACGCCCCCAATCCACAGGGCGGAAGACGCCGGTCAGTCGTCCACCCGGCGCCTCCTACGTCTTGTCTGGCGGCGGGAGGGATCTCCGCGCCTCCGATCCCTCTCGGCACTCTCCTTCCGCGAGAGGACCACCTCACAGAAGTGTGCCACCGCACGCCAGGACCTCCGGCTGTCGACCATGGAAGCGACCACGGCTGGCAGCGAGAGGTCTCCTCCGACGACTGCTAAGATTTTAGATTGAACCCTGTATAACATTAATTACGCAAGGTTAAATTGCGTGGAACAGTTTTAGTGAGCCGCATAGAGCTACTATCCGAGGCCACAATTTTGAAACAATTACCTCCAGCTCAATATCGTAAGATTAAGAAAGTCCACGGTCGGCGTTAGGATTTGGGAGCGAATGAGGGCGAGCCGTCTTAACAGCCCGACTCCACAAATTGCGGACCTTAACGAGGGCATAAAACTCGAGTCTCACTCCCGGAGACGCCACAGATTGTACTCAGACTTAGTTCAGGATTAATGGTGTAGAAAACAGATTATCATTGGCCGGATTTCCATTAGTGCAGACCCCTGCCACCGACGCGTGAAAACTCCGCAGATAACACCCACTCGGTGATATTATTTTCCACATAACGGAGCAGCGCGTCTCCCAATTTAATTCTATTACGTAGTGTCGCATTTGAACGACAGCACAATAAAATTGTTTGAGTCGGCGATGGGCTCCGCGCGTCGCAGCGGCGCTCCGCGCTGAGAGGCTTTGCTAACATATAGTTCCAGATATCTGCGTCGAGGATTCGCGCCTTTATTGAACATACAATCATTCCCTTTCTATTATAGTTTTGTTTTGTTTTCATTTTGATGTTTGCGAAGTCATTGGATCTGCTGTTTATAAAAAAATGATTTTATACATCTTGATTTCATGTATTGCACAATGTTGAAAAAGGGTGTAATTATATTATGAGTTTTAACTGTTTTGGTAGTTTGATACTTTATCATTGTTTAGCTAAAGATTCTACAGATGTCTTTAAGTCGGAATTATTTTCATTCTTTCTGCCTTGCAATTGTAGCATAGCGCCAGCGGCCGTTTTCCTGCTGTAATCATTGACTCATGTCTTTCCCAAAAGGTGAAACCAGCTGTAATCATTAAATATCAACATTTTCATATAGTTTGTATAGTGAGATTTTTAGCATTTCTATAACAACGATTACACTCTTTTAGAGGCAGGACACGACTGCAACAAATATCTCGGTACTTATTTCGATTCAATTCATTCATTCTCTATTAGTCTATGACGGGTGACCTTTATGTAATCCATCACTTCAAGTACGAATCGGTTCCATTCTTATGAACCTGCAATAAATGTCTATTTTATAGATCTAGTTTTTAACCCCCCTTTTTTTTTTTTTTTTTTTTTTATCGCGGGGAAAAAACGCTTTATCGCTACCACCACTGGGGGGTGAGTGGAACGGTTATGTTGGTTTCACACAGTCTTACGGCCCAATGTCGATACTCGGGAGTATAGCATCATCCGAGCGAGCATTGGACCGAGTCCCTAACACTATGTACACCCTACACCGGCATACCAACCAAAACCCACGGTGGCCTTCTTCGGCGCCTACGGGACGGCCCCGGGGTATCCTGTTGCACAAAGATAGCTGCACAGGACCGCCCCAGCGCGATGCCGCATTGCGGCCCCTCTCTAAATGAGGAGGCTGAGAAGCCTCCAAACTCTAAAGCACGCCTTCGGCGTTTACGACTGCGGGAGACCGACTACGCGCATTGTCGTCCACCTCGGAGTCGCTTACCTTGAAGTAGTTGAGTGTACAGACCCCCACTGCTCACCCCGCGACTATCGCCAACCCATTTAGTCGCCTCTTACGACAGGCAGGGGATGCCGTGGCGGAATTTTTAACCCCCGACAAAAAAGAGGGGTGTTATAACACAGTTTAGGGTGTGTATCTGTGTATCTGTATGTCTTTTTTTTTTTTTTTATTGCATTGAATGACGAGACGAGCATGCCGTTCGCCTGATGGTAAGCTATACGACCACCCATAAACACTAGTAACACCATCCAGCACCTTGAGTTACAAAGTACTATTGGCATTCCACTGCGCTCGTCATCTTGAGACATAAGATGTTAAGTCTCATTATGTCCAGTAGTTATACTGGCTAAAATGTCCTTCAAACCGAAACACAACAGTGCATGTACACTGTTGCTTGGCGGTAGAAATAGACATTGCGGTGGTACCTACCCAAATGGCCTCTTACATAATGAGAGACCTACCACCAGTATGTCTGTCTGTGGCATCGTAGCTCTCAAACGAAATGACCCATTTTGACGCAGTTTTTTTTTTGTTTGAAAGCTGATGTGATCTAGACGGTACTTGGCTATAATTTATGAAGATCTGTTCACGCGTTTGAAGATTATCAGCGCATTTCCAACTTTCACGACTCCGATTGATTTAAGATTTGGTGTACTGTGAGTTTGGCAATATTTTTAAGACGTGTTAACCTTGAGCTGATGCTGCAGCATAAAGTAGTCTGCGGGATACCCAACTCTTTAGCAACTTATAGCAGATATAGCGTGTGTGGGCTCATAAGAATGGTCTAAACGAGTAGGTGTTAGATAGTTGATTATCAAGGACCCATGATGGAGAATATAGTAATTTAAAAAGTTTGAAATAAAAAAAATATTAAAATTTAAATAATCCCCGATACAAAAGGGGACCGCAAAGTATTTTCATCTCCCTGGTCCGGAGTTCGGTCCCCCGACGCGGGGACGCTTGGGTCAAAATATTACTAGGTACTTAAACGACAAAGAAATTTTTATTACTTTTTAGAGGTTCTATTGTATCGGGGGTTATTTAAATTTAAATTTTATTTTTATTATATCGTTTATCTTCGAAGAATAAAAAAAAAACACTTTTTATCTTATCGCGTCATAGTTGTTCCAAACTGAATCAATTTTTTAATACAGTTTAATATTTTTTCGACTAACGAGTGCCGTAAATAGAGATTATGATTTATTATTTTCAAATCGCCACTCAGATTGCACATCTAACGAACTAAACAACACAATAAATCCGCGACACAACTTAAAACATTACACGTACGCGACGCAGCCATTTTAATGAATACAAATGACGTTTGCAAATGTGCATAATCCACAAATTAGTTACGGAGCCCGCGGGGCTCGCCCCGGGACCCCCGCGATCACTAAATACCAGCACACGTCGATAAATCGCGCGTGCCTTTACAGAATAACAGTCACTAGAATGTTCTATGTGATATTGCTAGATGCTAGCTACTGTTCGCGGCTCCGCGTGCGTATAAAGTATTCCCTGGATAAAAGTAGTCTATGTGCTATTCCAGACTATAATCAATTTCGGTTTTTAATTTCATCCAGATCCGTTCAGGCTCTGGCGTGATTGAGTGACAAATGTTTAAACTTGCACATTGATCATATTAGTACCTATAGATTTTAATTTGTTTGTTTGGTTTGGTTTGAATTGGGTAGTGATTTTTCAGGCCTACACGATACCCTAGTATGGAATGGAATGGACTGCCGAGACGAACGTCCGTAGGTTCAAATCCTAAGGCACTGACTGGCTTTTCCAAATTACAACAGGTATTAAGTATGCATAATTGTAATGACTGGCTTGGGACAATCGTCTCTTGTCTCGTCTTGACTTTATGTGGACACCACTTCGCTCTCAGGTGCATTGGGTTCATTTTGCGGTGCTCGTATAAAAAAAAGATGTGTGCATTATTTAGCAATTATCGTTTGCTTATACGGCGAAGGAAAATAACATGAGAAAATAATATATCTGAAAATTGTCTATAAGAATTTCGAAGGTATGTGAAGTCTGCTAACCCGCACTAGGGTAGCATGTGGACCCTATTTCCAGGCCTTAATTTACTTTATTCAAAACAACAATAGACTTACAAGAAATATTTCCTCACTACTTGGTACTTTATGTCTATTGTACTCTCGCCGCAACTTAACAAACGAACTAGAACGGCACACACAGCAATAATTTGATAAATGAACACCTAACCGCCGATAAAGCGATCGTGCAATATGTCTGCGAGCTATAAAATTCTCCAGACGCATCCCTACAGCAGATTGTAGGTATCATAACAGGAATTGGGCTTCTTTACGCCTCATCTAGCGCTCGTTATGCCCCGATCGTAAATCTTCGTTCCCTGCGCGCCCGCCACCCCTACACTCAAACCTCCGAATCACACGTCATAATCTTGATATAATAAGTGAAATATTCATGGATATCTTTGAGATTTCGTTAGTAAGTCTGTTTTTGGATTGTCTATTTATTTATTAATACTCCTTTGTGTATGATTTTCTAATGTATGTTTTGAGTTGTTTTGTTTAATATACTGAGATGAACGTCTATGTTATTTGTAAGGTCTATAGCACCCTCTTTCAGGTGTTTGTTAGATATCAACGCAGAAAACGGATTTGGATTTTGATGAAATTTGGCACGTACATGTCACAAGTTAACTCATAAGGACTAGTTTTTATTTAAAAAAATCACATATTGAATCTTTTAAATTTGCCTTTTATGCGAGAAAACCCGCGAGCGACAGCTAGTATACTTATACACATATTTTAAAACAATCGGATCTAGCCAAGATCAAGTAAAAACATACAACGTCTTTAGACAACGAAAAAGAATACTCGAACTTTCCAATCATTATTACTTTAAACACGAGTGAATATTAAAATTTAAACATAAGATAATATACATACATAAACAAAATTCAGTATCAATGTAATATTTACGAGGCAGACTATCGTTTAGTTTAAAGGAAAGTATCTGCATAGTAGCATTGCAATAAATCCGCGTCGCAGTATATTTATTTACCCGGCCGCGGTCCGCCCAAGTATCACGCCCCGTGCCGCCGCGCTAACCTTTTCTGTTACATGTATTTTGTGCTACAATTTACTCAAATATTGTTATGTACATATTATAAGACGTACTTTAACTTTTATATTCAAATGCTGTTTTACAAATTACTATGTATATTTTACTAGTAGAAGTCCAGAGTCTTCCTAATTTTTTATGCGTGTTTCAATATTCATAGCATTGAAGTATAAAAACAATTTATTCTGATATCCACGTTAATTAACAGGCACTATAGTGAATACTTACCTAATCATCATCATCATCATCAGCCACATGACGTCCACTGCTGAAACTAGGATTCCCCCAAAGATTTCCAGACGGACCTGTCAAAAGCGGCCTGCATCCAATAGTATACACCTACCTAATAGTACTAGATACATCACGCTACTAGAACATCACGTTATAAGTGTATACAATATGAACGTAATACGAAGTGCGGTATTATTTTGTAGTCTGCGGGCTTCAAGCACGGAACACAATTAACTTGTAAGATTGTCTGCGGAGGCTGCACTCGGAACCCTCGCCCTCCTCATCCATCTACCCGGTAGATTCTACCCTCCCAAACAAAACATCAATAAACTCCACCACACACACAAAAATAATCCTTACCGCAAACTATTAAAGTTGATTTTCACGTGATACTTTAAAAGTTTTATGTGCCGCATTTATTTTGGGTAGATATAACAGTCCAGTTACCCTTGATTGGTTGTCGTTCCTCTAATCCCGTTTTGATCCTTTCCACCCAAATCTAGCCCTCTTCGTTCCTCAGTTAAATGTTGGCATGCGTACTTACCTGTGTCTGTGTCTTTAATTATGTCTAAGTATCAAATGAAAAGAATACGAGGGCCAATAGACGATATAAGCGGATGCTGATTGATAAAAGCACATAGATACCTAATTTATGGGGTATTTAGTTACAAAAGGTTATAAGTCTACAATGATTGTCATTTATTTTGCATATTTTACTACGTTATGACGATAACTCCTTATAATTTCTTTGGACACATGTTTTAACGATAAAATATTTTACAGATAACTAAACGCTTAGAGATATGTGATGAATATCGTTTAGATTATGTTTTTTGTTACTATTTTGAGAAAGCTTTAAAGAAGTTACTAAGTCGTCTATTTCGATGCAATAGTTTTTATAAAAAAAACAGTAACTTCATCATATTCCTCAATACATAGCTTATTATACAATCGGTACCTACCAGTAAATTGATTTGGATATTAATTTTGTTTTGATTTTTTAATACTGTATTGCATGAAAACAAAATAAAATTTTAACGTAGGCTCGAGCCAAGTTCAACCGAAACAACTCCTAAGTTAAGAATTCGGTGGTGGGTGGTGAGCACGCCTGGTAACTGATCTGTTAGTTGTTACGCTGCCATTATACGTGTTGTGTTGGCCGCGGACAAATATTATGTAGGGTTGATATGATAAGGTGCTCGCTCGCGCACGTAGACCCCGGCCGCGGTGACTAAGGCGATCCTTGATAAAATAAAAAGCCATGCCAGTGTTTGCCACCATAAAGATAAGCAGCGTGACGTGCGGTGCCTGCAGTCGCGGCCACCGCACACACGTGCTTATATAAGTAGAGACGGAACGACGAACAAATACCCTAATTATACAGCAAATAGTAAAAACTCGACATTGACTCTGCGATAATGAAGTGTTTGTAGAGCGCTCTCAGCCCGCCGCGGCCACGTCTCTCGCTCGCTCCCGGCGTGATCACTGCGATCACACTACAAACCAATATGATCGCATCCCTAATCGAAAGCGATTAGAGCGGTGTCCGCACGGGCCGCCACACCGCCACTCCGCCACTCCGTCGTGCCGCCGCGTTAGTCCGCGAAAGCTCCCACCAAAAGGAGCAAAGAATCGGAAAGCGATACGGCTAATCCCACTAATCGGGGAGCAATTGAAAAATAAAAATGTAGATGGCGGAATGATTCCATTTAGAGCCAAAACGATGCGACAAAATAATAAAAAAGGTACGGGCGGAACGGAATGGGCTGCCCCCGGCGGCCGGCGGCTAATATTGAAAGCAAATCCTCGGCTAAATCCTTAAAGCGCCTGGATTCGAGCACCTGGAAACTGTGTGTTTGCGCGCCCGCCGCCGCGCCGCGCTGTCGCCCGCTTCCGTACTCCCGTAGCACTCCCGTACTCTGCCTGATAATCATTTGCTGGATTATTGTATACATTCCGCCTAATGTCACCGATTTTTGTGAATCAATTGTTTGCAATTTATTGGCATTTGGAGGTTTAACCCAGGTTTTTACATTTGAATTTTGAAAGGATTGGCAGATTTTCATAATAGCACGATGGATCGCTCTTATGGAAATGAGTGTGGTTTGCTTTTGCCAATTTTTGTTGGGAGTATAATTTTAATTAAGTGCCTTCGAGTACTAGTTAAACTATCACTTACAAAAAAAAATATAACTATTATAAAAATGACGCTGATAAATTAAGAGATCTAATTTCCCCCACTAATAAAATTTACTGAATTTAAGTATTAACATGTAACCTATTGTTCTAACCTACATGATAGGTCTACTTAGTCTATGTAGCAACAGGTTCGATTTCCAGCTTCAGCAATCATTGGGCGACTCTAACTTAAAAAAAATGTTGTCTTTTTGTTTTGTTCTATGTGTATTAGACAATAGGACGAATATAAGTCAGACGAACTCTACGTGAATGAGTTGCACTTCTACCTACCGATTTGGTAACACAAGCGAGAACTTGTAAGCGACAGCAAACTGCGGCCCTATTTTTAAACCCGTTGATTGCTGCGCGCAGTTCAGTTCGTTTGACTCTACAATGGACAATGGTGAGCACAAACAACATGGAACCACGTGATGTTCTTTAATAATATTTTTTCTTCTCTATTATTAAGTTGACCTTTTCACTCATGCAGTATTCTTACCCAACCACGGCGAAGCAAGGAAGGGTAATTAATTTAACATTCTATGTATGTGTACTTATTATATTATATTATTTACTGGTGGTAGGTCTCTCATTATGTCTCGTCTGGATGGGTACCACCGTAATGTCTATTTCTACCGCCAAGCAACAGTGTGCATGCACTGGGGTGTTTCGGTTTGAAGGACATTGTAGCCAGTGTAACTACAGGACATAATGAGACTTAACATCTTATGTCTCAGGATGACGAGCGCAGTGGAATGCCACACAGTACTTTGTAACTCAAGAAGCTGGATGGTGTTGCTACTGTTTATGAGTGTTCGTATCGCTTACCATCAGGCGAACGGCATGCTCGCCTGGTCATTGAATGCCATAAAAAAAAATGTGTTATGTTTGTATATTATATCCATTTAATGTTCCACTCTAGCGTCGCTCTTATCGAACCGATGTTAACAAATGAGATGTTTATCGATTCGTGTTAATTGTGCGATGGTTATAGCCTATATTTTTTTTATAAAAGAGGTGTAGAAAATAGTTAATGCGTCACCTGATATTAATAGATCAACAGTGCATATGTCCATAACGCTAAAGGATCATCGATGCGTGCCGCCTTTGTCGATTTTTAGTAATCCTAATGAATCACTCATTATTAAGCGTAGTCTTCTATCTATCTAGCTTTGCTCGCGACTTCATTTATATTCGTGAATAAAACGATAGGTTTTTGGAAGTTCTCCGCCTATCGATGAGTCCTTTCAAAACCGATTAAGGCATTTCGGCATTAAGTACCTAAGTAACTTATTTCCGAAATTACTTATTATTTGAACTATTCACATAATAAAAAACAGACATAGAAAAGAAAACCACCCTTGTGGTTTTAATAATGCCCGAACGTTTTATTAAAAAGTCTTACGAATTTACACACACATTCTATCTCTTTTCATTGCGGACAAAAACAAGTCATGAAGTAATCACTCATTGTTTTTTATACCTACATTGCGTCGGTGTTTATCTGCACTTTACAAATAAAGTAATTAAACAGTTCCTCCAAATAGTTTTGTAAATTAATATTTAATTATCATTTGTTACGATACACAGTAATAAGTATGAAGGGCGCATCATTTTTTATCTTTGGGTCTTTGGTCATCTTTTATTCTAATCTGATGACTGATAGAGGCATGTTATGGACGCTTTAATTTATTGATTCGTCAACGCCCGAGCGGACGCCGGCGTCCAGATATATAGGGCAACCACGTATATATCTATACTAACATTGCGCGCGGCTCCGCCCGCGTAGAAAAGATTTTCCGGGATAAAAAGTAGCCTATAGCACTCAGGAGTAATGTAGCTTCCTATTAGTGATAGAATTTTCAAAATCGGCCCAGTAGTTCCTGAGATTAGCGCGTTCAAACAAACAAACTCTTCAGCTTTATATATTAGTATAGATATAAGCGGGCGTTGACGGGTTAAATGAATGGTAACTCGACCGCACGGTATTATAGATTGTATTATACTTTTACGTGGGTCTCTACGTAGCTACTACCGCAATGTCTATTGCTACCGTAGCAGCAGTGTGCATGCACTGTTGTGTTCCGGTTCGAAGGACATTGTAGCCAGCGTAATTACTGGGCATTATGAGACTTAACATCTAATGTCTCAGGGTGACGAACGCACTGGAGTGCAACGCAGTACTTTGTAATAAAAAAGTTTTGTATGGTGTTTATAGCCGGTAGTATCAATTATCGTCAGGCGAGCGGCATGCTCGTCTAGTGATTCAGTACCTAGCAACAACAAAAAAATAGTAGAAGACGAACCAGCATATTCCATATCAAGCAAGCAACATGTTCGAAATTTAAAACATTGACTGCCATCCCCGCTCTGGAGCTGGGCGCGAGGATGGTTTTCCCGCACTTTTCGGGGAATTTTTAAAAATTCTTTTTATTGATTTGTTTTACATAATTTTGGTGCAAAATAACATTTTTGATTTGCCTAGGCAATATAAAAGTAAAAATTAAAAAACTTAAAAATCGGCTCTCGTGACCCATTTATACCAAGTAACAGTCGCAGTGAATGGGTTAACTGTTCGGTCTAACGTAGGGTAGCTGTCTGAAAACTAAGCTAATTTGGCTTAGTTCGCACAGCTGAGATACTTTTTCATACCAGTGTGCAGCTTACAAACTAACTTAACTAAGCTATATTCTATGTGTATTTTCTAAGCCATGTATGCTAACCAAAGCTCACTTAGATTAGTTCTTGCCAGCAACCAGGGTAATAATTTTCAATTCAATCACTACAGCATTCATAAATACACACGATGTCTGAAAAAACAGATGTGTTCTTTAAAATATTCAATATTTCGTTGAAACGTTCAACCGAGTACATTTCCTGGTTGCTATGACAACGCAATTTCTCTTCCTACACGCTGTCAGCTCTCTATGATACAACAATATTGTAAACTGAAATTTATTTCCATATAAAGTGCGCCTTTAGTGCATGTTTCCATACGTATGTTTTTATATGATACTAGTTTTTGCCCGCGGCTCCGCCCGCGTGAATGAGTTTTCCCGAGATAAATGTAGCCTATGTGTTAATCCAGGACATAATTTACCCGTGTGAAAAATTTCATCGAAATCCGTTCAGTAGTTTTTGCGTGAAAGAATAACAAACATCCATACATCCATACATCCATACATCCACACATCCATACTTACAAACTTTCGCGTTTATAATATTAGTAGGATAATGACAAGTGTTGGAATAATTTTGTCTTATGATAAGCCGGCAGTAGTGGTTGTTGTCAAAATATGATAAAAGCTTTATAACATGACTGAAAGCCTTTAAAAATAACGTTATCAAATGCACGTGTTTTAATTCGAAAATATATGCGTGAAAATTTACCAATGCACCACTATGGTACCACTGCAATGTCTATTTCTACCGCCAAGCAACAGTGTGCATGCACTGTTGTGTTTCGGTTTAAAGGACATTGTAGCCAGTATAACTACTGGACATAGTGAGACTTAACATCTTATGTCTCAGGATGACGAGCGCAGTGGAATGCCACACAGTACTTTGTACCTAAGTCAAGGTGTTGGATGGTGTTGCTACTGTTTATGGGTGGTCGTATTGCTTACCATCAGGCGAACGGCATGCTCGTCTCGTCATTCAATGCAATAAAAAAAAAAAAAAGTCTAGAATTTGTGCCCGATATGGCGATAGGCTCGCCCCATATCACACCATGGGACGGAATACGCACGGCAAAAAGTAGGTGAACTAGTTGCGCCTCTGCCTACCCCTTCGGGGATAAAGAGCGTGAGTCTATATGTATATGTATTTTGTTCTGATTTGTCAAGTACACCAATTAGGTACAATAATAAAATTATAAAGTGGGTAACTTGTTTATATTCAATTAGCTTTTGCTCGCGGGTGCGCCCGCGTGAAAAGGTTTTTCCGGGATATAAATATTTTCTCGTGATAGCAAGTAGCCAGACTCAGGAGTTATAATGTGGTTTCCTATCAATTAAAGAATTTTCAAAATCGGTTCAGTAGTTTCTGAGATTAGCGCGTTCAACCAACCAAACAAACTCTTCAGCTTTAGAATATTAGTATATATTAATGAAAAGGTTTCAGCTCAGTAGGTAACTTTGGCTTTACTTAAATATTAGGAATGGCACATAACGAGGTGTCGTGTGTGGAATGTAATAATTTACACTCACCTTTTTTAAGAAGGCTGATAGCACGAAAATTCGCATCTCTTTTAACAAAAATCAATTATTGTTTTTGGCAAATAAACTTTCTTTCTGATATAAAATGGGACACATGGACAGGTTTATGTGAACGGAATAAATTTCAGCTGCTGAGTTTATTGGAGATATTTTATACCACCCGGGACAATGACCATCGAACACAAGGTGAACAGCTTACAAAAGGGGTTTCTGTTTCTAGGTAATAAAGACACGCGTAGTTATTAACACGCAACTCTTCATTTCCGATGCAATTGTAAGTACCAGTCTTAAGTTTCAAATATCCATTAACTTAGTTAGACAAGTACAAAGTCCCTAAGTTCAATGTTAGTGTACAATTAGCATATTTTTCATAATATTTTGTAAGATTCCACGTGCTCAATATGTGATTAATCATACCATCATACCAGCCCTGTATTATATACTGCCCACTGCTGAGCACGGGCCTCCTCTACTACTGAGAGGGTTTAGGCCTTAGTCCACCACGCTGGCCTAGTGCATTATATGTGATTAATAATTTTATTATATTATTTTTTATATGTTACTGCAATTTTATGTGTGATTTTCAACAAAAGCAGTAGATAAAATTAAATGAAACAAAACATACTCAGTGATATTTTTTATTATGACTAGAGGTTTTTTAAGTTACAAAACAATCGGTATTCTTCTTATGTTTATGTAATTCACAAAATAATTTTAACAAACGTTACAAGATCGCGGTTATGATATGTATTAAATGAAAACCTCGAATTTAGTTGCATTAGAACATTATGATACGTAGATTTTGTTATTTACATATTTTCATTTAGTGTTTCCTTTACTGGTAGGCACACGGAAGTAGATATAGGTATAGATATTAGACTAACAATAGATCTAATTAATATTAATCTAAATAGTTTACATATATTTACACTTTAGTTTGGGTGTTACAGAATAAATATTTTTAAATAAATATGAGATCCTGGTTACGTTAATCTCATATGTAATCGAATGCACTGAAGGTAAGAAAGCTTTACAGTTTCATCGTTTTCAATTACTGGAACAATCACGCAGTTTTGATACATCACTTTCGTTCGTTTTCGTATGATGCAAATAATGTTAAATGCTTAAAATATTTCTACTGTAACATGTTCTTATTGGGTAAATGTTATCTTATTTGTTTTACAAAGCATTATTTTCAAGAAAAACACATTCAAATGTAGATTATACATCGTCTATTTAAAATTATTTTAATCGATATGGTAGGAACTGTGGAGTAGGTTCATATAACTTTATTTCTACATTAGATAATGTTTTTACTTAAGAGATGGCGCCACACCCAATTTTCCATTATAGAAATCAATATCTTTCAGCAATAATTGTGTGAAATCCTTGCTAATATTGCCTACTCGTTTCTGTTATTTTACTTTAATTTTTTTTATCTCTTTATAAAAATCAAATGAATAAGTTTAATTTGCAAATAGGCTACCAAGAGCCGATTTGAAAATTACACACAATGACTCTACAGGTCTATTCTCAATGCGATATACCTAAACCGTTCATTTTTAATGAATTGTCTCCCTTCTTTCTTATTATAGAAAAGGGATATATAATACATTTTTCTATTTTAACAGTCTTCTCTCTTTATCATTCCCATCTCTGAGAATCTTACCGAAGAGTGTATTCTAGAACTTGCCTTTGACCCTTAGTTTAAGAAGAATCTTTCACCCTAGACGTTCAGCTATTTGCTACGCGGCCAAAGCAGATATATCCAATGATTTAGTATGAAAATGTGGGTAACATTCATTTATATTGTAGGGAATATTAGTTTAAAATGCAATTTAGCATATTTTATACATAAATATTTTTGGTTCCTTCATTCTGGGCCGTATCATGCAACCACGCTAAAACTATAAAACAAATATTATAAATGCAAAGCACAATAGGTACTTTATATATACGGAATAAGATATATTTTCCGTTAATTTTTGGCATCGATGCATTGGCTTTCATATTTCTATTTTATTTGGTTTTTGGTGGATGGATCATCTATTACTGCTTTCTGTTCTAGGATATCTTTAGACATTCATTAGATAATTAATTACATTACCAAAATTAATGGTGTACTTATACTTTGTAACGTTGCTAGGAACGTTAACTCTCTTCGTAAACGTTATCGTTTAAGTCAGTTTAACTACCAATAGAAACTGTTAATGTATCGTATTGGCTGGTTAAACTGTCACTAGTTTTGACGTACGTCTGAACGGCGCTCGTATAAATAAGCGTGCAATGTCACGCGCGCCCTTTTTCTATAATCTTCTTCGCCGTAGCAACACTACCAACTAACTGCGTGTTGCCACGCATACCGTTGTTCCCGCTGGGGTGAGTGTGCCAACGACTACTAACCGCTTCCAGGTATTCTGTGCATCTGGGCTCGTGAGCTATCACGAGTCACTGGCGCGGAATGCAAGCCTAGCTTGCATTCCGACCCGCTGGGATTCTGATTCCAGGTTTCTATGGTACGGCGTGGAGTGCTGACTCCATGCTCCGCTGGCGTCGGGAGTGCTGACCCCCGATCCCAGCCACGTGCTGACCGCCTTCTCCACGGTGCGGAGTGCTGACTCCGCCACGTGCACACCACCATCGTCGTCGCGGGTGCTGACCCCGGCCACGTGTGCACCATCGTCGCGGGTGCTGGCCCCGACCACGTGCTCACCACCACCATCGCAGTCGGGTGTGCTAACCCCGACCACCTCACCACCGCTGCGCAGACCACGTGCTACCATCTGCCCGGCGAGCTGCCGCCGGAGCTAGCCACGTGCATCAGCGCCGTGCCGTTCGCCTGAATCGGAGTCTCCGCAGGCCAGTGACTCGTTTGCATACCACCAGCAAACCGTACCGAGTGTAACGCGGAGGTGCAAAATAAAGCTCGTACCACGAACCTAAAACCCTGAGTTTCTCTTCTATCTCCTAACTATCTATCTGCGGCGCCTCACGCCGCAACTTTATAATATTATTGCCATTATGTGTGTGTTACTTTATGCGGCTGCTGTCTTTGTATTTGAATTGTGTTAAAAGAATTTATAAAGCTCTGTCCACGAAATGTAGCGTGTTTTTCATTCATAAAATAGTTTGCTACACTACGAACTGCTTCGATACACAAAATGTTTACACAAAAGCAACCGCATGTCCTACAATCAATAAAATTTGAAAAAGGAACTGTTGATTTCAGTAATCGTATTTTTAATAAACACAAATATTTAATCATTTATATTATACAATCCCCTCAAAATGGGCTTCATATTTTCTTGACAAATAAATTATCTACTTTAAAACTATTTACAGAGTTCCTTGCGTATCAAACTAACAACATAAAATTGTTTCAAGTAATACTAAGTACATCGTAAGCTTGTAAAAATTGCACACATCGCTTTGGTATACGTACATACATAACTACATATTTACATTAAAATTAAAACATCGTTAAGGTTTTATTGCCCGAAGTTTCGTAACGAACGTTATACAACACGCGAGGAATTCACTTGTGATACGCACCTCGTACCCACTACCCACAGCGAGAGTCCGGCTCATGACGTGCGGCGCACGGTGCCCGCCGCTTGCGAACACGAACAGTCTGTTTGCACCGCAGAACATTGAATTTATAAGACGCGGCACTGCTTAGTCGAACCAGTCCCAGAGATGACGGTAAAGGCCTGGTGCGAGCGCGGCGTCGGGCGGCGACTAGGAGGCGCGCGCGGCGGCCAGCAGTGGCGGCGAACGCATCTCCTCGCGGCCGCGCGCCTCCTCTCAGAGCACGCGGTCCGACACGCCGACGCTGCTCGCGTACTGGCACGCTGACAGCGGCGCCGAGCCCGCGCGCGACACCGGCGACACCGTGCCGTAGCTCCCGCCGAACCCCGACGAGTGCTGCTTCGCTTTTAACCGCAGCGACGCTATCGACGATGACATCGCGGGGCACGGCTCCGCGCGGTACATGCTGTAGGGGTTGGGTGGTGCCGTGTAAGGACAAGGTGCAACACCGCCGCCCACGCCGCCTGTGCCCGCAACTCCGGCCATGCCGCCTCCGCCGACACCTCCCATCGATGTCGCTGTGTTGAAACAGTTCACCGACCCTTGGTGATGACTCGCTGGTACCACTGATCCCAGTGGGTTGACAGGCCACGGGAAGCTCTTTGTTCCTAATGGGCTGGGTACCTTCGCTGCCCAATTGTTGTATGGGTATGAAGAGTAAAGCGCTTCAGTGTCGGGGAAGGGCTGCATCAGACCATTGAATTGCGTGCTGAAACCATTCTTAAAGTCCGCCGCGGCCGCGGCTGCTGCATTCATTGCATTTCTTTCGCGTTTCCGCCATTTTGCTCTGCGATTTTTGAACCATACCTGCAACAACAAAAATAATTGTAGAGTTTGTTATTGGAAATGAAAACATACTAGTGCCAGTTATGTTCCCTATTAGCAGAAAAGGGTTTGGTACCTAAATAAGTAAAAATAAGCTGATTACAAGGCGGTAAGTTTTAACGAGATTCAGAATGTGGACGCGACTTGCGTTGCGTAGTTATTAACTTTGCTCATTACAAAGTTGACAGTGAGACGCGGGCGTGGGTCGGTGTATTCGAGCCACGTAGCTGCGGCGGAGGCACCGGACCGAGGGACCCCCGCCCGCTGGCCGCAGCCAACGACCCGTCTAATTGCGGCCACCAAATGAAGATAAACGAGCGACGCGATTGGGCGGGACGTTTCGCCGCCATTCTCCGCATTCGCCGGCACTCGGCGGCACTCGATCGGGCCGTAGCTAGCAGATCGCAGCAAACGAGTGCCGCATCTCATGCTGAACGGCTCAATCGATGTTGTTATTTAGGCGAGGCCACGGCGGTGGCGGAGGCGGAGGCCGTGCCGGTGATAAGTCGCCGTGAGCGCAGATAACGCGCGCGGTGATGTATGGCGCGCGTCCGTCACCCGGCGATCGATCGCGCCGACGACACCTCCGCGATAAATTGCGCAATCCACGTAGCGACTGCAATAAATATTGTGCCGGCGGCGGTATTTGTCTCACTCACTGTGGCGGGTTCACCCAGCCGAAACGGTAAATAATACCCTCTTTCCTCGGTTAAGTGAACATAAACGGTCGTTTCCACCCCATATACAATCGTTTATTTTTCGAAACATAAATTTCACAAATTCGCATGAGCGCGAGTTTCGTGCGCCGGCTGACACAGGTAAACCGCAGATTACAAGTGTGTACATACCACTTAATTCCCGATCGTATACAATTCATCGCAGATTTTGGTTCGGTGAATCGAAATCATTATCATAATATTCCTATTTTGCAATGAGACTGCATAAACGACCATCCAAACGTGGTCGCGTAAAGCTTCTCACAGCCGCCGCTTCCCATTGTGACCGCGAACAAACGGGTGAAAATAACTCTACAGGAACGGCGGGGTGTTCAATAATGACGTCGGAATGATATTTATTTAGGTGCACATATGTGGAAATAATTTCCATTATTTGAATAGCGGTGGACAGCGGAGGAGCGAGCGCTCGGAGGGTCGCGAATATTGCGACGCGGGGCTAATCCTTTAAATATATTATTGCAGGATGGTGACCCGGCGCACCCTCCGTCACCCGGCGGCGCCCGGCCCGCGCCCGCAAGGAGGCTCCCTCACACTTTTTAATGTTTTCCAAATAGCTCCGCTTTGTACGTTCGTTAGCCGTTGTTACCACTATATTAATGTTATGGGGTATGTTCTTACATTCAATAAACTTGAAGAGAACAGTCTCTTGTAGAAAAGAGTCCCAACATTGCTTGATCGTGAAGTTACTTTCTATTTAATGGCTAATAGGCACGTTAGTGCTATAATTGCTATAATGAAACAATCACCGCGCTTAATAATGTGAATGTCATTTATTTTCATCAACTTGTGAGGAATTGACAACGTTGCTCCTCCAAGCTAATCTTACTTTCATATCATTTCTCACACCATAATGAAGTAATTTGAAGTATCATTACGGATTGACGTGTCCAAATATTCCCTCTCATATAATATGTTTATCCGTACGTGATTTATTAAGAAGCCGATGAATTATGACCTGCCCGACTAGTAATAAAGCTATTATACGGTCAGCGGACCGCAGGGTTGCTAAATTGCCTTAAATTTAAATTAACTCGGAATCACAATTTTATTAGTGTCATCAATCAAACACAGATCCGAACGGGTGGCCACGGTGGGCCAGCGGACTTCAGCCCTTATTGTGAGGAAATAAGGACGTTAGTGAGTTAATTTAGTAGATTTCTAGAGTCAAATAAACACGAGCTCATATAAACGGATAGTGAACATAAACTCGGAATTGACACGTGTCTGGATCAGGGTTGTCAAGCTGTATTGGATATAAAGTTACTGCAAACCACGAACTAAACATAGGACAACATCGATATTATACTGGGCTGATATTGAATCAATAGCAGACAATATTCTAATATAAAAGTATTTAATTTAAGTCATTATTATTCGAGTCTGAATTTCTCTTAGATACCAAAAATTTTTGACTTTAATCGTAACAAAAAATACTTATGACCCGAAAATTTTAGTCAATTATACGTTTACAAACGATTTTATCACAAAATACCTACTTTATTATAACTGGCATCTACGCAAGCCACAAAACTGTGGGACTTTGAAAAGAAAACAACTTGCATTATTCAAAAATAGAGCATACATTTTATTCTGATCATAAAAATACTTGGAAATAACTACAGCATTGAGCGCATATAATTCATATTATTTTAAACTTATTTTCACCCTGAGATTTTTGTGGAGGATGCTGCTGATATAATTTATTAACAGCTGTATGACCTAGTAATAAAAGCACTACTACACCTTTAATTATTTTTTTGGGCTACATAATGTATTTTACAGATCAAAATTTACGGACATGCACTACGTAGATTCTGTCATCTCGTTACATTATTTAGGGCCCCTTTGCCCTCTACTGACTAGACCATGCACGGCTCTAGCCAACGGCTAAATATTTGAGTAAAGAGTAGGTAAGTACTACAGTTTTCACAACAGTTTATATTCAACACTTAACCAAAATAAGGGATTAAAACCAAAGCTATAAATGTGAAGCAGATCGAATAAAAGGATGCCAAACAAGAATCACCTCGTTCACAGTAAATTCCATCAATTATTCGACACGAATAATTGATGGATTGATGGATGGCGATAGGCTCGCCCCCTATCAGGCGATAGGCTCGCCCCCTATCAGGCGATAGGCTCGCCCCCTATCACATCATGGGACGGAATAACGGCGAAAAGTGGGTGCACTAGTTGCGCCTCTGCCTACCCCTTCGGGGATTAAAGGCGTGAGTGTATATGTATATGTATGTATGTATATAGTTTAAAAACTAAAGTACATTTCGCTGAAGTGTACTGCAAATCCTAGGAAGTTATTATAGTATACGTTCTTATATATATTTAAAGTACTCTGTGGTTCAGTCAGTCGACATCCCTACTCGGGGTAGGTTATTAAATGCACCCCGCCGCGAATGCTGCTACTGGCTTCTGGGTACAGTGTGGAAATGGTCAAAAATACCCACACACGTTATAGAAATTAATGATATAACGCGAAATTGACCCGAATATTTTTTATCTAGTCGTATAAATATCTACTCTTTGCTATAAATATTAATACTACTAACATATTTTTGAAATTGTAACAGAAAATCCAATATTTACGCCGAACCCTTGACATTGAACACGATCTGTTTTTTGCGATCAATAAACAAAGATTACTTGTTGGCGTCTATGATCAAAATGACGCGCATCCTACACCGCCCATTCATATAAATTCCTCGACAAAGTATCCACTGAATCCTAGAGATCACAACAGTAAACTTTGAACCTATCAAAACACGAACGAGATAAGTCATTGGACACAGTACTGTAGTAACACTCCCTCGCCATAATACACCGTAACGCTACGGAACAAAGTACAATTTGTACTTCGGATCGTTTCTTGGCAACAACTTCGGGTATCAAATAAATTCTGTAATTGAAGTTTCATAATACTGTATCGTTTGTTTACTGTAACAAATTCTTCTTGTAGCTAGTTGGGTAGAAGCCAGTAGTGATTGGAACATGACAATGTAATCAGCGAATCGTTCAGTGATTAGTACGAAATGCGTATTAGTAGGTTTAACTTGTTAGGAGGTTATTTTAGGAGTGCACAGCTAAGGTTAAGTTGTCACTTTTGAAATGAGATTTTCATAATCACATGTGTAAGTTAAGTCCACGGACACTAAGGATGAAATGTTGTCTTTATGAATTCTTGTTCATGATTTTCTTATTGTCGATATCTAAAGAAATGTACTTTATTATTATGTACCTACCTATCAGAAATAATAGAGAAAGGAAAGGACTTCTTAAGGAGTTTAAGGGCCATCACCGCTTGCTAATAAATGCTACTCGTCACATAAATTATAAGCTGCCTAAATACAAAATTCACACTCTAATCTATGCTCCCAAATAAATGAATACAATCTACATTAGCTGTTTAATACCATAATCGTCACATAAAAATTACTTGAAACCTGTGAAACTGGCACTAAATGATTTACTACTTGTAAGTTTAACTGTTTATTTAAGCTATGGTTTTATGAGAGGATTTCGCCATGATTCCATGCATTATAATTATGCTTTTTCAAAGAATATAAATTCTGAATGAACCACGACTGTTTCGCATGAGCAATAGAAATTCTAGTAAAATGTGCCAGTTTAACCAAGAATTTCTGGATAACATATTCTGCCTAAATTAGGTCTCTCGAAGCGTTCGAAAAATACATTTCAAATTGGTAGAGACTGCACTACGTTAAATAACTTTTTGTTGAATATTATTAGAAACTAAACATCACTAAAAGATTCAAAACTAAACACAAAATTAGTGGTCCGAAACATTGTGTATCTTGCAGCACGTAAAACTGTGCGATCGCGGGCGGTGTAAAAAAGGTAAAGCTCGCTAAACTGTTTGCATGCGACGAGACAGCCGACAGCAACGTGCAGTAAAAGCATTGCAAAAACAGTAGAGCCACGCCGCTGGGCCGTTTTCACGTAAAATAAATAATGTTCCGTGCCAGCGGACCTGTCGCCGATGCGTGTGATACGCGGCTGTTCACGCATACATGTTAAAATGTTTTCCCATCTTATATCTTTTAGTTGGGTATTTTGCTAGATATTTTACTTGGTGGTCAGTTTTGGAGAGTCTATAGGTGAGGCATGTGTATTTCCGGTATGCAGCGGTGGGCAAGAATCGTGTAAAAAAATTGAGGTCAATTTAATAATAAAACTGCTGGACATTGTGTGATTTCAATGCCTCAGTATGCCATGCAGCGCTTGGTAATAAGAAGTTGTAATTTTCAGCATTGAACCATTTAATGGCATTCGCAGATATATTTTTCAATGGAATCATAGCTTATTAACTGATTTTTAAAATTAAGGAAGCAATTAAAAATACCCTAATAAAAATCTATACCCTGAACAAGACATTTAATTTGGCTTTGATTACTTTTCTTACAGAGCGAAGCTGGAAAGCAATAAATAAAATAATTAACTACACCTCCCAGAAACTCCACGAAACCTTTCACATCATGACATAATGTCGATACGAAATTATCTGTGTCGAGATCGATGGGCTAATTCCACGTCACGCAATACGATACCCGTTGTTCGGTTCGGCAAATGAAATGTGTCAAGTGGTGTTTCACGGACGATTGCCGCGACGTCCGCCAACCCCGGGAAGGAAAACTTCGCGGAGAACAGATTACTACGCAAAAACAAACGACGTTGCTTTTTGTTACGATACGATATTGTACGAAATAAATACAAATAACCAACTTGGTCTTGGTAAGATTCGAGATTAACTTTCGGACAAGATTTGGATCAAATTAACCCCAGTAATGAAAACATTATAAGTTTTCTTGTGGGCATTGAACACGCGGCGTTTTACAAACCTACTCATTCTCAGCTACGTCACAGAAACTGTCATGCAATGGAAAATAAATAGTAAAATCTTACGTTCATCTTACCTCCAAGAAATAAAATAACGATTAGTTTTTGAAATAACGACACTACACGCAAGACTTACAAAATCGTTTATCTTGTTAAAATTAAGTCATTGTACACGCTCTCAAAGTGATGTATTTTATTAAAAGCACATAATATATCCCAACCAACCACTTCAGCGGATGCCAAGAAAAATTAAAAAGATTTTTTAAAATACGCTACGTGTAAAATGTGAGTTGATTTGACACGACTAATTTGCACGGAAATACTTTAAAGTAAACATTTGAAACATGTTATATTTCATATACGCTAATTGAGTCAATAAGCAGGCAATGACCCTAATGAGTTGGTAACAAAAATAATGTTCAACGATTTATCGATGCGCGAGAGCTCAGATTTATTGGACGGCGGGCTGCGCGGGCGCACGGCTAATCCCGCGCAGGGCTGCCGTAAATAGACGCTGTATTAATAAGCACTAGTGTACACCGACGTGTTTACTTGCCTTTATTTGTATTATTAAGGGCTAGTTCGTAAAAGTTTTGCAAGGGTAAATTGTGGTATGTAAATAACAACAGTCGAAGAAGAGCAGTTTTTGTACAAAATATCTGGTAGAGACACGTAATAAGCATTTACAATTACCTAACAAAAAATTACCTAATAGGCTTGGCAACACATGACCGGGGTATGAAGTAAAGAAGGTAACAATAGATAGCAACTGTACGTTACATTTCGATGCTCAGTAATTAGTATTATAACAAACATATAATCTTATTAATTTCCATGCAATTGTACTTTAATAAATGTAATGAAAAACAAAATTAACAATACGCCCTCGATTTATTTAGAAAACAGACATTGCGGTGGTACCCACCCAGACGACCTCTTACATAATGAGAGACCTTCCACCAGTAAAATTCACACTTATTGTCATCCAATATTGTTAGGTTTATTGTAATTTCGTCAATAAGACACACAGTAATGTGATTATTAAATAGTAAGACACAAATCCTTCTAGTAAATTATTTCGAACAGAGGAAAATTATATAAATGATAGTCAATTACTATTCACTACGATCTTATGCCAAGAATTTCATTGGCGTAATTTACAAACATAAAGATCAATAAATAGTACACATTCGATAGCTCACGCAACAATCGTAGAATTGGTCTGCATTTGAGAATTGGACTAATTCTATACCGACCTTTAGCTATATGTAGATATAAGTAAAAGATGATTGTACTTAAACACGAATGCGAAACCTCATATTGAAATCGTATAAAAACAAACTGAGTTCGAAATCCCTCTCAATATAAAAGGATGATTAGATATATGTAACCGGTATATTAAATAGTTATTATTATAAAGGAATATTCTCGAATCGATAAGGCACTCTACGCCTTTTTTAACTCTTCACTCTACGGGTAAATCTTTTATTTACAGCAATTTTACTAAAATCATAAAAATACTTATAAAAACAATAAATTTTACTCAGTTACAACCCTGCAAATGATACAAATGGGAATGTTTTGAAGAACACACGCGGTGCGCGCAGTCGAGTGCAGACCGTACAACAAATACCTCACACTTGAAATTAACTTGCATCGTGGTGCGCTCTGTACTGCTGCAAGCTGCTTGTACATATCATCTTACACATTACTGATCTGCTTTATAGTTAATTGAAATGGTATGTTTATTAGATTCCTTTATATCAGCATTGATGATAGAGTAATTGCTTAAAAATGCCTTGATATCACCAGTTCTATTCACTATCACTATTTCTAGAAGTCCCAATAATATTGTTGTGATTGTAAGTACTTGAGTACCGTAGTATAGATAATTAAATTTTAAGCTAAATTATATTTTGACAGCTAGTTGGGTCTGCAATACACACCTCATTCAAGTCTGAATAAATACGTCCCGTCAAAAATAAATTATCGTTAAATACTTACTAACAAAAAATATGTTCGCAATTTAATTTTTATATACAGCCAAGATGCTACATTTAAAACTTCATAAATCAGCATGACATACGCTGACAGAGAAGGAATTACAACTGGAAATTTTATAAAAAAGTTTCCATTTCTGTACCAACGGCACCAAAACAAGACTAAAGAATTTAAACGCAACACGTGTTGGAAGATTAAACGGAAGCCAATCCTGACGCATACCGAAGAAACCAAAAACTATTCTATGAATTCTGGGTAAGCTAAACAGTACAAACGCTCCAACCGCAGAATCTAGCGGGGGACCTTCCAAAACTATTGACAGTGAGTGTGGATGCGATCACACTTAAGCCGGGGATTATGAAGAGACCGAAATAGACGCATCAAATCCTCGTGGATTAAGGGATTCCGTGTTCCGACGGACGGCACGGCACGGCACAAAAATATCGAACGCGCGCCGGATGCGACGATTAGCCTAAACATCTTCATCGTTAATATTGTAATGCACATTCACTGCTGTCAACCGGCTGTCGACTGCGTAAAAACGTGTACGCAATGTAGGAGCTGTAGCCAAGATGCTTTTCTACAAGCGTTAACTAGAATAGGAAATAATGTATGCAATGCAATCAGTCCAATCCTTAGTCCACCACGCTGGCGTAGTGCGGGTTGGCTGACTTCACATATCCTCGAGATTCTTATGGAGAATTCTCAGGTATGTAGGTTTCCTCACGATGTTTTCCTTCACCGTTAAAGCGAACAATAATTGATAAACAATACACACGTAACTTCGAAAAGTCAGAGGTGTGTGCCTTGGGTTTTGAACCACCGGGCATTGTCTCGGCAGACCGTTCCATTCCCAACTAGGCTATCGTCCACTTAATCGTCCAAATAATGTATGAGAATGACATATCTTATCGATAAGTCTATCTATCACATTTTTTTTCTATTCTATTGGCGTTAACGCTTGCAGAAAAGCATCTTGGCTACGGGCACTGCAATGGTTACTAAAGCCTCGGTAAACTTCAAAACATACGTAGGTCAAAAATAAACGTGTCTATGCGTAGTGATATTTCATTTGACGACAAATGAGAATAGTCTGTAGTCAGTTCTATTTTCAGTCGTGTATCTTATTGTTATATTTAATAATTATTCTATATGACAAATGAGAATAACATGTCATAATTATTAAACTATTATATGACAACACTTAATTATAATCACACTTTGTTTTGTTTCTTTTATGTCTATCTAAAAACTACTTGATGCTATTTTCATATGAAGTATTATTGCCGGGTATTGTATCTTGACAAGATAGATATGAAAGTACATCTCATACGTAAATGATATTAATTGGAGCTGCATTTTATTATAGGTAATTTAAAATAGGTGCGTTCCTAATTAATGTTATTAGTTCAAATAACCACTGTCCACTCATGATAAAGAAGTAATAAAATTTTAAAACTAATGATGACCTAAATGTATTACTTCTTATTATGTTATTACCGACTTGGTCTAAAGACTTTTGTGGTTGAAAAAGTAGGTTTCCATTAAAAAAAACTTTTGACTATTTTTTTTGTTACACTGTCGGAATTTTGCATGATCGTAACACCTACTCCTACTTTATCAAGTAAATCTAGTTCACAAAACAATAAATTAAACAATATCAAACTGCAGTGTTACAAATCACAGTCCTCCGCTCTCACCAAAACCCTAAAGTTTATTCGTTCAGACAAAGGAAACTGTACCATACAGCCAACTCAACAGCCGGTGCTGCCACATTTCAAAATACTTTTTTTAGAATGTTTATGTACCAATAAAACTCACCCGAACTCTTGCTTCCGTGAGATTAGTCCACATAGCGATCTCCTCACGCGTGGACATGTCTGGGTAGCGGTTCCTCGCGAAGGTCGCTTCCAGCTCTTGCAGTTGTTGGCTGGTGAAGTGCGTCCGCTGCCGTCGTTGGCGTTTGTTCTTCTTGTCTCCCTTGTCGTCCATGGACGGCTCGTCGGGCCCGACGCCTGGAGTTGTTGATTCTGTTTTTATCGTCGGCTCTGATGTTAGCGGGCGATTACCTGTCAAAAAAAAATGATTTATATATTTGAAATATAAATGAATTTATGAAAATTGGTGAGCATCTTATATTTTTCGCCCCCAATGACATAACAGGATGGAACTATGACTACTCCCTCGGGGATAAAGTCATGGTATGTGTTTTGTTTTAGGAAAATCGAAAATGTTTTGCCGATTAAATGGTAAAGAATACGACTTGGTACCTTTGTAACAATCAAACAAACATATACACAAGCACGCAAGCCATTCCGACACACCCATGAATAAAAACAATAAAATACATTAATCGTAAAACTGAAACCCACAAAGCGTATTCAAACAAAATAAAACTTATTAGATAATAAAATGTGGAATCAGGGCCGCGCTGCAAGTGCCAGTAGCCGCCCGGTATTACTATGGATTAAACCCAGGCACACTTAATACTTTTACGACAACGCTGTAAATTCGTTATTCTCGATGAACGACGTCACATACTACATAATTTATATCTCATTTTATATCTATTCTCGTCGATTTTAAGACTTTTACAATGCTGTTAGTTTGGTAGCTGATTGTGACATAAACACGTTACTTCATATCGCGCTCACGTTGCTTACAATTAGATTTCTAATAGCGGCAAAAAGTAATGGTTTTGAAAACTTTGAAACCTTTAAGAGTCCGGCCTCAAAAGTTTCTAACATTGAGCCATGAACTGACCGAGTCTTAACAAATTGTGCAACGTTTCGGGATAGCAAAAGTGTCCCGAAAACCGTATCGGGCACGGCGGGGACAGGTGATATCGCGTTATTACCATCAATTCATTACTGATAGCGCGTCGATCGCAATCATGCCACGCATATTGGCTTTGCATGAAATCCCCGTGTCAATGTACCTACTGTCTGTAGTGCAGTTGTTATTGCTCCGGCTGAGATAATTGATGTATTAAAAAACCCAATTCAAAATTTCATATCGCCTACATACTTTTGTGTTCTTACGAATCTTTTTTTCTCTTCACAAAAATAAAATAAAAGAGATTTACTTTACTTCAAACGAAGAAAAAAATGTTTCAGTTTAACTTAACGCATATATAGGCGATATACAATTTTGATTTTGTACAGATATTTATGCTTCTGACTGTACCTACTGTCTGTAGTGCAGTTGTTATTGCTCCGGCTGAGATACTAAATTTCTGCTTTAATTATTAAAGACAGTAGTTCGCGTAATAACGCCCACTTGTCTTAGAGATTTCTTGGATAATTTTGGGTACATTGTCCTTCTGTAGCCCGTCATAGAAACCTGAAAGCTACTTTAGAAATTACCTAAGCTACAGCTCAAAATATAATGATTTAATAGATAGCTTGAAAGCATAGAGTTGGCGAACGAGTCACGGAAAATGCATATTTTTCTCTTTTATGAAATCAAGTTATACGTTGTAAACCAACATATCCAAGGCTTTCGATTAGAATACATTTATCGTAATCAACAAACAATTTACGCGCATATACCTATACCTGCACATAGACCATGTTATAAGTAAAGCATATAAACAATTAGGTTTAATCCTACGTCTGGGAAAACCATTCAAAAATATTAACACTTTAAAAATTTTATTTAACGCGTATGTACGCAGTATATTAGAGTTTGGAAGTGTAGTTTGGAGTCCTCAATATTCCACTCATATCGACAGAATTGAGAAGATTCAAAATAAGTTCTTGAAATCTTTGGATTTCAGAACTGGTCATCCTTTTAGAGATTACAAGGATAGTGCTGTAAGATATAAGATCAATTCATTACAAAAAAGACGAAATTACCTAGATGCACTATTTCTTTTTAAGATAATACATAACTACATTGACTCTGATGCACTTCTTGAAAAGATAGATTTTAAAATACCACGCATTTCCTCTCGTTTACAAAACACATTTCATATACCTTTCTGCCATACAAAATATGCTAAAAATACCTTCATTAGACGTTCCTGTGAATTTTATAATAAATATCTGAATGATGCTGACATATTCTCCTTTCGACTTTCTACTTACAAGACACAAGTATGTAATTTGTTAGACAAAATGTAATACCTATTGACTATACCTAGTTAATACAGGCTGTTTTTCTTGTTGTTAGCTCATAACTATTTTTTTTTGTAACTATAAATGGACCTATAGGTCTTTTTGTATACTTTTATATTAATCAGTGTCTGTATATGACTGTTTGTGTCCTAAACAAATAAAAAAAAAAAAAAAAAAAAAAAATATACGATTAGCGTTCTATTGCGCTCTCTTATCTAGATTGAACACTATTAGGCAATAGGACCTGATAAATGTATAAGGAACTAGTTTATTTCTGTCCACTTATTTAATGGAAAAACAAACCGGACAAGTGCGAGTTGGACTTGCATACCGCAGGTTCCGCACACACTTGTAGATAAGGTATCTAAATATATAAGTTCAATAGTTTGCCAAAATTAATTAATAAATTTTAAAAAGTTGTTTTATATTAAAGTACGTAGTTCCGGTTTTCAGATTTTTTCCTGTACATGTGCTATAAGACCTTGCTTCGTGCCAAATTTCACGATTCTAGGTTAACTGGAAGTACCCTATAGGTTTTGATTCCCTTACGAAATCGCAAAATATGCGACATAAACAGTCATATCTTTTGATCGCATTGACTTACAAGTTTGATTATTTCACAGATGAAAGAGACCGTAGACCCGAGTATTTTTTTTTTTTATTTTTTTTTTTTTTTATTGCATTTAATGACGAGACGAGCATGCCGTTCGCCTGATGGTAAGCGATACGACCACCCATAAACAGTAGCAACACCATCCAGCACCTTGACTAACAAAGTACTGTGTGGCATTCCACTGCGCTCGTCACCCTGAGACATAAGATGTTAAGTCTCATTATGTCCAGTAGTTATACTGGCTACAATGTCCTTCAAACCGAAACACAACAGTGCATGCACACTGTTGCTTGGCGGTAGAAATAGACATTGCGGTGGTACCCACCCAGACGGCCTCTTACATAATGAGAGACCTACCACCAGTAAAGTATTTGATATAAATTTCAACTAGACATCTCTACGCGTTCCTGAGAAAAAGTGTCTTGACAGACAGACAGACGGACAACAAAGTGATCCTATAAGTATTCCTTTTTTCCTTTTGAGGTCCGGAACCCTAAAAATAACAAAATTTGGGACCTGAGTGTAGCTGAGACTATATTAAATACCTAGACTATCAGGATTATTTATACTTAACAAACCGTTGCCTGTAGGATCACTATTTATTATTAAATGAGAATTTTCGATGTCTTAAGGGAAACCTCAGTCCAAATGTAGGCTATGAAAAAATCATTTTAATTACAAGAGGAGAGAAAGTACTATATTGTATAAAAACTGAATATCAAGAGCAATGAAGGAATTTCCATTCCAAAAAAATACACCAAGCGGGCTGAGTTCCTGGCATAGTTACTTAATATCAACAAAGTTATTATAGTCAATGTGTTAACTAAACTGCAAATATAAACATAGAACCACGGTTATCTTGACAATACAAGAAGTTACTTAGATATATCATCCTCATAACCAATGATGATGCAAACAATGATTGTAACTGTGGCCTCTCTTATATCGGCCAAACAAAAAGAAACGTAGGGACCCGCGTAAAAGAACGTATAGCTGACGTGAAACACCGACGCTCTACGAAGTCTGCAGTTGCTGAACATTCAGAACAAGGCTCCAAACATTACCTTAGATTTGACAAACCAGAAATCATTGCCAAAGAACACCGATTCCTGCCTAGGATGATCCGCGAGGCTATTGAAATTAAAAAACATCCAAATTTCAATAGAGAAGATGGTTGGAAGCTTGCACAAGCTTGGGATCCAGTTATACATCTTATTAAATCGGACCCCAAAAGACCAACTGCCAGATCTCAAGACACTGTGAGCTCTTTCTGCGTAGATCAGACCGTCAATAACAACAATTTAAAAAAAAAATGTATAATTAAAAAGTGAAGGTAGATATTGTAACATTAACTTTTCGGACCACCAACACCTCAGTCCGCCCCGTGACCACGAAGTGCTGCAAAGCCTTCGAAACGTCGGGAGAAAATATTAATTAAAAAACCGCGATAAAATCGGCAAAATAGTTTTATTTCAATAACTAAAAAATAAATTAAAAGTAAAAAGAACATTAAAAACAAGCTTTTATTTAATACTATGTCTAGCTTGTCGCGAGAGTTACTTGTGTAGATAATACAGTAATTATGTAACTTGATCTTGATCTTGAAGAAAGATTTCTTTTTTTTTTATATATTTTTATTTTATTTTTCTTTTTTAAATTACATGGATTTTGTATTCTTTTATAGAATCGTCTTTACTTAGTTTTTTAGAGCAAAAGATATGACTATTTACGCGCTAGGTGGAATAGTAACGCTTTAGTTTTATCTATAGCCAACATGTCGTTATAACTACGTAGCTCTATTCTGTATTCTGTTATAACGGTGATAAGGTATCATCGTGTAATGACACTAAACGAGGCTAGACGGTCGTAATACAAGCACATTACAAATATCACAGTTTACATGTAACAAACTCCTAAACTTCTTTGTGAATTATCGCTCGCTTTGACGGTGAAGGAAAACATCGTGAGGAAACCTACATATCTGAGAAGTTCTCTGAATTTCGAAGGTATGTGAAGTCTGCCAACCCGCACTAGGCCAGCGTGGTGGACTAAGGCCTAAAACCCTCTCAGTTGTTGAGGAGGCCCGTGCTCAGCAGTGGGCAGTATATAATACAGGGCTGGTATGGTATGGTATAGTAAACTCATATATCACACCGAATTAATATCTATGTCTATGAATTATAAGAACTATTTTCCATAGTCATTTTGAAATGAAAAAGCCGAGCTGTAATATCTTTGAATGTAATATCTTAATATATAAGCCGACATTGTGGTACATATTGTGTTATTCAAGTAGCGAGGCGTCAAATCGGACAGCTTTTGTAAAAGAGTTTGTTGTAATCGCCTATGAAGACTAGTCAGAAATGGAGTAATAAAAGGAAGTAAGGCTTAATTTTTTAATTGGCACCTATAATATTGTCCTATTAAGAATCATAATCAAGGTTTTAGTAACCATAATGACCGTCGTGTGTCCTCTTTCCGTGATTATTTAAAAGAAAAAAAGCAAAAGATTCATTGGTTAAAAATAATTTTATTAATATTCTACTACTATTTATTCCATTTTTATGATCTTCATTCCATCTTATGCCATCCCAACGAACAAAATCTTCGTTTATATGTTATATTATAATATCATATACTTAACCTATATACATAGATCACTGATTTTATGGATAGGAAGATAATTTGATCGGCTAAAAGCCCTTCCGGAAATTTGCACAATTTTAAGAATAATCAATGACTTTCGCGTGTGAGTAAAGCCACAAATGATAAATTCTATGTTCTTATGTAAATAATACCACGCATAATCTTACTTTTCTTTATAAGTAAATTCACGTAATATATCCAAATTTTCATCCGATGCACAAAAGGCGCGCCGCATTGTTCTTTAAAATATTTCAACAACGGTTGTAATGTTAATTGGGCCAAGTTTATTAAAATCATCAATCTGTAGGAGCGACCTATCTCATTGGTATAATGAACAAGGCGGGATTATGGTCTCAGGGCTTAGCCTACCGCTGTCCCCGTCAATTACATACCATCAGTATGTCGTTTACAGGGTTGCCGAGTGCAAAAATTGGGAGCACCGAAATAAGGGTTCACACTTGCATGATTTTTAAAGAAATGCTTATTAATTTATCAAGAAGACATAATTTTAAATCAAAACTAGATCATTTAGATAAATTAAGGTAGACACGATATCTTTGTCTTTTAAATCCTTGTAGCAGTTGATTTTTGTTATATTCGTTATCTTGTCAAAAAGTATTTTTTTAAAGAATACCTACTTGTATTACACGTGTTTTTTAGCGAGTAATAAATTTCCTGCGCTTTGCAAGACAACTCCGGTGTATTGAGTGATAAAATAAAAAATATCTGCATATTACCTTAGTCTACACATATATATTTTTAAGCTATTGCATAGCTTCTATCGCGGGCCTTGAGCGTGGAGACCGAATCCAGAAATTCCGTAACGAAAATAACCTGACATCTTTTTTATCTTACTAATATGAACCTTAAATACAATGCGTAGAAGCTATAATTCTTGAAACGAGTATATTTTTATTTATTTTATTTATTAAAGTCATTAAAACCATTTCTTACTAATCTAATATGAACCTTAAATACATTGCGTAGAAGCTATTTCCCCAGTGTTGGCACGGCACGAGTACAAAAGAATCGAACGTAACATTCTTTTTTCAAATTTTGATTTATTCTACTTTGGTTGTGATGACCACTGCATTTCTGACATTTATCAATAACAAGACTAAACGTGCGTTGCTCGCGTTTAAAAATCTACTTTATGTGGTAAGCGTAAGATCGAATTTGTGTTTAGTCAATCAAAATTTGTGATAAAAAATGCTATGCAATAGCTTTACCGCGGCAGTCTCCGAGTGCCACACGTATTTTTGTTTACATATACTATCCCGTGGTATATAAACAATTATTCATAAAAAATATTGACTACTACCAAAAACAATTCGATAAATGATCCAAAAACTGCGCGTTAAACCAACACATTGGCAACCCTCGCACTAAAAGATAGCTCGATAGGCGTCGATAAGAGCAGATAGCGTTTATCGCCGATACGCTTTGAGCGCGCGCCGACCCATCCATCATTTCGAACTAAGGTCCACGTTAGTAGGTAACTTATTTAATCTATCCTTTGCGATCGGCCGACACGACAAGAGTTTGTAGGTAAACACCAGTTACATGTGTTACCAGTATCAGTACATGCTGCCACTTCAAAGCCCGACAATCGTTTTGATAAAACAGCTAGCGTTTCTTTTAATGTGTTTGCTAACAACTAGTTGCAACGAGTGTTCCTTCATAATGACACTTATCTAGGGGCTTACTTAACTTATAGGTAGCTCGATGATAGCAACGATTTTTATGACCAAAATCAATATCTTGTGTTGCGTAAATACGGTTTTACATATCAGAGAACTCCTTGTTTGTACGTTCATGATTTGCCCACTTAGATAAGAATTTTGGGAGGACACAGATTTTTAGTACGCTTTGGTTTTGGACGAACCAGGGGGATTTGTTTTATTGTCACTATGTGACCTGTATTTCATTTCGCGAAAAAGTTAATTATTGCTAAACAGTAGATAATGAAGGATACCAATTTTTCAATAAAAATGCATAGAAGACGCAAATACCTTTAATATTAACTAACGGAAACCAATATAGACTGGATGAAAAAAACGCTCTATAATTTTATTTCATCAAATATTTTTTCAAATCCCAATTAACTTTATCTTCTCGCTCCATTTAAATTCAATCAATTCCAAGTCTGTGGGAAATCTAACAAACCCGTCTACTTATGTAGTCAAATCGACCTTTATTCGTGAAGCGAATTTTCCGTTTTTTTCCTTTTCCCCGCAATCCATTGCGTACTGTGAAACGGCAATGATCTGCGAATCGTTAGCGCACCGCACAATGGACTGACTACAGACAACAGCGGCTCTCGTGCCGCGCTGTTTGTGAAAGCATTAGAATAACACGCGCCTGTATTTGCCATAGATTTTCCGACGCTTTACTAGGTTTGCTCTCAGTTTTAAGCTTGTCACTTTGTGTGGTCTTGCATTTCAATTGATTTTTCCTTATTTCTCTCACTAAGTGAAGGTTGCATTTTTTTGTTTCGTGGTTTAGTCACGTCCTCGTGCTAGTATTGACACAATTTTATCGCTGAAGATTTTATTAAATAGACTAAACAAACAATTAGATAAAAATACCTATATATCACAGCCGTAATTCTGATTCAATGGTATCTGGATGGTAAAAAAGTTACAATCATTTGTATATTATGTGAGTTGGGTTCAAACCATAAGATACTAAAAAACGAATGATCATGGGTCAGCGGTTACGTAACATCCAAAATGTCGCACGTAAACCAAATCCAGTTGAAAACGCCTTAGCAAAGCGATACGCTAGTAATAATAATACTTTAAGACTATATAAAGGCGTGTACTCACTGTCGTCGGTAAGTTTTCTGTCGCGTCGTGGCCTCGCAGATCCGTACAATGAAGACTGCTCCACTCCCGAGCCGCCGGACGCGAGAGAGGAGTGCCCGCTGTCTCGGAACTCACCCGTCTCTGCCCATACTGTGGAACAAAAAACTTGTAAGGGAAATGATACATTATAAAAGCAAGATATCTAAGTTTTTAACCAAATTATTATTATCTTTATTAGTGGTAGAGTCATGTTGTAGGCAGTATTGTCAACAGCGTGGATAGGTTTTTACAACGAGGACCAGAGTCTCTGATACCAGTGTATCAGAGATTCCGTTGCGCTCTGTATGCTAAGATCATCACTAGAAGTTCAATAAACTTGGTATAATTTGTATTTTTTTTTTAATTTATTAGTTAATGTAAAGGAATGGGATTAAGGCAGAGCCCTATTCCTGTTGCTCTTCCTTAAATGCAGAAAAAATATTCTAAATTCCAGAGAAAATTGGAGGCTCATGGACGGTAGTGATGACTTATCACCAGTTGGAATAGAGCTCGGCTTCCCATCCTACTCAAAATCCTATTAGATTTAATGAGTGGGTAAAGTCACCTAAATTTACATTCAATTTATTCACAACAATTCAGCAAACAGATAGCCAAAACAGCGAAAAATAAAATATTCTTAACATAAACCTAATCTGAAAATGTTATAAGGAAATAAACTGCGTTTCACGGTGCCCATAAATCTTACTAAGTGCAGTAATAGGCGCATTATTTACAAGGATATCTTGACAAAGTAATGTATTCATCGAACGACGATGACGCCCCGTAGCTCGGCGCGTAATTAACTGTCCCCGAACACTTGTTAACAAATTAGTCACAGGAGAGCGTGTGAGCGCGCCCTTATTTATAGCGCCTGCATACGAACACCTTTTGTTAACTTTTTTTACGTACTTGATCAAGAGATTAACGTCTATTTACGTTGAAACGTGGTTGAAACTGCCAATATGGTTTGGATAACTTATTTTAGTTGTATTTTAACGGATTTTAATAAATGAACATGTAATAAAGTAATGGATATAATAACAAATTTAAATCGATTGAAAAGCCAAGAGCAAGATCTTGGAGTTAGTTCCAGCTCTCTAGTTGAATATATTGTTAACGTTTTGAAATTACTTGTAATATTGTCTACTCGGAAATATGTGCGGAAGTACTCATAAACGTAAAAAAACACGCGCGATAACATTCGATAAAAATTCAACAAAACCTCTTTAACAACTGAAAAAGAAATGCAAAACGTCGTATGCAAGTACCATTCAATGCCAATATCTTTTAATTCTCATAACAATGCACATTGTTTTCGACTGTTAATTTCATTTCAACACATTTTTATTGGTTGTTCATTTAAAATAACCGTCTTCGCTGTGACATGCACTGATCCTATTGTTTTGGGAAAAGTCACGAACCGTTACAATTGATGGCGATTTATAATTACTACTTTAAAAAATACCGCATTGCAATTGTTATTTTTATGTTGATTCCGAATACCGAATGCTTGTTTTGTAATAATGTGGTTAATTCATATATTTATTGTAAATGTTTGAAATAATTGTAGAATTATGCTATTTACATTTAATTGCTTTTGTTGTGTAAGTTTATTGCCTCTAATTTAGTCTGTGGTAGGATCAATTAAGCGTTGGTCGTTTGTTATTACCTACTTATTTTTACAGTTGAATATTTTGATTCAAATAATAATTTTGTAATTGCTTTATGTGTTATCTTACTTTATTGTATGCTTCGGTTTTTAGCTCTATTAAAACGATAAAGAAAGATAGTAGAAAAAAAGTAAAGAGAGATGGAAGAGATTGCCTACTGTTGTCAAAATGAATCGTGGCGTCTGCTGACGACAGCCTTTTTCGACCAACATATTGTATATAATTTATACAAATATTTACAGTAGAAATATACATTTTATAAATGTCCTACTATTGTACGCGGCTCCACCCAGTGATTCCGTGATAAAAATATTTAAATATAAATAGTTATAGCACTCAGGCGTAATGTAGCTTCCTATAAGTGAAATAATTTTCAAAATCGGTTCCGTAGTTCCTGAGATTAGCGCGTTCAACCAAACAAACAAACAAACTCATCAATCTTATAATATTTTTAGTATAGATTATAATATACAAATAATCTAGTCATATAACATTAGGTCAAGCTTTGTGTTATGTGCATCATTTTACATCAATTACACAGTTATTGCTACTAATTTGTGTACTAAATGCAGTACAATAATAATTATAATCGATAAATCACCAGCTAGTTATCTAACTGTTGTTGCTGTTCTCTTATATTCAAAACACGGGAGTAATTAACGGCAGTATAGCGAATTCGCTTTCCAACATCAAAGTAAATAGATAATACATAATCTACAAACGCAATGTAAATAAACAAACACGAAACTGTTAGTTTTACCTGTTTCACACAGAAAATAACAGTTACAAAGTAACATCGTTAGCAGATTAAAATATTGCTTATTTCCTAATATAAATGCCATGCCCAGTAAGGGTTGAATACGGTGAGACTTTTTATCACTACATAACATCTGTAACATGCATGTAACCTGTATTCTGCAAATAAAATGATTTGATTTGAAAAAAAAAATGAGGGAGCAATCATTATTTTTACCTTTTTTAACCAACTTACAAAAGGAGGAGGTTATCAATTCGTGTGTTTGTATTTTTTAACAATCAGAATACTAGGTGCACGTTAAGGATTAAAACTCTCTAAAAACAGTATTAACAAACTTTTTTAAATTGCAAATTGTTGTGCAATTATTACCGTGGGACATTAGATATTTAAGCTTCGACGGAGCTATTGTTCAGAGAATATAATCGCATGTAATTATTGAGACGCAAGCGAGGACTAAAAACATACGAACGAACATACGGCTATCATACAAATTGAGTATCTGTCAAAAACTCATATGGGATTATTGCGCCATTGCGCATGCTTACTCAGAATTTATTTGTGTTCTTTCAACAACCGCACGTGAGAGGGAAGAAAATTGTTCCGTCTTAATAAAGCATAAAGTGGACGATAGCCTAGTTGGGAATGGAACGGTCTGCCGAGACAATGTCCGCAGGTTCAAACCCCAAGGCACACACATCTGACTTTTCCAAATTACGTGTGTATTATTTATCAATTATGTTCGCTTTAACGGTGAAGGAAAACATCGTGAGGATGACTTGAGAATCCTCCATAAGAATTTCGAGGGTATGTGAAATCTGCCAACCCCCACTAGGCCAGCGTGATGGACTAAGGCCTAACCCCTCTCAGTAGTAGAGGAGGCCCGATACTGCAGTGGGCAGTATATAATACAGGGCTGATTGCATTGTAATAAAGCATAAGTATTAAAAAGACATATCATTGACTACAAATAGGAACACCACACATGCACTGCTGCTTGACAACATAAATAAAGCTACCCAGACGAAATCTCGCATACTAAGATCTACCTAATACAAAACTTGTGAATTACGAGCTGTATGCAAGTTTCTCCATTCATTTGCATAAAAAATACAAAATCATTCAATGATCGCTTTGGAGGAAAATTAAAACAATGACACAGGCATGTTATCATGGCACTCGGCGCTCGGCGCAGAGCAAACGTCGGCCGACACAAACGCGACTCTTACAATTTACAAACGAACAAGTACAAATAAAATTTATGTTTGCTGCTTTGATAACGAGTGATAAGCGCAAACGTTTATTGTTTTATTGGGGGTTTTAACATTCACTCCACTCTCGTTTTATATGATGAGCTGTTCGTATTCATACATTTATCATGCCCGGCCGAAGTATAGGCGTAGTTTTTTTTTTTTTTTTTTCTCTTTGGCTAGGCGCGGTTTGCGCATCTGCCAGTGTCAAAGTTTTTGGAAGTTACATATATAATATTGTTTCTTTGTTATCCTCTGTAGTAGTAGTACTATGTCGAAGTAAAGCAGTGGCTACCTTACCAAGACTTTATCGAGGAGTTTTGGCGGCAACAAAACAAACATTTGACTAGCACAGTTATTTCAATTCACTTCATTTGAGCCCTTTAATAAAACTATATTGGATAATATACCACCATAATTATGCAATATAACACTAAGTATCACCAAAATAATGAATTAAAACAAGAGCACCTCATGACACTACCAAGTTCCCGCCAAAACTCATAGGCGTAGTTTCGTTTCCAAATGCATTTAAGCCGGAGCCTACATGACGGATCGCAGAAATAATAATTTATTTATATTATGTCCTAACATATCTAGTAGATTCTTAGCCGCTGTCTAGACAACGACCAATACACACCTCAAAATTCTTCTGTCATGATCAGGTATTTACTATCTATTAAGTTCGAGATGACGCGCACTTGGAGACAATCTATACCTGATAAGTAACTTATGGAAAACCCTATAAAAATAAAAGCCAAGGTTGCGATGTTTTTTAAATACAACCCGTAGCAGTTATGTAACCCGAGCTATATCTAAACATTCGTTCAAGGAGGTAACGAAGGATTTAGGTTATCTACTTAACTTTTATTGATTTACAACAGAATGTCACGTGGTGTAGCGATAGTAAATGATTTGTACTTTGAGCAGAGAATAGGATACTCGATTCCGTTATAAAAAATATATTGATGGCCACATGTTTTTAGCTCCACTGTAAGAAAAGATATCGGTATTATTTTAATCAAATATCGGTTTTGTTTTAACTCCGGATTTGCTGGTGCAACTAGTCATATACAATTTTTCTATACTGATAAGTTATACCAGTATACATTCCAAGTTTTAGAATATACCGACTTGGCAACCCTGTAATATAGCAACCTTAATAATTGATAGTTGTAAAAGGTACACGTAACACGACCCAAATATCTCTGCGTACTATCTTTCGGCTCAATCTTTTCCACCGTTACTTAATTTGTATGAAAAAATATTGAAATTTGTGCATTAACAACAGGATTTATGTTATCACGTATATGTGATAAATCTCGTTATCGACTTTAAGCGCTCGAAAATACGGCACGATTTATTTATGATTAGACTAGACACACTAGATTCAGCAGTATGGAAAGATTACCCTGAGTCAATGACAGTACCGTATCGGAATTTATGTATGGTTTTTTTGTAATAAGCACATTAAGATGCGGTTTGTCTGATGGAAAGCAGCACCCTTTGCCCATGGATTTTGCAATGCGAGAGAAAAGCCAAGCGGCTGCCTACCAAGAGGGTTGTTAGGAATTTATAAATCTATGGAAGGAATATACATGCAAAAGTTATCATTCATTAGTCAATTGATTACTGAGCGGATTAAGAATTATTGACAGAAATATAAAAGAAACAAATAAGTATTTATTTACTACCAATGCCCTAATAATGACTGATAAGGTAAGTCCTTTATTTCCTATGCAATATCTTTGTTTTGGGACATATTTATATAACTAATCGACGAGACTGGCTTGATGGTTAGGGCAGATATAGACTATAAAAATTATGACATCATCTTGAACTTTGAATTACGACGTACTGCATGACACTGCATTGCGATCATAGCTATAGTACTTATGAAGTCTTATAATGCGAAGTAACTATAGGCGTAGTGCTTAAGTCAGTAGGTTCTGCAATAGTAGAGCGCTGTGGATGAGAAAAGGGGAAGAGGAAATGTGACGTAACCGCTGTCGCGTTACATAAATGAAAACGTCTCATGTGACGTCAGTAGGCCCCACCTCTATCGTTCCCATACCGCCATACTCAGATAAACTCTACCTCTAATTAAATTAATTATTACAATGATGTAAATCGGCCTTCACGGGAACTTTAAAACACAGGCTGCAAAAATTGAGATGTCAATATGATGAAGCGATGCATGAGAATACCTTAGTAACAGTTATTTTTACAAAATACAATCGATTTCAACAATTTATCGTTGTTCTTGAGGGGCTAATCTCATGTTTGTTTAGCGTCCTGATATTTTTAGACAAGTTATCACATGTGCGCGGCTTAACATTACAAAACGGTAACATTCAAATCGTTTTTAGAATCGACCCATTTCAACTAAATATCTTCTGGTTTTTTAATCTTTTGATCGCCGATGTTCGATGATAGTTTGAGGATCAATCTCTTTGGAGATAATCTTTGATTGAAGTTGGTAGAATTTTATTAGTATGGTATTGAAAATGTCTCGGTATTTACTGAGGCAAAATACCGTCGGTGAATTAACACCTTTTTATCAAGAATTTTAAGACCGGGTTTTTTCAACTGTAGTTAGGGTAATCATCGGTGTTATTAAGCTGGACGCGCTCGCAGAGCTTCGAGTGCTCCAGGTGCTGCGAGCGCGTTCAGCCTAATAAGACCCTGGCAATAAGATAACTACCGTTGAAAAAACGGGGCCTTAATACCACAAATGTTTTGTTTTTGAGATAACAGCAAAAAGCACCGCGGTCGACATGATATTATGTAGTCGTAAGCCAGTATAAATATAACACTAATAATTACTAACATCTTCGTTGACAGAATTTTTAATAATTATGATACACAGTTATATTTTTCTTTTTATTTTCTAGTTCATAGATACTAACATTAGTCTTTAAGTAATTATTATTTTACTAACATTACGGATCTTTGATATCTAAAATAAAGAATTGTTATTTATTATTATAGTTATCCTTCTAAAATTATTAGTGATTCCCTTCATTACTATTTTTAACAAATGTTATATGTAATACGAGCTTTTGCCCGCGGCTCCACCCGCGTGAATGAGTTTGCCCGGGATAAAAGTACCGCTTTATATTTTCCCGGGATAAAAAGTAGCCTATATGTTAATCCAAAACATAATCTACCCGTGTGCCAAATTTCATCGAAATCCGTTCAGTAGCTCTTGCGTGAAAGAGTAACAAACATCCATACATCCAAACATCCATACATCCATACTTACAAACTTTCGCGTTTATAATATTAGTAGGATTTTTCTCTTTAACCAGAGCTTTTAGGTTCATATTCGACCTTCGAAGAATACTAATACCCGTTCGCTTCATTAATTTTAATTCTTTATCAAACTATTTTTACTTCCTAACACGTGGTTTAGTCGTAAACTTATAAAAAACAGAATCCACATCACACGCCAAATTTCCACCACTTTAAAACTCATTAACCGTTATAAAAAATGAAAAATAGGACAATATAGTTTAATAAACCTCGGTATAACGAAATTTGTTTTGATTAAAACGCATGTCGACACCGAACTTGTAAGTCATAAATTTCAAAGGCCGTAAAAAATATAAAGAGAGAATTTTGTATTTACATTAAAGACAGACAGTCGTGCTGAGGCAAATATAGATAAGTGCACATTATTTATGACCCGGGCCACGGCTGAATTTGGAGACATTTTTATTTCTCGGACTGTGCGCGCGTCATGTTTACGAACTAATGATTTGAACGCACCTGAAGCTCAATGCCACAGGAAACAGAATAGTACTATATCTTAATGCTTTTTAATACAACATATAATCCAATGACGAGACGAGCGACGCTCGCTTAGTGGTAAGCGCAAATAAATCCTATAAACAGTAGAAACACGACCCGAAACTTTGAAATAAGCTCTGTACGCACTCAACTACGCTCGTCTCATTAAAATTAGATGTTAAGGGCCTGTTTCCCAATATTAGACGGCTAATGTAGATATTACTCTATGTAGACGGTATTCTTTGGGAATTATCGCTCACTTTAACGGTGAAGGAAAACATCGTGAGGAAACCTGCGTATCTGAGAAGTTCTCTATAGGAATGTCGAAGGTATGTGAAGTCTGCCAACTCGCACTAGGCCAGCGTGGTGGACTAAGGCCTAAACCCTCTCAGTAGTAGAGGAGGCCCGTGCTCAGCAGTTGGCAGTATATAATACAGGGCTGGTATGGTGTGGTAGACGGTACAGATCAACTTTTGAACTTGATCATATTATATTTTATTTTACAAGTGGCATTTACTCAACCAGTGAAATAGGCGATAAGTCTTATAATGCCCATTAATTACTTTAACTATAAAAATGTGGCTACTAATAGAGAAGGTGTAAATTGACACAACGGACTAAACTAAGTACAGATAAGTAATTTACAATCTTGCTTGGGTTTGAAGACTTTTATGTAACGCATATTAAATGTGGCACAAGTACTATTTGAGACCGTATTGTTTATTCATACTTTATCCACAACAGGTTTTAAAATGTTACTAACAATTAGTTACCTGTTACAGTCGTGTTTCTAAATTACGTCATGCGATTTGATACAAACAGGTGAAAGTATAGTTTCGCGAGGTATTAATGTTCTGAGAGCTGACAATAAATACATAATCTACAAATACGATATAATTAATTGCAAAGCCGCCGTTTGTACCTGTTTCGATTAGAAAATGACAGCAAGACACATGAGTGACAAGCATGATCCCTTCCGCCGAATAAATATGTGATTTTTATCTCGCGTGAATTTCGTACAAGTGCCTTTTATGATTCTATAATATAATAAATCACATAAACACTTAATTATAACTATATTTATCAGTTCCTAGCCTTTGCATGCGGTTTTTCCGGTAATAATAGTTTCAGAAAAAATTACATATCAACAAACACAATGTCGCATTTATTATAACAAAATACCATACTTGTCGAATGCCTTATTATATTTACAACTAGCTGTTACCCGCGGCTCCGCCCGCGTGAATGAGCGTTCCCGGGATAAAAGTCCCGCTTTATATTTTCCCGGGATAAAAAGTAGCCTAAATTACTCCTTATTACATCAACTACCTGCCAATAAAATTCCCGTCAAAATCGGTCCAGCCATTTCAGAGATTAGCCGGAACAAACAGACAGACAAAAATTGTAAAAAATGTTATTTTGGTGTATGTACCGTATATATATTCATATACATGTAGTAAAAAACGGTTATTTCAGTATTACAAACAGACACTCCAATTTTATTTATATGTATAGATGTATAGATTTAGCAAATTATATCGGATAATTGAAAATCTATCTATCATGCTACGCAAACATACCCTTTTTTAAGAAAATCGAAAAACTATGAACTCATTCATTGAGCTACTTATTAAAGCACATGTTAATAAATATCAAAATGTATGAATCTAAAACAAAAACAATTAATACAAAATCATGAGTCCATCAAGTGCAATCAAACCGTTGCGCAACAGCAATTAAGCAACACGATCACTTAATGGAATCAGTTGTTAATTCCAAACACTATTATTATCAACGGACCACCGTGGCTGAGCCATCTGCTTAGTGTAATCCTGATAACGCAGGCGGAAGCAGCCGGTGAGTAGCCGCGTCCGGCGCGGGACTCCGGGATCCCGAGTCACGGGACCACGGACCGCGGGACTCCGGGATCGCCGTGGACAGCGCGAGATGAACAAGATTATAATGTAGATAAACAGTGTTGAATGCTTCCTTTTTATTGAAGTGTTTGGATTGTGCATTCTTTGTTGTTTGGCCATTGGATAAGGTTATCGATGTTGGTATTTATTTTGTTCTTGTTAAATGTTTTTAAGGTTTGATTTTTTGGAAAAAATGTTAAGGTGAACATTTTTATATTATGGCAGAATAAATATCTTACTTAATATTATAATGTTTGTTAGAAAGAAACGCAGTACGTAACCACTGAACGGGTTTGAAATTAGGCACGAGAATGGACTATGTCTTGGATTAACATAAACAGTACTTTTTGACCCGGCCCTTTGCAACTCTCATTAACCATAATATTGTATCATAATTATAATGTTTTTTTTTGCCAAAATAAAAAGATACTTACTAATAAAGTGTCAAAATTATAACAGAACGAGCTTTTGCCCGCGGCTCCACCCGCGTGAATGGGTTTTCCCGGGATAGAAATCCAGCTTTATATTTTTACGGGATAAAAAGTAGCCTATGTGTTAATCCAGGACATAATCTACCCGTGTGCCAAATTTATTTATTTATTTATTTAAGCACTTCATATACAAATGTATAAAGGCGGACTTAATGCCGTAGGCATTCTCTCCCAGTCAACCTTAGGGTGGTGCAAAGATTAACAAGGTAGGTGCATCAGAGGTAGTTTATTCGAAATAATATAAACTTATAAATACACATATATAAATATTGAATCATATTATGATAAGTATAATGCATACACATAATCATTAATAATAAGTACGGACAACCATAAAATATATAGTAAATATATATCTATATATATATATATATAGTGTAAAATATTAACGAATCAAGGTGGTGATTCTTCCTCTTCATTCAGCAGTAACCGTCGTACCTTCATTTTGAAGGCAAACCGAGTGGTAGACGTTCTGATTTCGAGCGGGAGCGAATTCCATAAGTGTATAGATTGGATAGCGAAAGAAGAGTGAGTAAAGTCAGAGCTGTGAGGGGGACACTTGAGCAGAAGATTGCTGGATGAGCGTAAGTTCCTATCGTGGCTAGGTATTGGAAATTAGAAGATAAGTAAGTCGGAGGGGTAGGGGAGGTAAGCAAAGAGTACAGAGTGGTAAGTGCACGTAAAGATCGCCGCTGTCGTAAAGGTAGCCATTTTAATTGTTGTCGGTAGTCAGAAATGTGATCATATTTTCGAAGATTAAATACGAATCGAATGCAGTTATTAAGAAGACGGTCAAGTTTGTTGAGTTGGTCTGCATTCAGATCAAAATAGCATACATCACCATAGTCGATTATAGGAAGGATTAAGGCTTGCACAAGCATAGTCTTGGTCTTAGGCGGGAGGAAGTTCTTTAGACGGCAAAGAGCGCGAAGAGTACCGGTGACTCTCTGACATACAGAGGGTAACCTCTGTATTCTACTGCGGCCTCAAATTTCATCGAAATCCGTTCAGTAGTTTTTGCGTGAAAGAGTAACAAACATCCATACATCCAGACATCCATACATCCATACATCCATACATCCATACATCCATACTTACAAACTTTCGCATTTATAATATAAGTAGGATTATAAATGATGTAATACGTTAAAAAACACGTGTCAGCGGCAGTGGGTCAAGCTGGGCGCAAGTCAAACAATGTCTTGCAATATATGCGTAATCCGCGCTGTTTACCACCGTGTGGACACGGATATTGTGAAATATACCAACAATGACCACCATGATACTGATAATATTGTGTTTTATAACTCGACAATTTTTTATCATAACGCTTAGAATTTCCCCCTTTAAGCTAGAATAAAACTGTCTCTCCCATTACTGCTTGGTTGCAAAAAAATGCGTTACAAAATAAGTAAAAAAAGGATTTCGTAATCCTTGGACGCCCGCGGTGGACACCGGTGTCCATTTATATAAGGAAATTAGCTTATAGCTATATATAAGCGGGCGTTGACGGAAAAGAAGAAAAATAAATAAACGGTTACGAGACTATCCCGCGCTCACACCCACCACTGCAACTCCTGTAAGCCAGGATCGACAGTGGCATGCATTTTATGACACCAAGCAGTAAAGCTCGGCGAGTCTCTGGGAGCACTAATTAGTCTTAACCCGCAACGAAGTCAATCAAATAGAAGAATAGGGAGGAGTTAGAAATATATTTTCCACTTCCCTCCATAGCAAAGCGGGAGACAAAATAATGAACTAAAAGGGTATTTTTAACCTTAATTATTGAGACTTTTACAACTAGAGAAGCCAGATGTATATCACCACGGATAAAATTAAAAGGATCCTATCATTGGAGCTGTTAGACTTGATTCCAATAGCAGGTATAGAAAAAACGGTGGAAAGCACGGAAATTCTGCCTGGTCTCACCACAAGCCCACAAGGTCCATGAAGTATAATACCTACAACTCCAAATTTTATTTGCATACTATCTAACAAGTTGCGCTCATTTTGCCAAAGATTACACACTCCCAAAGTATATGATGCGTAGATTGTTCGTAGTGGCAGTCAGTAGGCGAACATGGACACGCAGGCGAATCAACCAACCTAAAGGAGAATAATTTGCACTTAAAATTACTATAGCCTGTAAGTAATTGCAAAACACAATTGTCAATTTCGAGCCAAGATTTTCTAAGACGGTCTCGAACAGAAGGAAAAAATTGATACAAATGCCGCCCCTTCGTAGACATATCCCACCTACACTGCAATTCCTCTAGAAGATCGTTAATAATATCTGAACTCGGCTTAAATTATTTGTTCAGTTTTAAAAGTTCGCACGAAGTCAAAAAGCTTTTGTCATCATTGTCTCTGGTAGAGTAATACATCGCGGCGCGACGCTGTACTCCATAAATACACGGTTGTCTAAAGTATCCCGCTGAGATAAAATGATTATTCGCGAATAATCTTGCAAATTATATTGAAATATGTTTTCAACGCTGCTTTCTCCGCTTTAAAGTTCGTTCCTTTTATTAATCACGTAGCACAACATAATACCATATTGCGTATATGTAGATAACAATTTGATGCAACCGAAGAAATTGTCTTGATAGATACCACTACCAATACATAATGGCAATGACAATAGCACCGAAAATATGGCATCAATAAGAAACAGGAAATGACACCCGGGCAGTACACTCGCTGTGTACTCGTAATTCGATTAGATTATCCTCCTACCTGACGATAAGCGCATCGGCGCACAGTAGGCCGGCTACCGTACACTACTGAACCCAATATCTCCGACCAATCGCGACGCCATTCATGATTTATCACTCAAATTAATGGCGTGTAAGTTATAAATGGCCGACGGATTAGGGCCCATCCATTTTATTCCTATTTTACCTACCGTAAAGAACCTTCATTGAAAACGTACACAAATTCACGAGAGCATCGGTTAATTTTCCCGCTTTTATCCTTTTCGCGCGCTCATAGATAAGTGGCGTCTGTCTCGTTCTAACGACCCTTTTCTCAGGCACGATTCATCATCATTTCGCGGTTTGCTGGTTCACAATTCACGTCGTTGGTTGCTGTGAAAGCCGCCAGCTTTGAATTAATGGACGATATCTACCTGTTCTATTTTCGAATACCCTTTTAATCATGTCTTTAAATAATTTGAAAACCAGTTAGAAATAGAAAATGTCGTTTTCATTCATTACGTTAAAATATTTTGTAGACACACGAATAGCCCGAATGAATCCTTTAGATGGCGTTACGATAAAATAAACTCTTGGGTCAGAAAAAATGGGCATTTTCAGAAATCCGTACATGCTCAATTAGTATTCCAAATAGCCGCCAACATATCGTACACGTACATAAAATGTAAAGAGTGGACCGCTACGGAGGCACGAACGGCGCATAACTTTCGCGAGTATCACTCGGGTGCTTGCAACTTGGTTCTTAAAACAAGAAACATAAGTGCCAAAGTTGTACGCACTCGGTAACAGACTCCTAGCTACACGCGGTTTCTATTTCACCCAAGCAATAACAGTCTTACATCACTTGTAAGTAGGTTCAAAATGATGAAGTCACGCCAGCGTCGCGTCGAGTGCGGGACTTTGAGGCTTATGGTAATTGTAATAAAGCGGAGTGCAGCAGTTATGGGACGTGAGAGGTTCTAGACCAAATCCCAAGTAAGCTGTAACTTCCTTTTGGATTTTCGGAAGCCATTTATCAGTCTGATGTGGGCGTCTGGAAATTTTTCATGTTTCGTTATTGTAGCGCAGGAACATGACACGTACGCGGCGAGGATTCATCGTCTTTTGTTTATTGGCCACGTGTTATTGGTTTCAAGGTCGGACGGAGTTGGAATTTGGAGTTCTCTACATTGTCATGAACGTATATTGTTCAGTGGGAGTGAATTGTTTGATCCCGAGAGCTACAGATGTGATAAATACAATTTATGAATAAAACTAATTTGCGGTTTGTATATGAGTTAGTGTTTATAGTTGTATAGGAGCACAGGGCGTAATAGTGCGTCCCCGGGGGCGCGTTACAAGCGAGATAAATCAAGTGTAACCCTTTCGTGGCGCAAGCAAATTACCGACCACCTGAGACTTACAAAAATTCCCCACAAAATTATGACTAGTCGGGCCCGCTGCGGTTTCGACCCGAGGGACTGCATTCGCTTGAATTAATCCAAAGACGTAAATTGTATTAGTTTTTATTATACAACAAGAATTAATGATTCAACTATTACGTTTTTTAATTAAATTTTATGCAATAATACTACTCATTACACCTTTGGGCTAATTCAATGAAGTTATAGATTTCCACAATCATATTTCATATGACATTTCCAAAAACAATTAAATATTTTCACACCTTATAACCTAAGTAATCATCCATAATGTTCATACATGTAAAATTAAATCCTATCATAATAAACAAAACATATCTAAGATAAGCAGGGGTCGTGAAAATGGCCACCAAAAGACCATTCGAATCATTCGAGGGTGTTTGGACGGCAATCACGAGCCCCATATGGACACAAATTACTTTCCTGTTTGTAGATCTGCCGCGATGACAATCCGAATGGGGTGTTGTGATTCTACATTCGTTCTACTGCAAATGTGATGGGGTATGCGTCTTCAATTTTATGGATACTAAGGATTATAATAGATAATGTAATGGCAAATGGAGAGACATTAACGTCAAAGAAAAATACGAGACTTGCTAAAATATGGTTTTATATTTGTCATAAAATATCCAACTAATATAGCTGGAAAATATATTGACTAAATTTGTAATGCTACCCCTGATTTGGTAAAACCAGTATAATACATACTCTATCTATACCTGCCCCCGTATTCTCTATGGGTAGTATTTATAAATCAATCTCAAGTTTGAGTTACATCTCAAGTAAACATAATGTATTGAACTATTCATACATTATGTCGACTTGAGATGTAACTCAAACTTGAGATTGATTTATTAATACCGCCCTATGACACACGTTATTTTCACCGATCGTATCTCATCGCGTTTATCACTATGGAAATTGGCATACAGAATACCAAGCTAATTACATAAAGTTAACCTAACGCGGCCGCGTTACGAGTTAACGCTGTTATAGAGAATAAGGGGGCTGAGGAGTGACGACATAGAGTAAAACTTCTTAGTTGTAACTTGACATTCATTTACCAAAATAGCGTTATTTACCAAATTAAACTCCCTGGTCTTACGTAAGCCTCAGTAAAAAACGGATCATACAAACATCATATATAAAAAATAACAACCTAACTTCAAAAAAAATATCGCTGATACAAATTAAAATCCAAAAGACTAGCCAGGACCATATGTCGATCCAGTCTCCGGTCTCCCTGGATAGGGATTAGGGTAGCGTAAACGATGCCATTCGGTACATTTTCAATTTGCATAAATATTAGTGGGAGCTGTAATGTCATAAATATATTAGTGGTGATACAGATTTTATGGAGATTACTGAATTATAGCGATCTATGCCGAGGGAGTAACGCGTTATAGCCGCCATATTAAATTATAACTGCTTTATGTTTTTGATTTTTACTAAGGTAATATGGCTTTATTATATTTTTCGTTCTAAAGCTCACAATTATTAGATAGAAAAGTACCCAACCAATATTTTGTGGAACGTGTGAAGTCCAATTGAAACGTGAACTACTTAGAAGTAAACGTAACGCTTCCACAATCTACCTGAACTTCTTCTTCTTCTTCTTGGTCGTAACACTCTTGACAGAGTGGTCGTGGTCGTCATGTAGTGTTGTTTGGTGCAGATGTAATGCGCCTTACGATCTCCCGCCACATCTCTCTGTTGGATGTTATTCTTGTGCACTCATGTACGGGACGGTCCACGGCGGATTTGACCTGATCGGTCCAGCGCATGGGTGTCCTTCCCCGTCCTTACCTGAACTAATCACAGTATAATAAAGCTGCGATTTGGGCAGAGTTTTCGTAATACAACATCCCTAGTTATTCAGAAGATCTGCTTTGGTGTTCCAAGCGCATTTATACTGTATACAAAAACAGGTATCCATATAATTCTACCTCATAATACATAGAGGTCAATGGTGAAGACAGCTACGAGAGACTTGATCTCGATAATTTGATGTTCAGAGATGCAAATTTAAAAATGAAATGAAAATGATTTAATTATTTACAACTAAAATTTCACACCTCCCTACCTACACAACTTTTTTTTTTTAGAAAAATCAGATGTGCTTGCCCTTGGGTTTTGAACCTGCGGACATTCGTCTCGGCAGTCCGTTCCACTCCCAACTAGGCTATCGCCGCTCTACGAATAGAATCTAATCAAGTCAACATAAAATATTGGCTTCAGCATGAATTATAATCTATCCTCCTGATATTTTTTTTTTTTTTTTTTTTTTTATAGCATTGAATGACGAGACGAGCATGCCGTTTCTGATCATGTATCTATCATATTGGTAAAAGATTTTTCAAAATCATATAAGTAGCTCCAAAAATTACCCCCCACACCAAAAATTATAAAAATAATTGTTTAGAATATTAACAGAGATAAAAGTCAACAAAATATAGAGCCATAAATGTATGTTTAAAGATATAAATATCACAAAATACAATGAAATCATCTTTAATGGGTGAAATATCCTCGGCTTGACACGTGGAATAATGTGAAGTCATAATAATATAATTACGCCGACAGGGGCGGGGACCGGCAGTGTCATAAAGCAGCGTCATTCGCTATTGTACATGCTCCATACATCACGTCCCGGGGCTTTACAAACGCCTCATCAGCATTTTGCATGTCTAACACATTTTAGATAGATTTCCTAGATACATTTGAAAGAATTTAATAGATAATAAAACGGGATTTTACTGCATATAGTTACTTATGTAAACCTCTATAGTCATTATCTGCAGTCATCATTCTTAACTAAACAACGGCAACGCATCTCTATGCCCCCTAGTATTGCAGATGTTCATGGGTGGCGGTGATCACTTGCCATCCGTTTGCCCCCTATATCATAAAAAAAATGCAATATGGTTTTAACCAACTTAACACCAAAGAATTCATATTTATTGTTCCGTGTCTCAATGGACTGCGTACCTACACTTATCTATTTCTGCTACCAAGCTGTGGTGTACAAGTACGGTTGTTTTCTGACTTGGGTTATATTGTAGCTGTGACGTGACTGTTCTTTTAGTTACAATCTTTTTAAAAGCTTTTTACCTTCTAATTCAGATGCTATAGAATAGTCTTCAAAATTTGATCCAATTTTAGCATACGTCATAACTTGCAATTTGGTAATAGTAATTTATATAAAAAAACACTTTTTTTTATTGCATTGTATGTCGAGACGAGCATGCCATTCGTCTGATGGTAAGCTATACGACCACCCATAAACAGTAGCAACACCATTCAGCACCTTGAGTTACAAAGTACTGTGTGGCATTCCATTGCGCTCGTCATCCTGAGACAAGATGTTAAGTCTCATTATATCGAGTAGTTACACTGGCTACAATGTCCTTCAAACCGAAACACAACAGTGCATGCACACTGCTGCTTGGTGGTAGAAATAAACATTGCGGTAGTACCCACCCAGACGGACTCTTACATATGAAATACCTAATCTATTCCGCATGTAGGATGTATCCTACTATTTATTATATTTTATTATTTATTATACGCGTATTTAAAATTTGTATCGATTTTCGGTTACGTAAAAGTAATAAACATAATAATTTATATGTGATATTTATCAAACATAGTGTCCGAACTATCTCGGCAATCTTTAATAGCCTATTTATATTTTTATAGGTAAACCCCAAAAGTAATAAATTAATACGTACACAATACAACATACAGAGAGCAACAGAAGGGCGTTGCTGTTTACAAATGGTCCAATGTTGATATTTGGCCATACAATTATTTGTTCTAGACCATTGTACGAGGGTACAGACAACAATTTGTCATAAAATGAAAAGATTTATTGCAATGTGTACAATATGAGCAGTCTTTTAACAACCGCTAGGCTTCCCTTTTATAGCAACAAATAAAATGAGAATAAACGGAAAGTAATATTATACAAAGATGAGGATATTATATCAAATACACATCGCCAACCTGCGTGACGCGCTGTAAAAACCTTTTATAGGGTCGTTCCCGTGCAAATACACCTTTTGTCTTTGCCAAATAAAGATATGTTAGTCATTGATGTTTTGTATTGTACTCACAAATATATTTAAATGTTAAAACTTTAAGAGTTTTTAAAAAAATTATGTAAAATTTTGGTATTCAAAGTTCGCACTTTGTACCAACTAGTTCTGGAGTTTGTAAGTTTTAAATAGTCAAGTTCATGTCTCGTTGATTTTACTTACGATTTCTTCATAATTTATTACATCTGTATGAATTTCATCTACGTATATCATTTTTGATGAGTCGATGGTTTAATGATATGCGATTATTATAACTTTAAGTTCTGCTTTATATTTTTTTTTGTTTAGTTACTTGGTACACTATGAAGAAGTATTTGGTAAATACTTCTGCATGTTGAACTGACACGAATATTAAATACAACAACAAAAGCAGTCGAATAACGTTTTTAGCAATTCTATGACATGTTTGATGTTATAGTAGTTTTAACGCTGCCCGTCCACAATTTTGAAGATTTTTATCAAAAGATTATATATAGAGCCAATAAAGTTATAATTATCAGCACTAAAATGTACGACTATCTAATACCAGATTCCCAGTACAAAATCTCTATTTCATTACCAATTTCTCACATTAATCAACACCTACCCTCAACCAAAACCAAGCTCATTACCAGAACTGACCCTAAACGTTGTCGAAAAATCTAACCCGAAATAGATTTATATGAATGAGGTGGCGGAAACGAAGTGACCACACGAGTGACAGATGGGCGCTCAGTGCAAGGGTTACCATCTGTCATGCACTATCAATCACTATTGGAAATATTGTGTATTCCTTTTGACTTATTGTTTACCGATACATCACGGGTTCATTCTTTGTTGTGTCGTCTCGTTGAAAAATTATTTCCGTAATGGTATTTTGTGATTGTTCCCGATTTTATAAATCAAAACTTTAGAGGCAATACCGGTTTGGCTGTGACGTTTTTATGCCGTTAGATGTAATGGATATAAGAATATAATGAATAGTGTGATCTGTATTCGCAAATAGTTAGATAAGTAGTATTTTTGTATTGTCCTTATCTTATTGTTACAACAAAGGTTGCTAACAAAGTTACCAGATTGAGACAAAACACTGAAAATACTATCTAAAATAAATGGAAAATACAAATTAAACACGCTCTTGGCATTACTCAGAGGTAAAGTAACTATTTCTATTTCTGTTCGTCACATATTTAATCTTATGATAAATAACAAACACTTACTCGGACATTGTGTAAATTCTCGCTATTTTTAGTTCCATCGCAAGTACACACGTGCGTTGTCTGAAACGCGAACATCAAATTAATCCTACTCCATACTACAAAGCGGCCGAAACAATAAAAAACACAATATTTTTTTTAGTTTTCCCGTCGCGGGGCGTGACTACACAGCGCGACAGATGTCTGGGCATCCGCCCTCGTGGATCTAGAAAAAAACCCGTCAAGGAGGCGTGGTGGCAATAAATTTTGTCAAAATATGCTCGAAAACACTTCCCATACCGTATAGAACAAATCGGCTTAATTTGTTAACAGCCGTTCAGAATGGGTGTCATATGTCTACGCAAGGTATGCACCGCTGTTAAATTTATTTAGCTTCGCTTCTAATTGCCGATGACACTGTTAATAGCCCGAGCATATGTTAATCGATGTTTTTCTTATAGGAATATTCTTATGTGACAGTTATGACTTTCGAGTGGAATATTCTCGTTGAGACCATCTGATTTTAGTTGATATGTGGTCTAGAGTTTTGATGAATGACAATTTAAATTCCAGATAGAAAACGAACTCATTCGTTTTTAAATTAGGCTCCTTTTTAAAAACTGTTGAAAGATACTCTGTATTGATAAGTGATAAAATATCCTAATATAATCCTTATGCAGTCGGTCTACCTGAATCTTATGTATCCATTTAAAAAGCATAAATCCCACAGTGAAGGTGACTTCTCATTACCATCACTTAAACTTTTACACATATAAAAATTAAAACTTCTAACAAATATTTACTAATGAATGATTCTGCAATACCCCTTACAACATTGTTTTTCACATCAAACCTATGGCAAAAACTATTAATAAATCTCCAAGGGCTTCAAAGCTTGCGACACGCAGGCGTGTGGGCTCGTCGCAGGGGGACGCGATTTTTTGCAATACCTTTATAGCACGCCGAAGTCCGGAGACAGTGTGGCACCGATTTTTTCACATCACTTTTTGTCCTAACAAGAATCAACTAATATTTATTAACTGCCATGGGACGATGCTTTTATCGCAATGTTTGCATTTTCGTGATATTTTGGTTGTTCAAATGTTGTATACGAAATGTGCATTGCTGTGCATTACATATCTTACATATTTACTTGTTAAACATTGTAATGCAGTAAAAATTACGTGTTGCTTACTGATACATTACATATCGTAAAGGGCAAGCAAACACATCGACAACTGTAGAAACACCAGTCATTACCATTCGCTTGTAGCACCCGGCAAATCTACACTTAGTTTAATTAAATTATGCTTAATTGAACTCCCTTTATATCGAAGTTTCAGCAAGCTAAGAAGAGGGTCAGTGGTAACTGATCACAGCACTCATGAAAAGACATAATACCAAAGGAATCGCTATTCCATCACCAACTATACAGAATGAAAATTTTATGGACAAACTAGATCCGAAACAAATATTTGTGATCATACAGACATTTGTTTCGATGCAGGGGACAAACGCATGACTTATTGTTGTACAATAACTTGAAGTAGGCTGTAAGAATAAACGCAGTATATAAAAATAACCTAAAACTTATACCATATATCACACCAAATTAAAAACAGTACTCCATAAATTAATGCACTATGACTTAATCTGGACAACATTCCTATTTGTAAAATCCGGTAATAAAAGTGTTGTCGCATGCGCCGCGCCGCGGTCAAATTTGGTTACATTCAGATAAGTAATCTGTATCACGAGACATGGACCGTGTACAAATATTTGCCTCGTCCCGGCCCTCACACCTCATGGGTATCTCCGAGCTTTCTATGCAACTTAGTAAACACTATGGCTTGTTTCAAAAAGTTTTGAACGGTACTGGTCGTACAAATATTTTACTAGTGTGTGCGGAAAATTAAGGACTTATCAATGAGGCATTATTAGTCTTAATCAATGATTCTTTAGAATACTAATGTATAAAGAACATTTTAAAAAAATCCGCAGTGTGACATAAGTACATATTAATAAGTAAATGTTTTTATATCTCAATATGTAATGAGAAAGATTGGCATAATTCTAACGTCGATGGACGCAAGTCGTAACACCGCTAGTAATAATTTCCTTATCACTCTCTAATTCTTCCTTACCAACAGGTGTAATGCCGTCACTTCAGTTAATATTAGAAACTGCTGCATAAAATTACTACATGTCTACATTGTAAGGTCTACATGTATATTGAAACGTGACCTACCCCAATAAGAACGAAATATTAAAATGAGTTTATATAATGTTATTTTAGTTACACTACAACCAATTTATTTATAACTGCCCTTTACAAGATCACACACCACGAAAATCTCATGTAATTAATTTTTCTCGCCAACAAAATAATGAGTGCAAATTCAACATGAGCGCCAACGATAAAAAACGTTCACGAGTAGGCGGCTTTAGAAAAGATTCCGCAAAACCTGATCAATTTAAAATTAAAGCCACGAAACGTGTTTTTCGCCTATTTTATAAAAATCTCGGGATATGGGAACAATCTTCGAAGGATAAGCTCGCCGATGCCAATATCATACGCAGAACAGATGGGATTTTTTTACAGAATATGTTAAAAGAAGGAGATTACGTAATTTTTTTACAAATACCCTCGTGCGATCCAATTATCGAAAGCTGAATGAAGGATTACGATAGGACGTAAAGAATGCGTCTCAAGTGTAAAATGTCGATGATATTAATACGTTTCAATTTTGGTTCCAATTATGGACAATATTCAAAGTAGTTTATGTTACAGCATACCAATTCATAAAGCCATTAATTCAGGATTAAATCAGTTTATAATAGAATTTACATGACATACATTACTTTGTATCTGATCCACATCTCATCCGGCAATTCGGATAAATTCATTTACCCGACGTAGGCATTGACCACTGAACCCAAAATTTAGAGATCGGGCCTAGAAAGTCACCGAATTCAGAGGTAAATTACGTAACGACTAATCCAATGGAATAGGTAGTGGTGGTAGTGAGAGCGAAAATGCGTCTATCCTCGCAAAAAAGGATGGTTCTAACCAATCGAAGTATTTTTATTAATAAAACACCTTCAACTCTTCAACATAAATCGATTTCAACATTAATATAACACTGTATATTTCAATGTAACTTTTTATCCTATTTACATCTTATGTAACTACCTATTCAACTTTGCAATGTGTAACTTTACTTATTAGGTAATTACTTTCTGGAACACATGTTTTGGGTTATAATTATTGTCCAGCAATTTGTTTTATATTATGTTTGAAGCATAGTTGATTGTAACCTGTTTTGTGTTTAATAAATAAATAAATAAATAACTGTTCACAGAATCAAAATACGACAATCGCCAAAAATTATCAAAAAGAGATAATTTTTCAAAAGCCAACAATGGCCAGATGACGACAGCAATCGCTAATGAACTAAAACACAATAGCTTTAATATAATACGCAGTATCGTTTTAATCCCCCATTTAAATTCAATGGCGAAGCAAGTGCAAGCCTAATCATCGCAATATAATGCCTCACCGAGTTTAGGGGTCGTTTTTTAATGTTAGAACGGGACAGAAAACTTCAACTATGAAAAGTGTCCAAGTGAGACAGGGACGCATTGATCACGATTCGAATTGACTTTAAATGATTGCCTCTGTTGCCCTTTTTTGTCGTCGGTGATGGATTGCAAATCGTTGCTTTTACGTCAGTTGGGTGTTTGTGAACGATACATGTGCAGTGCGTACAAATAAATATTTTTATTTTTTACAGCTGTTAAGTTCCGAGTCAGCTTAGCGACTGATGAGTATTCTCCTTAAATTCTAGTATAATTAAATGTAACTACACACTACCAGAATATTATTTTTTATAATCAAGTTAAATGTTAAATTGATATGTATAATATTGGAAATTTTAAGACATTCATTACAATCTCTACGCTACCACAAATGTACTTTCGTTTTTTTTTTATAAACAAAATTATCTCAAAATTATAATTTATGACGATATTTCTAAATAATCGCATAACAACTAACACAGTGTTTAATTTCTATAAAAATATAAGAACGATTATCAAAAGCATGCTGTGAAACAAAATTATAAAACAGATAATCTACACTCGCGTAAACTTTAATGCGCGTCCCTCAGGGCATGACTAATTGCGTAACAAAACATCTAGGGGACAAGTAATCCGATATTGATGTGTTTGTAAAAACTATCCGATTAGCTAGGGGTCCCAGGTCCCGCTTCAGCGCCCCAAGCGGGGACTGGCGATTTGCAATTCCAAATGAATATATTATAGTTTAAAGTGCAGGTGTTTGTAGACTTTCTCAAAAAATATGAAAATATTTTTTTAATATCTTATGGAATAAATGAGTCTTTTTTGTTCTAAAGAAATGGAGTGTTATGATCTTGGCTAGATCCAATTAGCAGTACCAGTTTTAACCAAGTTTCGCTAAGAAATAAGTTCTAGCAGATCACCAACTTCTATTAGAACAAGATATTACGTCACCAAATTCTAAGTTGACGGAGATGCAGATATTCCAACTATAGAGCATACAGGCCAGTAAAAAAACCCAAAACATCATTATTTTCCATAATTTTATGAAGCAAGTAGGTGATTCAACATTTTCGAATGAAAATGCATCAGTTTCCAAGTAAATCTGACCAACTTGAGTAACGTTGGAAAAGTGTTTGTCCAGTTTCATCTGAGCTAGTTTCTTATCTGTTTTTTAAATGATTAACGCGTGTAAACGACGTTACAAAGTATATTTGAATTACATTGAATCAGATGGATTGTTAAAAATAAGCCACAAATCGTTTTATTGGCAACGTCTGCTGCAATTTTATGCGATTAGCTCACAACACCTCGTCAAGTCGCGCGACTCCGCGGTGCGCGGTCACACATTTTGAATGACTTTGTATGAATGTCTTGGATCTTTCATACACAGCCATAAACATGCAATAACATGCATCATTGGACAAGCGCACTGACTAGCTTTTAGGACTTAAGACTGCTACATTTTTATTAACCACCTTTTGCTCGCGGCTTCACCCGCGTGAATGAGTTTTAATAAAAAGCCCGCTATATATTTTAGTTCAAAGTGGCCTGTTCCTTCCCAGGGTCAAATTATCTCCATACCAAACATCGAAATCCGTTCGGTAGATTTTGAGTTTATCGCGTTCAGACATACAAATGCAGTGGGGCAGTTTGTTTTATAATAAGGAAGGATACGTGTGTTTCTAAACTAACCTTAGTTTTTCTATAGGATCAATCCCCTGCTATCTTGCTACATCATCATCAAGAATATCCATGCTCATGAACAATGACAGCCTAAGGGAAACCTTAACCTTAAGAAAACTTTCGACACTAAATTCAACTCTTGACTTTATTGGTAGCAAAACTTTCTAGGATATTCAATGGAATATTTATAGTATAATATAGTTCTAATGAGAACGCAAGCACTACAGAACTATACGCAAATACAGCTAAAACTGAAACACAAAGTCATAATACCTATTCTAAACAAACAAGTGTCATAGAGACATCATCGCGAACAAAAGTGCGAAATTGCGTATCATGAGGGCCGATGTGAATAATCCCTAATTTTATAAAGTCGTGCCCACACCGTCACGGCAGATCCGCGGGTTCACGCTCGATGCCACCGTAATATGACGATCGACGTTATCGCACGTGCATGCACAAAGGACAGTTAATTTTTGTATTGGTGACTTCCATATTTGGTTGATTTTTTTGTTTCAATGTCAATTATAATTGAATTAATTACAATTATGACGCATTGATTGCTTCTCGGGTTCAGAAGTCATCATTGTTAAAATATGAAATACTAGCATTGCGCGCGGCTCAGCCCGCGTGGAAAAGTTTATCCGGGATAAAAAGTAGCCTATAGCACTCAGGAGTAATGTAGCTTCCTATTAGTGAAAGAATTTTCAAAATCGGTCTAGTAGATTAGCGCGTTCAAACAAACAAACAAACAAACTCTTCAGCTTTAAATATTAGTACTAGCTGTTGCCCGCGGCTCCGCCCGCGTGAATAAGGTTTCCCAGGATAAAAGTCCCGCTTTATATTTTCCCGGGATAAAAAGTAGCCTAAGTTACTCCTTATTACATCAGCTACCTGCCAATAAAAGTCCCGTCAAAATCGGTCCAGCCATTTCAGAGATTAGCCGGAACAAACAGACAGACAGACAGACAAAAATTGTAAAAAATGTTATTTTGGTGTATGTACCGTATATATATTCATATACATGTAGTAAAAAACGGTTATTTCAATATTACAAACAGACACTCCAATTTTATTTACATGTATAGATGTATAGATTAGTATTATCATAGTCTTTATGCTCTCTATTAAACACATGGGTCAATTTAACCGCTTGCTGATAAACGCTTTTTGTCACATAAATGTATAAGTCGACTCATTACAAAAGTCACACTGTAATCTATGTTCCCAGGGCCGTTTTAATAGATGCAACTCAATATCGCTCTAAAATGCGATATCAGTTGAGACGCTGTTATATTAAGGTCAGCATCTTAAGATAGTAGATATTTTTATAGATTCGTCATACAAATTAATCGTCGTCAATTTCTATGTTTGAGGAATGATTTTGATAATCAACAATTTATGTGACCTGGCTGAGGATATCTCATCCGTCCTTTACGTCTGGTTGACACCATAGAGGTGACCCTCTATCTCTTAAAACAGCAGGTCGCCGCCCCTAACCACCTTCCGCCAGCCAAAAGACTGTGAACATCAATACCTTCCTATAATTTTCGGTAATCTTTTCCAATGGTAAATAATCAATTCATCGAGTAAACGTGGCTTTATTTATCCGAACGTAAGCCGCCATCAAGATCCTATCAATGAAGCCGGGAGCAACATATCTTCATGAAAATAAAACTGGCAAAGGAATGGCTTCATTGTACGCGGGAACGGCTCGCCAATGAAATGAAACACGAAAAGTCCCTTTTATTTTATTTACCAGCCCGATGGAGTTTAAAACGGGATTTATTTGCCAATATAAAAGATCCTCGTTGGCGTTTCGTGAAAACGAATCAATATGGAACACACTGATTTTACGTCCGATGTGAAATTGAGAGAAATAATGAAGGACGGATTTATTGACCTACAAAAATTAAAGTATAATTCCAGTGTAATAATGATACTACTTACTGAAGTACAGAAGTATGTTTATAAGAGGTAATCGTATGTATTTTGTGATTTATTAAGTGTAAGCCTCAAGATACGTGTATCACGAGGCTAGCGTGTGTAGCGTCTTGACGGTATGAAGGAATCTACACTGACACATCTAAGAATTAAGATTCGGAAACAGTTTGAATCAAAGTTTGCTTAGTTTCTTTAGTTCAGAGCTAAATTTAGGAATACAACAAAGATGATCTTTTATAAGAAGGTTAACCGTTGTCTTCAGTATTCTTTAAAGTGATTCTTCTATCATAAGTACTATAGATATGATCGTAGTCTTTATTTTCATATTATGTACAACTACCAACTTCCAAATAGGATTGTCGATCCTAAATAGTTGTATATATAGTATTAATAATCCCCTAACATAATTATAAGAGAAAAGACTTACATTTTAGCTTCTCAAGCGGCTCGTGGTGCAGTGGTGGCGCGTGGTGCAGCGGCGCGTGCTGAGGCTCGTGGTGCAGCGGCGCCATCAAGCTGGAGATCGCCGAGCCCACGGACGCCGCCACCGACTCGTGAAGGTGTCCGCCGCCGTGCAGCTCCAGCTCCGACAGGCAGAGCCCGTTCTCGCTTAGCGGCTCCATGCCAGCCGCCAGCGCCTCCTTGTACACCCGGAGATGAATGTTGAAGCCGTTTGATACCGTCTTGTTGAACACTCGCTGTCGCGACTGTGTGCACTGTAAACGTTCACGCTTGTTGCATTCTCCAACGCTGTGGACAATTGTATGCAATTATTATAACAGATACAGTCGGGAGCTTCCTTCAAACAAACTCATATTATTGATAATTATCTAACGAATGGACTCTGGGTCTTTGTCCGGGAGAATTTCGTTTAGGATTATACAATTTGATTGACTTCTATGATAAGAATTTACTGGTGGTAGGTCTCTCATATGTAAGAGTCCGTCTGGGTGGGTACACCGTAATGTCTATTTCTACCGCCAATCAGCAGTGTGCATGCACTGTTGTGTTTGGGTTTGAAGGACATTGTAGCCAGTGTAACTACTGGACATAATGAGACTTAACATCTTATTTCTGTTGGTATCGCTTACCAACAGGCGAACGGCGTGCTCGTCTCGTCATTCAATGCAATACAACAAAATAAGAACATGTCATTCGTGGTTTATTGATTGCTTATTCGTTATCTACAATTCAAAGAATACCTCATACATTTTTCTAACTGGATTTGTTTTTAATTCGAAATAACTTTTTTACACTACCAGATACATATTATCCGATCGCTATAAAATAATATTTACCTATGTTAATATAAGAGTGGAAAATAATTCTAACGATGATGATTGATTAATATCAATTTCATTTTATGTTCTTATTTTTCAGTGAATACGATGATAAAATGTATATCTGACAAGTGAGTACATGTTGTACTTGTAATCCGATTATCTATACTAATATATAAAGCTGATAATATATAAAGCTGAAGAGTTTGTTTGTTTGTTTGTTTGAACGCGCTAATCTCAGGAACTACTGGACCGATTTTGAAAATTCTTTCACTAATAGGAAGCTACATTACTCCTGAGTCTTAGCCTAGTACTTTTTGTCCCGGAAAAACTTTTCCACGCGGGCAGAGCTAATACTAGATGATACATTTCTAATTTCAAACGTTTGGTACTTTGAATGCCGCATATCAACCGAACGTGGCTACATAATAAAAAAAACTATAAATGTACACTGTTAATACAGCTATCAGTTTATAAAATCTTTATTTTATATGTACCAGACCGTGTGAGAAATAAAAATCGATGATTTTATTATGAGAGACCCCTAAGTGAACTATGTCATAAAAATATCTTAATATATATAAATCTCGTGTCACAATGTTTGTCCTCAATGGACTCCTAAACCACTTAACTGATTATAATAAAATTCGCACACCATGTGCAGTTCGATCCAACTTGAGAGATAGGATAGTTTAAATCTCAAATTATACTCGCAATTTTAATTTATTGCTAATTATTTGTCTGTTATTATTTGACAGTCACAATTATCTTAACTCCAAATGATTCTAACAGATGTCGATACCTTTCGACTGGGTTGAGTAAGTAATCAATAGATGGCGCTGCTATGGTAATGATAACAGATGTCGATACCTTTCGACTGGGTTGAGTAAGTAATCAATAGATGGCGCTGCTATGGTAAATCTACGAACGTGTCATATAAGCTACGGGTAGATTATGTATACTTTTTATACCGGGAAAATATAAAGCGGGACTTTTATACCGGGAAAACTCATTCACGCGGGCGGAGCCGCGGGCAAAAGCTAGTAAATTAATAAATCCTTAAAAATTTTACAACACCGACCAAGTGATATATTAAATATGTATTTCACCAATCAATCTAATAATAAAATACCTCCAAGTCACCAAAATATTCTAACATGGCTGAATTTATCAGTGCTCATTAATAAATTAAATAATACAGTTTAAAAACATCGATGAACGGTATTCCTAGCATACAATATTCTACTATATACACAAACATAAGCTATTTCTGCCTACAAGTTTCCAACGAGAAAATAAATCAATTCTGAAATATCCAAGAGATTTAAGGCGAGCACACACAACGTTGTTTGAGCTGTTGAAAAAAAATAAAACGCCATAAAAAATCCCTGATGGAAATATATAGCTTTACAACTTTCATATTTCAAATAGCCGTGTCAGTGGGCACCAGTGTAAGGTAACGGGCATGGAGGGAAGCGGCCGCGGTCCAATTAACGTTTCCAGGAAAAAGTATTTTTTCCTGTATTTTATTATTTTGGATGGTTTGGAATTGGAAAATTGGATGCTTAGTGGCTCTATGGAATTTGGTGTTTGAAATGATGATGATTAAACGTACCTACAAAGAGCGACTAGGCAAGTTGAAAATTAATTTAAAACGTTATTATAAAATGAATACCTACTAAAGACATTTTTGAAAAATATTTAATTATCAATTACATTGAGGACACTATTATAAAACATCCCAATAATTCACAATTACCAAATGAAAATCATACAACGATCGGCAAAACGGTTTTATCAGCACGCGCATACCTCACACAGCGCTAAGCCCTTATGTGCACATAAAAAATGGTATAATGGAGATGAGAAGTGGAAAAACCTCATGCATATATGTGATTTATCGTTTTAATTGCCTTTTCTACATGTCAGTACTTGCGAGCGCCCGAGATATTCAATATTCAGCAAAAGGACAAAGAGTTGTCGTAGCGATTTCGTTTTTTGCCGACCGCCGCCATTGCATTACTATTGCCGTATGATTTTTATTACCTAGCTTCCGATATTAAGTTTAAAAAGATTTTACTTTCCGGAATAAAGGTTATATTGTTTATCCTTTCATTCACTCACGAAGTAATGTCGATATTATCTACCTAAGGCATCTACAAAAATAAAAAGTGCCACAATTTTTTAAATAATTGAGATTGTAATATAAACAACTGGTTCGATATTTAAACAATGGAAAAAAAATCAATTAATTCGATCACAATACCAACCTAACGAAACAAAAGTGTTAATTAAAACACTGGCAGCCAAGACAAGCCGAACCTCGTTACATATTAATCACTTGTTTACACTCATTAAAAAGTTGTGAAATCAAAAGTTAGCCGCAGTTGTTCCTTACACAATGAGATATTAATCTTGAGTCTGAGTAATTGGGCAAAGCCAAAGGCATCGATCGCACTTCAGCCACCGCTATCCCTTTAAACCAATGCAAAGCCTTTTTTAAGCCGAAAGATTTAAGTTGGTGAAACTGCTTGGCTCTATTAAAACGCCATCTCATTGGAATTTTAGTCGGAACTCGGGCCGGTTCGATCGCTTGAAGGTTAACTCTGTTTTGAAAACTTTGTAATGTTTCGTTTACTCGTACGTTATGCAAACATGACAAATGTTTTTGATTTTAAAATACAGACTTCTACTTCTTTCTTATACGTTACGCATAATTTTATCTGGGCATATATTTTATGTATTGTGAATGTTTCATTTCAAATAATTGATGTTCAATTTAGAGATTAAAAAATGATATTATGTCAAGTAAAATAAAATCAAACAATTCACTCTTCATAATCTATTTCGGCTCGCTTTATTACTTTTAAAAGATAATGCAACTTTAAATTAGGAAATAAATAAAAATAGCGTTTAGTATGGAGTGTATACTCTATACTACAGACTCTAAGGGCGGTAGTAATAAATCAATCTCAAGTTTAAGTAAAATCTCAAGTAGTCATTTAATGTATTGAACTATTTAAATAAACTAATCCTACGCTGTCATTTAAGAGCTTGTTCTCAGCTGAGTTGGTCTTGTTACATAAAAAAAACTCAGCTGTCAAAATCCGTCACATATTGTCACTTAAGAAGTGACTTGAGCTGCTGTTAATATGGGTTTATTAAATATCGAATATCTTAAGATGCCGACCTTAATTTGAGAGCGTCTCTACTGATATCGCACTTCAGAGGGAAACTGAGTCGCATCTATTAACACGGCCTTATGTAAAGTAAAATGAACCCAACAACTGCATAATGCTCATCATCTCAAGCCATTTGTTGAATTTAGTTGCCAAAAACATCCGCAAGTCATAAACAAATCAAATTGTACTTATCATGTACAGTCAGCAGCATAAGTAGATGAACTAATTCAAAATAAAAAATTGCCTACATACTTTTGTGTTCTTACTAATCTTGTTTTTCTCTTTACAATAATAAAATAAAAAGTATTTACTTTACTTCAAACGAAGAAAAATATATTTCAGTTTAACTTAATGCGTATATAGGCGATTTGAAATTTTGATTTTGTACAGATATTTATGCTGCTGACTGTACATCGAGATATTTACAAGCGAAGTGTAGACACTTATCATGCTTTGAAGATGCCGCGGCGAAAGTATCACACGAATAGACAATCGTCAAAATACTGGCTAAGTGCGAGCCACACTTACGTAACGAGGGTTCCGTATCCGTAATATATGAGTTAAAACCTATTTAAATGATTCAATCTCGTTTGATTGTTCATCGCTGTAAAAGATAAAATAAAGACATCATTAAGACAATGTGGTTATCTAGAGTTATTTGTATTTTATACACCTGCATCTCAAAAAATCTACTTTTGGATATCCGTTATAACATTCTTTTCTAAGAAAATGGCCCGTTGAATATGACGGTAAAAAAGGACATTAAAATTAAACTAGTTTTACAGATTTGATTGCGGTATTTTATATTACTCCAGACGTTTCAAAGGCATTTCATGGTCGCGGGGCAGACTTAGGTGGTCCGAAAACCTATCATTTCAATGTCTAACATTCGCGTAAACGTAAAAAATCGTTATAAAATAGGACATTATAAAAGACGCACAGATGTCATAGGCGTATTCCTTCAACGCCCGCGGTGGACACCGGTGTCCATTTAGATAAGAAAATTAGCTTATAACTATATATAAGCGGGCGTTGACGGCTAACACTTGGATAGGGAACCCTAAAATATCGCATTAGACATGTAACGACGCATGTTGAACGACACAAATATCGATGTTTAAATAACGATAACGTGTGCCATTGTCGATAGCTGATACTGTCATCTGTCGAGACTCGAGATGAGCACTCGATAACGACCTTAGGATGCGTGCAGATGGCGTTTTATATTTGAGTATATTCAGGTAATTCGCCTTTGAGTAGTAAAATTGGTAACTTAGCCCATCACTAGTGATATCTTAACGATTTCTATATTGGGTTTATCTTTATGTAGGTTTGTCAAATCTTGCAAGATATGATATTTTAACAAATGATTTTACTAGGTCTGGAATTTTGTGCTGGTTATGGCGATACGGTCGTATTGCCTTTTTTTAGATGGAATTTCTAAGATAATGGTAGACTAGTTGCAACTCTACCCTACTTTTTCTTCTTCCTCGTCCTTTAGAAGTCCACTGCTGAACATAGCCCTGCCCCAAAGAATTTCCTGACCAACTTGTCAGAAGGGGCCTGCATCTCTACCCACTCAGTTATAATACAAAGTAAGCTAAATCGTCTGTTTATGTATTTCATAATGGATTTCATATGTAAATTCGAACGATAACATTTTATCCAAACAGAAAATGTGGCATCTAAAGGTGCAGACATTTTGCTTCTGCCTAACCCTGTATAAATACAGGCGTAATCGTAAACATATAAATATTATATATATATCTATTTTTTTTTAAATATCAAGCGTATCGTACAATAGTTATTTAAAACATTTATATCCATATATCTTAAGATTATATGAACATTGGTATTCGCAATCTTTATCTGTCTCGCATATCCGCTGCGTATCGCGCTATAAATATTTAAATAAATATATTATGCGGAAGGAAAAGTACTTGATATAATATAAAGTAAATCAATAATTAAATTAGATTGCCTAATTAATTGTAAATGAAACATGCAGCATAAAATGTATAAAATACATATCTTGTACATATCTTGTATAGTGACGATTAATAAAAAGATAAACATGGTGTTATAAAATAACATTAGTTTGTAAAAAATATGATTTCATTGTATCATAAATACATATAATTATCTGCCTAAGAATTATTTATTTATGAGGTTATATAGATTTCGAACTAGCACCAAGAGGCATATTTAATATGAAGCTCAATCAACATTGTCAGGACCCAAGCAAGCCTCAACACTTAATACACCTTTATACCTCATGACTTAAAGTTTAGACTACGGTGCCACTATCTAGCCTGCATTTGAATCTTATTTCTTATCTTACTAATAATCCAATTATAAATCTTAATGTTTGGATGTTTGTTACAAGTAAATGTAGAAACCGCTGAACGGATTTGGATAAAATTTGGCAATGATAGACTATGTCGTGGATTAACATACAAGATTTATAATACTTTTTATTAATTCGCTCCGGTAGGAAATATTTGGATATTTAATCAGATTTTTTAAATAAATGTGATTTAGGGTATCTTGTTCTGGGGAAAGTTTTTCACGCGGGTGAAGCAGAGAGCAATACTTAGTCCTTAATAAACATTAAGATAATAAACCACAAAAGATATTATGTTAAATGTATTAGGTAACTATTTTTTTTCCTTTATCTATTAAAATAAAAATAAAAATATTTATATTCAGAGAAAAAAAACATCATCCTAAGTACTTTTTTCTTATGAGTTTTATTTCTTATGATTTTAGTATATAATATCTGAATCTATTAATCAACGATATTAAAGTAGCTATATGACATAATAATATGGAAATAATAATTCCTATGAATGCCTAAACAATATATTAAACACATTTAAGTATATACATATACGTTGATATTAAAAAGTACCAATTTCATGGCGCCCTTTGTCACATAATGTCCAGTTACTACATAACCTCTAATCCTTTAAAGCATAACAGTCGTAGAAATAGATTGCTGGTGGTAGGTCTCTCATTATGTAAGAGGCCGTCTGGGTGGGTACCACCGCAATGTCTATTTCTACAGCCAAGCAATAGTGTGCATGCACTGTTGTGTTTCGGTTTGAAGGACATTGTAGCCAGTATAACTACTGGACATAATGAGACTTAACATCTTATGTCTCAGGATGACGAGCGCAGTGGAATGCCACACAGTACTTTGTAACTCAAGGTGCTGGATGGTGTTGCTACTGTTTATGGGTGGTCGTATCGCTTACCATCAGGCAAACGGCATGCTCGACTTGTCATTCAATGCAATAAAAAAAAAAACATAATAAACGTACCTATGTACAGATTTGAGGAACATAATATTAAAATGTTGTCCAAACTTAAACTACAATTAACGTCATTACTCAAGAACGGAAAATTATGACATCATTAAATTAGTCATCGGAAGTATTCCATAAGACACGTACAGCGATTTACCAATGACCTTTAAAAGTACAAAATTAAAATTAACAGATGCCTACCTGTGTTTATAACCTCAAATTTTCCAGATCTCATGGCATTTGTTGACAAAATACCATCTTAGAAAACTTTACATTCAGTTCTCAGCACACACGCGTTACTTGAAACATATATCACAACTTTTTGAAAAAGATTCAAAATTTTCAAAACACACTTTTAGCACATCTGTTACGATTGAACATTATTTCGAAAACCGTTCGAATGACTATTACTTTCTATATGAAATTCATAAAGGCCATTCCCGTATGAAGTTGGTACGTCGTCGCGTCGGTTGTACCGCGGAGCGCGGTGGTACGGCAACGTCATGCCCAATTTATCAACGCGCTGTTATCAATTTAACACGCAGATAAAAATATCATTCGCCAGATACGAAACGTGCCTCACAAACACTTAATTTTCGGTATTTTTAGGAGTTTTCAAACGTTCTGGGGCAAGTTTTAATCAAATCCACGCCCTGATTTATAAAACTGTGGCTGCATACAAGGAGTTAGGTGCTTGAACTAACAATATGCTACTAACATTATTAATTATTATGCAGCAGTCCTTGCATTAAACCCTTTAAACATTCAGATAATGAGCCGATACTAAGCTACTGAGCGTGTAAAATTGCGGATAAACCCATCTTTTTTATATATTGTTTGTTTTAACACCGCAAAATAACCTAAAATATGTTATACATATAGAGTTGTAGTAGGAATGGATATAGTATGTGGAGTAACGAAAGTTGTTGTGTCCCTCAGCGTCTTACGCCTTAGAATTGCGTAGGCCTGCCTAACTACGTTTCCAGTTAAAGGTTATTATTTACACAGAGACTAATAAGGGCATGAAAACAAATGTGTGCAATAACCGCCAGTCATATTTCATCTCAATTTTTTATGGTAAAGGCTAATTATAAAATTGTATAGTAAACCGTTGGCAGAGAAAAGTTACAAGTTATGCAAACTTGATAACGCATAAGAAATTGTTTAAAAGAGAAAAAAAGAATACAATGATTTCTTTCACGATTGATTAATTATAATTATCAAACGATGCTTGTCGGAAAATGGTACCTTTTTTTTTATGGCATTGAATGACGAGACGAGCATGCCGTTCGCCTGATGGTAAGCGATACGACCACCCATAAACAGTAGCAACACCATCCAGCACCTTGAGTTACAAAGTACTGTGTGGCATTCCACTGCGCTCGTCATCCTGAGACATAAGATGTTAAGTCTCACTATGTCCTGTAGTTACACTGGCTACAATGTCCTTCAAACCGAAACACAACAGTGCATGCACACTAATGCTTGGCGGTAGAAATAGACATTGCGGTGGTACCCACCCAGGCGGACTCTCACATATGAGAGACCTACCACCAGTCATCTATTCTATATAATATTAAGAAAATATTTTTTTCATAATTTAATTTTATTCTTACACATTCTTAAATTAATATTTGCGTACTAACGTTCTTAAAGTTAACAATACTATGTAAGAATTTTATAGGTAGATCAAAAAAATTATTAACGTGGCTGTTTAACTATTTTCCCGAAATATTTTTAGCTTATGCCGAAGTATTTTAGTTGAAGGGAATGCCTAATGAGCAATGACTAATATTGTTTTTGTTTTTATTTATTCTTTAAAAGATTTATTAGACATTAAATGTCGTTATTGATTTTAATTACTTTAACTTGCAATTACAAGTCTCATGTAGTCCAACATAAAACGGGGAGAAATATGGAAACTCAATGAATATTCATAACTTCGTCTAGCTAGGTACTTAAATTTTGGATCCCGTTGTATTAACAGATGTAATAACAAATTAACTTTGCTATAAAACTTATCCTCCGCATCATAGAAGTGTAACTCCATGAACATTTTTAGAAAACAGTAATACTATCAATGTTATAAAATATTTTTAATTACATTGGACAATTATTGTGACTATTTCTAGATATACATACATATATATACAAACTCACGCCCTTTATCCCAGAAGGGGTAGACAGAGGACCAATTAGTGCACCCACTTTTCGCCATGCGTATTCCGTCCCATGATCTGATAGGGGGCGAGCCTATCGCCTCCGGGCTGAAACTGAATAGAAAAATCCAATACCACTGTGCCCGACCCGGGGATCGAACCCGCGGCCTCAGCATTGCAATCGTATCGTAATACAACTACGCCACCGAGGCAGAATTTCTAGATATAATTATAAATAAAAACATTTAAGATAAAATGGACTCTAGAAACTGGCTTGAATTTGGTACCATACTAGAATACCTCGGTTATTAGTATTTTTAAAATTTTGAGTTAGTAGGTATAACGTCAATACTTTAGCTTTGTCTGTTCCAGTTCTTTACATGTATTAATATCAATTATAATTTCCATGAAACTGAATGGTAATTTCAGATTTTAACAATTAGGTAAATTGAATGTTGCGGAAATTTCGATGAATTATTCTATTCTTCAATAAATTAATTTCGCATAAGTATTTTCGATTGGAATCAATGTTTTTGGTATCTACCCACGGATATTATATTACCTAAGATAATCGGTCGGTAACTTACAATTCTGCTCTACTTTATAATTAATTAAATGTTTAATAACTACCTATTATTACAATGTGTGCCGTGTATACCTCTAGTAAACTGAATAGCAGGTATATCTTTAAAAAAATTACTTTAGACTTAATGAATAACATTTATAGCTGAACTTGAAACTGTGTTTACCCCTACTAACATAATTTTCTAAATCATTTTCTTGACTTTGATGGCATGATTTATTACAAATTTTATTACAATTGCTACCTACATAAAAAAACATGATAATAAATAGATATGATAAATATAGACCTCAGTAGATTGGATGAAAGTCCAGAAATGGTAGCTTAAAAGTTCAGTTGCCGCTACAATTTATGGCAGATCGGTGCAGTCCAGCCATGCTGTCTATACCCACTTGTCAGCGTAGGTATAATATAAATATATGTGATACAAGTGACCTGTACTAGTGGGCTCTTATTTTCATCATCAATATTTAATGCAAATTTATTACTCTGTCGGAGCACAAATAATATATCAAATTCATACTAGAATTGTCTTCACCTGTTCAACATAAAGATGACTTGGACTTCTGAATGAGTATATCATATGGATATTAAACAACCTGGCCATGAGCGAGACATAAATTAGATAAAAAATTGTCTTATAAATATTCCAGAGAGTAATTTGGCTAGCGACGCAGCCTCGGCCCCAGAACATTACTATGACATACGGACTCATATAAACAAACCTTGTGGCGAGTGGTAATGTCAACATATACTCACAATTAGATAAAGGCGGACAGACGCCGGCGTTTCGACTCCGCGGATATTCACAGCGTGCGTACACGAAATCCGCAGATATCCGTCATAATCTGGCGCAAGCCCTGGATTACAGCTCTCCGGCGGCCGTCACCCACTAACGTAAACACAAGAACGGCGCTCACCGATACCGATAAATCAAAGCGCACGATCGCGACGTCGCTTATCCGCTAAATCCTGTCGGGATCGCGTAAAAAATACTAGTATTAAAAACAGTCTTAAGTGGGCTTACGTACGCGGCGCGGCCGGCCCGCGCTCGCTCTAATCTCGGCCACTTCCCGGACCAATTTGAACCTAACTCCACCACTCTATACATCACGCGGCCGCCCGCCCACCGCGCCTTCGAGCGCTCTCCGCACTAGCCGTCTCTCTCGCTCCCGCCTCAGATCGCCTATCACCGTCTTTGTCGCGCTGCAATCTCGTTCTCTGAAACTTCAGTGCGTGCGAGTGAGCGACGTGACGGCGCGGGGTGAGCGGTGCGAGCGGTGGCCGGAGGAGCGGCGAGGTGCACGGCGGACCAGAGCGGGGGGAGCGGGGGCACCGGCAGTCAGCTGGCCGAACTTGTGCGAATAAAATCGACTTTTTATCGGCTCGATGACGTCGTCTGACGTCACTGTTTACTCTTGAGTAGTGCAAGCGACGGACCTCGCCAACGTCGACCACGCGCACCTTAAGAAAAAAATACAGACTTCTTCCGCTGCCGTGTATATGAAAACTCTATCTGAGTTTCCCGAAAAGTTTTAAAGTAATATATTATTAGTAGTGTTCACCATAGTGTGCCTGGAAACAACGCTGCATCTCAATGTTAAGTAAGCCCGCGCTTGGGGAACTCTATCAGCAAAAACTCATTTAAATGGTGCAATATGTTTTCCTTAAACCGTAAAATAATTGCAGTTTAAATCGCTCGGCGTGCAGTTGAGTCGCCGCAATAAATAAGCGCGAAGCGGGCTCGCAACGTAAACAGATCGGGCGCATTAACCGCGCGTCGGCGTACATAAAGAGAGCGGTATAAATATAAAGTTCCCACTCGCCGCCGCGCAAACTTAGCTAAACAACGCCATAATTGCCTTCATTACTTAAATTACTCAAATTATTTATTCAAAAAGCTGGCAACATTTAGGCAACGGCGGCCCCTCCCCGGGGCAAGGCGGGGCCAATGGCAAAGGGAACCGCGGGTGGGCGGGGCCGCGGCAACATGGCGGCGCCGTCCCGCCGGCCGACGGCCCGCATGCTGTTTCAGTCTGTTTTTCACGCGCTGAGTTTCGCGCGTTGGCGTGTGTAGGTAATTAGTTGCATTGTTAATGAGTGCGTAGCGGCTGCGTAGCCGATTGTGATGCTACGCGATGCCTGTGCAAGCTACGCGGCTACGACGGCGGCTACGAGATTGTGACCCGACCGACGGGAATAAGCCGACGCGACGCGCCCGTGGCGGCGGCGACGGCACGGATGTGTGAAGTATATCGTCGGTGATACTGTAATTCTTTATCTAATAATTGCAATGGATTATCATTATTCCATTAATTAAACATCGAGCCACAAATGAAATCATTTCATATTTTAGTTATCTTTCTTTATAAAGAGTAACATTTTTTATATAAGTAACTTGATATTCTTGCCTTCTATAAAATAACCTTACAGGCACCTAAAGTGTATTGCAATACCACCGAACGATATCATTTCGTTAGTCTATAAACGAATTTTAATTAATTTTGTGATTGGTTCATATCATATTTCGTTTGTACATATCACAATGTTGTAAATAAATTTATAATCTAATAGATATTTACATATCATTAAATATCTATTATTATACGTAGATATATTATACGTATTAGATATAGTAGGAAATTTTATTGAACCACTTAATATAATATTTTGCAAAAATGTTACCTTCTTAATAATTAGTTTAATTCTCAGAGTTATTACAACAGAACTAAATAAGTTATACATAGTTTTTTTTTTTTTTTTTTTTTTTTTTTTTTTTTTTTTTTTTTTTTTTATTGCATTTAATGACGAGACGAGCATGCCGTTCGCCTGATGGTAAGCGATACGACCACCCATAAACAGTAGCAACACCATCCAGCACCTTGACTAACAAAGTACTGTGTGGCATTCCACTGCGCTCGTCACCCTGAGACATAAGATGTTAAGTCTCATTATGTCCAGTAGTTATACTGGCTACCAGTGGCGAAGGGTCCATACAACCCGATTCCTACCGGCTTCCCTTTTGTAATTTATGCAAGCAAACTCTTAAAATAAATGATATTATTCGCAAACAAATAATTAACTTCAACAAAATTCATCTTAAAATAATGTTAAGTAAACACTTCATTTTCATCGATCGACATAAAATAGTTTAAATAAACGGTAATCGATGGCGTCGGCCTGCGCGCTAGCGATCTACGTTTTTAAATTCGCGCCATCGTGACCCGTGACCGCGGGGACCACGCGAGGGAACTCGCTCTCGCTTGGCTTCCCCCGCGGTGTATCGTTTGTCTCTTTCTTCCTCGTACGTGTTTGCGAATTTGCTATCTTTGTCTTATTTGTCCATTCATACCGATACATTTTTCGTTCACGGGAAGATGCGTCAGTGGTAACCCGAAATCTTTTGGCTTCACTATTAGCCGGCCATACATTATTGTCGCTCACCGACTACGACCAACTAAGATTTCCGAAGTATTTTTTAATTAGAAGCGTTAATTTGTATTATTGTCGTTTGAAAACTCAAGTAAACAATTTCGGCGGTTGGATAAGTTTGTTTTTCTTTAGTAAATATGGAATATAATAATGAATTGGTGTATTATAAAGTGTTACCAACGTTTGTGTGTAGTGTGGAGGTATGTGTAACTATTAAGTTGTAATTTCAGACGTTAGGTTAATGAGATAGTTTTAAAATTGCGTTATTTACTTACAACCTAGAAAAAACTTTTTAATGTTTTAATAAATTGTGAAGTGTTGTGTCACATATACATTGAATATTATTAGGTACGTCAACTGGAAACTGTGTTTTCAAAGTTAAATTTCAAGAGCGATAAAATACGTAATTTTTCGGATGCACTAAGTTAGTTAAAAAGCAAAGGAGTAGTGCCTAGTTATTATAAGAGAAGTATGTATCTACTGATTATTTGACTGAACTATTTTAATAGTTTTTTTGCTAACTAACGCGGAGTATGGTAGATACATAACCGATAATTAGGTATGAAATATGAAGTGGTTTGCTTTATTTCTTGTTTAGGTGTTAATCACTTATCCTAGTAGATGTTATAATGATTTGAGTACTTATACAAAACCGCCTTCGTCATGTATAGGCTTCTATAATTTTTATATCGTAATTGGCTAAAATCTAATTATCATTAGAACGATTTGCAGACCATATTTATGCACATTATTACCTATGTTTTGTGCCGGGTTCCCTTTCGGAAAATGTCACCCTTCGCCACTGCTGGCTACAATGTCCTTCAAACCGAAACACAACAGTGCATGCACACTGTTGCTTGGCGGTAGAAATAGACATTGCGGTGGTACCCACCCAGACGGCCTCTTACATAATGAGAGACCTACCACCAGTACCATAGTCGCGGCAATCTTTAAATATTTATTTAAACAAACTTTTTTGCAGACTGTATTATGGTACTGTAAATACTCTTTATTTAAATCTTTACTTTTTTATATTTTTAATTAAAAAATAATGTATATAAAATATTTTAAAAATGTATCACCTCCGTTGGCGAGGCTCAAGACCCAAGCCACCGGCAGTCAGGGCCACAAAGTAAGAAATGTCCTCAGAATGCGTGCCGTGTCCTACAGTATTGTACTGTATTATTATTATTTTACTATCACTATAAGCGGCGATAGCCTAGTTGGGAGTGGAACGGACTGCCGAGACGAATGTCCGCAGGTTCAAAACCCAAGGGCACACACCTCTGACTTTTCTAAAAAGTTATGTCTGTATTCTTTATAAATTATCGCTCGCTTTAACGGTGAAGGAAAACATCGTGTGGAAACCTGCATACCTGAGAAGTTCTCTGAATTTCGAAGATATTTGAAGGCCGCCAACCCGCACTAGGCCAGCGTGGTGGACTAAGGCCTAAAACCCTCTCAGTAGTAGAGGAGGCCCGTGCTCAGCAGTGGGCAGTATATAATACAGGGCTGGTATGGTATGGTACTATAATGATTACTAATCTTTGATTGTTTTACTGGTTTATATGTATTGATGTATTAAGGTTTTCTAATACATCAATGTTTATACGTAAATAAAAATGAACTCTTATATTGAACGTACAAATTTGTATTAAATCTGAATTGTAAGTGTTACGATCATAACATTTAAATGGCAGATAGTAAAGAATCTGTTTTACCTACCAAGTTTCATTGTGATATTTAGGGTCACTTTCATCGGTTCCTAATAACTATCTGATATATTTCGCTATCTAACAAAGAAATTTGACATATTACTAGTGACTTTTTCAGCCAGATATTTCTGTTCGGGACCTATGAAACTAAAAGTTGTAGTGTGTATGACAGATAAGTTCCAAATTGGGTATCACAGACTTTATCATAATGAATTCGGCTCATAAAGTTGTAAATAAAAACTAAAATAATATTTTTGTCTATATGTAATGTATGTCTATGTTTATATTTAATTGTTTATTCATTTTTTGCAGCAACAAAGTAAACACCATTACAGTTTTAAGAACACAACGCCAAATTAAACACTGTAGATGCCACCTTAATTATAGGTACAAATGGCAAGCTTGAACAGAAAGCAGCTAAGGAACACAGTAAGATAGAAATAATACATTATAATACTACACTATATTATTGTTACTATCTCTTAACATCCTTTATTCTAAAAGTTATATTTTTTTACATTTTTATATATAAGCTATAAAAATATAAAAAAATTAATTACCCTCCGATGGCGAGGCTCAAGACCCAAGCCACCGGTGGTTAGGGATTCAAAGTCACAATGCGTGCCGTGTCTAACAATACTGCCTTCTGCATCTGGCTCTTGACCCAACGACACACTATATTATTGTTACTATTACTCTTAAGACTAAAGTACAATGAGTTATGTTGTTCTTACAGTATTTTGAGATAAGAATAAGAAATTAGTAACATCAAGTACAAGATGAATGAGTTTATTGTTACTAAAAGTTTGATTCACGAAGAAAACGAAACATATTTATCAACATTAATTAATAACCATTCACAGGTACTTGAAAATCGATTCATTATTTTAAGCAAAGATTATGGATTATTAAAAACTGTATAAACGAACCGACGTTTTATTTTTATTTGATAAATGATAAATATCATAATTGTGATCATATATGATTATAAGTTGGATTAAAACGCAATAATGGTATTAAATATGTTATCTCGTAGTTTTTGTAAGAATTAGTTCTTGAAATGATTGATTATGTCTGTGTGTCTCTATGACGAGGTGTGTTGCTTCAAGCTAACACTCAATAAAACTCAAAACCCGTCATGCATATTTTTGAAATGCATCTAATAATTATAAATACCATCTCCATGGTTGGAAATGGAACGGTCTTCCGAGAGTCGAGATGAATGTCCGCAGGTTCAAAACCCAAGGCACACCTCTGGCTTTTCGGAATTACTTGTGTACTGTTTGTGAGTTCTCTTTCGATAAATTGATAACGGTGAAGTGAAACATCAAACCCGCGTACCTGAGAATTCTCCATAAGAATTTCGAAGATATGTGCAGTTTGCCTACTCGCACTAAGTCAGCGTGGTGGACTAAGGTCTTAACCCTCTCAGTGGTAGAGGAGGCCCATGTTTAGCAATGGTCTGTATATAATATAGGGCTAGTATTATATTACTATTATATACCTTCATGTTCAAGATACAATGTATATAGACTATAGACCGTGAAGTCCTCTGTTCGATTCCCAGAGTTCTCTTGTATTTTTCTAACATAATTTGACTGGGATTGGATCTTCTAGAGCCTTAGAGCATAGAGCACATTGACATGGTAGACACCACGTTAAAGTGTCCTAAATTGAATTAAATAGTTTATGCAACAGTTGAAATAGTTTTTTGTTTTTTTTTAATGCCATTGAATGACGAGACGAGCATGCCGTTCGCCTGATGGTAAGCGATACGACCACCCATAAACAGTAGCAACACCATCCACCACCTTGAGTTACAAAGCACTGTGTGGCATTCCACTGCGCTCGTCCTCCTGAGACACAAGATGTTAAGTCTCACTATGTCCTGTAGTTACACTGGCTACAATGTCTTTCAAACCGAAACACAACAGTGCATGCACACTGCTGCTTGGCGGTAGAAATAGACATTGCGGTGGTACCTACTCAGACGGACTCTTACATATGAGAGACCTACCACCAGTAAACCAACCAAACCAAGCTGCTGTTGTAGCCATAAATAAATAAATACGTAGAATACTAGGAGCACGGCAAGAGTGTCATTCTTCAAAACTAAAAGAGAGTTCACAGGTCGGGGCTTGCTGTAAAGATTTTCATATACAGATTGACATGATCTAAGGATATATCGGCAGTTATGTTACTTTTAAAGAATTCAAATTCTAAATTTGTTTGTAGGGCTTATTCATCAAAAGCTTACTAGTTTATGCTGTAATTCTGCAAATACTTTCTCTATTAAAATGCTTCACTGACATCGAGTGCCGAAGGTAATGTATTTTATTTGGATTCGTTCCTTTTATTTTAGGAAAATATTTACACACGGACAGACCCCCAACAAAAGGCGTATTCCCAGCTAAAAGGCCGGCAACGCATCTCTGTGCCCCCTGGCATTGCAGATGTTCATGGGCGGCGGTGATAACTTACCACCAGGTGAACCGTATGCTCGTTTGCCCCCTACACCGAAAAAAAAAAACGACTACTATAAGCTTATGTGGTAAAAGCGAATCTAGTAAAATTTCGATTAACTTTATATGAGTAGATATTATAAGTACTGGTTCCTGATAAAGTTCCAGATAGCTATCTGTCACATTACTCTATCTAACAAATAAACCTGACATATTAGTGGTGACTTTTTCGGCCAGATATTTCTATTCGAGACCTGTGAAACCAAAAGCCGTAGTTTATATGGCGGATAAGTTCTGAATAGGCTATAAGAGACTTTATTAGCATGTGGTGAAATCGGCCCTAAGTAGGTATAGGTATTTTAATCTTTTTTAACATTTTCGACTACATATTACATATAGACAGTATATATAACAGACTCCACATAGAAGTTATTTGTAGCGATACAAATCATTCAAAGTATAATTTCAGTAAGTATCTATTAGTAAAAGAATTTTTAGGATACGTTTTTCCGGTGATTACCTCCTATGTACATATCCATAAACTTTAGTTTCTTAGACTTGGATGCTACTCACGGCTCCGACTGCGTGGAAGACCTTTCAGGGAAACAGCAAGTCACACTGAGTACTTTTCCCGGAATAAAAAAATAGTTTATAATATGACAATCCAAAACATCTTCTATTTATATGGAAAATTTCATGCAAATCTGTTCAGCAGTTTTCGCGTTTGCTTACAAACATGTTAACAAAGATTTGTATAAATATAATACACATATTAGTTTGAAGTTTATTTAAAAACTTTAACAGTGTCTTCCCTATTGGTAGAATCGACGCCTGACTATCTTTCGAAGTATTTAATCAGTTATTATAATATAATAGATAAAGTTTAAACTCCACCTACATAGAAAAAATATATACCTAGCCGTAAAATACATAATCCTCAGTGTTGCTATTTTTATTAGACACGTGTTGACACAAATTTGTCTAAACAAAATACTAATGACTACACTGAAATTTAAACACCATAATCATTAATTGGATCATAATAATGAACTCAACAATGTCTTTTTTTTTGTTTGCATTGAATGCCGAGACGAGCATGCCGTTCGCCTGATGGTAAGCGATACGACCACCCACAAACATTAGCAACACTATCCAGCACCGTGAGTTACAAAGTATTGTTTGGCATTCCACTGCGCTCGTCATCCTGAGAAATAACATGTTAAGTCTCATTATGTCCAGTAGTTACACTGGCTACAATGTCCTTCAAACCTAAACACAATAGTGCATACACACTCTGCTTGGCGGTAGAAATAGACATTGCGGTGGTACCCACCCAGACGGACTCTTACATATGAAAGATAGGTCTTTCATATGTAAGAGTCCGTCTGGGTGTGTGAATTTAACAATTAACAATTTCACTGGTGGTAGGCCACCAGTGAAATTGTTAATTGTTAAATTCTATAAAATTCCAATGTACATCAAGGTGAAATATTGGCTGTCGTCAACATACAAGTTTCTCGGTTCTCCACATTACAACTGCCCCCAACATTGCACTTTAACAAACGGAAGCTGATGTTTTAATTCCGTCTGGAGTAGGTAGACACTATACAGAAAAAACAATAAACGTAAATGTTTTAAGAATAACAAAAATAAAAACCGTATAACAAAGAAATTTAAGGCCTTCAAAAAACACTAAAAACAAAAAAAATTATTATCATTACCTACATACTAATTACCAATTTGGGAGTCTGTGACTACTTTCGACGAGTAATCGGGAAAACATCCCTAAAAAAAATAGATTCCGGCGAATTGAGAAACGTCCCCTTTTTTTGAAGTCGGTTAATAAATATTAGACATCTGGAGAAAAAATCACAAGAGACCTTGTTTGAGTCCGTTTTATATTTATGCGTCTTTTTCTCTGGAGTACGTAAATGAACAAAAATGCCAGTGACGTAAATAGGGCGTTATGTGGCAGACGACAGCGGGCGCTGCGATTACCGACAGATTAACTGTAAGAACATAATCCCGCGTGTGCCATCAACGCGTGAACTTGACCCCGCAGACTCACATACACGATACTGGGTACTTGCAGTCGTATTAAAGTGTAAGTAAACGAATACAATTGGAAACATTAGGCTGAATGGCAGAAATTTATATTTTTCTGACTCAGAAAAAATACCGCTAATATAGAGCCACTTCATAGTCAAATTATTAACACCACTTCTTGCTAGCATAAAATCAATCCTCATAATATAATAGTCCACAATCTACTGTATTATATGCTGATCCATTAACATTGTAATCAATGTATAGACGTCTTTAAATACTTAATATAGTTTGTCTCTATCATACCTCTCTACCAACATATACTCAAAGCGGATAATCATCTTTACAAGCATTCTCTCGATTTTATGGTAAAAGAAACTTGAAATTTTCTCGGAGTTGAGTCCTAGTCAACTAGGACTGGTCCTAGTAAGAGCTAAATAGACAGTACCAGACGATTTGTTATTCCTGAAGATTCAAAATCTATATATTTATGCGTGAAAACAACTTTGTTTTACCTTTTAAGCAGAATGCGTGCACGGAGCAGTGCGAGAGTTTGTATAATTGAAGTTCATGTAGAGAAGGAGTGGAGAAAAATAAAATTAATAATAAAAAAAAATCGAAGTAGACTTTATTCTTGAAGATTCAAAAGTAACGCCAGTTTTGTTTTAATTCAGACACAGTCAAAGCAACGTTTGTAGAAAGCTTATTCCTCTCTCAGACTACTATAATCCTTTTCTTACAAATGGAACACGCACCAGCATTTGTCTCTCCCGTAGTTGAATTTTCTGTCTACGGTCTCTCCTAGCTTTTTTATAGTATGTGACATGATTAATAATTTTATTAATTGCCAAAAATGATATGTTCAAAAACGGGCCTTAAATTCTAACCAAGACAGTTTTTATATATTTTGATAGAACTCCGAAAAACTAGCCTTTTACAATATATCGTTTAATTTTAAAGACCTCCGATTTTGAGATTTATGTTATTTTATTTTGCTTAAATATAAATGGAGGGGTCTAAAAATATTTTCTAATGGATCCAAGATTCATTTTTTGCCCCTTTAATATCCGTAACATTTGAGCCTGGTTAGATTTTGAGGCTCAGCACCCATACAAAAATCGGACATTTCTTTAACTTAAAGTGAATAATTATATGACATAATATAGAGTCAAAACACGTTGTTAATAGTTGGATAGTAGATTAAAGCCCACCAGCCTTACCCATAAGATTCCATGGTCTTCCAATCATTTCCAATAAGTCCAGTTGGTCCTTCAATTTTAAGGAAACAAATCTATTTGTAAACTGAGTCGTAATATAGCTTGAAATCGTCATAGCTGAGAAGTAATTAGCCCGTTCATATATTACTCTCTTGCTCTCAATCGCGAAAGAAGTTATACATCTAAAACCATTAAACTAATCTTACTTATATATTAATCATTATGTACCAATGGGTGTTGTTCATGGCTTTGCCGCGCCCGCGTGAAAGGCCTTTCCTATTATGAAAGTCACGGTAGTTATTCATAGCACCGTCTATTAAAAAAAAAAAACAAATATTTCTTATGAGGGAAAATTACCGAATTAAAAAGTATGTTTTTTTATAGCATTGAATGACGAGACGGGCATGCCGTTCGCCTGATGGTAAGCGATACGACCACACATAAACAGTAGCAACACCATCCAGCACCTTGACTTACAAAGTACTGTGTGGCATTCCACTGCGCTCGTCATCCTGAGACATAAAGTGTTGAGTCTCATTATGTCCAGTAGTTACACTGGCCACAATGTCCTACAAACCGAAACTCAACAGTAGAAATAGACATTGCGGTGTTACCCACCTACCACCAGTAAATGATATGTATTCCAGGATATGATCTATCCGTGTGCCAAATTTCATTCAAATCTGTTCAGGAGTTTCTGCGTTTACTTCTAAGAAACATCCAAACATCTTCACAAACTTTTGCATTTATATATTAGAAAAGTAAGATAAGATTGTTTCGACATAAACATAAAGTACTGCATGAAATTCACTATTGTAAAATTAAGTAAAGCAAAGCAGTTTTCTGTATGATATTAATAACTCATATTACAAACGTCTGCTCTATTTTCGGCTACTTTTTTATAGTTAGTTTTATTCCCTCTAGTGTTCTTTGTACGACACATGCTTATTATAAATTGGTCCTTTGAAACTCATATGGTAGTTTTGGTTTGAGGACAATAAACTCGGAGTCGTCTTATGTACGTAAAGGTCAAACATGGCTAAATATTGGCACGTGGCGACAAATACAGCTCAGAATAAAGCGAAAAAATGTTTTATCTATATTACAATATTTAAATAAAAGATGATTACTACCATAGCGTAACGATTATCTTCTAAAAAAATATTCATGCTGGTTAAATTTTAAACCCTTTTTTTTCATTGCACATATTGTGTCCACGGCTCGTTTAATATATTTATTAATGCCAGATATTAAAACATATTTGTTTTTGCACACCTTCTATTCTTGTGAACTATAATAAGACGATGGCAAATTTATATTATTAATTATCAACCAGAAATCAAGTCTCACGCCTAGTTATTGAAATAAAATTATCATTTATTTAAAAAAGTTATCAAGACGGCAAGCCGATGTGCGTATTTTTTTTAAATACAGATGTAAATCGATAAGCACAAAATTCATCTGATGAAAACTGTGTAGGTCAATAATAACTCACACTCTCAAACCTATGAGGTTGTATCTTAGGGTTATATAGATAATTTCATCCAGGATGACTCGCGCTACTACTTTTGGAGTGGGTATTTCGTGGGTTAAGCAAACTTTAATTATTCATCATAACTAGTGTGCGTATTGTAACGTTGCTAGGAACGTTAACTCTCTTCGTAAACGTTATCGTTTAAGTCAGTTTAACTACCAATAGAAACTGTTAATGTATCGTATTGGCTGGTTAAACTGTCACTAGTTTTGACGTACGTCTGAACGGCGCTCGTATAAATAAGCGTGCAATGTCACGCGCGCCCTTTTTCTATAATCTTCTTCGCCGTAGCAACACTACCAACTAACTGCGTGTTGCCACGCATACCGTTGTTCCCGCTGGGGTGAGTGTGCCAACGACTACTAACCGCTTCCAGGTATTCTGTGCATCTGGGCTCGTGAGCTATCACGAGTCGCTGGCGCGGAATGTAAGCCTAGCTTGCATTCCGACGTGGTGGATTCTGATTCCAGGTTTTTTTTCTACGGTGCGGCGTTGACCGCCGTATTTCTACGGTACGGCGCCCTGACCGCCGTGCTCCACGCACGGAGTGCTGACTCCGTGCTGACCGCCTTCTCCACGGTGCGGAGTGCTGACTCCGCCACGTGCACACCACCATCGTCGTCGCGGGTGCTGACCCCGGCCACGTGTGCACCATCGTCGCGGGTGCTGGCCCCGACCACGTGCTCACCACCACCATCGCAGTCGGGTGTGCTAACCCCGACCACCTCACCACCGCTGCGCAGACCACGTGCTACCATCTGCCCGGCGAGCTGCCGCCGGAGCTAGCCACGTGCATCAGCGCCGTGCCGTTCGCCTGAATCGGAGTCTCCGCAGGCCAGTGACTCGTTTGCATACCACCAGCAAACCGTACCGAGTGTAACGCGGAGGTGCAAAATAAAGCTCGTACCACGAACCTAAAACCCTGAGTTTCTCTTCTATCTCCTAACTATCTATCTGCGGCGCCTCACGCCGCAGTATGCAGTTATAAGTATTTATTGTGTACCTACTAAATTATACGTGGAAGGTAGCCCACTTGGACTGTAAACGATTAGAAAAATTAGTGCCACGCGTCATCGTGTATGGCTTTATCTATAAGTTGTAACGTAAAATAAAGAAAATATCGATTTTCCTTAGTTCATCAAATATAGTGGACTAACATAAACTATTACCTACCTATGTAGGATTTATTCCAACAATAATATGATCCCATAAAATCCGATCTATGTAACGGGTTTTTAATGCATCAATGTATGTAACTCTACTTTTCGATATCGAAAGATTAATTATATATCATCGGATATCTCTCAAGCAAATAAAATAAATAAAGGGATTTCATAGACGTTAAAATAAACTATTAAATTAGAATAAGCTATTTCGGATGTATAAATTATTTTCTTGCGTATATTAATCTATACTAATATATAAAGCTGAAGAGTTTGTTTGTTTGAACGCGCTAATCTCAGGAACTACTGGACTGATTTTGAAAATTCTTTCACTAATAGGAAGCTACATTACTCCTGAGTGATATAGGCTACTTTTTATACCGGAAAACTTTTCCACGCGGGCGGAGCCGCGTGCAATGCTAGTGCATAATAAATTTACTCATGCACACAATGTATTAACTGCGGACGCCTACGTACCTATGCACTTGTAAACATATTAAAAATTTATTGGGGTTATAAACACGTTTTTAATGATGGTTTTATCTATCTATAATATATTATCAATATGTTATCGAATAAAAATAGTATACATAATTCTTATATTTATATGTTGATTTGTTCGATCTATTAAATAAGTATCGATTGAGACGCGAATACTATTTGGATTAATTATTATTATCGAAGGAATACTGAACTTTAAAAACTAAAGGAAACAGTCGTTGTGTTGCGATTTTGTCGCTCTATTTACCTGATGCTCTACCATAGTTTTGTAGTTAATTTCCTTAACATTTTATTCCTCTAAAAATCATGAAGCATCTACACTCGCTACATTCGGAGTTGGCATGGAAAATTTAAAACAAAATGTAAAGGAATAATAAGTGATGTATCAACCTGACTAATAGTATAATAATTGTACTTTATGTATCAATTATTTCATAGATTACGCACTCTACACCGAAAATGGATGTGGCTGCAATCGTATATCTATGATGTATTGTTTACACCATGTCATAATTAACTAACAAAAGAGCAATAAATAAAACCTTTTTAACAAAAAATAAAACCGACTTCAAAACCACTACAAACGAAAAAAAAAATATTTATATTTATACACGCTTAATATACACGCTTTGACTAATTATATACCTAGATAGAGTGACGCGCTGCAATGAAACTAAAACAAACAGGCCAACTTTTTTTAAGCTAGTATGCGTTACAGCTGTGTCATACGCTATCGCTGCATCATTCTGCGTATCCTTGTGTGCGCGCATAGTGATATCAGTTATTATATAGTTTCTATTAAAACGGGGAGAAAATTATATCCATGAAAAACAACAAAAAATAGTTCACTCGAACTCATTTAGTGGGTAACAGTTGGCCTCTATTTTTTTCCAGGAGTTTGAAACGTTCAGTGTCTATCTAGGTATATAATTAATCAAAGAGTTTTCGTTACTTTGTGCTCTAAAATCAGTCTGCTAAATCGTATCATATTGACATTGGCATGTTCTACCACTTTATCTATTTCTCCAACAAGCAGTAGAAACATTGTAGGCAATTTATTTGCTGTGCATTACAAAACTCAATAAAAGTGCACCGTAAGGTATTTATAATATACTGACTTGCTAAGAATAGTTATATAATTTTATGATGCTTTGTGTCTGATAAATTAATCAAATTAAGATGACGAAGTTATGAACATGAGAAATTCAAATTCTCTACAGTCATTTACGGACAATCTCGGCGTTTATGAATAAACACGTGAATTTTCGTGGTTTGGAAAAAAAAACGTTTCTATTTTAGAATAGATCGATAAGAATAGGTACAACGATACAACAATATATGAAAATAACAACAGTTGATTGCATAACAAACACCGACGTGCATTTACCTACATAGTAACAAGTTCACCAAAACCAACAGGTTTATAGCAGCATGCGTTATCAGAGTCATAAATAACCGTAAATCTAAAACATTATCAGTGGCTGATCGAGCTGATATCATTGGCAAAATACTTTTGGGCGCTGCTTGCTTCATACCTACACGTTTAAAAGGCATGTTCATAAATGAAAAATAATATTTATTCGAATGGGGATGTTTACTACTTTTTGGTTTGGTAATACCGGATCACCAGGTAATTTCGTTGTTTCAAGATTACTTCTATACCTGATATTTCATAAAACGCACAACACACTATATAGTGCAATTAACGGCCACGGAGTTAGTTTTAGTAACAGTTTGGCAGTAATCTTGAAACAGCGGGATAACCCCGTCATCCGGTATTACCCCAACGCACTGAATAAAATAATTTTGGCACCAAATATAGAGCACTGCCGTAATCTTGTCTGTAGTATGGAAGTGTCTCGATCGGGAGGTAAGTACCACTAAACCAGAAAACCGACGTGAAGCATTGCTGTTTTATAAAATGTACAATGTACATTCCGTAGGTTAGAGATGTGTCCGCTCTCATATCCGCAACTCTTGAAAGCCAGGCTCAACGGTTGAAAAGCATTTATGACATCGAGCAGCAAAGCCAGTTATTGGAGCAGTAAGTCTTTAACCCGCAGTGAAGTTGAGTTCAAGTATCAAGTTTCTGTGGTCAGGGAGATGATCGAGGCTCAAAAAATCTCTAGCCTAGCATATAAAAGCCTAATTTAACACAGACACACACACACTCACGCCTTTTTCCTTGAAGGAGTAGGCAGAGACGCAACTAGTGCACCCACTTTTCGCCGTGCTTATTCCGTCACATGATATGATAGGGGTGAGCCTATCACCATATCGGGCACAAATTCCAGACTCCGAGCTGATACTGAGTAGAAAAACCCAATGTCACTTTGCCCGACCTACAAAGATCGAACCCAAGACCTCAATACTGCAGTCATGCCATACAACTACACTACCGAGGCAGTAATTTATTAACATCCGATAGAAACTATTTGAATGGCGAAACTAACAATCCCGTTTGCTAGTAAGCCTGGAACTTGTAAAATCCTACTAATACCTATTATAAACGCGAAAGTTTGTAGGTATGGATGTATGGATGTTTGTTACTCTTTCACGCAAAAACTACTGAACGGATTTCGATGAAATTTGGCACACGGGTAGATCATGTCCTGGATTAACACATAGGCTTTACTTTTTTACTTACTTTTTATCCCGGGAAAATATAAAGTGGGACTTTTATCCCGAGAAAACTCATTCACGCGGGCGGAGCCGCGGGCAAAAGCTACATACATACATATACATATACACTCACGCCTTTAATCCCCGAAGGGGTAGGCAGAGGCGCAACTAGTGCACCCACTTTTCGCCGTTATTCCGTCCCATGATGTGATAGGGGGCGAGCCTATCGCCATATCGGGCACAAATTCCAGACTCCGGGCTGACACTGAATTTTAAAAAACCCAATATCACTGCCCGACCCGGGAATCGAACCCAAGACCTCAGCATTGCAGTCATACCGTAATACAACTACGCCACCGAGGCAGCAAAAGCTAGTTGCCCATAAATAGCAAAACCATCTAAATATCTATCACAAAGCACCATCAATGCACTTTAATCGACAGTATTCGGTCGGCTGATCGTTTTAGGTCCATATTCCTCTAATATTACATGGATTTAATACACCCGTGTATAGTTAATCGCATCGTAAACCTTTATGGGCACTATTATAAACTAATGCACTACAGGCTTGAATCGTTAATGAAGTATTAAATGACTGATCATTATAACAAACTTAATATTAATGGAATAGGTATATAATAGCTTAAATAAGCGTTGCATGCGTTGGTCTCCTGCATGCAAGTCTTTCTAGATTATTGGTTCTATTTCGTCTATTTCTGCTACCAAGCAACGGTGTCTCAATGATCTAATTTGTAGTATATTGATGTCAAAGAAATTATTTGGGTTGTATTGTTGTAGTGTTTATCGACCAACAACTAAGCGACTTGCTTAGTTTGATTACTTAGCGAAAAAAGCTTTCTAACCTAAACCAGAAAACAAACAGAAAAGCAAATAATTCCTCGAGCATAGTGTTCATACCCCGTAATAGGTACAGTCAGCCACATATGTAGCTGAACAAATTCAAATCGCCTCTACGCTTTTGTGTTCTTACCTATTTTCTCTTCACAAAAGTAAAAAAAGGGGATTAACTTTACTTCACAAAAAGAAAAAAAGTATTTCAATTAAATTTTACCCGTAAAGACGATCTGAAATTTTGAATTTGTTCAGCTACTTATGTGGGTGACTGTACATACCAACACGCATCTTACTTGTACCATCACGCAATAAAAAATAAAGCAAACTCGAAAGTAATGGCAAATTAAAACTCATTGCAATAATATTCACGTAAAACATTGCCCTTTATTACAACGTAAGGCAAACAATTTGTTTTGGCTGTTTTGTTTAGCGTCGCCTCACTGCGCATAATTTATTCGATTTGAATATTCAAAGCGTTAGCTCGATCGTTTCATTTTCTAATATGAGCAATACAAACTCGCAAGATAATATTTTGCTAAAATCAGAACTGTACCGCCTCGGTGTAGGGGTTATATGGTTTTGGGAAACAGTGGATAATCACAAATAATATTAAAGATTTCTAGTATTAGAATGTAGCGTGACAACTAAACAATATGACACATAATAGGTTTTTTTTTATGACATTGAATGACGAGACGAGCATGCCGTTCGCCTGATGGTACGCGAAACGACCACCCATAAACAGTAGCAACACCATCCAGCACCTCGAGTTACAAAGTACTGTGTGCCATTCCACTGCACTCATCGTCATCCTGAGACATAAGATGTTAAGTCTCACTATGTCCTGTAGTTACACTGGCTACAATGTCCTTCAAACCGAAACACAACAGTGCATGCATACTGCTGCTTGGCGATAGAAATAGACAATGCGGTGGTACCCACCCAGACGCGCTCTTACATATGAGAGACCTACCACCAGTGACTTGGTACTTGTATACATACGTATACAACCTTTATAGTGCAGTAGAAATTGGCTGTGAAATACAATACTGCAGTTCAACCACGCCATATATACATAATCAGTAAATATTTCTTGCGCAATAGACTGATATTCACACAAAACGTAAGTAAGTGAGAGATCAAGAAAACTATTTAAAGAAGAGATCATAAATATAGTAGGTATGCGTAAGTTCAGATGTGTGTTAGTTTTATAGCAACAATATCCTTTTAATATATAAACTAATGGGCACACCAGCCCATCGAGTTCCCGTTATTAATCATTTCATTGCTTAATGAATGTAAATTATGCAGATTCAGAGTTCGCGTCACAATGGAGACGATCTTTGTCGGAAAGCTTCAGATAAAGGCTTTTGTCTAATTCAAAAACGACGCCCGGACGTTACATCAACACTTAATTCTAATAAATATATTGTCATATAAATTATAGATTTATATAAAATTTTCAGATTCGTATTATTTGTCCCAAAGTAGAGTGACGTCATTGATGCCTGAAAAAGTTGTGCCGACATCACATTATATTCGGATAAAGGGCATGTGGAAGCGAAAATATCGACGGTAGAAAGCGGAAATGTCGTATCTCGGAAAATGGCCAAAATGACTTATTACTATATTATTGATCAGAAAAAAAAGCCGCATCGAATGGTCTAGGTCTCGTCTTCTTACGACGAAAAAAAATTAAGATACGCCATCGATTTTTTTCTAGTTTTTGTACAGTTTATACAAAAATTTGCTGTAAATAGAGAAAAAAACGTTACTTTTGAAAATAAAAGAGATACAACAATACGCCAAGTGTAAATAATTGTTACAACATTATTTTTCAATTATGGAGATTGATTTTCGGAGATACAGCATTTCTGTCGGCCCAAAATTTTACGTTGCCAGAGATGTGCGTATAATTATTGAAAAGTTACTACATTTCAAACATTGAATCGGATAGCGAAAATCACACTTACGTCATAGGAACAGAGTATTGTTTTTTTGTACAGTGATTAATACTTTGTCAATACGTCACTCTAGCCAGACCCGCTCCCGTCACTTCGCTCCTACCCCAGCGTGTACCTTACCTACGCCATTCCGAACCAGCTTCTCGACTTCCAAAGCACTTCTTGAGCGACCGCTGCATCGCTCTCTTGCTAAACCCATAGTTTTGGCGTAGCGGGTGATCAGGGTGTACCGCACAGTTTCTTTCGAGGCGGCTTGCTTGTTGATCGGTTTCTTGCTTTGGGATCTGGTCGCCCTCTTCGATGCTTTTCATTGGTGGGAGGAGGCATCCGGACATGGGCAGCATCCGGCCCTGAAGAAGGTGGAGACCATGAAGGCTTCCCTACGTCGAGCTGACGTGGAGGAGTGGCGTATCAGGCGGGAGGCCCTGACAGCGGGGTTCAGGGTTGTCGCGGTAGTGCGCCCGGTTTACTGCGTGGCTGGACAGGCGCCATGGCCCGGCTAAGTTTCACTTGATACAGATACTTACCGGGCATAGCTGCTTCGGTGAGTAACTGTGTCGAATAGTAGGCGCAGAGGTTTCGGCTGTTTGTCATCATTGTGACAACTGCCTGCTGGATACGGATCAGCACACATTGGAGTTTTGGTCAGTCTTGGACGAGGAGCGCAGCGCTCTCAGAGCAGTCGTCGGAGGAGACCTCTCACTGCCGGCCGTGGCCGGTTCCATGGTCGGCAGCCAGAGGTCATGGCGTGTGATGGCCCACTTCTGCGAGGTGGTCCTCTAGCAGAAGGAGAGTGCCGAGAGGGATCAGGAGCGCAAAGATACCTCCCGCCACCAGAGGAGACGTAGAAGACGCTAGGTGGAGGACTGACCGGCATCTCCCACCGTATGGATTGGGGGCGTTTGGAGAAGTCCACCACGGTACGGTACGGTGCCTGTCGTAAAAGACGACTAATAGGGGCCACCGGGGGTGGCGGGCGGGCGGCAAGGTACTATACCATACCATATTAGCCCTGTATTATATACTGCCCTCTGCTGAGCACGGGCCTCCTCTACAACTGAGAGGGTTTAGGCCTTAGTCCACCACGCTGGCCTAATGGGGGTTGGCGGACTTCACATACCTTCGAAATTCAGAGAACTTCTCAGGTATGCAGGTTTCCTCACGATGTTTTCCTTCACCGTTATAGCGAGCGTCACGGGTTTGGAACCTGCGGACATTTGTCTCGACAGTCCGTTCCACTCCCAACTAGGCTATCGCCGCTTCAAGCAGGGTATTTCGTCTTTAATGTTGTATTATCTTTTAGTACAATGTTGCGATCTCAGTGATGGAAGATAGCGTGGAAAGTAGGTCTCACGCTGCCCTTGACGCCGATTTTTTCCAACTCCACCCTATGTTTCTATTTGATTGATTTCATTGCGGGTTAAAGACAGATTAGTGTTCCCTGAGATTCACCGAGCTTCACCGCTCGGTATCATAAAATGCGTGCCACTGCTGATCCTGGCTTACAAGAGTTGCAGTGGCGGGCGTGAGGGCGGGATAGTCACTGCCATTGATGCCGAAAGCGTAGTTCGATGCTTGGGGGATTCTGAGCCCCCCCCCCCCCTCCCCCCAACAACAGGAGACGAATATAGTTAGAGTTGAATAGAAAAATCACTGTTTATTTTGTTTATTTATTTGTTTTTTTTTGGCCTTACATTCTTAAAAAGAAAATAAAAGCGTTTAGTAAAAGATACAGCATTTTATTTTTATAACTTTTATGATACTGCTTGTATGTAAGACGTAGTTTTTTTCATAAACTAGTTCGATTAAATCATATACAGCAAAATAAACATGATTCGCATGGTTTTTATTTGAGATACAGCAGATCCGTCGCATCGAAATCTTTATGTATCTTAGTTGGTCATACATTTCACCTCACAGATAAAACATTTCTGCTGCTCGACATTAAAACATCGACTGCTGTAACTAGTACAAAATCAATGAAGTAGTAACTTTAGGATATTTCGGTTAACCGTGGAAAGACAGGTTTAGATTTTTGGAAATATGTTCCAAATCTCAACTTTCTATCTTCATAAATTTACGAGTTATGAATTTTTTAAATCGTTTTTTGGCTCTGGTGTAAAGTTGGATATTTCGAGATACGACAAAATCGCTTTTTACCGTCGATATTTAAATCTAAATTCATATTACTCATTGCGTGGTATGTTATTAATTTTAGCAATAAGTATATAACACAAAATAAGCGACGATAACCTAGTTGGGAGTGGAACGGACTGCCTAGACGAATGTCGGCAGGTTCAAAACCCATGGGCACGCACCTCTAACTTTTCTAAAGTTATGTGTGTCTTTGTGATTTCTCATTCATTTCTCAAACTCATTTTCTTCAATTTACATATTACATAATATAGAACAAAGCCCTACATTCCAAATATTTTTATAAAATAATTGCGTCCCTAATATTTATTAAATTCCCTTTTATGTTTATTGAAACAAAACAACGTCTAGATTCCAGGGTCCTGCAAAGCCATCACATCAGCGGCCAAATTAATTTAACCGTAGCTTCTCTTCCGCTGTACTACTCCGCAAATTGTGATCTTATCTTTTAATTCTGTTTCCACTAGCCGGAGTACTTTCGTCGCTTAAATTAACAAAACGTGCGCTCATTACGCTTTAGTATTCTTCTTTGTCGCAAAAAGTAAACATAAGAGTAAGTCAATTTAATGACGAGTGATTACCACTCCAAGTGAGCACCTAAAATGGAAATCAGGGTACTTCGAAGAGCGCACTCTCAGTAACCACAACAAACGCGAGAATACCATCAAGAATTTTGAATCAATTGCATTTTATTGCGCTCCTCATCCATGAGACATAAAACTAATCTTCAGATTGATAAAACATATAGTTTACTATTCATAGCAGCTTAAACTACGATTCAAAATTAACAAAAACTCACTCAACTAACAAAACATTTTCAAATTGATTAACCTTAAATACGGGACGACAAACGAGATTGGTCACTGAGCAGTAAGCAATGCTAATCGGCGCGAGGCACGCGTGGTGCCCCGCGGGACTTGCAAGCCGCCGGGTGACGAATTACCCCGGAATTGGCGGCGACGCGTACGATATTGCCCCAATTGTCAGATGTCACTATCGCTCCTCGTTCCCTAGCTGATAAAACGTTTGATGTCGACTTCTGCACTTAGACTACGTGGTTAAAAAGGCGGTGGTTTTAGAAGATTGGGCGTGGTGCTTTTTTGGTACTGTTAGTAAAACAGTCAAAATAATAGATAATGTCGCATTAGCATTATTAACATTAATATGTCTTACAATCCTTCTATAAATGTGACAGTTTGTGATGATGAACGCAGCCAGTGAATTCGATATGTTTGGTAAATAGATCAAGCGTTACTTTAACAGCGGAAAAGTTTACAATTGGCCTTTGTTTCGAAAACGCGGGTGAAACCGCAAGCAAAGCCCAGTTTATTAAGATATACCCTACCTATTTGAGTATAAACCACTAATTAATTCAGTACTTACCAATACCACGCAGAAATTAACTTTTTCTGTAAATATCATCTACACTTTAGATATACCTAATAGGTATTAAACAATAGACCGGAGTCGATATGTTTTACTAAACAAATTTTTTCCAGACCAGTCGGGAGAATTTTCGGTAGACACTGCAGAATACGAGGTGCCTAGTACGTATATATTTACTGGCAAGTACGGAGAGTTATTATTTACCTAAAAGTTGTGTGCAATGATTTAATACATAATAGAATTATTTGAAATTATAATGAATAAATATGCAACATCCATTACACCTCAATGAATAAATGTAGAGCTACAATAACATCTATAGCTACTACACCTATTCAACCTTACTATACTATACAAACCCATCAACGTGATTAAAACTAAACGAAACAACTATTCGACGGTACGCATTCTTTTTTCAAACTTCATTACAATATTGCGAATGCATTAGTTAATCGCACAATAATTATTTGCATAAAATCCACATAGATCGTTAGAGACCCGCCCACTGCCAGATGTAGGTCTTGTAAATACTTTAATATGGGTTCCGTATGCTAATACCGTTTTTTCATAAATGGTATAAAGCCAGTTACATTGTAAACTAGTTTTTATAAATGGTAAAAAATGTGGGCACGCGCCAGTTAATCTCCGGGTGCCGGTGCATTTTTTGTGTGGAATTAAAGAGTTAATCAATGTGTTTTTTTATTCGTTTCGTATGGCAGTTATTATAAATATGTTTGTGTAATTTATAATAGCGTGAAAATAATTTAACGATTACTCTGATTAATGTGTAAGAAACAGCGTTATGATATTTGATTTTAGAATGTTTATATTTTATTTATAAACTCAACCGACGACCAGCATAATTCCAAAACTAAAACATAACCTATAAAAAATCTGGAAATTCGTTTACAACTTAAACGTTAAATCATTTTTATTGACCAACAAATTAGATACAATAAAGTAACTAATTTTCTTGGCAGTGTTTCTCAAATAACTCATAATTTGAACGCTAGGGTAACGTGTAACGCTACATATTATAATAAACAGAGGATGTATCGTAGGTACCCGAGGTGCGCAAGTAATGATTAATCGTGGCACATGAATATGCATGAGAATTAGAGCTGTCAGCCCGCCCGGGCTCCGACGCCTTTAAATAATATCAAATTAAACATGTACGTCGGTAGCTACCTGCGCAACATACATAAGAAATCGTAGATTACATTTTAAGGAAGTATTTAATGTTTGTTGTGTTAGACGCTTTGTCTTGTGATTCCACTTTTATTATATAAACGTAATAAATATTTCTTAAACGTTGTCGAATCATATCAAGAATAAAAAATACGTATCTAGTTCCTTTAAAAATACTTTTCCTTACTTATTCCTTTATATAAATGTTGAAAAATAAAGCAAAGTCCCCCGCTGCGTCTGTCCGTCTGTCTGAACGCGATAAAGTCAGTAACAACAGAGCTGATTTCGATGAAATTTGGTATAGAGATAGTATGAGATCCTGGGAAGGACATAGCCTGCATAATGTATAGCGGGACTTTTATACCGAAAAAACTATTTCACGCGGGCGAAGCAGGGACCAAAAGGTAGTTAAAAAATTGAAAATAGTTAAGCTTACATGTGGACGATAGCCTAGTTGGGAATGAAACGGTCTGCCGAGACAATGTCCGCAGGTTCCAAACCCAAGGCACACACCTCTGACTTTTCGAAGTTACGTGTGTATTGTTTATCAATTATCGTTCGCTTCAACGCTGAATTCTCCACAACAATTTCGAGGTCATGCGAAGTCTGCCAACCCGCACTAGGCCAGCGTGGTGGACTAAGGCCTAACCCCTCTCAGTAGTAGAGGAAGCCCGTGCTCAGCAGTGGGCAGTATATAATACACGACTGATTGCATAGCTTACATCATTGCTTTACTCGTGTTGCACCAAATGTAACACCAGACAAGTGGATACTAAGAAAAAAACATAAATCACAAAGAAATCATAAACAAATTTCAATAACACAAACGCGTCGCCGCATCACGACCGTAGAATAAACACGGGGTAATTTCACGCCGTTATTATTTCTCTCAGGGCATTATCATCTAAATCGCATCGCGCCGCCATTTACGGTGTTTAGGTATTTGCACACTATTGTTAGTGGCGTTGTGTATAAAATAAACATTTGTTATAGCTGAAGGGACGGCCACAATATCGGCGAGCGGATCCCGCATTAACATTAGAATGAAACCGGCTGATATATGGGCAGCGGCAGAGCACCGCAGGTTGCCGCTGCGGCCACCGAGACTATCGTGTGAATTGTTTTGTTGGAAATAGCAACGTCATTATCATGATTTTGTGTTTTTAATAAACGCAACTTATAAATAAACGTTATAGAATAAAAAAATGGAGTATAAGGTATCGAAACATTTGCGAAATAAAATATCTCAACTATCCATTATGTCATTTAAATCAGGTGAAACACCTCCCTGACCACCACCACGTCCCTCATTTCCTTGGAAGTTTCTTGCTTCAGTAAGAAATAACAAGAAAAAAGATCAATTGGAAAATTAAATTGGGTAGCAGCTTTTTCATACGAGGTTGTCGTTATATCATTCTTAACTTCTATAATAACCGCTGATTTTTGAGTCAAAAAATTACGTTCGTGATAAAAATATCTTTAAAGTTTTGAGCGGGTAAAAAATATATTGCCGACATAACACAATTATTCGCCTGACTCAATTTATCTATCAATTAAAAAATCAGGCGTTAATTAGTGACTTGTATCTTTAATATGTGGAGTGTTTAAAGCTAAATGTAATATTTCTTTGTTTAAATAAATTAATGATTTATCAAGAAACCATTATAAAACGAAGGTAATTTACATTACACAAATAAAGCCATATTTCCAGAGTTTACGCCTCCCGCGTGTCAGTGACAGTCATTATACGATAGTAGCGTTATACCTAACTTTACAATATATTATGTTCTACTTTACCCTAAAACTATGTTTACGGACATCTCCACTACGTCCAAACATTCAATCACACTGTACCACGTGACATAATACCCCATTTGAACATCTCAAAATTCCCATCCGAATAATGCAATCTGAAAAATTATATTTGTTTAGAAATGAGGGGGCTGATGAAATCTAAACTGAATTTACACGAGCCGTTCAGATGACACAATGAGAGGACAGTAGAATAAATACTACAAGAGGGATTGAAGGTGTAGACGCGCGTGGCGGTGGCGTGGCGGCCGCGTGGCGCGCGCGTGCCGCTAAACCGACGCTTCCGTGCCCCCGCGCATGTTTTGCGAAGACGAAGGGCGTTTTATAATTCGAATAGGAAATATTACACGCTAATTTCGTCGCGTTTGGTGTGTAGATTGATATTCAGTTTATGGCTGGTGTAGTAATGTATGTTTCATTTTGATTAATTGAATTGCAATTCTCTATAGATTGGCTTCGTAGTTTCGGAGAATGTTTTTGGCTTGTATGTTTCTGAGTTCTGATTGACGACGAATTTCTTAAAGTCTAAGCCTAGAGTATCATTTTAAAATTTAATGTAAAAAATATGTATAGGTACCTACATATATCACAAGTATCTAAAAATAACGCATGATTTTAAATGTATTGTCAGAAATGAAATAAATGTTGCCAAGATTTGCATGCTTGCATATAACTAACCTGGCTTAAATTACAAGATTCCATAAAAATACATAATTATTATTGATAAACACTTTGACACGAAACCCAATGCACGCACGGCACATTTCGTATGAGAGTAATAGTTTAATCAGAACGCGCCATAAGCCATAAATTCAATTGTAATTATATGTAGTGGAAGTAACTACCGCCGGGTGAACGTACATCGGCTTTACGAGCCATGTGATTGAGTCTCTCCAACTATTCCATTAAGTGGAGACAGTCTCAAAGTTGCGTGCTTTATGCCGCCCTGTAATTAAAGCGTTCAAGCCGTTTGTCTGCCAACTTAAGTCTGGAATCAATTGTTTTAGCTAAGTTAAGGGAAACGTTTTGCAACGTTTTGATATTTGTCTATAGTCTATACAAATATTATAAAGAGGAAAAATTTAATTGTTTGTTTGTTTGTAATGAAACTCAAAAACTACTGGACCGATTTTGAAAATCCTTTCACTTATAGGAAGTTACATTACTCCTAAGTGCTATAGGCTACTTTTTATCCCGGAAAAACGTTATCACGCGGGCAGAAGTCTAGTCGTAGGTAAATACACGGAATTATGAGCGAAGTTGGTAAATTTTATAAATTCGATAATGAAACTATAGTTCGGACAAACTAAGCTGGCCGGTATGACAATTCAATTTTTTTCCCGACGCGATAACTCTGTGAGAACGTTTACCCAAAAAATTCAAAACCGTGTCATGTCATACCGGCCATACTAGTTTGTCCCTACTATAAATAATTATTGTTTGTTTCGATATTGTACTGATTAATTTAACAAATATGCTTTATAATAAACACTGAATAGTCTTGAGTAAATAATATACTAAGTACTACTTATACATAATGATTTTTTTTTATTTTAATATCTTTATTGTACAACATTTCACTTAAACAAAAAGTACCTACAAATGGCGGTCTTATCGCCAATGATAATGATTTTCGCATTTGAGAATAATTATCAAAATCTGAGGTTTTAATGCCGAGCTCTTTATCCAAGCAATTTATAATAACGTACAAAATCTACAATTATACACTGCAAAACGCGTTGTGTATTGACAGTTATACTATTTGATATTGCCCCGACAAGTACAATTAAGTAAAACAATTTAAAAATTTAATTGTCCCAGTACACAAACTATTTACGTGAACTTATCCGACGATAAACACAAATGATTAAAGGAACCTTTATCGTACTACGTAAACATAATTAAATCAACACCGGACACATCTCACCGTATTAATCCATAAATCTTTTTAAACATCAGTCATCCAGACAGATTACCTCTGGTACAGCGGGGAAAAAATATAGCAGCCTACGATTATTTCCCGGTACGTTGAATCAACACGCGAACCCATTCATCGGTGCAATGAAAATATTGGCCGTTTATCTTTTGTTTTTCCATTTTGCAAACCTTTCGGTTTACTCGGTGTTTGAGCGCGAATGTGTGAGCTGACAGAATTCATTTATGCAACAACTAAAAGGATCCGCGCGCGCTGATGTGTGAAATCACTATTTTGTTTGATGGTATTAAGCTCGTTCAATTTTATTTTTACAGTTACACATTCATATCGTGTTTGTAGGCTCTCGCAGGCGTATTTTTTTAGTTTAGACACTTCCATATTGTTTTCAACGTTTTTATGTAAACAAATATGTACATTGCCAACCAAACGTAATTTGACAAGCTATAGGGAGCGTGCACGAACTATAGGGGGCAGCACAAAATCGACACAAGAGCCACAGGTGGATAAAAAAAGAAACTAGAACTACCACAATAAATTGTTTGTATATTCTTTTAATATGACAAAAATGATAAAATATGTGTTCCGGCCGAATGTTATTAGTACCCAGCGTGTCCAGAATATGCTTTTTTAGATGTGAGCTAGTTATTTAAGCAAAATTAGGAGGTTATGTTCCCATAATTACAAACTTTTTTGTATTGAATATTACCTTCAAAACATACTTATTTATATAAATTACGTAACGAAACATTTCTAAATGCTTTTGGAACTCATAATTATGTATGTTTTATACATCTTTTATTATTTTTGTCGATTTTCACGTAACCATGCAATGTAAGTACTTTTTTTTTTTTTTTTTTAGTTAGGCGATCCTGCAGTCAACACCGGGGGAAACCTGCGAATGGGATACTGGAGTCCCCCGGCTTGACGACTGCAGGGGCCTGGGAAGGAAGTGGAGAGGAGTATGGATGGGAAGGTGGGGGAAGGGAGGAAGGTTCGCAGGATGGGTGGAAAGAGTGGGTGCCAGGAAATGTTCGCGGGCCCTTTTAGGCCTCAATGTGTTTTACAACCAAGAGGTATACACACTGAACTGTGTGCCTCGGCCCGCGACTAATGTTCCCCCGCGCATGGGCGTGCATTGGGTGTGAAGACCCAAAGCACAAGAATTGCCTCGGGGGGCAATGTAAGTACTTAGGTAATATTCTTGGGAACATTATATAATTTGACACCATTTGATTTGATTATTTTTATGTTTTGGAGCATCCAAATACACAGCAATACATTATTAACAAATTAAATGTTATTTTTCATCCTTTTAATGAATATTTTAGGTCAATGTCAAGTATCGATGTGCTGAAAACGAGTCAGATTACGCCACCAGATAGCAGTGTTTACGGCTTGCACGTTCCCTATTGATACAAGTAGTCTGCAAAAAGTCTGTAAAAAGCAACGAAGCAAGTAAATCACATAAGTAGGTAGGTACTGTATGTAAGTAAATTAGATAAGTGGATTGCGAAATTCATCAATTTCGAAACATAATATTAATTTCGTTAGGTAATTAATAATTATGAAAAGAAATGGTAGCTTGAATACCTAGCTTAAATATACTCACATCTACCTAGGTTTATTTCCTGCACTGTTCAAAAACCGCTCGGCCACGTAAAATGATTTCTCGATGAATTCATATAGAAATTACGTCGTTGCATAAAGTTAGGAAATACCGGAGAATCATAAATATACGAAATACAAAAGATATACAAAATTGGATAATGAGTTAGCTGGTACACTGCCCACAACATAATAATATGTAGGTATAGGTACTTAATACAAATAAGTAATTGCAAGAAATAAAATGGTTCTCTTCAGTTATTGCGACTAAAAGAAAATTTTGAAATAAGTGATAATTTCTTAAATACCTAAGTATTTGTCTATTTTTTTAAAAGACTACGGCCTTCAGTCCGCTCCGTGACCATGAAGGCTATAAAGTCTTCCAACCATCGAGAGTAAAAATTAAAACAAATATATCGCGAAAAAAATCGTTAAGTAGTTTTTTTCAATGTTGAACTTTCGCGTAAACATACGAAATAATTTATATTTTTTGTCAAATAGCTTGCAGCTATGGTTGTTGGTACAGTAGATTTAAATATTATGCTTATTATAACAAAGGGTTTGTTTGGCATTTGCTACTTAAGTGTGACATTCCATTCCACGTGTTTCTTGTTACGTAATTGTTATTTGTTATACAACAATGCGATTGTAACTTACTACGCTTGTACTACTCAACTTTAAAGTTATCGACTGAGTTTACGAACTTACAAGTTTTGACGGGCATTTTAAACGCAGTTTCTTACTTATCCCGATGCCTTGATTTCAAGAAACGACTATGTTTCACGTCTGGCGACATCTATATTCGTTAAACAATACTAAATGGTCAATGCTTCTAAACTGTTGTGATATTGCTACTTGACAACAGATGGCAGTGTGTAGTGCAACAAAAATTGAGTTTCTTTTTTAAATATCTATGTCATTCAAGTACAAAGCCAAATTTTGTATTTTATACCGCGTTGTTATTTAAACACTAATTGAATAAAATGTATAGTAGTATCTATTACGTAAATAAATAATAGCAATTATTTTATATAAATTCCAACAGATGACGCTACACCAGTAATTTATCACCAAGTGTAGTTTTTACGTTCGCTATTCGCTTATTCAATAATTTATAACTTCTTTAAGATGTCTATTGTAAAGATTGCGGGCTGATTTGGTAACGTAAAATTGGATTAATTCAATAAAAGTAGCAATGACCTTTGCAACCATTTACTTGCTTTATAATATGCCAAAGCAGCTGGTTCCTTTCAAAAAAAATATTGCAACCATTTATATGCTTAATAATTGCCGCTGAGCATAAAACAGAAATAGTCCGGTTTTGGGTATCTAGCTTATTATAATTTTGCATTTCTACAACATATAAAATATCATACACCGGCATATTGACCGGGCCATCTAAAGACCGTATCCAAGACCTCTCTGATCATTCTCAAAGAAGCCGATACTTAAAAACAATATAAAGAAATAAATAATACCAGCTCTGTACTATGGTCTGCCCAGAGTTGGGCACAAGCCTCCTCTACTACTCAGGAGGTTTAGGCCTTAGTCCACCACACTGGCCTAGTGCGGGTTGGTAGACTTAACACACCTTCGGAATTCTTATGGGGATTTCTCAGCCATGTAGGTTTCCTCACGTTTTCCTTCACCATTTAAACGAATAATAATAATTGATCAACAATACACCCGTAACTTTAAAAGTCAGAGGTTTGCCTCGAGTTTTGAATCTGTGGACATTCGTCTCAGCAGTCTGTTCCATTCCAACTAGGTAGTTACCAAGTAATAATGACTATGGGAATAAAAATAAAACCACACATACGTAGAAAAATACTTTATATCATCACAATAACCCAACTCCAAAACCATAAATACATTTTCACATAAGTCATTTGTAACAGAGATAAATATATTTTGAAAATGACAATATCTGAAGAAATCACAGATCTGAACTCAAAGTTCTCATTACTAAGTAAAAATATTTGATATATATAATGATTGTTTAAATTAAATGCCTGCTGCCTGCCTCGGTGGCGTAGTTGTATTACGGCTGCAATGCTGAGGTCTCGGGTTCGATCCCCGGGTCGGGCAAAGTGATATTGGGTTTTTCTACTCAGTATCAGCCCGGAGTCTGAAATTTGTGCCCGATATGGCGATAGGCTCGCTCCCTATCACATCATGGGACGGAATACGCACGGCGAAAAGTGGGTGCACAATTGCACCTCTGCCTACCCCTTCGGGGATAACGGGCGTGAGTGTGTGTGTGTTTACATTAAATGTATTATTTGAGCAACCCTCATACTTATAATATAAAATTGGTCTTTAAGACTTACAATATAATCCTTAACCTATTAAAACCTTCTGTAAGGAAGTCGTTATTTGTCTATGTTTACTAATTTCCCAGTCATTGATGAAGACACATCGGTTTTAACAAATCCATACTTTTGTTAGACAACCACGCAGCGACCTATATAAATGAAAATTATAATTTACCTATACATGTTGTGACGCCCCTACCGTTAACTGGAGTGGAGATACAAAAGTTAAAACAATAATCTGAATTAACTTAATCGACATTTTGAACTTTATATTTGTAAAAAAATACGCATATCCTACTAAGATTATAAACGCGAAAGTTTGTAAGTATGGATGTATGGATGTTTGTTACTCTTGCACGCAAAAACTACTGAACGGATTTCGATGAAATTTGGCACACGGGTAGATCATGTCCTGGTTTAACACATAGGGTACATTTTATCCCAGGAAAATATAAAGCGGGACTTTCATCCCGGAAAAACTTTTTAACGCAGACGGAGCCGCGGGCAAAAGCTAGTAACGAATAATATATCTTATAATTTACTTGGTTCACTTGTCTAATGTAAAGTTGATTCTGTACCATGTTAACAATTTCTTGCGATAGTTGCTAATATCAACATATAGCTTCGATATTGATTAACTGTGTGCAGCATATTAGATTTTGCTTAACAATTACAACTAATCCAAAACTAAAACAAGAATTCTATAATACTTTTTAGATCCAAAACAAAAATTGTACATTTTCCTCGCTACAAATTAACCTAAAATAAGATTCATCATAATAGCTACCATTGAATAAAAATATGCATAAGTAATTAAGTACACCTAAATGAATTATGTAAACATTAACTCGTGTCATGGTTTTGAGATTTATTTTACCATATCTTTGAATAATTGTATTGATTCAGGTTTAAGACAATAACAAGTCCATTGAATACACATTAGTGTAGGAAGGACATAAAAATAGTATAAATAAAACAACAAGAAATAAATGCAGAGGTAAAATCAAAAAGTAACTAACACTGTATAAATACACACAATACTTGTATATTGTCTATCAAAAAAGTATAAAAATTCCATAGCTTATATGAACCGTAGAATCACGCTGTCCACTTTCTGTGCCTTGCTAAAAAGTTTTAGCATTCGAAAACGGTTATACTTCACGAATAATATACATCATCACCATAATTATCATCACCATCATTATCATTACCGTCATCACCACCATCATTACCATCACCGCGTCCTAGAATATCCGCATGGTGTTAGCGCAGCCGTGGTTCATGCGGTACTGTACGTACATCATGCCGGAGTTGTGCCAGTAGTAGAGCGCACCCAGTACTAACACGTGCCACCACTGGTGCGAGTGACCGAGGTAGTCCATATGTCCCGGGAACCAACGCTCCGGGATCTGTGGATATTATTTATTATTGGGTTTTTAAAATTTCAAATAAAATAGTAATAATAGTGTTTCGTATATAGTAATATACCAGCCCTATAATATTAAAGAGTCTACTCAAAACGGTAGTGGGTAGTATAATTTCCATTGCTATTATAATGTTTTAACAATTTAAATTATTAATTTGGAAACGAAAAAGCAAGTAGCGTTAATCTAATTATGTAAAAATTTCAATAAATAATGTTATACATTATTTAGAAACATGTTGTCATCTTAAAAAGATACAGCTTAAAAGAACCACTTGGAATTAAGTCAAGCTATGATGCTATTATAGCACTAGTAGCTTAATAAAGGGCTACTACAGTCATTGATGTAGAGTAATAATATATTCAACTCACCTTAAATGCATAGATAATGAAAGCCGTCCCGCTAATGATGTACATCCCTATCACTCTAGGGAAGAACATCTGGAAAACACAAAAAAATATAAATCAATAATGTAATTCTACAAAACATACTATTTTTTCGTTGGTTTTGGCGTTCTTTACTTCTTTTTCTTTGTTTTATAAAGAATATATAAGAAGAAAGAAAAGAAGAAAGCCTTCATTGAGATACCTAATTTATATAGCACCAACACTATATAATAAATTAAATATAAAGAGTAAAATAAAACAATACAAAAAGCAACAACTAAAATCCAAAATTTATGAGTGGTTATTAGATTTAAATTATGAAGATGTGGAAACCATAATAAAATAGTACTCACACACACACACACTCACACACACACACACACACACACACACACACACACACACACACACACACACACACACACAAACACACACACATAGATTAGATTTCTTTCTATTGTCATTAAATTCAATCTCATAATGGGAAGTATACTGACTCCTGATATACAGCTACGCTAGTTTGGGAGTCAGTGACTATTTCGAATTTGTACCACTATTTTAATGTACAATAAAATAAATAAATAAATAAAATAAATAAATAATGAGGTAATATATTATTCTATAATTTGTTTTTTGTACGAAAAATTATTATTTAAAACGGGTGCTCTAGTCTCAGAGCACATTAATAGATTGAATATTAAAAAGAATATAGATATATGCGAAAACCTCAACCTCAACGCTGTATACGAAGAAAAAATTAGCAAACTATTAACGACGAAAATACAAGAATAATTAAAATGATAATGTAACATTCGATACACTCAACAACAGCGTACCTGCTGTTATTGAAAAAGTTATAAATTATTAACAATTTGGCAACATTAAGGCCGAAATATTTGGAAGCGAGGAAGTTAAACGTATGCTCAAGATCATGACATGTATATTTAAAATTTAGCAGGCTAATTAAATTATTGCTTAGGGAAAAATATCGGGTCATGGTTGTTGCCAAATACAGCGGTAATAATCCTACTTAATATTATAAACGCGAAAGTTTGTGAGTATGGATGTATGGATGTTTGTTACTCTTTCACGCAAAAACTACTGAATGGATTTCGATGAAATTTGGCACACGGGTAGATCATGTCCTGGATTAACACATAGGCTACTTTTTGTCCCGGGAAAATAAAAAGCGGGACTTTTATTCCGGAAAATCTTTTTAACGCGGGTGGAGCCGCGGGCAAAAACTAGTGCCAAATAAAACTTTTAGATGTATATAATTTAGATTAAATATAATTTGAAAACCTTGCGCTAATGCCATTTAAATAAACATTACTTTGGTAGCATTTTAAAATCTCCATACCCATTGTTTTGGGAGGGCTACGTTAGCTACCGTAAACGGAAAAGAAATATGCGAACCGAATATACACGGACTAAACCCAGTACGCGACACACTTACGTCCGCCACTATGGCAGGTTTCACACGTTGTGTGGTCGCTATCCAGGCATGTATGGATATCTCACCACCATCACACAGTCGGGTAAACAAACGTACATACATAGCATCACGCCCTTTTCACTTTTAGGGGTAGGCAGAAGTGTAACGCACTTACTTTTCGACAGTTATGTTAGGTCCCATCTAATAGGGGGCGGGTATTGCCATTTAGCTTGCGAATTTTCAGACACCGGACTGATATTGAGTAGAAGGATATAAAGGCCCAATATTATTTTCTCCCGACCTGGTATTCGAACCCGACACCTTAGCGCTATATTCAACTGCGCACGACAACTACGCCACCGAGGCACTGCCTCGGACTATGGACTGCCATAAAACAGAAATACTGCAACTAACCTGCACCATGGGATTCTCGAAGCCGCCCATCGCGTACGTCCAGTGCAGCGTGGGCAGCACACCGTACGCCGCCCAGCCGATGAACACGCACATCTTCACCGGATACGGCACGCTCAGCCGTGGGATCTGAAGCGCCATCGCCACTACGAATATCACAGTCACCGACGTCATGTAGAACATGCGCAGCTCCTGCAATGGGCATGATTGTCACAATTTTGTTTTGTTCGTGACACTGTTACACAACACCCCGGTACAGTGCCGGATTAAGCAATTGAAGCAATCCAAGCCTTCCCCCAAAAGTTAGCTAGCAAATATTTTTTGGTGCTGTTTCTGGTGACGTGATGCCCTAAGCAATTGCTTAGTTTGCTTATAGGACAATCCGGCACTGCCCCGGTAGACAACTGCTTGGCTGTGCCCCTGGCATTGCTAAGTCCATGGGCGGCAGATGCTACTTACCATCATACGGACCGCTTGCTCGTTTGCCTACTTGCAATAAAAAAAAACGAGAGATTTTTTGGTTTGTTGTTAAGAGCTGTTTATTTTGTTTTCGTATTGCAAAAGGTTCTTGTTTTCAATCGTACAAGTGTGTCCTGGTGGTTATTGATTACCATGCACAAGTGAAATAAATATAGAAAGATCATTGTCTATTGGTAGACAAATAGGCTACACTTAGAATGTGGCGAAAAGACGCAACTCGTAAGACAACGTTAATGTTGATGTTTGTGATTGATCGAGAGACCAATACGTCAGTCACGTGTTAGTCTCTCAACTAATCCAAATAAAACGAAACGGAGTCGTGTCGTGTTTTTTGCCACATACTAAGGACGCTGATTTTTGGCAGTCTACATAACGCAGCTCGTGACATCACCTTAGAAAGTAAAGTTATCGCTTTAATCTCTGTACTGAGACAAATATTGAAATGCATTCTACAAATAAGTTTGTATTTATTTTAGGTAACACCATTGATCTTTCATCTTATGTGACCACATCAGCGACCATATAGCCAATAGACGTCTAATAACAGGCGATCGGTTTCGGGTAACACATCTGACTAATAGATCAGATGTAGCTTGTCGTTCAATATCTTCAAGTCAGTTGTGACCACAACTGTGAGCTGTAAACACTTCCACATTATCGATTTACTAAATGCTATAATCGCCCCTTGCACAAAACAGTGGTGTTATAAAAACAACCAAATTTCGGGTTTTCACAAAAGTAGCATTACTTTTCATATTTATGTGAATAATTTACTTATCAATTATTTTTTAAAAATTATCGAAATTCAACTTATACCGGCCATGATGTATTTAAAATTTTTACATTGAGGAACGTTACTGTCGAACTATATTTGCATTTCTTTCTGACTTAAGTGCATTTTACGCTATCTCTACTGCTTAGTTGTTTAGCATCACATGACAAGTGACGCACCCAATAAAAAAAGTGTTTCTATGGCGACGTAAAACATAATTATGTCGGCAGGCCCAATCGTAATGCAGGTACCCCGCTTCCTCAAACCTCAAGTAGTTGACAGAATTCATTTGAAAGAAAATATTGGGCAAGGTGTCTAGGGGCTATATAGTCGCTGGACCACATATTCATTGATATCCAAGAATCATGTCAGGGCCCGTTTTAGCTACTCAAATGCCCAGGGCGATTATTTGGTCACAATAGTATGTTTCTTAGCAGATGTGTGATTGACAATCAAGTCAAAGTAATTGCATCGGGACCGTGGCGCCCACCCTAGGTTCTGGCACCCGGGGTGATCGACCAGATAGCCGGTTTAATTATATACATCTTGGACCATTGCATTATTTATTAATTGAATTATTTGTCAAAACAAAGAGACCATTCCCTAAGGCTCCATCAACAAAGAAATACAAAACCCAGGAAACCGACTTAACAATATAGTATTGACTGACCACGTGCCTGAAGGTCAATGGCTATTTGTTTCGCAACACATTAGTCGACATTACGCAAATGCGATCAATTGTCGATACCACATCGAGACCTGCCTATCAATACCGTGGTATTGACCTAGCGACCGTTGCGACAATGCGCGTCGTGGTGCAGCTACTAATTCGGAGGAACGTGGCGAATTTGAATACAACGTTGGCGGTAATGTAAAGGTACTGCAAAATCAAATATAATAGGTACATTCAATCGTAGCTTCTGGTTTTATTCATTCCGAAACGCTTTTCGAGTTCACACGTGCATTAGTGTTTATATTCTCTTTGGGTACTGCTGTGACGCGTGCTGGGTTCTTTTGAATATGGAATGTTGGTTGTTTTTTAATTATTTTAATCCTTTGCACGTCGCCTCTGCATGCGGCAAACTCAAAAACCGAACGGATTTCGATGAAAGGACATGTCCAAAAATTCTAACCAAGATTGCATTGAATGACGAGACGAGCATGCCGTTCGCCTGATGGTAAGCGATACGACCCATAAACAGTAGCAAAACCATCCAGCACCTTGACTTACAAAGGACTGTGTGGCATTCCACTGCGCTCGTCATCCTGAGAGATAAGATGTTAAGTCTCATTATGTCCAGTAGTTATACTGGCTACAATGTCCTTCAAACCGAAACACAACAGTGCATGCACACTGTTGCTTGGCGGTAGAAATAGACATTGCGGTGGTACCCACCCAGACGGCCTCTTACATAATGAGAGACCTACCACCAGTAAAATTTATATACCTATATTTGGATAGAACTCCAAAAAACTAGTGTTTTACAATAAATCTTTCAGTTTTAAAGTCCTCTGATGAGGTTTATGTAATTTTATTTTGCTTAAAAACTACACTTGAAATGAATGTTATTGAAAAAGTTACTTATAAATGGAGGGATCTAAAAGTATATTTTTAATGGATCCAAGATACATTTTTTCCCCCTTTAATATCCGTAAAGTTTGAGACTGGTTAGATTTTTTGCACCTGCCTCCGTCCCTCTCTACACCACCCTAAGGTTGACTGGGAGAGAATGCCCATGGCATTAAGTCCGCCTGTATACCATGTGTACAAAGTGTAATAAAAAAAAATAGAAAAAAATTGAGGCCCAGCACCCATACGAAAAGCGGACATCTCCTTTGGTATGGAGATAGTTTGAGACGCTGGGAAGGTTTAAGGCTACTTTTTATCCCTGGAAAATATATAGTGAGACTTTTATCCCATGGTTTATTACAAATGGCGAACTGCATGAGTATCTAAAAATAAGCACAGTTAAACAAGAAATACAGTCTGCAGAAAAAACCTACAAAACGAGACTTGCCAATCACTCAAATCAGCTAGCTATGAATCTGCTGAAACCACAAACTATCAGGCGTTTAAAGAGGCAACATATATTAGATCGGAATTTATAAATAATTGTTAGTATTACTAAATGTGCTATGCTCGCAGGAGCTCCGCACATAACACGTCAATTTTATCAACATATTTGCTTATAGCTTAGTGGCTGATCGCAAATAAAACAAAGAAAAAAAAAACTTTTATCCTGGAAAAATTCTTTAACGCGGGTGCAGCCGCAAGCAAAAGCTAGTAAGCATATAAGTCATTTGATGAACACCATCTTCACCGTGAAGTTTCAAAGCGGTGGTAGATTAAAACAAAGAAAGATACCTACTTATGTTTCATTACTGTGGTATGGAACTACCACTATCCACTAACACCCACACTGACAAATGTGTACGTTGTATACATTTAGAGAGATGAAAAGGTGATTCGTAATGAATGAGAGATTTATTGGGCCACAAATCGCGTCAATAAAGCTGTTAATTTAAAAAGCTGTTCATACACCTATGCCATACATTACCCAGATATTTCCCATATATGCGAGTACCATATAATCGCATCACCCATTCTGGTTTATTCGACGTATGCTGTTTACTGTTGGTAGGTCTCTCATATGTAAGAGTCCGTCTGGGTTAGTACCACTGCAATGTCTATTTCTACCACCAAGCAGAAGTGTGCATGCGCTGTTGTGTTTTGGTTTGAAGGACATTGTAGCCTGTGTAACTACTGGACATTATGAGACTAACATCTTACGTCTCAGGATGACGAGCGCAGTGGAATGCCACATAGTACTTTGTAACTCAAGGTGCTGGATGGTGTTGCTACTGTTAATGTGTGGTCGTATCGCTAACCATCAGGTGAACGGCATGCTCGTCTCGTCATTCAAAACAATAAAAAAAAAATGAAGGTATTGACCCTGTCGATTCAAGCCATAATAGCACTAACTCGATCGATTTCAGTCAATTATCATAGACATAGTAATTTGACTAAGTAGTGACAGGCGGCTACTAATTATTGCACTAGTTTGCGAATTAGGGTTGCCATCCGTTCTAGTTTTCCGGAATTATGTTATTTTTCGAACATCCGGGAGACATCCGGGGGAAACTTTTCGAAACCTCTGAATAACACAGGGACATTTTTCATAATCCCAGGAATTGTGATTAATGTTATGAAAAAAAGAAACAAGTATCCTACTAATATTATAAACGCGAAAGTTTGTAAGTAGGTATGGATGTCTGGATGTATGGATGTTTGTTACTCTTTCACGCAAAAACTACTAAACGGATTTCGATGAAATTTGGCAGACGGGTAGATTATGTCCTGGATTACCACATAGGCTACTTTTTTTTCCGGAAAATATAAAGCGGGACTTTTATCCCGGGAAAACTCTATGACGCGGGCGGAGCCGCGGGCAAAAACTTGTATTAAATATTTTTTCAATAATGTAAAAACAGTTACATGTTGGCACAAAAACATTCTCTTTTACTGTATTGTATAAAGTTATTGACGGTATTATTGGACGTCAACAATTTAAGAGGAGGCAACCCTATGACTAGAGTTATTGACCGCGACGAGACACGCTTTCCTTCATGCTTTATACTGTGTTATTGTTGCGAATGCGAATTTATAATGACCGACCGGTGGACATAAGGTCCCGTCAATTGTACTCGCGTATTTTTTTTTTATGGCATTTAATGACGAGACGAGCATAACGTTGGCCTGATGGTAAGCGATACGACCGCCCATAAACAGTAGTAACACCATACAGCACCTTGAGTTACAAAGTACTGTGTGGCATTCCACTGCGCTCGTCATCCTGAGACATAAGATGTTAAGTCTCATTTTGTATTGACGTACAATTAGTTTTTTATTATAACATGCTCTAATGTAGAGGTCATGGTCTGGGAATACTAAATTAAATGAGGTAAAAACATGAAATCGCTGAAGAAATTAAGTAGAAAGTTACTTTAAGACACAGTAAAGAATAGTTTAATCTTATTATAAAGTAATTCTATTTTTGTTTATATTTTAAGGTAAGAAAATTTCAATACAATTAGCGAGGCGACTGATGAAAAAAAATTGCATTCTTTTTGTACTATGTGATAAAAATGTGTTTAATTTAACTTCCTCAAACCTTCCGACTATAAAATTGGTTATAATTAAGAAACAACAGGATGTACCCAAAAAACTAAACAAAATTATCCTGATTTCCGATTGTGACGTGATGTAAGATGGATAAGTCATTGGCTGATTAGTTTGTACTTTGTTAATACGGATTTTTTACGTCTTTATACATTTTTTTTATGTCATTGAAGGACGAGACGAGCATGCCGTGAGCCTGATGGTAAGCGATACGACCACACATAAACAGTAGCCACACCATCCAACACCTTGAGTTACAAAGTACTGTATGATATTCCACTGCGCTCGTCATCCTGAGACATAAGATGTTAAGTCTCACTATGGCCTGTAGTTACACTGGCTACAATGTTCTTCAAACCGAAATACAACAGTGCATGCACACTGCTGCTTGGCGCTAGAAATAGACATTGTGGTGGTACCCACCCAGACGGACTCTTACATATGAGAGACCTACCACCAGTAAATAACATAAGTATACAAAATATGGTACACCAAATAAAAAAAATATTTATTTATCATTGGAGCACTTGTTTACGTACTGTCTTGATTATTTTCTAAAGGCATTTCCTACCATTTCCTTACATTTCCTTCCGGTTCACTTGATAGTGCTTGTGTCTTGTCGTAGTTTAATAGACATAGAGGCATTCGATTGCGCCGAGTGCCGAACCCCTCATAAAAAAGAAATTAAAATAGCTACAATATAGTTTAACTTTTATTCGAGCATGCCAGAGTAGGTACCTATTATATCTGATGATAAATATAGAATATTTCAAATTATCAAAAAACTAAATGCTTCTCTCAATGGACACTAGAATACAATGCCTTATTGAATATACTTCAGCCATCAACGAAAAAAACTAATTTAAGCTACTACAGTGGTTTTTTTGCCGTATGCAAAGTGGTCAGGAACAAAATATAACTAGTACTCGACCACCAGCAAATGAAATGCACTTGTCTACAGTTCATAATAACAGTGTCATTATGCGGGGTGAAAGCAATCATACCTGTGAAACCTAACACACACGGTTGTTAGACAAAGTACCTTCGAGATAACACAAAATGCGCGTGCACTTTCACTTTTGCAAAATGTAAATATTTGATAAATCAAATTAACTGTTTTGTAAGTTTTTTTTTGCGTTGAATGACGAGACGAGCATGCGGTTCGCCTGATGGTAAGCGATACGACCACCCATAAACAGTAGCAAAACCATCCAGCACTACTTACAAAGTACTGTGTGGCATTCCACTGCGCTCGTCATCCTGGGATATAAGATGTTAAGTCTCATTATGTCCAGTAGTTATACTGGCTACAATGTCCTTCAAACCGAAACACAACAGTGCATGCACACTGTTGCTTGGCGGTAGAAATAGACATTGCGGTGGTACCCACCCAGGCGGCCTCTTACACAATGAGAGACCTACCACCAGTAAAAAAATAGTGCATGGTTTGTGAAATGTAATACCCACAAACCTTATCGTTTACGTAAATTTAATACTTAAAATCGTATTAAGACCTAAGTAGTTTTATGGCCAAACAACCTTGAAAAATTTGTTCATAATCAGAGCGATATAAAAGTAAAAAAAATTGTGTTTAAGAACTACTTACGTTGTTTTATTTTATCATTCATAATATCAGTGATCTGGGATTTTACTTGAGATTTTATAACTCTTGGGCTTATTAAAAAGTACCTATAGTTATATTTTGTATAATATAGTTCTCAAGATTGCTTAAGATATTTTCATTCGCAAGTAATAAAAGCGGTCGTAATTTGCAGCAAAATAGGATCAAATCGACACTCGTTTTTAAAATTACACTGCAGTTTCTACTTCCGCAAACATAATTTCATTTACAAAACGTAAAATACGTGCTATGTTGCGATAGTACTTACGTAATGACACCAGAAAGCGTAATACACGCCCGAGGTGTATATGGCGAGCAATGAGAGCGCAATGCCGAACAGATCGTACATCAGGAACGTGTTGTAGTCGCACTCGGAGCGGCACGAGAACGTGTGGTATAGCGCTGACAGCAGCATGCAGATCTGGAATAGAATGGGATATATATTATAATGAAAATTAAAAATGATTTTAAAATACAGAAAAAGTCGTGTAAGATAGACCCCAAAGTTGTTTTGGTGTTACTTTGATGAAAAAGGGTGTAGTAAAATGGAAGTGACAATTTACAACAGACAAATATGGATGAAATGCAACTTGGCTCTTTAATAATGGACTTGGGAGTTGGGTTGGATTAGTTGGCGTTTTTAAAAATAAAAGTAGAAAGTCTAAACCATTTTGCCATTCTGAACCCTATAGTTAAGGTTAATTAAGTCATGCTGATTTTAGCACAAATGAGCCATTTTATTCAAAGATACAAAGATTATTAGAATTATTAAATGAATATAACAAGTTTTTAAATTTACATAAGGTAAACTTAGGCTATATTTATTTTATCCACATAGGCTAATTACAAGTTTTTAACATACCTCGTGCCTACGACACACGAGTCTCGGAATCGACAAGTTAAACAAAAGGAATTCTTGAATTTGACGAAACATATTAAAAGCATACATTTATTAGTGCGATTAGATTCTAATATTGTTATCAACGATATTCTACGACGATATGTTATGTTTTTCATTGTCACGTTTTTAAATCCAATAAAAACAAAAAAGAAATTCATTTTTTTAAGATAATATTTATTCAGTAAAGAAATGCATAATAATTGTAGAACTAGCTAAGATCTAAAACATCAGTAAATTCTTCATGAATCTAATAATTATGCCTATTCCTTATTTTTATGAATCTTAAAAGTATTAGAAATTGAAAGAAGTTGTCCAAGTTGAAAGCAAAGTCGACAAAATGACAAATTAATTTGCAAGTCAAAATAAAGTCCCTGCGGTCACTAGGGCATTCTACAGAAACACAGCAACGGTGTACCGTACCATGTCATTAGAGACAAACGTCCATCCAAAATGGCTAAAATTATTAGAGCCGTTATCTCGGCATTGAACTTGGCTAACGGCAAATCTATTTGAGGAAGATGCATAAAGTCTTTCTCGACATTTCACGACTGGAATGGAATTTCGTGAGTCTACGACTCAAACGAAATAGGATATACACTATAGATATAAGTATTATCGTAGGCTTTTATGACAATTAGAACAAAAGAAAATAAACGTTGATAATAAACCGATCTCTGACGTTTGGTATTTGGTAAACCCTCGACTAAGTATCTAAACTATAGAACTTTGCTAAAAGTTAAAACTTTGACAACACGAAATGGAATAGTAAAATAAAAGATCACCAAATATTATGTATTTGGTATAATATCTTTTTCAATCTTAATTTTTTAGAAGTCGTTTTAAAACCTCTTTTCAAATACACAGGAACACTTTTCAAACTTTAACATATTCGGGGAAACGCGAAGGCTTGACAACCCTAGTTACGATAGCACCACGTCTGACGTCACGAAGGTCGCGACTCGCCGCGCCGGTGTCATCAACTAATACTTAACTACGCGTCGCGCCGCGGCCTCAAACAATTTTGACATAATAATGATTTCAACAACTTCGCTGTTGTATTTATGAGCATAGAATACCAAAATAAGCAGCAGTGTGCATGCACTGTGGTATTCCGATCAGAAGGACATAGAGACTTTACAGACTTCATGAGTCCGCGCCGTTAGTCGTGACCATGAAGGCTGCAAAGTCTTCGGAACGTCGGGAGTAAAAAAACAAATTTATCGCGAAATAATCCGATTATTAGTTTTATTTCAATGTCAAACATTCGTCTGAACATTAAAAATCATTAAGCTACCCCTTCCACTAAATTTCAAAGCTTTATAACTTATTTTCGTTTTGTGAGTAAGTAGCTACTGTGAATAAAACAGAACATAACAACGTAATGCTTCCGAAATTTAATACGGTCATTACGATACTTCATTTATTTACTTTCCGATTTTCAACTCTTGGCATTTTGTGATAATCCACTTAACCGGTTTCAAATGTGAGCGTAACCTCAAAAATAAGACTTGTTTACTGTCATGTAATTTTTTCCTTTTGTTAATGATCTGTGCCTATGTATTAAGTTCGTAAAATAAATTATAGCAAATAATCCAAAACAACGGCATGAGTTCTTGAATCATTTAAAACAATGCGGTATTTTAGACATAGGTAATATGATATATTATTGTATTATTTTTCATACTCGGTTAGTACTCATATAAGTGCGAAAGAAAGTTTGTTTGTTTATTACTCTTTATAAGAAACCGATTTGAAATTTAACAAACATCTAGCACGCAGCATGCAGAATAATGGTAATGGGCTCGCCAGGTCCCTCTGTTATAAGGGACCTAACATAGCAACATAGCTGGCGAAATGTGGGAGTAATAACACCTCTGCTTTCCCCTGTAAAGGGAATAAGGTGCAATGCTGTGTTATGATAATTTAGCACGCAGTCGTGGAAAATAACTCAAAGCGGATAAAAATCTCAAAAAGGCATCTTCATCCCATCATATCGTACTTCATACCGACGATGACAGCAAAAACAGACGATAGGTACTGCTTTATTTATTCTGAGATAGGTACAGACACTACAAGTGAAAGTCAACGTCAAGAGACAATTATAATCATAGAGACTAATGTCGATACTCAACAATTGTTTGAAATTCAAAAACAAGAATTTCTTTCATGAGTTCTGAAGCCAGGGGCACAGAGTACTGGCTCTTCAAAATTTAATGAAAGTGGTATTTGATCGCATTTCTTTCAATTTGTCAAAATTACAGTAATTTATTTCAATTTCTGAAATCTGAATTTCTATTACTCATTAACAAGAATGCAACGATGCCCCCGAGCAGCAAGAATAGAACTGTGGCTCAACATCAGTTTCTATTATTGTCGACAAAAACACAATCTGTAGAGATAATATCTGAGAATCAACTTCAATCGTTAAATTTACAATATACAGGCACTGAACTACGATTGTAAAGAATCTTTTTTTCTGTTTTGATACTTTCACTAGCCAGAGAGAAACGAGTCGAACATCCGAGACGCAAACTTTCGACACAACGACCAATGGCGTACGGCTCACATTTCGTAACAACTGCGTCTTGACATGGAAATATTGAACGTAACCCGCGCAAAACATAATCAATTAAACTTAGTGCACCGTGAGATTATAACGTCGGTGCATGTGTCCTCTATATAGTTTATATTGCACTAAGAATCTTTCCTGCAAGGAGGACAGACGACTTGATGAGGGTCGCAGGAGTGCGCTGGATGCGGGCCGCTTTTGACACATCCGTCTGGAAAGCTTTACGGGAGGCCTATGTTCAGCAGTGGACGTCATGTGGCTGATGATGATGATGAAGAATCGTTTAAGTTACAATCAATATCAACTATGAAACAACATACACATGATGTAGGTAATAAATTATTGGATATAAGAAGTTCGAAAATAATATCTATGCATATTAAATTATGATCTAAAACTGAATCCTTAACGACACAATAGATTCCTTGTTTCGGAATATCAAGGAAACCGCAGGAATTCATATACAACTGCCAAGTTTGTCATGAATTGATGCCTTAGTTTATTGATATTTATGATTTTTTCCACCAAGGAAAGATACCTATAATATGTAGGTATTACTTCTCACGAAACAGACAATTCTAAATTCAAAATTGAACGGTGCAACTGAATAAAATTCTCCAACGACCCATGGTCACTCTAATGCTAGACAACCTATTATGCGTCTGGAATTTGTCTAAACGGTTACCATAATCACTTTGAAACTACACCCTGGAAAAACATAGTGTTAACAACTTCAACAAGGTCAAAGTGGTACTCACCATAAAACACGAGAACAGTATTCCGGCCACCACCTTGTCGGTAACCGTTGCGTGTATGTTGATGATCAGCAGGTCGTTGATCGTCAGGAATAACAGCAGAAAGAAGCCGAATATGTGCGTCCAAATGTTCATCGTCTCATTGGTCCACCAGAATATACTGAAATAAACATCTATAGTTAATACAATAGCTGGATACATATTACTAAAATAAAAAAAAAAATACAACCAGTTTTTAATTTTTGGCAGGGCCAAACAAAGGTATTATTTAATCTGTGTATGTATGTGCGTATACTACAAGTACAAAGTACCTATGTTCTTCCGTTCCTTTAAAGCTTCTAAATTTCTCCAAGAATTAGTCCAAATTTTATAGCGTTGCTTAGTAGCAGCTTTGAGATGAAAAATTGACGTCCTTTTTCTCGCCATCTTTTTTTTAGGTTGGAACCCAGGTTTTGGTACTTTGCCGGAGATTTTCTGGAGACTATAGAAAACCGCTGAAAATCTCCGGAGGCAAAAATAGTCTCTGGTGCAAAGCCCTAGTTTAATTTTACAGAAAAACAACGTGAAGTAATAACTTGCTGTTGAATTTCGTATGGTCAATAAGATTTCCGATGGGCCAAACATCGTAAACATTTTTTAATAGTAGTAAATTTGATAAAGGGCTGTAATAAGATCACGCCAGAGACGAATGTAATTTGTATATAGGAATGCAAATCTATTGGTTTTTGACACCTCACACACATGTCACGCTTTTATCTCCCACGCCTTACCTGGGTTAGGCAGACGTGCTACTAGGCACCCGCTTTTGCCAAGTGTGTTTCGTCGCATAACGTGGTAGGGGGCGAACTTCTCGCTATATCGGGCACAAATTCCAGATTCCGGACTGATACTGAGCAGAAAACCCTAATATAACTTTACCCTACGTTTCCTGACACCTACGAGTTACAACGCAGGTAATTTAATCTCATAACTGTACCTACCTACTTGGCATATTCACACAAATATTCACTCAAGTACGCCAAGTCAAGTTCCGCCATTATGACTACTTGAAATTACGACGGAAATTAAGTTAAAAGCAGCACTGTTTTTATGCTGGGGTAAAATAAATACATATATAATAATAATAAATTAGTCATGGCATGGCTTAATTAATGAATTTATATTGATAACTATGCATTTTTGCCACTATTATTATAAAAAACAATATATTAAACCGCACGAAACTGCAATTTACTCGCACATATTTTATTGCATACCTAAAACCATTGGAATTATGAACCAGGGCATGTGTATCGTGTCTCCTAATTTCGTAAATCAAATTCTTATTACTATTTCAACGTTGAACAACAAATTAACTAAATTTCGCTTTATTTGGATGCTAATTGAAATCCGTGGTTTCTTACGAAGCCATAGGTACGCGCAATAATTACCAAACCAACATTTTATACAAGAATATGCCACTGGACACTCAGAAGCTATGACTGCTTTTCACTACTTTTATTTAGCATATAATTGTTTTTGCGGTTATTTGCTGTATGTCGTGGTCTATTGTTTTAAATGTTATTTTTTATGGACGTAATTATTTCTAGGTATAGATTTTTCCGAGATTACGTTTGTGATTATAACTTAGACAATAGGTACGAACTATTAAAGACATGCTATTTAGAGAATATCGTCCCTTTCTACTAAATCTCACTCCATTCTCCAGCATATTTTCTTTTCCCTAACAAATTGATAATATTATGGATATCAAGGCACTTTGGGAGTAAACGTAGGTAATAAAATCTTTGCACTTGACCGTTCTTGCTTTCGCATCGCCAATTCCTAATTGGCAAGTGGAATGTTTAACATATCTGCAACCTTTATCATTCAAGGTGTTTCGGCTTCTGATATAAGATTTATGACGACAGGTTGTATAAAAAAACCTTCATCTTTTACTACCTCGATGGCCTAGTTGTATTGCGAGATGCTACACGACTTCCTTACTTTGGTTTCGAGTTCGATGCCCAGGTAAAGTCAGGGTATTGGGTTTTCTGGTCAGTAGCATGGATTTTGGTATTTTGTACCTGGCAGCTCGATACGGTGATAGGATCCCCCGCTATCACATCATAGGACGGAATTCATGTGGTAAAAAGTAGGTGCATTAGTAGCGCTTTTGTCTACCAATTTGGACATAAAAGGCATGAGTGCATGTACTCTTTTAACTCTAAAACAAATTAAGGCTAAGGCTGAATTATGGCAATAATAATGGCAGATGTTTGAGGTCACATAGAACTATAGTCAGTCAAATAAGCATGTTATATGAATAATCGTATTCCCACCTAAAAGGCCGGCAACGCATCTCTATGCCCCCTGGTATTGCAGATGTTCACGGGCGGCGGTGATCACTTACCATCAAGTGAACCGTATGCTCGTTTGCGCCCGATATCATAAAAAAAAGAATGTTTAAGAAAAACAAAAAACCCGACTGCGTAGACGCAGTCGGGTGGCAGATATAGATATCTGCCATCTTTATTACATTCATTGAAGAACTGAAAAGATAGAAACAAGATTTTAATTTGAATATTTTGTTTTGGTTTTGAATAATCTTAGTTGACAGTGATCACAAACGCTGTCGGAGGCATAACACGGTCACTTCTCATAATTTAGTTGGTGATATAGGTAGAACAACAAAATCTCGGAGTGAGTAGATGACCCTCCTTCTTTCGCAGTCGGGTAAAAAAACGAAGTATAGTCTACACTACATCTATGATTCTTCACCCTTACTCATGTCAAGGAATACTAAACACGGATAAACCGAGGCAATAAAGAAAAAAGAAAAAATCATACCTTTCCCAGCACAATTTTGTCGGCAATAGTTTTCTATACCCATCTCTGATGTAAGGGTTGTGCTGTAAGTACACTGGTGCTTCTTCATACTTCAACAGCTTTCTATAGTTCATGTATTCTTCATCCTCTTTGGTCAAGTTATTGTTGTCTTCCAACTTCTTACCTCTATGCAGCAGTGTGCTGCTTGGACAGTATTTTGTGTGGCACTCATCTGCTACCTAGACATAAAAAAATATTTGTGTTGGAGAAGAAATCTAAATTCTATATTCCTAATGGTCGATGATACAGCTGTTATTCTTTTGGCTATATGGGTGTTCATGTATTTTTGTAATTATTTACCAATTACAGTGGAGACTCAAATATCTGCTATATTACCCCTGAGTTTGCGGAGCCGCGAAAAAAAGCAAGCTAATAATAATTCATACAATTTTGTCTTATAACAAAAATGATTTTTAACTGACTGCAAAAAAGGTGGAGGTTCTCATTTGAAGTGTTTTTTTATGTTTGTTATTTCAGAACTCTGTCATTTATTGACGGATCAGGAAAATTCTTTTTTTTTTACAAAGTATATACTTCCAGATTGGTCCCATAGAATTTTTATCAAAATAGTTTGAGCAGTTTGGTTTTAAAACCAAAATAACTTGAAACAGTATGTCATCCAAGTATATGAAATTGCGAATTTTGCTTTTCTGTGACTTTTTCTTTGGTGTTTTCGCGTTGAATTTTGTTCGGTCTATTTCTTACATACATATAAAAATAACATAACATCTTTTATCCTTTTTAGGGGTAGGCAGAGGCGTAACACCTCAGCGCGATAGTTGTACCACGTGCGTAATACAAAAATGCCCATCAAGGCGGTATATTTCTTACTAACATAAAAAAAAGACAAAAAAAGACCTTTTCAAAAAAAAATTAAACCACATTCAAAAACAACTAAAAATACAATAAAAACCAAAAAATAATTTAACATTACCTATAATCCGTGACTAATTTCAATTGCTAGCTAAGTTAGATAGTAGATACATACTTGAATAAATATACAATAACATTACACCGAATCCAAAATTGGTTACCAGTATATAAGTAATGTTATCGTATATTTATTCATTTATTTATCTAACTTAGCTAGCAAAAGAAACTAGTCACGGAATATAGGTAATTTTAAATATTTTTTTGGTTTTTAGTGTTCTTTTTTATTCGTTTTTGAAGGCGGTTAATTTTTTTGTTAAAAAGGATTTTTTTTCTTCACAAAATTAAAATAAAAGTATTTTGTTATACTTCCACAAAAAAAAATCTATTGAACTAAATGTGTTTAAGCAATTTGAAGTTTTGAATTTGTTCAGCTACTTATGTGGCTAACTGTACATAGGTCAGACACAATATGCTCTTATGTACTTATTTCATCGAGGCGGAAGACCATAACAGACGGCTCTGATGATATCATCAGACTTCAGGTGTTAGGGGTTTATATTTAAAGCTTTATGCCGCCAATATATTTAGCCCCTAATATAGTTAATACAAAGGAAGTACAGTACATACTTATAATAGGTATTAATATAGTAACCGTTTTAAAAAAAATCATAAGACAGCTTTTTTATATCATATATTAACTGATAATCTCGACTTCATACTTAAAATTTAATAATTTATTTTCATACAACAAAATGAAAAGATATGTTTTATAGTGATGACGAAATTAGTAAATTGTTGCATTTATTATAAATTTTATAAAAAAAAACAACAATTACACCCTGTTTCCCCAGGACAAAATGTGTTCATTCATTATGCCATACAAAAAAATTAACACTATACGGATCTACCGAGTGTATGTTGGTTTGAGTAAATAATTTTTAACATTGTTGTAATAAAGGTTTTACAAAAAGGATAATTTCATCCAACCATAATGTAATCTTTAATTTAGGTGACTGTAATTTTTGGGTAATTATTAATTACCAGCTTTTGCTCGCGGCTCTGCCCGCGTGAAAAAGTTTTTCCAGGATAAATGTCCCGCTTTATATTTTCCCAAGATAAAAAGTAGCCTATATCCTATCTCAGGCTAGGCTATCTGTGGACCGAATTTCATTTAAATTGGTTCAGTGGTTTTGGCGTGAAAGCGCGACAGACAGATAGAGTTACTTTCGCATTTATTATATTAGTAAGGATAAATAATTATAGAGCGTTGTTGAAATGAAAATAACATATTAGTAGGTATGAGTTAACTACACGAATCAGAATTAAAATATCTATGGCACAAAATATCATTTACTTACTTTTTCTATGGACATAAATTGTACAGTTTCTGCCTGACATTCACATTTACTCGTCATAATCAGAGTCATGTTGAATATTTTACATTAATTATTATTATAAATACAAACTTCACATGACATAAATGACTTTATAAATCACAATCGAAGCATTACAATTAAGAATTACTGGTGTTAATTCAACATTTAGGTCCGATGTAATGAGTATCTCAAATGACACTTAATACAAACTCTCCCTCTCGTAATTATTTGCATACTGTGTCAGACAATGTGTTTTTTCTACTTGAATCTCGACTTTGACACGCGAATCTCGAGTTACCAACAAAGAGAATATAACCACTACGTTAAGTTACCATTTCAGTAGTATTATAATTCTCTTTGAGTTACCAACTGAGACAAACAGTCAATGCTGCCAATAAAACTCGATTCACCGCGTCAGTGTTCTCAATTACCTGAAATTCCCCGTTTCTTTCTAATTTACGGCCGTATTCAAAGTCGTTCATTGAGGAATAAAGGGTTCCTTATGCAGTTCACCTGATTTTTAACAGTAGCTGCACTTTAACCACTTTTCCATAATTTTATTGGAAATTTTAACCGCACGCACCATTTTAAATATAAAATAAATAATAGTTTAAAACAACTAAAAAACACGCTTTATAGAAAATCCAACTAAAAAATAGAAAATAATTTGAATTAAGAATAGTGTAAATAAGAAAAAAATGGATTTTATTGTAACAAAAACGTGGGGTGCTTTTAAGATATTATCAAAATGATATATAATACTTCTACTCATATTATCTGTCAATAAAATATTTATAACTATTGACACCATGCACCCCACGCTTTTTTTAAGCGTGTTTTTTAGTTGCTTTAAACTATTATTTATTTTTATTTTTTTAGTTCTGTTCTACTATTGTCCAACAGATGTCACTAAATAAACGACAGCGCCATCTTGTGACAAGTAGGATTTTTTTACGCATAAGAGTAGCCAGTTTAGTTGTAATACTACTATGGTGCAACAGATGTCACTAAAAATAAAAAAATATATAAATTGTCAAAAATCTCATTTTGCAAATTGAATAATGGCATAATCTTTTCAAATTAGTGTATTGTTATCGGTCCTAGAGAAACCTACAAAGTTTGAATAAAATCTGACCATTTAAAGTGGGTCAAAATCGCGCCCAAAGGAGTCGGAGTCGGAGAGTTACAAACATACAAGTGAAGCTAATATAAAGCGTGTAAAAACGTGTGCGTCTCGGGACGCTCGACAGAAGTGACAACTTAAACTAATTTAAGTTAATTAAATTAATTAAGTATTTAATATTGAAATTGTTTAACTTGAGAAAAACTTAGGTTATTACTTAAACTTTATGTATATTAATATGGTAATGTATGTATTAATAAAATCGTTTATTGATTATAAAAACAGCGACGCCACCTACCGGCCGCCGTGCGCTCGCCGCTGCTACCGCCCGCGCTCGCGAAGCCAGAGAGAATGGCGCTGTAACGCGTTAGATTACGAAGGCGTTTACCCTCTCATAATAGGTTATCACTTCGAAAATCGACTACCTTTAACAATGCTTTAATGATGTAAAAATGGATATGTTCGTGTTCAAATGACAGTTGAGCATGCATTTGAGTGGTGTTGAGCCATACAAAATTATGTTAGTAGTGTCGAGCTATATCTGCCAAGACCGAACATAATTTTTAGTAGTACGTAGTAGTAAATAGTAAGTAGTACCCCGACATAAAATAGTTTGGCCCACCGAAAAAAAAAATGGTCTGGATTCCCAGATTTTTGTCATTCCCCGCAAATCTGGAATTTTCCCCGCGATTGGCAGCACTGCAAACAGTTGACACATCACGGGGGTTTTGGCGGGAACTTGGAAGTGTCATGAAGTGCTCTTGTTTTAATTCATTATTTTGGTGATTCTTAGTGTTACATTGCATAATTATAGTGGTATATTATAGAATATAGTTATATTAAAGGGCTCAAATGAAGTGAATTGAAATAACTGTGCTAATCAAGTGTTTTTTTTTGTTGCCGCTAAAACTCCTCAATAAAGACTTGTGTACCTTATTCACGTTCCATCTTGACGTACAGCCAAACAAGGTCATGCACGATGCACGATGCACGATGCCAAATGACTGAATAGTCTCGACATATATCAGTAATTATGATTATTAGCTTACTAGACTTGCACGATCCAGCGAGTGCCTCCATCACCAGTGTTGCCAACTGGCACATCTACGATTTATCTAAATGCACCATAAAAAGTTACTAAATTCCCCCTTTTTCTGCTAAAATTAGCGGAATTATACAATTACGGAAAGTACTGAAATAAGAATAATAATAATAATAAGCCCGCAGGGGCGGCTTTGTGGCGAGCCGACGGTGAGTGGCGACACCGCGTACCCCGATTCCGTGGGGGCTAAATGAGACCCCAAGACCCTTGGCTAGCCTTAACTGGCCGGTTAGGGGTGGAAGTCGCAAGAGCTAAGAACCTGAGCTCCAGTGTGGAAGTGCTCAAACTGCGTAATGGCGAGGAAACCCGCTCCGGGACGCGTCAGCGACCCGCGATGGTGAAATCGGTTTCGGTGCACACCTCTCGACACCCTTTAGCCACCCACACCGATGTTGCGTCCTTGGCATGCGCCACTTTTTGGGATGCCCATCTAGTGGGGGGGCAAGTCACCGTCTGCCTTGATTACAAATGATTGAGACATTTTACTTGGCAGGCGTCCCGTTGTCTCAATCAATAGCCCAGCAACCAGTCCAGCTAGATCCCATCCATAGACCCGGTATAATTACCATCTTCTCCGCCATAGTCCTTGCACCTTGCGGGCGTTGTCTTTGGCTGTATTTCCCTAAGTACAGACAGAGAGAGTACCTACAAGGTGTACACACCCCAACTAGATTAATGTATCTTAAAGGGGCCTCTACGTGTTGGATCCATATCCCCACGCAAGCCTTCCAAAAGGACTGGCCTTCGTGCCGTGATTTCCCGCAGGAAAGATACAACATAATAATAATAATAAAAAGCCTTGTTAGGCCAATGTTAGGCTAGATTTGTCATTAGGTTTGTGTGAAATGCCCTAATAAACTAACACATTGTTTTAAAAATACATTTTAGATTTAATGATATAATATAGCCAGGGAGTGACCCCGCCACTCCGAGCATCGTGCCGATAGACAATAAATATTATTTTAGTGCGTAACCGAATAATGCTTCTAAATCTGTATAACTTATTCACGAATTGTAAAAATCTGTATAAATATCTGCATCTGTTTCATATCTGTATCATCATCATCTGCATGCACGATAGTCCAGCACCATGACGTACAGCATTCTGTACGTCAAGATGGAACGTGAATAAGGCCCTAAAAGGTAGCCACTGCTTTACTTCGACATACTCAAAAAGAATTATAATACATATGGACATACTACTGAGGATTAATAAACAAATAAGTATGCGTCTGAAGGACTTGCAGCCATGGACAAGAATAAATCAACAAAAAAATTGACACATCACGATTCAAGAGAGAAAAGTTGCCAGTTTATATCACTTTTGTAACTCATAATGCCAAGTTCACATAGTTTTTTTTTTTTTTTTATAATGGCATTTGTGTTCACATTTTGCCAATGTCAAGTTTGGTTTGTCTATTTTATTATCTGTAGTATGTCGAAGTAAAGCAGTGGCTACCTTACCAAGACTTTATCGAGGAGTTTTGGCGGCAACAAAAAAAACACTTGATTAGCACAATTATTTAAATTCACTTCATTTGAGCTCTTTAATAGAACTATATTGGATAATATACCACCATAATTATGCAATATAACACTAAGTATCTCCAAAATAATGAATTAAAACAAGAGCACCTCATGACACTTCCAAGTTCCCGCCAAAACTGTTCACATAGTTATTGGTTAGCACTCGAGATTCAGTTTAATACATGTGAGCTCTAAGACATGTGAGTGTTCATCCTCTCTTGTTATATTTCTGTGTACTTACTACCGTCTGTGGTTAACTTGTGTTGCCCTTTTTCTGTATAAATGTGGACCTTTTCTGCGTGTCTATGGACTATAGAATTTCTAATTTTGTTTTTTCTCGTGGTACAAATATAATATAAATGTACAATTTTATTATCAGAAGTACTGCTTGGAAAAGCTCTACTAGTTAAAATTATTTTATCTAATTCACTGTTCAGGTATTAGTCCAGACTCTAAACTCCAAGAATTTTAACATTTAATTAGTTATCGTACAAATTACTTACTTTATAGCTATAAAACAAAATTATATCCATACTAATATTATAATTACAAAATTAAATCCGGCTGTCTGTTACGCTTTCACGGCTAGATCATCGATATTTAGCTGTATATCATAATAATTATACGCTTATTATGTGTCTACCGCACCGTCCGCACCACGCGGTTTTACGCGAATACCGTAAGTCAGTGATAGATCAGCTGATGTTACAGGAAAATAAGATACTTTTTTTCAATTACCCTTAAAAGTAACATATAATTAGCAAAGTAACTACGTATATATTATTACTAGCATTGCGCGCGGCTCCGCCCGCGTGAAAAGTTTTTCCGGGATAAAAAGTAGCCTATAGCCCTCAGGAGTAATGTAGCTTTCTATTAGTGAAAGAATTATAAAAATCGGTCCAGTAGTTCCTGAGATTAGCGCGTTCAAACAAACAAACAAACAAACTCTTCAGCTTTATAATATTAAGTATAGATAAAGGATATGCGACGAGAAACCGCATATGCACATTGTGTGCTTGGCTGGCACGAGGTTACCGCGCGACAAGAGCAAGAAACTTTTCACATCGTCTAACTAAAAATGTGGAATTTTATCAAGCTTTCAAAAACTCTAAACACTGACAGATCTTTAAATTTTATTTATTGGTTGATTATAATATTATAATACACCATATACTGACGAATGTCTTTATATACCATACACCAGCCACCTAACATACAGGTGTTTTAAATAATTTCCCGAAGGCATTAATGTATTTATATAAAAATTATTACTACTATGCATTGATGTATTAGGGTGTTTTAAATAATATAAAATTATAGGTGTAGAAAATAGTACATTCGTTTTTTAAATTCTTTTGGTTGGTTTAATATTATAATATAATGAAATATTCATCGCCACGTGTCTTCCTCCTGGTATTTACACCTGGAAGTTTCAAATTGCAAATTTGTGTTTTAAATAGCTAGCGTGTCAGTAATGAATATCCACAAAATTTTCCAAAAATAGCGCTTTGGGCATTCCTCATTCCTCAAAAGGTGATGACGTCATATCCCATTGCGGACAGTGCTGCAATATGAAAAAATAATATATTTTTCGATAATAAATAGACAATAATATTTTTTCTGAATTAACTGTATAAAATTCTTTTCTCAAATAATATTGAAATCGTAATTACTTTCTAATTCTTTATCTTGTAATTGAGTAACTCAGTTAAATCCATAAATCTACAACAGAGGATAAATTAAAAAAACATATGTTTGAAAATACTGTTCAGACTTAACAGATGAGTATTTCTGATTTCTGAACGCTCTTTGTGAATGGTCGATTTTCCTGTTTGCTTTTCTCCATTTGCTGAAAGTGTTTAATTTGTTACAACCCGTGCCCTGTTCCAATTCTATTATTTCATATTATAAGTTATGATTATTTTTTATTTAAGCGTTTAAAGTTCGATCATAATAGTTGAATTTTGATAATTACTACGACTTGGGTGGTACTTTTGCGTTTAGACGGGAGCCATCTTGCAATCTCTAATCAAAGGTCCTTGGCTCACAGTTTCGTTGTCTAGCTGAAAGTCAGTTTATTCCATCATAAAATAATCAAATGGCGTTAAAACGAATTAATAGGGTACGTATATAATGTTTTTACTCTTTATTTTAATAATCAAAGAACAAGTGATCCGAGTGTTGTAAAATTGGTATTATAGTTCGTAGTGAATGTTTCGTCATTGTGAATACCTATTATCGAAATTTCTTCTGGATAATTCCGTGTGTGCGATGATTTTACATAAATATCTTAATATGTCGTTAAATTTCCTATTGTAATTCGTTTCTTTGGATGTAACGGTGTTTTACTGGTATAATGTAGGTGACAATTTTGTGCACACGGCGTACATAAAATGTCGGAATTATGTGCCAATTTTGAGGTTTTCTTCATGCGAAAGCCATCTGTGAGGTGAAAAAATGTTAGCTGAGGGGTTGTGGTAGTATTGTACGGCGTAAGGATGGTCTGCGGCGTGACAATGGGGTCGTTCCGGGCAATATGTTGGGGCCTCGTTTATTTTCCTAGTGATGATGTGACAGTGTCGCAGTCCTGGGTATTGTGTTTCTCGTGCCGTTCCGTACACATGTATTGTTTCTGTTCAGGAATTACAAGATCTGGGCAGAGATCCACCAGCACAATGTTCTGCAGGCCCACACGGTGAAGATCGTAAGTGCTTATTGATACATATTTATTTTTTCTGACTCATTGTGTTGTATAATAATAGTGGAGTGAAACAATGTCGCGATGGAGACATTGAATGGCAGTGCATGTATGCATGTATTGATTGATACACATTGTCCTGTACATTTTATTATATAAATGTCCAGCAATGCATGTCTAAAAGCATACCTGTCTTATTTTTGTTCTTACTAAGCTTATTGGAAATTATGCATATGAAGTTGGTATGTGAATTTATATTTGTTACTGATATTTTGTGATAACAAATAAGTTTTCAGTTCTCTAAAATCATACTATATTTTTTTTTTTTTTTTTTTTTTTTTTTATTGCATTGGATGACGAGTCGAGCATGCCGTTCGCCTGATGGTAAGCGATACGACCACCCATAAACAGTAGCAACACCATCCAGCACCTAGACTTACAAAGTACTGTGTGGCATTCCACTGCGCTCGTCATCCTGAGACATAAGATGTTAAGTCTCATTATGTCCAGTAGTTATACTGGCTACAATGTCCTTCAAACAAATATTAATACTACTACAGAATTGCAGGCATATAATTTAGAAATTAATGTTATAAGAATGTTACTGCTTTATGATTCATAACATATTTTTGTAATATGAGTCAAAGTATTGCCATTGAGGTAATTCATGTACTTATTAATGTCATTGTGGTACTAGAAATTATAAATAAAACCAAATAAAATTATAAATAAAACTCAACAAAGTGAATAGTTTAAAATGGGTGAATTATTACTCTATACATGGTTATTGACTCTGTAAGTGTCAATGACCTTGTCAGTATAGTCAGAGACAGATGTATTTTTGTGCATCTTACTCAAACTGATAAATTATGTTTTATTAACAGCACTAGTTGTGTATTTTTGTAATTTTTGGTGTATTAATACTGTGTATGTGATGTATCAATGTATGTTTTTTTTTTGTTTACAGTGTTCCATTGGCAAGCCACAATTATGGGTCCAGTGAGTAATTTGTTTGCTGTATAGATGTTATTCACATTTAATTGAACACCAGACAGGGATTAAATGTTTAATATGGTTCTTTAGTATTTTAAATGTGATAAGTTCTTTTATTGTGTGATTACCATCATGATTTGAATTCAATTATCATTCATTGTCATGATTGATTAAAATTTGTAGGCAAAGTCATGATTCACAAAGTAGTATAAAGTAAATATTTTAAACCACATATATCTTTAGAGGTGTATGTTATATAACGATAACATGATACAAAAAAAATATATTCAAAAATATGGATCGCCGTTTGAATTGTTGATTAAACAGTAGAGGTTATAATGTTACTATTTCCGTTTCAGGTTGACAGTCCTTATCAAGGAGGTGTATTCTTTTTGACCATACATTTTCCAACAGACTATCCATTCAAACCACCAAAAGTTGCATTCACAACGCGTATTTACCATCCCAACATAAACAGTAATGGTTCCATTTGTCTTGATATTCTGCGCTCACAGTGGTCCCCAGCACTCACCATATCCAAAGGTAAACAATGATGCAGACTTTTATTGCTTTGTGTGTACATTTTATTAATTTAATATTTATATTTATCATTAAAAACCATTTTTTTTCCAGTGTTGCTTTCAATCTGCTCACTTTTATGTGATCCAAACCCAGATGATCCCTTGGTGCCAGAAATTGCTAGGATCTACAAAACTGACAGAGAAAAGTACAATGAATTAGCCCGTGAGTGGACAAGGAAGTATGCCATGTGATGAGTCAATTGTGACGTCAGTAACACATACACACACACATCGCCACAGCCCGGGCTCTAGTCCCCCCCCCCCCACCCCTTCCTCCTCCCTCGACCCCATCCCCTATCCCTGCTCCTTATCCTCTGTCATCCTTTTAAAACATAAATTATACTGGAGATTGTAAAATTGTTCATGGTCATTTTGGATCTGTCGTTTAAGTTTTGTCTATGTGACAATATTGATGTGCAAATTTACTGCATCGAAGTAAATACTACACATGTGCAAAATACAGTTTCTGGTTATGTCTATAATTACATACATTTTCTATAAGAGCAAAATTACATTTTGTTTTACATTGATGTGTCAGTAGATGTCTTTACACTATTTAGTTGAAGTCTAAAAATTAGTTAAATTTTACATGATTTGAATTTATGTAATTCCTAAACTATTTGTACTTTAACTAGGATTTAAATTGCATTGTAAAACTGTACAATAGCCATATGTTTAGGAAATGGAGCGTTCCTTGCTTACAACTTGTCCAGTTCACTTAGGAATTTTGTCAATGATAAGTGGAGCTCATAAGTGTTAAGAACATTTTGGGTAATGTAAGTAAGCGGTATTACAAAATGAGCTCGTTGACAGAGTCGAATGAGTGTTATTTTTTTTACTAGAAACATCGTTTTTTAAGTTAGTAAATGTAGCGTGCTACAGACCACACTGACTTTGATTGGTCAGTTTTCTTTCATCCACAATATTTTATGACATTGAAAAACGCTCCAATAGTTAAACATTCAGTATAAAATTACAGTGTATCTCATAAGATGATAAGTTACAATTAATCTAGATTTTTTTCAATATGGCAAACTTTATATTATAATTTTATCTAATATATATTGTGGTTGTAAGGACACCTGCGTTGTAATTTCCACATTATGTCCCTTCCAGAGTTCCATCCTTGTTTTCCCCCGGTACATTGAACAATACTTAGAGAACAGTTGAGTGTCTTGGCATTAGTGGCAAAATATGATGTGTTATACTTACAGCTGCAGGCAAGCAAGAGGAAGCTTTCGTTCACTTGGTAAACACTGGGAGATATAAAAAATAAAGCTTTTAAATTGTAATCAATCAACATCTTGTGTTTTAGCTTCACTAAATTGTAAGAAACAATAAATTATTGTGTATGTAAATAACACTCTGAGCTTTATTTAGGCGTCATCCTAATAAGTGAGCAGCTGTAAATAAATCACTTTGAAGTTTTAAATTAGTTGGCATAGTTTCTTACAGGTCGCTGACTGACCACAAACAATGCCAAAATTAGAATGTTTCATACTGCTAAGATTTCTAATTGCAGGAATGAGATTTAAGTGAAACATGTCAATAAGACCATCTCTCAGGTGTCTAATAGTGCTTTTGGTTTTTTATTAGTGCATTTTGAAAGAAACATTGTATTATGCGCATAAAGATACTATTTGGTAATATTCAGGATGTAGGTAAAAAATGTTTGCTCTCTACAGTTAGGCTTAAGTTGGCCAGATTAAAAAAAAATGTAATTTATGATGGTTTGAAATATCAATAAAAGCGCCATCTAGCGAGACAACCAAAAATATCTTATTCTTGAGAGGGGTGATAAATTAATAGTTACTTCAATATTTGCACATAAATGAGTACATTTTTAGAATGTATTTGAATTGCTTAAATATTTTTCTTCGCTTGTGAGCGTGGTATATAAAAAAAAACATTTTTTTGTGTATTTTTTAAGTCATTATAGTAATGTACTGACGCCAATTTGTTTCATTCGTCGTATCTTTTTCATAACAAATGGTTGAGAACTGGGGAGAGGAACTTGACCCCATGAGACCTAGTCTGCGCCCACCAGGACAGCGACCGAACACTAGCTATTCTTAGAAAGTAGATACTTTACATGGCGCTACCTGGAATTGGTATATTTGTATATTGGTACTATTTAGTTATTTTTTGTATGAGACGCTTATTGATGTACATTTTGACTAACGACTACGCTGCAAATACCGTGTCTGCGGTATTGGCATTTAATATTTGTTAATTATATTCAATGTAAATGCAATTCATATGTAAATAAAAATTGCGTTCTCTTGTTTACGAGCCTCTGAATTTACATTGCAATGACTTGATACCTGTTACGTCCGCATTTATTTTAATAATAATTAATTAGAATCTTGATAAATAGTATAAAACGACCTTAACTATTACTCGGAATAGCTGAAACCAATAGAAAATACTTAATTTATGCATAAGATGTAAACGTAAATTTGATCCTATGAACATGGATTCTGTATCGTCTGTATTATGTACATTTTAAATAAATAAACGACACATAAACACTACTTTTTATTACTGAAAAATCTTGATACAAAATGAAAAATAAAATAGGTACACAATTTACAAAAGGCACATAGACTACATTATAAATTAAAGATTACAATTCAGTCGTTTCCATATTTTTTGCGTTTTTCATCTGTTCCAATTGTTGGTAGAAATCGTATTTGGCTTGATTGGTTTGGGGGTCAGTTTCGTTGGAGTCAATGGATGGGAAAGCTGCTGTGGTGATAAAGTAGGGTTTTTCGTTGGATAAGTCTTGATCTACTGCGTTTTCGTCGAGAGAGTCTCTTTCGGATCGGCTCAGCTGGTCGTCGGATTTGTACCAATCGTTTTCATACGCGTGCAGCCATATAGGATTTGAACCCTTGGTGCTGTGTTTGTTGGTGTTAGGCACACGGCCGCCAGAGCTGCGGATGGTCATGTCGGACTCCCCCGGCGCCGGTGACGCTGTTGAAAAAGATAAAGGTAAATATGACAATTTACGACCTGGTTAACACTGATAACGGTTTTATTTGTTCATGATTAAACTAGTTATGGCAAATAAATACGAAGGTTTGTAGGTCTTATAATAGAAACAAAATACAAGTAGGTTACGGAAAATTCGAGGATGTTTTTATAATATGATTTCAAATAGATAACGCACTAAAAGGTTCATAAAACCAAATTGGTAATTCATGCTCATATGTACATTTTGTATGAGTGGTTTTGAGTTTGATTCCAAACGAGGCATAAATTTATTACAAACAGATTTGTATATGGGACTCATTTCGGGGATGTTTTCCGTCGAGCACCAATTAATAAATATATGTCACAATTATCCGTGCTTTCCTTAATATTTGCGCATTTATTTGCACATAATTATAATGGTGATTGGTGCATTGGTATTAAGAGGTAAACTTTCTTGATTTTTTAAATAAAACAAAGGTAGGTATTTTATATTCGGTGCGAATTAGTTGTCAGTCACTGTTTATGTGATAGTGACATGGTGGACTTCAAAAAGTTGCGTGGGTCACTCCGGATGCTCCAGCCACAGCTCGGCCAAGTACTGATACGTGTAAATTAGACGCAATATAAAAGACTGAAATCCCTCTTATAGATGTCATAACGTATATGTGGGCGCAAATTAATATTTAATGATTTAAACGTCTAAAATAAAATCAATTAGAATTGTTAATAATTCTAATTGATTTCTTTGTCGTTATTTTAATCTATAAGTAAAATATTCACAACTTGTTAATAGCTCCATCTGTTGGCAAGTTATGTAAAATAACGGAGTTTGCTTACTTAAATGTTATTTATGTAAAATATTATCATCTGGAGTTATGAAAGATTCATTATAATATCAATTTTGAATATTCAGCTATAACCCAAGATTTATTGTACAGTAATTTCAAAGGAGGTTGCAGTTATTATAATATTTATATTCACTTTGAATGTCTATTGGATTAAAAAAGAATGCAGTCAGTTCAAGATTCGATTGACTTCTGTTCCAAAAGTCAACTGGGAAGAAAACTAAGCAATATTCAGTTTGTATTTTCATTACGATGGATTCCGAACACGAAAACCCTGGCACCTCGCTGACAGCAGCGGTGGGATCACAGCCCCAAGAGACTTCGGGATCCGCAGATGGCGCGACCTTCACTATCGAACAAGTGATGGGTCTCTTGACCTCCATTACGAAGACTGCTGCAACAAGCGCTGTGAAAGCAACGTTATCGGCGGAAGCAGTACCCCTGCGGCGGCATCAAGACTTCTACCTACCGCCTTTTAACCCTGATGAAAGATCGCATGACATCAGGGACTGGTGTGCTAATGTAAACGAAATTATTACGAAGTTGAATGTTCCTTCACATGAAGCTCGAATGAAGGCTATTCTGCAGTTGAGAGGCCGACACCTGGTCACTGCATTCAACAACGTGGGAGCAAGTGCAGGAAGAGCTGAACCATACATTTGGCAGGAGTACCGGTACGCGGACGACGTGCAAAAATGGCGCAACTACACTTCGGACCGATTTACGTGGGGCCTCTACCTCCTCTACTGCACCTATGTAACTGAATTGTTTTGATATAACCGATTTAATGATTGTTTTATGTAAGTGTGTGCTTTGATGTGTTCATGAGACAAATTTTATTTTTCCTATCCAATATCCTTCCTAAACTGTAAGTGTGTGCTTTGATGTGTTCATGAGACTAATTTTATTTTTCCTATCCAATATCCTTCCTTAAACGCTGGCTGGCCACCATGCGTATCCCTGATCCTGGTCTTGTTGGCTAGAACCCAGGATGGGTGATGCCTTTTGTGTTGGCTAGAACCCAGGATGGGTGATGCCTTGTGTGTTGGCTAGAACCCAGGATGGGTGATGCCTTATGTGTTGGCTAGACCTCAAAAAGAGTGATGCCTTGTTTGACATTGTTGTTATGTAAAAAAATAGCGCAAGGGACGCGCTGGAGTCAGTCTGGCCGTGTGGGCGCAAATTAATATTTAATGATTTAAACGTCTAAAATAAAATCAATTAGAATTGTTAATAATTCTAATTGATTTCTTTGTCGTTATTTTAATCTATAAGTAAAATATTCACAACTTGTTAATAGCTCCATCTGTTGGCAAGTTATGTAAAATAACGGAGTTTGCTTACTTAAATGTTATTTATGTAAAATATTATCATCTGGAGTTATGAAAGATTCATTATAATATCAATTTTGAATATTCAGCTATAACCCAAGATTTATTGTACAGTAATTTCAAAGGAGGTTGCAGTTATTATAATATTTATATTCACTTTGAATGTCTATTGGATTAAAAAAGAATGCAGTCAGTTCAAGATTCGATTGACTTCTGTTCCAAAAGTCAACTGGGAAGAAAACTAAGCAATATTCAGTTTGTATTTTCATTACGATGGATTCCGAACACGAAAACCCTGGCACCTCGCTGACATATACCTACCTACCCTGACCTTATTCATACGTCGAAAAACTGCATATCACAATGAGTTGCTTTTCTTTCTTACGTTGTTTTTTGGCATGAACACACGCAGTATGATGAAGCGTAAAAATGAAAAACAACGAACTCCTAAGTAATAAATAATTACACTGTAACATTACCATAAACATGTAGATAACCAGAAGTTATAACAAAAGAATACACAAATATCCTACGTGCGTAATTACGTGCACGTACCAATATTATAGTTTTGATTATAATGATATCTAAGTGAGACATACTTATTTCAAAATGATACAACCATCCAACCACCAACCATCCACCTACCCACCATTTCTAAATGACAGGTCCTATAATATCTAGGCATGGAATCAATACATTCAACGTGTACCGATCTCGATTGAGTGCCAAGTATTTATACGCAAGTTACAGGATTATGGAGCTGATGTAAAGCATGGTGGTAAGTAGTAAAGTCTTGGATTGAGACCGTCAATTTTTTATGAATTAAGTAAACTCCGAAATTCTACGTGCTAAGAATATCCATTTGGCTATGGGCGCCGGTAGGAGGGTACAAGGGGGGGCCTTGTCGAAAAATAAAATAGACAATGTTTTTATTTATTAGGTCACTGAATAAATCTGCGTCAATGCGAACTATGAACCACAGAGGTTATATTATTGTTAAGAATAATTAAATACCCGTGCGATTTGCATTTGGTATAAACTTTCAAGTATTTTTTGAAGTATTTGTAAGTGTCAAAAAGGCATGAGAGTTGAACGACCATATTAGTAAGTATAACTAGAAATAATGAATATGTCTAACTAGGTAGATATAAACCAGAAGTTCTATTACTAATGCAATGCAAGAACAATATTTTCCTTCCTTTTAGACGTAATTGTATTCGCCATTTACCTAAATAAACTTAAGGTAGGTAGATATCTGTATATACCTTAAGTAATACAAGGTAAATCATATGATTTGCCTTGTATTTTACCATGTAAATTAAAAAATAATATCTTGCAGCGTACTTGTATTGTTTGCTTAATTTATTCCTGCACCCTCGACAAAATGCAAAATGGACGGCCGATTTGTAAACTGCCCATATTATATATAATATTATATTGAATATTCACCAACATAGGTATTTTTTTTATATATCCAACCGCTTGTTAAAGCGATCTCTACCGTGGACCGTCCATAAACACCTACAATTCCTGTCCTTAAAATAAACGAACAGGGAAGGGGCAGTGTCCGACCGAAAGTAGATTTTAGGCTGATGCCGATTGATGGCTATCGCCTCAATCAGCGGCCGAAGCTGCCGAAAGGCCGAAGCCTTAAAGCTCAAAGAAACTAAGTTCAAGATTGGCTACAAGATATTTACAATTAATAATACTTTTTTTTACTTTCAAATTTAAGGTTTGTATTTACTGTAGTTGTTCTAGAGATGATAAAAAATACTTTGCACTTTATCAGAAACAATAATAATTCGAAAAAGGTTAATTTACTTATTTCGTCCGATTTCGACACTCGCTAGGTTCCTTGGCCCACCAGGCTATATTGGCCGAAAGTTTCGGCGAAGGTGTTTTTTTTTTAATACACGCTTTATATTTTTAGCTGAAGTTGGCCTAATCTTTAATTGGACACTGGAGTCAAGCCACTCCCGATACTTAAATCACACTCATCAAAACAATGTAAGTTATCACTTTCGGGTACACGTCAGTTTTCTGTAAGCCAGCCCATTTGTAGACCAGTATAGCGTGGCTCTACAACTTCACTCCAAGCAGTAGATTTATTTTACTTCTAGGTGTTGCTTACGGCTTCGCCCGTATAAAACCTCATTCCCACTATAAGAGTATTTAAATCACTGTAGCGATCCATAGCGCCACATACTCACGCCTATTATCCCCGAAGGGGTAGGCAGGGTGCAACTTTTTGCATCCACTTTTCGCCATGTGTAATTCGTCCCATGATGTTATAGGGGGCGAGTATACCCCCATATCGCGTTTACGAAACGCACGATCGCCTCGCTACAAAAAGTCGCCGTGGACGATCTCCCTTAGGTACCGTTTTTTCAACTGTAGTTGTCTTTTAATTAAATTAAATTAAATTGAATTTATTTCAGGATATTCACCCATAGTATTAGTAAGTTAGTCAGGGTGTTATTAAGCTGATGCGTTCGCCGCACCTCGCGTGTCACGCGTCACGCGTCACACGTCACACCCCACGCGTCACGCTTCACGCCACGCCGGAGCACTCGAGCGCGTCCACCTTAATAACACCGAGGATTACCCTAACTACGGTTGAAAAAACCCGGTCTTAGTCTTACAATAAGCAGTGGCGGTGGCGGCCTTGAGCCGGCGCGCGTAGTCCGCCCGCTGCGAGAGGCACGTCAGCACCGACAGCACCAGCAGCACCGCCAGGAACAGCGCCGTCCACACCAGCCAGAACACCGTCTGGTTGGACGACATCGACTCCGACGTCAGGGGCTGGTACTCCGCCGGCTGCGTGTCCAGCACGTTGAATTCCTGATGGAGTTAGTGTTGAGAGGGATAATGTTATTTTTTTTAATTTTCGCAAAATACTTTGTGTTCGATTGAGTTGTCACTTGCCACAGTAATGTATTGGAGAGGGGCTGGTTTGAGCTGTTTGATAGCTCTTTTTTTACACACACACCTTTTATCCCTGCAGGGGTAGGCAGAGGCACAACTAGTGTATCCATTTTTTCGCCGTCCCATAATGGGATAAGAAGAAAATCACAATACCAACCGACCCGGGATTCGAACCCGAAACCTGAGAGCGGTGGTCGTACCGTGCACGCAATACAACTACGCCACCGAGGTAGTCGAGTTACCTTTTTTGAATATAGAGATGAATACAGATATAGCACGTATCAACAAATTAATTATCGCACGTTAAATTATAGACGATATTGAAATCTCCAAATGACGTGAATACCTTAAAAAGTCCATCCAACTGTTCAATATTCTTATCGACCAGTTTCAACACCTGTTCCACTTCTAGGACCGAATGATCTTGACCGTTGACCAAATGCAAATACAAATCGGACTTGGTATTATCCACAGATCCGTCTTTATTCTCGTGAACTCGTAAGTCGTCTACATTGACGACCGAGTCGGTGACCGTCGCCAGGTGTTCCCTGAACACGTGTATTTTGTCGCGCACTTCTGACGGATGCGAACGTAGAACGAAACGCACGCGTTGATCCTCGCGTAAAAGATAAATGAAAACGTGCGCTTCGTCTTGCAGTCCGCCGGTGTCGTTCGCTAAAACCTGCAATATGATTGTTTTTTTACATTATCTGTACTATTTTTAGGCAAAATCGACAGTTACGATGCAATTTATTCCAATTTTATGGTTTTGAAAGGACTTTTGTTGTAAGCACTATGAACCTGTCGAGCGTCGCATGAACTAAGCGAACGAAATACAAATGTCATATCATAGGTAAGAGGAAATAAGCTTTGATTAATTATATACCTAGATAGACACTGAACGTTTCAAACGCGTCGAAAAAATAGAGGCCAACTGTTGCCCGCTAAATAAGAAAAAAATAGAGGCCAACTGTTGCCCGCTAAATGAGTTCGAGTGAATTATTTTTTGTTGTTTTTCACGGATATAATTATCTCCCCGTTTTAATAGAAACCATGTAATAACTGGTATCATTATGCGCGCACACAAGGTTACGCAGAATGATGCAGCGATAGCGTATGACACAGCTGTCACACATACTAGCTTAAGAAAAGTTGGCCTGTTTGTTTTAGTTTCATTGTAGCGCGTCACTCTATCTAGGTATATAATGAATCAAAGGAAATAAGAATTAATGGGGTCGGTTCTAAATTACGAAATATTAGGTCCCGAAATTAATATTTACGTACGGCCCGTACAAAAAAATATTTCCGGAGCAGAATTCGGATCCTGGAGCATCATGTTATACACTTAGATTATCATCCGCCTGTTTTAGGTACTTTGTTGAACTAACCTTAAAATCGAAATATCCTTTCATCCCCTTCTGCGGATCGAAGTTGAGTGACACCGCGCCGGTTTTAACATTAACTAGGAATGGTGATACCGCTAAGTTTTCCAGTCCTTCCGTTAAAGTTTCCTTTACTTCGCCTATTAAATAATAGCTTACCAATGCATTGTCGCCTTCATCTAAATCTAAGGCCTAGAAAGAAGAAAATAAAAAGGTTTTCTATTATTATTCACTGGTCTCTCATAAGTAAGAGTCCGTCTGGGTGGGTTGGTACCCACGGTGGTCCGTAATGTCTATTTCTACCGCCAAGCAGCAGTGTGCATGCACTGTTGTGTTTCGGTTTGCAGGACATTGTAGCCAGTGTAACTACTGGACATAATGAGACTTAACATCTTATCGCATCGTATCGCTTACCATCAGGCGAACGGCATGCTCTTCTCGTCATTCAATGCCATAAATAAATTTACAATGTTTTGCATATTGACCCAGCTTCCGTGCTTCTACTAAACAGTCAACATTTTGCTATCTTTCGTTTTCAATATTCAATAAGCACGAGAACTTCAATAAGATCTACATTTTAAGAAGGCTAATGCCATCAAACGAACAGCAAAATGACCTACCTTAATATGCATGAACTCTATCCCAAAATCAGCTTCAGTGGTAATACCACCAGTAAATATCTTGTTCACGAACTTCGGTGGGTTGTCGTTGACGTCGTTAACTGTGACGTGTACGGACAATGCACTTATTGCGTCCACGTCATCTCTATATTTAGGAGTCACTACACAGTCCTCGGTGGCGAGGACAGTTAAAGTGTAGTTCGGTTTTTGTTCCCGATCTAGTGGTTTTAGGGACAGTAATCTGGAATTATGAAAGCTTGTTATATATTGTAGTATAGGGTAGGATAGGATGTTCGGTAGAAGAGAATACCTCATTCTTAAATTCGACTAAGCAATTTACTTATAGAAACCTATACCCAAAGGCATCTTTATATAAATTGTCTGAGAACACAAAACTAAAAAAATATGCTTTAATTATTTTCGATGACATGGAGAGGTCTGAACTGTGATTACGTCAGCAATATTTATTTAATTATTTTAAATATTTGTTTGATAAATAAATAACAATAAAGAAATTTTAACAGATTTTGTAAATATTCTATCTATTACGTAAGCATATGAGGGGGGATGAGAGCTTTGCTGACAAGGGGCACGGGAGGGGGGTTAAAAATACTAAAATTCTGCTTGCGTAATACTTGAACGGCCCCTTAAGTGATTTTCGTTGATTCCTGAAAGTCGTACGCCCTGGGTAACTTGGCGAACGTCCACTACTATTTATTATCATCATTATGAAGGGGCATGTTCCCGCTAGAACCAGCACATTAATACTGTCGTAAACTTAGCTAAAGCGCAGTTTTCCCACTCAATGTGAATTTATGCCATCACGGGATACTTCCCGCGTGGGTGCACTAGTTGCGCCTCTGCCTACCCCTTTGGGGATAAAAGCCGTGAGTGTGTACATATGTAATAGTCATTGTGTATCGCACAGGCAAACATACCTAGCAATAGTATCGGAAACATTATCTATCTTTAAAGGGAACGCAATTTATTTAAATGACGCATATCTACCGATATAATTATCTGCAATCAATAATACGTCTATACGAACATACTTAACGATGGTACAGATAAAGAGTAGGCAGACAATTATATTACAAGCGTTTATCGCTAATAGAGATATCTATTAGGGCGTGTTCACACTAAAAGTTGTGTGGAGTCAGGTTTTGCAATAGCATAACTCGTAGGCAATTGTTGGTATTAACAGAAACAACTGTTACTAAAAGATTTGTGTTAAGGGAGCGAATAATTTTGAGCAACAAATAATTTGTTACGTTTTGTGGCGACTGGCATACATTTATTATTTCGTGCCCAGTAGAAGTGACCCACTTACTTCATGTTATAGTTTTGAAAAATCATTGAGAAACATACAATTTTAAATGTTACTGATATAGAATTTGGATAACGATACGAATACGTTATACGAACAAATTAACGATTATAATTAGCTGTATGAATTATTAATACATATTTTTTTTATTTGAAGGTTACCATCTCACGTTTGGATACGTTGATCTATATTTATTTAATTGTGGTGGAGACGCACCTTTACTTTCGGCAGAATATTTAACTACAAAGCCAATAGGTATCAACTTTTGTCACCATACAAATATAAATTAACCAATTTTTGTAACTATTTTATCTTACTTCTAATATAAATTACACACACACACACACACTCAGGCCTTTTATCCCCGAAGGGGTAAGCAGAGGCGCAACTAGTGCACCCACTTTTCGCCGTGCGTTTTCCATCCAATGATATGATAGGGGGCGAGCCTACGCCATATCGGGCACAAATTCCAGACTCCGGGCTGATACTCAATTTAAAACCCAATATCACTTTGCCCGACCCGGGAATCGAACCCAAGACCTCAGCATTGCAGTCATACCGTAATATAAATTATAAAAGTAAAAGTGTGCGAAAATAGTTAAGGTTAAAGAAATTTATTCTCAAAAAGACGAAGAATGTCACTTACATGAGAACAAGTTAACAAAAAATAAGTGATAATTCAAAATACAGTGGTCGCCGTGCACTCACTTAACAAAGTAATTTGTATTAGTAGCTGTTCAAACGAGCAGTTTTTGTTTTACGAAATAAAACTTGACTGCTCCAAAAATTTAGAGAAAAAGTAATTGGTTTTCAGTTATATAGCTTGATAGCCGAGATTTAAAAATGTTAAGTGAGCTTACATTTTTTATGTCTGATGGTATTTTATTGTAAAATTGTGCTCCTTCATAGGTAATATTCTTTTTAGCATAATTAGTACGTATCCTTGGCAGAACAAGTAAGCTGGGTCTGCGTGTGCTACGTGTACAGATTTGTGATTTTTTCACAAAACTCAAATTTGTGTGGATAGATTTATCAATCGTTTTTCTAATTAAGGACGCTATTACATTTTTGACATCTTCGATTTTAGATATTTGAATGACAAGAACGCGCTTTGCTACACGCGCACACATCGAAACCGATTTAAACTAGATTTTCCATTTGAACGAGCTAATCTTAATACTTGAAGTTATTATTTTACTCATCCATATTTATTTTTTTGGAATTGTCGAATGTTTACAATTATGTTTAATAATAATTATTATTATAATTTCATCATGTAATAGACATTTTTATCTCTATATTTTGAATGTTCCTTGTTTTTACATTTTTTTTTATTGCATAGAATGACGAGACGAGCATGCCGTTCGCCTGATGGTAAGCCATACGACCACCCATAAAAAGTAGCAACACCATCCAGCACCTTGACTTACAAAGTATTGTGTTGAATTCCACTGCGCTCGTCATCCTGAGACATAAGATGTTAAGTCTCATTATGTCCAGTAGTTATACTGGCTACAATGTCCTTCAAACCGAAACACAACTGTGCATGCACACTGTTGCTTGGCGGTAGAAAAAGACATTGACATTGCGGTGTCCAGAAGTACTACTTTCTGCATCTGGCTCTTGACCCAACTACCAATTGAGAGCCTCAGCAGGTGTTGGTCGAGACTCTGGTATCAACCCATGAGCAGAAACGACAAGGCCCCGATAGAACCGACCGTATAGTTCTTTGATCTTCCATATCACTTCGCGTTCCCTAATGCCCATCGCCATAGGTATTCGCCAGTTCTCATTCCCCAAGGAAAGTGGGATAAATCCCTTATCCACCATGACTAAAATCTTATACATGCCTACTTCGCTGTGGAGGAAATAATTCCTGAGATTGCATACCTCGCGGTTATGCAAGTCCATTAAGTAAGCCTCGGCCCCGCATCTCCGCGGGATGTACAACCTCATCACTGACCACCGTGGGTGATGCATATGATATGCAGTCACTAGGGTCCGGAACTTTCGATCCAGGGCGTCCAATTCAGTCTGAGTCTTTCTTTCTGAGTATACCAAAAGAGTACATGAGTACAGGCATAACCCAACCGTTGAAAGCACAAATCTTGTTACCACCTGACAAAATACTGTTAAATACTTTTGCCAGGCGGCCGAAGAAACTGTCATTCAGCGATTGTTTTACGTCGGCACTCATATTCCCCAGTGCCTCAGGCATACCCAGATATTTGTAAGTTTTCGTCTCAGAAAGGGATCTAAGTCTTACAGTCTCTAAAACTTGTATGTCACCAGAGACCACGACCTCTCCTCGCTTCATATGGAAAGCCGCACATTTATCTACACAAAACTCCATATTGAGTTATTTGCTACATCTTTCAGTAATTTTTAACGACTCAATCAATTCTGTTTGTTTTGATGCAAACAACTTGAGATTATCCATGTAAAGCAAGTGAGATATAGGCTCAAGAGCCCCCGTGCATCTCGGCGCTCTCGGCGTCAACGGCAGCGTGATGCCTACTTGCCACACTGCTGTCCATCAGGGGGGTCGCAACAATGTGCTAAAAAGACAAAGCTAGAGACGGCACCCGCCCGCGACGCCCGGGTGGCCACTGTTAGTTGCCTTTTACGACAGGCAGGGGATACCGTGGTGGAATTCTCCAAACACCTTCAATCCACAGGGTGGGAGACGCCAGTCAGTCGTCCACCCGGCGCCTCCTACGTCTCCACTGACGGCGGGAGGAATCCTCGCGTCCCAGAACCCTCTCAGCACTCTCCTTCTACGAGAGGACTATCTCGTAGAAGGGAGCCAACACACGCCAGCCCTCCTGACTGCCGACCATGGGAGCGACCACGGCCGGAAACGAGAGGCCGCCTCTGACGACTGCTTTGAGAGCGCTGCGCTCCTCATTCCAGGCTGGGCAAAACTCAAACGTATATTAAGCCGTATCCAGCGGGCAACTGTCACAATGGCACACACAGCCGACACCTCGGTACCTACGATACGACACAGCTACTCACCGAAGCAGCCATGCCTAGTGAGTAGTTGTGGCTGAACTGTAGTATTGAGTGTTTAGATATTTTTGTAGCGGGAAAGGCTTTGAACGCGGGCAAAAACGCGAACTAAACCTAGTAAAATTTAAAAATAAATAATCATCGATACTAAAAATCATAAATAGATAAATAGTAAATACCATATACTGCAAAACTTGTCGATTTTGTAAATATAAAAATAAATCCGCCATTTTAATAATGAAATTTAAATATTTGCATTAAAATAAATGAATGTTTCATTAATTAAATCAAATTTGCATTGACTTATTGTAATATTAAATTTTCATACTTGCTTTTTGAAAAATAATAATTTGAAATAGTATCAACTATTTTATTCGTAGTATAATGACATCGCGATCAATTTATTACGTATTTATTTTTTGAAAAAAAGTTGTACACCCGTGCTTCCTCGGCCGCGTCTCAGCGCGGAATGACGGCCCGAAATTGGAAAATGTATGAAGAAATTCAATTCAGGTTATATTTTTTCTCTTAACTGGAAAAGTATTTAATTTGACTTGAAAATAATTAGTCATAAAGCGAGAAGACTATATAAGCCATCATATTATTTTGGTTTTATCTTAAAATATTCATTAGTTTAAGGTATAATGGTTCCGATTCCGACCCTATTTTTCGTCATTTTCAGCGATTATTGCTCCAGAATAAACGTATTTACGTGATAATGTTATATGGGAGCATACAATGTCTATATGCTATAAGCAAAGAGGAATGTTTAATCTTTATTTATATACCAAGATCTCCTCATAAGCGTAACTCCTGATTCAATAAATGGTACCTCAAAACTACGGGAATTTGTAAATGCGCCCTTAATATACAGGTATTATATACATACAGTTGTCTAATATTCATTAATTTTGTGTCTTTAAAAACTTTTATTGTCGGTGTTGAGTAAGGTAATCGAAAGAGTATCTTTATAATTTTATTTTGTGCTCTTTGAAGTTCTTTAAGCTTCAGTTTAGCGGCACTTCCCCAAACCTCAATCAGATATAATAATTGAGATTTTACCATCGAATTGTAGATCGTATAGCGCAGTTGTTGGGGTATACATCATACAAATAGTTGTTTGATTTAGAAGTCCACTGATAACCCTTACCCTCCTCCCTAGATGTATTTTGATGAAATTTGGCACACAGATAGACCAACTCCTGAATTAACATAACATTTTTTATCCCAAATAGTACAAAGAGAATTAGACTGGTGGTAGGTCTCTCATATGTAAGAGACCGTCTGGGTGGGTACCACCGCAATGTCTATTTGTACCGCCAAGCAGCAGTGTGCATGCACTGTTGGTTTCGGTTTGAAGGACATTGTAGCCAGTGTAACTACAGGACATAGTGAGACTTAACATCTTATGTCTCAGGATGTCGAGCGCAGTGGAATGCCACACAGTACTTTGTTACTCAAGGTGCTGGATGGTGTTGCTACTGTTTATGGGTGGTCGTATCGCTTATCACCAGGCGAATGGCATGCTCGTCTCGTCATTCAGTTTCATAAAAAAAAAAATACCCAAGGTCATTCACGCTACATAGACTGCTACGAAAACTAGTCAAATAATATGCGAAATACAATACCTGTGAGTACTCCTATGCAACTCGAAGGTGTTATCCTCATTGCCCCCGACTATATAGTAGCACACTGGCAACACCGGCTCATCGCCGCGATCGATGGCGTCCCTCTCTATAACACTCGGCAAGTATACACCTTTGTCCTTTACGTTCTCGGTAACGTTCACGTCTAAATACTTGATGGGGAAGCGCGGTCGATAGTTGTCGACGTTTTGCACGTATATCGTTAGGTCGAGGTCGGAACTTAGCGGGGTCGGTAGACCGAGGTCGTAGGCTTCGATCCGGAGCTGTAATAGGCACATAATATTAGCTAGAGTTCTTTGTTGTAGGGGCTCTCTTTGCTCTCGTTTATATAGGCCTGGATTCGAGTGCCATGTTGGGCAACAATTTGGCGGTTTTCTAAAACGATTTGCCCGGAACTGGAATTTCTAGAAGAGTTTAGGCAGATAAATAAGCTGTGATAAAAATTATGCCAAGTCTTTCCTGCAACTTACTTGATAACGTGAGTTGCTCCGATCGTATATTTATTTATTATGACACACAAACAGCACACATATTATTAAATTCTAAAAATATCTTATCCATAATTGTCATAAATCTAATGCATATGCCTACTATAGGTATGTACAGCCAGCAGCATAAATATCTGTACAAAATCAAAATTTCAAATCGCCTATATACGCGTTAAGTTAAACTGAAACATTTTTTTCTTCGTTTGAAGTAAAGTAAATCTCTATATTTTATTTTTGTGAAGAGAAAAAGAAGATTAGTAAGAACACAAAAGTGTGTAGGCAATTTGAAGTTTTGAATTTGTTCATCTACTTATGCTGCTGACTGTACAGTATTTACTGAAAATATGCATACACACCAAGCATCAATCTATTACATTATATTAAGAACAAGTACCTATAAAAAATAAACATCATATTAACACACAATTAAAAACAAGGTATTGTGTAAAACAAAAATATGAAATGAAATTAAATTAAATAATTAAATTAAATGAAAATTTATGACATTATTAAAAACTTTTTTTATAGCTTTTTATGTTATAGGTATAATCAAATATTAGTATATTGAAGGCGGAAAGGCAAGTGGAAGAATCTGAATTCTGAATGTATTGGGCTGCAGGCACAATGGGCAAATTCAGGGAACTCAATTATTTTTTGGAAAATAAAAATAAAATTTCAATTTTCCTGGGAATTGAATCCGGAAAATCACGTTTTATATTAAAACATACGCGAAATAAATGCCAACATTAACTTTTAAATCTCCAATGACGCAATTAGCAAGGATTGCATACGCATGCTCACGCCTTTTATCCCCGAAGGGGTAGGCAGAGGCGCAACTAGTGCACCCACTTTTCGCCAAGCGTATTCCGTCCCATGATGTGATAGAAGGCGAGCCTATCGCCATATCGGGCACAAATTCCAGACTCCGGGCTGATACTGAATAGAAAAATCCAATATCACTATGCCCGACCCGGGGATCGAACCCGAGATCTCGGCCTTGCAGTCGTACCGTAATACAACTACGCCACCGAGGCAGTCACCGAGGTTTGCATAAATGGATAAATAATGTTTACGTGGATACAAGCATGCCCCCTGCATTATATAACATGACCCTTTGTGATAATGACCATACGAAACACACCAACAACGTATATTAGTGACGCGTGAGCATCAAACATGACCTTCGCTAGGTTATCGATAAAATGTGACGAGATACCCGCTATCAATATTTATTTATATTGATAAGCGTTTCATTGAACATTGTTGGGTTCTGTGCATAATTCCCAAGTAGGGATATGTCCTGTTACTTTAATTATATCTTTGGCAAAACTCTTGTGAATACTGTTGGATTGGTTCTAATAATATGTGGAGGCAAATCATATTTAAAATTCTATATGTGGACAGTTTCTTTGCACTTTAAGTTATTAGGTATATTTTTGATATTTTTATATTGATTTTTAATAGATATTACGGAAATTAAACGTTCCAAAATTTAAAAAATATTAAAGGTACTACGCAATAATATTCTGTGTAATAGGTGCATATTAGGGTTGCTATTTATGTCTTTAAAAATAAACTAATCAAATTGAGTGTTACGATTTAAATTTACTTTCATCGGTTCATTCCGCTAAAGATCCGAAGGTATAGATTAAGGTAATATAATATGACTAACCATCACGCCTTTTGTTATGTTCTCATACCTGTACATATATAAATTTCGCTAGCTATGTTAGGTTCCACATAATAAAACCCCATATCATTTACCCCCTGAGCCGACATCGAAGCCGATACCTCAGTAAGGTAACTAGTATTGCAATAAAATGACCTCACCGTGCCGGGGCAGTAGGTTAGCATAGTTAATTAAGTAATTTTGATCCTTATTCCCTCGTAATTTATTTATTTTTATTTAATATGATTTCCTGTTGTATTCCCTTTAGTGGCTCTCGAGGAGTGCCCAGCCTGGGACCTACAACGCAGCGCTCTGAGAGCAGTCGTCGGAGGAGACCTCTCGCTGCCGGCCGTGGTGTCCGCCATGGTCGGTGGCTGGAGGTCATGGCGAGCGATGAACTCCTTCTGCGAGTGCGTCATCTCGCGGAAGGAGAGCGCCGAGCGGGATCGTGAGCAGAACGATCCCGCCCGTAGCCAGAGGAGACGACGGAGGCGCCGGGTGGACGACTGACCGGTGCCTCATGCCCTTTGGTCTGGGGGCATCTAGAGAATTTCGCCACGGCATCCCCTGCCTGTCGTAAGAGGCGACTGAATGGGGCTTAGAGAAAGTCGCGGGGTGAGCAGTGAGGGTCTGCTCATTCCAATTCAAGTGACTTCGAGGTGGACGACGATGCGGGTGGTCGTTCTCCCGCTGTCGTAGACGCCATAAGCGTCCTTTAGAGTTTGGGGGCATCAGAGTCCTCTTGTATAGAGAAGGGCCGCAATGCGGCAGCGCGCAAGGGCGGTCCCGTGCAGATATCTTCGTGCAACAAGATACCCCAGGGCCGTCCTGTATGCGCTGAAGAAGGCCACCGCGGGTTTTGGTTGGTATGCCGGTGTAGGGTGTACATAGGGCTAGGGACTCGGTCCAATGCTTGCCTGGATGATGCTATACTCCCAAGTGTTGACATTGGACTGTAAGACCGGTGAAACCAACATAACCGTTCCACTGACCCCCCAGTGGTGGTAGCGATAACGCGTTTTTTTCCCGCGAAAAAAAAAAAAAAAAAAAATCCCTTTAGTGGCGGGCTTCACTTATACAAAGGCTCTAGACGGCAGAGCTTTATGAGGTCTTTTTAACCGATTACCGATGCAAGGTAATAATTTTCTTGTGTGCTTCTTGCAATCACTACTACTGGTGGTAGGTCTCTCATTATGTGAGAGGCCGTCTGGGTGGGTACCACCGCAATGTCTATTTCTACCGCCAAGCAACAGTGTGCATGCACTGTTGTGTTTCGGTTTGAAGGACATTGTAGCCAGTATAACTACAGGACATAATGAGACTTAACATCTTATGTCTCAGGATGACGAGCGCAGTGGAATACCACACAGTACTTTGTAAGTCAAGGTGCTGGATGGTTTTGCTACTGTTTATGGGTGGTCGTATCGCTTACCATCAGGCGAACGGCATGCCCGTCTCGTCATTCAATGCCATAAAAAAAAAAAAAATCACACAAAATATTTTTTTTGGTTATTCACAATTATTTTTTTGGTTTACTGTTGCCAGTGTAACTGTACTGGACATAATGAGACTTAAAATCTTATGTCTCAGGATGACGAACGCAGTGGGAGATGCCACACAGTACTTTGTAACTCAAGATGCTGGATGGTGTTGCTACTGTTTATGGGTGATCGTATCGCTTACCATCAGGCGAACGGCATGCTCGTCTCGTCATTCAAAGCAATAAAAAAAAATCGCGACGTCTTGGGCGGTTGCCATGTTCGACATCCACGAGCCTAGCCTGCTGTGCCCGGCAAGAATAAATGTATGGGGAAGCATGAAGCACGCCAAGAGTCGTCGTCCGAGCTGCAACGCGAGCTGTGAGTGAGCGAGATAGATGTACCAAGGAATAGGAAATCGCGCTGCCGTGGTCATTTTCGTGGCCGAGTCGTGAGGCAGCCACTGGTTCAGTTAAAAACCAGCGTCAAGCACACCTTGTCTGTCATTAGTGCTGAACTGGAACTTTTTCGACAATATCATGGGTTGCACGTTGCACGAACCCATGTTTTGTTTTAATTATTTTTTTATATAAAAGTTTAGTACATATGAAGGGCACAGACAAATAACAGGGAATGTCACAAATTTTAATATATTTTATTTTTTTATAGAATCATATCTTTGTCTATGGTATTTTGAATTCGAATCATTAGAATTAAAAAAAAAGTTAACAGATGGCGCCAAAAACGCAGTTTTGTTTATGGCCAATACGAAAACAACTGGGAATGTCCATAAAAATAATATACTTTCTCCCTCTTGTCTCAATAAAAATAATATACTTTTAAACATTCAAATTGTTTTTTCTCAAAATTCATTAAATAGGACATTCCCTGTTATTTGCCTGTGCCCTTCATATTCGCTGCTTTGCATGAATAAGCGCACAATCATTTTTATTTTTATTTTGTGTTTTATAAAACCATACAATCCATAATAGTCCATATTTTATGGTACATAAAACTCACAGTCATATTGGCAAAAATGGCGCAGTGGTATGTTTGGAGAATAATCGACAAATCGATTAAAAGCCGAGCACATAACAATCAGGATTTCAGCAAAACATTGATGAATTGCCTATTGGTTAATACGTTCTTTGATTATATATCTTCAATAAGTGTAAAGCTACAAAAATTTTTTTTTTAAGTTTCAAATGGCTGTCCTGTAAAATTGGCTTTTTTTTATTGCATGGAATGACGAGACGAGCATGCCGTTCACCTGATGGTAAGCGATACGACCACCCATAAACAGTAGCAACACCATTCAGTACCTTGAATTACAAAGTACTGTGTGGCAGTCTCATTATGTCCAGTAGTTACACTGGCTACAATGTCCTTCAAACCGAAACACAACAGTGCATGCACACTGCTGCTTGGCGGTAGAAATAGACATTGCGGTGGTACCCACCCAGACGGCCTCTTACATAAAAAGAGACCTACCAACAGTAGATATCTTCAATATATAATCAAATTATTCGATTTATTGTTGGTGCAATAATTGCTTTTTATTTTATTTTTACCTTATAATATGAGATGTGTTTTTTTTTGTTTTCCGTGTGCAACATTGTACCAATAATAAACTTATTTCCTTTTTTCTTTCTTTCAATAAGTACAAATTACATTTTTTTTTAAATTTTCAAATGGCTCTCCTGTAAAATTTCTTGGGATTATTGCATGCAAAGCAGCGTTATAGTAGGAATGAATGTTATTGTGACCTGGTATGTGGTCTGCTTGTCCCTGTCGAGCGGCGCGGCGGTGCGCAGCGTGCCGGCGGCGGCGTGCAGCGCGAAGGCGCGCCAGGCGCCGGCCGCGTCGCGCCGCACGCGGTACCGCACGGCGCCGTTGGGCCCCACGTCCGCGTCGATCGCGCGCACCTCCACCACCACGCTGCCTACTGTCGCGTTCTGAGCACAATACAGGCTCATTTTTACATTGCATTACTAAATGAAACCACATATTAATGTGCATTTACTTGAACTACTTAGGTCTCTAGGTTGGTTGCAATGCAATGCAATCAGCCCTGTATTATATACTGCCCACTGCTGAGCACGGGCCTCCTCTACTACTGAGAGGGGTTAAGGCCTTAGTCCACCACGCTGGCCTAGTGCGGGTTGGAGGACTTTACATACCTTCGAAATTCAGAGAACTTCTCAGGTATGCTAGGTTGGTTATATGCCTATTTTTGTTTCATATTTTTGTATCGTATCTGTGAAAACTTTTAATTGACCTTTTTCTTTGTTATTATATTTACTACTTTTTGTTATGCTAGTTGTAAGTTTTCCTTAAATAAATAAATAAAATAAATAAATAAATATTCGTCTTTACCTCTAATAACAACTTGCCAAAAATCATCCATGAATAACGAATATTATTGCCAAAAATCCCGGTTGTAGTTTTCTAATTTTTTTGACCATTTCGTAGTTTAGTGCAAATATGGTGTGTGCGAAAGTGTATTTCTGAATGAAAGTATAATGTTGCCGCTGCGACGAATTATCTTAGAGCAGTAATAGTGGCATTAGGGCGTGTAAACTTAAAGTTACTTTTTATTAATATTTATTTTGTTCGAAACTTACACTTTTTTATTTTACGTCTATGGTTAAAATAACTTAATGGAAAGCGTTATTTTCGACGAGATAAGTATGTGATTTCATTTATTAACGCAATGTCAAAATAACCCTGTATAAGGTTTTTAGTAAGGAGTACGACCTAAGTCGTTTTTATATCAAGTATTAGGTGTTTCTCGCGACTTCACCCACATGGAAAGTTTTTCCGAGATAAAAATCCCACTTTATACTTTACCCGGGATAAAAAGTGGCCTATGTCCTTTATCAGGCTCTAGGCTATTTGTATACCAAATTTCATTTAAATCGGTTTAGTAGTTTTAGCATGAAAACGCGACAGACAGACAGACAGAGTTACTTTCGCATTTATAATATTAGGAAAGATTGGGTGTTGCTCGCGGCTTCGCCCGCATGAAAAGCCTTTCCCGCAACAAAAGTCTCTAAAACACTAGCGATATATAGCGTCACCAGAACGACGCCAGCGACATCTATTTTAAAAAATCCCAATATTTCCCATGGGAGCAAATTACCGAGATAAATAGTAGCCTATGTGTTAATTCAGGACATGGTTTATATGTGTGCCAAATTTCATCCAAATCCGTTTAGTTATTTCTGCGTTTACTTCTAACAAACATACAAACGTTCAAACATTTTCTAAAACTTTTGCATTTATAATATCAGTCAAAAGTAAAATAGCAAGATAATAATATCAGCCCTATATTTTATACTGTCCCACTGTAGGCCATACCTTCACTACTGAGAGTTTATGCCTTAGGCCACCTCGCTGGTCTACTGCGGTTTGACAGATTCACACAGCACATAGCATGCCTACAAATTTCTTAGGTATAAGTTTTCTCACGACGTTTTCTGTCACCGCTAAACCGTGCCATAATTGATTTTATATTAAGTCCCTATAGTGAATTTTAATTGGCATGATCTAAATAAGGACCAAAAAAATTTGCCGCACATAGTCCTTACCTCAGGTATCTTGATGGTGACATTTTGCGGCGGATGCACGAACACGGGCGCATGATCGTTAAAGTCGGTGACGCAGATTCTCAATTCGCCGCGCGCCACGTTGGGCGGCGTGCCCAAATCCCGCGCCTCCACCACCAGCGTGTAGTTACCGAAGCGATCCTTGAGCGACTGCCGAGCGAACAATCGACCGGTGTTCGCATCGCCACCCACTTGCTCGAAACGGAATAGATCTGCTCAGAAAAAAATAAAAAAACGATTAATGTCGTAAAATCGATAACGTCTTGTATCGATATGAATCATATACCATAAAAATCGATTAAATGTCAATAAATCGATGACGTTTTGTATCGATATGATATGAACCATATATTATACCGCTAGATTTGCTAACGATATTTATACACAAACAAATTAAAATAGTTTTATTTAAAAAAAATATTTTGTATACCAACACTCCAGCTGCAATTTTTTTGGATATGATGTGGATATCAAATATAATTTCAATCACGCTAACATTTAATATCATTGCAAGCGATACACCATCATCATATCATGATAAAAGGACCTACACTAATACATTTAACGTCAACACCACTAACCGTATCCCTTCCCAGCGACCAGATGGAACTGGACGCGTCCGTTGGGCGTGGCGTTGTCGTCCGCATCCGTCGCGGACACGGACGCGATCGGCTCGCGGTGGTTATGGAACTCGGTGATGGTGGTGCAATCGGACGGTATTTGTAGAAGTGGGGGGTTGTCGTTCACGTCTTCTACGTGGACACTGAAAGGAATACATGGAATGTGACCATGGGCTTAGATAGCCAGATCGAAGTTCAAATTGTAGTGAATGCATCGAGGCCTACGCCCCTAGGGTCTGTAGCCCCTTCGCTTCCCCGTGGACTTGGCGAAAGGTCCTTCCTAAAGCCGCTACTGCATGTGAACATATTTTGAAACTAGATTTTGCTTGCAGGCTAGAGATAAATGTTAATAGCTTAAATTAATCTTTGAAAACTTCTTTAGCTGCTAATGAAAGCGCAGACAAATGGACCGATAAACCTTTTTTTACATTTTGTTGAGATGCAAATAACTTTATCAGTTTAGGAAAAGCCTTTTTCAAAATCACACACAATTACTTCAGAGTACTTATGAAAGATTTTGACATACTTTAAAAAAGGAGCTACACTAGGCCAGCGTGTTGGTCTAAGACGTAAACCCTCTCAATAATAGAGGAGGCCCATGCTCAGCAGTGGGTCAGTATAATACTGTGTTGGTATGGTTTAAAAAGGGGCCGGTTCTCAGCTATTTTTTTACTTACACGCATACTCACGCCTTTTATCCCCGAAGGGGTAGGCAGAGGCGCAACTAGTGCACCCACTTTTCGCCGTGCGTACGTGATGTGATAGGGGGCGAGCCTATCGCCATAGCGGGCACAAATTCCAGACTCCGGGCTGATACTGAGTAGAAAAACCCAATATCACTTTGCCCGACCCGGGGATCGAACCCGAGACCTCAGCATTGCAGTCGTACCGTAATACAACTAAGCCACCGAGGCAGTCAGTCAGTTTTTACTTACACAATTTGTTTAAAAGCATTGCGGCTCTCTCCACTGAGATATCCGAATTGGTAGTTGTCCCACGCTTCCACCACTAGATTATACGTGGCTTGGGTCTCACGGTCCAGCCAATCAGCGACAGTGAGTGCCCCTGTATCTGCATTAACAAGGAATTTACCCTGCAAGAATAATCATATATTAGGGCTACTGGCACAATAAGTAAATGACAGCATCTAGGATGTAGATCAGTGTTTCCTAACCTTTTTTAGGCCATGCCCCACCTTAACATTTCTAAAATTTTTAAGACCACCATACATAATTTTGATATTTTGGTAACGTCAAACGAAATTATACCTAATCATTATTTACAGCATTTTTTTAAGAGTTTACCTTTTTTGTTAAACTTGTCACCGATATCTAGCATTGCATTTAAATAACCCAAAGCGAAAGGGTTAAAGTCTTGTTGAGACCATTTTTAAATTGCCCCCCTTAACTACCAAATTGCCCCCCTGTGGGGCGTGGGCCCCACGTTGGGAAACACTGATGTAGATAGTAGTTATGGGCGCTGATTTGACTTTTCTTGTTTTGTTTATCACATCCGGTAATTTATATGGGTGTTGATTTGACTTGTTTTCTTTATCCGGTGATTTATGCGCTAAATAGCAGCCGATTATTATTTGATTTTAATATTGTTTAATTGCAAATAATTTTGAGATATTTCTATTTCTATTTAATTAATCAAAATATGTTTAAATAGGAAATGATGTCATTGAAAAATAGTCAGTCAGTTCGAAAATCGAGTCAGTTATGTGTAAGCTGTGAAACAATGAACTTTAAGTACAGTGTTCTCGTGATATATTTTATTTCTACGCCAAAAATGGATACCCACGACCCATGTCTTGACGCCACGTCGACATAGACGATGAGTCGAATCTGTACTGGTAAAGCCGAATGTATTTCTGAAGTGATGCAAATCAGTGGCGGCTTTAGGGTGTGGCGAACGGTCCAACCGTCCAAAATATCGCACTTTGAAGGCATATGGACACTCAAGATATAAAAATTTCCAACAGGGCAACCGCCCAAGTTCTTGGGCACAAAATGCAGTACCCTCCTTCAGCAATCGGATAAAAAGGCCTCGCAAAGATCTGCCACCCACAGCCTCGCATTAGTTAAGGAATAAGGCTGTTATGGATACAATATTTGTGTGATCCACAAATAAAGGAGATGTCCGCTTTTTGTATGGGTGCTGGGACTCAAAATCTAACCAGGCTCAAACTTTAGGGATGTTAAAGGGGAAAAATATGTTAGTTAGTTATATATCTCCATATATAACTAACTTTTTTAAAAACGTTCATATTTAGTGTCGTTTTTAAGCAAAATAAAATTACATAAATCTCAAAATCGGAGGTCTTTCAAATTAAACGATTTATTGTAATATGCTAGATTTTAGGGGTTCTACCCAAATACAGGGTCATTTTGACATTGCGTTACTAAATGAAACCACATACTCGTCTTTGCTTTTGCTAACATTGTTCTAAAAATCGTCCATGAGAAACGAATATTTTCACCAAAAATCCCAATTTTACTTATTAATGCCCGTTTACGAATTTAATGCCCGTTTTTGGACATGTCCTTTGGTGAATTTTGTGGTATATTACATACACCATAAATACCTCTGTTATTGGACCTTTGCGTCAACGATAAATTGTGATAATTTTAGCACAAATGCAGTAAAACTTTAAACCCTTCACCTGCGTGGACATCCTATCGAGTAGATATGTGACTTTCCCGTATTCTCCAGAGTCTGCATCCTTAGCCAAGATGGTCGCTATCGTGGTGCCGGGCTCTATGTCCTCCCTCACGCGGTACTCGAACGACGACGACTCGAATATTGGATTGTTGTCGTTTTCGTCTAATACCTGACAAAAAATTCAAGGTCACAAAAATAATAGAGATTTTTTAACGTTACCTACGTACATGCATGTACCTACATTTTATTTTAACTGGCAGGAGGATACACAAAATAATTCGGTTTTAAAACTTGATAGCGACCGAAACGCATGAAATATTCGCCCTTTGATTAATTATATACCTAGATAGACACTGAACGTTCAAAACGTGTCGAAAAAAATAGAGATGCACTATTCCCCACTAAATGAGTTCGAGTGAATTTATTTTTGTTGTTTTTCATGGATATAATTATCTCCCCGTTTTAATAGAAACCATGTAATAACTGGTATCATTATGCGCGCACACAAGGATACGCAGAATGTTGCAGCGATAGCGTATGACAGCTGTCACGCATACTAGCTTAAGAAAAGTTGGCCTGTTTGTTTTACTTTCATTGCAGCGCGTCACTCTATCTAGGTATATAATTAATCAAAGTATTCGCTATAGCGGCAACTGGCAAATTTAATAACATCATGCAACATAACGCAACGCTTCTCTGTAGACTCAGGTATACATTCGGTCGAGGACCCATGTACATTTCTCTGTAGACAGTTATACATACATAGCGTCACACCTTTATCCCATTTCAGGGGTAGGCACAGGTGTATCACAACCAAATTTCGCCATTTCCCATGTAATAGGGGGCGGGCCTATTGCCATTTACAGGGCACATTTCCAGACGCTAGGCTGATACTGAGTAGAAAAACCCAATATCACTTTACCCGACCCGGGGATCGAACCCGAGACCTCAGCACTGCAGTCATAACATAACACAACTACGCCACCGAGGCAGTTATACAGATATACTGGTATAATATAGGTCAAACGAATTTATGCCACAAAACTACCTATAGCAAACTTGATCAATATCAAAATATACAGTCAGTCACATAAGTAACTGAATAAATTCAAAATTTCAAATCGCGTTTAAATTTTTGCGTCAGTATCAACAATTGTTTTTTCTTCACTAAAATAAACTTCACAGGGTTAACTTTATTTTAGATAAAGAACAAACAATATTTCGACTGGAGTGAACGTGCAGAAGTGTTTTGAAGTTTTTAATTTGTTCAGCTACTTTTGTGGCTGACTGTACGAATACTGATTACCTGTATGAACAGATCAACGACGGAGTACCGCGGAGGCACGCCACTATCAACTGCCTTTACTGTCAAGTTGAGCCATGGATACATCTCGTGATCTATTTTATTTGCTACCACTAGCTCGCCTGTGCTACTTTCCATGTGCACTAGGCTTAATATTTCTTCACGACCTGCAACATAATGCAACATTCAAGCATTGTATTTAAATCTTAATATTACTAGACTAAGAATCTCGAGGGTATGTGAAGTCTGCCAACCCGCACTAGGCCAGCGTGGTGGACTAAGGCCTAACCCCTCTCAGTAGTAGAGGAGGCCCGTGCTCAGCAGTGGGCAGTATATAATACAGGGATGATTGCATTGCATTACTAGACTTCTAAAAACTTGATAGAATAGTCAATTTGTCGATTTACTTTTAAAGTATTCAATGCAGCCTCGATACTCTGAAATTTTGGACGTTCAACAAAATAAAAACAATACCAGAGAAATCAATACATTGCCATGCAAAATTCAACCTTACCTTCAATAAAATAACTCATAGTGCGATTTTTATCAGCGTCATCAGCTATCACATTAACGATATTGACGCCGTTCTTAGAGTTCTCTGTGATGGATGTTTTGTAGAACGGCTTCCTGAATACAGGGTTGTTGTCATTTTCATCATCTACTACTATTGTGAGTGTGGCAGAGGCGGTCTGTTTGGGACCACCCTGTATAGCAGCCATGTCTTCTACTGTGATCATGAGTTTCATAGTTTCGATTTTTTCACGGTCTAGTAATCTGTGAAATGGCAAATGCTTTATTTTGTTGGTTAGGTGGACGATAGCCTAGTTGGGAATGGAACGGTCTGACGAGACGGATGACCGCAGGTTCAAAACCCAAGGCACACTCCTCTGACTTTCCGAAGTTACGTGTGTATTGTTTATCAATTATCGTTCGCTTTAACGGTGAAAGATAACACCGCGAGAAAACCTACATACCTGAGAATTCCCCAAAAATAATTTCGAAGGTTTGTAAAGTCTGCCAACCCGCACTAGGCCAGAAGAGTTTAGGCCTTAGTCCATCAGACTAAAGCCTAAACACTCAGCAGTAGAGGATACCCGTGCTCAGCACTGGGCAGTATATAATACAGGGCTGGTATGGTATTATTTAGTGAACATTTTTGTGCGGAATTTCAACGTTAACGTAGCCATTGTTGCCACCAGACCATAACCATGTGGGATGTGTATAAAAAGTAATAATAAAGCACAGTCTTGATCCTACACTAAGCTCAAATTTTGTCATAGGTATCATGAACTACAATGGACGTAAATTAGTCACACACCATCGAGAACCGAAACAAATATTCCCTAATTACACAAATAGGTATTTGTCTTCATGCAGGAACCCAAGCTACAGCTCACGCCTAACAATCCACCACCTCTGGGCCACTGAGGCATTTCAAATACATAGATAGATATTCAACTTACCTAACAACTCTCAGCGTCCCATCAACAGCATTTAGATCCCATAGAGACAGATAGTCATATTCTGACACAGGTATTAGAACTCCGTCCTCATTCCGCGCCATGCTGCCTACTTTGTCTATGGCATACCGTAATACTGGCTGGTCGTCAGGGTCGTGCGCTTGGGCACGGAATATCGGCGTACCAACCTGCAGCCACACAAAACTTGGTTAAGAGCAACATTCGGCCCAGTGATTAAGTCTTATCGAGATAAAGTCTCGCTGTATATTTTTCCGGGATAAAAAGTAGCCCATGTTCTTTCTATTCCAGAGTATAATCTATCTCTGTGCTAAATTCATCCAGATCCGTTCAGCCGTTCTGGCGGGATTGAGTAATAAACATCCATCCAATCTTTTGCATTTATAATATTAGTTAGATTGTAAGTCTGTGAGTTGTCGTAATAGACTAGTTGACTACTTTTTTTTTAAACACTTATCAAAAATGTATTCCATCCAAAATCTAACGGAAAAAGATTTTAAAAATTGGCGCAATGATAAGTTATAAATCTTTGAAATTTGGTAGAAGGGGTAATTGTCAAATAACGGTAATATCAGACAGTGACGTCAACGGGTGTCACCAGCCATAACGCTGCGTGCGTGCAAAAGAGATAGCGCCATATACACCACGCCCCCACTGTTAGTCACGGTAATATTTCAAATGTTTTATTTTTCAACCGATTTTGATGCTGATTACACAAAAGAATTTCTTTTTAATGTACAAAATATGTACATAAAAAAAATGTATAAAATAGAACATAGGAAACTACCCTATTCATAAATGAGACCCATCTGGGTAAGTAAATCGATTACTTGGTCTGGTTAAGTACCAGCGCTTTTTCGTGTTTTATTGAAGTGAAAACTTCTTTAGCGGCGTTGAGCACTTTTCTTGGGATGGGTATAATATGTTAAACTTGCGTCAGGACACGTGACCTGATCGAAAATTCGTAAGACGGAGATTGACATTTTTGTGTACGATAGCGCAAAAAATAAATATTGTATTTAATCACATAAATGCTAGTACTTTTATTGTGTTTTAGTTAAAAAGTCTTTGCTATCACTGGCTTGGCTCATAAGGTTAAAAAAACTAATGTCTCAGGATGACAAGTGAAGTGAAGAGACCGGAAGAACTTCGTAATACAATGTACGTTAGGCACACACGTACCACATACCATCCATTGAGCAGCTTGCTCGGTGGCGTAGTTTTATAACGGTATGACTGCAATGCTGAGGTCTTGGGTTCGATTCCCGGGTCGGGCTAAGTGATATTGGGTTTAAAATTCAGTATCAGCCCGAAGTCTGGAATTTGTGCCTGATATGGCGATAGGCCCGCCCCTATCACATCATGGGACGAAATACGCACGGCGAAAAGTGGGTGCACTAGTTGCACCTCTGCCTACCCCTTCGGGGATTAAAGGCGTGAGTGTGTGTGCGTGTGTGTCAGCAGCTTGCTCATCCTGTCATTCTATCGGTTCTATAAATATTTACATTTACAGGCACGTCAAAGTGATCCCACTGCACCTGATGGTAAGCGTAGAGGTCCAGAAAGTGTCGATTGACGAGCGATGACTATCCGTCGTCAGTCGACAAAATTATGCCGGCCTGTTTGAAACGGATATGCACAGGCTGATCCCGGAACGCGGTACACTTACGTGGACCACTATGGCGGGGCTTTTTTTTTATGGCATTGAAGGACGAGACGAGCACGCCGTTCGCCTGATGGTAAGCGATACGACCACTCATAAACAGTAGCCACACCATCCAACACCTTGAGTTACAAAGTACTGTGTGACATTCCACTGCGCTCGTCATCCTGAGACATAAGATGTTAAGTCTCACTATGGCCTGTAGTTACACTGGCTACAATGTTCTTCAAACCGAAATACAACAGTGCATGCACACTGCTGGTTGGCGGTAGAAATAGACATTGCGGTGGTACCCACCCAGACGGACTCTTACATATGAGAGACCTACCACCAGTTAAATCAGTTAAGGTTTTAACATCTTAAGTACGGTGGTCGCTATCCGAGGGGATAAAAAATATAATTATACAACCACCAGCAATCATAAGCCAAGCAACATCTCACGGATTAGCTTGCACATGTAGGTACCTGTATATTTTCTCGTACAGTTACTGTAGCGGGTTCGACGAGGACTGGAGGCTTGTTGTTCACATCAACGATGGTAATGTTGACCAACACTGCGGCGCTTAATTGATGGTCACCTATACCACCGTCTAATGCAACCTGTAATGAAAAAATATTATTTATTAAGTTAAAAACCATAGCAGCACCCTACTCGTTATATTCCATGAATGTTGTATAGTAATACATACAGGTCATAATAAGGACGAGGGTAGTGTACAATCGTTAATGTACCTATTCGATTATCGATTGTTGTTCACCTAGAACTTTGAATTGATAGTACAAATTAATATGCTTTGGAAGTACGTACCTAATACATACTGGAAAAAAAAAATTATGAGCGTGACCTGTCAGGATTGTCATCCTAGGTGTAACAAGGTACAATGTTTGTGCCTTTGGCGCCCGTGACATCACAAAACGGCCCAACGGAAGACCAGTGGGCTTAGAATGTGACACGAAGACGCAACTCGTAAAACGATGTCGTTTAATTTTGATGTTTGTGATTGATCGAGAGACCAATACGTCAGTCTCTCAACCAATCCCAATAGGACGAAACGGAGACGTGACGTGTTTTGTTGTCACATTCTAAGCCCACAGCGCTGGTTTTTTATCAGCTTATGCTGAGTTGGGGTCGTTTTTGTAACGAGCATAATTTTAAGTGTGTAATTATTATCTTGTAATCTTGCTTGTTACAAATAAATATATTTCATTCTTTCTAATATGGAGGTATTTACAAGAATAGATAAATTAAGTGTTTACAAATTATGATTTTAGAATTTTCCGCAAAATGTTGCTACAAGTAATAAATTTCGAATGACTTCAATATATAGGTGGTTTTACGCGTTCTACAAACGAATTAAAAAAATAACATTGGGTAGTCAGATTACGAGAGTTTTAGTTATGCAACCTCACAGTTCTGAGTACGCTTTACTGGATTGCACGTTGCGCTGCTTTGATAAGCTAATCGCTTATCTATAATAGGGTAGTTTCCTATGTTTGATTTTGTAAATTATTTTATATGTAACAGAAAATAATACGAAAAAGAAATTCTTCTGGGAAATCGGCATCAAAATTGGTTGAAAAATAAAGCAGTTATTCATATCTAAAATATTGTTGTGAGCGAAAGTGGGGACGTGGAGGGGATATCGCGCTATCTCTTTCGCGCGCACGCAGCGTTATGGCCGGCGACTCTCGGTGACGTCACAGTGTAATATGACTGTTATTTGACAACTACCCCTTCCACCAAATTTCAAAGCTTCATAACTTAGGTACTAATTATGGCTCCAATTTTTTAAATTATTTTTCCGTTATATTTTGGATGGCATACATTTTTGATAAATGTATTAAAAAAAAGTAGTCAACTACCCCATTCAGCAATACTAAAATAAAAATACAACAGCTTTACCCATACAATGAAATAATAATTAACTCACCACAGTCAGGGTGTACCGGTTACTCTTAGGATTAGTCTTGTCAGGGTCCAGCGTGGACCCGTTCGCGACCGACACCACTCCAGTGCGCGAGTCTATGACAAACTTGTCGCTTGCGCCGCGCTGTATGCGGTATACTATCCTGTTGTTGGGAGACGAGCCGTCCGCGTCGCGTGCTTTCACCTACGAATAAAATTTGACTTTAACTCTGGGGGGTAGGAGTCAGTTTTGAGTGGTGAAGAAACGGAACTCAATGGTAATTGAAATTTTATCTTAATGTAATTAATATACGGTTGGTACTACGACAACCAAATCGGCACGAAGCGTCGCCCAAGGTTTTTTTCGTTATACTAATATAAGCGTCAACGAAGCCCATGATGAAGGGTTGAGTACATTTTTCTCAAGCCCAAACAATTTTTAACCGGTCTTCTTCATGAATTGAAAGTTTTTGAGATCATTACTATGTAAAAAGTTATAAAATTCAAAGTAACCAGTAAGAAGTAAGAACGCACCATCAGCTATTTCGTCAAAAACATGCCATGCGCTGAGTTCGGTTCAAAAGCCGCCAAAAGCGCGCGCGCTTTTCTTTGACGACGAGCGACTCGCAGCACGGCGACCTTCGGATAACATGGATACGACAAGACGTATCTACCTAATATAATTGTTTTGTTTTGAGGCATTAATAACCGCACTGATTTATATCAGTGTAGGGTTACGAATTATTTCCTACCCCTAGTAACTAATGTAAAAAAATACATATATATATATACATATACACTCACGCCTTTAATCCCCGAAGGGGTAGGCAGAGGCGCAACTAGTGCACCCACTTTTCGCCGTTATTCCGTCCCATGATGTGATAGGGGGCGAGCCTATCGCCATATCGGGCACAAATTCCAGACTCCGGGCTGACACTGAATTTTAAAAAAACCCAATATCACTGCCCGACCCGGGAATCGAACCCAAGACCTCAGCATTGCAGTCATACCGTAATACAACTACGCCACCGAGGCAGAAAAAAATAGTAAATTAAATTAAGTACCTAGTTTTGAAATAAGGATCCCTAAGATTCTAAAGTGAATATAAACCCACCTATACTCCATCGATTTAGGTATTTAACTAAATGTAAACAAAAAATGACGTATGATTCCCGGGTAGTCAACATTTTCTTACGAAAGTGTTTACGAAAACTGTTGTGTCAATGAAACTACGGCGTACAACAAACACTTAAAAATTATTGAATTCACTTTAGAAACAAAACAAATAACTAACAACCACTAATTATCAAAAACAAAGCGAAAACTATTATAAATAAATAAATTTCTACAATGCGGAAATGTGTAGATAATTGGTGTCTAGTTAACAGATTAAATTGAATGGCGGTCAGTTTTAATGGCGTGCTACGTGACAGTCGTACTCTTAAATTTTGTAGGGTTATCTATTACGATCCATTGGAAAAATGTTTAGCGTGCCTGTCGTATTAGCTCTTTTACAGTTGACAGATCGAGATTCTTTATAAAAGTATTGTAATTTATGATAATGAATTGTGTTTGCGCTTATTAATTAATAACTATAACTTTATAATAACCAAACAACTTTAATAAACGGGAATAAAAGTGCTAAGTGTTGCGTAGGTTATGAAGACGTTTATTTTGGTCATAACGTATTTTGTAAGAGAGAAATGGACGGGTAAAATATCTTTTTTTATTTGTTTACATTTAGTTAAATACCTAAACCGATGGAGTATAAGTAACAAATTTTTTTGCCAATAATGTTTGACACACTTTTGTTTATACAGTAATCGTGTAAAAGTGCCCTTAGGGGCCTAATTACTGAATAAACGATTTGAATTTGAATTTGAATTTGTGTATAACTACGCCAGATATATACAAGTTACAGTAAACGGCACAATTGATGAGCGCATATGATTGAATCAGTGGTGGGGGGTGAGTTAGCATACCTATTTACAAATTGGACAAAAGTGTATAGTAGCCGCACGCGTAATCCAATAGACAACGATCATCGTCTAAGGAACCAATCACGCGAAACATCGGCGCGTTGGACATCAAACCGACCAATCACGAGTGTGCTCACGACTCGTCCCTCCGTACCTCCAACACACTGGTCCCTCCGGGCATGTCCTCCGGTATGGACCTCTTGTACACCATCTGCGTGAACATGGGCGCGTGGTCGTTCACGTCTTGCACGTATATCGTCACAGGAACCGTTGATGATAGCGGCGGCTCCCCGAAGTCCCTGGCTCGTACCTGGGAATAAAGTATAAACCGTACAAAGTTTGAGCTTTATTTTATAGACCGTAGCATATCGTCGGGGATAGTTCAAAACCACATGACTAGTGTAGTGACAAAAAGTTTAATTGAAATTGATACCTACGACACTATACTGATGACTGATAATACTATACATTTTTCTTTCACTTAGGCGGTATTTACCAATGCTAGTTACGCGGTATTGCACTATCCCTGACGATATAGGTATTATGATAATAAAACTTGTGAATAATATTTGTAGTAGGTACATTAAATTGCTCTCGTAATTTGTGAAAGCAGAAATTAGGTAATGTGGTTATCAACATGTATGCTTGAATAATTTTTTTGTTACCTATTTAATTATAGGAACTATAGACATAGCAATTGGGGTGGGCCTAAAATCATAAATCAACAAAATAATAATTTTTAAAATAATTTGCCTTTTTTTATTGCCATGTTACATTGTCGCGCCGAAGCCTATCCGCTTTTTCCTCCTTTTTTTTTCTTTTTATGGCAACGAATGACGATAAGCATGCCGTTTGCCTGATGGTAACCGATACGACCGCCCATAAACAGTAGTAACATCACACAGCACCTTGAGTTATAAAGTACTGTGTTGCATTCCACTGCGCTCCTCATCCTGAGATATAAGATGTCAAGTCTCACTAAGTCCAGTAGTTACACTGGCTACAATGTTCTTCAAACCGAAACACAACAGTGCATGCACGCAGCTGCTTGGCGGTAGAAATAGACATTGCAGTGGTACCCACCCAGACGGACTCTTATATATGAGAGACCTACCACCAGTACTTTTTGATGATGGCAGCCTTACTAAAGTAGAAAAACACTTACAGTTAAATGTATGGGTCGTATATTAGTGTTATCGCCTGGTATTTGTTCAAAGTCGAGCCCACTGACTGGGGTCACGATGCCGAGGTTAGGATCTATTGTGAAATTATTTTTATAATCTCCTCCTACAATTGTGTATTCTATGTGACTGTTCTTTGTACCTGGAAGGAAAACAAATAAAATAAGGAAAATAAATGTATTGGTGTGACTGTCTCGGTGGCGTAGTTTTATTACGTTACGACTGCAATGCTGAGGTCTCGGGTTCGATCCCCGGGTCGGGCAAAGTGATGTTGGGTTTTTCTATTCAGTATCAGCCCGGAGTCTAGAATTTGTGCCCGATATAGGCTCGTCCCCTATCACATCATGGGCGGAAGATACCCGGCAAAAAGTGGGTGCACTAGTTGGGCCTCTGCCTACCCCTTCGGAGATAAAAGGCGTGAGTGTATATAAATGTATTGGTAGATAGTAGCCAAATCAGAATTCGGACCTTTTTCTAGATAAAATATAACTAAATTATTTTGTGTCAATAAAAGTCTTGTCTGTAATTTATATCGTTTTCAGATTATTCAAACCAGACTAAATTACTGATGTTTCTTCATCGGATAAGGGATAGGTAATTTCTCATAGGTCTCATGCAAATGTGATACTTACCATTCAAATCAATATCCCTAGCTTCCAACACCAATGGCATTTCAAATTCCTTTTCATTCTCCAACAATCTGGCTTCATATTTATTAGCCAAGAACATTGGTGCATTATCATTCACATCTTCAATATTTATTATGAGTTGGGCTGTATTGCGGTTGCCTTTGCCGAGGTCATCTCTCGCCTCCACGGTAAGGTAATGACGCTGTACTAACTCTCTGTCGAAGTTATCACCACCCGCTTGCTTTACTGTTATTACTCCTGATATTGGATTTAGGGATAAGCTATAAATATAAACAGATTAAATTATTTAGAATAATCTATACATATAAATAAAATTGGAGTGTCTGTAATATTGAAATACCCGTTTTTTACTACATGTATATGAATATATATACGGTACATACACCAAAATAACATTTTTTACAATTTTTGTCTGTCTGTCCTGTCTGTCTGTCTGTTTGTTCCGGCTAATCTCTGAAATGGCTGGACCGATTTTGACGGGACTTTTATTGGCAGGTAGCTGATGTAATATGGAGTAACTTAGGCTACTTTTTATGCCGGGAAAATATAAAGCGGGACTTTTATCCCGGGAAAACTCATTCACGCGGGCGGAGCCGCGGGCAACAGCTAGTTAATAATAATTTGGTATGATTAGTAATATCCCCACTGTAGGGGGCCCTACATTGTGCCTACATACATTATCTTAAAACATGCATGAAAAACTTATCAAACAGAGCTCATCATGATCTTCATTCATCAGTTTATCTATACTAAAGAGGAAAGATTTGGTTGTTTGTTTGTAATGGATAAACTCAAAAACTACCAGTGGGCTTAGAATGTGACACGAAGACGCAACTCGTAAAACGATGTCGTTTAATTTTGATGTTTGTGATTGATCGAGAGACCAATACGTCCGTCACGTGTTAGTCTTTCAACCAATCCCAATAAGACGAAACGGAGTCGTGACGTGTTTTTCTGTCACATTCTAAGCCCACAGACCGATTTTGAAAATTCTTGCACTAATAGGAAGCTACATTACTCCTGAGTCCTATAGGCTACTTTTTATCCCGGAAAAGTTCAAACTGGGACTTTTATCCCGGATTTTTTCTCACGAGTGGAGCTTTCACGGCCAAACCACTGAACCGATTTCGATGAAATTTGGTAGGGAGATAGTTTGAGATCCAGGGAAGGTCAGGCTATTTTTTATCTTTTTATTTTTAAGGATATGTCCTTACATCATTACATATTATAAATAATTTGTACGACAGAAAAATAAATTTCTGCATATAGTATTATGCTTTAATACCTGTGCGAAGCCAGGGCGCCGCTAGTTGTTAACAAAATTTATCCATGTATTTAAGTAGTAAGCAGAAACATGTAGTGTATAACAATTTTCAAAATCAACGCCCGCTTATATATAGCTATAAGCTAATTTCCTTATATAAATGGACACCGGTGTCACCGCGGGCGTCCAAGGATTACTATTTCAAATAGTACCAAATATTGATCTATTATCTCTTTATAATATAAACGAACGGAACTGTTGACTGTGCGGAGCTCTTAGAAATGATTGGCTTACGCACAAATACAGCTTTATTTCGTAAACCTAGTCTCTTATATGTGCAAACGGTGAGGACGAACTACAGGCAGAATGCATATATCTTAAGGGCAAGCAGATATTTCAACGACGTAGTTGCAGGTTTTGATAAGAACGATACAGATGTAGATTTAGACTTATTTAACACAATTCCTAAGCATGTTAAACGCCTGTTGAGCGACAGGTTTTTTGGTTTTTAGATTAATTTGTTTTTTCTAAAAGGTAATCAAGTCATTTTTGTGAACTGAACTCATTTAACTAATCACATTAGTTACGTATAATATTGTAATTAGTATCTTACTTGTGAAAACTTGTAAATGGCCTTCTTAATTTTATTTTGCATCATTATTGTATGAGCTAGCTGTAAGTTTTCCGAATAAATGAAAATAAAATATCATAAATGTACTTACAAATTAGCAACACTTCCTCCAAGGCTGGTATATCGAATGCCCCTGGTGCCATAGTTATAAGAGTCATCATCTAACGCTTGTACCCACGCTACTGTTGTGCCAACACCGCAGTTCTCTGGTATAGACACTGTGTACAGTGATTCTGTAAACTCTGGGAAGTTGTCATTCTCATCTCTAATGTGTAACATAATTGGTACAACACTGGAATGAGAAAAATATAAATTGAAATAAATGATCTAGGCAGGTGTGATAGGCTCTGAAAGACAATTATTTTTACTATATTTTTTTTGAAAGAATGATGCACTAATATTATTAATTGTTTTTTTTTAATTTATTTTTTATTATGGCATTGTATGACGAGACGAGCATGCCGTTCGCCTGATGGTAAGCGATACGACCACCCATAAACAGTAGCAACACCATTCAGCACCTTGAGTTACAAAGTACTGTGTGGCATTCCACTGCGCTCGTCATCCTGAGACATAAGATGTTAAGTCTCACTATGTCCTGTAGTTACACTGGCTACAATGTCTTTCAAACCGAAATACGACAGTGCATGCACACTGCTGCTTGGCGGTAGAAATAGACATCGCGGTGGAACCCACCCAGACGGTCTCTTACATATGAGAGACCTACCACCAGTTAGATTTGTCTTTAATAAGCATTTTAATTATTGGGTATACATTAAATATTAAAATTTATAATAAAAATACAATATTCTTCATATTTCTCACTGAAAGTTGTTAAAGAATCTATGATTAGTAATTGTTAGTATAAGTCCAAATATAATAATAAGAAGCATATCCAGATTAATGTCAGTTTGTTAATAACTTACCTCATTTTAGGATCTTTGGTAACAATTTCTTTGGCGACTAGACTGAAATTCATTACAGTAACTTTCTCATAATCCAAAAAAGAGGCATCATTGACCCTTATCAAGAATGAAGCCTCATTTATGCCTTTGAATGGTGTAACATCAAAAACACCATTATCACCACTCAGGTATAGTTCAAATGTACCATTTTTACCCTGGAAAATAGGATTTAGATCATAATGTTGTACCTCAAAAAACCATAATAGCATATAAATAATTTGATGTAAAGAGTTTATCATAGTCTCTGTAACCAAGACTAGGTCAGGTGAATTAAGTTTACCCTTCAGTAGTTGAGGAGGCCAGTTCCCATCAGAAAGTCATCAATACAAGTCATACAGAGTTTATGCTTATTGTTATGTATAATGAAGTTTTTAAAATAAACTTACTGATGATGTTGCTAATATTAACTTTTAAAAAACAGCCTAGTGTGGACGTCACCGTTAAAGAGAATTATGTACCTATAACTTGGATTAATAAATAAATAAAATGTCATTACCTGGTCATAATCAAACACTTCCGGAATGCCGTCCTGAAGGAAAGTGATTGGTGTATTCTGCTGTGCATTCTCTAATATTTCACCCACATATCGTTTGCTCCGGAATGTTGGTGTTTCGTCATTCACATCTGTAACTATGATTGTCACTTCGGTGGTGGCGGTTGGCAGTGGTGTAACAGTGTGTGATTCTTCAGTGGCCTGTAGAATATAGTTAGTAGGTCAACTTTTACTATGATATTATAACCTTTATAAATAATTACAAAATAATGTCTATAGAAAATGTTGTGGTCATAATAATGTTCCCATAGAACATGTGGTTGAAAGTACATAATGGTATTTATTATCTATTATCAAAATAATGTCTCATAAAAAGTTTGTAAGTTACCAATGGGTGTTATTGTATTTATGGTCTCTGTATTTGTTTATTAAGAATATTATACCATATTATTTACCAATATCTCAAGTATATAAGCTCCATTGCTGTTATTGGGGTCCTCTCTGTCCAATTCATTGACAGTGTATACCACTCCGGAGCTGCTATCAATATCAAAGTGTTCTTCACCACCAGATATAATGCTGTAGGAGATGCGGTTGTTAATGCCTCGGTCTCCGTCAATTGCTCGCACTGAAATATTAAACGATTTTTGTAAATCACGAGACAATGAAAATCCTTAAAAAATCTTGCATAGAAAAAATGTGATAAATAAAGTTTCAACAGTTTATTATTTGCGCTTTAGAACTTTATAATAAACTATATAAAGAGCTACACTACCTTGAAGTACAGAGGTCCCAACGGTAGCATCCTCGCTTATCCTAGTCACTGGGCTCACGACAACAAACTCCGGTGGTTGGTCTTCCACGTCCTGTACCTTTATTAATATAGCGGCGGTCCCCGTGTTCACTCGGCCTTGGTTAGCGCGGTCCACCGCTAAAATCCTCAACTGGTACAAAGATTTACGCTCGTAATCCAATTGATTTGTCAGTCGAACAACCCCCTTACCATTCACGGTTTGCACAGAGAAGTTCTCAATGTCTCCGTCTAGTTCTTGTAAATGATATAATACCTGAAATGTATTGGAGCGTGTTATTCAAAATTCTTATTGATAATAGTGGCAATAATTACGTTCGTAAATTAAAATAAATAGTTTCATAATATACACTTTGTTGTTATTTTGATATGTCATTTTTGACATTGACGTTTGGCAACTTTCGAGTTTCGTCAAATTTTATTGAGGACAAAGAAGTAAACCAAACGGAATTGTATAAAGAACATTAATATAAAAACTTATGTATAAAAAGTTTAAATCTATTAACCATTTTTATGCAATTATATTGAAAATGATGTAACAGTATTTCAAAACGTAAGTTATTATATGGATTAAAACATCTTTATACTTGTCCATAAGCGCCTTCATCAAGATCTGTTGCTTCAACAGTCGTCAATATGCCCGGTGGTGCACCTTCTTTCACGGTGATTGCGGAGGGATAAGGTTTAAATATAGGTTCGTTGTCGTTTACATCTTCAACTAACAACAGAAAGCTTTGAGTGATGAAGTTCCCGTCTCCCAAATTCCCATCAGTCAAAGTTAATACAAAAGCATATTCATCTCGTGTCTAAAAGGCAAATTACGATTATTAAAAAAGACAATTCTAATAGCTGTTCTTACTTCATACTAATTATGTATCTAGGTACTCGTTAAAAAGATTTTGTAAAAATAGAATCATAAACACGACAATCTGTTAGGTATTATAATGATCTAAATCGCTTAATCTCAGTTAATGTTGTAGCATGTAGTTATTTTAAAATTGAAACGTTTACCTCTCTATCTAATTCCTTAACTAAATAAATGTTAGCTTCGTTGGATGAAATGGCTTCTAATCTTAATATATCACTGCCCAGCTGGTCTCTTATTCCAAACTTTAGCGTATCTCCGTCAGGGTCAACACCCCTTAGCCGGTAAATTAGGCTACCTGTAATTAAATTTTAACTGTTAATGTAGAGCGAAATTCATGGAAATATACTGTACTTCATAAGTTTGTATAATATTATGCGCCTAATGATAAACAATCTTACCTTAATCTTACCTTTCTTGGGTCATGTATGGGACAATGGACCACTTTCCTAAAATATCCAGGTGGTACGAGTCCCCCTGATTGTGATGAGCCGATTAGAATCAAGCGGGGTATATTCCAGGGTGACAGTCTGAGTCCATTGTGGTTCTGCATGGCCCTGAATCCTCTCAGTACTCTGTTGTTGGATTCAGGGTTAGGATACCGTCTACGGAGAGGGAGTGAGCCTATATCTCACTTGCTTTACATGGATGATCTCAAGTTGTTTGCATCAAAACAAACAGAATTGATTGAGTTGTTAAAAATAACTGAAAGATTTAGCAACTCAATCAACATGGAGTTTGGTGTAGATAAATGTGCGGTTATCCATGTGAAGCGAGGAGAGGTGGTGATCTCTGATGACATACAAGTCTCAGAGACTATAAGACTTAGATCCCTTTCCGAGACGATAACCTACAAATATCTGGGTATGCCTGAGGCACTGGGTATTATGGGTGCCGACGTAAAACAATCGGTCAGGGAACGTTTCTTCGGCCGTCTGACAAAAGTACTTAACAGTTTTTTGTCAGGTGGAAGCAAGATTCGCGCTTTCAACGGTTGGGTTATGCCTGTACTCATGTACTCTTTTGGCATACTCAGATGGACTCAGACCGAACTGGACGCCCTGGATCGAAAGGTCCGGACCCTACTGACTGCACATCATATGCATCACCCACGATCGTCAGTGATGAGATTGTACATCCCGCGGAGATGTGGGGGCCGAGGCTTACTTAATGCTAAGGACTTACATAACCGCGAGGTATGCAATCTCAGGGATTATTTCCTCCACAGCGAAGTGGGCATGCATAAGGTTGTAGTCATGGTGGATAAGGGATTTACCCCGCTTTCCTTGGCGAATGAGAACTGGCGAAAACCTAAGGTGATGGGCATTCGGGAACGTGAGGAGATATGGAAGAGCAAGGAACTACATGGTCGGTTTTATCGGGCCCTTCACGGGCCTGATGTAGACCAGCTTGCATCCGTATCTTGGCTACGTTTTGGTAACCTATTTGGGGAAACTGAGGGTTTTGTCTTTGCAATTATGGACGAAGTTATGAAAACGAACAATTATAGGAAATACATCATGAAGGACGGTACGGTCGATATCTGTCGGGCATGCCACCGTCCCGGTGAATCAATCAGGCATGTGATTTCCGGTTGTTCGTATCTTGCTAACGGCGAGTACTTGCATAGACACAACCTAGTAGCCAAGATCATACACCAGCAAGTTGCTCTTCGGTATGGTCTTGTGACTCTTGAAGTGCCATATTACCAGTATGTGCCTCAACCAGTTCTCGAAAATGATCATGCAACGCTGTACTGGGATCGATCTATTATCACGGACAGGACTATTGTTGCCAATAAGCCTGATATTGTAATAGTAGATCGATTGGCGCGCCGGGCAATACTTGTTGACGTCACTATTCCGCATGACGATAACCTTGTTAAGGCCGAAAAGGACAAAATGTCTAAATATTTAGATTTGGCTCACGAGGTTACCGACATGTGGGAGGTAGACTCCACAATTATTGTTCCGATTGTCGTTTCTGCTCATGGGTTGATACCAAAGAGTCTCGACCAACACCTCCAGAGGCTCTCAATTGGTCGTTGGGCCAAGAGCCAGATGCAGTAAGCAGTACTTCTGGACACGGCACGCATTGTGAGGAGATTCCTCACTTTGAATCCCTGACCACCGGTGGCTTGGGTCTTGAGCCTCGCCATCGGAGGGTGATTCACTTTTTTATATTTTTATAATATGTATTAATGTTTTTTTTTAGTATGTATATAAAAATGTAAAAAAAGGAGAATTGAAAATAAAGAGAAATAATAACAATCTTCATAAGTAGTTTACTATAAAGAGGGGAAATACTTTTTGGTATAGTTTATACCGATTTATAAAATTGATTATCTCAAAAAAACTAAAGTGCAAAGTAATAATTTAAAACTTTGTTATATAATGTAGATAACATTAATAACGTTTGAAATTGATTAAAACCTCGACTACAACCCTTTATCCTGAACCTGTGTATTGATTTTTCAATTAGTGAGCAAATCACGCAATCCCGTTAATTTGATTTTGTATTAGTGTATTAGCTGCAACTGGAATTAATAGTAACAGTAATTGAAACGAACTGTATGATCTTTATCATCAAAAAAAAAATATTAATAATAACTAGCTGTTGCCCGCGGCTCCGCCCGCGTGAATGAGTTTTCCCGGGATAAAAGTCCCGCTTTATATTTTCCCGGGATAAAAAGTAGCCTAAGTTACTCCTTATTACATCAGCTACCTGCCAATAAAAGTCCCGTCAAAATCGGTCCAGCCATTTCAGAGTTTAGCCGGAACAAACAGACAGACAGAAAGACAGACAGACAGACAAAAATTGTAAAAAATGTTATTTTGGTGAATGTACCGTATATATATTCATATACATGTAGTAAAAAACGGTTATTTCAATATTACAAACAGACACTCCAATTTTATTTATATAATATATAGATGTATAGATGTATAGATAACTAACTCGTGAAATTGTCGACGATCATTTAAAATTATGCAACTTTACCAACAAAAATCAAAACATGAAGTTTTAGGTATATAAGCTTCTTGATCTAATCGTATTTATTGTTCGTCCCATAGTTGCAGATTCATGAGTCATTAGGTATTTACCGAAGCCTGAGGATTCACCTCAAACAACTCGATTTAAAATATATATCTACGGTGTCATACATTTTTAACATTTTGTCAGAAAATAAGACCATTCATGAAGAGTAAAAATGTAGGTAGATTTGGGTGCGATTTCAGTTTTTTTTATTTCTTTCCCATTTTGTTGATGTCAGATTCATTCAATTCCTTACAGTTATTGCTTTAAGGATCACATTATATTATGAGTTTTTTTATGAATTATTATAATACTAGGTGTTGCTTGCGGCTTCTCCCGCGTGAAAAGCCTTTCCCGCTACACAAGTCCCTAAAACTGTATGTTATGCGATGTATAGCGCCACATGAACGACGTCAGCGTCATCTATTAATTATTTCCCATGGGAGCAAATGAACGGGATAAAAAGTAGCCTATATATTAACCTAGGACATGGTCTATCTGTGTGTCAAATTTTCTCCAAATCCATTCAGTTGTATGTATTACGCTATATCTTAGGTACCTAAACTTCGCACCCTGCCTGCAAAGCAAGTAATATACAAAATACTTGTATGTAAACTATGTCCCAGCCGCGACTTATGAATAATCGTTAAATAATACGCGATTAGTGGACGTGGGGAGGGCTCGTAGGGCTTCCCTTTGTTTGTGTCAGTTGTCGTGACAACACCGTTGCACCAACCCTATGGATAATTTCCGGTTGTCAGTCCTATTCAAGAACTTTACCGGATTGTACGGCTTTGGCAATCATCGGTGTTTGAATATTCTGTTTCAATTCTACTGTTTTGTAAATATTGTATTTGTTTGAAAATTTAGTTTGATGACTATATTTTTTTATACGGCCACGGTAAACTAGCACTGTAGGTACCTGATTGTAAGCGGAGAGAGGTCCAGATAGAGTGACGAAATGTACAAATTACTTGGATAACGGTTTGATCTCTATAATTCGCTACGCTATAAAATACATAGTAAAATCATCCATAAAAAAGCAGGTACATGTTACTTGCTGTTTATACCATCATCTTATTACATAAAGTGCAAATACGATGCATAAATAAATGTTGTCCGTGCATGCAGATTAACCCAATAACTAACGTGCTTACAATGTTAAATATAACAAGATTAACTAACCGATGGGCGTGTCAGCTCCCTCTTTCAACCTAACCACTATCTCCGACTGACCATCTATGAGGAATCGTGGTGGTCTATTAGCAGATACAGCTGCCAACAGGAAGACCACGAGGTACCCCGATTTTAACCGGGCTCGAGGTGGCGTTCTCGCTCTCATGGTATACAGTCACCTGACGCATTGGACCTTGTTATCTGGTGAGACAAAGAGCATTTTCCTCGGGATTTTCTTCGCACGGTTTCACCGTGAGAAGATGGCGCGTGCGCTTTGGAGAAAGTGTCACCGTGACTTGGAATTAATCTGTTGTACGTGATGGTTTCGCGTGCACCTGTAACGAAAGAAGTGTCAGTTTGATAATGTGTCTATGAAATGTGGTTTATTTATATCGCAAGTTTCGCTTTTACGAATGTTGGTTTTCATTTTCTATAAGACGTTAAAGATTTCAGACTTGTTAGTTATTATATTCATACGCAATACAAGCAATTTGCATATCAAGTTAGAAGGTACTTTCGTAGCTCTTTTGATTTAACCAGGTATTGTATAAATTACAGTTCGACGAGTCACGAGATATAAAATTTCACAAGTCTTTCGAAATCAATTTGAATAAAGTAATGGAAAACAACGAATAAGGTTATTAAGCAGAGGGTGTTGTAAAATACCTACGTACAAGTCGTACATGTACAAAAAGTAAGTACCTAATGTAAAAATACTTTGACATAGAGGAGATATTTTTCTACGACGATTGTATGTAATAAACGATTTCTTTTTTAAATACTAATAATAGAAGTCTACACTAGTAAATTGTTTTTTTCGAATAGAAACACGAAAATCATTTTAGCTGAACTAATGCTGTTAACCGCTAACTGCTGTATTTGACAAATGTGCATAGTTGATGTGGCTTATTAGCCAGCTTGTTTCTAATGTTCTTTAAGACGTGTTATAAAAAAGTAGAACCTTTTCTCCACGGTTAAGTAAAGCTTCTTATGTCAGTGGGTTATCGCGGTGCCGGGAACTAGCGCATGTCAGCAGTAACCGAGCATTTGCCAGCGCAACAGCCGTGTTGTATTGTTAACTAAATACTATCCAAGCAAGAACGTTAGCACACAATCTTGCCTAATGAGATATATCTTTTAGATAATCAGGTAAAATTATAATTGGACTGCATTATCATGGAACAAACCAATGACGTAAATCACGATTTGAACCAATACGTCAAACGTTGGGAGAATTGGAAATTTAGTAACCAATTAAGAAAATTATAATTACTTAAAATGCGCGTATACGTCAATTGCAGTTCATTGTTCAGTATCAATGTATTTATGATGAAAAAGTAATTAGAAAATAGAAGGGTAATCTTGATAAATATTAGGTACCTAAAAATAATTAAGTTTATATACTGATAGCTTATATTTAAAAACCTAATGAAATGTTACCATTGATTCTCGTATTACATCACAACGGTGAGAAACAATGTTACAGCAAACACTATTATTTTAATTATGAACAAATTATTACGTGGTTCGTTCACACGCGATTTTTTGTGAAACAATTGTTTTTGACAATTACATAAAGTTTTAAAACAATTAATTTGACCTCGTGCTTCCCACCGGATGAGCGACGCGTGATGTCGTTGACGTATTTTCGGCGACATAGGTTGTTGACCACCATGCCATAATGAATATCGGAATTAAATTAATATTTAATAATGCTGTAATTTGTTAATAAAAAGTGAATTGTGTTGTTGACTGCCTCGGTGACGTAGTTGTATTGCATGCACTGTAAGACTAACGCGCTGAGGTCTCGGGTTCTAATGCCGGATCGGGCTAAGTGGTATTGGGCTTTCATTTCAATATCAGCCTAGAGTCTAGAAATAGGACTGACCCCTTTTACATGGGACTTCACATAGAAAAGGGAAAGGCGTGATGTTTCACATAGAAAAGGGGAAAGGCGTGATGTTTTGTTCATGTATAATTGTTTTTAACATAAACTAATGATCCACATTATAAGGTAAGAGCTATGTTCCACATACAACCTACTCTTGCAAATAATGTGATGGGTAATATCGATAAGACCGTAGATTACTATATTACTCCACAAAGCTTGCAAATCATTTAATTTACGTACGTTACGCAGTAGTAATTTACGTACTTCACGCAGCATGTTCAGTTGCTTAATTTCTACAACATACGCAGTATCATATCATGTCATTTTGTTACAATGACTGGTCTATAAGCTGACTAGGTCTTATAATATAGTAGGGATTTTACAAATAGCTAGGAGTGTCTTGCTTTAGCCAGATTTGTTTGCACGAAAGGGCTGGAGCAAACGAAGTCGTATCAATATCTACACTGATATACCGAAATCTGATGCCATGAAACCGAGCTTTGGTGTAGTTTTTTGTGTAGGGTGCAATCAATACCCTGCTCTATAGGTATTACCCATTTTTTTTTATTTTAAGGTAATTTCACATACCCTGTTCGAGATGGTAGTAGAGCAGATAGCACTTGTCGCTCAGTCGCGACTCTGAAACAAAGGGGGCAGCCAGCGCATCGTGTGCGAAGGCCAATGACTATTGTGGACTGTATTGTTGACATATCAGCGACTGACCTCAGCCATCAGTCATCATCGAGATTGATGAACTTTTTTATAGCTGAAGGAATAAATGTTTTTCGGCCCACGAAAATAATTAACACGATTTGTTTCAAATTGCAGGCTCTCGTATGCTAGGGGCCGTCTGGGTAGGTACCACCGCAATGTCAATTTCTACCGCTAAGCGGCAGTGTTTGCACTGTTGTGTTCCTGTCATTTAAGTGCAACAACAACAAAGAAAATAGAATAATTACTCTACCATTTAAACTATAGAAACATATACTGTTTATACTGTATACTGGGATTTGGATAATATTAAAAAAAGGTCTATTTGGCAGTTCCATTCCAAATGCATGCCTTCCATAAAACTCATTTGCTATTAAACTACAAAATATTTAAACAAAGTGTTAATATTTGAAATATTCATGTGTTCAACGGAGGGTGAAGGCTTTCTCTCGTTTCGGCAGCTGAGTTGAACTCATTTCGACTGTACCTTACCAACACACTTGAACGTTCCGCTTCAAGTTAGAACATTGGCCAAATTTCCGCCAAATTAGTTTGCCATTTATATGCGGTACACTAATGTAGAAATTACAGTAAAATGCCTAAACTTTTTATATTTGTATGAAATACCGTCAAGTGCCTGGTAGAGACTATAGCGTCACACTTACCAGTATAGGCAGGTAATTGTAGGCACGCCTTGATATTCTATAGCATTTTTATAGGTATTTGTCCAGCATTTGTGCGGTAGAGTACATATATGTATGAGGTGTTCTAAAATGCAACTGAGGGAAAGGTTTAATAGGACCTAATGCTTTCAGTATCGAATTCTTTACCTGCAGCAACATACCATCTACACAAGCTTTGTGATTACTCTGAGAGAAATTTAGCAAAAAAAGTGCTTGGATCTGAATTAGACAGATATAAATAGACATACAGAACGGATGTAGGTTTCACTATACTAACTTATAAAAAAATGCTTATAATGCGGATAGGAAGCGAAGAGGAACAAAAATGAACTGCGGTGAGAATCCAGGCGATGCCGTGAGAAACACTTGATTGCTTTAATGGATAGAGTTTCCATTTCAGGTTTTTTTTAGGGAACTTGTAATTTGTTTGATCTACATTGTTTATTTTCTTTTTATCTATCTATTTTCTTATTCTCTCTCCGGTCATGTCGGATTGCCGTCTCACCGGACTATGAGAGTAAAGGAATAGCGAGTGCACCTGTGTATTGCGCACACACTTGTGCACTATAATATCTCCTGCGTAGATACGCAGCCAGATGGCTGATCTCTGTTGAGATCGGCCGCCGTGGCCGAAATCGGCTAGAAAGGGTATATTATTTTCTTTTTATTGTATATCGCATTGCCGTATCCCGTGTTTTATTGAATTCAACATTTAAAGGCGGATTAATTACTAGCTTTTGCCCGCAGTTCCACCTGCTTAACTATCACGTTATTTTTTACAACTTATCCCAACCAACAAATCCCCCAATATGCCTCTTTAGGGGAAGTCTATCGTAAAAACCTTTTAAGCGGCCTTTGGAGTATCAAGTTTATTTAAAGAATCAGTTTCAAAAATATTGCGATAACGCAGAGATCTGCATTATTATCGTATTTTCTGGCCACCAAGGTGGCGATATGTTAAGCTTTTAATAAGATTGACCTTAATAAGATAAGAACATCCGTTTTCGCATAAGCCCGCAGACTTCTTTTTTGATGGTACGAACGATATACGATAAAGGTTAAACACATTATCTTATTAACATAATTATATTAGGTCAGGTATAGACAGCATTATAAAGGATGGGATATGTAGGTACAGGCATAACCTTATAATTAAAACGTGTTTTTACTTGCCCGCAACGCTATACGTTTAATGTGTAGACTTTGGCCCGGCTTACACATCAGTTGTTTTATGTTTCTGAAATCAGAATTAGAATCCAGAACTTTCCGGATCGTACAAAAAACGGCGCTAACTCACAGACATGCCGATTTTTTCGGTGAGTGAATGATAATGAATGATTTTAAATTTCATATTGATCCGGTAGATGTCAGAATTGGAATCTACACGCCTTTGGTTAAATTAAAATAACACTGGCTGCTTCTATGAACATATATGTAACTTACTTTTTTATGATTTTCATTAATTAAAGCACAAAGAAACAAAATCATAAAGCCGTAATATTATTATAGCCAAGTAAAAAACATAATAAACATTTTCACTTAGCATACTCAGGCGTCTGCTCCTGTTATTAAAAAATAAAAATAAAATATTGGTTATGGTGTAGGTATATATCTCGAATAAGTGTGGAGATTTCTTACGGTTAAACAATTATTTATAAATAATGGCTCATGAAATCGAGAAACGACCGCAGCTATATTTGCTTACATGAAAATGGTGATTACGGAATTCTGAGATAATAAAATAATTGGTTTAGTCGCTTGTCGAATGTGTGATGTTTTTTAATTGCGTAAGAATTTGTTTTATTGTTATAAGTTGAATACACATTTTCTTTGTGGGTCGAGGAGAAGATACTAAACAATTGGCGATGGGAATTTGATTTACCTTTAACTTTTCAATATTCCATGTCAGTTTGACAGCGGTCTTTTCAAATTTCTTATAGCAATCGTATGGGTAGGTGCGTAAAACTACTTTTTTTTTTTGATATGGACTCCGCTTGCTTGGCAAGTGACGTTTTGTTCCCCCGTGAACATAATAATAGAGATGAGTTAAGTTATTCCGTGGAATTATGCAATAGAACAGTGGCCTTAGAATGTGACACAAAGACGCAACTCGTAAAACGATGTCGTTTAATTTTGATGTTATTGATTGATCGAGAGACCAATACGTCAGTCACGTGTTAGTCTCTCAACCAATCCCAATAAGACGAAACGGAGTCGTGACGTGTTTTTTTGTCACATTGTAAGCCCACAGTCCTCTTTTATTTGTTTGCTATCTTCTAGTTCTTAAGTTTGCTAGTGTATGATTCGATGAGCTGAGTGAATGAACCGTGAAATTCGATGAACAGTGTCACATGATACGAACTTTTAGTAGAGCATACTTATCTACTCGTTAGGTACCGACAGAGTGTTATTGATTAGATACATTGTCAGAGAGAAAAAGAAGCTATGAAAATTCAAATGTTATTTGCCTAAAGTCTATGATGCGACTATTAAAATAATTGAACGTGTATTTTTCTTTCTCTATAGCTAATTCGCCCTAATATATTGAGTAGTAAATTGCAGATGCGTTTACACTAACGCCAAGCTTCATTTTTTACACAGTGAAAATCGGTTGCGCAAGTCAACTTCTGCAAGTGTTCTTGCTAATCTAAGCCTTGCTTATAATATTTATCTTTTTAAAACTTTCGCACACGTAACGATGCGAGTGAAACGTATCATAACCAATAATTTAGTCTTTTTGTTTTAATAGCGCTACCGCCTTTGCTATTGAGATAATTTTGTAAGAATTATGTTTTTTGTATCGTATGCGGATATTGATGAATGTAAGTCATGTGTAGATGGGAGCTTGGAAGATGATTGTATTTTTAATATTGTAGTTGCAATAAACAAAATGAATTCCAAAGTGATTATGAGAAGACTCCTGAGCGATCGTACGGTCATTGAATTTTTGATTTTTATATTCATGGATATTAACGACTTAAGAGAACATTTACTTAATTTAATACTTGAATAATTAACTACTAAATGCATTTAATGTTCATACACTTGTGCGAAGTCTTACATATAAGAAAGCAAAGTCACTTAGTCTAAATAGTTATTGAAGAATAACAGTACCAAATTTTCGTGATAAATCTAGCATTCATCCCAGAAACTACCAGGTTATTGTGGTGGTTTTTATAACTAGTGAAAACGGTTTATTAGGGTATGATATCTTTTTAGAAAGTACACATGAGCGTTAGAAGCAGTAAAGATAAAAGACCGTATAACTTTTTGTACCGCAGAAGTCTATAACAAAAATAAAATAATAAAAAAAACATTTGGTATAACAAAAATGTTTACAGAGCAATGGAACACCATAATATGCATTATGATTGAATACAATCTTTATATTAAATAAAGGAACCCATAAAAGGTTATTTTACACCTACTTGATTAAAAACATGCCTACTTTGGCTGCGAACACACCTAACGCGTTAGCTTTTATAATAGTAATCATATTAACGTAATTGCAACAATAAACCACACAATTAGTATAATTGTCAAGTGTGTGAATGGATACGCGGTATAAAGAGGATCCGGAGTTGATAAAACCAGGTTAACTTGAACGTATCCGGGCTTGCAACGTAATTATAGGCCATCTTTCCTTATACAGTGTGTTGGTTTTTATGCAGTTGAAAAGTATTTTAACGCGTTTAATCTATACTTTTCTTTAATGAAGTATCGTGAGCATTATGAGGCAATTTCTGATGTCTCATGAGCTTACACTTAACAGCTACTATGGAGGAGGTTTTGTAGTATTTTCTCACTTAAGTTTTGGGTTGCTTTGCTAGTAACTACTACTGTACCCCTAGTAATAATGACCGCTATAATTATAATTTCATTTAACGTAACTAACGTACCTACGTTTGGAAAACCGAAAGTAACATTTGAAGAAACTTTAACTATAGCGCATAATTTTTGTGCTAGGGATACTGTTTATAATTATAGGTAGGCGGGGCATTAACATCAGGTGAGCGACCTACGTCTTGTCATTCAGTAGTATTTTATTACGCATGTAAATAATGTATAATATTAATATGCAATTCTTCAACAATGCAATCAATGCTATTCAATCAGCCCTGTATTATATATATACTGCCCACTGCTGAGCACGGGTCTCCTCTACTACTGAGAGGGGTTAGGCCTTAGTCCACGTTGCCGCGCTGGTCTAGTGCGGGTTGGCAGACTTCACATACCCACGAAATTCTTATGGAGAATTCTCAGGTATGTAGCTTTTTCTTTCACCGATAAAGCGAACAATAATTGATAAACAATACACACGTACCTTCGAAAAGTCAGAGGTGTGTGCCTTAGGGTTTTGAACCTCTGCACACTGTCTCAGCAGACCTTTCCATTCCGTACAAGGCTATCGTCCACTTCTTTCTTATTCTTTCTGTCTTGATTAAAAACATTCCTCTAACATTTTAATTTTCAAGATCATGTTTATGAATCAACGAGGCGATTTGTATTTCATAAATTTAATAGCAGTTGTTGCAGTCGGTCATTGGGACTAAGATCCGTAATTATGAACATAAGGTGATAGCGATAATAGAGAAACACATGTGGAAATTCAAAATACCGCTATAATATACCTACCACCCATCGTCCCATTGTCCTTACCTAAAAAGACTTTCCTATAAAAGTAACGTTTTAAGAAGAGATAAGTTATTTACCCAAGCGTGTATTGTATTAGTTCCAGAGCAGGGCTAGAAAGTTTATTTATAACGTCAAAACGAGGTGAGTAATTGACTTACATTTTCACACAGTTTACTTATGTAAACGACACGTCTAGACACGCGCCAACCTCAGAAACCATATCGCATATCAACAACGAGGTATTGCGATGTCTTAAAACAAGGCTGCATTTAGGATTTACGTCTACATTTTACGAGTAATTGTTATTACTCCATTTTTATAATTTCATAAAATAAAAAACAGTCTGTTAATATAGTTTATGTTTGTACTTCATTAATAAAAATTCTAACTGTTTATTATTGCTTTCTAATTTCAAAAATGCTTTTTTATTTTTTTTATTTATAAATGTTTAACCGCATACTGTTAAATAAGGCCCACTTAATTCTTTAGGCAAGTTTCGTTGGCGCAGGTGAGCGGGTGCTGTGCACACACCGTGACGCGCGTCCGACCGTGCCGTGTCTCCCCCGGGAACGGAATTACTCATCCCGACATTTCCGGTGCTGACTGATAAATTTTTGCGATGTTTTGTGGTAGGTTCCATCAATTGTATGTTATTGTGGACTGTTGCGCGTACGCATAGGCGGTGTCATAATAATATGAAGATTTTTATATGAAACTAGGTTTAGATCGCGGATCCGCCCGCGTGAAAAATTTTTTCCGGGATAAACGTCCCGCTTTATATTTTCTCAGGCTCTAAACTATCTGTGTACCAAATTTCATTTAAATTAGTTCAGTAGTTTTGGCGTGAAAGCGCGAAAGACAGACAGACAGAGTTACTTTTGCATTTATAATATTAGTAACTTAGTAAGGATTAATAAAAATATTTATAATTTAAGTGGTTTCCGTTCGTTGAGTTATAAATACATTTCTTAATATATATAATTACTTACTTACCTATATCCATTCGTAAATTGACTCCAATTTTTGGTAAATAGTAATACACGAGTATAGTAATACATAATATGAAACTAATTACTTTCATACAAATTAACGTCTCAATTAACCTTACAGCCATAATAAACGCAAAGAAAACTTATTTGTTCAAAAACCATTAAAACCGAAAGTACTTCGACAGGTGCTTTCAAGCTTAATGTATTCTCAATTCCCTCGCTTGTTACTTGAAAAGCTTGAAGCCTTAAAGATGTCAATCAATTAAATTATACCTTTCGTTTTCAAAGTAAGTAGTTTTATCAGTTGAAACAATTAGGTTCTAAAAATAAAATTGTGTGTTTACTTGTTACATTTTGAATTCTACTTAACTTGTAATATTGACTAGGTGTTGCTCCCAGCTTCGACTGCGTGACAACTCTTTCTTGCTACAAAAATCCTTAAATTGATGTAGCGATCTATAGCGCCATCTGTACAGCACCAAACCCCATTTAATTAAAAATTCTGTTTAAAAAATCAAATAGTTCCTACGGGAGCAAAACATTTGGTATTATTTATAGTAATCGAAGTGTAGCAACGCATTATTATAAGTAAAGCCAGGACCAGAAAGAATGTCAGGGTCCCTAGGCATTGCCCCCTTGCGCCCCGTTTTCCCTTTCCTGACTTCCTTAAATATATTTTTCTACCAAAACCTAATTGACTGACTGCAAAAATAATGAAGTAATTTTTTTATAACTTAAAATATGTTCCAAAACGTATATAATATAATGTAAAAGATAATCAAGGCAACAATATTATCATCGGGTAAGGGGCTAATTAAACACAAATTGTTAAATATAATATACACATTTTTTCTTCTCGGACGAAGGGCCCCCTGGCCGACGCCGGGGACCTCTAGGCAGTTGCCTAATTTGTCTTTAGGCTAATCCGGCCCTGAATAAAGCATTAATACATTATCTAGTCCACGACGCCAATTACTTTTAACATAGTATTATATTATACACGTTATAGAAATAATATCAATATTAGCATATCCATACTTTAATAATAGTCACAAATGTCACTCCGAAACAAGGCCGCGAGCGTAATTTTACTACATAGAATAATCAGCTACCTTCCATACTATAAGTAGTCAATTGTATACTTTCGATTTCAGTGTCATTATGCAATGCAAAAACGTTTAACAGTAATTTAAGTTCAAATCTCTTGTGATTTCGTTTGTATTATTTTTAGTCAAAGCGGTCGTTGCGCGATGGATTCTTGTTTTAATATTTCTTTTTGTATAAAAAGTAATACCGTTGTATTCGGTTGGCCACATTTCTTTTCCGCTAAATTTAAATAATGCGTTGAGTTTTTTTAAATTATAACAGAGCGAGCGATACTGTCATTTATTAACTCACTAGGTGGTGCTCGCGGGTTCGCCCGCGTGAAAAGCCTTTTCCGCTACAAAAGTCCCTAAAACACAGTACGACGCCAGTGCCATCTACTTAAAGAATCAGATAAAAAATATCTATCATTTTTCGTAGGAGAAAATTACTGGGTTAAAAAGTAGCCTAAGTTAATCTAGGACATGATCTACCCGTGTGCCAAATTTCAACCAAATCCGATCAGTAGTTTTTGGCGTTACTTCTAACAAACATCCAAACATTTTCACAGACTTTCGCATTTATAATATTAGTATGATAAGATTAAATTATTGAGATGCCGTAGCTACTATAATTATAATTAAAACCCATTTGAAATAGTTTTTATATCCTATAGGTACTGTGTTGTAGATGGCATTAGTAAGAACCGATGAATATCATAATATCCAGTAATCACGATTATGTCAAAGTACATACACAGTACGTATATAGGTACTGTATAGATACAAAGTATAAAACGCGTCGTAACTTCTTTAACCAGTAAGCCACATGAAACTGCTTCGGCAATAAGGTTGTGATATGAACTAAGTATAAATACGTATATCAAATAAAATGACTGCCTTGGTGGCGTAGTTGCATTACGGTACGACTGTAATGCTGAGGTCACGGGTTCGATCCCCGGGTCGGGCAAAGTGATATTGGATTTTTTTAATCAGTATCAGCTCGGAGTCTGGAATTTGTGCCCGATATGGCGATAGGCTCGCCCCCTATCACATCATGGGACAGAATACCTACGGCAAAAAGTGGGTGCACTAGTTGCGCCTCTGGGATATAAGGCGTGAGTATGCGTATGCCTATCAAAGAAAATACTTTGCTACTAGGAAATTCCAACCAGTAGGCTGCAACCACTCGGTCACTCCCGTGCTCCGAATACAGTAGGTCAAACAAACTAGTTTGTAATATATAGTCGTATTTCAATGCCGAAAGACCTGTATCCAGTTGCGGTTTTAATATCGCATGACATCTTTGAATCGAGGTTTGTTTATATTTCTGAAAATAAACTGGATCATATTATTTTCCCACAATCAATATATTATGAGTATGTGGTGAAAGGATACAAATTTAATGAATTACGTTTATTATAAACATTTGTCGTCTTAATGATTTTATTGCAATTAGTGTTCGGTAATATTTATCGCAGGGATTCTGATATGTCACTTAATTACAAATTATTGTTATATGCATATTCATGTATCAATTACATTTAATGTGGTTAATAAATATACGTTCGGCTCTTAGACGGGCAATAGGACTTTTTCGTATTCCTAGAGGCTCATCAGGAGATTAAGAGACGGATCTATAAACCTCAGCAAAGCATTGTATCAGGAAGATGACACTTAACCTCATCAGTGTGATGAAGTTATTCAACGAATATACTATTTTGCTAACTAAATCAAAAGGTCTCCCGAGGAAACCAAAATGAAATCAACTTTTCTAGTAACTATTTTCTTACTAACAATCCATGATATAGCTTAAAGCAATTTACTATTAGAAAAACCTGTGTTTATCAGATGGCTGATGTAATTCAACTTTAATTTGCACACTGATTATATTGTCATGCGGACCCATTACTGTGAATTATAAGTTAACTTCCTATGCACAGAGATGTGATTTATCTAGATACAAGTATCTGAAATACAGATACAAGATAAAAAATACGTATTTAGTATCATGTATCTAAGATACTTTTTCAATTTTTATTTTGTATCTTGTATTTAGATACAATTTTTTAGTATCTTAGTATTTTATAAATACTTAATTTGCTAAGATACTTTTACTAATTATCTATGCATTTTTTACATTAACGGCTCATTTAAGGCCCATATACTCGTTGCAAGTTTCTTGCCTGTTGCATACAATTGAAGCAATATATGACTTGCATGGTTTAAATAATCAACACGTAACATTCTTGATTTGTTTGTGTAAGCACATGCTATAATTGGTTAACCAATCATTGTATTCAACTGGTTTCTGTCTTCTTTTGAAAACATGAAGGCATTGAGTCTTATAATTTTGATTTTCAGTGTGTCTCCTGATTCCGATAAATCTCAATGAACTTTATTAAATCAGCGGAACCTAATTTTAATACTTTTTACTCATATTTTTTAATATACACAGTAGCTTCTAAAATCTAAAACGTTCAACATTTGAATTTTTTTATGGCATTGTATGACGGACCACCCAGACGGAGTCTTACATATGAGAGACCACCACCGCAATGTCTATTTCTATCGCCAAGCAGCAGTTTGCATGCACTGTTGTGTTTCGGTTTAAAGGACATTGTAGCCAGTGTAACTACTGGACATAATGAGACTTAACATCTTATGTCTCAGGATGACGAGCGCAGTGGAATGCCACACAGTACTTTGTAACTCAAGTTGCTGGTTGGTGTTGCTACTGTTTATGGGTGGTCGTATCGCTTACGATCAGGTGGACGGCACGCTCGTCTCGTCATTCAAGGCTATAAATAAATAATTTCAAAAGGTATCTTATTTGAAAAAAGTATTTAGAAGATACGTATTTTGTATCTAGTATTTAGATACCATTTTCAAAAGTATCTTGTATCTGATATCTCAAATCCTTTATTTACAAGTATCTTGTAACTTGTATTTCAGATACTTTTATGAAGTATCTTGAACATCTCTGCCTATTCAGTACTTGTTGTTTGACAACTTGTCTATGCGTCCGACTTACACTTGATCAACTTTTCACTATTGCTCGTTTTATGTAAGTCGTATGAGTAACTTGATTATTTGTAAAATAGTTTTGTTCTAGTAGGTTGGAGGAAGATACAAGAAGTGTATTATCTAGTGTATGAAGATTGACATTTTAGATTCTTTCTTTCCGCAAAAGGTTTTCTTAAACTGGCTAATATCTAGTCTGCGGTAGACTAATATTAACTGATCAACGACGAAGCATCTACAACACTTTATTTTCGCAGGGAAAAAACGCGTTGTCGCTACCACCACTGGGGGGTGAGTGGACGGTTATGTTGGTTTCACCGATCTTACGGCCCAATGTTGACACTCGGGAGTATCATCCGAGCGAGCATTGGACCGAGTAACTAACACTATGTACACCCTACACCGGCATACCAACCAAAACCCGCGGTGGCCTTCTTCGGCGCTTACGGGACGGCCCGGGGTACCTTGTTGCACTAAGATAGCTGCACGGGACCGTCCCTGCGCGATGCCGCATTGCAGCCCATCTCTATATGAGGGGCATAAAATGCCCCCGAGCTCTACAGGACGCCTTTGACGTCTACGACTGCAGGAGACCGACCACCCGCGTTGTCGTCCACCTCGGAGTCTCTTACATTGGAGTAGTCGAGCGAGCAGACCCCCACTGCTCGAAGAACCATTGACGATCTACAAGCATTAATTTTTATTACTAAGTAAAACTTAAGGAGTCTGCTTATGTCAATTTAGTGGTTGTTCATAATTTATTCCAAAACATTGCGCTTCATTATATCCCGTCGATTTTATGTGCTTATGTAATTGTATAGTGTTTGTGTTTTCAAAGTTAATCCGATTATTTGGTGTAACATTCGATACCTTGTACCGATTGTTGTCGAATTTGATTCGTGAGTGTTAAGATCCAGTTACATACATTCGAAATTCGAATATCCTTAGTCTAATTGAATTATTTAATCGATATTAATTTAAATTAGTCAAGTCAATTAATTAGATTTAAAATGAGGTACTAAAGCTAGTGTTAGTTCGTTATTAAGTTAAAGAAAAGGTGATTTCATAACGTAATTATTAGTAAATTAACGAATCGAGTTTTTAAGTAATTTTGGGCTGTTAGTGCTGTTTAAAGTTTCTAAAAAATCTTATTTATGTTGAGTACCGAATGCAATGTCTTACATCAATAAATACATACAACTTCATGTAATACCTGAGGCCTTGTTACATATTTTATTTAATGGTAAGTCTTTCAGGTACTTATAATATAAAAATCGCATTAAAAGAAAATAACAATATATTGCAGAATCACTCATTGTTTACATAACATTTTAGTGGTGGTAGGGCTCTCATATGTAAGATTCCGCCTGGGTGGGTACCACCGCAATGTCTATTTCTACCGCCAAGCAGCAGTATCCATGCACTGTTGTGTTTCGGAATATATTGTAATTGTATTGAAAGATATTGTAGCCAGTGTAACTACGTACTGGACATAATGAGACTTAAGATCGTATGTCTCAGGAGGAAGAGCACAGTGGAATACCACACAGTACTTTGTAACTCAAGGTGCTGAATGGTGTTGCTACTGTTTATGGGTGGTCGTATCGCTTATCATCAGGCGAACGGCATGCTCGTCTCGTCATTGAAAGATATAAACAATAATCTTAACTTTTACTTTTCAAACAGAATAAACTTGACAATGGCGAACAACAATTAATTTGTAATTGTTCATTTACTGAATTCGGTGGTCTGCCAGCCTATTTTAGATACTTTGCTGGATTCCTGGTAGCGTACTTAGTTTGGGTAAGTAGCTTTGGCTTCCTAAATATGATTCCCAGATTTTACAATGGGAAATTTCAGTAGTCCAGAAACAGAAAAATCTGGGTAAAAAATTAACAGTCAGTGATACTAGTTATATTGAAATAAAAACAGAACCCTTGCTTAAATTAGATGTAAGTAAACCTTAAACTAGTGAAAATGTTATTTAAACAAGTAAAGTAAATTACTACAATTTAGTAATAATGTTATGCATAAGTACATTGAAATCAAAAGTAGGCACATTCCATTTTAAATTTAATTCCATTAATATTATAATTCAGTCGATGGAAAACTGTTCCTAACTCTTTTATGACGCCATTTTCTAGCAAAACTTCAATCTTTAGTCAAACTTTTAGCAGTGGCAAAAAGAAGGCTCTCGGCTTATGTACTTTTAATGGACACTCAAGTTCTTAACGGAACGCTTGTTCAGTTTTCTTGTTTTTCTAGTACCTACTTGCAAAATAAGTTTAGTGCTCTTTTTACTTGACTTGGAACAAGAGTTGCAGGGTGTTAAGTAAAGGAGAGATGAGCCTCTACCTATTGAAGTTAGTGTGCCTCTAAAGTGCATTAGGTAAATAATGGTCGGGCTCAACACCTTTTACGGGTATGAATCACCATGGTGACGCGGCTTTCATCGTGTGCAAGTCACTGACCAGGCTAAGTTAAAACGGCCGTTTTTAAATTCACGTATCCCTTTGAAAAATAACGGCAAAATTGGGAATTTTGGCTCTCATCGGAACATTTTTCGGGCAAAAATAGGTTTCTACATAATAGTCTGGAGAGCTCCATAGGTAATTATGATACATGGGTAATGATAGTGATGATTTCGATTCGTTTTAAGTCTAGTTATGTTGTTGCTTGTTTATGAGCTTTTCTAGGTATTTGGTAGGGGCTAGATTCGTTATCGATATATTATATCGACGATATTGTTATAACCTCGCTTTCCTATCTCCTTCAAGATACGAGAATACCAGTGTATAATTTGTATTTTATAAATAGGCATACATTTTTAATTTTTATCGAAGAAAATTTAAACCTTTTTAAAATGACTCAATCATGCCAGTTTCTCAACAATGCATTTTGATTGCGATGAGATATTTTATAATTAATCAAAATATTAAGATGAAATGATAACATTTTGTGTAACAACGGAGCTGTGGGAATATTTTTTACACTGTTACGAATACTAGCAATAAAATGTTTCGCAATTAATGTACGAAAATGAAAGTACATATTTTTTTATGTCCACAACACTTATTTTGAATTAGTGTTGTTAGTATGTATTATCAAGGCTGAATGCCGTATCGTCAGTGCCAGTAGAGTAAACTTTCTTTACATCGGGAATGTTGTTCAGAGTTGCGAAGGTTCACTCATTGACCCATAAATCTCGATCTGTCACGATCTACTTAACGCTGTAATTTTGTTTACGTAGTTCACTTTACAAACAGAAAATGTTTCACGCAACAAGTGTTAACTAGTACAAATTAAAATAATTACAGCCCTTTACGATATAAATTAAATTTCTTCTAATTACCTTTTAAATTGAGAATAACAATACCAACTGTAAGCTAAAATTTTAAATATCGCGATACTAAGCATGTCGCGAAATCTTTTGTTAAAGTTTAATCGAAAGTAAATAAAGTTAATAAATAAACCATTAAAAATATATGTGACACAAATATGATAGATTTATTTACGTACATTTATTTTTATTACGCAAACAACTTGAATTTATTTATTAAAATAAAAAAGGTTGTAATAAACTTACACCAAAATAGTATCTGATCACTCAGCGGCACCTATGAAAATCAAATTTAAATATCGAACAATATAAAGGCAGTCACTGCACTTCCTACACGGTATCCGCGCGGTTGGTTAACGGGCAGGTGCGCGCGGCACACGGGCTATCGCGACTGTGTGTACTCGGCACTGCGCGGCCGCGCGGACCCACATCCCCTTGTCATGGTGTTAGTTTACGTGCTGCATCATTACATTTCACCAGAGGTGATAGAACTCACGTTGACACTAGTGAAAATAACTATGAATAAATTACGTACAACTTTCCAACATTGTTTTACTTGAAATTGGCATTCAGAAACCTGATATTTAAGTAATATTCATTTACATTTTATTTCAGAAAAGCAGTCGGCTAAATCATTACAAAAGGTGCAATATTTTAGACTTTAAATTTTTGCATGTGTTCTTATATTATTTGCGAATCTATTCCATTTTCAACATTTTGATTTTGAAATAGTGAATGTGGATTTCTTTATTAGTTTTTGGCCAGCCTTGGAATTCTATTAAAATAGTTTTTTTAATTAGGTTATAACTGATAATATTTATCTGTATTTATGTATTGTGGCTTATAATACTTATGTCTTCTTGGCTTAAGCCAGATTTTCGGTTGATAATGACCAGATCTTTCTTATCCATCTAATGTTAATTGCCATAATTTCCGAACGCAATTTCATCGGAATATTTACAAGAAGCATGATTTTAGCTTACACATTTCTCCATATCGGCTATGTATAGCATCCATGTTTTTTAAGCGTTGTGTATCGAAGCAGAACGCGGCTCCCTCCGTAGGCTAGCTGTCGCTGGTCGTTGGTCTGCACCAGCCCGGTGACCGTGACCAGCCATATGGCACAGACCACTGCGCCGAGTACGGTCACTTACCGATACAATTATGAAAATTGGTGGTTTGCCGGTACGTAACGGACGTGAGGAGTTTAACTTAGTTATAAATAAGTAGTTTTTAGCATCTATCTATAATGAAAAGTTTTGGTGTTTTTATAAAAACAATATTTATAGGTACTGATGACATTTCGAAAGTGCTCAATCGCTTTTTGTAGAGTGAAATGATACTAATGCGTCATCAGTAGGCGACTGCATTATTTTCAATGGGCTTATTAATTTTGTTATACTGTTTATAATAATAATAGGTAAATATATTTTTCTGTACTCATCAAAAGCACGTAAGCATGCGCCATGCCAAATATAGTGATATAACTTAGGTACTATACGATGAGTAGGTAGATTATATGAATTATTAATACAGTTTTTAGAACTCACCGACGATTTGGGAATTAAGTTCACATAATCAAGTTAAGTTAAAATTAATTTATCAAATCCGACGTTTCAACCTTAGAATTATTTGAAATGTAGTGTTGTTTACATAATTGTTAATTCCTCGCACAGTCATATCGTCGAAATAATCTTATTGACAGACTTGAGCCAATTTTTTTCTAATAATCTGAGGACATGGCAATACGTCAAGACATCCGTCAAAACGAACCACAGGAAGCACAGCACTACCTTCCTAAGCTTCGATCCGTTTTACAATGTAGCACAGCAAAGTCACTGCCCCTTGTGTTAAGTGAAATGAAGCCCAAGCCCTCAAAGAAAATATAGTTTTTTTTTATTGCATAGATTGACGAGACGAGTATGCCGTTTGCCTGATGGTAAGCGATACGACTAACCATAAACAGTAACAACACCATTCATGATTCAGCACCTTGAGTTGCAAAGTATCTACCTACTGTGTGGCATTCCAGTGCGCTCGTCATCCTGAGACATAAGATGTTAAGTCTCATTATTCCCAGTAGTTACACTGGCTACAATGTCTTTCAAACCGAAACACAACAGTGCATGCACACTGCCGCTTGGCGGTAGAAATAGACATTGCGGTGGTACCCACCCAGACGGACTCTTACATATGAGAGACCTACCACCAGAGTAGTGAGAGATTGTTTATCCCTTGATGATCGGTATAAAACTAAGGATCCCAAATCGTAAGTACTTAGATATAGTTCCGTTTTCTTATCGGATTACATAAAGCAAAGTGCACAACAGTGCACTTGCATAAAAAGTGAACAGCAATAAATGATGCGTTTCCGATAAGTCACGGATCGATAGTGTAGCGATGCGGGAACCGTTTCGTTGTTACGCCGACTTTATTTTGTCAATTGTAATGACCATTCCGTTTCACAGGTGAATGAATGATAAAGGAATGATATAAAATTCGTTCAATTGCTGTTTTGTCTGTGTTGGAGCCGAAAATATTAAAAAAGAGTATCTGCCTATAAGGTTGTAGGTATACACAGAGTTCAGTATATGTAAATGAGAGCTTCATGGAAAGTCGTATGTATGTGAAGTGTATGGTGTACAGAAATGTAGAATAGAATATTTCTCATTTGCATAACTTATCCGAGGACTTTAGATATGTAATTTGATTTAACCACTTATTTATTTAATTATTCAACCAGCGCGGCGTGGTAATACTTCGAATTAGTCTTACGTTAGGCAAGAGATATGACACTTAGTAGATCAGGCATGATACCATACTATCAAAATATGGTAACCCGTTTATCCTGTCGGTTTTGCAGAAATACCTGTATGTACACTAGACAGTAGACAGGATGACCAGCGTAGCGCAACTCGAGTGTCTTTGCGAGAGCCCGGTAGCTTTTCTATGTTTTTTAGGCGCAGTTTTTTATTGTTTCAGGTCTACATTTGTTTTTTATTCTTTGAATTCAGGTAAGCGATGCTTGTGTTGCCTTCGATTGTAGGTATAAAGGAAGTCGGTTGAAAAAGACGGAGCAATAGTTATTATAATGAATAGAGAGTGTTTGTTGCTCCTATGCTTAATCGTTCTTTGTGACCAATGTTGCAGTATTTTTGAATTATTTATGAGTTTATAATTTAAGTTCACGAAAGTGTAAAATTTAAAATTTTCGTATCTGTTACTTATGCATTGAGGTTGGTAGAGAAAATTAGTGTTGCCGACAAATAAAGACCTAGGTTTCGGCACATGCTTGATCTTATAATGCGGCGTTTGGGGATGCGATAAATAAAACTAGTAATAATCCGTAATTATCTTTTATTTGTATTATTTTTAGATAAAGTATATCGTAGATTCCATTAATATATCTCTATTTTTGCGACAATCATCCAACTTTTCAAAGGGGTGCTCAATTAGTTACCATAATACCATACTATATTCTTACATCTCCATTACAATAGGCAGTGTTAAAAGTTTTTCAAATTAATTAATTTTGATTGCAGTCAAGGACGTTTGGATGTTAATATTAATATCCATAGGGTTCCTTGAATGCATTCGCAGCGATCCTGCGCCACGAATGCAAAAGTTTATAAATCATACTTCTTTTGGACGAGTAAGCAAAAAGTTGGACGATCGTGTGGTGCTTAGCATGTCTGACACAATTTTTAGACAAAAAATACAAACACACGAATTGAGAACCTCCTCCTTTTTTGGAAGTCGGTTAATGATTCTGACGTCACATAACATAACGACTACGGCCCAGACATAAGGCGATAAGGACTAGCAAGCGATGTGCATTATACCAGCTAAACATTGAGCACCAATAAAATAATTTAGTTTTAAATTTCCAGGTGTGCATTTAGGACACAACTTTGGGGGTCAATGTCAAATTCGTTGACTTTGTGTTAATTTTAAGACAATCATTGCCAATTAGGTAAAAAGCGAACGCCTCATTAATTCTATCGTATAATACCAATTGCAACCGCCTAATTGAACTTCTTACATTTTCTACGGATATTTTATATTTCGTTTTGATAACCTATCTTCCAAATAGCATTTATTGTGCTCGGTTTAACCGTTTATAGTTATTCCTAATCTATGTGGCTGACTTGTTAGTTGGTAGGCTTCTCTGCCCCCTACATCTCTGAAAACAAAAGCCGTTACGCGGCTTGTAACTAACTTAAAGCCAGCCAAATAGATTGAACATAGCAATACTCAGGCAATGATTGCTTGGATACGTGTATAAGTCTACTCCACACCGGGCCTATTTGCTTCTACGTAAACATTGTACCTATAACATTATTTAGAGCAGTTTGAGATAGCTTCATGACACTTTCTTCTGTATTTAAACAAATGTAATATGTAGGTTTAACCGATATTATAAATATTTGATTTACTTTGTTCTACCTTCGCGCAAAATTATATGAACGGATTTGGAAGGAAATAAAGCTGATGAATTTGATTGTTGAATATTAATTCTAAGTTAATATAATATCTCCTTGAAATATCTTTTTATGATAAATATTTTACCTGGGATACTATCATAAATTATAATTTACATGAATCAAGGTGGTACATGTATCACTTTCAGATTCTGAATACGGCCCTTACTGAGCGGTAGATTTGAAATATAGACAGTTAAAAACGCACCATGAAACTACCTCGAACAAACCTAAGGCTAATACATACTTTAAATGGTAAAACTAACACAATTCCATCACAATAATTTTAGAATATCGGTTGATTCATTCGTTCAGGTTGTTTATGTGTAAGGATCTTTCACTTTTCACTAAACAAATTACTCTATAAACTTAGGGCTATGTAATATTATTAATATTAAAATAGATTTGTCGATAAAATCTTTCAAGTTCATAACAAATAGACACCACGTGGGAAATCAAACAAATGGATACGTTTCGACAGTATTCATACATCTTATTATAGTTATTTATTTACGTATCAATATTATATTTTTCAAAGACTAATTGTGTTATAATTTCAATTTAAATTTGACTAGAATTTATATAACAGTGCTTATCAGAAAATGTATCTTAATATATCTATGTAGGTCCTTTTAACGTTCGCAACATAATATAAACTCTCATTCCGCTACAAAAGTGTTTATAAAATGTACTTAATATTTGAGAAAAGCTGTTTAGTTAGTTCAATCAAAAATTGCAGGCATTTTGTGTTATTTAGAAAACTACATTTAGGATAATTTATTTACATTAGGAATAATCGCAAAAATGGTTGGGTTTAAAATACATGATAACTACTTTATAGTTTTGTAAGAAACGATTTCAAAATTAATCCTAATGTAAATAACAATTATGATCTATTAGAAACTGTCTTTTAATTTATATACAAAGACTAATCTTGTGGAATGACAAGTTCTAATCGAGTTGTCAATAGTTTTATTTTTCATATCTTTGCACTGAGATAAAAATATATTACGATTTAAAATAGGCCGTATGGTTTCAATTTTTATAATTTGCACGACTCAAATATGTATCGAGATTAAACTTTCCAGAATAAATATATCAGATTTTCTTACACAATTTATCTTTTGCTAAAGGAACACATAATATTAGCTGTGATTTTATAAACATATAACTATAAATAACTATCCGTTCGCTTACATTTTCACATATTTCATTGCTACTTCTCGAGTACCTGAGATTTCTACTTGAGATCAAATCCACAATACATATTGCTATACTTAGAAATACTTAGTTGATGACAGAAGTGAGACGTTATTAGCCACTACATTTAGGAACTGTTAATGTTCGTATGTACATTAAAAGCGTCAGTTCTATACTATTTATACAAGAGCACAGTGTATGGCATAGATGCGTTAATGAAAAGGCATAGACAGTCATCTAACTCCTAAAGTTTCATAAATAAGATCCACAATTGAAGTTTGTACATTATTTAAAGTTGGTTTTTACTTATTAATTTAGTTATTTTTCTCAATAACCATCGCGTTTTTAATTATATTATTTTCACGTCATAACTTGAATAATATCATGAAATATACTAAACAGGATTTGAGCAACCAAGATTATCGGTGCTTGCAAGAAGTCATAATCGTGAATAAGGCGTACTGGTCACCTTTTAGTGTTTTACTCTATGTATTCGAAATAAAAAAAGAATCTGTTCATTCCATTTCGAGTTAAACGAGTGTATAATAATAGATTTCAAAATTCATGCTTGGTGTATTTTCATGCTTCATATTCAATCGAAGCCGATCCCAGCTTCTTCATTACAATGTTTCGTGGTTATCCTGCCATAGATGTGACAAAATGCCACAAACATTTGTAATTTGGTGTAGTTCCTTATACGTGTCTCTAACACTCCATTCAAGGCCAACTCTAGTTGAGGAGATCGCTTTCAGCTGCTATTTTTAGATGTGGTATGCACAATTCGATATAGCGCTTATTTTAGCGATACCACATCCCCGCTACATACCATGTAGGTATATCATATTGTAAAAGATAAGATCCATTTCCTTCTGTTCACTGTGCGTTTGGTGGTCTCAGTACTGTTATGCAGATAGACCCTCTGAGTATCCGCAGTAAATCTATAACTTCTGGCGTCTTCATTGATGTCACGTTTTCGTCGTTTACCTGAAAATTTATTACAACTGTCAGTTAACAATTTACAGCGTCCATGATTATACATAAATCTTAGTATAATATATTCCAAAAAAGCTTTTTTACAAAATTCCATTATAATTAGAAAATAAAAGTACAAATATTTTTGTATGAGGGTATATAATTTTAAGCTCTCCAGATGTCGCATGTGGTAGAGTGGGGGAGACTATAGACTGATGTTATCTGTGATTTAATTCTTGCTAGTGTCACTTATATTCAAGTTTTATAAAGTAGGTACAGGTCACAGATTAAAAACGTGTGAACGGTCAATTTACAAATTACAAACAATATCATAGCACAGGTGGCTAAAAGTCTAGCTCCCATTCCAAGCACAGTTAGATTAATAGCTTCGAATGATACTATACCTGCAATATAACATCTCCCCTTCGCAGCCGGCCATCCCTGGCGGCGACGCTGTCGTTGTACACGGCCGAGATGTAGCTCTGCCCAGACTCCGGGTGGCTCTGCACGCTGAACCCGAGCCGACTGTTCCAGCCGCGGTTCAACTCCACTGTCACTATCTGGAATAAAACATCCTATACCAGCATACCAACCAAAACCTGCGGTGGCCTTCTTCGGATAGAAGATCCTAGAATTTACTACTGTTACTGTCTGGAACAGAAAACATTTTAGAAGTTACGTTTCCTCTTATTCTTGTTGGGTCGTTACCTTTTAGTTCTTTTTTTTTTGTTTGACATTACAGTCAGTAGCCTGACGCGAGTCGGCTTTTCTGACCATACCGGACTTTCGGGCGAACGCTTTAGGCGCTCCAACCCTTTACATTTAAACGAACACGCTGACGGCACCCCCTAAGTGGGGTACGAGCCTCGGCTCAGGGCGGTCGTTGGAAGATGATTGAGACATCAGTGATTGAGGGATTTTAGCGGTGTAATACACCAATCTATCCATTGTTTTCATCGGCACGTGGGCCGGAACTGCTAACTGGGTCGGGACACCGGGGGACGTGGCGAGGACGGTACAGCGGTCTTGAGGAGTGTGAGAGTTTCAATAACTCGTGCTTTCTTTGGATGGCCACAGTGATGGCATCATCTGGGTCGGTCAAGACTGAACGGGGACGTCTCCATTTCGCGCGGTCAAATGGAGTATAAATGGATGAGTTTCGGATGAGCGGATTATAATGATTAACCGCGCGGTCGAAGTAGCGCCTGCTAAGCGTCTGAATAAAGTGCCTGATGGTTGGCATGTCGGTGTCCACGTGGAGGTTGCGATTACGCACGTACCACGGGGCATCGAGTATCTGTCGTAGAAATTTATTCTGGACAACCTGCAGGCGCTCAATCCGACTGGGTGGTATGTGAGCGAACGCGGGTGCTGCGTATTTCATGATCGGCCTAATGCATGTCGTAAAGATACGTATCTTGTTGCGGATAGAGAGCTAACTCCTTTTGTTAACGAGCCAGTGGAGCTGACTTTTCGCGAATGCGGCTCGCGCGCGTACCGCATTAATATGTGGGATGAAGGACAGATTCCGATCAAGGATCACTCCTAAATATTTGACTGTATTGGTCCATGGGATGGACATTGTGACAGTAGCGTTAGGCACTGGGGGTGTGATCCTATTCCTAGTGAAAAGGAGTTCTGTTTTATTACATTCGTCAGCGGTGTATTCATGATACTAGTACAGATTACTTAGATACTGCCTTATATTTACAGTGACATTTCCAATAAGTTTTAACTCAGTCTACATTTTAAGTTATAGGTCCATCGCTGTCAGATGATGATTCGTTAAGCTACTAGTATTCGTTTAGTTTCACTGCTCGGTGTCATGAAATGCGTGCCACTGCTGATTCTGGCTTACAGGAGTTGCAATATTGGGTGTGAGGGCGGGATAGTCTAGTTACTAGTATCAGATTGCAAACATACAAGTTTAGCACAATAGTTAAGATTTATCACCTTTAAAGTCAAAGCATCATTCATGTATCATTGACCAAAATCACTCACCGTAGGCTCAAGGCTGGGGCTGTCCATCGGCGGTTCAGGTTTGATGTTCTCTTTCTGGACAGTGTCGATTTCTTTCGGCTTGGCTGGAGGCAGCTCCGGTTTGGCTTTACGCTCATTGTCCGGAGACAAAGCGACTGCTTTCCATTTCTTCAAACCGTTGCCTGTAATAAAAATACGTATCGTTTTTGTAAATTGACACAATTTTTCTAGAACCTAAATTGTTTTGGAATTTTGGTTTCATACTTAATTCCTTTTGTTTAAAATTTAAATGTCCGTGTTTGCATACTTCATCGATATACATATACTGCGGTTTTTTTTCATCAATTTATAATGACAAATATTTTATAAATGTTCTTGGATCAAATTTCAAATACGTTTTGAATGTATACTTGGAGTTAAAAGTGATAAAAAACCTACCGTCATCTCTATTCGCGTCGCTGCTCGTCCCGTCATTACTGGTTGTGTGCAGCACCGCGCTCTGGTAAGTGGGGGTCGCGTGTTTAAACCTCTCGTCACTCGACAGTTCTACAGGCATGGACACAGGTTCGTCCGAGTCGACAGGGAAGGGAGCGTCGCCGTAATGTTGCCGCTTGTCTTCCTGGTACACGTTCGGAGCGTCCAATGTGTCATTGTCCAAGTTGTTTAGCTCGTAGCCGTGCGGTGGAACTGAAATACGGAAATGAGATTTAGTAGATCTAACTTCATTAAGGGCTCTTATGAAATGTTCTGCCATTCATTTTAACTTGGTAGGCATTATAGAGACTATCAAATGCCTCGTACTTACCACGCTTTTCTGTTTCGTGATACTGAATTTACTTAACTTCGTAAAAAATATGTTAAAGCTATACTGCTGAACAATCTTTATGATCGAACTGAAGATGTTACTCTATGCACCGTCCTCTAAATCTTCCACTTCTCTTGGGTCTTTCAAAAAAATAACTGACACTTACCTTACCTTACTAACTTTAGCCCGACTATAAAGACTCGTGATCGCTGTATTAACTGTTGTTTTGACTACCCTGCCGTTGATGTTAGACGGGTAGTCCAAGGACGAAAGAAAATATCGACAGGTATGATCAAAATAATTTTATTTATTGCTTTGGTTAATATTTAAATGCTTGGAAATATTTGACTTTTACTAAATTATGAAATGGGTCGGAAGGTGCATCTCCTAAAACTAATATTCCATAATTGAATACGAATGTAAAGGCTGAAATAAAATTTACCATTACACCTATTACATCAAATGTGATATAAAAATACTGATACACAAAAATCGTCTATATTACAACATTTAAATGTGTATGAAACCAACAGTCATATTGGATGGTTGTGAAGTGAAATAGCTGTAAGGAAGTGTGCAGACACATAGATGAACCTAAATCATGTTGTATGGCTACAGACGAGATAAAGATAGTGACTAGTGTAATTTGAGCCGTGTCGAAAGCTGTTGCAGGAAACCTTAGTTATGTCAAATCTAACATAAAAGTCTTTCGGATGGGACCAATAATGATTTACAAGGTATGTTACGTATTTAGTAAAGGTTGGAAATTGTGACCAATACTTCTGCTTCGAAATATGAGAAAATATGACACAATATTGAAGAAAATATTGCAACAAACAACTATTTATTTGAACTGAAGAGCGAACAATTCTATTGGATTATTTCACTTATAAATTTGACTAGTTTTAAAGACTATAAACCAAGAGCAAAAATTTAAATATCGTTTCGTTACATGATATATTTTATCTGTAACTCATTTGAGAACGTGTCTTTTTTGCTTTTATCTGTCCGCCAAACAGAAAAAGGTAAGCCTTTGAAGTTTGATCGTATGAATATCATCAACATATGCACCGTACCGCCTTGTAACCTTTTCAAATACGTAACATCTCGCACATCATAGGAACGAAGCGTAGGATGAGAGCGTGTCTCTCACCTGTCAAGCTCAATTTTTGTTTTCTACTATTGGCTGCGGGCGCGACCGCGGTCCGCTGCCGGCTGTCCGCGCCATCTTTGCAATGCGCGTGCTCTAGCTTTGTGTTGCTTGCATCTGCGTGGGAACACCTACATCGCTTAGTGTCATGTTGTGTTGCGTGTTGTCTATTACATTCTTTGTAGCCAATAAGCTGCAGTGGAGTGTTTAGATTAGCACTGTATATAGTGTAGTACTGGGTAAAGACTAACTGCCTTGAGAAGACGAGGGCTATGCAGTGGTTTATATAAATTTCTTGGTGACGTTGCTACTGTTTATGGTCAGTCGTCACTTGCTTTTAAAGGAGCAGTGGCTTCGTCGCTTTATCTATACTAATATTATAAATAGGAAAGATTTGTGTGTAAGTATGTTTGTAACGAATAAACTCAAAAACTACTGAACGGATTTTGATGAAATTTGGCACTCGGGTAGATCATGTTCTGGATTAACACAAAGGCTACTTTTTATCCCGGGAAAATATTTTTGTCCCGAAAAAACTTTTCACGAGGGCGAAGCCGCTAGCAGAAGTGTAGGTTTGTATAAAAGAAACAGTTGTTGTTAGATTAATTGTATGCACACCTAGTTCATAAATTAGTCTAGGCTAGTATAGTATACTGTTACGGAAATCCCCTTGCATAATGTGAAGGGAAGCCATAATATCTTGTCTAAGCTTGTCGTGTCCAGGGCCGGATTAATTTAAAAGCAAAGTTGATTGATGGGCCCTAGGTTGCGAGCTTGCGAAATAGAAGACCGTGAAAATTAAATCAAAGTGAAAATGATTTTGAAAGTAAGAATAGCTCCGAGATTTTGATTTGCTAGTAGGCCTTATATTGCAATGATAATGGCATAGAACATATTGCTGCATGGAATAAAAATTATTTATTTTTGAAATTGTAATCTGGTAAAATAGATTATAAGATGTCTCCAATACACCCAGGAATTAGAATTTTATTAATAAAATTTTAAGCAAAGGAGAGTTTCTGTAATTCTTCAATCAAATCTGATAATAATATGCATTAAATAAATACAGCCCCATCTTTCTAACAAATCTATCGCGCGATATCCCCCAACATAACCTAATCCGGGCCTGAAGTCATGTGTCTTCCTCAAATGGCTTGCCCTATCCGGACGGATATAGATCTAATTAAATTAAGCCAGCCGATCCACGTCCGTACCTGTGTTTAGTGTTTGCAGTATTAACGTTAATTAATCGACTCCTAGTGACAATAACTTATGTTAAATGTGCTATTGGATTAACCCATGTGTCAAGATACATAACAAAGATTCGTATTTGGGTATTTATAGATTACAATGCGTCTGTGTCTTTGTTACTTCACGGCTAAGAGTTTGGAATTTGGAATAACTGTTAACGATTTCTCAAAGATTTGGAAAACTTGTATACAAGGGAAGAATATAGGGTGGTTTATTTATTTACAAGTCGTATCCCATTTCTCACGTAGGTAACTTATAAAGAAGACTATATATAAATTATTATCAATATTGGTAGCTTCAATTTTTTAACAATATATTTGCATCTATTGATGACTTAACAAAACAACATGGCTTACCGTTAGGCTGCTCGTAATGGTTATTATCCTTGGTTAGTTTCCGGAACTTCCTGGGTGAGAGACAAGGAGACCGGGATCCATCCGCTGCGTCCGGGGTGAGTCGCCGCGCCGCCAAGTCGCACAGCATCGATACTGCTTCAGGCCTGAAGAAAGGACATAAGGCTGGACCCTTATACAATGGGACTTAACATACAACTCGAATGCATAATGGGCCTTTCAATATCCAGGGTCTTTAGAAGGGTCTTCACCGAATTCCTGATATTATTTGCTAGGAGACTTTTAAAGATGTTTCATGGTAAATATACACATTATTTTCAAAGATAATCACAGCTTTTGATAATCTGAACGCAAAGTTAATTATAAAGAAAACTAATTAAACGGAAATTTATTTTAGACAAGTTACCTACTGAAATTGGAAACGTTGATGTTTTAAATAATAAATTGAGGCTTCAAGATAAAATAGAAACGAACTGAAATTAAACGACAAACAACTGGGACATTCTATTTATTTAATTTTGAACGAGGACGGTATTATACAGCCTCTTAAAATGAATAGGTACAAAAATTTGAATTCCGTTTGTCTAAATCACATTAATTAATTTATACGATTGCAAAGTCTAATTTCAAGACGTCGCGTCGTCGGCAAATTCAGAGTAAAATACACTTTATAAATATTCAAAATAGATCTTTATTGTCTCGCTTCGTTTACGATACACAAAATTGTATTCGAATTTATCCTCGGTTTCTACTAGACATGTTTTATCACTTAAACAAAGCATTTTATCCTTACTAAATATCTTTTTTTTTTATTGGATTGAATGACAAGACGAGCATGCCGTTTGCCTGATGGTAAGCGATACGACCACCACAAACAGTAGCAACACCATCCAGCACCCTGACTTACAAAGTACTGTGTGGCATTCCACTGAGCTCTTCATCCTGAGACATAAGATGTTAAATCTCATTATGTCCAGTGGTTTCAATGGCTACAATGTTCTGCAAACTGGAATACAACAGTGCATACACATTGCTGCTTGGCGGTAGAAATAGACATTGCGGTGGTACCCACCCAGACGTTATATATGAGAGACGTACCACCAGTATAATCTCACTATTTCAAGATCACTTAAAAACACGTTTCAAATTCAAAACTAATCCGAAAACTAATGTTTGCTACTATTTGAAACCGTTTCTTGTATGCCACAATTTTCATTCCCTTGCGAATATTGTATGCCTTTGTACACAGTAGATACACACACGTGCATACGTAGACACCTTTGTATACGCAAATTAATCAAACAAGGAACGCGGGTGTGGAAACTAAACTATGCGGCTTATCATGTAACTGATTGGATTGAGGTGGATCTCGATTAAGACGATCCATTAGAGATGATTAAGTTTCATTAGTACGAGTGCGAAGTGCTCGTTATATATAATGCTAAATATAAGCAGATTAATCGAGATTACGCAAATTGTGTTAGTCATGACAGAGTGGTCTGATTGACCTGATCGAGAACGCAATGCGTGAGACCAAAGACAAATTGGGTCTAAGCCGTAGGTACTCAAACTTTTTTAAACGAGCCGCAAAGACGCCTGAGCTTGTGATGCCTTGGGTTACAAAGGAAATTCATTGACGTACTAAAGTGTCTAAAACATAAGAAAAAAATACGTTTAATTTATGGCAATGAAAAGCATTCCCAATTAATTCAATAATGTTATGCTTATAGGGTTAGCACAGAGCTCAGTGTTCTTGGGAAAAGTTTTTAAGTCTATTATTTTTTTAAGTCAATTGGGCTACATAGAGAATCTCAAGGGCCGCACCCAAATGCTCCGCGGGCCGTAGGCTGAGTATAGCTAGTCTAGTCTAAGGCTAAGAATTGTGATGTTTAGAATAGCGAGAATAGAGAATATCGCGTAGTGAGCCAACCATATTGGGAGAAATAACGCTGTATAATATAATTTAACTAAAGTTAAAACCAACATTAATATAATGTACATAGCACGGAGTACGGAGTTTAAACACGTACGCGAACTTTGCTTTATGTTTCACCTCTATGTTAATTAGGGTGTAGAAAATTAATGTACTCAAACAAGACAAAAGATGTGTTTATTAATATACTTGTATATCTAACTTTATGTACATGGTGTGCTAAGTTAATATAATGGGTAAAGTTAGAGTACCCACAGAAAAAGATACTCATATTAAGTTATACAGTATACGGTAATTAAACTTTTCGGTTTTTTTTTTTAATTTTCTCTGGCCTAACCGAAATTACTTCATGCTTCATTACTATGAGCTAGTATTTATTAACCACAGAACAGTGAAGTGTTCCGAGGTGTTCCAGTAAAAGGACGGAATATTCGAATTTAGAACAGTTTTACAATTACAAACTCACCTGAGCGGGGGTTTAGGCCTGTTCAAAGGCGCGTCGGAGTCAGTGGGCGCGTCTTCTTTGGGAGACATCGGCGACAGCGGGGTCGCGGCGTGGTCGCGGTACAGCCTCAACCGCACTTCAGAACCGCACGCGCGTAGGAATGCGACCGCCTCCGCATGCGACATGTTCGACATTGGCGTGTCATTAACCTGTGTGAATAAATGCATTTTGAAGTAAATACAGTAACATTTTATGTCGTGATGAAGATTAACTAATTGTTTTTTTTAGCATAGAATCTAATCGTGTCTTTGCTGCCTCTGCATGCGACATGTCAAAAACTGGCGTGTCGTTTCGCTGAGTTTAATATTTTGAAGTAAATACAATACGATTTTTTGGTGTCGTGATACACACTTAAATTTGCGTATGTGAAATGTTCGACATTGGCGTGTCGTTAACTTTTTTATTCTTTTTACTGCGTCTACATATAGTAGTATGCCATAAGTAAATGCAACAAGAATTTTGATATTCTGTCAATTTTTTATAATTAACGCATGCTCACGCCTTTTATCCCCGAAAGGGTAGGCAGAGGCGCAACTAGAGCACCCACTTTTCGCCGTGCGTATTCCGTCCCATGATGTGATAGGGGGCGAGCCTATCGCCATATCGGGCACAAATTCCAGACTCCGGGCTGATACTGAATAGGAAAAGCCAATATCACTTTGCCCGACCCGGGGATCGAACCCGAGACCTCAGCCTTGCAGTCGTACCGTAATACAACTACACCACCGAGGCAGTCTTTATACTTAAAATTGTGTAATTTAGCATCTTACGATCCTAAACTGAGTAAACTTATAATACATAATTGGATATAGTTTTTCTAAATGCGTGTAAAATTACAACACATCATTCTTAATCCATTCTTGCAGACGTTACAATAAAATGCATTTTAATTTATTTTTTGCAAACAAAATATGCAAAACCATTTAGTGTGTCCATAACTGGTGAAATGCAACAATACAAGCTAATGAGCTGTTGATTCAAATGGACCATACGTCGTAACAAAAGAGAATAAGTTGTTAACAATACCGTCTGCACGCTTCATTTCGTATGCAATTCGCTTCCATGTTTTTTGTGTTTTACCATTTTAAACTTTACGGTTAATTGTTTACGAAAGTTTAAATTGTTCAACAAATAAGCATAGGACACACATAGTATATTTAAGGATATTTGTGTAGTTAAAAAGCAGTAATAGCACAATAAATTCAGGTTCCTTGGGTTTAACTGCCTCGGTGGCGTAGTTGTATTGCTAGCTCGATACGACCATCTCACCAAGGTATCGCGTTAGGATCCAGGGTCGGGCAAAATGGTGGTTTTTTCTGCTCAGTTTCGCCCGGAGTGTGAAATTTGTGCCCAATATGTCGACAGGTTCGTCCCCTATCAAATTATGGGAGGCAACATACATGGCGAAAAGTGGATGCAATAGTTCCGCCTCTGCCTACCGTTTCAAGGATAAAAGGCGCGCGTGTATGTGTCATCTTGAAATTCTTACCGCTACAATCCTATCTCCTGGCTGTATCCTGCCGTCGCTGAGGGCGGGTTCCCGGACCAACGCCCTGACGTAGTGTCCCAGCGCGCTGTGGTCCTCCTTCCGCAGCGTGAACCCGAGGGAACCGTTCACTTTCGTCATCACTATGTCGAATTCCTGAGAAAAAATGATGTAATTTAGATTAATTACTTCCACATTTTATGAATTTCGTTGATGCTCCTAACCGATAATAGTAGGTAAATATAAAAGTGATAAAAATTCTGGAGGCCTTCGTAATTGTTTTTTTGTAATACAAATAAAGATTTTAGTATGTATTAGCGGTTATTGATGAACATCAGTTTAGATTTAAAGACTAATTAATGTAGTTTTTGAAACGATAATATTTTAAAAAGTGCTTACGAGCTTTTGGGACAAACTTTTCTATCGTTGATTAAAGTTGAGCCTTACAAATATAACCTTACTTTTTTACTACATAAATATTTATTTTGTTAAAGTATATAATAAAATATATTTATAACAACGACAGCTTGTTTCAATATTTAATGTGCTTATTTTTGTTCTATGATTAATGTATGTGTTTGTTATAATGTGATTGATTTCATAAAACTTACCACCGATCCGTCATCCTGTGAGGCGTGAACAGAAATTGTGATGTAAAATATTTTGTTAATAGATTCGTTGTTACATATTTTTTTTATTTAATACAATAAATACATTTCAATACTTGGAGTGGCTTACACAACGACTTACTAAATGTGATTATCGCTAAATATATTTTAATCATGGTGCTGTCTTTGTTAACTTCTAATGGATGATAGTGTCTTCACCATAACTAATGTCAAATGTTTTATTATGTAAACGGTATGCTTTTGTATTATTTCTGCTATGTAAATATTATAATTATAAACAAATAATCGTGACATATGTATTGCTACATATTTAGTCTTACAACCTTGTTTTCGGAGGAACACTGACTCCCAAGATACAGGTTATACCTAGTTTGGGAGCCAGGGGACCCACATGTGCTTATCAACTTGTGTCTATATATATTCTGTATAGTGATAATCATAATGTACCGGTCATTTATTTTTGGTCCATAAATAAATTTATTATTATATTATTTTAGTTATACTGCTCTTTGTTGCCATCGTTTTGTAGTTCACTTCGGGTCGAAAGTTATGATATTATTTTAACATCTACCCACTTGACATTGGCAAAATCACCGATGAAACAGTGGAGCCATTTTTATTTATTTATTTGTTATGGTAGACCAACAGCATATATATTAAAAAATCATGAAAAGAACATTCTATCATTATATCACAGGCCGATATATATGCCCATTACAGGTATACGCATCTATGGTATAAAAATTATATGTTTCAGTGAAAAAAAAAAAAATTAAAATTTTAATACAAACTATAATAAATGATGTAGGAGGACTGCAGAAAGACATAAACTTTTCTTTAAAATTTTGATATTTATCGCCAAAAATATCCAGTTCCTCAATTTTGCTACTGAAGTCGTTGTATTTGATACACATGCGTGTAATAGGATTTTGCAATCCAAGGTTAGTACGTGATGAATTAGTGTGAAAAATTTTTGTTATGCGGGATCTAAGGTAGTGATAAGGAATCGATAATGAGAAACGGCTTAAGAGTTCACTGCTTTGAGAAATCCCGTTTACAATTTTAAACAAAAAGTTCATGTCCAGTAGTTTCCGCCTAACTCGGAGGGAGGTCATATGGAATTTATTAAGTCGCGAGTTATATGGACTTCTGTGGGAAAAATCTGTGGTTTTATAAGCTATATGTCTTGTGAACGCACGCTGAAGACTCTCAATGCGTTGCGAATGAGCGCTGTAGAAAGGGGACCACACAACACTGGCAAACTCGAGTTGGCTGCGCACGAGCATATTATACAGTAAAATTTTAGTTTCAATCTTAAAATCTACGCTATTACGTTTGATGAAACCTAACATTTTTGAAATAAAAAGAAGAATAGATGACAGTTACAGCATGAGGTTTTAAATATGTTTAGCGCTAAACATATTTAATTAGTTAGTGTGCAATCTAGCCTTAATATTGAATAAATGTAATTCAAGCTTTGTTATTATGTAAATATCAGTTCTGTATCTGAATACACGTAATACAAAGCGAGAAAAGACAATCTAATATGTAGTAAAACTTAGGGCCGTATTAATAGATGCAACTCAAATTCGCTGTGAAGTGCGATATCAGCCTGAGACGCTGTATAAGGTCAACCCCTTAAGATAGTCGCTATTTAATAAACTCATATTAATATCAGTCAAATGACATCTTAAGTAGTATGTGACGGATTTTGACAGCTAACTTTTGTTTGTTTAACAGCGCTCACTCAGCTGAGAACAAGCTCTTAATGACAGCTTAAGCTTAGTCTATTAAATAGGTCAATATATTAAATGTCTACTTGAATTTTTAATCAAACGTGAGATTAATTTATTAATACCGCCCTAATATTAATCAAAGGTCACAACTTAATTGTCACATAGATATTTGACGCTATGATAATATGAAAAACTGGATTATATGGACTGCCTCGGTGGCGTCGTTGTATTGCGTACGCGTTACGAGTACTATTTGCGCGCTGAGGTCCTGGGTTCGAATACCGGGTCGGGCCAAAAACATTGTGACTGGGTTTTTCCATCTTAAAAATTACTTAGTTGCAGCTCAGAGTCAGGAAGTTGGCGGTGTGATACCCACGTGCCTCGGAAAGACCGTAAAGCCATTGGTCCTGCGCCTGATCTCTCTCCGGTCATGTCGGATCGCCGTCTCACCGGACTATGAGAGTGAAGGAATAGCGAGTGCACCTGTGTATTGCGCACACACTTGTGCACTATAATATCTCCTGCGTACCTGGCTGATCTCCGTTGAGATTGGCCGCCGTGGCCGAAATCAGCTAGGAAGGGATTATTATTATTATTAATATGGAAAACTCAACAATAATATCCACCATACTGGCTTGATCATTCCCTCGATGCTCGTAACACATACAATATGATATGTTAGCCCAATTAAATGTTACCCTTTCTCAACTAAATCATTATTAATACAATAATCGCGGGCCCAACAATAACCGTACTGATCAAGCACCAATAACAAGTAATTTATTAGTACGTGTTACTGCCGATTTCCTTTTCCTTTTACGAAAGTCGTTGCTTTGATTAGATAACTTTTTCTTAATATTATTTTATATACTCAGAAATAGCTTATAATATACTTATATATATATAGAGTGTATATAGAGTATATATAGAGTGATGAGGAATATCAATTATTATAATGCATTTTATTCGTCTATAGTTGAAATTCGATCTATTATCTTCGCGTGTAGGGCGGCGGATATTTTAGGTTTGGATTAAATTTAGAATTACTGATGGAAATATCCCCAAATAGAACAATTATGATGCCAGTTCTTGAATACCTAAATTACAATTATTGGGCAAAATATTACCGATGATTCTTGTGAATGTTTATGGGGGTCGATCACAATTATATAACCCATTCGCTCATTTACTAACACCTCTTTTATAAGAAACTTTACATGATAATCAGAAATGCAGTGGTTACAATTACTGTTATACTTGCCTTTATTATGTAGCTTCCTTGAATAAATTAGACATAAGTACGGAGCTACGAGCGGTGCAGTGCATTCTCATACATTATGAAAAGCCACCTTTGTACGAGCTAGCGTTGTTCTTTCACAGATTATTCCTTAGGGAGTGGTTGCTAGAAAGTACTCCATAATACTCTAAACTTGGGTGCTTTGTTGTTACTTTATCTGGCCGTTAATGGGTTGTTAATATTAGATGCATGGTGTTCACGGCTTTCCGTTAGTGGTTTGAAATGTTTAATGAGCACTTTAATGCCGAGGATAATCATAAAATTGAAATGGTTAGTGATACAAAGCATTGTGCGTATTGTTTTTGGAAAAATACAAACTCACGAACTGAGAACCTCCTCCTTTTTTGGAAGTCGATTAGAAATGGGGGAATGTACGGGATTCCCCCTTGTCTTCATAAAGTATAATTTCTAGTAGCGAAAAGTAAAAATTTCTAAATTCATAATATTTATTTGGTGTGTTTCGAAGCTTATCAGCAGAGAGCTGTTAATAATTCCTGTTGCTATTTTCCTAATGTCTGTTCATTTGACAATAAAACTGCACTCCAAATGAGTGCATCCACGAACAAACAACAATAATAATCTGTCAGTACCATGCCTCATTGATTTGATTGTGACAATATGTCACCAAGTCGAGTCTTTATAATGTATCGACATTTCCCTAGAACAAAAGTTTTCCCAATCCGGCATTCGAACTTAAATACACGTTACACAACCATAACAGTCATATTAACTGCATCGTGAGTCATGTTTCTATGTAGAATAGTTTATTATAGGGAAAATGTAGACTGTAAATTACGTTGAATTTTATGGTGCAGTATAACAACGTATAAGAATGACCTAATAGTACCAGCCCTGTTTTTATTATACTGTCAACTAATGAACACGGGCTTCCTTTACTGTACTGTACTGAAAGGATTTAGGCCTTAGTCTACCACAATAGCCTAGTACATGACAGACTTTACATGCCTTCTAAATTCTTTAGTAGAATTCTCAGATTTGTAGGTCTCCTCACAATGATTTCCTTCACGGTTAAAGCAAGCGATTTGACGAAGAATATTCAATATACACGTAATTTCGAAAAATCAGCGGTGTGTGCCCAATTTATTTCGGTTAGAGGTAATCACCATAAATATAAAATTTGAATTAAGAATGACTCTAGTACGGACCCCATATTGTATGTCGTAGACGGGCAGCGGTCGATCAAGGTCCGGCAGTCTGAGGTCGCGCCGGTCCGACTCGGGGCTCGCGTCTCGTCTCCCGCGACCCTCCGACGACGAGGTGGTCGCGCTGCTCGTCGTTTGTGATAATCTGTGGGAAATTATACGGATTATTTTGAATATGGCTAACTGCTATACTGCTTCGTTCAGAGATGTAAAAGAGGTTGGCATAATTCTGGCGATCATCGAAGGATGCAATGTCCCTGGTTGGTCAACATTATCGGATAAAATGTTGTGTTCCACAAAAACGTATTCTCAGAAATATTTGCCATTTTCACAAAAAAAAAAACTGGCGTGAGGATCTAACCAGTAGCACCCTTATCGACAGTCAGCTACTTGCCTGCATGCCACGGAAGCTATCATATATAAGTATTATGTAGAGTATGTTAGATCATAGTGCGAACCTTCAAAGAACAAGGGTAATAGGGATTCCCTCGCGACTTCCGTAACGTGACAAATGTTACTATCCATTATATACTTTCGCAGGTTTCACTATCTTTCATTACAGCACTGACAGAGTATAGTTCTGTAGCGCCCACAATATAACCAATTAGGGTTGTCACGTATGAGTCATAGCCGTTTACGATCAAATCGATAACCCTGTATAATTATGGCATGGATACAGCGTATCAAATTTCTTTGGAATTTAGACCTTCACCGAGGTGCAAAACAATTACGATATTTGATTCTATCCTCAGGTCAAGTAATCAAAATTAATGTGAGTTTTCTATGGATTGGGTCGGAACTGACTTTTTATGGCGATAGCAATTCCAGTAAATGCCATGTTTTCCTTATCTGATATAGGATCTGACCCTAAATAAAAACTAATGGGTAGCTTAAGAACAGAACTCCGGCGAATGCGATCCAGCAAAACGCCTTGAGCGTGCGTGATTGTACCCTAACTTCTAATGTCTCGGGATGTCCAGCAGAGTGAGGTTTCATGTAGTACTTTATAATTCAAAGTTCCAGGTGTGTTGCGACTGTTTACGAGCGACCGTGGCGCTTACTAGAAGTGTTGCCTACTCTCTTTGTCGTTTACTTGTATAATGTATACCTATGATATGGATTTTTTAACCAATTCAATATTGAAATGAGCAAACGTGTCGACTCTACAATGTTAAAGCTGAACACAACAGTTCTTACAGAACCGATCTTGACGGCCGAAATAGACATCGGTAGACCCACCAGGATTTTCGCATGTGATCATCTTCCAAGTAAATTAGTAAGTATAGTAATACTACTGCTGGCTACGGGTCTCCTCTACTCTTTGCTGGTGCTATATATCCGCCTGGATAGCGACCACCGCACAGAAGATGTTAAAACCGGCCATAATGGACCACGTGAGTGAGCCACCTTCCGGGATCAGCTTGTGTATATCCGGTTCAAACAGGCCGACATAATTTTGTCGACTGACGAGGGATAGTCATCGCTCGTCAATTGACACTATCTGGATCTCTCTGCGCTTACCATCAGGTTTAGTGGGGTCACTTTGCCGTGCACATATAAAAAAAACTACTGAGAGGGTTAAGGCCTTAGTCCAATACGCTGTCAAATGTCATAGTGTGGGTTAGTAAGTATACACCATACCTGGCATGCATGGGGTGGCAGTTGAGTGGGTCGAGCGGTGGTAGGTGCGGTGGGTGCGGGGTGCGCGCGGGCGGCGTCGGCGGTTCTGGCGGGGTGACGCTCTCCAGCGCGTCGGCTGGCGGCCGGCAGACCCGCAGCTCCACCCGCGCTGCTGCTGTGCGTAGTACCTCCAACGCTTCCTGCACCAAATAGGTAGTTCAGTAAAGGTTCAAAGATTTCTTACAGGGACAGGCCAGCTACTCGGTTAGTCAATGTTCTATTTAGTCAGTAGGTCGCTTAAATTAAAGACTCCTCCTCCTCCTCCTTTCGTCGTTCTCCTTAGTTCTGAGGGTCGTGACCTCCTCTCACCAGCTTACGCTGTATGCAGCGGAGGATAGCACGCCACCGAACACGACTGTTGGCCAACTGCATGGCGTCGTATACAAAGGTGTCAAGTGTGGTGTGGATCTGATCGGTCCAGCGTATTGGGTTGCGTAAATTTAAGGTTATAGAATAAAATTTATGATTTTAGGATTTATAATCTTTAGACTACTAGTAAACTCATTAAAACGCAACATATTATAACCGCTACAAAATTTTTATGTAACAATAAATAGTAAACCCCGAATTGGTATGGCACTTATGCAGTTTTCGAGCTTAAATTTTTCTATCTTGTTATTAGGTTTTGTAATATTCACGACGTAAGTGGTGCATAGTATAATCTAATGTACCTTTTTGTAGTATGGAGACAGATTTATTATCAAATGATGCGCTGCTAATACCTGAACTCATTCCTGAAAAGCAACATACGTTGTGTTACATCAAACCTAAATATTATCAAAGCGCCCTGATGAAACAGATGAGCTGAAAAGTCAACGTTCACCGATGGCTTATGGACGGTTTTATACGAATATATTTGTTTTAATTAAATGATATAACTGTGAGCACTTTTGAAGCTTCGAGATTAAACAGATTAATGGCGGATAAGTAATTACGGGCAGTTCAAAAGATCGCGATACGAATGGGACATTACCAATATTTTATTCGGTATATTTGTTTCATTATTTTCATTTTGTAGCAATTTATCCTTAAATTATGTACCTTAATTCTAAAAGTGAAAAGTGAATCTAGAATAGTAGTTACAACAGAATACAATTACTGGTAGTAATTACAATATAGTCCAAATATTATGGGGATTAAAGAAACTCATAGTGGACCTTGACTACCGCATGGTAATTTCAACGTATCTAATATAAATTCTAAAGTTCATTTTCCAAAGTGTTAATAATGCTACTATTTCCAAGCCAATCAATCTCTATCAATTAACGTTCCATATATTACCTAAAACCAGCAAAAACTATTACGAAATTGGGCAACAATCTCAGGTGAAAAGTAGGGTAATCAATTAATCCTCACTTCAGAATTTCGCGTTTGACCTAAATGGATATTTTTCTATTGTGACTCGGTAGCAAAATGTTAACCGGATGGAATTAAATTGATGTATAGCTATGGAACATTTCCGACATAGCTGATTTTGATTGAGGAAAATGATTTTGCCCTTTATACGTCGCGCCGATCGGTATGGTGTTTTGATAGGTTGGGGTGGTAATACGCCGAATGAAACATGTACTCAGCTTGTGCTAACCGGTGTTCTATGAATCAAATTACTTCTTATATTTTCTTGTTAGCAACTGGCTGGAAAACAACTGTTTACACAATTAGAATCACATAAAAATAAGCAGCATAACACCAAATAGTATAAAACTTTAAATGCTGTATAAACAGTTTAGTTCCTACACGCAACTGAATAGGCCCGTTTAAAGTTAGTTGTTTTGCCGAGTTATTTAGCGTAACATTCCGTATTATATAAGCGTTGTGCGTCGGTGCTAATTCAGAGGGTAGACCACGACTATTTTTCAAGTGACACAGACAGCCATTGCCGAGGCTTTGGACAAACGGCCTAAATGGCGCTTTATATATTTCCTTTATTTTGCGCATTCTCTTAATGCTTGGAATAATGCAGGATCGTAATGTAGTACTATTCTGTATTCTGTGGTATTATAGTATCAAATATGTTATTCAATTCATCAATTGGATGTATTAAACTAGCCATGTATTCAAAAAATATTCAATTCAATATAGGTTATAATATTATGTCATTTTATATTGAAAGGACTTTAATGTCTCATCGAAGAAAATTTTGAATAATTGGTTTATTGTACCTACAAGTTTTAGCACCGGCCTACGAAAATAGAAATAATGTTTCGGAAAATACAGACATATTGTGAAGAACTTTGCAAATATAGAATAATATCACAATGTTAGAAAAGCATTTAAATATAAACTCAAACGGAATTCTTAATTCAATGCTAGCATATCCGAGCTTTATTACTTTGATAATAGCAGGAAAGATCTACCAATTAAACCGAGTAACACATTGTATGAACTTGCGAATTTCTAACAAGATACATTGTAGAATGTAATAAGCAATGAAACGCGTTTTCATATAACTCCACATCTCTGCTCAAGTTTTGCTGTCTACCCTACAAGCATTGTTCCTACACGTCTGAGTTAAATTGCATGAAATCGTATTCAGTTAATGGTCTATTTATCTAGTCATAATATTCCAGCTTTTCGCCGCAGCATTCATTTAACTGGCACTCAGGGTTCCTTAGCGGAATGAACGAGGATTTTATGTTAAACTCATTGTAGATGCAAATGTTCATGGGCGGCGGTGATCACTTACCATCAGGTGAACCGTATGCTCGTTTGCCCCCTATATCATTAAAAAAAAATGTCTATGAAGTACGTGATTTATGCATGTTCGTTTGTTATTTTTAAGAGTGCAGTTATTAAGTAGATTAACATAACACGTGATGAAGGCGAATCTTTAGAGCTTTAGACCAAAAGATAAAATCTACGTTTTATTATTATTGGATGAAAACATTTAAGCACTTGTCTCGCCTTAAAGTGTGTAACTGGTCTACCCACTTTTCGCATACTCCCCGAGTATTTCTGTTTGAAATGCGACGAATTTTGATAAACTAACGTGAAAATCGAGGTAAGACCTTCATCAAGCAAGCCGTAAGAGGCCATGCAGATGATATTGTAAATGCGCGTTCTCTGAATGTTTTTAAGGTGCACTGTTGTATGGTAAATTACGCAGTTCCTGTGTGCATCGTATTGCGTGAACCGCGTCGCTAGATTGTTTAAAAACGTGTGATTACGTGAAACGTATACGCCCTTTGATTAATTATATACCTAGATAGACACTGAACGTTTCAAAAGCGTCGAAAAAAATAGAGGCCAACTGTTGCCCACTAAATGAGTTCGAGAGAATTAATTTTTGTTGTTATCAATGGATATAATTTTCTCCCTATTTTAATAGAAACCATGTAATAACTGGTATCATTATGCGCGCACACAAGGATACGCAGAATGATGCAGCGATAGCGTATGACACAGCTGTCACGCGTACTAGCTTAAGAAAAGTTGGCCTGTTTGTTTTAGTTTCATTGTAGCGCGACACTCTGTCTAGGTATATAATTAATCAAAGGATACGCCCTTTAGGCTATCAAAATAATTTATAATAAACAATACTTTCAGTTTACCCTGCATAAAAATCCTTTAAAAATACAAAACAATGTTTATCCCAATAAAATATTACAATGTATTTGAAGATTTTATAACGCTCCATAAAACAGAATCTGTTGGAGGTATCGCCACTCCGTATCGAGACGCAGAGAAAACTCATCTAGCAAATGCGATTTTTTACATCAACAGCGTAGTAGAAGCAGTTTAATATAATTTTGTGGAAGTTTGCGGCGAACATTTTACAGTTTATTACATTTGAACACGAGCCTTGTCGCGGACCGTGTCGGAGTTTTCATAAAACTTTTTACGTTTATAACGTCGGTCCGGGTTCGGGAAGTGCCGCGACAACAAATGGCATTTTTTACCTGACTTACCGTTTATTTTTGCAAGCAACACAGCTCGTTTTACGATTGTACCTGTTATGCAAGTGCTAAAGCAGCCACTCACACAATAAAACCCCACAGGCTCTGCTTTATAAATATTTTGTTTGTATTGTAAACTAGCCAGAGCAAACATTTGCCAGTTAGCGGCGACCTCTCCAGTTTGTTTTACTTTGCAAATATTTTTATTTAACATTTGGGAATGGAAAAAATGTCGCTGTATATATTTTCTAAACCAGTGGTAGCGGTGCAAAACGAATACACGGAACATATAAAGGTTGTTTGTATCACTCCCGTTTTTTTACCGGGAACGGCAAAGTATTACACCGCACCCGATGGTAAGTGCATGGGAGCTGTTCTTTTGAAATGTATTACATTTTATTTGACTAAAAATATTTTCTACATAAAATGACAAAACATTTTTGTAGAGCTGCATCACCTGCACTGTCAGTTATGTCTACAGCATGCAGCCCGGCTCAACCATGGTAGTTCTATTGATTCATAGGACCCGAACTTGCAGTATTTTTACGTATCTTATGTTCAGTGAGATTGCTAGAAGCACTAAAAGTCTGCTGTCTCCCACATCACCAACCGCTTCCTTTTTAGGTTTGCGACGCACCCACGTTCTTCTGGGATTGTGAATTTAAACCTACCTGTGATTTTATGATTATTATTAGTCGGTGATAATAACTAACTATAAAATCACACATTTTGTCGTTTGTTTGCTTTCTAATGGTTAACTCACAATAATTTCTTGGTTGTATTGTAACGCTGCTATTAGTTTACATTTAATTTTAATACTTACGTAAGTACTCAATCCAGCAAGAGGTACTCCGTTGGCAGAAAGCAGGAGATCTCTGGGGGCCAACCTCCCAGTGCGCCACGCCGGTTGTGGGGGGTACAATCTTCGTATCCTCACCAGGCCGCCCCCACCGCACACTGACATGCCAAGTCCGCGGCCATCCTTTTCTACTACTACTGTGAAGGTGTTTTCTGCAGGATAAAGGAATAAGACAGTTCGTTATTTTAAGGGTTTGAAGTGGTCATTTATTTTTATCCCGTCACAGATTATACTGCGTCTAATGCGTAGTAGATACCTAGTATACAACACAGTTCCCAATTGTGGCATCGGTCGTTTCGAGTGATACTTGGTGTATACTTAAAAATCATGCCACCTACCTGATTCCCATTTATTATCTTAAAAGTTTACTGGTAGGTCTCTCATTATGTAAGAGGCCGTCTGGGTGGGTACCACCGCAATGTCTATTTCTACCGCCAAGCAACAGTGTGCATACACTGTTGTGTTTCGGTTTGAAGGACATTGTAGCCAGTATAACTACTGGACATAATGAGACTTAACATCTTATGTCTCAGGATGACGAGCGCAGTGGAATGCCACACAGTACTTTGTAAGTCAAGGTGCTGGATGGTGTTGCTACTGTTTATGGGTGGTCGTATCGCTTACCATCAGGCGAACGGCATGCTCGTCTCGTCATGCAATGCTATATAAAAAAAAAAAAATAGGTTTTATTTTAGTAGGCAGGGCGTATTGCTACGTAAATGAAATATAAATACATAAAAGATAAAAACAACTAAATATCATTGTAAGAAATAATATAACCCATGTAATAAAATTGTAGAATTTAAAATTGTCAATGAAGAATACCAGCATGAATGGAGGCGTAAGCCAAAATGGCATAGTTAATGACTCGAATGCCAAACAGAGTTTATTGTATAATAAAAAATGACCAAAATAGAAAACACAACGTGCTTTATCAATATACGGAGGTACAAATTCCGCAAAGAGAAGTCCGCCTGGGCTTGTTCTATTCCCAACAAATATGATACTTAAACAAAAGGAAATAAACATGCGAAGGATGTTGTCGATTTAAACCGGATAGGGAGCGGATGAATGCGGCATTACAAAGACTGTAGAAAATCTTATAAAATATTTATTCACGTGATTTTTGTTAAGCGAGGAAGTTCTTTTATCTTTAATAGGGAACAGGTTGTACGCTGTTTCGTTGTTTGTATGGAGCTCTGTTCTGCTTGAATATTATTTTTACGTTACACTTTTCTATTGTTAGATGATGTTTGCTATATCAAGTAACTGAGGAGCTCTTCTTCAGTTTTATTTACAGGAATAGAATACCATTAAACGAGCGATGTGTTCGTGCCATCAGTAACTGGTATGAAACATGCTATACATCCTATTTCTATTTCTGTCCATCTTACAAAATGTATAGGTAGAATGTCAAGACATATTGAATTTATATTGCCGCTATTACTTTCGGTCCACGTTTCGTTCCTTAAAGTCTTAAGTATTAAAATCGATGTTTTAACTATGCAGTAGGCAGTTCTATTTACGTCCTCCGGTAAACTGGCGTTAAAGGTATTACTGCAGTGGTATTACATTACAAGCCCACGTTTTTCAATGCCAGTCGTATTAAGGAACGTACCAACGGACTTTGGGGACCAGGTGTTTTCGCATAAAGCAAATGGCAGCGTCTAAGGCACTTGGCCATTACTAAGCATTGTTTATTCTGCTTTTTGTGTCTCGTACATGGATGTTTGTATGGTAGTGAAATGAAAATGGTACACGGTTGTATAACGTTATGACTTGCCTCCTTACTAATTAAAAAATAATAAATGTTATAGTCAATGTTTAATTAATAGTTATTGTTTATTACACGATTTATATTAGCTTCACTTGTATGTATGTATGTTTGTAACTCTCCGACTCCGACTCCTTTGGGCGCGATTTTGACCCACTTTAAACGGTCAGATTTTATTCAAACTATGTAGGTTTGTCGAGGACCGATAACAATACACTAATTTGATAAGATTATGCCATTATTCAATTTGCAAAATGTGATTTTTGTCAATTTATATTTTTTTTGTGACATTTGTTGGACAATCGTAGAACAGAACTAAAAAGTTAAAAATAAATAATAGTTTAAAAAAACAAAAAAACACGCTTTATAGAAAATCCAACTAAAAAATAGAAAATAAATTTGAATTAAGAATAGTGTAAATAAGAAAAAAATGTATTTTATTGTAAAAAAAGCGTGGGTGCATGGTGACAATAGTTATAAATATTTTATTGACAGATAATATGAGTAGAAGTATTATATATCATTTTGATAATATCTTAAAAAGCACCCCACGCTTTTTTTACAATAAAAGTTTTTTTTTTCTTATTTACACTATTCTTAATTCAAATTTATTTTCTATTTTTTAGTTGGATTTTCTATAAAGCGTGTTTTTTAGTTTTTTTAAACTATTTTTTTTGCACTAAATTTGAGCCTCATTAAAAATGTTCGTGGTAAGTTCTGAACTTAACCACCGGGATAATGGTGGTTATAAATTATTTTAATGATGGTTCAAATGTGACACAAGTCCCGTGAGCCTTATGTTAACTTTGATTACATCCCTAACCAATTACATAGCGCGACATAAAATCATATGCACTTTATTTTACACAAGCTGGCCTCGCGAACTTCGTATCGCTTCAGAATCAATGAATGTTGTTTTAAATTATTAGATTTTTATCAACATTAAACTAATTATCAAAATGAATTAAGCTCAACGTATTATGTACAAGAATCTAAATTAACTGACTGCCTCGGTGGCGTAGTTGTATTACGGTACGACTGCAAGGCTGAGGTCTCGGGTTCGATTCCCGGGTCGGGCAAATGATATTGGATTTTTCTATTCAGTATCAGCCCGGAGTCTGGAATTTGTGCCCGATATGGCGATAGGCTCGCCCCCTATCACATCATGGGACGGAATACGCTTGGCGAAAAGTGGGTGCACTAGTTGCGCCTCTGCCTACCCCTTCGGGGATAAAAGGCGTGAGCATGCGTGCGTATCTAAATTAAGAAGTCATATGTTCAAACACAGAGGCAGAGACTATTGACCACGATAGTGACATACATTTTTCACCTCTTCCACATTCATAGTTCTCATCATACATTTGGCCGATTATGGGCATCCCCTCCATCCGTACCATCCACATTCGCTCGATAAATACCTCTCGTAACTCGTCTTTCAACCATCCCCTCCACGTGCCCAAATTATCTCAGCATACTTCTTTTAATTTTAGTCACCAGGCGGCCCACAGTTCCATATATTAATGACAATGTTGACCACAGCTAATTCCTCGGCACACGATCATAGGCCCTTTCCAAGTTTACGAAGGCACTAAATATTTATTTGATTTGGCCAAATGTTTCTCCGCCATGTACCTTATGGCAAATACTTGATCTTCTTGAACTTCTAAATCGCGGCATTGTAAATGACAGGAATTTTAGAAAAAATCCTATGTAGAGAATTAATTAAAACGAATTCAAATACAAGTATTTCGACCGTATGGTCGGAAACTGAATAAACATTGGTGAAAACTCAAAAAAGATGCTAATTAATCGTGTAACGACTAGGGGCATCGATATGCAATGAAAGGAGGTAATATGACATTATAATATAGGTACTCTTTGCGACTGCCACAGGGACTGCGCGCAACTGAAGCAGCTATCAAAGGAAAGAAAACACAACGCCTTTTTCATTTTTTTAAATTACAAATGAAATGTATGGAAAAATGAATTTCCTTGATCGAGAACTTTTTCCATATTTTTATAGTTATTCTGCTATTCGGAACGGATACAAATCTCAACGATATTTAATAGACTCAAAAAATGCTAAACATGCAATAATCAATCACATCACTAAATATGGTTACTTCTAAGTATTTTCCATTCTCAGATAGACATCACTAAATATGTTTCCTCTCCAGAATTTACTTTGCCAGTAGTAATTACGCTTTGGTAGCAACTGCTACCTCCTTTTGCCGATGATTAATATCGTATTTCGACCAGATGGATACGCACGGTCAATTTGAGCCCCTTTTAGGTCTGTAACGGACATCGGAGGGACCCCAACATGAATAATACATTCAGTCAATACCGACAGCTTCGAATTCAAAATTAATCAATTTCCGTGTTTTTGAAATTTCACTTTCGTATTTCATTTTGTCAAAGAATCGTAATTGAGGTTCTAATTTTCATTTGCAATATAAAAATCATTTATTTATGTTATTCACGATTTTGATTAAGTAATTAATTAATTAATTAACTACATTACTTAACGATGTGTAATTTTTTATGAAGTTTAGATTTTTCCTTTCTTATTACTTTAAGAACTTATTCATAAAACCTGATGTTGTTACCTATTATGCTAATGAGTTTACACACCATGCTAAAATTACGGAAGTATGATCCTCCTTAAAGTTTAAAGTCAATATTCTCCAGCGATATTCTCCCGGTAATATTCACACAATTATAATTCCCTTTCAGAGTTCGCTATTGTATGACACATTTACTGATGAACGTTCCGAACTATTAGATTCGATATCACAAGATTACCACGTTGTAAACTTGCCTACAATACGTGTAACTATAAGTTTGCCGTGTTAAAACTCCACCCTTCGCTAAAACCTCTATTGTTTTATCGTGAAAGGACAACAGCTGAGTGCACTAGTTCGTAGTTTCGATATTGGCAAAGTTGGCCAGTCACGAACTCGTAGCGATCGGCGATATTTAACAACAATCGTAATAGCTTCGTGCTTGTAATTGCGTTGTGGAACGTCATAGAAAAATGTGCTTTATGGAGAAGTAAATCACTGATTTTTTGTACCAGAACGGGGTAAAGGTCAATGGATGGTAAGTTACTAACGCTCATTAATATTTCCAATGTTAGACTTGACAATGGAAGTAGAAATAATAATGGAGTTAAATTGTCTTCTCAATGTTTTAATAAATTTTTCTATACCATCACTTTCGAAAACTAGAGGACCGGTTACTAACATGTTTATCATACGTTATATTGTGATTTTGATGTTAAAAACAAAACACGATATTACTATTCATCGTTATCCTTGCATATCTATCTATACTTATTATATAAAGCTGAAGAGTTTGTTTGTTTGTTTGTTTGAACGCGCTAATCTCAGGAACTACTGGACCGATTTTGAAAATTCTTTCACTAATAGGAAGCTGCATTACTCCTGAGTGCTATAGGCTACTTTTTATCCCGGAAAAACTTTTCCACGCGGGCGGAGCCGCGCGCAAATGCTAGTTATAAATCAAAGTCCCCCGGCGCCTGTGTCTGTCTCTCTGAACGCGATAAACTCCAAAACTACCCAACGGATTTCGATGAAATTTAGTATGGAGATCGTTTGAGACCCTGGGAAGGACCTAGGCTACTTTTTATCCCGGGATAATCTATAGCGAGATTTTTATCCCGAATAAACTCATTCACGCGGGTGAAGCTGTGAGCGAAAGCTAGTTTTCGATTTAGAGTCACCTAGTATTTTAATCACATACAACAACTGTTAACACTAATATACTGAATTGTGTTTCTTGGAATCGAATAATTTGGTACGCAGACAATTTCATTTGCATTTGGACAGTATCTCTTGAATATCTATAAAACTCATGCATTAATAATGAGACGACCTTAGGGTCATCTGGCGTAAACAATGAGAGAGCTTTCAAAGACATAACAGTAAACGCCAGTTGTATGCGAACCTGTGGTCACTTTGCGCACATTCTTAACAATTTTGGGTCAGTTTTGGGTGCAAGTTTGCTTTAATATACGAAAAGGTATTCCGTGGTACAGTTTGGTGTTTATTATCCAGATATAAAAAGTACATAAAGTGAATTTCGGCTTAATCAGGCTTATAACCAGTTAAGAATTTTGTTATCTGTTTGACGTGGTGCTTTTTCGAAAAACAAAAATAAGTAACGTGATTTTTTTACTTGGAGTCATATTTGGTTCCAAGTAATAGACTTTTGGGATTATGCGTAGAAGCTTTGATTTATAATAACAAAATCATAAACGATAACTCTTTTCCTGGATTAAATAAATGATAACTCAGGCTTTTTAATTAATCAATTTAAGGTTAGTGAAACGAATTTCCCAACGGATAAGCTTCATCATAATCCCTTACGTATGTTTATACGTACGAGTATAACTATTAATTACTCAACCATTGCTTTGTTCATGTTTACCTCTAACTAGAGCTTCGTTAGCCCGCATCGACTATAGCATTGTTAAATTCGACTCAGTATCTAATACATTAAAGTTTAATTTGGGTTGCACGATAGAGCCATTATTTGGTACGACATCTTGGAAATTCTCAGCAGCTTTCGGATAATTACCTTTAGAACGTAGAACGATCACTGCTTTAAAACGAGATAACGTGTGTACGCGATTAGAAGCACCGAAAGATAAATATTGTACAACAGGTAAAGGAATATTGTAAAACCAACTTCTAATTGGACTAACGCGGTTATTTGTTGTTGTACTTTAGAGATAAATGTATGTTTAGTGCTTCAAAGAATACAGCAAAAGCAAAAACTTTGTCTAAAACGTGTTTCTTGTATGGCGACTGTTTGACGTGATTTTTATTCTTGTATAATTTATTAATATATCACTACCTTTTACGGAACAAAAGCTAGCTATTTAAATGTAGGAAAGACAAGATATAGAGATAATTCCATGGGTAGGTATTGTTTGCGCACGTAATCCCAAAAAACATGTTACTTCAATTAAATATGGCTTTAAAAACCAACAGTTAAAACCATAACTTATTGTAAGTAGGAAATTAGGAGCTTTTTATTTTAAAAATATATATATTTTCGAACGCTGGAGGCACTACGACGAAATCAACAGAAAAAATATTTCAGAATTGCGCGGCACGTATTTCCCATAATGGCTTTCATTTCCTGATGGATATTTCATTTGATTGAATAGGATTTTATGTATATTTTAGAAATCGTTATTACTACGGACAGGTTGCGTTTGTGAAATCGCCAATATCTTTTCCCCACACATTTAAGTAGCATGCGATCATTCTTAATACATTACTGAACATGAATAAACACAAAACTAAGTATTGCAGGTCATTTATTACTTTTATTATGAACTATTAGTGAATGCCCAATCTTTGAAGAAACATAATATGGCCGACTATTTCACAAAATGGTGGAATTTCATCTTTTGCGTGATATTTATTTGAAGGTCGTACCCTGTAATGGACTGTTCATATTGAAACACATCTATAATTGGAGTTCTTGTGGAAAAAAAACACATTTTTGGAGCTAAACGCCTGGAATAATAATGACTCTTTCAGCAATTTATTGTTTAATTTATATTATATACAAATTCGTTTGATTTATGAACAAACTCAAAAGTTTTCAAGGCATTTCAAGTCCTTTTTCATTTTAATGATTTTTCCAAGATTTTTTTAATCTGCTCATTATTGAAATTGTAATGTAAAAGTAGGCCAGCGTGTCGGACTAAGGCCTGAACCCTATACTCATATAAAATGTAAAGTAAAAGTAGACCAGCGTGTCGGACTAAGGCCTGAACCCTATCTTAATATATATAAATCTCGTGTCACAATGTTTGTCCTCAATGGACTCCTAAACCACTTAACCGATTATAATAAAATTCGCACACCATGTGCAGTTCGATCCAACTTGAGAGATAGGATAGTTTAAATCTCAAATTATAGTCGCAATTTTAATTTATTGCTAATTATTTGTCTGTTATTATTTGACAGTCACAATTATCTTAACTCCAAATGATTCTAACAGATGTCGATACCTTTCGACTGGGTTGAGTAAGTAATCAATAGATGGCACTGCTATGAATGATTCTAACAGATGTCGATACCTTTCGACTGGGTTGAGTAAGTAATCAATAGATGGCGCTGCTATGGTAAATCTACGAACGTGTCATATAAGCTACATTTTAAGCGGGACTTTTATACCGGGAAAACTCATTCACGCGGGCGGAGCCGCGGGCAAAAGCTAGTACTCATATAAAATGTAAAGTAAAAGTAGCCCAGCGTGTCGGACTAAGGCCTGAACCCTATCAATAGTAGATCAGGCTCGTATTAAGTACATGTGTATTTGAGACAGGACGAATATTGCAGATAACTGATGGTAGGTCTCTGATATGTAAGAGTCCGTTTGGGTGGGTACCACCGCAGTGTCTATTTCTACCGCTAAGCAGCAGTGTGCATGCATTGTTGTGTTTCGGTTTGAAGGATATTGTAGCCAGTGTAACTACTGGACATAATGAGACTTAACATCTTATGTCTCAAGATGACGAGCGCAGTGGAAGGCCACACAGTACTTTGTAACTCAAGGTGCTGGATGGAGTTGCTACTGTTTATGGGTGGTCGTATCGCTTACCATCAGGAACGGCATGCTCGTCTCGTCAATCAATTGCAAAACAAATTATAAGGTAATAATAAGTTTTAAAAAATTGCAACGTCCGTACTTCAATACAGCATAATATCTTAAATATTTTCTAAACTCATTTTATATAACTAGACTCTCCGACTACGCTTTCCTAGGGTAAAACGATTCCTATGTATACGTCGTAGCAGCGGAACATGTTACTGCTATTTCCTTCCTGATTCTACCGGTAGATTGGCTGCGACGGTAGCGCGCTGAAAATAGAATATTCCAACTCTATCTGAAATAACGTGGTAGTAGGATGTGATTATACATACGTAGAACGCCTTTATCCCTTTTCAGGGGCAGTAGGCAGAGGTGTAACATACATTTCGCCAGCTATTTCATAGTTGTATAATATAGGGCAGGGCTTCCCAAACTTATTAGAACCTGTTTGCTGGGCATAATTACAGGCACAGGAGTAACTGAGCAGAAACACTCAATATCAATTTGCTCGTCCCAGCGATAGACCATAATACCTCAGGTCGGTTGTCGTACTGTGTACGCAATTAGGAATACATGTACACCACCAAGAATGACCAAGACAGTCATAGTTGTAATTATGCTAAGTTGTATTCTAAATAAGTAATGTTTGTAGTTTGTGCTTGATGTTTCAGCCCTATATGAAGGTCACCGCGTAAAAGCTCCAAGAAATTATAAAAAGCTGCAACGTGCTTTTTGGTGGCGTAACCATGATAAATGACCGAACACTCTTAGCCATTAGCGTTTTTTGACTATGCCAGAGGCCACTCCATCCATTTATATAAGTTCAGGTCAGGGTTAGTTTATACAAAATATGTTAAGCGCGAATAGAACTCGTGTCCTTGGAGTGTTCATACTAGTACGTCTTACGCATTATGTTATATGTTTTAAGGTACTATATTTGATATTAATATCATAGGATGATTCTGAGTAAAATATCTTATTCAGGCAGATGAACTACAAAATGTTCGAAAAAGTATACTCTGCTCACCTGATCTGAATAAAATCTTCATGGAAGCATTAATCATCTTAATATCCATAAGCAGCGGTCCAGGTCCTCTCTAAGATGTCTCAATAAGAGAGAGGCAGGTGGTTCACTTACGGCAGTGTTGGGTTAAGAGATTTATTTTTTATTTTTTATTAAATTGAATGACGAGACGAGCATGCCGTTCACTTGATGGTAAGCGATACGACCACCCATAAACAGTACCAACACCATCCAGCACCTTGAGTTACAACGTACTGTGTGGCATTCCACTGCGCTCGTCATCCTGAGACATATGATGTTAAGTCTCAGTATGTCCAGTAGTAACGATGGCTACAATGTCCTTCAAACCAAAACACAACAATGCATGCTCACTGCTGCTTGGCGCTAGAAATAGACATTGCGGTGGTACCCACCCAGACGGCCTCTTTCATATGAGAGACCTACCACCAGTAAAATATTTATCATCAAAATATTTGAGTCATAAATATTATGTGACCATATTCAAAATGTTGTTCCTTATTTAAAATCCAGACCGGTAATTCCTATCTCTTGATTATTTTTGCACTCGTCACCTTAAGAAAATTTCCGCGTACCACAGTTTTATCAAAGTTATGAAGCGTTATTTTTCACAACGCGTCGGCCGCTCATCGCCGCATTCCACCTGGGCCGCTTACTAATAAGAGTTTGAATCTGCCTTAAACTTGTGTAGGAAACGGATAAGCACTAAGAGGACCCCAAGTACCTTGAGAGATTAGAGGTAATGAAGAGATTATACGAAGGGAAAAGTAATAAAAAGTTCATCCAGTAATAAATCATTTGAAAGGTCGGCACAGCTATGCCGGCCCACTTAATAGGGTAGTTGACTACCTTTTTTAAATACATTTATAAAAAAATATTTTCATCCTAAATCTAGCGGAAAAAGAATTTTAAAAATACATACAATAATATAGGAGTTATAAACCTTTGAAATTTGGTGGAAGGTATGTATCAGATAACGGAAACAGCAAAAAGTGACGTCACCGAGTTACGCCAGCCATAACGCAACATGCGTGAGAAAGACAGCGTGATATCCCCACCACGCCTCCACTTTAGCTCACAACAATATCTCAAACATGAAAAAGTTCTTTTTTTCCATATTAATTTCTGTCACATATAAAATAATGTACAAAATCAAACATAGGAAAGTACCCTACTGCTTCTTCACGATCCCCTCGAAGGACCCCAAGTTGTAGAAGGGAACACGTATGCTGGCAAACTGTTTCACATCAAGGTTTGAGTTTGTAGAACGAGATTAAAAAATCTTTGCTTTCCAATTCCCGCTACTGTCCCAAGAGCTTGACAACGCATCCTTGACAGATTGAATGATTCGATGTTTGGTGGACGTTTGTTGGAAGTAAACTTAGAAACAATTGAACGGATTTGGGTGAATTTTGGCACACGCCTACAACATGTCCCGGATTAACACAAAAGCTTTATATCCTGGTGATTTGCTCCTATAGGAAGTAATAGCACTGGCGTCGTACAGATGGCGCTATGGATCGGTACAGTCGTTTAGGGACTTTTGTAGTGGGAAATCGTTGTCTCGCGGATGAAGCCGTGAGCAAAATTTTGTATATAAATACTGGGTATTACAGTCATTTAGGGACCTTTGTTGCGGGAAATGCCTGTCTCGCGGACGAACCCGTGAGCAAAATTTAGTGTATTATAAATGCTGGGTATTTCGTCAAATGTGTTACACTTTTAGCATACAATATAACTACAAAAATAGAATGTAGCCCATGTTTTCTTTTAAGCAAGACAGAAGGATTTATAATGATTTCTCAACACATATAGACACACGTCGGGGATCAAGTTAAAACGTCACATCCAATCTCCACTAACGAGGCGTCATTAGGTGCTTCTTAATGGGCGTGGTATCGCTCTTTAGAAAAATAAAACGGTGAGCGAGCAATTAGCATGGAGGGTGGTGATTAAATTAGTAAAAAATAATTGCATATGGTAATCATGAGGGTTATAAGAAGTAAATAGAGCTTGAACTAATTCCATAAAATATTTGGAGCAAGCTTACGTACTTGTTTTTTAGGAAAATTTTAGATGTATAATGTATGAGCTGAGGATTGAGCCTAGAATCTCACGAATAAGACCATTTAATACTAATGACACTGTTAAAGCCTTTAGATTTAAACAATATTCAACAAACTGTGTACTATATTTCCCATATCAGTATATAGATTACAATGTCATACGCACAAAGACAGGTAATTACTAGAAGATTACCTTAAAAAATAACAATTACATATCGGAATTGCTTTTTCTTTATTCCGGTAGCTATGCATTGGAAATTTCTTAGAAAGTCGTATCGCGTGGAACATTGTGTTTTAAATTAACTATATTTACGTTTAGAAATCAATATTTACAATTCTCAATTATTTGGAAGATCCGGTTGGTAACAGAACAATGGTTCGTGAACTTGGCTTTAAATATTCGCCTTCAGCGTTTCCTTTGTCCATAATAGAAAGCATGATACAATGTTACAAACCCGCCTCAAAGCTGAGGTGGCACAAAGGAAACCAAAATCAGAAATTGGATTAGAGTAACCATTATGGATACATTTTTGAATTGTTATTTTCTAAGAATTTTTATTTAAACTAGGACGATTTTCAAATAAATTGACTAAAATGAATAGCAGAACCAAGTGCCTGTGTAATCTTTTTGGCCATATATGGTGTATGCATCAAGATCTTTAATGAGAGTGATAACAAAATATTGTATTATCTATACTAATATTATAAAGCTAAAGGGTTTGTTTGTTTGTTTGGTTGAACGCTAATCTCAGGAACTACTGAATAGATTTAAAAAATTCTTTCACGAATAGGAAGCTACATTACTCCTGAGTCCTATTACTTTTTATCCCGGGAAAATATTTATAACCCAGAAAACCTTTTCACGCGGACGGAGCCGCGAGCAATACTAGTCTCTATGTAGCCGACTATTGCTATTCTAGAGGACTGTTTAAAAAATATGTCAAGAAATAATGTTACAGATAATTAAATGGAAAGATATTTCTATAATATATTTAATTCAGTTACTGTTCTACTAGTATCCTCATTGATAAATTCCCTTCACTGCAAGAAGACAACCTAATCAGCGAACACAATTCTTCGCTCGTAATCGAAAATACGCCCTAAAAGTATCGCCCACTATCGCTTCAGCGCTCTAAATTTTGACTTTGAATGCACATCCATATTCACATCCGATTCCCTTGGTTTGGGAATATAAGTCACGACTCCGCCTTTATGGCCGCGGTAAATTCCTGATACATCTAAGGATCGTGTAAGAGGCACGCGTGCCGCTCACAATTTGCCTACTCAACTTAAAAACACGAATTCAAAAAGTTTTCCTCATGAGAGCGTCTTCACATCTACATCGCATTTTATTTGATTTCGCGTACGTGTCTCAAATGCACGAACATATTTTGAGATAATATACTAAATCGTGTACTATTTCAACAATAAAACAAAGAGTTGGTTCCGTGAAAACCCGGTAAAGCAGCGGTGAATATTCTATGAAATTAGTTCTGCATTAGAGATGACGATTTTTCGTTTGAATCGATCCGAATCGAATATTGATATCGATAAACATTGTGTTAAATCAATAGTCATTAGGTATAACAGAAGGCGAATATCTTTAGTGTATTCGTTAGATTCTTTAAACACATTAACTGTATCCAACAATCTCAATTCTACTATTGGATCCAATACCGCGTAAGTAAAATATGGAGCGAGTTGAATTTGCAAACGAATGGGAAACGTTCAAACTATCTCCGTTCAATATATATGCTGCGTGACCCGTTCGTGATGCAAAGCGACTCGCGGGGTTTGTGATTGATTTATAGATTAGATTATTTAACGATATGATTTCCAAATAATCGATGTTACATCGATTCTCGATCGACATGGGTTTGAAAATATATTTTGTACGGTATAGCGGTTGCTCGCATATCGCGTGTTACGGATCACCGCCCACCCACCGTGTGACCTGGCTTTCTTTACGGGGCAAGCCTTCATTGCGAACATCAGATTGGTTGGTTTCGTGTAAAAACTTTAAATTTAATGTGGCAATTAGCCGTACCTTTAATTCTGTTGATGGCCTCCCTTCGTCACCAAGATTTAATGGCGGCCGCGTGTGCGTGACGCACTAACCCAAATGCTAATTTGGAACAACGTGTATCACTTAAATGTAGGTTTTGCCTGCGGCTGCACGTGACTAAATTAGTTTTTTTTCTTGAAGTGTACAATTGTACCGGTTAATTTAAACTGTAATTTAAAAGACCTTTGCGAGAGTTTGGAGAGCTTTTTCAGTATTTTGTATGTTTCAAACATCTACAAATACATAGTAAGAAAATTTAAAATTAATTGTCCATATAGATATATAAAAACTCTAAACTAAGGCTGGATTGCACAAAGACTCAATAAATATGATTAACGCTTAATATATTTTATTCATAGTGCAATCTTTGTCAACTCCTAATGAATGGCAATGATGGCCAGAGGTTTTAAATGCGTTCAGCGCTACACATACCTTATTTAGTAAATCATTATACAAGCCAGCCTTAATGTCCCTTATGTAATTGCACTTGATTTTTTTTAATCAAATATTACATCCATTCAATGCATCCGTTACATTTCTTTGTGTAGTACAGGGGGCTAGCAAATAATAACTTATGCACTAGCAACGATCGATAGCGGAATTTATGCACTGCAGGTAACATGCAGCATTTTCTTCGTGCTTACCTACTACTAGTTACTACCTCGCTTAGTAAGTAGAGTTATGGTCGATTAGGTTTCTTGTTTCCATGTGATAACGTGAGCTAATGTTCCTTTATTGTAAGTAACGGTGAAATAAGAGTATGATATTTTTTATGTTCCGGGAAGTAAATTTAAAACTTGTTTCCATGTGGGCCAATTAATTTATGCGAGTAATAGCATATTACAAAATAAGATTTGAATACTCTGTTTCACGAAAATTAATAACTATTTCTGGTGTCGGCTGGGAATATTTTGGGTTTCGTCTATACTCCACCCCTTTCTAATCTCTGTAAATAGGTAACTTAAACCTCGTAAATGATAGCATCAAGCAATAAAGCACTATGGTCCTTTAATCATATGTTCGTAGATAGTTTTATGTGGATGATACCACCCGTGCAAGAATGAAAATTAATGTTAGGTTAAAAGGTAATTCTAGTACAGAACTCTAATGTTATCACAGACTAACGAGCTATTCCGTACAAGCATTTCATACCTTCCTTGCCGATGTGCCTTACCCTTTAGTTTATGGTCTGTTAAAACATCCTCAAACCACCTTACCCTACAATGGAGTAGGGAAATAGAATTATATTATACCTAGTAGGTATGTTCAAGGCAAACTTATACAACAAAGATGGGACTAGCAAGCCACTCGCCTGAAGTAACTGTCACGACTGCCTCTAAATAAACTAAACCACCCAAAATTTTATTTCAATATTTTCAATTTAATCTTGTCAATTACTCCTATAAAATGGAGGTAATTCAAAGTAGGTATATATTTATTTATAAGTAGAAAAAATTAGGTTTTAACGCAACAAAACTGTTGGATATGCCACTGCGTTTAAAGTATGCGTGTTGGATTTTTTACAAGAAAGCTTTCATATGACTGGTTATCATTTTTGAAAACATTAAGATCTGCAGAAAAATGGCCAGTATGCAAGAAAATGGGCAATGCCAGTTCCAATTATTTAGCGTGTGGACAGTCGCACGTCACAATCAATGTCCTAATTATATTGTACTAGCATAGCGCGCGGCTCCGCACGCGTGGAAAAGTTTTTGCGGGATAAAAAGTAGCCTATAGCACTCAGGAGTAATGTAGCTTCCTATTAGTGAAAGAATTTTCAAAATCGGTCCAGTAGTTCCTGAGATTAGCGCGTTCAAACAAACAAACTCTTCAGCTTTATATATTAGTATAGATTCAAAATTCGTATAGACACATATTTGATCACAGAAATGACCACTACGTGAGAAATCTCTATTTTTGTTCGATTTTCGTTCACAAGTGTCACTGTACACGAAATTAATATTTTTATTCCTTTACTATTTTATTAACTTTACACCGCGTATGTTTGCGAGATGCAAACGAAAACAGTTTTTGTATGAATATTCGGAGTTAATTCAATTCAACGAGCACAAACAATACTGTATCGCCAGCCAGCGTGTGTATAATTCAATTTGTTACGTATTTGTGCGCTTATTTAAACAATATTGGTTTTGTGCATCAATGGTTTTGTGTTTATATTTCATAACACGTCAGATGCTGTGTAGTGCTGTAGGTGCCAAATATATCAGAATGCTATGTTGTTATTTTAAAAATTCAAAACTATAATTGTTAAAACATGAGGAGAAAGCTTTGGTCTACAATATTAGATAAGAATCTTCTATTTGTACATTATGTGACCTAGTGGTTTCCATGTTCATTATGATGCGGATGCCCAGGTAGATTGTTTCTACACAATAATGCGCAAGAGGTGTGCATCTCTGGTGGGCAGGGTGCGTGCCAGCCCCAACAGCATTCTCCAAATGATTGCCAGTAGGCTGGATTATTGTTATGTGGCTCGTTGCTGTGCCATTTCACATGGAATGGGGCAGCGGTGCACCACGTATTAATTTTTTATATTTTAATTAGGAATTTACTAACATAATATTATATTTCTTTTTATATTTTCTAATAACACTATGGGTCTTTGGTTACCCGAATAAACGAATATAAGTAATAAAATAAATATATTATTATTATATATTACAAATAAGTACAATCTCTCCTAAATATCCCTAAAATCACCACACTTTTAGGATAGAAATTTGCTACACTTGACTCGAGGAGCTGTTGAGCCTTTTAATACGATTCATTTTAAAAATAAAAATGTTATCTTGTTCTCATGTAAGTGACATTCTTCGTCTTTTGAGAATAAAATTTCTTTAAACTTAAACTACTTATTGGTATATATTGAAAAAAAAAAACAATCATATTTATGAATAGCTGTTGTTCTTTTCGCGAGATAAAATTTCCTCTACCATCTTTCCGGGATAATAATTTGCTATACCTATGTTCATCCAAATATATTTAGCTGTTTATGAAATTATATTCTAAAAAAATATCTTCCAAAAACTTTCAAATTGATAACATTTAGCACTGTTTAATATCTTATACTCTTTTAAATACTTCTGCAGAGGAACAGATTTAAAATGCAATAGCAATAATATTTACCAGTACAATATAAAAATCAAGTGATATGAATTCAAAGAACTATGCTTTTGTGGCCGCCGATTCATTTCCACGTCATTGGTAGCTACCGAGAAATAAACAGAATTAGAACGCGAATGCATTTCTATTGAACGTATTTAACACTATTCTCGAATGAATTTATTCAGCTGCAGTTTAATTGAAAATAAATACTCCACTTTGAAAGATGTTTTTGGTTTGAAACTTCGGAAGGGTTTTCGATTCCTGCTGGTTTGTTACTATTGTTCCAGATAAGAGACAATCCGAATACTTACCTAACACTCGAACAACACCTCGATGTTTTACAAAAAATAAGCCGAATGTTCAATTCGTGTGGAAATAATCATGCGTCAAATCAAATAAATGAAACCCTTTATAGAATAAACGCATTACACAAATAACGTTTCTAGAGCGACGCTGTTGTTGCTTCGCGATATATCAAATGGTTCCGTTCTACACTCAGCTCCGGATATCCGCGAATGAACTCCCAGGCTAGTTGTGTTATACCGGATTCAACTCCCATATTTCCTACATAACATTTTAATATAAACAATAATGCATCAGAACATGCTAACTCATAGCAATTTATTAGACGAGAGCGAAAATATTTAATAAGAAACTTAATTCTTGTTGCTGTACAACAAAATTTAATAAAGTTTAATAGTACTAATATACAACTCTTGGTGAAATATTCCTTCTACCTCGGAAAATATCTTTTTAAGCGGCGAATGGTGTACGGAAATAAATAGCAAACGCGAAACGAAGTTGGGTCGGTGTTGTGAAAAAGTGTTTGGTGAGGGAACATAAATATTGTTTATGCATGTAGGTTAGATTGTAGATGACGTAATAGAAGAAAGAAAAGTAAGTAGCATCATGTCATTGATAGATAGTAAGAAATAAGAAGAAGAAAGAAGTGAAAGAAGTGCTGGAGTGGAGACCGCGTTTAGGTAAACGTAGTGTAGGACGCCCTGCTGCACGATGGACAGACGACTTGAAAAAGGCGGCGGGTAGCGGATGGATGCGGGCTGCTCAAGACCGGGATGGTTGGCGTTCACTTGGGGAGGCCTACGTTCAGCAGTGGACGGCGACAGGCTGATTGATTGATTGATTGATTGAAGAAATAAGACCTTATTTACAATCTAGTATATTTCGATTCCAAAACAGAGGTAAATAATAACATACCAGAATTACCAGTTAAATCACCACGTGAAATATAGACCTACAATAACCCGTAAACGGTAAAAGTTTCATGTACGAACAATAACACAATATCGGCTTGAATTATCGTAGCCTTAGGTGAAATTTCTATCCGGAGAGAAATAAGGAAACATCGAATGAGGTCGTTATGCGGTCATCATATCACATCCAATATCCTAAACAAACCGTTTTTGCTTAGACATGTAAGGGTTTCTAAAGACAAGAGAATTTGTTCATTCGCTATTAAATTTGGGCATGAGGATGCGTACTATGTATAATTTTGTAATGTAGAACATGGTTTGGTGCATAGTTTAGGATGTCATGAGACAGGATGGATCGACTGCGACCCGGTTATAGTGATAGGCGATTATTGTGATGGTGGGACAAAGATAAGACTAATTTTGACATTCGTAAAAGATATGGTACGATAGCAAAAAAAATGCTATAGTCTAAGTATCGACTTAACCAGGTAAGATTTTACTGGATTCAGAAGCGTAAATTTTGGCACTTATGTTTCTTATTTAATGTACGTGAGCTCTAAGATTTTTTTGGAGATTAATTTCATCAGGTTACATCTTATCGTACACAATTCAATAAAGTTATATTCTACATTAATTCAAGCACCAAAACTAAAGACGGCATTTTCACTACCATTCTTTTCACTGATACGAAGAATCCACACAAAAACTACACAACCAAAACCCCGTTCTAGCGCATTATGGTAAGCAGAATTCTATTTTAAAATTGTAATAACCTCATTGTTACACAGAATGGACTCTAGACTCAAGCCAACCTCCGGAACAGTGCTCACAATATTTGAGACACTAGAGTACGTGAAATTGTAGCACTCGTCCACTGGAGTGCACTACTGAATCGAGTCTCGCCTGGAGCCTACTTCACATCATGTCAAGTTAAAATGGAATGAATGCACAATCATTTAAAATTCCAAATGATTTTATTTCATTGCATGGTGTTTTCATTTTAATATATTTTTTAAACATTAATTGGATTTTGTTCGTCGTTACTGTTTATAGTATCATCTAATTAGCCTACGGCTGCCATTGTTCTTTTTGATAAATTGTTAATTAATTTAATAGTCGTGAATATTTTGATGTTTTACATCAACTGCCTGTATTAGATCTAGAACAAGTAAGACGCCTCTCTAACTTTAACACGCTTTAACAACCACCTACCAAGTTAGCCAAATTGGGATTATTGGGCGGCAAGATTTAGATTTGTGAGTGGTTTAGTGGCAACATTTTGAAACTTCTCAAATAGTTTTACGACTTGTAATTCTGTTAAATTTCTTGTTCTATAGCTATCTACATTAATATCTATAGAATATGATAATCCGGTTCGCCATTTTGGGCGAGTTTCTGCAGATTCCACCCAAAAACAAGATTTACATATGTTACGTGGGCTAACTTATCTGGAACTTCCTAAAACAAAACGGCGACAAGATGTTCAACTCATGCGAATGAGCTTCTGAATATAATTATACATACAAATGAGATTTGAAATCTTTATCAAACTTTATAGCTGTCATCCTTCTGTAGATTGTTTGAAATTGATATCGGGTACGTAGAAGAAACATAATGTTGAGGATGGTGACGAGGGTCGCATCCCATCGCGTCAAACAACTCATTATGAAGCACGTTTTGTACCAAATGGTAAAGTTTAATTTGTTCTTACGTCACTCTGATTCATATATTTGTGATAATAATATGATTTTGACACCGTATTTAAAAATTGAGGTAACATTTTAACTGTGTGAGTACAATGTACTGAAAAAGTTACAGCTATGCTGTAGTTACAACTATGTCTACTTTTTATCCCATCAAAGTGAGACTTTTATTACGGGAAAGAACTATCTCGCGAGCGAAGTCACAGGCAAAATCTAGTAACAGTATAATAATTTACAAGTTGCTGCATTTAAAAAACATGACACTGAACGATATTTTATTAATAAAACTTCTGGACGCAGAACACACGGTTCATATCTGTGTTAATTTTAATGAGATGAAAAATAAACAACTGTAATAATATTAACGAAGTACGCAAGGATGTTCGTACGCACAATACTAAGGATATTTTCCTTGTAAACGAAATAAGGATAATTTAAAAAGGTTCGGGAAAGCGAAAGGAGGTAGAGTGCTTACTTCATGAATAAAGTATTTAAGGATCGCAATAAACGCAGCGTAACGTAAACTTGGTTCGGGATACTGAAAATTTCAAGAGAAATTTAACTTCAAAATGTAAGTAATAATGGTCATCAGACGTCAGGATACTTTCGAGATTTGCTTCTTGAATAACAGTTAGGCTGATTCCGTATAAAGTTAATAATATGAAAACTAGGTATTAAGGAAGCGATTTATCTTCCAAAACTGAAATTAACATTAAACATTCGATTCCGTAATTGGCTCTAGTGAGCCAATTACGGAAAATCAAACCACCAGGCCACTTTATTGAAACCAATGCGTTGTTTTTGCATCGTAATTACCATCTTTGAACTCAGGTTTACTTTTCATGACTTTGAACTGAAAGATTAAAGCAAGAAAAAGTTAAAACAACACTGACCAGTGAAGTGCTCTGGGGCAGGCGCCGTTAATTGCTACCACTAGTCGTGTAATTAAGAACAAGTTTAAAAAAGAACCTCCGCAACGTAAAAGGAAGAAAGATCGAGTTACTACGGTATTCTTGGAAAAATAAACCAAATTTTCGTACTATTAGTGATTTTGGCCGTTAAACATTGAGTAGGAAATCTCTCGGGGATTCTTTCGTGCATTAGTTGATTTAAAAATATGAGTGTACTTAGGACTTATTTGTTTAGCTTATTTGGAAATATGTCACCCCTTTTCCCTGTTCAGGGGTAGGTAGAGAGAACATGCCACCAGCTATGTTAGGTTCCGTGTAGCCTATTTTGAAATAGACGTTCACCTAAATCAAATTGCAAAATATTTAAGCCACGAATAAGTACGTCAATAGGGATTGCTGACCGCGAACAGCTATTGAAAGTAAGTGAACAATTCAATTACATCGGTGGAACGGCGAGACGTGAAGCCCCGGATTTTTGTGCCCTCTGCCACGCTCGTGTTCAGGATAGCCAAGGGAGCTTTAGACCTTGCATACAAATTGAACGCGTAAATGAAATAACACTCTGTTTACAAACATGTACGGTGTTACAATAAAACCGGGTAACGGGAATTTCTGATACGGCAAATTGTTATGGTTGGGAATGTTTTAAGGGCTATCATGAATTAACTGTATGGGGTGTAATGGGTTGAAATTAGACTGGATTATAAAGGTTTATCAACCAAATTGTTATTTTAAGCTTACTGACATTAATAATACCAGCCCTGTATTATATACTACCCACTGTTGAGTATGGGCCTCCTCTACTAATGAGAGAATTTAGGCCTTAGTCCACCCCGCTGGCCTAGTGCGGGTTGGCAGACTTCACATACCTTTGAAAATTATTTTGGAGTATTCTCAGGTATGTAGGTTTCCTCGTGATGTTTTCCTTCACCATAAAGCGCGCGATAATAGATAAACACATAACTTTGAGAGGTTAGAGGTGTGTGCCTTGGGTTTGGTACCTGTGAACATTAAACTCGGCAGATCGTTCCATTCCATTCTCAACTAGGCTATGGTGCACTTAATGCACCTACAATTTGAAGCTTGATTATTGAACAAAAAAAATAGTTTATTTGTCAATCAAATATAAAAGTAAGTTTATCTGTGTGATTCATTCAACAAAGCACTGTCCCCTTTCACCCCATCATTTCTGTTTACATTTTAAGGAGTATAATAATACGTTAGATTTGCATATGAATGTTGTGTTATAAAAACAAACTGGCTTTTGTAATACTATATAGTAAGGTAGCATTAATAGCAAGTATCATGTAACCAATTCTTATGTTTGCAACTCTGTATATCGTTCAATGTAATGCGAATAAAGATAAATTCTTCTTTACAATGAAAACGTGTGTTATTATAATAAGTAAGATTACGTATGCAGGGATCAAATTTTAATGGAAATATTAATATTCTGGAAAAAATCATAATAGAAATTAAATAGTAGGAAAGTTTTTATCCAATATTAACGCTGTAAACACAGAAGTAAGTTCTAAATTTTAAGCATTTCACAAAATGTAAGAGGTTTAATATATTTTGGAGTAATATTCTGCAATAGATCATGTTCGTGAGTTTTTAAGGTGGAAAATTGAACAATGCCCCAGGGATGCGAAACACGGAAGAACTATCATAAACAGTTCACTTAAACTGACTTACGAACAAAAATTATAAGAGTAACATAAAGCGTGTGCCAAGAAAAATATGAAAGAAACTGTATATTGGCCACAGCATCTTAGTAGATGATTGTTGCAGTGATTGCGGAAAGTATTAGAAACGGTAAATAGCACACGAATCAAGATGTTAGTAATCTTGTGTTGGCGCATTTCTTCTTGTGGCTTACAAGACCAATAGCAGCGCGACATCTCTTGCCGCATATGTCGCAGGTGAAGCGCGAGTCCGAGGGAGAAGTAGAAGCAGCAGCATTAAGCCTTTTCTGCTTAATCTTATCGAGCCAGGCTTCGTCATGTTTTATTATCCCACCTGAGATATCATTTCGCCACTCTGTCCTATTGTTGGCACGTGTTTCCCACGACCTGAAGTCCAGACCAAAACTTGACATGTCCCGTTTGCAGGAGTCTTTGAACCTTAACATCGGACGTCCAACAGGTCTCTTGGCATCAGCAATCTGTCCAAGCATGACTTCGCGAGGCAATCTAGCAGGGTCCATTCGGTGAACGTGACCTAGCCAGCGGAGTCGTCTTTGTTTCAGAAGTGCCGTGATGCTGTTGCAGTTTGTTCGCGACAAAACAGCTTCATTGGTCATCCGATCCTTCCAAGTGACTCCCAAGATCCTACGGAGACAGCGCATGTGAAAAGCGTTCAGACGGCGTTCTTGCTTGAGATAGGTGGTCCATGTTTCCGACGCATATAAAAGAGTATTAAGGACACAAGTATGGTAAACAAGGATCTTAGTGGCCAACGTGAGTTTATTATTTTCCCAAACTCTAGATGAGAGTCTACCAAAAGTCGTTGAAGCTCTTCCAATGCGAGTATCTATCTCTTTGTTGTTACAGAGATTTGATGTTGTAGTGGACCCAAGGTAGCAAAAACTGTCAACCAGCTGCAAAGGTTTTTCTTCCAGTAATATATTAGGTACCGAACGTGTACCTTGGACCATAATGACAGTCTTTTTAGTGTTGATACTCATTGAAAATAGTTTGCATGCATGGTCAAACCTCCTCACTAAATCTTGTAGATCTTCCTCAGAGTTGGCGACAAGTGCAGCGTCATCAGCGTACAGGAGTTCACGAGCCAATACTTCATGGCACTTTCTTCTCGATCTCAGTAAGCTGACGTTGAAGAGTCTTCCATCTCTTCTTGAGTGAAGATGGACACCAACACTACAGTCACGAAACGCTACACCGAGCAAGATCGAGAAGAAGATACCAAAGAGAGTTGGTGCCAGTACACATCCCTGCCTCACGCCACGGTTCATGTTGAAAGCTGTCGAGGAATCACCGTCAAAGAGGACAGAGCCCTGCATGTTGTCGTGAAAAGCTCGTATCATGGCTAGAAGGGTTGGTGGACACCCAATTCTAGACAAAATCTTATAGAGACCGTCCCTGCTCACAGTATCAAAGGCCTTATTTAAATCCACAAAGGCCATATATAGAGGGATTTGATGTTCACGACATTTTTCTTGAAGCTGTCGTAAGGTGAATATCATATCAACTGTGGATCTACCAGCTCTGAAACCACATTGCGATTCAGGATAAACTCTGGTTGCAAGCGTCTCAAGTCTTTTCAGAATCACATTTGCAAAAGCCTTTCCAGCGACGCTTAGCAGCGATATTCCTCTGTAGTTGTTACAGTCGCCTCTGTCACCCCTCCCTTTATATAAAGTGACAATGTCCGCATCATGCATGTCTTGAGGGATTGTGCCTTCATCCCAGCAACGGAGAAGAAGCCGGAAAAGCGGTGGTGTGACACACTTTAGCCTGATCACTTCCGCTGGTAGGCTATCGCGCCCAGTGCTTTTGCCTAGTTTAAGGTTGTTAAGTGCTTGTTGGAGCTCCTCAAAAGTGGGAGGCTCATCCAAGTCTGGTAAGGTTGGGTAATGTGGTAGTAAGTCTAAAACCTCAGGGTTAAAATTAACTTCCTCACAGTAAAGGTTAGAGTAGTGTTCTGCCCACCTATCAAGTTGTTGGAATTTGTCTGTTATGGGACTGCCGTTAAGATTTTTTATTTCGGCACGTTTTCTGTTAGTAGGTCCAATGGCATTCTTAATGCCCTGATACATACCCCGTATATCTCCAGTGTTACGGCATTGCTGAATAGCCTCACATATTGTGTTCCAGTATCGATTTGCACAGAGCCGGGACATGCGCTGCACATCAGCTTTAGCAGTTTTATAGTCGAGTATTCGACGTTCTTCTTGTGGACTATTCATGAGTTGTATATGGGCGCGACGTTTTTTTTCAATGTATGGGCGTAACTCATCTTCACTAACAGCGAACCAGTCTGTTTTAACCCTGCATTGTTTTCCAAAAACTTGGAGAGCCGACTCTAAAAGTGTATTTTTTGTTAGGTGCCATATAGATTCGGCATTCTGTAATCCATCAAGATGTTCTGGATTTAGTTTTTCCCTGACTTCTGAGGCAAACTGGTTGAACCGACCAACATCTAATATGGCTTTGGTGTTAATTTTATTTTTACAGCGAGTACTTTTGGATGAGTGAATCTTCTTTGCTACGAGAGCCGTTTTGGCCATAATCAAAGAGTGATCAGTGTCACAGTTAGCGCTATGGTATGTGCGAGAATTTAAGAAGTCACGCAGATCCCGTCTTCTGGTTATTATAAAATCAATTTGATGCCAATGGCCTGAACGTGGGTGTTTCCATGATACTTTGTGTGCTTCTTTGTTTAGGAAGAAGGTGTTTGTTACACATAGTGATAGAGATGCGCAGATTTCCAAGAGGCGCTCTCCATTTTCATTCATGTTGCCGATGCCATGCAGTCCAATGCAGTTTGACCAATTATGCCAATCATTTCCAATCCTTGCATTGAAATCGCCTAGTAATATAAGTTTGTCTGAACTGCGCACACCTAACAGACATTGATGCAATTCTTCATAAAATTTATCTTTCGCTTCGGAGGGTGCTTGCAGTGTAGGAGCGTAAGCTGAAATTAATGTGACAGGCCCAGAGGATGATCTTAGACACATGTACATGAGTCGTTCAGAGGTGGCAATCGGTGGGTCTGAGCAGTTAATTAGGTTGTTGCGGACTGCGAAACCAACTCCGTACTCGCGTCTTTCTTCGACATTCTTTCCTATCCAGAAAAACGTGTAATTGTCTTCACGCAGGCTGCCTTGCTGTGGAAGACGAGTCTCCTGTAGTGCAGCTATATCGATGCGGAGACGTAAGAGTTCTCTATCAATTATGGCAGTTTTTCTTGTAACAAGGCCGTGTTTTGTTGGATTATTATATTCAGGTAACATGGTACGCACGTTCCAAGTAGCAAATCGTAATACCGTCTTCTTGCCTAGGTCTTCAGAGTTTTTCTTACTTGTATTTCTTTTTCTGCTGTTGTTAGGTGGATTGTATTCCCATCTTGTTTAGACGCAGTAATGTGCCTACTGCTCCGCACACCTATAGGAGCGCAAGAAGGAGGACGGACTAGTACCTTACTGGCTGGGGGCTGCCCAGCTTGAGGCGGGCGTTAACTAGTCAGTTAGCCGCAATGGGCTATCCCACCGACAGGAGTCACCCCTGGCGCCTGCGCACACGTCCACTAGCGCGAGACTTATCACCGGTGACTGCGACTCCCCGTGTTGTTATCTGCACCATTACTGGCACAGGCGGAGTGTCCTCTCCACAAGCCACTGCATCGCCTGGGACGCAAAATTGAAGCCATAAACTTGCCCAGCATCTATGGATTCCTCTCGGCCTCGACGACTAGATCCACAGGAGCAACATGTCACTACGTGTGGAGTCGGTTTGGCTGCAGGAGTTGCCGACTTGTTTAGGTTGTACCTATATCGTCGCCTACGGTACTCCGAATCCGTTGCCTCTTCCGCCAAACATACGCCGTACCGAAGTCCTTCTTCTCCGTCGTAGTTGCCGTTGAGGACTTCACCCGTAACCCTGGGCAAGGGGTCCGCGTTATACCCCGCAGATCTGGGTCCCTATTCGAACTTCGCCACTCGTACATCTCGGCCTACTGAGATGCAGAGTGCCCACCCCCGCGACAAGGACGCGCCGAACAGGACTTGCACCAGTGAAGAGCAAGGAAGGTAACCCTGCACTCCCTGGAGCCGGGTTAATGTCCGCGTTTATGCCCACGAACAAAGGCTGAATGAAAGAAACTAAACACCGCTTTATGTATCCCCTACATAGAGGTAATAGGGACGAAGAATAAATCTGTGAACATTATTTCGTACCATCATAGAGGAGCAAGAGAATTGCAAAGTCAGACGAATCGCAATCACAAACACGCTCACAAACAAATAATTAGGCTGCGGGGTAGGCCACAGACGTATAAAGAGATACAGACTTAACAATATTTTCACAACGACATAGATGAGACTTGACATATCTATATCTGACTATCCGTCTGTGGTGTAGGTAATTTTTTTTTGACAATATCAAGAGTCCCAAAAAGCCAGAATACGACTGGTTACGTCAGTTGAATGTGTTGCTAATAAACTAATTTGATACTGAAGTAAATCCAAGCTGTGGTTAATTTTGTCTGCACTCTGCATGTTTTGGCTCGATCGGTGGAATGATATTGTCATTGTTTCATGAAAAACTGATGTGCAGTAACAGCTTTGCCAGCCCTTTGTTCGGTAATAAGACTGCCGGCTGCTTAATCAATTGATTTCTTTTCCTTTGTTCGACCCTATTTTTCTGTTAATATGTTCACTGCAGTGATTACTGTTATTAGTGGAGCACTTACCAAGTGACCTCCTAACCCTTTGAAGACCTGCTTAACATTTGCAACTTCAATATTCATCCCTAGATCCTAACATGGATTGATTATGAAACGTGTGACCATTTACACGCACCTCGGGACAAAGTTAATTAAAATCCACCGGGGCTTTAACGGTCTCATTCTACGCTACCAGCCAATATCCTGTTAATATAACGCTGGGTTTTGGACAATTTTGTTGGTATTGCCAATATTCCACAAGGAAATTGAATTACGGGAGATTTCGAACGGACAATTTTTTATTTTCGTCAGACTGATTTTTGGCTTGGGTTTTTCTATACTCTTTTATCTCTATGTACATAATCAAGGATTTATTATAGGATTTACTTGCGTTATTAGCGTTGATTGCTGAAAGTACGTAATGGCGATTCATAAAAATATTAAATAAATTTATAGCCGCTTAGGAGTATTAATGGGGACTAATTTTCTTAGTCAAGGTCAATATACGAATAGTGTAGGTGGAATTGAATATTAAATTATACATCAACGATCAAAGGGAACGAATTATGCCTTAAATGTGATTTAGATTGAGTACTTAAGATAAATTAATATTTTTACATAGCAATGTACGTAATACATAATTTAAATGTTAAATGATGACTAAATAATATTATCCGTATTAATATTATTAATGCGAAAGTAACTCTGTCTGTCTGTCACGCTTTCACGACAAAACTACTAAACCGATTTAAATAAAATTTAGTAAACAGATAGTCTAGAGCCTGAGAAAGGACATAGGCTACTTTTTGTCCCGGGAAAATTTAAAGCGGGACTTTTATCCCGGAATTTTTTTTTCGCGCGGGCGGATCCGCGAGCAAAAGCTATATCCTATAAGGGAAGCTAAATTTGAAATGTTTATGGTATGTCCTGTTTATTTTCATCTCACGATATAATAGATGTATATTGCTCTAACAAAAAAAAAAAAATCCGCGCAAAATTTTATTCGGCTCATAAGGTTAATTATATTTTTCGGTATTTTTATCATGAATCAAAAGTGTTTACGTATGTCACAATATTTCTGACCGAATTTTACAGTATTAATCTCTTGTATTAAGACTAAAAATATATTAAATCGGAAACAAATAAGTCTTGTAGATAAATACACATTTTTCAATACAAATAGGTATCTAAATCAAATGAGCAAACAACATTCATTCGACATACGTGGGTTAAATGGATGATAAAATTTATTAAATTGCCGTGTCATTAGCAGTGATGACGTGTACCTAAATGTTAATTATCAATAGTCAATTAACTAACCGCAAATGATGTTCCTGGGATAGGCCAATAACCTGCACTAGATTAGAGTTGGGCGTCAATGTGTTCGGTCTATCGTGTCGAAACCGAATGGATTTGGCGAATTTCATTCGATGCCTTCTTTTATATAGTAGCAAATAAGATACAGTTGAATCCGCTTATAATGACATCGAAGGGAAATAAAAATCATGTCATAATAAGCGGACGTCATACAAAGCATAAGGATTTTTTCTTTATATTTTTTAGTGGCCAAATCACGTATGCACAATGCCATGAATTTGACACAAAGATTTGAAAAAAGCAAGTCAATACGCGATTCGCAAATTGCAGAAGATGGGTAAAGTATTCTATTGGTCACTATAACCGGGCATATTTCCATAAAAATATGGTCATCATAAGCGATATGTCATTATAAGCAGCATGAAAAGTCATTGTATCCGATTTTAATTTCGTACAAGCTTGTGAGAAACCAAGCTAATTCTACAGTTTCGTCATATTAAGCGGTTGGTCAATATATGCGGAGTCATATTAAACGGATTCCACTGTACTTATTTAGCCATTGTAGCCAGTGTAACTACTGGACATAATGAGACTTAACATCTTATGTCTCAGGATGACGAGCGCAGTGGAATGCCACACAGTACTTTGTAACTTAAGGTGCTGTATGGTGTTACTACTGTTTATGGGCGGTCGTATCGCTTACCATCAGGCGAACGGCATGCTCGTCTCGTCATTCAATGCCTTAAAAAAAAATTATAAATTTCTTTTTATTGTACACGTTTTTTATTTGTATATTAAATTGATAAAAAAGCGAAGGGTAGGAGGTACCATAAAATGTTACATTATTTTGTAGGTACATAAATTATAAACCTAAAATCTATATAAAACAGTTTTTTAAAAATTACGTCGATGAACCAAGACTGCTATTGTATATTTTTTTTAAATATAATTATTTATACTTAATATTATAAAGTTGAAGAGTTTGTTTGTTTGAACGGGCTAATCTCAGGAACTACTGAACCGATTTTGAAAATTCTTTCGCTAATAGGAAGCTACATTACGCCTGAGGGCTATAGGCTACTTTTAATCCCGGGAAAATATTTATATCCCGGAAAAACTTTTTCACGCAGGCGGAGCCGCGAGCATCGCCTAGTTTAGTATAAAACCCGAATGTTTGCCAAAACGGCATCTTCCGTCAGTAAAGGCCGAAATTTAATTTCATATCCAACACTACTGACCATATTTTAGGCATAATAATGTCGGTTTTTGCTGGGATGTATTAAATTCGGCTAGATTATGTTGGATGATTAACTGAAAGTAGAATTATTATACAATACGTATTCTGAATTAATAGAAATTGCGTATGGAACTGATTTGAAATTGCGTTAATGATTTAACTTAGAAATTAATGGGCATCGTCAAAAGGATTAATTTGATAATTATTAAAATGACAGCATTGCTTTATTTCGAATTCTGTAGGTGTATTTGAGTTCAATAAATTTTATATTATGTATTATAGTTCAAATATGAAATTCTGAACGTTCATTCGAAACCGGTAAAGCGTTTGTTACAACATAGTCCAAATATATTCTGAACGCAAATCCGAAACAGGCAAAGATAAAGTGACGGTAATGTAAACAAAAAAATCGGAAACTTGCCGATGAAAAACTCTGCGTAAACAAGAAGTTGGTCGGTGCACTCCGTAGTCCATAAGCTAGTCTAATAACACTCATAACACGAGATAAAAGTTTTACTAAGGGTTTGTTTAAATTTCTCCGAGACTTGCCCACGGGACGCCGATTACTTACAACTTCCTTTAACTTTGCCGGAGTTGAACATTTACTTTGGATTCAAGTGCTTCTCTAAAGGATATTGTATATTTCCGCGAAAGTATTCAGACGGTACACTACTTGCTTTATATTTTCATGAAGACGAGGTGATTGTAAGTGATCACAATACAAGCATATGAATTGTGGGTATATTGTTGATATTTAACGAGAAAAGAGGATTGACATGACCTTCAATAATATTGTTGATTAAATAAAATTTAATAGCAAAGATGCAATCAATGTCTGTTTTTTGTAAAACATTGGTATGGTATGGTAAAAATAAATTAAACATTAAGTTAATTAGGCCGTGAAAATGCGTGTTTGGTGCAGATAAAATGTCGCTTCCAAAAACAAGCGGCGATAGCCTAGTTGGGAGTGGAACGGACTGCCGAGATGAATGTCCACAGGTTCAAAACCCAAGGGCATACCTCTGACTTTTCTAAAAAGTTATGTGTGTATTCTTTGTGAATTATCGCTCGTTTTAATGGTGTAGGAAAACATCGTGAGGAAACCTGCATATCTGAGATATAGGAATTTCAAAGGTATGTGAAGTCTGCCAACCCGCACTAGGCCAGCGCGATGGACTAAGGGCTAAACCCTCTCAGTTGTAGAGGAGGCCCGTGCTCAGCAGTGGGCAGTACATAATACAGGGCTGGGGTATGGTATGGTAAAAACAGCTAATATCATCTCTGGAAAAAAGTTGCGAGCAAACTCCTCCTTTTTTCGATGACGATTTAAAATAAAAAATTGCGTTCAAAATGTTGTTTTGAATGGTAATACCGCGTAATATCCTATTTTTATGTTTCAAGACACAAGTAAAACGAACCAAGTCTATGGATTTTTCTCGAAAAAAAATTTTACGTAAGGAAAGTTGCTTTAAGCCAAACAAGAAAACTAAGTTGACGAAATTCACTTTGTTGCGGCTAAGGATTGCGCTGGATTTGTCTCTGATGTATGGCGGATCTTCCTTTCTTGTTTTACAAAATTCGTGTCTAAAAAAAGAGCTTTGCAATGCCAAAGCGAGAAGTATTTTTATTTATTATACGTTTTTTTCGAAGCTACTAGGTTCGTTCATGTCAGGATTTAAGACACTTTTGCACATTGGATTTTAAGGTGATATAAATGTAAATTGGTTTAATTTGCTAATAAATATAAAGTTTATAATCACTTACCGTCAGTTATAAATGGATATATGGCGCGTAGTTCCGCCTCGTACGTTTCTAAGGAGACGGGGGGCGCTATGCGGGGAAGGTAGTCGTCCTCTGGCGACCGCTCCGATCCGTAGCCCTGGTCGAAGCCGGGATCTTGTAATTTCCACACCGGCTCCGCTTCAGAACCTAAAAAAAGTTTGGTATATTTTCATTGCGAACCTCCTTATTCAAAAAGTAAAAATATATTTAAATGATTCCATTTTCAAGTTCCGTGATATTGGTATATCTTAATTATACCTCAGCAACTAACCTATCGTGACACCACAAGTATTTCTTATGCCTTGGGGCGAGTATCAACCGACTTACTCATAATACAAGTATCCGGAAGTCGTCAAAATTAGGATCTCTATCAAAAAACATTCCATTAAGTAAATGGTATACTTATCAACAGTATACAATAATCATTTCCAGTATACAGGCGTGTTCAATGTATAATGTATGAAGGAATGGCTGGTAAAATATCGGTTCGCGTGCTTTAGATAAGTTAGGCGGAGAATGTACGCTTGACGTAATTTACGGCCTACGGATAGTTTCCGTTGGCACACTACCCTAATAACGGCAAAGGAAGCGTCTCCACTAATCCTAAATGATAAACGTCTAGGCCTAATATTAATTTAGGTGCCATTAATTATATTTCGAATGTGAATGGAGATGTGACTGGTTTGAGGACAGGGCGTTTAAAATTTTGGAGTTAATAGCATGTCAGTGACGAAAGTACCTTAAATTTTTTTTTCTGTTCGCAATCGATTTTATAATAACGAGAAGATACTTAGGTAGGTAACCGCGACTTATTGCAATAATATGAAAACGGGCATGTTTAACGGTGAAGGAAAACATCGTGAGGAAACCTACATACCTGAGAATTCTCCATAAGAATTTCGAGGGTATGTGAAGTCTGCTAACCCGCACTAGGCCAGCGTGGTGGACTAAGGCCTATCCCCTCTCAATAGTAGATGCCCATGCTCAGCAGTGGGCAGTATATAATACAGGGCTATTTGCATTGCATTGGACATGTGACAAGTTGGCTACTTTTTATCCCGGGAAAGTAAAGAGAACATTTACATCAAGCGCAAAATATCGCCATTTTAGTTTACATACTTCGTGAGCTCGTGATTGTGTCACAATACGTTTTGATAAATATCAAAAGCCCGTACGGAACCATTCTATTGAAAATGGCACAATGCGGCCAATCACGGCGCAATAGCTTGGCACAAATAACGCATTTATAAAATTCATAGTCACATAAAGCGTTTGAACTAAATAAATCGCTTTTATAACCTAATAACTCGAAGACTATTAGCTGAATAACGAGTAATTAAACCAACACGCCTATTTTAATGTGATATTTGGTAATCAAAATACAATTTACTATTATTTTGGACGGTACAAACGCAAAAGTTTTGTGCCCACATTCGGGTAACGTGGCTTTGCGGCTCGGGCCGACTCAGGTTAAATACTTTAGTTCATCTGTTACTATACATTTTTTTGTGTACAATAAAGTTATACAATAAAATAAATAAAGCAAACATAATATTGAAAACTTGATTTTGAGGAGAACTAATCTAAGTAAAATATGAATAAAAATCAAACTTAGACTGAATAAAAGTGCAGCCTAATTTTCCGCCCGGCAATTTTAAGATTTTTCGACTGCCTCGGTGGCGTACTTTTTCTACTCAGTATAAACCCTGAGTCTGGAATTTATGCCCGATGTGGTGATAGGCTCGCCATTTATCGCATGGGACGGAACACACTTGGCGTAAAATAGATGCCCTAGTTACACCTCTGCCTACCCCTTCGTGGATAAAGGCGTGATTTGCTTGTTTGTGTTGTTTTTTAAATTTCAACAGGGACATTTATCGGTAGGTAAAATAAACACCGCGATTTAAAACACACCTGAAACAAAATGTAATTAATTAAATTCGGCTTATCTAAAGTGGTACGAATTACGAAAAGTATTTTTAATTACCGTGAGTGTCCAATAAATTACATGATATTTGGACATGTAATTTAAATTTTCCAGGATTACGCGGCCGAGGCGATGGGAATAAATTTTAATCAATAAACGTACGTAACGTAGAGCTCTTACGATATCAATTTTTCTACCTACGTATCCATCACTGTCGCATTTTACAGTATAATTTTATTGACGTGAAATATATTTTATATGAAATGCTTCAGTGAAGGTTTCCATTTCGTAAATTATTTTTTATCATTCAATGTTCTCATAAACTTTACTTTTAGTTAGCTTATTTTCTGACACATAGTATATAAATCTGACTATGTATTAATCTAATGTATTTATCTATTCTATCTATTCACCTAGAGAATTATTTGTCAAAACATTATTCATTAATAATACATTTGGGATTTCAGCCCCTTCAATATGTTCGTCGAGAAATGTGTGCGAATTACTATTCCTCGAATAGTATTGCCGCAGACAGAAGGCAAATATTTGTACATTGTAAAATATTTCACACATTGATAATTATACTACTAGATCAGCTACATATACATGAGTTATTCATGCATGATGAATTTATGCATATGAGTGACTCTTGGTTAGTTTAAGCCTGTTTACATCGCTTTAAAGGTTGAATGTCAGAGGCTTATTGAACTTAGTAGCTCTATGGCTAATTGACGATTAGTAATTTATAGGGAACGTGCACGTCGTAAGCCCTGCCATCTGGTGGCGCAATCTGACTCTTTTTCAGCCCATCGATACTTGGCATTGACGTTAAATATTCATATTAAAAGGATGAAAATAACATAATTTTTTTTGATAATGTATTGCTGTGTATCTGGATGTTCCAAAACATAAAAATAAACAAATCAAATGGTATGAAATTCTAGTTCCCAAGAATAGTACCTAAGTACTTACATTCCATGGTTATGTGAAAATAGACAAAAATAATAAAAGCTGTATAATACATACATAATTAGGAGTTCCAAAAGCATTTACAAATGTCTCATTAAGTAATTTATAAAAATAAAGATGTTTTGAAGATAATATTCAATACAAACAAATCTGTAATTAAGGGAACATAACCTCCTAATTTTGCTTCAATGACATCAAAATAACTAGCTCCCATCTAAAAAAAAGCTTATTCTGGCCACGCTAGGTATCAATAATATTCAGCCGGAACCCATATTTTATCATTTTTCACATAATAAATGAATAATAAAAATAAATTATAGCTTTGAAAAGTTCCTTTTTTATCCACATGTGGCTCTTGTGTAGATTTTATGCTGCCCCCTACAGTTCGTGCACGTTCCATATAGCCTGACGAGGAAAACTAAAAACCTGCTTTGGGGGCGCCACTTTTGCTTTATCGTTTAAAGTTAACATTGTCAACACAATTAGCCCCACAATTTACCACAACATTTTTTTTTTGTATTTTTTTTGGTCAGCCTATACCTCACCATATTACATTCTCAAACACTTTCATATCGATAGTAAATTTTCAATCCTATTCACTAATACAAAAAGTACATATAGTTTTTATCAATATAAATCACACATTATTTTTGTTAGTTAACAAGTTTAACCGGCTGCGTATATAAACACTATCTTTTTTTGTCAACCCCTTTTTACTCGACGGCGCGATCAGTAGTGATGTGACAATAGCAGGACGCGAACCATCCAGGGCCGAACAAAAAAAAGGGGCAACTTAGGGGTTTTCCGCTGTCGTCAGTCATAAGATTAAAAGTCGGCGTGCGTAGGCTTATCGTGCGCGTGCTTTCTGTTTCACCTGCACATTCGTGTTGAATAATGGAGCCGGATTATGAAAGCTTTTTTCCTCTTGCAGAATAGATGTACGGCTTACTAAGACGTAAAAAGTATTGCTTGTCAGATTTGTGAAACGTTTCTAATTGTATTACTTTATAGGAACTGTATTAAGGTATCAAAGTGTACTTTATATCGTATGTTAATATTTTAGATTAATTATATTTCGTTGACGACATCCATAATAGTTAGTTATAAATCATCTCTTGTACAGTAGGCGTATTCCTGTATATTCATAATAAAATACACTAGCATGATAATTATGTTAAAAACGACATCATTAACTTAGAGTCACATACATAATACCCAGTTATACAATAGCTACTTTCAACTTGGAACATAACCGTCAATGCACACTGCTGTTTGAGTGCAGACATATATAAAGCGACACCTATAGAGTCTCACATACTTGATACCAACATACTACATATTGTTATAATTTCTATCTGACAGTAAATACGGGCACTACCTAAAGCGCACACCACAGACCACAGAACTTGATTCCTTTGTAGTACATAGCTATGTATGTAAGGATGAAGGACTTAGTCGCAACAATGGCCTATTTCACACTGGCATTCTGATTTCTCAGCATGTGTAGGAGCTAACGTTGCATTGATTAAGACATTGATGGCCGTTATTCAGATTATATCGATTTTACTGACATATTTACAAGTATAAGTTTACATAAGTACTCATGGCTCACGGTTTAGATGTATTATCTATTTACTTTAAAACTGTACCACAATAAGGTAGAACTACCGAACGGATTGCGATAAAATTTGGTATGAAGATAGTTTGAGACCCTGGAAAAGACATATACTTTATCCTGGGAAAATATATAGCGGAACTTTTATCTCGGAGAAACTCTTTCTTGCGAGCGAAATCGTGAGCAAAAGGTAATATAATATGACAAATAGAATTTGAATCCGAAATTCTCAAAAACACTTTTGCCTACAAAAAGTTGCTTAGAAACCCTTTTATTGCTAAAAAATATTTCAACTCCCATAGCATACTATATCAAATAAGCTTTGATAAATTATAAACCTAGATAGAGTGACGCGCTGCAATGAAACTAAAACAAACAGGCCAACTTTTCTTAAGCTAGTATGCGTGACAGCTTTGTCATACGCTATAGCTGCATCATTCTGCGTATCCTAATGTGCGCGCATAATGATACCAGTTATAACATAGTTTTTATTAAAATGGGGAGAAAATTATATCCATGAAAAACAACAAAAACTAATTCACTCGAACACATTTAGTGGACAACTGTTGGCCTCTATTTTTTTCGACGCGTTTGAAACGTTCAGTGTCTATCTAGGTATATAATTAATCAAAGCAAATAAGTAATTAGAACCTTATCTTTGTGTACACAGTTCAAGTCAATTATCGAATATAATACTGAATTATTAACAACAGCAATCAGCGTCATAATACTATTAAAACTATATTTATCACGAACAAGGACCTCGGAATAAACCAGAACTGACGCTAACCACATTTTGAAACTTATCTAATTCAACCTGTCTCAAGAACGATAACGGAGAGGCCAAGACTAATGAGTTAAATGAGTAAAACTTAATGAGTTTTCTTAATTTTTAGAATTAAAAAAAAACGCTTAAAATTGATTTACAAAAGAATATTACTAAATTGCCGCTATATACGAGATTTAAATATTTAAAATTGGAAAGACATTTTTATTCTTTTTGGGCTTGCCAGTATAAATATATATTTTTTTTATAAAAATAATATTTCTTAATTAAAACAGATTTTTTATATATCAATGATTAAAACACTGTTATTTTTACAACGAACGGTTAAGTTTATATTAATCGTCAGTCTGTGTTTGAGAGTGTACCCTTTAATATGTGTTTATACAAGTGAATTAAACAGAACCAGTACTACAAAATTAGCACAAAAACACTTATACACTGCTACAAAGTGGCTAAAGTGAGACGGAGCGCAGCCACGTTTACTTAATAACTAGGCTTTAGCTCGCGGCTGCGCCCGCGTGATTAAGTTTTTCCGGGATAAAAGTCCTGCTTTATATTTTCTCGAGATAAAAAGCCTATATTACTCACTGGTAATGTGGCTTTGTATTGGTGAAAGAATTTTAAAAATCGGTCCAGTAGTTTCGGAGACTATTCAATGCAAACAAACAAACAATCAAATCTTTTCTCTTTACAATATTAGTAAGGATTAAATTCATAATGGCCAGGTAAACAAGAGAAGTTAGCTGTTATATTCAATAGTTTGGGAAATGAAGGCGTTTCGGTCCCAAATCCCGGGACGTGATAAGGTTGATAATAAGTGCCTCGCAGTCGGTACAGGCCCATGCGGAAGCTATTTTCGTTATGTACATTTTTAACAAACACATATGATGGAGTTATAATCGGGTAATTTCATTGCTAATTCGGGTGTGTAAAATAAAAATCTTCCTAGCCAACCTCAACGGAGATCAGCCAGGAACGCAGGAGATATTATAGTGCACAAGTGTGTGCGCAATACACAGGTGCACTCGCTATTCCTTCACTTTCATAATCCGGTGAGACGGCAATCGACATGACAGGAGAGTGATGACGCGCAGGACCAACGGCTTTACGTGCTTTCCGAGGCACGGGGGTATCACACCGACAACTCCGAGGTGCGACCGAGTAATTTTTAAGATGGAAAAACCCAGTCACAATGTTTTTGGCTCGATCTGGGACTCGAACCCAGGCCTCAGCGCGCAAATCGTACTCGTAATGCATACGCAATACAACTACGCCACCGAGGCAGTCATTCGGGAGTGTAGCTTGCAGATATAACAAGTTAAATACGCGTCGACTTGAAATTCTGCTTCCTTTTTCCTTTAAAAGTGTTTTATTTTTTCTTATATTGTTATTCTTTCTTGTTAGAATGTCTGACTTTTCTATACAAGTTATACAACCGATTGAAATGAAAGGTTCTATTACAGGACAACGACTAAACCTTTTTCATTGAATATTTATTCTGGGTTGGGAGTTTTAGAATTGAAAGTTTATTGAGGTACCTGATAGTGAAAACGACACAGTCTAATGAGTTCAGGCTGAATAGTGTCGGATTATGTTTATTTCAAATCGAATGAAAGTTAACGTTATTACTTGTATTGGTACCTTACTAGTCTTACTACCACATTTCATTCGTATGAACTTTAATAGACATTACCCATTTGTTAAACTAATTTCTCCCAGATTTAATTAATGCTTTATACTTGTTCGAAAATACTAATTTCTATATAAAATAATTTCATTCTAAATATGGCTAGTGATTCTTAAACTTCAGAGACGTCTCTGACTGTGGCAGTTAGTAACTATATAAAAACTATTAAATAGTCAAGTCGGTACAATGGCTTGGGAAAGTGTTATAAGTGAATAAAAGGCGCAAGAAACTTCCCCAGCACTAGTATGTAGTTATATGTACAGTCAGCAGCATAAGTAGATGCACAAATTCAAAATTTCAAATTGCCCACATACTTTTTTGTTCTTACTAATCTTTTTTTTTCTCTTCACAAAAATAAATTAAAAGAGATTTACTTTACTTCAAACGAAGAAAAAAAATGTTTCAGTTAACTCAACGCATATATAGGCGATTTGAAATTTTGATTTTGTACAGATACTTATGCTGCTGACTGTACATAGATTGAGGCTAAATTGTTCATTGGTGCAATTTGATTTAATTTGCATTCAACTCATCCTGTTAAACATGAGCTCAAATACTAATTTCTCAGGGGAATGTTTCGATTACAGGGTCCCCTGTGATAGAAATGTTGTGTCATATACGTAGCTGTTGATTACTCAATCTGCTATAATAGACTAGCCTTTGGCCGCGGCTCAGCCGGCGTGAAAAAGTTTTTCTGGGATAAAAGTGACGCTTTATTCTTTCCCGGCATAAAAAGCCTATAGCACTCAGGAGTAATGTGGCTTCCTGTAAGTGAAAGAATTTTTAAAATCGGTTCAGTAGTTCCAGATAATAGCCCCTACAAACCTACATACAACCTATAAATCTCTTTATAATATTAGTATAGATTACTATGGACTTTTGAATTAGATAAACATTGTTTTTGATATGATTCGGTGAAAGTTGAAGAAACGTTAGTCATAGGAGATGTGGAATACAATTCCTTTTGACAGGGGAGAAACATATTGCACTAGTTGCTGAACTATATTATCACGTTGAACAATGGATTAATGTAGTAGAGAGGTATATTTGCGAATTCATAATTTACTAGAGTAGCTCGGAACTATCATGGGGGTATTGTAGTAAAGTAGGCGTATATTGATGTATTTTTTTTATATGGCATTGAATGACGAGACGAGCATGCCGTTCGCCTGATGGTAAATTATACGACCACCCATAAACAGTGGCAACACCATCCAGCACCTTGAGTTACATAGTACTGTGTGGCATTCCACTGCGCTCGTCATCCTGAGACATAAGATGTTAAGTCTCATAATGTCCAGTAGTTACACATTCTTATAGTGGTTTATATCGATAAGTGTATACGAGTGTAACATTTTACCTTTTTACACACCTAAAAAGTTTATAAAAAAAATATATTAACAAGTCATTTCTAAAAACAGTTCTGTCGTCAAATATACAATCACCTCACGATTCATGGGTTTGTTTTCTTATGTTCTACGGACAGTTGAAAATATAAGCTTATTGTAGTGATTAAGTTAAGGATAGCTGAATACAATTTCCAACTATAGAACGAAATTGAATACGAAAAACAAACCCTGAAATGCTGATGAATTTGTACCGAAGCTGGGAATCTCTTTGTGGTTGTAGATATTTCGAGTTTAAATAATTATTTGTAAAGTTTGAAGGCTATGTTTTATATCAAAATACAAACAGTTTTAAATTGTTGGAATAGACACTTAGTAGAAATATAATAATATTTTATACGTAAACTCATAAACCTTGGAAGGAAACTTTCTCCATCAATCATCACTCCCCAAAATTCCTCATAATTAACATGGTGTAAGTAATTAAGAAAGATTAAACTTGAAAAACAAAGTTTTATGGAGATTAATACGAAATCTTGGCGCATAGCGAAAGAAGCGTTGGTATGAAAAACTCCAGATTAAAAGCTGCTGTGGAAAGACATCTCGACTCCAAGTATACGTGTTCTATTGAATTCTGACCTTCTTTAGATGAAGTTATATCGTGTAGTTTCATAAGCAAAAATGCTTGTTAAATTTATGTGGTCTCATCGATAATATGGAGCTTTATACAAGTTTCAGATAAGTTTGATGTTTTAATTAATGAAATAATAGTTTCAAAAACATGGTTTCAAGATGTTTATTAGACGCGGAATATTGCTTGAGTGACGGATAGTAATTATCGGAAGAATGTAGCTGCTCTAACATTTTTTTCAAATGTGTTGCAACGCGACATGGTAGCATGCAATGTTTCCGATGACGACGTTATCGATAAGGCGAAGTGGAAGAGAAAGGTGAAGAAGGCTGACCCCACCATCATGTGGGATGAATATTCGGGAAGAGAGAGAGAGAATATCCAGCCCATCTGAATATTTGTCAACTTATGCAAGGCGTTTGTAAAAGATTTTGTACCTTATTTGATACTTATTTTAGATGAAAAATTCAGGTTTAGCTATCTACTACTTACAGTTTTTAAACAATAAAAAGTTAAAAAATATTAATTACTAGACTTCTGCTCGCGGCTCCGCCCGTGTGAATAAGTTTTCCAGGATAAAAATATTTTCCCGGGATAAAAGTAGCCTATAGCACTCAGGAGTAATGTAGCTTCCTATTAGAGCAAGAATTTTCAAAATCGGTCCAGTAGTTTTTGAGTTTATCCATTACAAACAAACAAACGATCAAATCTTTCCTCTTTATTATTCGTATATAGATAATATAGACAAATATGAGAAACCTGAATAACAAAGACAACGCAAAGCACATGGACGTAGTGTTCTAATACAATTAATTAATAACTGTGATATAGATGCATATTAAGTGATATATATACCACCTTTGTGTTCGTAATGTTCGTAACACTCCCAAAGTGGCTAAAGTAAAAGCGTGAAAAGGGTTAGCATTGTGTAGGGTTCGCATAAACATCTTAAACGTTTATCTTGGAGATTTTTCAAGTAACAAGGGTTTGCTATGGAAAGCGTTATGCTATGCTGTATTATACACTAGGTATTGCTGGCGGCTTCGCTCGCTTGAAAAGTATTTTCCGCTACAAAGGACCCTAGAACACAGTACAGCGCCAGGGCCATCTACTCAAAGAACCAGATGAAAAATATCCATTATTGAGCATAGGAGCAAGTTACCGGGATAAAAAGTAGCCTATTTGTTAATCCAGGACATTATCTACCCGTGTGACAAATTTCATCCAAACCCGTCTAGTTGTTTCTGCGTTTACTTCTAACAAACATACAAGCATCCAAACATTTTTACATACTTTCTCATCTATACTTAATAATATTATAAAGCTGAAGAGTTTGTTTGTTTGTTTGTTTGAACGCGCTAATCTCAGGAACTACTGGACCGATTTTGAAAATTCTTTCACTAATAGGAAGCTACATTACTCCTGAGTGCTATAGGCTACTTTTTATACCGGAAAACTTTTCCACGCGGCCGGAGCCGCGCGCAATGCTAGTTTATAATATTAGTAACAATTTTAAGATTAGGTAAATACACATGCCTGCATTCTTGAAGAGCTACGTTCATGTGGACCTTGTGACAGACTATGTAATCATTTTATTTATACCCCGAGCTTAATATTTTTACCATCTGATACAAGGTGACTAGAGTAACATTATTAACTTGACTAGTTAAAATTCTTACATATTTTTTTTTACTCACGCCTATTATCCCCGAAGGGGTAGGCAGAGGTGCAACTTAATGCACCCACTTTTCGCCAATCTTATTCCGTCCCATGATGTGATAGGGGGCGAGCCTATCGCCATATCGGGCACAACTTCCAGACTCCGGGCTGATACTGAATAGAAAAACCCAATATCACTTTGCCCGACCCGGGGATCGAACCCGAGACTTCAGTATTGCAGTCGTACCGTAATACAACTACGCCACCAAGGCAGTCAGTTTCTAAGTATCACGAAAGAAATTTAAAAGCATATAAAATTCTAGTTCTAAAAAACATAATATAAACATCGCAGCAATATTTTAATAGCATAAACTATTGGCAACCCTATCATAAGGACAAGTCGACGAAGAACCGGATGGAATAATGTATTCCTTCCCCACGGAGAAATTCCTTGCAATTTCATACTATGGGAAAATTCGATAAGTGTATTTAGTCCCACTGCTAAATTTCTAGAGAGATTTTATCGAAGTTTTCGCAGTCTTCATTAAATTACCTCAATGTTTCAAGTGCGGATTAGTTCGTTCCTTCCTCTTCTAAATTACATTATAACTAAAAGCTCTTTTAGTTTAGATAGCACTTCACGTTGCTTATGTATTGGGAATTTAAAACGAGAAAATGTAAGTTTTCGAGCTTTGGAATTAAGATGGTTCAATAAAGGTCGCTCTGGAAGTCTTCGGGGCAAGCCTATGTTCTACAGGGGATATCCTGTGGCTAATGACGATGACGATGAGTACAGCGAAGTGGAACCTGAATAGTACCAGTTTTGATAAAGCTGACTTATCTATTCTATGTGCAGTGGTAAACCGCGATTTGGCTGAAACTGGAATCGTTCGATAGCACGATGATATTCATAATTCTGATACCGCAATAACAAACAGATAATTATGCTACTGATCACATGCTGATACATGAATCATTTATAATTGCAATATCATGTGTGCTGATTAAATTTTTGCGTTTATATTAAAACGATGACGATAAACTGATCCGAAGAAGAAAGAAAGAAGTTTATTATTGCAACAATAATGCATAGGTACGGGAAACAAAAACACAAATCTTATATTATTTTCCACAAAAGCAGTTATTGTGTGTTTTGTGTTTCTGGTTTGAATTATAGTATGTGTTCCTAAAATTTGCCATTATCCGGTCATAGAGAACATGCCACCATAGCCAGCATGCTATCGATCGTCTAGTAGAGGGTTAGTTCACCAACAAATAGTGCCAGCAGGGTTGACGTCACGCAGACCGACAAAAGCAAGCAAAACCTTTGTTCGAATATGACAACATTCACCAATAGTACCTCTTTCATGCTCCATAAGATGTCTAGCCTAGATAAATCTGGTACTGTTGGGTTTATAGGTTATTTAACATCAGGTGAATTTGCTCGTCTATGCTATAAAAAAAATATTCTTCTCGCGATGGTATTCTTTGATATCCGAGTATTATATGTATTATGATGATATGCGAGAGTTCGGCTGTAACCATCGCAATGTTTATTATTGTTAAGCAGCATTTAGCAGGCATTGTTCTTGTTTGAAGTATATCGCAGCCAGTGTGAGAAAAGTAGTTCAGAATTTTACGCTTTCGCATTCTCACGCCTTTTATCCTCGAAGGGGTAGGCAGAGGCGCAACTAGTGCACCCACTTTTCGCTGTGCGTATTCCGTCCCATGATGTGATAGGGGGCGAACCTATCGCCATATCGGGCACAAATTCCAGACTCCGGGCTGATACTGAATAGAAAATTCCAAAATCACTTTGCCCGACCCGGGGATCGAGCCCGTGACCTCAGCATTGCAGTCGTACCGTAATACAACTACGGCACCGAGGCAGTTCACAATTTTGTAATGAGTTATCCAATATCCATATCAAATTTGTACAATAAACATGAAATATGAAATATGAAATACCCGAAACCCACAGGCGATCTCATGACGTATTTAAATCATTAACCGACGCAATTTCGAATTAGTGTAGCCAGTTTTCGTGGCAGTCTATTTTAGGTCCTGTCATGATCGTTGATGAATTGGTATGTCAGAGCAAATCACATTCACATTTGAATTGTTAATTTTGATTAACTACGTCACTCGTGGCTTATGGCTCTCGTGGCTTAGTTGAGTATGCGTGAAGAACCACAGCATTCCATCGCGTTTTGTTTATTTTTGTTGAGCAAAATTCACTGGGAATTTCGCTGGTGTAATGCGGTTGTTCACTAAGCGAGATGTAACTAAGAGATGCAGGTGGCACGTATGCAAAAGAATGCAGTTATACTGTTGTATGTCAGTTTGAATTACTTTGTAGCAGGTGTAATAACTGGACTATGTGAGACATTTAATGTCTCAGGTAGACGAGCTTAGTGCACTACCATGCAGTCCGCAGTACTTTGCAATATGAAATTCTGATAGTGTTGCTATTGTTTAGGAACATTGTACAGTCATAACGCTTACCTTCAAGCGTGAAACTAGCCCGTCTCGCCATTCAGTGGTATCAAAAGACTTTATCGACTTTATCTTGGCTGCGCCAAATGATTCACTTGATGTAGAAATCTCCTCATGTACGGTAGTGAGCCAAGCGGGTAATACAACGAATTTACCACCAAGCTGAATACACATCCACCCGGCACCCTTAATTCCCCTTTTACGACATTCTTCTCGCCATAAAATGAAGGTGGAGCGACTTTATTTGTATCCTCCGCATCCTTTATTGTAATCAGAATATCTCGAACTACTTTGGATTATTTTGAGTAAGTTCAGATCTTAAAACTCCTTCTACACAATCCATTTATTTCTTTATAGCTTTTTCTGTCGGTAAATTTTAACAACAAACACCTTTAGATTTCAGGAAAATGCAACAATTAGAACACTGCACTTCACATCACTGCCTCAACGGCCATTACCTTGGCATGAATATGCAAACATATTAACAATTAACAACTTTGATGATTCATGTGAGTGCCTAAACTTCAGTCTCATATGGCGAAGCGCTATAAACTTGCTCACACACTTTAACGCGTTTTATTTCTAATCCCTTGTTGACCAAAGCTTGTTAAGCCGTAGTTCGTGCATAAGCCACGCGTATCTCGTTTTGAATGCCCTACTTCAATGATGACAATATCCTTTGTTTCTTCCAGTCTGCTTATTATTTTCCTTCCAAAAGTCTTTATAAGTAAACATCTAATCACAATCATCATTTATTAGTTTAGGCTCGTAAAAGTCCTTTTCTTCGTGATATAACTGTCCATTAGCGATATATCAATGTCTGAATGAGAACGTTAGGTGTCACGGCAAATTGGGATTAATAATAGTCTCAGTGAGATGGAATGCTTCATTCCCGTCTACTGATTAGATGAACAGACAAATTGGGCCTACGGAAATGGGAACATTTCAGAATTCAATAAGAATATTGATTGTGCCATGTTTTAAAAGATTGATCTTCAATATTCCAATAAGTTCCGAAAAAAATATTCAGCAAGAAGTTCTAGCTATTCTTGGATTTTTAACGTAAATGTAATTTTGTTAAAGTTTATATCTGAATAATTTATAGATATTATTTGAATGCGAAATAACATCGCGTCTAGCAACATCGACGTCGTGGCTAATAAATTCGAGAACTTTGCTGTGATTACAATTCTTACTTCGAATACATAATTCAAAGCTCAATATTTGCCGTAGTTAATTATGCCAAGCATAATTATTGTCAGTTGGACCCAAAGGACAGATTGATAATATTATTAGTACCTACAGTAATATTGCTATTTGTTGGTGCTATAACAATTATAATGGGATCAGTAACTTTTTTTTTATGATATAGGTGGTAAACGAGCATACGTTTCACTTGATGGTAAGTGATCACCGCCGCCCATGAACATCTGCAATACCAGGGGGCATAGAGATGCGTTGCCGGCCTTTTAGGTGGGAAAACGCTCCTTTTTAAGGTCGCATGGTTGTATCTGTCCGAAAATGCTGCTGGCGGCAGATCGGAGGAATTCTCCTAACATTATTTGGAATCGGTCGAAATATACAATTCACTTGAAACACGTTCCTAAGCTCCGCTCTAATCGGATAGGGCTTTATACCTTTGGATATAATCTGTCATGGCTACACTGCAGGCAGCATCTAACAAAGGCTTTATACACCGAGTAAGGACTAGGAATAGGGTAGCTTCCTACATTCTATTTTGTACATTATTTTATATGTAACAGAAAATAATACGAAAAAAAATACTTCTGTGAAATCAGCATCGAAATTGGTTGAAAAATATAGTAGTTATCCATATTTCAAATATTGTCGTGAGCAAAAGTTGGGACGTGGTGGGGATATGGCGCTATCTCTTTCGCACGCAGGCAGCGTTATGGCCGGTGACACCCGGCAACGTCACAATCTGATATTACTCTTAAATAACAGACAAACTGTCAAATGAGAATGACCCCTTCTACTAAATGTCAAAGCTTTTTTAACTTGCTTATTATGCGGAAATTTTGAAAATTCTTTTCCCGTTAGATTTTGGGTGGAATACATTTTTGATAAATGTATTAAAATAATAGTTTAAAAAACTAAAAAACACGCTTTATAGAAAATCCAACTAAAAAATAGAAAATAAATTTGAATTGTAAGAAATGTATTTTATTGTAAGAAAAGCGTGGGGTGCATGGTGACAATAGTAATAAATATTTTATTGACAGATAATATGAGTAAAAGTATTATATATCATTTTGATAATATCTTAAAAAACACCCCACGCTTTTTTTACAGTAAAATACATTTTTTTCTTATTTACACTATTCTTAATTCAAATTTATTTTCTATTTTTTAGTTGGATTTTCTATAAAGCGTTTTTTTTAGTTTTTTTAAACTATTATTTATTCTTAATTTTTTAGTTCTGTTCACTATTGTCCATTTAACAAACACGCCAACAGATGGCGCTAGTATTGCATAAAATATTCACATTTTCTTTCATAACTCAATAAAAAAACGAAATATATATTTTTTGAAAATACAATTAAATTCTGTATATTTTTCTCAACATATTAGCATATGATAAAATGTCGCGCGTCGTATGTTGCGCGTGTGGCGGAGTGTTGCGCGCTTCGGTCTCTGCATCGCGGAATCGTATGGTAAACGTTGATAGCTTAGGTGGGTAAGTTAAGTTTGATAGTTTAAATAACTAAAGTGGGTCAAAATCGCGCCCTCAAGGAGTCTGAGTCGGAGAGTTACAAACATACAAGTGAAGCTAATATAATGCGTGTAAAAAGTAGTCAACTACCCTTTTATAGCTATGCAATCATATAATTATGGTATTCAATAGTTTAGGTACTATAGTCCATAATATTCTCTATGTAGAAATGACATTGCAAAATTTATCTAGAAAAAAAATCTTTTTGTCTTATTACGGTCTAATGTTATTATGATCTGGAAAGTATACAGTTAACAATGATTCCTTCGGTATTGTGGATGTTTACGTGCGGCGTTGACAATTATTTATCACTAGCTTTTGCGCGCAGCTCCGCCCGCGTGGAAGTTTTTCCGGGATAAAAAGTAGCCTATAGCACTCAGGAGTAATAAAGCTTCATATTAGAGAAAGAATTTTCAAAATCGGTCCAGTAGTTCCTGAGATTAGCGCGTTCAAACAAACAAACTCTTCAGCTTTATAATATTAGTATATATTATCTATTTGTTTGACCACTCTACCATAAATCAGTTTCTAATTGTAGTTATGAGTATTTATCACTAGGGCATTGTAGTCTTAAATTTTCGAAAAAACACTTAATTCGAAATCCAAAACCATTAAATAGGTTCCACATATGCCGTGTTTGCCCAACATCGCGTCGGGCTCTCGGCTCGCCCTTGACCCGTTAGTCCCTGCGAGTGCACGCGTGACGTCAGCGCCACGCCAAACGCGCCCTCCACGACACGTCTATTCCTCTAATTTATTTAAGGGCTGTTCTAGGACTGATTTTATCGTTGTGATTTATTATACTACAAATAGGAGCTTTGGCTTTTAAAAATGGAGGTATGTTTTGATTTCATCAGGTACGGATTTTTTTTTACAGAAACACTAACACTACCAGTCGCAGGTGTCAAGACTTAAATCTTAATTAAAATAAATGCAAAATTTTGTGAAACTGTTTGGCTGTTTGTTGAAAGTAAATGCAAAAACTACTAAACGGATTTGGATGAAATTTGGCACACAGGTAGATCATGTCTTGGATAACACATAGGCTATTTTTAATGCGGGTAATTTGCTCCCCTGGGAAGTAATAGATATTTTTATCTTATTCTTTAAGTAGATGGCGCCGGAGTCGTTCTGTGTATTAGGGACTTGTGTAGTGGGTAAGGCTTTTCACGCGGGCGAAACTGCGAGCAACACCTAATTTGGTACATAGATAGTTTGGAGCCCTGAGAAGGAAATAGGTTACTTTTTATTTCGGTAAAACTCTCAGGCAGGCGTAGCCGCGAGCAAAGGCTAGTGATATTATATCCCTTCCTAGCAGATTTCGGCCACGGCGGCCAATCTCAACGGAGATCAGCCAGGTACACAGGAGATATTACTAGGCATGCCTTTTAAGTTCTGTCGTTTCCATATTTCCCGGCAATTTTGAATTTGAAACTGTTCTATATTCGAATTTGTTTAAATTTGTATCACAAAACAGTTGAAAGTATTAGGATTAATGCTATTGTTTAGTCACAGCGTCGATTGGAATCTGTCAGGTTACGTACGAAAATGTATAGTGCACAAGCGTGTGCGCAATACACAAGTGCACTCACTATTCCTTCATTTTCATAGTCCGGTGAGACGGCAATTAGACATGGCCGGAGAGAGATCTGGCGTAGTACCAATGGCTTCCTGACTCCGAACTGCGAATGAGTAATTGTTAAGATGGAAAAACCCAGTCACATGGTTTTTGGCTCTACTCGGGATCGGACCTCGGACCTCAGCGCGCAAATCGTACTCGTAACGCGTACGCAATACAACTACGCCACCGAGGCAGTCACCGAGTCATTAGTGATATTATCGCGTTTTTAGTCCAAGTAGCAATGCGTGATAATTCACCGCGGAAAGAGTCATCCTGGGTTCGTCGACGTCGACCCGAAATTGAAGTGATAGGATACGGGGAAGAAGAAAGAAAGTTACTTAATAAATATGATCAAGAATTATAGTACCTAGCGAATTAAAATATTAGTGGCATTAACTGAACAATTAATCTCAGCAACGTAGTCTATGAGGAATTAATTGATCGATTGCTTGCGTCTCTTGAAGATAATACTTTAATTCTTGACTCTAGTTCAACTATTCATAAATTATAATAGCTCATCGTTCTTTCAATTAAAATTCGCTCGAACGTATATCATTTGATGGCAAAGCGCCCAGAAAGTTGATGACACGGCCTTGTTCTGTATCAATGTCACAGTCTAATGATCAGACAGAAAATCAAATGCTTCGGTCGAAATTGGTATAAGAAAATGTTCCCAAAATATAGTCTTAATGTTGTTGTCATTGTAATCACTTAATGACAGTCAACTGCTGGGTAATTGACTTCACTACTCCTTATAAGTATAATTATATAGTTGAACAAGTACTTTAGATAGATACTATTTGCAGAACTTTGTATTGACTTTGCATCATGGGTACTTGAAGATCCATAGAGAGATCGCATTGACAAAATATGACTACATACCATACCATAACCATACCAGCCCTGTATTATATACTGCACACTGCTGAGCACGGGCTTCCTCTACAACTGAGAGGGTTTTAGGCCTTTGTCCACCACGCTGGCCTAGTGCGTGTTGGCGGAATCCGTTCGGCGTTCACTCCAGTCGAAATATTGTTTTTTCTTTATCTAAAATAAATTTAACACTGTGAAGTTTATTTTAGTGAAGAAAAAACAATTGTTGATACTGTTTGTTTGTTTGTTGTTTGTTTTTGCGCAAAAGTTTAAACGCGATTTGTAATTTTGAATTTGTTCAGTTACTTATGTGGCTGACTGTCCATAGATAATGAAGCTAAAAACATTTTTGCTCAAATTTAACAACCAAGCTTAATGTAAGCAAAATATCTAATGCTCATAGTAACAAAATTGCTGTAGATATAAAATTTGTAAGGTAAAAACGTATTAACGTAATCACCGCTCGCCCAAACAATTTCAAGGTGAGACGAGATGATCGATGGCCCGACGCATTAGGGCCATTAGGCTTTTTTATCTTGTTCCGTGGCCCTTATCTGCCTACGTCACTAGTCTAGAATACGCTAGGGAATTCAGATTTATTATTTACTATCTGAACATCATTTTCTCGCAAAAAATACGCGCGAAGCGAACAAGAAAAATAGGATACCAGAAAGTACACAAATTTATCTCTGACTTTTTGTGTATGTAACGGTTATATTTTATGTGCTAACTGGGTTGTCTTTGACATTGTTTGCTTCCAATTCGTTTTTTTTATTCTTGCCTATTTTAATAAAGGTCTAATCTATGCACTGGTATATACATATATCACATAGCAACTAAGCTATAAATTCAATACCACAGCAGCGGTTTTAATAAATTCTGAACCGTAAATTAAATCATTTACGTAATGTTTTAATAACGACGCCCCGCAATGTACACAAAACGTTGGCTTTGTAAGCAACACGGGGCTAATCGAAACCTTCAAGATATTTCACTTCACGAGCCTGCCGGGTCATTAATTTTGCGCAGCAAAAGCTTTCCGAAGCAAAACGCTATAAAATCACAACTGAAAATACAGGGATATACATAATTGTTCAGCTTACATTGTCCAACGTTGTTCTTTAGAATATTGTAAGATTAACGGTGAACAAAAGTGCTGCCATATATTCAAATAGTGCAATGTTATGCTTCCCGCATTGGTCGAGCTGCACTATGTAGCTAATCTACCTTCTTTATTGTCGACGATATATAGCGACATTATTCTTTTACACGCATCGCAGTAACATTTAGAGAAGGAAATCTTAGGTCCCATAATTATGAGTATTTTATGTTTCACAATAGACCCAGGTCCATATTAGCTTATTATTCCTTTAGTCAGTAAAGGAAGTGCAAGTTCTGGGCTTGTTTAATATTTAAGTGCGGTTCTAAGCAATCTTTGTGGAGAAGTGTTTTGTCACCCACAAGCACTTTCATCATCCTGGTGATGGAGCAAGATCTAATAGCAATAGTTGCTATGAGTAATCTTTTGGTATTCTAAGGGTTCATAAAGAATACATGCTAGAAATGTTGACGTTATAGGCAATTATAAAACCAATAAGTCAAGATCAAGATAAGTGCCTTCATGGTAAGGAGATATAGTAATTTCTTAAGTTAAACAAAGGTCTGGGTGGCGTTTTGCCAAGATCAGTTGTTTCTATTGACCTTAAGTAGGGAATGTTGTAAACGTAAAGGCATATTTTATGGTAGACAAATGTTGTATTACAACTGGGTGGGTGTAGTATAATACAATTTATTTCAGAAGGATAGTGTAAACTTTTTAGAACTATCAAATTATTTCTTGATGATTTTGTTGTTTTACATGTAACATCACAAAGCACCACAAGGTACATACCACTTCGTTTAAAGCAATAAAACAACTTGAACTTCAGCTAATCCTCATAGGTTTTATCAAATATTTGATGTTAAAGACACTTCTAGATGTTCCAGTCCGATTAAATTATCCTATTATTTTTATATTGTATTTATATTCCGTCAAAGCTTTCCATGAATGTTCTAAAAACCCAAACTGAACTAAAGCTGTATCAAATCTATATAGATCAAAATATATGATTTTACTGAAACCCTTTTCAATTCAATCTTTCCACCGAAGCGTGTATAAATCAACATGAAGTTTGTTTTTGTCAGAAACCTTTTCACATAAATCACAACAATATATCCGCACGCTATGACTTATGGTATCATAAAATGTTGTCAGCATCGATACGTCGTCATAAAGATATTGATGACGGGTCATGTTCATGAGTAATAACGAACTAAAAGAGTGATGACGTTTGTAAAAGTCATGAAAAACAAACCATCATGGTCTAGCCCATGTCTGATGAATATGAGAAAAAAAAGCAGTTATTGCAAAAGATTCTACGGCATTACGTGAAACAAAATGGCATGAGACTTGCACTGCGTTTTATTTAACATCAGGTTCAGTGAAGTCACTTTGTGCATCTAGGATCACAAAATGAAAAAGACTTACCAGATTTGCTCACTCGGTACCGAAGACCGCGACCGCCTTTCGGATGACACCGATTATAAGTCCCAAAATCACCATAATTGTTGTTCACTCGACTATAATCAGCGAGATGACGGTTCCCGTCTAAATGATTTGGCAGGGACCGGTTCCAGCCCATAACATCACCAACCACGGAGCCGCAAACGGACGATTCGGTCTGGCTTTTGGTATCGCCATTGCAGAGATCGCCACTGGACCTGGCGCGTCGGCCTTTGAGACCTTTCGCGGAGTGCTGGCTGATGTTAGAGCCCATGTCGAGGCGGGACCTCACGTGGGCCCCGCCGACCGCATCGCGCCACTCGTCTGGCAACACACGATTGCTATGGGGTTGACAGTTGCTCGGATCTGGAAAGAAAAGAAATAATATAACATAATAAGCTAATAGCCAGTGTTATTGTTAGTAAGTAGTCAAGAAATATGTCATTTTAATGTTGGCTTATGTCGTGGAAAAATACACCTGTTTGGCGACAATTGGTACAGAAAAAAATAATCATGATTAGCATAACATTATTGAACAACAATGTCATACCGCGTTTAAACATCTGCACAAATAAACTCAATTTTTCACACGTGAAGTGTTTACTGCTAAAATCCATTCGCAAGTAGTCTCATCATGTGGTCAATTGAAGTTAGGAAATGCTTATTAGTAAAAACTAAGCCAAATCCTCATAGCATAACAAAGGGAATAATCTTTTTTGTTCTCATTTGGTTTAGGAATGAAGCCATTAAGTTTAAATTATCACGTGCATTCTCAAATTTATTTTTAATGGAGAATTAATTGTTTTAGATTGCTCAAAATTTAAGGAAGTAGATAATAAAATATTTTTTTAAATAAAGGTAATAGTGGTAATTAAACAAACATGGTTGTTTTCTGCATAACTTAATGAATAGATGAGCAGACCTCGCGCTTAACGGTCAGTGTCACACCTGCCAATAAACAGTAGCAACAGCGTTCAGGAAAACAATATACAATATAACATTGTACTGTGCATGTCACTATAAAGCATAAGACTCTAGTGATTAGAAAATAAATGTCATAATGCCTAATAATTGTTTCCACCAGAACGCATCAATGCTTGAACAATATATTGGAGGAAGAAATTGACAAATCTGTAGTATCCAAACGAACTCTCGCATACTAGAAACAAATTTAAATTGGAACGTTTATTTAGGTTTCATAACAAATGGTAAGGCTATATTAAAACTATTACTCCCAGAAATATACTCATCAACCAGCAATCTTTTGGTTCAAACGTTCGCGTTATTACATAACAAGTAGGCAAGTATAGTATTTTTATGCTAAGAAAAGGGAGTGTCAAATAATATACCTAAAGAGCATTGAATCGATAGCTTATACAATACTACTTTCCAATACAAAATTGTTTGTACATTGTTATTTGAATACACATTCGAAGCCAACTATTTAGTAATTAATAATCCTTCTTGGCAACTACTGATCTTGGCACTTGTATCAGTTAAACAGATTTTACAATCATCAGCTAAAAGTTTTTTTTGTTTTTACTGAATGAGGAGACGAGCATGCCGCTCGCACAATTATTAAATTACTTTCAAATCGGAACATAACAGTGCATGCACATTACACACTGCAGCTTGGCGGTAGAAATAGACATTGTGGTAGAACCTACCCAGACAGCCCTTGGCATACGTGAGACCTACCACCAGTATAAATTGAAATATAACCGGGCCGGATACAAAAGTGAAACGATTAATCTGTTTTATTCATCCCATAGACAGATGTAGCGGAGGCCTGTGCTCAGCAGTGGGCAGTATAGTATAATACAGGGCTGATATGGTATGGTATGGTATTCATGCCATTACAATATTTGATGTGATTTTCTTATTTAAATCACAAAAACATTATCTAATGATTCCGAACCCAGTCTTTATGTGAAGACTTTATGGACCTATTTTTGTATATTTTTAACTAGGTGTCGCTCGCGGCTTCGCCCGCGTGAAAAGCCTTTCCCGCAACAAAAGTCCCTAAAACACAATACGACGCCAGCGCCATCTACTTAATGAATCAGATTAAAAATATCCATTATTTCCCATGGGAGCCAGTTACTGGGATAAAAAATATCCCATATGTTAATCCAGGACATGACCTACCCGTGTACCAAATTTCATCCAAATCCGTTTAGTTGTTTCTGCGGTTACTTATAACAAACATACAAACATCCAAATATTTTCACAAACTGTCGCGTTTATAATATTAGTAACATAACATAACCAACAACGGAATTCCTCCACGTCAAATAACTGAACATACATCCTTAATTTCAATGCATTTTACGTTGCTATACTGTCTTCAACATAGTTTTCGTTTTATCTCACAATAACTTTCGCTTCATTGCCCGACGTCAATAAAAGAATAATGGCTTATAAAATGTTTAAATAAACAAACAAAGCAACAATGTAGTTGGATCTCACTTTATTACTCTCCTCAGTTGGCCTTAATGCTCTAAATAAGATATGAATCTGACGATTATGAAGATTAAAGTACATAATGTGAGATTTGGCAGGCTAAATTAAAAATTTATGGACAAAGAGACTTATTTATCTTATACTTAAGACGGGCCTCGGATTGTCTGGGAGTAGCTGCGTCTGTAGGGCGTGTGATGCTCTGCTAAAGTTTGGTTCCCAAGAGGGCGTCTGCGTTCAATAGCTAAAAGCCTAAGTCTCTAGGTGCCTATGTGAGCATCTTGCGCCAGCCTCGATTGTATAATAGCAACAGTCAAGTCAGAAATTGTGAGTAATTTCCAAATTCTAGCATAATATTCAATAGTAGATCTGTTATACAGAGGAAGTTTAGAATTTATTATATTCGTTAACTATGAGTATGGCAATGAAACTGAATGCTGCAAGGATTGTTCTTTTATCATATTCTGGCTGCAAAATAATATCAAAATATAAAGTACCTACATATTATATAATAAGTTCCGGTAAAGCAATTAAAAAAGATATACGGGAAACAATTCATTGTTTCATGAGAAAAACCGCAGACAAAGGCGAGGCGAAGGCAAAACACGTCTTATTTACATGTAAAATGTAGATTTGTATTCACTTCATTTGAGTTTAACTTAGAAACTTTCAACAAATCCCTACATTATTATCTGGAATTTTAGCCAAAACTTTCTTTCAACAAAATATTTATCATAATTGCTGGAATTTTAGCTGGAAAATATCGAGAATATAACGAGTGTGTTGTGAGCCGGCCCGCACACTTCCGAAGATTTAATGAATCTTTCACCAAACTGGTGGCAGTTCATTAACGGGCGCTGCCGCAAATGCCACCGCAGCTACCTTTATGTCTAGATACAGCTCAGCTTTTGAAAATTTATCGCCGCTATTAAACATGATGTATTCGTATGGCCGTTTGAAAACTATAAATACGTTATGAATTTGAAATACTTCCGCATCTCGTTGCGTGTTTATTAAGTCTATCCATATTATTTATGTTAATGGTAGAGTGTATAAACATTTCGGATGTACGGAGTATTCCATAAGTCGATGTTCACACATTCGTAGATTACAAGCCTTAGTTTTGGTATGGAAAAGTCGCTTAGTATAGTCCCTGAGGCGTTTCGAAAATATAAAAAATATTCTTAGCTTTATCTTTTTTATTTTTTTGTGATTTACCAAGATCGCCAGCCCATATTGGGTAGCTACTTCTTGTGTGGACGTTATCTTAAGGGACGTTCTGGATTCCCAAAGCTTTTTACTGTATAGGGAGAAGGTACTAATCTAAATAGACAGAATAAAATGAGGGTGACGTAAAACGACGGGTATAAAGCTTCATACCCTATTTCCACGGTATCCTAAAAGTCAACGCAAATTCGACAATTACGCAATAAGTGACAGTTAACAGTTTCCTAACTGTATCCTACATTTCAGTTTATGTTAGCCGTCTAGCCCTCAATTGAGACACTCCACGGATGAAACCACTGAATCATGCTTAGTTCATTGACAATCAGCTTGTTTATCAAATTACGTCATACTTCACTGGTCATAAGCGTTATCTGAAGTTTCAAAAGCTAAATAAATAAATTTGAAAATATCATAATTTTATTAAATTATTCAATCATTGTACCATTTTATCCATTGACGTCTTTTTCATCAATAATTTTTTAAATAGAAATAAATATGGCCGAGCAACTTTCTCAAATTACTTCACTACTCCATAATTGTATATTTGAGAAATATTGTTTATTTTTTTTTGTTTTTTTCTCTTTATTGCTTTAGGGGGTTTTTTCATTAATGAAAACATCACCCCCATTATTGAGTACAAACAGTAATATACAAACAACTTACGAATCTATAGAACAAAATCAGAGAATTATGGGAATTAGTGTTCCAATATTGTTTATGAAATTACTTTTAATTTAAATTAAAAGTAAAATTTTCACTAGAGTAACTAAATGTAACAAGCATAATATTATTATAAAATTAGTGACAGTTTCTGCGTATTTACAATACTTATCTATTATGTTATTGTTTTTAATGACGAGGTAGTCCGTCGCCTGGTGGTAAAAACCAATAAAAAATATAACCTCATACATTTAAACGAAAAATTACTTGACACTGAACGGCGCGGCGCTTGGCATTGATTTTAAGTCTTATTATATCCATTCAGCATCCATTTCTTAACTGGCTTGAACGCTTTTTAAATAGAACTACATAATGTCAGTTTATGCGTAGCGGCAAAATAGATAAAACGACAATAGCGTATATACATTAGTCTGTCGTATGAGAAGGTCTGTCCACGCAATGCTATTTAGTATGAAAGGTACCAAAATCATGTTCTATTTCCAGAACAAAAATGCTAGTGAAACGCCCAATTCATTCAGACATGCCCGGTGATTTAACCCGTGTGCTCAACGTCACAGTTCCCGGTCCTACGTACCATTTTGTTGAATCACGTAGCGAAACAAACGCAACAAAAACTCACACAATGGGCCTTCCGTTACACCGTCGATCTTTCTCGTGAGCATAAATAGAACGGGGTTACGTGCATTGTTTATTCAAAAACTTGCTTGCAAATTATTGATTCCGCCTCCCACGCCAATAAACTTGTGTTAAGGGTGCTAAATCGAGGAATTTGTTCGTAAAAGGGTAATTGATCTGATTTGCCTTTTTATTGCTTTGTTTATGGATGCAACGTTTGCAAGGATGCAGACTTATTGCTATACTTTTTTGTGATTTTCCAGAGAGCTCCCTGCTTTTGAAATACTAGACATCCTAGATGAATAATCGTGCTGAGACTTTAATGAGACCATGCTGTTTACACTTTAAAGGGTGCCGTATTTTACATGCTTTACATGGGTTGACAGAAGAATTTCAAAGTACTAGGATTGGCATCACAAAAGTTGCTTACAAGGCTGTTCTAAGGCTCAAAAGAAATCGAGCAACAAACGCGAATAGAAATGGCTCAACAGATTCAGCGCGAAGATTGTATCCGAGATTTGTTTGTAATTCCAAGTTTGTCACCTCGATTGCATCAACAATAGCATCGTCCGGTTCCCACAGTTTTTTGGTGATGTCAAGGCACGTTTTGTATACATAATTTTTTCGTTTCGCCGTGATTAGAGCGACGTGGTTATTGAGTAATGATGCGTAACAATGACCTTTTTGTCTCGCTAATGCAGCGGATCCGTCCTTGCTATTGTTCTAAAGAAACATTTGTGTCGTGTTAAGACGTTCGTGTTGGGATATTATTTATTTCGATATCGTCTTAAATTAAGGTTCTTAGCATTTAGTAAAGGGCAGCTAAATAACTATAGATACAAACATATTCCAGATTGTATGTCCCTTTATAAATAATAAATGTATTTTTGCGAAAGCGATAACTTCGTTTACTGTGTGTTCGGGTGAACAGTCGCTAATCTCAGTCGTGATTTGCTTTGTCCGTTCGCTTTGTGGAATTAAGGATTTACTAGCAGCAGCAACAGAATTACTGTTGACTTTGTTTTCATTACTTAGTATTCAGATAGTTTAGATTGACGTTTTGATACATGAAAGAAGTAATTTGATTTATTTTGAGGAATGCGTAGATCACTTTCAAGATATCGATTGCTTCATATGCGTATTTCTAAAATTAGATTTTCCGAAGTTACTGTACCTACTTCGTTTTTTATTTTATATCTAGCTTATAGACAGTACGCATATTCAACAATAATTTTGATATTTTTAGTTAATAGGGTAGTTGACTACTTTACTTCAAATGTACTTTATTTTTAAATGTGCGTTATCAAAAAGCAAATGGAAAAACAATTTTTAAAATTGGCGCAATAATAAGAAAGTTATAAAGCTTTGAAATTTGAAAAATAAATCCAACCACAAAAATCCACCAAATTTCAAAGTTTTATAACTTTCTTATCACAGTATGATATTACTGTTATTTGACAACTACCGGTAGTTGTCAAATAACAGTAATATCATACTGTGACGTCACGAAGTGACACCGGCAATAGCGCTGCGTGCTTCTGAAAAAGATAGCGGGATATTGGTAAGGTGGGGACCTTACCCCCACTTTTGCTCACAACAATATTTCAAATATGAATAACTGCTTTATTTGTCAACCAACTTTGATGCTGATTTCACAAAAGAATTTCTATTTCGTATTATTTTTTATTACAAATAAAATAATGTACCAAATTAAACACAGGGAAACTACTCTATTGTGATAGTCAAATAAAAATCCATTGAACGCTAGCTACAATCTTAAGTTACAAAACGCAACGAAAATTTAATCTGACATCCAGAACATTCTCCGAGCCAAGGGTACTTTTAAGGATTTATTTAACAGGGCCCGGAATGCGACCGTAGATTTGGGGCGCAATGAAATCTCTCGTAGACAATTAAGAGTCGACTGAGATGAGCCGGCCGTGGAGCTGCGACGCTTGCCAGCTTTACGATACCGTGAGCGTTTCTTTCTAACCTCTAAATTGAGATGCTCTTTAGAATTTGGTTCTTTGTTTTTGGAGTAAAATAGATATTTCTTTGAAGATAGTGTTATGGCATACAAGTTATACAATTCATGTTTAAAAGGATGAGTATTCACTGTAGCTTTCACACTGACGTTGTCAACTTTCTGTTGAGAAACGCACTTCAATAATATTAGCAACTTTCAGAATCATGTTGTTCCTTGTATAAATTGGCCGTCTGCGCAACACCATAATTTTTCTAGAGCTACTGTATATTTACTGTATACTGTATATTATCTGCGATGGAGTCTAGAATAATCTAAATTGATGATCTAGTTAAGATGATCTTTTGATGAAGTTTCTATTTCATATCCTCTAACTACTGTATTCTCTTGTTTATCTGGTTTAAAATATGTCTTGTCGGTGTATTTTTAAATTTTTTAACATACTTTTTAACTCAAGCATATAGTGTCAAATTTGACCACATACCTGACGTTAATGGTGATCCCATTCCGGACAAGCGCAAAAGTTATATGGTTCCTTCGTCATTAGAATTAACTTTGATGGATACCATACCATACCATACCAACCCTGTAATATATACTGCCCACTGCTGAGCACGGGCCTCCTCTACAACTAAGAGGGTTAAGGCCTTAGTCCACCACGCTGGCCTAGTGCGGGTTTGCAGACTTCACATACCTTCGAAATTCAGAGAACTTTTCGGGTATGCAGGTTCACGATGTTTTCCATGACCGTTAAAGCGAGCGATAATTCACAAAGAATACACGCATAACTTTTTTTTTTAGAAAACTTTGATGGACAAGGATAATGAAAATATGTGAAACTGATGTATTTATATTCTTTCGTTGTTCTGTAATTACCAGATGCTTCCATTAAACGGTTAAAATATGAAACGGCGGACGTGAATTAAACATTTTATTAATATTTTCACAATTGTCCAAGTTTCTTCGCGCCGGTATAATTAAAGTTTTTCAAGAGAAATTAAGGCGACGCTTTTACAGCCAGAAGGGTTAAAGGCGTTTATATATTGGCATCATTCGCCAGTTTTATTCCAACTCAACCCTTTAATGGCAATCGTAAAGTAAATCCGGAATGAACATGAATTGGAATAAATGAATTTCTAAATTGACGGAGCATTAGGTACTTATGCTTTTCTATCACATCAATTAAGATAGTAAAGAACGTTGGACTTATAAAAGCTTATAGTAATTTATGAAAATACTTTTTATGGCATTGAATTGTTACAATTACGGTACATTGCACGTGAATTGGCCACATAAATTCAATATTGTCATCGAAGGCGCTGTGTTTGGCGGCTCAATTAAGTATTAAGATAAATTGCGAGATAAAATAATTCAAATGGAATGGAAAATCATTTGGGGATTTATTGTTTGTAATAAAGAACTTATTTAATACCGATTCATATTTTGAGTGTAACAAAGATGACCTTTTCAAAGAAATTATGGCAGTCATAATGCGCCAGTCAGTTGTATTAGGATATATGCAGTACCATGTGTCATATTACCAACAAATCTATACGCTCTATTAGATCGGGAAAAATGGAACTGTCGCTTGTATAACAATGAAACCTACATCGAAATTGGTTCAGCCGTTTACGTTTAAATCAACACTACTGTGTTATTAGACGCATACATATTTGGGAGCACTGTCTTGACACTGGCTGTAATAGAAACACCACCTACGTGTTGTAGAGTTTTATTAAACTAGGTTACAGCTTACAAAATCAAAAATACGTTTTATCTGTTTATAGTGTGTCTTCCGTACAAAAAGTTTCTTGTCATAGACTATTAGTGTTGCCAGATGTATTGTCCATAGACACAATATGTGGCGTTCGGATACGCCACATATATCGCACCTTTAGAACGAAAACGACACAATTCAAAAAAGTCGAAAATTGAGTTATTGTCATAAAATGACTTGAAACTGGTCTCTTTTTGTACAAAAATATAATAAAAATGGCCCTGATATAACAGTTTGGTCCTTTTCCCGTTTGAATATGGCTGTGTTTGAACTATTGTTGTATTGAGAACTTCGTTTTAAGTCATTTTAGGACGATGACTCAAATGTTTTTTTTTTAATTGTGTCGTTTTCGTTCTAAAGGTGCGATATATTAATAAATCATTACCAATTAAGCCCGTTAACAGTTCAGTAGCTAATCTATGCGTAGAAGTTACCACAAGTACCTAATCAATCACAGTTGATACAAACACCGATAGCGTATCACCTGTAGACTACGATTGTAGACTAAGATAAAGATGTTTATCTTTCTAATGCAATTATCGTGTCTTATTTATCTTTGTATGCATTTATGAACTACGGGATTTGTTGTGTTGGAGTGTTTATTTATGTGACAATGTTTGATTAACTAAACACTTATTTATTATATTGAACTCGAACAGGTAGGGAACAATTTTTCATAATAAATGACCCTACAAGACCTCAAATCCAGACGACCACTAGAATTACACATCGCGGAAACTAAGCTAATTACAAAGGACTAACCGAAATTGAAATAAAAGATATTAACCCACTACCAATAGATCTTGCGTAACATCGTATAATAAAAAATAAATTAAAATAACCCCCGACACAAAAACTCTCTAAAAAGTAAAATTATAAAAGTGTCTTTGTCGTTTAAGTACCTAGTAATATTTTGAGCCAAGCGTCGTCGCGTCGGGGGACCGCTAAAGAAGTATTTTCATCTCCCTGGTCCGGATTTCGGTCCCCAGACGTGAGGACGCTTGGGTCAAAATATTACTAGGTACTTAAACGACAAAGACACTTTTATTATTTATTTTTTAGAGATTTTTGTGTCGGGGGTTATTTTAATATTAATTAAATTTTTATTTCAAACTTTTTAATTTATTTTTTTCTCCATCACGGGGCCTTGGTGTTCAACTATCTAACACCTACTCGATGAGACCATCCTTATGCACCGAAACACTCTATATCTGCTATAAGTTGCTAAGGAGTTGGTTATCCCGCAGACTATTTGATGGTGCAGCATCTGCTCATGTTTAAAAATATTGCCGAAGTCACAGTACACCAAATTTAAATTCAATCGGGCTTTTTTAATTGGAAAAGAGCTGATAATCTTCAAATGCCTGAACAGATCTTCATAAATTATAGCTAAGAACCATCGCGATCACATCAGCTTTCAAACAAACAAAAAATGCGTCAAAATTGGTCCATTCGTTTGAGAGCTACGATGCCACAGACAGACATACAGATACACAACCTAAACTTATAACACAGCTCTTTTTTTGTCGGGGTTTAAATATCAACCTATAGACATTACTTACATAATGATTTCTCTCGATTTTATAGTATATACATTTTAAAATACCCGCCATCTTTGATATTTTGCGAAAATCGTTTCACCTAAACGGATTAATAAACGCGGCTTCCATTTTCCCGCCTTTTATGTCTCCAATCATGATCGGTAGTTGAGGATATTCCTCAATTTGCACGGCATTTATTAAATACGTGTCACGCATATATTTTGAATTTTGATATCTGACTTCGTTCTAAAATTGATATTGCGCATAAAGCTCTGGGATTTGTAATTTTGGGTCGCTATTAGGACTCGTTTTGCATCAGTTATTGATATATCGCCAGTTTGAGTTATTAACTTGCTAGAAATGGAAAATTTCTATTAGTTTAATCATAACGTCAACGCCAAAGATGCGACGACAAACACCAAAGTATATTAGATCTGCGAAGACAAATTATTTAAACAAAAGTGTAAAACAGCGTTTTCCCATTTGGCCTTATGAATATTCAGGATTCACGGGGCCTTGTTTAAAAGCCCTTAATTAATGGTACGATGTTTTCTAATCTATTTCTTTCTCTGCCTAACGACCGTCCGGTGTTTTTACGATTGCGTCGGGCTCTATTGTTTTATATTTAACTTACTCGGCTATAAAATTGCTGGCCATTGTCTTTTAGCCTTCAAAATATCCTTATCATAATTAGGAAAACCTCTGATTGGAAAATAGAATTCGTTGTGGTCTCTTAACGCTTATCTAAGCTTCTTGCGCTTATCTATAACATTGGGCTCTTTATGCGGAAAATTAAAAAGAAATGAGACTGGCCGGTATAATGCTGGTGATAATCGATAGATACTCAGAAGATAGATACATCTCTCGCTAATCGAAAATTTTAATTCAAGTAAAAGGAAACAAAAAATCATTGAGGATTGGCGAATTAATATGAAAAGTTATATTGGATGTACGATTTTTCTGATGTAGTCAGTTATCTATTGTATCCACATCCACCACATCAGCCCTGTATTATATACTGCCCACTGCTGAGCACGGTTTTTAGGCCTTAGTCCACCACGCTGACCTAGTGCGGGTTGGCAGAGTTCACATACCTTCGAAATTCTTACAGAGAACTTCTCAGATATGCAGGTTTCCTCACGATGTTTTCCTTCACCGTCAAGGCGAGCGATAATTCACAAAGAATACACACATAACTTTTTTTAGAAAAGTCAGAGGTGTATGCCCTTGGGTTTTGAACCTGCGAACATTCGTCTCGGCAGTCCGTTCCACTCCCAACTAGGCTATCGCCGCTTTATCTATTGTATGACTGTGCAATAATCAGATAGTGAATCATAGTATTTTAAGGATACACATTTCAAAATACTACAATGAACAAATTCAGAAAAGCTCTACAATACATAGATACATACACAGTACACACTCACGCCCTTTATCCCCTATATCCCCTAAGGGGTAGGCAGAAGCACAGCTCGTGAACCAACTTTTCGCCGTGCGTATTGCGTCCCATTATGTGATAGGGGACGAGCCTATCACCACATCGGGCACAAATTTCAGACTCCGGGCTGATACTGAATACAAAAATCCAATATCACTTTGCCCGACCTGGGGATCGAACCTGACACCTCAGCATTGTAATCGTACTGTAATACAATTACGCCACGGAGGCAGCGCAAGGAAGCTCTACAATACAATGCAATATATTATTATAGAACTTCTAATGTACTCCTATAAAGGAATTGCGGGGTTTCTAGTAACGGAGATGTATTGCGAAGAAATGGGGCATTGTGTCCTATAGTGTATTATGGTTCCGTACATAGTAAGTAGGTGCACTCAATGCAACCAGCCCTGTATTATATACTGCCCACTGCTGAGCACGGGCCTCCTCTACAACTGAGAGGGGTTAGGCCTTAGTCCACCACGCTGGCCTAGTTCGGGTTGAACGATGCTCTCTCTAAAATTGTGCATTGGTTTAATTTAAACAACTTGTTACTAAATGCTAAAAAAACTAAATGCATTAAATTTACTATGCCCAATGGAAGACAAGTAAAAACCAATGTACAAATAAATGGGGAAGAGTTGAATCCTGCTGCGTCAACAACTTTTCTGGGCATCACATTAGACGCGAGACTCCAGTGGGGACCGCATATAGCAAAGTTAGCAGGTAGACTAAGTTCAGCGGCTTATGCAGTCAGAAAAATAAGGCGTCTGACTGATGTAGACACGGCAAGAATTGTTTATTTCAGTTATTTTCATAGTATTCTGTCGTATGGTATTCTTCTTTGGGGCAATGCTGCGGATATTAATACAGTATTCGTCTTGCAAAAGAGAGCTATTAGAGCTATCTATTGTCTCGGACCTCGCGTTTCTCTTAGAGAAAAGTTTAAAGAGATAAACATTCTTACCGTAACATCGCAATATATATTTGCAAATCTTATGTATGTTCGAAAAAATATTGCAAATTTTGACCGAATATGCGATATTCATAATAAAAACACTAGGAATAAAGATAAACTTATAGTACATGCTACTCGTCTCCATAAAATAAGCAATTCTTCTGTTGGTCTATGCGTACGCTTCTTCAATAAACTTCCTATGCATATTGTTAATCTTCCAATAAAAAAATTTAAAACTACTGTCAAAGAACGTCTTTGCAAAAAAGGTTATTACAGTATAAGAGACTATCTTGAAGATACAAATGCTTGGGATTAGATTGCTCAGATTCACACATGTTCTATAATTAAATTGTGTCTATTATATTGTTACTCGTAATTTGTAAACAATATATAAAAAAAATATATAATAAAAGACCTACGCTGAGTTTCTTGGTGCTTCTTCTCAGGTCAGTGGGCTTTTCCGAAGCACTGGTAGAATCTTTAGATGATAAAACATTGTAAAAATGACGTGTAAAAGTGCCCTTAGGGGCCTAATTACTGAATAAATGATTTGAATTTGAATTTGAATTTGAGACTTCACAAACCCTCGAAATTCTTATGGAGAATTCTCAGGTATGTAGGTTTCTCAGTAAGTAGGTAACTACATAGAATTAAGTTCATACGAATGACTTGTATGTGAATTTTAGAAGTGCCTAACAGACAAAATATAATATTTTTTTATAAAAATGAATTATGAAAAGATTTCTGTTGATCTGTATTTAAAGACATTATTCCTTTTTAATTTTTTTTGGGCTGATGTTCGAATCTATGGATTTGTTTCCAAAAAATATTCTGCTACTTAGAAAATAGGGATGTAAATTACTTACTTATTTATTTTTATTTAATAATAATATTATGTTTGAACAACAACACGGCAATATTGGTATTGCCAAGAACAAACATTACGTTTTCGTTGCTATACTACATATCAAAAATGAAAAATGTATTTGCCTAAAAATATTTTTAAATTTATCTACTTCGGCTCGGTTAGTGGTGCCTGGTTGTGCCAGCGGAACGAGGGTGCCAACAACGACCTGGCACGACTTTTGATACAAAAGGCAATACAATATCAAACTGGTATACTGAACTATCATACAGTTCGCTTTTTAAAATCGAACTACCTATTTATCTAAATATTTTTATGGGTAGGTGAAGAAGGTTTGATTTAGATTTTTTTAAATTCGAATTACAGCTATCGTCAATGTTCATACCCAGCTTGAACTAATTGCACGGGTACTGGTAGGTCTCTCATATGTAAGAGTCCGTCTGGGTGGGTACCACCGCAATGTCTATTTCTACCGTCAAGCAGCAGTGCGCACGCACTGTTGTGTTTCGGTTTGAAGGACATTGTAGCCAGTGTAACTACAGGACATAGTGAGACTTAACATCTTATGTCTCAGGATGACGAGCTCAGTGGAATGCCACACAGTACTTTGTAACTCAAGGTGCTGGATGGTGTTGCTACTGTTTATGGCCGTATGGGTGGTCGTATCGCTTACCATCAGGCGAACGGCATGCTCGTCTCGTCATTCAAAGCCATAAAAAAAATACGTGTGGCACTCGGAGACTGCCGCGGTAAAGCTATTGCATAGCACTTTTTATCACAAATTTTGATTGACTAAACACAAATTCGATCTTACGCTTACCACATAAAGTAGATTTTTAAATGCGAGCAACGCACGTTTTGTCTTGTTATTGATAAATGTCAGAAATGCAATGGTCATCACAACCAAAGTAGAATAAATCAAAATTTGAAAAAAGAATGTTACGTTCGATTCTTTTGTACTCGTGCCGTGCCAACGCTGGGGAAATAGCTTCTACGCAATGTATTTAAGGTTCATATTAGATTAGTAAGAAATGGTTTTAATAACTTTAATAAATAAAATAAAAAGTAGAATAAATCAAAAGTTGAAAAAAGAATGTTACGTTCAATTCTTTTGTACTCGTGCCGTGCCAACGCTGGGGAAATAGCTTCTACGCAATGTATTTAAGGTTCATATTAGATTAGTAAGAAATGGTTTTAATGACTTTAATAAATAAAATAAATAAAAATATACTCGTTTTAAGAATTATAGCTTCCACGCATTGTATTTAAGGTTCATATTAGTAAGATAAAAAAGATGTCAGGTTATTTTCGTTACGGAATTTCTGGATTCGGTCTCCACGCTCAAGGCCCGCGATAGAAACTGTGCAATAGCTTAAAAACTTAATGGTTTAATTGTTATGTTTTGTTTTTGCACAAAAATGAGAATAATGTTTTCGAAATTCGAATTATAGCCGTTTTCAACGCTCTTAGCCGGCTTGATGTTACCTCCTAAGTGCAGTGGACGTGTTCGGTATGTCAAGTCGAGAAGTAATGAGATTATAAGGTGTTATTATTGTTTACTAGCTTTTGCCCGCGGCTCCGCCCGCGTGAATGAGTTTTCCCGGGATAAAAGACCCGCTTTATATTTTCCCGGGATCAAAAGTAGCCTATGTGTTAATCCAAGACATAATCTACCCGTGTGCCAAATTTCATCGAAATCTGTTTAGCAGTTTTTGCGTGAAAGAGTATCAAACATCCATACATCCAGACATCCATACATCCATACATCCATACTTACAAACTTTTTCGTTTATAATATTAGTAGGATTTCAAAATGACAAGTGAAATCTGTGTAAATCCGAGCTGACCTCACGAAAATCGTGAAAAACAGTTAACTCTCAGACTAGCCGTGGCTGCAATGTTAGTAATACATCACAAAAACAAAGGTTTCATCAGCAAAAAAACACTAGAGTTAGTTTCCGTCCGTCTTCTTTGTAATAAAGAGGGTAAGATTTACTGGAGAGTTATTTTCAAATAAAATAAGAATAAAATGAAACCGTCTCTTTCTGTTTTCTTGCAAATGAAATGTTTTTATAGTATTTAAAAGAAATGAAAAAACCAAGAATGAAGTCAAAGAGACTATCGAATTTTACGGTGTAGTCTGCAGCTATTTGTTTTATTATATACTAGCTTTTGCCCGCGGCTCCGCCTGCGTTACAAAGTTTTTCTGGGATAAAAAAAGCAATGAGAGGTGTCAAGGGACACCCGGATGGAACGAAGTTCCTTTCGATTAATTAGTGAAGGAATTGTAATAAAATTTTATTTATATAACAGAGTGTGTATATATATAAATATTTTCCTATTTCCGTTCCAATACATAAGTTTCTAGAGAAAAAAACAAATAAATACGTACCACATAAAGTAGATTTTTAAACGCGAGCAAAGTACGTTTAGTCTTGTTATTGATAAATGTCAGTAGTAGTAAAGTAGAATAAATCAACAAAATTTGAAAAAAGAATGTTACGTTAAATTCTTTTGTACTCGTGCCGTGCCAACGCTGGGGAAATAGCTTCTACGCAATGTGTTTAAGGTTCATATTAGATTAGTAAGAAATGGTTTTAATGACTTTAATAAATAAAATAAATAAAAATATACTCGTTTCAAGAATTATAGCTTCTACGCATTGTATTTAAGGTTCATATTAGTAAGATAATGGAAAAAAGTGTCGTGACAACTTTCCGTCCAGCCCCCTTTCACAACGCGCGATAAGGAACTTCGTTCCAAAAACCCGCTTTATATTTTCCCGGGATAAAAAGTAGCCTATGTCCTTTCTCAGGCTCTAGAATATCGGTGTACACTGTACCAAATTTCATTTAAATCCGTTCAGTAGTTTTGGCGTGGAAGTTCGACGGACAGAGTTACTTTCGCATTTATAATATTAGTAAGGATTCTGTTAAAACTTTTTTTTATTGCATTGAATGACGAGACGAGCATGCCGTTCGCCTGATGGTAAGCGATACGACCACCCATAAACAGTAGCAACACCATCCAGCAGTTTGAGTTACACAGTATTGTGTGGCATTCCGCTGCGATCGTCATCCTGAGACATAAGTTGTTAACTCTCATTATGTCCAGTAGTTACACTGGCTACAATGTCCTTTAAACCAAAACACAACAGTGCATGCACGCAGCTGCTTGGCGGTAGAAATAGACATTGCGGTGGTACCTACACAGCCGGACTCTACTCTTAAATATGAGAGACCTACCACCACTTCCTGACAGTGACCACTAAGATACAGTTTTTCTAATCCACCTCGATGTGTATAAAGAATTTATTAAGAAATATATGATGTTCTATTTATTTACTGCATTAAAAGAGGAAAAATATAAATTTTAAATAATTTATGTACAAATCCTCATAAATTACCGAGACATTCAAGGTCCGAAATCCTAAAATGTCCAAAATAGAAAACTGCCTCAACCATCCGTGGACCGTGATCCGACACCCTAACCTATTTTAGTGAAGCCGGAGCCGAGCGTGCCGTCATATATTTTTTATCGACAGATTTCGATAAGGATGGATGTTGTTCTAACTCGGGTCCCCGAGGACGTAACTTGAGGCGCGCGGGGCGGGGAGGCGGGACAGGGTTGCCTGTGCTTTATTGAGGCACTTACTTAAATTTGTTTTGGATAGAATTTCCTTTTTTATGTAAATTTTGGGACAGCGTCAAAAGGAATACAAGGAGTATCCAATTGCAAATTAGATGAACGTTTATGTCAATTTAAAGGTTTAATGGGCTATTTCTTATACTATAAATAAATAATAAATTTATTCCCAGTATAGCCAATACAAACACGGAAAAAAAATTACAGAAACATCTTAGATTTCGATAGATGTAATCGCTATTTCAACATGTTAACTGTTCTGAGTTCTGACAAGCGATTCAAGATTACTCATCGTGGGTTTTTACCGTGTGTATGGTCGCGGTCGCTGTCGAAGCGGACAAAAGTGCCCTACTATCGAGTCGAGTACATTGTCACTCACAACGCTATAAAACTACAAAACTTACTAGGTTATGTTAAACACACTTCAAGCTGTTATCTTTTTAAATGCTACGAATATAAGTACTCCGTATAATGTCAAATATGGCACCTACCTACAGTTAACTTTTTTGCCGGGTAGATACTACCCGATACTACCCTACTCCCCACTACGATTTCCGTCACTCTTTAGTCCATACCTGCGACATCACTCAGGACTTGCGGCCGGTCAAAAACAATATAACTGTACAAACTGATTCCAAAGCTACCGTGAGTAAACCATTTTTCTTCTGGAAATAGACTGGAAATTATTGCGCAGCCCTACGCGTGTCACATCGTGATAGGTATTTATAGCGGTGCCGGCGGCGGAATGCATCGCCCACCTACAAGCAGGCAATAATATCGCCACTGTCAAGTTCATTACTCACTCTCATACCCAGTCGGTGAGCAGTAAGACGCAATTCCATTAAACAAATATGATAGGATGTCCTGCGATATTATTATCCTGTGAGTAGAAGAATTTAAAATATTCCAGAAAATAGTGATTATAGATTATAAAGGTAATGGCTAGCTCGTTTCTTCATATGAAAATAATTAAACGCAGAATATAATTTAATGTAATGTACTGCCTCGGTGGCGTAGTTGTATTACGATATGACTGCAATGCTGATGTCTTGGGTTCGATTCCCGGGTCGGGCAAATTGATATTGGGTTTTTAAATTCAGTATTAGCCAGGACTCTGGAATTTGTGCCCGATATGGCGATAGGCTCGCCCCCTATCACATCATGGGACGGAATATGCAAGGCGAAAAGTGGGTGCACTAGTTGCGCCTATGCCTACCCTTTCGGCGATAAAGGCGTGAGTGTGTGTGTGTGCTGTACAGTTCTTTCACTCGAGATTCAACTGTGGCACAGATTTATCTTGGTTTTGAAATTTCGTAGTCGTTAGTATGACTAAGGCGAATGTCAGTGTTACTTAGACGGCTCTGAGACCATAGGTAAATGAATTTATATACACTATTTAGTGTATATAAATTCATCTATCACTCCAGTATATTAATACAAAACAAACTGAATTTTGCACTTCGCACTGTTCACATATCATAGTATATATTTTACTTATTACCAACTCTTGATATATCGCCTTACAAATCACCTAGCAATATCAATTCAGAAAGTCTGAGAATTCCAATATCACGCGGCTGTACAAACAATATCACTGAGACACGCTACGAGACTGCGATGAAATTTTCAGATTAAGGATTAGAAGGCTCGAAATAAGCAATACCTACAGTCACACAATTACGGCCGCAATTATTCGTCAACAATATACAAATAACGAAACGTCAATAACTGTCAAAGGTTACTTAACTTTTTTGTTAAATTACTAGAATTATCAATTTAAAGTTGATGTTTGGGTATTATCGTAAATATTTTTATCGTCACCATCAATTTGCTCGCGCTTGACCATGATTTTTAAAAGTTTAGTCTATTATGCACATTCTCAGGAATTATTCGAAAAAGAGATGAAAACATTGCTATAATATTTTTTACCCCAAAAAAATATATTCAGCTAAAAGCCGCTCTCATTTTATATAACATTTAAATGTAAATAAAATAGGATGTGTGGCAATCAATATAATACTTCGAAAATTCTTCACCGCTTAGTTGCTTTAACAAAAATTCAAAAAGAAGAACAATAAGACCTATTTATTGACCAGAGCCACGGTAATATATATCTGTCTACTGTGCCAGAGCCAAAAAACAGCGGGTAATTACTTATCCTAATAAATTAGAGGTGGTGCATTTATGAAAGCGACAAAATCTCCACAGTACACCCTTTATCATTATAATATTGTTGCCAAATTCCAAAAAACACAACATAATTCTTAACTATTTTCGGTCTTGAATTTCGTCTAACTCGAAGTTGGCTCTTTAACTCTCAGCCTATATCTACCACATTCGGTTATCTCTCACCAGTCACCGATGCCAAACACAAATAAGACGTTTCGACAATATTTATGGTCCAGTTTACATCTTGCTCGAAGCTTTCGTCTGGACTTATCGCATGCTTCTAATTATAACGTTATCTTCTTTATTACTAGCATTTGTCCGTTGTTTCGTCTGGAAGTCTTGATGTTTTATTTATAACGAAACTGCCTCGTGCTACACACGCATCGTTGTTCGCATTTGTTGAATTCGCTTTATAACATACTCCATTACATTATTTTGTACTGATAAAAAAGTGTGTGTGTACTTATGTACACGCGTTAGAAGTTATACTTCTTTGGCGTAACAAGATAAAAATCTTTTTTAAAATTCTTTCGCCTTATTCTACGTTCAAAATTGAAAACTAAAATGTTGACTATAGCTAATTTCAGGGTGTCGGTTTTTCGTGACGGTGTGCGCGCGCATCATAAAAATTTACTCTCATCATTTTTCCCTAACGCACCAAAAGAAGTATAACTTCAAAAATCTTCGTATATGTTTAACTTTCTTTTTAAATTCTTTGTATCTAACTAACATTATAAATGCGAAAGTTTGTGAATATGTTTGGATGTTTTTTAGAAGTAAACGCAGAAACAGTTGAACGGATTTGGATGAAACTTGGCACTCAGATAGACTATGTTCTAGATTAACACATAGGCTACTATTTATACCGGTAATTTGCTCTCATGGGAAATAATGGGGATTTTTTAAATAGATAGCGCTGGCGTCGTACAGGTGGCGCTATACATCGCTAGAGTGTTTTAGGGACTTTTGACTTTTGTAGTGGGAAAGCCTTATTACGCGGGCGAAGCTGCAAGCAACACCTAGTTAATAAACAAGTTTAAACATTATCCAATTTAATAATATAATTTTTTGATTGCAGCAATAAACAGTCTAACAATCAATGTACAGACATCTTCTCTAATTTTATACTATAGATATATTAACAGTCCACGGTGAGTCACTTCCTCGAGCTCGAAGCTAAAACTGTCTCGTGCATAGAATGCGGCTATTAACTTGTCAACAACACAAACAAATAAAGAACTAATTAACATTTTAAGCTAACGCGATGCCGCGCTCTCTCATGTGGTTTTATCAAAAATTTGTTGCCGACATCTGGGTTCTTTTTTAACGGTAGCGTACTTTGTAAAACTATATTTTTCTGTGTTTTTGATAAGGTTAATAACACGTTTTAAGCTGGAACCAGTGTTTAAAATTATCAAAGTATTTGTTATAAGCGGAAATCACGGGTTTTAAAGTTGAACATCCATAATTAGTGAAATATGTTAGAATATATATGCTGATATTTGTTAATCACTGAATAATCACGTTCGATTGAGCACTTATTTTGAATCATAAAATACCTGGTATCGATTCTAACTAGGAGAAACGAGTAGTGTTAATCAGATAGGTGTGTTGGGCCAAATTTATTTCACGTATTTATACACAAGATATGTTTTCATCAATAAAATTAATATGACACAAAAAAGGACTAACATTTTGTTTGTGTTACTAAATATCTAGTAGATAGCTGACAGAATTTCGCTGGCTGGGACAATATTCGCAAAACCTAAAAGAAAAATAGTATTTATCCAAAATAGTACACGCTTCCTTCAATTCTCAATTCTTGATTGTCACGCTTTAACTATATCTTTACTACCAGTACACTTAAAATCAAGAACAAAGGACACTCACTGCCTTATCTTTCTTTACGTCAAAATGCTTTAGTGTCGGGTTTTTTTTTATATCAATGGTGTCACCGGAGTTTTTTGTGACCAAATACGATGCATTTTTACCAACATAGTCTCAGATTTTTATAGGGGGCTATGCTCTATTGACCATCATTTCATTAGTTTATGTGCCATGTCACGAACTGTCGTGCCGTGAATTCCCAGTAACAATGCATGCTACCGAAGTATGCATGAATTCACGTAGAATACAATATTCGACGCTAAAATGATATTTTACTACGCAATAATTGCATGTTCACATTTCCCGAGAGAAGGCAAAAATATACGAACTTTAATTAAGTTGATAAATCGACTTTTCGAAAGACTATAATTAATACTCGATGTTTAATCGTTTATGTTAAAAGTCAATAACTCCATTATAGCTATTTGGAAAACTATTTATTAACAAAATAAATTAAAGTCAGCCGGATATTCGCCAATATTTTTCATGTTTAATTCATATGTATACGTGACATTGTTTAGCGAATATGTAAATATTTTCGATAGCTTGCAGTGAAATTGAATTGATTTAAATCTGCATACAAACGATTTGAATCAACATAATTTTAAAAAGATTTCGATTACTTTTAATACTAGAAACTGCTATTTAGAGAGTAAAGCTAACATTTTTATTCTGTCAGTAAAAGACGTGGCGTTTGAGAAAGAATGCCGAACCAACGGCCTTGCAGTCGTGGATGCTCTAAATTGAACAATTGAAAAGAGATTGGACAGGAAAGTAGATCGGGACACTACACGTCTAGGAATCTAACAGTTCGCTCCAAAAATCAACGCGATTCCTTATATTTTTCTCTCCACAAAATCTAATTTTATATGAGTTCACAAAAATAGAGATAATATAGTTAAAGGTCAAAATAAAATTATTTTTAACTTTTAAGGAGACTATTGTTTCGGGGTATGTGTTATTAAAAATATTAATTTAATTTTTATTACAAACTTTTTAAATTACTAATGCTCGGTTTCTGAATCTCCCAGTTAAACTTTCAACAACTATTGATCCATTAAAGTTAAACTTAAGATAAACGTCGGTTGACTCTCACTGTGTTTCTGAACATATAATGAAGCATTCGATAAATATGAAGCCGACAACCAGTTCCTTATTTTGCTACTAGATGGCTCTTTTTTAGCAGTTGACTTTAAAATGGATTTTATTACAAAAATTCGTAACTAATAATTATTTTATATACAATAATAACTTATTTTAACATAGATCAACGCCTAAACATTATTTTAATTTTATTTTGTGGTAATTTGTTATTTGTCTCTGGCCGATGCATGACATCATTGCCGAATTAAAAAAAAAAGTCAAACAATTCAACAAAATGTCTTATGTCATGTTAGCACTAGTTTGCTAATTTGTGTTTTATGTCTTTTTATTTAGAATTTGAGAATTTATAACACTACTGAAACTGTTGTGATTGGCCGTATCAATTACGTTCCTCTATATTGTAAATAATATCTAACAAGTTGCCGTCGTTTGTGACAAAATGACACGTCAAATAGTTATGGAACAGATAAACGGCAAAAATTGGCCAGTTAAGTTAAAGTAAGTTTAAGCTGAGTTTATCTTGCAGTGCGTGGTTCAGAAACGCAATTTCATGGGTTATCGAACCAATAGCGCTAACGGATAGATAAACTGCCGTCAATAGTACTTCAGAAACCGGCCATAATTCCACCTCTTTGAGGCCATTCTTATGAGCCTAAACACATTATATTTGCTGTAAGATAATTAGGAGTTGGGTATTCTGCAGACTACTTTATGTTGCAATATCATCTTAAGGTTGCCACGTCTTGAAAATACTGCAGCAGTAACATTACACCAAATTTCAAAACAAACGGACTTGTAAAAGTAGGAAATGAGCACATTATCTACAAACGCTTGAATAGATCTTTCCAAATCCCAGCTAAGAACCATCTTCATCACATCAACTTTCAAATAAAAAACACCGCATCGAAATCGGTCCATTCGTTTCGGAGCTACGATGCCACAGACCAGTGGCGAAGCGTCCATATAACCCGATTCCTCCCGGCTTCCCTTTTAGGTTTTGGGTACTTCACAATATATTTGATAAGTAAATTATAAATGTAGAAAATACTAAGCTAGGAACAATAATAATCGTTATAACTAACATTAATGATCACTTAATAATGACATCTATCGGCCATCTGCCTGTTGTTTGTTAACATAATCGATATCGATGTGTTATATTAATAAACTATGTTAAAGTAACGTTAGATGGCGCGCCTAGTATTTTTTTTCCTAGAAATTCCGTTACCAATATGAAATTGTGGAGCCAAGGGCGCGAGGTAACCCGCTGGCCACCGGGTTCATGTCGCAGTATGTTATTGGACATAGGTGGCAGCACTTTCTAAGACTTTCTATGACTTGCTATCTCTCTCTGTGCGTCGGAATCGCGCCAAAGATATGGGCAAAGGGAACCCGAGCCTGCTCGGCTTCACGTTAACCGACTATGTATTGTTGTCACTTTTTACGTCATGATTTATTATGATACCGATTTACGATGTCTGTGAATTGTCAAATTCAATTTATTTATTGACAGTTATGTGTGTCTTATGTTTAGAAGTTGTTTTTTAATTAGTAAATACAAATTAATGTAGTGCATTGTTATGGAAATTACTGTTTGTGATTAGTGTAGCGTCTCCTTTCACGTAAGTGTATTATTTGTTTGTAAATCTTATTAGTTTTTAATTTCAGACATGAAATGTTTGTTAGAAGTAAATAATTATGATATTTTCTGAATTTAAAGGGCACGTCGATACCAAGTAAAACTTTACGAATAACGTTGATTATTTATATCGATAATATGAGGTATTTATGAACACGTTAACTGCTGGTCTGTTTGACGAATAACATATATTTTGTTAGTTGAAATTACATTTACTAAGAAAGTTATAACAAATTAATAAACAAATGTAGGTATTAGATATCGTGATTATATTTCTAATACTTATGTTGTTCTTGTAACAATTTAGACTAATCCACTGTCGAAGTTTTAGTTTTCCGTTAAATTGACCTATACCGTGAATACCGTGCGATATGTTAACTGAGGCAAAAATAGGTTGCCTCGGGTTCCCTTTTGAAAAATTTCACCCTTCGCCACTGCCACAGACAGACATACACACACCTTAAACTTGTAACACCCCTCTTTTTCCGTCGGGGGTTAAAAAGCAAAGTTTAAACATGAGAAATAGGAACTGCTTAGCTTAATTAAGAATAGCTTCCTTAGAGTGAGGATGTAGGGGCGGTTAAAAAGCCGCTTGATTTAGCATACGTTAAGTAATGAATGCTGTCAGTCTCTGTACGTAAAAGTAGCATCTTCCTTTTACTGAACTCACTGATTGCCTCAGTGGCGTAGTTGTATTACGTTACGACTGCAATGCTGTGGTCTCGGGTTGGATCCCCGCGTCGGGCAAAGTGATATTGGGTTTTTCTACTCAGTATCATCCCCGAGTCTGGAATTTGTGCCCGATATGGCGATAAACTCGCCCCTATGACGTCATGGGACGGAATACGCACGGCGAAAGTTGGGTGCACTAGTTTCTCCTCTGCCTATCCCTTCGGGGATAAAGGGGGTGAGTGTTTTCATAGAATACCTTATGATGATTCAAAAGGACAATTCACAGCGATAATTTAACCACCCGTGCGCTTCTACTCTTAAAGTATTCGAACCATTCTACAAACCGAAATAAATAAGTATTTTATCTAACTGTTACGTATAGTATAAAGTTGCCGTAACTAATTCATATAATGCCAATACAATTCTGATATTATCACGCGAGAGAATCCGGTTGTTGATGTAAACAGTGCATTTTGTTTCGTGTGCATTTTAAATTAGCTAATTAATTTTGCGATTGATTTTGTATAAAGATCTTGTATAATACCATCTAGTAATTTATTTTGTCATTGACCTCTTCGAATTCGATTAACTTGATATTACATTACATCGTAGAATCATAGAATGCTCGAGGAATCGGCTTACAAGCTCGTATAAAGTAACACAATACTGGTAATAGAATTATAACCGTCTAATTTATTGAGTCGTTATTATTGTCGTTTTTATTAGATAGTTAATGGTAGTTTTGATATCATGTCTGTTTGCATTAGATAGCAAAATTTAAAATATAAAAGCAATAATTCAAAAGATAGCATAGATAAAAATAAATATACTAATTTATAAAAAATTAAACCCCCTTCAAAAACCACCAAATAATTATAATTTAACATTACTGGTTACGGAATTTGGAGTCGGTGCTAAATACAATAAAATGATTTTCCAAATAGGTGAACAAATGACGGAGTTACGGGACCTAACAAATGTAAAAAAATTGCATCGTAAAAAAAATACACGTCGTAATGAAAACCTCCTCCTTTTTAGAAGTTCTCTGTTAATAAATTAGCTAATTAATTTAATAAATAACAAGAATTAAAACTGTTGGACGAAAGTCACTCGTGCATGCTTGCTGCTTCTATTGGGTGATAGCTTAATCACGAACACCGAGACTCAACACAACATTTAGAAAACAAACATAAAACTCATTTTTACATTTCTCCAAAGAACTGTTAAGCCATTTATCAAACAACCATCCGATGTAGAGAGAACTTAACCACACAAAGTTTTCAATCACTTTGCTAAAGTAAAAGTTACCGCTAATGCATGTACGGTTAAACAGAGACTAAGCGTTGGTCGTATATCTGAAATCGATTAATCGGAATCAATTTATGGAGAAAAGTAAACCAATTTTCTAATCTTGAGATTTAGAAGAATTTGCGTCACCAATAATCACTTATGGAATTTATAGTGGTCAGTACAAATTGCTGCGAATCAGTCAAACAGAAACAAGAATTCAATATCAACTACTCAAGACATCAAAGAATCGATATCGAACTTAGGATACGCCCCGAATATAACATCGATATTATGAACAACATTCCACATTCTATTTGCGTAAAATATGTCTCAACAAAGAGTATATCTAAAAGTTTTTAAACTCTATTATGGATCGAGCAAGTTGTGATCTTCTGAATTTATGCACACAGAAAGTACTTAGATGCTGTATGCATTGTTAGTGGTGGAGCGTTAAACTGCTCGTTACGGAGCTCTTTACAGAACTTCGAGCACAGAACATTTCTCGTTTACTTAACGTTTTATAGGAACACTGCGTGTAGATGTCTTTGACCAGACAAGTTGAATAAAGTTAACTTTGATAATAGTTTCATTTTCACAGGGATTATTTTTGGGGATAAGAAATTATTAGATAGGTTTGCATACAAAATTAGTAATTATATTATTTTACGTCGTAAATTTCGAGTAGAAACACTTAATTTGTGGTGTCATCAAATTACAGATATCTATACTTAATATTATAAAGACCAAAGATTTGTATGTAAGTATGTTTGTAACGAATAAACTCAAAAACTACTGAACGGATTTCGATGAAATTTGGCACACGGGTAGATCTTGTCCTGGATTAACACATAGGCTACATTTTATCCTGGGAAAATATTTTTATCCCGGAAAAACTTTTTCACGCGGGCGAAGCCACGAGCAGAAGTCTAGTTTTTAATATGGTATTCGATACATTTTAAACGCGCTTTGATTGAAATAAAATTACGGAAAGAATTTAAAACTCTACTGAAAGCTAGGAGTCGAATGTAAGACTATAATATGATTAGTATCTTCAATAGTTCACTCACATAATAAGAATTTTACATACAGAAACTAATACGCCCTTACTAGCGACGACTGCGTCGTGTACTAATATATGTTTTAGATACCTCATAAATATAATATTAGAAGTAAATTCCTGACATTTTGAATAAGTAAATACAAAATACCTCATATCTTTATCTTTCGATAACATTTTATTATAGACACTTAAAGGACCAGGAAATATTTCATTAACGGATTCCGTTTGCAAATAGCACTAGATACCTCTGCGCAAAATGTTTCGAATTATTTGAATGAAATGTGACCTCTTTAAAATATACGAGTACAATATAACATTAACGGGTACGATAAAGGTTAAAGGTATTCGTTGCCTCCAGCGTAATGTGGTAGGCGAATTTTACAAAAGAATATTGAATGCGGTTTATATCTAATGGAATATGTCAATTTTAAATATAACCAGCCAGTTTCTCTGTAAATTGTAAAACTAAAAGTAAAAGCTCAAGTAAAAGACATAAGCATTGCCAAAACATAAACGTCGTAATTTTTTTAAATAATAGTAACTTAGATTGTTTCTGTCGATGAAGAAACTGTCCGTATATCAAGTCTTCAGAAACGTATCAAAGTTTGATACATATTCCTTTATGCACATTATACGACGAGCAATTTGCTCTAATAGTGGCTGGTATGCACACCCGTCGGCATTCCTACTTTGTAAAGATTCCACTTTAATACTGACATTGACGTTTGTCACCTTGAGGGTATCATACAGCAAAAAACCACTGTAATTGTATTCTTCTTCTTCATTAGCCTTTTTCAACCTTTTCGGTGTAGGCCTCCTCTAACATCTTCGACTCTTTGCGGCATTGAGCTCTTCCAATCCAGTTCAATCTGGCGACCTTCTTCACGTCGTCTCTCCAGCGCATTTGTGGTCTTCCTTAAGGGCGTTTATTTCCCCATGGCTTTCAATCAAGGAGACGTTTGCACCACCATCTATTGTTCCGAGCAACATGTCCAGCCCACTTCCATTTTAGATGCGCCACCAGTTTCGTTACATCTGTGACTTTGCTTTGTTCTCTTAGCCGTTCGTTTGTTTTACGGTCTGTCAATGTTACTCCTAGCAACTTTCTCTCTGCTGCTCTCTGGGCCACTTCCAGTCTATTGATGGTATCTTTGGTGAAAACCTAGGTCTCGGAACAATGAGTAAGCACCGATAGGATGCACTGGTTAAATGTCCTGGCCTTTTGTTTCAGAGATTTTCATCTTAAAAGCAAAGTCCAGTTTCGAGTAGGCTGCCCACATAAGTGATTCGTCTATGAAGCTCGCTAGTTTGGTTGTCCTTGCCCATCCTGACTTCTTGTCCCAAGTACACATATTTCTCCACTCTTTCTATGATGGTTTGGTTGATGGATATGTGTATGTTACTGCCATCCATGTTTGTCATTATCTTAGTTTTATCTAAGTTCATCTCCAAACCAACCTGTAGGGAGACGTCACTAATTGTATTAACTACCGAAATACATAATGCACTATAACCCGAACAATTTTTGTACACTGATCCTTAGACGCACACAGTATACGTGGTTTAATTTAATGCCTGTATTCTGTTGTTTCACCTTTGTACATAGTATAGGTACATATAGCTAATACCTATCCAAACGGAGTACCAGGCACGCGAGTATTACCACTTGAATTATTGTGTTGAAACTCATACAGAATATCAATGTATGGTGTAATAATACTAGGAGAGCAAAAATATTCGCCAATGTCGAGTGATCTACAATACTAGTATAAACGTCACTTTCCATGACGCGAGGGTCGGATTACGATGGTCTCACAGCCAAATGCAATGCCTATTTAATAACTTAGTTTCTCGGTAATTTAGATAAAACATAGTCGCTAACAAATATTGGTAACTTCACGATATTGTGAGGGTCAATAATTATGAAGATGAGCAATGATAAACATTACCTAAAAATATTTTAACGTTTTTTGCCCAAGGTGTTTTTTGTTTCTTATTAAATCAATAATAAGTAATAAAATATCTTGGAGTGCTTCTGAAGATGTCGATGGAGACTAATATTGTCACGTTTTTTAATCAGTAAATATCCGGTAATCCCTGTGTAAAGGCGACAGTAATCTGAGAGGATTTTCCTGAATTAAAAGTGTTAGTTTGCTTACTCCCCTCGCTTTTTGCAATAAGTAGAGCGTAGTTATTAAGAACGCTTAAAATACAATTCACAATATTAAGATCGCAAATAATCCAACAGATTAGCTTACATACTTCGGCCAAAAAAGTTCAGCATCATAACAATATAATAAATCTTCTTACGAAACAGAGAATCACAAAAGAAACATTTTAAACTTTTATCGTATTCCGCATAGCTCGTTGAGCTGGTTCATACGTCATGACTTGGACTAGCAAACAAAATGGAAACTGCATTTCTCAATGGATCGAAAATAAATTTATCACTGAGCGGCGACTTGGCGGAAATATCTCGTGTAACTTCATAAATCGGTCAAATAGTTTTCTTCAAAGGGGTTCTGATTGAAAGAAAAATGTTTACTACTTACAATCAAATTTATGATGTGATGAATAAAAGCATCGTAAGGAAGCGATAAACGATTAAAATTATGAGCATTTCAATGTTTTCAATATTTGCTTTCGGTTTTATTTACTAGTTTTGGTCGAGATTCGGTACGCGTGAAAATGTCAGTAGGTATCAAAGAGCGACTATTTACTTAGAAACAACGAGACCACATACAACAAAGCTTTATTCAAAGCTCACCAAAGACTGAGTAAAATAAATTTGATCTGCAGCTTTGGTTTATCACTAACTTATCACGGTTGCAATGCGTTTTTGTAGACTTGTTGGTCATCCAACTAAAGAAGAAATGGTGTTAACTGTTATTCTTAATGCAGAATCAGTCGACACTCGACATCCAAACAATGCAGTTATTGTTAGCAGATGAACATGTATGTCATGGTCACCAATGAACTTCCACAAAATAAGACAATGGACTTGTTGCTATAATTTAATATAGAAGGGAATAAACATTGGCTGGGAATGGTTCCTTCATTGAATTATAAAATATAATCATCCGTACAAAATGCAACTAAAAAACTACCACATAAAGTATGCAAAGTTCTACTATATCTCTTACTTCCTACATATTAGCCATTAGAGTACAAAATCTCTCCATAAATCCTCGGTGAGGAAATAAACGTTATTACTACGGCAATCAGTATTAATTCTAATTAACAATTCATCTGATTGCAATTGCCGAACCATGTGTACCAGGAGGAAATAACTGCATTACAATATGTCTGATTAGCACGTTATAATTAGCAAGGCAATCGCTGAAAGCCGCCTCATTTATCAATATGCGTGAATCATGGTGTGCTATATATCGCACCTTTAGGACGAAAACGACACAATACAAAAAAATCAAAAATTGGGTTATCGTCATAAAACGACTTAAAACTGGTCGCTTTTTTATGAAAATATAAAAAAAAGGGACCGATATAATAGTTTTGTCCTTTTCCCACTTGGATATGGCGGTGTTTGAACTATTGTTGTATTGAAAACTTCGTTTTAAGTAATTTTATGACGATAACAAAATTTTCGATTTCTTTGAATTGTGTCGTTTTCATCATAAAGGTGCGATATTTGAAGCTGTATTGGGGCTTTATTTTAGCCCAGTATGTAGACAATTCTGTCTACAGGAATGTCGCTCCATTGGAACGGTACTATCGAAGAGGGTGCAACACTATAATCGAAATTCACGTGAATTTCGAATGGCCAGTGAGACTGGAGGCAATATACATCCCAATTTGGCATTGAGGCTTATTATAGAGATGGCCACTTAACTTCACGTGGCCTCTTTTTTGATTAGCCTTTTTCTGCTTTATGAAAAATGGCAAATATTTCATCATATTATTACAAAAAAAAAAGTATATTGTATGATGCACCCTACTAGCCACAAAGGAATTTGTAATTCCCCTTCAAATTGAACTGAAGAACACATTTTCCCGTATATAAGTTCAAAGAGTATCGACTCTTGATCGGGATCGCCCGAAGAAACCACTTCCTTTGTCGGGCTAATCAATACTAGACGTCTAAGTAGTCTTAAAAACCCTCTCCTCTAAGAGGCACGCTCGAGTGAACCTCCTCTGGTAAACGATTACAATATATAAGAGGTTTAACAGGCCAGAGGACGCGGAGGGACGGCGCTTTTGACCTCTTAAGATAGTCTAAGCGGTCGTTTATTCAACCTTTAAGGCTATTACCATACAGAATAAAAAATATTTTATAGATCGTAAGAATTATTATTTATTTATTTAAGGAAAACTTACAACTAGCATAACAATACTTTTTAATATAACAAAAAAGAAAAGGTAAATTAAAAGTTCTCACAAATACAATTATGGACAATATTTTAACCCTCAAAAAAAGGGTCGTTTATTAATTGACACGTTGTCCGTCTGTGTCATGATAAAATACATTTTTCGTTACGTGTATTATAAAATTCTTGACTAAAAAAAATTGTATTAACCTTTTTGTTATAATATTTGTGTGTTTAGTAGGTCTTCTAAAGAATTTGCATTTATATCTCTTAACTTAAACATCGTGTTAATAATTATTTTATTTTATCAAACATAAAATAATATATTTATAAACAAATATTTAACTTAGTATTTAAGAATTTATTTAGTATTCAAAATTCAAAAATTCAAAATTCAAATCGTTTATTCAGTAATTAGGCCCCTAAGGGCACTTTTACACGTCATTTTTTTACAATATTTTATCATCTAAAGGATTCTACCAGTGCTTCGGAAAAGCCCACTGACCTGAGAAGAAGCACCAAGAAACTCAGCGTAGGTCTTTTATTGTTATATTTTTTATATATATATTTTACAAATTGCAAGTAACAATATAAATTCAATTATTACTTATGTCAAAAAAAAAAAAAAAAAACAAAACAATATATAACATATAAACAATCAAATTATAAAACATGAGTGAATCCGAGCAACTTAATCCCAAGCATTTGTATCCTCCAGATAATCGCAAATACGATAGTAAGCTTTTTTACAGAGGCGGTCTTTTATAGTGATTTTAAATTTTTTTATTGGTAGTTTTACAATATGCTTAGGAAGTTTATTGAAGAAGCGTACACATTGACCAACAAAAGTATTACTAATTTTATGGAGACGAGTAGCATGTATCACATATTTATGTTTATTCCTAGTATTTATATTATGAATATCGCATATTTGATCAAAATGTGCGATATTTTTCCTCATATACAATAGATTTTCATAAATGTATTGCGATATTACGGTAAGAATGTTTATCTCTTTAAACTTTTCTCTAAGAGAAACACGGGGTCCAAGACAATAAATAGCTCTAATAGCTCTCTTTTGTAACACAAATACTGAATTAATATCTGCTGCATTTCCCCAAAGAAGAATCCCATACGACAAAATGCTATGAAAATAACTGAAATAAACAATTCTTGCCGTTTCTACATCAGTCAGACGCCTTATTTTTCTGACTGCATAAGCCGCTGAACTTAGTCTACCTGCTAACTTTGCTATATGCGGTCCCCACTGGAGCTTCGCGTCTAGTGTGGTGCCCAAAAATGTAGTAGACGCAACAGGATCCAACTCTTCACCATTTATTTGTACATTGGTTTTTACTATTTTTACATTGGGCATAGTAAATTTAATGCATTTCGTTTTTTTAGCATTTAATAATAAGTTGTTTAAATTAAACCAATGCACAACTTTACGGAGAGCATCGTTCACGTCGTCATAATTTAGTAACTTTCTTTTGATTTTAAATATTAATGATGTATCATCGGCGAACAATACAATCTCTTGATTATCCCTTACGTAGTAAGGTAAGTCATTTATATATACAAGAAATAGAAATGGTCCCAGAATTGAACCCTGCGGAACTCCCATGGTAACCGCAGCTCCTGTTGAGATTTTTCCATTAATATCAACCCTCTGAATTCTATTATTCAAATAAGATCTCAGAAGATTGAGAGCCGTGTTTCGCACGCCATAATGGTGTAATTTCCTGACTAGAGTGTCATGATTTACACAGTCAAATGCCTTAGACAAGTCGCAGAAGACGCCAAGAGCATCATGCGACTCCTCCCAGGCCTCAAATATATTTTTCAAGAGATCAACCCCAGCATCAATGGTGGACCGACCCCTCGTAAATCCAAACTGCTTCCTGTGAAGTAAGTTATTGTTGTCAAAATGTCTCAATAGCTGATTAAGAATAATTTTTTCGAATAACTTACTCAATGTGGGTAATACCGAGACAGGTCGGAAGTTCGAAGGATCCGCCATATCACCAGCCTTGAAGAGCGGTATAACCCTGCTTTGTTTCATCAAGTCAGGAAATACACCTGTTGCGACGCAACCATTAAAAACCGCAGCTAGGTGGGGTGCAATTACTTCAATAATAGACGATACGTTTTTAACTGAAATTCCCCATAGATCAGCGGTCTTTTTCTGGTTAATACATTTAAATGTCTTTAATATATCTTGCGCATTGATAGGTGTAAAATGAAAAAGTATGTCGCATTGAGGCACATTACCTTTAAGCAGCAATTTGAATGAGACACGAGTTTTCATTCACAATTACTTCGCCAACTAGAATTTTTATTTAAATTCATGCAGATTTCAAAAAGGCTTTAAATCCTAAATTGCACATAGGTATAACTTAGATTTTAGAAAACATACGCACGGACTAAATTCGTAATATAGGTTCGCATTCGTTTTATGAAGGTATTTTTAGTGTTCGCACGCTTGATTGATTATATTGCATGATTTATTACCTTCCCAATTTCCACGCGATGTTTTTGATTAGACCTACATTTAGGTACCTATGCCTAAATGGTTAAACTCTGATCAAAAAGTGGAGTAATATGCTACCTAGCTACCTTCTGGATCAAGTCTACGGTTAGGTCCCTCTAATTCAATCACAGCGTACCCTTTCGTAAGAGTTCACGTTCATGTATACTAAGTACAAGATCACAAACGTTTTGTTTTTAAAATTGCTAACGCCGCGCGACGCTCTGTGAATGAAACGATTGACAGATGACAAATGACTGCTAACGGTATGGCGAGAGTCGAGACTAATCTTATGAAATACCTAGGCACGAAGCCACATACTGAGGTGGCTGTACTAATATGGAGGCTACTGATGTTTACATAATATAACATGCGTGTAGTTTAGTTTATGTCCTAACCAAATATGCGCAGTACAAAACACAACATAAGCTGGTTTTATGAAGGGTAAAAGTACACAACTTATATTAACATTTTTTTGACATTACTTAGACACCTAGCGTCTACTTTTTAAATTAACATTATGCTAACGCAGGTACCCGCTATGAATCGAAAGGGTTATTATGTAAGAGGATCAATAATCTGTTCAGGAATACCAAGTTTTAAATGCGTAGGAGTTAAGGAATTCCTGCAGAAGCAAACAAAATTCACTTTCAACCGTCGAGCGTCTAGCTACTAAAGCAATAATATCAACAAACTTACGTGCTGTTACTGTTAAACTGTTGAAACTTCAAGTCCAAAACTCGAAACGAAACTGAACAAAAATATCACAAAACAGTTCGCGCACGCACACAATACGTATACTTTTCACACGAGCAACACAACGAAATCGAACTATTTTATAAAGCGAAACAAACAGAAACGTAATATAAAGAGCAGTTGGGGTCGCCGTTCGGCGTTCACTGTCATTCGTAAGTTTGGCGAGTGGTACAAAAGTTACGGATGAAAGTAGACGAGGTTAATCCTAGCATTATATTGTGATGAACACGTGAGCGAGGAATGCGCCGGTCGGCAGCCGGCCCGCTTGACGTACGCCGAGTAATGTCAAACCGGCCAGCTGGTTCGAGATCTCTGCCACTCTGGCGGGCGAACTCACAACTAACTAGAGCCTTCTGCGCGTACCGTACAACTCAGAATCACTCACTTTTCGACCAACGCTCGACGCGAACTGAACCGCCTTTTACTTGTAGGGTGTTTTGTTTACTAAAATAAAGAGTGCGTATTTTTTTGGTGGTAGGTATTTGGCAAGTTTAACGTCATAAAATACCTATACACTGACATTTTCTTAGAATTCTCAAATAGATGTTATATTTTTATTTGACACTACTCTGGATGTCATATAGGTACCTATTGTACAAAGTGACCCATGACTTTGCACTTATAAAAAGAATAGAAGTAAATGATTGAAAGAAAAAAATGTTGTTTTTTGCTAGTAAAAAGAAACCTATTTAATGCGATGAATAAAATTTCCGTCCTCAATGTGAACTTCAGTAACCCAAACTCGGTAGCGGCAGCACAATAATATGAATTTAAGACTTATCCGTTTGTGGCACACCGCCTCAAACGGGGACTGCGTGATGGCGGCGCGTCGGCGCTGGGGTGGGAGGATATTGACTTGCGGCGCCGCCACTGCGCATGTACTGAATCATGTGTTTCTGTTTTTAAGCTGTTCAAACACGAAGAAAAGTATCGCCAGACTATTAAAGCCTTTGACGCTTCGCTTAGAACCTCTATACCGCGCGTCCTTTGTTTTTAAGCCGCCAAAACCCGTGACCTTGTAATTAATAGTACCCATATATATATTTATAGTACCCATCAGACAGATGGCAATTCCGCTCCGTAACGGTACGTACATTTTTGTCTTGAATGAACAAAGTTCATTACTATTGGTCCGCGTTTCCTTCGAAAGTAGGTGCTAAATGAGTGTGCAGTTTCGAGTTCGAATCGATAAAAATAATTTACAAGTTGTTCGCAAGTTATGCAGCCAAAACGTCTGCGAAGTGCAGACAAGTATCAAGATGCAGACATAGCCAAGTGTTGGCCCTGCGCCAGCATTCCGTAGTTTTCGTGCGAAACTCACTTTTTCGTCGGTTTTCGCCTTCGAAGACGGACTGAAAGAAAGGGAGCAATTACTTAGATTTATGACTTCTCGATGAAAAAACAGTGTAGCGGCTGCAAAGATTTTTGAGGTTCGAACAAGGTTTTTCCGACAATCCAAACAGTTAGGGGAGTTCTTTTAATTTCTTTTGAATTTTATAGATCTAAGTACGCTCTATTCATCTGATATTAAGTAAATAATTCTCGTTAGAACAAAGTATATTAGTCACATGGCGTATGATTAGTGAGTAATAAAAATAAATTGTGAGCTATCAACGTTCATGTTATGTTCCTTCAGTTAACGCAAGGAAAACAAAGCCGCTATTTTAGATTGCTTAAGTACATTATATACATAAAAAACAAAATATTAATAAAATATGTTACTTCACTTAAAAAAATAACCAGATAACAAGAATCACGCATAAAAAATATCAGTATTAATTAATTAGTATTTAAAATAATAATGCTAATGATATCGTTAATAAATCTATAAAACGCTTTCTTTAATAAAATGGGACGTAGCGGTTCGTTTAATACATTAGGCGAAAAACTTATACCTCGATTTAATAATCTTATGAATGTCAGTAGTAACATTCATTAGCACTTGCTTAATTATAATTAGGCGTACTTAGTACCTAAATGATTCAATCTACAAGTTCGATGAACTTGAGATAGTCATAAAAAATTACCATACCAGATTTTGTCTAAAAATATCAGTTGAGTACTATATTATTTTGTATATTATTAACGCCAGCCGTCTTAATCAAACCCACTAAGTTCACCAAAACAATATAACAAGGAAAATATTTTTTATGTATTGGATCCTTGTTGTAAAATGCGTCCTAATTAACCATAATCATCCATTAACATAATGGAACTAAAGCAACAAATATAAACAGCCATTACCGCGTTTGTGTTTAGGGTAGTGTTGTGCCAAAACGCTTTCAGTCAAAACGTACGCAAATAACTCGACGCGAGATAATTTTCCCACACATGTACGTAATGTCCATTTCTCGCGGGGAGCAAATCCTCACGGAATGCGAATTTAAAATAATCGGCCTGCAGGATTTTTGAGAAACAGAATCAAATATATATTTTTAGGTTAATGCTTTAAGCTCACGAATTTTATGTGTGCGCTTTGGAATAATAAATGAGGAAGTTATTCTGGTTGTACTGGATACATGTTGACTTGATATAAATTGCACAGCGTTTTTTTGTTTATTTTAATTGAATGACGAGACGAGCATGCCGCTCGCCTGATGGTAAGCGATACGACCGCCCATAAACATTTGCAACACCATACAGAACTTTTGAGTACAAAGAACTGCGTGGGACTCCACTGCGCTCGTCACCCTGTGGCATTAGATGTTAAGTCTCATAACGCCAAGTAATTACGCTGGCTACAATTTCCTTCAAACCGGAATACAACAGTGCATGCACACTGCTGCTTGGCGGTAGAAATTGACATTGTGGTGGTACCTACCCAGACGGGCCCTCGCATACGAGACACCTACCACCAGTGGATTATCGCAACATGGTTTAAAACGTGGGATAGATAGATAGGGCGAAGCATAATTAAAATATTTTAAGCTATTGCATAGCTTCTATCGCGGACCTTGAGCGTGGAGACCGAATCCAGAAATTCCGTAACAAAATAGCCTGACATCTTTTTTATCTTACTAATATGAACCTTAAGTACAATGCGTAGAAGCTATAATTCTTGAAACGAGTATATTTTTATTTATTAAAGTCATTAAAACCATTTCTTACTAATCTAATATGAACCTTAAATACATTGCGTAGAAGCTATTTCCCCAGCGTTGGCACGGCACGAGTACAAAAGAATCGAACGTAACATTCTTTTTTCAAATTTTGATTTATTCTACTATGGTTGTGATGACCATTGCATTTCTGACATTTATCAATAACAAGACTAAACGTGCGTTGCTCGCGTTTAAAAATCTACTTTATGTGGTAAGCGTAAGATCGAATTTGTGTTTAGTCAATAAAAATTTTATTAATAGCTTTACCGCGGCAGTCTCCGAGTGCCACACGTATTTTTTTTTAACTAATAAAATACGTGTTTTATTAAAAAAATGCTTATTTAAATACCTAAGCTATTTACTTACATATCCCACATACAATTTGTTCGCGTTACATTTGAGAGGGCCAAATTATTTTCTTTGCAGTAATACTTTTCTTTGTTAGCCGAAAGAACGCCTCGGAGTGAGGCCTAAAGTACCTCATTTTCATTGTATTGTCCCTGATAGCTGTGTTCAAATTGTATGATATCTTGATGGAACAATTCCCCTTGTCCCCGTCATTGTGACGACGCTATTATACTTAGGTGTACAATCTAGATGGACATGCGAATGCAAGCTTTTATGTCCAAAAAGAAATAGGAATTGTTTAATGTGTATTAGACATTGATGTATTAAAAAATCCACATACATCAATGGTATTAGAACTGATTCAAAACTAATACATCGACATAATTAAGCATTTTATCCTTCAATAATATAATAATAATTATGCATATTAATAAACGATATTTTATTAATTTATATAATTGAATGATGAGAACAGAAACTGGTTTACTGTTTATACATACATACATACATAGTATCACGCCTCTATCCCATAGGGGTAGGCAGAGACCATGGATTGCCACTTTGCTCGATTCTGATACAGTTTATGCGTAATGTAAATGGAATAATTCTCCATAAATTGTAGCAACCACAGATCTAACTTATCCATATGTTCTGTGGTAGAAATGCCATCCATAAGTTTGAATTAAGAAGTTGTCAATGACATAAAACTGCGCTCGTCGTCCTGAAAAGTTAGATGTTACGTCTTTGCCCGGTTATAACACTAGCTTCAATGAACTTATGAACACACTATTTTCCAGCTAGCTGGATAAGAGGCTAAGCGGCAGAAATAGACAATGCGCTTACATAAGTTAGCCATAGTCCATACATGCTACATTTTTGTGCAGGTCAACCGCACGTCGATAGCGTGTATAGGGACGTTCCGATGTATCGGAGCGGTCTTCAGTTCTTTTCGCGATGGCATCGATTGAGGACGATGACGCGCTGGCAAATCTAGGCCTTGTTTTAATTTTGAAGAAAATAGGAACAAAATCGTTGAAATTGAAGGAAAAAGCAGCATTGGTTACTGAAAAGGAATTTATATGTTAATTGTGCATTGGTTTAATTTAAACAACTTATTATTAAATGCTAAAAAAACTAAATGCATTAAATTTACTATGCCCAATGTAAAAATAGTAAAAACCAATGTACAAATAAATGGTGAAGAGTTGGATCCTGTTGCGTCTACTACCTTTTTGGGCATCACACTAGACGCGAAACTCCAGTGGGGACCGCATATAGCAAAGTTAGCAGGTAGACTAAGTTCAGCGGCTTATGCAGTCAGAAAAATAAGGCGTCTGACTGATATAGAAACGGCAAGAATTGTTTATTTCAGCTATTTTCATAGCATTTTGTCGTATGGGATTCTTCTTTGGGGAAATGCAGCAGATATTAATTCAGTATTTGTGTTACAAAAGAGAGCTATTAGAGCTATTTATTGTCTTGGACCCCGTGTTTCTCTTAGAGAAAAGTTTAAAGAGATAAACATTCTTACCGTAATATCGCAATACATTTATGAAAATCTATTGTATATGAGAAAAAATATCGCACATTTTGATCAAATATGCGATATTCATAATATAAATACTAGGAATAAACATAAATATGTGATACATGCTACTCGTCTCCATAAAATTAGTAATACTTTTGTTGGTCAATGTGTACGCTTCTTCAATAAACTTCCTAAGCATATTGTAAAACTACCAATAAAAAAATTTAAAATCACTATAAAAGACCGCCTCTGTAAAAAAGCTTACTATCGTATTTGCGATTATCTGGAGGATACAAATGCTTGGGATTAAGTTGCTCGGATTCACTCATGTTTTATAATTTGATTGTTTATATGTTATATATTGTTTTGTTTTTTTTTTTTTTTTTTTGACATAAGTAATAATTGAATTTATATTGTTACTTGCAATTTGTAAAATATATATATATATATATATATATATACAAAAAATATAACAATAAAAGACCTACGCTGAGTTTCTTGGTGCTTCTTCTCAGGTCAGTGGGCTTTTCCGAAGCACTGGTAGAATCCTTTAGATGATAAAATATTGTAAAAAAATGACGTGTAAAAGTGCCCTTAGGGGCCTAATTACTGAATAAACGATTTGAATTTGAATAATTTATAGTAATGTAATCTTATTGAATTAATTAAAATCTGAACCCGAAGATTTTAAAAGCTATCTTAGAATGGTTACTGGGTATTCCTATGATAAAAAAATATACAGTTATGAGGAATAGTATCTCTACGCGCGAAAAATTATCAGTTATCTTGAGATTTTTCTCAATTGGCAGAAGTTATGAGGACCTAAAATTTTCAACAAATATTTCATCTCAAGCACTCGGAAAAATTAATGCTGAAACATGTGAGGCCTTGCATAAATTTCTTAGAATAGATTATTTGAATCTGAGTCAATAAAACACTATAATTAATTGTTACGGATAATGTTTATTAAGAAAATTAAAACTATAATTATAAAACTACAAAAATGTAACTGTCGCGTACAAATCATTCGTTATCAACAGTGAAATTATTAAGGAATATTTGAAATCTGAAATCGTAAGAACTACATCTGCTTCACCGGGCTGGTTTCCTACAATCTTAAGTGTTTGCATTTGTGTAGAGTAGGGCTTGCCTTTGGGACCATTAGTTCATGGGTGGTTTGAAATGGATGAGAAGGATGCTTTGAATATTGACTGGAGGGTAAAGGAAGGCAGGGTGAGCTCGGACTTCCTGGAGAAACAAAACTTACAGGGGTACATTATGTCCTATTGGAAGTAGGAGAGGATTGAGACGCCTATTGTCGATATTGCTGAACAGGAACTTAGCTTCCTTGATTTAGTCTGAAAATATCTCTCATGTTAATATACGCGTGCTCGGGAGTGAGGTGTCCTAGTTCTGCTTCAAAAAGTAAATCATTAATAAGTTTTTCTGCGATTAATATTTGTTTCCCATCTAAACCCCTTAATTTCATTGCCACATTTTTACCAATAATATCACAGCGGTCTTCTGTTAAACTTTTACGAGGGCGTTTAAAATGATCTTGTACCGATTCCAATACTTCATTTGCTATGGTTACACTTTTCCTTTTTGTTTTACCGGGTTTTGGTGGGCGAGTTGAATTATTATTTGACAATGACAATTGGGCCTCGCTATTGTCAGTAGATTCACTGTTAGATAAATATTGTTGATCGGCAGTTGAAAAATCTTGAGTTTTGTCTCCCTGAAAACAATAACGTTGATATATATCTTCTAGCATAAAAAAACTAACTACTTATTCTATAAGATAAGGCTATTATTTTTATATTTCAGTTTCCTACATCTGAAGAATGGAAAGAAATAGCAAAAATGTATGAAGAACGATGGAATTTTCCTCATTGTCTTGGTGCAATAGATGAGAAGCACAGATCGATTGATCCATTAATGTTGGATCGTATTTTTATAATAATAACGGACATCATAATGTGGTTCTTATGGCAATTGTTAATGCAAAATACTAATTTGAGTAGGTACATAGATGTTGGCATGAATGGAAGATTATCCGATGGAAGGATACCTACTGCAAAATACTATATTTTTTAAGAAATAGCGAACTACGTTTTGCAAGCATTGAAACGTTAACGCGAAGTAATTGAAATTTGCCGTATGTATTTGTGGCCGACGACGCGTTTCCATTATGCTTCGATAAAAACCGAGTTTCGCGAATTACAGACTAACCCCCGGTTTCTGAAAGGCTGATCAAAGTTTTGTTCAACTAACACCTCTGTCAATTTAATAAAACAGCGTTGTGAAATCAATCTAGGTTTCTGAAACATTATTCAGAGAACAATTTACTAATCAACATTCTATTTCGTTAAAATAATAAAATAAAATAAAAGCATTTATTGATCAAGTAGGCTTATAAAAAAGCACTTATGACAAGTCATGACAAGGTAGAGACAATAACAAAGGTACATATACCAATTAAATAATTTAAAGTACCTACATTAAATAATGAACGACCAGCACGGGCTGATAGGTACAGAGGACACGGACATTGGGGACGGGAATAGGGCTAGGGAAGGAGAAGTAGAGCTGATATAAAAGAAAGGGAAGGAGTATCTTTACATTACGAGGAAAGGAAACGCCACGGTCCTCGCCGGCGAGGATAGAAAGGTCCTAGCCTAGCTAACCTACCAGCCTTTCACTAGCTACCTAAGCGATGATGACCCGAAGAAGAAAGGCAGAAAGAAACTCCGGGCTTAATTTTTTCGTCGTCAATTGTCATGATTTTTTCGTATTTTTTTTAATATAATTTTACAGTGTAATTATTACACAGGTTAATGTATGCATGGATGTAGCCCTAAGATATAAATAAAATACTACTGGGAAGCAACCAAATAAAAATATATTGGCATTAATGATGCATTAACCAGGGGCAGATTTCCCTATAGAGCGAGTAGGCCCGGGCCTTGGGCGGCAAAATTTGCTCGTTTTTGCGGCGGGTGAAAAATTATTTACGGTCGAAAATGAACGAGGACAGGTTGAACGCTCTGGCTATCCTCTGCATCGAATCACAGTTGCTACGGTCTTTAGATTGTGATGATTTGATAAACAAATTCGCTGCTCAGAAAGCCAGGCAAAAGACAATTTGTGAATAACGATTCATTGTTACTCACAAATAGAAATGGTAAGTATCAGTATCTGAAATACACTGCTTGAGATAATTAAATCATTTACTAACTATCGTTTTTTTCCATTGCAACCAGCCCTGTATTATATACTGCCCACTGCTGAGCACAGGCCTCCTCTACTACTGAGAGGAGTTAGGCCTTAGTCCATCACGCTGGCCTAGTGCGGGTTGGCAGACTTCACATACCCTCGAAATTCTTATGGAGAATTCTCAGGTATGTAGGTTTTCTCACGATGTTTTCCTTCACCGTTAAAGTGAACGATAATTGATAAACAATACACACGTAACTTCGAAAAGTCAGAGGTGTGTTTGGAACCTGCGGACATTGTATCGGCAGACCGTTCCATTCCCAACTAGGCTATCGTCCACTTTAACTTTTTTCTTTTTTCCATTATAATTTAATTTCTATAGTTTATTTAATTTTTCATGCTATACAACACAAAGCGGGGCGGCAATCTTTCGTAGGCCTAGGGCTGCCAACGTATCAAATCCGCCCCTGGCATTAGCCCTCGTTTACAAATATAATTTACACAAAAAAAAATATTTTTTTATTATTTTATTTCCATTTGTAATTGTATTTTTTTTGTGTGTGCTGTGTGCAATAAATGTTTATGTTATTAAATGTTTATATTATTATTATTATAATATTAAATACCTACATCATATCTTTCGTCATTGATAGTAATAGATACCTATAGATCGGTCATCACTATAATTGAACAATGTCAAAATGACTAAAAGGGGAAAAAGAAAAATAAAAATGTCATTTTAAATAAATTGAACTTAAATGTCACAAAAAAAGTAAAAATATAATATGGACATAGCCATATAAATGTCATATTATAATATGTTTTTTTTATAGGCGTTCAATGTGAAAACTCAGTGCCTTGGTGCTGTGCTGGTGATTCCAAATATCCTTATCATTTAAATAGTCTGTCACTTTGTAGTAGGCTCTAGAAATCAAAACACGTTTAAAGTAAGGCTTAAATTGGATTTCAGGCAGATTTATTGCTTACGTTGGGGCCGCGTTCATAACTTTGTTGAGTTTATCGTTCATTAGTTCATTCTCAACTGTCAAAAGGTGCTAATATTCAGTGTTGCCAACGGGTACCGCCACAAATAGCTAGACATACATATACATATACACTCACGCCTTTAATCCCCGATGGGGTAGGCAGAGGCGCAACTAGTGCACCCACTTTTCGCCGTTATTCCGTCCCATGATGTGATAGGGGGCGAGCCTATCGCCATATCGGGCACAAATTCCAGACTCCGGGCTGACACTGAATTTTTAAAACCCAATATCACTGCCCGACCCGGGAATCGAACCCAAGACCTCAGCATTGCAGTCATACCATAATACAACTACGCCACCGAGGCAGTCAAATAGCTAGATGAATAGTAAAAAGGATGAATAGTGCTAGGTTGCACGATTATTCTGCTAAAAAAGGGGAAAGAAGTAGCTACATGTTTTTAAGTAAGAAAAGTACTGAAATAATAATAATTAACTGACATGTTAGGTTAGGTTTGGCTTTGTCTTGTTTAATACCTTTATAAATTGTGATTATCTTTTCTATTCTGTGTTAACCAGTCATAATTAAGGCGTTTCATAATATACCTACATTTTTTTTTATATTAGACTAGCGCCATATCATTCGACTATGACTTCTAAAAAAGTTAGATAGTGTGCTTATTGTACCTCAGCCCAACCTTTCATTTATTCAATTTCCATTTATTATGATTAGTTGATTGTCTACATCTAATAATTTATGGCAGCATAGCCTTTAACCTTAGCCGGTTCCTTATGGAATGAATAACCAAATGTGTAGTGCTTTAGCCTGAATAAATTTAGTCACAAATTCTTTTAGTATATATAATAAAGGAATGTAAAAAAAAACCTATGGTAATATCTTCAAAACCCTATCTTCAAAAAATTGATAGGAAATTTAGCTAAATTTCAGAATTTACCTTTTTTAACAGTTAATTTGCCGATGAGCACCAATTAGTTGACAAAGCATTTGACATCAGTTTTATCTATGATCATGGCGAAACAAGCGTTCTAGAAACTCAATATAACGTTTGACATGCGATTCTGTGATCAACTTTAACAGCTCTGTCAACTGACACGGTGATCATAATATCAATGTAGTTAATTTTACTTTTAGCAACTCAAACAGCACTTGACAAGAGATTTGACCGCGTATTACTAAATTTTTTCGTTGATTCGCCTTTCAGAAACTGGGCGTCATACTAACAATTACAGATTATCGCGTGGCAGGTGCGTTGTTGAAAACGCTTTCGGGATACTGACAGCACGATTTCGAATACTTTATGCTCATATTAATTTAGAACCCGAAAATACCTATAAAATAGTTAAAGTTTCCTGTGTATTACATAATTCTTTACTCGACTACGGCGAATCAAGGAAGGGTAATGATTTTAACACCCTATGTTAATTGAATACTCAAAAACGTCTTATGCACCTCAAAAATATTTCTATCGAGATAACTCTGGAAACTGGACCATTATTTGTGAAGGATAAAATACACAACATAGTACCATGGAAAACTTAGAAAGAAGAAACCTAGGAAATATTTTGAATAAGGCCAAGATTGTCTGAGAAAATTGTATCAATTATTTCAATAAAGAGGGAAGGATACCATGGGCAAGATAATCATGTATTAGATTAGTCTGAAGCGAGTTATAAGCTTTCGTGTAATTTTTTATGTGTTTTACGTATGAAACTTAATAAAAAATTACATTACTAAGTAGGTACAAAATATTTTACTTACCTCACAACTATTATCCTCATCACTATCCAAGTTGGATGAATATTCACTGGGGGCGCATCGATCATAAAGGAAATGGAATAAATCGTAGTACCACAATTTAATACAGTACACATCATCAGCAGATGTCCCAGACATCAAAGATTGTTCATATTTCTTCTTTTCCTTCCTAACATTGCTTCTCAAATTATTGATCTTTCTTACAACTACTGTTTTGTTCGCATCTGGCTCAATTTCTCTCAATTTTTTTATCAGCAGTTTATAAGCAGCTTCTTTTTTGCTTCGATCATAGTACTCTTTGCTTTTGATTTTCCAAAGACATGGATGAGTTTTATATATTTCTATAAAATCTTCAAGCACTTTTTTAATTGAATCTGGAGGCGCCATTTTCACGCGTTGAATGACGGATCATCAGAATCCCGTGTGACCGAGACAGACGCTAGAAAACAACTGACGTGACCTGCGCAGGCCGCAGGCGACCGGAGTACATGCACACACACTGGTACACCGTACGTTTGGACTTGAAAGAATTGATTTCCAGTCATGCGCCGCGCCGCGCCGCGCCGGTCGCCTGCGTTAAAAACTGCACAAGTCTATTCCCACACACGTTCCGGTCTACCTGCGCAGGCATACCCGCACAGATAGACCTCTCCGGTAGACCGTAGCGTGTTACATTACCGATTCGGACTCCCTATTACAAAAGTTTTGTCATCAAAATATGCACAATAATATAGGCAAAATGTCAGGCGTAGACAGACCAGTTGCGGCTCTTATTGTAGTTTCGAAAGATGCACACAAGCTTTTGTGCACAAGTCTGTTCGCATAATGAAATTTGTTCGTGACACGTAAATGTGTTATGAAGTGCCGGAAAATTAATAAGAAATGTAAATAAAAATGCATAACCTGCACATATAATTATTGTTTAAAAAAAAAGATTAAGAAGATTAAAGCAAATTGGTTTCAATACGACTAAGCAAAATCCGTTGTTCTTTTATTACTTAGTAGCTACTTAAAATAATCAAATCTATATTAGAATGTGCATGAAGGTTAGTCGTCGGCTAATTCGGTAGGTATAGGAAATTAATTTGTTTGTTTGACCCTTTAATCTTATTATTAGAATTTATTTACTGTTTACATTATTTACTATTGACAAAACATGTTCGTACAATTTTGTCGACTGTAGGTATTTTTTTTTAAATATCGGAAATCCGTTAAATTTATGTAAAGTTCGAGAACTACCCAGAGTCTAGATTATAATTATAACAAAGCTTTGTAAGGCACTGCACAGCACTGGGCTATAAGCTCTACATTCGCTCTACATCTCCTGTCACCCTTTGGTCTCTAATTTAAACGAAGGGTGACACTCCGTGTTACTAACTTTAGGCTAGCCACAATGATTGACTTTAGCCTGATTTACCCACAAGCTACATACGTATAATAATGATATTATTATAAGTGAGAGGCTAAGACGAGATGTCACAAGTTTTATTTTTGGATCAGGACTGAAGTAATTCATCCTCACGTAGGTTCAAGACTAAGGTCAGAATACCAATAGAAACATCAGATTTATTGTCCGATTGTATATTTAGACTGATCATATTCACCAGACACTTTCGATTTCCAATCCGACTTTCTCTAAACTTCATCGTAAATCAAATATCGTATAGTAGAAAAACATAGCTTTTGAATTAAAACAATTTTTTCGGATTTTATCGCGGTTTTTAAATTATATTTTCTCCCGACGTTTCGAAATTTTGCAGCTTTCATGGTCACAGGGCGGACTGAGGACTTACTTTTTGTACATCCGACACTTTAGTCACTTACTCACTCACTTTAAAAACCGCGATAATATCCAAAAAATAGTTTTATTATACATTCGCGTAAACATAAAAAAATCTTTAAACATAGTTCTTGATGAATTTGAGTATTTGACCCGAGGCCATACTTTGAGTAAAATAGTAACAAATTTGTTCACGAGTTTATGAAATAATGTGGTTGAAATCCGGTAGATGGCATTCTCTTTACTTGTAAACTTTAAGTTGTGAACTTGAATATGAAAAAGGTGTTAAGATCAAACAAAGATGGCGCTATAAGCAAATTGAATTTAGTAGGTAAATAAAATTATTTATGCATTTGGTGTCCGATATAAGATAAGGTAAGATAAGATAAGATAAAGTTTATTAATCAAAAGAAAACATACAAAAAACACATAACATAAATGAAACAAAAAATAATTGTCTTATAATTAGAGTAAAGCGACGATAGCCAAGTTGGAAATGGAACGGTCTGCCGAGACAATGTCCGCAGGTTCAAAACCCAAGGCACACACCTCTGAATTTTCGAAGTTACGTGTGTATTGTTTATCAATTATCGTTCGCTTTAACGGTGAAGGAAAACATCGTGAGGAAACCTACATACCTGAGAATTCTCCATAAGAATCTCGAGGGTATGTGAAGTCTGCCAACCCGCACTAGGCCAGCGTGGTGGACTAAGGCCTAACCCCTCTCAGTAGTAGAGGAGGCCTGTGCTCAGCAGTGGGCAATATATAATACAGGGCTGATGATGATGATGATGAATTAGAGTAATGCTAAGTAGTTCAGCAATGTGTTTGATTGAACTCAATAAAGATGTAACTTGTGTTATGAATGATGTATAAATGACTTTGCTTATGAAAAGTAGTTTCAGTCTAGCTAGTCACTTCACAGCTAACTATAATAAATACATTAATTAATTTATAAAACTTCATATTATACAAGTGCTGCTCGCGGCTTCGCCAGACAACACAGTACGATGACAGCGCCATCTATTAAAAAAAACTGATTAAAAACATCTATTATTTTCCATGGGAGCAAATAACCAGGATAAAAAGTACCCTATGTGTTAATCCAGGACATGGTCTATCCGTGCGCTAAATTTCATCCAAATCCGTTCAGCTGTTTCTGCGTTTACTTCTAACCATACAAACATCCAAACATTATCACAAACTTTCGCATTTATAATATTAATAAGATTCCCAAACAGATAAGCAGAATTTTACCGAAAGTGATTGCCACAGGTTGAAATTTCTCCAACCTTTCTCTCAATTCCTTTAATTTAGGTAAGGCGAGACAGCCATGATTCCTTTAGCATTGTAGTTGTTCGTAGTCCGTTGAGATCACGTACCAATGGCTAACGTGCTTGGGTGCGTCCGCTTCTACTTTTTATCGACTACCTTGATACAAGTAAAGGTTTGGATTTCTTAGTTGGTCATTAATAAAAAATACATTAAATGACAAAGACTTTAGTAATTTATGTTTTGATCTTTTCCACATGCATTTATTCGACTCAAATGTGGGCTCTGAGAAAAATAATTTTAAACATGTTGCAGAATAATTTTGGCTTCGTTGAAAATCCTGAAGATGTCATAACATTTAATTTAAATTTAGTTATTCCACCAGTTCACTTTACGCATAACGCCGCTACACAAAACGAATTTGTCATTTGTGGAATTAAAAATAATTGCATAAAGGCCGGCCGGTTCTCGGCGTAAATGGACGTTCCGAGTTATCTCCCAACTTAATCTTAATGCATGACAATGTTAACATACCCAGAATTATTTACCTTCATAATTTTATTATTGTCTTTGTGTTATCTTATTATCTTTGCAAGGTTATGACTAGATCTAGTTTTATGTATAATAGGTACTTGTATTAGTCCAATTTTAATGTATAATAGCATTGCGTGCGGCTCCGCCCGCGTGGAAAAGCTTTTCCGGGATAAAAAGTACCCTATAGCACTCAGAAGTAATGTAGCTTCCTATTAGAGAAAGAATTTTCAAAATCGGTCCAGTAGTTCCTGAGATTAGCGCGTTCCAACAAACAAACTCTTCAGCTTTATAATATTAGTATAGATAGTATAGATATAGACATTGCGGTTACAAATACATAGTAAAGCCTTATATTCCTGAAGGGTTGAAAAGAGGCTCAACCAGTGTACCCACTGCGTTACTCGACCCCCATTTTTCAAAAATGAATACATATAAAATATTGTGTTAAACATAATAATAATAATACACTATTATTAATGGTATTTTATTTCTAAACAGTTAACACCAAAAAACCCTATCTCTATGCCTATCGTATTATGTTATTATACATGACGACCAGCGACCATATAGCCAAATGACGACGAAATAGAGGCATTTTAATTATTTTAATTCTATACTTCGTTCATAGTCCATGTTGACTCTAATGAACAGTTGTTCATTGGAGTACCAGTTAACAGTTGTTAAAGACTGCGGTTGAGTAACGAAGTTGATATTAAAGGAATAACATTAAAGAAAATCTGTAGAATTCCCTGAATCATTGTTTAAATGAGATATTCGTGGACTACAAGAGGAAAATGAATTTGTGTTTGAAATTACTGCTCTACTTTCGTTAGAAGGTGATTTGTTTAAAGCACTAGATAAGTCATGTTCGATATAAATATCTGCTGTGAACTAAATAGTTTCGATTAAATCGGGTTAAATATGAATCTCTCTTCTTCGGAATGAAGGCTTTTTCTTTTATTTAGTTTTTCACGACTTACCAAAAGAATTGTATACGCATATTAGATTGTGTCTGTTATCTCGGGCTAAGCTCCAAAATGGTGAAATTGATAAGGAAGATTTTTTAGAAAGAATTTAAGCTAGGTAGGTAGTTCTTTACCTGCAAATTGTTTTAGATTTCGTGCAAAAACTTAAAAAGAATTTATTAAACCTTGTAATTTAGCGGCAATACACTTTCTTGCTTGCATTATTTTCTTTTAAAGACTCGAACTAGCGAATTTGAGTGTAAAGTTTTAAATAATAAGATTATAAAAACGTGTCCAACAACCATGTTTAATAAATGACAGTGACAACAAGAGCTCTAAATCCCTAAAGGCGTTATGCATATTTGAAGGTAAAACAAAGGATTTAAAAAAAATCTATATTTTGATCGACTGCAGCATTATTTAATTTGTCAATGTCATTTTGGAATCTAGACCCCTTAACTTCTAAGGTAGGTTTCAAAAGTTCTCTCTTAGTTCTCATTATAATAACGAGTGTTAAGAATTTTATTAATTGCTTAACATAAATGATTGATGTTATGTCAAATTAAAGGTAATAATACATAACAACCAGTGTGGTTAACCGCAATATCGTTAAAAAAATATTTCGACGAATTATCTCAATAGACCAATGCTTTGCAATGATTGGTTATTGTAGTTTATTATAGGTGATAGGAACATCAAATATGATGTCTATTTCGGAAATAATGAATTGTTTTATAACATAGTTCTATAGAATAAGCCATTGTAATATATTTTTTACGAAAATCTGTATACAAAACACTTGATGTATTTATATCTTACAATTGTACGGTACATAAAAGGCAATGATGGAAAATTAGGGAAATCCCCACAAAATGCGTACTTTGTCTTTATCGTATTTACACTCTTAGCTTATCGAGGTATTATTACTCACTTCACGCTCGAAAAAACCGCAGACCGCAACTATGTACTTTCGGAACAGTCACCCTGGTAAATCCTCTGGACTTTTTACACACGTTTTCATGCATTTTCTGACGTAAGGGGTAGGCAACTACTAGTGCACGCGATTTGATAAGCGCATAGCCTAGTCTATTCCGTCCCATGATGTGATAGAACGAACCTATCGCCATCATCATTATCATCATCATCATCATCAGCCACATGACATCCACTGCTGAACATAGGCCTCCCCTAAAGGTTTCCAGATGGACCTGTCAAAAGCGGCCTGCATCCAGCGTGTTCCTGCGACTTTTATCACGCCATATCGACCATAAATTTCAGACCCCGGGCTGAGCAGAAAATCCGACATCTTTTTACTTGACCTGGGGATCGAACCGCCACCCCAGCACGTCAGTTGTACCGCATTCTTACTACGCTACCTAGCAGTATAAGTTAACGTGCATACAGGCCTAAGAGGTATACGAAAGTACTTGGGATTGTTGAATATGGCCTTTATTAATATTGATATAAGGAGACTGGCAATAAATCGTTAGATAATACACCACGTTCTTATTAACATACGAATGTTTACCCTTGACGGGTGGAGAAATATGTGATATTTATTCTTAAGGAAATATTTATCAGATAATAGTATTTGCTCCCAGATCTGTTTGCGTTAAAGACCTGTCCTGGGATGAAAAATAGCCTAGAACAGTTAGGGATAATGTAGCTTCGTATTAGTGTGAGTTTTCAAAATCGGATTAGTAGTTTCAGAGACTCATATTCTTTAAAACAAGCGTCACCAAATTATAATACTGCCCCGATATAGTTTATCAATTTATCTAAAACTAGGGTAAGGGTAGCAAAACATAAATAAAAAATTATCAAACGATAGCAATAGCTTCTCTGAACGTAAAATGCAAATCTCGTTAATTTGCGTCTGTGGTATACACACGAACATTATTAAAAGATAAAATTTATCTTTTTGTTTTTTCTAGGGCGTTATAAGCTTGGTGTGTGATATTGCGATGACATTTGCGCAGTTTCAATTTCCAAATTATTTATACAGTAATGTAGTCTACCGAATGTTTATAAAACAATGGTACCTACATCAGAATAAATATTCGAGACGTCGGTCGTATTTGCTCATGCTATTTCCAAGTGTGAATTCGTTTTTAAATGACACATTTACAAGCTAAAGTAGGTATCGAGGTCTAGAACGAAAGTAAGTGCTCTTGAATTAAGAAAGAATTTAGCACATTGCATGTTTGAGTAAATTGCTCTTTTGGAATCTGTGAAAACACTTGAAGCATTTTAAATGAGCATACACAAACGTTTCGTAACGTCTTGCAATATCGTGAGTAAAAAGAGTACATTTAGCTACTTACTGAATTGAAACCTGGCCCCAAAACTCCGTCTTTTCTCTCTCAACTTATTCTTAAGTATCCTCCTCTTCAAGCGGTTAAGTACCACGTCAGCTTCGTCGACGCTCTCCGAGGACGAAGTGTGTACGACCCGAATCATCCCACTCACTGAATGTCTCCGCGTCTTTGTAAACACACTTTGCCTCATCTCGATTTCCGATATGCCACGTCTGTACATTTTCAGACGCTTTTTCATTTCGCAATCAGCCGCGACGTCTGTGGGTATGTTAATAAATTCATTGTCAGACGTGTTGTCACCCAAGTTGAGGGACGTTTTCCTCGAATTACATTTGGAATTTTTGCTCCGGTTCAATTCCGTATGAGAATTCTTGGATTCGATTGTTCGACGGCGGTGTAAAGCAAACCAATTCGGATTAGAGCTCACTCGAGCGGATAAGCTTTTCAAATAAGTGTTAAGGAACGGTACCTTATTCCGCGGTGGATTGTACGTAACACCAGATTTAGAGCGCTGTAACGCGTCACTTCCAGGTGATATTATCAGCTCTCTCATCGCTGTATCGTTGAGCGATTGTGATTTATGTAGTGGCGAAACCGATTCATTTCCATTGGATGGTGTGTTTGCATCTACCGCTGTAATGGGTTCGGTTAGTGAAGATTTTGATGAATATTTAATGCTATTGTCGGATAATCGCGAGCATTCGGAACATATTTCGCCATTTTCTTTATTGTTTATCGTCTGATTAACGTCTTCACTTGTTTCATTGTCAGAACTTTTATAACTACTTACTTCGCTAAATCCTTCGGACTGAAAAGGAGATGTCTCGATACTATTTGGTTGTAAAAAGGGTTCATTAACAGTAAGTGTTGCTGGAATGTTGGTGACGCCGCATTCGTCTCGCACTACGTACCTACTATTTACATTTGTCACATTATCGCCTAGTATCACAGGTGTTCTGTACACGCGTGTATATACCTTACCGCCTGATATTGTGTTATGTTTCTTAAGATTCTTTTTGCCTATAATATGTCTAAAATCTTTTTCGCGTAATGACTGTGTTGGCCTCAGCGCTCCATCACCGAAATCAGAACTTTTTATGGACACATTTTCGTCATTTGTTTCGACGAGTAAATTTCCCTCACAATCAAAAAGTTGTACGGTCGGAAACCTTATCCCGGGAGAGAGATTTCGCGTCCGTAACTCCCATTTCTTTTGATTCGGTTTTCTCAATTGAATGCGAATGATATTATCGTCGATTATGGGGCCATCACTATCACTGGAGTTGTCCTTTCCCGCCATCTCACAAACACTGCGCACACGTTGGACATTTACGAATCCATCACAATTTGAAAATTGAGATTATATTCTTCACGGGCGTGCTAATTTGTTTGTTTACAGTCAGCTGTTCCTATATACACTGGCATATTGCCAGCCGAAACAATCCGGCATTCACTTTAAATAGAACCAATGTCAATTATGTTTTTCAAACGAAAATAAGCGTGTAACGCGGATAAAGATTCCATATTTGTGAACACAAGCATCGGCACCGGTCACTTAGCACACTGTAAATGATTACTGAACATCACACTGTAACGAGCTGGATGATGTTGAAAACTATTGCATAAGTTCGCGCGAGTGTGTAGATTGCACCAAATTGCACAGTCTAATGATTTTGACGTCGATCGTTTTAATTTGTCCGCTTCGCAGATAGATAGGTGATGGTTGGCGCTTTGTGTAATTTCCTCTCCCGAGCGCTTTTCCTCCGGGAAACAAACCGGGAGGCTAATCGCGTGAGGTTTTGGACGTACGCGGCACCGAACATTTCTGCACTGAGAGCAAATAGCTGAATAGACGCGAGAAACTATAAATAGAGAAGGAACGAGACGGCGATCTGGCCGGCTCCCCTTGAACCTAGCAGTATTGTGTTAGCAAACGGCAACACCACGTAATCTGTGACGTGAGCGCGTGCAACAACTGTTCGCACTGACACAGTTTCACGTTTGACCAACCGGCGCGGCCATATGCAGTCGTGACTAATAGAAACGCAGATGGTATTTTATATAATAACTCACGTGTCTCATAGAGATTCACCGGCGACCGACCGTGGCCACTAGTGTTAGTGTTAGGGATTATTGTTATTAAACAAGCTACGTGCCGGCCATGGATTTGGTTTGCTCACTCGAATAGAAACCAATGTTGCCTTTGTTTCATAATTCAAATTTATTATTCAGCTCTAAACGGCCCATTTATTCGCAAATGAATTCGATTAATCGGCCAATTAAACTCTTTGGTTGATCAAGTTTCGTTGTACAACATAAGCTTATTTTATCTGTGCAAATAGGTATTGTAAAATCTGTGACCTCGCCGTCTAGCGATTGTGAGTAAGCAAGGCGGATTTAATCTAACAAAGATTAACAGTAAGCGATCTCACGTACTGTTTCTAAGTGGAAACTGCGTTAACACTCATAATATAGAGTATTATATTATGTGTTTAAAATTACTAATAGGTAGCTGAATAGATATACGAGTTTCTGGTTGCAGGTTCGATGAAGTTCATTACCAAGACTAGGGCAAGTCTGACTTTTCGAATTTACCTTTGTAGTTATTGTAAAATATAACTTGCTGTAATGGTGTCAACAAATGAAATTATTACAGGCAAAGCTTTCATGCGAGCGAAACCACGATTGAAAACGCGTGTTGTTAAGACAGGATATTACAACTTCCTACACAGGATATTTAAGAGCATATAAAATCGCTCTTAGTCGACTAGAAATTGCATTCATATTTATATGAGACGATAATTTCTTTGCACTTTGTAAAGTGAACTCCTATTCACGTTATTAAAATGTATGTGGATCGTATGATATGCTTTGTGTTTATTCATTTAATTTTATTCCTTATTACATTTCACAAAGATTTTACAATCCTTTGATAGTTAAAAAGTTATAAATAATCAAGGTTTTCCACATTTGCAACTTTTTTTCCATATTTTTTTTTCATTTACGCCCTTGTTAGGACTAAAAGCAAAGTAGATTTGATGAATTTTGCCACTCCGATATTACTGATTAATTTTATTAAAGAAAAGGGCTTTTATTCGGGGAAATCTTTCACGCAGGCGTAGCCACAGACAACAATCAGCAAGTAGTGTAAACAGTTATAATTCTTTTAAACGCCTAAAAGAATGATCATGGATCGTCGAGTTTATTACTTCATTACGTATAATCCAAATTATTCTAGCGAGCAAGCTTAAGCGACGCTTAACCAAAATGTTAGTTAAATATCAGTCTTCAAGTTACGTATAAACTGTAGATTGGTTGTCATAAACTTTGCAGAACTGTTTCGGCACATGGGCGTTCGTGGTCTTTGGCACCTCGAATCTCGTTAAGGCTTTGTAGTTTACTGTTCCCTTAGATTAAATCGTTCATGTTGCAGATAATTGCTATCGCTATATTGTCTAGTGACAGCGTACTTAGGTTGTGAAATATCTTGCATTCAATTCCCATGGTTGTAATAATTTACTTAATTACAATTTAAAATAACTCAATGGAGTTGCTCAAGATTGCTATGTGTACCGTAGATGAGGGGAGACTCTGTCAATTGAGTGCAGCAGTTGCCTTTCTGCCTAAACTTTACGGATAAAGGCACCGTGTAGGTTGTATGTGACTACTATGGTAATTTTATCTTGGTTCGTACTATCTATACATATAATAAAGCAGTAGAGCCGGTGTGTCTGTACATTTAAAGAAATGTGATAAAAAAGAAAGGGAGTGACTAAAGAAGGGTAATGGAAAACAAATCAGCGATTTTTATAATTATTTTTTGTCTGTCTGTTTTTGTTTGTTTGTTACTGCACATCTCCGAAACTACTGAACGGATTTCGTTGAAATTTTAGCACACGGGATCATGTCTTGGATTAGCACATAGGCTACTTTTTATCCCGGGAAAACTACTTCACGCGGACGAAGCTGCGAGGAATAACTAGTTAGTAATGAATAAAATATAAATAATGGAAATAAACATTCCTTACGTTGATCTCCATATAATACTGCGTTTTTACTTAATCAAAATATTGCTAGGCAAACTATGTATTATTCTAATTCAGTTGGTAGCCGCAGCAAAAATCACAGTAGACCGTAAATTACGCTTTCCATGACGTTACATCTGATTGTGCACATGCAGGAAACTGAGTTTCCTTTAGTATTTAAATAGGCCATATTCCAACTGTTACATTATCCAGCCATATTTTTTTCTAACCTAAAAATATCCTAGACAGAAGCCTTAGCCTTATTTCTCGTGAAGAGGTTAAAACAATTACCTACCACGATTATTTAAACCTAGTTTATATTGTATTAATCAACAAACAAGCATGTCACCTTGTGTTAAGTGATTTGCAAGTACTAACGTTTATGAAAATACCCACGATACCAGAAGAATATTGGATGCGCTGACTTTTTTGAAGGAAAACATTAGAAAGGAAGGGAAGTTATTTGGGCTCTCGGATATCGGTTTTAGTTTGCAAACTCTAACACTACCCCGGAGGGTCACTTTTAGTTTCGGAAGCGAACCCTAAAGGGGTGAATTCTCAAAATTATAATTTTAGTGTTTTATTATACAACTGAATAACGACACGAGCTAGCCGCTCGTCTGATACCGCTTATAAATAGAAGCAACACAAAACAAATGTTGAAGTATAAAGCATTGCGCTTTTACTTCCGCCTTCACCGTGAGACATTCATTCTTAATTCTAATAATATCAGCACCGCATTATATTATTAGTAAAAAAGCGGCGATAGCCTAGTTGGGAGTGGAACGGACTGCCGAGACGAATGTCCGCAGGTTCAAAACCCAAGGGCACACACCTCTAACTTTTCTAAAAAAAAAAAAAAGTTATGTGTGTATTCTTTGTGAATTATCGCTCGCTTTAACGGTGAAGGAAAACATCGTGAGGAAACCTGCATACCTGAGAAGTTCTCTGAATTTCGAAGGTATGTGAAGTCTACCAACCCGCACTAGGCCAGCGTGGTGGACTAAGGCCTAAACCCTCTCAGTTGTAGAGGAGGCCCATGCTCAGCAGTGGGCAGTATATAATACAGGGCTGATATGATATGATGATTATATTATCTATATATGTACTACCCCAATGGTGGGTACGGGCCTCCTCTAGTACTGAGTGAGCTTAGACTTTAGTCTACCACGCTAGCCTAGTGAGTTAATTCTCATAATGCCCAGTAATAACATATATAATAAAGTGGAGTGTGGGTGATGAAATGGGGGGAGAGGCAGTCGCACGGACGCAGTATTGCAATGATTTGTTTCCCGCCATCTCCCGTTTGCGCTATTTGCTGGTAAATGCCTCTAATAAATAACGACCTCACGTGAGTTCACGTGACGCTTGCATATGCTCAGATTACCGCGTTCTTTTATGTTTCTCATTTATGGCTACGTTTTGCAGCACAGATGTTTTAGTAAATGCAAATAATGTTAACATTCGTAGTCACAATTTTACTTTTCTATTTTTAGACTTTTTAATGTTGTTGGTGTAGGTTGTCAATATTTTACGTTCGTCGTGTTTTTTACAAGACAATGATGAGTCCAGAATACAGCCCGTCAGAAGGTAAGCGACACGACCGTAAATAAACAAGATTTTCACTTCCAGAATTTTGAATACAACATACTATATGACATAAAATATAACAATAAAAGACATGACAGGCATTGAAAATAACGTAGATCAAAATATTATCCAATTGTATCTACAGTATGAATAAGCCGTCTCCACCATAATGGCATTATTGATTCACAGACAAACTTGAAGCAAACTCATTGTGGAGTTCGATACGGTCAGTGAAATTGCCAAAAGCAAAACAAATATAATTTTAGGTAGGTCTCTCATATTATGTAAGAGTCCGTCTGGGTGGAGTGGAATGCCACACAATACTTTGTAACTCAAGGTGCTGGATGGTGTTGCTACTATATATGAGTGGTCGTATCGCTTACCATCAGGCGAATGGTATGCTCGTCTCGTCATTCAATGCAAAAAAAATATTTCCCTTCCCGTCTTAACTCATTCCATTCCTCTAGGTCTACAGTGCACCTGCAATTCTTTATTACCGTGGGTGTTTTAGGCAGCTGTGATCACTTATTATAAGGCGACACACCCTCTTGCCACTTCAACTAGAAAAGAAAAAAATGTGTATAGTATCTTCAACTATATTTCTCTTATGTAAACCGGCAAACATTTCATCTAGTCAGTCAAATACAATGTCAGCTTGACTATAACTTCTTAGTCTTGATAACTTCAGTATAGAATTATCATTTTACTTTGGGGCCAATAAGAATGTTCACTAGCTTTCACAACAATAATATTATGTAGGGCACACACCCTTCAAGGATTCATTCTCGACAATTGAAAACAAAGGTTATTTTTATTGTTCCATAAATAATCACACAAAAATGGATTTTGGAACAAACTTTCCAATTTCTCAGTGCGACTTTTGTTGTATAGCTTATATAGAACCATATGTCTGATTGTTTGCAGCCGGCTTTAGAAAGCAGTAATTTATATGAGAGCGTTTGACGTACCCACAAGTAATTTGACGGATACAGAAATATTTTATTTCACTGCCATTTATACGGAAACACGGGATTCCAAATTTTATAAACAGGAAATAAAATGTTATTCGCGTTCTTGTTATTCTCATGGTATTTTTTTTTTATTTATTGTCGGGTTTTCTTCGTACTTCGAATAATTATTCTGTTATTATGCACAATCACGCCTTTTATACCCAAAGAGGGTAGAGTTCCTTATACAGTACCTAGCTTTTGACAGGTGGTAGGTCTCTCATATTATGTAAGAGTCCGTCGAGTCCGGGTGGGTACCACCGCAATGTCTATTTCTACCGCCAAGCACCAGTGTGCATGCACTGTTGTGTTTCGGTTTGAAGGACATTGTTACTACTGGACATAATGGGACTTGATCATTTTATGTCTCGGGATGACGAGCGCAGTCGAATGCCACACAGTACTTTGTAACTCAAGGTACTGGATGGTGTTGCTACTCTTTATGGTCGTATCGCTTACCATCAGGCGAACAGCATGCTGGTTATTCAATGCCATAAAAAAAAAACAAATGTATTCCTTTCAATAATGATAAGACGAGCCTAACGGTTTCCTGTCTTTTTTTGTAATTTTTATTGCTAGTCGTGTAACTTAATGTAAGTTAGCCGCTCTAGTGACCTGCTTACATACATATTTAAAACAATGGCATATTAAAACATCTGCTATTCTTAAAATCTTCCTTCGACCATTACGACAGCCTATTAGGACTAATCTAAGGACCCCTTACGGTTAACCTAATGGACAGATAAGAAAACTTTGTCGTGTATATCGTTGAACTCACTGTGGTTTCACAGTTTAGGTGTTATGCAAATTAATTTATATCCGAGTGGGCACGGGTACTTTGCGAGTTTGCAAACGGACTATCTTGGAGATTGTGTGATTAATTACTAAATTCTGGGTTATATGTTATGTTATCTGCTTATAGTAGTTTACACAAAACTAATTGCTAACTAAAGATATATTTTTAGGGTTGAAATTTTTATGCCGTTAAGAACAAATCCTTCGCTTTTTCATTGGTTCAGAACTTTTAACTATAAAGCGCTGTTAGTACTGCAAGTTACGCTCATATATGCTTTAATTACATTGCTCCAATATCCTGTACATTTTAATATCATATCTGCAGTTGCCTAAACTGAATGCCGGCAGAAATAAACGAAGCATTTGTACCTACCTCGACGGTTTCTCGTGGGGGAACCCACCAGGTGGTTGATAAATAGGGTAGTGTAGACAAGCTATAAAATATGCTCTATAAGTATGTAAGTATTGTTTGGATTAGCAATTCTTTCTTCGTCTTCTTTTCTCAATGCCCACGTTTGGCAACCATATGTTAGGCATGGTAATACGGTTACTTCGTACAATTTTTTCTTTATATTTAAATTTACCGTGTTATTTTTCATAATTTCTTTTAATCCCCAATATTTTTTCCAAGCCAATGTTATCCGTCTTTGTATCTCCTTGTCGCTGTTATTTTCGAAAGATACTAGTTGTCCTAAATATACGTATTCTTCAACATATTCGATTTTTTCTTCTGCTACTAAAATTTCTTGAGGTTCTCCATTGGTTAGAATCTTTGTTTTCGAAGTGTTTAGTGACAATCCCACCTTATGGCTTTCTTTTGCTAATTCATTGACCATGCTTTCTAGTTCTGGAGCGCTTTCTGCGAATACTACAATATCGTCCGCAAAACGCAAGTGATTCAATAATTCTCCATCTATATTTACTCCTTTTGTTTCCCAGTCTAGACGTCTGAAAACCGATTCGAGCACTGCTAAAAATATTTTTGGAGAGAGTGGGTCCCCTTGTCTTACTCCTCTTCTTATGGGGAATTCTGTACCTTCGCGTTCTAGTCGTACTTTGGCATGACATTTCGAGTAAACACTATTTATTATATTTATGTATTTCGGGTCGACGCCTTGTTGAGTTAAGGACGTCCAAATAGCTTGATGGTGTAAAGAGTCAAAGGCTTTCGTGTAGTCTATGAAGCACATATATAATGTATTCCTGTATTCCTTAGCTTTTTCTATTAATTGTGTTATAGCCTGAATGTGATCTGTAGTAGAGTACCCTTTGCGAAAGCCAGCCTGTTCTCGCGGTTGATTTTCCTCTAAACTATTCGTTATCCTGTTTAATATAATTTTTGAGAATATTTTATACAAATTCGTCATAAGACTAATTGGCCTATAGTTTCCTAGGTCATTTCTGTCACCTTTCTTGTGTAGTAGGACTATTGTAGATTTTGACCATTGTTTTGGTGTGGTTTCTGTTTCGAGTATATTATTAAATAGAACTTGAAGAGGTTTTAGAAGTGATATGGATAGCCATTTAATCACCTCGTTGGTAATATTATCTTTTCCTGGAGTCTTGTCATTCTTTTGAGATTTTATCGCGTGTTCAATTTCTGATTTGAGAATGCTTGGTATTGTATTGCTTGGCTTCGTATTGACTGAATTTAGTTCGTTCGGTTGTGTATAATAATATGAGTATGAGCAATGATCAGTTTTAGTTTCCATACTGTACAGTTTTGTGTAGAATTCTGTTGCCACGTTTATAATATCAGGGCGCCTAGATTGCATGATTCCTTGTTTATTTTTCAGATTCCCTGTCCACACTATCTTATCGCTCAATTCTTTGTAGGATTTGCGTAGAGCCCCTGATTTACTAATGAGTTTCTCGAAAGTTGCTTGACGTATTAATTTTTTCTCTTGTTTGATGTTTCTATTAATTTTTTTGCTATCTGCCAGCGTAAAATGGAAAGGAGTATGCTTGGAATACGACTATCAGACAAGATCTGCAACGACAATATAAGAAGCAAAACAAAAATAATAGATGTACGGAAAAGAACTAGATTACTCAAATGGCACTGGGCAGGACATATTTGTAGGATGGATAACAATAAATGGACAAAACGTCTAACAGAGTGGGTACCAAGAGCCAGGAAAAGGAGGAAAGGTAGACCTAGGAAAAGATGGAGAGACATTTTTGTTCACAGATGTGGATCTCATTGGATACGTAAGACACAGGAAAGAGATGTATGGAAAGGTTTAGGAGAGGCCTACGCCGCAGAGGCGACTATTACATAACACATTTTATTTATTTTATAAGTATTTAGTTTAAATTAGTTTGTAAAAATGTAGTAGCAAATAAAAGGCTATTTTATTTTATTTTATTTTATTTATTGTTTGGATTACCTATAAATTCAATCGATTAGTAGAAAAAAATCTTACAAAATTCCTGTCGAAAATTTGAAGTCCTTCGCACATCAATCTTATCTTATAGTAAGGTAAATTATTTACACACACACACACTCACGCCCATTATCCCCGAAGGGGTAGGAAGAGGTGCAACTAGTGCACCCACTTTTCGCAGTGCGTATTTCGTCCCATGATGTGATAGGGGGCGAGCTTATCGCCATATCGGGCACAAATTCCAGACTCCGGTCTGATACTGAGTAGAAAAACCCAATATCACTTTGCCCGACCCGGGATCGAACCCGAGACCTCAGCATTGCAGTCGTACCGTAACTACGCCACTGAGGCAGTAAATTATTTAGTAGTTGTAGAAATAGTACACATCATAAGACAGATGTTCTTGCGATTCAGAAGCCGATAAAATCCCATAGTGCTTTCACATAATAAATTGTGGTATCGCTTCGGTGTGTTACATTATTGATTCTATGGTTAAATAAACTGTCATTTACGAAGTAATGTTTAATCCCGTTTTTTATCAGTGGTTAAGTAGTGTATAGGGCTTTATCACGCTAGCGAAATACAAGAGTTTCAGCTCGTCCAGTATAATAAGACCGTTAATTTTACTTGACTACGGATGAAATAAAACGGCCTCAGTGTGTGGTAGTAGTGCGTTAATATATATAATTAGTGTTTATGACTTATGACCGAAGACGAAATAGTGAAAGAAATGTGATATCAATAACTGGAAAACTTCCTGTTCATCCAGGTAAATTCGTAAAATAAATCAATTTTTTATTTTTTTTCGTTACTTGTCTTGACAACAAAAAATGTATCTGCAAATGGTATTATTATTAGTTCTGAAATCTGTGGACATTGACAACCCCTATTACTTACGTTTGCATAATAAATTCACATGCTATTGAAAGTAAAATATCTATGTTTATCCCACGTGAGAATAGATATCAGCAACTTTTATAAACGAAATCAACCGAATCTAGTAAACATAAAGCTAATCACAACTAAACCACGATTATAGTATTATCCTTCAAGCTATTTCGGAGATGACTGACTGAATAATGATTCAGCAATATATCCAGCTCTGTGTAATGCCCGGCGTCGACTTGAATAGAATCGAAGCGCGTCAGCTCGAATAACATTTATTTTGTACTAGTAGGTGTTATGCGCGTCTTCGCCCATATGAAAAGCCATTCTAGCTACAAAAGTCCCTAAAGGATTGTAGCGATCCATCGCTACACCTTGTACGGAGCCAGCGCCATCTACAGATACAAAAAAAAAACAAATGTTTCTTCCGTTAATCCAGGACATGGTCTATCCGGTTTTCAAATCTTAACTATTAACTTAATTCTTTCTAACAAACATTAAAACATTTCACAAAGATTCGCATTTGTAATATCAGTAACAAGTAAGAGATGTGAAATGATTCACGCCATGACGACATATTTCCATCGTAAACGATTTATTTTTACTGGTGGTAGGTCTCTCATATGTAAGAGTCCGTCTGGGTGGGTACCACCGCAATGTCTATTTCTACCGCCAAGCAGCAGTGTGCATGCACTGTTGTGTTTCGGTTTGGAGGACATTTTAGCCAGTGTAACTACAGGACATAGTGAGACTTAACAGCTTATGTCTCAGGATGACGAGCGCAGAGGAACGCCACACAGTACTCTGTAAGTCAGAGTGCTAGATGGTGTTGCTACTGTTTATGGGTGGTCGTATCGCTTACCATCAGGCGAACGGCTTGCCCGTCTCGTCATTCGATGCAATAAAGAAAAAGAAAAAAAACTAATAGCAGACGAATCGATTCTATTTGGCTCGGTGCGCCTAGTCGACGCTGGGCTTTAGTCGGCGCCATGCACATACCGTATAAAGCCTGATAATGCGATGTAAATTGTGTCTGCGGTGTGATAGGTGCCCAATTTATTGTTCATAACACTTTGTGAGTATGTTTACACCGATATTGCTCCGGGAAATTTATTTATTTTTGTTGAGGAATGGCTGATATATTTTCCGCCAGGAGGGTTGTTCAGCTAGTTGTCTTCACCTTCTCAAAGTGTTTCTGTCCCTAACTTCTATATTTATACTACATCGGTTTAGGTATTTAACGAAATGTAAACAAATCATAAAAAGGGTATTTTACCTGTCCATTTCTATTAACAAAATACGTTGTAACCAAAATAGATGTCTTCATAACCTACACAACACTTAGCACTGTTATTCCCTTTTCTTAAAGTTGTTTGGTTATTATAAAGTTATACTTTCAGCTTTTGAATTTCTGGCAACACTGCATTTTTTTATCTATAACCTTATTGGACGGTAATAAAAACTATTTTCGCGTTTTTGACGGGTGACGTCATGGCCCAATTGAGCCAAGCGATAGCTGACAGATTAAGTAATAAACGCGAACCCAATTAATTATAAAAAATAAAATAATTTTATAAAGATCTCAATCTGTCAACTGTAAAAGAGCCAGTACGACAGGCACGGTAAACATTTTTTCAATGGATCTTAATAGATAACCCTACAAAATTTAAGAGTACGACTGTCACGTAGCACGCCATTAAAACTGACCGCCATTCAATTTAATCGGTTACCTAAACACCAATTATCGGTACATTTCCGCATTGTAGAAATGTGTTTATTTATCATATTTTTTGCTTTGTTTCTGATAATTTGTTGTTTTTATTTATTTATGTTGTTTCTAAAGTGAATACGATAATTTTAAGCCGAACTTCACGAAATTTATGAGCTAAGTGTCGGACGAAATTTATATTTTGTTTTTATCTTACTGTTTCTTTGTTCTTTAGACAATAGTGCTTCGCTTTACTGTATTGTATAGCTTATTTGCTTTCTGCATATTCATAGTGTTCTTCACGTGTTGCCATGGATACGTGGGCCTTTTGTCGTGCTGTGTTAAACTTTAAAGCATTTTAGAACAGGTATAGGAAAAAGAGAGTAGACATGTCAGTATACTTTGATCTTGACAGTGCAGCATTTTTTTCTTGTTCCTTTTTATCATCATAATAGTAAGTTAGCCTTTGTATTTATATATATTATCGAGATATAGATTTGTGGCTGATCTCAATTTCTTTATCGAAGTATTCGGGTTATAGTTACTTTTTTTCTTAGCGTGGGACGCCCTCTGGCCAGATGGCGGGACGACTTGCACAAGAGGGCCAGCAACGACAGGATGCATAAAGCAGCAGACCGGGATCTGTGGCGTATCTTGGGAGAGGCCTATGTCCAGCAGTGGACTGCAACGGGCTGATGATGATGATACAAGTAAATTTAAATTACAAAAGACAGGCCAGGTCGATACATTTTCAACCAAAAATATCGATTACCAATGGCATGCATTTTGCACAATGAGTGTCAGTTACCCGTCCATTCGTGCGTCGTACATACGGGTTTTTTGTACTATTTTTTAACATTTTATGGACAAAATTCGTCATGGTATCGTGAGATAAAATTGAGTATTGTAGGGGACGTTATATTCCGCCCAATACTAGATTAAACTTGTAGGGATATTTGGGAATAAGTTTATAATAATTATGTATTGTTATCCAATAATCTGTCATGTTATGTTTAAGTTTAGTAATGTAATCTATGGATGAATAAGTCTAAAATCGTGGAAGGCTAATATCCGTATTAAAAAACAATACTATGAGGACGCACAGCGTGTCTGAACGCATAGTGGCAATTTCATAGTTTTCTTTGGCTTTGTTTATCAGACAACCAACCGAAGTAAACTTGTATCTTAATATTAGCCAATCACAACACACCTATACCTATGCACTGCGAAAATTGTCATGCCTTAAGCACCGAGGAACTGTCTTATTATCACAGTATACTCCGTGCTTGGCTAAGTGACGTTTGTGCCTAGGATAAAAAAAAGTGACTATGTACCTCAGAATCTATGTACTTATGTACACACGTTAGAAGTTATACTTCTTTGGCGTAACAAGATAAAAATCTTTTTAAATAACGCGCCAAAAGAAGTATTTAACTTCAATATCTTTCGCCTTATTCTACGTTCAAAATTCAAAACTAAAATGTTGACTATAGTTAACTTCAGGGTGTCCGTTTTTCGTGACGGTGTGCGCGCGCATCGTAAAAATTTACTCTCATCTTTTTTTCGTAACGCGCCAAAAGAAGTATAACTTCAATAATTAAAAGGATGACTAAGGCTTAAACCCTATAAGTGATAGAGGAGGCAAGTACCCTTAGGACGTGTTTACGCATAATCGTTTAGTATTTGTATCGAGTAAGTTAAGGCATTAGACGATACTATACGTCAAAAAAGAGTCAAGTGCTGCCATTTTCCTATACATTGTGATCAACTTCATCAACGTGCAAAAAAAGATCCCAAAAATAATATACTCCAAACATCTTACACTAGGTATCAGAACTTCTTTGTAGATCTTCTACGCAAGCTAAAAACTGAATACGAAAAGAAGGAACTACTAAAAAATAAGAAAAATCCTAAAAAACTTTGGAGATCGATAAAGGACTTTTGTAACATAGCCACCAATAGACCTGAACCCGTTGAATTGTTATCTATGAAGAACGCAGATAGTTCAAGTCTTCCTCTCGACATCTGCAACGATCATTTTTCTACTGTAGGTCAGCGGTTAGCTAATCAAATTCTTTCCAACACCGATAAATCAGAAAATGATCTTGCTAATACAGTAAGAATTAATGTTTCACCATCGGAGTCTTTCTTTATGACTCCGACGGATCATGAAGAGGTTAAGATGATGATTATGGGTTTACGGAATGGCAAGGCTCCAGGTATTGATGGCTTGACAAATTCCCTCGTTAAACATGTTAAAGACGCAATTGTTATACCACTAACCTACATTTATAATCTTAGTTTGTCAAGTGGAGTATTCCCTCGCGACTGGAAATTAGCATCTGTTAGCCCTATCCACAAAAGTGGCTCTAAAGACTGTGTCGAGAATTACAGGCCAATTTCACTATTAGGTGTTTTTTCAAAAATACTAGAAAGACTTGTCAATAAGAGACTAACTAAATACCTTGAGTCTCGCAACATCATATCATCGAGACAATTTGGTTTTCGAACAGGCAAGAGTGCTGAAGACGCAGTTTCACTCTTAACTTCTATCGTATCATCAAAACTTGATAACAAACAGAATTGCGTTGGAGTTTTTCTTGACTTGGCCAAAGCTTTTGACACCGTCTCCGTTCGTATACTCCTAAGAAAAATGCATAACGTGGGTATCAGAGGTATTGCTTCTGATTGGTTCAAAAGTTACCTGTCGGAGCGAAGACAGTGTGTGAAAATTGGCCACCGTTTAAGTAGTCCGCAAAATATATCCTTTGGGGTCCCGCAGGGAAGCATTCTTGGGCCTACGCTTTTTACCTTATACATAAATGACATTCATGACATTCCAATTCCTAATGCAGAAACTATATGTTTCGCGGATGACACCGCCATCATGTTTCATGGATCTACCTGGCACGAAGCTCTTTCCTCTGCTGAGATTGGCATGTCTCTCATTTCTGATTGGCTGCAAAAGAACCTTCTCACATTGAATACAAAAAAGACTGTTTATATTTGCTTTCACAAAACAGCTGCTTCATCACCAACGCCCCTGGCAGATATAAAAATTCATAAACCTTTCTGTAAGGAACCATGTGACTGTGAATCTCTAACTAGAACTGATGTTGTTAAATATCTTGGGGTACTCATAGACGAAAATCTATCATTTAAAAAACATATTCATGGGGTTTCGGCTCGAGTTCGTAAAGTCATAGGTATACTGAGGCATCTGCGTAATGTTGCAAATATGGACATTTTAATGTGTGTATATTTTGCTCTATGTCAATCGCTATTAACTTATTGTATTACCTGCTGGGGTAGTGCAGCCAAGACATCCATGATCCAGGTTGAAAGAGCTCAACGCTCAGTTTTAAAGGTAATGCTGAGGAAGCCTTTTAGTTATCCTACATTCGATGTCTATAAAGACTGCGGAGTTCTTACCGTAAGGCAATTGTTTATTCTAAAAACAGCTCTTCTTGCTCATAAATCTGTTTTGGCTTCCACAGAAGGTGGAAAAATTTTAAATCGTAGAGTCTACCGTCTGTCTAAACCGCTTGTGAAAACTAAATTTGCCCAACGTTTTGGTACTTTCATAAGAGCACACGTTTATAATGGTATAGTCAAAAACTGCAACATTTTTGAAAAATCTATGTATGAGGCTAAAAGAGTAATAAAATTATGGCTTATGACACTTACTTATGAGGATACTGAAGATCTTATAAATATTAAATACTGAAACTTGTACTTAATTAATGGCTATTAAAACTATTAAAACTTCATATTTTATTTATATTTATCATGTTTCAACACTTTTTTTTTTTTATATATATATATCTACTATTAACTATATATTACAAAATTATTATTCAAGTATGCATATTTATTTATATACTTCTAGATACATAATCTACATGTCAGTATAAAACTATTTTTTGTGATAAGACCAGTGTCAATTGGAAATGTATACCTGTAGGCAACTAGGCTAGATTATATTTGGGTCTTCACGATACAGGCTTGCCTAGTGTGAAGACCATAGGATATTACCATTGTAAAATTTTGTCTTTCGTAAATATATTTTCATTTCATTTCATTTCATTTCATTGACATGGTTGTCTATGGTTACTCGAATTACTATTTATCTACTACTTTAAAACGCGCGCAATGTGCACGATGTCGTATTTTAGTTCCAAATACACTCACCGGGGCGCTGTTCAAATTATCATACAAAAAAATACTAAGTCGTATTCATTACGTTAACTAACTTACTGGTGGTAGGTCTCTCATATGTAAGAGTCCGTCTGGGTGGGTACCACCGCAATGTCTATTTCTACCGCCAAGCAGCAGTGTTCATGCACTGTTGTGTTTCAGTTTGAAGGACATTGTAGCCAGTGTAACAACTGGACATAATGAGACTTAACATCTTGTCTCAGGATGACGAGCGCAGTGGAATGCCACACAGTACTTTGTAACGCAAGGTGCTGAATGGTGTTGCTACTGTTTAAGGGTGGTCGTATCGCTTACCATCAAGCGAACGGCATGCTCGTTTCGTCATTCAATGCCATAAAAAAAAAAACTATACGATAACGCCTAAACTCGTGCTTAGGGCACAGTACCTAGCGGTTAATACTCATTAGTAGTTATTGGATCTCTACCCACACTAGGTATGCTATATTTGACATATAACAATGTATGCTAAACTATCAAACACGTTAATTGAGAAAACGTTCCATCTCAGTGGCAAATTCCGTTCCAATTAGTGTAACCGTTCGGGCGTGATTTAATTACAACTAGCTTTTGTTCCTGACTTTGCCTATGAAAGTTTTCTCATGTTGCGCTATGTAATTAAAAGATGAATTATGCATGTTCCTAGAGCGTATGATCATGGATTTTACTAATAGGTTGACTTATAAGTTATAAGCTATCTGATATCGATAAATGACCTGATGAAGGTCGCAGGATGCAAGCCGCTTTAACAGGTCGATCTCGACATCTTTACGAAAGTTCTATATTCAATAACAATGGACGTCATAGATGATGTTGCTGATGTCGAGTTCTCGTATTCTATTAGTTTTTTAAGGTTCATCACCGAAGGATGTCATCAATGCCCTTATCAGTTAGTACGTTTGGCTTTAAATGGGCTCTATCTTTTAAATTGTAAGCGATAAGCAGTTCACATTTTTTCAGGCTATGGTTTACTAGTTTAGAAATTTTGTGAAATAATAATAGACAAAAAGCGTTGCAGAACGGAACCCTCTGCGAACGAGATTCGAACTTAACAAGATTTTTAATCATAATCCTGAACAAACTTATAATTTAAGTTCCTTGCAATCTCGTCCAATTTAAATCCTTGTCGCAATAAATTTTCATGAAAATATTTTTAATGAGATATCCTTAATTTCCTTGCATACGGCCCACAGACGCAAAATGAATGGCGGGGGCGTTTTATTACTTCCATTCATCAACTTAAGCCCTTGTTAATGGATGACAATGAAGTACAGACTTAAAAACGAAGCATGGTGTACACAAATTGAGCTCTGTTAGGCTACGCAATAGCAATAAGCAATATCCTCATTCTGTTTTGAGTTTTTTTTATGGCACAGTCTGACGAGACGAGCATGTTGTTCGCCTGATGGTAAGCGATACGACCACCCATAAACAGTAGCAACACCACCCAGCACTTTGGGTTGCAAAGTACCTACTGTGTGGCATTCCACTGCGCTCGCCATCCTGAAACATAAGATGTTAAGTCTCATTATGTCCAGTAGTTACACTGGCTACAATGTCCTTCAAACCGAAACACAGCAGTGCATGCACACTGCTGCTTGGCGGAAGAAATAGATATTGCAGTGGTACCCACCCAGACGGACTCCTTCATATGAGAGACCTACCACCAATTAAATATATATTTGCAGTTCTACTTGTTATAATGGCGACTATTTTAAACATTGTAAGAAGCAATAAAAATGCATTGTGATGAGTGGCATTCGGAGATCAGGATACATTCAATCAGATAAACCGGTATAATTGTATCTACCATTAAAAGATAGCTTGGTCCTCGTTGTACAACTTTATATTTCACTGTACCTAGCAGTGCAGTCATTTTGAAGCACCAAGATAAAAAAGGATAGCAGATTCCACACCAATTTTAGAACAAAAAGTAAGCTAAGTTAGTTTAGCTTAGCTTGCATAGCTAAGAAAATTACACATAGAACATAGCCTAGTTTATGGTCAGTCGGTGCGTATGAAAAATGTTTTGGCTGTGTGAGCTAAGCTAAACTAAGCTTAGTTGTTGGTCGGCAGTCAGCGTTATGCTCCAGCCGCAGCTACACACACGTGGAACGAGTCCTTTATCTTTATCTAACTCAATTTGTCTGACAATTGTATTTGCACTCGACGACGTAACGTCGGCGTGCGTGTCAAACGATAATGTGGCCCGTAAACATTTTGTAATTAAATTGTCACCTCTCTACTCCACACGCTTTGCCCGAGCTGCAAAATTTAATGGAATTGTATCCAGTATGTAATTAAAGGCATTTAAAGTAGGATTACTCGTCTCTATTAAGTGTTGGGTTATTTGTAAGAATTAGTTAAAAAGTCTAGACGGTATAATGTTTATGATTAATTAATTGTGTTTCTGTTAGTTGCGTACGTTAATGGCCTAAATACTAAACGCCCTTAAAAACCCGTTCAAGTTTGTAATGGTGTCGAAAGAAATGTTAATAAAGATGCATTAATTACGAGGATGATAGCGATCGCAGGTAAAAAAAACATATATTATTTACACGAATAGTGTAATAGAATTTTCGCAGATTGTATAGGAAATAAGAAATTCTGGCTGTT